>OZ016542.1:5000000-7500000 GCA_963966675.1 Lasioglossum calceatum
TTAGATAATCTATTATTATTCGTGGCGGGAATTGTTCACGTAGGGTTGAACGGTATCAGGAGGGGTCCATTCTGACGATAATAATTTTTTTGTAGGTGAAATTTAAAGAAGAATGAAAACATATATTTTTATTGCACCATGTTATGATGTAAATGATCGTCACATGGAACCTCTTATATCTCTTGAAAAAGTCACTTTTTCACCTAATACTATATAAACTCGTTTTAAGTTAAGTTAAGATGCGCATTAAGCTATGATTATGTAATATGTTAATATGTTCATGTATTGTATATGCTACATAAACCACACTTGGTTTAAAGCATTAAATAAATAATAATAAGTAGTGCAATAAAAAATATGTTTCTATTTTTAAAAAAGTGGATGATCTTCATATGTCCTCTACGAGTCCATCTACAAAATAACTATTAACGTCAGAGAGAATTTGTTCCTCAAACCTATGTGAATGGTCCTGTAAATGGCCGTTACATAGTCAAGTAAATAGAAGTGGTAATAGGTGGTGAAACCCACCCTGTTATACTAACACTTATAAAATGTTCCAGTACGTTTTCGTTGATTTTCTTGTTACTACAGCTTTCGCAAGATTCTGTAACATCTGTTTATTTTTAAGCAATGCATAATGTAAGCGTTATTCAGGTTAAGCTTTTAGATAGACCTTGTTTGTTTCGTTTTATTTATGTTATGTCTGATCATATACATACTGAAGTATTTTTGAACTATTTTTTGGAAAAAATAGTATCGACTTCAGTTGGCAGGTGGTATCAAATGTGTGGCGTTTTTAGTAGACAACGAAAACACAGTTGGCAGCAGTGTTACCTCAGAACTGTTTCAAACATTGTGTGGCATTATACTAGGTTGTTCCAAACGTGTTCTCTTCATAATATAATATAATGTCTCTTTTTCATGATATTAAGCACTGTGAATATAATCGTTCTGTGAATGTTTTATGATTTCTTAAAATGTCACTTATTTGGGCGCCGTCATTTTTTTAAAAATTATTCTAGATTCGCATTACTCGAAAACGAAAAGAACTTTTGGAAGAAAGTTTAGGTATAATGTACAGTCATAACTGCGATCACGATATGTGGAAAATTATGTATACTCTTCCTCTACGATTATTCCAACTGTGTGGTCTCAAACTATCATTCCAAATTTCTGCATCGCCTTAATCTCGTGAATAAATGAGATGGTAATGCACTTGAGGAAATGTTTAATTCATTAATGTAGACTACCCTGTATGACTGGTGCTGAAACATTATTGCTAGACAGCGAATGTTAATGCAAAATAAAGACTTTCTACCCGATTTGCAACGAACTAGAGTAAAATGGAAATTTATTTTCTTTCTTAGTATATTTATATTTCTTAATATATTGTGTATATATAATAATATATTTACATTATATATTTAGTATTTCGTGATTCTTCTAATGTTTTTACTGTTTTAAATTACACCTACTCATTTCTGTCATAAATGCATAAAATCAGCTGTCCAATTGTTACTGCTAATTTCTTTGAATTTCATCTTAATCCCTGTAGAATCCTCTGTGTTTTCAGTACACTCTAATTCCAATCTGTATAGATTTTACAAATTAACTAGAATGGTCTAGAGAAAAACTATCTAATAGATAAAACGCAAATTTCTATGTTTATTCTGTTTCGAGATGAAATTAATTTGAGTCATACTGGAAATATTATTAATTAATATCAGTCTCAGTGCATATATGCGTCCACAGGTGCTATAATATCCATCTTACACTGATAATGATTTATATGAAAAATAACAGTATTCAGGTAGTAACATAAAATTAATATAACACAATAAAGTATTATGAAAAAATTATTTCTTATATAATTTCATCTATAAAGATGTATAAAATATCAAGTTAAAATAAAACTCTAAGTAATCATCTAGAGCTGTCGCTAAATAAATAGAATTCCATAAAAAAAGGTACAGAATGATTCATAAGAACAGGTGTATATTGACAGAATTAATTGAAAGATGTAGAATCTTGTGAATTTTTTCTGAATCTACACTCCAATTATGCTCAGTACTATTATCGTAGTTCTATCATTCCTCTTCACTTATACAGTTGTGCTCATATTCACATTTTCAAACGATTAAAATTATAATCTTTATCCCCTTAAAGGGCAAGTCTAAATGTCCAATTATATTTTTAATATAAATAACTTCTTATTAGAATAATTACCGTCATTGTCAGTGAACAACAGTTGTAATTGTACGTGTCACAATTTTCAGTCGTTAGTTGTTAAAAGAACATAAACAATATTACAAACAAACTGTTACAAAAGATATTCAGAAAAAAAACAGCGAGCATATTAAATGATAAAGCAGTAAATAATTTTGTAATTGTAAGCAGAGTAGGGCAATAATCAACTAATATTTAAAAATGACTAATATAGTCTTTGTGAATGTTAATCATAGCAAAATAGTCAGTAGTCAAAACTTTTTGATTAGTTAGTGATAACTAATTAATAATATTAATGTATGTTAATCGTACAATAGTGACTGATGAGTAAAGATTGATGACTGATCATCAACTACTAATTCACTAATAAGCAATAGCTAACGATTACTTAGAGCTGTGACTACTTGCCATTTAGTTATCACTAACTAATCAAAAACTTTTGACTAATTACTATTTTGCTATAATTAACATTCAAGGAGACTATTAGTCATTTTTAAATATTATTTGATTGTCGCCCTACTCTGATTGTAAGTACCATTCTATTAATTTCATATCTATTTCTCTAAATATCACTAAATGAGTACTGAATTTAAAATTAGTCAACACAACTAAAAATAATACATCACAAAGCATTGCAATGCTTCTCTTTGCATAAAAGCCTGTATCGGATAAGATGTCTCATAACTGTGTATATAAAATTCTGACATCAACAAGAGTGGGGGTCATCAAAGTGGGCGTATTCGAGAAAAAATTAGTGCTAAACATTTCTACCAGGATGATTGAACGGACAAGAATATTCTGACACTCTGAGAAACTAGCCCGTGCCTTATTTTGGCCAAATGATTCATGGGGATCAACGCGTACCTTTCCTGCCCTAACACATTTTTCTTCGATTACGCGCCGAAAACAGAACCGCCTTTTTCTTCGTTTTCGGATGGTTTCCTGGCACGATTCCGATTTTTGCATGGGATCGCGCAACGAGCTCCAGAAGCATAAACATAATATAACAACTAAACGGTATTTTCATCCGCGTTTTCCTCCCCATTGGAACAACTCCAACTTCATATTCGCCGGAATTCGCGTAAACTGCCATTTCACTGCGACTCGCTAACATCAATTTTCCGCACCAAGAATAACGATCCTCATGTTCTAACACTTTCACGCTGTTTAACGCTCTGCTAACGTTCTGCGGAAGGATCGACTGCAACCTTTTTTGGACAGTTTCGCGTCCTCCTATATGCTGTTTTCGCGTGGATAATTGTCACAGTGGAAAATGGTTTGCATGTTTAACAGAGCGCGGACTTTCATGCAAAATAAAATTTGTCGAAGTTGATTGTATAATGTTTAATAAAATTATACTTTCTGTGTTAATGATCTCAAAAATTCTAAAATAATCTAACAATATTATTAAATCGTTCTAATGTCTTCTCAGTTTGGTGTTTGATGTATACATTTTTGAGATAAATGCATAAAATCCGCAAGTCTACTTATTAATTCCCTTGAAACCTAAATGAATTTCTATTTTGTTGTTATCGATATACAGCGTGTCCCAAAAACGTTGTATTTTCTTGAACGATTTGATTCCTCAGATAATTTAAAATAACTTTTTCGTTTGTGAAAATGTACTCCGTGGCTTCATTAAGGAGTTATTCATGAAAAACGCGGACCAATCGTAGTGCCGCTACGGCGGACAGATTGCGGTTCGGCCAATGCCTGCCCTCTGCTGTAGCCGCGCTCTAATTGGTCCGTATTTTTTGTTAATAACTTCTTAACCCCTTGCCCTACAATATCGTGTCAGCCTCGTAATGAAGATCTGAACAGAGTCTAATAAATATGTATGTTATTAATTTCCTTTAAACCGAAAATAAATTCTATTTTTGTTTTGTTGTTATTGGAGAACATGTAGCCATAAAATAGATGTAAATTTTCTCCTTTCTTAAGAAATTACGAACTACAAAAAAAGTTCTAATCACTGAAACCTAAATAAAATCGTAGGTAAAATAAAGTAGTAAGTAAAATGAAGTAGTAGTAAAATAAATCGTAGGGCAAGGGGTTAACTAAACCGTGGAGAACATTTTCGCAAAGGAAAAAGTTACTCAAAATAGCCTGAGGAATCACCCCTGTCAAGGAAGTGTAACTTTTTTGGGTCATCCTGTATAGCCATTGAAGAATATTCAACAACTATAAAGAAAATTCAACAAATATAAACTTCCGTCTTCTTCTAAGAAATTATGTGCAAGGGGTTAATTTCCAAACTTTATTCAACACTAACCTATCGAGCTAAACGAACTGGTATTTACGTGTTGCCTTATAAAAACGACAAGATTATTTGGACCTTTTAGAATTTTTATAAGACATTTATTCAACTATTATCTGTGGAAGTATCTTCGAAATTTCTATAATAATGAAATAAGAAATATAAAACCGGTTATCTGATCGGAAGTGGTACGTTTAGTGTCAAAGTTGAAAAGTTTGAAACATTATTAAAATAATCTTTAAATATTATTTACCAATATGAGAGATTACACAATATCAGGCATTGCAAAATCAAAACTTCAGCACAGGAAATAAATCGTTTAACAATTGAAGCAACAAAATGGAGTCCAATAAAATATAGATAGTATCTTGCTCTAGTCTAATGTACATGTGTTGTGAAATCTTGTTATTATTTTTTAAGGAATTGCTATATCAAAACAGATACGATAATATTTTTGTAATTTTATAATTAAGAAAAATTTTATTTATTGTATTAGAATTTGGATGCTTTGTTCTGTGAAATTGACTGTTTTTAATATGTATAATATATCATAACTATTATTTTAGATAAAGAAAATAATAGCAATACTGTCTTTTAATAAAGTTGATATTTTTAACTGTTATTTTAAGTTCTAACATGAATATTAACGAGTATATGCTTTTTGTATAACTACACTTGCCACATGTTCAATAGATTGAATAAACTATAATGATCATAATCGAATATTTAGTCCTCATTACCGGTTACAAAAAATTTGGTTTTAATACAATTTTATATTATTCTATTTTATACTGGAGGGATTATTCTAAATATTGTCTAAATTATATACAAGTTCAATTTTGGAGCGACATAAAATCTGATTAATAAAAAATGATTCTATGTATAACAGATATTTAATGTAGAAACGTATAACCCAATATTTTGATCGAAATAAATTCCATATGTAAATTGCATGTAATGTAAATTTGTAAGTACTGCAAAATACATATTTTCTATACTGTATATTCGTGCAAATTGAGAAGCATCGGTCACTCCAAGATTGCAGGAGGCTGTAAACATTTGAGCAATAATGTATGCAGTCTTCGTCAGTCTGTAAACTTTCCTATGTAAACTGTAATTACAATGTAATTTCATTCAAACCTGCAAAACTTATGACATATTTCGTATTCGTATTAATATTTGCTCATTTCGTTTCTGTTAAAACAAAAGTTGGCATTGCAGTAGAATTATTTAGAAAAAAGGAAGACTTCAAACACTGGATGTTGTTAATAGAACTACAGTTAGTATCAAAAATCTTCATTCATGCATAAAACAATGGCAACTCTAAACACTGGAACGATAATGATCATAGAACTTCATTCACTCAGCGTCCCAAAAATGTCAAGAGCAGCAACATATCACTTCGTAGACCACCTCTGTGCTTAAATGATGCGTGCAGCTGTTCTATATATAATTTAACAGTGTGTTTTAAAATCGTTTTTAAACGTAAAAAAATCACGATCTTTCAAAAAATCTAATAAGTGACTTTGAAATTTTCAATTTAAATTTGAAAAACTTTTTTAAAAAGACTGTGCATAAGTGTCTTCTGTGACAGTAAGGATCTTAAAAGATTAAATAATATAAGATAAAGTAAGAATCTTTAAAGGATCTTTTAAACAATTTATGTACAAATACCGTCACAAAAAATACATACGTATATACAGTCCATTAAAAGAGTACTTTTATCGTGATTTACACACAAGTTTATTCTATTAACAATCAGTGTTGAATGTGTTAATTTGTCAAGTTTGGTAATTCTACTTTTCCAGTAACTTTTACACAAACATTTTTTCTGACAACACTATTTTGTCATCATCTAGTTCTTATCAAAAAATAGAAAATTTTGAGGTATATTCATTACAACATTCATCCGAATTAAATAAATTTCTCGAGTCAATGCGTTCACAAATGCATCTTTACAATGTCGAATAATATGCATTTAAATCCACATTATTAAAATATTAAATTGGCATGGATAATTTAAGCTTAAAAAAATATGAAACATTACTGAACAAATTATTGTTTTTTTATTATATATGCCGATGATACTATGTAATACTGTTAAACGTGTATATTCATCAAATTTATGAACCGCTCATTTGACAAGTCAGATAAATTTCCATTTTTCCCAACAATACGTCGAGATAAAATGATTGATTCACACATAATATCCAAAAATCAAAAAATGATTTTAGAGATTGAAAATTGTTACATAAATTGATTCATTAATATGTAATACGCAAATAATTGAAATAATTCAAAGAATTGATAATTATTTCAATTTTAATAATCATATTTCGCTCCTGCTGAACTGAATATGTTTCAAATTGTTTAAGGAGCTGAAAATATGGCTCCGTAGTAATAGAACAGCAAAGACATTATTCAGATAACTGATGTAATTCGTACTATATCCCATAATTAGAATATTTGTATAGAACTTCTAGAACCTACTAGGACCTGTTGTTTCATACACTTCAATACTCACTGCTACAATTGAATCCAAAAGTAGCTGCGGCCTTTTGCGGTATCTCGAAATTTACGAAAATTATAAGCAAGCGCCTGATTCCCAATTAACATAAAAGAATTTGAAAAATACACTTTCGAGGCAGTGAAATTCAATATTCGAGGAGTGTGAACAAGGAAGATTGGTTTCGCATGTGGATTCCGTTATAACTTATAACAGATCTGATGAGATTTTCATCGGAGAACCCCATCATGATCGATGGTGATGTTAAACCATTACTTGACAAGATTAACAGATGTATTCGATTCTATTATACTTGAATAAATTAAATGGTCAAGTCATACTGATTTTTGTCCGAATTTTCGAAAAATCGACCAATGCGGCCCGCGACAGATGCGGCCAGTTGTCATAGTCAATGATCGCCGATACTTTTGCTAATTAACCGGCGCTCGGCCGAGCTCGTTGCTTCTCAGGCAACGATCGGCTAAGAGAGGGGCCCCGTGGAAAGTGTGTCTGGCCAGATTTAGAAGCCGCATTTTTTCCCCTCGGAACGAGTGCAGCCGGGGACGCAATCCGCGGGCCAATGACAGATATCCCGTGTCGGCTGTGCATGGAAGGAGAGGGTGCGCAGCAGCACGGAGGAGGAAGATAGAGAGTAGCATTCGGGTTTGGCTGCGATTTTGACAGCTGCATCTTCGCTACGTCTTGGCTTTTACCCTCTTCGAGGAGGGCGACCCTTACGAGAACGTTTACGGCGCGTGCAGGAATTTTCGAAACGTTGGCGTCGAACATCGTGGAGAACTATCTTTAGAGCTCACGCAGGGGCGGTGCTCTCGCTCGAAAATAGAATATTCGTCAAGGGGATATTCTCCGCTAAGAAATCCGGAGGGATTTTCTACCGTTTATTTTCTGCCCTCGGGTTTCGCTCCGCGATCGATTAAACGAACCCGAGAAGAAACAAATAGCACGATAAGGAATTCTATCGATCATAGATCACTGCGTTAAGCAGCTTTGAAAATCGCCTCTAGAACAATTCTGAAGCTCTTCTTGCCTCTACGAACTGTACGAGTGCTGTAGATCGATTGATTTATCGATCACGGTGAATTTGTTAGAGCTCGAATTGAGATTTTGTGTAGACTGAAACGGCCGGGTGTAATTAGGAGAAGCGTAAAACCGATTTGTCATGATCAACAAGCCGAACTGACCTCTCTGCTGACTGGTGATTTGCTGCCGGGTGACCTGTCGTTCGGTCCTCTGTTGAATGTATTGCTGCTGTTGCTGTTGTGTGATCGTTTGCTGCTGCTGTTGCTGCTGTTGCTGCAGCTGTTGCTGCTGCTGTTGTTGCGGCTGAGACATTTGTCGCTTCATCTTGGATCAGTGGAGCAATCCAAGTCGTCTGGCTCGATTAAATAGTTCGTCGTCGACGTTCTTCCGGGGAACACGAACGGGCCCCCTTGGATGCGATCGGTTTCTTCTGTCTGTTTCTTTCTCCTGGTGCGTACAAACTTCCCGTGCGGTGCACTCACTGGGCACTCAACAACAACAAAAATCAAAGGAGAAACGAGGAAACGAACGATGATCGGTATCCTCTTGCGTCACTCGCGATTCTCTACCCGGTTTCGAAAGAGAATAAAGAAAACAATAAAGTAACTGTATAATCCTCCTCGATTTCTATTTCTCTCGTAGGTCGCTGCTCGTGGCGAGCTTTATGGTGCGTGTATTTATATATTTTTCTCGTTATTTAATGCGTATCCTCTTCAAGTTTCGTCTGTGCTGCCTTATGGCCGCGGCTCACTCCAGTCGGCAGAAGTCAAGTCATCATCAAAAGTCTTGTCCCCGAGACTCTTTAAACCAAGACGTCGGTCGAATGCGAATTGGCGGCCGATGCCGCCTCGGAAAACGAACACGGCCTTCCACGAGGACGTGGTGGTCGAAGGGTGGGGGCTCTCGAGCGAGGGTGGGGACGCCGGGCGTCCCGACGCAACGCCGACGCCGACGACGACGACGCGTCACTAGCGATCCGAGATAGGGACTAGGGCTGTCCTGTGATTTTTCACACCCTCAACGCGCCGCACAGCGATCTAACATCGTCACAACAACAAATTTTTTCAATAATATCCTAGAACCTTTGCGATTTGTGCCATAGAAGCACTTGGTAAATTGATATAACAGGGTGTCAAATTGATATAAGCAGGGTATAGTCTGGTGACTCTCGTCACGAGCAAACAGAAACAGAAATTGGGGCTGCCCTGTGATTTTTCACACTCTCAACGCGTCGCACAACGATCTAGAATCGTCACAACAATTTTTTTTCAATAATGTCCAAGAACCTTTGTGATTCGTGCCATAGGAACATTTGGTGAATTGATATAACGGTGTAAAATTGTTATAAGCAGGTTATAGTCTAGTGGCTCTCGTCACGACCAAACAGAAACGGAGATTGAGGTTGTCCTGTGATTTTTCACACTTTCAACGCGTCGCACAGCGATCTAAGATCGTAACAACAAATTTTTTCAATAATATTGAAAAACTTTTGCGATTTGTGCCATAGGAACACTTGGTAAATTGATATAACAGGGTGAGAATGGGAAAATATATCATGGAGATGCCTATTCCTTTGGATACTATCTGTGCAAATAAACCCTTGACTGATATACTGGGGACTCTCATGATCCCAACAATACTTCTGTTCACTAAATAATAACAAGTTTCTTGTCTTCTTTGGAACTTTGGATTATTTAGTTTTAAATTATCACATTCACCCTTACTGGCACACTAGGGTCTCTCATGACCCCAACGGAACTTCTGTACACCACGTTTCGGTACTGTATTGTACGAAAATTGCAAATATCAACATCTTTCAACTTCTTTATAACATTTGGATTATTCAGTCTTAAATAGTACACTTAAAAGTATCGGAAAGAAATTTTTTAAAGGTAAATCTTTGTTTTATTCGGATCTGATCCATTTATAAAATCGACAAAACAGGATTTCAAAGTGTATTTTTATTCAAACGATGTATTTGTAGACAAATAATGGTCGCGGTAAAATTAACCCTATATGGTTCGGAGTACCACTTTTATTCACCTGTGTCGCCGAAGGTTAACACCACATCTCAAGAGTTTAATCGTCCTTAACACTAACCGTACCACGACCGGTTTCAATTTTTTATTTCTTAATTACTGGAATTATAAAGATGCTTCCATTAGATATTACAAATAAATGTCTTTACTCAAGCACGTATTATTATGGAAATTGTGAAAAATCTGAATAAGTTTAGTCTTGTAATTTTTATAAAACAGTATATTATCTGATAAATTTCTTTATTCAAGCACGTATCATCATAGAAATTGTGAAAAAACTAAATAAGTTCAGTCTTGTAATTTTCATAAAACAATGAATATCCGACACATTTTTTACCCAGTACGGTTAGTGTGAAATAACATAATTGTAACATAATTTTAACGTAGCTTGCACAAGACAAACGCAACAACCTTCGACATTACAGTGTTTTACAGAAATTTTACTTAATTCTTCATTGATAGAAACAGAAAGAGCTGAATGTATTACTAACAATATAGACGAATATTGGAGTCTATGCACTAGTGCGAATTAATCATTTCGTCTAAGCGAAGATTAGATTGATAAGCTTTCGTAACAGTACCATTTATCCTCGTGATGATAAACAAGATTAAAAAAGAATCTAAATGGAAATCTTAAACCAAAATGTCAAATATCATAGCTTGGCGCAATTTATTATTCACAGTCCTGTTTAGAAGGACCATTAAGATTTCTAGAACGCGTCACCCACAAGAATTGTTACGCACGTCGTCGCCGTTCGGATTACGGTTCTCGGATTTTCTACCGCTTTCTGCGGTTATTTCGGGCACTGAATGCTCTCGGTGTTTACATATATTTTTCCACGGTACGTATTTTTCCTGGTTCTTACAGGGTGCAACGAAAGCGACGGTCGCTGCTTCCAAAAATGAATCCACTCATCTCTATTTCCGTAGATACTGATAGCAAAAGTGTATGAATCAAGAATTACTGTGAAATTATATTTTATTTATAATTTTCTGTAGCATCAACTGCTAGTTTATTAGCGACATCATAAAATAAGTCAGGATATATTATATTATTTATTGATACGTTTGGTTTCCTTGATGAAATTCAGTAGGTCATTTATTTTTTTATCACCGAGGTTGTTCTTGAGTGTAGACTTCATTTCTAACGTGTCTGAACATTTTATCAACGTAAATTTCGAAAATGTTTATTTTATATTCCTATTGAAAAGGACAGATTATTAATGATTGATAATTGAAGTTCTATAGGATAAAACAATTAACTGTCTTTCGAATTTGTTAACAGAAATTGTTGAGAATTAGAGGACAGTAAATTTCTTGATTAATGAGGGAATATATTCTAAATGTAAAAAGTTAAATATCAACTTTTTAGATATACATAGAATAAATTTTGATGAAAGCTACTAACTTTTTCAAATTGAACGAAACAACTTGAGTGTTTTTAAAATGTTAGAGGAAACAGTTTAGTAGGTAATGTGTAGAAAAAAATTTTTCTTAATTGGAATTCGACATTATTTCGACGTGAGTTCACATTATTTCCTGAAAATTTGACTCGTTAATTATTAGGTTTAGGGCTAATGAGGGTCAATACTTTTCTACTCAGAATTCGGCATTCTTCCATATTTTATGAAAGTCGACCTTCAAATCTCCGAAACGCTTCCACCTGTATAAAAAATAAATACACAACATAATGTGGCGCACCCAGGATGTAATCTTGCGGGGGGCGAGTTGAACCCAGCCCTAGGTTTTGCGTGATGACCTTTTTTTTAGCCAAAATATCTGTCAACGGTACCCAGGGCTATTCCGCGATTTTTAATTTTGGAAGCTAAACATTTTTTTCTTGGGGGGGAGGACTTGGCCCCCTGGCTCCCCCCCCCCCTGGGTGCGCCACTGCTTCCGACCATGCAACTTCTGTGCACAAAACTTTTTCGTGCAACGCATACTTTGAAAGTTATATAGGTGTGCAAGTTGCGTGAACCACCCTGTATACAGGGTGTTCCAAAATTCCTGCTCATCTCGGAAATGGGAGGTTCCTGAGACCATATGAAGCGACATTTTCCTTTACAAAAATGTTATCCGCGGCTTTGTTTAGGAGTTATTAACGAAAAACACGGACCAATCAGAGGGCGACTAGACAGTCGGCCCGGCGCGCCAACTGTACCAACTCGCGTCTAGGTCGCGCTCTGATTGGTCCGTGTTTTTCGTTAATAACTCCTAAACAAAGCCGCGGATAACATTTTTGCAAAGGCATTTTTGCAACGTGATTGCTTCAAATGATCTCAGGAACCTCCCATTTACGGCTGTTGAAGGAATTTTGGGACACCCTCTGTATAAATAGACAGCGGATCTTTATAACATAAACATATTTTTCTACCTGAAATGCAACAAACTAGAGTGAAATAAAAATTCGATTTCTTTCTTGATATGTTCGATAGGTAGACAATAATAAATTGAATTGACAAGAATAAGATAGTTGCCCTTTTGTTCGATGATATTTGCCAAAAAGAATAAATAAGAAAACATTTTATTGATTAAAGTTCATCGCTTTAATAAAGAAATTCGGTTTCATTTCACCTTAAAATACCGAAATTGCTTTCTTGCCAACCCAATAGCAGTATTTTTTCAATTCTTCTAACATTTCACTGTTTTAAATTACACACACTCATTTTTGTCATAAATACATAACATGTACTGTCTGCTTGTAAATGTTTATATCAATGATCATTATTGTTGAAATTTAACTATACATATTATATTAATTCATAACATCCCTGTTTCATTGGATTTTAAACATTTTTTCAATATTTAAGATTGGAAGTAACTTGTCAAATACCTTTGTTTAATGTACATATATTTATATTTCGTAGTAGGCTGCACAGTTTCTTGTTTCATTATTTCTTGTTGTTAAAACATGTGAAAAAGTACAAATGTTTGTACCTCTACTTTGTTCTCTTTAGAGAATCCATTAAAATCTACACTTTAATTATAATGATATAAAAACGAACGTTCTTAGAATATGTAAACTGTATACTGATGGGCTCAAACGTGGACCAACGGTTTAACAGAATTACGTCGAACGTTGAAACTGTGGCCCGCATGCTGTATCCTGTATCCGCACAATGACAGAATCGATTATCGATCGATACGATCGAGCGAACCTAACCTACAGGGAGAGGGATTGTGCATGACGAACGAAGATGCGTCGGTTCATAGTATTTCTTTTGCCATAGCTTATAATATTGTATTGTTTATCTAAATGTATACATATACTGTTAACCATTGAACGGCGCCTCTCATCATTTACGGGCCTACATAAACAATTTTCATAAATGTTACTACACAAGAGACTAAGTTACAGGTTTGATTGAAAAACTCTATTAACATTTTTTTTGTAAATACGCGACTGTTATCTATAGTTTTTTCTACAAGCTAAGACAGTTTCAGTAATCCTTACAAAATGTTGAATAATTTATTTAAAAATATACGTTCTGTGAGTGAAAGCAGTTATGTCTAAGACATTGCGTCATTACTTTCGGTAACAGGTTATGTTGTGTCTTATATTGTTAATATTTCAGTGACCAGAATAACCCTCGGTATGTCTGATGATTCATGTCTGAATCTGATTAACCTTGATGATAGGGTGATGGAGGAAGGTCTAAATTATATTAATAACTTCACACTACACGTGATTTATCATTCCCAATTGTCAATATAGGAAAA
The DNA here is from genome assembly GCA_963966675.1 of Lasioglossum calceatum. Classification (NCBI taxonomy): domain Eukaryota; kingdom Metazoa; phylum Arthropoda; class Insecta; order Hymenoptera; family Halictidae; genus Lasioglossum; species Lasioglossum calceatum. The sequence continues at coordinate 5,013,790 of OZ016542.1, forward strand.
ATACAGGTTCAATAAAACTGTCACATTTCTCATAGATTCACCATTTTCCGTCTTAAAAATAGTACTTGTCAACGTAATCTAAATAACACATTGTTCTTCAACTTATTGTAGATATCCCTTCTTACACAAAAGACAATGAATTGAATTTGAAAATTTAAATACAGAAAGAAAAGTGTTTCAGTGACTAATTGACCATCATCATTATCCTAGTATTTGACAATATTATTGGAACTATATGATGTAGAAATGCATTCATAGAAAATGGCGAAATAAATTTCCTTGCCCGAGCATCTCTACTAATAAATCGCGGAAAATCTAGATAAATTCAATGTTGTTATTGTGATCAGGCAACGTTTATTAGCTGTTTTTATTTCTTGCTACTATTACTCACTTGCACATGACAAGGCTTCTAAATTCTAATACGAAATTAGATAATACACTAACAAATTTTATGAAATTGATTCTACTAAATTTTTAAATATATTTTATAAATGTATGAAACAGATTTATTTTGTGTTTCCAACAAATCTGATGAACACAATATTTTATTAACTGATAACAACGCAACCTAAAGAACACATTATTCTTTTACTTATAAATATCCCTTCTTTCTTACACAAAGGACAATGAATTAAATTTGAAAAATTCAAATGAATCCAATGATGTTATTTTGATCAAGCAACGTTTACCAGCTACTTCTATTACTTGCAATTGATAAGGTCTTCTAAATAATAATCTAACATTTGATAATACACTACAAATTTTATGAAGATGATTTCTATTAAATTTTTAGAAACAGATTTATTTTGTGTTTCCAAAAAATCTGATGAGCACAATACATTATAAATTGATAACAACGCGAGATAGTTTCCTACAGAACGCACGAAGGAAAATTCATTCATCAAATAGAATTGAAACGAAATTAAGCAACTACCCACGCGTGAAATGTCTCTGTCCCGATCATTGATACACATTCTGAGTGTACAATGAATCCTGTTTCAAATTTATTCATCAGTCACGACTCGCGACAACTTTCACGCTGTTCGGTCTCTCAATCACAAAACCTGTATACAGAGTGTTGACACGCAATGAGACATTGTCCTCGTGACCGATCCAAATTAAGAAATTTGCTTTGCACAGTGGAACAGGATTCGAAATTCGTTAACCTTTTTTCTCGGGAAGGTCACAGACGAATCACAACGAACTGGTTCCACTTCGCAAGGTGGATTTGTATTACTCGACGAGAGAATCCTCCGCCGCTTATTACTTCAATTGTCCATTGAATTGTCAAGTTACACTTTCTCATGGTAGTTTTCTACCTCGTTGACTAACGCGTTATAAATGAAATTCTTAGAGGTTATGTTGCAACAAGATCGCAATTCCACGACGTATAATTCATTTCATAGTTTAGTGACTCGATCGAAGTATTTCATGCATTTCAACAAAGATTGATAGACGAATTATAAATTCAAATAGATCGTAGAATTGTTTTATTTTTTATTTCCGATTTTTTAAAATATGTGATTCTTGAAAAGAATTGAATAGGATTTATTTTCTTTATTTATTTTTTGCACGGCTTCTTGATTTTTTTAAACACATTCATGTTCATAGCTATATGTTTTTTTGTTTCAGTAATAAGACAATGAATTTGTTGAGCTATGATAGAAAGCAACGGTACATAAAATGTCAATTTTTAAAAATGTATCATTCTTTATCATTTTCTTTAACACATTAGCTTTTCTTTCATGTGTTCATAAAACAATGAGTTTGTAGTGAATGCATTTCCGTATTATGGATGGCTTTTTATATAGTTTATGTTAGCTTAACACAAGATGTATACTTTGTTGTAAATACATTTTTGCACGGTTTTCTTATTTTTTAAATACATGTTGTTCATTGTTATATGTTTTCTTGTTTCAGGACTAAGACAACGAATTTGTTGAGCTATGACAGAAAGCAACGGTAAGTAAAATATCAATCTAAAAAAATGTATAATTGTTTAGCACATTAGCTTTTCATTCATGTATTTATTAAGTAATGTGCTTTCGGTGAATGCATTTCCATATTATCGATTGCTTTCTATATAGTTTATGTTAGTGTAACACAAGATTTATACTTTGTTGTAAATACATTTTTAATTTTTGCACGGTACGTATCTACAGTGTAAATGAAGATCCAGGTATATGTTGCATATAATTGTGTAAAATAAAATTATTTCTAGCAAACTGATAAAGGTCAAGATGTTTTTTTAATACTATGAGCCTTAATTGAATAGTGTGCAGTTGATTATTAAACATCAAGATAAAAGTAATGATTATTATTATCAGACAGGGGATATTCATGCAAAATAAAAATTGTTGGCATCAATTGCAAGAAATAGTAATCATTTAGAGCTTTCTTTTCTTCTTTAATAATGAGATAAAGACAATGTAACGACGTTCTTAAATTGTGTTTATGTTTCTATTGTTTTAAATTACACCAACTCGTTCTAGTGATGAATGCACAAAATCCACAGTCCATTAATTACTAAAAGAGGATGTGTAATCCTTTCGATTTAAATTAGTAGTTCGAAGTCCAACTGCAATTTTTAGAAAGATGTAGACCAGTTTGCTATTTTTCTGGTAGAACTCGGGTCACAAGGTCAAACTTATTTACAAGCAATGGTAAACAAACGTAATAGAAAAAGTGAACAAGTCAGAAAATCTATGGTAACAGATTTCTGACCGTAATCAAGTTAGAAGTGGCCAGTTCGCGCAATTTCTGTGAAGACAGGTGAGAAACTGGTGTAACACAAAAACAGCTGCAGCTCGAGAACAAGGTCATACGAATGTATGGACAAAACCATTATTTTTTTGGCTTCTGACAATAGCTTTACAATACTTATCATTAGACTGTGAATCTTTATGCAAAATAAAATTTTTATGCATCAATTACAATCTACAGAAGCTAAGTAACAATTTATTTTCCTCATTAATAATTTTTATATGTCCAAAATAGTGTATCGACATTGTTCAAGTCATTTAACCTTTTTACTGTTTCGAATTATGTACACCTATTCATTTTTTGTCCTAAATGCATAAAATCCGCAGTCTACTTATCATTTAACGTGAAACACTCGGTGTCTCTTTTTCCAAAATTTTGAACATGCTAAACTTGTTAATAATATAGTTCAGATCCTTTGTAACCAAACCGACTTCGTGGTCAAATGGCAAACTACTGTCATTTAACATTTACAAAATGGAAAATGCTGATGTGTCCTCGTGGACATTTTCTCCAACATTTTAAATGAATTTTACTGATCCAAGCAATAAGGTGTATGGTACTAAATATGTTAAAATTTGATTTTTAAGCCTGTATTAATTATAGTTTTATTTTACTACAGATGTCTTTCCTTATACAATAAATTTTTACCAATGTTTTCATTAAATTTTTTAAATCTAGTTTAAAATGTTTCAATAAAGACATACGTTATCATCTGAATTTATTATTTAAATATTTTAAAAAATAGTGAGTACTACTGAAGCGATTTCAGAAATAATGATAAATTAATTAATATAAAACCGCCATTATCAAATTCTGGATAGTGAGAACTGTAGATTATTAAAGAAGTAAATAAATATTTTTCGAATTGTTTTCTGTAGTGTTCCCATTATACTATAATTCACAACACCCACGCATGTTAAAAATTAATTTTTGAAAACTATAGAGTAGAAATATTATATTTTAATTGGGGGGGGGGCGGGTAATTGAATAATGTCATATAAATGCAGCGCATCTATTATGCAGGGACATCGAAAAGAATGTAATTAGTAATTAATAAATTGCGGATCTTTACGCAAAATAAAAAAGGTCTTCATTAATTGCAGCGCACAGAAACCAAATAAATATGTCTTTCTTTCTGTAATAATTTCAGTGAATTGATAACAGTACATACACCTCTTCTAATCTTTCTACTGTTCCTTTGATGTACTCATTTTTATTAAAAAGCCATAACATCCGCAGTCGAGTAATTACAAACATCGATCCCTAATTCCAATATTTCATATGCTTCGACCCATTAAAGTAAATGACTCTGTTGCCGACCATATGTGACTGTTTTGCAATCTTCCAATTTGTTCTTAAGAAACATTACAACTTTTTCCTAAAATATTCACGACAATATGGAAAATAGGTAAGAGGGTGTTTTCAACCCTAGAATTGTTTTGAAACAGAAAACGATTTGTTCGTTATTAGCATCATATGAACTACACTTCTGCAAAGCCTTTTTTTTATAAATTTTCGAATTATCGAACTTCTCTCGTCAATATTAAAAAATCCCTTCGACCCAATATCAATTTTTGGACGGATTGCAAAATTTCCAAACAAAACAAACGAAAACACTATCTCCTACTACTATATTTAATGTCATACAATGATGGACTTCAAAGATTTTTTATCCTAATTTAACAAGTATACTACCGGGTCTTTATGAAAAATAAAAATTATCTACGTCAATTGTAAGGAACAGAGGGTGAACTAAAATATATTTTTTTTGTAATATTGTGTCGTAACGTCAATGCATGAGTTCAGCATATCTTTTTATTTATTAATAAAGTACAGAACTGTATCCAATCACTTGTATAATTCCTGACTGCAAATAGCATGTTTTCAATCACAGCTGTGTACATTTACACAATGAGTCAGAACTAAATCGTTAAAATTCGAGCATATAAATACAAATATTTGCAACCGTACAAAATGTCACGTCTCAATAATATTAACAAATTGCAAATACTATAATAATGTTCTCAATTTCTTGTAACGTTTTCACGGTTTAATACTTCACACGTAATTTTTATCGTAAATGCATAGAAATCGATATTCTTGTACTAACTGTAATCTGTTACTTGAATATCATCTAAACCTCATAAACAGCCAATTAACACTTTATCTACCGGTAGCCTATTAATGGCTTTCTCAATAATTGTGCTGCACCAAATGGAAGCTTAGAAATCTTCTTTTACACAATAATCCCGAAGGAAATTATTGGATTTTGTTATAGAGAATGTTGTTGGTTGATGATTAAAATTGCTGTTGCCATTGAAGGATTCTTTTAAAAAATCCTCAGCCATGAACCATAGACTTTCAACAATTATGGAATAATCACCGATAGGTAATGTGTTAACAAGCGAAACAAAAACAGAAGAAATCTAATCTGAAGTGATTGTTTGTTCAGTAAACGGAGCAGTAGGTATAGCAACGTGTGGTCGCGAATAGGGACATTTACCTTAATTAACAGAAAGGCCTTCGGTTGGCCTGTAAGAGGTACTCGAAGAAATGAAATAAAAGAGAATTGTCCTACATAAAATGTATACAATATAGAAGCACAAAGAAGTCACTAGGGAATTTCGCATCCGACCGAGCGACAGAACAAGACTAAATGTTTTCTTATTGTCCGACAAGTGAACCACTGAATGAGTACTCAAATCGACCGATGAATTACGTGAAAGGAGGAGAACTCGTGGCCCGAGCGGAGCCGCAAGTCTGCGCGCGGCTCACGCAGTGTTCTCGCGCTCACTGACAGCCACCCACGCATCTACGCACTTCTCGCACCCTGCCTCCCGCCCCTCGCAGCCCCTTTCTCCACCTTTTTCTCCTTCTTCGTCGCTCGGTCTCCCGAGCGAGGACTAGCGAGGAGAGTTGGCCGTACGAAGCGGTGTCTCTCGAGGCTAGCGATGGAATCAAGTTCAATACAGTAGTACATATGTATCTCCGTAACTGTAGCATCGTCGCGCGTCGCATAATGTGCAAAAACACCCAAAAGTTGGCCAAGCATTAAAAACCCGAGTTGAGCATTAATCGATTAAAATTGTAAGCGAGATTGATTGATTAATGTGTACGATTAAAAAAGGTAATCATTGAAAAATCGACGATTGATTCAATCGATTGATGAAGTTAATCGTCAATCGTTTATTAAAAAAAGAAATCATCGAGAAAAAAACATAAAAGCACGTAAACAGAGTTCGTATTATAGACCAAATGACAATACACCTAAACTCAGTTTACATTTTTTTCAGTATTCATATAGTTTTGATTCCGTATTTCATTTCGAAATTTCAGCAGTTAATCATTAATCAATTAACCGATTGACGATTACAATTGAAAAGAATGTAATCGTTAATCGCAATTAACGACTAGTAAAATTTTAACCGTTATTCCCAATTAACGATTAAGTATTTCATCGTTAACCGCAATTAACGACTAAACTAGGTGATTAATTGTTAATTGCGATTAACGATTGGAGTAGACATTTATTCGTCAATCGTTGATTAAATTTCTGCCCAACTCTGCCTCCTAGAAGTTAGCCCCCCACTTGTCGAATTAAATAATTTCAACACTTGTGCTGAGTTGTGCTAGGTTTGTGCTACTTTGTGCTCGAATATTACAGCTGTAATATAAAAAATAAGACTACAAATTTTAAAAAACGATTTTTTGAGTAGCCCCCCACTTTTCATTTTTTTCAATTTTCTCAATTGTGCTAAGTTGTGCTAGGTTGTGCTAAGATTGTCCTAAGTATTACTTCAAAAAAATGAAAAATAAAGAAGTTATGGCAAATAATCGTTTTGGACATCTAATTAACGTTTAAGATAGTAACAATCATCCAAACAGGATATAATCGTATATCTGAGTTGTGCTAGCCTAGCACAAGTCAGCATAACTTCCGATTTCGCCAGCACAACGATATAAAGGGCACTTTACTCTTGTCCGCGGCCCTTCGCGCATCGATAATATATCATTAATTGGGTTTTCCCGTTATCCCAGAGACATGATATTGCATATCCGAGTTGTGCTAACCTAGCACAAGTCAGCACAACTTCCGATTTCGCCAGCACAACGATATAAAGGGCACTTTACTCTTGTCCGCGGCTCTTCGCGCATCGATAATATATGATTAATTGGGTTTTCCGACGTCCCAGAGACATGATATTGCATATCCGAGTTGTGCTAGCCTAGCACAAGTAAGCCCAACTTCCGATTTCTCCAGCACAACGATTTAAAGGGCACTTTACTCTTGTCCGCGGCCCTTTGCGGATCGATAATATATGATTAATTGGGCTCATTCAACAATTAAGCTGGGGCTAGCACAACTCGGATATGCAATATCAAGTCTCTAGAATAACGGGAAAACCCAATTAATGATATATTATCGCTGTGCGAAGGGTCGCGGACAAGAGTAAAGTGCCCTTTAAATCGTTGTGCTGGCGAAATCGGAAGTTGTGCTGACTTGTGCTAGGCTAGCACAACTCGGATATGCAATATCATGTCTCTGGGATAACGGGAAAACCCAATTAATGATATATTATCGATGCGCGAAGGGCCGCGGACAAGAGTAAAGTGCCCTTTATATCGTTGTGCTGGCGAAATCGGAAGTTGTGCTGACTTGTGCTAGGCTAGCACAACTCAGATATACGATTATATCCTGTTTGGATGATTGTTACTATCTTAAACGTTAATTAGATGTCCCAAACGATTATTTGCCATAACTTCTTTATTTTGTATTTTTTTGAAGTAATATTTTAGCACAATCTTAGCACAACCTAGCACAACTTAGCACAATTGAGAAAATTGAAAAAAATGAAAAGTGGGGGGCTACTCAAAAAATCGTTTTTTTTTATTTTTAGTCTTATTTTTTATATTACAGCTGTAATATTCGAGCACAATGTAGCACAAACCTAGCACAACTCAGCACAAGTGTTGAAATTATTTAATTCGACAAGTGGGGGGCTAACTTCTAGGAGGCCCCAACTCTGTTAAAAACACTATAAGAACACTAAAAACCTTTCTAAAAGTACCGTGTACTGAGGTTTTTGGGGTCGTGACTGACTGGTCGTGACTTCAGGACTGATCACGAATTTAATGTTAGATTAACCCTAACCCACTCCTTTGTCGAGATTTTGCACTATTCGGAAGCACGAAGCTGCGCACGAAGCTACTTTCATAAAGCTGCGACAGCTACATGCTGCCGAATAATGCAAATTACGCCTCGTAAACGTAATAATAGGGCTTTTGAGATCGACAGTGGCCTAGATTGATCTTTTGTCTAGCGCTTTTGACTACTGAAAAACCCCATCTTTGCATTATCGAGAAATGAGAAGGCGCATCCCACAACCTTGCAATCCTGGAAAAACCTGGTCTCTTTTACTGAGATGCTCATGAAATGTCCAGAACCATCAAGTCAGAATCGAATCCACTTACAATGCACTTGATCCCATCTCTACCCATGGCCTGCAACGCAGCCGGTGCGCGTAGCCCTCTTCCTTCGTTTCATTTCTCCACATTGCTTAATTTTCGTCTTATATCTCCCTCCCACGACGCGTTCTTTCCCTTTCGCGTCGCCCAGAGGAGTTTTTAGCGCGACACACGTCGCTCGAGAATTTCGTGGCCGAAACTGGGGCAATCTTGATTTCATAAACCGTTGAACATATTTTCAGCTATTGCATTTCTAAAAGCACGGTGACGTTTTCGTGCCCAAAGGTTTTTAATTGGTATTATTTATCTCGGTACAATTTGAGTATGAACGATCATACTTTTTTTCTGAAACTGTGAAGTATGTCCAAAAAATAAGGTGGCATTTGTTATAAAATTAAATATCTTTATTTACTCTTCCAAATCAATTTCATCCCCTTCAAAGTAATCCCCATTCGACATAATGCACTTATGCTGTCACAGATGACAGTCACAGAGCGACCAACATACAGAAAAAATATTTATTAATTTGGATAAAGCCGCGAAGTTTAAATTGAAAAGTCACCTTACTTTTTAGACGCAGATTAAGGGGGTACTCTGGTTTTAGAATATTCAGAAATTTTTTTGGGAAAACTATTGGAGGGTTTCCATTGGACGTTTTTCGCATAGTAATAATTATTCGTATTTGGAGTACAAGTGTGATGTCTTTTTAGAGTAAAAACAATCAGAATTACATAAATTATATATTTTTTAATACAGTATCTTTCAAAAAACATGGGTCGACTCAGTATGGATATAGTTAAAGTCCGAACCAAAAGAAACTAAAAATCTTTGTTACTTACAAAGTGGTGGCATTTTGAATTCAAAAAGTACCGATTGTTTAAATGTTTTTCGACTTCCAACACGATGAAAAAGTAAGAAAAATCCACGGATTTTTTAAATTTTGATTCATGCGACAACTGGGTATGTGCTTGAAGTTTCCTCAAAATTTCAAGTCAGTTGGTCAACAAGAACATGAGATATCGTGACTTTTGAAAAAAGTGGTTTCGAGAAAAACCCGTTTAAAGATTCAACTATCAATATCTCGCAACGCGAGTTGCATATTTAACGCTAAACCTACCATCCTCGGTCAAAATGACCGGTTCCAGATTTTTTATTTTACGATTATTGATATAATAAAAATGATTTCATAAATGGAGCACGTATATAACAATAGGAGCTGCACAAAGTCTAAATAAGATCAATCTTGTCATTTTTATAAGGCATAAGGGAACATGTACCAGTTACTTTTGAGGCTCGGTAGGTTTAGTGTTAAAGAATATGCAAAAACAGAAAAATTAATTTTTTGAAAATATAAACTAGTACAGCAGCTTAAGTAGGTGATTCGAATGACTATATTGCGTTTCATGGTTTTTCGAAATTGTATTCTGCTTTAAATTATACTAATGCTAGTATATACATATATACAATACATATGTATACATATAACTTATGAATAGACTGCGGATCTTTATGCATTTAGCGCTTATGAAAATTTTCAAAAAAAGCTAGAATATAAAATTCGATAGAATTTTATACAATTTTTATTTGTTTTAGATCTACAAAGGTTGTTCCCATTAGGAATAGGACTTCATTTCATTGCATATTTTAAAATTTGTCTACGAAAATTGAAAAATGCATAAACATCCGCTGTCTACTTATGAAGATACTATTTTAAGTTGCACCTACTCATTTTTGCCATAAATGCATAAAATCCAGTCTACTAATAATTGTGATTGTTATTTATCTATTTCACCATCCAAAATTCGTATTACATCCAGGCAACCAGATGATAGTAAGAGAATTTATAGATAATCTTAGTGACCTAAAAATACACGGAAAGTGCACGAAGCTCCTCAGCCTAGTTATGGGAGAGACTCCATTTAAATATTTCTGCGCTCTCTCTGTCTCGGCCATCGAATATCTCAGTCTCTCGGCGTCCTACACGTATACTCTCACATCATCTGTTTCGCTCGAGCGATCTCTCCGGGAATTTTTGTCCGGCTCTTTCCAGCTCGTGACCGCTTGGAAATCGACCCTCTTTCCGGCACTCATTCTCATTCGATCCCCCTTTTTCCGAGTTTGCTCGTACAAATCACCTAGCCGACACCTACGTGCGTGGGGGCTCGGCCAAGTTTAGTCGTCGCGTCGGACAGACCCCGGTTTTCAGTGTTTCGTGCACAAACAGTCTTTTGAGGCACGTACTGTCGGCCTTCTAAAATCGTACGCATGTTCCACGATCCTTCTGAATGCTGCACCAAGGTGCAATGGAACCACGACGCGAGTAGACAAAACACTACGCATCTGTTGACGATCTCGGTAGCCGCTGTTTACAGCTGAGCGCAGTCGCTAACGGAACTGCTTGTTCACTCGGCGGCATGCAATTACATACTTTATTTTTGATGCTGTTATGTATACAAATCTATTTCTTCCTTTTTTCCTGGCAAGGGACATTGCCCAATTCGGAGTTACAATTTTCCAAGATTGCAATCAAACTTGGTACATACACGAATATCGGGAGCTCCTCTAATGCAGGAAACTTAACCCTTATGCAGTCAACCAAAATGTATAAATCATTAAAAACCTTTCTGTACTTATAACATGATCGCACAAATTCTCGTTATAATACTATAAATTAATATATTAGTGAGGAAAGAATGGACATTCAGAGAAATTTTGTAATATTTTTAGAGGAACATTAACAAATTGTTGGGAGATCACAATAAATGTACACACAGAGTTGTGCAGAATTACAATTGAATTACTCCAGGAATTATAATTACAAAGTAAATGGATTACATTGTAATTCAGTCATATTTATTATAATTTATTGATATTCATTGTAATTTATAATTCAGATCTTCATTCAATTAATTTACAATGTAATTCGTAATTGCAATTGGAGTACAATTATAAAATACTGTGTAATTAAATTACAATGTAGTCCGTAATTGCAATTGGAGTACAATTATAAAATACTTTGTAATTAAATTACGATGTAATTCGTAATTGCAATTCTGGTACAATTATAAAATAGCGTTACGTATTATGAACGAGGACGCGGAATAGAAACTACGTCGCATAGACAGCAAACAAGTATATGTGAAAGAAAAACATAAAAATATATCGCACTTCTTCAAAGTTCTGGGCTATAATTTGGAGAGATGTTTTAATTATATTGTATTTCAATTACACATCTGATTAAAATACTTAGTAATTTAGTTAATTGAAAGGTTTGAATTATGTAATTCAGTTACGACGTAGTTGAATTACTATACATATAGTTGTAATACAATGTAATTCAATTGTGTAATTGAATTAGCACAACTCTGGCTACACAAGGGTTTAAAACAGAATAACTTTTTTATAATTGTACCAAACGGCCCGATTTTTTATAATCAATTACAAGCACTGGTTTATGAAATGATATGCAAAAAAGATTTTCCAAAAAATTATAATTTACAAGGTTACATGCAAAAATAAAAAAGACATTTTTTTAAACTTTTTTATTAGGGCCCTTAAAGAAAATTTAAAATATATGTTTTGTAGATCTATGTTAGTTATACACATGCAGAAGATTGCATCGAAACCGATTAACATACACACGGGCTACAAGCGATTAAAAATGTTGAAAATCGTAGTTTTACACAACTTTTGATCAGTTTCTGCTTAAAATCCACAAAATCGTACATCTTCCAATGCGTGTCGTTTTTTCCTGCGTAAACCGATTCCCATGAAATTTGCAGCATGTATATAACTAACATAGGTCTACAAAACATATATTTTAAATTTTCTTTAAGGGCCCTAATAAAAAAGTTTTAACAATGTCTTTTTTATTTTTGCATGTAACCTTGTAAATTATAATTTTTTGGAAAATCTTTGTTGCATAACATTTCATAAACCAATGCTTCTAATTGATTATAAAAAATCAGGTCGTTTGGTACAATTATAAAAAAGTTATTCTGTTTAAAAGGGCGTTCGAATACTTTCGTGAGCCACTGTACATGCGCAGCTGTATGTTTCTGAATAATGCAATGCAATACACGTAATTCGTAATAAACGATAAACGATATTTATGATGCCCTCTTCATTTGTATTGTAAGTTCACAGGTGTCTTCCTAAAGAGATCTAATTTTGTTTATAACCTATTTGCTACTACATTGATTTATTTAGCAGTTGTTCGTAAGTATTATTGTCTTGAGTTTAGCAATTTGTATTTTGAGGTGGTTCAATAGTCCTACGATAAGTTTGTTTAAATAATTATCATTGACTAGGGTACCTCTGTTCATTCTTTAGAAATTGATGTTCATTCATTGACCTGTTATTGATTTAATCCTTTGCCAGATCTTGAGTATAACCTACAACCGTAAAATATTGCGACAATCGTGTTCTGGAATATAAAAGCTTACCGATAATAAAGCCTTTTTGGAAATGGCACGCAGAAAATGAAATAACACTTTGCGAATACAGTAAAGCCTTGATTTAAGAAAAATCCTCGGGCCCGTGTTGTTTCTTAGATCCTGTAGTTTTACTATTTGGAACACAAATCTACCATTTGGGTCCGTTAGGAAAAGGACCGAATGCGCGCTACATTCAATTAAACCACTAAATACATTTAAAATTATATTGTATTTGGCGTCATTCTAATCAGGAAAATCCCACAAATAATTGCATTTCGACTTCTTTGGCATGTTCTTCATACAGACAATACGATTTTTTAAAGAAATTATGAAAGTTTAAGTATCGGCAATTTGTCGAAAATCGAAAGTGTTGAAATACTTTGTGGAGCCACCGTATGTTACGTTGACCTGTCCACAGTTGTCTGCCTTGTGCTACTTCCTAAACTGATAACGAATATTTACGATACGTGCTCCGCTGTAGTGTAGCCTGTATGGAAATTTGTATATACGAGACTGTAAAAAACGAACAAATGTCATCTTTTTACTTTCAGTGAAGTAATGCGTTATCTATATATAATAGTATCGTTATATTTCTATTTTGAACCGCGTATATGCGTGCAATTATGTTGAATAAATTTTCTTGCATATTCGAACGCTAATTCTCTAGCTTCTTGTGGAAAAAGACCAAAATAAATAGATGAACGTGACAAAGTCATGTGACAGATATTGAAGTGTCTCGTGATTGTATTTACTTTTTTTTTTTTAATAAAACAGTAATTATGTAACATTTTTTTCAAACTAAATCCCAGAAGAATTATATGCAGTGACTCCCACAAATATTCGGACACTCTTAAAAAGCCGATAACTTTTTTAAAATTGGATTGTACGATTCGAACTTTTTTGGGAAGCTAGAGCAATTAGTTTACTAGAGAATGCGAAAAGAAATTTTGTTGAAAATTGCAATTGGTTGGAATTGTATACAAAGTACTAAAAGTTGCGTTTTACAACTTTTTAATGTTGGCCTATATTGAAAATTTAAAAAATACGTTTTGTAGATCTGTGTCAATTAAACATATCCTGAAAATTTCGTCAAAATCGGTTGATGCGGAAAAAAGCGACAGGCATTGAAAAATGTAAGAATCTGTAGTTATAAGGCCGAAAATCGTGAAAATCTGCCATTTTTACCATCTTTAAACGTTTGTAGCTCATTGCAATGTCGACCGATTTGGACGAAATTTTCAGGATATGTGTAATTGACACAGATCTACAAAACGTACTTTTTAAATTTTCAATCTAGGGCCACATAAAAAAGTTATAAAATGCAACTTTTAGTATTTTTTCTACAATTCCGATAAATTGCAATTTTCGAAAAAATTTTTTTCCACATCCTGTAGTAAACTAATTGCTCTAGCTTCCCAAAAATGTTCAAATCGTAAAATCCAATTTTAAAAAAGTTATCGGCTTTTTAAGAGTGTCCGGATATTTGTGGAAGTCACTGTACACATAAACTGTTGTGCAAAAGAAAGAAGCACCCAGCAATATTTAATAAAAAATCAATTAAGAACACAGTAAGTTTTGAAAAAAGATTCCGCTGCTTAATTGAATAGTTCTGAGAATGTATGCGTTATTGCGGATTATCTAATACTTTAAATACAATAAATCAATCATTGTGCAATACAATTTCTACAGAAAGATATTGTTTGTGATTATATCTTCTAATTGTACTGGGTGCTTGTTTCTTTTGCACAGTAGTGTGTATTATTTTGCATAGAGATTCGCACTCTACAAACAAACGAAGCAGTCCGTGTAATCTGACGTTAGAATTCTCAGATTCGATTCCGACGCCGCGCCGCGTCGGTATAAAATGACGAACACATAGATGAACTGTTATTAAAATTGCATCGTGTTACAACCATTGTGCAGGAACACATGTGCATTTGGTGCAACGAGGTTCGCACGTTGCGCTCGCGACTCCCGGCTGTTTCGCTCCGATTCGTCGAGACACGAAACGAAACGAAACGCTAACGGTTGGACACGATTTTTGTGCCCATCGCAACCCGCGCAAAACGTTGGACGCGGGGAACGCAACGATTGCGATTAAATTGGTTCCTCTGGCGTTGTAGATGGAGGTTGAGCTTTTAATGGGATCGGGATTTATTGCCGTCAATTTTGCTTCAGGACTGTAAACGTTCAGAAGCTAATGGCGTGTCTGGCACGTACGTGGCTCGTTTGACGATAAATGGTTCCATTGTCGCGTTCTAATTTATGGCGGAACAAAGATCGTGCCGATTGTCAGAAACTTCGATAACTTTCACCTTCAAGATCTGCTTGGACCTTGTTCGCCGAGAACTGAGTAATTTGAGTGGCACTGGGTCGCCCGACGGCACTGGCACGACGCACAGTGGGGTATTTGGCCCGAAAAAGTGGAAAAAATTCGATTTCTAAATTTTTGCGTATGGAATGAAATTTTTGTTGTTCGTTGTAGTTAAAGGTCTGAAGAATAAGGCTGCAATATTATTTTTTCTATTTGTACACCTGTGAAGTAGTAAACTTCATCGAAAGTCGAGAGATTTTAAGGCGCGCTTGGCGTTCTTAAACAGTCTCTAAGACAGCGTCCGTTCATTGGCGATTTTCAAGTGTTTGAAGGAAAATTCTGTAAATTCTTGTATTACAAAAGTTGTTCAGATAGGTATACAGAGCACTTTCGCATAGATTTTATTTTGTTATCATCTAAATTAGTATAGTTATTAATATTTGAATATTACCAATTATTCTGTAAGCATTTTAAAAATTACAAAATTTTATTGACAATTTTGTTATAGTATAAAGTGAGATTAAGTGCCCTTTTTGGTGTCATTACATTCGGTAAAGATTCGTGATTATAAGCCAACAAAGTTTAAATCCGAATATGCCCGAATTCAAATTTTATAGCCTATTTAGTATTAAGCGTTTAACAGCGTTTTGCGTACGCCTGTACGTTCGGCTACGCTTGGCCTCAAACGAAGAAACATTATCTGAGGAAGAAATTTCTTATGTATTTACGGATGAAAATTAATGGGTAATAATTTTTAAATGTTCTGTGAAACAGTCGTATATCTCGAAAATGAAGCATTTTGGAGAAAAATGTTTCAGACAAAATTTGTATGGTTTCACGGGGCACATAAAATGGTGTCATTGATTTGGCCTTGGATAGTCGTTTGAAAATCACGTGAAGGTCATCTTCAATTTCTTAAATAGAAACCCCTATTTTGTATTGCATATTCTTGTAGCTTGTTTTGAGAGCTTTCCAAAACACTATAATAAAATATTTTTTTCTTAAATATTTTTCAAGTTATGATAGAGCAAATATTTCACTATCGTCACGCTTTTTCATGGGTTCTCGATAATCTGAGGAAAAAATGTTTCCAACAAAAGAGGAACAGTATTCGAACGTCTACAAATTTCAATATATGAAAGTTGTAAAAAAATTGAGGTGAATTTGATTTTTTAAAAGCTGAAATGTATTTTGGATTTCATAATGTTGTAGCTGATCTGAAGACGAATCCAACGATATATAATATTATAACCTTGAGCCTATAAATAACGCTACAATAGTTTATTCCACTTTTTCAGGCCAAATACCCCACTGTGCGACGTGAAAAATTAACTTTTTACGCTCGGAGCTATTTTAACTCGAAATTAAACATTCGATCTAGAATAATTCCATTCCCTATGATTTTTTCAATTTTATGGATATGAAATGGGTATAATACCTCATGTAATATCAAAATGTTTAATATGTGATTAGATACCGACCACAAAAATATAGTAAAAAGAAATATAGAAAGCGCTAGAAAGTAACAGTAATGAACCTCCTTCAGTTTAAGAGTAATAGTTAAATGTAATAATGAGAATGTACCATAGATAAATATTAACTAGCAACTGT
Organism: Lasioglossum calceatum; assembly: GCA_963966675.1. Taxonomy (NCBI): domain Eukaryota; kingdom Metazoa; phylum Arthropoda; class Insecta; order Hymenoptera; family Halictidae; genus Lasioglossum; species Lasioglossum calceatum. The sequence goes on from OZ016542.1 coordinate 5,030,380, forward strand.
TATCGTATAGGGTCGCCGAACTTTAAAAGCTTGAAATAAGTAAACTATCTGTGCAAATTTTTCCCATTCAAAAGATAAATGGTCTTCGACATTGTGTTTCCAAAGGTACAAGGTTCGACTAACTGACAAAATACTATAATGCTTTAACCGCTTTTAACTGCTTTTAAAATAAACTCAATTATTTTTCTGCTAAAGAATTATAGTTATAGTGTACAATACAAGTAGGATCTAGGTGAAATCACAGTTTAACCCGTTGCACTATAACATCGAGTCCGACTCGTGATGAAGATTTCAAACAGAGTCTACTAAATATGTATGTTATTAATTTGCTGTAAATCGAAATATAATTTTATTTAGTTTATTGTCAACATAATAGTCATTGAAGAACACACATGTAGATAGACAATAGATATAAATTGTCTACTTCTTCCAGGAAATTAAGAACGCCAAAGAAGTTCTAATTACTGTAATCGTGAAATAAATCGTAGCGCAAGCAAAGTTGCTATAATTCAATTACACAATTGAATTACATTGTACTTCAATTATATAGTAATTCAACTACGTCGTAAATGAATTACATCATTCAAACCTTTCAATTAATTCAATTACCAAGTATTTTAATCAGATGTGTAATTGAAATACAATATTATTGAAATACAATGTAATTAAAATACAGCTCTCCAAATTATAGCCCAGAACTTTGAAGAAGTGCGATATATTTTTATGTTTTTCTTTCATATACTTGTTTGCTGTCTTATATTATATATATGCGGCGTAGTTTCTATTTATTATAGTAGTTATATATAACGCTATTTTATAATTGTACTCAAATTACAATTACGAATTACATTGGAATTTAATTACAATGAATTTTATAATTGTACTCCAATTGCAATTACGAATTACATTGTGATTTAATTACGAAGTAATTTATAATTGTACTCCAGTTGCAATTACGAATTACATTGTAATTTAATTACAATGAATTTTATAATTGTACTCCAATTGTAATTTAATTGAATGAAGATCTGAATTATAAATTACAATATAACTGAATTACGATGTAATTCAATTACTCTGTAATTATAATTCCTGGAGTAATTCAATTGTAATTCTACACAACTCTGAGCGCAAGGGGTTAAAGGGGGCGACCTTTTCATACTGTAAGAGAGGTTCTCATTCAATCGGAACAAACGCTTGACGCGAAGAAACTGACACGAAGACTTGAAGATAATGCTTGCCAACAACTGTATTAGGTCGTTGCATTTGAAATGTCCGATTCATAACGGTAAACTTCTTGATTACAGTAAACAGCATTGCAAAAGTCATACTCTGTCAAAAGAATATAAGACTTTCAATTATATTATACTACTAGTAAAAATAAAAATTGAATTTTTGATCGTTCACCTTCCACATTTGTTAGATTGTCATCTATAGTTTTGGGCATTTAGAGACCTTAATGTCCTTATCGAGTAATTGACATCTAACAACATATTATAATAGGTTTTATTAGTTATTTCATACCTGTTGTAACTAAAATATTGTTGTAGATTTCCATGTGACAATTGAGGCTAGTTCTACAAAACGTACTTTTTATATTTTCAATATAGGCCCACATAAAAAAGTTGTAAAATGCACCTTTTAGTATTTTTTCTACAATTCTGATAAATTGCAATTTTTGAATAAATTTCTTTTCACATCCTGTAGTAAACTCATCTAGCTTCCCAAAAAAGTTAAAATCGCATAGTACAATATTAAAATTGTTATCGTCTTTTTTAGAGCGTGCGAATATTAATTCGTTTCGCTGTATACTATTTCTAACAGAGTTGTGCAGAATTACAATTGAATTACTCCAGGAATTATAAATACATTGTAATTGAATGACATTGTACTTCAATTATATTGTAATTTATAATTCATCTCTTCATTCAATTAAATTACAATGTAATTTGTAATTGCAATGGAGTACAATTATAAAATACATTGTAATTGAATTACATTGCAATTTATAATTCAGATCTTCATTCAATTAAATTACAATGTAATTCGTAATTGCAATTACAGTACAATTTTCAAATACTTTGTAATATTAAATTACATTAATTACGAATTAAGATGTAGTTAAATTAAAATTAAAAATTAAAGAATGATAAAGTAATAGGTAAGAAGAAAAATCCATGTGTATAGGTTTCAAACAGAAGGAATTTATTATTTATAAATTTATAATATCTGCACAGAAATAACTTCTGCGTTACACATTTTTTAAATTTCAACCATAAAACATAAAAATATATCGCAGTTCTTCAAAGTTCTGGGCTATAATTTGGAGAGCTGTATTTCAATTAAATTATATTTCAATTATATTGTATTTTAATTATATTGTATTTCAATTCTACATTGTATTTCAATTATATTGTATTTCAATTACACATCTGATTAAAATATTTAGTAATTGAATTACAATGTAAGTGAATTAGCACAACTCTGATTTCTACGTCGTTTTATATGTTTGTTCAAAATCGGAACTTTTAGTCCCGGTCTCCCCTATGTTAGAAAATATTTGAAAAATTGATTTTCTTCGCGTTCGAGCGACTGTGCGGCCTCTCCGTTTGAATCCGAGAGGAAGAAGGCGCAAGTTATGGGTCAGATCCAGCCGTGCGTGAGCGTGTAATTCAGACATTACGCCGGGCGAGAATCGTATACAGTGTACAATGGCTTCGGTTTCACGTTACGAGGTGAGAGAGGCACACGCGTATACGGCCGCGCGCGCGGAAAGATTGCCGTTTGCTCGCGATCTTTCGCAATCGCGACGCCAGAATCTGCTTCTGTTCGTTTATTACGCGTGCTTTCTGCGGGAGACCAACTTTACAAGCACCCGCCGAAAGAACTCTCCACGAGTTCCCTTTAAACCTTCACGGTCCTAAACCGAGGACTACCAAACGCTGTATGCATTCCATCCAGGATTATTTTTAGTTTTATAACATGCACATTCATACACTTTGCGTTCAAGCGAACCGCGTATGAAGGCATGCCAAAAACTTCCCCACAATGTCACACACAGGTGCTGCGGAGAACACATGTTACTCAAATTTATTAGCTACATTGAAACCAATCTTATATTGTTTCCGTTTTCTTTCATGCAGAAATGGTAAATTCTTATCAGAGGAGGGCATTATTTGGCGAAACAAATATTATTTAATATTTTAGATTTTATTTTGCTGAAAGAAAATAGTATTTTAAATAAGATATACAATTTCGAAAATGAAATACTTCTATTTTAACAATTTGAACCTTGAAATAAAATATTACTATTTCAACAATTTGATCCACAAAATAAAATATTACTATTTCAACAATTTGATCCACAAAATAAAATATTTCTATTTTAACAATTTGAAACACGAAATAAAATATATTTTACTTTTTGCATTGTTATAATACTCTGAGAAACCGCATAAACATACAGTCAATTTTATCGTTAAAAAACGATTACACTCATAAATGTACTGAATTCGAACCATGATTTTCAGCAATAATATTTTGAATTAAAATTGAAAATAAAGACAAAATATAAATATTTTCAATATTCTTTAAATAGAATACTATTTTCAAAAAAATGCCTGCCTCAAATAATTATTTTGTTTTCAAAAATTACTGCATCAAATAAAATATTTTATTTTCAAAAATTACTGCATCAAATAAAATGTTTTATTTTCGAAGTTGTACACATACTTCAAAATAAATAGGATTATTTACTATTTACTATTTAAAATACTATTTTGCCCAGCTCTGGTTCTTGCCAGTATAACAACAGTCATACTGTAGACTCCCGTATAAGGCGATGAGTATACAGTTATACGTTATACATTATATATGAGTATACTTGTTAAACAATGTTTTTTGACATTCACTGTATATTTACTGCCATATGAAGTAATTTTTAAACAATTTTTTTGATCGCGTTATACAGGAATTTACTGAAATTTAACCCTTTGGACTCGTAGCCACTTTAACCTCCGCAAGGTAATGTGGGGTCTCAGAGACCCCATCTTCGGATTTTTGAAAAGAATTTTTATGTGAATAAAATTAAATCTGTTTGTTTACTTTTTGTCCTGTGTTATTCTTTATCCCAAGTTTATTAAAAACGAGACTATTTACCTATGAAATTCATTTGTCGATTGTGTGTTATTAGACCTTACAATTAAACAATTAATCTCGAAAATTAAACATTTCTTCCGACCTAGAATAATTCCATTCTATATTAATTCTTTTCTCTGTATGAATATAAAATTGATATAATACCTCATAGAATACTTAAATGTTTAGTAATTGATTAGATACCAGCATATTCAATAATGTGAACAATATTTTAAATGTTGAAAATGTTTTAGTAATTTTAATAGGTATAGATAAGTCACATGTATTGACTTTGACATAATTGAACTTTTATTAAATGGGTATACATTTTTTTATACAAGTATGTCAACCATACTGAATAAATATTACTTGTTTCATTCTTTGTTATAGGATTCTTATAGATAGTTTTGTTATTTTACATGCAGGTTTTGTATCTTGGAAGGATATGTGATATTGATAAATCATAAATACACGGTGTCCCATTTCACTGGAGCAACCCGAATGTCTCACTTAATTTTTAAAATAGGAACAATTTCAAATGGTGAAAATATTTGGTTTAAAGAAATAGATTCACTTTTTCCGGAATTTCAAGGTAATCGCAGGTTTTAAAAAAATGAGACTGTATGTTTTTATTAGCGCAATAGAATAGCTAAGGTTAAGGGGATCCAATGACGTATGATACTATAACTTTCTGTTGACCTTCAGTATACAAAGTTCATAATAGTCGAGTAATGGTGAAAATAGTGAAACAGTAACTGTGACTGAAAGATAACAAAAATGAAAAATTCTTTTATCATAATAAATGTTTAAAATGTTTAAAATGTTTAAAATGTTGATTAACATCAACATTAATTGATTTTATAAAAACTAAGCGAGACATCTCAAATTAGGTGTAGCACTTATAGTCTTATAGTCTTTATACATAGAGTTTGTTGTGTTTATTCACGTATATTCGCATTTGCATAGCTTTGTATTTAGAATCATTTCTAATATTAACAATTTCTAGAAAAGGTGGATTCAAAGTATGTTAGAATTTTATTTTTGTATTATTGTTTTGCAAGGTCCCTAATTCACAAGGAACAATTCATATTCATTGAAATCATGGAATGGATTCATGAAATCATAGTGTAATAATTAGACTGCGGATCTTTATGCAAAATAAAAAATGTCTGCGTCGATTCAAAGACACAGAGGTTAAAGAAAAATGTCTTTCTTGTTTTAATTATTTGAATAACTGATACTAATACGTCGATGTTCTTAAATTTAGTACGTCTTTTTTTAGTAGTCTTTTAGTAGTACCTAGTCTTAAATTTTAAGTACGTCCACTGATTTAAATTATACATATCAATTTTTGTTATAGATGCATAAAATCCGCAGTCTAGTAATAATACAGGGTGTTCGCGATAATTTGGACCAGCGTTTTTTTTCGTAAACGGTAAACATTAGAAAAAAACCGAAGAGGAGGAAGTGGTGAAAGAAATGATGAAAGTTTGTATAAGCTTGTAGAAATAGAAATTTTCATTTTGGAAAAGAAAGATATGGAAAGTATATCCGATTCTCATGATGAATAAACACAAGTTTACAATAAGCAGATAATATAACAATCATTAGACAGACTGAATAGTTTACATGAAATACTATGTACATACAGGGTGTCCCAAAATTCCTTCAACAGCCGCAAATGGGAGGATCCTGATGTTATTTGAAGCAATATTTCCCTTTGCAAAAATGTTGTCCGCGGCTTTGTTTAGGAGTTATTAACGAAAAACACGGACCAATCAGAGCGCAACCTAGAAGCGAGTTGGCACAGTCGACCAATAGACAGCTGTCGCGCCGGACCGACTGTGTCAACTCGCGTCTAGGTCGCGCTCTGATTGGTCCGTGTTTTTCGTTAATAACTCCTAAACAAAGCCGCGGATAACATTTTTGCAAAGGAAAATGTTGCTTCAAATGACGTCAGGAACCTCTCAGTTCCGGCTGTTGAACGAATTTTGGGACACCCTGTATAATTCGACTAATCTTGTGTGTAGGTAAGGAAATTCTATCTTCATTACTTCTCTCTTAAAATGAAATTGATATACTAATGTTTTTAAAGTGAATACAGAAGCCCTGTCAATAGAAAGAAGTTTAAACAATTTAATATACTTCGTTGTTCTAAATTTGGTTCTGACAGTCTGTTATGTTTTCAGAGTTTGATGTAATCTGTTTATCATATAACATTACTAAATTTCACTTGTAAATAACTCTTGAAAATTTCAAGTGCCAAAGAGACTCACGTAAACGTTGCAACGATTAATCGCTCGTTCTTGTTGCTCCATTGTTGGAAACAAGATTATTTTCAAACGTTACACTATCAGTAGAAATATCCGGAGTGGTCCAAACCTCATTTTTTACTGCTTGTGTAACAAACTCCTACAAAACAATGTCTGGAACCCTATTATTTTTAGAGAAGTTAGTGAATCATTTACAGTTAATCATAGATCTTCGAATTACACATCCGGCGTGAAACATCGATATAAATGTACATCGTTGCGGCAGTAACAGAATAAAAAATTTATAAAAATATCGTGACACATATACACATTTTACACTCGGAGTCTCTCGTGACGTAAACGATAAATCTCAAGCATCCGGTTGAAACAAACATTTCAAATGTAATTTTCTATATTTTTAGGAAATATTCAAATTGATTGATTTGAAAAATACATTGTGACGACATTATCTATAATATTTCTTCGGTGGTTCTTCTGCACCACAGAATTTGAACAACTTTCAAAGCGTTTTTGGTTTAAATATCATTTGAATAGTTTCTTTGTGTTACTACAATATTGTGGCATCAGATTATGACATAGTCTTTTCGAACAAATCAATCAGCACAGAGTTTCGAATCAATTCGATATTTATTCGAAATCAGAAATTCTTGAAACTCTTGAAAGTCTCGAAGTCTTAAAAATTTTGTAAGTCTTGTGATAATCTTAATAAATGTTATACTTTTTATAATATTGGTACGTTCATACTGTTATTCATCCCAATGCTGACATGACGTAATCATTGTTTCGTGATAGATGTAACGTTTCAAGAGTTTCAATTCTTACAAACCTTCCAAAGTTTTAAGGCTTTCAAGATTTTCAAGACAATGAAGACTTTCAAGTCGTTCAAGAGTTTCAAGAGCTCTAAGCTTCGAATTATCTTGCAAGTGATTCGAATATTTGTCGTAAATATTGAGTCGAAGCGATTCGAAGTGATTCTTATCCCATCACTAGCCGGGTTACCCTTGGTTCGTCGACAACCCATTTCACCGACACGATTTGACAGACAGTAACTTTCATCGACACTATGTTTTCATCGACACGGTCAAATCGTCAACAAATGTCTACATCGACACGGTTTGACCGACACTATGTTTTCATCGACACGGTCAAATCGTGGTCATATGTTTTCAACGACAGTCCGTCTTTAGCGACAAGTTTGAGTTCATTCATTTCTACTGACACCAAATTCGCGTATTCGTTAATGTAGATTAATCGTTATTATCATAGTTATGTTCTCGACGCATTTAGTTGCTTGTATAATAAATAATAAATAGAATTACAAAGCATTGTTATTTATATCAAAGTTTTTATTACTACTTTATTAATCAGAATTTCTTGAAATAAACAAACTTTATTAATAGGTATACACAAATGAATAAAAAATCATAATATTTCATTTAATTTCAAACATAATTGTGTAAATACATATAAAAAATGTGAATCAACAGAACGAATATGCTACGAATGTACATATACATATAAACTACAAAATTGTACAATAATTACACAAATATCAAGTAATGGAATTAAAGCGATACGAATAAAATGAACTCAAACCTGTCGTTAAACACGGACTGTCGATGAAGACATTTGTCGACGATTTGACCGTGTTGACGAAAACAGTGTCGGCGAAATGGGTTGTCGACGAACCATGGGTAACCCGGCTAGTGGCTAGTGATGGGATCTGAATCCCTTCGAATCGCTTCGACTCAATATTTACGACAAATATTCGAATCATTTGCAAGATAATTCGAAGCTTAGAGCTCTTGAAACTCTTGGACGTCTTGAAAGTCTTCATTGTCTTGAAAATCATGAAAGCCTTAAAACTTTGGAAGGTTTGTAAGAATTGAAACTCTTGAAATGTTACATCTATCACAAAACAATGATTACGTCATGCTAGCATTGGGATCAATAACAGTATGAACGTACCAATATCGTAAAAAGTATTACATATGTATTAAGATTATCAAGACTTCAAGACTTTCAAGAGTTTCTAGAATTTTTGATTTCGAATAACTACCGAATTGATTCGAAACCCTGTGGTGATTGATTTGTTCGAAAACTTGCAAGACGGAGTATTGTATGCCCATCACCAATGGTTGCTGCACCCTTCGACAAGATTTCGCACGCGTCGAGATTGGTCACGTTCCTCTGAAGGATCCGTGATTCCGGATCGATACCGCGACCGCGTAGATCACCGAAAGATGGGTCACGAGACGTGAATCACCGTGGTCCGCCAAGGTAGCGCATAGCGACGCGTCTATTTCGAGGGCCAAGAAGATACTCGGTGAGAGGTGGCGGAAAGGGGTGCGTCGTCTATGATTCAACGTCCGCTTCAAGCCCGTTGCTGAAGAAGCCTGTGCGCGCGTATCTTCGCTCGATTCCCGTGTGTAGATCGGCGAGATTGGCGGTGAGGATAGCCGCATGATACATGCACAGTAATGCACGTATGTTCACTGTTCTCCGTCGAATGCTATTTTCGCGAAACCGCTACGGCCACGAGTAATCGGCCGAAGGACCCTGAATGTGGGTTACCGAGCCTCAGCGGCGATCTCTTGTCTTCGGCATCGAGCGGAGGATGGAGATTAATCAACGCGACAGGTGAACGATGCCAGCGGAGTTTGATACTCGTTAACCGGGTGAACGCCAAGTTGTTGCCTCACGTGCTCGCGAAAACTTCTTTCGAACTTATTTTTCAATAATGAGAGCCGCTGTTCTTGAAATAGCCCCGACAAAAATCGGTTTATTTATACGGCCGGGAATAGTCAGATCGCGGGGGTTGTATTACATCATATTTTCTACTCTGAGTGGTTGAACTGGGACGCTTGTTAGCGATCATCTTCTCGAAACTGATCTGTCATCTCGAAGATTTACGCTTCTGCATGGAGGTTCGAAAGGGTCGCTTTTCAATACGGTAGAATTCCGTATAACGCGATCAAGGAATTGTTTACACTAAACGCTGCGGTGTATATTTGTGTGCATATTTTGGAATATACAGGGTGTCCATTTGAAAACTTTCCAGTCGAATATCTCGAAAAGTATGAAGGATATTAAAAAAGTGTAAAACACGTGTCCATGGACGAAAATTGCTGGTCTTTTTACGTACAGTAAGATCCCATAATAAAAAATATAGGTTTCCATGTGAAAAAACAAAGTTGACCTTCAAATGACCTTGAAAACGCCACCCAAATAAAACACTGATACTGCTCCCCTCTTCTCCTCTCGAAATCCTTGGACACGTGTTTCACACTTTTTTAATATCTTTCATACTTTTCGAGATATTCGGCTGGAAAGTTTTCAAATGAACACCCTGTATATTGTAATATATTTAACAGTTGTTGGGATGTAGCCAATTACTAAACATTTAAGTATTGTATGAGGTATTGCATCAATTTCATATCCATAAAATTAAAAAATCCTAGGAAATGGAAATATTCTAGGTCGGAAGTAATGTTTAATTTTCGAGTTGAAATAGTTTCGAGTGCAAAGGGATAAATTGTTATTAGCAAAATTGAATTATATATATATTTATATTATTAGTTGTACATTTTTGATTGCAAGCAATAATAGTTGGAAATGTGTGTATGATGAAACAATCGTGTGCAAGAATAGTATGATGGGCCTCTGTGAGGTTATACTTATAAATATGTATATGAATATAATCACATTGTTTGTAAGTAATATGTTTTCAGTGTAAGCTACGATATTTGTAACTTATTTGTAATATTTCCATAATGGATATTCTTAAGATGTATTTTCTACAGTTATCATTTTATTATATTTCCACTTTTTTAATTTTTCAAGCTTGTGATGGATTTCTAATTTTCAGATGTTGACATGAAATAAGAATATTAAATCCAATGGAGATTTAAACTTCCCGCTTGCCTATACAATCACTTTAAAGGGACACTCGAACGAGCGACATCAAAGATGCCGCCCGGAGTGTCACCTCTTGTTGTATCCCTACTCTTTGTTTATACGGTGTAGAGTACATTTTGCTGTAAGTTTGAATTAGATGTTCCTTCTTGCAGAATGAATAGTTCAGAGTACATTGAAATACTCGAAAATCATTTGTTACCTTTTTTTTAAGTTGTTTTTATTCGTATAAGACAGTGGCCGGCAAACTCATTCGTCAAAAGAGCCAAATATCAGCAGTACAACGATTTAGATTTCTTTTGGGAGCAAAACTTTACAAGAACCCTGTTTTTAGAAGCAAAAAACTAGATGCGTATCATACTTTATAATAATCTTATTTGTTGATGAAAATGGAGTAGAAATTGCACTTTATTTGATTTTAGATATGACACACTGACTAATTGAAAATTGTATTAAAATAAATTAATTTTAAACACGTCATTCGTGGAAGAGCCGCACTCAAGTAGCCAAAGAGCCGCATGTGGCTCGCAAGTTGCAGTTTGCCGACCACTGGTACAGTGATTCCCACAAATATTCGGACACGCTTAAAAAGCCGATAAATTTTTTACAAATGGAAAATTGCAATTGGTTGGAATTGAATACAAAGTACTAAAAGTTGTATTTTACAACTTTTTTATGTGGGCCGATATTGAAAATTTAAAAAATACGTTTTGTAGATCTGTGTGAATTATACATGGTGTCCCAAAATTACCTTAGTTTAATGAAATGGGAAGTTCCCGAGATCATGTCAAGCGACATTTTCCTTTACGAAAATAGCGTACGCGGCTTCGTTAAGGAGTTATTAACGAAAAACACGGACCAATCAGAGCGCGAGCTAGACGCGCACTGCCCGGCGCGCCGGCAGGCGAGCGTGGTGTAACGCCGCGATCCCGCAACGAACAAAAGTTTCTCGATGATGTGAATCGTCTCCAATTTCGACGAGCTTTCGATATGTTGTCAAGACCATGATTCTGAACAACATTTCCCTTTACAATTTTTGCCGGACGGCTTTAGTTTCCGAGATAATTGTAAAAACTTGTAATTGTAAATGGTTTCGGGAATCATATGATTCTCGAAAAATCAATATTACCACATGATTCTCGAGAAATCGATATCTCCATGTCAACGATTTCATTTGTTTCAAACGACGCCTTCATCGAATACATCGTACGCTGGGAGAGGACAGCTTCGCGCGGAATCGCGAAGAGCATGATGTATCTAATTTCTTATCGTTCGCTATAATCACGAAATCGAAAAGTGTGCTACGTGTAGTGTTCAGTAATTGTGTGAAGGTGTGGTGTTTCCTGTTTCACTGGTGTAACAATCAAATGGATTTACGGCTGAATAAGTGAGTTTTTAATTCAATCAGTTTCTGCTTCTTCTCTCGTTCGGGTAAAGTTGCCGATGATGTGGGCCCTCACCGATTTCGATGACCTTGAAATATGTTATAAATTCGATTTTTTTAAATATCTTTCTACTTTGAAATAAAGCTCATCGAAATCGGAGAGGAGATACTACATCGATCGATTTACAATTACAAGTTTTTACAATTATCTCGTAAACTAAAGCCGACCGACAAAAATTGTAAAGGGAAATGTTGTTCGGAATCATGGTCTTGACAACATATCCAAAGCTCGTCGAAATTGGATAGAAAATAGTACATCATCGAGAAACTTTTGTTCGTTGCGGGATCGCGGCGTTACACCACGCTCGCCTGCCGGCGCGCCGGGCAGTGCGCGTCTAGCTCGCGCTCTGATTGGTCCGTGTTTTTCGTTAATAACTCCTTAACGAAGCCGCGTACGCTATTTTCGTAAAGGAAAATGTCGCTTGAAATGATCTCGGGAACCTCCCATTTCATTAAACTAAGGTAATTTTGGGACACCCTGTATACACTGTGAAAGTTTCATCGAAATCGGTTGATGCGGAAAAAAGCGACAGGCATTGAAAGATGTAAGAATCTGTAGTTATAGGCCGAAAATCGTGAAAATTTGCCATTTTTACCATCTTTAAACGTTTGTAGCTCATTGCAACGTCGACCAATTTTTACGAAATATTCAGGATATGTTTAATTCACAATGATCTGCAAAATGTATTTTTTAAATTTTCAATATACAACCGCATAAAAAGTTGTAAAATGCAATTTTTAGTATTTTTTCTACAATTCCGATTAGTTGCAATTTTTGGAAAAATTTTTTTTCACATCCTGTAGTAAACTAATTGCTCTAGCCTCCAAAAAATGTTCAAATCGTGTAGTACAATATTAAAGAAGTTATCGCCTTTTTAAGAGTGTCCGAATATTTGTGGGAGTCACTGTATAAGAAATCAAATTTCAAGGACGTACATATCAACAGGATAATGCCCCAATACATAAAAGTCGAGAAACGGCAGCGTGGTTTATACTTTATAAATAACTATGTATAATTTGCATGGAAAATTTGTGGGGTACTGGTACTATGGTACGCCGTATTTATGCAAGTAACCAATAAATAATTATTGAATCCTGGAATGCAATTAGCGAAGAAGTTTTGATAACCGTATTTCTTTAGCAATACCTAAAAAAGGAAATTCTACACATTTTTGAAATTTTTTATTTTAAAAATTTGTATTCTCTGCTTTAATTATTTTGTTACAATTTAATATTATTATTACCTTGTAACTATACAGGTGCTATAGACGTGCACCAGTCAAAACTATATTTTACTGTTACGTTTTGTAGACAGTTTGATATGTTTATAATATTAGTAATTCTCCAAAACAGATTCAAGTAAGAACCTTGACCATAATCATCGGGTAACACACATAGTTTATAAACAATTATAATTTCAGTTTACATTAGTTTTACAAGTTTTACATGCTATCCATTAAATTGATAATTTAATTATGAAAATAGACTGCTGTGCATGTAGCAACGTCGTTTTTCTTGAAATTTAATGAACGGCCGACATTTTTAATAGATATGGCTTCACTGGTTGACAAAGTTCAGATTCACGCAATTGTTTAAAAAAAAACAAGATTCACCTATTTAAAAAAATCATATCAAATAGCTAGAAGTCAGTTAAATGTTAATGTTTAAAAAAATGTTTGCGAGGAATACACAAAGCTATTGGTTCACATGTTCAACAAACTTTAAACTTGGAGAAAAATAGGTAACTGACATTTGATGTGATCATTTTTAATAAGAGTCACTGGTGTTAACTCTAAAACAGTAGTAATGGAAAAATAGATAACAAATTTTCAATATATATCTAAAATTTATAAATTCTAAGCATCCAATAAACACTGGATTTTTATAGGTACATTTATAGCTTGTAAACATTCAAAAATCGTTAAGCTACAAAATCCAGTAGATTCTGATACAATTTCAGTTATATTTTACTTGCAAGAGCTTTTATTTATTTTCACTGTCGACAATGAATATTTACTGAACTTCACTTGCTTGAAACATGTCTATAAAAATAAGAATTCGTATAAACGTGCACAGTGTACTGAACAAATATTTCTCTATGGAGAATGAGTAATTTCAATGTTTTGGCAGATAGTGTAGGCGTTGGTGACCGAACAATCGTTTTGCAGACAGCTTGATAAAAGTTTGTTATCTAAATTTCTGTAAATCCGGGCAAATATATGACAGAAAGCGACTCACCGCTGTTGTCCCGCCGCTTCACCTTCGATGGAGTGCACGCGGAATATTCGCGATCGTAGCAAAAATCAACGGCATCGTGAAACAAACCGTTCGCCTCGAAATCGGAATACTCGAGCCGACGTGATATCGGATTTCGGCTTGTTATCTCGTCGCATTCTTCCATCACAATTTGTCTCTCCAAATAGCTGCCACCTGCGTAACTAAAAGAAACAACAGCCCCGATCACAATTCAGATATATCGTTACAGACTTTATGATTAGTATCTGTACATGCGACTGCAATGTACAATTCAGATATATTGTTACAGACTTTATGATTAGAGTTGTTTACTGTTGCTGCTATTTAGCAATTAATTACGCGAATATCGAATTATTTACATATTGTCACCTGCTACCTTACTCGCGATGATTCAAACGATCATCAAGTGTTAGAAATCCTTCATAACACAGAATGATGATCTTGATCACATATTAACCCTTTGCACTTGACTGTATCATTTAAGAAAAAATTGGCAACTCAATAATTTATAAATGTCACCGTATCAATGCATTTTACAACTTCTGTATCATGAATCGATTGACTATCGCATTCTGAGTAAAAATGTATTGACCTCCACATGTCATAAATCTATAGTTAACGGATATTATCGAAACAATTTTCTTTCTTCTTTGGATAATACCGCGGGATGCGCATTCTCATTTTACGATAATGCAAAGATGGGGATTTTCAGTAGTCATAAGCGCTAGATAAAAAATCAATCCAGACTGCAATCGCCCTCAGAAGTCCTATTTTTACGTTTGGGAGGAGTAATTTGCATTATTAGGCAACATGTAGCTGTTGCAGCTTTATTAGAACAGCTGCATGCGCAGTTTTATGCTTCCGAAAATGCAAATTACGCCTCATAAACGTAAAAATATGACTTTTGAGGGCGATTGCGGCCAGAGTTGTGCAGAGTTACAATTGAATTACTCCAGGAATTATAATTACGAAGTAATTGAATTACATTGTAATTCAGTTATATTGTAATAAATTACAATAATTAATAATTCAGATCTTCATTCACTTAAATTACAATGTAATTCGTAATTACAATTGGAGTACAATTATAAAATACATTGTAATTAAATTACAATGCAATTCGTAATTGCAATTGGAGTACAATTATAAAATACATTGTAATTAAATTACAATGCAATTCGTAATTGCAATTGGAGTACAATTATAAAATACTTTGTAATTAAATCACATTAATTACGAATTACGATATAATTAAATTAAAATTAAAGAATAATGAAGATCCATTTGAAGGTTTCACAAACACAAGGAATTTATTATTTATAAATTTATAATATCTGAACAGAAATAACTTCTGCATTACATATTTTTTAAATTTCAACCATAAACATGAAATAGCGTTACGTATTATGAACGAGGACGGGGAACAGAAACTACGCCGCACAGGCAGCAAACAAGTACAATTAAGTATATGAAAGAAAAAAATAAAAATATACTTCTTCAAAGTTCTGGGGTATAATTTGGAGAGCTGTATTTTAATTATATTGTATTTCAATTACACATCTGATTAAAATACTTAGTAATTGAATTAATTGAAAGGTTCGAATTATGTAATTCAGTTACGACGTAATTCAAATAAAATAAAAACATTCCCAAAAATACTAAAATGTATAGAATGCATTCAACGACAGTAGATACATCTTTTACAACTTCTGTACTGTTACTTTTATCTTCCATTTATTAATAATGTTCAGATAAAATTGATATATTATATTAATTCTAAAAATCTGTTGAATTACGAATGAAATTGCTGTTGCTTTTGAACAATTTATTGAAAAATTATCAACTGTTGAACCTATTCGAAAATTGCCGGTAAGAAAAGTGTTAATTTTGGAAACTTGATCGTAAATTCAACACTATCTCGTTATCGCCAACCTAATAAATAGATCCGCGATTCAGTATTCGTCGAGTCGTATGAAACGCTCGTTTTGAGTGGGTTAATTACCTGCGATCCGAGGACATGCTAATTTCCATAGTCGAATCATACTGTTGCTGAGGATTTATGGTGGTCAGGTGCTTGATGTCGTTCTCCTGTGGTAGAAAGAGGTCCCTCAGTGCCACGTATTTTGGGGGACTCTCGATCGTCCTTTCGCCAACATTTTGGTCGCGGTAGGTACCGTAAAATGGCGAAGGTACTCCTAAAATGAATATTAACCTGATGTGAGAATCTGCCTATTTTTTAATTTGATTATCCAGAAATTCCTCAATTTGGCTCACAAAACAATTAATTAGAACGCAGACCTCTGTGTATTTATCGTAAAATTTATAATAAAATGGAATTTAAATGTACTATTTCTTTCATTTATAATAAGTAGACTGCGGATGTCATGCATTTATAATAATAATGAACAACTCAAATGCAAAAAGGTTAAGATATTCAAGGAATGGAAGAAACCTGTTGCATTTTTAATTCAGTAAGATAGCCCATTGCGAGTGCATTCGTGAGGTTCATTCAACCGACATTTGTATCGAAGACCATCTGATGCGCAAACGAAAGCAATGGCTGACATCTCCGGTTTAATCAACGGGCATCGTCGTAAAATTTAGTCGATTCGCGACTATTTTCGGCGACTCTCGCATGCCAGACCTCCCGAAGATTCGCAATCGCTTCTTGTTACATGCATACGTCCTGGTGGATTCTGTGTAAAACCATTAAATCCCATTCGTAACGGGAGCGGTCACGCAAGTATTTACTCAAACTGCGGATGACGAAGCAGAATAGGCTAACGAACCTAATGCCTATAGTAAAACGAATTTAAGAGGCACAATCGTTTAAAAGTTTGTAACACTAAGGTTTTCTTTTCACGTATTATCATACCACATTTTAAACTATATGATAAATAGCAACTAGAAACAATTTTACTAAATGTGAATAAATTATTCACCTTATGATGATTCTCATGTTTATCAGATTTACATAGCAGCATCATTAAAAAATTCCTGAAACCCAGTTGTCCTTTTCACGTATTACCATTTCACATTTTAAACCAGCTGATAAATAGCAACCAGAAACAATTTTACTATTATAAATGTAAATAAATTATTCAACCTTATGATGATTCTCATGTTTATCAGATTTACATAGCAGCATCATTAAAAAATTCCTGAAACCCAGTTGTCCTTTTCATGTGTTACAATCTCTTATTTTAAACCAGCTGATAAATACCAACTAGGAAAAATTTCACTAAATGAAAATAAATGACTAAACCTTATGATGAATCTGATGTTCATCAGATTTACACAGCAGCATCATTCAAAAATTCCTAAAAACCAGTTCTCCTTTTCACGTGTTACAATTCCTCATTTTAAAACAGCTGATAAATAGCAACCAGGAAAAATGTCACTAAATATAAATAAATTATTCAACCTTATGATGATTCTGACGTTTATCAGTTTTATATAGCAGCATCATTAAATAATTCCTCAAATCCAGTTTTCCTTTTCACGGTATTACAATTCCATATTTTAAACCAGCTAATGCAAAGCAACAAGGAAAAATGTCACTAAATGGAAATCAATTTTTCAACCTTATGATGATTCTGATGGTTATCAGATTTACATACCGTGAGTAAAAAAGACCCACAGCAGCTCATGCAGTATAAAGCAAACTTTTTTATTCATAAAACAGCAAATGAGATTAAGAAGGACTACATAAAACCAAATTATTCTATTCTGTAATACAAGAACGAAATCTAGAAATGAATATTCAAGTCGGTATACCCCCGTTTTGCAGCTTTGGAACGAATGAAACAAACATTGGGAAATTCAAATTTGTCATTTTTTTTTATTCCCTTGCATATTGTATTTTGGTCACAAGTGAATCAAATCTAGTTGTAATATTAGAACAGAATCATGGACTGTATGAGCAACGTAAGCAGTGCGAGGATTCAAGGTGAAACTGGGATTCGATAATCCGAAGGAGTATGACGCGTTTTTTCTGAAAAAAAACTAAGAGCAATCGTAAAGAGATCTTTAACAATCGTGGCCGCTTGTTTTTCTCTCGTTTATTCTTGGATCGCCGACTCATATTTTCCATCGCATTCCGGGATTACCTTACCGTCTATTTTCATACCGCATCATCCGAGAGCCGTTCATCGAGCATGGGAACATTCGAGTATTTGATCCTTCCAAAAATATTAATCCCCGTTTACGAGTACGTTCATTGGACTCACCGTGAACCGTTTAACGTGTCGTATAAAATTACATAGAACCAAATTATTCTTATTAATAATGATCTAACGAATCGAAGCGTTCTTGCTCGCTTTTTCCTTCATAAAGTTACGTAATTTTCATTTTGATATATTTAGGGGGACATTTTCTTCTTCTCCTCTTATTCAATTTTGCAATTGATCTACTGAACCAGTCAAGAAGTTTGCACGTATTTCTTAAGAAGTTCGAGCAACAATTTATTTATGATTATAGTGTTTATTTACTTGTATTGTCTTGCCTTCCATCATTATGCAAGTGATACATTGAACAAAGTGATACAATTTTTAGACAATCAATAATATGAGTGAAATGTGTTGGTGAAATTTAAACTTGTATTCTGCTTAGCTCCTATAGATTGCAAATTGATGTATAAAAATTTTATTTTGCTGAAAGATCCAGTCTAGTCATTGGATAAATGAAGAGACGTGCTTGTCATTCATTTGTCCGCCATTTTTGTAATTACTGAGCTTTTAAATTTTGCTAGTTTCGAAGGATAGGAATTTCAATATTTAATATGAAAAATGTTAATAATGATGCTCAATAAAATATATTGGGATAAAATTATGACTTTGAATGTTAAATTTGTCGTTGTGTTCAGCATGGCATCAAGAATATTATTTTATATTAGCAGAATTTTAAAAAAAAAAAAGGTTTTACATCGTTTTACTAACAAATAATAATATTTTATCATTTGAAATGATTTCATTACGCTCACAACTTTTAATACTGTAAATACTTAACGACTTTATGTATATAATGACTTTATATTAATTATATTATAGATAACTGATCTTCACCGTCTCATACTCAATCAGATATAAGGCGTAAAAGAACTGACTCATCGTTGCATCATTCGCAAATAGCACCGGTATTAAATTTCGCATCTCCAAATATACATATATAATGCGGATGATTAATTCTGAAGCTCAATTAACAGCCCCACGGGAGCTGCACACCGAGAGACGTAAATGCGTTAGTAACCTCGAATGTTGGTAGCGATGTTGTGCTCCACATATTTCTTTTTCCCTCCCGAAATAAGTGAGTGCCTGAAATACTTATGACTAATCACACAACAAGAGCAAGGCGGAACAATGCTTTCGATATATTATTGCAGGGTTGAACGTCTCGCGACGTTTATTCGCGACACTTTATTCCTCGTTCCATTCGAACTCGCGAAATATAACAAACGAGTCTTCTGACAAATTTCGTATTACGTTGCATCACGAAGTGGATGCTTAGAAATACTCATAGTGATTATTAGACTGCGTATCAATATGCAAAATAAAAGCTTTTCATGTCAATTGTAAGAATAGGAATAAAATTAGAATGTGTTTCACCTTTCAATAATTTTAACAAATCGAAAATACTTAAACTCTTCTAATACGTCCACAGTTTTGTATTCTACTTATTCATTTTTTTTATAAATGTATCAAATCCGCAGTCTAGTCATTAGTTTCTCTTGTAATAGTAGGGGAGGTTTTCCACGTACCGGACATACAGGGTGTCCCAAAATTCCTTCAACAGCCGGAAATGGGAGGTTCCTGAGATGATTTGAAGCAACATATTCCTTTACAAAAATGTTATCCGCGGCTTTGTTTAGGAGTTATTAACGAAAAACACGGACCAATCAGAGCGCGACCTAGACGCGAGTTGGCACAGTCGACCAATAGACAGCTGGCGCGCCGGACCGACTGTGTCAACTCGCGTCTAGGTCGCGCTCTGATTGGTCCGTGTTTTTCGTTAATAACTCCTAAACAAAGCCGCGGATAACATTTTTGCAAAGGAAAATGTTGCTTCAAATGATCTCAGGAACCTCCCATTTCCAGCTGTTGAAGGAATTTTGGGACACCCTGTATAACATACTTTTTAACCCTGGAACATCACACTTATTTTTTGTCTCTAAAAGACTATAATTTTTTAAATATTGTACTATACGATTTGAACTTTTTTGGGAAGCTAGAAGCAATTAGTTTACTACAGGATGTGAAAAGAAATTTTGAAATGAAATGCAATTGTTCGGAATTGTAGAAAAACTACTAAAAGTTGCATTTTACAACTTTGTTATGTGGGCCTATATTGAAACTTCAAAAAATAGGTTTTGTAGATCTATGTCAATTATAAACACTGTGAACGTTTCATCGAAATCGATTGATGCGGGAAAAAACGACAGGCATTGAAAGATGTAAAAATCCTTAGATTTATTGCAGTTGGAGGCCGAAAATCGTGAAAATCTGCAATTTCTACCATGTTTAAACGTTTGTAGCTCATTGCAACGTCGACCGATTTTGACGAAATTTTCAGAATATGTTTAATTGACACAGATCTACAAAACGGATTTTGAAAAGTTTCAATATAGGCCCATATAAAAAATTTGAGAAATGCAATTTTCGATAATATTTCATTTCACATCCTGTAGTAAACTAATTGCTTCTAGCTTCCCAAAAAAATTCAAGTCGTATAGTACAATATTTTTAGAGCATCCAAATATTAATTCGGGTCACTGTTCTTTACACTCGGGCCTCAGAAACCCATAGTTCTTTTTTAGAACGAAATAAAAGTAAATTGAAATAGGGATCTTTAGGTTTAATGTTTTTGGGAGAATCTAAATAGAATGCATAATTCAATCATGGTTTGTTATTTTACAAAGAGAAAGTGAAAAATAACAAGCCACTCATGCGCATGTCACATTATAATTAATAACGCTCTGGGTTTCTGAGACCCAACAGTGCAATTCTAGGGTTAAAATAATTTTTTAAAATTTTCTTTTCACTGATTAAGTTCTTCAAACTTTGGCTTACGATTTTAAAGAAATAAATAGCAGGACTTAAGGTCGGTCATTTTTAGAATGTGTTAGATTTGTTACGAGTACAGTAAAGTCTTGATCTAAGAAAAACGGAAGCCGTAGGATCTTCGAAAAATAAATATCCCCTCCACTGCGGGGCATACCCCGCGAGAGGCCGCGAAGCTCCGACTACCTTCGTCGCCGAGCAGTGTAAAGTGTAAATACGCCGAGTAATTTGATACGGGGTCGGCTATACCGGTGTGAACAATTACTAACCAATTACTGAACCTCTTTATTTTTCATTATTTTTATAGGATTTTCACTAATTTATTTGTGTTATTTTCCTTGCCGTATTTTAACGCTCCACACTCGTCATGAATGTTACGCCTTTCTTTTTAACTGAAATAAAATTTGATTCGTTTGTAATCAATATTTAAGCATTAAAATAAATGTAGCCATGTAAAAAACATAAATTTTCTTTTCTCCTCTACGGCATTTTTCGAGATAAAGACGTTTTAGTCACTACAACTGTAAAGAAAATGATACGACAATGGGTTAAAATGACATTAAACACGATATAATTTAAACTGTATTTAGTGGTTTTATTGACGGTATGTAGTGCGCCTTCTACATTCAGCAAGCCGACGAGGTCACAAAGAAATAGTAGAACCACAGAAAACAGAAGAAACAGCACGGACCCGAGGGTTTTTCTTAGATCAAGACATTACTGTTATATCTTATTATCCAAATATTCAGGGTTTAAAATTCAATTTTTATCGTGACTGAACTAGAAAATTATATGTTCTAAAATTTGTTTCTTTGATAACAACGTGTGACAGAATGATTTAGGTTCGAATAAATCTTGAGGCCTCTGCTTGTTTTATTGTTTTCATTTTTTTTAGTTTTCGGGATTCATTAGTTTTATTGGATTCTCTGGTCCTATTAATTTTTCCTCGTGCTCTTCTCCAGTTGAACCTTTCTGCTATGTTTCAATTATTTAATATCATATATACATATATGTATAGGTATATAGTATATATTGTTCCTCTACTTATTGTTTTTGAAAATTCATTTCTATGAATAAATGTGAGTATTGCACGTGAAATAGCTGATAGTGTACAATTGTGCAATCAGTGAACTGTGGGACTTTAACATTTCTTTACGTTAATTACAGGACTAATAATTTAATGAAATTGTACACACTTTCTGTTGTCTTATGTTTTAAATAAATATATAATATTGTCAGAGTTTTTATTTCATTATTATATACATACATTTATATATTTCATATTATTTCTTATTTTCATATGAAGATGTCCCTTCTTACTTTTCTCAACACGCTTTGATGGTACAATTATTTACGAATTCTATCAGAAAATACACAAACAATTAAAATATTTATCTATAATTATAGTAACTTTTTAGGATGAGAGATTGTTGAAACAATGAGGCAATGATCGGAACAATTGATTGTCAACATTTGAAAATTCCTGTTTTAACATATTCGGTTAGTTAAATTTGGTTATGACTCAGAAGTTACAAGAAGATAAAAATAGTAGCGATTAAGCTGCAGATTGTATGTATTTCTGGTGAAAATAACGAAATAAAATGTCTACCAATCGACGTGAAAAATTTTGATTTTACATGTGGACTAGCAGTCTAGTAATAACTATGATAAATCCTGACTCTCAATTTTTGTTTCTTTAAATAAAGCACGGTAATTATTTACTTTAAGGGCTTCCTCACCGATTTTGATGACCTTCACATATGTTGTCAAGGTCATCATTCTGAACAACTTTTTCCTATACATGTTACCGCCGCTCGATTTTAGTTTTCGAGATATTTGCAAAAAACTATTGCTAATACTGTATTGAATTTTGTGCATTCTTGGACGGTCCGTGGCAATGTGTGATATATATATATATATAATATAAAATATAGAAGAATAATATATAATATTATAAATAAAAATTTCAACATCTCAATTCAATACAGTATTAGCGATAGTTTTTTGCGAATATCTCGAAAACTAAAATCGAGCGGCGGTAACATGTATAGGAAAAAGTTGTTCAGAATGATGACCTTGACAACATATTTCAACGTCATCAAAATCGGTGAGGAAGCCCTTAAAGTAAATAATTATCTAAAGCACTTTACTCGCTTTATTTTTATGATTGTGGATTTGATAAGCAACGAATTAATAAGAATGAAAAATCCTGGGCATTAAAGGATTGTCTTGAGTTAATGGTCTGAATAGTATTTAGTTAATTACTACTTCATCGAGATCTAACCCAGATGTCTTTCACTGAGAAAAGAACTATTGGATAGTCACGGGTACCTAAGCATTCTGGTAGCCTACAAAGACTGTCTAATCTAGATATCTACTAATAAAAGAGAGAGATTCTTCTTGTCTTGCAGTGCCCGGAAACTATCTGTTCTGGTTGTCTAGCAATGACAAAGGGTGTGACTTAGTGATCCTAACTAACCTAACCTTCTCTAGAATAAGATCTACAGTTACGTTTTCAATGAAGGTGATAAATAGAATGTATCTATATAGGGTGTCCAAAATTCCTTCAACAGCCGGAAATGGGAGGTTCCTGTCGTCATTTGAAGCAAAATTTTCCTTTGCAAAAATGTTATCCGCGGCTTTGTTTAGGAGATATTAACGAAAAACACTGACCAATCAGAGCGCGACCTAGACGCGAGTTGGCACAGTCGGCCCGGCGCGCCAACTGCCTATTGGCCGACTGTGCCAACTCGCGTCTAGGTCGCGCTCTGATTGGTCAGTGTTTTTCGTTAATAACTCCTAAACAAAGCCGCGGCGGTAATTTTTGCAAAGGAAAATGTCGCTTCAAATGACCTAAGGAACCTCCCATTTTCCGGACTTGAAGGAGTTTTGGGACACCCTGTATATGAGAAATAAAAATATTCTGTATCCTGCTAAGAAGCGGAAGTTACTCAAGAATTTTTTTCTTTCTTTAATAATTGTAGTAGATGAAAAATATTACACCTTCACTACTTCTAATTTGTCCACTGCTTTAAATTATAACTACTCACTTTTGTTTTTTCACGATCCGATAACGATGACGGCCGATCAGTACTTTTCTTTTTGCTTCTTCTTATTACCTTCGATATTTTCGCTACTGATAACTGTTGCTGTTTTAGTTCAAGAATTTGCTTTTTTTCAGACTCGTTTAATTTTTTTCCGCGTCGCATACTTACAAATTTATATAATATTGTACTGTAAACTTTACTCGTTGATAGATCATGAAATACTGAGCAATTTCTAAACATATTACCAGAGTGTGCTATTATTTCGACCTAGTATGGAACAATTTTTCTTTGTTGTATACAGACATCTACGACATCGTGACTTATTTCCAGGAAGCCGCATACTGTGAGCTCATGATGTTTTGATATTATATGTTACAGACGAAAAATTTTACATGCGTCATTGAGAAATTAAAGATACGTTATATATATACAGTGTGTCCCACGAACTCTGTCCACTTTGGTTATTTCAAACAATACGAGAAAACGTTCCTTACAGAAGTTACGGTGTTTAAGAAACTACACAAGATGGTATAAATTATAAATGGTATTCTTGCAAGTCGAGGCGTACAGAAGACATAGAGGTCCCCTTTGTTTTTTTAAATGGAATGTCCAATTCTTTATGCTTGATTTCGATAGATTGGCGTATTCCGAGTATATATACGCGTCACGTGACCGGACTGCGGCGTAAGCGTGGGGGAATAGCGTCGTGGAAGGGGAAGAGTAGAGTGGGGACACGAGTTTGGCGACTCTGGTTAGACTATCTACCATGCATATACCCGTTAAAACAGCAAAAAACCTACCATTCTGCACCATAACCAGCGTTGCTTTGCTCCAGCAAGTGAAAATCGTACTATCAGCAGAGAACAATCAGCCAACAGAATAGAAAAGAGAGACTTGGGGACGGGATCGAAGGGCGCAGAAAATAATTCGTCACACCATAGTACCCATGATTTTTTGTATTGCAGAGGAAGCACACGTTTATTTACACAGTATATATTTCAATAATAATTCGTTACTTCGAGGGATGACAATGTGGATAACAAATCTCCGATGTGTGTTCGATGTTCTTCCAATCTCGATCTTTATAGCCGAAAATTAAACCAATCAAACGTGCCGATATCAGAACAAGGATATCTCTACTCTCGCGAACGAAACGCTCCACCTGCAAACATTTTATTCGGTTCTCGCTTATAAATAAATAATTCTCTTGCTCTCGCGCGAAGCCTGACGGAGTTTGACTAGCATTGTTTCGAACAGAATCACGGTAACGTCATTTCCCTGCCGACCATTTCACGCGTGAACGAAACGCGATTAATAAGTTTGAGCTACGACAGCATCGCCGCCATGTTTAGTCTCGTTTGCAGTCGTTCGTGGTCGACATTTGGTTCGCGACGGATCTCTCGGTTGTCTACGAGGTTCCCTCGACAAAATAGACGAATTATCGCGATTCTATGCTATGACGGGACGGCGAAAAAAAAAAGAAAGGAAACTCAAGGAAAGACTGAAGGAGAACTCAAGGATATTTACGAATGCGTACACTACGTGCTGAACAAGAGAGTAGAAAGGGGGATACCCGAGAAAGAAGGAGGCAGAGAGACGAAGGGAGGAAAAGGCCGAAGAGAAAAGAATCAAGACGCAGGGAGCATAGAAAGAGAAAAAAAAACGACCTACTGAAAAGCGTTTCCAAATCGTTCCACGGCAACAACGACAGAAAAATGCATTCGAGGAAAGCTCACTACGGGCCGATCAGATTAAGTAAAACACGTTCCACCAGCAAGTTCCGTTTCTGTTCATTCGGTTTCTTCGACTTCTCACTATTCGGTTACGAATGACTAGTTCTCCTCGCCCCTGTCGCAAAATCGTTTTCGAAATGCAGCGAAAAGTCGCGCGATTCTGAGCAGACAGATTCCGCTTCGAAAAGAAAAACTAATAGGCTGTTCCCCGTTAAGCCGAAATTGAACACCCGTTCGTTTATGAGATTCGGATCTAAACGCTTTCGTTGTCTCTTGGACTAGTTCGGTATTCGTTGGTTCGATGATTTTGATTTGCGCCAAGATTTCGTAGATGGTGTCGATTTCATGTTCGATGCGATCATTTTGCTTTTCATTCTAATGGACCAATGAAACCAGTGAGTACGTGAATCGTGATTACAGCCGATCGAAGTTAGAGGCCCAATGTTCCACCACCTTCGTATTAGATTGCGTTTTGGTTTGCTTTTGTTTTTAAATCCCTTCTCGACCATTATTAAAGAGGCGCGTATACTGATCGTCTGTTACCTGGCACCTGCAACGTCGCCGAAGTCACTGTCGAACCTAAGCTGTTCGTTGCGGTGCACGCATAAATGCCAGCGTCCTCTGAAACAATTAATTAGGGGTTAGTCGTGATAATAACTACACATTTTTATTACAGATATATTGCCGACTGCATTGCAAAATCTATTGGAACGATCTGTACAGTTCCAGGTTAAACTTCACCTTACGAACCCAAAAATTTTAGTCACTTTTTTTATATAATCCTATAGATTTTCACGATCAAATGCTGAAAATCCAAGTTATAACGTTAGGAATTCACTGGTTCATGAAATTATACGTTTTTGAAGTTGAACGATTTTCTAAAAATGGATTATTTAACCTTATGACGATTCTGATGTTTATCACATTTACATAGCATGTATAGCATGTATATTACATAGCATTTCCACTCCACATTTTAGAGCAGTTGGTAAACAGTAACTAAGACAAGTTTCACTAAATGAAAATGAACTATTTGACCTTATGATGCTTCTGATGCTTATCAGATTTACATAGCAGCATCGTTAAAAAATCCTAGAGACCAGTTCTCCTTTTCACGTGTTACAATTCGTCATTTCAAACCATCTGATAAATAGCAACAGGGAAAAATTTCACTGAATGAAAATGAATTATTAAACCTTATGATGATTCTGATGTTCATCAGATTTACATAGCAGCATCATTAACAAATTCATAAAAACCAGTTTTCAACTCTTTTTTATACAAATTTCAACGTTAGGACTTCACTGGTTCAAAAATCATACGTTTTTAAAGTTGGACGATTTTCTAATGGCCGTAGTAGTGTTCATCTTAAAAACTCGTATTTCAATTCGGTCATTTTGTGAAAATTTAATGTTGCTATTAGTTTGTTTAAATAAATACTATTTTCCTCGTGATGCTATTAATACTTGGAAATCATTATAAAAATGTTCAAAACTCTTGAAAATGATAGTGGTGCTATACAGTTACGCTGCACAATGTAGTTATTTAACATTATTTCATAACATTACTACGCAATAAAACTTGTACAATTTAATAGATCTTCCTTTCTATCGATCGTATATTTGTTGATACAAGATGTATTGATGCTTTCGGCGCACTGGTTCGATCAATTTTTACTTCAAAGCAATTTTACAATTTATCAAATTCAAATTTCGACGTTTCGATCTATGTTTAGATCATTTTCAAGAAATTAATAATTGCGTCTGTGAATACTTAAACAAAATAATATTGTATTGACTATTGACATCAGTTAATTAAACATTGAATATCTAATTATGAAATCTGTTACTCACTTGCTTTATGAAAATATTTTACATACATACAATTTAATAGACTCTTGCATCATCTTTGGTTGTCTATTTATCAGTCAATTTATTTTTAATCGATTATCTACATTCTACATACCTGGATAGGCTCGCACTATAGTCAGACGACAAACGCCGTTTCTATAGTGGATTTCATAGCTCGAAGAATTCTCGACGATTCTACCGTCCTTGGACCAAAGGATATTAGGCTGTGGTTCAGCTTGAACGATGCACTCAAATCTTGCTGTTTGTCCGCTCACAACGGCGATGTCTCTCAGTGGCTGTAGTTAAAATTTACAAAATTACAAATTAGAACAGCAATTGACGATTGTATAGAACTAAGCTGATTATTTCACGAAAATTGCATGTGTAATATATAAACTGCGGATTTTTATGCAAAATGAAAATGTTCTGCATTGATTGTGAGAAGCAGGAGTTAAATAAAAATTGATTTCATCCCCTAACGACTTTATTGCGTTAAAGACAATATTACAATAATCATGCAGCTAATTTTTTCATAAATCCATACAAACCCGCAGTCTAGTAATATATATAAAAATGTTTTATTATTATTTTGTTATTTATTATTATTATTATATACTTCTAGCATGAATTTTCATATGGTTTCTTTATTATTTTGGCTGATTCTTTAGGTCCGGAATCTTTTACTACATCTGACGAAAAGTTTTCGACCGCATTTAAAAATCCAATCATTTTCTTAAAATTGTATTAAACGAGTTCAATTTTTTGACATGTTAGAAGAGTTGGTTTAATAAGTAACGGGTAATCGAAATTTTGAAAAAAATTGTATCGGTCTGAATTGCGAGAAAAAAGCGAATTTTTTCAAATTTTTTAATCTGTGTTGATAATAAAAATTTAGAACATGCGGTTAGTAGATCGACGTCTACTTTCTTTAACTTTACGTTCTTTACTTTCTTATATTCTTTAATAACGTTCTTTAACTTGTCTCGCTAATATTTTCTTTTATCTTCAAGCCTAACGGAGCTATTTAGGTGTTCTGTTTCTCGTGAATCGCTTGGAGGAACACTAAAAATTTCATCAAAATCAGCTAACGTTGCAACGAGCAATAAATATTTTAAGAGTTAGGGGTAGTATTCTTGCAAAGATATTTGTCTAGGTGAATTTCTTTCACATGTTTCACATGCACTCTTCGGAAACATACAGTCAGTCACTTTAAAACAGAATAACTTTTTTATCATTGGACCAAACGATCTGACGTTTTGTAAGCAATTAGAAGCATTGGTTTACTAAACGATGTGCAAAAAAGAGTTTCCAAAAATTATAATTTCCAAGGTTGCATGCAAAAATAAAAAAGGTAATTTTTAAATCTTTTTGAATTGGGCCCTTAATGAAAATTTAAAATATACGTATTGTATACGTATTATATGTGAAACTACGTTTTTCACCATTTTTAACCGCTTGTAGCTCGTGTATATGTCAATCGATTTCGATGTTAGCGTGTGTGCAATTACTATAGATTTACAAAACATGTATTTTAAATTTTCATTAAGAGCCCAAATAAAAAAGTTTTTAAAATATGCCTTTTTTTATTTTTGCATGCAACCTTGTAAATTGTCATTTTTGGAAAATCTTTTTTGCACATCACTTAGTAAACCAATGCTTCTAATTGCTTACAAAACATCAGGTCGTTTGGTAGATCGATTAACTCATAAAACAGAAAGTGGAGAAATGTGATAAAATAATATACATAGTTTTCCAAAATTCCCTTTAAAATAAAAATTGAAATAAACATTGTATAATGCATAAATACAGATTTAGCTTTCATATAAAGACATGTAGAATGAATAAGATAGAATAGCCTTGGTGTAATCGTTATTAATATCGCAACTTTTGGGTCAAAAAGTGGAGTTAATCGGTTTGGCCTGTGAACGGCTCAATTATGAAAAAAGTTATTCTGTTTTAAAGGGCGTACGAATACTTGTGTGACTGACTACACGTATATCTCTCGTGTAAGAACAGAACTTGGTGTAACTGAAATTACAACGTCAATATACGTTACCGTGATGAAAAGGGGAGCCTTCTTCGGTAGTATTTCGAGATAAGGTTGAATCACTTCTTTGCTCGAGGTCACTCCATTAGTCGTCGGCCACGGTGATCCTAGAATAATCATCTCGATTTAACTCGAGCCTCTTTAAACATTTGTGTACGTTTGTATTACACTTGGCAGAATAGAAATGTTTGTTTCTCATGATAAGAAACTGCAAATTTTGTACGTATTAATCAGAACAGAAGTCAGTAACCGTGGCGCAAACAGTGGTAGTGACAAATTCAGGAGAGAAAGATGTGTGATATCCCTGTGGAATCAAAATGGAAGGACAGAAAATCCAAATTCGAGAGAACAAGGTTGCTGGAGAAAGAACTCGATGAAAAGCATTATTTATCTTATCACAGCAAATTAAAACAGAAGGTGCAAATGCGTCATAAAATTCAAAGGCGTAAGAAGCATAGGATTAACACTCTTCTTTAGGGTAATTAGTAATTACTAGACTGCGGATTTTATGTATTTATAACAAAAATTGGCACATAAAGTTTAAAGCAGCGGACATATTTAAAAAAAGACCGTTAACGTATCAGTTTCAGTTTAATAAAATAATTAAAACAAGAAAGAAATTTTTATTTAGCTTCTGTGTCTTGGAATCGACGCAGACATTTTTTATTTTGCATAAAGATCCGCAGTCTAATAATTACAATGAAGCAAGTCGAGTTCAAAATATTTCGAAACTCGATTCTTCGTTCTATTAATGCAAATAAAATTAATTTGAGCAATAAACTTAATGAGTTATCGAAATTCAACAGATGTATTGAGTGCCTGATTTGAAAAAATTAAAGTCGTTTTTCCTGTCTCAATAAAAAATGTGAAGTGTTAACGAATAATTACTTTGTAAATGTGATCACCTTCAACCCTTTTGTGAACATTTATACATTTATGTTTTGTAAGCAATTAGAAGGCAGAGGTCGGCAAGAAGTGCTCCTTTCGGCCGATTTTCGTGGGCTACATCCCTATTTTCCGGCTGTGCGACTCGCACCCCGCCAGCTCTAAAGCCAGGTCAGGCTCTGGCGTTAGGGCATTAGGGCAACACCCGTATCTATATGTTTCCACTTCCATATTATCGTCGAGAATCATCCAACAGTAATTGTTGAACAATTTTGGCGTCGCACAGTGTAAATCGAATCGGAAACTTTTTTCCGTGTAACACTTTGTTTATTTTCTCGTTTCTTTGTTATAATAAATGGAAGCTTATGTTATTTTGTTGCTTTTCATTCTTCAATAAGCCCCTTTTCATTTCCCATCAGTTTTAACTCCATAAAGTAATATTTTATACTTCTAAATTGTGAACGTTTTCTCTAAAATCTATCACAAACTATTAATTAATTCAATGTTATTAAATTATATAGTTTTTATACATTGAAATAGAATTAATTGAAGAAGGATTACGAAATCATTCTCGCAATATTTTGGAATATTTGGAATGTAATCTATTGAACGTGAATTCCAATAATTATGAAAAATCATAAGTAACGAAGAGTTGTGTAAACTAATCGTCTTTTATGATGAATAAATAAAGTTCTACTGTAATTATTAACAGTTTTTGCTGTTACCGTTGCATTTGCATTCTATTCAAGCGATCGTAGCATTGTAGTGTTCATTAAGTTCGATTGTTTATTGTAGTCGTGATTGTCAATGTTTTCAATAAGTACCATATTGATAGCAACGTGGTATTATTGACCTACTGAGTTTATAACCTCCCACAAAAATGACACACGACTGGTTCATTTATTCAATCGAAAGTGGAAAAAGTGTAATATGCTTGGAGAGAAGAAGCAAAGTTTCGGTAGCAGAGAAACTGTTTTTCAAGAATTATTCAATATCCATAAACGAAAGATTGCAGAGAACGACGAAAAAATTGCACGGAAAGAAATTATTTCTTAATTGTTTAACACGACCACTATGTTATTGTACAAGATAATCAAGTAGAAATAGTACCTTTTCTTGGTTAAACTTCGCCTTAGGGACCCAGAAATTTTAGCCTTCTTCTTATACAATCCTGTAGAGTTTGGCGAAATAATTCCGAAAATCCAAGTTTTAATATTAGGAATTCACTGATTCAAAAGTTATGCGTGTTTATAGTTGAGCGATTTTGGTGTTTTGGCATTTTCTCGCCCAAATCTACTGGATAACATAGGAAATTGTTAATACGTAAATACTTCTAAATTGTGAATGTTTTCTGTCTAAAATCCGTATGAATGCCTCCGATCGGAGACACTCTGCCACGGGGTGTAGTACCGCGACGGTAATGTGGAAGCCTATTGATGCGGGTGTCGCCCTAATGCGCCCCGCTCAGTTCATACAGTACGAGCCTAAGCTGGCTGAAGAACTAGGGTCACCACGGGGAGCGAGACGCGGGGCCGGAAAAAAGGGGCGTAGCCCTCGAAAATCGGCCGAAATGATCACTTCTTGCCAACCTCTGACGTAAGCCAACGGAAACAGAAGTAACGTTCAAATCTGTGCGAACGATCGCAGAAGCAGGTGAGTACCTGCGGAGTCGACGTTGCTGGGTGGTCCAGTGGCACTACTGTATCGGGGGGAAAGGCTCGGTAAGCTTGGACTCAGGGAAAGCGGACTAGGCGTCGTGTGATCCCATCTGGAGGGCGATGGCGAGCAGGGTATAACGAGGCTAGGTGCTGTCATCGTGGTCCCTCCATCGGTCGTGTGCCTTTTTCTCGCGTTTCTGATGTCCTCCGCTTCCGAGAACTCGCTCTCCGATGTCGGCTCCCATTTCACGGTCTTCGAGGTGCCGAACTTGCTCGTCGGTTTCCCGGATCGGTTCGAGGAGGTCGTTGTACCGGTCCTCTTCGCGAAGCCGTTCTCCTTTCTCGTGGTGAACTCGTGGACGATTGGCACCTCGATGTCGCTGCCGCGTCTCTGGCCTTGTATCGTTCTGTTCGTGCTGGTCACCGTTTTCTTGCCCTCGCCAGGCAACACGATGCCGAACTCGTACCCGAAGTCGTACTTGAAGTATATCAGCCCGGTGTCCGGGTCGATTTGCTTCGTCCCTGCGGTTGTCATTGCGCGCAGATGTTTATTATGTCCGATATCGCCTAGCATTCGGTGACTTTAACTTCCATTTCACACGTTTTTATTACCGTTGAATTTACTGTTCTCTTCATCTCATTATCTTATTATTCTCGTTGCTGTGAAACCCGATGCTACTTCGACCGACTTAATCAACACATTTTCAGTAATATATGTAGCTTCGATGTTTCATGAATCGTGTTATAGTCAATTGTGTATGTGTTTCGAGATTGATATTCCTGGATAAAGCGACATGAAGCTTGCATATAGAGTCTGTGACCTCTTAATTAATTATTTGTTAGATTGTTTTCTTTTGCAGAATCTTTGAATATGATCAGCACGAGTAAAAGATTTGGAATATATTGAAATTCTGAAGAGTATGCAGTTCGATAATTAACTTTTTTTGTAAAATAATATAAATAGACATTTTTCACTGCGATGCAAAAGGGATAGAATCGACCGTAGCGATATAATTATTAATATTAACGAAAATTCAATCATGGACCAGTATGCTAGGCTAAACACTGCATACAGTGACTCCCACTAATATTATATATTCGGACACTCTTAAAAACACCATAACTTTTTAAATATTGGACTATGCGATTTGGACTTTTTTGGGAAGCTAGAGCAATTAGTTTACTACAGGATGTGAAAAGAAATTTTTTCAAAAATTGCATTTGATCGGAATTGTAGAGAAAATGCTAAAAGTTGCATTTTACAACTTTTTTATGCGGGCTTATATTGAAATTTTAAAAAATACGTTTTGTAGATCTGTGTCAATTATATGCACTGTGAAAATTTCATAGAAATCGGTTGATGCGGGGAAAAACGACAGGCATTGAAAGATGTAAGAATCCCTAAGGATTCTAAAATTACTGCAGTTGGAGGCCGAAAGACATGAAAAAACTGAAATTTTTGCCATCTTTAAACGTTTGTAGCTCATTACAACGTCGATTGATTTTGATGAAATTTTCAGAATATAGTTAATTGATACAGATCTACGAAACTTGTTTCCTAAATTTTCCATATAAGCCCATATAAAAAAGTTGAAAAATACAATTTTTAGTATTTTCTCTGCAATTCCGACAACTTGCAGTTTTTTTCAAAAATTTTTGTCACTTTGTGTAGCAAATCAATTGTTCTAACTTCTCCAAAAATTTCAAGTCGTATATTACAATGTTAAAAAAGTTATGGTATTGTTAAGAGTGTCCGAATATTAGTGGGAGTCACTGTATGTTTCCCATGAAATTACTTTTGAATTTTGTGAAACTGTTCGTAAGAATAAATAATATACACATAGCATAAAAAATAAAATAATAAATAAACATAAATAAAGGAGATTATAAATATGCAACAAAATATAATCTAAAATAAAAGAATGTATTAGTAATAATATCTGTAACTTTTTTCTCAATTACGAAAATATAATTTAACATTCTGCTGTAATATTTTTTAAAATTGATATTCATATTGTAGTACAGTTATTTTTAAAAATCCACGTAAGCGTGCTAAATTTTGAATATTCGGAACAAAAAAGCAAAGATTACCCGGACATTAACTAATTTGTTATATGTATAAAATAATTTGTTATACGTAATAAAGCAAATAGAATTTCTTATTACAATAGTGATCATAATATCATAATAGATTTTGTAAATAAGAATGTGCTTATCTTAGTTGTGTAGTAAATTTATACTCTTACAAATTAGTTTCTGTGTAGTTTAACTAACACACGAATCAATGCCTGTAGAATGTTAAAAATCCTTGCTCTTTTTAAATATTTAAAATTTATCAAGCTTACGCATACTCTTGTGACTAACGACGTGTTCAAAATTACAGATTTTACTTCGCCTTAGTTCCTTTAAAAA
The DNA here is from genome assembly GCA_963966675.1 of Lasioglossum calceatum. Lineage (NCBI taxonomy): Eukaryota > Metazoa > Arthropoda > Insecta > Hymenoptera > Halictidae > Lasioglossum > Lasioglossum calceatum. The sequence continues at coordinate 5,065,092 of OZ016542.1, forward strand.
ATTATGTCAATACAGAAATATAAGGGGACATTCTTCTGTGAATGTTGCAAAAAACAGTTATCACGAATCTGTTTCAATTCATGGTACATCCAACGTTATAATTTTGTAAATTTTATATAGTTACTTTTTTTCATAAATTGCTCCTCAGTTTTGACTTGTCTACAAAAAAGGAGTCAGCAATAAATAACGAAATGTCACCCTCAAACACTCATGATCGAATACTTTGAAATTTTGATTAACTTTCGTTTTGTTCCTCTTCCCTTTTATATGAAACAATTATGCAAATGGAATGAAATTTCGTAATGTGCAATTTAACCATCCGCCATTTTACCAATTTTTAATACAAATTATTTATTTTGGTTTGGGAAGAGTAACAATAAACATTCTAATTAAGAATTATCCGCATTTTCATAAAACATTATTATGTATGGTGAAAAAGGAACTTAATAAATTACAATGGCAGTTTATTTGTCATTAGAACTGCTTTGCTTTATAATAATGACAAAACTGAATTTAATTATATCCATATAAGTATATCACATAACGATTTCTCATGGAAACGTTTTTATAATTTCTGTACTTGTAAAGCTCAAGTAGATGTTATTTGTTCTATTTGTTCAGGTTCCGAGTGATTTTTTTTGCAATATGTGGGTTAAACTTTACTTGAGGAAACCTAAATTTATAACTTTTTTTAAATATAATCCTGTAGATTTTTTTACGAGAAAATGCCGAAAATCCAAGTTTTATTGTGCTGTGGCTTGAGCGGCCATTTAACGGCTTCGCTCGTTAGACCAACATGGCGGCGCCCTTACCAGTCGAAAACGGTGTAAAACCCCTAAACTTTAAACACGGATAACTTTCGAACCAATGGATTCCTAAGAATAAAACTTTGATTTTCGGCATTTCCTTGTTAAAATTTGCAGGATTACAATTAAAAAGTTAAAAACTGGTTTCCTTAGGTGAAGTTTAACCTAATATGTGCTCAAATAAAGTTTACACCGAAAATTTCTCATGGAAACGTTTTTATGATTTCTGTACTTATCAAAGAAAAATCAAACACAAGTCATTAATTAGATTTATTCAGGCATTGTTTGGTTTTTATTGTCATATGTGTTTGAATTTCTCATGGAAACGTCTTTATTATTTCTGTACTTATCAAAGAAAAATCAAGCACAAGTAATGAATTAAATTTATTCAGGCTTCGTTTGGTTTTTATTGTCATATGTGCTTGAATAAAGTCGTGTACACTTGTTCGGTAGTTCTAGTAATTATCGACGTTAGGCGTACCATAACTATGAAAAGAATTCCTGAGAATCGTAGAATTTAGCAAGATTTACAGAATAATAGCCCCTTAGGTTCCTTATGCAAGCTTCGAGATGTACTGTTGTTAAATCGATTACCGTGTTCCGAGACTCGTTTTTCCTCTCTGTACGTTCTTGGCTCGTCGGCATCGGCGGATCGGCTGTCGGCCGGATGTTTCAGGATCGGCTTGCCCTGCTTCAGATCCGACTGGATGTCGCTGACGAATTTCTCGGTTTTCGACTTGAAGCTGCTGGTCATGTCGCTCATGTGACGCGACGCGACGTCTGCGGATGTTTCAGAGTTTTCGTGTTACGGGAGAAGAGAGCGATCTTGCCAGCGTATTCGAGCAAGCGAAGGAAAAGAATGAGACAGAGAGAAAGAGACACAGAGAAAGTTAATCGTGAAAAGACGATGCAAATGCGGCGACCATTAAAGTGAAAATGCGTCGAAGAATGGAACAGAAACAGAGAGACAGCTCGAAAGAACGATATATCTACATCTTGAAAATATAATCGATTAACGGACATCAGCCCGACGTCGATCTATATTATTCTAGCGGGTATTTCACCTAACTTGACCACCTTATATATCTTTGTTGCTTTTAAAGATACGTCAAATGACTGAAGGACAAAGTTGAACGGTAAAATGGGGCTCATACTAGGAATGTCCTATTTTTTATACCATAGATCGATAGAGTATCAAATTCTGAGTATAAAAGTGCTGACCTTCATATGTCCTAAACCTAATAGTTAACGAAATATTATCCAAAGAAGAAAGAAAATTGTTTCGATAATATCTCGTTAACTATTAGATTTAGGACATATGAAGGTCAACACTTTTATACTCAGAATTTGATACTCTATCGATCTATGGTATAAAAAATAGGACATTCCATTTAAACAAATGAAGGTGACCTTCATATCTCTAAAAAAATTACATAAAAACAAAAATTTTTTTGGTATCGTATGAGCCCCATTTTACCGTTCAACTTTGTCCTTCAGACATTTGACGGTATCTTTAAAAACAACAAAAATATTTAAGGTGGTCAAGTTAGATGAAATACCCTGTATATCGAAATGTGCCCGATGCGTCCCTCGAAAACGCAATTATGATAATCCAAAAATTGGCACTGGCTCTGACTGCGATGAATTCAATGAAATTCAGAGCTTGCTCGGGGAAATTAACGTACAGAAAAAATTTCTTTTTCTCACGTCATTTGCCCCGTTTACTACAATACGTTGCCTCCTGGGGCAATCCAGAGCGCTCCAACAGTAGAGAGCTCGCTGCTCGTGTCTGTTGAGCTTATCGAACAATGTACACTAGTGGACAAAATTATACAACATCCTGAAAATAATTGGGAAAAGGACTATCTATTGTATTTTTATTAAATAACATTGTACGTGAAACAGAGCCATTTATTTGTAACTAACAATAAGATTGGAGACGGTATAGAGGGAAATCTCTTTCCGGAAAAGGACTCTTTACTTAACAACTATGTTACGATTTGTTTCCAAAAATGCTCAAACTATCCGGGACTTGCCCCTAACGAAGATGGCAAAAAGAATGATATAATTTTTGTCTAGTATTTTTTTATAACAACGGAAGCAAAACGTTATTTTACTCGAGATACCATGTGTGTGGCTTATACCACTATGATTCTCAGCCCGCCATTTACCAGACTCTACAGTAAATCCTCTATAGGCGCAACAATTTCTACAGGGTGTCCCAAAATTCCTTCAACAGCCGGAAATGGGAGAATCCTGACGTCATTTGAAGCAACATCTTCCTTTGCAAAAATGTTATCCGTGGCTTTGTTTAGGAGTTATTAACGAAAAACACGACGCGCCAGCTGTCTATTGGCCGACTGTGCCAACTAGCGTCTTGGTCGCGCTCCGATTGGTCCGTGTTTTTCGCTAATAACTCCTAAACAAAGCCACGGATAACATTTTTGCAAAGAAAAATGTTGCTTCAAATGACGGACCTCTCATTTCCGGCTGTTGAAGGAATTTTGGGACACCCTGTATACGATAGATGCGACCAAGAATATCCCCCCCCCCCCAACTTAATACAGGGTAAACAACCGTGCTAAGCGGGAAATTGTTGCATTGTACCAATGCTATTCCATACCTGAGAATGATACATCAAGTATCATAAAACCCCAATTTAAACACCTTAATACCTTAATTTATCGTGCGTGACCTCTATTTACCCGCGCTGTCCTTCTCTACGTTCGGCTCGGCCTTTGGAGATAAAAAATAGCTACCCTATACGATAGATGCGACCAAATCCCCCCGAGGCTGTCGCGTCTATAGAGGATTTACTGTATTTAAAATGTTCACCGCGAGTCTAACTCGTTATTGCACAGCAAGGGGTTAAGCTATTATTCCTGTAATTTTCAGGATGTCTCACAATTTCTTCCACCAGTGTACGAACTCTAAAAACCTCATAGAACCAGATCCAATAAACAACAGATCCCCTACGTCCCTCCACGTCGTCAAACGGTCCCGAATCCTCCTCAAATCCCTCCGACAAGTAGCAAAAGCTGTCGCCGACAACTAAGCATGCGCAACAGAGACATTGACGAGATTCTTACGATTGGCAGCCTGCTTCACGTCGGTCCTCGAAATGAATCCAAACTCTGGCGGCGATCCAGGCTTCAATTCCTCCTGCTTGGAGTCGAAGTCCCTCTTGATTCTCATCTCGGACTCGGTCTTTCTGCGACTTTCGTCTCTGAGCTGGGTCATCGAGGTCTGTTTCTTGAGGACAGGCGGTCCCCTGTCGAACTCCATCGGCGACACCACGTGTTCCTGTCGGACAGGTGCGCTGGAAGACCTGGGCGACTTGATGGCAGGTGGCTGGACCTTCCTGTATCTTGGTTCCTCGGTGTCGCTGTCCGGCGGGGCCCATTTCGGCTTGATCCGAGTGTCAATGTCGCTCTCGTAGTCGGATTCCCTTAACTGACCCTGCACGAACTTCTTCGGGACCGGCACCTTGTACTGAGGCCTGTGCTTTTGAGCCTCGAAGCTGCTAAAATCTGGAGCGGTTTTCTGACCGTCGCCGAACTTGATCACCCGGCTGGTCTGCTCCATGGTGACGATCCTCCTGCTGTTCTCCGTCGACTCGTCCATCCTCACCGTCTTCTTCGTCTCCGTGCCGATAGCGTTGTGGAACGGCACCCCAGATCTGGCTTCATAGTATTGAGGTTGTGGTTGAGGTGGAGGTGGAGGTTGAGGTTGCGGTTGCGGTGGAGCATACGCTAGCTCCGGAGGAGAACCAGGCAAGAGGACCGTCTTCGGGGTGGTCGCGCGCTTTTCCTCCTTTCTCGACAGCTCCTTCGATCTCTGTTCGCGCGTCGAGATCTCTTCGATCAGCAACGACTCCTTCGGCTTTCCTATCGGGAGAAAAGAGTCCCCGGTTGACCTCGGACGAGAGAAGACGAAGAAAGCGGACAGAGGTGGCACCTGGTGCTCGACCGGTTTCACACGACGTTGCCGTGATCCCGAATCTCAATGGCCGACGTGATCTCTTTGATTTCGACGAGCTCGGACATTGCTATCGGTGGACGATCGCGGGACCCGCGATTTTCGGAAGGGTTTTACGATCTTTGTGTGTTTTCTTTTTCCTTTTTGTGTACTGTTTTTTTTAGAACGAAGGTGAAACCAGCGTGATATAGTGACTAAGAAGAGAGTAGGCGATACATGTAGAAGAAGAAGGCGGGTTAGCCACGAGCTGGTGGAGGGTGAAGATATGTCAAGCGGGGAGATTGTAGTACGTACTTCGAGTGGCCGAGAAGAATAGAGAGAAGCAAGCGAAGCAGGAAGAGAGGAGAACTTGTCTTGCGAGGTAAACAACGAGAAGGGAAGAAAGCTTGCCAGGAGGACTACTTGTTGTAAGCTGGAAAAAAGTCGAAAAAGAATGAGACCCATTGACACAGCCTGTACCATTGTGTTCTACCGACAATCTTGGAAAGCTTTTTTCTTCGCGTAAACGCGAATTTAGACTTTTCGCTTTGGATGTACCATACGTTCCGAATCATTCGTCTGCAATGAAAGGTGTCAAGATTGTTTTCATCCAAAGCGGTTAGCGTACAAAGATCAGGTTCTTCGTTTGAAAAATTGGCTGGATGATTCGCTCACAATGGAACAGAGAAACGACAGTGATAAACCTGTCCAAACGTTTTAATAAACTGTGGAGCCTCTATTATCCGAACCGATGATAACCGAACTCTCGAATAGTTGCTCTCTTAAACAGTTCAACCTGAATCGGTCCACATACAACACGATACAGGGAGGTCCGTTTAAAATAGGACACCTAAATATCCCTTCAGGTTATTGTGATGCAAAAAATATTTGTTACGTAATGTGCATAGTATGAATGGACCAAATATCTGGCGAGAATATTTTTTTCCGAAGGCTAATTTTTTTCGTAGTTATCAAGGTCATCGATGTTTTTTGATACATAACTACATTTTTTTTGTATTGCATCGTGTAACCGATCGAAAAATACATTCAGATATGTATAATAACATGTCATTGACCTTGATCTGAAGGTAAAACAATAATTTTCGAAGATCAAGGTCATTTCAAGGTCATGTTATTATACATATCTGAATGTATTTTTCGATCAGTTACACGATGCAATAAAAAAAATGTAGTTATGTATAAAAAAATTTCGATGACCTTGAAACTCCGAAAAAAATGACCTTCGGAAAAAAATGATCTTGCCAGATATTTGGTACCTTACGTAACAAATATTTTTTGCATCACAATAACCTGAAGAGATATTTAGGTGTCCTTATTTAAACGGACCTCCCTGTATACTGTACAAATTAGTGAAAATTTTTTATCTGACGCTGCAACCAGGTATGTAATTGCTCTGTTCAGTTCGGATAATCGAGGTTCTACTGTAGATACACATATACAAGTTTTTATCCATCATCGACGAGATTGAAGTTTTTTCTTTTTTTCTATTATAATATTTGATGACACTCTTTTACTAGTGAACTAGTAAATCAACTCAATCACTTTCAATTCTATCATCGTAGAAGTATAAATATCATCCGCGATGTACATCCAAGGTAAGAAGTGTAAATTCGCTTTAACTTTATTTATGATAGATTGTTTACGAGACCCGTCGACCGTTAGGTTTGTATAGTAGAGCTTCATTATAATGTAGTACATACTCGAATGTGTTTGCAAACGTGATTTTCTCGGTATTTTTTATCATCTACATTATACCTCACTGTTTCAGAAAACATGTTTTCTGTGTACTTGGCAAAACTCGTTAATATAATTTGTTTCTCAATCTGTGCACCACAAACTATTAATTCATTCAATGTTATTAAATGATATCGTTTTTATACATTGAGATAGAATTAATTGAACAAGGATTACGGAATCATTCTCGCAATATGTATTTTGGAATATTTGGAATATAATCTATTGAACGTGAATTCCAATAATTATGAAAAATCATTATGGTGAATAAATAAAGTTCTACTGTAATTATTAACAGTTTTTGCTGTTACCGTTGCATTTGCATTCTACTCAAGCGACCGTAGCATTATTGTGTTCATTAAGTTCGATGTTTATTGTAGTCGTGATTGTCCATGTTTTCGATTGGTACCATCTGAGTTTGTAACTTCCCACAAAAATGACGAAGATATATTTCTTAAAATTTCGCGCAACTTTTATCGTAAGCGCATGAGTGGTTCATTTATTTAATCGAAAATGGAAAAAGTGTTCTATGCTTGGAGAGAGAAAGCAAAGTTTCGGTAGCAGAGAAACTGTTTTTCGAGAATTATTCAATATCCATAAATGAAAGATTGCAGAGAACGACGAAAAAATTGCACGGAAAGAAATTATTTCTTAATTGTTTAACACGACCACTATATTATTGTACAAGATAATCAAGTAGAAATAGTACCTTTTCTTGGTTAAACTTCGCCTTAGGGACCCAGAAATTTTAGCCTTCTTCTTATACAATCCTGTAGAGTTTGGCGAAATAATTCCGAAAATCCAAGTTTTAATATTAGGAGTTCACTGGTTCAAAAGTTATGCGTGATTATAGTTGAGCGATTTTGGTGTTTTGGCATTATCTCGCCCAAATCTACTGGATGACATAGGAAAATGGCAAAAATTTCTGGTTACGCCAGGAAAAGTTTAATCGTATAATGTATACTATAAATACGTTCATACTGTATAAAACATTTTTCATTAATTGTTTTGTTTTATCTTTATCTTATTGAGCTCTTTGAAAAAAAACTTCGCGTAAGTTGAATTCCTACACTTTTGTCTATAAGAGTGTGTATTTGAATTTCTTTAATGTAGTTCTCAAACTAATAACATCTGTTTTGATTTGTCCAGATTTCACGCCTTACTGTCTACTTTCTGCTCTATTGTTTTGATATGTTTGAAGTTCGAAATTAAGGTCTAATTTATTGAGATTCGTAAATACCTGGACCAGCGAGATTAGGTTTCACGGGTCTGAAAGTCTGATCGTCGCTTTCGTAGCCTCGGGGCTTCCAGAGGGGTGGTATTCTGCCATCGTAATCGCTCTCGTAGTCGCTTTCACGAAATTCATTCTTCACGAATTTCGAAGGACTCGGAGAGGGCGGGAAAATCTTTTTCGATGTCTCCAATTTTTTCTGCGACTGGTCCGTGGAATAAACAGTTTCCTACAAAAAGATAATACATTTTGTTTAAATAATTTCACGATTTACTGCAACGCTTCGGTGACACAGAATCTTTAATTCGTAGGCCAGCAATAATATCACAAATGACTATCACTAAAAATATCTTCCTAAACTATTCAGGTGTTATAATTGGTCTATAATAAATATTCAGTGGGCTGAAAATTGAATAAAAATTCAATTTCATGCGACTATTCTAATTTGGCAAAGTATGTTATAAAAATATTCATCAGCTTTCCTTACTAAAATTATATTTTTATTCAGACCTAGGCATTGTAATAATCAAACGGTTACCAACTGATGACTAGGTTATAAAATTTAATGCTAATTCATGTTTTTGTAGGTTGATGAAAGGAATTAATTAATTCTTAAGGAACATATATCTTTCGTAAATTAAAAATTAAATTAAAGAGCATCCCATTCTATAAAATTGTCCATTGTAAAATTTTTTAAAAATTTATGTAATACAACAGACGTGATATCAATGATGAAGAGAAGTAAAATGCACAACTTAAAAAACAATATTCATGTATCATTAACGCAATCTAAACTGGAATTTCTTTCCCCATATTATTTCCAAAATAAAAATAATAAAATTAATGAACTAGTAATTTCATCTAACATATCAACCATCTTGAACTCAGATTTGCTTTCCACAATTTCTTTACTAAACTAAACAAACTATGCACATCGCAAACTGAACATGGATTAATTCTATTTATCATCTATTAATCTAAATGGGCAACTGTCAGCCATGTCTCTGCACCCTGCTAAAAAACCAGACACAATTCACAGGAACCATGCGTGAAAACGTATATTAGAAATCAACCTAGAAGTCAGCAACGTACAATTATCGCTCATCAGTCACTCTGAGGGTTAGTTATAGCAGCACACAACGAAAGCGAAGTCACACACGCTGGCGAACCTTCGTGGACATGAATCTCGATGGAGAACTGCCGGAGGAGCTGTAGCTCTTCTCCAAGAAGCAGCTGTGTTGCTGATATGGACCGGGTTGCTGTGCAGGTTTAGCAACCGGTGCAACTGGCGCAGGAGCAAAGGACTGCATCTTCTGTTGTTGCTGACGGCTGTCGTAGCTCTTGCTTTCGAAGAACTCCGATCGGCTTTCCGAGTAAGAGGATCTTGTCTCCATGTGGGAGCTGGTAGAAGAGGACTCGTGTTTTCCAAAAGTCTTCTGCATCGACGCGACAGAACTCTTCTGTTGGAAAGGTTCATCGGTGTCAGCCATGTACCCGCTTTCCTGCTGGAACGTCTTCACTTTGAACTTCGGGGACTCCGGTTTCTTGACTGTGGGACTTTTAGGCGTTGGACTTTTCATGGCCGGTTGAACGTAGATTGGAGGAGAACCAGGCTTCAGCTCTATCGGAGCTGGCTGGACCACTTGGAACTTTTGTTGTTGCTGCTGCTGCTGTTTGAACTCCTGCTTCTTCACGGTGGTCTGTCTCCTGCACGTTTCCTGCTCCTTACTGATCATCGACGATGGCAGAGTAGGTGCCGGTGGTACCTCGAATTTAGAAGGGGGCAGAGGTTCAGGCTCGGTGGACCGTGGCCTGGTCGGCTGTTTGAGCACTGGGGGCTGAACTCTTCTGTACCGTGGCTCCTCGGTGTCGCTCTCGTAGGGCCTCCACTTCGCCTTCAGATGTCCGTCTATGTCTGATTCGTAGTCGCTTTCCTGAGTGAAGGCACCTTTGATAAACTTGGTAGGAGCTGGAGGAGGAGCTACCTTCGGCGCCTTCGTCATCTGTGGCGCAAGGACAGGTTTGAATGGGAACGGTTCTAAAGGTTCTGCAGGAACTGGTTGCTTGGCTGGTATAGGTGGGGGAGTTATGCGAACGTCCTTCGGTGGCAGCGCAGGAGGTTCTTCTCGTTTAGGTGCTGGGGAGACGGTCCTAACAGCTGCTGGAACGACCCTCGGCGGCTGATACTCTCGAGACGCTTCGAAACTCTTCTCTATCTTCTCGACCTTCTTCTCCATGACTACCGGCGCTGGTATGTAGCCTATCTCCGGGGGTGGACCAGGCTCCAGGATGATCTGACCGGTCGTCGGAATCGGCTCCGGTGGATGGTACACCGGAGGCATTGGTTTCTTCGGTGGTTCAACGCTTCTGACCAAGCCAGGAGCCTTCAGGTCGTCCGCGGCTGACCACTTCTTCGAGCTGAATTGCTCGATCTTCTCGGACACCTCCGACTTCTTCACATCACACTCGCTGGAGTACTTCTCGTACAGGGACTTCTCCTCGATCTTGTTCACCATGTGGTCCACTTTGATCGTCTCGGCGTTATAAATGATCGGCTGGATCTTCGGGGGCGACGGAGCCCTCTTCACGAGCTTCTCTGTCGTCTCCTGCTTCGAGCTCCAGGAGCGTCTCTCCAGACTGCTCGAGGATTCCGTGCTGATCTTCTTGATCCCGCCTTCGGGCGTCTCCTCCACTTCCCGTTTGAATTCCTTCGTCGAGGTCTTGTAGTCTTCCGCGGGCACCTGCCACTCGTGCTTGAACTTGGGGGCCGCGTCCTCCTGCGGCGGCCAGGACTTCCTAGAAGAGTCTGCACACTTTTTTGCCCAGGACTTCTCCATCGCCAGCGCGTCCGCAGATGGTCTAGGCGAGGAGGACCTGAGGATCTCCTGATGACTGGAAGCAGCCGAGTGACACCTGTACTCGGACAGGTCGGTGGACACGTGCGATCTTGTTTCCACGTCCGACGAAGAGGACCATGGTCTGCTCGGAGACGTTGGCCTCAGACTCGGTACGAAGTCCTTCTTCTCGTGCACGTCTTTCTTCACGCATAGGTCTTCGACTATCTCCTTCTTATCGAGTTCGAACGGTGGTGGTGGCATCGTGAACGTTGGCGCGGGTTTAGGGGGCTCGCTGATCTTCGGAGAGACTGTCGGGAAGATTTTCACACCGCCGATGGGGGCGTCGATGGGGGACAGGGTCTTCTCGAAGGACTCCTGCAGCTGTCTAGCTTTCACCGACACATCAGGACGTTTTTTTTTCATCTCCTCCGGCTTCGGCATGTACCCGATCTCTGGCGGTGGTTCTGGTTGAAGGTTGAAGCCGCCCATCAACACCTCGGAGCTCTCCGTCTTGGATGTCATCAGAGAGCCTTGGAAGGACGACGACCCGGAACTGAATGTCTCTTGCACGACTGTTTTCTTCGTCTCCACCGGTGTTGGCTTGTAGCTTTCGTACGGGAAGTCGAACAGCTTGTTGTCCACGCCTCTGGACGGGCCTCCGCCTTGCTCCAATTTAGTGAAGATCTCGTGGACTGCTTTCTTCGAGGTCTGGAACTCTGCGGGTTTCGGCTCCGGCTTCTTTACCTCCTGGAAACTCGTGGTCTTTTCGTAGTTCTTCGTCAGCTTGCCAACCTTCACATCGTGACCGTCTGTCTCATCCACTAGCTTGATCATCTCTTTCGGCCCCTTCGGCGCTGTCTCCATCGTTGACTCTTTAGTCATTGACTCGAAGAAACTCAGAGCGTCTTTCTTAGCTATCGTTGACGTCTCTATGTTCTCGTTCTGGATCGTCGATTTCTCCTCGATGATCTCGCCCTTTGGTGCTATGGTCTTTTCCTCGCGAATCATTTGTTTCAGCACAGATTCCGTTTCCCTTTTAGGCTCCACCACGGGTGGCGTCTTGTGCTCCAGCTTCATGTGGTACTTTTGCTCAGATTTGGTTTCCGTTTGATGGGACTCGATGGTGGACGAAATCGTTTCCGAACGAGACATTTCTGGCTTATCGATTTTCTCTACCGTGCGCGTCGTTTGCGACATCGATGAGGATGTCACGCTTGGCGGTGGTTTTATTATGGGACACAGTTGGACCGTTGTAATCGGTGTGTAGTCGCTTGTCAGTTTCGTGGAAAATGCTTCGCTCTTCTTTGCGTCGGACTAAATGCGATAGAAAGGAATTTAAACTGGGTGTTCGTCGAAAGTACTGTGAATAATTGTAGTTGTTGTGGATTGAAAGTACATATTACAGGGAAGGTTATAATTTTCATGGGATTAGCGTATTTTATGTTAACCCTCTGACGACGGAGTCCGGGTCTACATTGACCCGGAGAATCAAAATCGTCAGTCAATTACTCAGTTATCGGCGAATTAATGAAATGAACAGCTTAAAGTGTCTAAGATGTACCTGCAAGGATATATCTTTAAAAATTGACAAATAAAGCAGAGAATAGTCCCAATTATAAATTATATTAAGGTTGGAGGGAAAATTCTGTCATATTTTACAGAAAACATTTGCTCAATTTATAAAAATATATGTTTAATATTATTCAATGACATAATTTCCATTATTTGTAATTTATATGTGTTGTGGGATACTTTTGAGCGGTAGTGTATGTACACTCGTACATTGAAACTTATTCTATAGAAAAACTTATTAAAATCATAAACGAGCCTCAGCCCATTCATAAAGTATTCTGGTATTGTAGTATTAAATTCATAAAAGTAGAACATAATTACCTGAAGTTGTTTCTTGTCCTGTACATCATAGATAACAGTTTTATGAACTTCTACCATCGTGTCAGGCGTTGGCTCGAAAACAGCAAAATCGGCTATACTTTGCGCCTCTCCGCCAGCGTTGGTTGCCCGAACCATATATTTCCCACAATGATGCATCTCCGCTGAATAAATAATGCAAATTGCAATTATATTCCATCAGTTCATTTCAATTTTGATGTTCGTGTTATTCGCTCGTGTTTAACAATTATTTTATGACGAAAACGCTGTGGAAATAAGCTAAACTTGTTGTCAAAAAACAACTGAAGGCGGACTCTTTTCAATGGTATATGTACATATATCCATTTGTTAAATGCAATCCCACTGTTACAGGAATAACAACATTTGTTTGGAAACTGTATCAAGACTTTTGCAATGCCCCAATACAGTAAATCCTCTATAAACGCAAAAAGGCTGTACACGATAAACGCAAAAAATATCCCCTCCACTTTAGTAATCTGATCGTGGTTCGGGTATATCGGTGTGAACCACTACTAATGCGACGCAGAGAGTCGCAGTCGTCAGCACAATTCAAAGGCCCGCGCGTTCTCACAATGTAACACCAATATTCAATTATTACTTATTTTTTTATGAAACTTTCGCGAATATATATGTGTCATTTTTCTGATTAAAATAAGACCAAACACAATATAATTTCAACTGTATTTTGTGGTTTACTTGACAATGAACGTTTCGGGCGCAAGGAAGGACAGCGTATGGGAAAGAAAGAGACGCGGAGAGTCGCAGTCGCCGGCATAGTTCAAAGGCCCGCGAGTGGTCTCTCTTTACACGCGCTGTCCTTCTCTACCTTCGTCTCGGCCTCTGAAGCTCAAAAATAGCTGCCCGTCTACGATAAACGCAAACAAATCCCGCTGAGGCTTTTGCGTTTATAGAGGATTTAGGTACTGTACTTACTAATTACTAGACTGCGGATCTTTATGCAAAATAAAAATGTTCTGCTTTGATTATGGGAAGCAGAAGTAAAACAAAAATTCATTTTATCCCCTAATGACTTTGTTACATTAAAAACAATATTACAATGTTCATAAATTTTTCTAATTTTTTACTGCTTTATATTTCACCCAACCAATTTCTTCAGAAATGCATAAAGATCCGCACTTTACTAATTACGGTTACTACCCTATTCACACGATGTTTTTTTCACTTTACTCAATTTTTCAATTTTCAATTCACTCAAAAATGATTCAAATCACTTAAAAACGTACCTTTATCGATAATCAACATATAACAATTCCCTTGTTGCTTAATTCTCAATTCAGGTGGACGTTCCTTGATTGGTATGTCATCTTTGAACCAGCAAACAGTGGGCTCCGGAGTTCCCGTAATTTCAACTTCCATGTTGACACGATCCCCACGTTTCACCACTTGAGCCTGGAGTCTTCTACCAAATACAGGTGGGAATATCGTTTCTGAAATCATTTAAAAAAATTATGTTCTGTTCTTTCAGTCTCGAACGATAATTAATTATTATTGAGATATATCTGATCCACATTTTTTTCTGTTCACCTTTTCGGTTTCTATCTCATGTTGTCTAATAATGTGATTAATGTGGCTATTAATCATTTAGTCGTTGGTGATTGGCAGTGACGTGACTAATTTTAGTAACGCGGTCAAATACAAGATTCCATTAGAAATTATTACATAAATTTATTTATTCAACCACATATTCTTAACAAAATTGTGAGAAATCTAAATAAGTTCAGCCTTGTAATTTTTACAAAACAACGTATATCAGTCACCTTTTGCACTCGGTGCGCAGTCAGTGTTAAAAGTAAATTCTTAAAGTATTATCGGTGTGCAAATATTGTTTAGATGAAAATTACGGTATGGCACGAGAGATTTAACCTTCTTGCAGGAGCGAATTGTTGAAATGGGACTATGTATTATTTGCTACATTACTTTTTAGTGTGTTTGAATACTTTAATGTCTCGAAATCAACACAAAGATCTAATAAATCATTAAATTTACATTCAAACATACTAATGAATAATTGAACAGAAAATACATAGTACATGAATGCCTTGATTTAAGAAAAATCCTCGGATCCGTGCTGTTTCTTAGATTCTGTGGTTTTATTTCTTTGTAACCTTGCTGACCGCGCCGAACGTAGAAGAGGATATATGAAATCACTAAATACAGTTCAAGTTATATCGTGTTTAGTGCCATTTTAATCAGAAAAATGGGACAAATAAGTTGGCGAAAGTCCCATAAAAAAATTATGGAAAATAAAGAAGTTTTGTAATTGGATTATGCGGATTACGGATTATCGGATTACGCGGCATGTTTACAATTTACAAAGGAGGTGTAGGGGATATTCGTTTCTCGTAGATCATACAGTTTACGTTTCCTTAGATCAGTGCTTCCCGAACTTTTTTTACTCGCGGCGCACTTTACAACAAATGTAAAAATTGCGGCGCACCTATTAATATATTTTAATAGCTAATTATTTTAATGATTTATATTGAGAATATTATTTCATGTTTTACTAATTTTTTATATAATTTTAATTATTTTGCGGAGCACGGTTGGGAAGCACTGCCTTAGATGAAGGCTTTACTGTACACTCAGCCTGAAATTGGAACTGGCGATGCAACAGTTCGTTTCAGATAAAATGTCAGCCTCCTATTACAATGCAACTTCTGTCTAAACGGCGCTGTTATACCCAGAAAACTTGAACAAAATGTTCGTTTAAACATCTAATACTGAATCTACTGTTATCGTTTGTATTCTAGTATTGTGGTAGAATTATTGAAATTATAAAGATGGATATTCGTGGGAAACAATTTTATAAATATCTTTCCTCGAGTAGATTTTTATCGACTTTTAAATAAATTGTCATTTTTATAAGACAATGCATGCCAGTGATTTTGAATACCGGATATATTTAATGCTATAAACGAACGTTCTGTACAATTATTAACAAATAAAGTTTGTAGGAAGCAATTTATAATTTTCTCTTACTTTTGACAACTAAATCGGCTGTACTGCTGGCTGAACCGACTTCGTTGTTCGCGGTACAGGTGTATCGTCCTGCGTCCTTGACATTAACATTCTTTAATTCCAGTCGGATATGATTATGCGCGTAGCTCATCGCCATGCCATCTTTCGACTTCAGCTCTTGTCCATTCTTCGACCAAGCGATCGAAGGTTGGGGGTAGCCTATGGAAAATATGTTAAAATGGTCAGAAATATTATGAATTCTTGTGACCTTTCTGTAACAGAATACGTTTTTTAAAAAACAGAATTATAATTGCAGCATTCGTAATTAAATACAGTGACTAGAATTAATATTCGGACACTCCAAAAAAGACGATAACTTTTTAAATATTGTACTATACGATTTGAACTTTTTTGGGAAGTTAGAGCAATTAGTTTACTACAGGATGTGAAAAAATATTTGTTTAAAAATTGTATCGGGATTGTAGGAAAAATATTAAAAGTTGCATTTTACAACTTTTTTCTCTGGGCCTATATTGAAAATTTAAAAAATACGTTTTGTAGATCTGTGTCAATTAAACAGGTTCTGCAAATTTTGTAAAAATCGGTCGGCGTTGCAATGAGCAACGTTTAACACAAACGTTTAAAGATGGCAAAAATGATTTTCACGATTTTCGGCCTCTATTTAGCCTCTAACTGCAATAAATTTAAGAATTCTTTCATCTTCCAGTGCCTGCCGTTTTTTCCCGCATCAACCGATTTCGATGAAACTTTCACAGTGCATATAATTGAGACAGATCTACAAAACGTACTTCTTTAAATTTTCAATATACTTCCCACAGAAAGAAATTGTAAAATTCAACTTTTAGTATTTTTTCTACAATTCAATTGCAATTTCTGAAAAAAATTTATTCACATCCTGTAGTAAACTAATTGCTCTAGCTTCCAAAAAACGTTCAAATTGAATAGTACAATATTTAAAAAATTGTCGTCTTTTTTAGAGCCTCTGAACATTAATCCGAGTCACTGTATATATTATTTTTACTAAATCGCACGCGGCAAGAATAGTGACTTAACTAAAAAATTCTCTCAATAATGATTTGTAGAGGCCAATTAAACGCATCGAACACTCTTCGACGATGTTTCTAAGAAAGCTTCCTACGGAATTTCTCAAATAATCTGCAATGTCTGCAGAATTAAACTACTTAAATATAGATTAGCAAGTCATTAAACTCGGCGGTGAAACATTGCGACGGGAGTTTAGTACTTGGTAAATCATACAGATGTAATAAAACTAGAGAGAAAGAAGGCGCTTGCCAAAAATAAGAGTCAAACACCTTTCGTGTTTTTCTCTCAGTTAGTGACTATTTTAAAAGCGATAGTATATTCAAATCTTTGTTAAGGTAGTTAACAAACTCTTGAATCAATACTATTGATCTCATTGATTTTTTTGCAATTCTTTAGTAAAAGTAGATTTTCGTATAGGATGCTATTCAACTTTTATTTATTTTATATTCATAGATATTTATATAGATAAATCGTCGTCTAGTCTTTTGAACTATATTCTACACTGAAGTTTAGTAAAGCTCTGAACGAATGAAATGTACAGTATTGCAAATATTAACCTTCAAGGCTAACATAGTGGGTCACCAATGCTTCGCCAACTCTAGATAATTAATACGGTGACAGGATTGTTTCTTTTTTTAAATACTTAGACTCTCAGTGACTGACGGTTTTGGCAATCGCGCTGACAGCGGGGTCTGTCTGAACTTTAGTGAGTATAAATGTGCTTCAAAATGATTTGGACTGAAATCTATTTTAATTAGATCGTTCTTGAACAGAAAAATTTCAATCACCTTTAAATTCTCTAAGAATCATATGATATATTTACACATTTGTACTTATATCGATTTGAATAAATTAATGCATTATAATTACAATTAAATTTATTGCTCTAAAATTTTTCTCAGTGAGTATAAATGAGCTTCAAAACGATTTGATCTGTCGAAATCTATTTCAATTAGGTAATTCTTGAACAAAAAAATTGCAAATACCTAAATTCTCAATATTTGTCGAAATACAAATCATGAAATTAGCAATGAGATGGAAAAAGGATCACAAATACCAATGATATTACAACGATAGTTAAAAACAATATTGAATTGAATTTATCGAACGAAATTAATGGAAGTAGAGTGAAGCAGAAAGAAAATAGTAAATTTTTATGAAAATCATAATAACATAAATTATTAACCCTCTCTGGTTCAAAAATATTTTAGGTCGTACTAAAAATCTGAAAATTTGTATCTAGGCTGATATGATAGTGCTTAAGTCAAGAAAGATAATGTTGTGCGTTAATGTCGAATATATTCGACTCATAAACAAGTCTCCACATTTAACCACACAATAGTTTTATAAAAAAAATGTTCATAAAATTTTTATTTAGTTTTGTATCAATATTTATCACTTTTTTAAAACAATCCTATCACTGTATATATTTTATTTGTCGTTCGAAAATTTAGTATTTTCACAAACTTAATAATGGTCACTTCACTTCAATTCGTAAATAACTGACTAAAACAGTCAACTGCGATAACAATTATGAAGTGCAGAGATCTTCTTCTGAACAAGGAAAGTGAGAGTCATAAACAAAATTCAAATTTAAACTATTAGCTTTCAGAAATACATTCATGTAATGTCGAATGTAATTGACAAAAATACGGAGATGGTTAAGAATTTAATGAGTAGACTGCGGATCTTTATGCATTTATGAATACATTGGTTGGACGAAATATAAAACAGTAAAAGATTAGAAAAATTTAAGAAGATTGTAACGTTGTTTTCAATGTAATAAAGTCATTAAGGGATGAAATAAATTTCATATTATTCCTGCTTCCCACAATCAATGCAGAACATTTTAATTTTGCATGAAGATCCGCAGTCTACTAATAAGAAAGTAATAACTAGACTGCGGATGTTTATGCAATTTGCAATTTTTGTAGACGAATTTTAAGAAACTCGAATCAAATAAAATCTGATTTTCCGTGGCAGTAGCCTTTATAGATTTAAAATACAATAAATGTGAAAATCGTACTAAATTCTGTCGTATTTTATATCCTAGCATTTCTTGAAAATTTTCGAAAGCCAAAATTTGCATAAAGATCCGCTGTCTAGTAATAACAGACTATACAGGGTGTCCCAAAATTACCTTAGTTTAATGAAATGGGAGGTTCCCGAGATCATTTCAAGCGACATTTTCCTTTGCAAAAATGTTATCCGCGGCTTTGTTTAGGAGTTATTAACGAAAAACACGGACCAATCAGAGCGCGACCTAGACGCGAGTTGACAGAGTCGGCCCGGCGCGCCAACTGTTTATTGGCCGACTGTGCCAACTCGCGTCTAGGTCGCGCTCTGATTGGTCCGTGTTTTTCGTTAATAACTCCTAAACAAAGCCGCGGATAACATTTTTGCAAAGGAAAATGTCGCTTGAAATGATCTCGGGAACCTCCCATTTCATTAAACTAAGGTAATTTTGGGACACCCTGTAGAACGAAAGTAATAAAAACGCAAGCTCGTATTTCCACTAATGTTACGTGAAATCAATTTCGAAGTAGCATTTGCATGATCTCACCATCGATGATTCCTTCGAGAATAATATCCGTTCCTTGATCAACAATCATCCCCGTGATCGGAGTCACGAACCTTGGTGCTGTCGATTTTCTAGTCGGTTTTGGTATTTGTGCCGCTTTAATGTCACGTTTGATCCCTTCCTCGTCTTGGGACACAACCACTGTCTTCTCCTGTCGAATCTCACCTGGCTGGTCTTGTATGATCTTTTCATGTTCTTCGACTTTGTACGACTGTACAAATAAAATAGAACATAATGGTATAATTTGTACTTTATTTTTACATTTACTATTGTATTTATTACAACACAATCTACATCTGATCGAATACTTAATTTGGGTAAACTTTACTTTACCCGACTCAAAATTAGTACCTTTCTCCTACGAATTATGATGTATTTGGTATGTAATTCAGTAGATTTGTACCCGGCGCGGATGCACATCGAAGTTTCGATCCTCTAGGATCAATAGTTCAAGAGCTATGGTCGCTTAAAGTTGAGCATTTTTGACAGGCAAGGGCGTCGCCATATTGGTTTGTAGACTTTGTAGTGACGACCGCAAGCCGCTTACCTTGCCGCTCCCCCCTCGACCTAATCCTAACCAACTCAGTAAGCGGCGTGCGACTGTCACTACAAACCAATATGCCAGCGCCCTTACCTGTCAAGAAACTGGAAATATGCTCAACTTTAAACGACCAGAACTCCACAACTATTGATCCTAGAGGTTCGATACTTCGATCTGCATCTGCGTCGAGTACAAATCTACTGGATTACATACCAAATACATCATAATTCGTAAGAGAAAGGTACAAATTTTGAGTCCAGTAAAGTAAAGAGCAGCCCTCAATATTTCTATTTTGTCTAAAGATTTCTTTTTCGGCTATGTAACATTGTTCTTTCAAATTTCTCTTGTGAGTAATCAAATTATTAAAGCTACAGCAGGAACATTCATTTTTCAAACATGTTATGAATAATGCTGTCTACAGTACTGCTAAATGTACATTTGTAATTTTTAAACATCAATGCTTCGTATAAAAAGAATAAGAATTCCGTATAGGTAGGCTTTCTTTGGAAAATTGATTACTTTAATATAAAATTCAGTTTAGGAGTATTATACCTGCTCAACATGTTTTATAGAGTTTAGTTTTGAATTTACCTACCGACACGACTTTAAACTTGCTCTTAAGAATAAAAAAGCTGAAAACATAGTACAGTAAAGTCTTGATCTAAGCTGGACGGAGCTGGACGATCATAGTCAATTCGCCTACCCCCTCCAAACTTCTTTATTTTTCATTATTTTTTATGTGACTTTCACCAATTTATTTATAGCATTTTTCTCCTATTAAAATGACACTAAATACGATATAATTTTAACTGTATTTTGTGGTTTAATTGGCGGTATGCAGTGAGTTTTCATCTGCACGGCCCGTGTTTACAAGCGCTGTCCTTTTCTACGTTCGGCGCGGTCGGTGAGGTCACAAAATAATAGTAGCCCTACACGATCTATGTCGGGGCACGGACCCGAGTATCCGACTTAGATCAAGACTTAACTGTATCATTCGTTGGTGAAATTACCATTCCCTTCCACGTAATGAATTTATCTACTGATGCGACTTCAAAGTCGCAATTAAAAATAAGTAAATCAATTCCAGCCTTTTGCAAATTAATTTCACCCTTTTGCAAATCGATTCATCCATGAAGAATATTTAAAATTAATTACACTTGAAAGCATCTCCCTTGAGTTTAGAAGAAGTCCCCATGAACAGGAGGATACAGTGCTGTGTCACGTTAAACACACATATTTATTTTCATTTTAAAAATTTTTTTGTCAGAAAATGGCTACAATGAATATACAATCCACACCTACACACGGTTTTCATAGATTACAAAGTTAATGAATTGGTAATTACTTTCAAATACGTATTTGACGAACATTTTTGCAATAAATAAAATTTTGAAGTTCCTAACAATTAATTTACATTGGATTCAATTATTTTTACAAAAACTTACTTGACGCTTTATTTGCTAAAGGTTGAGTTTGCTTTTCAAAAGGGTGAAATTGATTTGCGAAAGGGTGAGATTAATTTGCCAAAGGATGAAATTAATTTTCTAAAGGGAGAAATTGGAGTGCAAAACCTGCACCACTCGACTGCTAAGAATTCATTTTAAAAGCACACATACCTGCACAACTGGAGCTGCCCCATTCTCCGACAACGACTGCGCAGTGCTTTGGACGGTGGTCTTAACACAAACACTGGTCGGTTCTTGTCCGGACTTCGACAAAGTCGAGGACATCGTCGATGAGATGAACTCTTTTTTCGTTGTCGTGTGGGTAGTCGATGATTCGGTGATGGTCTGCGACATCTTGGTCAGCGTTTGGTTTTCACCCCCTGCCTCGGACATCTTCTCCGAGGAGAAGTGTTTGTCGCTGCTGCTCGCCGCGTGCATTTCTTCGCTGGGCACTGTTTCGACTAGTTCGAGCACCCTCTCAACTTCTGTTGCCCCCTCGAACTCCTTTTTCTTCTCCTCCTCCCTCGACCAGCCACCTAATAACGGTGATTAATCGGGTTATCAATAGATCGATGACTGTTTGCTGGCTGCTAGCCGGGAAAATTTTTTTTGTCTCTCTTGTGTAACTTGTTTTTATTATTAATTTACTATATGGGACGAACCCATTAGACTGACACGATAGAGTAAATAGCAGTGACCATAATTGATATAACTAAAATTCTAAAGTTGTGGTTATAAAAGTGAAGGGTATATGCAATCCTGTAAGACTAATAAAATGGAGGAAAAACATTTTTTCTCGCATGTAAAGATACTGTAAAAATCGTTTTTTTAAGAGGCATTAAACAATATTTCAGCTTTATTTTCATGTTTTTCTTTTATTACGTAAAATTACAAAATGGTGGAGTTGTATAAAATTATCTAACTCCGTGTCCAGCTAACTAAGTCTTGGGAGCTTTCACTCAACGGTAAAAATGACTGGAATATACAAAAGAAAAAATTATTGTATTAGCTTCAACAAAAATAAATTATCTCATTTTTGAACATGGAAAACTTTTTCACTGCAAAAAATCAACTTTAAACATTTATAGAAATTCAGCAAATTAAGATATCGAAAAAATCGTATGCTACACTGGAGATAATCTATTTTTGTTTAAGTTAATACAACAATTTTTTATTTTTTATATTACCATCTTGTGGTGCGTTTAGACCAACCGAAGGAATGCTCGTTCGCCTCCCACTTTAACAAATTCGTGCTCATTTAAATGACGGTCGCTAACGAATGTATTCATATAATATATAATTATAATATTATAACAAACAATTCGCCGTATACATGGGGAACATTCGGCAAACATGGATATGTTATAAATAATAAAATATACACCTATACAAAGAAGACAAAAGAAAAATGAAAACAAATTAAAATTAAAATATAATCGAATGTTGTTCCCAAGGGTATGTTAGAAATAATAAAATGTACACCTATACGAAGAAAACAAAACAAGAATGGAAGTCAATTAAAATAAATTGAAATAAAAATATAATCGAATGTTGTTTCCCAAGGGCATGTTAGAAATAATAAAATATACACGTACACAAAGAAGACAAAAGAAGAATGGAAATAAATTAAAATAGGGTGCAAGGCAAACAGAGTTTGAGTTTAAAATGGCAGAGAATGACGAAATATATCAACAGGTGTGCGATCGTTACTGACATTATTTACGATTCAAACAGAGCTATTAATGAAACCACTAGCAATCAACAATGAGTACTATGATGTATACTTCTAGAAAAGAGTAATGACACAGACTTCTGATTGGAGCAATAAAAATAAATTAATTTATTAGTTGTAAAATTACATTTAAAAGAGAAACGGGTCCAGTGACGTAATTAATTTTATAGGAACTGAAGTTAGGTTTTAATAGAATAAATCAACTTCTGTTTCACGGAAAAAAATTCATCTAGTCATCAGTTCTAATTTTAGACTTGCAATGTATCTTATCTTTTCATATGGATTTCATTTGAAACTTCTGATTGCTCTATTTTTATTCAATTTGACTTTTCAAGTAGTTTTTATAATATATTGTTCGATATCAGAATATCTATTTGAAGAATTAAATTCCTTATAAATCCCTTAGAACCTAGAATTTGAAATGCATTGAACGACTATATTTGTTTTTCTTCGATGAAGTAGGCGGTGTGCTTGAATTCGAATTCCACTCGTTCCTCGTTTATTAGTCCAAGCTTCGAATAAAACGACGTTCAAAATGGCAAGAGAACCTTGACGATTAAATATCATGATCGCGCGAAGAGTAATTTAATATTTACGTTAACATTTAATTCTTACGAAATTCCTCCATTTTTTAAAAATTGCTATTGGTCACAATTACCAAGAAAAAAGTAAAGTAATAGTAGTGCCTGTAATGAAAATTTAAAATATGATTTTTGTAAATCTAAGTAGATAGTTCATGTACATGTACCTACCAAGTTTCATCAAAATCGGTTGGCACATAAAAAACTATAGACATTGTAAGATATAAAATCTTTGAATTTAGGGTTCACGATTCATTTAAATCGCTGTCAAAAAAAAATTCAATCAACCACCCTAAAATCCTTAAAAATTGTGAAATATACATTTTTCTTCACAGTGGCGGCCAATAGTGATTTTAAAAAAAATTATTTGTGCATTACCTAGTGAATGAATCCCTTTAACATCTCAAAAAGGTTCAAGTTATTTGGTCCACTTTTAAAAAAGTTATTCGTTTTTACATTGACTGTAAATACACCCAGTGGTTCTAAAATATTACTTTTAGTCATGAAAATTTAACGCTGATTGCGGATCGATTTATTTCTTCGAATGACAGATTAATTAATAGATGGCCCGTTTAATCGACGCGATGCTAGAATAGGATCGGCGAATCCGGAATTAGAATTCGCGCGGATGGTGTAATCGTCTTCGAGATTCCGCGACTGTTCGGCTCTGAACTACAGGTGGATGAACAATTTATTGTACAAATAAAATTGTCATTCTTTCTTCAACCATTTCAACAAGATGGAAATGATACATTTGTATTTCGAAATTCTTTTATCCCTTTTACTATATTAAATTCTATGCATAAAATTATTTCATCATGCTGGCATATTTTCTCTGACGAAATATTAAACATTGCAATTAGTGAATAAGTTATTCCGCATACTTCTGTTTACTAGACTGAAAAATCATTCAGTGTACTACTACCACATAATTCCTATTATTTATGAATATGAATATGTTATGCACATTTTAATATACTTCATACAGTTACGCTTCGAAGCACGAAATTGTTATTTGAAACTCTGGGAGCTGGACAATTCTTAGGTGTTTATAGAATCAGTAAAAATGCTTTCGTTGATGAAAATATACACATATCAGTTTACTTAATACTTACAGTTTGGCCAGTCTTAAAATTAAATGTACATCGACATATTTTATTTTAATATTTATGCATAACTGACATTTGATTTTTTACACTTACTCTCTGATTTCTTTATTTAAAGATCAGTATAACATACAAAAATAATATAATTAATAAACAAAGAAATGAAGTATTAACTAAAACAATTTGCGGCAGTCTTGATGAATAATATCTGAATTAAAAAGTTTAAAATGGTGCCATGAATGTTAGACCATAACGTTTAAGAATTCAACTTACTATGTTGATTAAATAATATTTATATATTTCACCGAGGTTTAGTCAATTATGCAACAAAATTCGTATTTTTCTATGCAATCTGATTATTTCTAGCAAGCTAATAATAAGTCTAAAAAGGCGTGAGGTAGGAATAATTAGCTCTTTTTCTGGGCTATGTTCAAAATTGCAGGTCGCAATTATGAAACTCGCGGAGATTTTATAAGCGATCTATTAAAATTGCAGTAACCATGTCATAGGTTTAATTGTACTATGCACTTTACATACACTAACTAATAGTATCATACACTAACATAATAACATCATGATGTTTTCAAAGATGCTTCGAAAAGCACAAATTCACACAACCAATACTTATATCGTGTTTATTGTGTTTAGAATTAGATATTTGTGGCACACACGTGTAGATGACATTTGATTCAGAAGTAAAAATCAATCTCTACTGTAAAATTGAAAGAGAAATCAATTTTAGCGTACCTGTGACGTTGACAAATATTATCAAATTCAGAAAAAAAAATGGAAAGTTAACGAGTTAACTTTAATTTGAAGGATTTTCTTTATTTGCAATTTTAATGTTCCATTACAAAATTACTACCATACCTATAAATAGCCACCATCAACGTATTCTTTAAGACTATACTCTATACTACTGTCAGTACTCTATCAAAATTTGCAACATTTTCTCTATTCATATTTTAAATATTACATTACACAGTTCCTGAAGAAAACAATACACCATAAACCTAACTTTCACTTTAGATTACGATTGAATTCTGTAATTACAATAGAAATATTTGTTATTCACTATAGATTTACTGAACATTAAATGTAAAAATTTTATATTACTTTATAAAAATGGTAAGCATGTTTATTTAGACTTCCAACGATTTTTATTATATTTTCAAAGAAATAATAAATGCAACATTACAGTCTTAGTAATTGTAAATTAAAAAATGTAGAACCTGTTATTTCAACGAGTCCTGTTGCTCTAATGTTAACACTAACTGTACTACGATCTGTGAAATGATCAGTTTCACATTTTTTATTGTATAATTATTAAAATTAGAAAGATGCTACCATTAGAAACTATTGAATAAATTTCTTTATTCAAGAACTTATTATTACAAATTACGAGAAAAGAAAACACATTTGGTGCTCGGCACGGTTACTATGTATTATATTAATGAGTAAGTGAAATTTAAGACAGTAAAAACATAGAAGAATTTACACATATTTTTATATTATTTTCGATCTATTAAACAGGTTGTGAAAAAACATAATTTTCTATTTCACTCCAGTTTGTTCTAATTCAGCTAGACGACTTTTATTTCGCATGAAGATCCGCTGTTAAACACTTTGTTTCTTTACAAAATCGTGTCACTCTTCAAACGTTCGAACGGAAGCGTAAGTTTCGCAATCGCCGCGAAGAAAGATGCTATTACAAACTTTCCTAAAAATACCCAGTAATTCATCTCTAGAGAACGCTTATACGAATCCCCTACTTTATAATAATCGAAAGAAGTCGCATTCTTTGGCCGACATTCAAATTCTCGGGGATTCATCTGGGCATATCTAGACCGCGAAACTTGCAGCAACCTGTCCCGAATTTCCGAGCGAATTCGCGATACATCCAACCGGATGACCGTTGAGCGAAATATCCTGTGAGCGCGAAACCGAGAACAGTTTTTCCAGGAAACTGGTTACAAGATCCCTAAACTTTATGGGACACGACGGATCGTAAAAGTTTACCCACCGGAAGCCTATTAATAGGCTTTTTAACAACTAACAAGGGAAGTTATCGACCCGGTGTATTCAAATAATTATGAAACTGCACACAAGATTTTCTTTATTCTGTTGTGGGGGAAATACATTTTTTAAAAATTTCTTTATCGCGGTTTGATAGACACAATATAATACCGTGCAACTTTCGTTTCAACTCTTTTTTAATATCATTTGTTGTTGTTGAGATATTTCATGAAAAAGAAAATATTGAGATTTTTTCAAGGGTTGATTTCACCCTTCCAATGTGAGAAGTAACACGAAAAATAATTGGGTTGGTTTCGGCATAACCTACTCCACTTGTGTGCAAAGTTTCATAATTGTTTGAGTTTACGGGTTCAATAACTTCCCCTGTAAGCTGTATGTAAAAGAAGCGCAATAACTTCTTTCTACGAATAATTTCTAGGAAGTTGTTACATTATATTATATCAATTCTATTAGGTAAAATATATATTGTGTGTTAGATATTTTACACCAAACCTACCGACCATCAAAAGTCACTGATGTGCATAGTATTATATGTATGTATTAGATTGTAAAGAAAGAAATGCAGGATTTTGTTGACCAATTTTAGATTTTTTATTTGACAATTATTGAAATTTTAAAGGTGTTTTTATGGGAATTTATTGAATATATTTTTTTACCCCAGTATATATTACAGTAAAAATCGCACGAAATATAAACAAATTTAGTCTTGTTATTTTTATTAGGTTGTAAAGAAAGAAATGCAGGATTTTTGTTCCTTTGTTTTGATTGCAATTTTATACCAATAAGTATTTATACCTTAATTTAATGAGTTATATGTCATTTTAAAGCTTGTTTTACGCTCTACTTAATTATGCTTTTCATATTTAATTTTATTCACATTCTTATTAAATTATTTGGCTTTTATTTCAGGATGTCAAAACGCGATTTTCGCATTATTTTTAACTGTGCCACTCAAGTGGCTCGGAATATCAACGAAGTATGGGGCGAAGGAAGTGTCAACGAATGCACACTGTCGCTTCTGAACGTTTTATCAATAAATTTTCAACGACTGATTCTTTATTTTAAAGAGCCTATTAGGCAAATTACCAGTACTAAAAGTGTTACGTTTGGGGGTGTTGGTGTCGAGGTGTCGATGAAAGAGACCGAGGGCCTTTCGACTGCCTAACGAAATAGTTTGCCTATAATCGACGACAGAAATAGTGTCGTTCGCCTAACCGCAACGGAAATCGAGCACTGGGGCGCAATTTATAAGTCGAACGCGATCTAGCCGAGATTGCGGTCGCCTAGCGCGAAATTTAGTGGCCCCTTCATACATTGCGAATAAACGGAATAGCAAATTTTTTTTTTGATAGAACTGAATTTTTTAGCCATTTCTTTACTCTAGCACTTAAATGTACAATAATAGCGAATCTAATTGCAGGTAATTAGTGGAGAATAAATTTCGTGTATCGTTTGACTTTTTTCTTTACTTTAACTCTTTTTCTATTTTTTCATAAGGTGATATTTTATCTGATTGCGTTGTTTTCTAGTTTGTATATTTAGATTAATAAAGTTCCAGTATCATTTAAATATTAGTAAAGGATAAATTGGGCATATCGTTTAATTTTTTCTTCATGCGAACTCTTTTTCTGTTTATCCATAGAATGATATTTTCTTGCGATGTTTTATCTAATTTGTATATTTAAGTTGATATAGTTCCATTGTCTTTTAAATATTAGTAGAGAATAAATTGGGTGTGTCGTTTGATTTTTTTATTCATCTAAATTTTTTTTCTGCTTTTTCATAGAATGATATTTTATGGCGTTGTTTTATCTAGTTTGTATATTTAAATTGATATGGTTTCAATGTCTTTCAAATATTAATAGAGAATAAATTTCATGTTCCATTTAATTTTTTTCTTTATTTAAATTCTTTTTCTATGTTTCCATGAAATAATATTTTATCTTATTGCGTTGTTTTACCTAAGCTTGTATATTTAAATTAATATAGTTTCGATGTCTTTTCCAAATCGCGAACTTCTGCATATTTTTAAATTATAAAATAAAAGAATAATGGAGTGCTCAATAAAATAACAAAATAATATTCTTGAATAATTTATATTGTCTAACACATTTTGTATTAATTACTGTTGAGTCAAATAAACAGCTACGAAACCGATTAACACAAACAACAATGAGATCATAACACTATGGTACCTAATCTAGCAACGAAGAAATATTAACGAACCACCTGCATCTTTCCGTCACATTACCGTTACTAATCTCCCGTACTATTTATTACCACGTCCGACACCACGTCTGCCTATCAACCACAAACTAACACATCCCCAAGCACTGGCACTTTCCAGAAAAAAGGTGAAAATACTCTGAACAAAGATACTTTTAAACGAACATACACTTTGCTCAAACCTGGACTGTGAAAACGAAAGTGTTAAATAACATTTTGCACTTTCAGCAATTGCTTAACTGTATCACTTCGTTGGAGTCGGGAGAATAAAAATCAAAGAAATTCCAATCGGATGTAGAAACGCAGAAAACTGTCGGTTCGACTGGAGAAAAGTGTACGACCGAATAGGTTACCTCGAAAGGGGAAGAAGGATCAACTGGTTGATCTCGATGTCCCAACGATGACAGGAGGCAAGGACGATTTAAGGGTCACTCGATGATTATTCGTTTCCGACTCGGCGAGATACGACTCGGTAGGAGCGAGGCTCCCCGAAGAAGACGCGCTTAAATTCCCTGGGTTAGCGACTCTGGACTAGGCTACGTGCCGGGTATTCGTGCCGACAAAAATAACGTGGTTTCTGAGTGTGTGCATCGTCCGAAAGAGAGAAAGAGCAAGCGAAGCGAGCTTCTCTCAACACCGCGATACACACGGAACAGTCGGTCAAGCTTGCTAGAACACGGGAAACGCGGAACTGACCTATCGTGAAGGATGGGACCGACAGGATTGGCAGGTCCGAGTCACCACCATCATGTCCAAGGACCATCGTCTATGTCTATTTGCCTGACCTGCGATATCGCTCCTAGCCAAAGGTTATTCCGAATGACGAGTACGTATTCGGTTCATTCGAAATTCACAATGACGAATCAAATCAGATAGAGCCACTTATATTTTAATTTTCGAACGATAAGGAAAAGTGCATGATAGAAGAAAGCACATGATTAATAACGAATTTCTAGTATAAAATATATTGAAGTTGTCTGTGTACAATATGTACCTACAGTGAATCACAGTAATATTCGGATAATTTCAGAAGGATGATAACGTTTTTGATATTGGACCATCGAATTATTATATAAAAGTCCAGCTATATTGAATTCTTGTAGTTCTTATGGTTGCTCAAATTATTACTGACTTATTGTGAGGATGGGACCGACAGGATTGGCAGGTCCGAGTCACCACCATCATGTCCAAGGACCATCGTCTATGTCTATTTGCCTGACCTGCGATATCGGACCTAGCCAAAGGTTATTCCGAATGACGAGAACGTAGTCGGTTCATTCGAAATTCACAATGACGAATCAAATCAAATAGAGCCACTTATATTTTAATTTTCGAACGATAAGGAAAAGTGCATGATAGAAGAAAGCACATGATTAATAACGAATTTCTAGTATAAAATATATTGAAGTTGTCTGTGTACAATATGTACCTACAGCGAATCACAGTAATATTCGGATAATTTCAAAAGGATGATAAGGTTTTTGATATTGGACCATCCAATTATTATATAAAAGTCCAGCTATATTGAATTCTTGTAGTTCTTATGGTTGCTCAAATTATTACTGACTTATTGTGAGGATGGGACCGACAGGTTTGGTAGGTCCGAGTCACCACCATCATGTCCAAGGGTCATTGTCTATGTCTATTTGCCTGACCGCGATATCGCTCCCAGCCAAAGGTTATTCCGAATGACGAGAACGTATTCGGTTCATTCGTCATTCATAGTGAATACATGCGCATTATAATTATAGCGCCACTTATGTTTTTGTGATTTATCAACTTTCGAAGAATAAGGATAAGTGTATGATAGAAGAAAGCATGATTAATAACGAATTTCATATATAGAATATATTGGAATTATCTGTGTACAATACATGTGCCTACAGTGAATCACAGTAATATTCGGACACTAGTAACAGTTCGATAACTTCTTAAATATTGAGCCATACTACTTGGACTGTTTTGTGAAGTTGGAACAATTAGTTTGTTACATGACGTGGACACAGATTGTGAAAAAATTGCAATTGGTCTGAATTACAGAGAAAATACTGAAAGCTGTTGTATTCCATTGTTTTATATAAGCTGTCAGGTTGTTCATGGGATTGTGGTATAAATGAATTATTCACGCACTTTAGCACACACTAGATAAATATATATGGATAAATGTCGAATATTTAAGAAATACTAATATATAATAAATAATAATATTTAAGAAAATTTCATCAATCAAATTTTTTATTTATAAATATAATAATTATATTAGTTAATTGTATTGTATATATATATAAATAAATAGTATTAATTCAGCAAAAATTATATTCATCTGGTTAACAAAAACATGTCTTTTTGTAATAGTATTTGAAGTCTCCCTTGTTTCATCAGTTTCTTAAGTAGCTCTAAAAGCTAGCATAGTCATTTGTCTTTTAATTCGGGGCTGGAATGAAAGGGAATAAAATGGAATAAAATTCAATACTAAATGAAAATGCTTAAATTTATTTAATGGATGATAAGACCCTATAGAATTTTTTATCCCTAGAATTGGGGTGATATTGAAAGGGTGTAGTCAGATAAGATGGCCCCGATAAGGTGTCCCCCAACCAAATTGATTGCAATCTTTTCAATATCTTTTTCCACGCCATGTAATAAACTAATTGATCTAACTTTTCAAAAAAAATATCCAAGTCAACTTATCAATTTAGATAAACTTGTAAATTTATTAAAAATTGATTGTTCGAAGGTCAACTTGTGAATTTATTAAAAATTGATCGTCTTAAGGTAAACTTTTACGATTCCATCACCTCACCAACAGCTTCAATGATTTAATTATCCATTGTAATAGAATGTAATACGATTGTAGAATTATGGGTCCATATAGACCCGGCATTTGCCAAGCGAAGGTTAGCAGAAATTACTTCCCGCCAATGCATACCACACTGCACTATTGCGGGATAAATGTTTTTGCACGATACGCAGATACATATGTACAGGCACGTACAGGTGGGCGTTAGAAACGTCAGATTTAATTGCCGCGGCTTGTGCACCAACCTAATATTAGTCGTGACTCAAAGTGACTTTTTGCTGGTGAAAGGAGAGAAAAGAGTTTGTTTAGTCGCCCCGGTTAAAAATAAGACCCTCCCGTTCATATAACACCGGGTTCGTGGTAATGGATCACTAAATATTATTTAAACACCGAGACTAAATCTGCAACAAAACCAAGTGCAACGGCAATGCTACTGTAAAAATAAAATTGAAGAAATGTTACAAAATTGTTTCTTTATTTTCGTGGTTTCTGTAAACTATGATTCTGCGTGTGATTGGATATTTTTCGGAGAGGAGAGTCATCGATTCACTTATACTCGGAAATGTGTGATCGCTCGCCCGATGAGTAACAAACATTCTGCCAAGAAAGATGGAAATAGAATCTGAACCTTTTAAAAGGCGCTAAGCTTCAAGAAATACCATCAAACAATCGATCTTTAACCCTTCTATCTTCTTGTTTCCTCTAAGCAGCTAATGAGTAAATATGTACTTTGCCAGTGGTAGCGTCACATATCGATCAATATTCTCCTTGCAACGAATCAGATTTTTTTTGTAGGTAGAAGAGTGATCTTTGGACCATGGATCTTTATAAAAATGTTCTGCATCTTTTAGAAGAAACTGGAACCACTTAGGAATTTCGTTTCTATTTTAATAATTTTTGTACCCACAGTTTGCTTAACCCTTATGTACCCAACCAAAATGTGTAGATTATTTAAAACCTTCTGTATTTAACATATTTTCATACATTCTCATTGCAGAACTATAAATTAATATGTTAGCGAGCCAAGAATGGAGATTCAGAGAAATTTTGTAATATTTTTAGAGGAATATTAACAAATTGTTGAATGAAACACAGTAAAAGTTAAACCTCTCCCTGTTCTTTTTTCAAATATATTCAACACTACATGAATGCATTTTTTGAAGGCCAATAGTTTACGATAAATTTGAATTGTGTTTACGACTGTCACTTTCATTGTTCAGAAGGATACCTCTATACTTTATAATTGCTATTGCAGTAGTCGGTTGACTGTTTCAGTCAGATATTTACGAGTTGAAGTGAAGTGACCCTTAAGTTTGTGAAAATACCAAATTTTGGAACGATAAATAAAATATAGGCTGCTCTTTACTCTACCGGACTCAAAATTTGTGCCTTTCTCCTTTAAATTATGATGTATTTGGTATGTAATCCAGTATATTTGTACCCGGGGCGACTGCAGACCGAAGTTTCGATCCTGTAGGATCAATGGTTCAGGAGTTATGCTTGCTTAAAGTTGAGCAATCTGCAGTGTTTTTGACAGGCAAGGGCGCCGTCATATTGGTTTGTAGTGACGACCGCGAGCCGCTTACCGAACAAAATAATTAATTATTCAGTAAGCTTAAAAATTAATTAATTCGGTAAGCGGCTCGCGGTCGTCACTACAAACCAATATGGCGGCGCCCTTACCTGTCAAACACACTGCAGATTGCTCAACTTTAAGCAAGCATAACTCCTGAACCATTGATCCTACAGGATCGAAACTTCGGTCTGCAGCCGCCCCAGGTACAAATCTACTGGATCACATACCAAATACATCATAATTTATAGGAGAAAGGCACAAATTTTAAGTTCGGTAAAGTAAAGTTTACCCAAAATGTATATAGTGATCGGATCGTTTAAATAAAGTATTGCTACAAGTCTAAATAAATTTTGCATGCAAAATTTTTACATAAAACTATTGTGTGGTTAGATGACAATATGTGGTGTCTTTGAGAGGCAATATCGAATATATTCGACATCCACAAGCCAGGTGGGACATCTGAAGTTTCAAAAAATTACCGATAAGTACCTCCGTGATTTTCTGGTTACTGATTCGTTATACATTGAACTTCAAATAATGATGAATTAACAATCAAGTTGAACCCAAGTTTGCCCGAAATGGAAAAAATCTAAATCTTTGTTATCGCGTTTGTGCGTCGCGCGAATCAGATTCCGAATCAGAATAAAAAATAACACTTAAATTTTACTTTTATCACTCATATTTATAACAAGAATTATTTTTGATTGAAAACTACCATTTATGATGATTTTGATTTTTCTCCCATTTCCGATAAATCGACGAAAGAAATCTTCAATCAAAAGTTGGTCAGTAATTACATGATGATAAATAGCAATAACCAAAATTTGCAAAAATATCCTTATTGTATTATTAAAGATTAAAGTCAGCTTGTATTTTTTTTATCAGTAATTGATGCATCTTTGTTCAAAAAGTTATTAGAAGTCCTAGGCCAGAAATTGAATTACTGTGCGACGATCGCTGATCGAACGCTGCGATTTTTCTCACGACAGACATGGCGGACGGTGTCGAATTTCAGAGCTCAGCCGGCGTGTCGCAATGTCGTCCTCTTTGCGCATATGTATGCATATCGAAATATCGTGTCCCGTCTTTCTGTTCGTTTACCGAAATGACAGTGGTCTCCGACGACCATACGTCGTCGGCTACATCGTGAATGAAGCTGCCATGCGACTTGGGTGTACGTTTATTAATAACTCGTGGCACCGTTGCGGACGATACGATGATATTCTGGCAACGCGTAAACGAATTTCAACGCAACACTGCAGGGCAATAAAAATCGCCCTGTTCCCAAATCCAAAGATCGACAGGATGATACCGGCAGCCTCGAAATATGATTCCCATGGCCACAATGGCAGAGCACTTGGAATTTTAACGACTGCAACGCGAATAGACAAGCTGGAATCCCGAATTCCGATCAGCAACGAAAAGATAGGATAAATGTACTTATTACTGCGGGTGTACGTTTTACTGCGGTATTTTTTCACAATGAAATAAATATATGTAAAAATAAATATTTTTCCCCGAATAAATTTGTAGAATTCCATGAGAATTTCTTCTCGTTGCCGACGCAAACAAAATTGCGAATTTCATACATTTCCCGCAAACACGAATGTCTAATTGTAAAACCGACTACAGTAATATCTTCATATACATATCTGTTGTCAGGAAGAATGCCGCATGTCACATACCTTCACTTTCGAGATATTGTCGTTTAAAGTTTTGATCACTAATGCTTTGACACAGGACATCGGTTAAATTGCATTGTTTTGTTCAACCCAGAGTTGGGCAAAATATGTAATTAGATACAAATTTCGGATCACGAATAGTAGATACAAAATTTGTAATTAGTTACTCGAGGATTTAGATACAAAAGTATTTTGTATTCGAAATTTAATTAGATACTTTTCTATCTGCAGCAGAAGGATTCGAATTCAGCCTTTCGAGTTTGTTGTCATGACTTTATTTCTGGTAAACACATAAATCGTATACTGTAAAGCTCAATTACTGCATGAACTCAAATTTTTAGAAATTGTGACACGCAGCGTTTTTCCTTGCAGCCACAGATATGTGAAAGAGATTTGCACTATATTTAAATACAGTTCTGCCCCAGGAACGGCACCAAAGTTTGTTTTGAAAATAGGATAAATCCAATTACTACCTCATAGCTAGTAATCTACGTTTACATAAAAGGTGAAAATAAGACCATTTTTCTTTTATCTCGATCACCACAAGACTGTTGTTCACACGATTGTACATTCTTTATATTGCATTAAATTGCACAGGGAAAACTTTTATTATTATTTCGATATCTACTTCGATGCAATCTCTATCTCTACAGGTTGTCTCAAAATTCCTTCAACATCCGGAAATGGGAGGATCCTGAGATCATTTGAAGTAACATTTTCCTTTGCAAAAATGGCGTCCGCGGCTTTGTTAAGGAATTATTAGCGAAAACCACGGACTAATCAGTCCGTAACCTACACCTCTGATTGGTCCGTGTTTTTCGTTAATAACTCCTTAACAAAGCCGCGGACGCCATTTTTGCAAAGTTACTTCAAATGATCTCAGGATCCTCCCATTTCCGGATGTTGAAGGAATTATGAGACACCCTGTATATACAGGGTAAACATTTGAAACGTTTGAAAACATTCCAGCCGAATTGTATCTCGAAAAGTATGAAAGATATTAAAAAAGTGTAAAAAACAAGTCCAAGGATTTCCGGTATCAGTTTTTTATTTGGGTGGCGTTTTCAAGTAATTTTATGTATTATGTATTCACTGACTTTTTAGATCGACAGCAAATCTTCTATTTTTTCAAGGACACGTGATCTCTTTTGTTTGAAAGTTTTTAGACGTACTCTTCGAGAACGTGTGTATCTATCGTGCAAAAATAGAAGTTGGAGTATTTATTGAAATTCGCTGTAATTTGAGACTTACCAATTTCTAGACGAGCAGTGCAGATCGCTTTGCCAGCAGCGTTCTCCGCCACGCAGGAAATAGTGCCGGCATGCGTGCTTCCGGTCTCCGGAATCGTCAGCACCTGTCGATCCCCGCTGACCGACACCAAGAAATCCTTGCCATGGACGGGTCGATCGTTAAACAGCCATTGAATCTGGAAAATAAACATTCCATTCAACTTCGTATTTTTAACCCCCGTTCGTTCCTCCTGTGAATTTGATACAATTATCACGGATACTGAATTAACTCGGCTTCTTACGTATGTGCACTACTGTCCAAAAGAAAGAAGGATCCAGTATAATTATAAGATATAATGACAAACAATATATTTATGTAGAAGTTGTATACTACAATGCTTGATTTATTGCATTTAAAGTATTAGATTATCCGCAATAACACATATACAGGGTGTTAATATTAACTTGAACACCTGAATTATTTCCGCTAGTACTAAAAGTAAGAAAAACTAACTAAATAGCAGGATATACATGGTTTTAAGGCGTGCATCAGATGGTAATAAATAGACTGCGGATCTTTATGCAAAATAAAAAAGGTTCGCATTGATTGCAAGACGCAGGAGACAAATAAAAATTGCATTCTTCTTTTAATTATTCTATTAAGCTGAAAATAATACATTGACTTCCTTAAATATTTTTAACATGCCCACTGCTTTAAATTGTGCGTACCCATTTTCGCCATAAATGCATAAAATCCGCAGTCTAGTAATAAAAGAAAATCATTTTTTGTTTTTCAAAAACAATTCTTGAAAAAATGGCACTTACAGCCGTTTTTAATTTCAGTCTTCATTTGATCTACCAATCTGTTCATCATTTGATTTACCAATCAATTCGATTTTACTTCATAAAATTTTAATCTGCTTTGTTAGTAATGACACATTTACAATAACTTTCGGATGACTGGACATGGGTCCATGTTGACACATAATTATAAACATTCCCAAATCTAAATTATAATTTTCTAATAGTACGTTCAAATTATTAGCCACTGATATTAAGTCTAATGAAATAATCAATATTGATTACGGAAAATTAGGTTTATAAATGTGTAAAAAAATTGCTACTTAAAAATTTGAATGGATCTAACTATGGCTGTCATGAATTCGTTAAAAGCATCCGCATTGCCAGCGTTAATAGGTACAGTATAGCCTATTCTATATTAAGCTACTCGTTTGCTAAATCAATTAACTGTAGAAAATAAAAAGTAGATAAGATTGATCTATCAACTCTTATCATTCGGTGGTATTCAACCCAATTATTCAAGAAGGTTATTCTAAAATTTGTAGCATTAATCAAATTTTGTGACAGTAAAATGCCAAAAAACAGAAAAGGTCGCTAATCGATTTGGCGTGTGATAGAATTACGTTGTTCGAATGTTTCATGTCTAAAATTAACAAGAGTTACAAAGTCATAGTGTGAGACTAACAGAAACTTGAACAGAAATATTCCTTCCTAAAATTATTAAGCATTCATAAACACTTTATAAAAACACTAAGTATTATTAAACAGGTTGAAACGACCTATTTTAAGGTTTTAATTTTAAGATACATTTAAGATAAAGATGCTTCTATGAAAAAATTCATTTTTGTGAACATTAAGATAGAAGTTGTCCAGACATCGCGCAGACCTATTCTTAGTTCTTTTCTTTTCTAAATTACTATCACCATAAAGAGATTACTATTAAAAATTTAATCTTGTGAATATGAAGATAAAAGTTGCGTCAGATCTCTACAAACCTATTTTAAAATATCACAATTTTATGAGACATCGACTCGACACTTAACATTTCTCCGTTAAACTGAACTGTGAAAATGAGCGAGCTAATTTTTCACCATTTAGTTGTCTACTTATTCTTAGATTACACCTATCACAGAATGTCGATTACAGGTCTCGATTAGAAATGCGTTAGTTCACGATTAACACACAAAAAGCGAGTTTACGGATCGATTTTTATGCACAATTGTCGAAATTACTGAACAGGAAACGCACAGATTAGGAGGTAGCAGTACCTGATCAGCGAGTGTCACAGAAAATTCCGCGACGTTCCTCGCGGTGCGGCTGTAACCGCGAATTTCCACATCAGGTACATTGTTCCTGTTTAAATATAACCCGCAGCCACGAAATTACTCTTAGTTGGCCACCTCCTGACAGGCTGGCCAACTTTGCGCCCTATCTTTCACGCGTCCCGACACTTTCGAAAAACGACTCTTGATCTGGCGCCACGATTCGAGAAAGCCTGCTGTTCAGCCAATTGCATTTATCCACGGAAGGGACCGAAGATTTACGACGGCCGGATTTGTTTATTCGCGAGGCGAGCCGCCGCCAGTCCAATCGATAGACAGATCTTTATGCGTTCAATTTGCATAAAACAAGAATATCCTATTTTTACTATGGAGAATAATTTGTATCCTGTATTCCGATGTCTATTAACCCCTCGCCTTACTATTTAACCTTCTCTCTGTGTACTGCTATTCTAATGTTAACACTTTGCCTACCGGAAGCCGATTTATAGGATTTTCAATAATTGTGCTATACCAAAAGAAAGCATAGAAATTTTCTTTTATATTGCAATCTTAAATGAAACTGACGTTATTAAGGGTGAATTGTTAGTTCACAATAAAAATTGCTGTTGCTATTGGAGGTTCCATTAAAAAGCCATGTACCATAGATTTTTCAAAGTTATACAATAATCACCGGTCGGTAATGTGTTAATCGTGTACAGAAGCGGACCCCGTACATTTTTCGATCTAAATGTAAAGAGACAGTTTGTCGTCATAAGTATTTGTGAAATTGTATTGATTTTTAAATTCTCAAAAGACTCTCAAAAAAGCGAGAACTTTTTTAAGGATGTTCTAGAGGTATATAGAAACGCAACAAAATTTTTGAAAATTTGACAAGATATAATTCTTACTATATTAATGCAATGACCAAAGTTTGGGTTCGATTCAGTGCACCGTTCAAGAATTATAGCAACTTAAAGTTTGCACATTTTAACACGTCTTCTTATGGAGAATTCATAAAATTTCACTTCAAACCCTATTTAAACCTTGAAAAAACGCAACTAGAAACTCCAGTTTTTTTTATATATAGTATGTAATTGTGAAACAAATTTGGTGTTGGACAGTGTTATGAAACGATACTTTAACTTACTTTTGTCACACTAAATTTTGTATATTTAGTAAGAAAAATCAATATCTTGATAAAACTTCAGATCACTGTGATAATCGTAATAAATTTTGTTTTCAACATTGCCATTAAAAATGTAATCAACTTCTTAATTTTTATAAGTGAATAAATATTACTGTGTTATCGTGATTTCATTACTGAAAACATAAGTATTAACTTACTTTTGTTATCCACTGTAAATGGCTATAGGTTTGAATTTACTGTAGAAAATTGGAATTTAGACGGAATGTTAGTAACTGTAGTTTATTATGAAAGTTTGAACATTAACCAAGTGGACTCAAATCGTGAGAAACAGAATTGGTGTCTGCAAGTTGTACAAAATAAATATTCTCCACGTCAATTATAAGAAACAGGAGTAAATTCTTTTAATCTTCCTACTATGTTAATTTCACTGATTTTTGTCATAAATATATTATATTAAATCAGCATTTTATTTAGCAGTGTTGTGACAGTGTTCTATTTCATGATTGTGGGAGTTACAAAACACACTGTTTTTCGAATTCAATTTATTCATCGGTACACCTATCTATGTGACTGTTACTTAAACAAGCGAGCCGTTTATTTTGAAAGTGGCCCAAGTCCATTTGTCAATTGTTTTTTATCAACTGTAGTAACGTGTACAACTTAAAGTTAGCTGTCATAAACAGCATTTTGCGGTTAAGTATATTCAGAGTATACTATAACTTTTGACACATACATTTTAGTAGTTATTTCAATAATAAAAATACTACTTTGAAAGTGCCCTAAGTCCAATCTATTATTGATAATGTCGAAAAGTTGCGGATTTTCAAATGTCCGAAGACAGTGATGAAGGTAATTGCAATGTAATTGCAACGAAGATTTGAAAATATTGTATTAACACAACTTTATAAAAATATGAGATGAATTACATCAGCGAAATACAAGGACATGATGAACTTACTACGGCATACAGTTAGGAGCATAACTGATCACACACACTTTAAATTAGAATAACTTTTTTATGAATGGACCAAACGACTTCAATTTCTTTGTAAGGCTAGAAGAATAAGTTTAATGAATGACGTCTAAAAAATATAATGAAAATTCGGTCGGAATTGTGAAAAACAATAGTAAAAATTGATTTTTACAACTTTTTTAGCTGGGCCAATAACGAAAATTTAAAAA
Source organism: Lasioglossum calceatum (assembly GCA_963966675.1). Lineage (NCBI taxonomy): Eukaryota > Metazoa > Arthropoda > Insecta > Hymenoptera > Halictidae > Lasioglossum > Lasioglossum calceatum. The sequence continues at coordinate 5,105,561 of OZ016542.1, forward strand.
ACGTATTTTGTCAACTCGTATAAATTATATACGCTCTGAAAATTTGATTGAAATTGGTTAATTGGTTTAGGAGTTACAAACGATTAAAAGTGGTAAAAAGGCCAAAAATCATGAAAAATTGCAATTTTCACCACTTTTGATCGTTTATAACTCGTAAACCAATTAACCAATTTCAATGAAATTTTCAGAACGTATATAATTCACATGAGTTTACAAAACACATCTTTTAAATTTTTGTTATTGGCCTAGCTAAAAAAGTTGTAACAATCAATCTTTACTATTGTTTTTCACAATTCCGATCAAATGCATTTTTTCAACATATTTATTAGACGCCATTCACTAAATTAATTCTTCTAGCCTTACAGAGAAATTGAAATCGTTTGGTGCATTCATAAAAAAGTTATTCTGATTTAAATGTGTGTGTGTGTGATCAGTTATGCTCCTAAGTTAGGAGCTACCATATTTTATCCCCTCCGGCCCCTTACCCTTCCGCCTCTCGCCTAATTTCGCAGCGTACCTCTTCCCACTAGTCGCTGATGCGTACCGTACACCAGCGTGTCGCCACTGTCGCCAGCGTTAGTGGGAAGAGGTACGCTGCGAAACTGGGCGAGAAGGCGGAAGGGTAAGGGGCCGGAGGGGATAAAATATGGTAGCACTGCTCCTAACTGTATGTAAACCACCGGAGCACCATGACTTCTTCAAATCCCTCCCGCATATACAAAATGTAGATGAACAGTAAATTGTTATTTAATTTATACAGGGTGTCCCAAAACTCCTTCAAGTCCGGGAAATGGGAAGTTCCTTAGGTCATTTGAAGCCACATTTTCCTTTGCAAAAATTACCGCCGCGGCTTTGTTTATGAGTTATTAACGACAAACACGGACCAATGAGAGCGCGACTTGGCACAGTCGGCCAATAGACAGTTAGTGCGCCGGGCCGACAGTGCCAGCTCGCGTCTAGGACGCGCTCTGATTGGTGAGATTGGTCTGTGTTTTTCGCTAATAACTCCTAAACAAAGCCACTGCGGCCATTTTTGTAAAGGAAAATGTCGCTTGAAATGACCTAAGGAACCTCCCATTTCCCGGACTTGATGTAGTTTTGGGACACCCTGTATAGTTAGAAGATTTCCTGAATTGCATAAATTGTGTTTTCGAAGTGTTATAAAGAAATATAAAATAAATTGTGTATTGTTTTTTCAATTTGAAGCATTTTAAATTATGTCGAATGGACTCATTCAAACATAACAAATCTAATTATTAATTTTGAAAGTGGCTTAACTCCATTTGTGGTAAGAAAACGCATATTATTCACTTAATAATCATTATTACTTTAATATGAATTGTAAATTTAACACTCTTAGATACACTTAAGCAGTGTGAAATGCAAACTCTTAAATATCTCAATTTAAAGATAAATGGACTTAGGTCACTTTCAAAATAAGCGCCTCTCAAGTGTGCTCGTGGGCAGTTTTCAAATTAGCATTACTTAGAATGGTAATAATAATGGTTACTAATTAATTTGCAAGGTTTAGGCAAGCGAAAGACTGGAGTAGTTATCACTGTTGATTCTTACCTTCGGCGATGGTTTCCCGATAACAATGCATTCGAATTTCGTTGAAACCCCGTCCGGTACGTTCCTGTCCTCGAATCTTTCTTTGAACGTCGGTGGGATCAGTTTCTCCTCCATTTGTACGAACTCCTCTTTTCTTCGGAAATCGCCCAGGGATCTGACGACCAGTCTAGCGAAAGCCTTCGCTTTTCCGTGGACATTTACAGCTTTCACGATGTAGTTTCCTCGATCTTCGGGAATCACCGACAAAAATCGTAGCATACCGGTTCCATCTTCTTTTTGCTCGATCTAAACATCGCATAAAGTTTAAATGTGAGTCGTCTAATGCAAAAACGGTACAGGTCGAAACAGTCAATCATTGGCCACTGCGGAATTAACCGAGTAAGCAATAAGCTTTTGATGAATGATTGACTGCAGGTCTACTGCATATTTATAGCTAATTACCAAAATTCTGTCGTTTGCAGTGATTTCGCCGCTGTCTGAGAACCATCTGAGTTCTGGTTTAGGCTCTCCAACCACTGCGCAGTCAAAAATGGCGTTCTCGCCTTCGGCTACCAATGAATCTGTTGGTAGTTTCACGAACTTTGGTGGTGAACCGGTAACAAGCGTTTCTTCGACTTCCGGTTGCGTTTTGTCCAACTCGTCCGGAATAGAAACCGCTAAACAAAAATGTTTTCTTATGAAACAACACTCCAATTATTCTATAGAAATACTATCCTTTCTAAAATAATCTTTAAGTCTTTAACGTTATCGCGGTAACACTGATTAGAAAAATGTATACATATTATTAGACTGCGGTTTGTATCCATTTATGACAAAAATGGACAGGTGCAATTTAAAACAAAAAAAATGTTAAAAAATTTTGAGACGATTAATACAATATTATTTTCATCACATTAAAATTATTAATGAAGAATATAAATTTATGTTTAGCTTCTGCATCTTGCAATTGATGCACAAACTTTTTATTTTGCATAAACATCCGGAGTCTGCTTATTGTATACATATAAAATTACAAAATCATTCAATTCATTATCTGATAATTAGAATTTGTATATAAAATTACAAAATCATTCAATTCATTTTCTGATATTATAATTAGAATTATTTTTAAAAAAATAAAAAAAATGTGTAAGTAGATAAAAAAGAAAGATTGTTCAATAAATTTAGAATAGGTAGAAAAATCGATATTGATATTGTAAGACATATGAATTAAGCTCTTGCTACGCACGTCGACGTGATATTTGAATTAATTAATTTCTGGTACTCACGCGTCACTGTTAATATGCACTGACTAGATGCTTCGCCGCCAGAGTTAATTGCGACTACTTTGTAGACACCAGCGTCGTCCAGGAAAGCTTCGTGGATTACCAAGGAGCATTTGTCGCCCTGGAACAACAGCTGGAAATCGGCGGACTCCTTCACCGGTTGATCGTCGTGGTACCAGATCACCTGTGACAACAGATTTAGCAACTCGTAGGTAATTACTTCCGCCGGAAACAGTGCTAATAATTATAATAATAGAAAATATAAAAGATTTTTGTCACATCTGTACGAGAAAAACGGGCAGCCCCAGGTATTTTATTAAAACAGTTTATCTTCTACCAAAATAGAAAACAAATGACAGTGGATAACACGCACGCCAAGCGAACGAACTATCTTATTCAATTTTCCATCAAACTTCATCGAAATATATTCTGCATTAGATGTACGTATTGTTTCACACTTTATTAATTGTAATAGGTGAAATATGAAATGTCCGATTTTTAACAGCAACGTTAAACAACCGCAACTATTTCTTATTGATAAAGAATCGCACGTTGCTTGATTGTATTATGGTAGAAATTGAATTTTTTGGTCACTCACATGCTTCATTTACAAGATTGTCATTTCTATTTTGTAGTTCCTTTTACTATCATCGAATAGTGCGGATCTTTATGCAAAATAAAAATTGCTTGCACCAATTGCAAGTGACTGGAGCCACATAAACAGTTTATCCTAACTTTAATCATTTTAACAACCTGAGGAAAATAGATTTGCACTCTTACATTATTGTAACCTTCCTACTGTTTTAAATTGCACACACTCATTTTTCCCATAAATGCATAAAATCCGCAGTCTATTGATTAATCGCCACATTTTCACCAAATCTCACATAATGCTATCGTCGATATGTTGTTTTTCCACAAATACAAAAAGAGCACGCGACAATCGCACTCATTGACGTTGAAATCGAATCTATTTAAAAGGAAATTTATATGTGTAAATTAAAATTGGAGATAGGATCGTGACTTAGTACCTCAAAGTGACGTACAATGAACCTGTCCACTGTAATAGTACTTTTTTATCAAAACGCATTGCAACATTTGTATTCTAGAATCGGACATTCCATATGCAACAACCTAATAGTAAGGTAGATTTCCCCTCTATAAGCCATTTAGTGGTGCAGTTTTTCAAAAATTAGTTTTTTCAATACCACACATCAAGAGATAAATAAACTAAGAATGAAGTTTAAATAAATATTTACTTGTATTGGCATAGAGCTGTCTTAACTACTGGCATACTCACATCCCCACTATGAACCATCATAAAAATAAAGTAAATTTAACAATAAAAGACTTTATTATTTACTACATTGAAAAACTTACTCATGTTTATTCATAGCGTAGTTATGTATATGAATTTTATAATGTAAAGTAAACTTAAGTTAGATTTTATAGTTCATTTTTAAGTAAACATTCGTTTACTTTTTTTATCCATTTTCTTTCTTCCGTTCAACTTCAATTTTTTTAATGGCAGCCTCTCTTCTGTTTGTTTCTCTCTCTTCAGCTTCAATCAGCTTTCTTAACCAACCAACTTTCTTTTTGTTTATATTCATGAAATTATTTATTTCATAATATCTCAAATAACATTTGATTCAATTTACACGTAATTAAATAAGGAGGTTAATGAACAGGTGTTCATAACCTCATTGTCATGGACAATGGGTATGATAATAATAGATAGATGTACACTTTTCCTGTACCTATACTTGGCCACCTTTTTTACTGATAATTAATCGAAATTAATTTAACTTCAATTTTGAAAAATCGAAATTAATTTAATCATGTTCATTAATTAAAATATGAAAATATACACAGCATTCGATTTTTTAATCTACCTTCTAATAACGCGGCGATAACTGCAACTGACAAAACAAATTGTGTTTTTTTCAGTCCTAAAATTTAATTGGGCACCATTTTTCCACTTCTATTATTGAAATTTATTAATTTAGCCTTTCTTAAAGTATACTTGTAATTGTTATTTATCACCACGAAACGACGTAAACGGAGTTATACGATCAACTGGTTCATAGTGGGGACATGGCTGATAGTGGGAATATTTACCTTATCAACAATTCAATAGGGTATGTTACCTTAAAAACTGTAGGTCCCGTCGCTTAATAACCATAGCAGTTGGAGAACCGGCGTAAAATAAAATAATAAAAAAATGGGGATGTTACCCTAGCGCCAGTTTTGCTCACAGGACAATCTCACCCGGAATTACTATATACTTACTTCCGGTTCAGGTTGCCCGACAATGACGCAGTCCAGTCGCACGGACCTTCCTTCCTGGACCTGGAGGTCCTTCAAGGGCATCTGTATCTTGGGGACCACGGGCTCCATGTCACTGCAGGCGAGCTCCGAATCGCTGGTCTCTTGCGGCAGTCGTCCTTTCACCGAGACGTTGCAGGACACCGTCGCTTCGCCGGCTTCGTTCTTAGCGGAGACCATGTAGCATCCGGCATCCTTCGCAAAAGCCTCCGAAATGATCAGGCTGGTGTGGCCAGCGTTCGTTTGTATCTGAAGCGAACGAATCGCGACACCCTGAGCACTCGATTCCAGTACTTCCTTTTCCCTTCGCCGATCACGTTGCTCTATTTCGAATTCGACGCGTGCAAGTCGCTAAAAATATCGGGGGATGCTCGCGACAGGCTCACGGAAGGAATCGTGGAAGCGAGAGGAGACGAGGAAACGCTCCACGGTGGTCGATTTTGCGAAGAAGTGGGACAAAAATCGGTAACGCTTGAAAATTTAATCTATTCGCGTATAAAAGAATTAAATACACCAGTTAATCTTCGTAGATAGATGTATCATTCTTGTCAAGTAATGACTTAATATCACCATCGATCATGATGGATTTTTCCAATGAAAATCACATCAGGTCTGTGATAACGAGATCCGAAGTATTTACACGGAAAGCATGGGTAAATCTCAAAAGTTTATACAGGGTGGGGCAATAACTATTAGCACCTCAGGTATCTTCGAAACTATAAGTTTCACAGAAATATTTGCTGAAATAAAATTGCCCAGTACGAAGGGGGCCATCCCGTGGCGACAATAGTTTTTTTGCAGGTGGAGGTACTTCGGACATTTGAAGGTCACCTTCATTTTTTTAAATGGAATGAGGTATTTTTTAATACATAAATCGATGCAGTTGGACATTCGTTATAAAAAAGTACTAACCAATGTATGTCGAAAATTATGTAGTTCAGGAGTATTTCAATTTAAATAATAATGCTAACACACCATTACTGTCGTACTAAGACGTTAGCGTTTACTTACTAGTGTAACATCTTATTGTTAGTACGAGGCACTGCATGTGTAGGCACTGAATAAATTCTAGGTAGAAGGTCGCGGAGAAATATCGTGACTTTACTTAACTCCTGAACGAAACCACGGAGAATATTTTTACAAAGGACAAAGTTACTTGAAATGACCTCAGTAATCACCCCTATTAAGGAAGTGCAACATTTTTGGGACACTCTGTAGAGGAAAATGCATGTCTTACAACGACTGCATTCTAATCCCGAAATTATTCAACTATTATATCTTTTCATAGATGACAATTTAGCCAAAATTGACTACATAGTGTTGAATTAATTTTCTAAATAAGAAATTACCATTATACAAAAAATTGGACGCTAGAAAATTTCAACGACATATAAACTTGTAACCAATTGGACGAGGGTTAAATACTGAGATTTTTGTGTATATTTTTAAAACGGTCAAGAGGGAATACATATACATATCCGTATAAATTTAACATTAGCACATTTGGAGATTTCCATTGAAATTTCTATTTAATTTGGGTTTTATGTTGCAAAGACTTTTTCAGGTTATTGGCAGCATGTTTGGTTCAAGTTCATTTGATCAAATATTATGGTAAAGATGTGATCTAGTAAAAAATAGTATGTTATTCATAGACTGCGGGTGTTTATGCAATTTCTAATTTTTGTAGACAAATTTTAAGAAAGTGGAGTCAAATGGAATCTTATTTTCAGTGACAATGGCCTTTGTAGATACGAAATGAATAAGAATCGTACCAAATTCTATTGAATTTCGTATTCTGATAGTTTTTGGCAATTTGCATACGCCATAAATGCATAAAGATCTGCAGTCCAGTTATTAAATTTTGACTGCTCATTGTCATCTTCAACAAAAAAAGATATACTATTCAACTTCCTATGCGGAAACTTTGATTGTCTTTTTTCGGGAACTTGCATGAAAAGTCTATTGTTGAAGTTTTAGTCTGGCCTTTGCTTACAAACGTATTTCTAATAAATCAACTTAATTTTTACCTTTATATTAATGGTTTCTTCGACCGGTCTACCATCATGGTACCAAGTCATTGTTGGTAACGGATTTCCTGTTGCTTTGCATTCAATTTTCACTCTCTGACCAGCCCTGCCCATTGCATTTGATAACGGTATCGCGAAATGTGGTTTCTCCATGTTACTTTCTGGACCTGGAATTGTTCAAATGAAATTCCATATTAATATCAGAATATCAGAAGACTATAGTAAAGCGTCTATTTTCGAAGAGATCAAAGCAAATTATAAACCAATGAGCATCTAATTGTTTTTAAGAAAATATACACTGAAACAACTTCACTATGTTGGCCACTGTAAAACAAAACAATTTTTATGCAAAGTCTTTTTTAAACACAGATTGTACATTTTTTAAAAAACAAATAAAGAATTGTGATAAGCGTGTAATTGTGTAATGCTTTCGATAGAAAACTCGCCTAAACGCAGTTAACAGAAAATCAAGAAAGAAATTTTAGATTATCAGCGAATTAATATGAAAACAATTGCAAAATGTTAAAAGAGTTATTGATCAAATTGCCACGATTTATCTATGATTTGCAAACACTCCAATCCAAACACGTTAATAATAATTAAGGTGGCTTGTAAGATACATTAACCGTGCAACCAAAATATTCCATTGAAAGAAAGCACTAAGAGATATAAATTAAAGAATTTCATATTACGTTAATTGATTGTAAGTATCCAACAACTAATGAACAGGATACATTAAGAATATAAATATATTATATTCTATAGTTTGTATTTATAATTATGTGTTACATGCCATATATAATATTTTGTATACTATATATAATATAATGTAGTAAATATACAAGGTTACACATTTATCAATAAACTTCATAATTTCTGTTCTATTCTTACATAAAGAAATAAAAAGAAAATCCTCACTTTGTACATCAAGAAAAGCTGAAGTGGAAGCATGGCCCAACCGGTTCGCTGCTTTGCACGTATAAGTAGCCTTATCCTCGAGGAATACTTCGTCAAACTTTAACACAGCTTCACCATTATTGTAAGTAATAATATAATCCGGAGAATTGTCGATGTTCGTATCATTTTTATACCACTGTACTGTTGGCAGAGGGTTGCCTTCGACAATGCAATCCAATCGGTGCGAGGAGCCTTCGGTCACTACCGATGCTACCAATTCCTTTACAAAAATTGGAGGACTCGGTTGCTCTTCCGGTGCTGTTTCTATAAATTATACAAACAACAGTGCAAATTATTACTTCTAATCTATTATCTTTCCCATAATGCATTCGAATAGGGCAGTGATCGGCAAACTGCGGCTCGCGAACCACATGCGACTCTTTGTGAATACTTGAATGATTGAATATTTTGCCAGTGGTAGCATCACATATTGATCATTCCTAGCAACGAATCAGATTTTTCTAGTATGTAGGATTTTTTTGTAGGTGGATGAGCGATCTCTAGACTTTGGCTACTTGAGTACGGCTCTTTCAAGAACGACGTGTTTGAAATTAATTTATTTTATTTTAATTTAATAGCATTTTAGCGCATTGCCCTACAATATCGTGTCAGACTTGTGATTGAAGATTCTCAACAAAGATTTAAAATGAGATTAAATTCTATTTTGGTTCCGTTAATGTATAGTTATTGGAGAACATGTAGGTATCAATAAATATTGTTCTCCTTTTCCAGGAAATTACGAACTACAAAGATAGTTCTAACCACTGAAACTGTAAAATAAATCGTAGGGCAAGGGGCTGATACGATTTTGAATCAGTCAGTGTGTTATATCTAAATTCAAATAAAGAGCAATTTCTACTCTATTTTTAAAAATAAATAAGATTATTATAAAGTATGATGTCTAGTCTTATTCAGTGTACCTAGTTTTAACCGACTCCTAAAAACAGGGTTCTTGTAAAGAAAATTGGCTTTTAAACGAGATCTAAATCGTTGTTTTGCTAAATTGTTATATGGCTGATATTTGGCGCTTGGAATAGGGGAATGGCCTGGGGATGGCCCGGACATTTTAATTTCGTTCTTCTTCTAATATACAGTTTTTGCAGTCCAAATTCATCCTTTTACAAGTCAATTTCACCTTTCTGTAAATCAATTTCACCATTTTGCAATATTGCAATACAGTAATCTCGCGAATGCTGTCGATCGAATGCTGTCGAGTACCTACTCCCTCCACTCCCAGCCAACGTCGCGCCTAGACGCACGGCGGCGATGATTGATCTCGGCTCGGGTATATCGGTGTGAACACCACACATTGACTCGAGTGAATCTAATTTTCAAACTTCTTAATCTTCATTATTTTTTCATGGGACTTTCACTAACTTATTTCTGGCATTTCTTTGATTAAAATGACACCAAACACGATATAGTTTCAACTGTATTTAGTGGTTTAATCGACGGTCAAAGTTTCGAAGGCAACGAACACCAGCAACAATGTGGGCCTGCGACAACTGTGCCGGCGACGGCGACACGCTTCGGTCACCCGATCAGGGTTGCCATATGCACGCCCCACCAGGCCCCTTACGTCTCCGTCCCTCGCCTAGATGCATGCCTCCGCTATCCCCACTCTTACCACTACCGCTGGCGCGACCGAGTCGATAGCATGCTACCGCTCTCATGCTAGCACTCGGTCGCGGCAGCGGTAGTGGTAAGAGTGGGGATAGCGGAGGCAGCATCTAGGCGAGGGACGGAAACGTAAGGGGCGTCATATGGCAACCCTGCACCCAATCCTTATCTCATTCTGTCCTTCTCTATGTTCGGCTCTCTATTGAAGTCTCGCTCGGCGCGATCGACGTAGAAACGCAGTCAAAAAATATACCACCACTCGAACCCTGTCGCTCTAGTCCCCGGCTGCTCGACAGCATTCGCAAGATTACTGTATTTGCAACCATTTATAGAATATTTTGGAACGAGACTGTAATAACATATGTAACAATAAGAAGTATGAAAAAATTGATCACACGGATGCCAAGAATACTGGAAACAGTAATAAAGAAACGTCGCGGATTCTTCGTTGAAAAGAAAATATAAATATTTGTTCACTTCTTGGTAAGATGTCTGATATATGAATTGGACACAAATATGATCACTGTCCTAAGACTTACGAGCGGGAGTGTACAGTCAAGTTGACCTTGCAAACTGATTAACTATTGCTGGAAACATTTCTCTGTCAGATGACCAGAACTGGTTCAAAAATCGTGGGGATTAAATCGGAGACCATTCTGTGTATCGCAATAATCGTGAAAACAGTAGACTCACCTTTGACAGTCAACGTGGCAGAAGTTTCAGCAGAACCAGCAATATTGAACGATCTGCAAGTGTATTTGGCGGAATCTTCGGCAAAAGTTTCTTCGATTGTTAACGTGCACGAACCATGAACGTAAGTCGTCAAATAATCAGGATTATTCAAAATGGAGATTCCATCTTTGTACCAAACCACTTCCGGCAGGGGATGACCGACCAGGTTACATTGGAAGGTGAATTTTTCACCTTCTTGAACAGTTGCGTCGTTTAGGGGAATCGTGAACTCTGGAGCTAATGGAGGTACGCTATCTACCAGCGTTGTTTCATAAGATCTCTCTTGCGTTTCTTCAGATACAGTTTTCGTCGCTGGGCTTGCTTCACGCGAAAATGCTGGAACCGTTTTCTCGATTTCCGTCTAAAATTGAAAATTCATTATGAACATGATGTCCAATAAACCGCCGATGTCATTAAAAAGAAACCGGACTCTATTAGTTTCCTTGCGGTCAGAGTTGTGCTAATTAAAATACATTGTAATTGAATTACGAGGTTAGCAAGAAAATAATTTCGATTTTCTACTAAAAATCAACTGTAAGGGATACTATAAGGGAGACCCTTTTATTCGAACTAACACTTTTACATAAGTGCTTATAAATCGCAAACGACAAAAGGTATCAAAAAGTGGTTGAAGCAAAAGTTATATCGTATCTTTGGACCCATAAACCTGTGCGAACATTATTTTAAAAAAAGCATTTTAAAAATTTTTATTTAAAAACAAATGACTTTTTCGAGAAATGAATCGGACAGATTAATGGGCTCAAAGAAACGGTGTAACTTTTACTTCAACCGTTTTTTGATATCTTTCATCGTTCGCGAGATTTATAGGCACTTACGTAAAAGGATAGAAGGGTTGATTTCTCCCTTAAAGAATTGAAAATATCGTCAAAATCGGCGTGTATTAGTCATTGGAGTTCCCTTGTCAGAGAAGATGCAGAAGAATTGATTCTTTGGAAGTTCAAACCCCGAATATCCTCTTTCTACGAAATACCTTCTGTAAGATGTGAATTTCTTTAGTTGTGATGGCAGACGTGACTGTTTCCTGGACAAAGCTCTTATCGGTAGTTTCAATTTGTTCAGTCTGCGCCGACACGGAGCACAACGGTGGTGCGGTTAAAATCGTTTGCGCCTCCCTTTCTTCCTTCTTCTTGTTCGCTTCCGCGGTCGCTTTCTGCAACGTTTCAGCAGCAAGCTTCTCCGCGAGTTTCCTCGCATTCTCGGCTTCCTCTCTAGCCGCTGCCGCGGCCGCCATTTCCATTTTGGCAGCTCGCAACTTCTCGTCAGTTTCCAGTTTTTCTATTCGCAACTTCTCCCGGATGTCCTCCGCGTTCTCTAAATTTCTCATCAGCGTTTTCAACTCGGAGGAAACGACGGAGAACGAGTCCAGCATTTGACGATTCTCGAGTATCATATGGCTGAATTGAGGCAGCCTGTCTGTTCCTGATTCAAAAAATATTGTCGGATGATATTAAACATGTTAACACCGGTTATATTGGTAACAACGTTCACATAATTCTGCTGGTTTGTAATAAATAAACTGCGGATTTTATGTATTTGTGGCAAAAATATACGCAAAACATTTCAAAAATGGTATATTTTGTATATTTTGGTATATTCGTTTATTAACATATTGTAATTCTATCCATTGTTCGAACACATTTAAGAAGTCAAACTGTACTTTCAATTCAGTGAATTTTGTGATAATTCAAAAATCAAGCATAGTTTATATGATTATGCTTGATTATGCTGATTATGAATTATGATGAATGATGAGTTTACTGTCCAGGTTTTGCAAATCAAATTCCCCTTTTGAAAATCAAATTCAACCTTTTGCAAATAAAGTATTGTCAAGTAAGTTTTTGCAAAAAAAAATCAAACCAGATGTAAATCAATTGTTAAGAAATCCAAAATTATATTTATTGTTTATTAATTGTCAATTTATTAAAGTGATGTATGAAAACTGTGAGTAGATTCAGTGGGTGTACAAAGTATTCGTACACCTTTTAAAATAGAATAACTTTTTTGTAATTGTACCAAATGACCTGATACTTTATAATCAATTAGAAGCATTGGTTTACGAAATGATATGTAAATAAGATTTTCCAAAAATTATAATTTACAAGGTTACATGTAAAAATAAAAAAGGCATTTTTTAAAACTTTTTTATTTGGGTCCTTAATGAAAATTTAAAATATATATTTTTTATTTTTGCATCTAATCTTGTAAATTATAATTTTTGGAAAATCTTTTCTGCATATCATTTCGTAAACCAATGCTTCTAATTGATCATAAAAAATCAGATCGTTTGCTACATTTATAAAAAAGTTATTAGTTTTTAAAAGGCGTACGAATACTTTGTACACCCACTGTATGTAAATAAATTTTAAAAGTGAAGGTACGTATATGTATAAAAAAAAACGTTTTAATATTCTTTTATTATATCATAATAAAAGTTAAAAAAGTATTACAAAGTTAATATTATATTTTATGTACGTTTATGGAACCCTTTAGGACATTTTGTGGAGCGCCAGGGTTCCGTGGAACACAGTTTGAATATCATTCATGTAGACGAATGAAGAATAAAATTTCTTCCGAAAAATAAAAATTCCCGTTATTTTTTTAACACACCTAGTAAATTGTTATAGTCAACTAATGTTAAGTGAAGAGATATCCATTTGAAAAGCAGAAACTGAATCCTTGGAATCACAATGTTTTCAGATAATCGTGAGTTTACTTACCAAAAATAAGAGTCGACAGGTTTTTCAGTCTCTCAATCCTTCGTTCCTGTACCTCTTCCCCAGATTTTAGGTAGCTGTCCATTTCTTGAAGAAGTTCCATGACGTCGCTCGGCGTTTTCACCGTAGTCGCTTTTCTCGCGATCACCATTAACAATTTACTACCAATTCTATTCCATTCCTTGGCTTCTTCCAAAAGAACGAAATATTCTTCGCTCAAATACATCCGTCTCTTCGTTTCTTCGACTCTTGCCTTGAAGTTCCTCCGTCGTTCTCTCAACGAAGAAATGTCGTTCGCTATTTCTGGCGTTAAAACTGATATCGATTTCTCCGTTGTTCTCACGAATGTCTCAATTCTTTCTTCCAGAATCTACGAACAATTATACATTCCTTAAATGACGGAAACTTATTTATCTAAAATTAAACGATATACTATAATATAATGAGTACAAAAATACTCTTGTCATGTTTGTAATATTACTAGTCATTTTTATTTACGTATTTGGATTTAGTAAACCTATCAATACTTTTGACATTAAATTTGCAATACCACCAATTATTTTTATTTATGTAGTTGGAGTTCATAAAACATGCTTTTGTCATTCATTTTACGACATTGCCAATTATTTTTATTTACGTAGTTGGACTTAATGAAAAGGTACTTCTGGGATGTAAATTTATAATATTACTAATTTAATAAGCCACATTTTGTAACTGTGTATAATAAAATCTATAAACCGTTTCAATTTCCAGCATTTTCAAAGAAAAATCATTTCTTAAATTTATTATTTCCTTCAGATTTATTATTGTACGACTTTTCAAAATCACAACAGTTTAAATAACGACAATTTTACAAAAATTAGAAGTTTAGCCCATGCACATTCCCAATTTGAAATCGATTTACAAAATTTCACCGATGAGTAGAGTCTTACCGTGACGGTTTTCTCGAATTGCACGAAGGTGGAAGCAGCAGTTTTGGCTGCCTCAAGGTTCTCGCCAATCCTAGCTTCCACGTTTTTCAGATGTTCGTTCAGATCTCGAAGTTCGCTGTGGATCTTTTCTAGATCCTCGGCGAAGATGCAAGTTCGTCGATGCTCCTCGATTTTATCAATTTGACGCTCGCAATTCGTGAAGTCGACAACGAGCGAGCGCATGACGCATTCCAATTTTTCACTATCATGGACTTCGGCTAACGGTGGCTCCTGCTGCCGGATTCGAGTGAGCAGCTCCTGCATCTTGCCCTTTATCTGGCTTAATCTATCGTTCATGTATCTTCTCCTCGTGGTCAGCTCGTTTGAAATCGTTTCCACGTCGATTAGACTCTTCAGGGACATCGCTCGTCCTGCCTGGATCTCTATCTGATCGATGTCTCGCTTGAACTTGAACAAAAATTTGACATAACAATTTTGTGTCATAGTAAATTAGTGTAGTGCTACATTAAACTACGCAAAATTGGACAAATGAAACCATTTTTTCAGAAAACCATAATTTATTCAATTTAATGATGTTTTCGGCGTCTCTATTTCGATAACTTATTAAATCTATCTTTTATTGCATAATTGCTAGATTTAATAAGTGATCGAAACAGTTGCGCCGAAAACATCATTAAATTGAATGTTCAACATTTACGGTCGATAATCTGGATTATTTTACCATTATTTATGTGTTCATTAAAACGGATTCACACAAAACTGAAAAGGTACATATTTTTACATTCGTTTGAACTGAAGAAACGATTTTTTAAAAAATACTTTATTTCTATTATATTTTCAATTTGCTAGTTATAATATTTTATTTTTGACTCAATTTTTCACCAGTCCAAAATACTGATCAATAGACAGCGGATTTTATGCATTTATGACAAAAATAAGTAGGTGCAATTTGAAACAGTAAAATTATTAAAAGAATTTTAAAATACTGTTATATTAGTTTCAACCTATGGAACATATTACGAAAGATAATAGATTTCTATTTCACTCGTAGAAAATTTTTATTTTGCATAAAGATCCGCTGTCTACTGATCAAGAAGAATATTTAATATTTTATTTATGAGCCAACGGGGCTGCTCTGACAGGTGCAAATCGTTTTTGATTTTGTATGACCTTGAAGATCATTGTGTCGTATACAAATGAATTCATTAGAAAATACATAGCATTTCATTTACAAAATTAAAGGTCAGCTTCATTTTTAAAAAAATAATGCAAATAATAAAATTATAGACACCATTACGTTGCTTGCAAAAATCAATATAACTTCTTCCTCTTTCATTTTTTTTGAATCACAATTGTTTTTGAAAGAAAAGCTGGCTAGTATAATGACGTGAACAGCCTGTATATTATCCATAATAATAATAAAGTAATGATCATTCTATAATTTTAATCCACATGATTTGACCAAATTTTTTTTTCCGAAGAAATGTTTTTGAATTCCGAGTTAATACTGAATACATGTAAAAGACAATTAAATAATTAAAATAATAGTATCACGCCTTACCTCATCCATGCTCTGAATTACACTGATCATTGAATCTAAAAGGGTTTCGTAATTTCTAGCCGTTGTACGGAAATTCGCCTGCATCTGTTCGATTTCTGCGATTTGGTCTCCAGCAATTTGGCTTACACCTATTGAAGCATTTTTGATCAGTATAAACTGTACTAAATTTAGTTAGTATTGATTACATACCTTTCAAGCCTGAAAACATCATGTTCTTAACTCTAGAATTCAATTCATTGAGAGATTTGTTCAATTCCGTGGGAACGATTTTCTTGATTTCTTGTAGATTTTGATAAATCGCGGATATGTTAGAAGAATAAGTCCATATTATCGGATATAGTCGTGTGCTGCATTCGTTAACCGTCTCCAATGCCTGAAAATGTAGAAAAAACAGTTATACAGAGTAACTGGTGGTACAATTGAAAAAGGGGGTGATTCTACATTAAAAAATTAGTCGAAAATGTAGAATAAAATTTTTTCATACGAGCTTTTGTTTTCTACAAAATCGACTTTGAAAATTCACCATTGTTTCCATGCCTAGCATTTGCGAAAAGTAGATTCGGTGGGTCGTGGTCAGACACGTCAGACGATTTCTATTTAGTAACACACGTGTTCGCCGAATTTTTAAATACGATTTTTTTTAAAATGAAGCTTTAGGTTAAACTTCACCTTAGGGGACCATAAACTTTGCATTTTTAAAAATGCAATCTTGTAGATTTTAACGAGAAAATTCCGAAAAATCCAAGTTTCAATGTTAGGAATCCACTGGTTCAAACGTTATGCGTGTTTAAAGTTCAGCGATTTTCAGCATTTTTACAAGGAGGCGCCCTTGCCTGTCAAAAAGTGAATTCCTAATGCTAAAACTTTTATGTTTGGCATTTTCTCGTTAAAATCTACTGGATTCTATAAGAAAGCCCATGTGGTCCCGTAACGTAAAGTTTAGCCAAGCTTCATGAAATAATGTTATTCTACATTTTCGTCTTATTTTTTAAATTCAGAATCATCCCCTTTTCGATTGTACCACCAGTTACCGATCACCCTATATAAAGTTAAAATGTCGAAAGTACTTAACGTGTTTGCTACCAGTGTTAATTTCGGTAACAATGTTTATAATTACTAAGCTTTATTAAATGCAATGCATTCTTTTGTGAAATATGGAAATTAATATTATCTTACGAATGCCATAGATTCGTTTAACATTATGTTATATGTTACAATTTTAAACAACAGTATATGTAGAATTAATTTGATTTTTTACTTCCAGTACAACACAAAATGATCTCACCTTTGTACACTGTTCAAACGTTCGCTCGTACTCGATGCGTTTTTCGATCAAAATTTCGGTTTTGACTGTCTTCAACTCCAATTGTTTGTTAGCCAACTTGTCTAAGATTGTTTGAACGCATAGACAAGCTCTGTGTATGTCCAGATAGGGGTCGTCAACCTAAAATCAAATTTATTTTAATTGTAAAAATAATAACGTCACTAACAGAATATTTCCTGCAAGATACAGTATTAGAATGTTAATACTGTTATTTTATCTGATAGATGACAGACTCTCCATACGATATTAATATTTGTTTCATTTTTATTACAATGAATGCCTAAATTAATTTCAGAGAAATTAACATGTTTTTAATTTAAAAATATACACACTTAACATATTATAAAGCAATTTACATACCGTGGATTTTAATAATCTCTGATACTCAAGAAGTTGTCAACATTTTAACTTGGACAATTTCATTAATTAATTTACAATCTCAAAACTTTAAATTTAGTGTTTCAAGCATAAACGAAGGTGTCGACGACACTATCAATATTTATTTTACGTTTTTTAAAGTGGTTATTTCATTGAAAAGAAATTTATTTATGATGGAATCATATAAAGTTCCACGTAACGAACTGGTTTCTGCTTCTACATAATTCTTCTGCATAATTCTACATAACTATGTATGTAAAAAGTGGAGTGCGAGTAACTGAAGGTTAAAGACGGTAGTACAATAATCAATTTGGACTCATTTCAAACCTCGGAGCCTCTAGTTTCGCAGATAATTATACTTTTTTTTAAAATTAAGTCAGAATTGATTTTTTAAATCAAGTGCAGAAGTGTCACAAATCTCATCGTCTGTAAACCATCAATTTTTTTCTGTATGAATTCATTACATACTTGAATATTGAATCTCCTCCTTTACAACGACAGCTTAAAACTTAATCTACGATTGTTTTTGGCTGTTTTATAAAACAAAAATGAGAAATAAGTTTGGTTGTGTCAGGGTTTTGCGGTGTACCTTATACATACAGGGTCTCCCAATAAGAAGTGACACTTTCAAATTGTAAAAATACGCCGTTTTTTAAAATTCACAATTTTTGTACAATTTCACTAACCTCGTGTCGAAGAGAATTGCAACTCTAATCTTTATAAATTAGATAAAGCGTGAAATTTAAATTGACACCTCTTAATGGAAGACCCTTCATTATCGTAAAGTTTATCCATTCAAATCTCAATAAATAGACTAGAAAAAATCATAGATCAAGTTTTAAAAACATTCGTTCTAAAGGGAAAGATTCAATCTTTATATTGCTGTACTATCCTTTCTAACGGAATGATTACAGTTTAACCCTTTGGACTCGGAACTAGTTTAACTCGAAAATTAAACATTTCCTCCGACCTAGAATAATTCCATTCTACAGTAAATTCTCTATAATCGCAAACTGGGCATGTATGTACGATAAACGCCAATGAAATATCCCCTCCAACTCAATACACTGATCTCGGCTCGGTATATCGGTGTGAACCACTACTAACGCGACGCGGAGAGTCGCAGTCGTCGGCACAGTTCAAACGCCCGTGAGTCATCATAACGTTATACCAAAATTCTATCTTCTTTATTTTCCATTATTTTTTCATGGGACTTTCACCAACATATTCCTGGCATTTTTCTAATGCAAAATGATACCAAACACGATATAATATGAACTGAATTTAGTGGTTTAATTGACGATGCAAGGAAGGACAGCGTATATGAAAGAAAGAGACGCAGAGAGTCGCAGTCGCCGGCACAGCTCGAAGGTCCACGCGTGGTCTCGCGTTACACGCGCTGTCCTTCTCTACGTTCGGCTCGGCCTTTGGTTCCTTCTCTACGTTCGGCTCGGCCTTTGAAGCTCGAAAAAAGTAGGCCCAAGATCGATAAATGCAAACAAATCCCCCCGAGGCATTTGCGATTATAGAGAATTTACTGTATATGATTTTTTTCATTTTGTAGATATGCAATTGATATAATACCTCACACAATACTTAAATATTTAGTAATTGGTTAAATCCCAACAAATTTAATAACGTAAACAATATTTTGAATAATGGTACAGCAATTTTTACTGCTGACTGAGTCACCACTCGAGTGCTAAGGGTTAAATATCCAATGTATAGCTGGAATGAATCTTATTCCAAGGTTCCACACGATCAATAAAAGAAACAGGAAAAAGATTAGAATTGTTCTGGGGGGATGAACAAACTGACCTTGACAGCAGCTTCCAAGAAAGCTTTTCCATTTCCGGCTAGTCTCGAATAATGGAGTTGGAGCTCGTCCCATTCTTTCTCAATCCTTTCAACTTTCACCGCGTCCAGAATATCAACGGGTCTCGTTAACTCGTATTCGATCGATTTGATTCTACTCGTCAGCTCCTGAACGTCCAAGTGAAATTGCAAGTAGATGTTTCCCAATTCGATTCTTTTGGCCAACAGTTCTCTCGTTCTGGTCCAAAGTCTCAAAAGCTCCGCGGCCTTCGACTTCAATTCCAATTTCTGCTCCTCGTCTAGCCGATCTGCCACGGGATGTATCTCGAACTCGAGATGCCGAACCTCCTCAGTCCTTTGCTCAACGTCTTTCAGCAACTGGCGATGCAACCGACAGAAATCCTCCGCCATTGGAACGTCGCTGCCCATGTCCTGATGGCCCTGGAGGAAAGCCTCCGGAATACTCATCAGCCATTTTCGTAGCTCGTCGTGTTTGTCCAGGAACGCGTTTATCATTCTCGATATTTCGAGGTTCTCCTTCTCGTGGGCGGTGCAACGCTCCATCAACCGAATCTTCCGATTCTCCAGCTCTTCTACCATTCGTTTTACACCCTAATGAAAGGAAGAGTCAAGTGAGAAAAGTATTCTCCGTATTTACACGTTCATTTTAAACAAATAGTCGATAAATCGTATACAAGGTGGTTCACGTAACTTCCAATTGGAACCATAAATTTTCTTGTTGATGGTCACGTGAAGGTCACCATATTGCATATCGTTGAATTTGTTTTTTATAAGCTACAAGACTATTGTAATGAAAATATGTAGATCCATGTAAAAAAAACTTTGATGACTTTGAATGCTCGAAAAAACCTTGAGAAAATTTGTTTCTCTATCATTACATTTGCCCCTTCGAACCGAATACTCTTTTCCTTTGGCCTTTTTCCTATCATAAAAATTAAGCGAGATATTTAACACTAAACCTACCGACCACTAAAAGCGATTAAAATGTTTTACGTTACAAAAATAACAAGGCTCAACTTATTTAGATTTTGTGCAATTTTTATCGCAATATCTGCTTGGATAAAGGAATTTATAGAATCAATTTCCATGCAAGCGACTTCATCATTTCAATAACTGTGAAATGAAAAATATAAAACCGGTCATTTCACCGGCAGTGGTAGGTTTAGTGTTAAGGGGGTAGACTCGCGTTTCTAGGATTGCAAGGGTGCGGGATGCACCTTCTCATTTCTCGATAATGCAAAGATGGGGTTTTTCAGTAGCCAAGAGCGCAAGATAAGAGATCAATCTAGGCCGCGATCGCCTACAAAAGTTCTATTTTTACGTTTACGAGACGTAATTTGCATTATTCGGCAGCATGTAGCTGTCACAGCTTCATGAAAATACAGATTTTGCTCTCCAAATTCACCCTTTTGCAAATCAATTTCAACCTTTTGCAAATAAAGTTTTCTACAGTATAGTAAAGTATTTTTAAAGGTTTTGCACCCCAAATTCACCCTTTTGCAAATCGATTTCATTGTACAAATAAAGTATTTTTAAGTAATTATTATTTATTATTTGTTTTACGTCGCGTCAACTGCTATTGTCATTAGCGACGGATGTTTTGTAAAAACATTAGTTATTGCGAAGATGTACATCAAATACTTATTTAAAAGTAATTACCAATTCATTAACTTTGTAATGTACGTATATTCACTGTACCCATTTTTGGATTGATGAATTGTAAGAATCAAAGTACATATGTATTTATTGAAACGGCGATCGCGGCCTGGATTGATCATTTATCTTGTTAATTGACTACTGGAAAACCCCGTCTTTGTATTATCGAGAAATGCGAAGGTGCACCCCCACCCTTGCAATCCTGGAAACGAGTTTACTTCCTTAAGATGGTCTGGGTTAGGCGAAATATCCTGTAGAATCACCCCCTTTCCAGTTGGACCACCATCTAAGGATCACCAGTGTACAGAGTGAGTCACCTAAGACAAGCCACCTGAATAATTTCTACATTTTTTGAGATAGAATGAAATGTTTTAGAGGAAAGTCGTTTGGCTTCAAGGGGCCCATTACGAGGTGTACATAACCTTTTTTCAGATGAAGGTGCTTGGGAGATTTGTAGGTCAACCAAATTTTTTAAAAATGGAACTACATATTTCTGAACTTCTACGTTTGTCGCCCTTCACGATACAATTTCAACGATTTAATCATTCAAGATTATTCAAGGTCATTTAATGTTATAAACATAAAAAAGGACTAAAACTATATTCACTGTGAATGCTTACGTAATGGGGTATTCTCAGCTTTATTATTGAAATCATTCAAAGGGTTGCCGGCAACCCCACCTCCAAAAAAATAAATTTTTTCTACCCTTAATAATTTGCTCACAATTTAAAAAATATATGAAATGTACGAGATAAGTTTGAGTATTTTTGTTTTTTTTTCATCTTAATATCTTCTTTTTTTTTTATTGTACAGTTGTAACCTCCAATAGGAGGTTACTCTACAGTCTATATTACGTTCATAATATTACAATGAAAGCCTTAGAAAAAACCCCCGTAATCTCAGGTTATAGAGAAAAATAAAGTTAAGTGTGCTTACTTAACTTTATGATCTTACTTAACTTTAGGACCTTAAATGACCTTGAATATCCTTGAATGATTATATCGTTGAAATTGTCTCGTGAAGGGCTACAAACGTAGGAGTTCAAAAATATGTGGTTCCATTTTAAAAAACTAGGTTGACCTACAAATCTCGTAAGCACCTTCACCTGAAAAAAGAGTTATGTTCAGCGTGTAAAGAAATTATATGTCGCGGCTACCATAGGATGATTCTACACCCTCGATTTGGTTGTTATTGAACTAAGGAAGTTGCCGCAAAATTGACCTTGACCTTGAATTTCGAAGTCAAAAGGTCTATCATTTTTTTTTTAAATGCATCATATTTCACTCGTCGCGAGGGAAGGAACTATGGGTCGTAACTCAACCGCGTCGAGTAAAACACGATGCAATTTGTGACGTGGCACTGTTTGCCAACGTCTTCCGAATAATAGGATCGGAAGACCGGGTCATATTCCGGTAGGCTAAGAGCGGAAAAATAGGGGCGAACGCTCTCCCTGGGCACGAGCGAGACAAATGGGCGAACTCTGATACTTTGAGCGTCGCGCCAATTTGCGCGACGCGAGTTTGCAGGACCGTAATCAGGTCCCCAAGGGGGGGACCTGACGAACTTCTTCCCGCAAACGGAAATGGAACAAGGATGGCTCCGACGAGAACCCTGCCAGAGAACAGCAGAGAGATCGACGTGGCTCAGGATAAACAACCTGGAGGCGCCGACAAGAAGTCCACGGCCAAGACAGAAATCTCAGCCGTCTTGCCGTCGCCTCACCCGGAGAGAAACCTGGCCAGTTGCCGGATTGGCTGACAGCGATCACCTCAGCAGGGAGCGGCCAATCGACGGGCACCGCTGCCGGAGAGGCCGCCAATCGCCGGAGCCCAGGGACCGTCACGCAGGGCGAGGCCCCTGCCGAAAATCAGAGCGCGATAGGTCCGAGCGTTACGCGGGGAGAAGCGAGCGGAAGGGGGGGACGCTTCGCTTCCGCGTTCCCGAGTCATCGCGTAGAAGATCACTTCTTCGTTGGCTCTAGTCGAGACTAGCTCTCTTAAATTTCCAATTAGCGATAAGAGTAATTTGTGAGACGATACCTGCCGGAACAGAGGGACAGAAACGATCCGTTGTCCACGGCTCATTCAACAACACCTTGGGTAAGCCTTTGTCGGATTCTCATCCGAATAATAAAGTGATCTTTCTTTCGCGTTGGCTCGGGAAGCATTTTGGGTTCGCGATCGCGTCGGCGAAAGATCGGCGTAGTTACGGGCTGCCGGAAGCAGCGTTAATTCGCGAGCGGCACGTAATTGCCGAGCGACGAACGCGCGGGGAAAATTATTAGCGGGTGCAGAGCACTATTTTCTTTTGCGAGGATCCGCGCGTCGTCGTTTCTTTCACGCTAGCCTCGTCTCGTCCCACGGTGGGACGTCGCCTCGTGCTCGCGTCGTACTCGAGACACGTGTTAGTTCGACGAGAAGCCATTGTTACGCGTTTTCCATCGGAATTCGGGCGTAGAACGCGGGTTCCGCGGACGCCAACGCCGTCATCGCGTTGCTGCCGAATTCAACGCGAAGTTCGAATAACGTTCGAAAGAAGAAGCGCGCGTGCGACTAAGACCCGTCGACGACCACCTGTCACGCGCCGGCTAACCTCGAAAAGCTGCCGGTTACGGCTGGCAGCCCCGTTGTACATCCAGTCGAGTAATAAAGTTTTGTTAGCCGAAATTCACTGAGAGTAGAGCTTATTACGTGAGAAACCTTCCCGCCGCGGGGAACGCCTCGCGTTCACTCCGCGTAGTACCCTGAACCCGTTCGCGAAGAGTTTTGTCGAGTTATCGGTGACCGTCGGCTCGTGAAAACGTTTCTCGAAGTGCTCGTCGCTGTGGCGACTTAGCGTGGCACCTTAAAACAGTGCCTGGCGCCCGAACACCTTGGCGAAGATTTCGAGAAGCGACGAGTCGACGAATCACTTTTGTCCCGGGTGGACCGCGTCTCGTGCGGCCGACCGCGGCCCGGCCTTCCGGCCCATAAATACCCGGTGTCGCTAGGTTTTCGCCGTCCAGAGGACGAGGGAAAGCTAGTCGACGTGACAAATTTGGCGCCCGAACAGGGACATCTCGCTGAAAGAGCGACTTGTATAAGGGCTGTTTCGAAAGGAGATGCGCGGAACGACGTGAGGCTCTCACGAGAATCTCGAATTTTTTTTTCTCGTCGAATTTTTCTCGTCGAACGAACAAAGTCCGGGTGCGAACGTGGCCGTCGCGGCGTCGAAAACAAACACCCGTTACGACCGTGAAATTCCTACGACTTTCGCAGAGCCAACGAAGCGAGCACATTTCTTATATGACCTGTTATTGATTGGAATTTATTTGTTTTGTTGTGGCAGCGGCTGGATTGAATTCCGGATGTAAATTTCCGAAATTGATTTCAGATCAAAGCTGCCGGAATTCGAAAGGATGACGGGCAAAACCGACTTGATCAGCCACCGGATAGACGTGGGCGACCAACCACCCATTAAACAACGCTATTATGCCGTCTCTCCCAAAATACAGGAGGCAATTTATAAGGAGGTGGATACCTTGTTGGCCGACGGCATAATAGAGCCGTCGCAAAGTGGATGGTCAAGTCCTATTGTGATGGTTAAGAAGCCCAACGGAAAATATCGATTCTGTTTAGACTTTCGTAAGGTGAACGAGGTCTCGAGGAAAGACGCGTACCCGTTACCGCTCATGACACAAATTTTAGACAAGTTGCGATCAGCCAAGTATATTTCGACCCTCGATCTTAGTCAGGCTTATTTCCAGATTCCGTTAGAACAAAAGAGTCGCGAAATAACAGCCTTCACGGTGCCGGGTAAGGGGCTCTTCCAATTTTGTAGAATGCCGTACGGGCTGACGGGAGCCCCGGCTACATTCCAACGTTTGTTAGACCGTCTGATTGGGCCGGAGATGGAGCCCCACGCGTTTGCTTATCTAGACGACATAATTATCGTAACAAAAACCTTCGAACAACACCTGGAATGGTTAAAACGCGTTCTAGATAAAGTAAAAGCTGCCGGTCTAATAATAAACCCGGAAAAATGTGAATTTTGCCGCGCGGAGGTACGTTATCTGGGTTTCGTTGTCAGTAGAGAAGGGTTAACCGTGGATCCGGAAAAGATCCAACCGATATTAACGTATCCAGCCCCGAAGAACGTGAAGCAAGTGCGGCGATTCTTAGGGATGGCATCCTGGTATAGGAGGTTCATCCCGGGATTCGCTACACTTGCGGAACCGTTAAACGAGCTACTTCGGAAGGATCGCGAATGGACTTGGAAGGACGGTCAACAATCCGCCTTCGAAGCCCTACGCGACAGAATTGCCACCGCGCCTACGCTATCATGCCCTGACTTCGAAACACCATTTACGGTACAAACCGACGCGAGTACTGTCGGGTTAGGGGCTGTACTAACCCAAGAGATCGAGGGTGACGAAAAGGTGATCGCATTTGCGAGTCGAGCGCTCACGCTGCCGGAGAGAAAGTACTCGGCAACGGAGCTAGAGTGTCTAGCGATAGTCTGGGCGGTGGAGAAATATAGGCCTTATTTGGAAGGGTACAAATTCACGGTGATCACAGATCACAATAGCTTACGGTGGCTGCGGAAATTACAGAACCCTTCAGGACGATTGGCGCGATGGGCTTTACAGCTCCTCGAATACGACTTCGACGTAGTATATCGACAAGGCGCGTTGAACAAGGTGCCGGATGCCCTTTCACGGGTGTATGAGGGAAGGGAGGCCGTCAGTGGGGAAATTGAGGTAGCCGCTGCCGTGCGTGCGAAGTGGTACGAGAGCAAATTCGCGGAGGTAGAGGGAAACCCCCAAAAATTTAAGGACTGGTCGATTCGAGATGGGGAATTGTTTTGCCGGAGGACCGATCCTCTGATTGCGGAGACCTTAGGTCAAGACGGGGACGAATGGAAATTAGTAGTCCCTGAGGAACGCAGAACCGAGATCTTGCAGGAGGCACATGACGGTCCTCAAGCAGGACACTTAGGTATCGAAAAGACGTATCACCGCGTCGCGACACGATACTACTGGCCGGGCATGTACAGAACAACCGTGGAGTACGTAAGACGCTGTACCACTTGCCAGCTGACGAAAGTGGAGCAAACACTCCCTTCCGGGCTGATGGGTCGGCGCCGCATCGATATGCCCTGGTCAGTAGTAGCTGCCGATATAATGGGTCCGTTTCCTCCTAGCAAGTCCGGCCATGCGTACCTCCTCGTGATTCAAGATCTATTCACGAAATGGATCGAGTGTGCCCCACTTAGACGAGCGACCGGTCCAAAAATTGCGGAGGCCCTCGAAAACCTTATCTTTTCGCGGTGGGGAACACCAGATGTGCTCCTCACAGATAATGGCACAGAGTTTGCCAATAAATGCTTACACGAATTGGCGAACGAATATGGAATTCGTATAAGTACAACCCCTCCGTACCACCCGCAGGCGAACCCGGTAGAAAGAGTCAATCGAATACTAAAAACGATGATGGTCGCGTACATCGGTAGAGACCACCGAGAGTGGGACGTGCATTTGTCTAAGTTCCGATTCGCGTATAACACGGCCCACCATTCGGTACTGAAAACTTCTCCAGCATTCTTGAATTTCGGGCGAGAACCGCGGCCAGCGAAATGCGTGCGGGCGAGCAGCGAGCCGCCATTAGATATGGAATTAGCGCCGACGAAACAATGGAAAGGTCGGGTAGCCCAGCTGCAGACGTTGCGCAGCTGGGTAGTAGAAAATTTAGAGGATGCGTATAATAGACAGGCGCGTTATTATAATGAGCACCATAGGGATACGGAATTCGAGGTCGGGGACAAAGTAATGAAGCGAAAAAGAGTTCTCTCCTCAGCGGCACAGCATATCGCGGCGAAACTGGCTCCCAAGTTCATCGGTCCCGTCGTGGTAACAAAGAAGTTGTCACCAGTGGTATACCAACTAGCCACAGACGACGGGAAGGACTTGGGAAAAGCGCACGTCAGCGACCTTAAGGCGTACCGTCCATCTTACGCACCAGAGAATGTCGACTAATGGTAACAGCTTCCCCAACAGAACACTCGAGAGAAAGCTGCCGGGGAAACTCCTGAGATGAAGAGGAGAGAGTTTTGCCCGCAAAAGAAGCTGTGGCGAGCCCTCGTGGAAGCGTATGCCATTGAGGGAGAAGCTGTCGTGGGGGAGGTATGGAGAAAATATAAGAAGGAAATAGAGGGAGTCAGCAGCAGGGAGGCGGCGACGCAGACGGAGATCGGGGACCTGTCGGTGTTTACCGATCTGGAAGAGTCCCGCTACGAGTCAGCTGACGATAGGCCGGAGTCCGACCAGTGGGCCCACGGAAAGGGGGGTAGCATCTTAAACGATACCCTCGAAGAGGTGGAGGAGGTGCCGGAGGACGACCCCGTGGGAGAGGCCGGCCAAATAGAAGAGGCCTCGGGGGTGACAACAGCTGCCGGAGAAGGACGAGGCCCGGCCACTGGGGCAGAGGGGACACCACCTCCCCAAGAGAAGACGGCCGCAAACGAACCGACGGTGTCGGCCACGGTGCACCCCGACGCTCCATCAAAGAGGGAAAGGCCAGCCAAGCTGCCGGTAGCGGAGGATCGGCGCGGACCGACGCAAAGGAGGATGGACGCCATACAAGAAGCGTTCCGGTCCGCAGCCCAAATGGAGGAACCGGTGCCGGGTCCGTCCGCCGAGCGGAGGCGGATAGAAGCGGAGGCAGCGAGGCCGGAAGGGAGTGTACCGTGCTGGGTATACTCCCCGGGGCAAGAACCCCGCTTGGAATATGTGACCCCAGCGCCACCAACATCTAGGCCAAGGACCGCAACAACAGCCCGCGGTTCTAGGGGAAAGACGCTGCCGAAAGAGCTTCCGCCACCGACCCAGCTGCTGCCGGACGAATTCGACCGGCAAAACGGGTGCTGGAGCTGCGGGTCCCTCGACCACCGACAACGACACTGCCGGACCCCGCGTAACGATTATTGTTACCGGTGCGGGCGCATCGGATTTTCGGTGAAGACCTGCCCGAAATGCGGACCGCGCTGGAAGGAGGGCGGACCGCATAATCCGTGGAAGCTGCCGGGGTCGAAATAGTGGAGGCCAGCCGCACAGAGACGGGGCGGACAAGGCCCGTCAAAAGACTCTGTAGTTTAAGTTAATTTCTAGTTTGTATTTCCATTCTCTCCTCCTATCGCTATTTTTTTTGGTAAACTAAATATAGTAGGCGGCAGCTGCCGGTAAAAAGCCTGTAAAGAGAAGCGTTGGACATTTCGATCCCCGAACCCACCTCGAATTCAGCCATGCGAGGCTATTGCGATATTTTTCAGCTAGCTGCCGGTAAGGTAGGAAGTCTCGCCCGAGATACTGTACTAGTGAGTGTAAGTATTCATCTTTGTCATGTGGTGGAGGGTGGTTTATTGTTGGTTTGTAGTGTACCGTGAGACGACCGAGGTTGAGCGTTCGCTACCGAGCCCGCGAGAGTCCGACTAAGGTTTGCCTTCGGCATGACCCGGTCTCCCCTGGGGGGGGAGGAGTTGTGACGTGGCACTGTTTGCCAACGTCTTCCGAATAATAGGATCGGAAGACCGGGTCATATTCCGGTAGGCTAAGAGCGGAAAAATAGGGGCGAACGCTCTCCCTGGGCACGAGCGAGACAAATGGGCGAACTCTGATACTTTGAGCGTCGCGCCAATTTGCGCGACGCGAGTTTGCAGGACCGTAATCAGGTCCCCAAGGGGGGGACCTGACGAACTTCTTCCCGCAAACGGAAATGGAACAAGGATGGCTCCGACGAGAACCCTGCCAGAGAACAGCAGAGAGATCGACGTGGCTCAGGATAAACAACCTGGAGGCGCCGACAAGAAGTCCACGGCCAAGACAGAAATCTCAGCCGTCTTGCCGTCGCCTCACCCGGAGAGAAACCTGGCCAGTTGCCGGATTGGCTGACAGCGATCACCTCAGCAGGGAGCGGCCAATCGACGGGCACCGCTGCCGGAGAGGCCGCCAATCGCCGGAGCCCAGGGACCGTCACGCAGGGCGAGGCCCCTGCCGAAAATCAGAGCGCGATAGGTCCGAGCGTTACGCGGGGAGAAGCGAGCGGAAGGGGGGGACGCTTCGCTTCCGCGTTCCCGAGTCATCGCGTAGAAGATCACTTCTTCGTTGGCTCTAGTCGAGACTAGCTCTCTTAAATTTCCAATTAGCGATAAGAGTAATTTGTGAGACGATACCTGCCGGAACAGAGGGACAGAAACGATCCGTTGTCCACGGCTCATTCAACAACACCTTGGGTAAGCCTTTGTCGGATTCTCATCCGAATAATAAAGTGATCTTTCTTTCGCGTTGGCTCGGGAAGCATTTTGGGTTCGCGATCGCGTCGGCGAAAGATCGGCGTAGTTACGGGCTGCCGGAAGCAGCGTTAATTCGCGAGCGGCACGTAATTGCCGAGCGACGAACGCGCGGGGAAAATTATTAGCGGGTGCAGAGCACTATTTTCTTTTGCGAGGATCCGCGCGTCGTCGTTTCTTTCACGCTAGCCTCGTCTCGTCCCACGGTGGGACGTCGCCTCGTGCTCGCGTCGTACTCGAGACACGTGTTAGTTCGACGAGAAGCCATTGTTACGCGTTTTCCATCGGAATTTGGGCGTAGAACGCGGGTTCCGCGGACGCCAACGCCGTCATCGCGTTGCTGCCGAATTCAACGCGAAGTTCGAATAACGTTCGAAAGAAGAAGCGCGCGTGCGACTAAGACCCGTCGACGACCACCTGTCACGCGCCGGCTAACCTCGAAAAGCTGCCGGTTACGGCTGGCAGCCCCGTTGTACATCCAGTCGAGTAATAAAGTTTTGTTAGCCGAAATTCACTGAGAGTAGAGCTTATTACGTGAGAAACCTTCCCGCCGCGGGGAACGCCTCGCGTTCACTCCGCGTAGTACCCTGAACCCGTTCGCGAAGAGTTTTGTCGAGTTATCGGTGACCGTCGGCTCGTGAAAACGTTTCTCGAAGTGCTCGTCGCTGTGGCGACTTAGCGTGGCACCTTAAAACAGTGCCTGGCGCCCGAACACCTTGGCGAAGATTTCGAGAAGCGACGAGTCGACGAATCACTTTTGTCCCGGGTGGACCGCGTCTCGTGCGGCCGACCGCGGCCCGGCCTTCCGGCCCATAAATACCCGGTGTCGCTAGGTTTTCGCCGTCCAGAGGACGAGGGAAAGCTAGCCGACGTGACAAATTTTAAAAAATTGTTGATCTTATGACCTAAAAATTCAAGGTCAAGGTCAATTTTGCGGCACTTCCTTAGTTCAATAAAAACCAAATCGAGGGTGTAGAATTATCCTATGATGGCCGCGACATATAATTTCTTTACACCTTGTGTAAACCACGAAATGGGTCCCTTTTGAAACCTTTTGACTGAAACATTTTTTCCTATCTCGAAAAATGTAGGAGTTATTCAGGATTGCTTGTGACTCACCCTGTATAGTACTAAATTAAATGATAGCACATGCGTGCTATCTAGCATTTCTCGAAAACCGCTAAGTGTCTCTGAATGTACCAAATAACATCATAATTGTTACGATGCAGAGAAAAGGAATTTTGCAAACTGACCTCAGCACCAGGCGCTCCCCTTCCGGTGATATCAAGGAGTGCGTATCCTTCAGTCAAAGGCTTCGAGGTGACCTCTTCTATAGTGGTTGCTGTCTGAGCATGGAACCGAGCTAATCGCGTCGAATATGAGGGATGCTCCGTTGTTACCAACTGGATTTCAAGCTGGTCCAATTTCGTAATGGCCTGCGCAAAGATTGTTTCACAAATTTCGTTTTGTTAATAGTCAATACATTTAGTGTCTCTCGTTTATCTAATTAAATCCGACATGTTTAACCACTATTGTTTCCACCGCAAACACTTACAGATCTCGCTGAATCAAAGAATGCTATAGCCCTGTTCAACAGCGATTCATACTGATCCAAGTCGTTCACATAATCAGCCGCGGCACCGAGAATCGCATAAGCTTGTTCCGTCGCTTGTTCGCCGGCAAAGTGTCCTGATGACACTAATCGTTCGGTTGACTTCGTTATCTTAATCGACCTATCTTGAAATTCCTGTAATTGTAATAATATGTTGCATTGTCTATTTGAAGTGCCGCATAATATGGAAGTGGAGCAATGGTATTGTATTATTGCTAGTCAGAGTATTTGTTTCTATTTGTAAACGAATAGTCTAAAAAACACGATTGGGTTGGCAAGAAAGTAACTTCGGTATTTTAAAGTGAAATAAAACCGAATTTCGTTATTGAAACGATGAACTTTAATCAATAAAATATTTTCTTATTTATTCTTTTTGGCAAAAGATCATCGAATAAAAAGGGAAAATATCTTATTCATTAAAGAACATTGCTTGAATAAAGTAATTGGGCTCTCTATTCCACCTTAAAATACCGAAATTACTTTCTTGCCAACCCAATAGTACATTGCCTACTCTAAGTATAAAAATTGTAAAAAACATATAAATAGAACTCGTGCAATTTTGATTATTTTTACTTTGAAGTAGGTAAGGTATTTTTTTTAAGCAAAAATAAAATAAAAATTACTCGAGCTACATATATTTTTACAGTTTTTGAATTTAAAGTAATGTAGGTACTAGAAATCAAGTTTTATAGACTATTCGTTTAAAAATAAAAACAAATATTCTGACCAACAATAATACAACACACTAGTATTGTATTATAACATTTCTGTTTGTTATAATTAGACTGCGAATCTTTATCCAAAATAAAAATCGTCTGCATCCATTTTGCAAGAAATAGAAACTAAATTGGATTTTATCTCCTCCCTTAATAATTTTAACACATTACCGACCGGTGATCATTGCATAATTTTGAAAAATCTATGGTACATGGCTGAAAGCTTTTTACTGGAACCTTCAATAGCAACAATAATCTTCATTGTGAGCGAACAAGTCACCCTCAATAACGTCAATTAATTGTTTCATTTAAGATTGCAATGAAGAAGAAAATTTCTATGCTTTCTTTCTGTACAGCACAATTATTGAAAATCCTATTAATAGGCTTCCGGTGAGTAAAGTGTTAAGAGAGGCAAATCACATATATTTACATTTTCAATTTTGAAAATATTCCACCAATTTTGAATTTCATCTACATACTCAATTTTCAATATTTTTTATATTCATTTTGCCTGAAGACTCGCAATCTTGATACGACACTTGTTAGTTAAGTATAATACCTTCGATTCAGCTTGTAACTTCCTCAATTCGAACAGAAGCAATTCCGCGCTCGACGCGGAATCGCCGAGTTGATCGCAGCTGCTCGAAAGAGCAGCGATTCTGTCGTTCAAGATCTCTTCGAGGTCACGTAGGTCGGTGGCTAGCAGAGCTAGAGCCAGGCATTGTTCCAATTGAGTCTTTCGACTACGAAATGATGTTTCAATCAATTGTCTTCTGTCGTGGAGTTCTTCCAGCCATCTTTCGACTTGTATCACGGCTGCACGAAAATCAGAGAATACACATTATCAGATAATCTTGAATGAGCATGTTCATCGTACAATACTCCACAAAATTAGAGGGACGCTGAATTATTCAACTTTTATAACTGCGGTGGATCCAACTAGTATTTGAACACTATAATCAGAAGAGGTCACATCTGTGGGGTCGCTGATTGTAATGAAACTTTTTGTGGTGAGTCCAAAGACAAAAGCAGACACGTGTCCGAGCTTTCATGACAATGCTCATTCTTTACGAAGATATTTAACATATAATTTTTGAATCTCCCTGTATACAGGGTGTGGCCCCATCTTCGGGGAAAGTGCATAGCAGTTGACACTATCAAAATGATAATTTTCAAGCAAAATGAGAATTCTACATAATACTAATTCATCAGTAATTACTGTGGCAAGAGTTTCATACCAAGAGCGTTCAGTTTTTACATACCAGACTGAAAATACATCAGTTTAAAGTCCAACTTTACAAAAAGTAGTGCGCACTTACCCCACTTCACCTTATTATACCAATTTCATATCCATAAAATTTCAATTTCAATCATAGGGAATGGAAATATTCTAGATCGGAAGAAATCTTTAATTTTTCAGTTAAAATAGCTCCGAGTGCAAAGGTTAGAAAACGGAGTTGACCTTCATATGTCCTCTACGCCTCCACCTACAAGGAACTATTAACATGGAATTATGCCACCCTCGAAACCACGAAAATTTCGTCAGGCACATTTTTTCTGGGGAGATTACGATTTCGGTGGCCCCTCGTTTTGAGGTTATATTTGTGTTGTTGGGGTTATTTTAAGAAAAAAATGTATATATAACATGGTGTCGAATCAGCCTGGTTTAGCCGGTAAAGTAGATTTCTTGTTTTTTATAAATCTGCAAATATTTCGGTAACTATGCGAAATATGAGAAAATATAAAGAGACCTTTTTTGTAGAAAATTAAATTTCCAACAATTTATGTTGTATGACATTTTTCTATTAGCTGCGCAGTTTTCGAGTATATTTATATTTCGGTGAATTTGCAGAACTGCCTCTCCCCCGAAATAATGGTCGGGGGAACGTAAAGGCTCCGTTCTGAAAAGATCACATTCTATGATAGGATGACATCTACAATAAGAAGATTATGAGAACAGAGTGAGTTATGGTTAGATCGTGAGAGGGGGCGGAGGGGGCCGGCCCGTCCACGCATACGAAAATACAGGGGTAGTGTAGTAGTAATTTCAAAAAAATTATTTTATTTTTAGTTTAGTTTAGTGTAGTTTGGTTCAGTTTGGATTAGTTTGGTTTAGTTTGGTTTAGTTTGATCTAGTTTTGTTTAGTTCTGTTTAGTTTGGTTTAGTTTGGTTTAGTTTTGTTTAGTTTAGAAAAATGTCAGAGGACATAAATTGTTGGAAATTTAATTTTCTACAAAAAAGGTCTCTTGATATTTTCTCATATTTCGCCTAGTTTCCAAGATATTTACAGGTTTATTAAAAAAAGGAAATCTACTTCACCGGCCAAACGGAGCCCATTGGATACTTGTTATATACACATTTTTTTCTTAAAATGATCCCAGGAACACAAATATAACCTTCAAAGTAGGGGCCACGGTTATCGTAATCGTGCCTTTTTTCTATCACCAACAGTAACCGAGTTATTCGAAAGGAATGTTTTAGGTGCCTCGCCCTGATTTCCTGATATCCTCCCAGCAAACTTGTTTCCAGCAATTAGAGAACGAGATTCACCGTCATCTAAGTGTTTCATTGTAATTATGTAGAAGCTGGTTGTTCATTTCTGTCTCTGGTACTCGTTGTTTCGCGTATCACGG
Source organism: Lasioglossum calceatum (assembly GCA_963966675.1). Lineage (NCBI taxonomy): Eukaryota > Metazoa > Arthropoda > Insecta > Hymenoptera > Halictidae > Lasioglossum > Lasioglossum calceatum. The sequence continues at coordinate 5,139,765 of OZ016542.1, forward strand.
TGCAAGGTGTCGGCGGACGAAAGGCACATATCAATTATGTCATCGATCAAATAAAAGCGAAAGGGAACGATCGCGATCAAGATAGCGATACTGATTCTAATTATCTGGTTTTCCCAGCCGGTAACATTAATTAAGTAGCAGCCGCTCACCATGATCAGCTTCCAGTTTAATCCTCTCCGGTCTAGAGTCCAATGTGCCCTCGTTCGCGATCTCTTTCAGCCTGTCTAGCAAACTCTTTCCCTCTTGCAAGGCGCCCATCAGTGCCTCCAACATGTTCTTCCGAAGATCGTGGATCTTCGACAGGAAGTTCTTCACTGCCTCGATCTCAATCGGCAGTAGTGTGTCGTTGCATGTCATCTCGAGAGCTCTCATGCTTTCTCGACACTCCTCCGCCCGGCTGCAAGATACACGCTTATTAGAATTATTAACTTATTCGCTTATGTGAAAACAATAGTAGGGAGCAGGCTTGCCATATGCGCCGGCCGCCAGGCCCCTTACGTTTCCGTCCCTCGCCTAGATGCTCCGTAAAGCCTGCCTTCCCTTCTCCCACTCTTACCACTACCGCCGCCGCGACCGAGTCGGTAGCATGCTCGACGCGGTATGCGGCAGCGGTAGTGGTAAGAGTGGGGAAAGCGAAGGCAGGCTTTACGGAGCATCTAGGCGAGGGACGGAGAGGTAAGGGGCCTGGCGGCCGGCGCATATGGCAAGCCTGGTAGGGAGAGTCCTCTCCAAGTACAGGTAGAAACCTCGTTCGTTGTATACTAGCGATCCCCACCACGAGGTGCTCAAGGTTCTGCAACTCGTGGTGGAGATTGTAGTCTGCATATCAGGTCGTTAACCCTCATCCGTCCCTCATTTCACGAACTGAATCTGTCCCTCGGTGTCAAATTGACACAGTGATACAAAAAATCGATAAAATAACAAGTTAAACAGTTACTTTTCGATGTTTTTTTTCCTTGAAATTGATGAGTTAACATTTACAATTTAGGTTTTTGCTAGGGGTGTGCAATTGCCCCTAATATTTAAATTGGAATGATATGACCACCTAAAAATATTATTATATTTAACCCTTATGATATTCCATTATTAAACTCTATTATCCTAATTTCATCTGGATTTACAATTACATGAAGACATAATTTATTAATTAATAACAAAAAAAATCTTCCATGCATCGTAGTATAACAATTATTTTAGGACCTTACTTTTCATTTATTCAAATAATTGAATATTTCGAAGCCCCTTTTACCTTTAATGATGGAATTTTTGGATCAATCTTTTTCATAACTACCGGATTTCATGGACTTCATGTAATACTAGGAATTATTTTCTTGTCTATAAGGCTAATTCGTATAAATCTTAATCACTTTTCTAAAAATCACCACTTTAATGTTGAAGCAGAAACTTGATACTGACATTTTGTAGACATTATTTGACTTATTCTTTATATCTTAATTTATTGATGACTGTATTAATTATATTCATACCCCTAGTTTTTGCAGTTATATGTATGTTTCGCATTAAAAAAATAAAAGTCACCAAGTTTCGAACGAATTTACTTACAAATAACAGAACAGTGTAACTTATTTCGGGAAAACTGTGTCAAATTGACACGAGGGACGGAAACTTGACAAAGAAAACGCAAACCTCTTGACATTTTCAAGTTTCATACTTAACGACCTGATAGAAACAAAAGAAGACCGACCATGCGAACCACTATAATTGTTACCTCTTTCGTTGCACAACCTCGATGTTTGCACGCACTTTCGGTTCCGGTGCGTGCAACAAACGAGGTTCTACTGTACCGGACGTACAACAATAAACATAGTCTTATTTTAAAGCTTAGCTAAAATTAATTAATAAAATTAATTAACTAATAACACTAAAATTGTTCCATTTCATGAAAAAATGATATATCTAAGATTATAATAAATGTGAAGTTTTGAAATAGAAATAACTGCACGCTAAATGTGAAGAGTACACTGAAAATTCAACTTACATATTTTATACCTCCAAAATATCATAATCCCTTACATGCATTCGAGCATAAATTTACTTTGAACGAATTAAGATTATTTCACATTAATTGGCCTGTCTAATTTCTGTCCGCCACCTTCCCGCGAACAAGTCCGTTTTCGCGGAGCGTGATGCCGCCGGTGCGAACGACGCGTTTCAATCGGAGTAATTACTCTAATTCATCCACCCTAAATCAGATAGATGACACAAGCTATATAGTCTTGAAAAATATTCTTATTTAGAGATCACATTACATTACCAGTAAATTGTATTTAAAAGCATTTTTCTTCATCCCAAAATCATTTTTCATATTTAAAAATATTTTTCTCAGTAAATTGTATTTAAAAGCATCCTTTTTCATCTCAAAATCATTGTTCATATTTGAAAGTATTTTTCTCAGTAAATTGTATTTAAAAGCATTTTTCTTCATCTCAAAATCATTTCTCATATTTAAAAGTATTTTTCTCAATAAATTGTATTTAAAATCATTTTTCGTGTTTAAAAGTATTTAGCAGAGATCACATTACATTATCAGTGATTATAAACTTTATTTAAAAGCATTTTTCTTCATCTCAAAATCATTTTTCATATTTAAAAGTATTTTTCTCGGTAAATTGTATTTAAAAGCATGGATCCAAGCTTCAATTGCTGCAAAAAAGTTTAAAGGCAAATAAATAATGCTTTGCACAAGTAGAGGCTTCGATCTCCAAAACGAGTCTAAGTTTATTGATGTACGATTGTTTCTTTATGAAATTACAACAGGTTAAATATCGTCAACTTCTCGAGAATCGCAAATTCTATGTTCAAATAATTGTTGGATCCATTTATAGGCATCGTTTAATATAAACAAAATTATACATGTCTTTTTGATCCTTTCATTGCAGTAATCTTTTGCGGACGAGCATTTTTCAAAATGCTAATATTATATTCCTCAATGAACTAGATTATGTATTAATTAATTAATATATAAAATATTAAATAATTAAAGTCTTCGATAATGGAGAAACTGAACAATATGTACTGTTCTGTTTCCATTTGTACATTTCGTTTAGTTCTTCAGGAACTTTGAGTCTTCTTCGTGGCTCGTCTAATTTTTCGCGTTTTTCTCTTATTCACAGTTATTTTAAGCTTGTTATTGTGCATACCACTGAAACAATACGTTGCAGTCCAGAATCTGTTTCCGGCGCTCTAGAAGCTCGTTCACATCGTGCCACGCTTGCCCTAAAGTTTCCGCCATCGCAGCGTATACTTCCGCTCTTGGCCTTTGGTTCGAAATCAGCTGATCAGCCTGCCGAAGCAGTTCCTCCACCGGGCTCTGTTTGCTCTTGTTAGGAAAACAAATATTTCAAATTAAGAATTTAATCGTCAGTTACTTCCTGTAATGCACGAATTGCTAACTACGTGAAGTTGTTAATATACGTATTATTTAAATAGTTATTTATATTATAAATACATTTTTATAATGTATGGAAATGATTATTCACATAAATAAATTTTTGTAACGACCGAAGAACTTATAATATACAAGGCTTGTATTGTATTATGTTATTCTTTGATCGTTACAAAAATTTATTTATATAAATAACCATTTTAAGAAGAAATTATTATTGAGGTAATAATTCAAATAATTTAAATAATGAAATAATAGAAACAAATTTCTATCGATATATTATAGAAATTGATTTATTCAGAAATGTATATTCATTATAAATATTTACATTGTATAAATTCATTTATATAATTATTTGCATAATAAATACGTATTTAAATAATGAATGTATAAATAAATTTGTAAGCATTATGAAAAATTATTTGTTTAAAAAATTGTTCAAATGATGGAATTGTTCGAATTTTTGTAATTATGTACAAAATGTTGATTTGTACAACATATAATTTCCCAATCACGTTAAATTTTGTGCTTTGCGAATTTCGATTTATGTTTTTATTTTGAGGTCGACCTGTCAATGAATTAGTTGCTTGCATTCATTATATGTATGTTCTTCGGCTAAACAAAATGACAGAACCGAATCATAACCGAAACCGGAACTGAAATCCAGAACCGAAAAACAACAGTTATAGAACCGAAATAATATTGGTTCTCAAGAACCGTAACCGTAACCGATATAAGCCAGAACCGAGATTCTCGTAACAGCTATAACATCATTTCGGTTCTTCATAACTGTTTCAGTCATAACCGACATTCAACATATGTATAACCGTCTTAAACATGTATTTTCAGAACCGTTTCAACCCCTGCTTTCAACGCCTTCTAATGTATCCTGACATAATAGTCTGTACTTTAGGAAAATCAAAATGTCTATATGATTTTTGCAGTTTCCTCATCGTAGGCTTCTGATAAATTATTTACAAATTAGAAACTCTATGTCCAGTTAGCTTCGATTTAAAAGCAATTTGAATGATCACCAAAGATATTTTCAAAAAGTAACTATAAATGATTGAATATACAATATACACCTTTTAACCGAAGCGAAGGCTTCTGATAAATTACTTGAAAATTATGAACTCGATGTCCATGTCCAGTTAGCTTCGATTTAAAAGCAATTTGAATGATATTTTCTAAAAGTAACAATAAATGATTGAATACACACCTACTGATCGAATGTATTAACAAAATCATATATTCAGCGATACTGTAATTCCGTATGTAGCAGACGTTAAAGAAATTAGTATTGAAAGTTTGCATCGTTACCTGTAATCGAAGCAGAACTTCGTCGTGTGCGCTCGAAAGCTCGGTAGCTTCTTCGACCGAGGCGCCGAGCTTCGTTAATTCCGGCTGGACTTCTAGTACCTTCAACCTGAGCCATTCTCCACTCTGTCAGAGGACAAACAAAAATACAGAAATTACATTATATATACACATTCCAAAGAATTGATGAAATCAAGGAAGGATAGTTACTATAAAAATGGCATATACGAGGTTTTATGAAAGAAAACCGGACTCTGTCAGTTTCCTTGCGAAAATACTACAGTTTTATAGAATAACAATGAGAAAAGAGTTAGGTCGCGTAAGGTCTTCATGATGTTCCTCATATCAAGCTCAATGCTCAATAGATCGACTAGAAAAAATCGTAAATGAACTTTTAAGCATTCGATGTGAAGGGGAAATTTCAATTCTTTAAACCTACGGTGGTTTCAGTCCCAAGAGAAATTTGTCAACGCTTTTATAGACGTTTCACTTCGTAACAGTTTGGGCAAGAAACTGTTTTCAGTTTCCCAGACGCTGCTGTATCCCGCAAAAATCTGTAGTCGCCAGGAGAAACGCCGCATGTCACATTTTCAAAAACTTTCAGTTTATGCATTAAATGAGATTTATAGTATAGTATTTACGTCTTTATCAGAAAAAAAATCATGAAAATAAATTCGAAAGGCTTAAAAGCATAATGCAATTGAACCGATATCCTATGGCGAAGCATTAAAGTAAAAGTATGCGACATGCGGCGTTCTTCCTGACAATCACAGAAATATCTTAGATAAAAATAAACGATGGATAGCAAAAGTAGGTTTCAAGCTTTCAATTAAGTCCGAGTTTTTATTGTTGCATTATTTTTTCTAACAAAATTATCACAGTTCAAATATCGACAATTTCTTGAGCATTGGGAAATGTAGTACACAAATACTTTCTGGGTCCACTGTATATGTATACATAATATATGTAAAACATACATATAATATATAAATAAAAATTTAGTATTAAAAGATTGATTTTCATTTGATTGAAAGCACAGTTAAAAAATCTAACATTTTTCATTATTATTTAGTAAAAGAAAAAATGTTAAATGGATCATCTTAGCCATTTTAGTTCCAAGGTTTGAGTTAATAGTGTACGTTTTGATTAAATCGAGTCTACTGTCTTGAAGATGCATGTACATATATCGTTTTTCCTGCGACCTACTGAAAGCGGCAACTGCAAATGGCATAACCTAATATTTACCGGCAATTTTCCGTCGACGACTTGTAGAAGGCAATGGTCGTACACCGACGCGCAGTAGAAAATGACTCTCTGATACCTTTTAGGGAATCATACGCAACGATCTAAAAAACGGAGTGATCATCAAACCCAGTCGGAACATCGGAATGAGAATTTTATTCAGATCTCGAATAGGTTCAGCCAAACATGACGGTGGAATGTGTAAACCTCCTTCTACAATCTATTTAGGGCAAGTTGATACATCTTGGACCTAACATCTTTCTTTCTTTAACTATTATTACTAATTCTATTTATTTATTATTACTAATTCTATTTATTTATTATTACTAATTCTATTTATTTATTATTACTAATTCTATTTATTTATTATTACTAATTCTATTTATTTATTATTATTAATTCTATTTGTTTATTATTACTAATTCTATTTATTTATTACTACTATTTATTATTACTAATTAATTTATTTACTTGCAACTTCCGATTTTGTTTACAACTTGCAGTTTCCTGTCATAATAGGGGAAACCGGGGCTAGAAGTTCCCGGGGTAATTGTTCCGATCCTTGTTTATAAAAAAGGAGAAGAATGCGAGATTCATTTCCAGTTGTTTTTGTAATAACAGTGGGCAAAGATTTCTATGTATGCTATGTAAACCAAACTAGATTTATGGCATCAATAAATAAATAATTAATTAAAAGTGGGCAAAGACACGCTGTTGTGAATTTTTGTGGCGTCCGCGATAGTGTAACTTGTGTTTTTAACGAAGGCTTCATTACGACGTATCAGATAAGTAAATATTATTCCATCTTTACTTTTTGGTCTATTTCGATTATTTATTATCGATGTCACTGATGGTTTTATCCTACTGGATCAAATGACATATTTAAGAATATGTTGTAATAGGTTTTATTAGACATTTCACGCCTTTTAGTATTATAATAAAAAAAAAATAAAAACCATCGCGGGAAACTTCAACAAACGTCACACGACTTTGTCCAGATTTATTAAAACACTAAACGATGGACAAGAGGCAACAATAAGATATATTGTAGAAAAAAAACAGAATCGTCTTTAACGAGCATGAAGAAAAGATTGTGGCAAAATACCTTTTGAAATGTTTATCTATTTATTTTAGTTTTCTTCCACAGGAAGCCAGAAAATTAGCGTTCGAATGTGCAAGAAAATTGAACTTGCACATTCCACCTTCTTGGTAATTTCATACCCAAGATAATATTTGAGTTATCATATTGTTTTGATGTTCTATTAAACGTAGCATATTTTTGTTCACCTGAACCTAAATAAATCAATATTATTTACATAACAGTGTTGTATTTAATGATATTTTATAAATTTTATTCTTTAGTAATTACTTGCCCCACAACGACAAATAAATGAAAAAAAATAGATAGAATAAATTAAATAATAATAAATTTAACAATAAATTACTCGTTAAAGATGAGAGCATTTATACTATTTATATTATCTATATATATTATATTTATACTATTTCTATGTCATTTTAAGAAATGTTTTTTCAAAATCGGAACATTTAGCCCCGTTCGACCCTATTGTAAAATAGAAGTGTTCGATGACTTTTTAATTCATCTCTCATAATAAGACAGCGTATCTTTATGCAAAATAAAAATTTTCCACCTGAATCGCAACAAACTGGAGTGAAATAGAAATTTATTTTCTTTCTTAGTACGATGAATGGGTTCAAAACAATGTAACAGTATTGTTAAATTCTTCTAATGTTGTTACTGTCTTGAATTACATCTACTCATTTTTGTCATAAATGCATAAAACTTATATGTGTTAATGCATAAAATGTATATGTATTTTTATCTTGAAGCAATTTTACACACCACTTGTTAAGATTAAATTGCCATTCCAGTATATGTAATATCGCGTGACTATGTATTTCTTTTTTTGTCGAACAAGTTTAAGTGATAATGAATAGGTACGCGAGGTATCGTATAAGTAATTACTATCACGAGACATGTTTGATTACTATTACTGACCTGTGTAAGCGTTTTCACTTTCGAAAGTGTTACTTCCGTGTGAAATTTAATACCTCAACAAATAGTAGCATTAATAATTAAGTTGTAGATCTTTCTGTCTTTACAATGTATACAATGAATTTATATGGCAAACCAAGTAGATTTACAGTAAACCTAAATTATGAAAAATTTCATCAAGCAATTAACAGCAAAAGTGTAGTCATGCGTATTAAGTTTCCTACTAATTTTTATTATCATACACATTTTTTGGTATATGGTTCATATAACGTAACCAACCACAGACTTGTAACACGAGCAACTTTCTAACTGACGTATTTTATAAAATTGAAATGTTTATAGAAATTGTATTGAAAGTATAATCAGAATAATGATACTTTCTGAAAATAATACTAAACATTGGAACTGCTAGCACATAGATGTGAACTACAGCCAATTTAACGTTGATTAAAAGCAAAATTTGTTGTGTGGAAAAACGATTATTCGAAGTAATCAAGCAGAATGGTGGTAGTACAAGTTATTGATATTAGAATATTTATGTTTTTGTATTCATTTCAGCACTGTTCCTATACAAATTTCACTAGGTTTCTCTACGTTACGTTATTATGTACAATTTACAACAACTATATAACGCTTTTGTTAGTTCTTAGTACAGTTTTCTTCTTCATAAATTGGCCGCCATCATTTCCTAACCATCCATTACTTTTATTATTAAGCTGCTTAACATTTTTTATTGTAAACAGTAGTGTTCTTATATTACTATACTATTTTTATACTATACTATTTTATACTATACATATTAAACTACATATACTACTATACTACTATACCACTATACTGTTATACCATAATACTGCTCTACCACTATACTGCTATACTACTATACTGCTATGTACTTATACTGCTATACCACTATACTGCTATACCGTTACTTAAATTTTTTTATTGTAAACAGTAGTGTTCTTATACCACCATACTATTTTTATACTATGTATACTAAACTATACTGCTCTACTGATATACTCTTACTTAAAAATTTTTATTGTAAACAGTAGTGTTCTTATACTACTATACATTTTTATACTACACATATTAAACTATACTACTGTGTACTATACTACTATATTGCGCTATACTGCCATATCACTATACTGCTATACTACTATATTGCTATACCGTTGTACCACTGTACTGCTATACTGCTATACTGTTACACTACTATAACACTATAGTATGTTAGAAATGCCAATTATACAATCCGCATAATTGAATCCTTTGCAATGTTCATTGACTGTATTACGGACAATGTATAATATTATGTTATATTAATAAAATATTATATACAACTCTAGCATTACTCTACTCTTTTACACTACACTATACTATTTTATACTATAATGTACTATACTATTTTATGTTGTACTTTGCTATACTACTTTATATTATACTATACTATTTTTGTAGTTTGTTTAGGCACGGGACTAATCTTCTATTTTTCCAAGGATAAAACATATGTTTCTGCACGAATTTGCTTTACATCTACTCTTTGGGAACATATGTATCTATCATGTAGAAGCAGAGCTTTGTGCGATAAAAGAAGCTAAGAGAAATTTCGAAACACATGGAACAATCTTGCTCCTTGTTCCGCCAGTCTATTTCAAATCGCTCAGCGCGTTGGAGCTAACGTAAGTGAACACCGAGAAACCATCTCAGTCGACGTTTGTTTATCGAAACGACGCCAAAATATCACGCACGGGAGGATCGATTATGTCTGTGAAAGTTTGGCGATCGTTAATTTCCGCGTTTCTGATCCTGAAAATAGCTACCGACATTCGCAGTCGTGTAAACACGTCAACGGGTTAACGAACGAATCGCTGGATGGGGAAATGATCGATGAACAGTGGCGTGAGTTGCACGAAAACCGGTATAAAGCTTCATTATCGATGGCCACTGGGTAATTATACTCAGCGTAATAAGTTGCTAGTAACCTTGCGCGCAGCCGGGCGATCGTTTTACTTGTACGAGCTTCAATCACAGATTTCTCACAGCTTGCTAACAGTTTAATGTTCTTTAGTTAATTTATTCCAGTATATTCTAAAATATTCTGGGTCTATTCTAGTATATTCTAGTATACTATGGTTATAGTATACTCTAGTACATTCTGGTATATTCTGGTATACATATTCTGATATATTCTAGTATGTCCTGATATATTCTGGAATATTCTAGGATGTTCTAGTATATTCTAATATATTCTAGTATATTCTGGTCTATTCTTGTATATTCTAGAATATTCTAGTATATTATGGAATATTCTGGTATATTATAGTATATTCCAGTATGTTCTGATGTATTGTAGTATATTCTAGTATATTCTAGTACATTCTGGTATATTCTGGTATATTCTAGTACGTGCTTGTATATTTTGGTATATTCTAGTATGTATATTCTAATATATTCTGGTCTATTCTTATATATTCGAGAATATTCTAGTATATTATGGTATATTCCAGTATGATCTGATATATTGTACATATTATAGTATATTCTAGTATATTCTAGTACATAAGGTAAAGGCACCAGTATATTCTGGTACGTTTTGGTATACTCTGGTATATCCCAGTATGTTCTAGTATTTTCTACTATACTCTAGTATATTCTAGTATATTCTAGTATTCAAGTATATTCTAGTACATAATTGTTACCGTTCTTAAACGAACAAATACACTCTCCGTAAGAATAAGAAAGCACAGCTTATGTTTTGAAAATACATTTGTCATATAATTACTAGTAAATTCTACAACTGCAAATGTAAAGTTTGTAGTACGTAACCGGAATAAAATGACACAAGAGCAAACTTTACGTTTCCCAGTTGTACATGAGCTGTTGAATAACAAAGTATGTACAATATAGTTAATAAAATGTGTAATAACGTTTTGTGATTTGCATTTATTTAAAAAGGCTATAGATTAATAAAAATGGGCCGTGCAGAATAACTAATTGTAAGTGCTCGCGAAATATATGTAAGCGTAAGGCACATGCATGTACGCCTTGGGGAATCGGAACGTTACGGAGGTGGCGCCACGAGATGGGAAAGAGTGGAGGCTGTCGAGAAAAGACGGAAAGAAGGAGAGATAGAGATTTTGAAGACTAAGAATTGAAATTGATAATAGCAGCTGACGGAGAGATTGTGAATTGGGAGACGAGTGCTTGTCCAACATCTGTTGTTAGCATCGGTTGAGATTTGTTCAACAAGCACCAATTGACAGAGAAGTGGGAGCATAAACATTAATTGTCGATTCTCTTATTTTTAGGTTAGTCAACCACGTGCAATTATTGTAACTCTAGTCTGATTCATTGCATTAAATTAAGTTATTCTCTTATTTTTAGACGAATCAAGGTGTGTTTATTGCCTCAATAACCCTTCCACATATTATATATATATCATATTCTCAACTTATTAATATTATTATTAATTAAAAGATTTACAACTTATTAAATGAACCCGATATAGTTCCAATTATTATTATCATGATCCGAGACAGGAGCAAGAAATTTTGCGCTAGCGATATTATATAGAAAAATGAACATCAAATTTATTGTTGGAAAAACGAATACCACAAAATATTTAGAAATTATTGATGAACAAATAAAGGCATATGCTCTACAGGTGTTGCTGAAGATAAATTTATTTTTCAATACGAAAACTCTGTGGTTCATACTGCAAAGGAAGCGAAAGAATACTTTCCCTGAAAACAATTTAAATTTTAGATCAACCTGCAATGTCTCTCGTTCTTCAACATTTTTAAAAATACTTGGGAGAATCTTGTCAGAGTAGTACACAAAAATAGCAGACAATTTTGAAACCGTTCAATGATTTTAAAGTACGTATTCCAGAGAAGTGAGAAGAACTGACACAGAACAATATTAAAAAATTATATAAATCCTCACCCCGAACAGAACCACTGCTGTCATTAAATATGAAGAAGGCGTACGAAAATATTAAATACAAAATATCATTCACAATAAAACTGGATTACTATAATACATCTGCGTGTGCGACTTTTTCCGCGTTGCAAGTAGAATGTGGTCGCGATGGTCGGACAAGTTTTTGCGAGTAAGATATCATTTTATTGACGAAGAGATCGTATAACGTTGACAGAACAAGGTTAGGTATCTGACATAATTGCTTCCGAAGCTTTTTTAAACATTCAACTACATTATTAATACCAAGGTCACAATCACCCCGTTGCAGGCACAAAATATGTACGATGTCTTAATGTCTAAATTACATGGGAACCATCTTTTGTAAATACAAACGACGTTAACTGAATTTGGGCAAAAAATAAGTACACAATGTAAAGAATATTCGTCCATCCTTTAAAAACGAGTAGCTTTTTTACAGCTCGAATTTTTTTGAGACGTCAGAAGGATAAGTTTGCTAGCTGATGTGCAAATAACTTTTTTAAAAACTACTATAAGTCACAATTGCCATGAAGAAAGTACAGGTCATGATTTTTAAATTTGTTATCTCTGCCTATAACGAAAATTTGAAACATGCCTTTTGTAAATCTAATTAATTTGTTGTAATAAAATGTGTTGTCATGTTTTATTAAATTGCGTCGACTCATTTTTGTCATAAATGCACAAAATCAGCAGTTTCATTATTACTGTTTTAAATTTGACCATTTTGATGATTTGAAACGTATAAAATCTGATTAAATCTAAATCTAAAATCTAAAAAGATTTAAGGACATCGGTGTACTACTTTCACAGAGCTTAACAAGATGATTAAAAAAGGAAAGAATTTTTTATTTGGTTCCTTTGGCTTGTAATCGATGCAGACAATTTTTATTTTGCATAAAGATCCGCAGTCTAGTTATAACAAATGACTGCAGGTTTTAATGTGAAATAAGCATTTTCTGCATCGATTGCGAAAAATAGGAGTTGGATAAACACTTATTTCTCCCTTTAGTAGTTTCAACAGTTCATTAATTTTCCCAATAAATTCTTCAAAAGTTTTTACTGTTTCGTGTGTTATCTACACATTTTTATCATTGGTGCATAAAATGCGCAGTTTAGTTATTAAAATAAATTATTTCATGTTTGTGCAATTTTTATGGATTTTCGACGTGCTGAGTTATTGTACCTAATAATTGCGGATTGGTGCATTTATGACAAAAATTAATAGATGAAACGTAAAATTACAATAAATTATAGATCTCGATATATCTTCCCCATCATATTAAAATTATTAAAGGAAAAAGGAAACTTCTGTTTGGCTCCCGTATTTTTACAGTTAATGATGAAAATTTTTATTTATTTACGGACGAGCAATCTAATAATAACATAAAACTTCATTAATAATTGCAGCTTGCTAATTTTAACGGTTACTATTGTGTTACAATTAAAAGGGATCGGAACGACAGATATAACGAAACACGGCACTATTGAAAGCGTATTTGGCTCCTGTATTTTTACAGTTCGTGATGACAATTTTTATTTTACATACGGATGAGCAATCAATAATAATAATAAAATGTAAATTTCATTAACAATTACAGCTTGCTAATTTTATCGGTTACTATTGTAGTACGAGGGATCAGAACGACAGATATAACGAAACACGGTGCTGTCGGAAGCGTTATATTTTTAACGAGACCTGTTGCACGCAGAACGTCCGCGTTCAGTTTCCGATTTCTATTTTTAATGACGGCATCATCACTCGCGATATTGAAGCATCCGTGTGCTCCTTTTTTCATCGGTCTTTCATCGCTCAGCAGGCTTTCAATAAATACGAGCAGCGATTGAAACCGGTTGTCAATATGCTGTTGCCAGATTAAAACTTTTCCAATCACGTTGAATCGCGATAGACATACTACGAAAGTGTCACAATTACTGTTCGTTTGTCGGATCAACGTTGCATTTAATTAGAACTCATTGGTATTCGCGTGCGGAAACGCTCTGGACGAGATCTGTCTACACAAATTGTTATCGATACATTAACGTTTTGTAATTTTGCATTGTATGATAAAAAACAAATTCAACAAACAAATTTCTCTAAGATCCAAGCGTTTTATTAATCTGGTCTTTTTCAACACGAAACAAACCTTTGTGTCGGCCGTAATGTAAAACTACAACTTTAAGCTTGATCTGCCTTATTGTTAGATCATTTACAATACACTAAAGATTTATATCTTTACCGATTAAAAAACGCACACGCTCCACACAGCACAGTGGGCAAAAATTTGCGGGATATCATATTTTATAAGTAGTGAGAAAAAACCACCATGTACAGTGCTTTGTTGTGAAATACAAATTTATTTTGTAGAAGTTACTAACGTTTTACACCCTTCAGGCCTATTTGGGCCAACCTGTATGAAAGGGCCATTGTGCTTTTCAACTTTATAAAAGATCAATTTTTACATTTTTACTACGTTTTTATTTGTTTAATTACACTGTCCAACAGCCAAAAATCGTTTCGATTATCACTTTTAGCGCTGATTGCGAATCTGTCCTTAATTTTGCTCCTAGACGCACAGTTTCCGAGAAATTTGAGTTTGAAAAAAGACATATTTTTCAACTATAAACAAATATTGTGATGTTATTATGAACGATATTGAATTGTTCTTTACAGCAAGAGATTCTGTAGACTTTCCTAAATACAGTGATATCTAATATTAATACATTATTACACTTTAAACATGTTTAAACAATCATTAAAGACGGACCACTTTTGCACCAATTTTTTACGATATTTTTGAATTTATCTCAAAAAATAAGGGGCCAGCAGAAAATCGAACTATACCAGGCGATAGAGCAGACTCTTATCTTGAGAAACCACCCTTCCAAGTTTCCAAACGTCGACGTTTTTTTCGAACCAGAAAGCAAAATATCTTCGCCCGACATGAGTCGCCGTGAGACGCGCTTACCGCTAGAACGGTCGAGCAGAATTCTCTACAGGGTGTCCCAAAATTCCTTCAACAGCCGGAAATGGGAGGTTCCTGACGTTATTTGAAGCAACGTTTTCCTTTGCAAAAATGTTATCCGCGGCTTTGTTTAGGAGTTATTAACGAAAAACACGGACCAATCAGAGTGCGAACTAGACGTGAGTTGGCACAGTCAGCCAATAGACAGTTGGCCCGCCAACTAGACTGTGCCCACTCGCGTCTAGATCGCGCTCTGATTGGTTCGTGTTTTTCGTTAATAACTCCTAAACAAAACCGCAGATAACATTTTTGCAAAGGAAAATGTTGCTTCAAAAGATCTCAGGAACCTCCCATTTCCGGCTGTTGAAGGAATTTTGGGACACCATGTATAAGACTCCCACAGTAAGAATCGAAACGTCAAAACAAATTTGAAAGTTGGACCGTGTTATTAGTAGCGGATTTTTATGCATTTATGGCTTTGTCAGAATTTATTCAAATTCTGAATAAACTGAAAACCATATTTTATTTGGTTTTCCCTTCGTAAAAATCGTGTAGAAAAATTGCAAATTGCATAAACTTCTGCAGTCTAGATATTACATTCTAAATTAAAATAATAAGTCAAATCCAGTTGATTTAAATTTCCCGCGTGCCTACACAATTAATTTAAAGAGATAGTCGAATGACCGACATCTAAGTCATTGTGTCTCTACTATTTGGCATAACAAGTAACAAGTGTGCATCGCTGAGGTACACTACCGACTAAAAGTATGGAATCACAGCGTAAATTCAGAGAAACAGGAGGTTTATGAGAAGACCTGATTGCCTTTAGAACAATCAAGCAAGTTTAACTTGTCAAAAAAACTTACGAGCATTATGTTTTACATTTTGTATTATTTTTTTTATCAATTATTTTTCTTCAAATTGCTCTTTTATTAAACAACCGCCATCCGTGCTTTCCATGCTTCTTGTAGAAGTTGCCAAAGATGTCCCTTTAGAAAAGTGCGTTCCGGACATTCTCTTACACTTGGTGTATAAACAATGTGACCATACGACCCGTTTTGAACGGGACCGTCCCGTTTTTAGGTAGTCTGTCCCGTTGTCCCCAAGCAGATCTTCAGGACGCCGAAATGTCCCGTTTTTGAAAAGAGAGCAGCCCACGGTAGCAATTTCAAAAAAGGACGCGAAAACTCTAAAAGTCTCATACATTGAAGAGTTTGTTTTTCAGAATAAGTAAGACCACATAAATTATTTACTTTCACGTGTTCATTCCTGTTTTTTCATTAATAAATACAAACTATGAAGAAATATGCGTTTCCTGGAGTACACATACTTTTCCCTAAAAACACTGTCCAACAAATTTCAACTTTTTTTATGTTCCCAGTATACTGTTGGGTCCTTCTTATAGAGTTTTTTGCGCTGATTCCGAATCTGTCCTTAATTTTTCTCCTATACATACAGTTTTCGAGGAACATGGCTTTGAAAAAAAAACATATTTTTCAACTTTAAACAAATATTGTGATGTTATTATAAAAGATATTGAATTGTTCTTTACAGCAAAAGATTCTTTAGACTTTCCCGAATCCAGTGATGTATAATATTAATGCATTATGATTGTTTAAACATGTTTAACGGGCGAAGATATTTTGCTTTCTGGTTCGAAAAAAAACGTCAATGTTCCAGACTTGAAAGGGTGGTTTTTCAAGATAAAAGTCTGCTCTATCGCGTGGTATAGTTCGATTTTCCACTGGACCCTTATTTTTTGAGATAAATTGTAAAATATCCTCAGAAATTGGTGCAAAAGTGGTGTCTCTCCGTGTTTAATGATTGTTTAAACATGTTTAGATCTTTTGCTGTAAAGAACAATTCAATATCTTTTATAATAACATCACAATATTTGTTTAAAGTTGAAAAATATGTTTTTTCTTCAAAGCCATGTTCCTCAAAAACTGTGCGTATAGGAGAAAAATTAAGGACAGATTCGGAATCAGCGCAAAAAACTCTATAAAAAGGACCCAACAGTATATTGGGAACAAATTTGGTGTTGGACAGTGAAATTAATAGATGTCCCGTTTCGAGGAAAAAAATAAATGGTTTACGTTATGTATAAACTATACAAGAGCATTATGGACATAATGAAATGCTGAAATCTATTTAGAAATATCATTCTATTTATCGATATATTCGATTTTTACGTATAAAGTTTACGTATAAATTAAGTGTAAACCAATTTGTACGAGGTGGTCTAAGACTTTTGCACACTGCTGTACGCATAACCATTCCGGGAATTATTGTAATCATTGCTGTTAACGCAATCCGTTTGCATTACAAAGAAAATGCCTGCCGGAGGAACAGGTGGTAACGTAAACGTATCGTAACGACTGGTGACTAGTAGCCGCGAAATTTTAATGCACGCAGCCGACATTGGTACTACTTCGATGGTGACATCACATCCCTTTTTGCACACGCCAGTTTATTTGCAGCGAATCGTCGTCGTGCCATTCTAAATCCTTCGCTTACGCGCGATCGCCACTCCGCCAGAAGAATTCTATCCACTCCGCCCACACTCACGGTCTTTTGATCATTCAAATTCAAACGGCGCGTCACGTCGCCTTGATCTTTCAGATCAAATTTCGAGAACGGAACATCTCGCGGGCACGCATTCGTGGGAATAATGATAACGGTCTCCTGAATTAATGAATACCATTCATCTTGATTAGCGAGCCGGCACGTTTGATCTTCCTCTCGTTTTGTAACTTCTTTCACTAAATTGACTTACAAATTGCGGTTCTCTGTTTTAAATTTATAATTAGCCGCACCGTTCAACGATCAGTGTTACATTGTTGGAAATTTTCAACCTTTGCTAAACTTGGAATTCGTTGTTATAAACATTCACAAAAAGTTGTGCATATTTTTAAGTAGAATGTGATTCCGAAATAAAATATATGGGTTTATGGTAAAAAAAGACAATTAAAAAACTAGTAGTACCATCTGACTACCCACTCGAAACACTAAAGGACATGTGTCAGTTTGTTTTTTTTAAATCACGTGTCTTCGAGACTTTTTACAATCTCAACTTAAATGGGACACCCTGTATATTATATTTAGAATATATATATAATTAACACAGATTTACAAATTGCATTTTTTAAATTTTCAGTATAAGCCCGCATAGAAAAGTTGTAAACAGCAATTTCTAATATTTTCTCTGTAATTTCGATTGCTTGTAATTTTTCAAAAAAAATTTTTACGTCTTGTAGGAAACTAATTGCTCCAACTTATCAAATAAATTTAATGTGCAATAATTTGTCCAATATTTAAAAAGTTATCGTCCTTTTAAAAGTGTCCAAATATTACTGTCATTCACTGTACATATGGTACATATGTACCATTCCAAGAACATTTGTTTACGGTATAACATATCACTAGGGATGGGATCAAGTACCTCGCAAACAGGTTCGAACCTTGATTGATGGAATTCGAACTCTCTATAAGTACTTCGAAAAAAAAAAATAGTATTCCCAAGTATACTCGAACCTTTGCCAGACAGTTTCGAACCCTTCACGAGTACTGTGGTAAACGTAAATAATACTTGCAAGTATACTCGAATCTTTGTCGAACAGTTTCGAAACTTTCGAAATTTTTATGAATGTCGTTACGAATTTCCGTATTCTTGCAAGCCAGAGTTGGGCAAAAATTTTATTTGTTAAATTGTATTTTTTATAGGCAGCTATTTTTTTATAGCAGACAAAAAACGCGCACGTGTTCATTGTACATATATACAAAATAGAAGAAATAAGAGAAGACCAAAAACTATTTATGTATGCAATCTGATGTCCAAGATTCGAGTACTACTTGTGAACGTTTCGATTTCTTTAACATCGAAGTACTTATAAGTATCTTTTCGAAACTTGTTTGTACTCATTCCGAGGTTCGATAACTACTCGTATACAATGAATACTTTTCAAGTATAATCATTGAAACTTTTATTGCTTTCAAGTAGTAATCGAAACCCATGAAATGAAACTTGGTTATTGAACTTGACTCGGATTCGTGAGTACCTATTGAACTTGATCCCATCCCTACATATCACTCCATAAGATGAAAACTTTGAAAACGCTAATATTGTATAAGTAGACAGCGGATTTTATGCATTTATTACAAAAATGAGTAGGTTTGATTAAAAAGAGTAAAAACATAGAAAGAATTGAAAATACTGTTATATTGGGTTGGCAAGAAAGTAATTTCGGTATTTTAAGGTGAAATAAAGCCCAATTTTTTTTTTATTCCAGCAATGAACTTTAATGAATAAGATATTTTCCATTTTGTTCGATGATTTTTTGCCAAAAAGAATAAATAAGGAAATACTTTATTGATTAAAGTTCATCGCTTGAATAAAAAAACAAAAATTGGGTTTTACTTCACCTTAAAATACCGAAATTACTTTCTTGCCAACCCAATATTATTTGCAACCTGTTAACCATATTGAGAGAGAAATTGAATCTCTATTTCACTCCAGTTTGTTGCAATTCAGGTACAACATTTTTATTTTTCATAAAGATCCGCTGTCTACTAATAAGGCAACGCTCTCGCACAAACATTTATTAGAGAAACTCGTACAGAAGGAAGTTTATTACAGTAAGCCTGTAATAATGTAGCATCTGTTCTGTGTCCAATTATCCCACCATCGCTGTCACGGGGTTAAATAACCAATTAGAAGAAGGGAAAGAGCCTCTCGAATAAATCCAATTCTAAACTGTCCATTCTAAGTGCCCGAAGAGTTAAAATTAAGATTTCACAAGCTTGGACGATCTCGGCGACTATCCCGAGAGGCTATCCCGAGAGGCTATCCCTCTTCGTGAACGCGTTCATGCACTCCCGTCGATTGGATGTCACGAGGGAATTGCTATAATTAATACCCGATATGATAACGAACTCGGGCGTAGTATAAATTCTGATATAATAATAATTGCTGTGAAATGTAAGAGAGTATACAAAGAATTTACGATGCTGCTTCTCCTGCTTATTAACCGTTCCGAGTAGAACTATTATTATACAGGGTGTCCAGGGTTTTAATGGACAAACTTGGGGAGCATATCCTACAAGTGGAAATAAGAAAAAAATGTTATTTGAAGTTTAGTTTGCTCAGAAACGCTTTATTACGAAGTTATAAACAAAGAAAGTTAGAATTGATGACGGTGGATTTTACTTTACTGAACATTGAAAAGTCGAAGGTGTTTATTTGATTATTTCAAAATGTCGTCCTTGGGCGCAAATACAAGGTTGACATCGATTTTTCATGGAGCTTATTACAGAATAAATCTCTTACTTCTTTTGTTGAAGTAACTTCTGCACTGTAGACTCTATCTTTTAAAGTTCCCCATAAATCAAAATCGAGAGGAGTTAAATCGGAGGATCTGGGAGGCCATAGACCTTTCAATGTTGAGTAAAGTAAAATCCACCGTCATCAATTCTGACTTTATTTTTAAGAACTAAATTTTAAATGCTTTCGGCGCACTGGTTCGATCAAGTATACTACATAAACACTATTTGAAAATTTTCACAAAATCTTTATTTCAAAGTTTCGATCTTTTTTTAGATCATTCTCAAGAAATTTCTAAGAATTGCGTCTGTAAAATAATAATAAATGCTGTTTTTTTTTTTTTAAATGTGTCTTTAAGCCATTAAGGACAGATGCTACTTACTTGTGTTACGTCCCGGAGTCTGGCTTACGCGAAATTATCGTTCGGCGACCCATTCCCCTTACTGGACGATCAAATGCGATACAACCTTTTGTCCACGCGGCACGTACGTCCGGCGTCTGACTGGGAACCACGACTTTCGCGGACACGCGGATACTACTTAACGCTTACAGGTAGTAGATTCGCCCGAAGCGGCGGACGAGAGCTAGACAATTCGGACGGCGCGAATCTTCGCTGGGAAATGTTTAACGACTTATCGGACAATCGGATGAGAACTGCTCTCGTTGCTCGTTGACGGCTGCAATCGAATCGGCTGGGCCGCTGTAGGGAAAACGATGATCCACACTCGTTCTGGGAAGATCACGTAGCTGCTGGTCCTCGGCTGACGGAAATACCCCGTGGCTGCTGTCCTCCGTTTCGCGTCCGTTGACGCGCGCGAGCTTCCGCGATTGATAATGACGACCGGCGCGGCGCGGCGTGTGATACTCGTGTTAGAGAATGCGTCGAACTGATATATTGAAAGAAAGAGAGGCTTCTGCGTTTCCCGTTGAAACCAGAGGAATGCACCGAGCCTGGGTAAGCTCAGACGTGCGAGTTGGAAACGCAGAAACAGGTAGAACGTGAATCGAAAGGAGAGTATCACAACCGCGAGGATGTAAGGAGGTGAACTATGCGAGACTCACTTATTAAATTAATACTGGGATTATATTTGTAACGTACGAATTAAGATTACAATGAATTAGAAGCGCGTAAGAAGGCGGATGAGAACGAGGACTCGTTGGAGTCCTGACCGGGACATCCAGGAGGCGACGAGCCTCGCTGGAGTCTTGACGAAAGTGTCAGACTGACTGACTGAATCGAACTGCACAACTGAACTGACTGGACTAACTGAACTCGTTTTGGGATCGGGGGGTCGAATGTATAGGTGTTTTATGGTCTACGCTATGTGTCGGATGTTATGAGATGTGCGATTAATGATTACGGGGAATGCTACGTGATACGGCTACGGGGAATACATTAAGATATGATTATTATACAAGGGTTAAGATAAGAATGAAGGTATGGTATGACGTGAGAATAGGATGTGGTGATCGGAGCGGAGTATGATTACTTATATCTAACGAATATTATTAATAATTATTGTTACAATATCCTACTCTTATTAACTATGCTTATAACCTATGGCAACACGTCGGCAGACGTGACACTTGCTTAGTGCAATATAAAGTAATATTTCATGTTATGAATTTTAGTGAGACACGTGTTGACGCTATGGCACTCTAACTTTATTTGTTTATAATTTTGTAATAAAACGTTTCTGAGCAAACTTCAAATAACATTTTTTTCTTATTTTCACTTGTAGGATATGCTCCCCAAGTTTGTCCATTAAAACCCGGGACACCCTGTATATTATATTGACCGTACAGGCGTGTAAGTACTTTTGGTATAGTTTTCTTCGCCATCAAACCAGAGCCGACAGAGGAGAGAAATTGACTTAAAAGGGGTAGACTTGTCTTTTTTTTCCAGGATTGCAAGGGTGCGGGATGCGCTTTCTCATTTCTCGATAACGCAAAAATGGGGTTTTTCAGTAGTCAAAAGCGATAGATGAAAGATCAATCTAGGTCGCGATCGTTCTCTAAAGTCCAATTTTTACGTTTACGATGCGTAATTGGCATTACTCGGCAGCGTAATTTGCATTATTCGAAAGCATGCAGCTGCGCGTGTAGCGATTAGGTTGTTGCATATGAATTGTCCGATTTCAGAATGCAAATGTCGCAATGCGTTTCGATCAAGAAATACTATTACAGTTGACAGGTTCATTGTATGTCATTTTGAGGTACAAAGCTTACGATCCTATTTTCAATTTTAATTTACACATTTTCCTTTTAAATAGATTTGATTTCAACATCAATCAGTGCGATTGTCGCGTGCTCTTTTACAAGGGTCCCATCGAAATCACCGACACAAATTTCCCCGACACGGTTTTCACCGACTCCAGATTTGACCGACAATAATATTGGCCGACAACGCCTTTAACCGAAAACGATTTTGATCGACAACGAATTTGATCGACGACGATTTTGACTGACAACGAATTTGAACGACAACGAATTTGATCCACAACGACTTGAGACGATCACAGTCTGTACAGTATTTTATCGATAAATGTCCCAAATGTCTGGCCGATAAATGTCCCAGAACGATCCCCACTACTGCGGGGTGTACCACCTGGAGGGGCCATGAAACTCGAGAGGCCTCGGTCGCCGAGAAGCATGACTCATACGGCTCGGGTATATCGGTGAGACCACACTAATTCGAATGTCACAACTTCTTTATTTTCATTATTTTTTTATGAAACTTTCACCAACATATTCGTGGCATTTTTCTAATGCAAAATGATACCAAACACGATATAATTTCCACTGTATTTAGTGGTTTAATTGACGATGAGAGTTACGGCTACAAGGAAGAACGGCGCATGGACTTATATGATCATACCCCTGTATTTGATCCGAATTATATCGTGTTTGGTATCATTTTGCATTAGAAAAATGCCACGAATATGTTGGTGAAAGTTTCATAAAAAAGTAATGGAAAATAAAGAAGTTGTGACATTCGAATTAGTGTGGTCTCACCGATATACCCGAGCCGTATGAGTCATGCTTCTCGGCGACCGAAGCCTCTCGAGTTTCGTGGCCCCTCAAGGTGGTACACCCCGCAGTAGTGGGGATCGTTCTGGGACATTTATCGGCCAGACATTTGGGACATTTATCGATAAAATACTGTACATACTGTGGTCGTCTCAAGTCGTTGTGGATCAAATTCGTTGTCGTTCAAATTCGTTGTCGTTCAAATTCGTTGTCGGCCAAATCTGGAGTCGGTGAAATGTTATCGGTGAAAACCGTGTCAGGGAAGTCTGTGTCGGTGATTTGGATGGGACCCCTTTTATATACTACGTATTTCATGAATTTATGGCAGAAATGAGTGGGTGCAATTTAAAACAGTAAAAAGGGTACAATGATTTAAGAATGCTAATCTATGTACTTACCTTTCTCAGCTTGTTAAAATTATTAAAATAAGGATAAAGTATCTATGTGGCTCCAGACACTTGAGATTAACAACGCACTATTTATTGATGGTAAAAAGAACTACAAAACAGAGATGACAATCTTGTAAATGAAGCTTGTGAGTGACCGAAAAATTCAATGTCTACCATAATACAATCAAGAAACGTGTAATTCTTTGATCAATAAGAAATAGTTGCGGTTGTTTAACGTTGCTGTTCAAAATCAGACATTTCATATGCAACGATATAATATTTTCATAAAACTGCGATAGCTGTATGCTGCCGAACAATGCAAATTATAGCTTTCGTCATAGCGAATAGATGAGTTTTGTAACTATGGAATTAAGCTTTGTATCTTAAACGCGTGTTTCAGGAAAGATGTGCATGGAAACGATCATAATAATAATAATGATAAGACTTCTACACATTATTGATAGAATTGTATGTCAAAACTTGCACGTGCAAATAAGAACTACTGATTGATCAATTAACGATTGATTGATCGTAACTGATCGTAATTCTCTACTATGTTAATCAATCAAACGAAGATATTGAAGATAACCCAACGAATTTATGTTGTAACTAGACTCCGGACCTTCATGCAAAATGAAAAATTTGAGAATCAGTCGCAAGACACAAAAGCTAAATATAAATTTATATTTTTCACTAATAATTTTAATGTAGTGAAAATACAACAGTATATTAATTCTCTTAAAGTCTCTAATCATTTCACTGTTTTAAATTGCACCTACTGTAAAATTAGAATGTTTTGTCATTAAAATTGTTATTAAGACTCTCTCTTTCAAGGCTCTACTGTCACGCGTAGAAGCTACGACGAGAGAACGACAAAAATTTCATCAAAGTTGGCATGTTACGATAAGGTAACTTTACATAAGAACTTGCTCATCGGGAAGTTAGTTTAAAATCAATTGCAAAAGTACCGAACAGACAGACAAGAAAGCGAGCTAATAAAAACGTGGTAATGAATGATGGTTGACTTCAAGCTTTGAAATGAGTCCTATAGATGCCTTCTTTTTTAAACACTAAACCTACCACGAGGGGTCAAATGACCCATTTTAGATTTTTTATTTGACAATTATTAAAACTGTAAAGGTGTTTTCATGGGAATTTATAGAATATATTTTTTGACTCCAGTATATATCACAGTAAAAATCGCACAAGATATAAATAAATGTAATCTTGTTATCTTTATAATACTATACACATCAGTCACTTTTGACGATCGGTGGGTGTAGTGTTAAATAAAATGTTCTAATATCGACAATTTCCCGAGAATTGGGAAATTGAAATACTTTTTGGATCCACTGTATTGTCGCTGACGGATGGCAGTAGTAAGAGAGGAGACGAGATCGGTCCAGACGAAACTTTGGCAGGCTGCCAAAGATGAAAATGGAAGCATATCTCGTCTTTCTGTGGTCCAACTGCCGGGTCAACGAACCCAGGGGACCGATCTCTTCTAGTTTCTACGCTTCCCCCTTTCTCGTTCCAGAAGGGGTTCGCCATCTCCCGTCTTTCTCTTCCCGAATTTACCTACCAGCTCGTATTTAGATTTAGAAGTGTACCCGGGTGCTCCGGAAATCCGACGACGCTTTCATTTCGCCGACTTTTTCGAACGACCCCTGACTGATTTACAGTGACGAGCAAAACTAAACGTATTAGCTTCGTGGATAAGTAAGTGCGGTTTTTCTTATTGAATTTTACATTTCGCTTTATTTGTCCATTTCAGCTAATCGTTGAATGGCTGTTGCTCCTTTCGAGATACTTTTCAAGGGTCTACTTCGGTCATGGATAATGAATATTTTAACGATGTACATGTACTATCACGAAATGAAGAAGAAAAACAATTTATAATGCAAACTGTCAGACTATGTCCAGACACATAAAAGACTATATCAACGAAAAATTTGTAAAATGTCATTACAACTGTTGCCTTGTATATATTAAAAACTATTTAAACTCAACTCTATTTTCTTTTCTTCACCTTTATATGGTGCAATATTCACCACATCCAGTTAAAAATATTATAAAAATAATATGTCGAACGTCAATTTCTCTACGTTTTAACTTAATATAAAAATGTAACTAAAAGAAATGGTACTTTCAATAAAATGCGTATAATGTACCATATATATTTACAAAAATATATATAAATGAAATATATATAAATAAAATATATGTATATAAAAACTTACACTTTGAGTCATAATCGTTTAGACATGATCAAAAAGAAACGTTTAGCCATGACCTAAAGTCTTTCCTTCATATTATACATATATTCCCATTCATATACAGGGTGTCTCACCCGATTTTGACATTTCGATTTTCTCGCTATTGTTACTCGTAGCAAAAAATTTTCCAGCATAGGCTTGAATGGTATCGAGTGGAGCATATTTTGATGTTATTAGTTTTTTCGTGAGTGGACGCGTAAAGGTCATATAAAGGTTAACTTTTTTTTTTTAATGGAATGAGGTATTTTCGAATACATCAATTGATGCAGCTGGACATTCGTTATAAAAAAGTACTAACCTATGTATGTCGAAAAGTTAGTAGTTCAGGAGATATTTCAATTTAAACTAGAGGGATATTGTTGCTCGCTCGCGAGTGAGGTTATTGTTGCTCGCTCGCTCGCGAATAGGGTTGTTGTTGCTCACTCGCTTCGCGAGTTCGCGGTTCGCGGGTACGACTGCTCTTGCGAGAGGGTTATTAGTACTCATGGCTAGTAGGGTCTACAGCTATTAATGTTTTATATTTGGTGTGTGACTCTTGGAGAGTCACACAAAGAACTTCCCTATTCGTTAGCATTAGTTGCATAATTGAAAAAAAATTTTTTTAATTAAAAAAAAAAAATTAAAAATGATATATATATAATTACGTTTGTGTATTCGGTGGAAAATGTCCATCCTCTCGTATAAATTGCATTGTTGAATGAACTTCTTTCGAAAAAAACTAAAAAAACTAAAAACTACTGGTCCAAAGTGGACCAAAATCTAATCAGCTCTAAGTTACAGCGGGACACATCGATTGGATCATTCATCATTCTGATCGCGTTGTTACTTTTTCAGAAAACGTTAACGAAAAATTTGATAACATACAAACGGCCATACGCACACACACACACACACACATACGAACATTTTGCTGAAAATAGTCTAAAATGACTGCAATGACCATGAAACGTGAAGATCTGCTAAAAAATCGATTTTCGATTTTCGGGGTAATTACAGTAACTTCCCTATAAAATCGGGAAGTTAATAACTCTAAAATACCATTGCGGTCGTACTAAGACGTTAGCGTTTACTTACTTATGTAACGTCTTAGTACGACAGTAATGGTGTTTTAGAGTTATTTAAATTGAAATATCTCCTGAACTACTAACTTTTCGACATACATAGGTTAGTACTTTTTTATAACGAATGTCCAGCTGCATCGATTGATGTATTCGAAAATACCTCATTCCATTAAAAAAAAAAGTTAACCTTTATATGACCTTTACGCGTCCACTCACGAAAAAACTAATAACATCAAAATATGCTCCACTCGATACCATTCAAGCCTATGCTGGAAAATTTTTTGCTACGAGTAACAATAGCGAGAAAATCGAAATGTCAAAATCGGGTGAGACACCCTGTACAATAAAATTTCATATTCATCGCAACTTCAACGTCACTGTGCCACATCTTCCTCTTATCCGATTAACTTTATCTTTTGCAAGAATTATTTTCTTATTTATTGAAACAATCTTAGGGGGGCGGTGAAGAACATCTCCCAAAAAATTTTAATAGGTATAGTTAAGATCCTCCATCCTAATGGTCACCGTATTGATAATATTTCTAATCGGACATTTCATACGCAAGAACCCAATATAAAATGCGTATTGAGGGGTGTCGCCTCGATTACGAGTTCCATCAACGCTGAAATAATTGATTCTGCTCGCTAAATAATCGTAATTGCAAGCTACATGTCAAGTGTCACGGGGAACGCGTCCCCAGCTTCATCATCCACCGCAATCATCATTCAACAAGGCCGACCTTTCTCTCTGGTCCGCTTCGCGCGCAGAGAAATGAAAAATCGGATGTACCAAGCAGAAGATAAATCACCGCAGTCGCGCGAAATAAGACGAGTAATCGTTATCGAGCAACCCAGCTCGATAGCATAGTGATCGCAAGCAGAGTTTCTACGATGGTAAAACGATGTCCCGGCTTGCGATCGCGATCGATACTACGCGTGGAGCGATCGGCAATGATCCATGAAATCTACCATCGATCATTTCAGGATCGTGTCTCTCTTGTTAAGAAATTCTGTCACGCGTGTTCAGATTTTTCGTCGAGAAGGTACCAATATATTCTGGAAATATAACAGTATAAGAATATTATGAACATGTTGCTTTTTTTGGCAAAAATATTTTCAGAAAATCCTTTCTATTATAAATGTTAGTAATTGTCAGCGCCGGAACGTTAATTTTAGGGCCCTGGGCTAACACTGTTGGGGGGCCTACCCAATTAACCCAAATTAACACAAGTACCAAAAATGTGGGTATAATTTACTTTTTCTTAAGTTGTTAATTTAGATTGTTTTTACCTTTCTGATCGCGAAGACGTTCATGGGCTGCAGTCCAAAAAGTAATTGTTTGTAGGATTCAAATCTTGGCATTTTGTAAGAGAGAGAGAGAATATCTTGGATTGAATTGAATTGAATTATCTTGTCTGAGGTAATAAGAACAAATGATTATACAATTCAATAGTTCATTCTTGGTGAGTCTGCCGATTATATTTGTAAACAGTTAAAGTACACTGTACTCTCCAAAATAATTTCCAAGAACCCCTTTTGCATTTATTCGATCTTAAACAGTTAATGAATTTGCAATACAGCTTGTAAAAGATTCGAGTTTAAAATAAATTCATTCAGTGGTAAAATAAATTCACTAACTGCTGGTTGGACCGTGTTTTTCGTTAATAACTTCTTAACAAAGCCGCAGAGAACATTTTCGTAAAGGAAAAAGTTACTTCAGATCAATTAGAAATTAGAAATGAAGGAAAAACAAAATCCTTCCTGGAATACACTTTTCATTAATTTTCTTACATGTCGTTATATTCGTATATTCTTATAGTCGTATTTCTTATATGTTATAGTTTTGTCGCGGGGTGTACATACTGAATTAAATGTTTCAAGAAACATTCAATCATTCAAATATCTTAGATAATCGTTGAGAATTGTTTTCATCTTGGTAGACGTGCTATTATCCAAGGAAAGAATAGTCTTGCGCTTGTTTACGGTTAATAAATAAGTTATTGAAATTCGAACATTTTGTCGTATATCTTTTTTTAGTTCTTTGTTATCAATGAGATTAACCCGTTGCCGTATCATTTTCTTTACAGTTACAGTGATTAGAACGTCTTTATCCCCAGAAATGTCGTATAAGAAAAAAAGAAAATTTATATTTTTTGTATGGCTACCTTTACTTTAATGCTTAAATATTGACCACAAGCGAATCAAATATTGTTTTATTTATTAAGAAACACGTAACATTCATATTTATGAGCCGCTCACTTGCCAAATTATTAACTCCATAAAACAGAAAGTGGAGAAATGTGATGAAATAATATACAATGTTTTTCAAAATTCCTTTCAAAATAAAAATAGAAATAAACATTGCATAATGCATTCATATAGATGTAGCTTTCATATAAAGACATGTAGAATGAATAAAATAAAATAGCCTTGGTGTAACCGTTATTAATATCGCAACTTTTGGGTGACTGAGGGAGTTAATCGATTTGACAAGTGAAAAAAAGGTAATAGTAACATGAAAATCAGTGTTCAAATTATATTTTTTATTGCAGAAAAATTTCATTAACCGCTAATAAACCTGTAATTTCAATAATTTTATTTCCACAAGATATACATATATGAGCCGTTCACAGGACAAATCGATTAACTCCACTTTTTGAAATATTTTAAATTAAAGCGTCAAAGCACTTGGTTCAGTCATAACCTTTTTTATTTATAATAAATTTCCCAAATAAGATAGATTAACACCATTAAACGACAAAACTTTTTGAACGCGGATATTATTATTGCAACGATTTACGTACGGTTAGAGTTTTATTATTACAACGATTAGAGTACGGAGTTAATCAGAATGGCTTCTGAAATAAATTATATATTATTCGGCGACCAAAAAAAGTTTGTCGTTTAATGGTGTTAATCTGTATTATTTGGAAAGTTTATTATAAATAAAAAAAGTTATGACTGATCCAAGTGCTTTGACACTTAATTTAAAATATTTCAAAAAATGGAGTTAATCGATTTGACCTGTGAACGGCTCATTTGTTAGGTTTTGATAATAATCTTCATGAGGAGTGTGACTCGTTAAAATACGGCTAATGTTAATGGGAAATAATCTACGCAGCGAGGAAAGCCTTGAGCTTTGTTACGGTGTAAAGTGTTTCCCGGCGTGTTCACCGCAGAACTTTTTTCGGTCGAGTTTTCGCGCGATTCGAGCGGCGATATTAAAACTCGTTTTGCGATAGTGTCTGCTCACGGTATCTGGATCGGGCGGCTCGTCGCGTCGTGTCCGCTGGCATGCCAACGCCTTTAAGAGAAATTGCGGTGGTCTGTTGAAGAGTTCGTGTGTCTGCTTCTAGACCGACTTCCTGTATCTCTAGACGAACTGTTACCTTTACACAATTTGTGCAGAGTGTGCTGAAGATCGTTACAAGTTTTTGCAGATTTAAACCTTCTGCCGAAGGATTCTACCTTATCAGTAGACAGTGGATTTTATGCATTTATGAAAAAAATGAGGTGTAAGTTAAATAAACGAAGTAAATTTTCAATTGCTAACGCTTTACACCCTTCAGACCTATTTGGACCACCCTGTATGAAGAGGACATTGTGCGTTTCAACTTTCAAAAAGATCAATCATTACATTTTCTTTAAATATTAGTAATTTCGAACATTTGTACAAAAAACTTGGAGATCTTTAATTTAATGTAATTTGGACAATAATCACATTTGTACTGATTAAGATAAGTGCTTTCCCATTTGTTTTATATTTGACCTTCAAATTATCGGAATCATAGCAACGGCCAAAACGTTTCTTTTAATACATACGCTATCAATAAAAATATAACTCGTGTAATTTTCATTATATTTACTAAAAAAAAAATAATTTATGTACTTCAAATATCTATAAATGTGAGTATAAAATCGTGGTGCAAAGAGTTTAATAGTACTGGAAGAAATTCCTACGAATTGGAGAATAAAGGGCATTCAAAATCAGAATAGGTCCATAGATAAAAATAAAATGGTTTTTCAAAGTTGGCAAATTGAGTTTCCCTTTAAAAATGCCATTTTGGCGCTCTAAAATAATAACTTCTACACTGTTAGAGATAATCGAATGAAAAATAAGTAAAAAGGTAATATTTACAACTATAAATTGCAACAAAAATTATTTTGAATTTACAAAGTGTTTATTAATTTCACAGGTTTGGAACAAACGACAGACTGAGTGGAA
This sequence comes from Lasioglossum calceatum, assembly GCA_963966675.1. Classification (NCBI taxonomy): domain Eukaryota; kingdom Metazoa; phylum Arthropoda; class Insecta; order Hymenoptera; family Halictidae; genus Lasioglossum; species Lasioglossum calceatum. Next base: position 5,170,976 of record OZ016542.1, read on the forward strand.
TGATTTGGAATGAATTCAATGGGTGGAATTAATATTCCCGTTCCTCCGTATTAATATTGCTGAAGTAAATCCATAATTTCTGGTAGGTAGTATATTAAGCTCCGGCTGACAATGAGATGCGCATATTTAAAGTTCAAATTGAGGCGAAAAACTTGTGTTCACTTGAAGGAACTATAATTTTCAAAACGTAATGACAATTACTTGTTTTAAAATCGTTTTAAATCCTAGAATATATCAGCTTTCGTATTGTCTAAACCCAACTCAGCTGTTCCTAATAGTTTTCTTTTAAAGAGCACTTGAATATTGGGAAAATCATGTTAAAGGAGACGATTTCACGTTCTTAATTTTTTCCTCGAACTTTGCCGGCCTTTTGTGGGTCGTGGAGGAGGATAAAAAATAGTTTTTTGTCGATTTTGTTTCCACTGGAGTGTTCTTCAAGCATCTCCATCACTCATTTATCTAAAAACAAGAAAAAAATGTTTGCATTTTCGCTCATTTCGTGTTTTCGTTCATTGTGCGTCGGCCACGAAAAATACGAGAGCATATCTACAAGAACCGATGACAATGAAATCAGATTCCGGGGCAGAGCGGAGTGAAAGTGAACACTGCAAACTGCAACGAGTGCAGCGATTGCACGCGGAGTCGCGTGTATCAGCGCGCGTGTCTCGTCTTGAGACCGATGAGTGCAACCGGTACACGGTGCAGCACCGCCATATTCGGTGCACTGAAATTGGGACGAGCCTGCGGGCACGACTGTGCGAGGCAACGAGAATTTCTTGAAATGTCCTCTCCATTTTTTACCAAAACTGTCGCGTACACGACAATACAGTCGTATATAGTTCAATATTATAAAAGTTAAAATCTTGCCAATATAGGGTAACTGCACCAGTGAATAAACGGGCACCAGTAAATGAACGCTTTTGTATATTTTAACAAATTTTAAGCCTAAGACTAAGAATGTAGTGTTCATTGACTGGTATTTTTTATATTTTTTATTTAACGTTTAATAAAGAAAAATAATAATAATTTCATTTTATTTGTGTTCATTTATTCTTGACAAACGAAGTATAGGGAGCCATTTGGCATATATGAGATTCCTTTAATTCACATATTTTTTTAAAAAATAAAATATCTTCCTGAACAATTTCTTAAATGTTCATTCACTGGTGCTGTTACCCTACGAGGTGTTTTAAAAAAATAATGGGAATTTTGTAAATTCGCGGGTCCGATTCACGCCATTTTTTATTGTTGTGTTGGTAAACATGTTTAAAAAGTGTCTGTATATACAGGGTGTATAGAAAGTAATGGTCATCCGTTATAGAGGTGAATTTACACTCCCGGATCGGTGGATATTTGTAAGAGAAACTTTCCGGCAAATTATTTATAACAACGAAGATTGTTGTTAAAGTTTTTTTTACATTAGCGCCTTCCACTCATCCAGACGAGAAAAAGTTTGACAGAAGCCATGTGTCTCAAACCAATAGTTATTGAGATATAAGTTGTAAAAGTTTTTGCAAAATTTGATTATGTGGAGTTATACGTATAGACATAGACAAAAGCCTACTACTACAGTCCACCTGATCGTGTCGATGAGACAGAACATGCTCGTGCGCGTGCCTCAAGCCAAACGAAATTTAAAGGGACATTAGTCGCTAGGCCCGTACCAAGTGATCGTCTCCCTGCCCATTCGAATCATAAATTTAAAGTTGCAAAATGCGAAAGAATACCTTATATTCACTGTTACACATAAGAATATTAATCCTACATTATAAAATACGAATGTCAAGGGGCCAGTGGGGCCATAGTGATACTTTTTTAAGGACAATTCTTCTTTTCCTTCAAACGTTCCAGTGAGCCGCAATCGTGCACGCCGGCAGATCAAAATTTTTAAATGACTTCCATGAGGCTGCAAAAACCCCTATAAAAAATCATCTACAAAATTATATTAAAAGTTTTGCTTGTATTTGAAGACTTAAGTTGTATTTGACTTATATATGTCGAAAAAATTACGGACTCAAAAAATGTTTTTTCATTACTTTTCAGTCCCATCAAAGTTATTCGAATTTTCGAATAGAAAGTGTAATGTCCCCTTAATGTTTTTACTGTTTTAAATTACATCCGGCCATTTTTGTCATAAATGCATAAAATCCGCAGTCTAATGGAGACTATTTTGAAGAGGACAACTTGTCTGTCTGTCTGTTGTGTACAAATTTTGCAATTGATTTTAAACAAATTTCCCGATGAGCTAGAGACTTAATATTTTTTTTAACACACCTCGTAGGTGGCGCTATACTTCAAAACCGCAGATAAACTCGCGCGAAGGTCTAACTTCTGTTAGGACATTAAGGGGGTAGGATACTGAAAATTGTAACTAGAAAATCAGTATGACCAACCTCTGTGCAAAAAAAGAGTTTGGTAACACTGAGAAACACGATGAACACCAGATGGCGTTGCTTGCTATTTCGAAATTCTATTCAGCTGGGTCAGATAGCCCTAGACGTTCTATTGTACCCTCCTGACTAGGCGCCATCTCGTCTAAACCGGCCGAACTAAAATTGGCTCTAGCTCGTTCTGGATGAATGTAATATGGGGAAATCTCTGCTAATGTGAATGCAATCACGGGAATCGATTTGTTTTCCTTATTTGAGCATATTTTGGGCTGGGTGAGGGCTCAATCTAAAGAGGAAGGTTCAGCGCAGGGTGCTCTGGTTATTACAGCAGTCAAAAAAGTCTTTGGTGGCAGAAAAATACATTGGAATTTGCGGGTATTTTTTCTCGATTTTTCCTCTACTTTGGACACTCATATTGTTATATATAAGCATAATCTCATTAGCCTCATGACCAGAGCACCCTGTACTGAACCTTCCTCTTTAGATTGAGCCCTCACCCAGCCCAAAATTTGCTCAAATAAGAACAACAAATCGATTCCCGCAAACCCTTATTTCCACCCTTATTCTAGTAATATTCTAGTAAGTTTCTAGTTACAAATCTGAGTATCCTACCCCCTTAAGAAAGAATAACATTGCATGCCCGGGTAAAATTAGTCCAGCCTATCGGACTTATGATCGCGTTTAATATTTATAAGATGATCCTTCGTTCGGTAGTTACTTTGTCCAGGCAACGAGTGACGGATCAGAACGCGGCGCCCACCACGTTCAAAGAATGCGGTAGACGGTGACGGCTAATTGGTAGTTTCGGTAGAAAATTAACCGATAATTTGTAAATTTCACCGGCGCTAATTAACGGGACGGCGGGATGGTTAGTTTGCAAATAGCCGAGCGTGGCGCTCGCCGTGGAACAATGAGTCATTATTTCGGTCGAAGGACCGCGAGGAAACGATTCGCTGCCGATGCAAATGAATATGCCAAGACGCGCCGCGTGTAACCGATAATGCTGTGATGTAACTGTAACCGGTAATACCGTGATGTAATGTATCAAACCAGTTATATCGCTGTTATCGCGTATTCCCGTGATAAGATCGTGTGACGCGGCGGAGGAGGCGCAGCGCCGATCGCCTCTGTCCTTTTCTAAATCGCGCCGCAAACAGATCCTCATATTGTCGGATAACATCTCCTTGCAAGCGTGCAAATTGTTCCTACGAAACTAATCGGTAAATCACAAGATAACCACGAGCATGATCGACGCCGGGAAGATGCGGACGAATCGCAGCTGAAAGCGAAACACACGCATTCCTTGTACAGGTAATTGAGACATTCTTATCGCGATCGAGCCGAGGAATTCGCTCGCTAAAACATAATAGGGTAAATGTCCCTAATACTGCGGTCTAAAATGGAACTATGATAAGAAACGAGCTTTACTTCAGAATAACTATGATATGACTGGAAAATAGAGTTGCCTACTTATTGCAAGAGCCTTTCAATTAGAGTTTATTGATTGGAAAAACAAATTTAAAAATTGTATAGTTTCTAGAAAATATAACTTCATTGAATTGTCTAATATCTGTGAAAATTGGTATAATTGGAATATTAGAATTTGTATGCTTCTCAAATTCTGTGTAGTATATTTCAGGTTGCATTCTGAAATCTGTCAGCCTCACATTTCACACCTCTCGCAGTAAAATCTTCTTTAAATATTACGCCCAACATAGTCTCAGGTTGTGTTAATTCGGTCCATAAATAGAAATACAGTATGATCGATATTATGCGATAAGAAATTAAAAAATTTCTTAATAAAGCATTGAATGTGATTAACAGCAGGCATGTTTCATTGAATAAATTATTTAGGATTGTTGAGTTTAAGTGCAGCCTGCATATCTCATCTATATTTTATACTAAAATTTATATTTATATTGAAGTAAATATCTATATAAAAATTTTCTACCTAAATTGTAACAATCTGAATGAAATGAAGGGAAATGCATTTTCTTTTTTAATATGTTTAATTCTTCTAGAGTTCTCACTATTTTAAATTACACCTACTCGTTTTTGTCATAAATGCATAAAATCCGCTGTCTACTAATAATACAAAAGACTTTGCAACTAGTTGTTACAAAATTTATAATTTTTGCTGTACAATGGACCATGATAACCAACTATTCGCCAACATTTCAAGCCTATCAATTAGACTCGATTTATTATTTTCGATTGTATAGTAGATTTCTACACTACTTTAGAGTGATTACATAAATACAGCCATTTCCTACGCCTTTCTGCAAACAAGTCTCAATTACACCTCTCGTTTCATCGGTCACGAGTATTTGCCTAGTGCACGTGGGCAACCATCTATCTGTACACAGTCCGCACTATTTACCTTGTTCATACTTCCATCATCCCAAAAATACTGGAGCTGTTTTGTCTAATTTTAAGAAAGTGACTCGTTTTTTAACTGGTGCACGAATATTTTTTTCACCCACTGCCAGTGCTGGGTGAAATAGTATTTGAAATAATGTGTAATAATTACACTGTCCAACACCAAATTTGTTCCCAATATACTGTTAGGTCCTTCTTATAGAGTTTTTTGCGCTGATTCCGAATCTGACCTTACTTTTTTTTCCTATACGCACAGTTTTTGAAAAACATGGCTTTGAAAAAAAAAACATATTTTTCAACTTTCAACAAATATTGTGATGTTATTATAAAAGATATTGAATTGTTCTTTACAGCAAAAGATTCCTTAGACTTTCCCGAATACAGTGATATATAATATTAATGCATTATGATTGTTTAAACATGTTTAACGGGCGAAGATATTTTGCTTTCTAGTTCGGTAAAAACGTCGATGCTGCAAAAACTTCCAAGGAGGGTTTTTCAAGATAAAAGTCTGCTCTATCGCGTGGTATAGTTCGATTTTCCGCTGGACCCTTATTTTTTCAGATAAATTGAAAAATATCCTCAAAAATTGGTGCAAAAGTGGTGTCTCTCCGTCTTTAAACGTTGTTTAAACATGTTTAAACAATCATAATGTATTCTCCGTGGTCGCGGGTTCGATCCCCGACGCCGGCACCTCTGGAAATTCCATGTGCTATTTAAATTGTAGTGCCCAAGGTGGTTCGGAACCCACCTTATAAAAACTGTAGGTCCCGTCGCGAAATAACTCCTGAATAGGAGTTCCAAAAGCGACGTAAACTAAGGAAAAAAAAAATCATAATGTATTAATATTATATATCACTGGATTCGGGAAAGTCTACAGAATCTTTTGCTGTAAAGAACAATTCAATATCTTTTATAATAACATCATAATATTTGTTTAAAGTTAAAAAATATGTTTTCTTTTTAAAGCCATGTTCCTCAAAAACTGTGCGTATAGGGAAAAAATTAAGGTCAGATTCGGAATCAGCGCCAAAATCTCTATAAGAAGGACCCAACAGTATATTGGGAACATAAAAAAAGTTGTGATTTGTTGGACAGTGTTATTTACTTTCGAGATAATGGACATATTATTTCAAATATTTATTTAATTCCAAGTGTAAATGCAATATGTGTTCTAACTGTTTTATTTAGTTTCGCATCAATGGAAATATTATTTAAAATATGCCTTTATTCCGCTGGTACACTTATAAGTCTTAGGACACCTCTGGTTTTTAGTAAAACTCTGATATTTCGTATAGATTATGAACCTTTAACTGTATTAACTACATAATATAAATATAATGATAATGATCCACAAAACACACGTCAAAAATATGTCAAAACTATTTAGATCAACTTCAATGTAATAATTTACTAAAAATTATGGAATGTCCACCCCAATCACCAGATTTTGAACTCCATAGAAAAATTATGGGACGAACTGGATAGACAGCTGCGAAACTTTGGCCCTACTTCGAAAATACATTTATGGAATATTTTGAGAATGAAATAATATACCAACAGAATGTATGGAAAAATTGATCCGCTGAAAAAAATGGATGAACTGACAGAATGTATGAAAAGATTGATTGAGCACGTGGATACCAAGTATAGTGGAAACTGTAGTAAAGAAACGTGACGGATTCTTCAATGAAAAGAAAATATAAATATTTTGTTACTTCTTGGTAAGATGTTTGATATATGAGTGCAGCATCCTTCCCTTGAAATGTAAACCTTCAAATAAGAAAAATTTGTTCGCATCCTTCAACGATTCCATTTTTACAGAGTTGAATATAAATATGATTACTGTCCTAGGACTTATGGGCGGTACACGAACTCTGCTGGGAATCAAATTCTCTCTACAACTGTGGTTCTTAACCTTTTTGAAGCCCGGAACACTTGTGATTATATGAAATATTTGCGGAACACCATAATTAATGATCCAAAAAACAAACGAAAACATCCCGCGTAGAAATAAATATACAAGGTGTCTCAAAATTCCTTCATCATCCGGTAATGGGTCCCTGAGATCATTTGAAGCGACATTTTCCTTTGCAAAAATGGCGTCCGCGGCTTTGTTTAGGAGTTATTAACGAAAAACACGGACGAATCAGAGCGTGGCTCCCATTTCCGGATGTTGAAGGAATTTTGAGACTCCCTGTGTATTTTAGAAAATATATTATTAAATATATTTGATATATTTCGCGGAACACTTGCAAAAAGCTCGCAAAAATATAGTTGTGAAGATAAAAATATGATTCTTTTTATAGTTATTCTTGAAAAATAATACTTGAGATGACTCTCTATTGCGAGTTTAACAGCATCAAATATTAATGTCGTTATTCATGTCATGTTTTAAACCGTTAGTTTAATTGCGTCACATCCACAAAAATGTAAATGTCAGTGCTTAGCAGTCAATGGTTTCCTTGTTCAATTTCAAATCGATAAATAACTACCCTATTCTGTCGTTATCTCTTCGAACGTATACTCCTCTAATAATTCTTGCCAGTCACGCGTGGGTGGATCAATGCCCAAAAGGAAAGACTCCGTTGATCACAATGGACAGGCTCTACCTCACTTGATGAAGGGAAGATTAAGCAATTATACGATAGAAAATATTATGCAACGATGCTTAGACACATACACAATATGTTCTTATAAGCATTAGATTATAACAAAGATAAATGTATGGATACGTGTGGTGAGAATGAGAAAGAAGCATAATGAGTGAGAGGCAGAAATGTATGAATTGAATTTGGTTGTGTGAAATAAAGATATGAGACAGTCGGTGTTTGATCATCATTTGTTCGTTGATTGCTTGAACACATTTAACTAAGAAGTAAAATAACTGTATTAGGGTATTAGGTTGTCCCACAGAAGTTTCTTTCGGAATGTGTTCCTTTAATATTGATAAATAAATTTGGTTCTCCCAAAAGTTGGTTTTCTATTCATGCGCTTCATTGTATTCATTCAGTCATTGATTCATGCAAATTCATGTTACGGAGTACTAAAACATTAACATAAAGATTATCGCATTGTTTGTATTTAATTAGCAACATTAAAGGAACACATTCCGAAAGGAACTTTGGGGAAAGAAACTGCCAATTCAGTCAATTTTATGATAACTCAAAAATCAGGCATAGTACTTCTGTAGGGGGCCGAAAAACCAAGACAAAAAGTCTTTTAGAGATTTGCTCGTTTTTGCTTCGTTTTGGAGAAAATCGCAAAAAAAGAAACAAAACAAGTTTTCATTTTTGTACTTATTTATTTACATTTTATTTACATTATAATCTATTTAATGTAGATATTGTTCAAAATGTTGCCCTCTTGCAGCAATGCAAGCATTTCATCTAGCACTGACTTGATAAATTGCAACTAAACATTGTTCTGGTGATATTTGGTGCACTGCGTTTAAAGTTTATTCGGTGCCAATCAATTCAAGAGAGCAATTAAGAGACCGAATCATAGATTAAATTAAAACCTACTTTGCAGTTCTGATTTCCAAGATTCGAGTACTACTTGTCAAAGATTCGATTCCTTCCAACATCGAAGTACTTATATATTAAAGTATCTTTTCGAAACTTTTAAGTACTCATTCCGAGGTTCGATATCAGTTTGTATATTATAAAATGAATACTTTTCAAATATAACCATTGAAACATTATTGCTTTTAAGTAGTAATCGAAACCCATGAAATGAAACTTGGTTATTGAAATTGACTCGGATTCGTGAGTACATATTGAACCCTAATGATTGTAGTGACCATTCCACAATTTTTAATGAATTACACTGTCCAACAGCCAAAAAGTATTTCGATTCCCACTATGCGATTCTTATAGAGTTTTCCGCGCTGATTCCGAATCTGTTTTTAATTTTTCTCCTATACGTACAGCTTTTGAGAAAATGGAGTTTTAAAAAAAGACATATTTTTCAACTTTGAACAAATATTGTGATGTTATTATAAAAGATATTGAATTGATCTTGACAGCAAAAGATTCCTTAGACTTTCCCGAATACAGTGATATATAATATTAATGCATTATGATTGTTTAAACATGTTTAACGGGCGAAGATATTTTGCTTTCTGGGTCGAAAAAAACGTCGACATTCGAAACTTGAAAGGGTGGTTTCTCAAGATAAAAGTCTGCTCTATCGCGTGGTATAGTTCGATTTTCTGCTGGACCCTTATTTTTTGAGATAAATTCAAAAATATTGTCAAAAATTGGTGCAAAAGTGGTGTCTCTCCGTCTTTAATGATCGTTTAAACATGTTTAAACAATCAGAATGCATTAATATTATATATCACTGTATTCGGGAAAGTCCAAGGAATCTTTTGCTGTAAAGATCAATTCAATATCTTTTATAATAACATCACAATATTTGTTCAAAGTTGAAAAATATGTCTTTTTTTAAAACTCCATTTTCTCAAAAACTGTACGTATAGGAGAAAAATTAAAAACAGATTCGGAATCAGCGCGAAAAACTCTATCAGAATCGCATAGTGGGAATCGAAATACAAAAATAAAGTTGGACAGTGTTATTACATTGAAGATGATGCAAATAGTTTTTACATATTATTGACGTGTGTTTTGGATCATTATCATTATACTTATATTATGTATATAATACAGTGAAACGTTCATAATCTATCCGAAATACCAGAGTTTTACTAAAAACCAGAGGTGTCCTAAGCCTTATGAGCGGGAGTGTATGTATGACGTTGATAGCGAACGTGTTAATATTATTACGAACGGTTGAACTGAGAGTCGCAGCGGGGTAAAAAATATTTAAAAAGGATTTTGCACGTTACGTGGCATATCAGCCGCAGGGTTAAGGAGTCGACGCGTCTTCCACGTTTCTCCAGACCTAACCCGGAAATCATGCGTGTACCCGTCGACACACATAAGTCACGCAAAGTCCTCGACTGGTTTTTTGCGAAATCGAGAAAGGCTGTCTGCGATTCTGGGGTACCCTGGTCGCGTTCGAGGTGATCTTTTATGGACAACCTGTCGCAATCTCGGGTATTTCGATCTGCACGATAAAGAAAGCTTACGCGATCCGTAAGCAGTACAATCTCTAAAAAAACAACTTTTCGAAAGTACTATTTTGTTTTGTACCTTGGCGCGGATGTTTGACGATCTCACAATTGGTTGCTACTATTAGTAGATGCGGATCTTTATGCATTTAAGGCTTATGAAAATGTTCAAAAAATGCTAAAAGTCGGTAGAATTTAGTAGGTACTTATTTTTATTTATTTTCCACAAAGGCTGTTCTCACTAAAAAGTCGGATTTTGTTTGTGTGACTTCACTTTCTTGAAATTCGTTTATGAAAATGGAAAATTGCATAAACATCCGCAGTCTAACTCTTAGCTGCAACAAAATAAAACTTAAAATTGCACAATAAAAGAAATGGTCCGAATAAATGTTATTCAGTTTAATTAGAAGTATCACGATTAAGAAATCAGTAATTCCCTTCTTTAAAAAAATGTTGGGGCTCCTTTTCCCCTCAGTAGTTACCCCAAGAAACTTCATACATATTAAAATACCACTTTAATTCCACTTTCTTGAAATCCGTTTATAAAAATTAAAGATTGCATGAAATGGCCCGAATAAATGTTATTCAGTTTAATTAGAAGTATCACGATGAAGAAATCAGTAATTCCCTTCTTTAAAAAAATGTTGGGGCTCCTTTTCCCCTCAGTAGTTACCCCAAGAAACTTCATACATATTAAAATACCACTTCAATTCCACTTTCTTGAAATCCGTTTATAAAAATTAAAGATTGCATGAAATGGCCCGAATAAATGTTATTCAGTTTAATGAAAAGTATTACGATTAAAAAATCAGTACTAATCCCCCTTTTAAAGAAAATGTTGTGACCCCTTTTCCCTCAGTATGTAGTTATCCCGAGAAATTTTATACATATTAAAATATTCGTGCACCCTCTAAAACCACTTGATTTTTTTTGAAAGAGGCGATATATTCATTAGATTTCGAGAAAACAGCTTGTAACACTGTATTTGGTACACTCTGTATAATTCAATCATGTACACAACAAAAGATCAACATAGGGTAACCTGTCTAGTGAATGAATATAATTCGAATTATATAAAAAATTAACATTTATAAAAAAATGTCTTCTTCGTGACGAACTTACTCGGCACTACATTCATTTATTTGATATTTGTTCGAATGACATCGTACGTATTCAAAGTAAGTATTTTTATCGTGAGATCAGCAATTTGCATTTTGAGGTGTTTCAATGGTCCTATGATACGTTTGTTTGTGCAAGTATCATTCATTGGGGCACCTCTACTCATTCGTTAGAAATTGATGTTTATTCATTGGCCATTTAATCTATTTTTCCATCAAATATTATTAGAATTATGTTCTGAAATTTACGATCTTAACAATTACAGATTCTTCTCATAGAAATAGTACTCGCGAAATTAAATAACCATTTACTTATTTTAACACACATGCAGCTTAAGTATTCATTCACTGGACAGGTCACACTATACATATGTATATTATTCAGGCTCGGGATTATCGATATAAATTGTTTGAACAGTAATCGTTAAGATAATAAATTATCCTATGTGGCTACATTTCATTTGAAATAATTATCTGTTACTTAATTTGTATAACCAAATAATTTCATTATGTGAATTTCGAATGAAATGTGAAGTTTCAAAATTCTATTGATTTCGTGTACTAAACAACAATTTTGAAAGCGACTGTAGCTAAACTTTAATCATTAAATTACAAAAATGAGTATATCTAAATTTAATAATGAATAATTATCAATAACCTGTTCGTGAGGTGAAATTATTTATTATTTTATTTGAGGAACATTAATGAAATAAAACATTATTTAATTTAAGCGACAAATGAAAATATATTTCATTTGTTATTGATAAAAGACAAATAAAGAAGTATTTCAACTGATTATTTGTTATCTTATTTCAAATGAAATGTACCCCAATCCTGATATTCATCATTTCTCCCATTGTTAGAGGCTTTGATACACAATTGAATACTGGAATTAAACTTGTGAGACTGCAATTTATTTCAGAGACACTTGAAAAAGTTACTACATATTTGAAGCTAATACAACTTGAAAACAACATATACGACTTCAGAAAAGAGAAAAAAATAGCAAAGTGAAAAAAAAGATATTACAACATCAGAAAAATGGAAAGTTTTCTTGAAAAAGGAACAACAAACTAATTAATCGTCGGGGAACTTTCATCCTTACTTCATTGCCAAAAAACTGTTTACTACTTTTTGAAGAAACAATTTTTGAAAAAAATGGCACTTACAGCCTGTTTTAATTCCAATCTTCAACTTAATTCTCCAAGGAGAGTATGCATAGTATTTCAAAAAATCCTTGTCTCCAGAGGATTAAGCGTGAAGCGTGAAGCTGAAAGCGAATTTTTTCAAACGGGGACCAGTTCGAAGATGCTTGAAGATGACTGTACCGACTGCATGGGGTCCCATCTTTCGGCCGTCCACCTTACATTTTCCTTTTTCTGTTCCGTTCGGTCCCTTCGCAGGCAGGAGTCAGTGTCGTAAGGTCGTAGGTACGATGTAGGTAGAGGCGAGGAGGAAGGATCACGCCTGCCGTCTCGTATAATACCGGTTTGTTGGATTACACGAGACCGTATGGCCGATCCATGCCACGGTAGATCCAGTTGGATCGAACCGCGGGGACCAGGCTTCGTGTGTCTGCCTATCTGTCTGTCTCCCCGTCTGGATGCTTGTCTTTTCGATTACGCTGCTGCGATAACATGCATTAACGGCCTCGATCCGCGAGCATATGGTAAACATTTTTGCCGTCGAAGATTTTTCCAAATTTTATCCATCCGAAAGATTCACCGCACGAATAGAATTGTTTAAGTAAATTCAAAGCAGTTATTTCGTTTCCCAAAAATTAGACATGCTTCGTTTAACCCTTATACTATTAATAATAATACGCAATGGACACTTGAAATCAATGATACTGCCTAGTAATACACAGTGGACACTTGAAATCAATGATACTAACTAATAATACACAGTGGCCACTTGAAATAAATAATACTAACTAATAATACGCAGTTGGCACCGAAAGATATGTACGATTTCACACTAAATCAATCAGTTCTTATTAATCTAGACTGCGGATCTTTATGCGTTTATGGAAATCTTATGAAAATCTTCAAAACAGGATAGAATATAAAATTCGACAGAATTTCGTACAATTTTTATTTGTTTTGGATCTACAATAGCTGTTTTCATTACAAAATAGAATTTTATTTAATTCCATTTTCTTAAAATTTTTCTACAAAAATTGGAAAGTGCATAAATATCCGCAGTCCACTCATTACAATCTACTGATATAGCGTATCCCTTGTATAATATTACTGTTTCCACTCTGTTACTATAATAAATATTATTATAGCCGTGAAACAAATTTTAAAGAAAAATTTAAAATATTAGTTATCGGGTGCTTGCGTATTACAAGATTGCACTCTAAATTCACCTTTTGCAAATAAAGTATTTTTAAGTAAGTTCTTGTAAAAGAAATCGAATCAAATGTAAATTAATCATGTAAATTAATCAAACATGTTCATCAAAACCGTATTTAAAAGTAATTACTACACTGCGGATCTTTATGCAAAATAAAAATAAAATAAGAATAAAATAAAAATTGATTTCATCCCTTAACGACTTCGATGCATTAAGAACAACATCACAGTACTCTTAAATTTTCCTAATCTTTCTCTGTTTTATACTTCATCCCACAAATTTTTTCATAAATGCATTAAAATCTGCAGTCTAGTAATTACCAATTCATTAATTTTGTAATGTATGAAAACAGTGTGTAGATATATTCATTGTAGCCATTTTCTGAACAAAAAAATTTTTTAAACGAAAATACATATATGTTTTGTGAAGCATATTGAGTATTGATCGTGTAGGGGCCATTTTATATTTCCCTCGCAATAATGACACCGTTCATGCATATGTCTAAAGGGACTCCTAGACGTTCAATAATATTGTCAATGTAGGTTGACAATAATATTGAAGCTCCCCCGCCAATAGGCTTCAATAATCTTGTCAATCTAGCTATCAATACTGTGACACATTTGTGACGAGGTGGCGATCACTGTCTAGTGAGACTGACGAAATATTGACAATAAACCTCCTAAACGTCAATGCGCTTCAATCAAAATTTCTATCAATGTGCTTCAATAGATTGACCAATGCGTTTGAACCCCTTCTAAACGGTCAATATGCCCCTTCAATGCGCCTTGTCAATATTATTGATGGGCGTGTTGACAATATTATTGAACTAGGAGCCGCTTAACGTCACACAGAACTTCGCTGTACCCTTCTGTCCATGGTGACTTCTTCTAAACTCGAGGGAGATGCTTTCAAGTGTAATTAATTTTACATATTCTTCAGGGACGAAAATGATTTGCAAAAGGTTGAATTTGATTTGCAAAAGGGTGAAATTGATTTGCAAAAGGGTAAAATTGATTTCTAAAAAGGTGAAATTGATTTGCGAAAGGGTAAAATTGATTTATAAAAAGGTGAAGTTGATTTGCAAAAGGATGTATTTGACTTGCAAAAGGGTGAAATTGATTTGCAAAAGGGTAAAATTGATTTCTAAAAAGGTGAAGTTGATTTGCAAAAGGATGTATTTGACTTGCAAAAGGGTGAAATTGATTTGCAACAGGGTAAAATTGATTTATAGAAAAGTGAAGTTGATTTGGAAAAGGGTGAAGTTGATTTGCAAAAGGATGTATTTGACTTGCAAAAGGGTGAAATTGATTTGCAAAAGGGTAAAATTGATTTATAGAAAGGTGAAGTTGATTTGCAAAAGGGTGAATTTGCAGTACAAAATCTGTAACAAGGATTAAAGAAATAGAAAACGTCTGGTTTTGAAATTCAATGTGGAAGCATCACTTCATAATCTGAAAGTGATAGAAGTCTAACAATAAGCAATACCGGGCAGCTTTCCTATTATTGGTTGTAAGAAATGCGACTTGGGATAGTGTTGCATCAGGAATCTTATGATACGTTCATGGAACACCATTGAGATCGTGTTCAAGGGGTCTTGCGCAATCCCCTGGCAAACCGTTTCGGTCTAGGTGTTTGATGTTCCTCGTTAACAATGGAATCGTCCAGGCCGCGTCCAATTATTTTCGTGGGATAACGAACGCGAGATGGTTCCCCGTTCATGGTGGGTCCACGATGGAAGGAACCGTAGCGGTTAAATTTATCCTTCGTGGAGTTTCGGAGACCTCGTTTTGCTCGATGGTTACCTAAAACGCTCACAGTTTCGAGAGGTCTCGAAAATAGCTATGGACTCGAGCAACCGGTTCCCAAAATAATCTAACACCGTAGATTATGGTCGCGTGTAACGCGCGTGCAGCTACGCGCCGCACCCTACCTGACGAATGTCGGGACGATTAAATGTCGCCGAACGCTTCCTAAACCGTACATCATGTCCGTTGGATATGCTCCTTTGACAACTTTACCTATATGACGCAGATATACTATACCGCTTATGGGGGTAGACTCGTTTTTCCAGGATTGCAAGGGTGCGGGATGCGCTTTCTCATTTCTCGATAATGCAAAGATGGAGTTTCATAGTAGCCAAAACCGCTAGATAAAAGATCAATTCGGTGATTGTCAAGAAAAAAGTACAAAATGTTGATGATTCTACCATACATAATACAAACAAGAAACTTGTGATGCATCGATAGTCTATGTTCATTAAAATGTTGTTTGGAAAATATTTCATTTAGAAAAAAGTTGCGGTTGTTCAATATTAGGGTTCGAAATCGGATATTTTCATATGCGGCAACTTAATAGACAGAAACAAGGAATAAATTTCAGTAAAATTTTCTACACATGGCCAAGAACCAATTCGCTAACTATAATCGATGAGTTTCCGTGGATAGGTTTATTAGCTAATGTGTGACGGTGCCGTAGTCTCCACTATATCGCTTCGTAGACACGGTGACTTCAACGCCAGCGTAGGAAAGTATGCGACTGTCTAGCTATTCAGGCGTAACTGAACCAGACGAACGTGACAATTCAGTTTGAGTGTCATGATTAGACCGCACATTTTATATATTGCCACGTTTTTATTAGCTCGCTTTCTTGTTAGTTTGTCTGTCTGTCTGTCTGTTCGGTACAAATCTTGCAATTGATTTTAAACTAACTTCCCGATGAGCTGGAGACTTGAAATTTTAAACATAGCTCAGAACTGGATGACAATGAAATATTCCAAAAAAAATTTTTTTTTTAAACTGTGCGTTTACGAGATAGTAATTAGGAAATCGTATTAACTGGACCGCGGGATTCGAACCCGAGCCTCAGTAAACACGCTCGGTAAAAGTAGTACGTCATAGATTGTGATTTTGATTTCAATATACTATTGGGTCCTTCTTGTAGAGTTTTTTGCGCTGATTCCGAATCTCCCTTTAATTTTTCTCCTATACGCACAGTTTTTGAAAAACATGGCTTTGAAAAAAAACATATTTTTCAACTTTAAACAAATATTGCGATGTTATTATAAAAGATATTGAATTGTTCTTTACAGCAAAAGATTCTGTAGACTTTCCCGAATCCAGTGATATATAATATTAATACATTATGATTGTTTAAACATATTTAAACAACGTTTAAAGACGGAGAGACACCACTTTTGCACCAATTTTTGAGGATATTTTTCAATTTATCTCAAAAAATAAGGGTCCAGCGGAAAATCGAACTATACCACGCGATAGAGCAGACTTTTATCCTGAAAAACCCCCCTTGGATGTTTGCAGCATCGACGTTTTTACCGAACCAGAAATCAAAATATCTTCGCCCGACATGCGTTGACGCCAGTGGCGCTCACCACTAGAACGGTCGTTCGCCGCTCCGTATCCCGTCGCTGCGCCGTATCCCGTCCACTTCCAAGGGGGGTTTTTCAGGATAAAAGTCTGCTCTATCGCGTGGTATAGTTCGATTTTCCGCTGGACCCTTATTTTTTCAGATAAATTGAAAAATATCCTCAAAAATTGGTGCAAAAGTGGTGTCTCTCCGTCTGTAATGATTTTTTAAACATGTTTAAACAATCATAATGTATTATCCGTGGTCGCGGGTTCGATCCCCGACGACGGCACCTCTAGAAATTCCATGTGCTATTTAAATTGTAGTGCCCAAGGTGGTTCGGAACCCACCTTATAAAAACTGTAGGTCCCGTCGCGAAATAACTCCTGAATAGGAGTTCCAAAAGCGACGTAAAATAAGGAAAAAAAAAATCATAATGTATTAATATTATATATCACTGGATTCGGGAAAGTCTACAGAATCTTTTGCTGTAAAGAACAATTCGATATCTTTTATAATAACATCACAATATTTGTTTAAAGTTGAAAAATATGTTTTTTTTTCAAAGCCATGTTTTTCAAAAACTGTGCGTATAGGAGAAAAATTAACGGCAGATTCGGAATCAGCGCAAAAAACTCTACAAGAAGGACCCAACAGTATATTGAAATCATTAAAAAAGTTGAAATTTGTTGGACAGTGATAGTCAATCCGCGCGACAGAGCGTTCCCATTCCACTACGCGTTCCCACTCCGACTCATCCCCACTCCACGGACCCACTTCGCGCCGCATGAGCTCAGTGTAATTTCGTATGTGGAGTTAAACAATACAAAATTTCAACCGTCCGCTGTACGTTCACGCAACCGCTCGCGTTTGTCTTCGATAATCACGCGTGTGAATTACATTGACTTTATTGGTGGTTTGAAACTGGTAATTTAAAGTCAGCGGAGTGAGTGTACAAAGTATTAAGATAAAAATAATGTCTACAAAAAAGGAGCAGTTCGTTAATGATGATTTTCACAGGGAGAAGCCGCCTAATCACCGGGTATGCCATTGAATATTTTGACTGCGTTTTTATTAGCTTGCTTTCTTGTCAGTCTGTCTGTCTGTCTGTTCGGTATAAATTTTGCAATTGATTTTAAACTAACTTCCCGATGAGCTAGAGACTTGAAATTTTAAACATAGCTCAGAACTGCAATGCAATATTTTTAAAAAAAGTTTCAAATTTTAAAAAAGCCTATGCGTTTAGGAGATGTAAGCTATTAACAAAATTTGTAACCGTTACACCTGCCCGCGCGACGCTCGGTAGTACCCACTCGGTTCCCACTCTGACTCATCCCCACTCCACTGACCCGCTACGCACCGAAGGAGCTCAATGTGCGTTCGAGTTCCGTGCGGTGTTTACAAAGCTACGACGTATTATTATACTATAATGTTTGTTTACCAAGCGAAAGAACAGTTACACCGAGATTCTCCGACGAACCTTTATCTTTGACATTTTACCACGGCGTTTGTTTTCAATAGGACGCGGTCGCAATACCGCCTGAAATTTACTACATGTCTCTGTTATAATCTCATCAAAATGTTTAAAATCGATTGAAAAATTTCACACACACAAGACTAAAAAGCAGAAAATAATTATGTAAATAAAAATAAATTTTTAAAAAATACTTCTAAATCACTCTTCTAAATCACAGACGACGAAAGATATCACAAAATAGTTGAAGCAAAAATCATATCTCCTCTTTCAGCCCACAAATGCGCGGAAAGTTATTTGAAAAAATCATTAAAGATAAGACATAACTTTGAATTCAACTATTTTTTAACGTCTTTTGTCGTCTGCGGTCTAAGAGCACTTACATAGAAGGTTTCCTCGAGGACAAATGTTTGTTTCTCAAAAAAATCCGAAGTCCGGTAATTCCGGAAATAAAACAATCAATGAAGTCTGTTCAAACTTCTATGGAGAAGTTCCTGTTTTTATTATTGTACTTCAAAGAAGCTCCGAACATGAGTTATCGAGCTACTTATTAAAAGGGGATAGTGTTTCTGAGCACGGACAGATTAATGCATTGGTGGTCTAATTGTACGATAAGATACGTTGGCCCTTACTTGAAGTAGAGCGATCACCAGACGCGTTTCACCGCTCTGCACGGCTATGGTGCTTATGGTGGTCGTCGGAGCGGTGGTTTGTTGCGGGGTATCCTGGTTGCTCTCCACCACCGATCGTGATTCCTTCTCACGAGGTCCATCACTATTCTCCGTCGTTTCCATCGCGTCGTGTCCGTCCACCATCCTCGTAATTCTCCCCTTTCGCGGGAAAACAGAGTCGTTCGAACTACCGGCGTTGATCGACTTTAGCGTTTGCCCTCAATACCGATCAAACATTATCCTATCCTTGCTTCTGTTTGCACAGATCTCAATCATGCGTACCAGAATCGTATTATAAAACGATCTCGTCGGACATAGTAGATATGTTACGGTAAATGTAATAAATTGGTGATTATGTATAATTGCCAGTTATTATACCGGGTATTTCACCTAACTTTTGACCACCTCAAATATCTTTGATGTTTTTAACCCTCATCCGTCCCTCGTGTCAATTTGACACAGTTTTCATCAAATAAGTTACACTGTTCTGTTATTTGTAGATTAATTTGTCCGAAACTTGGTGACTTCTATTTTTTTAACGCGAAACATATAACTGCAAAAACCTAAGATTTAAATGTTAACTCATCCATTTCAATGAGAAAAGCATCGAAAAGTAGCTGTTTGACTTGTTATTTTATCAATTTTTTTATCACTGTGTCAATTTGACACCGAGGGACAGATTCAGTTCGTGAAATGAGGGACGGATGAGGGTTAAAGATACATCAAATGTCTGAAGGACAAAGTTGAATGGTAAAATGGGGCTCATACGATACCAAACAAATTTTTGTTTTTATGTAATTTTTTTTAGATATATGAAGGTCACCTTCATTTTTTAAAATGGAATGTCCTACTTTTTATACCATAGGTCGACAGAGTATCAAATTCGGAGTATAAAAGTGTTGACCTTCATATGTCCGAAACCTATTAGTTAACGAGATATTATCGAAACAATTTTCTTTCTTCTTTACATAATATCTCGTTATCTATTACGTTTAGGGCATATGAAGGTGAACACTTTTATACTCAGAATTTGATGCTCTATCAATCTATGGTATAAACAATAGGACATTTCATTGAAAAAAATGAAGGTGAGCTTCATGTCTCTAAAAAAAATTACATGAAAACAAAAATTTTTTGGTATCGTATGAGCCCCATTTTACCATTCAACTTTGTCCTTCAGACATTTGATGTATCTTTAAAAACAACAAAGATATTTAAGGTGGTCAAGTTAGGTGAAATACCCGGTATATAATCAACACTAAACTTGGTAAACGTGACAAATTATTGAATATTTATCAAATTAAGCGGCGAGCTTACAGTGGGTGTACAAAATATTCGTACACCTTTCAAAAACTAATAACTTTTTTATAATTGTACCAAACGACCTGAATTTTTATAATTAACTAGAAGGTTTACGAAATGATATACGAAAAAGATTTTCCAAAAATTATAATTTACAAGGTTACATGCAAAAATAAAAAAGACATTTTTTAAAACCATTTTATTTGGGCCCTTAATGAAAATTTAAAATATATGTTAGTTATACACATGCTGAAAATTTCATCGAAATCGGTTGACGCAGGAAAAAACAACACGCATCGAAAGATGTACGATTCTGTGGTTTTTAAGCAGAAACTAATCAAAAGTCGTGTAAAACTACGATTTTCACAATTTTTAATCGTTTGCAGCTCGTGTGTATGTTAATCGATTTTAATTTTCTTTAAGGGCCCTAATAAAAAATTAAACAAAATGTCTTTATTATTTTTGCATGTAACCTTGTAAATTATAATTTTTTGAAAAACTTATTTGCATATCATTTCATAAACCAATGCTTGTAAGTGATTATAAAAAATCAGGTCGTTTGGTACAATTATAAAAAAGTTATTAGTTTTTAAATAGTGTACGAATACTTTGTACACCCACTGTACATATTCTCTTGCTTGTAGGGAATTACAAATGACAAAGAAGTTTGAATGATTTTGGTGGTTGAAAGTGGTTGAGAAACCACGTTGGAGACAATTTCGCTGACTTTGCCGAAACACGGAACTCTGTTAGATGTTCGTGAAAGGCGGAATTTAATTGGCCTGGGTCCAAGAGCTCGACGATTCCTGCGCACAGAGGCCAATAAATGAAGGTTTAATAGATCCCGTCTATCCATGGCGAATTAATTTCGACGTTGATCAACGTTCCGCGTGCCATCGCGGTGGAAACGCCTGAAAACCATCACGCGGAAACGTTTTCGGGTCAGAATTGATGCTCGTTCTCCCATCGAGGAGCAGACATTACGTTCTCCAGTTACCACCGCGCTGGCACCACTGATTAACGTTATTTTTGGCGATTTGCCAAGCAACCAACGCCGCGAATTCCGCGAACAACCGGCGACAATTCCTTGCCGCTGCTAGATAGCCACCGCCGCGAAAAATTCCGTTGCTCTCCTCACTCTCGATCATGCTTCCCATCCCGACCGGAGTAACGCACAACCACAGAATAAATTATGGCAGAAGTTCCTCGAGGTAAAAATAGCAGTTCGAATCAGGATTCCGCGTGTCACGCTGAGACTGTGTGCGCGCGCGAAACTATTGCGGCAACTTTGGTAAAAGTGACTCTTTCGTCAGAAAAATGCTCAAGACTCTATATAGGTTGAATTATCGATAGTTCACACTAAACTTATCGAGCATTAAAATTGACTATTGCGTTATAAAAATAACATGATACAATCTATTTACACTTTGTGCAATTTTTATTATAACATATACTTGAATAAAGAAATCTGTCGAATCAATTTTTCACATTTATTGCTTGAACGAAATATTATCTGTCAATACTATCTTCATTTAATGATTAAATGAAATATAAAATACTATTTACTATTTGCGTCTGGATTTAAATGTAGAAGATAGATAAATTTATTTAAAAAAAAGATAATATGCTCGAAAAGTGTGTTCTGTTTAAAGCAAATAAAGTGAATCACTAACTTACATAAATTACTTCTATAATGTTTCCAGTTATTTACACATATTATGGATTAAATGATAAAATCCTCTTATCACCATTACTATTATTTGCAATATCATTATTCTAAGTACTATTGTGTGTGAAATATTATACTATTCTACTTTTATACTTTTCTTGTATTATATCTTTCTTCTATTATAATTTTCTTGTATTTTAATGAAATATCTATTTCACAATAGTATTATATTTCTTTGAGATTCTGTTAAAATATATATTTGAAATGCTATTTCCATATGTATATAACTACTATTCCAAAAAAGCTTATTTGCCAAATTCTGTTATCACATGACAAATGGAAAATATTTATAGTCTGTTTACTAATTTCAAAAAACTATTTTTCCCCATTCCTGGGTTATACACGAATCGGGTATGTAGTGTTTAAATACTTGTTCGATTCACTGTATATTAACTTCGATGCCCAAATATGAACAACAGACGAAGAATATAATTTTAATTCGATTTAAAGGAAATATATAATATTCCTGTTTACTAGTTTCTATTTGAAATGCCCGTCATGAGTCAGACTCAATATTGGACAGCAAGGGGTTAAACACGAATTGGGTATGTAGTGTTCAAATATTTGTTCGATGCACTGTATATTAACTTCGAAGGCCAAATATTGACAACAGAAGAATATAATTTTAAAGGAAATGTACAGTGACTCGAATTAATAGTCGGGCGCTCTAAAAAAGACGATAACTTTTTTAATATTCTACTGTACGATTTGAACTTTTTTAAGAAGCTAGAGCAATTAGTTTACTACAGGATGTGAAAAGAAATTTTTTCAAAAATTATAATTGATCGGAATTGTGGAAAAAATACTAAAAGTTGCATTTTACAACTTTTTTATGTGGGCCTATATTGAGAATTTAAAAAATACGTATTGTAGATCTGTGTCAATTAAACATATTCTGAAAATTTTGTCAAATTCGGTCGACTTGCAATGAGCTACAAACGTTTGAAGATGGTGAAAGTTGCAGATAATGTATCACGATTTCCTGCCTCAAACTGCAATAAATCTAAGGATTCCTGCATATTTCAATTTCATCTTTCGTTTTTTCCTGCATCAATCGCACAATATAATTGACACAGATCTACAAAACGTATTTTTTAAATCTTCAATATGGGCCCACATACCATAAAAAAGTTATGAAATGCAACTTTTAGTATTTTCTCTACAATGCCGATCAATTGCAATTTTTGAAAAAATTTCTGTAGTAAACTAATTGCTCTAGCATCCCAAAAAAGTTCAAATCGTATATTATTATACAATAATATTAAAAGAGTTATCGTCTTTTTTGGAGCGTCTGAGTAGTGACTCGGAGTTACCGCTAAAAATTGCTTTACCATTATCCAAATTATCGTTTAAACTTTTAAATATGTTGCCATCTAATCAACTACGAAACATTTAAGTATTGTATGAGGTATTAAACCAATTTCATATCCATAAAATGAAAAAAAATCATATAGAATTAAAATAGCTCCGAACGCAAAGGGATATTCATGTTTACTAGTTCCAGAGCTGGGGAAAGTAGTATTTTAAATAGTAAATAGTAAATAATCCTATTTATTTTAAAGTATGAGTACAACTTTGATAATAAAAGATTTTATTTGATAACAAAACATTTAATTTTTGAAAATAAAATAATTTATTTGAGGCAGTAATTTTTTTGAAAATAGTATTTCATTTGAAGAATATTGAAAATATTTGTATTTTGTCTTTATTTTCAATTTCAATTTCAATTATTATTGCTGAAAATAGTTACTCGAATTCAATACATTTATGGGTGTAAATCGTCTCTTACCGATAAGATAGACTGTAAGTTTATGCGGTTTCTCAGAGTATTATAACAATGCAACAAGTAAAATATTTTATTTCGTGTTTCTGATTGTTAAAATAGAAATATTTTATTTCGTGGATCAAATTATTGAAATAGAAATATTTTATTCCGAGGTTCAGATTATTCAAATACAAATATTTTATGTTCGAAATTGTATATCTTAATTAAAATACTATTTTCTTTAATCAAAATAGAATCTGAAATATTAAATAGTATCTGAAATATATGTTCCGCCAAATAATGCCCACCTCTGACTAGTTCCTATTTGAAATCCTCATGATTTGTCAGACTCGATATCGAGCAGCAAGGGGTTAATCACGAAATCGAACCAGAACGAAAAGCGCATGATGCATCTCCGTTGCAATGGATCCGTGGGACTTGGGCTCTAGTTCGCTTAATTACTATCCCCCGATGAAACGACTATTTCAGATTAAGAGAGATCTGGATACACCTTTTGCTGGACGTCGGTGTGTTTATACTTTATAGGTATCTTTGTAAGGTGACGTCACCGACACGGACGAACGAATGGGAGGATAAAACCGGACTGACTGGTGGCGTTCTCCGAACGGGAGGTTCACCACACCGCGACCCACGATCGGAGATAATCTCGTGGAAACGAGCAGAGAGAAAAAAAGGGAACAGTAAAAAGAAACGAGAAAAATAATGGCAGATCTTTTGTCCGGTCCACCAAAAATCACGATTCGGCTGAGAGCCGATCGTTCAATGTATCGCGCCGCGCCGTGTCGCTCCGAAACTATGAGGTCGCCCGGTTGGCATCGTGGACAATGTACGGTATTATCGGTCGCATTATGTCAGGCTAATTACACGTTTTATCTCGAAGCCGGCGGGTTCGCTGGTAGAGACCGATTAACGAGCGACACCCGGCCGCTTTAATGCATGCGCATACTCTTCTTTTTTCTTTAATTGGGTTGAACGACTAAAAACATCGATTGCCCGGAGCCGAGCGTCGACGATGATAGCAGACAACGGGGAAAGTAAACGTGGGCTAAATCCGCGCTGAAACCGGAGTCGTGTGTGAAATACCGATTATTTCGGGATCGAGGATTTTTTCGTCGGTTTTCAAGGCTGCGGACCGATGGGCCGGGGAACAGAACGAGAAAAGAGACCGAGGACGAGCTGGAAAACGAGGTCGGCCGAGGAACGCACGAATTGCGCTCTGCGCCTATGGCTATTTTGTAAATCTCAGATTGACAAGTAGATCCGAGTAAGAATTAGTCGAGAGTGAAAATGACGCGAAAGATGTTAAAGTTTGAATGGTTCTTCTCTATTCTGAAATATAAATCTCTTGATATATTTGTTGATGCCTCTCTTTGTGTTAGGATTACTGTGCAAGCTGAATAGGATAGTTTGACCGGTAGATTTTCGCGAGTACTCTGCGACGTGCTATGTATTGTTTTTTTTTTTATTATTGACGAGGAAATACAAATCTAAGCGTAGAGTTGAATTAGTTTCGGGCAATCACCTAAGTCGACCCACGTTCAAGCAGTGACAAGCACAACGTAAACCGCAGCAGGAGCAACACTCGCGTGACACATGTCACAATCGTGTCACAACACCGGTCGACCGGTCGCAGAAGCAAGCCGATCCGAGACTGAGCCGTCGGCCAGTTTCGAATGCCGCCGAAGCCGATCGGCTGCGGACGCGACTCGCCGAACGTTACCGAGCAGTGCCGAGACGCGACGACCGTGTACGGAGATCGACGGCGACTAGTCGCCCGCGAGATTCAAACTAGTGATGGGTTATAATTCTACTCAAGCGATATCGATACCTGGTTCCAAAGTATCAAGGTATCATAAATACGTAGGTAATAGATATCAAAAGGTATCGGTACCTCAATGATACCTACTCAGAAGTGTCGAACCTTTGTAAGTACGTCTTGGATGGAATTGGTATCGATACTTTCAATAATATACGGTTCGTTCTCGAGTTTCGTTTGTTTCCGTGACGCGTTGATATAAATATAAAAATATAAAAGTTTAATGTGTCAATAATGCTGGATTCTCCATCTGCTCACATTGTACAAGGTGTAACAAAATTTAGTGTCATGGCTTTGGCAGGTGGTTGTACACCTTCGGATCGGTGGAGATTTGTTAAAAGAAATTGCCGCAAAATTGACTTTGACCTTGAAGTTCAAGGTCAAATTTTGTTATGCTTGTATCACATTCTACTCACTATGGGGACCAAACTTGTCAAAGGAACCATAGGTCGCAACTCTACCGTTCTCTTATAAAAGAATGTTACAGGTTTTAACGTCGTCTTCCGTTCCTCGAGTTTCTCGTTCTTTGCCATACAAGATTTATCGCTCTTAATAGTCGTGCTTGATCACCGGCTTCGATATGGCCACCATTATTTCGTAAACAGATCCTTAGTCTTTCTTCCAAACTTTTACGAACTTTCTCGTAAATGTTCGGTATAAATTGCACACGGTGAAAAGCGTCCTCGATTCGTGATTTCAATTGCTGCATAGTTCTTATTGGCGGTCCTGACCGGTTAACAATATGCTTCACTGCTCCCCAGAAAAAGAAGTCAAGGGGCGTAAGATCTGGGGAACGTGGCGGCCACAAATAAGGTGCAGGTCTTCGCCCTATCCATCGACTTCCAAACATTTCGATTAAAAATTCAGGTACCGGTCTAATATGATGTGGTGGTGCTCCATCATGCACAAAATAAATTTGGCGACGCCTGTCTTGTGGTATAATTTGCCAGAAAAGACTGTGATTATTGGCAGTGGTCATCTGAAAGTTGTGATGTTTACTGTCCTCTATTTGTTTACATCCGTTCCGTTTACAAAACAATGGTGGCCAAATCGAAGCCGCTGTTCAAGGACGATTGATAACAGACGTAAACCATGATGGTTCTCAACTCAAGGAACGGAAGACGACGTTAAAACCTGTAACATTCTTTTATAAGAGAACGGTAGAGTTGCGACCTATGGTTCCTTTGACAAGTTTGGTCCCCATGGTGAGTAGAATGTGATACAAGCATAACAAAATTTGACCTTGAACTTCAAGGTCAAAGTCAATTTTGCGGCAATTTCTTTTAACAAATCTTCACTGATCCGAAGGTGTACAACCACCTGCCAAAGCCAAGACACTAAATTTTGTTACACCCTGTATACCGTTTGTCAGTCGCTGGATCTTTGACGTTCGGAGCTCGATGTCCATGTATCGAGACTTTTGGAGTAATCATTTGGGAATCGATACTTCTCGATACTTACAGTATGTATTTATTATTGTTTCGATGCTTATGATACCAATACCAGCCAGTGTTCATTTTAGCAATACTCGTAGCAAATGTCAATATCAAGCACTTAAGCTTGTGATACGTATCAAACCTTCCAAACAATTACTTGGGTATCCAATTGCTTAAAACTCATGAGAAAAACTGGTATCATGCCCATGACTATTCAAATCCATCTGGATCTTAACCCTTTATTTACGGACGGGACGTATAAGTCCCGTAAGTTTTCTCATGGTACTGTATTAATTTAAACGCTTTGCGACCCATTGGAACTTTCAAGGTCGCTTCTATGAAGTTCGTTCTTCAATTGTTGGATTGCAGCCTAAGCTTATTTCTCTTTGGAAGCTTGCTAGAGACAAGTATATACGATGATGTAAGACCAAGATTGATGCCTAGAAGATTGAAAATCGTCCATGCGTTTGCATATGTATGTAAAATACTTATTTGTTTTGCATTTTGGTAAGTTATAATTTTTAGTCGTTATTATTAATTATATTTATACAGGGTGTCTCAGTTGAAGGAGGCCACCTAAATATCTCCTTTATTTTTAATGGCACAAAAAAAACATTTTTGGCATAACTTGAGGAATATCATAAAAGAACAATTCTTTTTTATACGGTTATTTTTAATAGTTTTTTCGAGGTCATCGATATTTTTTATCGGGAAAACTTATTTCATTTTATTCCATCTTGTTAATGACATTTTCAAAGTATGTTTTCAGCCGCTATAAGATGGAATAAAAAAATGAATTTTCCCGATAAAAAAATAACGATGACCTTGAAAAAACTATGAGAAAATAACCGGACAAAAAAAATTGTTCTCCTATGATATTCCACCTTCGATACCATTTAAATTATGCAATAAATAATTTTTGTGTCATTAAAAATAAAGGAGATATTTAGGTGGCCTCCTTCAGCTGAGACACCCTGTATAATGTAAAAATTTTTCTCCAATGTTTTAATTCATTTTGTATGATTAAGAGGGGAATTAGATACTCAGAATATTTCTCTTTAATATTAATATAGATATTTATATTAATTTGAAGTATTAACTTCAACTGTTTGCACATTGGAGCACAATTCTCTTCTTCCTGGACCATAACATTAATTAATGAATAGCCTGCTTTATCCTTTACAATGTTACCTATTTGCTTACATTACTTACCAACAGATTTTTACTAAAAAATATTCTGTTTGTTTTATCGCAAATTATTATCTTTACTTTTTGTTGCAAAAGTAATCTTACCGATTTAAACACACACGAGAGATTATTGTATCAAACACTTTATTTACAAAATTGACGGAGAAAGCCATGCGTAGTGTAAAACTGTTACAATAACAACAATAATTAGCGGTAATTAGAAGTGTCATTCTAAACAGAAATAATAGTTGTTTTCGATTTTCGAGTTAGGTGTTATAAGGTGTTAACTTATCTACGATAGTTGTGCTTGAAATACGTATATTATACATATTTATTATGTAGGAATGTATTCAACCCGATACTACTGATGATTATACTGCGAATTTTTGTGCAAAATAAATATTGTCTGCGTTAATTACGAAAAACAGGGACTAAATTCTTTTATTTTTAAAAGAAACTATCTATTTCTAAACTCTTCAATATCAATTAGCAAAAATAACATGGGAGTATTTGCACCCATTTTTGTCACAAACGCATAAAATTCGCAGTCTGGTGATGGTATTTGCATGCAATAAATATTCTTGTGTGGTAGATATACGTTCACAATGAAACTTAATTTTCTTTCGCAATACGACTCCCATTATTTACTTCACTATAACGTTCTAAAACTAATCTACCAACTTCGTCAGACTATTTTTTAACCTTAACTGTGGCGATTGCAAGCAACAAACTGTCAGAATTACAATTGTTTTTCATCTGCAATCATCAATTACTTCTACAGACGCACTTCGGATGCAAAAGAAAAGTAAAACTATACCCCTAATTTTATTACTACAATGACATCGTCTAAACAAACACATTTCAATTTTTCACAATTATCACAACCGACAGAAAAATCGAGAGTTTAAGGGGGCAGTCTCATGTGAACGCTGCAGAAAACAATTTTCATGTATTTTTGTTCAAAATGATGAGTTAGCTACATATGGTTTCGAAGAAGGACAAAAGTTTCGTACCTGTCTATCCAATTTATCCCATAATTTTTCTATGGGGTCCAAATCTGGTGATCGGGGCCATTTCTTAATTTTTAATGAATTGTTACATTGAAGTTGATCTAAATAGTTTTTACATATTTTTGACGTGTGTTTCGGATCATTATCATTATATTTATTGGGTTGGCAAATAAGTTCGTTCTCGGTTTTCGTTCCAGTGTAAGTTTCATTCGGATTTGCTTTCCTTTTGTCAGCGCTATCGTGTAAATCGAATACACATTTGAAAGGTTATGTTTCACTGTTTATGTTGTGCTGTGTTTGGTTAGGTCAACCTCGATATTGTGTGTGCTGCCTAACTGTGAACATGGAAATAAATATCGTGCATTATCGTCACATTTTGCTCTATTATTTTAAAAAGGGAAACGGGCTGCGGATGCTCATAAACAGTGCCGGATTAAGCAAGCGCGGGGCCCGTAGCAAATGTTATGGCGGGGCCCAAGGCTTTGCATCAGGGCCGCGCGTGTGTACATGTAGCGCACCTTTGCGGCAACCACAATGAATGAATTTTTTTTTAGGAAAACTATCTGTGCCCCCTGGCATAGACAGGCGCTCATGTATCGGCTCTTGTTTGTATGGCGCGGGGCCCCCAAAAGCGCGGGGCCCGTAGCATTTGCTACTCCTGCTACGGGGCTTAATTCGGCCCTGCTCATAAAAACATATGCCGTGCGTATGGAGATGATGCCCGTATGCCAAAAGTGGTATGCCAAATTCCGTTCTGGAGATTTCGACGTCAATGATGAGCCCCGCTCCGTTCGCCCGACCGAGATTAATTCAAGTGATGTTAAGGCTGTAATCGACGTAAATCCATCCCAATCGGTACGAGAGATTGCTATGACATTAAATATATCCCACACAAACTTAGAAAACCATTTGCGCGAGCTGGGTTACGTTTCTCGGCTTAATGTTTGGGTGCCGCATCAAATAACCGAGGTTAACTTGACCACACGTCAAGAAACGTCAAGGAAACGACCCATTTTTGAAACGAATGGTGAAGGGTGACGAAAAATGGGTCCACTACGATAATGTAACACGTAAAAAAGATCATCGGGGCACAGCAGCGAGCCACCACAAACAACCTCGAAGGTGGGATTACATCCAAAGAAAATAATGCTCTCCGTATAGTGGGATTTCAAGGGTGTCATCTAGTGTTCCTGATTTCTCAACATTTTTCATTTCTCGAAAAATGAGAAATAAGGCTATATTTCTCGAGAATTCTCGAGATAGAAGGATGACGTGGCGCACTTAAATTGAAAATTTTTGAAATTGTGAAATTCACCGTAACTATGGATCATGGCACATTGTTGGATTTGTCTTGTTTTCTGAATAGGAATATAGAATAACTATATGACCTCCTTTAAGTAAAAATAACGTTGACCTAGAAATTTCGAAATATTGTTTCCAAAAAAGTTTTTATTTTGACATTATATTTACCTAATTGAACAGTGCAAATTTCTCCTCTGACATGTTTTCGTATAATCACAAATAACAGAGATATTTAAATACCTACATTAAAATGTAGCATGTTTTGATTGATGATAGGACATACGTATTTGTTCATTTCCGAGAATATGTTATAAAATAAATGAGATTCATAAGAATTTTCCTAGATTTAAATTTCTTGAGAAATACTGTAATTTCTCGAGAAATGAGAAATAATCAATTATAAAATTTCTCGAGAAATTCTCGAGAAGAGAATTCCGAGGGTGAGGGCGTTAGTCTATCGGCTACCACCAGTGGGGCCCGAGTTCGGTTCCCGCTGGCGGCGCGGCGGTGCCCTCATTTTTCCTGAAATCCTACACTATTAAGTATGGAACATTGACGTTCTTTTCGAACCAGAAAAGCAAAATATCATCGCCCAATATGAGTTACCGCCAGTGGCGCTCACCACTAGAACGGTCGTTTGTCGCGCCGTATCCCGTTCCAAGTGCCACTGGCTGCAACTCATGTCGGGCGTAGATATTTTGCTTTCTGGTTCGAAAAAAACGTCGACGTTCCAACTTAATAGGGTGGTTTCTCAAGATAAAAGTCTACTCTATCGCGTGTTATAGTTCGATTTTCAGCTGGACCTAAACATGTTTAAACAATCATAATGTATTAATATTGTATATCACTGGATTCGGGAAAGTCTACAGAATCTTTTGCTGTAAAGAACAATTCAATATCTTTTATAATAACATCACAATATTTGTTTAAAGTTGAAAAATATGTTTTTTTCTTCAAAGCCATGTTCCTCAAAAACTGTGCGTATAGGAGAAAAATTAAGGACAGATTCGGAATCAGCGCAAGAAACTCTATAGGAAGTACCCAACAGTATATTGGGAACATAAAAAAAGTTGAAATTTGTTAGACAGTATTATCATTTGTTCCGGTCGCTACAGAATTCTATGAACGAGAAAACCTTCAGGGATGAGGAGGCCGTTAAAAACCACCTGGATTGGTTTTTCTCCGATAAGTCCCAGACGTTTTACAAACGCGGTATAATGAAGTTGGTGGAAAGATGGCAAGAGGTCATCGATAAAGATGGCCAATATACAATTGATTAAAATTTATCTTGTGTATAAAAAAATTGTTTTTTATTCCACTCTAAAAAACCGAACGAACTTATCTGCCAACCGAATAATGTAGTTAATGCATGATAATAATAGTACACCACATAATAATGTAGTTAATACAGTTAAAGGTTCATAATCTATACGAAATACCAAAGTTTTACTAGAAACCAGAAATGCCCTAAGACTTATGAGCGGGAGTGTACTGTGGTCCTTATTTTTCGACCATGAAATTTTCGGCTCTCCCCCCCTCAATATTGTTCCTTTTCCTGAAAAAATAATATATCCAAAGTTTTAGAGCAATCGGATGTCGGGAAGTCGTGCCTCATTTAGGGTGGACCTCAACTATACAGGGTGAAATTTTTTTCGCGAGATTTTTTTCACAACGCCCCCTATAATTGTGCCATTGGTAAGAAAATTGGTAATAAAATAATTCCTGCAAAAGATGAAGTTGATCGCATAAGGGGAAGACGTGCCGCATTGACGTTGAGTTGCGAAAAACAACCAAATATCCCATTCCTATAAAATTTCATATTTTTCGCAACTTCAACGTCAATGCGGCACGTTTTCCCCTTATCCGATCAACTTCATCTTTTGCAGGAATTATTTTCTTACCCAATGGCACAATTTTAGGGGGCGTCGTGAAAAAAATCTCGCAAAAAAATTTCACCCTGTACACTTAAGGTCCACCCTAATGAGGCACGACTTTTCGACGTCCGATTGCTCTAAAACTTTGGATATATCATTTTTTCATGAAAAGGAACAATATTGGGGCGGGGGAGACGAAAATCTCGTAAAAAAATTTCACCAGGCATAGCTAAGGACCACCCTAGTGTACATACGGTGAGGCAACGAAGACACGAGTCTCCAGGAAGGGCCCCAACTGTGCCCAGCACTGTTCTATACCCAGTAAGAAAAATGCACGATTTTTGACGGGCATCTGCGTCAGCAGAAGTATCGCTTTCTGCTGGCAGAAAGGGCTGACATCTGCTGGCAGGGTGTGCCGGCACAAGCTGACGGCAGAATGCTAGCAGAATGATGGCAGGTCGGTCCTGAACAGCGTTACCATATTTTTATCCCTCCAGGCCCCTTACCCTACCGCCTCTCGCTCAGTTTCGCAGCGTAGCTCGTCTTTGCACGTGGTACGCGTCAGCGTCGCCACTGGCGCCAGCGTTAGTGGGAAGAGTGCAAAGACGAGCTACGCTGCGAAACTGGGCGAGAGACGGATAAAAATACGGTAACGCTGGTCTTGAATTCTGCCCTCTTAAACGAAGGCAGAATTCAGGACCGACCTGCCAGCATTCTGCCAGCATTCCGCCGCCAGCTTCTGCCGGGCGACCCTGCCAGCAGAATGCCGTACATCTGCGTCACAATAAGTATCGCTTTATGTGCTGTCGAAAATCGAGCAGATTCCGAGCATCCTCTGCTTCGAGCAGCGTTCTGTCAGCATAATGCTCGCCATCTGCTGGCACCGTACGATTGCAGGCCATGCTCGATATCTGCTCGAGGCAGGCCTGGCTGACTGGGTACTTTTGAAGAATACAGTAAAAAATAACTCGATGTTCTAATCGCGTGAGACTGCCCCCTTAATTCTAGACATGCATGCACATAAACCACACATACAGCTAGGAGCAGCTAGCTTGCATTAGACAGCGGCAAACGACGTCGATTCTCGTTAACACTGGAAAGCTCGATGAAACTCTGCTGCACGGAGTAACGATCGAAGCATGCAGCCTCGTGGCTGCAATTGCAGCTGCAGCAAGATTTGCCATTGATCGACGGGCCGTCTATCGGACTCACCTTCCTCGCTTTCTCGAGGAAATCTTGACCCTCCAGACTGTCCTCTCTTTTCGTTGGTGACATTTCGATCCCGCTGTCTTCGTGATGTCTAGTGTACTCTTTCAACGACAGCGTCATTTCCTTCGTGGTGTCCACAGGCGTCACAAACGGTTTCGACTCTTCGGTCTTACCACTGATTTTGATGCACTTTATCGTGCGTTCGCCGTCGTCGGATTTTGTTGATAATTCGTCTCTGCGGCTGTACGATTCACCTGTCGAATATAGTTTCCGATAATTATTCTGTGTTCGTTGAGATGCGATTGAATACACGGTCGATTATCGCTCGATAAATTGGCACATACAGTAGGCCAGGGATGGGCATTTTTGCCTCAATTGAGGCAAAGCCGTCCCCACCGTAGCGCCTACTGTCCCCCACCAGCTTCCGTCGTTACTATGAAAGAAAGACGCGCTTCGTCCGTCGCAAGCAGTGCGCAGGCCTCGTGCATCGGAGCCGCGAGGAGCGCCACGAAAAGGAAGCTTGGTGGGGGAAGCAGGCGTTTGAGAGGCCTCACCCGTGCCCATCCCTGCAGTAGGCCTTGATCTAAGAAAACGGAAACTGTAGGAGCTATGAAAAACGAATATTCCTTCCACTGTAAAATGTAACCATGCCACGTAATCCGATACGGGCTCGCATAAAACGGTGTGAACCACTATTAATCCAATTACAAAACTTCTTTATTTTTCATTATTTTTTATTGGATTTTCACCAACTTATTTGTGGTATTTAACACTAAAACTACCGAGCACTAAACGCGATTGGCATACATTGCCTTATAATAATGACAAAATTGCATTTATTTAAACTTCGTACCAGTTTTATTTAAATATGTACTTCAATAGAGAGAAATTCACTAAAAAAATTTCTCAGATAAACATATAATATTTCTAAAAGAACAAATCAGAAGCAAGTTATTTTGACTCATCCGGTAGTTCTAGGGTTAACCCCTTGCCTTGCGGTCCATTTTACGGTATTAATGATTAGAACTTCTAATCTGATGATTACTAAGTAATTTATAAAATGTGTTCTCTAATAATGACGAACGCCTAGAAGATTAAAAATGAGCTTGAATATTTTGTAAATCTAAAAAATTTGCACTATATTAGGTAAGTAATTTATAAAATGTGGTCTATATAATGACGAACGCCTAGGAGATTAAAAATGGGTTTGAATATTTTGTAAATCTAAAAAATTTGCAGTATGTTGGTAAGTAAATAGAATGTGGTCTATACAATGGCAAACGCCTAGGAGATTAAAAACGAACGAATCTCACTTTTCGATCCGAGCTCCGTTTCGTGATGATGTCCATTCGTTTTCTCATAGGTTTCCGGTGTCACGATGCTTTCGAGATCTTTGATTTCTTTAACATCAACATTTTCACGATGATCTTGCACAGTGTTCGATATCACTTTGTAAGATGCGACTCCTAACCGTGTATCATGAGATACACGCAAAGTTGTCGTCTCCGTGACTTCCTTTACGATTTTGCCGGATTTGTCCTGTGACAAAAAATATTAAAAGATTATCCTAAAGAAACAATTGAATTATAACAAGTAATGTTATTTTATTAATTATTTCTACTGTTTTAACCCTTTGCACTCCGAATTAATTTTCAATTTTATTGCCAACAACTCGCCTTTACTTCAAAGGACAGTTCCTTGACTTCTACTTATTTTAAACAATTTTGTTTACTAATTATATTGAATGTAGATCACAAATTTCGTTGTAATTTATATTTGTGGAACTTATATTTGTTTTTAAATCAAAAATAAGGAATTAAATAAATAAAGGAAGAACCAAATACATATAAAAACCAGTTTCATATACATTTTTCTTTCTCTGATGTCGAGACACACTCGACAAAGGAGTGCAAAGGGTTAATAAACTAGTTTCTCAAATTGTAACTGATTCTTAATATTAATCTTCAATTACTCGCTCTGTTAAATAACTGTTTACATGGAACTTTACATGATACCAACATAAATAAATTGTTATTCAATAAAAAAACTACCTTAATGCAAAATAAATGTTTGCTAGTGTAATCAACAGCTTTGTTTATGCTTGAAACATTAAATTTAATGTTTTAATGTAATGCATATATTAACTTATGTTTAAAGTTATCATTTGTAAGCTTGTTTAATATTATATTTGACATGATGACTCGTTTGCTCAAACTCTTAATTTTGTACTTTTTATAAAGAAATGGAATTGTTTGCAATTGTTTTGGTTTGTATACTTCACAACAATGCATGATTTATTTCTATCAATTTAGAAAGTTGTGACAAACCTTCTATCGATAATGCAGATGCAGAATACGATCATTTATTTTGCGCTGTGTAATCATTTGAAAGAATAAAAGTGCCAAATCTTTTAAAAACAAATTAAATATGCATATTAGATACTTTATAGGAATTAATAGTATTTCAATATTTTATATTTCTATTAACGAGAGAGAAATAAGACTCTGATATAATGATTGATTAATTTTTTCGATAAATAAACACAATATTCGAAAAATTAATGTCGAAACAAAATGTTTTTCTACGACGTGATTAGATTAATTATCATTTTTTAGGTATCACGTTTCTGCATTTACGAATTTCTCCAAGCTATAAAATATTGTTTCTACTAAAACGTTCTCAAACTTATAAAATCGTAATAACATACTAAATAAAAACGTTTAAATTATAATTGTTTAATTCTTGACGTACCTCCACAATCTTTTCCATAGTAACAAATTTTTCAACTTTCCTTTCCCCATTCTGCTCACTTTCTGGTTTTGAAACTTCGATCAACGTCGCCGTTTTCTCTAATTCAGCAACCTTTGGAAGTTCACTTTGCCTGATTACAGACGATGACGTTGCCGCGTTAGCAGTGGCAATTTTCGAGTCTTCAATGTTCCACCTGTATGATTCGGAGAAACGAGAAAATACTTTATTACACATTATTCTTAAACAAATTATGTAGAATATTACGTTACTGCATAGATTGTTATGACAAAACCGTGTGACTTTGAAATGCACATGCTGCAGTGCACACGACAGTAACAAACGCACACAGTTTTTATTACAAAAATGTACATACACTATATATTTAGGTAATTGATACATCGACAATGAATCATTTACTTAAAACCAGTATTATTATTCTTAAACAAATTATCTAAAACATTACGTTAATGCATAGACTCTTGTGACTGACTTTTCACTAGGTATAACAAGTAAAAATTCTCATCTATTTCAAGGAACCAGTAAGCACTTCAATTTCGTGTTACAATTGCAACATACTATCATAATTAGACTGCGGATTTTATACAGTTATGACAAAACCGTGTTACTTTGAAATGCACATGTTGCAGCGCACATAACAATAACAAAAAAGCACACATTTTTTGTTCAAAAAATGTGCATTCGTTAAATATTCAGATAACGAATTATTGACGACCACGACCTGTGTTGCATCGTAATATTTTCTTTCTCTATATCCTATATCATACCAAGTATCGCACACAGGCGTCATGGTTGCTGGAGCAGCAAGGTCTTCACATTCTGGGGACGTGACGAAGGATTCGCTCCTTGAACGACCTGTTGGAGTTGTCGAACACTCGGTAGCAGTCACGTAACACTCCACGTTAGAATCATCGGCTACACTTTCATCGCAAGACTTGTCGATAATATCCTGTCACGAACATAAACATTCTAGAGTTTCGTATTACCGCGTTACTCAACACTCGGAAGGCGCCCGGTTATAATGAATGTTTTCAAAACATGGTTTTGCATCTACTATGTAAATGTATTTTTAATTTTACTTTAGGTACGATAATCTTCTTAATACACTTAATTGCACAATCTCCAATAATTGTAATTAATTACAGAGTGATGCCTTTGGGACCCGCTCACCGCCGTCCAAGTGTTAATTCATATTGTTAATACGTAAAATCACATTATAAATCAATAGCAGAATCTCCACTTCGTCAGAAAATATAAATATTATTATAGAAATGCAATCTATTGCAACGTAACAATAATTTGTAATTATTTCAATAACTTAAATGATGTTCCAGATATGTAAAATCATATTATAAAGCAATAGCAGAATCTCCACTTCGTCAGAAAATATAAGTATTATTATGCAAGAAATGTGATATATTGCGATGTAACAATAATTTGTAATTATTTCAATAACTTCAATAATGTTCCAGGTATGTAAAATTATATTATAAATCGTTATAAAAAAAATCTCCACTTCATCAGAAAATATAAATATTAATTATAGAAATGTAATCTATTGTAACAATAATTTGTATTTATTGTCTATAATGATCTACTAATAGGATGTACATAGTAATCTACTGAGTGTCATTAAATTATTGGAACCACAATATGAAAATTATATCAATTATGCATGTTTATAATAATCGACTATAATCAAAATTGAAATACATAAAAATGGAAATTGTGAGTCCCGCAGGCGGTCTATGGAATACTTAAGGGTTAAAGCTAGAATCAAGCAATGATTTACAGAACCACATCTTCACAGTAATTCACTATTAAAGATCTTACCTCTGCAACGTCTTCCGCCTGCTTACTCCCACCAGCATCCAAACCACGATTCAAAGAAGAATCCAGCCGATCACTATCAGTGCCAGCAGCACTCTTCTCCGCAGCCTTCGCAGCAGTCTGCACGACAGGAGACGAAACTCTTTCAACCCCAATGCAACTTCCATTCGCCGATGCTGCTGGCGCCGTCGAAGATGAAGATGCCAATGCTCCCTTCGCTGTCGTGGTCGAGAACGTAGACACGGATCTCGGTTGAAATTGTGGGGCAGGTGTGGATGAACTTATCATCGGAATCGTAGGCGCGTTTGCGGTAGCAATCGACGAGATTCCAGCAGAGATCGGTTGCACCGATGAGGATGCGGCGGAGGTAGAGGTGGGCAAAGAGAACAAGGATGAAGTGGAGGACATGGCTGATGATGACATTGGAACTGGCCGAGTCCTGGCGCCCGCCTCGCAGAGTCTTGCGTCCAGCTTCTCAGCGAGCCGCGTTACTTCCGCCAGCCTTGCTGAGATCGCCTCCACCGCTGTCAAGTTACTGACTTTGTCCGAGGCATCCTCGGCTTCAGACATTCTAGAAAAATAAATTTCCGTCGTTCACTTCCAGCTATTAATAGAGTTTCCCTAGACAGAGGTCCGCCGGCTCTGCGAAGGATACATCGCCGCGTGCTTACTAACATCCACGCTATCAGCCAGGCTCCACGGACGTCTGTTTAGGGTTTCGATCACGACTTGGTGGGGTAACTCGCTACCGACACGACGGGACAAAAGTGTTTGAGAAAACACGGTCACTGGAGGGAAGCTAAGGGACTACTAAACTAACTGATTAATGACTAGACCTCGAACTATGTATACATTACGGTTAACCTTATTTTCCAACTTTGAAATTTCGAATACGCCACCTCCTAAAAAAAATTATATACAGGGTGCGGCATAAATTAGTCCCCACGATTTTTCAGCCCCTTCGGATGGTCAGAGAGAAAAGTGTTTCTTACCAAAGTTAATCAGTATTTAACCGACAAGAAATTGCAAATTTTTAAATTAAAAAAAATCGATTTTCAACTAAAAATCAAGGTCGCTGTCATATCTATAAATGGACCTGGGTATTATTAACTTCATAATATTGTAGGCGACGTCGAGACGAGTTCAACGACCTGCTATACGATGACTTTCAGATGACCTTGAAAGAAAATGTCGCCATGTACCTATGTTATACTTATACTGAGTGCTTCTTTCTTTTGCACAGTAGTGTATGTACATAAGTCGGGTAGAACTACGAAAATTTTCTAATCACTTGTGGTATCTAACACCGAAACTGCAGCGAACCTTTTTTACCTCACTATTCTGCATTACACTAAAAACCATATAGTTGTGGGATTATTCGTCTTATCTGATCTAACTTAATCTTTTACAAGAACTCGATACACTTCCCTACTTTATCATTTACTTCTAGAATTTTTCTTAGATTTTTCGGGCACTTCCGGTAGCCAGATAATCAAATGTTTCGAACAAAATTAATTAGTTTTTAGTTGGCTACAAAGAGTGTAATAGTTTCACTTCAGTAAGTGGTACTACACATTTCTGTAGTACATAATATTAATATTGCTTACGTCAAGAGGAGTTCAACGGGCCTAGTATACTATGATCTTGACATAACCTTAACAGTAACGTCTTCACAGTAATGCAGGCTTGAGTTGTTGATATTTCCTTCGAGAGTTAAATTTCTTCACCAAATATCCCATTAAAAAAAGTGACAATTTTATTTTTTTAATTTAATTTATTGATTGTCATTCGCTATTGACTGATATGTAAACTGTTGTGTATGTAATTTTTATTTATTATGCAATACACGAAATATACAGGGTGCATCACGAATCATGATCAGTAGAGATTACTCTGTTATTAGCAGTCCGACCGAAAATGTTTTTATCAGGTATGGCATAGTTTCAAGAGAGCTTTCACGTGATTATAGCAAATTTTTCGTAAACTCTTTTTTTTACGATTCTTCAAGGTCACCTTCAATTTTTTTGCAAATACACCTATAATTGTTTTACGCCTATTTGTTAGAGGATTTCAAGGCGAATTCGGGAACGTATCATAACATTAAAAAAATGGCAAAAAATTGCTTTTATAATTTTTTTCACCAAAAATTTGCTATACATATACTAATCACGTGAAAGTTCTTTTAAAACCATGTATATGTGATAAAAACATTTTCGATCGGACAACTAATAACAGAGTAGTCTCCACTGATCACGATACGTGATTCACCCTGTATGTATATGTATACTGTTTTATTTTACGAGTTCGTTCCGTAAATATCTAATAACCATTGTACTGGACACTGGCTTAATTGCTGTGTGGTGGACGTGCTAAATTTTATAATGGAGGATCATTAAAGGTCCATCGATCAGTTGTCGGCGAGATAATTAAACGTAGCGAGGCGGATTCGGAAAACGTCAAATTTCAAAATTGTTATATAATGGACAGTGACAGCGCCGCAACGAAGCGTTGTGGACCAGATGGTGCTTCCAATGTGGGGCGTAGTTCTAATTTCGGTGGACCAAGTGCCGCCGAATCTGCGGAGCATTACGTTTGAGCGGCATTTTCAATCTTTACTGCACATAATAAAATTCTGCGCGGTCTTCGACACGGCGCGTCACTTTCTATCACCGAAAATAGCTTTTCGATTGCTATTTTGATAGCTAATAACTAGAGTACGGATGCTTCTACAACATTAAAATTGTTCGGATCGATTACAGCAACGAGGTGTTCAATTAAAATTGATTATATCCCTTAATAATTTTAATGGATTGAAAGTAATATTGGAATTTTATATTGTGGCTACCAATTCTTTTCACAAATGCGTAAAATCTGTAGTCTAGTAATAACCACAAATACGCTTTACTGTCTACTTTATGCATATAAAAATCTGAATAGAGTTTGCTGTTTAAAAAAATTAAAATAATCATTCTATGTTTGTTTACATTTTTATTTCAATTTCTTTCGCGTGCGTATACTCTTACTAAAAAAGTGACGCACTTCTTCTATTTTTTTCTATTCTTTTGCTTTCCAATTATATTGTATTATACTGCTAATAGAAAAAGCAGTTCAATCATGAACTCTGTTTTTAATTGCAATTACGTGCAATTAATTTTCAGTGACAGAGTAACACTTATGATGATTTTAGTATGTTCTTCACTATGATCTATTTCGGCAACAGTTTTCATAGTTATTGACTTCTTTTAGATGCAACGAATACTTCCATAAAATATGAATATGTTATTATATGCTGTTCTAATTACATTTTTTACGAAACTGGTGTATAACCAGCTTTCATGTAATACAGTAAAAAGTTTAAAAAAATCGAGTACTGGAATTTCGAGAAGAATGAAACCACCATAGAAATTGTTTAGATCATGCTGCATATCTTAAGCAAGAGAAAAATATTATGTATTGTATAAAATTCATTCTAAAAATAAAATAAACAGGAACATCGACTTTGTAACTCTAATTTCACGAAACTTGAATTGGATTT
The DNA here is from genome assembly GCA_963966675.1 of Lasioglossum calceatum. NCBI lineage: Eukaryota > Metazoa > Arthropoda > Insecta > Hymenoptera > Halictidae > Lasioglossum > Lasioglossum calceatum. Next base: position 5,212,589 of record OZ016542.1, read on the forward strand.
GTTGATCAGAAAGTGGTTTCTGGGAAGATGCATACGATGCGTAAACATTTACTTTACGAAGGGATTAGTTATGGATTAATTATAGAATCCTTTCCATTAAAAAATATAGAATTATAGATAGATAACAAATTGACGTTTTTAGACATTCCACTTATGAACAAAATAGAAATGAATAGTCTAATGTTTTGATTTATCACTTATGGATTAATTATAGAATCCTCTCAATTAGAAAATATAGAATTATAAATAGGTAACAAATTGACGTCTTTAGACATTCCACTTATGAACAAAATAGAAATGAATAGTCTAATGTTTTGATTTATCACTTATGGATTAATTATAGAATCCTCTCAATTAGAAAATATGGAATTATAAATGGATAACAAATTGACGTCTTTAGACAGTCCACTTATGAACAAAATAGAAATGATTAGTCTAATGTTTTGATTTATCACTTATGGATTAATAATATGTAGAATCCTCGCAATTGGGAAATATAGAATTATAAATAGGTAACAACTTGACGTCTTTAGACATTCCACTTATGAACAAAATAGAAATGATTAATCTAATGTTTTGATTTATCACTTTTTTCACGTTCTGTCATTAATGCTACTAATTCACAAATGATCACTAATGTTTAATGGTTCATGTAAATTAATTGAAGATTATTAACAGATAATAAATTTCCACAACTATTATCTAAAATAATAAATATTAATATTGTTTCTGATTTCGGTCATTTAAAGTTATTGTTGATACATATTTAGTGGAATATATTTCGAGATGGACAATTACTCTAACAAATATTCAATTTAAACAGGTACTATCTAAAATAATGAATTGTTTTTGTTTATGAATTGTTTTTGTTTATAATCGTTCAAATGTTCGTGTCCTGTCACATCACAGCAAGTTATTGTTAATATTCAGTGGAATATATTTAGAGATGAACAATTTTTAACAGACATTTAATTTAAACAGGTACTGTCGAATTAATAAATATTACTGTTTTCTCTGACTGTAACAATTTAAATACCGGTATGGTAAACGATTACCAATATTAAATCGTTCACATAATTATTCTGATCATCACACTATCTTCCGCGTGTATCCTCGAAAATTCGACAATTCCAAAATACGGGTGCATAAACGATCGTAAGCACTGTTTCCCTAATTCGTTTTGGGGGCCATTTATCTGCGTAATTCGTAGAATGGATCGAAGCCAACCAGTTTTCACACGAATCGCTTTCGAACCAGGAAACATCTACACGTGTATTAAAACAAAGTTGATCTCGGAACAACGGCCCGTCTCTGATAAGGGCTTTAAATAAATGTAACAGCTGTTGTGAAAAATATAAAAAGACGAATGCACCGATGCAGTTTCAGCCGTACGTCGTTTATCTTGGCTGGCAGCCAACGAACTACATTTTCCGGATTTAAAATCTCCCGGACTCGCGCAGATTTCTTAGCTCGCGGACTCGAATTCGACATGGAGAACGTGCACGTAACAGTTCCGATGCCCCTGACCGTCCTCATGCTTGATGAAAATGGGACGTTGGTCCTCTATGAATACAAACGTCAACGAGGAGGAGACGTGGTTGACCCATATTTACCTCGTCAACGCGTGGGCGTGCGACAAAACTCAACGCGGTGCGCATCCATCATCGTTTCAGAGTGCTACGCTCGCGAAGAACGATTCGAATAACTGGACCATTCGGCGTGTTTGACAACTATCGACGACTGGACCGGAAGCCTAGTTCGAGGACTTTGACAGGTGATTCGATTCGCTTGTCGCAGAGCTACGTTACTGGAAGCAATCGATCAGAGATTCGGATGATCGAAGGACACTTATCCAAAGGTGACAGGATTCTTGAAAAGATAGAGTGACGAGAGGGATCATTGTTAATGGTATCTCGAAACGATGGACTTACATGCACCGATTTCAAGGTGTAGGTGACTCTTCGACGCGCAGCCATGGACTGACACACCGCCTCCGTTAAAAACGGAGGTGGCCGTCGGCGTGCCTCGTTCCCCCGCACCTCTTATTACCAGCTCCGGCCGCCGTGCTCTTTCTTTCGACGAGATTATAGTAACTCGCCGGGGCTGATCCGACTCTCTTCGATTCCGCGGATACGTGGACGATGACCGAATTATCCCCGCGTTTTATTGCTTTAACCCGATTGCACCGGATATATCGGACGAGAAAAATCCAAGGATACACGTGTCGATCGAGAAAGTTCGGCGACGAGGAGGAACGGTGCCAAATGTTTGGTTTTTTTTTGTGAAAACCCGCGACATTTGATGTTCAAAGTCGTTTGCAGATTGGAACCTACGGAAGTAGTCAGTTAGCGATACACACCCAGTCAGAAAGATAGCACACGTGTGCTATCTTCAATTTCTTACAAGGATGTCACAGTAGTGGAGTCGCTGATTTTAATTTTAAAATTTTTGGTCTGCTAAAGTGAAGTTTGACCTAAAAAGAAGACATTGTGTTCTATTACTTTCTGCGATTTTTGCGGCGACGTATCCTGTCATTGAATATGCCTATGAATAAATATCCTAATTTTATCTTTGGATTTTAATTTGGAAACGCTACGCACTTCCATTCCAATCGAATATTACTTGCAAGTTTTACAGTTTGCCTTCGTGTACGAACAATTTCTTTGGGTTTTTCCTTTATTGTTCTTCTTATATTTACAAGGAGATGTCACAGTCGTGGGGTCGTTGATTTTAATTTAAAATTTTCTGGTCCCTTAAAGTGAAGTTTAATCTGAAATGAAGATATATATTCATAGATTTATACAGTAAAGTATTTTACATTGTGTTCTATTACTTTCTGCGATTTTTGAGACGACTATCATGTTATTGAATATGTCTATTGCCTGTGAATAAATATCCTAATTTTACCACGTTTTTATTATCTTTGAATTCTAATTTAGAAACGCTACAAACTTCCGTTTCAACCCAATATTACTGCAAGTTTTACAGTTTGCCTTTCTGTAAGAGCAACTTCTTTGGAGTCTTCCTTTATTGTTTTTTTTATATTTACAAGGAGATGTCACAGTGGTTGGGTCGTCGATTTTAAACTAAAAGTTTTTGGTTCCCTAAAGTTTAACATAAAATGAAGATATTTATTCATAGATTTAGTCAATAACATATTTTACATTTGTTCTGTTACTTTTTTCGATTTTTGAGGCGACTTATCATGTTATTGAATATGCCTATGAATAAATATCCTAATTTTATCTTTGAATTTTAATTTAGAAACGCTAAGGAAAGGTTCCAAACCAATTTTCATTACACTTTTTCTGGTGAATCTAGAGCAAAAATAAGCAAAAGAATAAACTCAAGCAATTTTGGCAATACTCATTATTTATAAAGATAATGGTCATTTAATTTATGATATCCAGAAAATATGGGGACAAAGTTTGCTCGTATTTTAATGCAGAAATGAATCAAGTTTTTTCCATATTTTAAATGAAGTTTATTAAATCAAGTATGTGCCGTTTTGATCGACCACCTTTGCCATTTTTGAAGTAAAACCTCAGTGATTTCTTCTAACTTATAAGAACTTCTGTGATTTTTGGGCGAAAAACTGTGACATGTGATTTTCGCAGGCTTTCGTAGAGACCCAATCAAATGGTAGTCTGATGGTGCAATATCACGACTATACGGTGGATGCATCGAGCTATTTTTTTGTATCCAACCTTTTTTAAATGGGTTAGAACTGTTTCGTGGTCGATGTTTAGTTCCTTACCGATATCACGACTGCTAATGTGCCGATCTTGCTCAACGGTTTGCATGATTTCATCGACTTTTTCAGTGACTGGTCGACCAGAACGAGGTGTATCTTTGATATTAAAACTTCCAGATTCAAAACGCTTGAACCAACTATGTGCCTCACGTACTGATATTGTATTACGTCCATAAACATCACACATTTTTTTAGCAGCTTGAATCGCATTCTTTCCTTTTTGTAATAAAATTTCAAAATTTATTAAATTTCTTCTTTATTTTCACTCATTTTCAAGACCTAATAACTATGGCTAAATAAACAAATATCTCAATTTCTTATTTGTAACTACTTTATATGACATCATCTTTCAGATGCACTCAAGTAATGCCAGATACATACTATTAATATTAACAGAGTTATGGCATGGTATGGCCATCTATCGGGAGGATACAAAGAAACTTTTTCCTCAACCAAATATTTTGATATACCAGAATATACCTCATTTCTTAATCATACCTTAATTTTTTCTGGCTTTACCTGATTTCAGTATTCTTAGTACGCAACAATATTGATATCTGACAGATCTATTTCGTCCAACGTGAACCAGGTTTGCTTTCCAAATAATATCAGAACAGCAAAGTGCCTATGTAATTGTGTAATGTAAAATGTTAATGTAAAAGTTTAATAATGTGAAATGTGTAACTTTTGGGAGTACAAATTAATTCGGTCCGTTTTCAAAAGATGGCTTTGGCTGTTATGAATGTTTCATAGTGACAGCTGATTTCGGTGGTCTTAGAGAGGTTAGACATCTACCAATAATATTCAGTTTATATCGCTTTGAGTTTGATACAAAACTTTTGTTTTTTACTATGTTGAATATGTCAAATTTTGTGTTAACGAAGCAGCATTTGCGGGAGGTTTTAGTTTTCTGCTTTAATTCGAAGAAAAGTGCAGCTGAAGCGCATCGAGTGCTTGTAAAAGTTTATGGTGACAATGCTCCAACTGATAAATCATGTAGTAGGTTTCGACGTTTCAAGAATGGTGATTGCAGCGTTGAAGACAAGCCTCGCTCTGGACAGCCAAAAAATTCGAAGACACAGAATTGGAGGCATTACTCGATGAAGATCCGAGTCAAACGCAAGAGGAGCTTGCAGAATCATTAGGAGTTACCATCGGTATAGGCTACTATTAATTCGTTTGTGAATTACGAGAAAAACGGCCGGAATACGAGTAAAGACATGACAAAGTTATTTTTCTGCATGATAACGCTCGGCCTCATGTCGCAAAAGTCGTAAAAAAATATTTGGAAACGCTCAAGTGGGATATTTTGCCGCACCCGCCGTATTCGCCGGACATTGCTTCTTCGGATTACTGGTTGTTCCGACGGATGCAGCACGATTTAGCAGATCACCGGTTCACTTCTTTCGCAGAAATCGAAAAGTAGCTCCTAACTTGGATCGCCTCAAAAGACGAGACATTTTTTCGAGATGGAATTCGAAAATTGCCTGAGTGGTGGGAAAAAATAGTAGCCAGCGATAGACAATAATTTTATTAATCTGTTCATTCAGTTTGTTCTGAAATAAATGCATTTTTGACCACAAAAAAACGGACCGAACTAATTTGTACTCCCAATAGTTGCACTATTGACAACCGCACCAATACATAAATAGCAAAATTAGAAAGAAAGAGAAAGAAAAACATATTTAAAGAACACACAAAAAGTGATAGAACAGAATGAAAAATATGTTATTGAATAAATGAATGAAAATAAATATCTTCATTTTAGGTCAAACTTCACTTTAGGAGACCAAATTTTTTAACTATTTTTATTATAGTCGCGTAGATTTTGACGAGAAAGTGCACTGACCTAATTTTGACGAGAAAATGTTCAAAAGCTATGCTACCAACAGATTTCACAACCGTAATGAAACTGGTGTTTTTTACTAAAAATATTTTTGGAATAGCATCAAGAATTTCTTCCGAAACGCTTATGATCGCTATCGTACTTGCCGTTGATGGCATAGAGGTTCCTTCAGTCTCGTTCTCAATAGTCGACCCAGCCGCACCATTCGGCCGACTTCCAGCAGAAGCTTTTCTCGATCGCCCAGAATGTCCCTAATCTCTGCTCTGTCTCGTGATTCCGCTGCTATATCCTCCGTCTTCAAGGATCGACGCAGGCTGCACACTGCCTCGATCAGATCGCGCAGTTTTGAACAGTGCTTAAACAAATGTAGGCACGCAAAATAAATTATCCGTTTTCGAATTCACCTCAAGACTGGATGAATTGAATGCTTTTCCATTTGGAATAGGTAATTTTCATTATGATTTTGAAAATGATAAATTTTTATGTGAAAGTTTAGCACTGAATTTCTTAATTTTTGTACTTATCTCTCTTGCCATTTTAAATGGTACTATGGAATATTAAAACCGCATATATACGTTTAGCAACATTATAAGTAGACTGCGGATCTTTATGCAAAATAAAAAATGTTTGCATTGATTGCAGGACACAGGAGCCAAATAAAAATTGTATTCTTCTTTTAATTATCCTATTAAGTTAAAACTAATACGTTGATGTCCTTAAATATTTTTAACATGTCCACTGCTCTAAATTGTACGTGTCCATTTTTGTCATAAATGCATAAAATCCGGAGTCAAATTATAAGCAATGATATGCGTCATATTAACAGATAATACATGTATTTTTCGTACGGAAGTTCTAATATTAACGTTGAACAAACGCAACTTTTATCTAAATAGATTTATTAATAAAAGTCATGAGAGAGAGAGAGACTATTGTAATTAACATATTCTATCAATGAATTTTATGTTTCTTATATCTATTTTCCGAATACAGTAAATTCTCTATAGCCGCAAACGCCTCGGGGGGATTTCTTTGCATCTATCGATCTTGGTCCTACTTTGTTTCGAGCTTCAAAGACCGAGCCGAACGTAGAGAAGGATCTAAAGGCCGAGCCGAACGTAGAGAAGGACAGCGCGTGTAACGCGAGACCACGCGCGGGCCTTTGAACTGTGCCGGCGACTGCGACTCTCCGCGTTTCTTTCTTTCATATACGTTGTCCTTCCTTGCGTTCGAAACTCTCTTCGTCAATTAAACCACTAAATTCAGTTCAAATTATATCGTGTTTGGTATCATTTTGCATTAGAAAAATGCCAGGAATATGTTGGTGAAAGTCCCATGAAAAAATAATGGAAAATAAAGAAGATAGAATTTTGGTATAACGTTATGATGACTCACGGGCGTTTGAACTGTGCCGACGACTGCGACTCTCCGCGTCGCGTAAGTAGTGGTTCACACCGATATACCGAGCCGAGATCAGTGTATTGAGTTGGAGGGGATATTTTATTGGCGTCTATCGTGCACGCACTGTTTGCGACTATACAGAATTTACTGTACATGGAAATAGCAATTGTTCATAGGTAGTGGTCATAATAATTCTGGAAGAATTTTTTCACGGAAAATAACTTCTTAAAATAATTATCAATGTGCATACATCTTCAACACTCCGATGAAAAACAGCGCAAACCCTCAGCCTGGTCAATTGTTCTTGACCAACAGAGCGAAGCTGCTTCCAAGCCTGTCTTAACTTTGAGAAGAGGGTTGTGTTGCTATTCAATGGTAGTCTGCAGGATAACCGTAACACGCGGGCCCCGTTCACTAATTGACAGCCGTAGTCGTATGTCCCCTGGAAATTCAAACACCAACGTGAGATTTATGGTACTCGAATTTGAGCTACGATTTTAGTGACGTTAGATAGATATATAAATATCTTGACACATTACACAAAAGCCGTTTTTTACAGGTAAAAGTGCCTCGATAAGAGACAGCCACCAATGGATCAACCAATGAGACAGTTGAAATATTGATTATACATGAACAATACAGTTAGGAGCAAAACTGATCACACACACTTTAAATCAGTATAACTTTTTTATGGATGTACCAAACGACTTGAATTTCTCTGTAAGGCTAGAAGAATTAGTTGAGTAAATGACGTCTAAAAAATATGTTGGAAAAATGCATTTGGTCAGAATTGTGAAAACCAATAGTAAAAATTGATTTTTACAACTTTTTTAGCTGGGCCAATAAGGAAAATTTAAAAGATGTGTTTGGTCAACTTGTATAAATTAACAGTTACGGTAGACACATTTGCGACAGTTAAGGAGAGAAGATTGTAACGCGATACCTTGGCAGTTTCTTGGAACGACTGATGCTCTTCCTTCTGCATTTGAATTTCGTTCGCATTGCAGCCAATCTCCATGTGATTCTTCAATAGAACATTGTACAAATCGTTCAACCATTTAACAGCCTGTAAAAGATGCATCGGCGTGTAACAGATCTCATTCGAAGAATAATTTCAAGAAATCCGTGGTCACCTGTTCCGTGTCCATTTCGTAAGTATATATCAAGGCGATTTGTTTCAGGGAGAGTTTCTGCAGTTCAACGCTGTCGTTGAAGATATTTTTCCTTGCGTTCGTTGCATCCAAAATATCTCTGACGTTTACTATGTCTTCGCCGTAGTCGACCCGCACGTCTCGGCCCAGGGCATCCTTCACAGGCATCGAGAGTATGTCCGACAATTTTTCTCCTTCCTTCACCAGTTCGCATTCCAAAGATTCTAGAAATTCATCACGGACAAATATGAAACGATCCTACACAAATAAATAAGTCGAAAATGTGGAATAAAATTTTTTCATATGAGACTCTGTTTTCGAGAAACTGGACTTTGAAAATACGCATGTGACCAAATTCTACATTTTCGAATTATTTTTTTATGTAGAATCACCCCCTTTTCGGTTGTACCACCACCTAACGTTGTCACCTCAAATATCTTTGTTGTTTTTAAAGATACGTCAAATGTCAGAAGGACAAAGTTGAATGGTAAAATGGAGCTCATACGATACCAAAAAATGTTTGTTTTTATGTAATTTTTTTAGAGATACAATGAAGGTCACCTCCATTTTTTTTAATGGAATGTCCTATTTTTTGTACCATAGATCGATAGAGTATCAAATTCTGAGTATAAAAGTGTTGACCTTCATATGTCCTAAACCTAATAGTTAACAAGATATTATCGAAACAATTTTCTTTTTTCTTTGGATAATATCTCGTTAACTACATATTAGGTTTAGGACATATGAAGGTCAACACTTTTATGCTCAGAATTTCATACTCCATCGATCTATGGTATAAAAACTAGGACATTCCATTTAAAAAAGTTAAGGTGACCTTCATATCTCTAAAAAAAATTACATGGAAACAAAAATTTTTTAGGTATCGTATGAACCCCATTTTACCGTTCAACTTTGTCCTTTTCCCCCTAAGCGAAGCAGATCCTACACCTACTCCCTATTTTCCAACCCCAACAATGAACGAGCGAAGGTAGAAAGACTGCTCGAGTTGAACTCGTATGTGATGAAACTGAACTCGTTGATCTGAACTCGGACTCGAATGTGAAAAAAATTCACGCATCAAAAGTAAAAGGTTGACCACCCCTATTGTAGATCAAGTCACAAAACTATCCATGTAAAAGTTGCAATTCACACAGCAACAATTGTTTAACCTAATTTTCCTTTGATTCCAAAATCACACATTGAATGTAGGAGATTTTTATAATTTGGGAACCTAAGACTAGCTGGTGGGTAAAAGATTAGAACATATTCAGTATTGTATTAATTATTACCATTCTGCGGATCTTTATGCATTTAAGAAGAAATTGGATGGGTGAAATATAAAACAGTAAAGGATTAGAAAAATTTCAGAATATTGCAATGTTCTTTTGAATGTAACGAAGTCAGTAAGGGATGAAATCAATTTTTATTTTATTCCTGCATCTCACAATGAATGCAGGATATTTTTATGCATTTAAGAAGAAATTGGATGGGTAAAATATAAAACAGTAAAGGATTAGAAAAATTTCAGAATATTGCAATGTTCTTCTGAATGTAACGAAGTCAGTAAGGGATGAAATCAATTTTTATTTTATTCCTGCATCTCACAATGAATGCAGGATATTTTTATTTTGCATAAAGATCCGCATTCTAATTATAATATATTACTAATAGAATAATAGTTTATTCTTATTAATTACCAAGATTTGCTTGGCTCTGCTCCAACTTTAACAGATTCGCGCTGGCCTGGGAAAAGTCGTGAGTTCTGTTGCCCATCACCAATTTATCGAACACTTCGCTGGTTTTGTCAAAATACTGTAACAATATCAACGAAACTGAGTCTCTGGAATAAAACTACGGTTTTATCGTATTGGTTTCTTAAGCACATACCTCAGAAACCAGTCTGAAGAATCTCTGCGAAGTAATTAACACGTTCCGTCGCCTTTCGAGCCTGGTTGCGAAGCTTCGACATACGAAGTCCATGAAATCTCTCTGACATTTCAAATCTTCAGAAAGACGAGTGCTTGGTAAATTATCGATTTTGTGAAGCAGCTCTGCGTAACGACCGTAAGTTTCCTGAAATGAAGATTCATTTTAATCAATCTATGAACAAAATAGGAACTTACACGTGTGTATATCCTTTTAAGGGAAGAAATAATAGAATAGATACAGTGGATCCAAACAGTATTTGAATTGAACAATAAATCTCCTATTTGCGAAAAATCGTCGATGTTTAGACAGTGACAACTTTCCTTAAACAAATAGTACAACAATATACCTGGACGCATTTTAAAGTTTGAAGCTTCTACTTTCGCTATCTATCATTCATTTTTGTCTAAGATATTTTTGCACGACACAGCGACTGAAAGACTGAAGACGTTTTAATGGTCCAAAATGTTAGAAAATTCAATCGTCTGTAAAAACATGGGAAAATTTTTCTCGTGACTGAAAGCACCATAGATTTGAACATGGAAGCTTCTCCTTTACAGCGAATGCGTAAAATTTTATCTACGATTTTTCTGGTCGATTTATTGGGCATTGAATGAAAGGTGCCATCTTTACAATAATATAAGGTACACCATACAGCCATTACACGATCAAACTTGTTCCTCATTTTGTTCTACAAAATATAAGTGAGAAGAAAACGTTTTTATTGCCGTAGTGATTTTCTTATCAATGTTTAAATTAAAATATTAGGTGAAGTAAAAAGTTCTGAGCGTTTTCCGCTTTCGAGATAAAGCGAAAAACGCCCAGAACTTTTTACTTCACCTAATATCTCCTAAGCTAATAATTTCTCGACATGCATGAATTAATACCTTTTTATAGAGAATAAAAAACTGCATCGATTGGTGCATAAAAAAGTAGACGGTTCCATTTAAAAACGTCCCCACTTATAAAGCAATTACGTATCTACATACACCACATCATGTACCCCTGATATCATGTAACATCTGTAGAAATGATTTTGGTGTACAACGCATAATTTAGAAGTTATTCGAGGTGATCAAGTTGTGTGTGCTCTACCCTGTACATTAGCAACAACACAACAAAATTTAATTTCGCCTGAAAGGAAATGCTGCAATGTTAGGAGCAGCGATTAACATTTCTGTGCATAAGGAAAGCTGTAATTTTATTCTTGATAAGTTTTTGTATTAGTTTTGTCTTTGAAGTCTACTAAAGTTTGAATTTCCTTAGTATATGATTAATTTCTTCGTTCACAACAAGAACATTTGCATTAAATCTTGAACTAACAAGGCGGATTCTGTGGCAATACATACATTTTAAGTATTTAATTATTCTCTACCAAATACCGAAATGTAATTCCACCAAAATTTCGTTCGTCATAACTAGACTGCGAGTTTTTATGCATTTATCGTAAAATTAAGTTGATGAAATTCAAAATTGTGGAAATATTTTATAAATTAAAGATGTCAATATATGATTTCTTCTCTATTCAAATTATTAAGGAAAGAAATAACATTCAATTTGGTTTCTATTCCTTGCAATCGATGCAAATATTTTTTATTTTGCATACAGATCCGCAGTCTAGTAATCAGTAAACTACGGATTTTATGCATTTATGACAAAAATGGACACGTACAATTTAAAGCTGTGGGCATATTAAAAATATTTAAGGACATCAACGTTTTAGTTTCAGCTTAACAGGATAATTAAAAGAAGAATACAATTTCTATTTGACTCGTGTGTCCTGCAATCAATGCAAACATTTTTTATTTCGCATACAGATCCGCAGTCTAGTAATCAGTAGACTACGGATTTTATGCATTTATGACAAAAATGGACACGTACAATTTAAAGCTGTGGGTATATTAAAAATATTTAAGGATATCAACGTATTAGTTTCAGCTTAACAGGATAATTAAAAGAAGAATACAATTTCTATTTGACTCGTGTGTCCTGCAATCAATGCAAACATGTTTTATTTTGCAAGTCTAGTAATCAGTTTCTGAAATGAATCGTTAAATCGTACCCTGCATTCGAGTTCCAATTCCTCGTGCCGCCTTCGCAGCTCTTCCGAGGATGAAACGTCGAATCCAACCTGGCAACAGGAATTCAGCATTGCGTCAGCGGGTCCAAGGATCCAATCGGTGACACGGGACACACCCTTCTCGAGATCGCCGATCACTCTGGCGGTGTCCAGGTTCCTTTCCATTTCAGACCAGGAATTTTCGATGTCCACCTAAAGAGTATAACGCGACGTTTCATTTACATAAACATCAAAGTGTTTTTGCTCGATTTAGAATGCCGCGAGTACCTTCTTCAATTCGATCGAATCGATAAGCTCGTGGATCCGTTTCGTGGCGTCCAAAACATCCTTCGCCGACACTCTACTCATTAAATTCACCAAGCTTCTGCCTGGAAAATAACACACGCATTCTTACACAACCATTCTTCATTCTTTTCTGTTATACAGTTACTCATATAATTCATCATCACACACACTCTAGATCAGAATAATTATTTTATAAATGGATCAAACGATTCCAATTTCTCTGGAAGGATCAGTTTAGCAAATCACGTCTGATAAACGTGTTGAAAAACTGAATTTGGTCCGAATTGTGAAAAAAATAGTAAAAATTGATTTTTATAACATTTTTATCCGAGTCGAACAATGGGTGTTATTTGTTAATTGACTTACGAGTTATAAACGATCAAAGGTGGTCAAAATTGCAATTTTTCACGATTTTCGGCCTATAACTGCCATTTTTACCACTTCTGATCGTTTATGACTCGTATACCAAATAACCAATTTCAATGAAATTATCAGAATGTAAATAATGCATATGGATCTACAAAACACATTTTTAAAATTTTCGTTATTAGCCCAGATAAAAAAGCTGTAAAAATCAATTTTTACTATTTTTTTCACAATTCCGATCTAATGCATCTTTTCAACATGTTTATTAAACGTCATATACTAAACTAATCCTTGTAGTCATACAGAGAAATTGAAGTCGTTTGGTCCATTCATAAAAAAGTTACTCTGATCTAAAATGTGTCTGTGCGTGCGTGCGTATTTGATCGATTGCAAGAGTGACTGTATGCCTTGAAAATGTTCCGAACTACAACTTTTATTAACACTTTGTCTACCGAAAGCGTCGGCGAGTTTTTGTTGGCTAAAGCAGATTACTTTTTCCAGGATTGCAAGGGTGCGGGATTCGCGCTCTCCTTTCTCTATAATACAAACACGGGGATTTTCCGTAGTCAAAAACGCTAGGTAAAAGATCGATCTAGGGTGCTATCGCCCTCAAAAGTCCTATTTTTTCGTTTACGAGGCGTAATTTGCACTATTCCGAAGCATACAACTGCGCGTGTAGCTATTTTTTTAGCTACACACTGTCGAATAATGCGCAACTCGTAAACGAGAAAATAGGACTTTTGAGGGCGACAGCGCCCTACATCGATCTTTTATCTAGCGTTTTTGACAACTGAAAAATCCCATTTTTGTATTATCGAGAAATGAGAACGCGAATCCCGCACCCTTGCAATCCTGGAAACGAGTCTACCGCCTTCAGAATACGCGGATTCTTGGAAACGAATCAGAAAACTAATTCCGTACTATGAAATTCGTATTTTGATTGCCTGAACGGGAGCTTCGTCGGTATACATATGTACAGTGACTCCCACTAATATTCGGACACACTTAAAAACACCATAACTTTTTAAATATTGGACTATGCGATTTGAACTTCTTTGGTAAGCTAGAGCAATCAGTTTACTATAGGATGGGAAAAGAAATTTTTTCAAAAATTGCATTTGGTCGGAATTGTAGAGAAAATACTAAAAGTTGCATTTTAAAACTTTTTCATGCGGGCCTATACTGAAATTTTAAAAAATACGTTTTGTAGATCTGTGTCAATTATATGCACTGTGAAAGTTTCATGGAAATCGGTTGATGAGGAAAAAACGACAGGCATTGAAAGATGTGAGAATCCTTATAGTAGGAGACCGAAAATCGTGAAAAACTGCAGTTTTTACCATCTTTAAACGTTTGTAGCTCAACTTCGACCGATTTTGATGAAATTTTCAGAATATGTTTCATTGATACAAATCTACGACATGTGTTTTCTAAATTTTCCATATTCTAATTTTCCAATAATTTCCCACATAAAAAAGTTGAAAAATACAACTTTTAGTATTTTCTCTGCAATTCTGACAACTTGCATTTTTTTCAAAAATTTTTGTCACGTTGTGTAGCAAACTAATTGTTCTAACTTTTCCAAAAATTTCAAGTCGTATATTCCCATATTAAAAATGATATGATGTTTTTAAGAGTGGCCGAATATTAGTGGGAGTCACTGTATATGTGACAGAAGCGATGATAAGTGTTTGCTATGTACATCGTAGGCATTGAATATTTCGATAAATTTTCCATGACCATAGTTGGTTTACTTGAATTACACTGTCCAACAAATTTCAACTTTTTTTATGTTCCCAATATACTGTTGGGTCCTTCTTATAGAGTTGTTTGCGTTGATTCCGAATCTGACCTTAATCTTTTTCCTATACGCACAGTTTTTTAGGAACATGGCTTTTAAAAAAAGACATATTTTTCAACTTTAAACAAATATTATGATGTTATTATAAAAGATATTGAATTGTTCTTTACAGCAAAAGATTCTGTAGACTTTACCGAATCCAGTGATATATAATATTAATGCATTATGATTGTTTAAACATGTTTAAACAACGTTTAAAGACGGAGAGACACCACTTTCGCACCAATTTTTGAGGATATTTTTCAATTTATCTCAAAAAATAAGGGTCCAGCGGAAAATCGAACTATACCACGCGATAGAGCAGATTTTTATCTTGGAAAACTCCCCTTGGAAGTTTTTGCAGCATCGATGTTTTTACCGAACTAGAAAGCAAAATATCTTCGCCCGACATGAGTTATCGCCAGTGGCGCTCGGGACGGGATACGGAGCGGCGAACGACCGTTCTAGTGGTGAGCGCCACTGGCGATAACTCATGTCGGGCGAAAATATTTTGCTTTCTAGTTCGGTAAAAATGTCGATGCTGCAAAAACTTCCAAGGAGGGTTTTTCAAGATAAAAGTCTGCTCTATCGCGTGGTATAGTTCGATTTTCCGCTGGACCCTTATTTTTTGAGATAAATTGAAAAATATCCTCAAAAATTGGTGCAAAAGTGGTGTCTCTCCGTCTTTAAACGTTGTTTAAACATGTTTAAACAATCATAATGCATTAATATTATATATCACTGGATTCGGGAAAGTCTACAGAATATTTTGCTGTAAAGAACAATTCAATATCTTTTATAATAACATCATAATATTTGTTTAAAGTTGAAAAATATGTTTTTTTTTAAAGCCATGTTCCTCAAAAACTGTGCGTATAGGAAAAAAATTAAGATGGACCCAACAGTATATTGGGAACAAATTTGGTGTTGGACAGTGTTATCATTTCAAATGAGTACATACAGACAGTATGTACAAAGCAGATCGTGTTAATAACCTTCCAGCGATGGCTCTCAGGCAGTCAGGCACTATTGGACTTACGCGGAAAGCGCTGGAGGAACGAATTAACCACGTAAGTCGAGGACTTACTGTATTACGAATGTTTAAAAACGATTGAACAACAACCAGTAGATAATGTGTCAAAATGCTGAAATGTATTAAATATAATTTAGATAAGCCAACTTTACAATTCAATAAAATACTGAATCTTCATCGTAAACGAAAGTTAATTTTCTCTTGCAACAATTTGAGATGACACGTCTTAACGGGTATTCTGTTTCCTTTCTATTGAAAACGGGAAGCTATAAAGGTGAACACGTACGATGGAACAGAAATACCACGCGACTCTTATTGTTCACCGTTTTTACACCCTCGCGAGCACATGATCGCGCTTGTTTCTTAAGAAACGCTTATGCTCGACATCCGGTTAAGCCGGTTTTTCAATTTTTGTGGACAATCTAGCTGCAAGTGTCTATCTCCCGGCACGACTGGCGTGATTATAACGCTAGACTAGGAAATAACTATTGAGCATGATGCGTAGGAGCAAGTTTCACTATCGCTCGAAAATATTTACTCACTTGCGATTACCGAAGCATGCAAACAAAAATTAAATCGAAGATAGTATAGTATATTATTTTATGGATAATAATTTAACGATTTAGAGACGAAGGAAATCGATATTGACTGCATCTTGCACACGAACTCATATTACTTGAAGATTATACGGATCGCTATGTTTTGAGTCTACTTATGTAGCTATTTATTTAACATTCGCAAGGATAAGGTTTAATGGTTTAATGGTTGATTAAAGAATAACACAAATCAAAAAATAAATAATAATAAAATATACAAAATAGATAAAAAAAGTAAACACACAGATTTAATTTTATTCATATAAAAATTCTTTTCAAAAATCCGAAGCTGGGGTCTGTGAGACTCCACATTACCTTGCGAAGGTTAATATTATTAACCCTTGAGTAGTTAACCAAAATGTATAGATTCTTTAGAACCTTTCTGTATTTAACATTTGCACAAGTTCTCATTATAAGACTATAAATTAATATATTAGCGAGTAAATAATGGAGAATCAAAGAAATTTTGTAATATTTATTAGAGGAACAACATTAACAAATTGTTGAAACAAATACAGTAAATTTGTACGCGGTTCATTACACAAGGGTTAAAAAGTAAAGGTGTTGTATCTATGTATATTCTATCGTTTCATTGCACTCAATTGTAGGCAGCAAATGTTTACAAAACACTTGGTAAGTTTAGTGATAAAAATGGATAGAAACGGTTTCAGTTTCCGAAATGACAGCTAGATTTCACTAAAACTGGAAGGAAATTAAACAAAATAAAGAAGAATAAATTTAAGTGTTTCTATATATTAACCCTGTCAGAGGATCAAAAATATTTTAAGTCGAGCTAAAAATCTGAAAATTTGTATATTGGCGAATACGATAATGCTTAAGCTAGGAAAACTAATATTTTTCATCTAAAAAATCTTTTACAAAACATTCAGTTAGATTTGTATTAATACTCTCAATTTTTTTAAACTATCCGATCACTGTATATATTTTATTTTTCGTTCCAAAGTTTGGTATTTTCACAAACTTGATGGTCACTTCACTTCAACTCGTAAATCTGAACAATGATCAACTCCTGAACAATATAAGTGGGAGTAGTCATAACCAAAATTCAAATTTACCGTAAACTATTGGCCTTCAGAAAATTTATTCATATAATGTCGAATATATTTAACGAAAACACGGAGAGGGTTAAGAAAAATTCAAAGCTAATGGACTGTGTTTAAAAGAAAGTGCTTATTCGTAGAAATAGACTGATGACTGTAAGGTGCCACTAAAAATTGTTGTGTACCATTGTTCAAAATCTTATTTACAATATTAAATACGTCAGTATCTAATCAATTATTAAATCTTAAGGTATTGTTTGAGGTATTATACCTTAAAATACCTTAAGGTATTTCATATCCTTAAAATTTAAAAAATAATACGGAATAGAAATATTCTAGGTCGGAAGAAATATTTCATTTTCGAGTTAAAATAGGTCTGAGTGCAAAGGGTTAAATCTATATAATCAATTACTAAACATTTAAGTATTGTCTGAGGTACTACATAAATTTCATATCCATAAAAAAGATACAAATCATATAGAATGGAATTATTCTAGATCGGAAGAAATGTTTAATTTTCGAGTTAAAATAGCTCCGAGTGCGAAGGGTTATTTTGTAAACTAATATTCAAACCGAATAAAAAGCATTTGTTCTCAAGACTTCTCTCGGATCAGCTATGTATAAATTATTTCAATCTTCTGTCTCTCGAGTAGAATTACATGATAGAATATACATATTGTGGATGCCAAGCACTCGAGTGGTGACTCAGAGAGTTACCAGTAAAAATTGCTGTACCGTTATTCAAAATATTTGTTTACGGTATTTAATCAATTACTAAATCTTTAGGTATTGTATGAGGTATTATACCAATTTTATGTCCATAAAATTAAAAAAATAATACGGAATGGAAATATTCTAGGTCGGAAGAAATATTTAATTTTCAAACGGTTAAAATTCTATCTTCTTTCAGCAAATTGCAAGCAAATGTATACTGTAAAGTCGTAAGTCAGGAAGTTAACTGTGAGTACGGGTTATTTCCAGTCTACAGAAAATGCCGACTAAAAAAGTTAAATCTTAGCTCGAGTTTATCTAATGTTGTAAATTTGCATAAGAATGTCAAAACCGGGACATAGGCACGGCTACGGCGCGGCGCGGAGCAATCGACAGTGATAACAGCAGAGAGCGAAACGAGAAGGACATCGCGAATTCCCCGACGAAGAAATCGTGTTCACCTGATTGCAGAATGTATCCCGCTACAGATGTTAATTCCGTGCTCGTATCCCAGTAAGATTCGATATCCTCGTCCGATTCTAGCATGCGAAACGCATCCAAGCTGGTTATTCTTTGGTGCAGGTCTGCCATCTTTGACACGAGATCCGTGGCGTCCTTGATGTAGTCTTCCACTTTCTATCATGTCGGAAATATTATTATCAATTACTAAAGATTAAAATAAACTAGCTTAAGGGAGTAGAGTAGACTTGTTTTTCCAGGATTGCAATTCCAGGTGCGGGATGCGCGTTCCCATTTCTCGAGAATACAAAAATGGGGTTATTGTGACTGTGAATAACGCAAATTACGAAATTACGCATCATAGACGTGAAAATAGAACTTTCGGAGGCGATCGCGGCCTAGATTGATCTTTTATCTAGCACTTCTGACTACTGAAAAACTCCTTCTTTGCATTATCGAGAAATGAGAACGCGCATCCCGCTTCCTTGCAATTCTAGAAACGAGTCTACCGCCTTAACCCCTTGCCGTATTTTTTCTTTTACAGTTACAGTGATTAGAATGTCTTCATGCACAAAAATGTCGTAGAAGGGAAAAGAAAATGTATATTTTTTGTATGGCTACATTTATTTTAATGCTTAAATATTGATTACAATTGGATCAAACTATTTCATCGAATTTTTAGATGATTTTTATTCCATTATTTCATCTAAAATGAAACGCGTGACCTTCATATTTGTTAGACTTTGTTAGAGACCTTCATCACTTGTCTGGCTCGTCAAAGTACGGAAAGCCTAACGCTACTAATCCTGCATCTAAATTTCAAGGCTTACACAACATCAAGTTCAAGTCCCATTTTTATGTACAAGGTGCACCAAAATGATGTGCAAAGACTAAAGACTATCACAGTTGGATTCTGTACCATTAGATCGATGGAGATCTGTTTGATAAATTACGTGCAAAATTGCCCTTTTTCAAAGTCAAATTTTTTATTGTTGCATCGCAATCTACTCTCATTGAGAGGAATTAAAAAATGCCCCAAAGGAACTATGGGTAAACTATATTATTCCATATGTCTGGAGGGTGTCCCAAAACGGTATAAACGTGGAGGAGGTAATTCTACATGAGAAAATGTATTGGAAATATAGAATAAATTGTTCTTAATTCGACGCCTCGTTTTCGAAAAATATAGTTTGCCACGTCTGTTCATGTCATGACAATTGTGGATAGATTTGCTCCATTTGGGTTTAATCACTCAGGATATAGATTCAAGTTGTTCATAAAAATAATAGCGAATCGTTCCTTTGCGACACAAATATCGTTTTCTTCTAATCACATAACACAGTTCTGTTCAGAGGTACATTTGTATTATGTTTCTTCTATTACAATTGTGTTCGTAATAAATTTTATTCGTTAAATGATCTTTGTGGGTTGCTTGATTAAAGCATATTTAAAACCTTCTACAACCATTCTACTTCTTACGAACGCTGGGCATGAGAACTTGGCGGATTTTTAAGATCAATTTTCTCGAAAACGAGATGGCAATTGAAAAATATTGAATCTATATTTTCGATTGATTTTTAGTAGAATTATACAGGGTGTCCCAAAATTCCTTCAACAGCCAGAAATAGGAGATTCCTGAGATCATTTGAAGCAACATTTCCCTTTGCAAAAATGTTATCCGCGGCTTTGTTTAGGAGTTATTAACGAGAAATACAGACCAATCAGAGTGCGACCTAGATGCGAGTTGGCACAGTCAGCCAATAGACAGTTGGCGCGCCGGGGCGACAGTGCCAACTCGCGTCTAGGTCGCGCTCTGATTGGTCTGTATTTTTCGTTAATAACTCCTAAACAAAGCCGCGGATAACATTTTTGCAAAGGGAAATGTTGCTTCAAATGATCTCAGGAATCTCCCATTTCCGGCTGTTGAAGGAATTTTGGGACACCCTGTATATTATATATTAGTAGAATTGTTCCTCCCATGTGTAAGTCTGGCTTCCGGAGGGGCAGATATCATCTAGCATAGAAATTGCAATGAAACAAGACAGGGATACTCTCGGTGCCTTCTTGGATGTTCAATCGGCTTTTGACAATGTTAACTGCACTTTGCTCTTACAGAAATTGGCTGATGCAGGCTGCTCTATTGGTAGTATTCAGTTCATCAAACACCTAATATTTGAAAGATATACATATATCGGCTAGGAGGAGTGTACAAACTATGTTGTAAGAACGGTGTGGAAAGGTCTCCCCCAAGGGGGAGTCCTAAGTCCATTATTATACAACTTATATGTAGCCGAAATTACTAATAACGTCCCAAACAACGCTTAGATTTCACAATTTGCTGATGAAATTGCTATTTACTGTAGTTCTGCCACGGTTGGAGAAAGTAAAAAATTAGAAGAAGAAACGATTAACACTATTGCTTCTAATCTTAGTAGTGTGGGTCTTGTGTTGTCTCCTACCAAAACAGTTTTTGTCCACTTTAATAATAAACATATCTTACCTGTAAACAAATGGAATGAAGTTCATGAAACTTTAAAATCGTCTTTTAAGGGAACGTTCGATTTGAGACCCATGGTTATTTTGAGACTTCCATCCTAGTGATGAGTAGATTACGATGCAACAGTAAAAAATTTGGCTTTGAAAAGACCGGTCAAGAACAATTTTGCATGTAATTTTTTTAAACAGACCTCCACCAATCCATGGGTACAGAACACAGTTGTGATAGCCTTCACACATAATTTTGGTACACCCTGTACAGTGGATCCAAATGAAGCAATTGTCAGCTATATAAAAAATCATTATTTCTTCAGTATTCTTTACAGTTCTACAAACATAGTATTTTTGGAATAAATATTTATCCTTGTGCCAGATACAGGGTCATTTATGTAATATGTATTTTAATTTGAAGAAACAAAGAACATTATTTTTATACAGTATAAATTACAGATGTCAAAATCAATCACTGATATCAAATCTTACTGTTCCGTTTCCAATGGGACTTGAAATAAACGGAAATTATGTACATACATGTAAGAGATTATAAATAAAACAAATTTATAGGCATTGTTAAAGTCAATTCACATCTTTTGTACATTTAAAAACTAATTTTGTCAATATAATCACAGAATAAGCGTTGCAAAATTTTCTAATGCCAGTGTCATTAATCGATGAACTTTTTATACTGTAATTACGAAAGCTAAATGGCGAATAGAGATAATGTGCATAGTCTGAAATACATTTCCATTAGATGTAGTGATAAATAAAATTTACCACGCGATTTTGAATCCACTCCGTGTGATCGTAGAATTTGTTACCGCCCAATTCATACGGTAAATGCGCATAATCTATGTGAAGAGGAAGCCTCGTCAGGATAAGGTATGTCGGCTAAAACAATCACGATTACAATAAACAAATTAATTTACGTAACGTGATGGTATAAACCTCCAAATAACCTCGCGGAGGTCGAGACCCTATAATTCTTTATTATTTCATGATATATATCAAAATATAGATATAATGTCTGCTAAAATAGATAAACGAAAATTAAAGAGACATGTTTATTGTATTAAATAAAATAGTAGAACTTATTCAATAGTATGTGTTTTTTTTGTGACGGAGGAAAATAAACATGTATATTGTTTATCTAAGGACAAAAAATTCTTATTATAAAATATAATGCATATTTAAACTGATAATTAAAATTGGCTGAGTGATACTTGATGTAAGAGATCCTGTGTACAAAATAGGAGTGTATAGTGTTAAAGAACAATCTTTGTCAAATATGTTAAGGTTTGATAAGATTAAGAACAGTGACGACAACGTAATAGGTTTAAAAGGGTGTATAAATAAAGGCGAGCGAAATTTTCTCGACGAGGTCGTACTAAAAAGTGGAAACTCAAGTGTCACGTAATAGAACAGGTGTGACTAGTCCGGAGACATTACATGTAGATTAGACATAATAATATTTGACCCCTCGTGGTAGGTTTAGTGTTAATATGCTTATCATATCTTTTTTTGTTATCGATCGATATTCGTTTAATCATTTTCACGAATTCGAAGAATTTATGAAGAAGAACAGAAATGGCTGTTTCCATTAATAAATTAGGCACAAACCTCTCCTTCCTTATGAGACCTGGTGCAGCTGTCCACTCTTTTGTCCCAAAAACCTTCAGGTCGCACAACAATCACAGAGGCAGTACACGATCCCAGAAGAACCATTGACAGTCTTATGCAAGACCTTGCAACGCGCCATGCACCCTTTCGTGCGTCCACGACCAGGACTAACCCATTCCTCTTCGTCTCCTCGCTAACAATGTAACGCATTCCTTATAACCCACTTTCATCATGGCGAAACAATCGGTTCGTAAGC
The DNA here is from genome assembly GCA_963966675.1 of Lasioglossum calceatum. Lineage (NCBI taxonomy): Eukaryota > Metazoa > Arthropoda > Insecta > Hymenoptera > Halictidae > Lasioglossum > Lasioglossum calceatum. Next base: position 5,235,467 of record OZ016542.1, read on the forward strand.
CAGTATTCACTTGTTAACCGGTAAGGGGCTATACAAATAGCCCCTTAGGGGCAAAATATTAATTTTCTTTTGTGTGTATCGAAAACACAGCATTTTAAAAGTGTCCTTAAACTTTATAATCGTATACGACAAATTATAGTTAGCTATATGTTCGGTACCAAAAAGAAAGAAAAGTATTGAAAATTACACAAATTTTAAGAGGCTGCAAAAATTACAGAATGATACATTTTGACGTGATTGTGATACTAACGATAATCACGAACGCGATGAAAACGTATTAGTCCAGTCAATGAATGCTCATAAGAGGGGTGTAGAGGGAAATGTGTAGAGGGAACACAATTTTTAACTTTGGGACTTTGTTTGGACAAGTTAGGAGGTAAACATACTAAAAGTCCGCACTCCTAGGAGGTGGGCGTGATGCAGGGGGGCACGTAGAAGGTCCCCTTTTTCGGTTCTCCGCTTATATCTCGGAAACTATGCGACCTAGCGATAAGACCATTCTACACAAAATTAAAGCTGACAAAATGTGCCATAAGATTGATTACATTCAGCTTTTCGCTATCTCGCATAGTTTCCGAGATATCAGCGCTCAAAGTTCACGTTTCGAAACCTAACGTTTCGGTTCGGTTTTGAACCTTTTTCAAAGGAAAAGATTGCATCTACAATAAAATATATATATATATATATATTAAATACAGTAAATAGAATAGGTAAATTGAAAATGAAACAACCAGGATGTTAATACATACTTGCTATAATAACTTTAGTTGTATAAAAATTAAACCGACTTCGAAAAAACGCACTAAAAAGTATGAAATAATTTCCATTTAATTTATGTGAATACACACGAACTTAAATACAATACAATCTTTTCGGAGGCGGCGCAAAATTGAAAATTTTCCAAATGACAGATGTTGCTGATTGTGATTCCATTGGAATGTGGTGGACTTGGAAAACAGTAGGTGGGAAGAGAAGATGCATTTGTAGGTATTAGATATAGATGATATAGATATACGTTGATGTTGCTGCCAATCGATTGTCAGCGACCAGTTGAGGCAATCTGGCGAACGTCTCACTGATCGTCGTTATGTGACGACGATCGATTTGTTGTTAACGACCGACGTTCGTTTGCAGTTAACACATATATTCACTTTGTAATAAACCGTTGAACACTAAACATGTTTTAAATAAATATTCCTTCACATTAATATGTGAAAGCATGTAGAAGAATTGAAGTTTTTTCGTAATTTCCAGTGTGGAAAATTTTCAATTTTGCGCCGCCTCCGAAAAGATTGTATTGTATTTAAGTTCGTGTGTATTCACATAAATTAAATTGAAATTATTTCATACTTTTTAGTGCGTTTTTTCGCGAAGTCGGTTTAATTTTTTTTATAAAATTTTTTTATTTCACACTTTTTAGTGGAACGGGCAGAATTTGTAGAACACCGTACGATGGTTTTTCGGTCTTGGTTATTTGCAATAAAAACCGCAAAGGATGAAAAAATGCAAAATTTGTTTTCAAGGGACCAATCGGGAGACGTACCCTACAAAATTCATAATGTTTCGTCCTGATTGGTCCATCCATCTCGGAGTAATCGGTGAACATACATGAAATAATTCATTTTTCGCAAATGAAATCGTAAGGAGTAAAAAAATGCAAAATTGTTTTTTCACGGGACCACCCCGGGGACATACTCTACAATCTACAACATGCAAAAGGTTTCGTTTCGATTGGTCTATCCGTCTCGGAGTAATCGGTGTGAACATACATAGAAAAAAAAATAAAATAAAAAAAAAAGTCACATACAGATCGAATTGAGTAACCTCCTCCTTTTTCGAAGTCGGTTAAAAATGAACATTGAAAAATTGATTTGTGTACGTTGATGGTTTAGAATGTACCGAGACGTTAGGAAAGCAAAAAAGTTTATTGCAAAATTGCTAGATTTAATAAGTGATCGAAACAGTTACGCCGAAAACGTCATTAAATTGAATGTGAAAAATAATATAATAATAAATTTGCGGGAGGCCGGCACCTCTGGAAATTCCATGTGCTATTTAAAACTGTGGTGCCCAAGGTGGTTCGGAACTCACCTTATAAAAACTGTAGGTCCCGTCGCGATATAACACCGAAGAAGGGAGTTCAGAGAGACGTTAAATAAATAAATAAAAAAAATAAATAAATTCGCGGGGGAGAATTCGCGTGGTCAGCCAGTGGCTGTGATAATTACCTAAATATCGACAAAAAGTACACAATAAGAGACTCCAATCTGGGTTTCGTGTTGGGTTGGAGTTCCGATGGAACGTTGACGACGATCAAAGGTCTTCCCTCGCGATCACGTCCGCCTGGAATGTATGCGAGATTCGATTCAAGGGCTTCCAGAATGTCCACTGCCTCGAAATTCTTCGCGGGCATGGCTGCACCCGCTCCGACCTATTATATCATCCTCACTTTCGGTACAATTTCTCCATTCAACTATTTTTGAATATGATCACACGCGCACTACGTTAACACCGACAGTCCCGACGAATTTTCGGATCACCGTGGATCATCATCGTGTAGCACGTACAGCCGGTGTGTAAAACAATACGGCAGATCGAGCAGGTAAACGATCGATGTCCCGAGACGATCGTACCCACCGAGATCCAGGGAATTGTGTTACGCGCGATCAGGTTCGTTCACTGTAAAAACAACCTCGTGGTTTGCATACCACGGTACACGTTCACCAAAAGAACCGCACATGCATGCCGTGTATCACGTCTAACGAAAAATCCTGTAACCTTAGTACGTTCTTCGGATCCTTCTCGAGGCAATCACGTTCTCGCTTCTTTAACAATGCTGCGGCTGTCTTATCCCCTTTTATTCTCATCGCGTTCTTTCAAAGATGTTCCAGGAATTTAATATCGTTCTCGATTTTTATTAAAATTATTAATCCAGAAAATACATTTTTATGTAACGCCTGTGTCTTGCACTTGGTCACTTTCTACTTTTTATAGAGAGATCTATTCATGTATAGGCGGGCTAGATAAGTATATACTTGGAGTAATTTTCTTGTACTTTCCCCAAACAAAATAGTATCTATATTAAGAATATAACGATATCTATATTATTGTGTTTGATAAAAGCATATAATTACAATAGAAAATATATGTAGAACACAATAATATCTGTATTAACAATATAATGGTTTGTATATTATTGTGTTTGATAAAAGCATGTAATTATAATAGAGAATATATGTGGAACACAATAATATCTGTATTAACAATATAACGATATCTATATTATTGTGTTTGATAAAAGCATATAATTACAATAGAGAATATATGTAGAGCACAATAATATCTGTATTAACAATATAATGGTTTGTATATTATTGTGTTTGATAAAAGTATATAATTATGTAATAGAGAATATATGTACAACACAATAATATCTGTATTAACGATATAACGATATCTATATTATTGTGTTTGATAAAAGCATATAATTACAATAGAGAATATATGTAGAGCACAATAATATCTGTATTAACAATATAATGGTTTGTATATTATTGTGTTTGATAAAAGTACTTATAAGAGAATTGAATTATTGGGTAATAGGATTTTTCTACATTATAATAGAGAATATAGAATATAATAATATCTGTATTAACGATATAATGATATCTATATTATTGTGGCTGATAAAAGTATAAAAAATTGAATTATTGGGTTACAGGATTACTATTTCTTTTCTTTTTTATTTACTTCACGTCGCTTTTTTAACTGCTGTGGTTATTTCGCGACGGTACCTCTACAGGATTATCATAACAGAGAATATTATAATTATAATACTAAAATAGCGAGTATAGAACACAATAATATCTATATTATTAATTTATATATATATATAAATTAATATCTCCAAGTATACACTTTGAATAACACTTTTTATTCTGTCATCGATCTAGTCACGTTCCCATTCCAAACATTTTTATGTTTTATCCGTGTATAAAAATAAAAGTTTCTAAGCAAAATCAGTGTCATCAAATCCGCTGTGTATTTATTATGAAAGGATGAGATGAATCGATGTGATTCGTTTCACAAACTGCGAGTACTGTCGCATGTATGAACGTTGTTTAACACGCATACCTCGGTGATAACCGACTGTACGGAACTGGTACAATTTTCATCGAGAATTCAGAGCTTCGATAACAAAGTCAACGATTCTTCCAGTGATGTATTCACCTCTGTCTCCACTATTTCGTTTTCCTTCGAGCTTTTTCCAACCGCCGTACACTCGAAACGCGTGCCTCCTTTCTGAACACAACCGATCCACAAACCGTAAAGACTCAACACACACATTCACGCACAGTTCGTCTAGAAAACGTTCGAGGAAATGCGATTTGCATTTCAAAGGGGCCCATAGTACACAGTGAAAGTCGAGCAGCGTACCGCAGGCTCCTCGCGAACCTTGACCAACAAATTCAAAGCGTCCATCGCGACTGGTGTCCGGGTGGGACTGAAAGAGTCAACGGGTCCCGCTAAAACACTCGCGGAGACTGGGAAGAGGTCCGATTCGGCGAAACTAGCCGAATAAAACTGGGACCACAGCGTTCCTCGGCATCTCTCGGCGGAGGTGGAATTCGGTTTCGGCTTTAGCGGGGTCACGCGGGCCGGAAAACGTTGCAACAGCTGTTGCGGGAGTTGTCGCAGGTGCAGGTGCACGTGGTCGAACGGTGGTCCACGCGGAAATGCACCGGCGCGGCGCGACGGTTTACGGTGCAAGATCTCAATATAGGTATCGTTGAAAAGAAAAACTGTCGCGCGCTTTCACGTGCGCGAACCAGCGCGCGAGAGCGCACGGTCACGTGCTTGTATCTACGTGGAAGTCAGTGTAAAACGCGAACGGAGAACGGAGAACGGAGAACTGCAGCTGCGATGGAGACTGCAGGGAAACCGAAAGCCATCTCGCTGCTCCATTCAGGTACAACGGTACTCTGGCACCGATTAACCGCGTCTTCCCCTTCTCCCGTTCATTTCCTCGTGGCTCTTCCTTCTCCTTTCCTGCGTCCACGACCTCTTTCGACCGAAGCGACGATACGTCGCGTCGTCCTCTTTTGTATCCTCTACACCGGCGCACCGGGGGTGAATTCGGATAAAAAAGTCAGCAAAATTGAATAGAAAGTTTTCCGTTCACGGGATCTGATCGATGCTATTAGCATTAGATGACTGCGTACCCCTCTGTGTTCAAATGAGGCAATACTGGCCGAAAGTTTGGAATCACTTGCTGATTTTTGTAAAAATCGAATAGGGTAATTTCGGGTGAGATGCACCACATTTTGTTTTATGCTTATAAAAATTTTATTAAAAAGAATTGAAAGTGTAGGCAGACATAGTTGAATTCTTTATTTAATTCTCTTTAATAAAATATAACGTTACATGAGAGAGTAAAACTTTTATATTAATATATTAATGTACTGTTTATAAAAGGTCGAAAAAGTGCATCTCTCCCTAGGGCCTGGGGTGAGATGCACTCCTAATTGGGGGTAGACGCACTCTTTTATTTATAGCCTCTTCTCCTTACTTCTATTATTTTTTTCTCTACCACGCATGTAAAGGGGCCCCTACACGATTAATAATATTGTCAAATATTCGCGTCAATATTGACCCTCTATATTGAAGCGCGCATCAATATGCTTCAATACAGGGTGAATTCGATAAAGCAGGACACCTAAATATCTCCGTTACTTTTCGTTGTACGAAAAACTTCTTAGGACAAAGTTACACTGTTTGAAGGGCCACATGTAACGGTGTAAGGGAAAAAATTTTCAAGGTCATTTTTTATGATATTTCAAGGTCATCGATGTTTTTTTTTAAATGGAATCATATATTTTTTATACCATAGATCGATAGAGTATCAAGGTCTGAGTATAAAAGTGTTGACCTTCATATGACCTAAACCTAATAGTTAACGAGATAATATCCAAAGAATATAGACAATTGTTTCGATAATATCTCGTAAACTATTAGATTTAGGACATATGAAGGTCAATAGATTTTTACTCAGAATTCGACAGCCTATCGATTTATGATACTGAAAGTAGGTGTTTCCAGTTAAAAAAATCAAGATGACCTTGAAATGTCCTCTTGCCTCCACCCACGCAGAAAATGTTTATGTCACAATATGCCCCCTCTACACAGTGCAACTTTGTCCTAAGAAGTTTTTCGTGCAACGAAAAGTAACGGAGATATTTAGGTGTCCTGCTTCATCGAATTCACCCTGTATAAACGCATCAATATTCTCATCAATACTCATTCTGGCAAAAATATTCGTGCTGCTGGGTCGGGGCTGTTTCAGAGATGTTTTTGCTGCGAATTTCGAAATGTTTTCCAGTTTGGATTTGGGTTTTCTATGATTGACTCTTTCACTGTGCGAACAAAAAAAAATCAAAGAGAAAGAGAAATTGATGCAGGTCCAATGAGTGGTACACGCGGTCTGAAGTTTGACGTGTACCGTCAGTGGTACTACACGTGGCACGGAACGTGTTAAAGATAATAAGAATTCATTGTAGAAGTTTTGTAATTGAGTTAGTATTTAGTGGTTCACATCGATGTACACATACTCGACGCCGTATCGGTTTATGCGACATGTTTACACTTTACACTGCTGGGCGACCAAGGCAGCTCGAGCTTCTCGCGAGATATGCCCCGCATCGGAGGAAGTAGGGAATTTTCTTAGATCCTAAAGCTTCCATTTTCTTAGATCGAGACATTACTGTATTAGTCATTTCAGTACTGGAAGACAGGCAATAAATGTCAAGACAATAGTGATGCTTCAAAGAGATATTAATAAAATGATAAATGATTTTGTTCCTGTACTGCGGATAAAATAAGGGTTATTTGTAAACCGCCAATTTACTATGTTTTAAAATTTACAGCTTGAAATTTACTATTTAAATATTTAACTTTCCTGTCCAAAGGTTAATAATAACTTTAATGAATAAATTTAGAAATAACTGTCTCAATGCAGTAATATATAATTACATAGATTTATGTAAAGTTGAACAATTTAATAAATTGTTCCATTTACTTCTTTGTGGAGAATCGTGATACCGCTTTCACTATTGCCACAGGCCACAGACGATTAAACAGACAACAAAAATATGTACCAATTGTTAGACTAGACTAAAACCGCTAAAAGTTCCGCAATAGTTGGCTCTACCCGTCGGTACTTTGAAAGTATTGGAAGTGACAATGAGAAGAGACTTCAAAACTACCGCAAAAACGAGTAAATCGAAAGCGATGGAATCATCGGCGTCCGCGTGACGAAATATTTTGTCAGTCTTGGCGTGGAATGTTTTTCTGCTGAATGATTTATAGGTGCGACTGACCTCTCGACGAGTTACAACATGCACACAAGGAACATGTTTTGGCTGTAACTCGAGATCGTAAAAATTTCTCAAGGTTATTGTACTCCGTGGCAAATAAAAAAGAAGGAACCTGTCGAGAACTTGGATACGGCGTTGCTTGGAATTTGCAAAATTAATAGAAAAAGGATATTACAATGTTTTGCGAAATGCCAATCTCGCAAATCGCAAAGGGAAATACAAATTTCTTAAAATAATTAAAAATCGCCAGATTAAATAAGTTTGTTTACAATTGTAATTTTATTTCAGTGTCACGAAACATATTATGTTGTGTACTTTCGCGAAACAGGTATTATTATATTCAACTGCAAACAGTTTTAAAATTACAAGAAATACTTTTGGAATCGTTAGTTTCTGCAGCTGTTATAACAAGCAATCACAACAATATCCAACAAAATAGTTATTTTTTTGCTATTCCACTTTGTTATTTCCATCTTTATTCTTTATATTAATTACATTTTACTAGTTACATAATCTAGATACATTTTTAATATTTTACAATTGGTATTCCATAAATTACTACAATATACATACACGAATTGCGCTAACATTGTGAAACTGAATCACACGATTAAGCCAATAATTATTAAGTGAACAATGTTCCTTGTATCAATTCAGGATCTAAGAAATAAATACTCAATAAACATTGAATATAAGGCGTTTTGACTTCAATGCAGTACTCACTTTTCAGAGTTGCTGGGGTGTCTCAACTTGTACAGCAAAATTTTCTTTTGACGAAAACATTGTCATCAGAAAATTGGTTATAACATTTCATCCATTGACGCTATCATTATACTTTCTGCAGCGAAAATGTAGCTGGCGACTATACCTTTTCCTACGGTATAAATTCGTGGCTAAACTTCCGAAGACGCCCATGCTCGGAATTTAATAAAATTTTGAGAATAGGTTCCTTTTTTACTAAAATGATGATTGTTAGAAGGATTTTTGGCGACTCGGAAAAACATTTTTACCATTTTAATGTCACTCTCTACCTTACCGACAAAGTCGTAGGCGGCCCACATAGTTTCATACCACTATAACTAATTCAATTAATTCGTTTTGCGCACAAATTACTATCCGGACCTAACGCTACAAAAAATTTTATCGGTAAGGTAGAGAGTGACATTAAAATGGTAAAAAATTTTTTTCGTGTCGCCAAAAATCCTTCTGACAGTCATCATTTTAGTCAAAAAGAAACCTATTTCCAAAATTTCATCCAATTCTGAGCATGGACGTCTTCGGAAGTTCAGCCAAATTCGTTTGCGTAATTCTCATCCTATGAAATTTTGCAGCTAAAAAACAAAACGTGTCCCAACCTTCATAACAGTCTCTTAGGAATTGCTTTTCAATCGACTGGAACGTCAGGTTAGTTCAATATACCTATCGCATAAATTTCACCAGCAAATTGTTAACAAGAGTAATGCCAGTACGACGAGCAGAAGAACTTTTCAGTGTCCAGTACGAGAAACCAGTACCGCTTTTTTGCACCGGTATGAGACACCATGGTCCCACCCTGAGGCACGCGAGCCTCGCGTGAAGGACGAAAGCAAGTTCCCACGTCAAACACAAAACCGCAAATTCTTTTATTATCCGCGTACTTTAACGGTCACGTATGCGGAAAGACATCCGGGATTTCAACATTCTCCGAGCAAATGTAGCCCGCTCCCGAATTCCTTACTTGATGTCTGCCATTACGGTTCTTGCGCGCGAGCAGTTAGGGCACGCGATGAAAAAAACGCAGAGCGGTATTAAACCGTAACCAAAAAAGAAATGTGCACTGCGAGACTCTTAAGAGGTGCAGAATCATTTGTTTAATCTGATCCCGTGGGAGCATGCTCTCGAATGACTGTATGTGTCTTCCCTTACGTAGTTTAAAGTAACCCGTTATGATAGGATAATTGTGATACTTTTATACAGGGTGAGTCATTTAACATTTCCCCCCGAAATATTTCCGTTGCTTTCAATCTCACGAGAAAATGTGGATTACAAATCTTCAGTAGAACAATTGTGATACTTTTATGCAGAGTGAATCATTCGAGAGAATCATTTTTAATCACACGAGAATATGTGGATGACAAATCTTCAGTAGAATAACTGTGATGAAAAAGATCATTTTTTACTCAAGATCATATTTTCTGATATTTCGAGAACATACAATCGTATATATCAGTGGAACAATGTTAAAGTAACCCATTATGATAGAATTATTGTGTTATTTTTATACAGGCTGAGTCATTTAACATTCTTCTCTGAAATATTTCCGCTTCTTTTAATCACACGAGAAAATGTGGAAGTAAGATAAATCTACAGTAGAACGATTGTGATGATAAAGATGATTTTTTCATCAAGATCATATTTTCTGATATTTCAAGAACATACAATCGGATATTTCAATGGAACAATGTTATAGTAACTCATTATGATAGGATAATTGTGATACTTTTATGCAGGATAAGTCATTTAACATTCTTCTTTGAAATATTTCCGCTGCTTTTAATCACACGAGAAAATGTGGAAGACAAATCTTCAGTAGAACAATTGTGATGGTACAGATGATTTTTTCCTAAAGATCATCTTTTCTGATGTATCAAGAACATACAATCGTATATTTCAATGGAACAATGTTAAAGTAACTCATTATGATAGGATAATTGTGATACTTTTATACAGGGTGAGTAATTTAACATTTCCCTCGAAATATTTCCGTTGCTTTTAATCACACGAAAAAATGTGGAAGTAAGACAAATCTTCACTAAAACAATTGTGATGATACAGATGATTTTTTCCTAAAGATCATCTTTTCTGATATATCAAGAACATACAATCGTATATTTCAATGGAACAATGTTAAAGTAACTCATTATGATAGGATAATTGTGATACTTTTATGCAGAATGAACCATTCAACATTCTCCCCTGAAATATTTTCGATGCTTTTAATCACACGAGAAAATGTGTAAGTAAGACAAATCTTCACTAAAATAATTGTGATGGTACAGATGATTTTTTCCTAAAGATCATCTTTTCTTATGTATCAAGAACATACAATCGTATATTTCAATGGAACAATGTTAAAGTAACTCATTATGATAGGATAATTGTGATACTTTTATACAGGGTGAGTCATTTAACATTTCCCTCGAAATATTTCCGTTGCTTTTAATCACACGAGAAAATGTGTAAGTAAGACAAATCTTCACTAAAATAATTGTGATGGTACAGATGATTTTTTCCTAAAGATCATCTTTTCTGATGTATCAAGAACATACAATAGTATATTTCAATGGAACAATGTTAAAGTAACTCATTATGATAGGATAATTGTGATACTTTTATGCAGAATGAACCATTCAACATTCTCCCCTGAAATATTTTCGATGCTTTTAATCACACGAGAAAATGTGTAAGTAAGACAAATCTTCACTAAAATAATTGTGATGATGCAGATGATTTTTTCCTAAAGATCATCTTTTCTGATATATCAAGATCATATAATCGTATTTTTCGATGGAACACGAGTCACCCATTATGATAGGATAATTATGATACTTTTGTACAGGATAAGTCATTTATCATTCTTTCCTGAAATATTTCCGTTGCTTTTAATCATACGAGAATATATGGAAGAAAAATCTTCAGTAGAACAATTGTGACGATAAAGACGATTTTTTCCTCAAGGTCATGTTTCCTGATATTTTACGTTCTCTCTCTCTCTCTCTCTCTCTCTCTCTCTCTTCTGATTTAAGATATTTATCGAAAATGTCCAGCAAGTACTATTTAAATATTATATAATATAATACGATGTACACATTAATTTTTTTAAAGATACACAATTTGATACACAAAAAAATGGTTGATTTTCTCTTATTTCTCAACCCTGTGCAAAGGTATGTAATCTCTAAGTGTAGCTGTGTTGGAGGCCGCAAATCTGTTCCAAAGTGACAATACGTACTTCGTCGTGCGTGATTGCGAGTTAATGCGGCTCGTTCCCATTTTTGTTAGCCGTTGAATACACGGGGGTTTAACAGAGTCGGTGATCCATGGCGCATGTAAAAGCACTTAGGTACTTGGCGGCACGCGCATGAGTCAAGGTCAGTGACCGGCGGTGACCAAACACTGTGAAAAGCAAGGTGTGCCGCAGTAAATACAAGTTCGTACATACATACGTTCATACATTACGCGTTCCTCTCGATGTGGCGGGGAAATAAAGATCGATCAACGAATAGCTGTTTAGCAAAGATAGAAGTCCCGAATAGTGACGTCACGATTGCGTTCTCATCTTTACGCCACCGAAAACTCAAGTTTGTGGAAGCTGTAGCGACCACGCGTGGTGGTCGTTGTAGTAAAATTTTGTTGATAATGCTATAGTCTTGTGTCTCCGCACAAGAATGCATGATTTATCGGACTTACTTTTGGTGAGTCTTTTGGTGATTCCTTTCGCTTCGGGTATCGCTCTTGATGTTGTGTGTACGAAACGAGGCACGCGGGAGTGAGGTGAAATGCCCTGAGTGTAGACAAGCCAAAACTGATGTGTAATCTCGACAATTAAATTTGTATAGTAAAAGAGATTAAACAATTATTTGATATATTCTGAAGCCTTAGCTACAATAGTAGGTGTGAATATTACTTGATTAAGACATCAACTGAAATTTAAAAATACTGAAAGTTTATCTGAAAATAATATGCAAAACAGTCTATTTCCATGCGAATCATGTGCATTTATAGTTTGAACTTTTATTAGAGAAAAAGGTATAATTGAAGCCCTTAGGCAAAAACTAATTATCACGCATAATATTGATATTTAAAAAAAAATGGCAATCAGAGACGTAACTTGAATAATAATTATTAATTCAAATATTCAATTGCAATTTTTCAAGATTTTCGACCTTTTTACCACTTTTGATCGTTTACAACTCGTGAACCAATTAACCAATTTCAATGAAATTTTCGGAGCGTATTTTATACGAGTTGACCAAACACATCTTTTAAATTTTCGTTATTATCACAGCTAAAAAAGTCGTAAAAATCAATTTTTAATATTGTTTTTCACAATAACGACCAAATGCATTTTTTCAACATATTTTTTAGATGTCAGTTACTTCTGTTCAAAGTTATTCTGATTTAAAGTGTGTGTGATCAGTTTTGTTCCTAACTGTATATGCATACCGAAAATTTTATCAAAATCGGCCAACATTGCAATGAGCTACATACGTTTAAAGATGCTAAGGGTGAAAAGTAAAAATCGCAGATTTTCAGTCTTGTCAGGGCATTTCGCCCTTACATGATCATCTTGAAACGTTTGTAGCTCATTGCAACATTAACTGATTTCGATGAAATTTTCAGCATGCATATAAGCTAGCAAAATCGACAAAACGCATGTTTTAAATTACCGTTAAATGCTCAGATAAAAAAGTTGAAAAGATACCATTTTTTAAATTTTGTATGATTGCTACTAATTGCAATCTAAACAAATTTTTGTTTATTCGTTCTCTAGCAAACTAGTCGTTCTAACATCTTAAAAAATATTTCAAGTCAATTGGACCAATTCTAAAAAAGTTGTATACAAGTTCTATTGGGCGGCGGTTTAGTATATTGACAACGCCTGCGGTGGTGCATAGGCGCGTATGGTGAGGGGGGAGGAGGGTAATACGAAACCGAAAAAATTATTTTACGGAAATGCACGGTTACCGAGATATTCGCAAAAAACTATAATTATTTTAAAAAAGGTACCCCTTCGATTTTAATGGCAGTTTTGAAAAATACTTCAAATAAAAGTTGTAGGTCTCATCGAAATACACATTTTACGTCCTATTAATTTTTGTCATAAAGGCAATACTTTTTGAGAAAAACGATATTAATATATAATATGCGTGGACGCCGCGCAGCCCCCCGCCACACAACCCTAACTAATTCTGATCTATCATTTTTCTCAGAAACTATTGCATTTATGACAAAAATCAATAAACAAAATATGTATTTTGATGAGGCCTACAACTTTTATCGAACGTATTTTTCAAAATTCCCATTATTTACGGAAGTAAATAAAAAAACTATGATTTTTATTTGCGCTAATTTTCACTATCATATTCGTAATCAGCACGTCAAAATACGTAAGAATCCATAGTATAAAAAATGTCGGAGGTATGGGCTTTTCGGAAGTGCACCCTAAATAATAAATAAAATGAAATAAAATAATAAATAATATAAAATAACTGTGTAATACGTAATTACGTAAAAATAAATGCTTATTTGAGATTTGTGCAATCCAAAGATTTTTACTTTGCTCCTTATAATTATATCGTGTCCCGCGCGTTAAAGAGCGATTGTGAGGTCGCAAACGTTAAACTTTATACATGTATAGTGCTTCTAGAAAATGAAAAAAATAGAAATAATTCACACCTAACCCAGACCTGAACTAGATCTGTTTTTATTTTTATTTTTCGACCCATGCGCTGCCAGGGCCGTGCACGCATACGTTAGATCCCGATGCAGTAGCAGTAGCAGTTTTTTGCGAATATCTCGGCGACCGTTCATTTCCGCAAAATAATTCTTTCGGTTCCGTATTACCCCCTTCCCCGCTCGCCATACGCGCCTAACACCTACCACCGCAGGCGTTGTCACTATATTAAACTTCTGCCTTCTATTGTATTAATTTCATATGTTTCTTCAAACTCGGAGCTTTTCGGCCCGGTCTCCCTTATAGTTTTCTGCAATGTCTTGTAGGACTGTCGCGGCGAAGTAATTCGGAATGAACCAGGAGGTGTCAGCCAAGTCCACTAGGAGCGGAATCCGCCAGCTGGCCGGTTACATAACAAAACAATAATGAATCCGGTGGTGTTCAATCAGCGTGCGGCGATCGGCGTGGCGCGAGCGAGACAATTTCGAGAATCCCGAGGAACTCGCGGAAGCTCTGTCGAGGCAGGGAAACAAAGAAATCGGGGGAGGGACAAAGATAGCCTGAAGAGGAAGCCTGGCGTCGCTACGGTCGTCGGCCACGAAGAGGTCCGGCAGTGCTGCACTGAGCCTCGCGCTATATCGAGCCGGATTCTTTCTCTCTCACTCCCGTTTGGTCTCGGTTCGGACGTCGTCGACGACGGACCGCTGTTTTTCCCTCCTTCCACGACCGATCGTGATCCTCGGTGTCGATCGATGACGGACTTCCGGTTCGCCGACGTCCCGGAACCGACGGGAAACTGGCCAGGAACGGAGTGATCGTCGAGCGAGGCTCGACGTGGAAGAGGAAGAGGAGGAACGACCGACCATGGGCAACACCACCACGAAGAACCACTACTCGAAGAGTCAGGCTGTCGGCAGCGCCTCCAGAAGACCACGCTGGGAGGGATCAGGTTAGACACTGCTTCAGAACCCGTTTTCGTTTGCCCGACCTCGCCAAATATGTCAAAGACCGCACCTTCCTCGGGGTTCGAACTCGAGGGTCGAGGACATGTCATCTACGTACGCCACCGGTCGCCATTTTGATCGGGAGTCGATCCACCACGGGAGCATCTCGTGACAGCTATCTTTTGTTTCGGGAACGTGTCGCTGTCGTATGTCGCGTCGGTGCGAACCGTGATATTAAGCTGATGAGGATCATTCCGCGAGGGTAGCGTCCTGCGTGACTAAGTTTCCGGTAACGGCGACTTGCCGCCGTGCGTGTGACGCGACGCGCGACGGTGCGCTGTGTTTGGGCTGGTTTTGATTGGCTTGCTTCGATAGTGGGATGATCGCTAAAATTAGGCTGCCTCCGCTGACTGATCTGTCAAGATCGCGCAACGTTTGAGTGATCGGCAACGAACCACGCGGGAGTAATTAGCTAGTTGCTTTCGTTTCGTTCGCAGTCTTGCCGCGCGACCGGGTTATTAGTTTTCTCTTGATTAATATGAATTATTGGTAGCTCTGATAAGCATCGAGAGTCTTGGATCGAAAATATCGTTTCCCGAATGTTGATGATGAGTAATCGTTACGGTGCTTGAACTTCTGTGGTGGTTTATCTGGAAGTCCTGTATTTATTTACCGTCAAATCGACCGGTAATCCAAAATTAACTCGTACGCCTCGGTGGCGTTTATTTTAATAGTCCATGGCGGGCCTGTTGAAAGGTAGCTGGGATACACGGGAAAATCAAGTGAAAACGTGAGTCTTGCTATTGGAAAAAGGGAATGATAAAATTTGTTTGAAAATAAGGTGTGTTACCACCTGTCCGTTGTCTAAATCATTTCGCTCAAACCGAGGCATTAACGATTTCAGTTACCTGAAGATTGTTAAATCTGAAGCGTTCCGAAATACCGCAAGTCCGTATACCGAACTTCGCGGGGTCGTAAATCCCGTTCCGCTTGCTCGCGACGATACACGGGGCCTTGACGGCGTTAATGGAGTAACACCGACTGTTTGAAATAAGTTTGACTCTCGGAAGTTAACACAATTTCATATACAGGGTGTCCTAAAATTCCTTCAACAGCCGGAAATGGGAGGTTCCTGACGTCATTCGAAGCAACATTTTCCTTTGCAAAAATGTTATCCGCGGCTTTGTTTAGGAGTTATTAATGAAAAACACGGACCAATCAGAGCGCGACCTAGACGCGAGTTGTCACAGTCGGCCAATAGACAGTTGGCGCGCCGGCCCGGCTGTGCCAACTCGCGTCTAGTTCGCGCTCTGATTGGTCCGTGTTTTCATTAATAACTCATAAACAAAGCCGCGGATAACATTTTTGCAAAGGAAAATGTTGCTTCAAATGATCTCAGGAACCTCCCTTTTCCGGCTGTTGAAGGAATTTTGGGACACCCTGTATATTTGACAACTTACAAGATACAATAACGATGATGTTCGAGGTAAAGGTTAAAGGTGGTTCGAGTTCGAATGAATTTCGTGATCTGCTTTTCGGTGTCGCGTCGTGTATAAGGTCAGCTCGGAATCTTTCCTTATTGGCTATATTGAAATGTGTGGGGATGACAAAATGATTTCTAATTGGTGAGTGGGTGGTGCATTTTGGTCGTAGGAGTAGGGGCGCTTTGGTAGAACTATGTTTAGGCTATGGAATTAATTGGGTGCGAGATATATGGGGAAACGATACGGAAACTGAAGTATTTGTTTATAAAGTAAGATTGCCCTGTCAATGGGTTTCGCTCACGAGGCGGTCTCGAAGTGGTGTCCGGTGACACCCAAATTCTGGGACCGTCGCGTCGAATGTCTCGAGATATTGCAGCGGACCGTGCCTAAATAAATACATATATATCTCACGTTCGGTCTGCTCGAGATCGAACAAAATCTGAAACGTAAATAGAAAAATTAAAGCTGCGTTCTTTTTTACAAGAAAGAATGGTGATCGTCTCCGTAAGCTTTAAAAGTGATCAGGTGGTTTATATTCCACCCCTATTACTTTATTCAGCTAATTACATATTGACATCTTCTTCGAATAAAACATTCAAGCTTATTTAGTATGTTTGGTGAAACAAGTGGTAACTTAGAAATTCTATTTACTAATTCTATTATTTCGCAAGTGAAAGATTACTGTTAAAACAATGTGGATTCAAATTGAATTTGAACTTTCTGTACCTTTTTGTAGAGTGTCAACAATGAAACAACTGTGACGATCATAGTCGTGGAA
The DNA here is from genome assembly GCA_963966675.1 of Lasioglossum calceatum. Lineage (NCBI taxonomy): Eukaryota > Metazoa > Arthropoda > Insecta > Hymenoptera > Halictidae > Lasioglossum > Lasioglossum calceatum. The sequence continues at coordinate 5,252,482 of OZ016542.1, forward strand.
GAAATGATAAGAGATTGATTACAAAGGGTTAATATTCTTCAGGAGTTTATAAACTTGTAATCACTTTAACTGATTTTCATATCTTCTCCGAATGGAATGTTTAAGTTGATTTAGTATGTTCGGTGGAACAAGTAATGTCTTTCAAATTGTATTTATTATAAACACAACGGTATCCTTCTTCGATTAAATAGATTCGTGCAGTGACAGAGATACTCGATTAATCAATCCTTTCTTTTAAAAAGGTCAATTTACTAATCGTTTCTGTTCCACATAATTGGAACTAAGAGATTAGTTTGTTTTTGTTCGGAGTAAAAAATATCTCTCCTCAAAAATAATTCCATAAAAGGGATTAAAATAATTTCACCTATTTATAATATACACTTGACAACAAAAATTATGCTTCATTTATAACATCACTAGACTGCGGATCTTTACGCATTTATGATGAAATCAGTTGGGCGAAATATAAAATAGTAAAAGATTTTACAAATGCATGTTTTGTTGTAATGAACTTTTAATTTGTTTTAATTTGTTTTAATGAACGAGAAAAAGAAGAAAATGGATATACATCTATTGTATACAAAACCAAAATAGAACTTTATTTCGATTTAAAGAAAATTATTAAAACATATTAGATTGTCCCAAAAGTTTCTTTCGGAATGTGTTCCTTTAATATTGCTAAATAAATATTAGGTTGCCCCAAAGGTTGGTTTTCGATTCATGCACAGAATGCAAATTTATGTTAGGAAGTATTAAAACATTTTATAGTTCAATAGTACTATATGATTAATAGCATAATTAATAGTATTTATAATTATATAATTAATATTATATAATTAATCGTACTATAGTTTATAGTATTAAAACATTTATATAATTTATGTTACTAAAGATTATCGCATTGTTTGTATTTCTTTAGCAACATTAAAAGAACACATTCCGAAAGAAACTTTTGGGACAAACTAATACATATTTATTAGACTCTGTTCAGAATCTTCATCATGTGTCTGACTCGATATTGCAGGGCAAGGGGTTAATGTAACAAAGTCGTTAAGGGATGAAATAAATTTTTATATTATATTCCTGCTTCTCACAATCAATGCAAAACATTTTTATTTTGCATAAAGATCCGCAGTCTAGACGTCACATTGTAAAGAAATACAATGCATCCCACAACACAGACAGACAGAACTCACTCAATCGTTGATTAAATTTTTGCCCAATTCTGGACTTCGTAGGAGGTTGCAGGTCAGTATAAACGAGGGCGAACTGTCTGCAATAACGATAGGTATGTTGTACAATTGTATCGAAGACGCGTCGAGCCGGTGTCCGATGTCGGCTAGGAGTCTCGCATAGTTTTCCTACCCTGAGGACTGCACAGCAGTGGCCCTCAGATTGCCAAACGCTTCAAATTTTATTTTGGGAGCGCCACCTGCGGACCTGTGTCGAGAATGTGTGTTCCACGCGTATGTGAGCATCGTTCTGGCACGTGCGAGCTTTCCGTGAACTTATTAACGACCGAACTCATTTATGCCATACTCACCAAACATCACGCCACCGATGTATTAAAACATAGCGAACCGTCCATCGTTCCCTTTTCCACGTGGACGAAAGAATGGCCGATGTAGGACTGGAAGATACGATTAGCGAAGATCATGTGGTAGAAAAATAGTGTTTAAATGTACAAAACACAGCTGAAACACAGTTGCGCGAGATATAGGTGGTTGACGGCATGTGGCCAGCTGTTTAAAATAGTAAATTAAATAAATAAATTACTGTAAGTGGACGAAATGTTGCAGTTCCTGTCGGTTTCTTACCTCGGTGAAATAATACCGTTTGAACGCTGAAAACCTAGCTATTATTTATCTCGTAAATTGTCTAAAATTTACAGCTGTGAATGAGTGAATGAATACTTCACCCTTAACTGTTTTCTGGGGTCGTAAATAAAACCACCAAAAATTTAAACATTAAAGCTTCTTCTTTAGAACGATACCTTGGAAATTGATATACGATTTTTTTGGTCGTTTTATCGAGCTTTGAATGAGAAATATGCCGCCATCTTTAGAGTAGTGTGCATGTACAAGTTACACCATGAGGGCTTCACACAACCGAACGTGTTCCACATTCTTGTTCCATGAAACACCGAAAAGAAGGCGTACATCAATTTTTAAGGGGTCGTTATAAAGAGAAGTAAATATCTTGCAGGAAAATGAATACCGCTCTGCGAAAGTAGAGGCTTCAACCGTTAAAATGAGTCCAGGTTTATGGTTGTACTATTTGTTTTTTGGAAATTATTACGATTTTTCGAAAATCGGAAATGAAATACTTTTTGGATCCACTGTGCTTCTATTTTAAACGAGTCTCTAGGACTGTACTGTTTGTTTGTACGAAATGATCACAAATGAAGTATCGACTATTTTTCGAAAATCGGAAATGAAATACTTTTTGGATCCACTGTGCTTCTATTTTAAACGAGTCTCTATGACTGTACTGGTTGTTTGTACGAAATGATCACAAATGAAATATCGACAATTTTTCGAAAATCGGAAATGAAATACTTTTTGAATCCACTGTGCTTCTATTTTAAACGAGTCTCTATGACTGTACTGGTTGTTTGTACGAAATGATCACAAATGAAATATCGACAATTTTTCGAAAATCGGAAATGAAATACTTTTTGGATCCACTGTGCTTCTATTTTAAACGAGTCTCTATGACTGTACTATTTGTTTGTACGAAATGATCACAAGCGAAATATCGACAAATTTTTCGAAAATCGGAAATGAAATACTGTTCGGATCCGCTGTGCTTCTATTTCAACACTAAACCTACCGAGCTTTGAAAGTAGCCGATACATGATGCCTTATAAAAATAACAACATTAAGTTTATTTGAACTTTGCGCGGTTCATATTATAATATCTTCGCTATTAAATGTATTGATTTAATCATTTACCACGAAAGCACCTTTATTATTTCAATAATTGTGAAATAAGAAACCTGGAACCGGTCATGTGACCGGTGGTGGTAGGTTTAGTGTTAAAGAAATTAAATCTACGAATCAATGTGGATGACCAATAAAAGTTGCATAAAATCCACAATTCGTTGTGGACGATGTCTTTATTCGTGGATTCAGCAAACTTTTTTTGTTCGTTGATTCAGCAAATTTGTTTTTATTCGTTGATTGAGCAAACTGTTTTTATTAATTGATCGCGCGAATGAAACACTTTTCAAGTTTAGTGAAAAAGTGCTTCCTGGAGGCAGCATGTGAGGTAAGAAGACATGATTGGGGTACCGTTTCAGGGCTTCCAGCACCGCCAGGCAAACCAATTTTAATACCAGGAGCGGACGAATCCCAGCCCGAGGTGGTGGCCATTCGTTGGGAGAGGTCATCGAGTAACGGCGGCTCGGCCATCGTTGGATATCTTGTCGAACACAGACGACTCGGATCGCAGCATTGGGGACGCAGCACGCCAGGGTTATGCACCTTCCCGGAACTGACCTTGAGCGGCCTCGAGCCTGGATGGCGCTACCAATTCAGGGTCAGGGCGCAGAACGCCGTGGGTCTCTCGCGGCCCAGCGAGATCTCGGATCCGCTGACTGTGACCTTGCAAAGGTCCGCCGCATCTCCGCCGTCCTTCGACCTTGAGCTCAAGGACACGATCGTCCTCGAAAATGATCAGGTGCTTATTCCTTCTGATTATTAGGTTATAGATTTAGCACTCCAAATTCACCTTTTTTTTTTAATATTTACGTCGCTTTGTTAACTGCCAGGGTTATTTCGCGACGGGACCTACAGTTTTTTATAAGGTGGGTTTCGAACCACCTTGGGCACCACAGTTTAAATAGCACATGGAATTTCCAGAGGTGCCGGCGTCGGGGATCGATCTCCAAATTCACCTTTTTGTCAATCAATTTCACCCTTTTGCAAATCAATTTCACCCTTTTGTAAATCAAGTACACCCTTTTGCAAATCAATTTCACCCTTCTGTTTGTTTTATTTATTCAAATTAAATTATAGATTTATTTATACGATTCAATAAATACATATCTAATTTCATTTTAAAAATTTATCAATCAGAAAATGGCTGCATCTTTGCAATAAATTAAATTTTGAATTTCTAAACGATAAGAAAAAGATAAAAAATACTTTTTTGTAGAAGGATGAAATTGATTTGCAAAAGGGTATATTTGACTTGCAAAAGGGTGAATTTGGAGTGGAAAACATGTTTCAAAAGTGATATGTATGAATGAAGTATGAGTTTTCATCCGTCATTGCCAATGTTTTAGAACTGTGAGATAACTATAGAAAACATCAAAAAGTAGAAATGACAGATACAGATTGTGATTAATAGACTGCGGATCTCTGTACGAAATAAAAATTTTTTCTGCATCGATTGCAAGATACAGAAGTTAATTAAAAATGTATTTATTCTTCTAATAATTTTAACCCTTAGCACTCGAATGGTGACTCTGGGAGCGGTGCCACTAAAAATTGCTGTACCATTATTCAAAATACTGTACATCGTTAAATATATCAGTATCTAATCAAAAGACTGCGGATCTTTATGCAAAATAAAAATTGTCTGCATCGATTGTAAAAAATAGAAACCAAATTGCATGTTATTTTTTCCCTTAATCAGTTTAATAGAGGAGAAATTATATATTGACATCTTCAATTTTAAAAATATTCCAACAATTTTTAATTTCATCTACTCAATTTTGCTATAAATGCATAAAAATCCGCAGTCTACTAATCAATTATGCACTAAACATTTAGGTATTGTATGTATAAGGAATGGAAATATTCTAGGTCGGAAAAAATGTTTAGTTTTCGAGTTAAAATAGCTCCGAGTACAAAGGGTTAATAAGTTGTGAAGAATGTTACAACGTTTTCAAATCATTTTAATGACTTTACAATTTAAAATTTCACCTTGTCAGTTTTAGCATAAATGCTTAATATCCGCAATCTAATGATTGTCATCTGTATGCATTCAACATTATGTCAAGGTGAAATAACTACCATCATGATACTAATATCATAGAACTTTCATCCAAAACAATTTTTTCATTTTTGATACTATGTATTGCTGTTGAATAGGAGTCGGGTGACGCGTCTGACCATGACCAACTAATTCTACTTCTTGCGGATGCTAGAACATACAAATTCGTCCAACTTTATAATGCTTTTATAATGCAATTATTATGAATAAAATATTTATAATGCAATTATTATGAATAAAATATTTATAATGCCATTGTTATGGACCGTTTTGATCAAGAAATACTATTAGTCTACAGGTTTGTTACACATTTAACTGTATCACTAAAGCTTATTTAAAAACTGTTCATTCTATAAAAAAGGCTTTCAAAAAAATGTTGTATGGCATCGCGCAGAAAGTACGATATAATAATCAGTTTTTGGTGTTTCTTTTTTTCATGAAGATATGAAGGTAATCTCGAGCAAATTTTAAGTTGAAATTAAGTTTTGAAATACTGAAAATCGTATACACATTTAAAGAACTCGGAAACCAATCAACGTACAGTAAAGCTTTGATCTAAGAAAAACCTTCGGGTTTGTTGTTTCTTAGATCGTGTGGTTCTACTATTTCTTTGACTGAAGCAGCTCGAGGTTCGTAGTCCCCGTAGTAGTTTTGATAAAGGGTTTCTGTTTCCTTAGATCAAAGCTTTATTGGAGTTCCAATTTGCTTACATCAATTTATTTGATCTATAGCGGTTTGGTTTTCTTCGTTAGTTTATTTTATATTCTTCTAAACCTTTATGGACACTGGTATTCTATTTACAACTAATTATAGTCAAATAAGATAATTTACAAGTAACTAACAAAAACAAATAATAAGGGAAAATGGTTGATTTGCTTTTATTTGCAGGCTGAATTCGTAGTACGTTTTACTGGTTCGCCTCTGCCGAAAATTTCGTGGTTCAAAGATGGCTTCGAAATCTTCAGCAGTAGGCGAACTAGAATCATCACCGACAGCGGCAGAACGGTTCTCCTAATTCATCAAGCCGCGTTGAATGACGAGGGTGAAATCAAATGCACAGCTACCAACAGAGCCGGCCACACTAGTACCAAAGCTAGACTAATTCTGGAAGGTGTGCAGGACATTCCACTTAATTTTATCTGTTTGTTTAATTGTTAATTCCTATATAATAATTCTCTGTTTAATATTTAACCCTGGAGAAACTTCGAGGAACTTACATTTTAAACTTGTGAAATATTCGAAGCATATTATTTCTCTCTGTTAAAACTATTTGCTGCTCGTGTCTTCAAGATTAATATTAAAGAATCGATTTCAGGTACCAAAAGTATTATTAACCCTTTGCACTCCGTTGTCGCCGATAATGCGACATTTGAAATATGAACTTTAAACATAAAATTTTCATTTTGACTAGGATTTATAAACTTTAACTTGTTTTATACAATGTAGCTAAGAAATACATTTTGCTTTATTGCAGCAACCGAATTTTTTTATTATATATATATATATATATTATATTATATTATATTATATATTATATTATATTATATTATATATTATATTATATTATGTATATATTATATATATATATATACACTTGTAACTAATATAGTGCTGAAGTTGTTGGTATACTATATGAGCCACTAGGCTGGAGTGCAAAGTGTTAATGAAGTTTGTTTAATCTCGAGTATCAATATTCCAGTTTATAATAATGCAATAAAGAAGCTATATAGAAATTCGTATTTAACTATATTTATAACGTTTTTAACCAAATTGATTGTCGATAACGAGTCGATAATAATAACAAGAACTGCATTTCGAAGTTCCTACGATTTTATTAAAAAAATGTATAGCAACACAATAACACAGACGAACAAGTATTTACATTAACACTACATATCTAAAGGAGGGTGGACAGCTGGGAAATATTGAAAATGTTCCTAGAACATTGTTAAAAAATCATTTATTGTCGCTTGTGTCCTAAGGTCAGTTTTAAAGAATTATTTTCGTTTTGGTGAAAATTTTATTTTTTTTAATTAAACAAATTTCATTGTGATGATTTGTTAAGAGAACAAGTATTGCCCTCTAATATGCTGAGTACTTTATGATGCCATCAACAACCCCAATTGTTAAAGTGAAGATGCTTTTGGAAAGTAAGAATTTTATTCTGAGAATAGAGAACAAAGCATTTGTGTGAATTTATTTACTCTGACCTTTTTTACTAGTTTACTTTATTTTGAGATAAACAAAAACAACACTATCATTACTACTATTCAGCATTACATTATAAATGTCTCCAAAATGGCACCATCTAAGTATGATTCATCGAATTTCTATTTAGTATTAGGTCGTCCCAACAATTAATGCATTCCACTAATGCATACAATGCAAATTCTACTTTTTTAAAACCAAAAATACGTGCCTGTGTAATAAGCAGCTTTAGGAACGTTAACGAACAATAATCACGTTGTCTCTATATACTCGTGTTATTTAATAATATTAAACGTACACATTGAGAAATATACTCATGTTATTTAACAATATTAAACGTACACATTGAGAAAGAAACTTTTGGGACACACAACCTAATATACACGGTGTCCTAAAAATGTCGGAGGACCTTGAAAGGGGTGGTTCCTTAGGTTATTTGAAGTAACTTTTTCTCTAACCGCACCACGGTCGGTCAAATGACATTGTTTATTTCTTAATTATTTTATTTCTTTCACATTGTTTATTTCTTAATTATTTTATTTCTTTCACATTGTTTATTTCTTAATTATTTTATTTTATTATTATTTTATTTCTTTCACATTGTTTATTTCTTAATTATTGAAGTTATAAAGATGCTTCCATCAGAAATTATTCAATAAATTTCTTTATTCGAGCTCATATTATTATAAAAATTGTAAAAAATTTTAATAAACTCAGTCTTGTAATTTTTATAAAACAATATATGTACACTACCGTCCATAAGTATTTGAACACTTGGCGGAATCGAATCTAAAAGTTTATATCAATGCTACAACTTAAATTACTTTGAAGTAGAATGAATATAAATGTGTATGATTGACATAGAAGCATTATAATGCATTACATGTTAAGGATTTTAGTAAATAGATGAAAAAGTTATTGAATACTTCGTTCATCAATACATATATCCACCTCTTTGGGCAATAACGGCGTTTACAATTCGAGGCAATCTAGCAACAAGCTTTTTTAATGTTTCCTCCTGGAAATAGTAAACAGATTGAGTAAGACAGTGATTGATGTTGAAAAAATATTGTCTGTATTATTAATTATCACTTTTATACAGGGTGTCCCAAAATTCCTTCAACAGCCGGAAATGGGAGGTACCTGACGTCATTTGAAGCGACATTTTTCTTAGCAAAAATGTTATCCGCGGCTTTGGTTAGGAGTTATTAACGAAAAACACGGACCAATCAGAGCGCGACCTAGACGTGAATTGGCACAGTCAGCCAATAGACAGTTGGCGTGCCGACTAGACTGTGCCAACTCGCGTCTAGATCGTGCTCTGATTGGTCCGTGTTTTTCGTTAATAACTCCCAAGCAAAGCCGCGGATAACATTTTTGCATAGAAAAATGTTGCTTCAAAAGATCTCAGGAACCTCCCATTTCCGGCTGTTGAAGGGATTTTGGGACACCCTGTATAAGTGTATAAAAGAAATACTGTGGCAAAAGTTACATTGGGATGCCTTATTTTAGATATTGTATTATATTTTGTATATTTTCGATAAACTCAAGGTGGTCAAATACTTATGGACGATAATGTATACCCCATACATTTTTTACCCGGTACGGTTAGCGTTAAGAAATTATTAACGAAAAACACGGACCAATCAGAGCGCGGCTACAGTGAACGGATTCCGGCACGACAACAGGTCTCACTGAGCGTCGCGTTGCAGTTGGTCGACCCAGAGTCCGTTCTCTATAGCCGCGCTCTGATTGGTCTTTGTTTTTCCTTAATCCAAACAAACAAGTTTCATTTATTGCATCAAGCGATTTCATCTGTACGCTATTTTTGCTGCGCTTCGGTCGCGCGCGGTCTCTATTTCCACGCGCTGTCCTTTTCTACGTTCGGCTCGGTCTTTGAAGCACAACAAAAATATTGTCTCTCTACGAACTACGCAAACGAACCTCCCCGAGGTCCTTGCGTCCATCGAATATCTACTATAACTCGTTAACAAAGCCGAAGCGGAAATTGTCACCAAGAAAAAAGTTTCTTCGAATGACCTAAAAAAAGAGAAGGAATTGTCAAAGTTCTCCAACATTTTTGGGACACCCTGTATTGCACTGTGCAATTGTTCTAACTGGAATTGTCGAGCAGTAGAAGGGAAATTTTGGGGAACCAATTGTCGATTTTTATTGATTTTTTAATTACCCAGCACCTCCAAAAATACGACTTCCACGTCAATACGAGGACGGTCTCCTTTTCGAACAGGATGAGACTATCAGATTGAAGGTGTCGATGGCTGGAAGACCTCCGCCCTCTGTGATGTGGTATCATGATGGGGAATTGATTTCTGATGACATCAGGCACATCTTCGAAACGATGGACAACGAAGCGATTCTAAAGATACCGGATGCCAAGCGCATTGACAGGGGAGAGTACACGGTCAAAGCCATAAATAAACTTGGAGAGGACATATCTTCATTTCTAGTTACAGTCACAGGTTAATATAGCAGCACGATCAATATGGCGATTCGTTGAATGAATATTCTTCCGCGAAACGAAAGGCGCAGCTACTTCTAACGGACTATAAAAATAATTTATCGAAGAATATCATTTCCGATCCGTCTTATATCCCACTAAGTAACTATACACTTGCTAATTATTACTAGTCTGCGGATTTTCTGCATTCATGACAAAAATGAGTAGGTGTAATTTGAAACAGTAACAACATTAGAAGGATTTGAAAATATTGTTATATCATAGGAAAATATATGTATATTAATTTATTATATGTATTCATATAATATACACTAACGAGCATAACTGATTCAACACACTTTAAATCAGAATAACATTTTTATGAATGGACCAAACGACTTTTTCTCTGTAAGGCTAGAAGAATTAGTTTAGTAAATGACGTCTAAAAAATATTTTGAAAAAATGCATTTGGTCGGATTTGCGAAAAAAATAGTAAAAATTGATTTTTACTACTTTTTTAGCTGGGCCAATAACGAAAATTTAGATGATATGTTTGGTCAACTCATGTAAATTATGGTATACAGTACGCTCCGAAAATTTCATTGAAATTGGTTACTTGGTTTACGAGTTATAAACGATCAAAAGTAGTAAAAATTGCAATTTTTCAAGATTTTCGGTCCTTTTACCACTTTTGATCGTTTATAGCTCGTAAACCAAGTAATCAATTTAAATGAAATTTTCGGAGAGTATATAATTTATACGAGCTCAGCTAAAAAAGTACTAAAAATCAATTTTTACTATTTTTTTCGCAATTCCGACCAAATACATTTTTCCAAAATATTTTTTAGACGTCATTAACAAAACTAATTCGGCGAAGTTTCCGTTTACGTCCATGCTCAGAATTGGATGAAATATTGGAAATAGGTTCTTGTTTGACTAAAATGATGATTGTCAGAAGGATTTTTGGCGACTCGAAAATAAATTTTTTACCATTTTGATGTCACTCTTTACCTTACCGACACTATTCCAGGATTTTCGTATGCGTGGAACGTCTCTGCCCCCACCACATAACCCAAACTCATTCTGATCGCATAATCTTCTCATTGTAGATATTCAATTAATTGGTTTCACAATTGGAATTTTGGAAACATTTCATATTAATCTCCAGAATATACATATTTGATATCTTCAACTAATTGCAAAAATGGATCATTACAGATTACAATCGCGCCTACTACTTCGTCAGTAAGGTAGAGAGTGACATTAAAATAGTAAAAAAAATTTGTCGGTAAGGTAGGGACTGACATCGAAATCTTAAAAAAATTTTTTCGTGTCGCCAAAAATCCTTCTTACAATCATCATTTTAGTCAAAAAGAAACCTATGTCCAAAGTTTCATCCAATTCTGAGCATGGACGTAATCGGAAATATAGCCACTAATTCTTCTAGCCTTACAGAGAAATTTAAGTCGTTTGGTCCATTCATAAAAAAGTTATTCTGATTTAAAGTGTGTTGAATCAGTTATGCTCGTTAGTGTACATATGTATATGATATGTATAATACTGTTTTCAACCTATTCAACATATTAAAGATGAAAATTAATTTCTATATCACTCCAGTTAGTTGCAATTCAGGTAGAAAATTTTTATTTTGCATAAAGGTCCGCTGTCTACATATTATTTACAACCTGCTAAAATCATTGAGAAAGCGAATAAATTTCTATTTGACACCTACTTGTTGAAATTGAAGCAGAACATCTTTTTCGCAATCTGATTATCACAATACAGGCTGATGCATTGTGTATGTGACTCCGTATTTTACGGACGTGTAAAATAAGAGCTGGATAATTGTTTGTAAATAATAATGCAGAGAAATCACTAGGTAAAACACCCAGAACGATTTATTGATATACGATTCAACCTGCTGTTTGCTTTTAAAAAATGTATTGAAAAAACCTCAACTATTAATTGTAAAATAACTCTCGTAAATTTTATATTAAACCTTCCTTTTCCATAGTATGATCAAAGAGTATGGATACAACAAGAGACACTCCGGGCGGTACCTTTGATGTCGCTCGTTCGACTGTCCCTTTAAATTTATTATACAATAATTTAAATTGCTTATAATTATTTAAATATATTACAATACATATAAAATATGTAGGAACATTCGACAAGCATTGCCGAAGTTTACCGACCCTTACCAAATGGATCTTGAAATTGGTAGTTTGGGTTGTCTCTTTCTAAAAAGTTGTTTTCTTTCGAAGTGTCGTTCTACCCCTACTCTTTGGAATAATTATAGTCGGCACTTCTATACACAAGTCATCTCATGGATACGGATTATTAGACAGCGGATCTTTATGCAAAATAAAATGTTTATACAGGGTGTCCCGAATTTAAATGGCAAAACTTCAGGAGCGTGTAGGGAACCGAAAACTAAGACAGAAAGTCTGTTAGAGATTTGCTCGTTTATGTTCGTTTTGAAGAAAATCGCAAATATTTAATGTTGCTCTCTTATGAGTTGTTGTATACACTTTAAAAAAATTTTTTTAATGTAAATAAATAAGTACAAAAATGAAAACTTGTTTTGTTTCTTTTGTTGCGATTTTCTCCAAAACGAAGCAAAAACGAGCAAATCTCTAAAAGACTTTTTGTCTCAGTTTTTTGGTCCCCTACACGCTTCTGAAGTTTTGCCATTTAAATTCGGGGCACCCTGTATATCATTTGCATGGAAATGAAGTAAAATAAAGATTTATTTCTTATCTAACTATCTAATTGTAATCGATCAAAAATAACGTCATCGTATTTTTACATTCTTTAAATGTTTGTACTGTTTTAAGTTTCACCTCCTCATTTTTGTCATAAATGCATAAAATCCGCTGTCTACTGATTATAGTTAGTACTAAATTATAAAAGGGTTAAATGACAACCGGTGTGTAGTACGTTAACGTGATTATCTAATGTCGAAATGTATTTTCAGATCGACCTGCTGCGCCTGGAAAAGCTATGATCACCATGACGTTGGGCAGGTCAGTGACATTATCGTGGAACGAACCAGAAGACGACGGTGGTTGCAAAATCGGAACGTATATCGTCGAGTATTATAGGGTAGGTTACACAAGTGTTACTGTATCGATCTTTGTGAAATGGCATTCTTCTAATAGATGATTGACTATAAATAATTGCTCCTTAGGTTGGCTGGGATGTTTGGTTGAAAGCAACCACCAGTAGGCAGACCAAAGCGACGTTATCGGAACTGATCGAGGGATCGGAGTATAAATTTCGTGTGAAGGCTGAGAATCCTTACGGCATGAGCGAGCCCAGCGAAGAAAGTGATGTGATCTTCATTCCAGATTTAAAAAGAGGGTAAATTGATTTTAAAACCCAGGTATCAAAAGCTCATACTTCGTCACAGGGTAGCCAGTAATCATTGAATTCCACAGAAATTAATTTAGTTCTTCTAAAATATTAATATGTATGTGTTCCAGTAGTCCAGTCAATGAATGCTCATAAGGGGGGTTTAGAGGGAAATGAAAGGAACACAATTTTTAACTTTGGGACTTTGTTTGGACTAGTTAGGTAAACATACTAAAAGTCCCCACTGTCCCCACTCCTAGGAGGTGAGCGGGGTGCAGGGAGGCACGTAGAAGGTCACCCTTTTCGCTTATATCTCGGAAACTATGCGTCCTAGCGATAAGACCATTCTATACAAAATTAAAGCTGACAAAATGTCCCACAAGATTGATTCCATTCAGTTTTTCGCTATCTCGCATAGTTTCCGAGATATCAGCGCTCAAAGTTCACTAATTGTGCTGAAGAGTTAGCTAGTCAAATAAGGTAAAAATTTCTTTTTCACAATTAGTGAACTTTGAGCGCTGATATGTCGGATACTATGCAAGATAGCGAAAAACTGAATGCAGTCAATCTTATGGCACATTTTGTTAGCTTTAATTTTGTATCGAATGGTCTTATCGCTAGGACGCACAGAGTGGCTAGGAGTGTGGACTTTCAGTATGTTTACCTCCTAACTAGTCCCAAAGATAAAAATTGTGTTCCTTCCATTTCCCTCTACAACTTTTCGTTGACTACAGTAAAAATTGATTTTTACTACTTTTCTCGCAATTCTTGACCAAATGCATTTTTTCAAAATATTTTTACTAAACTAATTCTTCTAGCCTTACAGAGAAATTGAAGTCGTTTGGTCCATTCATAAAAAAGTTATTCCGATTTAAAGTGTGTTGAATCAGTTATGCTCGTTAGTGTATATCGCGCACCTACTTCTGTTTAATAATTTTGCAATTTTATTATTACTGTACTTTTCCGAGAGCAACAGAACGATTCGATCGACCTCACTTTTTCTAATTGCTTTCCTAGACCCATTATTCATTTTTCGTTGTAATAAATGAACTTATACTGTAAGAAAATCACAAAATCCAACGTCTGAATACGCTCGCAGTGGAACACCTAATGGTAGAAGTCACATGAGTGGAAAATAAGCTAAATGTCTTATACTTTTGTCGAAGCTATGTCAGTCCGTGTTCACATATCTTTCTCTAATTTTGCTATGGTATGCGATACAATCCTAAGATTTTGCGTGTTTACTTTGGGGATAGTATGTAGTATTCAGGATATACTATATATCCAGGATATATTTTGTCGAGGACTGTATACGGTGTCCAACCTTTACAGTCCCTTACGCAGTTCCAGTATCTTGTAATGAATGCGGATAATGTTTATTTTCCATAAAAAACCGCAGTCTACTTATTACTTTAAGATTTTAACGATGATGCTTTTCTCTTCGAAAACAGTATAGTGTCGCCTTCCATGGGCGGGAAGTCGCAAAGTCAGCGAGAAATCAGATCACGCGAGAAACGAGAGGTGAGCTTTGCTGTGCCAACTCAGAGAACCAGAAGCTTGACGAGAGAGGAAGGTCGTGCGAGAGATGATGATGACGAAGGACGTTTTGGTCCAAGCAGTCGATCCGCATCAGCTCAAAGACTCAGCAGATCATCCAGAGCGGACAGCAGAGTCACATTTGCTCTGGACACGATGGACAAGCCAGAGACACCAGTGCCTCCGGCGAGATCGAGGGATCATTCCAATTCAAAGCACGATAGTCGGTCCGAGATTTACGTAGATCGTTCGAATATTAGTAAGGACGTTCCGAATACCGAGGCAAGTTACCACTAACCGACGCATTCCTTTTCGAAGTATTAACCCTTAGTTAATATATTAACTTAATATTGTTTGCATCATTAGATATATTAGTATCTAATCAATTATTAAGCATTTAAGTACTGTATTTTAAAAAGTACTGTAAATTGAAAAAACCATTGAGAATGAAAATATTCTACGTCGGAAGAAATGTTTAATTTTAATGTTAAAATAGCTTCGAGTGAAAAGGGTTAATTTGGCTGATATTTTATTACATTTTTTTTTTCATTTATTTATTTAATGTTGCTTCAACATCAAAGGTCATTAGCAACAAGGTACATTTTCTTACAATATTTTATACATATTTGTATTTTTTCTTAATTACACGTTAAATGGATTCGTCAAAATTTAATTTCCGAGTCTTTTAACCCTCGTACGTTCTCCAGGGTGAAAATTCATTAATTTACTATTTTGATGTACTGTTGAATGGTTGATCACTTCCTGACCATGTTGCGAGATGTATTTCTTTAAAATGTGACATTAAAAATGAAACACAATTTGTTGATTTAAAGTGTAGAACAAAAGTGGATGAATTATTATTCCAGTCTCTTGTGTGCAATTGTTTTTGACGAGGGTAAAAGGATTAATGTAGAAGTGGTGCAAGTCAAAGCAATTAATTATTGGATATTGAGGAATGCCATAAACGATCTATAAAAAAAAATATAATAATGATCGTATTTAATAACAAACATGCCCAGGATAAACTTACACCACTTTTGCATTAAACGGTTCATATACAGGCCATTCATTTTGTCCTCAAGACATTTAATGTATCTTTGAAAACAACAAAGATATTTGAGGTGATAACGTTCGGTGACTCACCCTCTATGTCAAAGGAAAAGAGTATTCCGTTCGAAGGGACAAATGCGGTGATAGGCAAACAAAGTTTCTCAAGGTCATCGAAGTCTTATAGCTCATAAAAACAAATTCAACCATGTGTGATATGTTAAAACTTAAATTATTATGTTGCTAATAATAACAATACTTTAAATAGATCCTACCTCGAGGAATAGATAGTGTAGCAACCACGCCGACCATGACAGTGTCACCACCTATTATGGACGAGTCCCTCAAACGATCAACCTTCAGAGAGTCTCGATCGCGGTCAGTTTCCGTATCAAGAGAGCGTAGTATGTCTCCGCTATCGATGCCGAAAATTCACGAAGAAGAAAGTTCTATGCGGTCTACCCCTCCTATTCGCCCTTCACTGAGTTTGACCCTGAAAAAGCAGCAAGCGATAATCGATGAACCGGAACCGCCGTTCATGAAGAGCCACTCCTTCGACGAAAAACCAAGTTCGCCAATGACTCCGAGAGAGGATGACGAATCTGCACTGCATGGAAGCTCGGAGTTCATGTTGGTTTTGTACCCTGATGATCAAGACAGGAAACTTCTGGATATCAATGGTACACCGAAGACTTTAGGTAAAGTAATATTAATTCAAAATCACTTTTATAATGTGAGCCGACTGATCTTGAAACTCGAAATTAATTCAAAATCATTTTTATAATGTAAACCGACTGATCTTGAAACTCGAAATTATTTCAAAATCAAAATTTTGATGCGACCATAAATAATTGATTTTAAGAAAAACTTTCAGTATGGTAATGTTAATTCAAAATCATTTTTATAGTCTAAATCGACTGATTTTGTCACTCAATATTATTTATATCCAGCATTTGAACTCAACATTTTTTGGTAAATGCGACCATAAATACTTGATTTTAAAAAATAACTTTGGGTAATGTAATGTTAATTCAAAATCATTTGTATAATCTAAATAGATTGATTTTGTCACTCAATATTATTTAGATGCTATCAATTTTCTGGATTTCACATGTGTATGCAGCAATAATCCATTCAGATAATATTGGACGATGTAAATATTGGATCGTAATATAAATACGTATATCTCTATTTGTTTCTTAATAAATTACATAATTATATTCAATCAATTGTGTAATTTCTGACTGCAAGTGGCTACTTGTCAATCATAGTTATGTACATGTAAAATGAGTCATGTCATAACCGAACTTCAAATTTTATGCATTTATAATAAAAATGAAGAAACGATACAAAATACGTATGCAAAAGTTTTACTCTTCGTGTGCTGCATAAATAAAAGAAAATTGAAGAAGAGGCAAAAACTTTAGCATACACATAATATGGCTGGCAGGGCACTTAAACTGAAAAACATTGTAATAACTAGACTGCTAATTTTATGCATTTATGGCCAAAAAAAGGGTTAGTCGAATTCAAAACTGTAACAACGTTAGAAAATTTAAACGATGAAGAAGTGCGTTTAACTTCTGCTTCTCCCCATTGACTTGAACTGTTTCTATTTTGCCTAAAGATTTCGTGATAACCACTTTGAAACAAATCGTGATTGCCAGCAGCAATAAATATTTTCACAACGATTAATCAGTACATGACATCGCTTCTAAAATGTCCACAGAAGCAAGGCAGGGCACATCCGAAGACGTAGAGGATATAGAAGACCTAATTCCACCACCGATGTCGCTATCATTACCAGAGCTGTTCAGCGTGGAGCATCAAGTGGTAGAGACACTTCGAGAAGCAGTCAGCTCCACGGAATTGCTTCACGAACGGGCAATGGAGCGATTCTACCGTGCAGTGGCAGCTGAAGAGGCTTCCGAGGTAGCAAAAAGGAAAACTCAGGTCGAAAGGAAAACGGGCGAATTGGCATCAACGATAGACGAAAAGACAGAAGCAGACATCGACAATCAAGACGCGCGGCGATCGTCTATCTTGCGCAGACTGTCAAACCCTGGAGTAGCTGCGCAGAACCTGATCAGCTGGCAGGCGAAGAAGAATCGTCGGAGATCAAGTGAAGGTCAACCGGAGACACTCAAGTCGCCGTTGAAACTGATAACCCCGAGTTTGCTACCCGCCGTGGAAGCTAGGTCTGATCCAAATCTGCCTAGTGACTCCGAACCTCCAACAAGTGGTTGGGGGTTGGACAAGGAGGAGGACGCTGCCACGCAGCTGCGCCGGTGGCACGAGGCCAACGTCCCATTGGTTGTTGAAAAAGAAGAAGAGAAATCGATGCCCTGGCAGGTTCAGACCAACGAGGAAGCTTCGCGCAACCAAGAGGTGGTTCCACAGGCTCGACCAATCGCAGAGACGAAATCAGAGCAAGAGGAGCAGGAAAATGAGGAGTTAGAGAGCGTCGAGACCTCTGAGGAGTCGTCCGAGGAAGTTAGCAGCGCAGACAGCGAAGACTTGAAGCTGCTGAAAGCCAGGATCCTTGCCAGACAGGTGCTAGAGGAGGAAGACACGTACCATCCGCGAGGGAGACCTGTTCCTCATATGGAACTCGAGCCTCTATCGATCCCTACCCACAAGATACCAATTTTAGACGTGACGCCACCCACACCGACCCTATCAGGCCCTGCATCGCCGACCAACATGGTTCCTAAATCAATCCTTAAGAAGCCCAAAGAGGATCAACCGATCCCTGTCAACAGCTTCGGCAGACCCATCCCTCCTGAGAAACCCATTCGGAAAGTCCCACCCGTTCAACCTGTTCACCCGGTGATGACGCAGGAAGAGGACATCGGCGATGTACAACCAGTTGCCGAAACGCTGAAAACTCCGGTTCTGTCTGAATCCGATACTGATAGTATGATGTCGGCTGGAGAAGCGGCGAAAACTCGGCGGATTCAAGCGAAGATGCGATCGACCACTTCCGAAGAAGAGATCGACGAAGAGGACATCGAAGCACGAATGGCGGTTGTCAATCACTACACGGAGATCGTCAGGGAGCACTCCAGTCGTTTCAATTACAGGAGCTCTGAGGAGAGGAAGTTCGGCGACAGTCTAGCTAGTTCTCGAAGGTCATCCTTCTCCGAGGACCAGGATAAGAGCCACTTGAACAAGGACCAAGCAGAGTCGATTAAGAAACACGAGACGAGAGAACGTGAAAAGCAGAGAACAGTGGCGAAGAAAGAGAAGATCGATAAATCAGCGAAGCAAGACGACCAGATGCCCAGAAGAACAGCTCGCTCCCGAGGAACAACTCCTGCGAGGGACACCAAGCCTGTTAGACCCACTCGACCTGCGTCTAGAAACGAGTCCCCAGCTCCAAGATCGAGGAACGTGTCTGTCGAAAGAGGCGGTGCATCTTCAAGGTCTTCCTCGAAGACTAGGGCCCGTCGTGCTCCCTCTCAAGATAGAAAACCTGTGTCTAGGACTGGGTCCGAAGACCGACGATTATCTAGAGAAAAATCCGTCGACGATGAACCTCGTAGGTCCAGGAAGCCGTCACACTCGAGGTCTAGTTCTAGAGATAGGATCAGACCAGAGACACCTGTGACGATGAAGATGGAGAGGCTGCAGAAGGCGCTAGGGAGCAAGAAGTACAGAGCTACCAGGCGTGACTCGGGCGTTGAGAAAGAGTACCCTCAGACTAGAATGAATGATGAACAGTTGGCGTTAGAGGCCCAGAAGAATGTTAGGTTCACGGTCGGCTTCGTCACTGATCTGATCCTGCTGATGGCCGCTGTCTATGTTTACCTGTTCAAGAAAGAAACCCTGGCGATCCCGTTCATCGCGCTCCTCTTGTACAGAAGGATTCAGCACGAGATACGGGGGCGAGTCTCGCGCGGCTGGTGGTGGTCCAAACAAAAACAATAACATTTCTCGCGGTTATTCCGAGATTAAGAGGTTCTTCTCTATCTGCTCGTTATCGAGGACATCTGCGACGATAGATCGATGAACCTTAGGATTCTTCACACACGGTTCCGAAAATAATGGTTAACCATTCAGGGACGATTGTACGTTTTTTTTTCTGATGTTGTAATCCGTGCGTGATTTAAACTTTTTGATATTTTGTACAGGGTGAACCGCGTTCCTTACACCACCCCTTTTTGTTGCTAAAATTCATACACAACTATCTTGAACTTCAAGGTAGTACGTAATAACAGATGAATTTATATTGCATTGACCCTCCGACAACGGTGGCTGGGTCTTTTTCGACCCAGTGTATAAAAATCGTCTTTGAAGTACTCTGTTTCTGCCTAAATTAAACGAACAACTGTTATATTAGATACAAGAGAAAGACCAACAATGTAATATATGAAGTATCTGCAAAAATATTTTTAAAAGAATTTATAAATGATGCAGTAAATACTCCTAAACGTAATCAACTATACAGTTGCAAGAATAGTCCAACGTCCGAGGGGTTAATAATCTGATCATGCGTGATATTGAAACATTTGTCAGAGTCAATACTGTGTACGCGTCGTCCCTGAAGAGTTAATAATACTTATACAATGTAATTTGTAACAAGCAGTGTACAATCCGAAAAGAATGGTTCTATGTAACAAACTCAGTCAAACAATAACATTTTCTCGTACGAGGTTAACTATGTATTTTCAATCCTTGTATAGGGTGTAAAGAAATTATACAGGGTGTCCCACGTAACATAACACTTTTGACGAAAAAATATTTTCAACAAAAGTTGATCAGTTTTCGATTGGCTATACATTGCAATAAAAAAAGTTCCAAATTTTTTTTTGGTTATTGTCAAGACCACCTTAGTTTTTTTAAATGGCACTTAAAGGTCATCCGAAGGTCATGGTATACTAGGTCGTTGAATTCGTCTTGACACGAGCTATAATACTGCTAAGTCAAAAGTACAAAGTGCCATTTAAAAAAATGAAGGCGGCCTTGACAATAATAAAAAAAAATTTTTCGAACTTTTTTTACTGCAATTATTTACAGTAATAAGAAACATTTTTCGAACTCTTTTTATTGCAATTATTTACAATAATAAGAAACATTTTTCGAACTTTTTTTTATTGCAATGTATCGAAACGTAATCGAAAAATGATCAACTTTTGTCTGAAAATATTTTTTTGTCAAATTATCGCAAGTATTGGGTTGGAAAGAAAATTCGTAGCGCTTTCAAATTAAGAACCGGAGATATAAAATTAAGGTATTTATTCATATGTTTATTCAATAACACGAGAAGTTACCTCAAAAATGGCAAAAAGTAATAGAACAGAGTGGAAAATATGTTATTGATTAAATCTATGAATAAATATCTGAATTTTAGCTTTGAATTTTAATTTACAAACTCTATGAACTTTCGATCCAACCAAATACTTGAGAAATAGTTAAAAGTGTTACGTGAGACACCCAGTATATCGCGACAATCATAGCGTGATTCTACACCTTCGGTTTGGTGAAAATCGATGGTAGAAAGCTGCTGTAACATTAATTTCACGCTCAAAAGGATAATGATTATTTTTATTGCGTCTTACTCTACTTATCACAAATATAGAAAGTTCAAAAGAAACCATGGGTCAAAACTGAACCGTTCTCTAAAAAAATTATGATAAAGTCATTTCTTTATCAAACTTTTAGACTGAGAAATGAAAATATAATATAAATAAATTCGGCTTGATAATGAAAAGTGGCCTCTAGACTCTCGACGATCAATAATATTATCAATATTCGCTTCAATATTAACGATCTATATTAAAGCGCGCATCAATATGCTTCAATATAAACGCATCAATATTCTCACCAATACTCATTCTGGCAAAAATATTCGTGCTGCATGGTCGGGGCTGTTTCAGTGGTGTTTTTTGTTGTGAATTTTGAAATGTTTTCCAGTACGGATTTGGGTTTTCTTCTAGCATTGACTCTTTCACTGTGCGAACAAAAAAAAAATAAAAGAGGAAGAGAAATAGACGTTGGTCCAAAGAGTGGTACAAGCTGAGAAACCGCTTCACACAGGAACATTTGCTGAATTTTTTGCGTTCTACAGAACCAGACGAGTACAAAAATTTTCTTCGAATGGACGAAGAAGGCTTTCAAACTTTATTAGAACTAGTTAGGCCCAATATCCAGAAAAAAGACACTGTTATGCGCGAAGCTATCCCTGCAAACCAAAGATTTCCTATAACATTCAGATACCTAGCGTCTGGAATAGATTTCGAACCATAATTTAATTCCATAGTGTAATTCTAGGAATATCTTTAATACGCTCTCCTACACAATCAATATTTCCATCAATATTGTCCTCCGTCAATATTGAAGCGAATATTGACAATATTATTGATCGTGTAGGGGCCACTTAAGAGAACGATTGAGTTTTGACCGATGATTGCTTTTACGCTTTGTATCCTTGCGAGGAATAGAATACGATGCAATAAAAATACTGTTGACCTTTTGACCTTGAACTTCAAGGTCAAAATTAATGTTGCGGCACCTTCCTTACTTCGATTTCCACCAAACCGAAGGTGTAGAGTGTAGAGTCTCGTTGTGATGTAGATCTGATATTTTGAAATTACCGCACAAATAAATGTATGTTCAGTTTCCTACGGAGATTTGCGACGTTTGCGAACCTATTATAATTACGAACTATTATGCTAATTAAGTCCATTGTGGTTATAGAGCACTTAGTGTCCAACAAAACATTCGAAAGTCTATTAATTTTCGAACGATTTAGGAAACGCGAAAAGTTTGAATTGTTCAGGATGATTTTGGACGCTTATTTTGAATATTTTTTTAATGAGGGTTTTATTTTGACTATCGGATCAATTGTATAAAATATTTTGGAAACTTCGACGTGGTTTTGGCAATTGTATAAAATATTTTGGAAACTTCGAAGTGGTTTTGGCAATTGTATAAAATATTTTGGAAACTTCGAAGTGGTTTTGGCAATTATATAAAATATTTTGGAAACTTCGTAACGGTTTTAGCGCGTTCGAAAAGTTTCAGTTTTATGAATAAAGAACTACGACAATTAATGCGAGATAACAATAGTAGCAATAGCTTCGTGAGCTAATTGTTCGCAGCCAATTCTTGTACTTCATTCAGGAACCGTACCAAACGAGTACCAAAGAAGATAGCATAATATATGTGTACGTGTCAAGAGAGTAACTATATCGACAGTTGCATACTATTATAAATTATTCTTATTTATTCTTATTTATTATGAATATTATTACTGTCTTTACTCGTAATAAATATTTGCAAAATTCTGTTGAATTTAAATTATGCATGTGTTTTATTTCTTGGAACCAGCCTTTATAGTGACTTTGCTTCATACTTCGAACTTGCAATTAGCTTTATCAAAGTATCAATTATCAAAGTATAATAATTACTTTAAAATTTAAATAAAACGATATAACACCTTGTGGACCAATGTTAACACTAAACCTACCGCCACCGGTTAAAATGACCGGTTCCAGATTTTTTATTTTACAATTATTGATATGGTAAAAATGGTTTCGTGAGAAAGGAGGGTGTAGATATCTCTATTGGAACATGTATTACCATAGGAGGCGTACAAAGTCAGAATAAAATCAATGTTGTCATTTTTACAAGGGAATATGTATACGTTTAAGGCTCGCTAGGTTTAGTGTTAATTAGTTGTTAATCCTCTTATTTAATTTTCAACTATTCAAAGTCAACAAGCATTGGTAAAATTTAATATTTCAAATATTGAGTAGCAAACATTCTATTTTATTTTAAATCGTGTATACAAATGTTTGAACAGTGACATTTTTTAAAACAGTATTAAAAGTAGTATTTTATTTGAACAATACTAAAAATGATTGATCTTTATTTTGATTTAATGTTTTTGTTCATCTCTGTGCCTATGCAAAAGTAAAACGACAGAAACTTTTTACATTATACATTTCTTTATGCAAATAACTGTATTTAAACCAAAGATGTAACAAGTGGGATGCAGATTTGTACATATTCTTGTGACAAACATCAATGTGATTTATCTAATGTTTTTATATTTTCAATACATGTTGAAATTATCTTTCAACAATCGTACTCTAAATTTTCATCAACTATTATTAACTGCCAGGGACCAAGAAATTTATGAAGACTTCGGAGAACACATAACAAAAACTAAGCACCAGTGCATTAAGACGCAAGTATAAATAACTTGGATCACATCAATAGGCTCTAAGATGTACTTAATGTCTGCACAGGCAACTTGTAAAGAACATTGTGTAATAATTAACATGTTCTCGCACACGTTTTTTCTAGATTGGTCTCACAAAGACACTTTCCTAAAAATCACTTTCTTAAAAAAATCAGTTAATGTCTTTTCTATTAGATTAAAGAAAAGTTATGACAGTTATAGCCATCGTTTATTTATCAGGACAAAAAACAACATTTCAACGAAAATTTGGCGGCTATATTTACAACTGTCATTTACGGAACTGTGTTAAACAATAAACGTTCGCAACATGAAGACTCAACAAGGTAAGAGGCATCTGTTCGTTTCGCGAAATCCTGACCACGACAACCATTCTAGCTGTGGCCAACGATCATACGATCATGCTGAAACCATCCCTAACATTCCGGTCGAGCGTGAATCTACGCACAGCGCACGGTAATTCGATTGCTCTTGGCAGTAGATGGAGAAAATTATTTTTTGTAACTAATTATTAAAAACTAGCTTTCCCCGCCACGCGTTGCTGTGGCTCAGTATTTTTTAAAAGCATGTTTTTACCTGTCACAGATGTGACATTTATATCACACTTCACTCATAGTGCCGATGAGAACATGCCGGCTCAAACTATAATCATCACCTGGGCTGTACCGGAATGCAAGGCGAGAAAAAACTTAATAATTTCAAAATACTAACCAAATATTTCAATTCAAACGCAGATCAATCTACTCAGCTGAATTCCAATGCAATGAGAAACTTACAGAACAAATCACTCCGAATAGGTCAATCTTTCTATTTATACAGGGTGTCCCAAAATTCCTTCAACAGCCGGAAATGGGAGGTTCCTGAGATCATTTGAAGCAACATTTTCCGTTGCAAAAATTGCCGCCGCGGCTTTGTTTCGGAGTTATTAACGAAAAACACGGACCAATCAGAGCGCGATCTAGACGCGAGTTGGCACAGTCGGCCAATAGACAGTTGGCGCGCCGGGCCGGCTGTGCCTTCTCGCGTCTAGGTCGCGCTCTGATTTGTCCGTGTTTTTCGTTAATAACTCCTAAACAAAGCCGCGGATAACATTTTTGCAAATGAGAATGTTGCTTCAAATGACGTCAGGAAGCTCCCATTTCCGGCTGTTGAAGGAATTTTGGGACACCCTGTATATATTTCACGATATAATTTGAAGCAGAATACATTGGTGATAATGCGAATCAACACGAAACCTTATCGATTAATAATATTAATATACATCAGTGTTCTCGAAAAACGCGCCACATTCACATAACTTGAAGTAAGCAGTTAGCGTTATAGCCGGTGGAAAAAGTCTTCAAAACTCTTGAACGAATGGACTTTTTCGCGCATGCTGATTTTTCATAAACCTTTCCCGAAGAAACGCTGCGTCTAATGGCTCAAACCCCAGCTTTCTACGTTCAGCCGTTACGGAGATGACCGATTACAAACAAACAGACATTTACATTTTTATTTATATAGATAACAATAACAAATAGTGATATTTGAAATTTGTTTGCGCAGATCTATGTATTACTTATAAGAAATTACACAACTTCGCCCCTTAAACTATTTCTAAAGTTTAGCTTCTCAGAAATAAATTTTGATGATAAAATATATCTCTCAGATGCGTTTTTGTAAACATTAATTTCGACCCGACATGCAACATTTTACAGGTTCAGACTGCGATTAAACGAAAGTAAAAAGTCTGAACTTTTCACGTATTTAAGTGGAGCATATACTTTTTTATTAACAAACTTTTACTAAAAATGGATTAATTGACTACTTAACTTATTTACGCAAATACAAGAAAGTTATTGGCAATATAGGGACATTATTATTTATATTATAAGATCCTATACGTACCATACAATCAAGGTTTAAGTAATTTCAACTTTTAATTTGATTCACAAAAATGTTCCTAAATGGTATATACTTATATAAACGTATAAAATAACTTTTTCAATAAAAATTAAATAGACTTAATGATTTAATTAAAATATTAATCTAACGTTACATTCGTGATTAGCGACTCTCTTTTATTGTTTTTAATGCTTGGCCAGCTTTTGGACATTTTTGCACTTAAGTTTGCTTTGCACATAAAAAGCATTGGCGCGCGAAGTTACATGAGGGTATGGGATAGAGCCGGGCCAAAGAAAGAGGGAAGAGAGTGACACGGAAGAGACACGTTAATCGGGGAGAAAGATAGAAAGAGGACGAATGTGGAAGAAGAGGCACGTGTTCGTTTCGTTAAACCGACGAAGTCAATAGTGCCGCGGCTTTGGGTCAACATAGATCTTCTTACGGACCCAATACAAATAGTTGTAATTCGAATTGGCCACTAGAAAATTAGAATGTAGTCGGAAGTGTGTAAGTCGAAGGTAAAGCTACCAATAAAGCTTCTCGTACCGCTTCGGAACAGCTAAATCCTGATTTGGAACCACTGTGCGTCGGGATTGAGATGCGTCCGATGCCAGAAGATAAAAAGCATTGGCGCGCGAAGTTAGATCAGGAAGAAAGAGGGAAGAGGGTGACAGGGAGGAGACACGTTAATCGGGGAGAAAGATAGAAACAGGACGAATGTGGAAGAAGAGGCACGTGTGCGTTTTGTTAAACCGACGAAGTCGATAGTGCGGCGTCTTTGAGATCAACATAGATCTTCTTATTGGACCTAATACAAATAGTTGTAATTCGAACTGGCCACTAGAAAATTAGAATGTAGTCGGAACGTGTGTAAGTCGAAGGTAAAGCTTCCAATACAGCTTCTCGTACCGCTTCGGAACAGCTAAATCCTGATTTGGAACCACTGTGCGTCGGAATTCAGATGCGTCCGATGCCCGAAGATAAAAAACATTGGCGCGCGAAGTTACATCAGGGTATGGGATAGAGCCGGGCCAAAGAAAGAGGGAAGAGGGTGACAGGGAAGATACACGTTAATCGGGGAGAAAGATAGAAAGAGGACGAATGTGGAAGAAGAGGCATGTGTTCGTTTCGTTAAAACGACGAAGTCAATAGTGCCGCGGCTTTGGATCAACATAGATCTTCTTATTGGACCCAATACAAATAGTTGTAATTCGAACTGGCCACTCGAAAATTAGAATGTAGTCGGAACGTGTGTAAGTTGAAGGTAAAGCTTCCAATACAGCTTCTCGTACCGCTTCGGTGCAGCTAAATCCTGATTTGGATTAATTTGGAACCACTGTGCGTCGGGATTCAGATGCGTCCGATGCTCGAAGATAAAAAACATTGGCGCGCGAAGTTACATCAGGGTATGGGATAGAGCCGGGCCAAAGAAAGAGGGAAGAGGGTGACAGGGAAGAGCCGCGTTCGCCGTGGAGAAAGATAGAAAGAGGGAGAAAGAGGAAGAGAAGAGGCGTAGGAGAGCGCACGTCGTGTTCGTGGACACGGCGCATGTGCGCGTTTCGTTAAAACGACGAAGCCGAGAGTGCCGTGTCGAGACGATTTTAGACCGGAGCAGGGCCTCCTGCCGTCAGATTTCGTGGCGCAGGGTGTGCTGTGCCACGGGTCAGGAGTAGAAGAGGTCGCCGGAAGAGGAAGATCGCCGGTCAAGAGAAAGAGGCACCGGGGAAAACGCGGTGTGCCGCAAAAACCAACGTGACACACGCAGCTCTGGATCAGGCTCCCTCCCCTGAAGAACAAACGAATCCGCACCAATTTGCACGGTCCCGGGGAGAGTAATGTCCATGCGTGGAGAAGTCGGTCTTCGTATCATCTGACGAGATGACCTTAACAGGTAAGCGCTCTCTCTCTCTCTCTCTCTCTCTCTCTCTCTCTGCCTTGGAACGCGATCGAACGCCGGTCACCGGCCACTTTGTACCGAGATCATGCAAACGGCGCACCGATCATCATGATCGCGAACCGCGCACACGCACCTGAAGCGCGGACGATCGACACGCGAACGCACAGATATCAGACGCGATGGATTTAACTAAAGTTAGCTTCTTTTATTGCTAGATTGCGAGCTTTCATGCGAAATAAACATTTTTTAAATCGATCGCGAGAGACACAGATTCTCATGGTCGGGGCCGCCGTTAGCTGGCCTCTCTTACTACTAAACTGCGGATTTTTATGCGAAATAAACACTTTTTGAGACGGTCGCGAGAGACGCCAATTAACATGTTCGAGACCAGATGCAATAGGCGAGAAAAGTATTCGGACATCCTCTAAAAACAAATAAGTTTCTGAAAATGGAATCAAACTTAACGTTGAGGCGTCAGTTTGTGGCTTGTTAAATAATTTGTGAATAATTTCTTTTCAAAATTGCTATTGGTCGGAAGCCTACTTGAATATGAGCCGTTCACAGGCCGAATCGATTGACTATTCGAGTTTTTTGAACTTTTTTCAATTTAAATGAATTTGCTTCATAATTCTCGTTTACCTTTGTGTTCGTTATTTTTCAATCTCGTGTAGAGCTCTTTGTTATTAATATATAAAGCAAAAACAATTGAATTGAATATTTATTTGTCACGTGTATGGATATAACAACACAATAAACGCAAACCACAATCAATGCAAATACGGTGTAAGTAGAAAAAGGTGACTACTGGACATTGAGAATAAAGAAGTTGATTCCAATTTCAAAAATTAATGGGATCAATTGACTTACACAGCTTTCCCAGTAAACAGCTCAAACGCTAACAATTCGGAAAGCCTTCAACAGTAATGGCAATAGTTTCAAAGTTCATAGTGCTTTAGGGTTAAACCGTAGGATTTGTACGATTTGAAAGAGCTTAAAAAGCAAACTTGAACATTAATTTTTACTCTACAACTTTTTAAATAAATCGAATTAGGATCCACGATGTGTAAGAATGTTATAAAAATCGTTGGCACGATCAACTCTGTTTATATTTTGATTTCTATTTTTGCAGTATTAAAGAAGTTATTTTGATTTTTATAGGTTTGGTGTGGCACTTAACGTATTAATAATTCTAATTAGGCGAGAATAGCGTAATAGCACTCTTAATTTTATTAAATCTGTTAAATCAATATTATTATATATTATAATAAAGAAATATTAAATCAATCGTCAACCAACAATCAATTCGTGATGTAATTATTAATGCAAAAGAAAGCTTAAAAATCTCATTTTGCAAAATCATCACAAAACTTCCTTTTTTGTAAAGTCTTAATGAAATTCGTCCAATATAATCGCAGTTTTGAATTTTACCGATTCAGTTTCACAATAAATGCATAAAGTCCGCAGTCTACTTATTGCACTGAAGCTTTCAGGACTAGGAGAAGTCACGATAATTCATTCAAAGATGAGAAAAATGTGAAAACGTCTCTATTTCGCGCGAACTTCCAAATACTTTCGTCGCGAAACGAGTAAAATCTGTGCGATAGTTTCATTAATATTAAAATGAAAAAATGTATCTTTAAGTAAGAACGATTGCGAGATGATTATAAACACAGTTTCGAAACCGGAGGACCGATGAAAACCGATTCGTTAATCAGTCTATCCACCATGTTCACTTTTTTAAAAAAATGTATTTATTTATCGGAATGCCGGCGAGCGACATACGCGTGCGCGTGCGCGTGCGGAATTCCGATCGCGCCGATTCACGGTGGTCTCAAATCAGTATTTAGCAGCTCAGTATCAATATAAGTAACTTCTTTCGAAGTTTAAACGTCATTAGGTGCAGTCGATCCAAAAAGTGTTTCAACACTAAATATCCAATTTGCGAAAAACCTTCAATATTTAAACCGTGATAATTTCTTTAAAACAATTAGTACAACAACAAACCTGATCTCATTTTAAAACTCGAGACTTCTACTTTCATAGACTATCGCTGATTTATTTATATAAGACAGTGTTATTATTTATTTATTTAAGACAGTTTTCCTTCGAAAATGTTAACAATTAAAGCGTTTTTAAAAGCATTTGAAAAAATGTTTCGTAAATGCAACCCCTGCAACGACGTAAAGAAACTTCATGTACAATCTTTTGGGGCTGTTTTTATAAACTTTAACAACAATTACAGCAATAGGTACAACAATTTTTAAGACGTCGCTGCTAAGGGGAGGCTTCAATCTTCAAATCTATGGTGGAATCAGTCAAAAGCAAACTTTTTCAGTCTTTTTACAGAGGTTTCAATTTATAGCATTTTTAGCACAAATCAATGAACAATACTTTCCGAAAGGTGTAGCTTCACAACTTAATCCCGTACCGTATCATTTTCTTTATCGTTACAAAGTTAAAACGTCTTTATCCCCAACAATGTAGAAAAGAAAAGAAAATTGATGTTTTTTGTACGGCTACATTTATTTTAATGCTTAAATATTGATTGCAAGCGAATCAAATTTTGGATCATTTAAAAATAAAGGCGTAACATTCATATTTTATAGACTTTGTTGACAATCTTCATGACGATTGTGATTTGTTAAAATACGGCAAGGTGTTAAAATGAGTTTCAATTTATTTCTGTATTATTGTTTTTTGCGAAATCATCACAGGTTAAATACCGACAATCTTTTCAGAATCGGATATTTAGTGTTCAAATGCTTTTTAGTCCCACTGTATGTCGTAATTTCTGTTAATAATGTTGGCAGTCATAGTTCAACGTGAAGTAGGATATAAATCTGAAGAATATATACTTGAAGTACTCAACTCTATTAGTTTAGTATTGCGTCTAACTTATTCAACCAGTAACGCCGGTTTTAATTATAACGAACTATTATTACATGATTTCGGATTTTATGCATTTATGAAAAACAATGAATGGCTGCTACTTGAAACAGTAGAAACATTTAAAAAATGGAAGAGTATCGATCTAATAAAATAACACTGTCCAACACCAAATTTGTTCCCAATATACTGTTGGGTCCTTCTTATAGAGTTTTTTTGCGCTGATTCCGAATCTGACCTTAATTTTTTCCCTATACGCACAGTTTTTGAGGAACATGGCTTTAAAAAAAAAACATATTTTTCAACTTTAAACAAATATTATGATGTTATTATAAAAGATATTGAATTGTTCTTTACAGCAAAAGATTCTGTAGACTTTCCCGAATCCAGTGATATATAATATTAATGCATTATGATTGTTTAAACATGTTTAAACAACGTTTAAAGACGGAGAGACACCACTTTTGCACCAATTTTTGAGGATATTTTTCAATTTATCTCACAAAATAGGGGTCCAGCGGAAAATCGAACTATACCACGCGATAGAGCAGACTTTTATCTTGGAAAACCCCCCTTGGAAGTTTGCAGCACCGACGTTTTTACCGAACTAGAAAGCAAAATATCTTCGCTCGACATGAGTTATCGCCAGTGGCGCTCACCACTAGAACGGTCGTTCGCCGCTCCGTATCCCGTCGCGCGCTTGTATTCCGTCCCGAGCGCCACTGGCGTCAACGCATGTCGGGCGAAGATATTTTGCTTTCTGGTTCGGTAAAAACGTCGATGCTGCAAACATCCAAGGGGGGTTTTTCAAGATAAAAGTCTGCTCTATCGCGTGGTAATAGTTCGATTTTCCGCTGGACCCTTATTTTTTGAGATAAATTGAAAAATATCCTCAAAAATTGGTGCAAAAGTGGTGTCTCTCCGTCTTTAAACGTTGTTTAAACATGTCTAAACAATCATAATGCATTAATATTATATATCACTGGATTCGGGAAAGTCTACAGAATCTTTTGCTGTAAAGAACAATTCAATATGTTTTATGATAACATCATAATATTTGTGTAAAGTTGAAAAATATGTTTTTTTTTTAAAGCCATGTTCCTCAAAAACTGTGCGTATAGGAAAAAAATTAAGGTCAGATTCGGAATCAGCGCAAAAAACTTTATAAGAAGGACCCAACAGTATATTGGGAACATAAAAAAAGTTGAAATTTGTTGGACAGTGTAATTAAAGGAAGAAAGAAATTCCTGAGTGTTGTTTTCGTTTGTTGCTTGCAACAGATGCAACAAA
This sequence comes from Lasioglossum calceatum, assembly GCA_963966675.1. Taxonomy (NCBI): domain Eukaryota; kingdom Metazoa; phylum Arthropoda; class Insecta; order Hymenoptera; family Halictidae; genus Lasioglossum; species Lasioglossum calceatum. The sequence continues at coordinate 5,284,249 of OZ016542.1, forward strand.
TGTTTATTTTGCATAAACATCCACAGACTGCTCATTGCAACGACAAAGTTATAAAAATGCTTTAGATAAACATGTTTAAAAACATTACCAATGACCAGATTGCGGATATTTATGCAAAATAAAGATGATCTGCATCAATTACAGGAATCAAATATATATTTGTTTTTCCATTAATAATTTCAGTAAGTTGATGATAAAATACCGATACTTTTATAAATGTCTTTTATCTTTCTTCTGTTTTATATTTCATTTTTGAAATCCACAGTTTACCAATAAGTGATGATTACATTGTAGATTGTTATGCAAAATGAAAATTGTCTGCATCCATTACTGCAAAGCAGAATAGAAAATGATTGAATTTTTTAATACTTGAATAAGTTTGAAGTAATATGTATAACAGTGCTTCTAAATTCTTCGAATGTTTTTACTGTTTTGGGTCTACACATTTTTGTCGGAAATGCATAAGATTTGCAGTTCACCAATGAGTGATTAATAAACTGCAAAGTGTTATGCAAAATAAAAATACTTGGCATCGATTGCAAAAAATAGATATTCAATTAAAAAAAAATTAGTTCACAGTTACACGGTAATTCTAATGAGTTGCAAACAGTATAACAGTGCTCTTTTAACTGGGGATGACGAATTAACTCTGCATTTGTATTTGCTACTGGACTGTAGGTATTTGTGCATATTCTAATTTTTGTAAACAAATTTTAAGAAAGTGAAATTAAATAAACTTTTAATGGGGAAACGGTTTTTGTGGATCCAAAACAAATAAAAAATGTACAAAGTTCTATTGAATTTTATATTGTAAGCTTTTTTGAAAATTCCGATAAAACATATAAATGCATAAAGATACGCAAGTCTATCGAAAATTCTCTTCTTAAGGTTAACACAATGTTTAAACCTTAAAAATGTTTTTTTTTAATTCAACAAATAATTCGTTTACTTTATTGTGTCACAATATCCACATTGGTATAAACTATATACATATAGTATTTACGTTGATTGCGTGCAACTTTTTTTATGTCAATGTTATTTGTCTTGCATTACGTCTCCCTAAATGTTCATAATTGAAAAGTCACTCAGTTGAACGGTTAAATTCTTCTAATATTTTTGCTGATCGCGTTTCCTTTGCTCATGATGGAGACTGATTTGATATATTTCATATAAATAAATATGATTAATACGCTAAGAGGCATTCGCCTTTAAAGTTTCGTTCAGCTCGTCTATGTGTTTCGACGATGAAGACTGATTTGATATATTTTATGTAAATAAATATGATTAATATGTTAAGAGGCATTCGCCTTTAAATTTGTTTCGTTCAGCTCGTCTGTATGTTTCAACGAAGACGACTGATTTGATACGTTTTATAGAAATAAATATGATTAATACGTTAAGAGACATTCGCCTTTGTTTCATTCAACTCGTCTTTGTGTTTTGACGATGAAGACTGATTTGATATATTTTATATAAATAAATGCATTAAGAGCCGTTCGGCTTTAAATTTGTTTCGTTCAACTCGTCCGTGTTTCGACGATGAAGACTGATTTGATATAGTATTTTATACAAACAAATATGATTAATACGTTAGTTAAGAGACATTCGCCTTTAAAGTTTCGTTCAACTCGTCTGTGTGTTGACGATGAAGACTGATTTTATATATTTTACATAAATAAATACGATTAATACGTTAAGAGGCATTCGCTTTTAAATTTGTTTCGTTCAACTCGTCTGTGTATTTCGACGATGAAGACTGATTTGATATATTTTATATAAATAAATGCATTAAGAGCCGTTCGGCTTTAAATTTGTTTCGTTCAACTCGTCCGTGTTTCAACGATGAAGTGATTTGATATATTTTACATAAATAAATACGATTAATACGTTAAGAGGCATTCGCTTTTAAATTTGTTTCGTTCAACTCGTCTGTGTATTTCGACGATGGAGACTGATTTGATATATTTTAACAAATAAATGCATTGAAAGCTATTCGGCTTTAAATTTGTTTCCTTCAACTCGTCTGTGTTTCGACGATGAATACACACTGCTTTGATATATTTGATATATTTTATAAGTAAATACATGAAGCGAGCTAATCGGCTTTAAATTTGTTTCGTTGAGCTCGTCTATCTGTAGAAACGAAACTCCCGAGCTGCTGAAACATTGCGGGCCACAGTGCGATTGGCACGAAATTCGCACGGGGTTTCTTTGAACGGCCGATCGAACCGAACGGTTCGGAACGTGTCTCTGGTTTTATTTTCTTAAGCGATTTCCCTCCGGTGCGGCGTGTTTTCCTCGCGCACAGGTATCTATATTTATTCCGCGACGTTTGCATGCACGCAGTACCCACTCGTCGTTCCTGAGGCGGCGATTTCGATTGGCGCGGCCACGTGAGACCGCCGAAATACCAGGTAGATCGCGAATCATAAATTTTCGCCTACGGGTTCTAACGCGGTTGACGCGTTGATTCTCGGGGGATGTGTCCCTCCGCCTAGCATTAATTATAATAACGCGGGCTGGTGCGGGGCCGTTCACATTGCTGGTTGCGCATTTTCGCGTGACACGCTAGTAATGACCCATTTCATTATGCAATGTCGGCGCACGTTCGCAGATCATTCGACGAAAGCCAGGGGACCACCGCAATGGCTGGAGCCGGACCAGGTCCTTGCGGCCCAAGGACGCACAGGACAGGACGTGGTCATCGAGCCGAAACTACGGTGGTCCGACGTCTTCGACGAGCTACGATTCGAGCTGTGAGCAACGTTCTCTTTTCTTTTACACTAACACTAAACCTATCCAGTCTTAAGGGAGGAATTTCTATTTTCTTGGTCAAAAATGTCGATACTCTAGGATTTTTTATAAACAATATGTAACATTAATTAATTTGAGACTTTGTATATGTGTTTGGTATACTTTCATCATGTTATATAAATTTTTTCAGTCAGTTCACTTAAAAATACAGTTTGAATTGCCCGTGAACGTTCCGCACAATTACTGCATTAACGGTTCACATGATTCTGCCCCCCAGTTTATCTGAAATCAAAAATTCTAATGAGATTTTATTTTATACATATATAACTATCGTTTGAACTACAGTGAATAAAGGAAATTATTTTTCGAGAAATAGTAACTGTTTAAATTCAGATGTTCGATTTTTCGCATAAAATTTCCCGAACTTTTGGTAATTAAAAAAAATATATACATCCTATCGTCTTGCCTGTTGGTCAAACGATAAAAGGATTGTTTCTTAAGATACAGTTAAAATTTCAAGTTGATCGATCCAATACTTTTGTGAAAATCATGTCAACCATCTACGAAAAAGTTGTTTCGAGAAAAAGTAACTGTTTAAATTCAGATGTTCGATTTTTCGCATAAAATTTCCCGAACTTTTGATAATTGAAAAAGATATATACAACCTATCGCCTTGTCTGTAGGTCAAACTATGAAAGGACTTTTTCTTGACATACAGTTAAAATTACAAGTTGATAGATCCGATACTTTTTGGAAAATCATGCCAACCATCTACGAAAAAATTGTTTCGAGAAAAACGCGTTTAAAGTTTGTAATGCGGTAACTGAACAAATATCAGGTAAATACTTACAACTAAACGAAACGAAGCCACTAAAGATGCCTTTGTCAAATTGTGCTAATGTCACTGCAAATAAATTTGAACTTGGCTGTTAGAAAACTACGACTCCAATAACATACAAGGGTGTACAAAGTATTCGTACACCTTTTAAAAACTAATAACTTTTTAATAATTGTACCAAACGACCTGATTTTCTATAATCAATTAGAATCATTGGTTTTGCGAAATGATATGCAAAAAAGACTTTCCAAAAATTATAATTTACAAGGCCACATGCAAAAATAAAAAACGCATTTTTCTAAATTTGTTATTTAGGTCCTTAATGAAAATTTAAAATATATGTTTTGTAGATCTATGTTAGTTATACACATGCTGCTACAAATACTAGCGGTTAAAAATGGTGAAAATCGTAGTTTTACACGAACTTTGATCAGTTTCTGCTTAAAATCCACAGAATCATACATCTTTCGATACGTGTCGTTTCTTTCTGCGTCAACCGATTTCGATGAAATTTTCGATTTGATCTACAGAACATATATTTTAAATTTTCATTAAAGGCCCAAATAAAAAAGTTTTAAAAAACGCCTTTTTTATTTTTGGTTTCAACCTTGTAAATTATAATTTTTGGACAATCTTTTTTGCATATCATTTAGCAAAACCAATGCTTCTAATTGATTATAAAAAATCAGGTCGTTTGGTACAATTATAAAAAAGTTATTAGTTTTTAAAAGGTGTACGAATACTTTGTACACCCACTGCAAATCATCGGTATCGATCGCTTGATCACTTATATATACCTTGATATATACCTTGCTTCAAAAGTCCATAACTTTTTTAAAAATTTTTCAGAGTCCTCCATACAAAGTTAAACTGCAAGATTTTGTAAAAAACAAAAATCGATTTTTTGACAAAAAAAAGAGAAATTAGTCCCTTGAAAGTAACATGTTCCCTCATAAAAATGTCAAGGTTGATTTTATTTAGACTTTGTGTGGCTCCTACTATAATACGTGCTCTACTAAACATATTTATACAATTAATTCTTATAAAATCATTTTTATTATTTCAATCATTGTGAAATAATAAATCTGGAACCGGTCATTTTGACCGGTGGTGGCAGGTTTAGTGCTAAATTTATCGCACGACAAATTTTCTGTACACTAACATTACATATACCAAGTTTCTTTAACATCTTCAGAACATTTTGATTATTTAGTCTAAAATTAACATACTTCTATGTCTGTGAGAAAAATTAGGAATTTGGGAAAGGTCCTAGTATGATACTTGGCAATCTGAGTGAACACTGCACTACTCCAGAGTTGTGCAGAATTACAATTGAATTACTCGAGGAATTATAATTACAAAGTAATTGAATTACATTGTAATTCAGTCATATTGCAATTACGAATTACATTGTAATTTAATTGAATGAAGATCTCAATTATAAATTACAATATACAATATACTTTGTACTTATAATTCCTGGAGTAATTCAATTGTAATTCTGCACTATATACTCTGATAGCAATAAGAAATATTACACGTTCAATATTAAGTCTGAATTAAAACTCTCGTCTGGTAGGTACTGGCACGGAGTGTAACTTTTTTCAATGTTTAACCTTTATGTCAATAACCGGATACTGACATTCAATTTTTTAATATTTTTAAAGATTCTTGTAAATATTTGTATGCTCTTAGGTGATTACTAGACTGCGGATGTTTATGCATTTTCCAATTTTTGTAGACAAATTTTAAGAAAGAGGAACGAAATTAAATTCTATTTTTAATGCAAACAGCCTTTGTAGATCCGAAGCAGATAAAAATTGTACAAAATTTTGTCGAACTTGATGTTCTATCCTGTTTTGAAGATTTTCATAAGCCATAACTATTTACGTTCGATATAAAAAAAAAATGTAAATTGTTGATGTAAAGGTTATGAAAAGCATCATTATCTAAATATTTTTAATAATGTTGACAGTCATGGCTCAATACGAAATAAAAAATAAGAACAAATATAGTCTTAACATTAAACGTAGCTAACAAAAAGTGACTAGTAAGTGTTGCTTTATAAAAATAACAAGATTGAATCTTCTTCCACATTGAACTATGGCTGTCCACATTATTAACGAACATTATTTGCAAAATTGTATGAAAATCGTTATGTTATAGAACAATGTCTTCTATTCTTAAAAAGAAATACTACAATATTAATTCATCATACAAAATTCACGGAGGCGATTATATTGAAATTATATTAAACAATATTGAAAATCAGTATTGAATTAAAACACAATTGTCGTATTGAAAACGCGCAATAATAGTCTCCACATGTTTAAACGTGTTAAAATACATTCTCACACGTTTGTAAGAGATATTATGTTACACGTTGTTATTAATACCATTAAAATAAGTTACACATAAATTGTTCCAAGTACAACAGAAATAGTGTCTCTATCAAACTCCAAGCCCTAATTATGTAACAAGGATAATTATAACATAGGAAAGGCCAATGAAAACATCAAGGAAGCAATGAGATAATCGCGATAAATAATCGGGATGATCGTAAATGAACAAATTGAAAGTTCACGACCCCCGTGTCATTCTGTCTCTAGTATACTATTTATTTGCCGCCGTTTACATATTATCGTTCATTCTCGACTATTGGCCCTAATTTCGGTGGAAACCTTGAAACGTGCCAAGGATCAAACGCAGTTTATTTCGAGCTGTCGCGCACTTAATTTTCGTGGAGGACCAAATTATACTCTCGTCTCGCATAATCCTGTTACTGGTTTTCGCGTGTACTGCAAGGTACAGATAACGTAGTAGATAACAAAAATTGTTAAAACGCGGTACTATCACGCTTTCACACGCCATCGAAGTTTTCTTGAGTCACGCGTGAAGCTAAAAATAGATACACGAAAAAGTAATCATCTTTCTACGTAAACAGTTGTCCAATTAATTGAATGATAGTATTAAATCAATGAATGGGTATCGGAATATTAAAATTTAATAACTGGAGAAATTATGTTTATTCTTTTTCTAAATGATTTGTTGTGTAATTTATTTACGTTGTAGGTCTTCCTCGGTCAGGTAAAATATAGGGAAATGAAAGGTCATATATTGGTTTCGGTTTTATTTAATTTTTGTGTAACTATCAGGATGGTTTCACATGCGGTCTAGGAAGGTGAAAGATTCGGTGCATAGGCATTTGAACGCTTATTTCGGGAACGCAAGACATGACCTCATCTAGCCTCGCTGCTTAAATAAGACAAAGTCTCGTGTCGGATCGATGGCAATTGTTGTCTTTTTCAGACAATTCGTCTTCTGAGTCAGTCAGTCTGAATCCGTCGAGCCCATCCTTCTATCTAATATGTCTATGTACACGCGTTATCTCGTCGTCCTTAATCTGCGTAAGACATTTAGTAAAATTACAGGGAGTTCTAGGGTAAATGTACCTATTACTGTGTTATTTTTTCCCGATGAAATTAAAATACGTAAAAACAAATATTTTGTCCTGAATCAATTTTTACAATTCAATGGGAATGTAGTCTCGTTGGCGAGGCAAACAAAATTGTCCGTCATTCTCATATTCTAATAATCTGAGGATTTGAAAATCAACATTCTTCATAAAAGATAAAAATAAAAGAACTGTTGTACACGTGATTGTACATTCTTCATATTGCTTATAGGGAAAAGTTTTATAATTATTTAGACACCCACTTCGACACGATAAAAATATAAAAAGAAAAAGAAACTTTTCTTGCAGTTTTAATAAAAAAATTATGCCCTCAGCATTACGCACATTAAAGTAAAGCGGGAGCACATTACTGCGGCACAAAAGTCACTATAAGAAACGAGGTTCACTTCAGAATAATGTAAAAGGAGGTAAACCGTTATTGTAATTTATTGTTATTCGTTTTTATAAAAGTGCGTACACTGCTGAATATCGATGAACTAAGTCGAACGTTGTGGCGACAGAATCGTACCGACTTCTCTGTTCAAGATTACCTCAATTTCATAACATGCTAGGTCATTGAATTCGTTTCAAGGTCACCTATAATGCTATACAGTCAAAAATACATACTGCCATCTGAAAAAGTGAAAATGACTTTGACCATTCATTGAAGTGAAACTATTTTTCAAATACCATCGCAAACTAAGAAACTTTTGTTGGAAACATATTTTTTCAGACTGTTGGCAACATCTGCATTTTAAACCACCCTGTATGTTACCCCAGAAACGTTTCAAGAGCAGAACAGCAAACCAATGCTTCTTTAAACGCTGGACTAACCATTTCCAGTTTAGCGAATTTAAAATCACAGTATGTAACCTCACAGTCACAATATGCTAGCACATTGAATTCGTGTTCACATCGTTTACAGTGCTATACAGTCATAAATACATAGTGCCACCTAAAAAAGTGAAGGTAACCTTAACTTTCCATTAAAGGGAAATTATTTTTTATGTTCCCAATAGTACCATTGAAAGACTTTCATGTGCAATAATTTTGTTAGACCATGGGAAGTACCTCAAACTCGCGAGGATCTAAATTCTAAACCACCCAGTGCATTTCCTTCAGCTACAAAGCAACTCAGAGTTCTTTCAAAAATAGAGCTAATCACTTTCGGGGGTGTATTCAATTTAAAATAATCACAAAGGTTACCTCAAGTTCATATAATATTCTAGGTCATTGAATTCGTTTTCACGTTGTCTACAATGCTATACAGTCAAAAATACATAGTGCCACCTGAAAAAGTGAAGGTGATCTTGACTTTCCATGAAAGGGAAACTATTTTTCATATTCCCAATAGTATGGAAGCTGATCATTGAAACCTGATCAACTTTCATTCGCAATATTCTGTCAGACCATTAGAAGTGCCTCGAATCTCACGATGATCTTAATTTTAAACCAGCCTGTGTATTTCGTTCGAAACGTGTTAAGATCAAGAAACTACAAAGCAACTCAAAGTTTTTTAAAAAATGGAGCTAATCAATATTCCTCAAAGTCACAATATGCTAGGTCATTGAATTCCCCTTTAAGTTGCTTAGAGTGCTATCCATCAAAATAAAGTGAAGGTGACCTTGCCTTTCCGCTAAAACAAAACTATTTTTCAAGCTCCTAAATAATACAATTTGCAGGCTACTAAAAACTGATCAACTTTATTCCAAACATATTTTCAATCATCGAAAGTGTCTAAAAACTCATGAGGGTCAAAGTTTTGAAGCACACTGTAGACAGCAGCCGAATGTTTGTCCAAACACTAACCTAACCATTTCTACTCGAGTGATTTTCGAGATTAGCAAGTTTCAACGATTCGGAACACCAGCCTCGATTCGTGCAAGATCATTTCGAGAGCCAAGCTGCGAATTTCAGTGAACGACTATCACCGTCATTCTCTCGAGGATTCTCTGGCTCGGACGAGACCGAGACCCGTGGCCATTCAGACGGTACGTCACAGATCGACGACGGAAGCGTTTCCCTCGCGAATTATGAAAATTCCGAGGCGCATTGACGTTTCGCCGCGACCTCGTCAACCCCGCGCCCTTCTCTGTTCTCGGTGTTCTCCGGTGTGCAAAGAGCTAAATTCGACCGAGCTCGAAATTTTCGCGAAAAGACGAAAGAGGCGCTGCTCCTTGAGCATCCGGCTCTAGGATGCTTCACGCTGGTTGCTTATAGTTTTCTTCGAACTATAGCGGAAGGTGGCGTGTGTGGAGGTGGAAAATCGGGCGCGGACGACCTGGCGCTGGCATTTCACTATCAGTCTTCCGAGGGAGCGTCGCGACGATCGACGAGCGGCCAAAAATTAGCTCGGATCTCAGCTTCTTTCGGGACCGCTTCTCGTCGATCCACGTCGAGCCTGATCGACGAAGGAGATAGGTCCGACTGAAACGATCCGGATCCATGGACCGTGGGATCGCTCGACGATCGGACGCCACCCCCTCCAAACGAGCCACGAACCCCCTCGACACCCCTCGAGTACCGCTCTTCTGAAACGAACTTCTCTACTGCTAACAGCGACTGAATTGTTGGTTCTATCAGTGATACACCTGTGCCATCAAGTAGTAGTGTGTCGTCATCGAATGACAGCCGAGTAGAATGCGTCTGACCTAACCCAGATCTAACCCAGGCACCGTGGAAACCTACTAAATTGTTGGTTCTATCAGTGATACACTCGTGTTATCAAATAGTGTGTCGTCGTCGGGTGACAGTAGAATGAAACTGACTGTCGCCTCTATGATTTTGCTATTGAAAGTGAACTCATCGAACAGATTCGCCAGGGTCGAGAGGACGCTTGTCGGGTTTATTTTTGCGGGCCTGTCAACGTATCGTCTACCAATATCGCCACCACGGTGAAGAACGCAGCCGGGATGCCAATGTTTGGCGTCCGACACAAAGACCGATCCTCGTAACGAAAATATCGGCGCCGACAACGTGATCGGCGAATTTCGGTATCGATGCGTCGAACAGGACCCCGTTCACCGCTTCGATCCTTGGTGTACGGTGCTCCGTTTACGAACTGTTCGGCCGCGAATGATCCCGGAACGATCCTCCGATCGATGGACTCGCGAGTGATAGGTGCTGACTGGTTAAACACGTGTGCCTAGCTCTTCATTCGAAGAGGGTGGTCTCGGCCCTTTTCGATCGCAACGGTGTCATGGGGAGCGACTGCTGCAAGTGCGCCAAAGGCAACAAACCTGCTATCACCGGCTCGTTATCGGATGGATCGAGACACCGGTACGACCTTGTACTATTGGTAACGGGTGCGGTGTGACTGGGCGTGATTCTTTCGAGAAACTAGATCGAAAACAGACAATACAATCTTTTTTTTTTCCTTATTTTACGTCGCTTTTGGAACTCCTATTCAGGAGTTATTTCGCGACGGGACCTACAGTTTTTATAAGGTGGGTTCCGAACCACCTTGGACAATACAATCTTCTCATACCAACTTATTTTTCTGACGATGCGATTTTTATGCATTTATGAAATTTGAACACACTATCGTATTATTCTCGAACTACTAAATAGGGAAGGAAAGAATTTCTAATTCGCTCCAGTTTGTTGGAATTCAAGTAAGAAATTTTTATTTTGCATACGGATGCGCAGTCTTATTATCAATTTTTTCCAGTTTTACTTCCTACGGATATGAGATTTATAATGTATAGAAAGTTTTATAGCTTGCCAGAATTGGAATGCACGAAAAATGTGGGATTTCTGTTGAGAGTTTCGTTAGAACCTGAAGAGAATGCAAACTTATTTCGAGTGTATTCAATTTATCCAGTCTTCAATTACGGAGGACGTTATTAATATAATGTATAAATAGACCGGTTGGTTTGGAGCAATATAATGTAATTGTTAGATTCTGGATTTTTTTACGCATGTACAGTGGTGTAGAAAGTATTCGAACACCTTTTAAAAACTAATAACTTTTTTATAATTGTACCAAACAACCTGATTTTTTATAATCAATTAGAAGCATTGGTTTACGAAATGATATGCAAAAAAGATTTTCCAAAAATTAAAATTTACAAGGTTGAATGCAAAAATAAGAAAAGCATTTGTTAAAACTTTTTTATTTGGGCCCTCAATGAAAATTTAAAATATATGTTTTGTAGATCTATGTTAGTTATACGCGTACTGAAAATTTAATCGAAATCGATTAACATGCATACGAGTTAGAAGCGTTTAAAAATGGTGAAAATCGTTGTTTACACAACTTTTGATCAATTTCTGCTTAAAATCCACAGAATCATACATCTTTCGATGCGTGTCGGTTTTTCCTGTGTCAACCGATCTCGATGAAATTTTTAGCATGTGTATAACTAACATAGATCTACAAAACATATATTTTAAATTTTCATTGAGGGCCCAAATAAAAAAGTTTTAAAAAATCCCTTTTTTATTTTTGCTTGTAACCTCGTAAATTATAATTTTTGGAAAATCTTTTTTGCATATCATTTCGTAAACCAATGCTTCTAATTGATTATAAAAGATCAGGTTGTTATACCCACTGTATATACACAGTTTTTGAGGTTGGGAATGTTTGAACACAATAAACACATGTTGGCTTTCGGATAAGATCTCCTTTACAGCTTGAAGAGAATACAAACATGATTCGAGCATTTATTACTGTTGTAGTGTTCTAAATCGTTAACGATCCAGGCTGTAATAAATGCATCTTTGCATGCTGTCTCTTACATTGGATGCGAAACTTCGGATGTAAACATTTTGTACTCTGTTTTCGATTTAGAATCACTTCTTTATATCGTTTATTATGACAAAATAATTATAACGATATGAAGAATACCTGCATTAAAATATACTGAATAGTTGAAACATAAAAAATATACAGAATATTTGAAACATTAAAATATACAGAATAGTTGAAACATTAAAATATACTACAGGCTGCATAAAAATATATTGCATACATAATACATAAAAATACAATATACTAAATATATAAAAATATACTGCATACATAATACATAAAAATACAATATAATAAATACACAAAAGTATACAGACTACGTAATACATCAAAATGTACTGCATACTGTATACATAATACATAAAATTACAATATATTAAACATAAAAATATAGAGAAATTTAACCTTGTATGCTGTAAATTGCTCTTTATAACAAAGTATGTTGAAAATACTTTTTTAGAAAGTATAATATTATTTTAATGAATGGATGAACATGAATGAATCGCTCATCGAACACATTGAGAACTGAATCATCAAACATTTTAATCTTTTATCACAAAAATCGAATTATTTCGTATCTATCTAATCGACAATGTGCTTTCTATTTCGATTCGGATAATTACGCCATTTCTGACGACGGTTTTAGGTATTTATAGATGTGTTTTCTCTAACGACTCGAAGCCTGCTCCGTTCCACGTGTTACCGAAATAATTCTTTCGCTCCGGTTTCTAAATAATTGTTAATACTTATCGGAAGGTTTAGCGGCCGTGTGAATAATAATGATCTACGCGGGTCCAACTTGATTCAGACAAACAAATGATCTAGAGCGCCGCAAACTCTTGGCATTGCTCTACTGCCCTATTTTCGTCACCCTTTTTACCGCGACGGACGACCCGAGGGAAAGAATCTGCCGTCTGGTGCCGGCCGGATTGCGTGAACGCGCGTATGATCGGATTTTTCGAAGGCCGTCGATCGTTCGGATCATTGAGATATCTAGCAACGATCTAGAAATGCCGTAGCGAAAGATCAGCGGTGGAATCGTGCGCGCTTCGTGCAAGTTCATTGTGAACACACCGACGCACATACGGCCGAATGACCAAATTACGACGACAAAAATATAAAATGAGATTTTATTTGACATTCTAGTTAGAAATGCTTATAAGAAGACAGCTTAATAATAATCTTCGGAAAAGTAGCTACTTAGGGTTATTTGGGGTCATAAAAAAGGGTTAAGGGTCCATAGTATTTTAATTAAAACAGAATTAAATAAATTAAAACACTAAATTATTTCTGTAGTTTTATTTGAGATATAATATGCAATAAAAATATTATTCTACATCCTCATTGTTATTTTCATCGTTATCAATCAGCATCATTAGTAGCATCATCATACAATGTTCAGAATGTTCACTAATACCAAACTTATCGAATATATACTTTAACAATCGTTCATTACACTTAAATGATGAAAACTTGAAAAACTGTTCACTTCTTAACACTTCAAATAGTTCTTTTCTCGTAATCTTTATCTCCTGTACAGCACGGTCGACGCGACTACCTGTAAACAATCCCTTCTATTGATCGAAGGGACAAAGGGGGGGACTCATTTTTTAATTTTCTATATTAGTTATAAGCCACTTTTTCGAACTAGTAAAGAAAGATCGGGGTACTCTTTGGAACTTTTTTTTGTAACTCTAGCTAAAGTAAGCATATCAATATTTCCTAACCAAGCATAGTATATGATACAATATAGTATATTAACAGTATGTACAACTTATCTTTGTGTTAACAATAATTGCAGATGAAAGTACGAACCTGACGCTTCAATATCCATGTAGAAAACTTAGCGAATTTCAATTGGAGAAAACAGGATTAACGCAATTACGTCGTCAACATTACTGACGCGAACAACTGACTGAGATTCACCGTCCGAACCATAGCCTAATTTTGCACAGGTGTACCGACTACTGCGTTGCGTTAACAAAAACAATTTTCACGCTACATTGTGGGCCCTTTCTTAGAGTACGTAATGATGGTATTTGAAATTAGTTTAGAGAAAATTGTTAAATCGACTTTTGTCGTCGTAATTTGGTCATTCGGCCGTAAGTCAAGAACAAGACAAGTCAAGAAATAGGATAAAACTAGATCTTTTCGTAAGCTAATACTTGATTGAATTGGACTGGAAACGATACAGACTTATATCTGATTTCATTTGTTAAATAAACAATAGTGAAATTCAAGTATCTTGAAGCAATATTGTTAATGCCACGTTCTGTTTCTAAGCGAATATTTTCTTGCCTGTTAAGAATTTTGTAGTACAGGCATTTACCGATTCCTACTAAAAAAAAAACTATTGTATTTTATTTCCTACTAAAGTCATAATTCACTATTACACTATTACATAAAATAATATTCGATGTTTTTTATATTGAACTAGGATAGGAATGTTGCAGGTTATTTAGTATGGTTCGGTATATGAACATTTTTCCCCTGTTATGTTATCGACTAACTGTTGAGGTGAATTCGAAATTTAGCTGCAGCAAGTTGCAGTAATGACACCATTTTTTGTTTTAGGAAGTTATTTCATGAAAAGTGGAATAGAGAAGTGATACATACAACGAATAATAATTTAATCGCAAGTTCAATGTTAACTTTTGTCCAAATTACGTTTTTCTTTTTTTTCTAATTTTATGTGTCTATTCATTTAAAATTCCTTTAAAATGTTAGGCATACCCATAATCAGCAGAAGTCGTAACTTTCGTTAACATTAACTCTATAACAATTTATTTCCGAGGGTATGTTCATAAAACATTAATTGCTTAAAATCAGAATCAACTAGCAAAATTTACATTTCTTAGATTGAAACACCTCCTACCTATAAGGGAAGTTTTATAAAGACAGTTTCTCATTCTAGCGAATATGTAATTCCTAAATTAGATTCTACGACCCCAGAATCCCTTAAAATCGTTCCGTTTATAATTAATAATGTATGATTAACAGATATGAATTTTCTCCATCTTTTTGCGATTCTAGAAAAATGTTTCTTCTGGAAAAGTTAGCCAAAATTCATAATTTCAAACGATAAGAATCAATTAATATTTCTAGATCAACTTCGTAATAAATAGTGATGGCTAAAATTAAAAATGTAATATGCGATCTCAAATTTTTAACATGAAATTATATGAAATCATTTATACCATTTACATTTATGAAAATGCAGCTACGAAACTCTGATTATATATAAATACATTAAGCTACGTTACCTACAAGGGAAGGTACAAGGGAAGGGAAATTTTGGTATGATTTGAAACTCAAAAAAATAATTGACACGTATTTTTTTATAGCGGCCGACATTCATGTTAAGGGGGTGAAAATAGCTCTCAAAGTTGGGGTGAAAAATCAATTTTCTTGAATATCTCCGAGAGTGTTGGGCCTAGACAAAAATTTCAAAATCCAATTTGTGCGTCTTTGAAGGACGAATCTGTTCGTGTAAACTGCTTTAAAAAAAATTTTTTTTTAAAAGTATGTTAAAAAATAATTTTTTTGCAACAATTTTGGATAAAATTTTACAATTTTTTCACGAAAATTTGTATACACAGTCTATATACATTGATAAAAAGATGTGAGAAAAAAAGTTTTTTAGTTCCGCGGTCATCATAGTCGTATTATATATTCCAACACTTATGCGAGGCACGCTGACAAAAGTGATGGAAAATTTGTTCGAGTAAAGATTATCATTTATTTGGAGTTGTTTCACGTTAAAAGTGATACGGTAGCCCTGAAAAGGGCTGATTTTTCTGTGTTTCTATGGGTTTTCCATCGTCAAAAAATAAGGAAAAAGATATATCAAATTAAATGAAACCAGTCTTTATATGTGTCTATAAGCTACTCTACAAAATTATCACAATAATGAAAGTTGTCAAAAAAGTGTACAAAGCACAAATACACTTGTACACTTTTGCCGAATTTACTATTCGGCAGCATAAAGCTGTCATGTAGGTATTTTCATAAAGCTGCGACAGCTATGTACATGCTGCCGAATAATGCAAATTTCTCCACGTAAACGCAAAGATAGGACTTCTTAGGGCGACCGCGACCTAGATTGATCTTTTATTTAGCGCTTTTGAGTACTGAAAAACCCCATCGTTACATTATCGAGAAATGAGAAAACGCACGCATCTTGCAATCCTGGAAACGAGTCTGCCCTCTTAAGTGCCCACTACTGAATAGCAACGTTGAAACTCCGATCACGCTCTCTCAAACCGTGAAATCGGTCGATTCGTGTTTGTTTCCGTTGAAGACCTCCGCAAACCTTGCAAGATAAACGGGCAGTGGCGGCTCAACTCAAGTGGAGGCCCCAAGCGGTAAAACTTTTGGGGCCCTTAAACTCAAGTTAGAAATAGAACTTGCAAGAAAACTCTCGTAAAATTTTTAACAAAAAAGAAAAGTAATGAAAAATTTCATACCGTTAGGCATTAAATAAATTTATTTAAAATTCGGGGCCCTATGGTATCCCGGGGCCCCACGCGGCCGCTTAGTCCGCTTACCGTTAGATCCGCCACTGTAAACGGGAAGAAAATTGATCAAGACTATGGAACACGAAATTTATTTCTCGACCAGACAAAATAGGCATTACGTCACCGACCGGCTCGATCCATTTTCTGTACCAAGGTGTAGCACTATATCAAGGGAAAGACATGTGTGCCTACGAAGAATTAAAGCCGTTAACACATTGACGGCCGCTATCACGCATGTGTGACTTCCTTTAGTAAACGCAATTTTATTATTCCGGGTTGCATTTCGAACACTGTAAATTAAAATTATTCTGAGTAAATGAAAATCAACATTTTTTGGAGAACAATAGAATCGCCTAACGATAAAAATAAAAAATTCGTCGTGTGACGACAAAGAAAAAGTATCTCTTCTTTCTACTTTAGAAAATTTGCTCCTGAAGAGCTTAAAAATATTTTTTAATAGTGACAATAGATGATCAATATACTCTGCAAGACAAAATAATAATAATTTCAACAAATAATAATCGTATTAGTCATCTGATTGACTCCCCTATGATTTTAGAAGTACTAAAATTTCACACGTCAAACTTTCAACATCGTACAAATATAAATATTTATTTTTTTTATACACTATTTATATTTACATAATTCCACGTTATCCTTTCACGTTACTGAAATTTATGATATTAACACTAGGTTTTTACGGTGCACTAAAAAGAAGTGACTATTTTACATCTATCTATATAAATAAAAATTAAATGTTGTTAATGCTTGTAAGCCCATCATTCGAGAACGGCTGGAGCGATTTGGCTAATTAAAAAAAAAATGTTCGTAATAGTCCGAATAGGTTTTTAGGGAAAGAAAGATTGGAAAAGTTGCCCGGAAAAATGGAAAATTCGGGAAAAACTAGAAGTGCATTTTTCTATGGGATATTTGTGTGAACTCAAGACCATAACTCACGATTCGAACGATGGATATGCGTAATTCTTTTTTTGTTTTGTTCGTTATGGTCCTGGAAGAGTTTTCAGGAAAAAAATTCGAGACATTTCCAAAGGAAAGTCTGAAAATTCAGACAAACTGCAAAAATCATAATTTTTGAAACGGTACAAGTAGCAGGTTGACATGTTTGTAAATTAAAAACCCGCCTGTAGGGCCTGGTTGCGAGGTGCGTAGGCATGCCGCGAGCAGCTAGTTGCTTTATAAAAATAAGAAGAATTTTAGTCTTCCGTTTCATAATACATACACAAAAAAATATAATTGTTGTATAATTCCTCATGGATGCATCTTTACTATCTCAGTAATCTTAAATTAAAAATATTAGGTCCCTTAAACAGGTCCCTTCTTAAATAAATTAACACGTTACGTGCTGAATGTCAACCCTTAAAATACCCAGAAGATTAGAGTAATTTAATTAATGAAATCAAAACTATAAAGTTTTGAAATCTCCCTCAATTTAAGTTTAAAATTGATGTTTCATTAGAATTTCTCTAAAAGATTAAAATTGCTCTAAGAATACCTTTTAATTAGATTCTGCAATTCTTTTAAAATTAAATGTATCATAATTGGTAATACTTCAAGCCTTTTACATTCTAAAACTCCCAATAAAATTCGGTTTACTCGGATATGCCGCAATAAAAATGTTTGGTCGCATTGTCAAATGTTTTAAATAAAAATTGAAACCTTCGCCCATGAAAGTATCGAGACGGCAATGCTTGAACAGAAGCAGACGTTGTACAGGGTCATTTCGACAACTGAATGAGCCAGCAACAATAGACAACATTCTAATTGTCTGCCACAGAGAAGAAGTAGCAAATAGACGGTGCGACGATGACAATCGGTCCGATTGGACTTCGGCCATCGCCCCGAGAAGAACCAGAAAGTGACATTTGGTGATTGCAAAACCGCCCTCGTTTCATTAGAAAGTGTTCCTATTCACTTTTCCTTCCGAACTTTCCCGAGCACGCCTAAGTTTTCAATGCGTACTCACGCGATCTCTCATACTGATTTTAAAGTATTGAACATCTTATATTTAGAGTACCAGAAGTAATTTCTTGATACAGTAGGACCTCGATTAACCGGATCCCATAATATGATTATATTATGAAGGGAAATAAATTTTTAAACATAAAAAATTTATTTTCGAATATAATGTACATTTTAATTATTTCCTCGGGTGTCGATTATCCATCGAGCATTAATTTATCTGGGCTGTTCGTATGTTCATCGAGGTCCTACTGTATTTCAATCAAATTTTATATGCTTATCATTTATCATACAGGGTGTCCCACGTAAATAACTGTCTTCTTGTGACGTGTCTCCACGTAAATGTTCTTCTC
The DNA here is from genome assembly GCA_963966675.1 of Lasioglossum calceatum. Taxonomy (NCBI): domain Eukaryota; kingdom Metazoa; phylum Arthropoda; class Insecta; order Hymenoptera; family Halictidae; genus Lasioglossum; species Lasioglossum calceatum. The sequence goes on from OZ016542.1 coordinate 5,302,898, forward strand.
CAAAACTTGACAAAAATGCCCTGATGCTTCTTGTCACTTATACGCCACTTTTGAAAATTATGTAAACTACCATATACAGTGAGTAATAAGTATATCATCACATATTACAGCTAAAAATGTTATATTATGTAAATTTACTATATCAATTGTAGGAAACAAAAGCTACATAGAAATGTCTTTCCTTCTATAATCATTTTAATCAGTTGAAAATAGTACATCCATACTCTTCAATTCTTTTTATTTATTTACTATTTTCAATTTCACCCATCCATATCTATAAAAAAAATAGATACACCGTTACGAATGTGTTTTTGGAAAATCTAACATTTCATTTCACACTTCAACTTTATATTGACAACGAGTAATCAAATTGTTATTACGTGATGTTGCTGAGGATATTACATATATATGAATATTAGCATTATTATATATAGGTATATCTGAAATGTCTTTCTATTTACACATAAAAGTAAATAAATGATACTCGTGAGATTAAATTTAGAATTTTAACAGGTATTTACCTTCTCTTTGTGCACTGCTAGTCTAATGTTAACCGTGTGCAGGGGTGTAATTGAATCTCATACATTTTTTAAGCAAAGTATAAAGAAAACATTTGTCTGCATAAGTATTTGTGAAATTTTATTGATTTTTAAAAGATAAGTAATAAGTATACAATACTTTAAACATTTGGAAAGCATTGCTAGAAAATCTTTCGAAATTTTCCATTCGTCAACTTTGTATTTCCGTTTTGATCAGCCTGGACTTCATTTGGACCCCATTACACAGAGGGCGGTTAATTAATTATGAAAATACCAGTAAACAAAAGCAGAGTAATAAATCATTAATACCAAGGCACATAGTAGCAAGAGGAATTGGCAGCACAGAACAGCAGTCGGTCATAAATATACATCTTGCTATACATTGATAAAATAGAACAGTGTTGCCGACATATCAAAATATAGTCACATTGTCTAACTATGTATGTATTTACTCCTTGCCGTATTTTGACGAGTCAGACTCGTGATGAAGGTTTTTAATAAAGTCTAACAAATATGAATGTTACGCGTTTTATTTTAGATAAAATAAAATTTGATTTGTTTGTAATCAATATTTGAGCATTAAAATAAATGTGGCCATACAAAAAATATACATTTTCTTTTCCCTTCTACGACATTTTTGACGTTCTAATAAGACGTTTTAATAAATCACTGTAACTGTAAAGGACATGGATGATATACATCACCATTAATAATACCACCGAAAACAAAATTAAAAAACAAAATTTCAAAGGAGACAAAATAAAAAACTTAATTAATTTCTTAAGGGAAATAAAGTTGCTGACAAAGCAACTGTCTGGGAATAGCATAATAGACTACATGATCACTAAAAATCAAGAAGTTAATACAACTTTAAAAACCCTAAAGAAAGAATGATGGCTTTTTCATTTAATAATAATGATTCATTTACCAAGTGTACACTTGAATGCATTATTCTGTTATTTTACATTTCAAGATACGTTTCGAAAGTATTTATAGATTGCCTGTGAATATTTTAAGATCACAAGTCACCGATATGATCCGTGAAGCGCCTAATTCTGATAAATACAACCATGAGTGTCTGAAGCGGTTAGCATAACGTGCTGAAAGCACTATAGATACTAAAAATATTCACCGGAAGAAACTTCTGTTTCCTTAATTAGGTTTCCATTGGGACGTGTTCGTTTATACTTTGCGGTATCGATTATTTATTCGTGACACATCGTTTGATCCATTGCCAAATATTTAACACTTATAGTAATACATTGAATTAAATAAATTTAGCCATCATACGTACTTTTGAACAAAGCTAGTTGAATAAACATTATTAATTTCCGCACATTTCCGTATTTTAAAATTTACATGAAAAGACAGTTTAAAGTCTGCACTAATGCTACCAACAAAAATTTTTGCGTTTGTTGACGTTTATTGCCTACTTTGTGCTTGTTCAATATTGCATACATAACTTTCATAATATAAAGGATACAGTGCCCAAATATGAACCACTTTTTGTTGGTCATTTTTTGATTATTTTAGAATGCTCATTTTCAACCAAAAAATTACCAGTTGTAGGTGCATTTCCACTCTATAAGATTCTGGGGTCATGTTTTTCAAAAAATTAATACATCTTGGGAAAAATATTTTTTTGTGGTGTGTCATTTGCAGGTTCCAGCGAAAGGAGTTCTTAATATGGTACACCTTGAGTGCCTAATACGACCACTTTTTGTTGTCATTTTTTGATTTTTTTAATGCTCTTTTTCGACCAAAAAATTACCAGTTGTAGGTGCATTTCCACTCTATAAGATTCTGGGGTCATGTTTTTCAAAAAATTAATACAGCTTGGGAAAAATATTTTTTGTGGTGTGTCATTTGCAGGTTGCAGCGAAAGGAGTTCTTAATATGGTACACCTTGAGTGCCTAATACGACCACTTTTTGTTGTCATTTTTTGATTTTTTTTAATGCTCTTTTTCGACCAAAAAATTACCAGTTGTAGGTGCATTTCCTCTCTATAAGATTCTGGGGTCATGTTTTTCAAAAAATTAATACAGCTTGGGAAAAATATTTTTTTTGTGGTGTGTCATTTGCAGGTTCCAACGAAAGGGGTTCTTAATATGGTACACGTTGAGTGCCTAATATGACACCTAGTGTCATATTCGGCACCCACACCAAGAACGGCAATAGCTATACCCATACATATTAGGGAACTCTTAGTACATAGTGTCATATTGGGAACTCCTCGTGGACTGATAATACTAGCTACTGACAAAAAGAAAATGAATTTCAGACCAAACCGACAGTTGGCAAACATTAATATAGATAAAGTGAAACTAAAGATATGTTCAAACATTTCAAAATCATTTACCTTCCTCGAAAAAGATACAATCGAAAATCTAACCACAAAAATATTCAACACGTGGAGACTAAAATCTATAGAATGGTGCGAATGCACTGCACGCTGTTGAGTTAACATGATAAACTATTGTTTGAGGATTTTCTCACTAGAGTGCTACTTCTTCTTTACAAGGTAAGGTAGTGCCATAATAGGGGACTATACCATATTTGGGCATTTTACCCTACAATAATACAGGGTGTCCCACGTAACAGTTTTCACGATTTTTCAAGTACTTACGATAATCTGACAAAAAAATATTTTCAACAAAAGTTGATCAGTTTTTGATTGGCTATACATAGCAATAAAAAAAAGTTCGAAATTTTTTTCTTTTTTAGTATTGTCAAGGCCGCCTCCATTTTTTTAAATGGCACTTGGTATTTTTGACTTAATAGTATTATAGCTCGTATCAAGACGAATTCAATGACCTAGTATACCATGACCTTCGGATGACCTCGAAGTACCATTTAAAAAAATGAAGGTGGTCTTAACAACACTAAAAAAGAAAATTTTCGACTTTTTTATTGCAATGTATAGCAAATCGAAAACTGATCGACCTTTGTTTAAAATAATTTTTGTCACATTATCGCAAGCACTTAATTGAAAAATCGTGAAAACTGTTACGTGGGACACCCTGTATATAATTAACGAAATTAATTAAGACAACTTTAGTATACTTTAAAATTAACTTAAAGTATACTTTAGAATACAAAAAGCAAGTACAAGACGTATTTTAAAAATATCGATTGTCATTAATTAGGTATAAGAGCTTTTATGGACCTCCTTATAAAATGTAGGAAAACATGAATTCAAAATGCTTACACAGTTCTGTCGACAAAGAAGACTTTGGAAGTTTTACCTGACAAAGAAATGTTAATATTCTTACTATCTAGACCAGGGATGAACAACCCGCGGCCCGCCACACTTTCTCGTGCGGCCCTTCAAAGATTTTACATTTTGACTTTTAAAAATTCCTACAGTGTCCCGCTGTTCTACAAAAGACACATATACCTTCCACCGTTTTTTAAATAGTATTTCTATTAATGAGTGTTTTATTTCTGTGATTTTTTATACTAGGTTTATTGTGTTAATAAAGAGATAATTTGATTTCGTCATTCAGTGTTTGTGTTATTATAAGTTTCTTACATGCGGCCCGTACAACATTTTTTAATTTGTAGCCAGCCCGTTGTAAAAAAAGGTTGCTGATCCCTGATCTAGACATTACTTCATATGACCAGCATCTATTTTTTACGGAATTACGTTATGAGATTTGTGCAGCTAATTAGCATTGATCGCAACACTGTGTGTCGGTTCGGATAAGTGGAGTTATAATTATCTGAATTCGATACATAAGCAGTGGATAAAAATTGAAACAATAACGAGATTTCACAAGTTGATTGTCCTCTAATTACAGGAAACGCAGTGATATACCGATACCACCCGATCGATACCGGATTCAAATGAGAGGCAATGTCGTCCAATTGACCTTGAAGGAATCTCAGAAAGAAGACGCTGGCCACTATGCTTTGGTAGCGACGAGGGTCGGCCAAGGGTTGGACAAAGGATCTTCGAAGAAGATCCACCTGAACATCGAGGATTCGATCACCGAGGAAGGTGATCCGCCGACTTTCCTACGCAGACTAACCGATCTGGCGGTCAAGGTCGGCACCAGGACTAGGTTCCTTGTGGAAATTCGAAGTTCAACGACACCGAAGGTAATTGAACTTACGAATTAAGGTCGATTCATACACATGCGATCCGAACATCCGAGAAAATATTCTAACCCAGGTTTAAGTGACACCGTCCGCAACCGAGAAAGTCTGAGCGGCTTCGTTCCGATACTTTTCTTCGAGACTGAGAGCAAAGGCATAGCCATCTCCAGAGGTGTAGAGGGGAGTAAAAGGTTCTCGGAACCCCTGGGGTTAGGGTAGCAAATGACACGATCTTCGGCACTTGGCCTTTGTTCGAGCATCTCGACCCTTCTCAAGTTGCCTAAAACTTCGTATCGCATGTGTAAGAGCGCCGAAAAACAGCGTGCGATATCTCACACGCGTGTATGAATCGATCTTTACACCGCCAAGATAGCCGCCCTGACTCTTGTATGTCAGGGGTGGCCAATTTGTGTATGAGGTGTTCTAAAAATGTTGTCTTCCTTGAAAGGGATGATTTCGCACATCATTTGAAATAACTTTTTCCTTTGCAAAAAAGTTCTCCGCGGCTTTGTTAAGCAGTTATTTACGAAAAACACAGACCAATTAGAGTGCGGCTGGAGTTCACTATAGCTGTGCTGTGATTGGTCCGTGGCTTTCATTAATAAGTCCTTAAAGAAGCCGCGGAGAACATCTTCGCAAAGGAAAAAGTTACTTCAAATGACGTCAGGAACCTCTTCCAAGGTAGTACAACATTTTTGGGACACCCTGTATATGTAGTGTATGATCGACTTTAATAAGTAATAATGACAATGTGACAAATAAGTGACAATGGGGGACGAGGTGTTAAACCAACATAATATTTTATGAATAACTAGCATTGTTTTCCATTTTTGAAAAATCTTATATATATACTACGTACTGTTTCTTTTATTTTGGCATTGATAACAGTGATTGAAAAATATTTTTATTTTTTGTCTAAGAGGGGTTAAAAAATAAGTCGTTCTCCAAAGAATTGTTGAAATCGTTTCCTGTCAACTGTTATCGACCGAAATAGCTTCGCGATCGACTTCTTGGCCATTCCTGGTTTATGTATATTAACCAAATTAATTGAAGTAACTAGATTCTAAACTTATTATAAGCTCCTGACATAGGAGAAAACGTTTATGTTAACAAATATCAATGGCCAGACTGTGGATTTTATGCATTTATTACAAAAATGAAAAGCTACAATTTTAAACAATAAAAACATTAAAAGGATATCAATAGATTGCCTCCGATTTATTAAAATTGTTGAGGAGGCAAAGAAATTTTTATCTGGCTTCTAGTTCTTGCGATTAATTCAAGAAACTTTTTTATTTTGCATAAAAATTTATACACGACGACCCTTCTTCACTGTTCTTATAAGAAATCCATGAATGAATTAATAATAACGTAAATACTTTTATCTATACTTCAATTATTTGGAAAGGATCTCGAATGTATTTTTGATAAGCTTGAATTTTAATATCAAGTCATTCAAGTATTTAGGTATTTTATTATATTCATTAATCTTATATGCTTTGATAAAAGGTTATCGAAATTATTTCGTAAAAATTGGAGTTCTCCCAAACGGATTTACAAAATGCACAAATGTACTTTCAGAAAAGCATTATCCAAGTATTCGAGTTATATTTTTGTGACAAGACGAAAATATAAAACAGCTACAGATAATGGAGAATAACAATTATGTAAAAAGAAATAGCAATTCCTGCAACATACTGATGCGACAACTATCTGATTTCTTGCGAGCATGTTTCAAAATTAAAGTCTACGCGTGTACACGTACATTGCTCCACTATTTTCTATTTTTAAGGGCAATCCTATTAATAAAATAATTTCTGGCATCCTGGTAGAGAATGTCAAAAATCTGCTCGAATGAATGCATTCTAACCTAATTTTTACGGAACCCTTTATCTAATATTTGTTAAGTAACTAACTGAATTATCATAACAATATTTTATGATAAGCATAGCACTGTTTCAAACATAACGTTGTAAGTTTTGATTTACTATTTAAATAATTATTATAATCGTCGGATAATATAGGATTGAAATAAAAATTAAATTATAAAATTGCGTTGCTTCGAATGGAAAACTGAAAGCTATTCAATTCTAAAGAAAAAGACATTCCTCGACAAAAATTATTGTAAATAAATTGTGACTTAGTTTGGTGCCGAATCTAACACTGATAGAACGTATCGAACAATAATAGGCATGAAATATTTTTAGAAAATTCCAAAATGATAAAAAAAAATAAACAGATTTGGAAACCGTTTTCGAGAAATGAGTACTGTAACTGTAGGGACGTCAAGCGACTATGTATCTACTTTTGCATGCAGTTTTCAAGAAAGTGGTGCAACGAGAATGTCATTTCCAATAGTATCAATGTCACGAATTACGAAATGAACCTATTCATTGGACTCCGAGTTTGATTGTCTTCTACTTCGACTTTCAAAAATAGTATATTTTTCTGAAACTTATCGAATAACACAAATACATTATCAGCTTGTAATTTATTTTTGTTTTTGAACGCGAAATGCATTTAAATATTGTACTTGACTGTTATGTCATTACAAAATACTTAATTAAATACAGTGAGTGTACAAAGTATTCGTACACCTTTTAGAAACTAATAACTTTTTCATAATTGCACCAAACGACATGATTTTTTATAATCAATCAGAAGCATTGGTTTACGAAATCATATGCAAAAATGATTATCCAAACAATTATAATTTACAAGGTTGCATACAAAAATAAAAACTGGATTTTTTAAAACCTTTTTATTCGTGCCCTTAAAGAAAAATTAAAATATACCGGGTGGTTCACGACAAACAGGCCACCTAAATAACTCCGTTAGGATTAGAGATAGAAGAAAATGTCAGAGAGAAAAGTTGTACTATTAATAGTACAAACGGACTTATTTAGGTGGCCTGTTTGTCTTGAACCACCCGGTATGTTTTGTAGATCTATGTTAGTTATACACATGCTGAAAATTTCGTCGAAATCAGATGACGCAGGAAAAAACGACACGCATCTAAAGATGTACGATTCTGTGGATTTTAAGCAGAAATTGGTCAAAAGTCGCGTAAAACTACGATTTTCACCATTTTTTACCGCTTGTAGCTCGTGTGTATATGAATCAATTTCGATGAAATTTTCAGCATGTGTATAACTAACATAGATCTACAAAACATATATTTTAAATTTTCATCGAGGGCCCAAATAAGAAAGTTTTCAAGAATGCATTTTTATTTTTGTATGTACCTTGTAAATTATAATTTTTGGAAAATCTTTTTTGCATATTATTTCGTAAACCAATGCCTCTAACTGATTATAAAAAATCAGGTCTTTTGGTACAATTATAAAAAAGTTATTAGTTTTTAAAAGGTGTACGAATACTTTGTACACCCACTGTACATTCATAAATTAGTTGACGAGAACCTGGGCATTTTGTAATTAATCTTGTCATGGAATGTGAAATACTTTAACAACAAATTACTCGTTAAATATGAGACTATATTATTTCTGCCTCACATTTTATATGTTCTTTTAAAATCGGAATTTTTAGTCTCCCCAATTCGGTAATTGTAAACGTATTTCGATTACAAAAGCATTCGATGCTGGCCATCACTGTTCAGAGGCGTGTAACTCCTTAAGATTCACAGTGGTGCTATCAACGGCAGCTGTTATCGGCGTCGAGAGAGGAGGAACAGGCCCCAGACGTTCTAGAATTGATAGAGCGAGCATGGGGAACTAGGAATCCGTGCCAAATCCGGTGATTAACCCGGAAGGGTGAAGCAAAATCAGTCGGTGACTTATTGCCACGGGTTTCTGTTGGTTCTGTCTGTCCCGGCAGTCCGACGAACCGAGATATGTGAACTAAAAGGGACCCCGTGAGGTCCATGACCCGAGAGCGAGCTTGCGGCATGGCAGGAGACGCGAACGAGAGAACGAAGATCGTTACTCGCGATCTTACGCGTCGTATTACGACTATTATTACTCGCGCGCGTACACTATGCCAGAAACTATGCCTACCGATCGGCTAAATCTGCGTGTTCCCGCTCGTAAACCTCTAAATGGTCGTTTTCCGCGGTAATGCTCGGCGACCGGGTTGCGTAATATTCCAAAGGGAAGCCATTGAAAAACACATACGCAGAAAAACCGACCGAGTCTTACCCGGAACCGGAGGAAATAGTGTTTACATTCCGAGCCTATTAATAGTTTAACCCTTATGTCAACACCTTAAATTTTCTACAACATTCGCTAACATCCCAGTCGTCAAACTTCATAGTATCAGCACAGTATCTTCATCTCTCAAATATTATTTGAAGACTGGAATTAAAAAAGGACTGCAGTTGCCATTTTATCAAAAATGTTTTTCCGCATAGAAGGATGTAAGCTCCAACGTCAATGCCATGAAATAATGAAAGTTGCTTGACGATTGAATATACAAGTTTTGAATTGGTTACAAGATTAGTAACCAAGGCCTAAATTAAATAGTTTAGCGCAGTATCTTCATCTCTCAAATATTATTTGAAGACTGGAATTTAAAAAGGGCTGTAGTTGCCATTTTATCAAAATTATTTTCCCACACAAAAGAATGTAAGTTCCAACGTCAATGCAATGAAATAATGAAAGTCGCTTGACGATCGGATATACAAGTTTTGAATTCGCTATCAGTCGTAGAACTTCATAGTTTCAGCACGGTATCTTCATCACTCAAATATTATTTGAAGACTGGAATTAAAAAGGGGCTGTAAGTGCCATTTTTTTCAAAAATTGTTTTTCCACATAAAGGAATGTAAGTTCCAACGTCAATGCAATGAAATAATTAAAGTTGCTTGTCGATTGGATATACAAGTTTTGAATTGGTTACAAGATTGGTAACCAAGCCTTAAATTTTCTTCAACATTCGCTAAAATTTCCGTCGTCAAACTTCATAGTTTCAGCACAGTATCTTCATCACTCAAATATTAATTGAAGACTGGAATTACAAAAGGACTGTAAGTGCCATTTTTTCAAAAATTGTTTTTCCGCATAAAGGAATGTAAGTTCCGACGTCCATGCCATGAAATAATGAAAGTTCCTTGACGATTGGATAAAAGTTTTGAGTTGATTACAAGATTGGTTACAAGACGGTCTTACAGGATTTACATGGATTTTCCTCTTACAGCCTTTTTTAATTCCAGTCTTGAATTAATCCATATCTGTCGGAAAAACTAGAAATTCATAACAATTTTTCGGTTTTCCAACCAGAATATACAAAAAGCTTTAAAGACACATTGAAAGTACGTATCTACCTGGGTACCTGGATATTGAATTCTGGATTGAGGGGCTAGGATTATTTGAATGTTAATAAATGGATCTACATACAAACTTTATAAATAACAACTCTACACAGCTAATTTTTGCTTATTTCTAATAGAATGTATTAAATCAATGTAACTATGTAAAAAAATCTTGATCCATAACAATGAAACAGTCACGAGCATTTAATTATTTAATTTTTATTGTAGTAGTTCTTGGATAGATCAGAATTTTTTTGGAAAATTACGACACTTCTATAACCCAATTCATTTGATTTTTGTTTCTCAATCAAGCTTACAGTTACGAGTTACAGTAGCTATTATAACAATTGTTAATAATACTTTTCTGAAAGAAAAACCTCTAACGAGTTCACTTTCACCTGGTATGATGGTTTATCACTTGTTTTCCAAATACTACGAAATTCTTTTTTATTCGCTTCGCTATTTCATCAGGTATTATCTTTCTACTTATAAATGTTTAAACAGCTGAAAGTACTAGCGTACCGTCAGTACGAAGCTGACTCTAACAGTGCAAGAAGAAGTGTTTACTTACACTAGATTTGCGTCAGCTTTCATAAAAACGTCACACAATTGAACTTTGGACGCAAGCTTCGAATACTAACATCGACTATGTTTTCACAATCGATATGGTATCTCTTAATTTTCAATCAAGCTTGGTTGCTCTGCACATTGAAGAAATAAAATATTGTTTAACACAACAGGTTTGTTTGTATACTCCATACGATAACGAAAGTTGAACGTAATCTTTATTGTAATTTAATTATGAGCATTCAACTTCACGTCTAATAGAATAAAAAGTGAAAACCTACAATAAAAATAAGTAAAAATTTTCTAAGCCAATCGTAAAAATCAGAGGGCGGATGAGGATGTTACTTCTTCGTTTAACAATTTTAATCGAAGTTTTGTGATAAACGCATAATATCCGCATTATATAATAGTTGTCAGACTACAATTTGATTTTCTTCCCTAACGATTTCAATCAATTAAAACAGCTTCATTACGATCAGTCTATTTTTAATGCTATTAAAAAAATATTTCAAAAACTGAAACATTTGTATAGGATGAAAATACAATAATTCCTACGGTCTCTCACGACATTGTTTTTCCTATAAAAGTTCGCTGTTTGACAACGCGATGACGTCAGTGGTGGCGTCGCGATTTAAATCTTTCAAATGTGTGGTTGTTGTTGGATTCCAGATCACTTGGCACCGAAATGCCGAACCGGTACACGCGGGTTCGAGATTCTCTTTTGTCCACGAAGGAAACTTCTACTGCGTCGACGTGGCCCCAGTCACAGTCGAGGATGAAGGATTCTGGTCCTGCATGGCAGAAAACCGGGATGGCAAGTCCTCCTGCAAATCCCGATTGACTGTGATCGGTAAGGATTTTTTCAGACAGCATTCAATTGACCAATGTTTATGCAATTTCAGGATTTTCAGAATTCTTTCTCCAAAGCATGAAAAATATAGAAATTTGTTTTCTATGCCTACTTTAACCTTAGGATGCATGATTGTGACGTTCATCCGAGTAAATAAATTATCAGATGATTGCCTAAGTTCGTGCCCGATTTGAAAATAAAATTCAATGGTTGAATTTTAAAATATACATCTTTATTAATCGGGCTCTCCGGGCGGGCAGCGCACAGAGGGTAATTTCGATAAAATCTCGCTTGTACGCAATTTTCTGAGTTATCTTCTCTATGTTAATGTCAATAATGCAAACAGACATCGATAATGTAAATTCCTATTGAAATATTGATTACTAAAAGCTGCGACGTTCCTTTTTTTGTTGTATTGAAATATGATTCAAAAAGCACTTTTAGTTTTTCCCGAATTTTCCATTTTTCCGGGCAACTTTTCCAGTTTTTCTTTCCCTGAAACCTTATTCGGACTATTACGAACATTTAATAAAAAATTAGCCAAATCGGTCCAGCCGTTCTCATGTGACGCGCTTACCAACAAACAGCATTTGATTTTTATGTATATAAATAAATAAATTATACAACAGTCACCTTTCTGATCTACAATTAGAAAAGAATGGTGTCTATATAATTTTCTCTCTTTTACACTCCGCCGTGCAGTACAGTTTGCGACATCTATGAAAATCGGACACGAACTTATGCAATCATCTATTACTTTGAGGTGCTGGAATATTTGAGGATTTTCATTAAAAATATACAACATATTTACTTTGACTTAGTTATTTGCACAAATTTACTTTAAGTTTATGCAATACAGTAAAAGCTCCTTCGTTGTCCAAAGGCCGGGGGTTTGAGCGGACAACGACCGTGCCCGGACACTATTTTTGATTTATGACTGCGTCTTTAGTGAAACGGCTAGTTAAATGACAAAGAAAAGCATTCGCAGTCAAAAGCAGTCAACTGTCTGGCTTTAAAAAACTCCTTATTTCCTTGCCATATTCCTTTCCTATTGTTCTCCGTTCTGCGCGGGTCTAGACAGTCTTGGGACACATCTGGCGACCAGATCCACGCAGGCCTAATCCTCTCGTTGACAGGCAGTGGAGTGGGTAGGCACTGGACAACGATCGTGCCCACGATTCAGGACAACGAAGGAGCGATTACTGTAGTCGAGTTTAGTGGTTTGAAGAACAAACTAAAAATGTAAAGATGAGCTTTACTAGTTGAAAACGTTTCTCGTCTATCGAAAGTGTTAACGCTACTATCATTTTTAAAGCGATAATACAACATTTAATTACGATCTTTAATTGACAGTCCCGAAAGCATATAAACGGCCAGAATTCGTCGAGGAACTTCGTGCTCTCCTGACAGAGGCCGGTACAGTTTCCTTAGAATGCAAAGTAGTCGGCGTACCGACACCTGTGCTTCGGTGGTTCAAAGATGACAAAGAAATCAAGGCCGGTGATGTTTTCGCTCTAACTGCCAACCCTGACGACTCAACCTCCCTTGGCATTTACACGTGTGAAGCGGTAAATTGTATGGGAACCGCGTATTCCTCCTCGAAAGTAAGCTGATTTCAATATCAATCATTATTTTACTTAAAATAAGTATTCCATTCATGGTTAACCCTCAGCATTCGAATGGTGACTCTGTGACGCCACTAAAAATTGTTGTACCATTATTCAAAATATTGTTTACATTATTAAATATATCCGTATCTAATCAATAGACAGCGGATTTTATGCATTTATGACAAAAATGAGTAGGTGCAATTTAAAACATTAAAGACATTAGAGGAATTTAAAACGTAAAACTACTTTTTTAATTATTTTCAACCTCATATTAAGAGAGAAAATAAATTTCTATGTCACTCCGGTTTGTTGCAATTCAGGTGGATAATTTTTAATTTTGCATAAAGATCCGCTGTCTACTAATCAATTACTAAACATTTAGGTAATGTATGTGGTATTATACCAATCTCATATCCATCAAATTTAAAAAATTATAGGGAATAGAAATATTCTAGGTCACAAAAAATGTTTATTTTTCGAGTTAAAATAGCTCCGAGTGCAAAGGGTTATATTGTATTGGTTAGGTTTATGTAAACGAAATCCAATTTCTTAGCCTTGAGGCTGGAATAATGTATATATTATTATTATCATAATTATATTGACCCATTAAGACAATTTCTCATCATTTTTTCTTGATACATATACAGGATGTCCCACGTAACCGTTGCCACGATTTTTCAGGCACTTCCGGTAGCCAGATAAAAAATTAGTTTTTAGTTGGCTACAAAAGGCAATAGAAAAAATTCATAAAAGAAATTTGTTTATGAATAATGAAGTTTAATAGTATACTGCGACCTCGAAGTGACCTTAACATAATGGTCTTAACAATAAGGCAGCCTTGAATTGTTGATATTTCATTCGAGAAATCAATATCTTGACCAATATCAACAACTGAAGGCTACCTTACTGTTAAGACCTCACTGTTAGGGTCATACCAAGGTCATAGTATACCAAGTAAGCCGTTGAAGTCGTCTTGACATAAGCAATAATATTAGGTACTAAAAAATATATATTGCTATTTACAGAAATGATGGTAACCTTCATTGCTGTAGAATTTTGTAACCGACTAGAAACTAATTCATCTTGTTGCGAACATTTTTTATCTTGCTACCAGAAGTGCCCCAAAAATTTTTCGTCATCTTCTTTCAATTTTATAAAGAATCTTCAAGTTAAATGCGATTAAAGTGATGAATTAACGTTACTGTCGTATAACGTGAACTAATTTTCAATGTTATAACATCGCTATCTTTTTTTAATTTGATAAAATCCTTCTATCATAGTATCCTGCGCATACAAAACTTTAAGGAAAACTTGGTTCCATTGATATTTTAGGTGCACGTAGTCGGAAAAGGTAGCAGAGAAGGTTCTCTAAAGCCAGCAGATTCTTTGACTCTCTCCAGTCCACTTCCTGTTTTCAAACAATCCCTGCGAGACGAATGCTGTAGAATTGGGGAAACTCTGCGACTTTCCTGTCAAGGTATGTGCTGCGAAGATAATTTCTTGTCAACATTGACATTCAAAATTGCGATATGATTCTCTAATTTAGTTTTATGCAGATATTGGAAACATGACAACTATTCTAGTTAGACCGGGGTAAAAATATTTGAAAAAGTATTCGAAATACTTGCGTATTTTTTATGGCCTTTAGCAGTCATTTTAATCTGGGACATAAGTACATATTGTATCTGAACGTCGAGCTCTTTCAGAATCTGTAGTCAAAAGTAGGGGTTCCCATTTAAAAAATACGTACTGACCTCCAAGTAACCTTGAAAATGGTTCCGAAGGTCAAATACAAGGTCATGGACATATGTCCTCCATTAATCCCTGCAACTTTTATTCCAAACATTTTTACCGAATATGCTTATGTCAGAAGTTAACACTCCTGGACGGGTGGTTCTGGACACCCTGTATGTATAAAGATATATACAACATATGATTAACTACACAACATATACATGTACAACAATGTTTAACTATACAACATATACATATACAGTAAATTCTTTATAGTCGCAAACAGGGCGTGCACGATAGACGCCAATAAAATATCCCCTCCAACTCAATACACTGATCTCGGCTCGGTATATCCTTGTGAACCACTACTAATGCGACGCGGAGAGTCGCAGTCGTCGGCACAGTTCAAACGCCCGTGAGTCATTATAACGTTACACCAAAATTCTATCTTCTTTATTCTCCATTATTTTTTCATGGGAC
This sequence comes from Lasioglossum calceatum, assembly GCA_963966675.1. Classification (NCBI taxonomy): domain Eukaryota; kingdom Metazoa; phylum Arthropoda; class Insecta; order Hymenoptera; family Halictidae; genus Lasioglossum; species Lasioglossum calceatum. The sequence continues at coordinate 5,318,046 of OZ016542.1, forward strand.
TTTCACCAACATATTCCTGGCATTTTTCTAATGCAAAATGATACCAAACACGATATAATTTGAACTGAATTTAATGGTTTAATTGACGATGAGAGTTTCGAACGCAAGGAAGGACAGCGTATATGAAAGAAAGAGACGCGGAGAGTCGCAGTCGCCGGCACAGTTCGAACAGTGCTTCGATTCGGGGCATTATTTTTCGCGCATGCGCGGCGATTTTAGCCTCAGACGGCCTCAGTAGCGTACAAAATCGGGTACCTTGAGCACCCCGTAAAATTTAAAAAACTTATTAATAATATACATACGAAATATTGAAATTGAATATAATTCAAACTTATTCTTTATTTTGAGGATGGTAAAGGGAAGGAGTGCTAAAATAACTAAGCAAAATACATAATAAAACAACAAAATATTTTATTTGACGAGTATTACTCCTCTTGGCAGCTCTTTCTCCACAATTAACTGCCATTGTATAATAAAACATTAATAATAGCTTACCTCTCGTTCCGTGTCACGTCTCTCGTCTATCATTATTACTCGTCCCGACAATAACACCGGTACACTCCCGCCAATATAATTGCCACAGGGCTCTGGCCGCTCTGCTAACTCATTATAGATACGCTACTGTTTTGGCCGCGCATGCGCGAAAAATAGTGCCCCGAATCGAAGCACTAAGTTCGAAGGCCCGCGCGTGGTCTCGCGTTACACGCGCTGTCCTTCTCTACGTTCGGCTCGGTCTTTGAAGCTCGAAAAAAAGTAGGACCAAGATCGATAGATGCAAAGAAATCCCCCCCGAGGCGTTTGCGGCTATAAAGAATTTACTGTACAACTTTGTCATCATCATTATCAATTTTTCAATCCGACACTCGTACAACTCTGCGTCCGCAATTGTCCGAATATGAATCTAGAAAATGAATAACAAGTACGCGTTTACATAAATCTGTGACAGTCGAAGTGCCGCCATGGCCAAAAGCAATCACATGGTACAACAAGGAAGGACGTATCGAGCCCAGCGACAAATACCACGTGATGGAAGATGGTTTGGGTGGATACTGTGTAGAAGTGTTCCCGGTGGAAGCTATGGACGAGGGCGAATGGAAATGTGTCGCAACCAACGCAGAAGATATGAAACAGTTTACTACTTGCTATGTCGCAATGTCCAGTAAGCTACGCACATCAAATATATTTTCTTTCTACACCGAAATATTAACACTAAACCTACCGACAGGGCCGGATTAAGCCCCGTAGCAGGAGTACCAATTGCTACGGGCCCCGCGCATCTAAAGCTCATTCATTGCGGTTGTCGCAAAGGTGCGCTACATTTACACACGAGCGGCCCTGATGCAAAGCCTTGGGCCCCGCCATAACATTGCTACGGTACCCGCGCTTGCTTAATCCGGCACTGCCTACCGGGCTTTAAAAGTAACTGGTTCCTTTATAGAAATGACAAGATTGATTTTATTTAGAGGCTGTGCGGCTCCTATTGTAGTACGCGTGCTCTATTAAATTTATCTTCACAATCACTTCTTATGAAATCATTTTTATTATTTCAAGAAGCGTAAAATAAAAAATCTGGTAGGTTCAGTGTTGAAGAAATAGTTTCTATACAGTTTTGAACAATTATACACAACATTATTCCTCAAGAAGTATTTCCAGATAAAATGAAACAGAATTTGATACTTCAACACTTTCTGAAATACATAAACACAATATCTTTTAAATACGTTTGTTCAGTTCCAAAGAACTATAGGAGACCCCGCTTCATGGAAAGTTTGAAAGCTGTCCTGACAGAAGAAGGACTAGTATCCTTTGAGTGCAAGGTCGTTGGCTTTCCGACGCCATTGCTGAGGTGGTTCAAAGATGGCCAGGAATTGAAACCGGGAGATGTTTATCAACTGACTGGAACCAACTCCTTGGGTATTTAATCATTTTTAAAAACAATTTTTTGTTAATAATCGAGCTGATCGAGCACATTACAGCTGGGATTATTATTAAACGCATTAAATGCATTTATACAATAAATTACAGTAAAATAATCATTCCAATAGAGTCTAAAATAATTTATGTAGTTTGTATTTTTTTGTAGTCATTAGGTTGTACAATTTTGATTAATTCCCGCTTGAAAAGTTATTTTAAACGAATTACCTATTTGCATAAATGCCTGACTGATGCTAATGTAATTGTAATGTAAGAATAATGTAAGAATATATGCCTTTATTTATAAAAACAATTAGAAAAGGATACTTTCTTTGTTAAATATTGAGATAAAAATCTTTTTCACAAAATATTACAAGCCAATGAACAATATACTGAATAGTTGAACTTATTTATTATATTATTTATTATTATAATAGTTAAACTATTCATCGATGCTATTGAGAATAGTTACCAGTTGTATTTCATTTATAGACAAGAGCGCATTTTTGAAGTTGAACATCCATTGTTTCCTTATTTAATGAATTTCTTCGTTGTGCAAGGTTCCTACTGCTGCATTGCGAGAAATTGCATGGGAGAAGCAAAGAGTACAGCCGAATTAACGATTGAAGATATTCAGAATCAATTAAACGAAGAAGAACGTCTGCAGCTTCTCAGCACGAATCAACCGCCCACTTTCGTTAAGGGGCTCAGAAGCTGCGAGGCAAGAATCAACGAAGAATTTCGATTTACTATTCAAGGTACGTTCAACATGATCAATTTTCATTCAAGTATCTTTTCGAAAAATAATGATAATAATACAATGAACAGGAAATAAAATCGTGATAAATAGACTGCGGATCCTTATGCATTTATGGTTTATAAAAATGTTTAAAAAAGGATAGAATATCAAATTCGACAGAATTTTGTACTACTTTTATTTGTTTTGGATTTACAAAGGCTGTTTCCATTAAATATAGAATTTTATTTCTTTCTTAAAAGTCTACAAAAATTGTAAAAAGCATAAAAATCCGCAGTCTAGTGATTAGTATCGTTTATTTGAAGTATTTTTAAGCAAAACTTTAATGTTACATAAATAAATGTAACAATTTTGAGAAGCTTTGAATTTATGACACTTTTACAAAAAGAAAGTGATCTAAACAGTTTGCATTATATACTTTTCCTTGTATCACAATTTACATTTTCTTTCGAACAACAAAATGCTTGGCCACGACACAGTCCACATCACTGTAAAATTTCAAACAACGGATCGTATGCAAAGAATTAAATTTACAGCCAGTGTTGCGCCCGAGCCAAGCCTCTCTTGGTACAGGGACGACGTTCTGGTGGAAGAGAACGAAAAATACCACGCTGCCAAGGAACATCTTGGCACGTGTCACCTCGATGTACGAAGACTCGAATTCGTCGATCAAGTAAGTCGAACAATCAAATAAACAAGCTAACAAATGTTTACATTATTACTGTCTGCATGTTCTTTTTCCAAAATGTAATTTGAATTATACTCTCTTATATCGAATAATCTGAGAAAAAAATATTTTCAAGACTACGACCAGAGATGAAAAAAATGTATTCATTCCAATTTAAAAATTTGGTCGAAAACACAAATATTGTTTACTATTTAGTTTTGTCATTGATTTGCATTTGTTGTATTTGGATGACTACCTATAGTAATAATTAGATTTTGGATCTTTATTCAAAATAAAGGTTGTTTGCATCAATTGCAAGATAACTTGACTCTTAAGCCGAATTCAAACTTCTTTCTTTAATAATATCAAGAAGTTAAAAATTGCGTGTCAATATTCTTAAATACTTTAAATCTTTGTCCTCCTCATTTGCGTCGATGCTGTAATTATGCAAAATTCAATATCCTTGGCTTAATTTGCAAAGATTTCAGTTACACAGAAGTTTATTTTTCCTACTAATGACTAGACAGCGGATTTTGTGCATTTATGACAAAAATGGGTAGCTGTAATCTAAAACAGTAAACCATTAAAAGAATTTAAAAATACTGTTACATACTTTTCAGCCTAATAAACATATCAAGAAAGAAACTATATTTCATTCCAGTCTGTTGCAATTCGAGTAGAAATTTTTATTTTGCATTAAGATCCGCTGTCTACTAATAACTTTAGTAAATTAGCATCGAAATAAAACCGATATCGAATTTGAACTGCGAAACAATAATTATTCTCACGTATTACGACCAGTGTTACCATATTTTTCTCTCGCCAGGCCCCTTACCCTTCCGCCTCTCGCCGCGCCACGCACCGTACCTCGTCTTTGCACTCTTCCCACTAACGCCGGCGACAGTGGCGACACGCTGGTGTACGGTCACGTCAGCAACTAGTGGGAAGAGTGGGAGGCTCACGCGACCGTACGTCAGCGTTAGTGGGAAGAGTGCAAAGACGAGATACGGTGCGTGGCTTGGCGAGAGGCGGAAGGGTAAGGGGCCTGGCGAGAGAAAAATATGGTAACACGTATTGCGACACGTATGATTGGGCATGAGCTTGTGAAAATAAATCAATAATTGTTGCGATTTCTCTTCAAACATCTAGGCAGAATGGAAGTGCGTGGCTTCCAATGATTTCGGCCATAGTGTCACATCCTGTTTCCTCAAATTAATCATTCCCAAGCACTTCAAGAGGCCGAAGTTTCTTGAAAGTTTGCGCGCCATATTGTCGGACGAGGGTGCAGTGAACTTAGAGTGCAAAGTGATCGGTGTACCGCAACCGATTCTGAAATGGTACAAAGATGGCGTTGAATTGAAGCCTGGAGATATACACAGAATCATTTCCGGACAAGATGGAACGTGCTGTTTAGGAACGTACACCTGCGAGGCTTCCAATTGCATGGGATCCGTCAGCAGTTCCGCATCACTTTTGGGTTTCGAAGGTATTTTCAACAATTTTCTGCACAGCAAATAGATAATATTCTCATACCATGATAGCGATCAAGACCGGCAATTTATTACTTTCATCGCACTTTCTATTGATCATAAACAGACTACATATAGATCTTTATGCAAAATCAAAATATGATGGGGTCGGAATTATATTTGGTTGAATATCTTAATATCTCGGAAACAATTAGATCTAAAGGGATAGTTAAAATTGCAAAGTTGTGTATTTTTTAATAAGGAATCCAACTGCACAGTCCGATTTTAGATATGTATCTTAATTTGTTTAACCCTTAGCACTCGAATGGCGACTCTGAGGCGCCACTAAAAATTGCTGTACCATTATTCAAAATATTGTTTACATTATTAAATACATTGGTATGTAATCAATTAGTAAACATTTATCTTATATATTATCTTATACAGGGTGAGTCTCGTAACGTGACGATCTCAAATAACTCGTAAATTATTTGTTGTATGAAAAAAATGTTCAAACAAATGTTGCATGGTTCCTAGGGGAACATACAGTGCTGCAATCTGAAGGTCACCTTCAGTTTTTTAAATAGAATGCCCAATATTTTTCTTGAACACGGATGAAGCACGAAATTCTGCGTAAAAAAGTATTGATCTTCGTATATCATAAATCTAATAGCTAACGATTATAATAACATTATGATAATTTTCCATATGTACTTTTTCAAGTAGAAAGATATTAGCTCGAGCACCTACAAACTATAATAATAAAAAAATACAAGCTATAATAGCTTTTTCCAGGTAATAGCTATTATACATATGGGAAATTATATCGATAATATCTCGTTAACTATTAGATTTATGATATACGAAGGTCAATACTTTTTTACGCAGGATTTTGTGCTTCATCCGAGTTCGATCAAAAATATTGGGAATTCTATTTAAAAACTGAAGGTGATCTTCATATCTTGATAAAAAATCAAAGTAACAAAAATAAGATTGCAGCACTGTATGTTCCTGTAGGAACCATGCAACATTTGTTTGAACATTTTTTTTGTACAACAAATAACGTACGAGGTATTTGAGATCGTCACGTTACGAGAATTACCCTGTATATTAAATTTATTGTATGTATACAGGGTGGAAATTATAAAGCGTTACAGACGAATATCTCCAAAAATATTGGTTAAACGCAAAAATGTTTCAGATGAAAGTTGTTCAGTACCGAGGAGGACATCATGTGTTGGGATTTTTATTTTTCCCGATGGACACTCCAAGGTGAGGAGAAGGTCACCTTGATTTTTTAAAATAGAAACACATACTTTCTTTATCATGAATCGATAGACTGTCGAATTCTGAGTAAAAGTGTATTGACCTCTACATATATGTCCTAAACCTAATAGTTAACGAGATATTATCGACACAATTTTCTTTCTTCTTTGGATAATATCTCGTTAACTATCAGGTTTAGGACATATGAAGGTCAACACTTTTATACTCAGAATTTGATACTCTATCGATCTATGGTATAAGAAATAGGACATTCCATTTAAAAAAGAAAGTTGACCTTCACTTTACCTTGGAGTGTCCACCGGGAAAAATAAAAGTCGCACCACATGATGTCCCCCTCGGTGCTGAACAACTTTCATCTAAAACATTTTTGCGTATAATCAATATTTTTAGAGATATTCGTCTGTAACGCTTTATAATTTCCACCCTGTATATTCAGCAAACATTTTTATATCCATAAAATTTCAAAAATCAGAGGGACAGACATACACATATTCTAGGTCGGAAGAAATGTATGATTTTCGAGTTAAAATTGCTCCGAGTGCAAAGGGTTACACAATATCTTGAAAAATACCACATTTTTTGTTAATGTTTCCATTTAAATGTTAATCTATCGTCTTGAATATTTGAAACGTGCCCAGGCTTATGATTGTACTATTTGTTTGTACGAAATTATCAGAATTTAAATGTCGACAATTTTTCTGGAAACGGAGATGTAGTGTTTAAATAGCTGAAGAAGAATTTAATAGAAATTCTATTAATATAATATTTACCAAATGATAGTGGTTCTTCTTTATTTATTTAATAACGTCAAACATTATTTTGCAGATAAATTGCCAGTTCGGAAAGAAGCAAAAGAAATCCAATCACCAAATGGTCACGAGCTTGCTAGAAACTTATCGCTGTCAACGATACACGAAGAGAGAACTTCTCAGCTATACGATACACCACAAACCGATCATTCTGTTACGTTGGATGATCGAGGAGAAGTATCCTTCAGCTTCGACGGGAAAGAAGTTTCCGTCAGCCTTTACGAGACACCTGACCTCACTGAAGAGGAAGCCCTTCAAATTGTCGAGATGTATGCTGATCAATTGTCTGAACATGTTACGGGTGAGTATGATGGAATTTCTTATACATTACACAAACATGCGATCTACGACGTTATCAATTTCATAAAAATCAATTTATTACTCATTGTTGATCCCAACTATGCAAAAATCCAACAATACGCCAGAAGTTTTCACAAAAGTATTAAATTCAATATTTAATCGAAACATTTCAAGTGTAATAATTAGACCAGGGATGGGCATTTTTGCCTCAATTGAGGCAAAGCCGTCCCCACCGTAGCGCCTACTGTCCCCCACCAGCTTTCGTCGTTACTATGAAAGAAAGACGCGCTTCGTCCGTCGTAAGCAGTGCGCAGGCCTCGTGCATCGGAGCCGCGAGGAGCGCCACGGAAAGGAAGTTGGTGGGGGAAGCAGGCGTTTGAGTGGCCCCACCCGTGCCCATCCCTGAATTAGACTGCTGATCTTTATGCAAAATTGCTTGCATCAAGTGCAAGTAACTGGAGCCACGTAAACAGTTAATTCTTACGTTAATAATTTTAACAAGCTGGGAAAAATAGACTAGCACTCTTAAATCACTGTAATCTTTCTACTGTTTTAATTTGCACCCACTCATTATTGCCATAAATTCATAACATCATTAAAACATAAATAAAGACTGGCTTCGCCGCATTTTCAGAGCACAACGTCATCGAGCTGCCACCTATGAGGTTTGTCAAAGAGTCCTCCAATTCCGGCAACCTGTTGATGGAGGCGGTAGTGATAGACGTGTCACCGGACTACTTCGTCAGTGCCGAAGATGGCGATGATCTCCGCACCGAAGCGGATTTCGAAGACGTCTCGATCTTAGACGACATAACGCGAGTCCTATCCTCCCCCGAACGAGACTCTCGCAGTTCCCTGAAGAGATCGGCAATGTACAGTTTAGAAGACGACGACAAACCACCGACGAGACCTCCTCGAAAGAAGTCTAGTTCCTCTTCGAAGAGCGAGAAGAGCGAGACGAGTAAGAGAATGGAGTCGGAGAGCTTCCACAGTGCTCAAAGAGAGGAAAGGTTCTCTCCCCCCGTCTCGCCGATCTCTCCAGTATCCTCTTTAAGACAAGATGACAGCGACACCTTCGCTGATGCTTTGTCCTCTGCTCGACTGTCGATTTCGGAGACCCAGGCTCAGAAGATGTACGACTATGCGCAGGACAGGAAGCGCAGTTTAAGTGGTGATAAAACAGCTGGGTCCAGCATAGACGATGGCATTGGCGGCGACTCGTCGTTCGATTCTGTGACTGGTGCGCCGAAGAAGAAGCGACACCGGAAGAAGAAGCATAAGAGAGACAAAGGAAGCTCCGAAGAGTCTTCTTTGGGCAACGAGATTGATGGCAAAAGGCGCAGAAGCAGATCAGGCAGTGCGAAAACAGAGCTGCATCAGCGTGTAGAATCAATCTTGAAGACCGAGGAGCCGTACATCGAGGACGTGGCGGACAAATCGTCGGAGAAGAAGCAGTCCACCAGCGAGTCGGACAAGTCCATGTCGAAGAGCAACAAGGAGAGGCTCTTAGACAGCATGAACAAGCTGAGGGAACCTGTCCTGGTGGTTAGGGACACTTTGGTCGACATTGATGCCCTAGATTCGAAGCTGAACACAGCGAACGAGGAGACATGTAAGACTGTTGTCACCGAAAACATCATCAGACCGATTCAGAGTCTTTGTGAAGAGGTGTCCGCTATAGAGTCTAAAGCCTTGAAGAGCGCAGATGACAGATCAATGGCTCAGACGATCAGAATTTCTCTGTTGGAGGCGATTGGCGGTCCAACCGAGGAGCTCCTCCGTGGTATGGAGCTGATAGAGCGTCAGGAGAACGTGAAGAACCGGAAGATGGATATAATAGCGATCTTAGAGGGCTTGACCGATCCTGTCGACGAGATCCTGATGGGTATCACGAAGATCGAGTATGAAATGACTGGTCGGGCGATGGGCGAGAGGCCTATTGCGCTGATCAGGATGATGTCCGCGGTGTCCAAGTTGGAGGAATCCGTTAAGAAGGTGTCCACGGTGGACAACAGGGAATCTAGACTACTGTCGAGTATCGAAGAGATCTTGAACGCCCTGCAGTTCTTCGTAAACGACGTCTCGGTGGATCCAGCAAAAGGATCGATAGAGACCGTGGACACGGTGGTAGTGGAGACCCTGTCGAAGTCAGTCGAGGAGATGACGAAGGCTTTAAGTCGTGTGTCCAGAGCTGATGGAGTCTCTAGGATTACGGACGAGTTTCTGCCATCGATGCGGGAATTGAGGACGAAGTTGGATACCTTGAAGACTATGCTAGAGACTTATGAGACGAAAGGGATATTGTCGGAGCACCGGACGAAGCTGATCGAGTCGCTGCAAGAATCTGTGGACCACACTGTGCAAGAGATTCAGAGGGTTAAGGAAAGAAAGCCTGACGAGGGTCAGAAGGTAACGATCGAGGAGCCGAAACAAGATATCCTGAAGGAAGCGAGATTAATGCTCCAGGAGGCGCTGAAGTCCTACGAGAACATCTCAGGCACCCTTGATCCTAGATTGTCCTCCATATTCGATCGAGTCGACGAGATGTACCGAAGACTGAGGATACCGCAAAAGAAAGAGATCAGTCATCAAGAAAGTATCGAGTCCCTGATGAGTCTGGAGGGTCCTTTGTATTCTCTTCAATGCGCCCTGGCCCCGGTCTCAATCGCAGAAAACGCAGACACGGTCTTCAAGCTCCTTGAGCCGGCGGTATCTCAACTGAAAGCTATAATCTCGCGTCTGAACGAGAGTTCTTTGCAGCCTGTGATGGAGACGTTGAACAACATCGATAGAATGATCCAAGTGACCATCAGCGAGACCGAGGAGACGATTTCTTCTAGATCTATCCAAGATGAGCCGCAGACCTTGACTGATAGGATCCTCGATCCTTTGATCGACGTTCAGTCAGCCTTGAGCACGGCTCTTCAGGACGTCGAGGATGTTGAATCCGTCACAAACGGCGCAGCCAGTGCACAGAAACTGTTGGCTTCGTCTGAAATCACAGCTTGCTTGGTTGAGCTTAGACAGTACGTATCAGACGCTACACGTACAGCGATGACCCTGAGGGAGGACGAGATGCTGACTAGTTTGGAAGATCTGAAGGAACCTCTGTCGGACCTCCAATCCGCTCTGGCCTCCGAAGAACGGACGGTCCAGGAGCTTCAAGTGATCCGCAAAATCTCGTTGCCGATAGACAAGCTGAGGAAAGTGTTGGTGAAGGTTCTGCGACACTCTGAGTCCGAGGAAAGGACAAAATCGATAAATGGTGTCTTGAAAATCATGGAAGAGATCAATACTCAGTTACCGAAGACGATATCCAACTTGGCAGAGATCGAGGAAGCGCAGAAACATTTCTTGGATGGTTTGGATGTGGATCAGAATCTCAGCAACGTTCATTTTGCTCTGTCTTCGGCGCTGGAGAGGCAAGAGAAGAGCTACCCTGATTACGTGTCCGATTCGACTGCTTGCATTGAAGAACTACGGCAATGTATAGGCTCCTCGGCAGTGGAGATCGCTAATTTGAGGAACCCAGTCGACGACGACGTTATCCTTCAAGTCTGTCTATTAAAAGAACCCCTGCTTATTCTGCAGAGAGTTTTACTAACTCAGCAACACGAACCTGAAGAAGAACAAATTTTAAAAGACCTGATCAATCCTATTGAGAAACTGAGAAGTCTAGTTCGAGGCATTGTGGACAGCAATGCGAAGACAGACGTCGTTCTTCCAGTTCTTGAACTGTTAGAAGAAATAGAGAAGGACACGCCTTTGATCACGAAAGAGGCGTCAAAGAAAAAAGAACAAAGAGGCGCGAAGATGCAAAAAGAAGCGACCAAGAAGAAGATCTCGTCGTTTGGTTTGGCTGATAGAATCAGTCGATCGTTGGACCCCATGAAACACTGGTTGTCGACCACGTCCGAAGACAGCATGAAAGAAGAAGAAGAATCAGTGTTGAGCTCAACGATCGACGAGCTGAGGAGGGACGTGAACAAAATCGCCATTGAGACGTCATACTCCGAGCCACCTAGCGACGAGAACCTCCTTGAGGCTTTGATAGACCTTCGTGAGCCCCTGACTAGGCTGAAGAACGCGGTCTCGATGTACCATGAACCAGCGAATTTGACCACCTTAGAAGGTCTGAGCAGGCCTATGAGATGTCTTCTCCAGACCATCATGACCGTCCTTCGAGACCATGCCCAGGAGGAGTCTCTGCAGCCTATAGTGGACATCGTAGAGGACATCGAGAACCAGATACCGATCTCAATCAAGGAAGCTCTTTACAAGAAGGAACTGAGCGAAGTAGTTCAGTCTTTGATCCAAGAAGAAAAGGAATTGACGACACAAGAAACGGTCCAAGAAGAGACTCTTCTACGAGAGGGAAGAGAGGAAGTAACGTCTCAGGCAACAATTCCCGAAGGAACATTGATGGAAACCACCTCAGTGCTTCCTCCGACCGAATTCTCCGAGTCCATTATAGAGAAAACGACTGTGGAAGAGCTCAGTTCGCAAAGGTCCGATCAGATCGTCACCCAGATCGAAGAATTAAGAAAAGAAGACTTCGAGAGAGAGAAGAAGAAGGTCACTGACCTAATGGTTTCATTATCGAAGACTCTGGAGAACGTTCAATTCGACGTCACCGGGATTTTAGAAGATTTCGAAGAACCCACAGCTGGTACTACAACGCTGCCACCATCAACATTAGCCAACTCCCTTGAAGACTTCAGGAAAACCGTTTCCACGATGCGTATGGCAATTGGGAACTATGAACAAGCTTCTTCCGAAGAAGTGGTAGCTCAGACTACTTCTCAGCTGGATAACCTTCTGGAGTCGCTAGGTAGCCTTGAAGATGTCCTTCTGGAGACACGTCAATACCGTATCCAAGAGCTGTTCATCCTGAACCACTTAACACAACCTCTAGAGGCAATCGAAAGAAACGTGATTGACTCTACCATGGAGAAATTGGGTAATAGATCAGAAGTGGTAGATAAATGCGAAACTACTCTTCGAGTTCTGCATAATATCAAAGATAGAATCCCGATTGTTATAAAAGACGTGGAGTCTCGACAGCAGCTGGTGGGTACACTTCGTGAAATCGCGAAGCCCTTGGAGAACATTCAAGATCGTATGGAGGTCCTTGAAGCACAAGCTGAAGAGACACTGGAGACCGATGTGGCGAGGATCCTGCTGAGGCCGATACAGGTGCTATTGAACACTATAACCGCCACTTCGCAAGAAGTCCAGTATCTGGATCGCCGCAGGAAGATCGTAGTGGAGCTTAGGAGTCTTCAAGAACATCTGGTGGAGTTCTCGAGTTGTCTATCTGTGGTGCAAAGCAGTCGCAAGAGTCTGGTTCCCGAGTCAACATTGCTGGACGAAAGGAGGAACGTCATTCTCAAGGCCGTCGAAGGTCTTCAGAGACAGACGTTGAGCACTCTGGAGAGAATACCTAGCCTGGAAGAAGCGTCGTTGTTCGAAGAACCGTTGAACCTGTTGAGGAACGCCATTGTCTCTGTTCAGAAGCAAATCGGCAGGACTGACTACTCCCGAAGACCCAGCAGTATGGAATTCACTCTACAGTATAACCTTGCGACGTCGCTAGATCATCTAAGACACACTATTTCGTCCTTAGACGAGAACGCAGACTCAGGCGTCAAGGAAATTGTTTCGAAGTCGCTGGGAGCTTTGAAGAAGCAGATATCTTTGTCGAAGACGCAGTTCGTTGAGACGAGCGATCAGTCTGTTGACGAAGAAGCCATCGTGGAGGGATTCCTGTACCCCGCGAATAAGCTTCAATCAGCTTTGAACGTGCTCAAAGAGAAAATTGATAAAGAAATGATAGCTTCGATTTCAAAGGAGTCGATGGCCCATCTTCAGGGTCTGGCTAAGTCAACATCTGACCTAGCTTCTTCGCTGTTAGCGCATCGGCTGCATCTTCTCCGGGAAGGTGCGTCCGAAGGCTCTTCTTTCGTGGAAACACTGTCTGCTGTCGCGGACGTTTTGGAAAGCGTAAACGAGTCTGTTAAGCGAATCGAACAAACAGTTGGTGTGCAAACATCTGTAGGGAAAATTGAAGAGGCGGCTGATATACCGAAAGATCTACCGGTTACTATCACACAGATCGAAACTATCATCGATGAAATTATCGAAGTGTCCAAGAAGGAAGTTGAGAGTGTACTGACGATTGAGGTAGTGTCTGAAGAAGATACGAAGAGGATAACTGAGGGACAAGCTGAAAAAAAAGCGGTTTCGATTGAAGCTAGCACCTCGGGTGAGAAAGCTCAAGAGAAAATGAGGACTATTGAGTCGGGAGAATTGATACAAGCTGAAGAAAGTACGGAGGATCGAAAAAAGCTAGTCACGTTGGAGATGAAAGAAGAAGCGACAGTGGCTAAGAAGACTGAAGAAGTGCTAAGAAAAGACGAAGAAGTAGAAGAATCTCCAAAGCAGAAAGCGAAATTGGAAGAAGACAGAGACACGAAGGTACGAAAAATAGTAACATTGATTTTCACAATACAGCAGCCGTTCACAGAATTAACTAATCTCATGTGCGTAGCCTTAGAGGAGCCAATGTCTTCGAAATCTGAGGAGGAGAAACGAAAGATACGAGAACTAACCGCACTCATCCAAACCCTGAATGATTTGAAAGCCACAACCATGTCGATCGAACACAATCTTTTGCCCTCTTTGATTCCAGAGTTAGAAGAACAGTTTCTGTGTGTGTTGAACAGTTTAGTGAGTTTAGAACATGCTACGGAAAAAGTGCTTAGTCTGACTCAGAAGGAGCTAACGCCTGCGTTGAAAGAAAACGTGATGGTGTCGTTACAATTCCTTTTGGAGCCTCTGGAAATGCTGCAGCAGCACTTGTCCAGACTACAAGTATCTTCGGTCTCCGTGAAACTGCAAGAGTTAACTCGAACAATCGTCGAACTTGTAGAAATGATCCGCAGGACCAAGGAGTCGAGGCACGTGAAGATCCTCGAGGAGATTAGAGTGATGGCGCCATCAAAATCAGAGGAAGAAAGCCAAGGTATTGAGGACACCACTGCGAAACCACTGGAAGAGCTCATAGAGGCCATGATGGTTTCTCAGGAGCTGATGAAACGCGACGACGCGTCTCCATTCGGATCCATATCGCCTTCGATCGAGGCTACCGATCTGTCTGAGCAACAAAAGTTGCTCAGTGATGACGACATTAAATTGGACACCAATATCGTCCAGAAGATAGTCAGTCCCATCCAGAATCTGAGAGAAATGATGGCAAAGATACAGGAACAAGAAATGGAAGAGACTGAGACGTTGGATCTACCATCTAGAAAGACAGCTGCTGCAATACTGAGTAGTATCATTCAACCTTTGGAGGAGCTGGAACAATCTCTAAATATATCTGCGGAGCAGCAAACTGCAGAAACTCAGAAAACTGTGCAAGAAATGAGGAAGGCCAGCACATCTTCGCAATCGTTGTCAGTTGGATCTGCTTTAGAGGATCTGAGGAGATCTATTGCTAGCATTCAAGACGAAGTAATCCTGGAAGTCACCCAGAAACTATCTAAGGAGGAAAGCAGTGTAATTACAGAGGAAGTCGAGAAGTCACTGGAAGATTTGAAATTCTCTTTAGGAGCTGTGCAGAAGATGGCAACGATAGAGAGCGAACATTCCGAGGAATTGTTTGAAGGGGATAGAACAAGCGTGATGGAGACATTTGTTCAGTCAGTGAAGGAGCTTGGAGCAAAATGCTTCGCAATTGCTACTCTTCCGAAAACAAGAATGACGCCGAGCGAGAAAGTACAGAAAGAAGAGTTACAGACAGTGATACAAATATTGAAGGAGACTACAACTGAGATTGAAACACAAACTGAAGAGGCGAAATCTTTGGATCAGACAGGGAAGGATGTAGCAGAAGCGTTGAAGCCGTTGGTACATCCTCTGGAGGAGCTAGAGCAAGCTTTAGAAACTACTGAAGAAGCAAAAGGTTTGCTTACAGAGACGGTGAAATTGACTCCAGTCTTGGAAGAGCTGCAGAGATCTATAGCTGTTATTCAAGAACAAATTTCAATACAAGCTAAGAAAGCAGAAGTGTCAGCGGTGACAGGTGAGAGATCGGTTGCTCAAGTTATAGAAGTTCCGTTAGAGCAATTAAAGTCTTCCGTGATAGCTATGCAGAAACTAGAATTGGAAGAGGCGAAGGAACTAACTACCGAGCAAAAGACAACAGCTTTGAACATAGTCGCAAAGTGTGTAAAAGAGATAGGAAAAGTGTGTTCAGCTAGTCAGCAGAAAATTGAAGTTAGCCTTGCTCAGCAGCCACAGGTGGCTGAAATAGAACAAGTTCTTGGAACAATTTCCAGTCCCATCCAAATTTTGAAAGAGTCTATATCTGAAATTGAAGCGCAAACCACTGAGGAAAGTAAATCATTAGATCAGGCAGGTAAAGAAGCAGTGGAAGCTCTGAAGCCATTGGTGCACCCTTTGGAGGAGCTAGAGCAAGCGTTGACATCAGCAGTCCAGCAAGTTAGCGCAGGAACACCCGAAACTGCTGAAGAAGTGAAAGATAGTGGTTCGCTTATGGAGACGGTAAAATTGGCACCCGTTTTGCAAAAGTTGCAGAAATCTATCGCTGTCATTGAGGAACAGGTTTCGACTCAAGCTAAGAAAGCTGAAGTATCAATGGTGAAAGGTGAAAGCTCTGTTGCTAAACTTATAGAAGTTCCATTAGAGCAATTAAAGTCTTCTGTGGAAGCTATGCAGAAACTAGAACTTGAAGAAACCAAGGAACTAACAGGGGAGCAAAAGACAACAGCTTTGAAGGCAGTAGCCAAGTGTGTAGAGGAAATAGGAAAAGTGTGTTCAGTTGTCTCTAGTCAACAGAAAGCCGAAGTCAGCATTGTGCAGCAACCACAGCTAGCTGAAATGGAACAAGTTCTGGAAGCAATTGTCAGTCCTATTCAAGTTTTGAAGGAATCAATATCTGAAATCGAAATGCAAACAACTGACGAAACTAAACCATTAGATCAAACAGGCAAAAACATAGTTAAAGCTCTGAAGCCATTGGTGCATCCTTTGGAGGAGCTAGAGCAAGCGTTGACATCAGCAATCCAGCAAGTTAGCGCAGGAACACCCGAAACTGCTGATGAAGTGAAAGATAGTGGTTCGCTTATGGAGACGGTAAAATTGGCACCCGTTTTGCAAAAGTTGCAGAAATCTATCGCTGTCATTGAGGAACAGGTTTCGACTCAAGCTAAG
This sequence comes from Lasioglossum calceatum, assembly GCA_963966675.1. Classification (NCBI taxonomy): domain Eukaryota; kingdom Metazoa; phylum Arthropoda; class Insecta; order Hymenoptera; family Halictidae; genus Lasioglossum; species Lasioglossum calceatum. The sequence continues at coordinate 5,334,486 of OZ016542.1, forward strand.
AAAGCTGAAGTATCAATGGTGAAAGGTGAAAGCTCTGTTGCTAAACTTATAGAAGTTCCATTAGAGCAATTAAAGTCTTCTGTGGAAACTATGCAGAAACTAGAACTTGAAGAAACCAAGGAACTAACAGGGGAGCAAAAGACAACAGCTTTGAAGGCAGTAGCCATGTGTGTAGAGGAAATAGGAAAAGTGTGTTCAGTTGTCTCTAGTCAACAGAAAGCCGAAGTCAGCATTGTGCAGCAACCACAGCTAGCTGAAATGGAACAAGTTCTGGAAGCAATTGTCAGTCCTATTCAAGTTTTGAAGGAATCAATATCTGAAATCGAAATGCAAACAACTGACGAAACTAAACCATTAGATCAAACAGGCAAAAACATAGTTAAAGCTCTGAAGCCATTGGTGCATCCTTTGGAGGAGCTAGAGCAAGCGTTGACATCAGCAGTCCAGCAAGTTAGCGCAGGAACACCCGAAACTGCTGATGAAGTGAAAGATAGTGGTTCGCTTATGGAGACGGTAAAATTGGCACCCGTTTTGCAAAAGTTGCAGAAATCTATCGCTGTCATTGAGGAACAGGTTTCGACTCAAGCTAAGAAAGCTGAAGTATCAATGGTGAAAGGTGAAAGCTCTGTTGCTAAACTTATAGAAGTTCCATTAGAGCAATTAAAGTCTTCTGTGGAAACTATGCAGAAACTAGAACTTGAAGAAACCAAGGAACTAACAGGGGAGCAAAAGACAACAGCTTTGAAGGCAGTAGCCATGTGTGTAGAGGAAATAGGAAAAGTGTGTTCAGTTGTCTCTAGTCAACAGAAAGCCGAAGTCAGCATTGTGCAGCAACCACAGCTAGCTGAAATGGAACAAGTTCTGGAAGCAATTGTCAGTCCTATTCAAGTTTTGAAGGAATCAATATCTGAAATCGAAATGCAAACAACTGACGAAACTAAACCATTAGATCAAACAGGCAAAAACATAGTTAAAGCTCTGAAGCCATTGGTGCATCCTTTGGAGGAGCTAGAGCAAGCGTTGACATCAACTGTCCAGCAAGTTAGCGCAGTAACACCTAAAACTATAGACGAAGCGAAAGATAGTGGTCTACTTGTAGAAACGGTTAAATTGACTCCAATTTTGCAAGAGCTGCAGAAGTCTATCGCTGTTATTGAGGAACAGGTTTCCACTCAAGCTAAGAAAGCTGAAGTATCAATGGTGAAAGGTGAAAGCTCTGTTGCTAAACTTATAGAAGTTCCATTAGAGCAATTAAAGTCTTCTGTGGAAGCTATGCAGAAACTAGAACTTGAAGAAACGCAGGAACTAACAGTGGAGCAAAAGACAACAGCATTGAAGGCAGTAGCGAAGTGTGTAGAAGATATTGGGAAAGTGTGTTCAACTGCAGCTAGTCAGCAGAAGGTGGAAGTCAGCATTATTCAGCAACCACAGGTGGCTGAATTGGCACAAGTTCTGGAAACAATTGCTAGTCCAATTCAGTTATTGAAGGAGACCATGTCTGAAATTGACACGCAAACAGTTGAACAAGCTAAGTCGTTCGACCATGCAAGTAAAGAGGTAGTGGAAGCTCTGAAACCCTTAGTCGAGCCTCTAGAAGAACTGGAACAAGCGTTAACTACAGCTGTACAACAAGTTAGCACAGTGACATCTGAATCTGCTGATGACATGAGAGGTGGTTTGTCTGTAGAAAAAATTACATTGATTCCAGTTTTAGAAAAGTTACAGAAATCTATAGTGGTTATCAAAGAACAAGTGTCGACACAAGCTAAAAAAGCTGAGATATCTGCTGTGAAAGGTGAAAGTTCTGTTGCTCAAATTATGGAAGCCTCCTTGGAAGAGCTAAAATCCTCTGTAGAGTCTATGCAGAAGCTGGAATTAGAAGAAACGAAACAACTAACTTCTGAAGAAAAGACAATGGCGTTGAAGGCCGTTGCCAAGTGTGTCGAAGAAATTGGAAAAGTGTGTTCAGCCGTAGCGAGTCAACAAAAGATTGAAGTCAGCAATGTTCAACAAGCACAGATGGCTGAACTAACGCAAATGCTTGAAACGATTGCCAGTCCGATTCAAGTATTAAAGGAGACTATGTCTGAATTTGAATCCCAATCAATTGAGGAAGCTACACCTTTGGATCTAGCAGGAAAAGACATAGTAGAAGCTCTGAAACCATTAGTTCATCCACTTGAGGATCTCGAACAGGCTTTAGCCACAGCTGTCCAACAAGTCGGCACAGTGATGCCCGAATCCGCTGATGAAATGAAGGGTTTAACAGCAGAGAAGATGAAATTGACGCCAGTATTGGAAGAATTACAAAAGACTGTCGCTGTGATTGAGGAACAGGTAGCGGCTCAAACAAAGAAGGCTGAATTGTCAACTGTAAAAGCTGAAAGCTCTGTTGCTCAAGTAATTGAAGTTCCATTAGAAGAATTGAAATCATCTGTGGAAGCTATACAAAAATTGAAATTAGAAGGGACACAAGAACTAACGACTGAAGAAAAGACAATGGCTTTGGCAGCAGTCGCAAAATGCGTGGGACAAATAGGAAAACTGTGTTCAGTGGTAGCTAGTCAACAGAAGGTTGAACTTAACCTTGTCCAGCAACCACTGGTGGCTGAAATAGAACAAGTACTCGAAACTATAGCCAGTCCTATTCAAATTTTGAAGGAGTCTATATCCGAAGTAGAAATGCAAACCCCTGAGGAGACTAAATCATTAGATCACACAGGTAAGGACGTAGTGGAAGCTCTGAAACCGTTGGTACATCCTTTGGAGGAGCTGGAACAAGCAATAACTTCAGTCGTTCAACAAGCCAGTGCCGTGGCACCTGAATCTGCTGAGGAAGTGAAGGATAGTGGTTCGCTTGTAGAAACGGTGACGTTGGCTCCCGTCTTGGAACAGTTGCAAAAATCAATTGCTGTGATTGAGGAACAAGTATCGGCGGAAGCTAAAAAGGCTGAAGTGTCAACAGTAACAGCTGAGACCTCTGTTGCTAAAATTATAGAAGCTCCATTAGAGGAGTTGAAGTCCTCCATTGAAGCTATGCATAAGCTAGAATTGGAAGAAGCGAAAGAGTTAACCAGCGAAAGAAAGGCAGCTTTGAAGGCAGTAGCCAAATGTGTAGAGGAAATAGGAAAAGTGTGTTCAGCTGCAGCTAGCCAGCAGAAAGTCGAAATCAGCCTTGTTCAACAACCACAGGTGGCAGAGCTGACAAAAGTTCTTGAAACAATTGCGAGTCCGATCCAGTTACTGAAAGAGACCATGTCTGAGATTGACGTACAATCAGTTGAACAAACTGAGTCGTTAGATCAGACAAGCAAAGGTGTCGTGGAAGCTCTGAAGCCCTTAGTGCACCCTCTAGAAGAACTGGAGCAGGCTTTGACTGCGGCTGTTCAACAAGTCAGTGCTCTCGAGTCCACTGATAAAAAGGAAGAAGGTTTGCCAACGAAGACAGTCAAATTATCTCCCGTCTTGGAACAATTACAGAAATCTATCGCTGTTATTGAGGAACAAGTTGTAGTAGAAGCTAAAAAGGCTGAGGCGTCCACAGTAAAAAGTGAAAGCTCTGTAGCCACAATCATAGAAGCTTCCCTTGAAAAGTTAAAGTCCTCCGTTGAAGTTGCACAAAAGCTGGAATTAGAAGAAACGAGAGAACTAACCATTGAAGAGAAAACCGAGGCTCTGAAAGCGGTAGCACAATGTGTTGAAGAAATTGGAAAAGTGTGTTCAGTTGCAGCTACTCAGCGAAAGGTCGAAGTGAGCCTCGTTCAGCAACCGCAAGTAGCTGAGTTGGAGCAAGCTCTCGGAATTATTGCATCTCCTCTGCAAGTGCTGCGTGAAACGGTATCTAAAGTCGAGGAACAGAAGACCATGGAAGCTGAAGGTCTGCCTACGTCTGAAACTGAGAAAGTAGTTGCCATGTTAAACACTTTGGTCCATCCTCTGGAGGAGTTAGAAAGGTCTTTGTCAGTGGCTGTCGAACAAACCAGCATCCTCAAGGTAGAATCTACTTCAGATGTAAAAGGTGACACGTCCTTAAAATTGAACGTTAAACCTATTCTTCAAGAATTGGAAAAATCAGTTGCGGAAATTCAGGAGCATGTCATCCTCGAATCAACGGAGAAGCCGAGTAGCGAACTAGAAAAGTCCGTAGCCATGACATTGAAAGAACCATTAGAGCAACTGAAGTCCTCCATAGCAGCTGTGCAAGAGACAATGTCTATGGAGGTTGCTCAAACAACTGATACCTCAGATAGCGACAAAATATCTTCATTGAAAGTGCTCGCAAAATCAGTGGAAGATATAGGTGAAAAATGTTTGGCAGTAATTTCCCAACAGCAGATCGAAGCACGAGCAGCTCCAAAGAAGCCGGCAGAATCGCAAGTAGCGATCCTGGAAATGGTCATCAGCCCCCTTCAAGTATTGAGAGAGTCCATTAACAAAATCGAAGAAGGGAAGTTCGAAGAAGCTCAAAGTTTGGATACGTCGAAGGTAAACGAAGTAGAAAGAGTACTAAAATTCCTCGTAGAACCGTTGCAGAAATTAGAGCTGTCTTTGTCTTCGAATGTGCAACAGACTGTGTTGATGAAACTGGAGAAAGCTGAAGAAATAACAGGTCAAGCTGCGGCTTCGCAACAGTTAGAGATTTCTCCTGCGGTTGAGGAGCTTCAGAAATGCATTGCCATTGCTCAAAAACAGGTGCAGTTGCAAACTGCGTCCGAAGAGTCTTCTTTGCAAGCATCTCTCGTAAAAGCCACCAAAAAGTCCTTGGACAATTTAAATTCCTCGCTCGCGATCATCCAAAACGTGGTCGCCGTTCAGCCTAGGGAACAAGAAAAGCTTTCGAGCGCAGAAAACAAGACGAAAATGCAGCATTTTGCTAATTCGGTCCAAGAATTCAAGAAGACATGCCTAGCTGTAGTCACACGACAACATGTGGGTGTCAATTCCAAGATTTTACGGACGATCATTGCCCCTGTTCAAACTCTGCGCGAAACTATTATGAAATTACAAGAAGATTCTCTCGAAGAAGCGAAAGCTCTGGAAGCAGAGAATGTAGATATTCAGAAATTAACTCCGTTGATCCATCCTCTTGAAAAATTGGAGAGATGTTTAGTCACCACAGTAGAGCAAGCAACTGGCGAAACATCTGAAGTTATTGAACAACTGCAGCCTCCAAAAGCGATCACGCTTCAACCTATTCTTGAAGAACTGAAGGAAAGCATCGTTACGGTTGAAGAACAACTAACGACGACTCCGGCATCTAGTGCAAAAATGGATCTTGCCGAGAGTATCAAACAAGCCATTGCAAAATTGAAATCAACCGCAGCAGCTGTACAACAATCGATGACGGCGCCAATTGAAATTACTGAAGAGATGAAGACAGAGAAGGTATCTGTTCTACAAAACTTCGCCAAGTCGGTTGAACAATTGCAAGAACATTGCTCGACTGCGGTGCAGCTGCAAAAGGAGGAGATGCAACGGGACAAGTCTAAAGCACAGAAAGCAAAAATGGTGAATGTGGATGTCCTTCAGAAAATCAGCAGCACTGTTCACACTTTGCGAGAGTCTCTTTCTCAGATAGAGGAAGAAAAATCTCAAGAAGTAACGGAATTAGAAATACCGAGAGATGAAGGAGTTAAATTGAAATTAGATGTGTTGATTGAACCACTCGGCGTCTTGGAGCAAGCTCTGGTGACAGCTATTCAGGAAGGCATAATGATTCCATCAGAAACCACAAAAGAAGCTAAACGTAACGAAATTCCACTAGAAAAATTGGATTTGCAACCTATGCTTGAACAACTTCAACAATCGATCGTTGTCGTCCAACAGCAGGCTAGTGAAGTTGCAGCATCGGCTGACGTTGAGGTTCTGGCTCTCGCGATGGCGACAGTGAAGCCTTTGGAGGAACTGAAGATCACCATCGCAGCAATTCAAGAAATCGGAAAGACTGAGGTACACGAAACGGAGGAAATGAAAATCGATGAGCAATCGCGCTTGGAAGTTTTCGCCAAGTCAGTAGAGGAATCAGGAAAACAGTTGCTGGCTGTAGCCAAGCAAGAAGCTAAGAAAATCGCTGAGGTTCGAAAGGAGAAAAAGATGACCGAGGACTTCGTGAAGACTGTGGTCACGCCGATCAACGAATTACAAAATGCGATTTTGGAAATAGACAAACAGAGCAAGGAGTCAGCGAAGGCGACCGAGAAAGAGGCTATAATCTTCTTGAGCATTGTGCAACCTTTGCAACAGCTGAGGGAATCATTCTTGTCAGCGATGCATGAGCAGCATATGCCGATTCCTGTTTTGCAGAAGCTCCCTGTGAAGACTACAATGCAAGACCTTAATAAGCACGTGACAGAAATTCAAGAACAGTTGGTGCTCGTTAAGGAAGCGCTAATTCAAACGGGGAGCACAGAAGATTTGTCTGTGATAAAGAATGTCGAGCGATCCCTCAGCGATCTTAGGACATCCGTGGCAGTGGTGCAACAGTTGACAGCGATAGAGGCACCTGGCCAGCAAGTCTTGGACGTGGAGAATATTTCAGCGTTGCAAGCGTTCGGGAAAGCAGTGGAGGAGTTCAAGAAACACTGTTCTGTCATCGTCTCTAAGCCTGCAGTGATCTCTGCGATCACTGGAACAGTGAAGCAGTCAATGAGATCAGAAGGCATCATCGTACCCAGCAAGCTGCTGCAGGAGTCCGTCTCTATGATCGAAGAAATGAAGACGCAGGAAGCAACAATGCTAGAAACAGAGACTAAGCAGCCTGTCACAGTGTTGAGCATCCTTATGCCTCCTCTTCAACAACTGGAACAGTCGTTTGTAGCTGCTATCCAAGGTGAACACGTTGTGGAACAAACTGCAGTGACTCTAGACGACCAGGTGTCCTTTGAAGCGACGAGTCTGCACCCGATACTGGAGGAAGTCCAGAAGTCGATCGCTATTATTCAGGAACACATTCTAGCTGAAGGTGTGCACAGTTTATCCGAAACGGAAGAAACTTCCCAGCTGCAGATGATGGCGCAGACGCTGACGGACTTGAAGACCTCGGCGGCAGCTATACAGCAAATCTCCCAGGCCGCTCCAGAGTTCACCGATGAGCTGTCCAAGGCCGACAGCGTCTCGGCTTTCGAAACCTTCGCTCAATCCCTTCACGACCTGGTGGAACGTGTGGCTACGATCGGCCATCAGCAGATCATCATCGAACCAGCGGCGGACACCATCTCCGAGGATGTCTCCTCTTTGAAGACCTGGGGTGACATTATCGAAGAGCCGAACGTCCAGGTCACCGAGGCCATGGTGGTCGATCAGGGCACGATAGAATCGCCAACAGAGATCGCTCTGTCCCTTTCCGAGGACGAAGCTCAAGTCCTGAAGGGACTAGCCAAACCTCTCAGCGAACTTAGAGAGTGTCTAGCTCTGGTCGTTGAGGAACACAAGACGATGGACGCTAATGAAATGACTATAGCGTTGTCGGAGAAGGACGATCTCTCGTTGCTGAAGACGATGGCGCAGCCGTTGTTAGAACTGAAAACCGCGGCTGCCTCTGTCATCCATGAACAGACTGCCATCGAGTCTGCTAGAGAAAAATTATTTGGCACTGATCGTAAAGAAGAGGCCACTCTCAATCCCTTGATCGAACCCCTTGAGGAGCTTTGCAAGTCCATAGCGCTGATTCAGGATCACATACTCGTTGAGTCAGCGGAGGAACGACCAGCTGGTGAAACGTCATTGCTGACAGCTTTGGTGGAGCCACTGATCACGCTTCAGAGGAGCATCTCTGTGTTAGAGGAACGTGTACTGTCACCGGACGTGGTCTCGCTACCTGAAGAAACGAACTGGATCAGCGAGTGTCTAGCAGTTCCTCTACAGGAGATAGAGAAGTCCATAGCGGAGATTCACGAATGCATTGTCATGGAGTCGGAGCCCATAGTTGAAGAACAGTTGTCCAAGATTGAAATGATCGATTGGGCTGTGGTTGAGAAACTGGTACCTCCAGTTGAGACGATGAAAGCTGTGATCATTGGTATGAAGGAAATCGTTGCTGAAAAGGAAGATGAAGTTGAATATAACCTGGTGAAGACGTTGGTTAAGCCTTTGTCTGAAGTGCACGAGAGCTTCTTGGCGCTTAAGAACAAGACGGATTTCACTGCTGAAGAAGAAGAAGCCAGCATAGACGCTATAGTAGACTCTCTATCGAGTTTGGAGAAGAGTATATCGTTCATCGAAGAACAATCTAGTATGAGCGATCAAGATACGGGTATAATCAATAGCTTGGCTGAACCTTTGATGCTGTTGAAGAATTCGATCATGACCGTGGACGAATCCTCGACGGTGTACCTTGAAAATCTGGGACAACCGTTGAAGAATTTGCAAACTGCATTGGAGACTGCTTCGATCGAGCAACGCGAAAGAGTCCAAAGAAAGAAGAAGACAGCAGTTTCAGTGGAAGAGGTTGTGAGAATTTCCACAAAAATTACGATTTCCATTAACGAGATAAACGTCGCGATCGATTCTATTAATCGTAAGATCGAAAGTTACAAGGATTTATTGGGTCTCGAGATTCAGATTGTGAATGAAGCATTGAAAACTTTGATGACGCCGCTCGAAGATCTTAAGGAAGCGATTCAACGTGTGCAAACGAGTAAAGGAGTTGAAGAATCATCGATGAAGTCTCTTCAAAAGATTCAAAAAGCTATTAGCATTATTTGTCAGCAAACGGCTGATAAACCTGTAGCCGAATCTCCACATTCGGGCACAGCTGACATAATTGGTGTGTTGAGATCATTAGCACCGAGTTTGTATCAATTAGAAACGTCGACCAAGACGGTTGAAACACTGTGGAAAGAAAATTTGACTGGTGAAGGGTTGGTAGAATTGGAAATGCCTATTGTGAACTTGATGGACACGGTGAACGTATTGTGCGACAACTTGCTGAGAATGGAGGTTGTATGGGTCACTGATGAAGAAAAGAAGAAGGAGAAAAAGAAACAGGAGGTCACGCAGGAAGAGGAAGAAGAACGTCAGCAAAAAGAAGAAGCTGAAAATTTAAAGGTTGAAGAGGAACGTAAAAAGCAAGAAGAAGAGCGTGGAAAGAAGGAAGAAGAAGAACGTAAGCAGAAGGAAGCGGAAGAACGTAAGCAGAAAGACGAAGCTGAAAAGTTGAAGATTGAAGAGGAACGTAAGAAGCAAGAAGAAGAAGAACGTAAGCAGAAGGACGAAGCTGAAAAGTTGAAAATCGAAGAGGAACGCAAAAGGAAAGAAGAAGAAGACCATAGAATGAAGGAAGAAGAAGAACGTAAGCAAAAGGACGAAGCTGAAAAGTTGAAGATCGCAGAGCAACGTAAAAAGAAAGAAGAAGAAGAGTGTAAAAAGAAAGAAGAAGAAGAGCGTAAAAAGATGGAAGAAGAAGAGCATAAAAAGATGTTAGAAGAAGAACGTAAGCAAAAGGACGAAGCTGAAAAGTTGAAGATTGAAGAGGAACGTAAAAAGCAAGAAGAAGACCGTAGAAAGAAGGAAGAGGAAGAACGGAAGCAAAAGGATGAAGCTGAAAAGTTGATGATCGAAGAGGAACGTAATAAGAAAGAAGGAGAAGAGCGTAAAAAGAAGGAAGAAGAAGAACGTAAGCAAAAGGCCGAAGCTGAAAAGTTGAAGATCGAAGAGGAACGTAAAATGAAGGAAGAAGAAGAACGTAAGCAAAAGGACGAAGCTGAAAAGTTGAAGATCGAAGAGGAACGTAAAAAGAAGGAAGAAGAAGAACGTAAGCAAAAGGACGAAGCTGAAAAGTTGAAGATCGAAGAGGAACGTAAAAAGAAGGAAGAAGCTGAAAAGTTGAAGATCGAAGAGGAACGTAAAAAGAAGGAAGAAGCTGAAAAGTTGAAGATCGAAGAGAAACGTAAAAAGAAGGAAGAAGCTGAAAAGTTGAAGATCGAAGAGGAACGTAAAAAGAAGGAAGAAGAAGAACGTAAGCAAAAGGACGAAGCTGAAAAGTTGAAGATCGAAGAGGAACGTAAAAAGAAGGAAGAAGCTGAAAAGTTGAAGATCGAAGAAGAACGTAAAAAGAAGGAAGAAGAAGAACGTAAGCAAAAGGACGAAGCTGAAAAGTTGAAGATCGAAGAGGAACGTAAAAAGAAGGAAGAAGAAGAACGTAAGCAAAAGGACGAAGCTGAAAAGTTGAAGATCGAAGAGGAACGTAAAAAGAAGGAAGAAGAAGAACGTAAGCAAAAGGACGAAGCTGAAAAGTTGAAGGTCGAAGAGGAACGTAAACAGAAGGAAGAAGAAGACCGTAGAATGAAAGAAGAAGAAGAGCGTAAGCAAAAGGACGAAGCTGAAAAGTTGAAGATCGAAGAGGAACATAAAAAGAAAGAAGAAGAAGAGCGTAGAAGGAAGGAGGAAGAAGAACGTAAGCAGAAGGACGAAGCTGAAAAGTTGAAGGTAGAGGAAGAGCGTAAAAAGAAAGAAGCGGAAGAAGAAAAGGTACGTAAGCAGAAAGAGGAAGCCGAGAAATTGAAAATAGAGGAAGAACATAAGAAGCAAGAAGAAGAAGACCGTAAGAGGAAGGAGGAAGAAGAAGAATGTAAGAAGAAAGCAGAAGAGCTGTTAAGACAGAAAGAGGAAGAGCTGAAGCAGCAGAAGGAAGCTGAAAAACTGAAATTGGAGGAGGAAAAACGTAAGAAGGAAGAAGAACAATTGAGACAAGAAGAGGCCGAACGCAAGAAGAAAGAAACAGAAAGATTGAAGCAGATGGAAGACGAGCGTATGAAAATGGGAGAAGAGCTGAAGAAGAAGGAAGAAGCTGAGAAATTGAAAGAGGAAGAAGAGCGAAAAAGAATTGATATAGCCAAGAAAGAAGAAGAGCAATTGCAACAGGAAGCAGTGGAACGCAAAAAAATAGAAGAGACTGCAAAGTTAAAACAGGAGGAAGAGCGAAAACAGATAGAGGAAGAACAAAAGTTAAAAGATGAAGCGGACCGTAAACGACAGGAGGAGGAAGAAAAAGTAAAACTGAATGAGGAACGAATGAAGAAAGAACAGGCTGAAAAGCTGAAGTTGGAAGATGAACAGAAAAAGAGACAAGAAGAGGAGAATGAAAAGCAGAAAGAGGCTCAGAGACTGAAAGAAGAGGAACGCAAGAACAGAGAGGAGAAAGAGAAACTCAAACAAGAAGACGAAAAGCGTAAACAACAACAGGAAGCTAAGAAATTAAAAGAAGAGGAAGAACGTAAGAAGGCTGAGGAAACAGAAAAGCTTAAACTGGAAGAACAGAAACGTAAACAAGAGGAGGAAGCAAAGAAACTGAAAGCGGAAGAAGAACGTAAGATAGAAGAGGAAACTAAGAAACAAAAGGAGGAAGAACAAAAACGTAAGCAGGAAGAGGAAGCTAAGAAACTAAAAGAAGTGGAAGAACGTAAGAAAGAAGAGGAAACTAAGAAACAAAAGGAGGAGGAACAAAAACGTAAGCAGGAAGAGGAAGCTAAGCAACTGAAAGAGCAAAAACGTAAGCAGGAAGAGGAAGCTAAGAAACTAAAAGAAGAGGAAGAACGTAAGAAGGCTGAGGAAACAGAAAAGCTTAAACTGGAAGAACAGAAACGTAAACAAGAAGAGGAAACAAAGAAACTGGAAGAAGAAGAAAAGCGAAAACAAGAAGAGGAAGCTAAGAAACAAAAGGAAGAAAAGAAGAAGCGTAAGAAAGAAGAGGAAGCTAAGAAACTAAAGGAAAAAGAAGAAAAGCTTAAACTGGAAGAACAGAAACAGAAAGAGGAGGAGGAGAAACGTAAACAGGAGGAAGAAGCTAAGAAACTTAAAGATGAACAAGAACGTAAGAAGAAAGAGGAAACTGAAAAGCTGAAGAAGGAAGAAGAAAAGCGTAAGCAAGATGAAGAAGCTAAGAAACTGGAAGAGAAACGTAAACAGGAGGAGGAAGCTAAGAAACTGGAAGAGAAACGTAAACAGGAGGAGGAATCTAAGAAACTGGAAGAGAAACGTAAACAGGAGGAGGAAGCTAAGAAACTAGAAGAGAAACGTAAACAGGAGGAGGAAGCTAAGAAACTGGAAGAGAAACGTAAACAGGAGGAGGAATCTAAGAAACTGGAAGAGAAACGTAAACAGGAGGTGGAAGCTAAGAAACTAGAAGAGAAACGTAAACAGGAGGAGGAAGCTAAGAAACTGGAAGAGAAACGTAAACAGGAGGAGGAAGCTAAGAAACTGGAAGAGAAACGCAAACAGGAGGAGGAAGGTAAGAAACTGGAAGGGAAACGTAAACAGGAGGAGGAAGAAGCGAAGAAGCAGCAGAAAGAAGAAGAAAAATCTAAACAAGACAAAGAAGCGAAGAAGCTAAAAGAGGAAGAACGGAAAAAGAAAGAAGAAGCTGAAAAACTGAAGCAGGAGGAAGACAAACGTAAACGGGAGGAGGAAGCAAAGAAACTTAAAGAGGAAGAAGAACGCAAGAAGAAGGAAGAAGCTGAGAAATTAGAACAAGAAAAGGGTGCACGTAGAATATCAGGAGAACGCAGAAAATCCAAAGACGAAAAGAGACGTAAGAGTGAGCAGGAAGCAAAGCTGAAACAGGAAGAGGAGGAACGCCATAAGAAACTAGAGGAAGAAAAACTGAAACAGGAAGAGCGGAATCTCAGACTGGAAGCAGAGTCAAAGCTGAGGGAAGAAGAAGAAAAGACAAAGAAAGCAGAAGCTGAGAAACTGAAGCAGGAGGAAGAGAAGCGAATTAGGAAGAAAGAAGAAGCTGAAATGTTGAAACATGAGGAGGAGGAACGTAGAAGAAAGGAAGAGGTTGAGAGACGGAACAAGGTGGAATCGGACAAATTGAAGCAAACGGAGGAGAAACTTCGGAAGAAGAAAGAGAAACGAAAACTGGAGCAAGAGGAAGAGGAAAGGAAAGAGAGGGAAGAAGCTGAAAGACGGAAGAAAGAACAGGAGCAGAGAAAGAAGGAACGAGAAGAGCGCGCGAAGAAAGAGGAAGAGGAGAGAGCAGAACGCGAGGAAGAAGAGCGCGTAAGAAAAGAAAAGAAGGCTCGATTGCGGAAGGAAGAGGAGGATCGCAGGAAAGCCGAGGAAACTGAAAGATTGCAGAAAGAAGAAGAACGAGACGCGCAGAGACGCGAAGAAGCTAAGCGTCGGCGAGAAGAACAGGAGAGACAAATCAGACAGGAAACAGAGAGAATAAGAAAAACCGAAGAGGAGCGGATCAGAAGAGAAGAGGAGACTCGCGAGCGCAGGAGGCAGGAGCGTGAACACAGAAGACACGAAGAGGAGCAAAAATTATTGAAAGAGGAAGAAGAGAGGTCGCAGAGGGAGGAGGAACGTAGAAGAAAGAGAAAAGAAGCTGATCGGCAATGGAAGGAAGACGAGGAGACTATCAGAAGAAAGCAGGCTGAACGAATTGAAAGGCGAAGGGCTGAAGAACGTCAGAACAGGGAAGAAGCTGAACGTCATAGGAGAGAGGACGAAGAAAGAAGACACAGAAGAGACACGGACAGACAGGCTAGAAGGGACGAAACGGTGAAGGCGCTGAAGGAAGAGGAAGAGCGAACAAGGAAACGGCTGGAAGAAGAGTCCTCGAGGATTCGAAAGCGAAGACAAGAACAGCTGATAGACGACAGCTGGTCCAGGCTACGACAAAGCGAGTCGGATCAGCTGTTACGAAAGATTACAGACGACACAAGAATCTCGAGACCTAAAGGCATCTCTTATGATGTCGAATTTTGGAGGGACCGACGCGATAGGACCTATAGACATGATTCTGGCTTCGAATCTGCGCTGTCGAGCACTGCTAGGTCGTACAGCTGGAGAGACTCGTTGACTTCTTTGACCAAGAGGAGGACCGACGATTTTCTCGATTATAAATTGAGGGACTCATCTATGGAAAGGTACTATTTTGACACAGGTTCGTACTACAGAAGAAGGAGAAGGAGGGATGACAGAATCAGCAGAGCCAGGTCCATCAGTTTACTGAAATATGAGGACTATTCGACTGGCGATAGTGACTTTAACATTTCAGCTAGCTCGTTCAGACCACCACGGTATAGCAGACCGAAAACTACATCTCGCACTGACCTCGATGGGTCGAGTGTCTCGTTATACGTGCCTTTTAGCACGGATACGGTACGAATTTTCATGAAATTGTACATTAACCCTTCAGTTCTATTAGTTCTATTAACCTTTCAGTTCTGTAGACTACAAAGTGTGGTTAAAAAACATTAGAAAATGATTTATAATATTCAAATGAACTCTTCTTTGTAGATGGTACCACGCGAGAAGGGAAAGAAACCATCATTCTGTACAAGATTAACCAACAGAACGGTAGGAGTTGGTATGAGAACCAGACTAACGTGCACCGTGCTTGGATATCCAGAACCAAGAGTACACTGGACAAAAGACGGCGAGAAGCTCGAAATCACATCGAGTCGATATCGAACTCGGTTTGACAACGGTATGGCTTATTTCGAACTGCATGAAGCGCTCCCCGAAGATTCCGGACTGTACACCTGTGTTGCCGAAAATGTTCACGGAATTGCAACCACCGAATCCACATTAAAAATTTACCCCGATTTCCAACCAGCACTGTCACCCCCTACCTTCACAAGATCAATTAAAGGTAAGTACACAAAGTGTAGACCAAAGGGAAGATATATTATTCGATACAATGAAGAAAACGACGTGATACGCTCGAAGGAATCACAAAAAAGTAACAAAACAGTTTTTGAATCATATAGTCTTTTAGAGTGTTACAAATCCAAACAAAATTTTAGAAGTAAACCACCTTTGTCGTATACGTATAGAACATACGTATAAAACAATAAATTAACTTTATTTGGCCCTATGACGCAGACTTAACACTGTCTTTACACGCCAATCGTTGCTTATTCTACTGATTTACATATTCATTAATAAATTAATAATACCACGCTCGCGTTGTATGTCAGGACAATTTTTATATTTTTTAACTGGTCAAAATCAGTTAGTAAAGTCACACATCGAAATAATATTAGCCATATTATGTCATTAATAATATAATCAAGTAAACGTATTATGATTATTATATTGATTAAAAATGTCAGAACCTGTCGAAGTATCCAATACATTATTGTTGTAAATAACACGTTAAAATAAACGAAAAATGAATTGGAGTTTTGAAAGTGAATAATAATAATCCCTACACAAACGGTGATTAATAAAATTGATGGCCAGTTTTTAATCAGTTGAAAATAATGCATCACTGTTCTTAAATTCATTCTTGATAATATTTTTTGTGTACACCATGTATAATTTACCATTCCTTCCATTATATTTCTGCAATTGAAATGCCACATTTTTCAGACACTTATCGACCTACGGACAACGAATTGATACTGGAGTGTCGAGTGCGTGGCAATCCTACACCACTTATTTCCTGGCTGAAAGACGGTTGCATCCTTCAAGGCGATCGCTACAAGCAAAATTACCTGGACGATGGAATTTATCGGCTAGAGATTGCTGCACCTAATTCCTCGGACAATGGACGTTACATATGTAGAGCCATGAATGACCTTCGCACGGAAGAAATAGCCCATGTGGTTCAGTTCGATGGTATAACCTAAATATTCTATCAGCTTTGTTTATAGAATTCAACCCTTTGCACTCCAATGTTGACTACCGTTTGACATTTATAAATTGTTCGTTTAAATGTGCATTTTATTTTATACCATTCATTTAATGTTACATAAGCAATATTCACATTTAGTTATTTCAAATATTATTAATGAAAAAAATGTACCAAAATTAATACCAATCAAGAAACTATCTTTTGAAGTACATTTTTAATGAAACACTTAAAACGATAGGAATTCGTTCGGAATAAAATTGAAAAAAAATTTGGAGTGCAAAGGTGTCACTTTATAGCATTATATAATAATAGTTAACAATTATTATATATGTAACAATGTTTATTTTTAAGAGCGCATTCGGCGAACCGCAGGCAGGCATCACGACATTTTTGACGACCACTTCAGCACTGATATCTTCAAGAAGTCATACTTGTCCAGTCATTTACCCGATTATAGCATTGCCGCCCAAATTAGAGCGAAAGGTATTTTTATCAATAATACTTTTCAACAAAATTTATTATCATTAATGCTACTGTCGGTTCTCTTCTTTTATTGTAATAATACAATGAATAGTGTTCAATTTGTATTTTATTATTATTCTCTTATTCTAATTTTTAAGTAATGACTCAAGAAAATTCTCGGATTAGTTACTATTATGGTGCTTATATTTTTTACAATTATGGTATAACTGTCAATGAATACCTATGAAAGAACTAACATAAATAGAAGTCTATGAAATGAAAATAAAATAAGTAATGTCTTCATTTTCACTCTACTAACAAGGGAAGAACCCCAAGTGTCCGCATTCGATTTTGATAATTTTTCGTAAGATGATGGTATTTGGATCCCTAATTATGTATGCAAAATATTAGGTGTAGTTGCTCAATAGTTTAAAAGATATAAACAATTAAAGTTTCATACCTTATTGATGTACCATGATTTGAGCTGTAGTTTTCGAAGTTCCATTGTTTATATCTTTAAAACTATTGAGTAACTACACCTAATATTTTGCATACGTAATTAGGGATCTATATACCATCATCTCACAAAAAATTGTCAAAAACGAAGTCGGACACTTGGGGTCCTTCCCTTGTAAGATCTTTAATCCATTAGGAATCGAATATCAGACGGTAAAAAAATTGTTACAAATGATATTATACAATTCATATAATTATTCAATTACATCTTCTTAAATACAATTTATTTTATATGAAAATTGCAGATTATTAAATATAATTTATTCTAAAAGATTTATGTAAACATTACAGTAGATTCTAAATGTATTTGACCACTAGAATCTGGAAGAGAAGTTATCACAATTTAAATATCGGAAAATTTTCAAAAATTGAAAATTTAGTTTTCAATTACCTTTTTGTATCTACTGTAAAGGAGTAAATAACTATTACTATAATACAGGAAATGTGTGAGTGCAATTATAATTATAACGATTGATACAGGCGCATCTGCACCGGAAGTAAGATGGTTCCGAGGCGACAGAAGAGAACCAATTTCCATTTCAAAAGCGAAGGCATTCACAGACTTCGGTCTTCACACTTCCTTCGTATCGGAGATTTCTGAATCTGAGAGTGTTTCGATCATATCGAAATATTTTGGACACATAGACAGCACGAGTACAATGGATATCAAATCATCAGTCACAATGGACTCCGGAAAACCCGCCATGTTCATTTCGAGACCCGCTGAAAAATCGATCACCGTTACCACCGGAGAAGATGTTAGCGTATCATTTAGGTGCGCTGGAAATCCCAAGCCTCGAGGTAAAAGAAACACAAAGGATCAATCTAGTTTACAAGTCAAATTTTAGAGGATTATTTCATATATTTTTCAAGTCTACAGTCGATGGTTAACCTTTTAACTGAGAATGACGAGTTGACTCTATCGCCTATCGAAAATTTGTCATACTCTTCTTCATGCAACAAGTAATTCTTTCACTTGGTTGTGTTATAATTAGACTGCGGATCTTTATACAAAATAAAAATGTTCTGCATTGATTGTGGGAAGCAGGAATACAGTAAATTCTCTATAGCCGCAAACGCCTCGGGGGGATTGTTTGCATCTATCGATCTTGGTCCTACTTTTTTCGAGCTTCAAAGGCCGAGCCGAACGTAGAGAAGGACAGCGCGTGTAACGTGAGACCACGCGCGGGCCTTCGAACTGTGCCGGCGACTGCGACTCTCCGCGTCTCTTTCGTTCATATACGCTGTCCTTCCTTGCGTTCGAAACTCTCATCGTCAATTAAACCACTAAATTCAGTTCATATTATATCGTGTTTGGTATCATTTTGCATTAGAAAAATGCCAGGAACATGTTGGTGAAAGTCCCATGAAAAAATAATGGAAAATAAAGAAGATAGAATTTTGGTATAACGTTATGATGACTCACGGGCGTTTGAACTGTGCCGACGACTGCGACTCTCCGCGTCGCGTTAGTAGTGGTTCACACCGATATACCGAGCCGAGATCAGTGTATTGAGTTGGAGGGGATATTTTATTTGCGACTATCGTACACGCCCTATTTGCGACTATAGAGAATTTACTGTAATATGAAAATTGATTTCAACCCTTAATGACTTCGTTACATTGAAAACAACGTTACAATCTTCTTAAATTTTTCTAATCTTCTACTGTTTTATATTTCGCCCAACCAATGTCTTCATGGATCCGCAGTCTACTTATAATATTCATATTAGTATAAACTGTGTCGTACTTACGTTGATTGTGACAAAATTTTCCCCATGTCAATTATATTTATTTTACGTTGCGTCTCCCTAAATGTTCATGATTGAAAAGACACCCGCTCGGTTATAGGGTTAAGGATTTTTTAATACATCTTGCAACAGTAATACTAATTTCAATCACGAACCAACGAGTCACGGCATGTAACGCAATCTATTGAGTTGGCAAGAATGTAATTTCGGTATTTTAAGGTGAAATAAAACCCAATTTTTTTATTCAAGTAATGAACTTTAATCAATAAAATATTTTCCAACCCAATAATCATTTCGTTTGGAATTATGTAAGAATAGATTTTCAACCAATTTTGGAACATCATAATTATTGAAAATCCTATATTAATCGACTGTTGATGTGTATTAGAATTTTTTACTTGAACTTTTCCTGTGATATCTAACTTTGAACGTCTATTTTTCATTTTTCAGTGACTTTGATGAAAGGACTGAGAGATATCACCAGCGGCCCTAGATCTTACAAGGAAGTCATTGATGATTATGTCAGGTTAACCTTGAAGAGGGTGACACCTTCAGACGAGGGTACTTACTGCATACTTGTGAAGAACAGACATGGATGCGATAGAAGTTTCTTCTCGATCAAGGTAAGTGAACAGTCGTGAAAGTTTAGGTTTTTCGGGATAGAGTTGTTTATGGTTCTGAATTGTTCAGGTAAAACAGCGTGCCAGGTCATTGACCCCGGACTGGAGTACCATGAGCAGCCGCACCGACACCGGAAGTCTTATGTGTCTGTCAACTGAGAGTCGTGACGATGAGGTGCCCTACATGAAAGGTAAGTTCTTTAATTTCACTATTATTTGTGGTAATAATATGTCGACATTAATCGTTAATTAACGGACTGTAGAGCGTTGTGCATAATTGCTCGGAGCCATTTCCGATGAGACTGGTCGAAATTAACAGCCGATTGCAGCGCCATCTATTGATTCATCTATTGAATTTTGTAAACACATCTTTCATCTATTTTCACACCAAATTTCTTAGCATTTCAATTGTTCTGTCAATAGCTACGACATTATAACTAACCGTCCACTGTGTCAGTCTGTCGAAAAATCGCTATGGAGCAAAGAGCGAATATCAAGTTTTGTTTTAAGTTGGGCATTTTAAAAAAAGCATCATAACGCTCGACCACCCACCGTACTCGCCTGATCTAGCGCCGTGCGACTTCTGGCTATTTCCTAAACTCAAATTAGCGTTGAAGGGGAACACTTACAGTACGATTCCTACCATCCAGAAGGCTTCGACCGACATCCTGAAAGCTATTCCGGCCCCCGAGTACCAGACATGCTTCGACAAGTTTTATGATCGGTTTCAACGCTGTGTTGACTTGGAGGGGGATTATTTCGAATAAATACGATGGAAGAAATGCACTGTAGGGCGTCTTCTTTTTTATTTTTGAGCAGTCTCATCGGAAATGGGACAGACTGTGTATTTTCATAGATTGATAAGCATACTAGATAGACAGATAGTTTAAAATCCAGGTCCTGGCTATTGTTACGGATAGAGAACAGATTCCGTTCGACTTTCTCACAGAAAACTCTTCAGGATCGTCTCTGGCGGGAAGCGTCCTAGATAACCTTTCATATCATAGTTGAACCTTTTAACGAGGACCGAGCTCTGGCCCGATTTAATTGGAAGTGATAAAACTAGAGTTATTAGTCTGGCCCTAAGTGCGATTAGATTATGAACAGAGCATTCCATTCATTGTAAGGGTATATAAACCCTTAGATTCTTACTCTCGGGGGCTAGTATTTTCGTAGACACGAATCGCGTCACGTCGTGCTGCATCTCGTAGAGTGAACTTGTTAGTTAGATCGGGCTAAAGTTCCCCTTCGTATCAAAGTCAACCATATAGATTCCGCGAGTTCGGTTTAAAATCTATAATGCCTCGTACAGGCTTGAACATTTCGACGAACAGCGCGGCGAACCCACTGATATATATACTATGAATAAAATACAGGGTGTCCCAAAATTCCTTCAACAGTCGGAAATGGGAGGTTCCTGAGATCATTTGAAGCAACATTTTCCTTTACAAAAATGTTATCCGCGGCTTTGTTTAGGAGTTATTAACGAAAAATACGGACCAATCAGAGCGCGACCTAGACGCGAATTGGCACAGTCGGCCAATAGACAATTGGCGCGCCGGGCCGACAGTCCCAACTCGCGTCTAGATCGCGCTCTGATTGGTCCGTATTTTTCTTTAATAACTTCTAAACAAAGCCGCGGATAACATTTTTGTAAAGGAAAATGTTGCTTCAAATGATCTCAGGAACCTCCCATTTCCGGCTGTTGAAGGAATTTTGGGACACCCTGTATACTATGGATTCGGGCCCTAGCCACGTCGGGAATTGATCGTAGAATACAATGCCAGCGCCGCAAGTGAGTGCCAGGTGTACTGTATCCCCCGTACTCCTCTTCACCTCCGTGATCCTCTATACTTTGCCATGTGTTTGCATCCCTTTAGATGGCGCTGCCTTTCAATCGAGTTGATTGGACGCATTCGAACACCATGGTGTCGATGGCACTCACTTGCGGCGCTGGCAGTGTATTCTACGAGCAATTCCCGACGAAAAGCTGTGCAGCTGGCTTATGGCAATACCGCATCCATAGTATATATATGTATATATATATATCAGTGGGCGAACCCGGCAATTCGGCGAACATTTCGACGAACATTATGCCTCGTACAGACATGAACCGCGAACGCGCATTTCGACAAACATTTCGACGCGGCGAACGGCAAACGGAACGGATTTTTACTATTTCCAGAATTTCTTCCATACAGCTATGGGAGCTGCAGCGGCGTATATGTACTACAGAAAGAAATCCAGAAAATGTTGGCAGTTTATTGAGTGAATTAAAGTTTCAAAGTGAAATGTTCAGGTCTGTACGAAGCATTAAATACATTAGATTCGAGATTAAATGACTTGAATTTTTGGAGATGTTATGGCACTTCGACGAACATTTTTATGAACGGTGCCACGAACGCCGCCGCCCGCATTTCGGCGTGCGTTCGTGCGCGCGGTGGATCCATCAGCTCTGGGAATGACGGCGCGCACGAACGCGAACGGGTAGCACTTGCAAATCTGTTTGCAGGACAGATAGCATATCCTAAACATTCATAATATAAAGACAAAATGTCATGAAATAGAAAGACATTCATAAACAAAGACATCGGTGATTTAAATTATCTCAAAAAATTATATCTCTACTTCCTAATTTGTTTCAAATTATTAAAGAGGCCCCTGCTATGAAAGCATTGCATTTGTTTAAAACAATTGTAACGACTCAGATAAACGACACGTCGGCTATGAAAGATTTCATAAAGATAAAGGTGATGAAAGATTAATACATATATGACTAGAGGGAGTAAAAATATATGGTATTAATCTTAATAAATTTAAAATGATGAATAACATTATAATTGTTAAGAAAATGATAATATTAGATATATTAAAAATCAAAATATACTTAAACGTAAAGGTTATAATCAATGTGACCAATTAAGTAGTAATAAAGGAATAAATATTACTAATCAATTTAAAGATAAGAAATTATGGTGTTAGTAGAAGTATCAAAAATTGAAAATAAATTTAGTGTCATTTAAATTTTAAAAAATTAATTATTTTTTTATTAATTTAGGATATTTTTTAATAGATTTAGTTGAAGAAGAAGTCATTATAGGATTAAAATATAATATTGATACATATAATTATAATAGTATAAATTAATAATAAGGTTCAATAAAAGAACAATATCATTAGTTTTGAGTCCGGTGAAGTAAAGTTTACCCCCGCAACGCCACAAATTTTGATAATCGAATTAACAAATGTTTAGGAGTCTACGGAAACAATTTTGAGCACTTATTATGATACGCTTCGCAAATCTCTCTATTGTAGCTATTTCATTATTCACATAAAATCGCAAAAATTTGTAAATTTTTGCTACTCAAGATCACGTCATGACATTGTAGACCATAAAAGTTACGAGGCGTAAGCTTTCAGTTAAATTAGATTAGTGTCAGAACATTGTTATTTTACGAAGCATATTGACAGACGCGAACGCATCCGAGTGTGAATGCAAAGCTGAAATAGTGCCAAATGTGACAGTTCTTTGACCAAGGCTTCACGCGTTTTAAAATACTGTAACATACTATGGCATAACGTATGTACACAGATCGAAACAACCGTATACCGTTTCATGTGTACGAAAGAAAAAATTCCTTGGCATGATTAAATAGGTACAATATGAACGCGAGGAAGCGTATCACAGATGTTGGAAAGATATCATGAATCCCGAATTAGAATCGTGTGAAGTATTCTCACACAAATCTCGGTACGTTCGAATCGAAATCAGTGTGTACAATTCTTCCAAAGTAGTTTCGTAACATTCCGCTTTTGTCTCGCGAAATAAAGATTATTAAAGAAGACTTTTTATTAAAATCAAATTATTAAAAATTATATATAAAATCAATTATTAAAAAGATTATTGTTAAACATTTCTTGTAATGGTAGTTACATATGGAAATATGTAGCATTAAAATATATATTTTAATAGTAGCACATATAATTACTATTGTGAAATAGATATTTCATTACGATATAATAAAATAATATTACATCAAATCGTAATATTTCACACAGTAGTATAATATTTAGAATAATGATATTGCAAATAATACATAGTACGTATTGCAAATAAGAGGTTTTTATCCTGTAACTTTTTATAATACCATGTACTTTTATCGATAATATAAGCATTAATTTTGTTTTACGTGACTGGAAATAATGTCGATAACATAAGACGGTTATTTTCTGTGTAAATAACTGGAAACATTATAGAAGAGTTTGCTTTAAACAAAACACTTTTCGAAAATAGTATCAATAATGAATTTTGTCATTTTCGTCAGTTCATTACATCTTCTACATTTCCATCTGATAATGAGTGTAAATAGTAAATAGTACATATTTTCTATTAATTGAAACATTTAATAAAATATTATTTCATGTAAGTATTAAATGAAATAGGATTTCCAAATAGTATTCACTTATGCAAATATTTCAATGTTTACTATTTTGTATCAAATTATTTCAAATTTTCCCCAGCCCTGCTTTTAGGCCATTTTAGATTACAATCTACGATCGAATAATCAACGTAAATACGATGTAATTTCTACTAACATCGATATTATGACGCCCAATACGGTGAAAGAATTGTTTTCTGAATTGAGAAGAAAATTACATATCTTCGACAGATGATAAAAAACACGAAGGTTAAAATTGTTTAACAATAAGGTGCTATTAGGATTAACAAAATCGAGTTGTCAACACAAACTACAAACAATTCTCTTGTGAGATAAATTCACCTGCAATCTTACGACAAACATTTCAGTAATAAAATAAGTTAGTGTAAATGGTTCCCAAGAGTTATAGTAACACAAATTTAATATTTAATACTAGGAAACGGTCGAAAATAAACAGAGGTAATTACTGGAGCATGTGGCCCCTTCGAAGTAGGCCGTCGATAAATAAACATCGGAGCACGGAATCCGTAATATTAGAATGCCCGATGAATCGGAAATTCTACATGAAATTTATACTTCAAGTTTATCAAGTGCAAATGTTTAAATCAAAAGAAAAAAAGTTTTATCAACCGTTACTGCCTTACTATCACAATGAAGCAGTCAGATAAATTCATCTAGTATTCATTACTAGATTACAGATTATGTAGACAAATAATTGTACAGGTCACTCCGTAAGGTCTAAAATAAAATAATATTGTATTTGCCAATTTCATAAGGCAAATTAAATACAATTACAGAGTCTTAGTTAATAAATAAGCTGCATAGATGTATGTATTTATAGTGCATACAAAATTATCAAAAAATGTTAGAATATATACACAGATTTTATTTGAAATCATTTCCATCGACTCATTTGAAATGCTCATAATTAGACAGCGAATTTTATGCATTTATGACAAAAATGAGTAGTTGCAATTTAAAACATTAAAAGAATTTAAAAGTACTGTTATATTATTTCCAACCCATTGAACATATTAACCCTTTCGGTCACGAATTATTTATTCCTGGAAAAAAATCATGGTTTCGCTAAGCATTTCTTTGAAAATATAAATGTTTAGTACATTACAAAATTTATTTAGTATGTCCTCATATGAGGACGCCATGACCGAAAGGGTTAAGAAAGAAAATAAATTTCTATTTCACCCCAGTTTGTTACAAATTAGGTAGAAAATTCTTATCTTGCATTAAGATCCGCTATCTACACATAATACAGGGTGTCCTAAAACTCCTTCAAGTCCGGGAAATGGGAGGTTCCTTAGGTCATTTGAAGCGACATTTTCCTTTGCAAAAATTACCGCCGCGGCTTTGTTTAGGAGTTATTAACGAAAAACACGGACCAATGAGAGCGCGACTTGGCACAGTCGGCCAATAGACAGTTGGCGCGCCGGGCCGACAGTGCCAGCTCGCATTTAGGTCGCGCTCTGATTGGTGAGATTGGTCTATGTTTTTCGCTAATAACTCCTAAACAAAGCCGCTGCGGCCATTTTTGCAAAGGAAAATGTCGCTTCAAATGACCTAAGGAACCTGCCATTTCCCGGACTTGAAGGAGTTTTGGGACACCCTGTAGAACTTGAAGCTTTAAGATGAAAAAATCGGAAGGATCCGAAATTTAAATGGAATAAAATGGTCTCGGCATCTGCTCTAGTTCGAGTTTTACAACTTTTCAAGATCCTACACGCTATAAATAGACTTCCGCAGTCTATTTATTACAATACAACATCGTGAACACTTGCGGTCACTGTAAATCACTCCCAATGCCATCCGCTGCGAGTGGCAACTACAAGCAACCTTCTGCAATAACAAATTACGATACTGTCATTTTCAAGCTTGGTCACAAACGGTAATTAATTCCGGGTCACGCGCGGGAAGTACGTGCGAACCACGACGTGGTTAACCCACCGACGGCTGAGGCTGGGTCTATTTTGACCCAGAGTATCAATAATGTCCTGCAATTCTAGAAAGATTAACTATAAGCAGTACCTTCAAAAGTATGTTTCAAAAAATTAATAAATAATGCAGTGAATCTAATTGTAACCACAACTTACTTCATGGTTGCAGTGATTAGTATTTCTTTGTCGTTTGTAATTTCTTCGGAAAAAAAGGAAGTTTATACAGGGTGGGGCACTATTAACAGGTCACCTGAATAACTCGCTTACTTTTGAAGATAGAAGAAAATGCATTAGACCAAACTTTCTTGATATCGAGGCGCTCGCAATCTGATATCATTAATTTTTTTATAGGTGGAGACGTTAAGGAGATATGAAGGTCAACTTCATTTTTCTTAATGGAATGAGGTATTTTTTAATACATCAATCGACGGAGGTGGACATTGGTTATAAAAAAGTACTAACCTATGTATGTCGAAAAGTTAGTAGTTCAGGAGATATTTCAATTTAAATAAAAATCTAAAACACCATTACTGTCGTACTGATCGTACGAATCTGACTCGAGGTTATAGCGCAAGTAGTGATGGAATCTGATTCACTTCGAACCGCTTCAATTCAATATTTGCGACAATAAATTCGAATCACTTGCAAGATAGTAGTTTGAAGCTTAGAACTCTTGGAACTCTTGGACGTCTTCAAAGTCTTCATTACCTTGAAAATCTTGAAAGACTTAAAACTTTGGAAGGTTTGTAAGAATTGGAACTCTTGAAATGTTACATCTATCACGAAACAATGATTACGTCATGTCAGCATTGGGATGAATAACAGTATGAACATACCAATATTATGAAAAGTATAACATTTGTTAAGACATTTATATATATAAAATTTTCAAGACTTCAAGACTTTCGAGAGTTTAAAGATTTTCAAGAGTTCCAAGAATTTCTGATTTCGGATATTCGAATAAATATCGAATTGGTTCGAAACTCTGTGGTGATCGATTTGTTCTAAAACTTGCAAGACAGAGTATTGTATGCCCATCACCAGAGCTGGGGAAAATAGTATATTAAATAGTAAATAGTAAATAATCCTATTTATTTTAAAGTATGTGTACAGGGTGTATAAAAAGTAATGGTCATCCGTCCTAGGGGTGAATCTACACCTCTGGATCGGTGGACATTTGTAAGAGAAACTTGCCGCAAAATTGTTTATAACAAAGAAAATTGTTGTTAAAATTTTTTTTACATCAACGCCTTCTGCTCATCGAGAAGAGAAAAAGTTTGAAAAGAGCCATAAGTCGCAAACAAATACTTATTGAGATATAAGCTGTTAAAGTTTTTCAAAATTTGATTGTGTGGAATTATACGTATAGACAAAAGCCTACTACACAGTCCACACGTCCGTGTCGATGAGACAGAACACACGATCATGTTCCGTCTCATCGACACGGACGTGTGGACTGTGTAGTAGGCTTTTGTCTATACGTATAATTCCACACAATCAAATTTTGAAAAACTTTAACAGCTTATATCTCAATAACTATTTGTTTACGACATATGGCTCCTTTCAAACTTTTTCTCTCCTCGATGAGTAGAAGGTGTTGATGTAAAAAAAACTTTAACAACAATTTTCTTTGTTATAAACAATTTTGCGGCAAGTTTCTCTTACAAATGTCCACCGATCCAGAGGTGTAGATTCATCCCTAGGACGGATGACCATTACTTTTTATACACCCTTACAACTTTGAAAATAAAATATTTTATTTGATGCAGTAATTTTTGAAAATAAAATAATTTATTTGAGGCAGTAATTTTGTTGAAAATAGTATTTTATTTGAAGAATATTGAAAATATTTGTTTCTTAAATATTATTGCTGAAAATAATGGTTCGAATTCAATACATTTATGGGTGCGGTTTATCAGAGTACATAACAACGCAAAAAGTGAAATATTTTATTTCGTGTTGCTGATTGTTAAAATAGAAATATTTTATTTTGAGGTTCAGATAGTTAAAATCTTATTTAAAATACAATTTTCTTTAAGCAAAATAAAATCTAAAATATTAAATAGTATTTGAAATATTTGTTTCGCTAAATAATCCCCACCTCTGCCCATCACTAACAATAAGTGCAAGGGGTTAAGGATCGATGCACCATGAATTCGCAAATGATCAGCGGAAATAGGTGACACAATTCGACAAAGTGGTTCTCGCATAACGATAGACAAACACGAAACGACACCACCTACGTACACAGTTGCGAGTACACCTCTCGTCGGGTTATTTTTGTTTGGCTTGCTGATTCGTCTCCCTCCAACATCCCTCTCTGTCCACAAATTCAAAATTCAGTCAGCGTCGGGACACGAGTCATTTCGTATGCCCCACTTTTTTCGATCCTTGGGCAACGCGAAAAAACACCTTGACATTTTCGATTTCGCTCGAGGGACCCGTCCAGCGCGATAATTTTTCGAACAGCACGCGGCAATTCTTTTATCGTGTTTAACTTGTCTAATGACACTCGGGGTTTCACGTCCCCTTGCTGTCGATTCGAAAAACAGTTGGAAATGATCTGTCATTGAGGATGAAGCCCCACGACCATGGAATCGTCAACGGCGATCAACAATTGACGATTTCACGTCTGAGACGCTCGTGGTCCGATAAAGATTGTCTGATCGTCGAGTTTTTGGAATTTTTGTATGGACACAGAGGTTAGCCTGGAAGTCTGCAGGATTTGTTTCAAGGAGAACCGCATAGCGAGAATACGAAAAAGATAGTGAACTTCGAGAATTGTTGCTTGGAAAAGATGATTATATACCCATAAAGTTGTTCCGACCATTATTTATAAAAAAAGAGAAGAACGCGCGATTTGTTTTCAGTTGTTCTTGTTATAAAAGTGGGTAAAGACACCCTGTTTTCTATTTTTGTGGCGTCCGCGGAAGTGTTGCGTGTGTTTTTAATTAAGGCTTGTAATAATGAACATGTTGTAATAGGTAATAAATTAAGTCCCACCACATGATGTCCCCCTCGGTACTGAACAACTTTCATCTCGAACATTTTTGCGTACAATCAATATTTTTGGAAATATTCGTCTGTAACGATTTATAATGTTCTCCCTGTAGAATGGAATTATTCTAGGTCGGAAGAAATGTATAATTGTCGAGTTAAAATAGCTCCGAATGCAAAGGGTTAACCCTCATCCGTCCCTCATTTCACGAACTGAATCTGTCCCTCGGTGTCAAATTGACACAGTGATAAAAAAAATTGATAAAATAACAAGTGAAACAGCTACTTTTCGATGCTTTTTTCATTGAAATGGATGAGTTAACATTTAAATCTTAGGTTTCTGCAGTTATATGTTTCGCGTTAAAAAAATAGAAGTCACCAAGTTTCGGACAAATTTATCTACAAATAACAGAACAGTGTAACTTATTTCATGAAAACTATGTCAAATTGACAAGAGGGACGGATGAGGGTTAATGAATCCTTCGGGTTTCATCCCTTTATTTGTAGGAATTTGGGTTTGCGATTGAAAAAGAGTTAATTTTTTTTATCAATCACTATTGTAATTTGTGTACAGATGTCCCTGGCCCGATTAGCAGCGAGCCGGTTGTTGTTGATGGTGGCAAAAATTGGTTGTCATTAAGCTGGGGAAAAGCTGAACAAAAGGGACCTGCACGAGTCATTGCCTACAGGGTTGACGCTTGGTTGCTTGGTAGCGACGGTGGTGCACGATGGGTCGAGGTATTTATGTTTCGTCGATTACTATTCTATTTATGCAGCAAAGAGTAAATAATTTTGAAAAATAATGTTTTTGTTGAATCTTTTTCGGCGAATATGTATAACCCGATTATGTAAAACAGATTTGAATGCATGCACAAAGAGGTCATTACACGCAAGATTAATATTATTGTAAGCTATTATATTTGGCAGCTTGTCTGTCACATTTTCGAACTGTGTCCGTCCGTACAATGTTGTATCACTGCTAACCATTGCTAAACTTTTGTGCAACTTGCCAATTTTCAAGGAGTCGAGTAAGTAACACTTGTTTGCATCATACTTATTATGTCATTAAACGTTAACTTTTCCGATATCAATCAGAATTCACTTTTTATTCAACCAACTTAATTTAAGCCAGATGACTACACTATTGTTTTCCAATGCGTGAGGACCATTTTCTACAAGTTCACCTAAAATTGAATTTCGCACTTTCGATGATTTGACAATAAGATCCTCCCGGGTAATGAAACATTAATCCTCTGACATCCGTTTTAAGCAGGGATCATAACGGTTATAACCAAAAAGAAGAAAGACATAGAATAACAAGTATTTCATCGACTAAAATCGTATTGGGTACAAATAAGGATTATATGTAACCGAAAATTTTTTCTTTTGTTGGTAAATGTTATCGTTGAGAGAAATTCATTTCGATTCATATCACTTATAACAGTTATCAATAAGAGAAATTCATTTCGATCACTAATAACAGTAATTGATGAAGGACATTTGTTATCAACAGTTATCAACGAGAGAAATTTATTTCGATCGCTCATAACACTTATCAATGAGAGAAATTCATTTCGATCACTTATAACAGTTATTGATGAAGGAAATTTGTAATAGTTATTATTAAATAGTACAACTTTCAAATGGTAGACAATCAATTATTTCATAAATTTTTATTCGTTAAATTAAATGCTACAATCAAAATTTAATGTGACAAACAAACAGATTTTGTGTTGTTCTTATGGTCTGTTGATTCGTATTGTTGTACAAAACCTTCCCAATGAATTTCGAGGCTGTGTTTCCGTTTACGTCCATTTTCAGAATTTGATGGAATTTTGAAAATAGGTTCCTTTTTGACTAAAATGACGATTGCCAGAAGGATTTTGGCCGACTCGAAAAAAATTTTTTTATCTTTTCAATGTCGCGCTCTACCTTACCTACCGACTTTCTACTTTATGTTCGTGCTGTGCGCATGCGTCAGTATGATGCGACAGTTCGTCAACTGCTTTTAGAGTCGTATAGTTTTATAATGAATCATTTAAATTTGTTTTATATTATTAAAAAAATGAATGATTTCAATTCAGCACTAGAATGGGTGCGAGAACTTGGATTAATTTCTACGGAAAAATATTGTCGAAAACATAAAAATAAAATGATGTATGTTCAAGCAAGAGGAAAACTAGGTACCTTTCGATGCTATTAAACCGGAAAATATGCATACGAAAATCCAGGAGTAGTTTTTAAAAATGGAAAGATTATTATTATTATTATTATTTGATGATTTGATTTGATTGATGATCCATTTTTACAATTAATTGAAGATATTCTATATAAAATAGAAAGTCGGTAAGTCGGTAAGGTAGAGAGCGACATTGAAATGATAAAAAAAATTTTTTTCGAGTCGGCAAAAATCCTACTGGCAACCGTCATTTTAGTAAAACAAGAACCTATTTTCAAAATTTCATCGAATTCTGAGAATGGACGTAAACGGAAACTTCGCCAATTTCGATAACTGTTATGAGCGATGTACATAAGTTTCTCTCATTGATAACTGTTATGAGTGATCGAAATTAACTTCTCTCATCGATAACTGCTCCAATTTTTTGGACACTAATAACTGTTATTTGTAACCAAAAAGTGTAAAAATCGATATTTTTTAATCAGTTTGTTCTTCGAATTTTGTTTCTTTATATTTTGCGTACATTATCTTAAATTTCAATAATAATCAACTTTTTTAAAACGATTTTTATCGTAGAAAATTTTATCATGACTGTTATTTTTTGTCCCTGGTTTTAAGCGAAAAAAAAGAAAAAAAATCTGATTCCTTTGAAAGCTGTATGAATCATTGTCCCCGTGCTGCTTTTTCCAAGTCTAGAATAAATTTGCATGTACTCCCCTTGCTCCTTGAAATCCATCATGATTTGATAATCACGATTAACACTAGATTTACGGAGCACTAAAACTGACTATTTTACATATTAGTTTATGAAAATAACAAGAATGTATTTACCGAAATTTTTAGCCATTCTTTTTATAATGGTAAAATATCCAAAGAAATAAATGTATCAATGAATGAATGTATCATATCATAAATGTTGCATCTTTACAATTTCAATAATCGTAAACCTAGTGTTAAAAATCGTCAAAAACACAAGGCACCGTTCTGGTGTACCAGCTCATGCCATTACCTAATGGCATGTTGACGATTCATGTTTGTTCATTAAGTAATCCTCTCTCCACACTCGAAATCCTAAAGTACCATCTTTCGCATTTGTTCTCAAACTTTTTGTAAACACTCTGTATAAATTTATAATTTTACCCGTGATTTTTGCTTTTTTCGTTCTCTTAAATGATTTGACCTTTTCTCAATTTTTTGACGAATAGCTGGGTATGACACCGATCAACGCTTTCGACGCGTTCAATCTGAAGCCTGGTGGGGAGTACAAATTCCAGGTGACACCGCGAAATCGTTATGGATGGGGCGAGTCCGTGACTATGACAAATTCCGTGAAGGTCAGCGAGACCGTCGATCTTCCGGAGTTCACGAAAATCTTGCCAGGTCAGCTCAAGGTTCTCGAGGGGACGACAGTGAAATTGGAATGCGAGGCAAGTACACTATTATTAGACGCGCATGTCTACTTTTGTTCCGCTACATTTATTATTAAGCTTGCCGTGCACATGAATTCTAATGCAGCGTCACAAGACTCGTAGGCGTACATGCTCCGTACGTCGGAAGTGACGGCGATTTGTTCGCGTGCATATTTAATAATTCGTATTATGCCGTGGTCCATCTAAAAGTAGTCACCGAATGTCTCTCTCAATTGCGATGACACACAGAATATTTTGTAAGCAATTTATCAGAAATCAAGTTCATATTTAACACTCAAACGGTTTCCTCAGACTGCAATCTGTCCACTAGAATCTTTTATTTGAAACTTCCGTAAAAGTTTACTGAGATACCTCTAAATATATGTAGGGTAAATGTACCTATTACTGCGGTTGTACATTTTACTGCGGTATTTTTCCCAATGAGATTAAAATACCTAAAAATATATATTTTGCCCTGAATTTTGTACAATTCAATGAGAATGTATTCTCGTTGGCGAGACTAATAAAATTTTCAATCATTCTCGTATTTTTATAATCTCAGGATTTTAAAAAACATTCTTCATGAAAGGTAAGAAACAGGTAAATAAAGGGCAGGTTACTCTTAGAAATGTCCACCGATCCAGGGCAGAGTTGTGCAGAATTACAATTGAATTACTCCAGGAATTATAATTACAAAATAATTGAATTACATTGCAATTCAGTTATATTGTAATTTATAATTCAGATCTTCATTCAATTAAAATACAATGTAATTCGTAATTGCAATTGGAGTACAACTATAAAATACATTGTAATTAAATTACAATGTAATTCGTAATTGCAATTAGAGTACAATTATAAAATACTTTGTAATTAAATTACATTAATTACGAATTACGATGTAATTAAATTAAAATTAAAAATTAAAGAATAATAAAGTAATTAGATAAGGAGAGGTTGAAAAATCCATCTGAAGGTTTCAAACAGAAGGAATTTATTATTTATAAATTTATAATATCTGAACAGAAATAACACTTCTGTGTTACACATATTTTAAATTTCAACCATAAACATGAAATAGACGTCTGTGTACGTCTTTAAGACGGTAAAAACGGTGGTCCAGAATCGTAGCAGACGTTTGTCAGACGTACTTACGTCTTGCGACAGGCAACTTTCAGACGTCTTTGAGATGTCTTTGTGCTATCTGGGTTTCTTTCTTCTTTGGATAATATCTCGTTAACTATTAGGTTTAGGACATACGAAGGTCAACACTTTTATGCTCAGAATTAGAATTTGATACTCTATCGATCTATGGTATAAACAATATGACATTCCATTTTAAAAAATGAAGGTGACCTTCATATCTCTAATAAAAATTACATAAAAACAAAAATTTGTTTGGTATCGTATGAGCCACATTGTACCATTCAACTTTGTCCTTAAGACATTTGACGTATCTTTAAAAACAACAAAGATATTTAAGGTGGTCAAGTTAGGTGAAATACCCGGTATGAAGTAGAAAAGTATGTCTGTATGTTCCGAGCGATTACCGAGCAGAGCCGCTAGATGGTGACACGGACACAAGGATATTGATTTAAAAAAACAAAAATCGCTAACATAGAGAAAACTAACATAGAAAATTGCGTATAAGCGAGATTTGACCGAAATTGCCCACTGTCCCACTCAGTGCCGGATTAAGCAAGCGCGGGGCCCGTAGCAATTGTTATGGCGGGGCCCAAGGCTTTGCATCAGGGCCGCTCGTGTGTAAATGTAGCGCACCTTTGCGGCAACCACAATGAATGAGCTTTTTTTAGGAAAACTATATGTGCCCCCTGGCATAGACAGGCGCTCATGTATCGGCCCTTGTTTGTATGGCGCGGGGCCCGTAGCATTTGCTACTCCTGCTACGGGGCTTAATGCGGCCCTGGTCCCACTGTACGTCGCCCGCCAGGGCAATCCGCACGGAGGGCCTGGTTGCGAGGGTGTGTCGTAGGCACGCCACGAGCAGCTAGTATTAAAATAAAGTACGATCGAAGCATGATACCGGTAAATACCGCGGTAATCGATACAGTTACCCTATGACTGAAATATCGGCGTGGGTCAAAAATGACTCTGGCATAGGCCTAGAACTCGCTGGTGTCTGAAGATTAATGGAATCGATGCTGTATAAAACATTAACAACCTAATCATTTGTGTTGCAGATACGCACCGACTCGAAAATCGACATAAAATGGTACCGTGAGTCGTCCGAAATAGATTTGAACAATGAACCCAGATGTTCGATCTCTCGTAATGGATCGGAGTGTTCACTAACGATTGAGAACGTTCAAGAAACCGATTCCGGCAGATACGTGTGCGAAGCGGGCAACTCGCTCGGCAAAGTGTCGTCGTTTGCTAGAGTGCTCGTCGTCAATGATCCGAAGATCATTGAGGCGGATGCGAAACTCAAGTCAAGGTACACACAGTCGATAACAGAATCTTCGTTCACGGCAGTGTAACTTTTATTACGCGACACTTTAGAAAAATTAAAACTAGTAAAAATGATAAATATGCGAGAACAATGTCAGAGCCGCTCATTTGCCAAATTGATTAACTCCGTAAGCAACAGTATAGAAAAATCGATAAAACAGTACACATCTGTAATTTAGAAAATTTGTTGTCACTTAGTGGTACATACTAAGGAACCTGTAACGAAAGCCCAATTATAAAAGAAATTTATTATAAATATGATACATTTTATTTTACCCCAAAAATCGGAAAGAATTTGTTCCTACAGCTAAAGTGGGTAGTCAACAGTTGCCAAATAAATATTTTCCATTTGTAAACGTGAGTATTTCATAGAAGTATTAGAAATAGTTTACGTAGCTGAAGTTTTATTTTGAAATAGATTGTTTTCGTGCAAACGTGTCAATTTGTGCAAGTTACCAATTTGACCAGACCTAACCCACTGAAATCTTAACCCTCCGTATGCTATGCCGGAGTTAGTCGTGAGTCACGACTATACGTTACCATATTTTTCTCTCGCCAGGCCCCTCACCCTTCCGCCTCTCGCCAGGCCACGCACCGTACCTCGTCTTTGCACTCTTCCCACTAACGCTGACGTACGGTCGAGTGAGCCTCCCACTCTTCCCACTAGTTGCTGACGCGACCATACGCAAGCGTGTCGCCGCTGTCGCCAGCGTTAGTGGGAAGAGTGCAAAGACGAGGTACGGTGCGTGGCGTGGCGAGAGGCGGAAGGGTAAGGGGCCTGGCGAGAGAAAAATATGGTAACACTGGTCGTGACTCGTCGCGGAAGTTAATTTAATTTCTTAATTTAACCCTTAGCACTCGAATGGTGACTCTGAGGCGCCATTAAAAATTGCTGTACCATGAAATTTAAAAAATCATAGGGAATGGAACTATTCTAGAACGGAAAAAATGTTTAATTTTAAAATTAAAACAGCTCCGAGTGCAAAGGGCTAAAAATGAGAAAGTCGCTATCCCCTCTTTTTCTTTTGAAGTTGTTAGTTCGAAATCGCTTAGTGCCAGAACGAGAGGGTATGTCATATCCTATCCTTTTTCAACGAAAAATATCGCTGCTCAGCC
This sequence comes from Lasioglossum calceatum, assembly GCA_963966675.1. Taxonomy (NCBI): domain Eukaryota; kingdom Metazoa; phylum Arthropoda; class Insecta; order Hymenoptera; family Halictidae; genus Lasioglossum; species Lasioglossum calceatum. Next base: position 5,369,982 of record OZ016542.1, read on the forward strand.
GATCACTTAAAACTACATTAGTGAAATATCGGCGTGAGTCAGGTATGACTCCGGCATAGGCCTAGAACTCGCAGGAGTCCGAGGGTTAAACTGTTAGCATAGTCGGTTAATATAATTTTGTTTTGTGTTTTCATCAATGTGCAGTGAGCTACTAGAGGATCTAGAAGACAGACCACCGCAGTTCACCATGAGAATTCGAGACAGGCGGGTCCAGGTATCGTATCCCGTGAGATTGACGTGTCAAGTGACATGCCATCCAGCTCCGGAAGTCACATGGTACAAAAATGACAAGGAAATTCGTCAAGATGGTGAGTACACGATGGCAAGAAGTTCTAAATGCTTCTTCGCCTTCATAACTTAGATATGTTATTTTCATTTAAATGCAATGCTGGATGGCAATTATTTATGTCTTTATGATATGTCCAAATTCATTGTATACAACATTGCAATTAGAAAAACGTAAGTTCCGCAAGTTCAAAAAACATACACATTTTTCGCTAATGTTTATTGATAAAGGATAATGAAAACACTTCAATTTTGAAGTGTCAATGAATCAACAAAATAATTTGTTGATTTCGGTCCGACATTTTCCTCAATTTTTTCGAAAACCGTTTCTTTTACGAAAAAAAGTAATAGGACATAAAAGACGCAGCCTGTCCAGGTCTATGGGTTTTGTCTAAGATATTTTTCGATGCGGTAAATAGTTTACAAAATATTCGAGATAAACTATTTTGTGTTTATGTGCACGTTGTCCTGTTATCCGATCGAGCTCAAACTTTACACAGATTTTTTAAAAATATTTGGAAAAATCCTGGGGGAGAAAGAAATACAAAAGTCGAAAATTAGAGCCACCCTAACGCCTACACATATTTTCCAATAGCTGTACATTAACAAAACCAAAGCGGAATTCTATTTTTGTTTAATGGAAATTAATAGCAACCATATTTATTAGACTCTATTCAGAATCTTCATCACGAGTCTGACACAATATTGTAGGGCAGCGCTCGAATTTACTTACTCGCGACGGCTGAGTTTCGATGGCTACGCCCCCTCGAACCGGCTGCGCATCTCGCTCCCCGTGGCGGCCCTAGTTCTCCTAGGCGCCACGAATAGCGAGCAGGGTTGCCATATGACGCCCCTTACGTTTCCGTCCCTCGCCTAGATGCTGCCTCCGGTATCCCCACTCTTACCACTACCGCTGCCGCGACCGAGTGCTAGCATGAGAGCGGTAGCATGCTATTGACTCAGTCGCGCCAGCGGTAGTGGTAAGAGTGGGGATAGCGGAGGCATGCATCTAGGCGAGGGACGGAGACGTAAGGGGCCTGGTGGGGCGTGCATATGGCAACCCTGATAGCGAGTATGGAACGCGCCTGAGGAGCTCCGAACTAGGACCGCCACGGGGAGCGAGACGCGCGGCCGGGTCGAGGGGGAGTAGCCTTCGAAACTCGACCGTTGCGAGTAAGTAAATCCGAGCGCTGTTGTAGGGCAAGGGGTTAAATTGTTTTAATTTTTTTGATCGCGAAGAGGGCCCTTTAATTTAACGAGAACTTGTGCCGAGATCCGCCGCTGAAATCTACTGATAACAGTTTCAAATAGAAAGCGCAAAAGTAGTATGATTTTCTTCGTGTAAAATGTAAAATATGACCTGAAGGTCGTCGCGAATACAATGTAGCTCCGGCGACGCCAACATTGATGAATATCAATTTTCCCTTGAAGAGCGCCACGTGTTCTGGAACGACAATTCGAATTTCTACACGTTGGAGATCGTTCATTCCACTCTGGAAGATTCTGGCTGTTACATGGTGACAGCGAGGAATGTCAATGGGTCGGTGTCCTGTCGCTGTGTCCTCGTGGTGGACAAGGGAATCCGTGCTTACATAGCCCCGGAATTCCTGTGCGACCTTGCTGCTGCATACACGGTTAAATTGGGAGAGGATCTGCGAATAACTGCTCAAATAGAGGCGTACCCTAGCGTCGGTGTCGTATGGTAATAACTACTTAACTACCTAGACGTAGCTAAAGCAGGGATGTACACCCTCGATCAAAAGTATGTGGACACTTGTTCAATTTTCCTCCTGGAAGAAAAAGAATCTGCAAGAGATTTAATCAAATTTCATGCGATATCTGCTTTATATAGTATTGGAGAATTTATCGGAACAATAATTTATTAGTAGACTGCGGATTTTATGCATTTATAACAAAAATTATTATTTACTGCATAATTACATATTTTAATTAAGCATTTCTTTATACATTTCTCTAGGAATTGGATCTAAAATATATATTTGATTTTTTATTTATATTTTTCTGAAGAATATACATTTTGTTTTAACACTAAAACAATAACACTTGTACTTCAAGACTATCCTGTTTACATACATATAGAAAAGGCCTAGTTCCATATACCCAATAGTTGTTTTAAATAAAATTTTTAAAAATCACTTTTTCACTGAAGTTACACAAGCCTTCCTTAAAATACGTTCCAAAAGATTTTCTGTTGTACGCATACTTTAACTACTTACTATTTCAAATTCTATTTTACCCAGCTTTGTGAACAATAAATATCGTCTACTAATAATCAAATAGTACACTTTCAACGATAAGTATCCACATACTTTTGAACGGGGGTGTATATCCGAAATGTAAAATATTCGCACCATACTGGTATTTTGCGGTTGTATTTCAAAACCCTTATAGTATGATGTAGTATCGTAGAATATATAGGGTGGTTCATGAGAAATAGAAGACCTAAATGTTAAAGAGGAAATAGTACCATTCGTGGAGGAAAATATGATGATATAAAAAAATTTTCTGACTGTTGAAATTTTCGAACCGGTAAATTTGAAAAATTATGAAACTTTGCACCCAAGTAGAGTAAGTCATGCCCAATACAACCCTATTTTTTCAATATTTTCTTTTTCGTGAAATATCTCAAGAGACAATTTCCTTTCAGAAATGCATTTGTAAAATTTTTTACACAGTTTGATAGAGACAATAATACGATGCAACTTTCGTTTCGACTTGTTTTTAATATTATATTATTCTTCTCTACATTCAAGCTTTAAAATTTGTCGAGAAATATTGTCGTATTCTTTTTGGTTTTAATCGAATGATCACAGTTCAACTATCGGCAATTTCTCAAGAATGGAAAATTTGTTGCTCAAATAATTTTCGGATCGACTGTATTTGTGACATTTTTCTGATTGAATAACAGCAAACACGATACAATTTAGATACTCACTACTTGTTTAATGCACGATACAGTAAAAGAAATATTCTATTAATCGTTTGTTTAGGCACCGAGATGGAATTCGTCTTCGTCCAAGCAGAAGAGCAGTGATGACTCTTAACCATGATGGTACCGTTGAACTATCCTTGGGCAAAGTTACTGCAAGGGATGCCGGTGTCTATGTCTGCACTGCTACCAACGAAGTTGGCCGTGCCGAAAGCTCTACGAGGATAACAGTTATTGGTACTGAAGCACAAGATGACGAAGTGTCGGTCGAAGGAACACCATCTATCACAGTCGCAACACCAAATATACCGTAGGTTTATCTATTCATATATTCGTATAAACATCCTGCCGCACAGTGGGGTATTTGACCCAACAGTTGGAAAAACTATTTTAGCGTTGTTTATGGGCTTAAGGTCATAATATAGTAGGTCGTTGTAGTATTATAGTAGGTCAGCAATAACATTATTAAATCAAAAATGCATTTTAACATTTAAAAAATCAAAACGATTTTTATATTTTGTCGAAAAAAAAATTTTTCAAAATTTTATACATAGAAGTTTGTAGATGTTTAAATACTGTTCACCTTTTGCTCCAAACACTGTTTCCTCAGATTATCGGAAACCCTTGAAAAATTGTGATAATGGATTGCTTCCACTAAAACGCTAGAAAAAAACAATTTTTGCATGTAAATTATGTTAAAATGATGTATAATTTATTATTTTAAATTCTTATTGTTAATTTTGATGTAATAATGACGTTTTATGATCGTAAAAAAACTGACAGAATTATTGATTGTGTTCAAATATTGATAACTATACTAATTTATATGATAACGAAATAAAATCTGTGTAAAAGTGTTCTTATAAAGGAATATCATATTATAAAGAAGTGCAGGCAATAATAGAAACTAATTTCTATGCAGTAACTTCGCCAAAAATTTATAAAATAAAATAGAATAAAATAATATTAATAATAGAATAAAATAAAATAGAATATTTAAATCATTTTTAAGACCTTACTGAACACTATTTTAGAAACTAATTCACTAGTTACCCTTATTTGTTATCGCTAGGAATAGTTGTAATCTTGTAAAACTAAGTACAGTAGAACCTCGATTAACCGGCTTGATCGGAAGACAAACAGCGAGGAAATAATTAAAATGTTCATTATATTCCAAAATAAATATTTTATTTTTGAAAATTTATTTCCCTTTATAATATAACCATATTTAAACGCATATTTGTTTATAATCGGGATCCGATTAATCGAGGTTCTACTGTAATTTGATATGAGAAAATACTATCTAGTAAGTATTAAAAATTTATAGATATTCGAAAGAGCCTCTGTTTATCACGAAGCCATTGTCCACCGAAGCGATCGAAGGCGACACAGTCATTATATCATGCGAAGTGGTCGGCGATCCCAAACCGGAAGTAATGTGGCTGCGCGACTTTCTCAAGGTAAGAGACTGATTTCTGTCAATTGCGTAAAACCTAAATGATGAGTAACACGTCACAAATATTACGTGTCTATTAATCTACAGAAATTAACGGCTATAATTTATTCATCATACTACACCTTCCTTTACATTATACTTTATTTTCAATTTCGGAAAGACTTCAGCCGACTTGAAAATCTGTTCACAAGAATATCTAACAATTTCTAATTTTTTATAATCATTAACATTTTTTTCATTGATTGACATTGATTTTTTATGTCATTATTCATTCGGTAGTATGTCGACTGTTAGTATATGTATTGTTTCGCATAATATCCGAAAATGCCATGAAATCCATGGGACTTATATAAAACACTCGTTGCAAAATAAAAGCAAACGGTTTTTCTACCCCCTTTAAATTAGTGTGATTTTTTCATTCAAGATCATTTGAAGATCATGGTATTGCAGATCTCTAAACCTGTTTTAATGTACACTCCAAAGTCACATAATAAAAAATTAATGATAATACGCGAAATAATGCTAGTTATCTTGAAAATTCGAAACAAACCTTGAAAGAAAAAAAATCTTACACAATGGTTCCAAAAAGTTTTTGAACATTCAATTTTTCATTTTCAAGAAATTGTTGATATTTGAACTATCATAGTTTCGTTAAAAAAACTAATACAATAATAAGTTTGGACTTGTTATAAAAATCGAAGCTGCTACTTTCGCAATGCACCGCCCATTTTTATCTAACAATGTGTTATGCGATCACTTTTGGCTTCATAAATTCACTTTAAAGAGAACAATCTTTTTCCAATCCCTTGGTTTACGGGTTATAACGCATTATGTAAGATAACCGGAGTTTCGGAGATCGATTTCACCCCCTAAAAGTGGAAAGCAAACAGAATCGGGTAATACATATCTACATATGCACTACATGTCGTCAAAGTTTCGTAATCTTTTGAATTTCGGGGTTCAGAATCATCCCTTGAGAATTAAAGAGAACTATTTATATCGACAAAAAAATATAACGGATATATTAATAAGTGCAAGATAAAAGGAAGTATAGTACAGTAATCGCTCCTTCGTTGTCCTGAATCGTGGGCAAGATCGTTGTCCAGTGCCTACCCACTCCACTACCTGTCAACGAGAGGATTAGGCCTGCGTAGATCTGGTCGCCAGATGTGTCCCAGGACTGTCTAGACCAGGGTTGCCATATGCGCGCCCCGCCAGGCCCCTTACGTTTCCGTCTCTCGCCGAGATGCTCCGTAAAGCCTGCCTTCGCTTCTCCCACTCTTACCACTACGCTGCCGCGTACCGCGTGGAGCATGCTACCGAGTCGGTCGCGGCAGCGGTAGTGGTAAGAGTGGGAGAAGCGAAGGCAGGCTTTACGGAGCGCATCTGGGCGAGGGATCTTGCCTGGTCTAGACAAAGGTTGCCATATGAGGCCCCTTACGTTTCCGTCCCTCGCGTAGATGCTGCCTCCGCTATCCCCACTCTTACCACTACCGCTGCCGCGACCGAGTGCTAGCATGAGAGCGGTAGCATGCTATCGACTCGGTCGCGCCAGCGGTAGTGGTAAGAGTGGGGATAGCGGAGGCATGCATCTAGGCGAGGGACGGAGACGTAAGGGGCCTGGTGGGGCGTGCATATGGCAACCCTGGTCTAGACCCGCGTAGAACGGAGAACAATAGGAAAGGAATATGGCAAGGAAATAAGGAGTTTTTTAAAGCCAGACAGTTGACTGCGAATGCTTTTCTTTGTCATTTCACTAAAGACGCAGTCATAAATCAAAAATAGTGTCCGGGCACGCTCGTTGTCCGCTCAAACCCCCGGCCTTTGGACAACGAAGGAGCTTTTACTGTATAATGATTAGACTCCGGATCTTCATGCAAAATAAAAACATTTTACAACAATTGTGGGTAGCAGGAGTTAAATAAAAATTCACTGCACCCGTTAATAGATTTTTACATTGAGAACAACGTAACAGTGTTCTTAGATTTTTCTAATCTTTCATTGTTTTATATTTACCTAGTCAATTTCTTCATAAACGCATAAAAATCCGCAGCCTAATAATGATGGTATTGGCCAGCATAAATCGTAAATGAACGGAGTCGGTCGCCATGCGCCGCGACGCGCCGCGCCGCTTCGGTCGAACTTCGTGATACGTTCGCGTCGTGAGACGTGATCAGCATTCGACGCGAAGCTATTAAATAGACGCGTTGACTTTTTCTTGGTTGCGTTATATTCACCGTTGACAATTTGTCATCGTTCCGCCGGAGCCCGAGGCGCGGGACAAGACGAATGCCGAAAGAAAAGCCGCGGTAGCCATAAGCGTTGCCTCCGAGGCGACGAGACTGCCTAGCGGGTGGCTGATCGCCGACGGAACGAGAAAAAGAAAGGAAATGTTGCACAATCGGTGAAATGACGTGTCCCTAATGCCGTCTTGATCCATGATGTGGGTCAAGGTGATTGCGAAAAAGAAATGACAACGTAACATGCCGCATTATGCCCATAAATGGGCCAAGCATTATAAGCGTGTCGGGGAAACGGCATTGATATTGGACGACTCTTTAAAAGGTAACAGTATGTTACGTGAGGTTAGACACCCGGAGTCAAGAGAAAGAGAGAAATTTATTACTCAATCGGTGGGAAGGTCTTCGACAATGCGATTCGCACGCCGGGAATACGTTTGTCGGGTCTGACCACTGGTCGGACGCGACTACTGAACGTTCTATTAACACATTGTTTGCGGGCGGTTTTTTCATCGAGACACCCCGTAAGGCGGGAAATTTTTTCAGATTCGTGCTTACAGTCGCAAAACGACTAATAATATAATTATGACTTAGCTACTACATGTCTGACAACGGCTGGCGCCTAATTTTTACTGTACAAGGCGTTTTAAGGCGCGTTTACCGGGAGCGCTCGGCGCCTAGGCGCGCGCGCCTTTTCTCGTAAATTTTCGTGCGGGTCGACAGGCCCGCTGTTCCCCGCTGTGCGTGGCAGAAAAAAAAGGTCTCGTCTCTTCACGGTTCGTTTAGGTAAACATCAGCTTCCCTCTAAGGCGGTAGGATACCTTCATATTGTAAGTAGCCGTGAAGAGACGAAACCTTTTTTTTCTGCCACGCATAGCGGGAAACAGCGGGCCTGTCGACCCGCACGAAAATTTACGAGAAAAGGCGCGCGCGCCTAGGCGCCGAGCGCTCCCTTAAAGGCGCGTTTCCACTGAGGTCCGCCGCGGCCTTAAGTCCGCGGACTTTGGTCATAAATTTCGAGCGGGTCGACGGGCCCGCTGTGCCCCGCTGTGCATGGCACAAAAAAAGGTCTCTATGGGCTCCACGGCTTCACGGTTCGTTTAGGTAAACAATAGCTTCCCTCCAAGGCGGTAGGATACCGTCGACCCGCTCGAAATTTATGACCAAAGTCCGCGGACTTGAGGCCGCGGCGGACCTCAGTATAAACGCACCTTAAGCGTCCCCGCTCTCTACCAACAGTATGCAAAAGACGCGTTTAAGCATCTCCCGTAAACAATGCGTTAAGTTGCCCGCTAGGGTGCTTCTGAGCTATATGTACAAGGTGTAACAAAATTTAGTGTCGTGGTTTTGGCAGATGGTTGTACACCTTCGGATCGGATTCGATAAAAGAAATTTTACCTTGAATTTCAAGTTCAAAGTCAATTTTGCGGCAATTTCTTTTATCGAATCTCCACCGATCCGAAGGTGTACAACCATCTGCCAAAACCACGACACTAAATTTTGTTACACCCTGTACATACTGAAATTTTTTTGCGAGATCCTTTTCTTCAGAACGCCCCGCAGTGTTGCAATCAATGCTAATTAGCTGGACAAAACTGATAACGGATTCCGTAAAAAATAGATGCTGGTCATATATGAAGTAATGTCTAGACAGTAAGACTTATTAACATTTCTCTCTGCCGGTAAAACTCCCAAAGTCTTCTTCAACGGCAGATCTGTGCAGGCATTTTGAATTTTTATTTTTCTGCGTTTTGTAAGGAAATCCATGAAAGCTCTTATACAGGGTGGGTCACCTAATGTTGCCACCTGAAATATCTTTGTTGTTTTTAAAGATACGTAAAATCTCTGAAGGGCAAAGTTGAATGGTAAAATGGGGCTCATACGGTACCGAAAAAATGTTTGTTATTATGTAATTTTTTTTAGAGATATGAAGGTCACCTTCATTTTTTAAAAATGGAATGAGGTATTTTTAATACATCCATCGATGCAGCTGGACATTCGTTATAAAAAAGTACTAACCTATGTATGTCGAAAAGTTAGTAGTTCAGGAGATATTTCAATTTAAATAATTCTAAAACACCATTACGGTCGTACTAAGACGTTACACTAGTAAATACACGATAATGTCTTAGTTAGTACGACAGTAAAATGTTGTTTTGGAATTATTTAAATTGAAATATCTCCCGAACTACTAACTTTTCGACATACATAGGTTTGTACTTTTTTATAACGAATGTCCAGCTGCATCGATTGATGTATTAAAAAATACCTAATTCCATTTAAAAAACTGAAGGTGACCTTCATATCTCTAAAAAAAATCACATAAAAACTAAAATTTTTTGGTATCGTATGAGTCCCATTTTACCATTCAACTTTGTCCTTCAGACATTTGACGTATCTTTAAAAACAACAAAGATATTTGAGATGGCAAGGTTAGGTAACTCACCCTGTATGTAATTTTTAATTACTAATTAATATCAATCGATATTTTCAAAGTACGTTTTCTACTTACTTTTCTATATTCTAAAGTAAATTTTTATAATGAAAACTGACGGCGAAAATACGTTTTATTGTTTTAATGAATTCCGTTAATTATATATACAGGGTGTCCCAAAATTCCTTCAACAGCCGAAAATGGGAGGTTCCTGACGTTATTTGAAGCAACATTTTCCTTTGGAAAAATGTTATCCGCGGCTTTGTTTAGGAGTTATTAACGAAAAACACGAACCAATCAGAGCGCGACCTAGATGCGAGTTGGCACAGTCTAGTCGGCGCGCCAACTGTCTATTGGCTGACTGTGCCAACTCGCGTCTAGATCGCGCTCTGATTGGTCCGTGTTTTTCGTTAATAACTCGTAAACAAAGACGCGGATAACATTTTTGCAAAGGAAAATGTTGCTTCAAATGATCTCAGGAACCTCCCATTTCCGGCTGTTGAAGGAATTTTGGGACACCCTGTATTATGACGGTTATGTATGCAATATTCAACAAGCTCAAAGTAGGCAGTAAACGCCAATACACGGAAAAATTTTTGTTGGTAGCATTAGAGCAGACTTTAAACTTCCTTTTCATGTAAATTTTAAAATGCGGAAATGTGCGGAAGTGAACAATATTTATATTTTTAGTGACAGTGATCGCTGTTTCACATTCTGAATTTTTGGAAGTTTGGAGGAATTTTCGGAATGACAATCATCTCGATGGATTATAGAAATCGTGTATGGATACGTTCTGTGAAGAAGCAGAAAGTTCTATATGTATTAATATTTCCAATATCTGGACAGTATGTATCAGTAGTCATAAAGGTTTCGTCCAGCTAGCGCACAGTGGTCGATTTACTCCAAAACATGGCCAAAAATCAAATCTTTCTTGATTTATACGAAACTACTATTTATTTAATCAGATCATAATATTTTTAACTGGATGCGCTATGAATATTACACCATATATAGGCGAAGAAGAGAAACTAAAGGTATTGAGTTGAAATACTTTTTATAATAATAAATTAAAAACTTCTGTAATAATATAAATAGTAATAATAATAGTAAAAATTTTTTAAAAATTTCAACGAAACGTGTAAGTTCGAACACAGACGATTTTCTAAACGGAAGGTACCTGTTTATTTCGAGCCCTGATTTACAGTATTACTAAATGCATATTTACAATTTGCAAACATCAATTCTTCATATAAAAATTATAAGAATTCAGTATAGATGGGATATCATATAAAATCTATTGTTATAATATAAAATCGTCAACTTATGAAAATGGCTCTAATAATTTGATCACCGACTGTATTTCAATTTTGTTCATTCAACTACGAGAACTGTGGGAGATACAGTTTTATAACTTATATTCCATTCACGCGACTATCGGTACTCTTTCGTGCAAACAGCTCCCGAGATTATACGCACAGTGTCACACGCGTCCGAACGAACATAGAATACAAAACAGCATTATCTTCAAATACGTTGACGTCATTCCTACAAGAAAAAAAACCGTAATGATTGGTATTTAAAATCGTACACAAAAATTTTCTTTGTCGGACCAGAGAATGATACGAACGATTTATACATATCTGAATGTATTTTTCCATCAATTACACGATGCAATAAAATGAAATGTAGTTGTGTAGCAAAAAACATCGATGACCTTGACAACTCCGAAAAAAGTGACCCTCGGAAAGAAATATTCGTGCCTAATATTTGGTCCATTGACACCATGCACATTACGTAACAAATATTTTTTGCATCACAATAACCTGAAGAGATATAGGGTGTCCTCATTTAAACGGACCTCCCTGTATATTATCTAGTATCTGTTAAAAATCTGTTCATCACGAAGTCATTGTCATTGCAAAAATGTTAAAATCGACTTTTTTCCGACTGTTTTTCCACTACGCGAACGTGGTACGATTGATGTTAAAAAATTTGGAATCCGTCATGTTGACGGGTCCCGGGGTCCCGAGTCGAGGTGTTAATGGCAAGTCGAAAAGGAAACCGGAAGTGATCGGTGACCGGAAAATCGCGCGGTATATGGTCTCCGCGTCACCCGGGGATATCTGCATTATCGAAAAGAGTGTGCAGAAGAAGGCTCCCCACTTTTCCTTGACGAAGTCGGCTTTCTTCGTCGATGGATCGGTACTGCAAAAGTACGGCCGGCAAAACAGTCGTCGCGTGTCTTTGGCGAACGTACAGCCGCCGTTTCGTCCTCCAACCGATCCCTCGTGATCCTCGGTGACATGGATATTTCCTATTCCGGTTGCGACGAATATTCCCTCGGAAACACATCGAGACAGTGACATCTTTGTTTGTTGAACCGCACCGCCGACTACTTTGTTACGGTACTGGATATACTCAATGTGTGAGTGTAAGCGAAATATCAGTTCTCCTTCTGCGAATGTTGTACCTATAATTACTAGAACAGTTATACAGAATTGAAGTGGTTTGCAGATACAAGAAGAAAATAGAAATTGTTTTTTTTTAACAATTGTATTTGGTTGGAAGTGTATTTCATTGCAGAACCTCGATTATCCGAACTAAACAAGCAAACATGACTGTTCAAATGTTAGAACATTTAGTCATAATTAGACTGCGGATCTTTATGCAAAATAAAAAATGTTCGCATTGATTGCAAGACACAGAAGCGAAATAAAAATTTCTTTCTTCTTTTAATTATCTCATTAAGTTGAAATCAATACGCTGATATCTTTAAATCTTTTTAATATGTCCACTGATTTAAATTGTGCTTATCCATTTTTGTCATAAATGCATAAAATCCGTAGTCTAGTCATAATGTTAGATTCGATTTTTATTCATTTGTACTAAAGGGACATTGAGACATTGGAGGTTCGCATAATCGAGTTCCTACTGTGTATGTTAGATTGTGTAGTCACTTACTCATATCGGTTATTGAATTTCTGGATTTTTAACGCGTTGTTTCTGTTCGTTAATCATTTTTTCATTTGTGCATTCTATTCACTCGTATTCACTTATTAAATTCTGGTGCTATTGAAAGCATAACAATATGTTCTGTAATAAAAGAGGTATTGTTAGGTGTTAGATTTAGGTAGATTATGATTAGACTGCGGATTTTATGCATTTATGACATAAAAGGGTGCGTATAATTCGAAGCAGTGGGCGTGTTAAAAATATTTATCGACATCAATGTATTCGTTTCAGCTTACAATTATGTAGTACGATATTTAGAAGAAGAACACAATTTTACCACGTTTTTATTAGCGCGCTTTCTTGTCTGTCTGTTTGTTTATTTTGCTCTTGTGTCCTGCAATATATGCGAATATTTTTTATTTTGCATGAAGATCCGCAGTCTAATTATGATACAGAGGTATTACAAGTGCAATATTAATTTCATTTTTTACAAACTTCAGATAAGTAGTAGTTCCAAAGTGTTTATAATAATTTGATCATTGTTACATTGAGTGCTCTTTACGTACATTTAATTATACAGATGGTGTATATTAGTTAAACACTTGGAGAATTTCATTAGGAACGTAGAAGGGGGAGTTTGAGGACGCTTAAGGTTTATCTTAAATAAATGAAGAAGTACAATATAATACATTAATTTTTATTCTCTGTTATCTATAAATTAACAATATTAGAAACATATCCGTAATCATTATCTTAAATTAATATTATACTTTGGTTACATGATTTTGAAAATCATTAATCGTCACCTAGGACCGAATACAGCAAAAATGATTTATAACAATTTGCAATGATCGCTAGACTGCGGATCTTTTATGCAAAATAAAACATGTTTGCATTCATTGCAAGACATAGGAGTCAAATAAAAATTTCTTTCTTCTTTTAATTATCTCATTAAGGTAAAACTAGTACACAGGTGTTCTTAAATCTTTTTACCATGTCCAGTACTTTAAATTGTACGTTCCGATTTTTATCATAAGTGCATAAAATCCGCAGTCTGATGATCGCAAATGTAATGGTCAAAACATTCTGCGATATCGTCACAAGCCTCGCGTGCCCATTTTTGGTACCTTGAACATTGAAACCAATTTTCTTCATTATTTTCCGAACAAATTACGCAGGTTGTCCCCTGGTTCGTCTGTCTCCATTCTATTGTTCCAAGAATCTGAAGCTAATTTTTTGAATGCTTCCTTCGGCCTTTTTTTACTATTCATGTTGCTTGGGTGTGTTTTTGAATCATTCAATAATGAAAATAATGAAAATAATAAAAAAATAATGAATAGTAATACAAAAAGAAACACACAACGATTTGTACTGTTCGAAAATAGGGGAAATTGTTCTGTCCGGTACTAGGGGACAGTGAACCAATACACTTGATGCGCAGTAAGGAAAAATAATTTTTAAAATTCTTATCAAAAGATATAAAGCACAGCTCACACGTCTCCTGCCCCCAAAAATTCACACCTTGCCCTATAATATCGTGTCAGACTCGCGTTGAAGATTCAAAACAGAGTCTAATAAATAAATTTCGAGTCGAATTAATAAAGAAATTCTATTTTGGTTTCGTTAATGTATGTATAGTTATTGGAGAACATAAGGCATACAACAGATATAAATTTTCTCCTTTTCTAGGAAATTAAGAACAATAAAAGAAGTTCTAATCACTGCAACCGTAAAATAAATCATTGGGCACGGGGTTAATAGATAGAATATAATTTATAAATTGTATGAGGCATCGGATTCTTGTCAGCTGTAACAGGCAACTGATCTTCTTAGCTAGGCACGCGCGATAGAGACGTGATAAAACGTGTTATTGTTTGTTTTCGTTCCTCTGTAACAGAGGTGGCCAACTTCTGTAGGTATATGATCGACTTTTTTCCTTAACCCTTATCATTCGAGTGGTGACTCAGAGTCGTCACTAAAAATTGCTATACCATTATTCAAAATATTGTTTACATTATTAAATATGTTGGTATCTAATCAATTAATAAACATTTAAGTATTGTATGAGGTATTGTATCAATTTTATATTCATACAAAGAAACAAATTAATATAGAATGGTATTATTCTAGGTCGGTAGAAACGTTTAATTTTCGAGTTAAAGTAGCTTCGAGTGCAAAGAGTTAACATTTCTTCACATTTAACCAAATCTTGACATTTAACCAGGTCTGGGGAAAAATAGATGTTTGAAATAGTAAATAGACTACAAATATTTTTATTTTATCATGGGATACAGAATTTGGCAAATAAACTTTTTTTTTTAAATAGTATAGTTACATATGGAAATAGCATATTTCAAATATATATTTTAATAGTAGCTCATAGAAACACTACTGTAAAATAGGTGCTTCATTAAAATATACGAAAATAATATTTCATCAAATCACACAATAGTATTTAGAATAATAATATTGCAAATAATAGTATTGCAAACAAGAGGTTTTTATCCTTTAAATAAAATTAATAAGCATTAATTTTGTTTATAAGTGATTATAAATAATGTCGATAACATGAGACGTTTATTTTCTGTAAATAACTAGAAACACTATAGAAGAGTCATTTAAATAAGTTACTGATTCACATATGTTTGCTTCAAACAGAACATACTTTTCGAACATCCCTACTATCTTCCAATGAATTTCGTTCTTTTAGTCGTCAGTTAATAGTAAATACATACTATGTACATTCAACAACACAAATATTTCAATCTTTACTATTTTATATCAAATTACTTCAAATTTTGCCCAGCCCTCTTTACACATTCGAACTTATGCCTTGTGTTCTAATATAATTGGGAGGGGATATTAAACAAACACGATATTTTATTAATAACTAGCATTGTTTCCAGTTCTATACAACGTACTGTTTTTTTGTTATCATCGATAATCTTGTATTTTGCCTCAGACATTTACATTTATTTTTATCTAAGAGGGGTTAAAAAATAAATCGTTCTCCAAAGAATTGTTATCATCGTCTGCCATCGGCTGTGATCGACCAAAAACAGCGTCGCGATGGACTTGTTGGCCATTCCTGCTCTATGTATAACTTGACGATGCAACAACTCGGTAACGTTTTAATTGTTAAAGATATAGTTTACGATCCGGCATTAGGTTCCGTCCGACGTTACGGAAACACTCCCTATATTATAAAAATAATTGAGCATTTCGTACGTGAATGACATTATTGATATATCATCGATCCTCCAATCGAGAGGCAAGATCTGAAAGCTGTGATCTCCGCGATATGAGTCACTCGGCGATCTCTACGGTGCTCGTTAGGGCGTTCATCGAAGTGGTCAATGCTTACACGCTAATGTCGGCGTCTGTTCGCCGTAAAGTTGGTCGAGTCCGAGTTTGCTCTCTCGTTCAGGCCCATCGATCGGAGCAGGCGCGACACGTCGCGTCGCCACTATAGACAAGCAGCCGACGACGGAGCTGCCAAATACGTCCAAGTTTGTTTTCACGCAGCTGCAGCTACTAAATCAGGAAAAACGCGTGCTGATTTCGCGACGTTACTCCCGCTAAACGAAAACTTTGGATCACTTCGATACTCAATCTTCCTTTCTGCCTCCTGACCGAATACTCCACCGAAAGATTCTTTTAATCTTGTCAAAAATAAAAAAAAACCACGGATTTGTTCAAATAAGGGACATCGGGGCTAAAAATTCCGATTTTGAAAAAACATAACATGACGTAGAAATAGTAGATATTCTCATCTTTGAATTTATTGTTAAATTTATTATATCTTAAAATTCTAACCTTAAAATTATAATAGGTTTTTTACATGTTTTCATTTATTCGTCGCTGAACATGAAATTTGCTAATTTAAAACTTTAATGTGTGAAATATTTCACTTGTTAACGAAATACAACACTGTTATGTAAATAATATTGATTGTTTGATGATTGATGATGTCACATTTTTAAGGAATTCATCTTTCAACAGAAACAGAAAACAATCAAACGTTTTGCAATATTAAGAAAAAAATAGGGGTACTTTCACCCTGAACAGTGTCACCAGATGAGGGGAAAAGTTACCCTTTCTCTCTTCGAATACCAGACACATGCACGACAGAGACGAAACGCGTCACATGACCGGATCGCGGCGGAAAAGTGGGGAATAGTGTCGTGGAAGGGGAAGGTAGAGTGGGGACACAAGTTAAGACTTGTTAGATCTTGATCAAGATCTGGCGCCACTGATCTTGGTCAACATTTGAGGATTAATTAAGTTTGAACTTTTAATACACTGATACAATTGAAAGGCTCAGCTAGCTAGTGCAAGTCCAATTTTCTCACATTAATTGATTTTCTTCTAAACCTTTATATGCATTGGTATTTTTTTTGACAAATCAGTGTTAAAAGACTTAATTATTCTGAGCTCTCCAATTATTGTAATATAGTTTTCTAAAGTCTTGTGTTACTGCAAAGCTACCAAATGAAAGGAGAGTAAGTCAAGAAAAAGTCGCTCGCCGTTGTTCGAGTGTGGACACAGCTTAAGAAGGCACAATTCAAAATCGAAAGAAGATATCACGACAAGGTTTTATAAGTCGCACGACTGCGAGCGTAATGTTTAACAGATTTTTTGTCCGAGGAATCAGTTCCACGCGAGTAAATATAGATCGATATCCGATGACATTGCAGCAAGTCCTTGCGAGAGCCGGCTTTGCTTCAGTTTATGGCGCTTCTCGTCCGTAACGGGAAGTGTCGTCCGCATAAATTTCATCGTAGGCGAACAGTTCTGCAACGTGACAGGTGAAAGACAGATGGGTCTCAGAAGGTCCATTATGTCACGAATCGATTTCGAACATTAGAGATCCTGAAAACTTTATTCGCGGTGACCGGACTGGCAATTAACATCGGATCGAACTCTGTTATCCGTTGCACTCTCTTATATCAACCATGATCTTCCCAGTATGATGGGATATTTAGTATGATTAGAAAGTAACTAATTGAATTTTTAAAATATTTCGTTAATATTGAAACAAGACACTTTCGTATGCATTTATGTCAAAAATGGATGGGTGACGTTGCAAACAGTAAAGAAATTGGAGTGAATTTAACCCCTTGTACTCGGGGTCGCAGAAGACTTGTGTCCCCTCTCTACCTTCCCCTACTACGACGCTATTCCCGACCCTTTCGTCGCGGCCCGGTCACGTGACGCGTTTCGTCTCTGCTGTGCATGAGTCACAGTGTCACGTGAGTAATCCGGTACAGGCAGAGAGAGGGTAACTTCTTCCCCTCATCTGGCTATTTACTTGCATAAATATCGTGTTAGATTTGTGAGATGATAATTTCGAACAGTATCTACTAAATACTGTCGGTCACAAAAATATTGGGACAAAATTGCAATAGATCGGAATTGTAGAAAAAATACTAAAAGTTGCATTTTATAACATTTTTCTGTGGGCCTATATTCAAAATTTAAAAAGTACGTTTCGCAGATCTGTGTGAATTAAACATATTCTGAAAATTTCGTCAAAATCGGTAGTCGTTGCAATGAGCTACAAACGTTTAAAGATGGTGAAAATTGCAATTTTTCACGATTTTCGGCCTGTAACTGCAATAAATCTAAGGATTCTTACATCTTTCAATGCCTGTCGTATTTTCCTGCATCAACCGATTTCGATGAAACTTTCACAATGCATATAATTGACACAGATCTACAAAATGTACTTTTTATATTTTTAATATAGGCCCACATAAAAAAGTTGTAAAATTCAACTTTTAGTATTTTTTCTACAACTCCGATCTATTGCAATTTTTGAAAAAATTTCTTTTCACATTCTGTAGTAAACTAATTGCTCTTGCTTTCCAACAAAGTTCAAGTCGCATGGTCCAATATCAGAAAAGTTATCGTCTTTTTAAGAGTGTCCCAAAACTTTTGTGACCGACTGTAAAAATATTATTAATTTCCTTTAGACCGAGATAAAATCCTATTCTGTTGTTGAAAATATCAAATTTCTTTGAATTCTATGAAATTATGATCGACGAAGAAGTTCTAATCACGGCAACTGTAGAATAAATCGTAGTGCGAGAGGTTAACGATATCAATACATTACTTATAGTTGCCGTACCATTTTCTTTACAGTTACAGTTATTAGATCGTCTTTATCCCCAAAAATATTGTAGAAGAGAAAAGAAAATTTATATTTTTTGTATGGCCATCATTATTTTAATGCTTAAATATTGATTATAAGCGAATCAGATTTTATTTCATTTAGAAAGAAACACGGATCATTCATATTTGTTAGACTCTGTTTAAAATCTTCATGACCAGTGTGACTCGTTAAAATACGGTAAGGGGTTAAAAGCTATTAACGGCGTAGTCTCGTTTCCAAGATTGCAAGGGTGTGGAATGCGCCTTCTCATTTCTCGATAATGCAATGATGGGATTTTTTAGTAGTCGAAAGCGCTAGATAAAAGATTAATCTAGGCCGCAGTCGCTCTCAAAAGTCAATAAAGCTGCGACAGTTACAGTGACTCCCACTAATATTCGGACACTTTTAAAAACACTATAACTTTTTAAATATTGGACTATGCGATTTGAACTTTTTTGGGAAGCTAGAGCAATTAGTTTACTACAGGATGTGAAAAGAAATTTTGTCAAACATTGCGTTTGGTGGGAATTGTAGAGAAAATACTAAAAGTTGCATTTTACAACTTTTTCATGCGGGCCTATATTAAAATTTCAAAAAATACGTTTTGTAGATCTGTGTCAATTATATGCACTGTGACAGTTTCATAGAAATTGGTTGATGCGGGGGAAAACGACAGGCAGTGAAAGATGTAAGAAGCCTTAGAATTACTGCAGTTGGAGACCGAAAATCGTGAAAACTGCAATTTTTATCATCTTTAAACGTTTGTAGCTCATTACAACGTCTACCGATTTTGATGAAATTTTCAGAATACGTTTAATTGATACAGATCTACCAAACGTGTTTTCTAAATTTCCCATATAAGCCCATATAAAAAAGTTGAAAAATACAACTTTTAGTATTTTCTCTGCAATTCCGACAACTTGCAGTTTTTTTCGAAAATTTTTGTCACGTTGTGTAACAAAAGTAATTGTTCTAACTTCTCCAAAAATTTGAAGTTGTATATTCCAATATTAAAAAAGTTATGGTGGTTTTAAGAGTGTCCGAATATTAGTGGGTGTCACTGTACTGTACATGATGCCGAATAGTGAAAATTATGCCTCGTAAACGTAAAAACAGGATTTTTGAGGGCGATCGCAGCCTAAATTGATCTTTTATCTAGCCCTCTTGACTACTGAAAACCCCCATCTTTGCATTATCGAGAAATGAGAAGGCGCGTCCCGCACCCTTACAATCCTGGAAAAACGAGTCTACCCCCTTGAAGGGCGAAATAAATTCCTGTGTAGATTCTGTGAGTTTTGCACAATCGGTGTAAACAATTATTTTGCAGAAAAATCCGCGCTCTATTTATGATATACAAATAATAAAGTGGTATTTAAAAAAAAATGTTTGAAACAATTATTATTGCGAGAAAATTGATTTTTTTGGTTCTCAAAACAGTGTGTTTAATTGCGATAAATGGCAAAACAAGACTTCTTTCATCGCAGAGAAATTGCAACTCTGATAGATTAGAAATGGTGGTTGAAATTATAATACAAAACTAATTTTGTATAGAAATTATATTATTAACTGTGTTGACTAGAAAATGCAATTATTCTTTTCTAGAGAATGTAGTGAAAAGAAAGTGAAAACTGAATTTATAAGGTCTATTGCGTTTACAAATGTTTATCAAGAGTGTGATAGCATAGCTTGTTTAAGAAATTCTGATTTTATTGTTTTCATTATGATTGTCACGTTTAAACCAACTAACCAGAATTAAACAAGCAATCGATACTGCAATATTCAGTGAACAATCAAGCCTTTCTTCCCGGTGACCTTAATTTCCAAGGGTTTAATGAAGGCGTGCCTGGCAAAGACCTGAAATTACTAACGAAAAAACAGTAATATGCGTTCACACTCATGTCATACGAACAACGAGATCAGTCTGAAGCGATCTGTTCAACTTTCGCTCCCTATATGGACTAGAGCCCCGTCGAAAACGTCCCTCATCTCACTTTTATCACTGTCCTTCTTCCTCTCATCACTTCTCTCTATCTACCTAGAACACCTCATGCTCAGTTGTAACCCCGTCTAGACATAACATTACTTGTTCGTTACTAATTATTATTACTAGACTGCGAATCTTTATGCAAAATAAAAATTGTCTGCATCGATCGCAAGAAACAGAAACCAAATCGAATGTTATTTCTTCCCTTAATGATTTTAATAGAGGAGAAATCACATATCGACATCTCCAATTTTGCAAACTTTTCATCAATTTCGTATTTTATCTGCTCAATTTTCCTGTAAATGCATAAAGATCCCCAGTCTAATTATTATTGACCCCACAATTTACGATTCTTTCTTACGGTGTTCGTTAAAACTTATTTCATTAGTAAACTATAAGGAGTCGAAATTCTATGTCCACTCTATCTATATTTAGTTAGAAAAATGAATATTGAGAAAACATAGTATTTTACCTACTTCGAATCGTCCTCAAGAAGGGTCAAATAATATTCGCATAGGTAGAGAGTAACAGAAATTAATTAACTTATTGTTACACATCCGGAAATGCTTTTTCGACAAATAAACAGTTTCTATTCACTACGACATGGCACTTCGTATGAATAGTTTTCGCACGTAAAATCAAGAGCAATATTTCTTAGTTAAGTTTTGTAGATCATCCTGACGAGATAGAGACGGCTATAAAAAAAATCAATCTTTATCAGAACGTTCAGTTTCTAATCATAATTAGACTCTGGGTTTTATGAATTTATAACAAAAATGATTAAGTGAAATATAAAACTGTGAAAAGATTATTTATGACTTTGTAAAATCGTTAAAAGAGAAGTACATTTTAATTTAATATTGGCGAACAAAATAGGTGTTCCTGTTGTATAAAAAAATATTTATTTTGATACTTTATAGTGGATTTAATCAAACATAAACCGAGAAGTTAAGATTGCAAATCAGCAATTTAGAATTTATTACAAAAATTAATTTTCAAGTCAGACAAAATAATACCATGAACATGCTAAATAGATAGGAGAAATTGTCATAAAAATAAGAAACGCCAAATTTTAATTAATGGGCAGAAATACTGCGTTCCTCTTTGTACTACTTCCTTCTTAACCCCTTTTTGTATTTTAACGAGCACACTCGTTAGACAAAGTCTAACAAATATGAATGTTACGCCTTTCTTTTTAAATGAAATAAAATTTGATTCGTTTGTGATCAATATTTAAGCATTAAAATAAATGTAGCCATACAAAAAATATACATTCTCTTTTCTATTCTACGACATATTTGGGCATAAAGACGTTTTGATCACTGTAAAGAAAATGCTACGGCAAGGGGTTAAGCAATTCTGATATAGGAGACATAAAAATAATTTATAATTTTCCAAAAAAATGTGCCTTAAGAATTCAAGAACTATGTAATACCTGCACGATACTGTATTTTCTAAATAAACCGTCCGGTTTAAAGGATTAATAAATAAACACAGAGAACCCATGAAAAAGTTCTGGAACTCTTTCGATCTCCGAATTGAAGGAGTCTGGACAGGAACAATGGCATTGCTTGTTGAATCAGAAACGATGACCTCGATGTGGGCGTGAGAGTCACGGAAATACCAGAATTCGGGTCGAGGTCGTGCTTCGAGATCAGCTCCCGTTAGCAGGGTAAACGTTTCAGACTTTAAACTTCGCAGTGTTTCACTTTTCACTTCGGTGGAGTCGAGGCGGGTTTTGCCTCATGCGCTTTTGACTCATGCACTCGGGTTACGTGTTATTGTTGTCAGCGATAAAAAGTTGCGTACACGCAACAACAGCTCGAACCTCACCTAGAGCTCTCGATAAGAGCGACGAAACGCTCGATCTAGGGTTCCTCACAACAGTACCACACGAACGACTTAAACTCGCGGTAAAATCTGCTGCAACTTCATATTTAAACCACTTTTTCAAACGCACCGACCTGCTGGCGAGTTTGTCTTTGGCTACCGTGGTGCTGTACAGGGTGTATAAAAAGTAATGGTCATCCGTCATAGGGGTGAATCTACACCTCTGGATCGGTGGACATTTGTAAGAGAAACTTGCCGCAAAATTGTTTATAACAAAGAAAATGGTTGTTAAAGTTTTTTTTACATCAACGCCTTCTGCTCATCGAGAAGAGAAAAAGTTTGAAAGGAGCCATATGTCGCAAACAAATAGTTATTGAGATATAAGCTGTCAAAGTTTTTCAAAATTTGATTGTGTGGAGTTATACGTATAGACAAAAGCCTACTACTACAGTCCACACGTCCGTGTCGATGAGACAGAACATGATCGTGTGCGTACCTCGAGCCTCGAGGCAAACAAAATTTAAAGGGACATATGTCGTTTGCTTCGAGGCACGCACACGATCATGTTTTGTCTCATCGACACGGACGTGTGGACTGTAGTAGTAGGCTTTTGTCTACAGGGTGTCCCAAAATTCCTTCAACAGCCGGAAATGGGAAGTTCCTGAGACCATTTGAAGCAACATTTTCCTTTGCAAAAATGTTATCCGCGGCTTTGTTTAGGATTTATTAACGAAAAACGCGCACCAATCAGAGCACGATCTAGACGCGAGTTGACACAGTCAGCCAATAGACAGTTGGCGCGCCTGGCCGGCTGTGTCAACTTGCGCCTATGTCGCGCTCTGATTGGTCCGTGTCTTTCGTTAATAACTCCTAAACAAAGCCGCGGATAACATTTTTGCAAAGGAAAATTTTGCTTCAAATGACGTCAGGATCCTCCCATTTCCGGCTGTTGAAGGAATTTTGGGACACCCTGTATACGTATAATTCCACACAATCAGGAAAACTTTAACAGCTTATATCTCAATAACTATTTGTTTGCGACATATGGCTCCTTTCAAACTTTTTCTCTTCTCGATGAGCAGAAGGCGTTGATGTAAAAAAAATTTTAACAACCATTTTCTTTGTTATAAACAATTTTGCGGCAAGTTTCTCTTACAAATGTCCACCGATCCAGAGGTGTAGATTCACCCCTAGGACGGATGACCATTACTTTTTATACACCCTGTACAAATTAATTGGTACTTATTGCCATAGGAAGTCAAGATTCTCTCCGTATACCCTTTAAGCCAGCGTTTGAAAACTGTTATGATATCGATTTCGGTCCTTGTAACAATGATGAAGAACCGATACTGTAAATAACTGTTATCAAGGACCGAAATTTCTGTTTATATCGGTGTCGATTAAGGTCATTCATAATACTGCTGTGCAGAAGAAAGAAGCACCCGGCCATATTTTATAGAAAAGCGTAAAATATCAAACAAGAACAGAATAAGTTTTGAAAAAGGATTCCACTGATTATGTAATTGAATAGCTCTGAGAATTTAAATGCAATAAATCAATCATTGTACAATACAATTTCTACATAAAGATATTGTTTCTCGTTATATCTTATAATTATACTGGGTGCTTCTTTCTTTTGCACAGTAGTGTATATCGGACATCGGTCCTATATCGGTCATTATATCGGTGATAGGGCCGTTATTTCTTCGGTTCTACATCGGTCCTCACACCGGTTCTAGGACTGTTATTTTTTCGGTCCTCATATCGGTTCTAGGACCGTTATTCTTTCGGTCCTCATATCGGTTTTAGGACTGTTATTTTTTTGGTCCTATATCGGTTGTAGGACTGTTATTTTTTTGGTCCTATATCGGTTGTAGGACCGTTATTTTTTCGGTCCTATATCGATCATTATATCGGTGCTAGGGCCGTTATTTCTTCGGTCCTACATCTGTCCTCATATCGGTTCTAGGACCGTTATATTTTTGGTCCTTTATCGGTCATTACATCGGTGCTAGGGCCGTTATTTCTTCGGTCCTATATCAGTCCTCGTTTCGGTTCTAAGTTATAGCGACCAGGGGTTGAAATGGGCCCGAAAATTACTGTTACATTTCGATCATATTGAAACAGTTGTGTTCTTATATAACAGTTGCTTTATTATAACAATAGATACAACTATAGACTATTAATTATTTTTTTACATTTACTTCTTTACTGCAATTTTAACTTTCATTATCTAACTTAGGCATGTTTAAACGAATTAATAATGTGTCATCTATAATATTCTATGACATTTGGTGCACAAAATAATTTTTCCACACTGACCTGAATTGGCGGAACAGCCAAAATTACACAACCCGCCTTATATGTAGGACAATGTAGGTAGTGTGTCATACGGGATCCTACTGTAAAAGATTCGTAGTCTAGCTAAAAGCAAATGAAATGGCCAAATTTCCTTGATGAAAAGAGAATGCTCGTAATGTAATACATTTATTTACAGCCTGATTACTACCGGGACGCGCCCCACTTCCGGTTGGTCGGCGAAGGGCCTCAGTATCGTCTGGAGATACCCTATGCGAAACTCGATTTTACGGGAACCTATTCCGTGATAGCGCGCAACTGCCATGGGGATGCCAAAGCTGTGATTTCGTTGCAGATCTACGCGAAAGGTGAATAGTGAGCGATCCGCTATTTGGCAGTTCAATTAATCAAAGGATTAATTCTGTTTGTAGGTCAAGGTAAAGAGGAGAAGATGAAGAAATCGGGTATCACTCACGGGTAAGTGGTATCGCGAATAACAAGTTTGCGATCTGCAAAACAGCTAAATAGATAGCTAACAGCTTTCACTAACAGATTTCAATAAGCGTTTTTTGTATAGAGGGTGGCCCAAAAATGTTGTGGTCCCTTGAAACTGGTGATTCCTAACGTTATTTGAAGTAACTTTTTCCTTTGCGAAAATGTCCTCTGCGGCTTTTTTAAAGGAATTATTAACTAAAAGCACGGACCAATAACAGCGCGGATACAGCGGACGGTTTTCCTCTCGGCGACAAGATCCGCTGAGTGTGACGTTGGCATTGGCCGAATCGGAATCCCTCTGCTATTTCCGCGATCTGATTGGTAGGTGTTTTTCGTTAATATTAGGTCGCAAAGGAAGAAATGCAGGATTTAAACCTATGTTTTCAAAGTGTTATAACTCACATGAAAAACAATTTTATTAAAATTGTTTTAATTAAATCAATAATATGCAAATTAATTTGATAGAAAATTTAATATTGTTTATTAGTAACATTAAATTATTATGAGAATTGATTTTAATATTATTGAGGGGAATATAATATTATTTGAATTTAATAATTTAATATTTTAATTAAAATAATTTAATATTATTATAAAGCTGTGCATTCGTTTGGGCGACACTTCAGCCTAGTTTGAACCCATAGAAAAAAATAATACGAAAATCGCGTTTCGACATCCTGAAATAAAAGCCAAATAATTTAATAAAAATTAGAATAAAATTAAATATCAAAAGCATAATTGCATAATGCGTGAAACAAGCTTTAAAATGACATATAACGCATTAAATGAAGGTAAATATTTATTGATATGAAATTGCAATTGAAACAAAGGAACAAAACCCTGCATTTCTTTCTTTACAACCTAATAACTCTTTAACAAAGCTGCGGAGAACATTTTCGCAAAGGTAGAAGTTACTTCAAATCAACCTTTTCAAGGAAGTACAATATTTTTGGGACACTCTGTATGAACATTGATCAGTATCGATTTTGATCTACAGAAAAGTGCTGACTTTACCGGAGATCACGAGAGAACTACGGGACCTCAGGTGTTGCGATGGCGACGCTGTCACCCTTGAGTGTAAAGTTCATGCCACACCTGAGCCGCCGTTGGTGCGCTGGGAACGTGCAGGAAAGGTGAGCACTGACAGCTATTTGCACAACATTTTAGCACGACAAATTTCGCGCTGAAAATCAATAAATTATTTTTACGTTTTGAACACATAATCTACTGGCGGCCATTTTGCAATTTTTGAAAGTGTATGGTCCATGGCTAAGGATTTATCTAGTCCCTCAGTAATGTAATCTAGTACTGTCGCTTGAGATTATTATACACATATGAGAGATGGTATTTAAGCTTTCTTTTAGTACAGCCTAATTATTAATAACCCCATTAATAGGCTTTCGGTAGATAAAGTACTGAGGTGATCAGGCGAAGATATGTAATATTTTAATCATTCCTTTAATCTTCTAAAGTTAATATTATACATGCTATGAATAAAACAAACTTACATTCTAAGCAAAGCATGTATAAAAAAATGATCCAAACCTCCCCTATCGGTATGGAAATAGTATAGGAAAAAGTTGTTCAGAGTGCTGAATTTTTCATCATATTTAAATTTCATTAAGAAATTCGGCGAGGTGTAACCTTTTATACACAATCCACAGTTACCATTAATTTCTGTAACTCACCAGTATCTCGTCTTCGGATACCGCAGCCCATGCCGCGGCTGGGGTTGCTGCCGAGTGGACTTTTTAAGTTGCATTTGACAACCTTTTCATATGGGCCTAAATTTTCACGTAGCATAATTCTAAATCAACTATTTTTAACCCTTTGCAAAAATGTAAATAAAAAGGGTTTTTATATGTATTTGTTTCTCCCTTTATTTATTTAATTGTTTTATTTTTTAATTAAAGACAAATATAAGTTCCACAAGTATAAATCATAACAAGGTTTGAGAGCTATATTTAGTATAATTAGTAAACTTCGGATTTTTATGCATTTATGACAAAAATGGGTACTTACAATTTAAAGCAGTGAGCATGTTAAAAATATTTAATTTTTATTTTGCTCCTGCGTCCTGCAATTAATGCAAATATATTTTGTTTTATATAGAGATCCGCAGTCTAATAATTACAATAGTAAGCAATATTGTTTGAGATAGGTAGCAGTCAAGGAACTGTTTCTTGAAGTAAATTTCAAATAAAACACTTAAAATAGTAGGGAGTTGTTGGCAAGAAAATTGGAAAATAATTCGGAGTGCAAAGGGTTAAGTATACTATACTTAAAAATAAGTATATACTATAAGTATTACTTCATAGTATAATACTTAATGTATAATACTTTTATAATATATAATTTTTATACTTTTATAATATACAATATAATACTTTTATAGTATACTTAAGTATACTATTTTTAAATATACTATTTTCAAGTATACTATTTTTAAATATACTATTTTCAAGTATCCTATACTTAAGTATACTATACTCAAGTATACTGTTTTTAAGTATACTATACTCAAGTAATACAATTTTTAGGTATACTATACTCAAGTATACTATTTTTAGGTATACTATACTCAAGTATACTATTTTTAAGTATACTATACTCAAGTGTACTATTTTTAAGTATATGTACTATACTTAAGTATACTATTTTTAAGTATATCTACTATACTTAAGTATACTATTTTTAAGCATATGTACTATACTTAAGTATACTATTTTTAAGTATATCTACTATACTTAAGTATACTATTTTTAAGTATATGTACTATACTTAAGTATACTATTTGTAGATACTATTTAACTCAGCACACTGAATCCAGCTGTATGAATTGATTCATTCGTTTGCGCATTACATACAGATACTTCCTATGGGTGGCGACTTTTCCGCGGAATTAGACGGAGAAACTGCGCGCTTGAACATCCAACATGTTTACCCGGAGGACGAGGGCGAGTACACCTGCGTGGCTTACAACGACCTTGGAAAAGCATTCACGTCGGCGTGCCTAGTAGTGGATGGTAATTTTCTATATAAATTATGGCCACCCGATACGGAGGAT
This sequence comes from Lasioglossum calceatum, assembly GCA_963966675.1. Classification (NCBI taxonomy): domain Eukaryota; kingdom Metazoa; phylum Arthropoda; class Insecta; order Hymenoptera; family Halictidae; genus Lasioglossum; species Lasioglossum calceatum. Next base: position 5,398,127 of record OZ016542.1, read on the forward strand.
TTGGTTACGGAAAAAGCGACAGTGTTGATAGCTGGAGCATTCGCTTCGGATGTTTTTCTTTTTTTTGCATCATTATCATCGTATATTTGATTCAAATTACTTGGTCGCACCCACTCCTCCAGTTCGATGAAATATTTTGTGATAAGGAACCTGATTTCTACCTACACTTACACCTAAGTGGCGTACGGCGAGAAACATCTGTGTAACGCAGTACGCGAACTTATTTTATTCAATTTATGTGGAGAACAGAAACAACAATCATCCGGAAGACTTTCGTGAACAAGATCGGTAACGAAACTTGTTTATTACTTCAACTCAGGATATTGGTTTCCAAATATAAAGGAAATTTATCTAAAATATACATTACTCACAAAAATTAAATGCTTCGGTTGCAAATAACTGGACTGAATTTTAAGACAATGGAACGAAATAAAATCCTATGTTTAATGCGAACAGCCTTTGTAAAATAAAAATTGTACAAAATTCTTTCGAATTTTATAACTAGCCTTTTTTGAAAATTTTCATAAGCTACAAATGCATCGAGATCCGCAGTCTACAAATAACAATTATATAAGTGACTGAAAATTTGTTTCGTTGTCCGTAAGTATTATACTTCAACTACGGACCTCTATGCATTTATAACAAAATTGAGTAGATGAAATTGAAAATTGTAGGAAAATTTTAAAAATTGAAGATGCCAATATATGATTTCTCATCTATTAAAATTATTTAGGGAAGAAATAACATTCTGTTTGGTTTCTATTTTTCTATTCCTTGCAATCAACACATACAATTTTTATTTTGCATACAGATCCGCAGTCTAAATATACTGATGAGAGGAATTCTGTTAACTAATCATTCTTACTATTTCGATCCGTTACAATTAGACTGTAGATCTTTCTGTAAAACAAAAGTCTTCCAAGTCGATTGCTAGACATAAAAAAATGAATAAAAATTAATTTCTCCTTCTAACAATTTCAATAAGTCGATAATAGTGTAACAATCTTCTAAAATTTTTCGGTTTTTACAGATTTACTTGAAGACTGTACTAGAGAAATCAATTTTTATTTAAGTCCTATTATTTGCAATCGCCTCAGAATATTTAGATATTGCATAAAGATCCACAGTCTAGCCATTGCAGTTACGGACTCTGGATTCTCCGCTTCCTGATTTCAGTGCCTGAAGGAAAAGAAAACGTCCTAAGCCAAAGATTGACAAGGCCTGTGGGTCTTTTGTCAGCTGGATCCACGCCAAGATCAACACCGCGTTCTACGCCAATCCGTAGCTTGTCTCCGGCAGTTCCGCGTAAGTGATACGCGCAGAAAGCGTATGTATTATACATTTACATTGAAACGTAATTAAAGGCAAAAAATCCATGTCCCCCGTTTTCTTTATTTTCATTGGTTAGTTCGTTAGTTGAATGGATTAAACAACGTTTATATTTCATTAATTTCTTGTAATGAAATAGAATTTATCTGCGAACATTAAAACATACAGAAAGACATTCTGGCCAACTTGATATATAGAATAAGTAAACAAAATTATAGCAATTGTTTATTGTTAGAGAAAAGTGACGAAATATGGAATAGTACCATTTTTAAGGACCTAACAGATAAATGTATATTAACCGGCTATCTCACTCATTTTGACACCGGATTTTTTGTATCACTGCTCAAAAACTTTTGTTGATACAATGTTTCACATTCACATAATGTAACTATTACAAATAGCTATTTTTTTAATTTATTCTCTTTTAGGTATAGTCTTATTCATATTACTATTATAAAATCAATCATTAGTCAATATACAGGATAAAACCATTCCCTTTTCAATTTCTATGAATATAGAGGGTGGTCCGTTTAAATAAGGCCACCTAAATATCTCTTCAGCTTATTGTGATGCAAAAAATATTTGTTACGTAATGTGCATAGTGTGAATGGACCAAATATCTGGCAAGAATATTTCTTGCATCTTGTAACTAATCGAAAAATACATTCAGATATGTATAATAACATGACCTTGAAATGGCCTTGATGTTCGAAAATTAATGTTTTACCTTCAGATCAAGGTCAGTCAATGTCATGTTATTATTATACATATCTGAATGTATTGTTCGATCAGTTACACGATGCAATAAAAAAAAATGTAGTTATGTATCAAAAAACATCGATGACCTTGATAACTCCGAAAAAAATGACTTTCGGAAAAAAATTCTTGCCAGATATTTGGTATATTGACACCATGCACATTACGTAACACTGAAGAGATATTCAGGTGGCCTCATTTAAACGGACTACCCTGTATATTGCATCTGATATGTCAGTATTCCATATTTGGTGCAATTTATGTTTTTTTCATATCAGTCTCAAGTTCGAAATTACTTATAATCTAATATTAGATGATTGCATAAGTTTGTGCCAGATTTTCATAGATGTCGCAAACTGTTCTGCACAGCGGTATATACATAATCGCTATATAATTGATTAATAAAGCTGCATTCTTTAAAATTTAGCCATTGAATTTTATTGTAAAATCGGGAACGAACTTACGCAATCGTCTTTTATTTGTTGTTAAACCACAAAATGTGGTTTCCTATATTCGGCTACTGTTTTATTAGACACTGAAAAATGATGAAGATACTAACGTCCAAGATTATTAGTTACTATTAATAATAAACTGGATTTCATGCATTTACGACAAAAATGAGTAGGTGCAATTTAAAACAGTGAAAAGTTTAAAAGACTAATCTTTGATCTAAGAAAACGGAAACCTACCCGATCTAAGAAACAGAACGTGCCTGAGGGTTTTGCTTAGATCAAGACTTTACTGTATGTTTTCACTATATTAAAATTATTAGTGAAGAACATAAATTTATATTTAACTCCTTTATCTTGCAATTGATGCACGAACTTTTTATTTTGCATAAAGATATCTTATTATGTGTTACCCTGTATGTTTTTGGAATGGCCACACTTGGTTACACTTATTTTGCTGTTTTTAATTACGAGTTTCGATATCAGTGTCAGCAAGAAATTGAAAATAAGTCTGAGTGTTTTACAGATGGCCGAGAATTGAGGTCTCCGCAGCTCCTGCCGCGAAGTAGATCGATGTCAAGACGTCCGAAGATCAGTCCACCGAAATTTTACGCAGTGCCGCACAATCGGGTGGTCGAGGAAGGTGAAACCGTGCGATTCCAATGCGCTGTGGTCGGCCATCCCACACCGTGGGTAAAATGGGACAAAAATGGCTTAGCCGTTACACCTACCGCAAGGGTCTCCATAAAGGAACGAGACGACGTGAAGATGTTGGAAATCGTCGAAGTCACACAAGAGGACGCAGGATTGTACAGGGTGATTGTGGAAAACGATTATGGTCGCATCGAGGCCACTGCTCGTTTAGAAGTCATAAGTATGTACACATTTTGTCAACTCTCAAATCTGTCAAATGCTCAAGTTTTAACATGAATTGAAATAAATGGGCGTCCTTTATTATTTAAATAATTCTGTTCGGTCTTATATACGTTTTATTTAAGATAATATCTGTTTATGGAACTGTATTAAAAATGAATTATTTTAAAACACCTTGTTTAAAAGGGTACTATCAGAGAAATACAAACAATGTTCGAACTGTGAATTATCTACGAAAATATTACAGATAAATGACATATTCAACATATCAATTTTACTGTGAAAAAATTATTTAATATTGTTAGAGTAGGTACTATATTTATTCAATAACAATTTATAACTTCTATTCAAACTAAAACTTTCAAGAGCTCTGTATTTGTTTCTATCGGACCTGATAATGCGAGGACATTTTTGAAAAATTTTCCAGTCATTGTACACTACGGATTTTTATGGCAAGTCATAATTATCTGCATCAATTGCAAGAAGTTCACATTAAAAGTTATTTCTTTTCTTGATGATTTTAAGAAATTCATATAACAATATGATAATAATAATTGCTATTCTTAAATTATTTTGATGTTTTTTCACCTTTTCATTTTTGTTATAAACTTTAAGATTTCATATTTTTATATATCTAACCGACTGCATATTTGTTATGCGCAAAAGACTATTACTAGACTCAGGATTTTATGCATTTATGACAAAAATGAGTAGGTGCAATTTGAAACAGTGAAAAGGTTTTAAAAGACTTTAAGGGTATTAATATATTATTTTCACTACATGCAAACTATTAGTGAAAAATATAAATTTATATTTAGCTCCTGTGTCTTGCAATTGATGCACAAGCTTTTTATTTTGCATAAAGATTCGTAGTCAAATTATTATTAATGCTAAACAGCTACATAGCTGAACTGAATAATTAAACTAGATGTGCCACACACATTAGTGCATAAAATACATAAAACACAGTAAAATAACAATCTGTAGAGTTAATAAATCTTACGTGGTTCGTTGATTCAGTAAATCACTCAATTAGCAAAGCACATTTCCTTTAATCTAGATTTTCTTCAGAATAATTCATGAACACCAGAATTTACATAAACATGCACAATTTCATGATTCATGAGTCATGAATTACCACGCAATTAGAAGTGACAGATATTCAACAGTCAGTTGGATCGGATACATGCTAATAATTTGATTTTATTTGGAAAGATCGTCAGCTGCTTGGGCCGGTTTCCCGAACGATAAGAACTCGAAGCGCCTCTCCCAGAACATATCCATCTTTTGGACGAAGTCTTTTGGACTCGACGACCAGAATAAATGGACGATTGCAACTCAGCTGTGGCATCAGGGGAATGCCTAGTCCAACGCCAACGTGGTTCAGGTAATTAGCAAGTGGCACTCATGCAGCCGTTTACACAATTCTCATTTTTATGTATAGATATATTTTTGTATGCTTCGAGTAAATTTTGAACAATTGAAAAAGGCGGCCACTTTGGTGCCAAGCCTGAAGCAGAGTCTAGTCCCCATTTGTTATGCTAGCTGACCAAAACTTTTCGACAAATTTCTTTAGATGCAAAGTTTGCAAGCGGAATTCCATGCCAAATCGAGGGCAATACGACGGCAGACTCCACAGTGTTGAAAAACGCCCAAAAACTGGCCAAGCATTGACACTAACGAGCACTAAAAGCGATTAAAATGTCTTAGCATTGCAAAAATTACAAGGCTCTATTTATTTAGACCCTGTGCAATTTTTATTAGAATATGTGCCCGAGTAAAAAAATCTGTCGAATCAATTTTCATGTAACCAACTTCATAGTTTCAATACTTTCAATAATTGTGAAATGAAAAATATGAAACTGGTCATTTGACCGGCAGTGGTAGGTTTAGTGTTGAAAACACTAGAAGAACACTAAAAACCTTTCGAAGGATATCGTGTACTATGCTTTGGGGATCGCTGATCATGAATTTAATGTTAGATTAATATTGTAATGAACCGTTCGTGAAGAAAAATTAAATTTTCATTTAAAAATTTTTCATTCTTATAATTAGACTGCAAATAGAATGCTATTTCCTCCCTTAATCATTTTAACAGATGAGGGATCATATATTGACATCTTCAATTTTCAAAATTTTCCTACAATTTTAAATTTCATCTACTCAATTTTCCTATAAATGCATAGAGATCCGCAGTCTACTTATAATATAGAATATTCTTATAACGGTAAAGCATGTAACCAAAACAAATATAAGAATATTAACACGAATGATAAAATCTTTTCTTAATTTATTTATTTGTACTATGTTTCATCTTGAGAAGCAGAATTAATACATTGATTTTCTATTGACACATCCATTAGTAGTTTGCTAAAACTTCATCAGATGGTACATATTCGTTTCTCAGATATTTCAGGCTGAATATACCATTTTTGATATTTAATACTAAGAATATACCATTGTGCCCATTATTTTTACGCAATTTGTTTTTAGGAAGACTGAATATTGGATAGGTGCTGAAATAAGGCACATTTACCCTAAACTCTCTACTTAGTATTTAAAATGAATTATTTCTCTAGTGTGGAATGTTTTAAAAGTCTTTGCATAATTTTTAACTTACTCCAAAATAGACCCATTACGTAATATTTAAAATGGATTACTTCTCTAACGTGGAATGTTTCAAAATATTATTTGCTTCTACTTACAGTCAGTCACATAGTTGCTGCTACACTACATGATTACGTTGCATGATAGTGTACGCGATACACGATTATAGTTTATTAGATGGCATATAATGAAAATTTCGGAAAAATTGTGCTTACTCTGAATTACGAAAAGAAATAGTAAACATTGCTTTTTACAACTTCTTTATTTGGGCTTGTAACGAAAATTAAAAACACGTGTTCCGTAGATTCATATGTTATATGTTATATGCATTATGCCTGCTGACAATTACGTCGACATTGGTGACAAAATTAGGCTAAAAATAGTGAAAAACTGTGGTTTTAACCATTTCTAATTACCAATTGCCAATTACTCAAAAATCAATTGATCAATTTCGATGAAATTTTCAGCATGTATACAGATAACTTATATGAACTTACAAGACGCACCTTTAACATTTTCCATTAAAAAACCAAATAAAAAAGTTGAAAAAGAAACTTCTACTATTTCATCTTTTTTTTTTAAATTCAGAGTAAACGCGATTTTTCTGAAGTCTAATTAAACTGCAGTCGCTTGGTCCATTCATAAAAAAGTTATTCTGATTCAAAGTACGTGGCATCAATTATCAGACTAACTGTATGTCTTCAAAATAGTTGTTGAAGAATCTTATCGATTTTAGTAAAATTTAATTATTAAAAAGAGTATCGCAACCAAACGATAACGTTGCTTCCTTTGGGTAGGGTTGATAAAACCTTGAACAGCAGAAATAAATCTCTGCGCAGTTCCTGTTTATCCAAATCAGTTCATAAAAAGGTGAATTTGCATAAACGTTCGCGATCTTGTTCTGACCATTTAAAATCGCATACCAGAAGTAGTAACTCCTGGTATTTCCACAATGTTGTCTTTATTCGTCGCTGCAATGAAGTGAAAAATGATTCACGTTGCAGAAACGGACGGCCGTTGGAACGATCGAGCCGCATAAAACGACACTTCGACGGGAAAACCGCGAAAATCGAAATTTCGAAAGTGAAAGCAACCGACGCGGGCGAATACACCTGCGTGGCATCGAACGTCCTTGGTTCCACCAAGAACACATGTCAGGTAAACGGCTTAGTCATAATCTATACAGGGTGTCCCAAAATTCCTTCAACAGCCGCAAATGGGAGGATGCTGACGTTATTTGAATCAACATTTTCCTTTGCAAAAATGTTATCGGCGGCTTTGTTTAGGAGTTATTAACGAAAAACACGGACCAATCAGAGCGCGACCTAGACGCGAGTTGGCACAGCCGGCCAATAGACAGCTGACGCGCCGGACCGACTGTGCCAACTCGCGTCTAGGTCGCGCTCTGATTGGTCCGTGTTTTTCGTTAATAACTCCTAAACAAAGCCGCGGATAACATTTTTGCAAAGGAAAATGTTGCTTCAAATGAAGTCAGGAACCTCTCATTTCCGGCTGTTGAAGGAATTTTGGGACACCCTGTATAGTCTGTCCTTAGTATTCATCGAACGACTAGTTTGATTCATTTGATTGCCTGTCTGCAGGTCACTGTTCTTGACCCTCACGATCCGTCTACTTGCGACAAAGACCCGCCAACGTTCCTGCAGTCACTCTCCGAAGAATCGATCGTCATGGAGGGTCATTGTTATGAGCTACAGACGAGACTTACAGGTATCGTATACCAATGCTTCTTGATGTGCAACATTTTAGAAAAGCCATTCCTCACGAATTTTCTTACTATTTTTTAATCTCAACTTACACTATGTACCAGATTTGGGCATTAGTCGATTGAAATTTTAATCAAGATTGATTGATTAATGTGTACGATTAAAAAAGTAATCATTGAAAAATTGGCGATTGATTCAATCGATTGATGAAGTTGACGGTCAATCGTTGATCAGAAGAAATCATCGAAAAATCGGAGACTGATCCAATCGATTGATGACGTTAATCGCCATACGGTCTATTCATAAATTGTAATAAGGAGGGAGATAGAGACAGAGAGCGGAGATGGAGAATTGACAGAAATATATCTCAACAAAAACTTAGTTTACTTTTTTTCAGTATTCATACAGTTTTGATACCGTATTTCATTTCGAAGTTTCAGCAGTTAATCGGTAATCAATTATCCGATTGACGATTACATTTGAAAGGAATATAAATGAACGAGTTAATGATTTCGGCGCAACAGGTTCGATCAAATCATACTCACAAGCAATTTTGCAATGTAAATTGTTCTCAACGTTTCGATCCAAATGTGGACAATTTTCAAGAGAAAATTTGCGTCTGTAAAATATTGTAAATTATAATAATTGTTTAACAAAGCCGGGTAATACCAATAAAACTTTGACATACTTGCTATGTGTAAACGAATTATATAAATTCACTAATGGAACTTTTAAGAAAACTGATGCCGGTAGAGGTTAATTTTTTCATTTTTTTTATCCTTGAGAATAAAAAAGAAATATAATCGTTAATCGCAATTAACGACTAAAGTAGAAATTTAACCGTTATTCCCAATTAGCGATTAATAAGTATTTAATCGTTAACCGCAATTAACGACTAAACTAGGAGATTAATTGTTAATTGCGATTAACAATTGGAGTAGACATTTATTCGTCAATCGTTGATTAAATTTTTGCCCAACTCTGCTATGTACTAGGGCTGTTACTTTTCCGAAGCTTCGACTCTTCGAAGATTCGAAGGAATGAAGGAAACTTTGAAGTGTACGAAGTTTCGAAGTATTAAAGCTTCGAAGCCTTTGAAGTGCACGAAGTTTCGAAGTCTTGGTGTTATTCGAATGAGAAAAATGTGGTAAAAGTTTCACAGACGAAAATTGAAAACGATGTTATATCCCGAGCAAAATTTGTCACGGCCAAACAGGACGTATTCCGAATTGGACGTACTCCAAAGCAGACGTATAGCGAGGTACCGCTATACCAATATACAAATTTTTTTATTATTTCTTATTTTTTTATGAAACTTTCCCCAATATATTTGTGGCATTTTTCTGATTAAAATAAGACTAAATACGATATAATTTCAACTGTATTTAATAGTTTAATTGACGATGAAAGTTTCGGGCGCAAGGAAGGACAGCGTATGGGAAAGAAAGAGTCTCTCGTTACATGCTCTGTCCTTCTCTACATTCGGCTCGGTCTTTGAAGCTCAAAAAAATAGCGTCCGTCTACGAACTTTGCAAACGAACCTCCCCGAGGCTTTTGCGACTATGTATACAGGATGTACTGTATATTCAAATGCGACAGAGAGAGAGAGAGAGGGGGAGAGAGGGAGAGGGAGAGAGGGAGAGAGAGAGAGACATTAAAGGCAACAATTGGATGATACTTAGTTAGAGTTTAGATATAATTTGCTAGTTATTCAAACATTATATAAGTAATGTTTAAGGTGTAGATTAAATGGGTTACAAATGATGTTTTTAGGTACTCCACCCTTCACAGTCGTTTGGCTAAAGGATGGTCGTGAAGTACCTAATAACGATCACCACAAGTGCGTCATATATGGCGATGGTGGAGTTGCTCTTAGATTGTCTCATGTATCTCCACAAGATGCCGGAGAGTATACTTGTCTCGTTCGTAACAATTTTGGGGAGGCTTCTTCTAGTGGCCTGTTTGCTGTTCAAGGTACGCATTTGCTGAAAAAAAATCTGTAAACAAATCAATTAACTGGTCGAGGTATAATATTACTCTGGTTTCATGGAAGTAGATAGAATCTCTTTGTTATTAACAAATCGCAAATAAAATGAATATAGATGCTAACATACGTCCACAAATAAAGTTTTATGCTTGTCATTTTGCATAATACGTTTTGTCATATGTTTTACCTAAGAAAAGCCTAAGGTAATGCTATTAGGTTGAAAGATAATCTCCCAAAATTTCAAGACGCTAACCCTCTTTCAGAATAATATGAGGGTAAACACCCTTAACTTTATCATTTTTTTTCTCGGTTGTTAATTAAGTTATTGAGACGAAGGAAAAACGAAAATACTCGAACTTACCTCCTGCGTTTCATATATTTTTTTCACAATTGTGAACAAGTTATTAAAGGTAGAAAAAGTATTCTGTGGCCTATCTAATACATATGAAAGTTTCAAGATGATAGGTGGAACATAGTTAAATAATTGAAGAACAAATAAAATTACGTCATTATATGTAGTATTACAATATATAGTGCAGTGTTTCTTACTACTCCAATTAATGATTCTTATCAGGAGATTAAGTTTCTTCTTAATTACTTATTGAGGGGTCAGCGATTTGAAATTTTGGGGGATTATCATTCAACCTAAAAGCATTGTTTTGCACACAATATTAATAAAAATTGCCTTGGGGGCCGCTGAACCATGCTTATCCTGCTTGACCCCTTTCTCTGTACGAAATAACGAAAAATATTTTAAATAGGCTGAACTTTCACTCAGGGGACTAAACATTTTCAACCTTCCTGTATGCAATATTATAGAATTCGACGAAAAAATGATAAAACTATAAATTCTAGTTCGAGGAATCCAAGTTTCAGTGTGCGAAGTTCACTCTTTTACAAGTTATACACGAGTAAATTTGCTCGATTTCAAACGCGTTTGACAGATAAGAACGCTGCCATTTGGTTTCCAGTTTCCAGACATAAGAGCGGTATGATGTAGTGAACAGATCCGTTAGGTCTGGGTCAGGTTTGAGTTTGGTCTTGGATTCCTCGTACTAGAATTTAAAGTTTTATCATCTTTTCGTCGAATTGTATAATATTACATACAGGAAAGTTGAAAATTTTTGCTACACGGAGTGAAAGTTGAACCTTCAAATATCAGATGATTGCACTGTGGAGTATAAAAAAATTAATAATGAAACTGTAGTGTTAAAAATTTAACCATTGAATTTTGTTTTCGAATCGGACATGAACTTATGCAATCATGTAATATATAACAAATTATTTTTAAGTAGAAGCTATTAAAAATTTCTGTAAAAAGTCAACAATTTTTCTCTCACAGTCACAATGAAATTCTACTGGGAATTTTCATCAAAATATGAGTTACAAAGTTTCCACCTCTTATTTTTTATGAGCAGGCTAAAATGTTCTATGTACAATTTAATTAAACAGAAGATGACAAAGAAGCTTAATAATATTAGCAGGATATTTTTATAATGTGTAGATATAGAGAGTTAACAAAAATGTATGTATTCTGTGTATATGAACAGATTATAAAGGCGTGTCGAAACTAGCACCGCAGTTTACCAAAACTCCGGTATCCGTTTTGACATCGAAAGGGGAAACTGCATGTTTCTGCGCGCGAATACAGTGCGGAAGACCGATGGAAATCAGGTGGACCATTAATGGAAAAGACGTTAAAGAAATCCCAAGATGCAAGGTACGCTTGACAATACATATAACAAACATACTCAACTTTCAATTATTCTTTTCTAACAAATATATTGCGGCGCTTGGTATAAATTAGAGCATTTAAAGCAAAATTCCAATTTTCAAGAGTATTCCATTGATAAATACATTATCTTAAATGTTGCCACGCGTTAAAAGAATTAAAATAAAAATTCAAGCTATCGTTATTACAAGAGATATTGCTCTTATCGTATACATACTTATCATACTCTTAGTTTATTTCTGTAGTGTATCGTTAAAAATTTAAAAGATACGTAATTTGTTTCCGTACGCTCGTATATTTCGAATTCTAATCCGCAGTAATAGGTACGCAGTAGTTAGTACATGGCTCTTTTTCGTCCGCAGTAGTACGTACAAAATGTTATCAATTTTATTACCACGCTTATATTAACTTGCCATGTTGTTGTTATATGCGTCAAATCTTATAATCGAATTTTAAACCCCTTCCCATAGTCCAATCTTGCTGAAATTTTGTATACACACTTGCTTCCGGTGACAATTAAAGTAGAAAATAAAATATATAAAAAAAACTTTTGAAAACCACGCTTATATTAAAATGCACTAAAAAGGAGAAAATCATTTTTTCTTGGTACTCCATAAAATACCGAATCCAGTGAAATGATTAATAATATTTATCTCCAAAATTTTAAGCAATTGTTTCAAAATTTCTTCTGTTATAAAATTAGTGTCGTAATAGATAGAAAAATTTAATATAAATTTAAGTAAAATCCTGACATTAGTGACTATAAAAATAAAAGCGTAGAACGCTAAACTATATTGACGTAATCTTCGTGGGCGCTCCACGCTTTTATTTTTATAGTCACTAATGTCATGATTTTATTTAAATTTATATTAAACTTTTCTATCTATTCCGACAATAATTTTATAACAGAAGAAATTTTGAACTAATTGCTTAAAATGTTGGGGAAAAATATTATTAATCATTTAACTGGATTCGGTATTTTATGGAGAACCAGGAAAAAAATTATTTTCTCCTTTTTAGTGCATTTTAATATAAGCGTGGTTTAAAAAAATTTTTTTTTATATATATTTTTTTTAAATTTCCGTATGTTGTATCAGGCTTTCAGGGCCACGAAATTTTTTGTATTCAGAACACATTTATCTTCCATAAAATGCTTACACATATTATTATTTCCTGATAAATTAGGAATAATATTAAAATAAAGTACGATAGAAGCATGATATCGCAGTAATGGGTACAGTGACGCTAGAGTCTTATTGAAATTTCCATGACGAGTCTGACTCGTCATTACACTGCTCGCTCGTTATTCCTGTACAGAAATATTCGATCAAAATAAACATTTGCCGTATCAATATTATCGGTTTAGGTTGAGAAAGACGATAATGTGAGCGTTCTGAGGATACACAACGTGTCATCTCGAGATACTGGGGAAATTCGCTGCACAGCATCCGTGGTCGGAAAGGGTCCATCGATCAGTTGCACAGCGGAGTTGCGAATAAGACGATTGCATCAGAATTACGATGGCTCTGTTCGAACGCAAAATAACACGGAAACGGGCAGCAAGAAGAGCGGCAACTGTGCCCGTAGTAATTCCGTGAGGAAATCTGGAAGAGACGTGCAATCTCCTCGACACGAACGATACGAATCGCCGATGCGTGCTAGATCATCTTCCCTCCCATTAAAATCTTCGGACTCGAAACTACAGTCTCCCTCCTCTTCGAAGAGGAACGTTCCACCCAGTCCGCTGCTTGCTACGAGGAAAATAACAGAAAGCAAAACGATCGATAAGAAAGATCTCGACCCGAAAAAGACAAGAAATAATGCGTCTTATTTAGCCAAGAGTCCGAAAGATCGGAACGTTCCATTGCCCTCGGACGAAGAAACAATGGATACAGCAAAAGAGAATGTGTCTGCGAAAGTGTCGAACGTTTCTAAATCGAAATTAGCGACGAACGAAGTGTGCTCGAAGAAACTGACGTCGGTGAAGCCTGGTACGTGTAAGACTGAAAACAGTTTGAAAGAAGCTCGAGATCACTGCAAGAAGTATGATAATACGCCTATAATATCCATGGAATGTGATCCAGCTCCGGAGGAACCGAAGGAACTCCAAACTTCGAAGCCGGACGATACCATCGAGACGAAGGAGAAGAATGTTAATGAAGGGTCCGACGAATTTATTGCGCCCACCATTGTAAAGGTACCTGCTGACGTTACAGTCTTCAGAGGAAATAGGGTAGTCCTCAGGGCCAGCTACCAAGGCCGGCCGGAACCGCAGGTGAAATGGCTTCGTGCGGTAAGTATTGTTCACATGTTTTTCAACTACAGAGAAACAGTATTTATTAGACTGTGGATCGCTTTTCTACGTCGACTGAAAGACTCGAAAGTTCAGTAGGAACTCGGTCCTTCTTTCGATCATGTTAACCCTTTGCAGTCGTAGCTATTTTATCTCGAAAATTAAACATCTCTTCCAACCCAAAATTATTCCATTCTATACGATTGTTTTCATTTTATGAATATGAAATTAATATGATACCTCATACAATATTTAACCTTCGCAAGGTAACGTGGGGTCTCAGAATATTTTATTTGATGCAGTAATTTTTGAAAAGAAAATATTTTATTTGATGCAGTAATTTTTGAAAATAAAATATTTCATTTGATGCAGTAATTTTTGAAAATAAAATAATTCATTTGAGGCAGTAATTTTTTTGAAAATAGTATTTTATTTGAAGAATATTGAAAATATTTGTATTTTGTCTTTACTTTAAATTTCAATTTTAAATATTATTGCTGAAAACAATGGTTCGAATTCAATACATTTATGGGTGTAAATAGTTTCTTAACGATAAGATAGACTGTATGTTTATGCGGTTTCTCACAGTATTATAACAATGCAAAAAGTAAAATATTTTATTTCGTGTTTCTAATTGTTAAAATAGAAATATTTTACTTTGAGGTTCAGATTGTTAACACTTTACCTACCGGAAGCCTATAAATAGGATTTTCAATAATCGTGCTGTACCAGAAGAAAGCATAGAAAATTCTTTTACATTGCAATCTTAAATGAAACTATTAGATGATGTTATTGAGAGTGACTTGTTAGTTCACAATGAAAATTGCTGTTGCTATTGAAGGTTCCATTAAAAAGTGTTTAGCCATGCACCATAGATTTTTCAAAATTATGCAATGCTCACCGGTCGGTAATGTGTTAAAATAGAAATATTTTATTTTCGAAATTGTATATCTTATTTAAAATACTATTTTCTTTAAGCAAAATAAAATCTAAAATATTAAATGGTATTTAAAATATTTGTTTCGCCAAATAATGCCCACCTCTGCTCAGAGACCCCAGCTTCAGATTTTTGAAAAGAATTTTTATATGAATCAAATTAAATCCTATTGTTTACTTTTTATCCTGTGTTATTCTTTATTCCAAATTTATTAAAAATGGCACTATTTATGAAATTCATTTGTCGGTGTCTAAGAAACCCCACCTTACTATTTATGTGTTACTATACCTTACCTTGCGAGGGTTAAATGTTTAGTAATTGGTTAGATACCAACATATTTAATAATGTAAACAATATTTTGAGTAATGGTACAGCAATTTTTAGTGGTGCCTCAGAGTCGCCATTCGGACGCTAAGGGTTAATATATGTATTATTAGGTTGCTGCATATGAAATGTCCGATTTGTAACAGTAATGTTAAACGAACATAACTTTCTTCTAAATAAAAGTTATTGATCATGGCACGCAGCATTGTAATCAACCTAAACTGTCAACGAATTACGAATTTCTTGATGATATTATGCTGGAAGGAATGTTTTAGCCACTCACGCACGTCGCTTACGTGCTATTTCTGACGTACTATTTCTTACGCAGTAACCTAATAAGTTAAAAATTGTATTGCAGTAGTTCTAAATTTTTCTGACGTTTTTACTGCTCTGACTTTAATGAATTCATTTTTGACATCAATTCATAAAATCCGCAGTCTAGCATTTATTAGGGCTGTTACTATCCTTCGAAGGTCGAAGATTTCGAAGCTTCGAATATGTATTTTTTATAAATGTGTGGTTGTATGTATATTCTGTCAAAATTCTGTTACATTTTTTATGAACATGTTAAGCGCCAAGCCTGTCTTGCCTTTCTTTCCGTTTAGCTTGCGATATCCGATTTCATCGAATTTAATAGAACTCATTAAAATTTTGTTTGAAAAGTATTATTTTTTAAATAAATTTGTGATATGACCCCGAAAGTCATTAATGGAATGCAATTTTTAAGAACTTCGAAGTTCCCTTCGTTCCTTCGAATCCTTGGAATCTTCGAAGAGTCGAAGCTTCGGAAAAGTAACAGCCCTAGCATCTATCACTTTGTAATGTGTAATTGTCGTGTGAAATGAACATTTTCTACGGTAATTGCATGAAAAACAGGGAAGATATAATTAAAGAAAGAATTAACGTTTCAATAAGCTCGAAATAAATCAAATATATTTTTACATTTACAAAATCATAATATGTTACTTTTTCATCTGACTTTACTATTTTGTGTTTAGTCTAACAAGGAGTTTCATAAAGAATGCGTAGTTATCGAAGGAATAGGATTTGTTTGCGTATGAGATAATCCAATAGTTGTTTTGAAAAATGCTTGCGATATTCGAACAAGAAAAGAAAGACTTCGCACTCGGTTCTATTAATACGATTACTGCTTCATACAGAGAAACCTCTGTTCCCATATTGCGTGCCTTGAGAAACCTAATCGACAAAAATTCAAGAACGATAGACTGATCAATACTTTTCGCAATAAGAATAATATGATAAATTCTAGACTAACGAATTTTCAAGGAATTTAGTTTCGACTGCTGCTTGAATATGTTGCGTAATTTATTCATTAAAAGGTTACATGAGATAGATTATTAATTAAATAGTTGCATAGACTTCAAAAAGTGCTCGTAATAAGTTAAACAAATTTCTGGACTAATGATGAATTTAAAGCAGATTTTATTTCACTACGAATTTTCTGCATTTATGATAAAAATGAGTAGCTGAAATTTAAAACAATAGAAAGAATAAGACAATTTAAGGGTATCGATGTATCATTTTCAATACATTCAAATTATATTAGTGAAAGGAACAAATTTATATTTAGCTGCTGTACCGTGCAATTAAGATCCGCAAGTCTCTTAATCGCTTTCAACATATCACTTCCTTTTAATCATAAGAAAAAACGCGATAAGAAAATATTATTTCGTTTCGAAAAAGTTTATAATAAGCTAGAAATGTTTCTAAAAGTCGTATTCAACCGGTGCTGGGAAAAATAGTATTTTAAATAGTAAATAATAAATAACTCTATTTATTTTAAAATATTTGTACAACTATAAAAATAAAATATTTTATTTGATGCAGTAATTTTTGAAAATAAGATAATTTATTTGAGAGGCAGTACTTTTTTTTAATATAGTATTTTATTTGAAAAATATTGGAAATATTTGTATTTTGTCTTTATTTTCCATTTCAATTTTAAATATTATTGCTGAAAATAATGGTTCGAATTCAATACATTTCTGAGAAGATAGTCTGTATGTTTATGCGGTTTCTCAGAGTGTTATAACAATGCAAAATGTAAAATATTTTATTTCGTGTTTCAGAATGTCTATACTTCTACATATATTCTATGTATAGTAAATGATGAGAATACATTTTTGTTAAAGGGACGTGAGCTGGCTGCAGACAGGAAGACTGCGATTACCTACGGTGGAGGTGTTTCTTGTTTAATATCAGACGACGTCACCGCTGATAACGCAGGAAAATACGAGGTGTCTGTGGAAAACAGATTGGGAAAGGACCGCCGATGCTTTAGCGTTGCTGTTGAGGGTACGTGTTAATATATAAGCTATAAACTATTAGGTTGTTGCATATGAAATGTCCGATTTTTAGCAGTGACATTAAACAAACACAATTTTGTATATCCAATGTATTCTATCTACAAATTTTAAGTTTCTTGATTGTATTACGGTAAAAATAAGATATGGTCATTCAAGTTTTTCATTTACAAGAGTGTTATCTTGATTTTGTAGTTGTTTTTACCACCAACGACTCGTACGTTTATTAATCACCGCATTTTGACGAAAAATCACATAATGCTATCGTCAGTAAGTTATTTTTTCAGACATACAAAAGGAATACACGACAGTCGCGTTGGTTGACGTTGAAATAAACTTTATTTAAAAGTAAAAAATTATACAATAAATATAAAACTGTAAAAGTAACAGGGGGGCACGTGGTTACCTTACGAAAATGACAAGAATTAATTTATTTAGACTTTCCGCGATTCCTATTATAATACGTGCTCTAATAAAGATATTTATTAAATTATTTCTTATAGTAGCATCTTTATAATTTCATTAATTGTGAAATAAAAATTCTAGAAACGGTCATTTGACCGGTCGTGGTACGTTTAGTGTCAAGGATTAGCTTTGTACCTCAAAGTTTTATACTATAATAAATCTATAGACTAGTAGCATTTCTTGATCGAAACGTTTTCTAAAAGTTGCAGTCTAAACTCGGACATTTCATATGCAACAACCTAATATAAACTATAAACAATAGCAGCTTAGTGTCTCTAGTTAAACTTTGCCGTATACTGATTTAAAAATAGTTGCAAATATCAAATTTCTTTAATTTGTTTTAAACTACTTCAACTACATACATGAAGAGTAAAGTTTCTAGTAACACAGAATTGTATTTATTAATAGACATTATGCAAAATAAAAATTTTCTACCTGAATTGCAACAAACTAGAGTGAAATAGAAATTTATTTTCTTTCTTAATGTGTTTAATAGGTTGAAAATAATATAACAGTATTTCTAGATTCTACCCACAGTTTTTACTATTTTAAATTACACCTACTCATTTTTGTCATAAATGCATAAAATCCGCTGTTTATTTATTAAGTATTTGTTTAATAATAGCAAACACATTGTTAGTCTAATAGGTACCATGCCCCTGTCCATTACCTATCGCTATTTTATAGTACTTGTTTTAGACTATAGAAATTTCAATACAGTCAGATCATCAATATTACTGTCAGACAGCGAGTATTGTATAACTATAACAATAAACAACTCAAGCGAAACTCATGCAAAATAAAAATTTTCCACCTGAAGTGCAACAAACCGGAGTGACATAGAATTTTATTTTCTCTCTTAATATGTTCAATAGGTTGAACATTATAGCAAAGCATTTTTAAATTCGTCTAAAAAGATTACACCTACTCATTTCTGTCATAAATGCATAAATGCATAAAACCCGACATCTAATTATAATTATTCACATTCGGAAAAGAAGAGATCCCCGCGTCGATTTCACTGACCTTGAAATGTTCTCAAAAGTTTAATCACTGTTTCATACTTTCCCTTAAAGAGATAAAATTCTTAGTCAAGAATTTGTATTCTTTACTAATGCTCGAAAGAATTTTATCAAAGCAATAAAAGGAAAAGAATAAGATACACAGATTCCAAAGGAGCATTTATTTTCCACCAATCTAATAGAATCGATTAATCCTTCAGATACTCAGTCCGTGAACTAAACGATTCTCTAAATATCCATTATGTAAATGTCTCAAGTAGAAACGAAGCATCCGTTCAAACAATCTAATATAGATACGGGCAATGAACACCGAGATACGATTACTGTTTACAGAGCTTTGCAACAAGTGGTCTTACATCACGCGTTTAAACTTTTGCCTCGGTATCATCCAGTTCGGTGAACATGTGGCACAAACCGAACATCTGCCTCTTCGAGCAATACGCACGAAACTAAAAATAATCCGCGATGTCAAAAAGTACTGACAACTTAATTAATTTATCTGTCCGGAATCCATATATTCTCAAGCCTCGTCGGCGGCCATTTTATTCATTTAGCTCCTCGAGTATAATTCTTTGGGCTTATGAAACAAACATCCATAAAAAAATGTACATATTAACCCTTTGCAGTCGGATCTATTTTAACTCGAAAATTAAACACCGTTCCGAAATAATTCCATTCTACAATGATTCTTTTCATTTTATGGATATGAAATTGATATAATACCTCATACAATACTTAAATGTTTAGTAATTGATTAGATGCCAACATATTTAACAATTAAACTTTCATACCTTGTTGATATACCATGATTTGCAGCTCAAGTCTCCGAAGTTCCATTAGCCGTGTAAGCAGGTTGCGTGAAAGCTCAATTGTTTATATCTTTAAAACTATTGAGTAACTACACCTAATGTTTTACAGACATCATTAGGGATCCATATACCATCGTCTCACCCACACTGTGGTATAAACATTCTTACAATATTCATAATTTTTCAAAGAATTCTAAACATACGATAAAAAAAATCAATAAGAAACTCAAAGTATACTAAAATTGGCATGTAGCTTCTTAAATTTTACTAATCAATATTAAACTGAAATTCGTTTGTAAGAGTTGGTACCATGTATACCTAAAATGTTAATACAATACAGAAAAATATGCAACTAAAATATATCGGCATTGAAGATACGCAATTGTATCAGTCGTGATGATGCAAAGTTGTATTCTGTAAAGAGTACAAATAAAAATCAATTTCCTGTATCAATAACTAAATAACTTCAAATGTCTTGTTGTGTCATTATTGTGAAAAATTAATTAACCCTTCAACAACGGTGTCCGGCTCTATTTTGAACCAGAGTATCAATCTTGTCATTCATTTACTCAGTTTCTAATTTACTTAAAATTGGTAGCCGTCAAAACCTAATACTACATAGGAAAATATTAAAAAATAAAACCGACAACATTTTGTGCGTATTACTACGGACAAAAAAGAGAATGTACTAATTACTGCGTACCCATTACTGCGGATTAGAATTCGAAATATACAAGCGTACGGAAACAAACTACGTATCTAAGAGCATTAATTTAAATAAATTCGGAGTACAGTAACAAATAATTTTATATTTATTACATTTTGAATGAATAAACCATTTATTAATTGAAACATCGTAATATAATATCACGTTAATAACTAAATACATTCTTTTAACAAATATTTGAGTAATATCTATTATCTTTAGTTTGGAACTGTTTTAAATGAAGAATATTGTGATGTTCACAGCATTTCATACAATTGCATTTACAATTACTCTTTCGTCTTTCTCAATTCTTCTTGCTTTGTATTTCTTAAAATCTCCATTGTTTCTTTGTTTCTTAAGTTTTCAGTTCCATAAATAGATCTTTTCGTGCACTTCACTTCACTTTGTTTTTTTAATTTTTGTTACTGTTTTTTTTCATTACTTTTCGATTGGATTTTTATTTTTATACTCTTTATCTAGAATAGTATCCTACCTACTTACGTGTTTTGAATAGGAACCTAAACTAAAACGTTAGGCTGAAGTTAAGCTCGTTTATTATCGTAGTTGCAATTCACACCGCAGTATTAGGGACATTTCTAGTGAGTTTTGTGTCTAAGGAATGAGCTCCTCCACTTTAACGTACGTAATGCTGAGGGCTTAATCTTTTTGTTAGAAAGGCAAGGGAAGTTTCCTTTTATATTTTTATTGTATCGAAGTAGGTATCTAAATAATAATAAAACTTTCCCCTATGCAATTTAAAGCAATATAAAGAATGCACAATCACACGAACAATAGTCCTTTGGTGACCTCTCGGTCCTCTTCTATCTCTAGAAGAAAAATGGTCTTGCTTTACCTTTTATGAAGAATGTTTTTTCAAATCCAGAGATTATAAAAAAAAATTGTTTGACTCGCCAACAAGAATACATTCTCATTGAATTCTATAATTTTATTCTAGGTAAAATATTTATTTTTACGTATTTTTACATTTACCCTAGACGTGCCTTCCAACATGTCTTCAGACGTATTGGTTAATAACGCGTGATTTAAGTATTGTATGGGGTATTATATCTCTCAATTCAATTCATACAAAGGAAATCCATAAAAAGAAAACGATCATATAGAATGCAATTATTCTAGGCCGAAAGAAATGTTTAATTTTCGAGTTAAAATAGGTCCGAGTGCACCGGGTCGACACTAGAGTTGGGCAAAAATTTTATTTAAATAAAAATTTCGAACAAAGTGGGTTTAAAACCCACTTGGAAAAAATCCACTTTGTTCGAAATTTTTATTTGAATAAAACTTTTGCCCAATTCTGGTTGAAACCAACAGGAAATGATGAAGAGCAAGTGCGTAGTAATTGGTAAAACGAATGAACGAACGAATTTGTGAAATGAATTCAATTTCCCTGTTTTCTGTGAAATCGACCATAGTGCGTTCATTCTATTTCCGTCGACCGTCTCGGGTCTCTTGGTCTGTGCAAACGCAATTCGGAACGAGACACCCATTGTTCCACGTGTGTAAGCGCGTGTCACACGGTCCAGTTCCTCTTCTTATGTACAAGGCTGGCGACAGTCTCACGTGACGTATCGCGCAATAATTCCTCCTTCCCGTGTGTCTTCTGCCGCCCCCACCCAGCATCATCGTCCGGTTCTTCCTCTTTGGTCGGGATCAACGATAGACTGGAGCAGTGGCGAGGAAGCGCGCGTTCAAACCGGTGGAACCAGATATCCGTTTAGAATGTCGATCGCTATTACCGAAACGTGCCTGTTCTCACGCTTATCGAACGTCTAACGCCGCCGAAACACTTTTTGTGATCTCAGTGATATATCCAGAAGAGAAGCAGAGTTCAATCGGAGCCGAGGATGGGTAATTCGATCTTTATCCTGCCGCGTTAAAATGAACATCCTCGCGAAGAATTAACTGAAATAGCAGCTCCTTAGCTTAGTCTGAATGACGCCGCATTGCCGGTCTCTCCCGATCTTATACACTCCAGATGTTTTAACTTGTTCCACATGTTGTTTGTGTCTCCAACAAGTTGTCTGTTAGTTGTTCTTGTCACCGTGCAACAACTATCTCGACTTAATAGATCTCCGAGAAGGAACAAACAATTGGATCCAATTTGACAATTGGATCGCTCGTTCAGTGCCTAATGCTAGGGTAAATGCAGGTAATATGCAACATCGTAGTATCTTGATCAACACGTAACCGTGAAGATAATTGTGCGTGTTAGTCTCGCAGAAGCTATAGACTATAGACAATCGCGCTAATTATTCAGCATCTATTATTAAAACAGAAATGTTTCTAGTTTCCATCGAGTGCAAACATTTCGCGAAAATAAATCGAACGGGTATTTATGCGTTTATGAAGAAATTGATTGGATGAAATATAAACCAGTAAAAGATTTGTTGAATTCAAGAAAATGCTCTGATGTTGCTTGTAATGTAACAAAGTCGTTAAGGGATAAAATCAATTTTTACTTCATTCCTGCTGCCCACAATCAATGAAGAACATTTTTAGGCGGCGGTTTAGTATAGTGACAACACCTGCGGTGGCGGGTGTTAGGCGCGTATGGTCAGGGGGGAGAAGGGTAATACGAAACCGAAAAAATTATTTTGCGGAAATGAACGGTTACCGAGATATTCGCAAAAACTATGATTATTTAAAAAAAGTTACCCCTCCGATTTTAATGGCGATTTTGAAAAATACTTCAAATAAAAGTTGTAGGTCTCATCAAAATACACATTTTATGTCCTATTAATTTTTGTCATAAAGGCAATAGTTTTTGAGAAAAACGATGTTAATATATAATATGCGTGGCTCTCCGCCCCCACCACATAACCCTAACTAATTCTGATCTATCATTTTTCTCAGAAACTATTGCCTTTATGACAAAAATCAATAGGACATAAAATGTGTATTTTGATGAGGTCTACAACTTTAGTTTGAAGTACTTTTCAAAATTCCTATTATTTACGCCAGTAAATAAAAAAACTATAATTTTTATTTGCGCCAATTTTCACTATCATATTCGTAATCAGCACGTCAAAATACGTAAGAATCCAGAGTATAAAAAAAATCTGAGGTATGGGATTTTCGGAAAAGTGCACCCTAAAATAATAAATAAAATAAAATAATAAATAAAATAACTGTGTAATACATAATTACGTAAAAATAAATGCTTATTTGAGATTTGTGCAATCCAAAGATTTTTACTTCGCTCCTTATAATTATATCGTGTCCCGCGCGTTAAAGAGCGATCGTGAAATAGCAAACGTTAAATTTTATATAGTGGTTCTAAAAAATGAAAAAAAAATAGAAATAACCCAGACCTAACCCAGACCTGAACTAGACCTATTTATATTTTTATTTTCCGACCCATGCGCTGCCAGGGACGTGCACGCATACGTTAGATCCCGATGCAGTAGTACAGTAGCATCTCGCCATACGCGCCTAACACCCACCACCGCAGGCGTTGTCACTATACTAAACTTCTGCCCATTTTTATTTTGCGTAGAGATCCGGAGTCTAATGCTCTAATGTTGCTCGTAATGTAACAAAGTCGTTAAGGGATAAAATCAATTTTTATTTAATTCCTGCTGGCCACAATCAGTGAAGAATATTTTTAGTTTGCATAAAGATTCGAAGTGTAATTAAAAACGAATTACATTGTAATTTAATTGAATAAGAGACCAGAATTACAAATTACATCATAATTTAATTGATTAAAGCGACTGAACTTCGAATTACGAAATGATTGAATACAATGTAATTGAATTATTTTGTAATTATAATTCATGAAGTAATGTATAATAATTAGGGGTGTGCGAGATCGGGACGGAATCCCGAGTCTTTCAGAATCTCAAAAATTCTCAGGAATCCCGAAAATTCTCGGGAATCTCGGATATTTTCGGGAATCTCGGATATTTTACGGGAATCCTGAACATTTTCGGGAATCTCGCACACCCCTAATAATAATTGTAATTCATCACAACTCTATTCAAAATGCGTTCAAATACTTTCGTGGTTCACTGTAGATAACTGGTGCAGACTTTGCAATTTGCCCCTACTGTTATCTGTTGACAACTAACAAGATAGACGTCGCGTCACGAAAGTCGTCAAAAATTTTAACAAACTACTAAAAATCTGTGATTACTTTTATAGGACCACCGGATCCACCAGCAGGTGTTCCCAGCGTATGCTGTTCTCCAGGAACGACCACCATCAATTGGAGATCGTCACCATACGACGGAGGCTGCACAGTCACCGGTTACACCGTGGAAATTAATCGCGCAGGTGAAAACACCTGGACGACCATCACCGAGTCTTGTCACTCGCTGAGTCACACGATACCGACTTCTGGGAAGGACTGTGTGGAACCCGGCGAAAAATGTCGGTTTCGCGTCCGAGCGGAGAACATCCACGGCGTCAGTGAACCAGGAAACGAATCGGAATACGTCAGAATCCCGATGGAGGGGGAAACACACGTATACGATGACGAAGAAGGTAAGAAACAGGAAAATGAAAAAGTTCTTGTCAGAATGTTTGTGCAGGCACATTCGTTGAGTACGCCAGTTCTGATAGACCGTTGGTCGAGTCAGTAGGAAAGACCGGGACTAAAAATTCCTGGTGTAAATTGTTACGATAATTATTTATAAAAAGGAAAAGAACGCGCGATTAGTTTCAGTTGTTTTTGTTATGAAAGTGGATAAAGAAACTCTATTGTCTATTTTTGTGGCGTTCGCGGTAGTGTAGCGTGTGTTTTTAACGAAGGCTTTGTTACGTATCAGATAAGTAAATATAATATTATTCGATCCTTATTTCTTGGTCTGTTTTGATTATTTAATATCGATGTCACTGATGGTTTTATTCTCATCGATGAAATATTATATATGACATTTAACCCTCGTAAGATAAGGTCCAGAGTTGGGCATTAATCGATTAAAATTTTAATCATGATTGGTTGATTAATGTGTACAATTAAAAAAAGAAATCATCGAAAAATCGACGATTGATTCAATCGATTGATGAAGTTAATCGTTAATCGTTGATTAAAAGAAGAAATCATCGAAACATCGACGATTGATTCAATCGAATGATGAAGTTAATCGTCAATCGTTGATTAAACAAAGAAATCATCGAAAAAAGACATAAAAGCACGTAAACAGAGTTTATATTATAGACCAAATGACGATACACCTATACTCAGTTTACATTTTTGTCAGTATTCATATATAGTTTTGATTCCGTATTTCATTTCGAAATTTCAGCAGTTAATCAATTATCCGATTGACGATTACAATTGAAAGGAATGTAATCGTTAATTGCAATTAACGACTGAAGTAGAAATTTAATCGTTAACCGCAATTAACGATTAATAAGTATTTAAGTAAACTGAGTTTAGGTGTATTGTCATTTGGTCTATAATATAAACTCTGTTTATGTGCTTTTATGTTTCTTTCGATGATTTCTATTTTTAATCAACGATTGACAATTAACTTCATGAATCGATTGAATCAATCGTCGATTTTTTTATGATTTCTTCTTTTAATCAGCGATTGACGATTAACTTCATCAATCGATTGAATCAATCGTCGATTTTTTTGATGATTTCTTCTTTTAATCAACGATTGACGATTAACTTCATGAATCGATTGAATCAATTTTTCGATGATTTCTTTTTTTGCAACTCTGCAAGGTGCTCTCTCTTAATTTTCGAGATATTCGCAAAATACGTGACAACGTTAGCCACGCTTGGTCCGACTGTCTGTTTACTGTTTTTGTAAACATGTTGCGACGATCGGAGAAGATACCATTATAACGGGCGAACCTTTTAGAACCAATAATGAAGTAGAGATTGTGAAACTACATCTACTTAGTTATCGTTAATTTGGTTGTTTAAAAGATCCTACCTAATCTAATTCAGATCTAACCCAAACCCAACCAGATTTAGATTCACATAAAGTGTAACCTAAATCTACACCGCATTCAGTCTAATTATTGTAAACGTATAGATTTTTGAGAACGGGTTCTAAAATGCTTTCAACGTTATAAACATGGATTAATTCTGGATTAGGTTTAACCGGCAACAACATGCGTAGTAGGAGTTCGAGAGTGGGTAGGCTAAGAGAAATGCGAAGAGCGGGGCTCCAGTTCACTATTAGCTCGAACTGTAAGAAACAGAGGAGAAGGGCTTATTGTTAGCCCTGAGCGGTAGAGTTTCAGTGGGTATGGCATGATGCTGAAACCCACGGCCCCACACAACCCTCCAACTTCTATCTGAAGGGGGTGTGAGTAATGGCATTTCCCCACCGCCCTTTAACAAAAAAAAAGGCCTGGATTAGGTTTAAGTTAGATCTGGGTTTTCTATATTTTACACCAGTCTTTTGTGCGTTGCAAATATCTCGAAAACCAAACGAGAGCCCCTATTAGACGAAAAGGAAAAATTTCATCAAAATCTGAGAGGAGTGCCTCTTTGTAAATAATTACCGAGAATTCCTTATATAGTGGGTGTACAAAATATTCGTACACTTTTTAAACATTAATAACTTACTTATAATTGTACCAAACGACCTGATTTTTTATAATCAATTAGAAGCATTGGTTTACGAAATGCTATGCAAAAAAGATTTTCCAAAAATTAGAATTTACAAGGTTACATGCAAAAATAAAAAAAGGCATTTTTTAAAACTTTTTCATATGGGCCCTTAAAGAAAATTTAAAATACATGTTTTGTAGATCTGTAGTAATTACACACATGCTGAAAATGTCATCGAAATCGATTAACGTACACACAAGCTACAAGCGGTTAAAAGTGGCGAAGATACGACTTTTGATCAGTTTCTGTTTAAAATCCACAGAATCGTACATATTTCGATGCGTGCCGTTTTTTCCTGCGTCAACCGATTTCGAGGAAATTTTCAGTATGTGTATAACTAACATAGATCTAAAAAACATATATTATAAATTTTTTTTTAAATTTTAGAAAATGCCTTTTTTATTTTTGCATGTAACCTCGTAATTTTCTTGCAATCGATGCAGACAATTTTTATTATGCATAAAGATCCGCAGTCTACTTATAAGTACTTATAAGTATGTACTTATAAGAAATTATGAAGGATATTGTGAAGTTCTGCTCACTGTAGCTGCAAAATAAATCACAAGGTAACGGGTTAAGAATGAAAGATGCTCCTTCCCATCTCGAATTTTAGCACTTTACGTACCGGAAGCCTATTAATAGGGTTTTCTATAATTGTGCTGTACCAAAAAAAAAGCATAGAAATTTTCTTTTACATTGCAATCTTAAATGAAACTATTAGCTGACATTATTGAGGGTGACTTAGTTCACAATGAAAATTGCTGTTGCAATTGAAGGTTTCATTAAAATATAAAGTGTTTAGCTATGTGCCATAGATTTTTCAAAATTATGCAATAATCACCGGTCGGTAATGTGTTAAGTAAAGTTCGCAAACCGTGATAAAATAGTTGGTGTTCTGTTAACTGAATAATATGTTAATCATTATATTTTTGCAAAAGAATTCGAACCACCTTTCGAAGCCCGAGTGGTTGAAATGGAAGATGGGCTTCTGTTTGCCGATCGATACGAGGTGTTGGAGGAACTTGGGAAAGGTCGATATGGTACTGTGAGAAGAGTTACCGAAAAACAAAGTGGAGCTAGCTTCGCCGCTAAGTTCGTCAGGACCATCAAGACCAAAGATCGGCAGCAAGTTCGAGAAGAGATCCGAATTATGAACATGTTGAGGCACCCAAAGCTCCTTCTTCTTGCAGCTGCTTTCGAGAGTCCTCGAGAGATCGTTATGATCACCGAATAGTAAGGAGTCATCAAAATTATTGAGAAATCATTTTGTTATATTGTAATAATCGAGAAAAGCTAATTAACTCGTTCCAATCGATTTTTCATTTCACTAATTTTTCGATTCCTCATTTATTCACGATTCTGTTCTTAACACTAAACCTATCACTACCGATCAAAATAACTGGTTCCGGATTTATTATTTTAAAATTACTGAAATAATAAAAATGATTTTATAGGAATTGATTGTATAATTATCAGGGACCAATAATAACAGTTATTCTAAAATTTTCTAAGTTTGGAATTATTAATAAACAGTTGATTATTATTGAAATTTAAGATGATGTACACAAAATATAAAGAATAAAATTCGAAGAACAAAACGATTAAAAAATATCGATTTTTATACTTTTTGGTTACAAATAACAGTTATTAGTGTTCAAAAAATTGGATCCTCCTCGATAACTGTTATCGATGAAGAAAAACTTTCGATTGCTCAAAGCAGTTATCGATGAGAGAAGTTCATTTCGATCGCTCATAACAGTTATCGATGAAAGAATTTCATTTCGATCGCTCATAACAGTTATCGAATAGCTACTTTTGCTGATAGTGTAGATGACTATAATATGGATTACTTCAACACCATAATTTTCTTCCGCAGCATTTCTGGTGGTGAACTATTTGAGAGAGTTGTCGCCGATGATTTCACACTAACTGAAAGAGACAGCATACTTTTTATGAGGCAGATCTGCGAGGGCGTTGAATATATGCACCAGAATAAAGTGGTCCACTTGGACTTGAAGGTAAAAGAAAATGTTATTTAAACTAAACAATATCTTGAGCATCCTGTTACAGTTCTAATTTCATAATAATTTATTATTCATTTATTTTCTATTTACTTTTTAATATTATATTATCTATTTTCTAATGTTCTTGCAAAACCACAATTCCAACTGCGTACACAACCTCGGGCAAAATCGATGATTATTTCACAACCTGAGTATAATATGCACAATAGGAACATTCCACTACACAATTAGCATCCTGAAAACTATCAGTTCGCAAACAATCAATCATTTTTTAGAAAATCTCCATATAAGAATATTAAAAATTAATATAAAATTGCATAAGTTTATTTATTAGGTTGAAGATGCCTTTTTTCAATTTAAAAATATTTAAATAGTGACACCGATTTTTCAGTTTTTATTAAAAAATTAATTAACCAAATCATTATTATATATTGTTAAATATATAGAAGTTATTTTGTCCGCTTGCAAACTTTCCACTCAAATACCATGGGCAATGGGGCGCGAGATGGGTTGGAATTTGTCGACAAGTTTTGGTGACAAATTCAAAGCAAATTAAGAGCAGATTTCTTACTATTTAGATACTCGTACTTATGATTCGGTGCTTTATTTATTTCGCAGCCAGAAAACATAATGTGCAGAACACGGACGTCCCATCAGATAAAGCTGATCGACTTCGGTCTGGCTCAAACTTTGAAACCGGACACACCGATCAGGGTTTTGTTCGGTACACCGGAATTCATTCCACCGGAAATCATTAGTTACGAGCCGATCGGTACCGAGTCGGACATGTGGAGTGTCGGTGTGATTTGTTATGTTCTGTGAGTGCCTGTCAAATGAAGAAAACTGTATTCCACCGACGATAGGTTTATTGAACGTTAAACAACGTTTTAATCATTCAGGTTAACCGGTTTATCGCCGTTTATGGGCGACAATGACGCCGAAACCTTCGCCAACATTACCCGAGCGGATTACGACCTGGAGGACGAAGCATTCGACGCAATATCGAACGACGCTAAGGACTTCATTAGCAGTTTACTTGTCAAGCGAAAGGAGTACGTAATTATCTGCTAGTCGAACCTTTAAATGATCCTTCAAAATATACTTTGACAATCCAATGACCAATTAAACACCCTCTGGTGCACGGATTGGGTCTGTGGGACCCGGGCAAAAATTTAAATTAAATAGAATAGAATAGAAATGTGCTCTCTCGTTATTTTTAGCCTTCCGGCCATAAAAGAAGGTTTACAATTCCTACTAACTCTCACATCCCCTGCTTCGAGCTATCTTTTTCCTATCTTTCTCTCTACTCTTTTCTACCGCTTCCTCTGACCCCTCTCACTCAATATTTCCTCTATGAACTACACCTTTCAAGTTCCCTACGTTCTCTTACCATATATTCAAGATTTCCGAAAGTATCCCCGCATAACTCACATTCTCGACTTTCCTCTTCCTCCCATAATATCTATTCCATATTTCTAGTAACCTCCCTCTTGCTTGCTCTAGTATAGTCGTTGGCTCTAATGTTCTTAAGTACCTTAAATTAAATTTATATTAGTTTAAATTAAATGTAGCCGCTTCCTCTGTCTGTGTAGTGATCCGCGATAAAACAACGACCGCATTACAACCAGAAAGAACAATATTTATTAATGAAAATGCAAGCGAAAGATTTTCTATCTAGACATTGTGAAGAACTTTGTTCACTTGTGCACAGGAGGGTTAATAATGATATTGATATACTTATACGTTAATAATAATAAATAATACATATAAATGTATGTTTAATATTTGTCTCTATCGAAATGGTAAATAGAAACGTAGTGAGATAGTAACATTGTTTACGTTAACATTTTGACATTGAATCAGATTTCACGACAACCTAATTAATTATTAAGGATACTACAGTAATCTCGCGAATGCTGTCAATCGAATGTTGTCGAGCACCTACCCCAACCACTCCCAGCCAACGTCGCGCCGAGACGCACGGCGGCGATGATTGATCTCGGCTCGGGTATATCGGTGTGAACACCACACATTGACTCGAGTGAATCGAATTTTCAAACTTGTTAATCTTCATTATTTTTTCATGGGACTTTCACTAACTTATTTCTGGCATTTCTCTGATTAAAATGACACCAAACACGATATAATTCCAACTGTGCTTAGTGGTTTAATCGACGATCGAAGTTTCGAACGCCACGAATAACAGCAACAATGTGGGCCTTTAAACTGTGCCGGCGACGGCGACACGCTTCGGTCACCCGATCCGTATTTCATTCTGTCCTTCTCTATGTTCGGCTTTTTATTGAAGTCTCGCTCGGCGCGATCGACGTAGAAACGCAGTCAAAAAATATACCACCACTCGAACCCTGTCGCTCCAGTCCCCGGCTGCTCGACAGCATTCGAAAGATTACTGTATAACACTAAATCTACGGAGCATTAAAATTGGCTGTTTTACATTACTTCATAAAGATAATGCGAGTGTATTTATTCAGATTTTTAGCGATTCTTGTCAGAATATACATCCAAAGAAATTTTTAAAAATAATTTCTTCTAAATGCACCTTCACAATCGCAATATGTAATCATAAATTGAAAAGTCTTATTTTAAAACGTAATTAATAAGTAAAATTTAAAAATTAACTACTTAAAAGTTTTAGAAAGTAATTCAAAATAATATGGATATGTTCATTTTATTGAAGCATTCCTTTATAGGATAAATTCTTATGGTAGTATTTACTATTTTATAGATTGCGAATGTCGGCAAGACAGTGCTTGAAACACTCGTGGATGGCACAGCACACCGAAGCTATGAGCCGAATAGCCTTGCCAACAGAAAAACTGAAGAAATTCATCGTACGAAGAAAGTGGCAGGTAAGAATAAAAAAAATAACACGTTCGTTGTGTTTACAGTTTACGCTGTTGCTTTCTGTTTGCATAATCGACGGAGTGTATTGTTTCAGAGCCCGTTCAGACACGGCGGAATCCGCGCGTTTCCGACCGCGCGATTTGAACCGCGCGGACCTTATTTACATTAGCGTCTATGTATTCGTTCACACGTGTCCGCGCGGTCGAACAATCGAAAACAAAAATCCCGCGGTCGAAAACACGCGGTTTCCGTCGTGTCTGTTCCCTACCTATAGCGACGATAATTTTACACATTCGGTTGGAACTGTTTATTTTACACATCCAGAATCCTACAAATCGTTTTTACAAATATTTATATCACACTTGCTTTTTTTTCTTCAATTCAAAGAGCTGAGGCTTCAATTTTTCTGAGTATATTACTTTCTCGGTCATACTTCTCAAAATATCATTAGAACTTTTTCCACCGTTGAATAAATTGCTACCAAACTTTATGTGGTAGCTGTTTACTACTATTTAAAAGTTTAAAAATTTCCAATGCTTCGTGTAACAAACGAAATAACATTTTAGAAAAGCGTTTGGTTACAAGAAACATGAATAACAATAATGGTGATGATAATGTCTTTACAAATAGAAATATAGTCACCAACCTTGTTTTTGCAGTTTTAAACAATTAAAATACTGAAACATTAATAACATGATTTCATTTAAATGGATGAATGCCAACACACAAACATGAAACAACCAGATTATATATGTCATTATTTAATTATTTGATTACTGTAAACACACTTCACTGATAAATTATGATTTTCTACAAAATATCTGTATGCTAGAATCATTTTTAGTTGAATTCACATGATTTTTTAATAGTAGATTAATATATAAAACTACAAATATTCTGAAATATAAACATATTCTTTCGAAACCGAAATATAAACATGCTCTTTGATTTTGTACGTATAATGTCATATACATACATAATTATAGCTATACATACTACCATAAAATCTCAAGTATCATATAGAACGGTACCTTAGGTCATTTGAAGTATTTCCTTAGCGAAATTATTAATGGAAAACACGGACCAATCAGAGCGCGGATGTAAATCGTGCATAGCTATACAGTGGGTGTACAAAGTATTCGTACACCTTTTAAAAACTAATAACTTTTTTTATAATTGTACCAAACGACCTGATTTTTTATAATCATTCAGAAGCATTGAGAATTAGAAGATTTTCCAAAAATTATAATTTACAAGGTTACATGCAAAAATAAAACAGGCATTGTTTAAAACTTTTTTATTCGAGTCCTTAATGAAAATTTAAAATATATGTTTTGTAGATCTATGTTAGTTATACACATGCAGAAAATTTTATTGAAATCGATTAACATACACACGAGTTACAAGCGGTTGAAAATTGTGAAAATCGTAGTTTTACACGACTTTTGATCAGTTTCTGCTTAAAATCCACAGAATCGTACATCTTTCGATGCGTGTCGGTTTTTCCTACGTCAATCGATTTCGATGAAATTTTCAGCGTGTGTATAAATAACATAGATCTACGAAACATATATTTTAAATTTTCATTAAGGACTCAAATGAAAAAGTTTTAAACAATGCCTTTTTTATTTTTGCATGTAACCTTGTAAATTATAATTTTTTGAAAATCTAATTCTCAATGCTTCTAATTAATTATAAAAAATCAGGTCGTTTGGTGTACAATTACAAAAAAGTTATTAGTTTTTAAAAGGTGTACACCCACTGTATAAGAAAAAGTGTACTGAAAATAGTAGAATAATGTAATAATATGATACTATTTGGAACTTGAAAGATATTCCTTATCAAAGATGAGGAATTTTGACAGTCCCATGCCCTCGCTGTGCATTACTTTTTTAATACATTATTATTTCAATTAATTTTTAATTGCCAATGTAAATTCTTGTCGTAAATGAATCATCTTCACTTCAAAAGAAGAGCAGAGAAAAAATATTAAACAGGTTAGCCGGGGCATCCAGATGAAGATAATCATCTTTCTTCTGCGAAACAGTTTATTTTCAAAATGTCAAACTTTAAATGTTCGTTACAATTACAATTTTTATTATACTTTATTCATTTCTTGCAATTCAAACCTTGTACATGTCAACATGAGAAAGTTCATTTTTCGACAAAATGTCACTCGATTTTTCGACAAAATTTCAGAGTTGAAGAATAAGGTCCGCCCTGCCTACATATTCCAGTTGCAGCTGGCTGAAACGATTAAAAATTTCTCATTGTACTCGAGCTTTTATGATACTGCACACATCACGGTCACCAAACAGTAAATCCTCTCTAACTTCCTAACAAATACGAGCATGGTTTGATCGCTGTGTGTGCGCGTGTGTTTTCGTTTGTTGCCACAGAAAACAGGAAACGCCATTCGTGCACTCGGAAGAATGGCAATCCTTTCGGCGAACAACAGAAGAAGTCCAACGGCAACGGTCGAGTCATCGCCCACATCGGAACCGTCATCGAATCCCATCGAGTCTCCAAGAGCGAACGACGTTGAACCGTCACCAGACGAGCCGAAAAACTACGTGGTCGAAAACAAAAGCGAGACAAACCAAGCAGACGCCGCGAAAAGGAACGTGTATTCTTTCTGCTACAAGACAGAGGTGAGCATCTTTCCGGAAGAAACGTTAGACGCTCCTCTAAAAATGGAAGCGCACGCGTCGTCGGACCTTGACAACTCCAGCTTGAAAAATGAACCTTCGAGGGACCTCGCGAGATCGTGTTCGTGGAAAACTGAGACCGAAGGGATACGAGAAACCGACACCGATGAGGCAACCGTGGACCGAACAGCCGTCGCCTCGGAAGAGTTAGTTTCTGCGACGGAAACGCTCGGAGAGGAAATGGAGATCATCACGAAGTACCAAATGGAGGAGTCGATCGTGAAAAGCATTCGCTTCGAGGAGAAGAGTATAAACAACTTCGATGCTAGGGAATACGAAGAGACGAGAAGCTACAGCAATCGTCAAGAAGAGTTGCCATCCAATTTAAAAATCGAAGACGAGAGCATCTCCGAGTCGTTCGAATCGAGTTCAACGTTGAACATTGACAAACAATACGTAGATCGAGAGATTTCCAGGAGTGGAGAGAAGGATTCGAGATGGAAAACGGATCAGGATACAAGCCTAATCTCGCAGAAACCACGACGAGTCTTCAGAGGTGATTCTAGAGATTCGGGCATAGGCGATTGTAATACGAATTTGTCCGCGTCTCTGCAACATGTGAACGAGATTGGTATCTCGTCGATCAAAGAGGAGGAGGACAATGAGAATAACAATGGTAACGTCAAAGATGTCTCGAAACGGTTAGACTACCGCCAACCGATCGAGAAAATGGCGGATGCGCCGGAAAATAGTCGAGACTCCGCTGCTGTAACTATGAGTGGTGTGACTAAAGCTTCGCGCGAATTTAATCGGCATGAAGGTGTGTCCATTGTGCGGTTTGTTTTGGTGATAACTCAACTTTCAGTTTATTTTCAACGTTTGCGTGACGATTTACTTTGCTGCTGAGATCGAATGAAACTGCTACATTTTAAGAATGAAAGTTGTTCATCGAAATTTTTACTTTCTAAACCATCTCTTCTCTGTTCCGAGTTAACTTTCCACGTTGACACTTTCACTTGGTTGTTGAAGTTCAGTTTTACATAGATATTTCATGTTCGATCAATAGCCCTGGGGGATCACATAATTTTAAACAGATCTTTAAGGATAGATACAATTTTTGTGCGTTTCACACATGTTTCATCTATTGCATCGATAAATGCAATCTACCTGGTCAGCCAGACCTGCTTCAGCAGGATAAGCATAGTCCCTTTTAGGTTGAAAGATAATCCCTCCAAATAAGTTGCATTATTTTGCATTTATTTTGCATAAAAATCCGTAGTCTAATATAATAATAATTTTGAGTTACTTGGTCATAAAGTTTTCACCTTATGCTATAACTAGTTCATTTCCAGTTTGACAAATTAATATTAATGCTATTAATATTATAACAACAATTTTTATACATTTTAGTACCGACCGTCATTGGTGACTCTCGCGGTATACAACATGTTAATTTGCAATATTAAAGAAATTGAAAGCAATAACTTTAATTGATTACAAATATAATAAACGTTCTTGTTCAACTAGAGCTATTTTATACTTTCAAGAAAGTAAAAGTTTAGTGCTTACAATTAGATGAAAACATGTGGAATAAAATTTCCAGTTAATACACTGCATTTTATAGCAGTTTTCTCGGAACAGAAGAGATAACAGTCATAAAATTACACTTACTTCATAATTAATTGAAAATTTTAACTGTTTCACTCGACCTATGCTTTTAAGGAAGAACGCTACTACAGTAATTCCGGATACAAAGTCAAATTTTTGTATTGAACTTTTGATGAAAAGAAGTCGTGAAAACATTGTCTATAAAGAGAATGATATCGTTTTCTTTAATTGACTTTAATCAATTTGGAATCACCATCAGAAAAGGTCCACATTCTAACGAAAAAAAATTATGCATGATTATTTATTGTACTCGTCATGTACGTAAAACAGCCAAAAGAAATCTACATCAAACTCCGAAAGTTCATTGTAAAGAGGAACCTTCAATCTTCAAATTTACGCAAGATTGAGTCACGAAAACAATTTTTTTAGTTTTCACTGACCTTTGAATTTGTATTATTTCCGAGTCTAAACGTGCATTTAGTTTCTCACCTGCCATATCAGATAAAAACATTGTTCCAGAAATGAATTAAGGAGTGTGAAATTAGAGACTTCAAGCTTTATAATGAGACCACGTTTATTGTTATACTATTTTTTTTTAAATTATCACGGTTAAAATATCGACAATTTTTCAAAAAATCTGAAGTTTAGTATAGCCACCTGTGGATAGACCACCTTGTAATTACAGGAAGAAAAGTAGAGCTGATATATTGTAGGTAGATCAGATTAGTTTTATACAGGGTGTCCCAAAATTCCTTTATCAGCCGGAAATGGGAGGTTCCTGAGATTATTTGAAGCAACATTTTCCTTTGCGAAAATGTTATCCGCGGCTTCGTTTAGGAGTTATTAACGAAAAACAATGACCAATCAGAGCGCGACCTAGACGCGCTTGGCACAGTCGGCCCGGCGCGCCAACTGTCTATTGGCCGACTGTGCCAAGCGCGTCTAGGTCGCGCTCTGATTGGTCAGTGTTTTTCGTTAATAACTCCTAAACGAAGCCGCGGATAACATTTTTGCAAAGGAAAATGTTGCTTCAAATAATCTCAGGAACCTCCCATTTCCGGCTGTTGAAGGAATTTTGGGACACCCTGTATACAAAATGTTCAAGTGAAATATTAAAATATAAAGTATAGCGGACAAAATAGAAACATCCTGTACATTTGCAATTTAATAGAATTTAATGTAGTTATATGTTCATATAAAAATTAATTATTCCAATTTAAATTCATTACTTTTAGTCCAGTCAACGAAAAGTTGTAGAGGGAAATGAAAGGAACACAATTTTTAACTTTAGGACTTTGTTTGGACTAGTTAGGAGGTAAACAAACTAAAAGTCCCCACTTCTAGGAGGTGAACGGGGTGCAGGGGGGCACGTAGAAGGTCCCCTTTTTCGGTTTTCCGCTTATATCTCGGAAACTATGCGTCCCAGCGGTAAGATCATTCTATACGAAATTAAAGCTGACAAAATGTGCCACAAGATTGATTGCATTCAGCTTTTCGCTATCTCGCATAGTATCCGACATATCAGCGCTCAAAGTTCACTAATTGTGAAAAAGAAATTTTACCTGATTTGACTAGCTAACTCTTCAGCACAATTAGTGAACTTTGAGCGGTGATATCTCGGAAACTATGCGAGATAGCGAAAAGCTGAATGCAATCAATCTTGTGGCACATTTTGTCAGCTTTAATTTTGTATGGAATGATCTTACCGCTGGGACGCATAGTTTCCGAGATATAAGCGGAAAACCGAAAAAGGGGACCTTCTACGTGCCCCCCTGCACCCCGCTCACCTCCTAGGAGTGGGGACTTTTAGTATGTTTACCTCCTAACTAGTCCAAACAAAGTCCCAATGTCAAAACTTGTGTTCTTTCCATTTCCCTCTACACCCCCCTTATGAGCATTCGTTGACTGGACTATTTATGCAAATTGCTTTGATAAATAATTAGATCAACCAGTTATCTTTGTGGATAGCTAAAATAATTCCCAGTTAACACATTATCTTCCGGCAACTATTTCATAATGTTTAAAAGTTTATGATCTATGGCTAAGGACCATTTAGAATAGATCTTTCAAGAACAATAATAATTGCAATCGTAAACCAATAAGTCATGAAGATCTGTGCTCAAATTGTAGGACAACTTTCCTTATAAATTGATTTGTGATGCACTAAATTAGTATTTGAACTGCTTGGAGCCAGCAAAGTGGCGTTCTTCCTTAAACATGAAACATTTAAGAATCTATTCGGAAGATTATATGTATATTTTCGTAGTTACAGATCCTACCGAAAATGAGGACCCGCGGCTGCTAATCGGTCGGATTCGAAGTAAATTCGTGCCAACCGGCAACGTGAGTCGCACTGCGAAATTATTCGAGAAGGAGGCAGCACCGTCGAAACCACCGCCGACCATAAATTCAGTAACGCAACGAACGTATCCCACGGTCCCCGTTGCAGCTGCAAAGCCCCACAACGAGAGGGTACAAAAAGCGTTTGCGTTCTGGAATAAATAATAAATAAACAACAATAAAAGAACGCGTCGAGTACACGCGAAACTCGACGCGCGCAAGGGAAGCATCGCTTTTCTTCTTCCGTTCGAAACTCGGGTCAATGAGATTATTACTGATAATTGTTTCCTCCTCTTTTTCTAAATCCGTAAACTCGTTACCAAACAGTTAACTTATTATCCTGCGATTTCACCGTTGCGACAAAGGCGAACTCGCGCTTTAGAGTAAGTTCTATTACGTTCACGACATAAAAGTATTTATTTAATAATTTTTATCAGCCCCGTGTAGTCTCAGACGTGCAACCGTCAGATTTTAATGCCACCCGAATCCGTTTTATTTTATTTTGTAATATTTGCTATCGAAATTCTCGTTGCAGCGCAACATTAATTAAGGCCGATCGGATGTTCGATTTTAAGATTAACATTTCGTGTAGATATACGTTCAGTTAATTTCGAAGGTGTTTTGTACCGCGAAATACATTCGGAACTTTTGATTTGTGAACGATAAACGCGGATAGACACCTTTTGGCTTTTTCGATGCGTGTAAATAGCTGTCAGTGACATTTTACAAGCATAGCGGTGTAATAATGTACTTATTACTTCACTTCTATTTGCACCTTTTGGTTTTCTTGCGAACATACGGAACCGATTACATGTATTATTATAATAAGTTATACGTGAACTTAAAAAAAGCAATAAACAATGTGTACCCTGACTGGTCGTATCGTAATCCAACATGCATCCAATCCGCAGTTATGGCAAAAAGAAAATTTCATCCTCTAACAAACTATATCAATATTTTTCGTATACTCTAATACCGGGGTAGCCAACCTTTTAAAATACCATGCGTCAATTTTTTTCACAGACGAGTTCAGATGCACCATACAACTCGAGCACTTTTTCTACCTTCATTGTTGGGGTTGGAAAACAGGGATAGGGGTAGGATCTCCTTCGCTTAGGGGAGGAGAAAGGATAACTCAATCACGCAACTAAATTAATTAATTTACGCCAGTTCAAAAGATACACGTTTATTGGAGCACCAATCTACAATAGTAAGAAATGATCTCTTACAATTAAACGAGAGGGTGGTCCCCGCAATTCACATCCTACAATTGTAAACTGTCAAAAAATTGCGACCAACTGATGAGTAAGAAGGCTATATGACCTGGAGCACTCGAGTGTTGAAAATATAAAGATGTTATGACGCCTACTTAAAAAAAAATAAGTTGGTCACATAGGTTAGCCACCATAGGTTGGCCACCTCTGCTGTAATATCATAAAATAAATTAGCAGCTTGGGTATTTTAATTCCGTTTTGCAATTGTATTTATTATTACTCAATCGATTATTATTTTGTTATTGCCAAATTGTATGACATTTTGCAAATTTCGATATGAGGTCGCTAATAATACAACTCATACAACTGGCTGTTGCGACGATAAACATTTAATTAAATAATATTAGTTGAAGTAAACAGTTCTGAGCGTTTTTCGCTTTATTTATATAAGCCTAATATTACTTACTATTATTTCTTTTGTGTATACTACTCTATACCATAGGTGGGGAACGTGCGGCCATCGTAGAAGCTAGTTCTTGAATATTTTTATATGTATATGTAATATTTAATTATATTATTTATGTAGTGAATATTTAGCGAATACAAATATGCTTAAACAAATAAAAATACCAACAGTGAAATATAAAA
Organism: Lasioglossum calceatum; assembly: GCA_963966675.1. NCBI lineage: Eukaryota > Metazoa > Arthropoda > Insecta > Hymenoptera > Halictidae > Lasioglossum > Lasioglossum calceatum. Next base: position 5,438,406 of record OZ016542.1, read on the forward strand.
AATGATAGCGGGCTTCTTTATTATTGCCTAATTTAAATGTGGCCTCTGTTGGTAAAAAGGTTCCCCACCTCTGGTCAATACGATTAAACATAATGGACGTTGTTCGTGTTTTTGAAGCATTCTTATTTCCACAATTTCTACAAAACGTATTTTTAAAATTTTCAATATAGGCCCACATTAAAAAGTTGTAAAACGCAACTTTTAGTACTGTGTATACAATTCCGACCAATTGCAATTTTCAAAAAAATTTCTTTTCACATCCTGTAGTGAACTACTTTCTCTTGCTTCCCAAAAAAGTTCGAATCGTATAGTCCAATTGTAAAAAAGTTATCGGCTTTTTAAGAGCGTCCGAATATTTGTGGGTGTCACTGTATACTGTATGTCATATGGCTCTTATACAATACATACTAACAAAAGAGGCAAAGCGAATGAGACGAGGTGGAGCGAAATAGGAAGTGGTCGTAGCTATAGATATAAAGGCAATGGTAAATGATTTAATTGGCATAGTTACAGTGGCTCATCGGGCCTCGCATACCTGTTCTTATCGGCGCATCGTGGGGGGTATCGATTGGGGTATCGATTATGTTTCAGATGTATTGCTTAACAAGGCAATCATTATCACGTGTACACGATACATACTATATGTACACTACCGGCTAAAAGTTTGGAATCACGGCGTAAATTCAGAGAAACAGAAGATTTATAAGAAGAACTGAATGCCTTTAGAACAACCAGGAAAGATTAACTTGTCAAAAAACTTACGAGGAGTATGTTTTACATTTTGTATTATTTTTTTTTATCAAGGAATGCATATTTTTCTTCAAATTGCTCTGTCGTTAAAAAACCGCCTGTATTTTTAATTAACAGCCTGACATATTCAGGGCATCCTAGCAATTAGTTTCTCGAATGTTTCTAATTTGATATTTTTCCATGCTTCTTGTAGAAGTTGCCAAAGATGTCCCTTTAGAAAAGTGCATTCTAATATTGTCTTACACTGGGTTTATAAACTATACAAGAGCATTATGGACATATGTCCATTTTATTCTTATAAAAATGCTGAAATCTGTTAAGAAATATTATTCAACTAGTTAATATTTGATATAATAACGATGGATCATTTCAAAATTTATTGACGATTTTTACGAAAATCAATAAGTGATTCCAAACTTTTGGCCGGTAGTGTATGTACAATTTCGAAGGAATTTTCGCCCGATAGACGCCAAGATGGCGATCTTAAATGCGCACTCGACGATGAAAATCCGTGCACGCGAAACACGGAAGAACGCCGTTGAAATTCAAAATTAAACGTTCATCGAATAACGAAAATAAAATATTCGGGATAAGACCTATGGAAAGTAAAACAATCGCAAAGAAAGTCCGAGTATCCGTGGATATTTATTAATAACGTAAAAAAAAGTACAGGTTTTTATACTGGTAGCTACATGTACGCATCTACAGGGTGTCCCAAAATTCCTTCAACAGCCGGAAATGGGAGGTTCCTGAGATCATTTGAAGCAACATTTTCCTTTACAAAAATGTTATCCGCCCCTTTGTTTAGGAGTTATTAACGAAAAGCACGGACCAATGAGAGCGCGACCTAGACGCGAGTTGGCACAGTCGGCCAATAGACAGTTGGCGCGCCGGGCCGACTTTTCCAACTCGCGTCTAGGTCGCGCTCTGATTGGTCCGTGTTTTTCGTTAATAACTCCTAAACAAAGCCGCGGATAACATTTTTGCAAAGGAAAATGTTGCTTCAAATGATCTCAGGAACCTCCCATTTCCGGCTGTTGAAGGAATTTTGGGACACCCTGTATACGTTGCTGATTTCATTGGAACGATGAAAATGAACGGTGAAATAGAAACAAAACGATATAGTTTACAATACTTATTTACTACTAATACTTATTATTAAATTAATGTACTTTATCGTAACGAAAAGGTACTTAACCTTTCGGCTACTGTTGCCGCTTTCAAAAAATAGCCAACCAAGATGTATAGATTATTTACAACCTTTTGTATTTAACATATTTCCGCAAATTCTCATTTTAAGACTATAAATTAATATATTAACGGGCAAAGAATGGGCATTTAGAGAAATTTTGTAATATTTTTAGAGAAACATTAACAAGTTGTTGAAAGATATTAAGTAAATGGGTACACCCGGTTGGCTACTGTCCGTTGGAACAAGAGGCGCCCATAGGCGCTCACTTCGCACAGCTTGATTCGAACTAAAGTCGTCTACATGCCTACAAGCTACAGGCGCCCGGCAAATGTTGTTGACAATGTTGACAATAATCGCAGCAAACCGCACATGCTTTAATCTAGTGCAATTCAGTGCTGATTATGTATTTCAATATAATTTCTAGGAAATGCACGCTAACGAAAAATTTCATTGTTCTCAGTGTAGGCCGCGATTGAACTCCTACCGTATGCTACGTGCGCGCGGTACATATCGAAGTCTGCCGCAGCGAAAGGGTTTTAAAGAATTATATATCTAGGTCAGTGGTCAGCAAACTGCGGCTAGCGAGCTAGCTTCCACGAATGACGTGTTTAAAATTAATTACTTCATTTTAATTGAATGGTATTTTAATACAATGAGTCAGTATGTTATATCTAAATTCAAATAGTCATACAATATATTAAATAGTTATATTTAAATTCAAATCCAATTCTGCTTTTATTCAAATTTGGCTCTCAAAAGAAATCTAAATCGTTGTACTGCTATTTGGCTCTTTTGACTAATGAGTTTGACTTGCCGACCACTGTTCTAGGAGTAACGGATGTATATAGAGGGAAAATCTCCCCCTCTCTCTTCTCCTTCTCCTCATCCCCCTTTTACAGACGTTTAACAGATCCGAAGTAAAGTCCTCGTGTACTGGAGGCGCCAGTGGAGGGAGGAGTTTTAGTGGATAGGACCGGCCTGCACATTATCCAAATTAAATTTAAGACGATCGCCGGTGAGTCCCACACTTCCCCGGGGTTGCGATGACCCTGGGGAATCGTGCGTAAAGGCATTAAACCTTCCTCCACTTTAAACAATGAAGAAAGGGTAGATGATGGTCCGAACATATGCGAATACGAATGGCAACGATTAGATATTGTACATATACGCATAATAATACAGTAAAAGCTCCTTCGTTGTCCAAAGTTCGGGGGTTTGAGCGGACAACGACCGTGCCCGGACACTATTTTTGGTTTATGACTGCGTCTTTAGTGAAACGGCTAGTTAAATGACAAAGAAAAGCATTCGCAGTCGAAAGCTGTCAACTGTCTGGCTTTAAAAAACTCCTTATTTCCTTGCCATATTCCTTTCCTATTGTTCTCCGTTCTGCGCGGGTCTAGAGTCTAGGTCTAGACAGTCCTGGGACACATCTGGCAACCAGATCCACGCAGGCCTAATCCTCTCGTTGACAGGCAGTGGAGTGGATAAGCACTGGACAACGATCGTGCCCACGATTCAGGACAACGAAGGAGCGATTACTGTAGATATTTGAGGAAATTTCTTCACTTCTCCTCTTCCTTCTTCTCCTCCTCCTTCTCCGTTTGCTGCTTTTGTTTCGCCGGCTTCGTTTGAACTGCCGGTTTGCCGGTGTGTGTGATCTTGATGAGCCTCTCGTTCTCCACCTTCGGCTGATCCTTCCTAGGTGCGACGATGGTAAGTACACCGTCCGACGACAGATTCGATGAGACCTGGTCGAGATCACACTGCTCGGGGATCATGTATTTCCTGGTGAACTGACGGGAAATCCAGCCGTGTTCGTCCCTCTTCTCTTCGTGTTTCGCCGTAACGATCACAAACTTGTCGACAACTTTAACATCGATGTCGTCCGGCTCGAATTGCTGAACATCAAGAACGACCTGGAACTTGTCCTTGTCCGCCTGAACAGTCGAGGCACCAGACTCCTTGGAACGAGGCAGCTCGTGCCACGGCCGGAAATAACCATGTCTTCTTGGTGGTTGCAGGTACAGCTCCAGCTGACTGGGCGTCATCAGTTGATCAGGATAGAGGCCCAAACCGAAGTTTTGGTCCAACAAACGGTTCGGGTGGTCCAAACCCTCCCACCAATCGGAGAACAGCAGTGGTACCAAAGACATTTTGCGGTTGTCTTGACAGGAATACCAAGATATCACGATATCGCTTCAGAATATACTGAAGTTTCGTTTGCTTTTATCACTCTTATCGCTCGGTTGCTGCGCGAATTGGCGCGAATACTGACGATGCTACCGTCGCGCCCGTATTTATATACCGCTCGCATGACCAGTGTCGTTTCTTGATGTTTCGAGAATGCTAGATTATATATACCCGCCACGAATGGTACCCGCGTACGTACATATATATATATTTGTGTACCAAATATATGTAGATACGATATTAACAAAGAATTTTCAAACTTCTATACCGATCAGAATTCGAATCAATTCATTTTAATCAGTTTACACGCGTAGCTATCAAAGTGTGGGAATATTTAAATTTAAAGTAATACGGTTCTCTTTTCGCGTCGCGTATGTATTCCTGCACAATCTAAACTTCTATATTTAAAAAGCTTTTCCATGGTATTATGATATAGCATTTCTTCTTTGGCTAAATACGTACAGATTACATCATTATGTTACTCGGCTAAATGATTTTTATTTCATTTCTAGAAGCTGCTAGAAAATACGACTTCGAGAAAAGTCCATACTTTACTGGAACACTAGCGGCCTCGTTACGTGCTCGAGATGTGCGCGTGCGCGAGTACATTGTAATCATTGTATGTATATGTCTGCTTTTACTGGCTTTTACTTGCGTCGTGTTTCCTTGGTTATTTTAAAATACATTATTGTGTTTGATACGATTTCAAATAAAAGTTTCGAATAAAATAGTCAGAGTGCTGTATTTGAAGCATAGGCTTATTGATCGTCAATGACAACAATGCCCACGTGCGTTGTTAAAGGCTGTGCGAATAGAACTTTGAGAAAGAATTGTACACAGGAGATGCAGAAAAAAATACCGAGAATCACTTCTTACAGGTAAGCTTTGAAGGAAGTAAAGGTTTCACACAAGTATGAAAGGAATTGTTCTGTATCATTTATATATTTTGTATAATTTATTTCTTAGGATTCCAAGAAGTGACATGACTCGCCAATTATGGGTAAATAGTTTGGATTTATGTAGATGAGTCGACTGTACCTAAAGAATGTGTGGTATGTTCAGCCCAGATATAGGAGCCAGGATTTTGATAGAACCTCCTTAATGTGCACAAGGTTAAAACCACGTGGTATATCTTACGTATGTAATATTTTATCATGAGTGCCATATTATGTCTTGTAAAATGTTTTAAAATTAGTCATTTTAAATTAAAGGTACAAGTTTGAGAAGATCCAAGGGAAAGAACCAATGACGAATACATGCAATCAGCAAATGAATACTTTCCACAAAGAATTAGCATTAAACCAACCCATATGCTACACGATGTACTGCATACTTCAATAAGGATTAAGTTCAGCACTGAAACTATGTAATTGTTGTATTATCCGAACAATCAAGTTCCATTAATTAGCAAGGATAATGGAAGTTCTACTGTACAAGGAAAAGAACCAATGATGAATACATGGAATCATCAAATGAAGAGAGTTCATTTTCTGCCGTATGTTTCTGTAGCTATAAACTCAGAACGGAACATTTTTTTGTCTCATTTTGGTTCAGTTCTAATAAAAATAATTTCTTCTTGGTTAATACAGTTAGTATATTTCAATTATATTGTTTCGCTCTTGCAAGAAGTTAAGAATCTCGTTTCGTGTATAGCTTTTGTTTCTGTTCCGTTCCGGGTTCCTGACCAAAATACATTTTCACTCGTTTTCAATCATCTTATAAAAATAATATTATTTATAGTTATATCTGGCATTAAAAGAAGGACACGGCAATTCAGATATATTCGCTGCATCTGTGGAATGTTCAGTCCAAAAGCGTTTATCAATGTTTTCTATGACGAACCATTAGAGAAAATACAGAGAGTTGTGTCTCCTCCAAAAAGTGAATGTGTAAGTCTCTGTTCTGTAGTGTACACATGAAATCTCAATTGATATGGATTATTCTAATATATCAAAATATGTCTTATTTTGTTGCAGTTACGGACATTGTTACAAACGAGAAACGAATCAGTCCAAGTAAGAATGTCAAGATATTTCAATCACTGACTAAAAAAGAATTGCGGAAGCAGATATGTAGTAAGAATGCAAAGAGCACATCAGAATGAAGTGAAATTACTTAAACAAGAACACAGAAGACATACCAAAAGACTTTCTAATTTAGAAACAATTTTATGTAATAGTATAAGTAGACTGCGGATCTTTATGCGAAATAAAAATTGTCTGCATCGATTGCGAGAAATAGAATCTAAATTAAATGGTATATCTTCCCTTAATGATTTTATTAGAGAAATCATATATCTTCTCAATTTTGCTATAAATGCATAAAGATCTGCAGTCTAAGTAATATAGTAGAACTAAGAGACAGTATTGTAATAAGCTAGTTTTAATTTTTGGCAACTGAATATATTGTGTTTTTAAGTTTTTATTAATCCAATACATTATATTTTGTATACAATGGAGTCCGGTTATTTCGACACAGCTTATAACTAGTGATCGGACCGATATCGATACTATTGATGATATTCAATCAATTCGATACCAAAGTACTCAATGGGAAGTATCGATACGTACTTCATGAGTTGATACCCGTTTGATACTTCTACAAAAGTATCGATACCCATTTGATACCTCTACGAAAGTATCGATACCCGTTTGATACTTCTACGAAAGTATTGATACCGGTTTGATACTTTACGAATGTTTCGATACCTGTTTGATACTTTAATCCTCGCGTACGTATACGTGGTCTAGCGGTGTGTGAGTGTACCCTAGCGGTGAGTGAGTGTGGAACTGTCGAGCGTCGTTTGTTGGAAAAGACCCCCGGTAATCGATACTTTCGTAAAGTATCAAATATGTATATTGAAGTATCAAACAGGTATCGAAATATTCGTAAAGTATCAAACTGGTATCGATACTTTCGTACAAGTATCAAATGGGTATCAATGTTTTTGATATTATACTTTTTATACGATTTGATACCTATTTGATACGGTATCAAAACTTACGGATTGGTATCGATAGTATCAATTTGGTATCGGTCCGATCACTACTTATAACAACAGACCGCATATTGGGTTTTCCTCCACAAATTATCATGAATGTCATCATTTCGCTTATAACCATGTCATTAATATAACTAGTGTAGATGTTTTCCAACTATGTGTATCGAAGAAGTGCTATGTCATGATGCTTCTAGAAAAGTTTTTTAGATTCCTTTAGCACTTAGCAGATGAAGTTTTATGAGATACAGCTACTAAAACTTAAAAATAAAAGAGAAATGTAAGATTCACTGCACAGTGGATTATCAGATTATAAAGTTTATATGTGTGTTACTTTAATTGTGTGAAATCGATAAAACCATCGTATTTGTTCAGTGATAATGAGTATCATGACAAGCTGAAACAGAACAAGTAGTGTGAAATATGTTCAAACGTTACATAACATACAAGGAACGCAACATTGCAATTGAAATCCTTTATATAATAGATTCTTTTCTGCTCGTATAATTGTAATTATAATGGTTATAATAAGAGATCCTGAATAAATAAGATATATTTGTTTAATGGACGAAGTAGTATTTCGTAGTTCAATGTAAAGAAGACGATGTTCTTCTACACCCAAACGGATTCATTCAATGTTTCCTTCAAAGTTATGTAACCCAGATAGCACTGTACGTCTGTAAGACGTCGGGTTTATGTCCAGTTTACGTCCACACGTCCTACGTCCGTTTTGCACGTCTTTGGGACTTAAATTTCGGACGTTCCAGGGACATCTATTTTTTAAGTCTTATAGAATAAGACGAATAATGATCGCAGCCTAGATTGATCTTTTATCTAGCGCTTTTGACTGCTTAAAAACCCCATCTTTGCATTATAGGGTGCGTATCCCGCACCCTTTCAATCCTGGAAACGAGAGTCTACTCCCTAAGGAGTGCATTAAAACGAGGTAGTGAACACGCTGGTAACAATACGTCCTTATGGCAAGAATTTAATGAACTGTCTTTTAGTCATTTACCTTCCAGTGACGCTCGCAGTGTTAACTTCTTGTGGTAGAATAAAACACACTTGTTGGCGGACGATAGTATACAGGGTGTCCCAAAACGCCTGCAGAACCCGGAAATGACCTCAGGAACCTCCCATTTCCGGGTTCTGCAGGAGTTTTGGGACACCCTGCATTCCTTACATATTTATGTGAGAAAAATGGATAGGCGTATTTTAAAACAGTAGAAAGATTAGCAGAATTTAAAAATACTGTTATACAATTTTCAACTTATTAAACATATTAAGAAAGAAAATAGATTTCTATTTCGCTCCAGTTTGTTGCGATCGAGGTAGAAAATGTTTATTATGCATAAAGATCCGCTGTCTAATCACTGCAAATGTCGATTGACGTTGCCGTATAACAATTGTTTATTCAACAGGGAACAACAAGAATAGCCAAAATAGCTAACACTGGGATGAATCTCAGGTGCTGGTAGATTAGATGGTAGGGGTGGGTACACGGAAATTCGGGTTCGGGTCGTGTCGGAAACCCGAATCCGATAAAATCGAATTTTACTCTTTGTTCAATCATTATTGGGTTGAATAGTAATTACAATATTGCTGTTATTGTCGATGACAAAAAGTCAGGTGTGATAAGAGTATTCAACCCGCATTTAGAAATTTAAAATAACTGTTCCCTTTTCTTGATATAGGTTCCAAAAATTTGATTTCATTTACATATCATACGAAAACATTTAGAAATCTGGAAGAATTCGTATAAAATCAGATTGAGGAACCGCAACATAATATTCGGATACCCGAACGCCATAAAGGGTATAGCCGGATAAGCATGGGCAAGCGGCCCCCGCTCCGATTTTCCTGATTCCTGTCTTAAAACATCGTTTTATGTCTAAAAAAACATTGTGTAAAATTTCAAATGTTTATCCCCACCGATAGGGGTGATATTGGGGTAAATTCCGTTGCACTTAAATGCAATTTGCTCTAAAACGAGAAAAGATATCGACATGGAATAAACGGCAAGCAAAAGATATAGATACACTTTATCTTTCAGATTTTTTCAGAATTTTTTGCTAAGTATTTATAGTTGAAAATAATTAATTAATTTTTTGGGAATTTTTTTTAACTATCTTCCACTGGGTTGACACATACCAAAAAGTTCTAAAATATTGCTATGATGCTAGCCTATTTTGTATACAAATCTCAGAAGTGTCCGTTCGGTGGAACAGTGTCCAAAAAAATAACGTAACAGTAACGGTCCCTTGCGGTGGCTAGTGATGGGAGCGAACGGGAAGTCGGCGCGTGTACGGAAAAGCTGATACATGTAAAAATGCGACTAAATCTTCTAATATATGATTACAGTTGGAAGTCTAAACAATTATATTTTAAGAAATAGCTTACATTGAGAAGAAGAAAAATACGAGAGCTCATAGGATCGTTTTCTAGGCTTTTTGGAACAAGTAAAATGTGGGGACATTCCAGGACATGTCAGTGATAACGCCATGTTGCCGGCATATGTATCTAAAATCGACAGCTCGAGACTTGAATTTTCATGAAACCGTATCTTTCTATTTAATTGTTCCCAATAGTTTCCATCTTTTGGTAATGTTGTTGTATAATTTTTTCCTACTTATGAGGTGTATTTGAGCTGAGGAAAATATAAATGAAATAAAAAATGACTGTATGTATTAATGTTGACGTTTAGTAACGTTGTGGGCATTTTGCGTACATTTTGTCGCGTTACAAAAAAGTTCCGATTTGTTCCGAAAAACGGACTCTACAGGTGTTTACCGTTGGTATCTAGTGAGAGAAATACGCAAAAATCATATCCGACTTCATCCGATTTTTCCCGGAAATCATGTTTGAACATGTGGTTTCTAGGGTCAAAGTCCAGAAAAACGCAGCTCTTGTCGTTCGGTATCAGTTCTCAGCAGAGGCGGATCTAACGGTACGCGGACTAAGCGATCGCGGGGGGGCCCGGATACCAAGGGGCCCCGAGCTCTTAAAATATCTTAACTTAAAGATTTTGGAAATGACCGAAAATGTTCAAAAAACCCTCCATAAAATAATCGAAAAAATCTAATATAAATAGTAAATACATATTGTGCGATTATTTGTGTTACAATATTTATGTTCTTGTGAACAAAACGTAATGCCTCGTAGAGACCTGAACATTTCGACGAACCGCGCACAACGGCGAACGGGACAGATTTGTGCAATTTCAAATAAGATATGTTTTTCATCCTGTAGTAACACAGTGGAAAGATTTGTAGAATTCATTCCCATAGAAAAACACACGTCTTCAGATTTAGAACAAGAAGTTCTACAAACTTTAATAAAATTAAGAGTGGATATTAAAAATTGTCGAGGATTTTCATTTGATAATGCTTCTAATATGTCAGGGAAGTACTCAGGTTTACAAGCACGTCTTAAAGAACATAGCCCAAGTGCGGTTTTTATTCCGTGTGCTAATCATTTCTTAAATTTAGTTGTGGAAATTTCGCTGTACGTTATCTAATGCGTCAGGAGAAAGATCGTTTTCTGTTTTAAAGCGTGTAAAAAATTATTTAAGGAGCACTATGGGAGAAGAAAGGCTAAATAATATGGCTATTCTGTATATGGAGCAGAAAATTTTAAGCCGAATTGATTCTGCCAAAATAATTCATGAATTTGCAAGAAACAAAGCAAGACGGAAATTCATATAAAATAAAAAATGTGTAAAATGTATGTATGTTTTTTAATAAATTTATTTAATGTCTTATGGTATGGAATTTTTGATTACTTTTCTTTTTTGTTTATAACTTATTGAGAGTTTTCTTGAAACTTTTTGTTGGGGGGGGGGGGTACCCGAAATTTTGACCGCTTAGGGCCCTCACTTGTCTTGGTCCGCCACTGGTTCTCAGCTTTCCGTATCCATGTACAGCGAACAGTTTTTGAAACTGTTGGAATTTTGGATTTTCATTGCATGCACACGAACGAATAAAGATTTGTAAATTATAAAAAAAAGGTATTTATTCCATATTTCTATGACTTCTTACAAGCTTTGCATACAATTGTAGTGTTCTGTGTAGAATGCTCAGCAACAAGGATAACGAAATAATATAAATAAGGAAGACAACGAAACAATATACAGGGTGGGGCACTAAACAGATCACCTGAATAACTCGCGTGCTTTTGAAGACAGAAGAAAATGCATCAGACCAAACTGACTTGATATCGAGGCGCTCGTAATCTGATGTCATTAATTTTTTTATAGGCGGATACGTCAAGGAGATATGAATGTCAACTTCATTTTTTTAAATAGAATGAGGTATTTTTTAATACATCAATCGACGTAGCTGGACATTCGTTATAAAAAAGTACTAACCTATTTATATCGAAAAGTTAGTAGTTTAGAAGATATTTCAATTTAAATAATTGTAAAACATCATTACTGTCGTACTAAGACGTTACACTAGCAAGAAAACGCTAACATCTTAGTACGACAGTACTGCTGGTGTTTTACAGTTATTTAAATTGAAATATCTCCTGAACTACTAAGTTTTCGACATATGTAGATACATAGGTTAGTACTTTCTTATAATGAATGTCTAGCTGCGTCGATTGATGTATTAAAATGTGCTGTAGCTTCTTTCGCATTATTCCTATCGCCAAACCGACTTCGCCATTCGATTCAGCACGAAAAAATACATAGATTATAACCCACATTTAAATTTTTATAAAGGAATGACTGGGTGAAAAAGCCATGTCCAGGGAATCGCCCGTTTCGTCCCACTGTGCGCCGTTACTGATCAAACCGAGCGTTCGCTGGCATACTTTATTTTTTCGACACTGTTCCACCAAACGGACACTTCTGAGATTTTTATACTAAATAGGCTAGCATCATAGCAATATTTTAGAATTTTTTGGTATGTGTCAACCCAGGGGAAGATAGTTAAAAAAATTCCCAAAAAATTAATTAATTATTTTCAACTATAAGTAATTAGCAAAAAATTCTGAAAAAAAATCTGAAATATAGAGGGTATCTATATCTTTCGCTTGCCGTTTATTCCATGTCGATATCTTTTCTCGTTTTAGAGCAAATTGCATTTAAGTGCGACGGAATTTACCCCAAATATCACCCCTATCGGTGGGGTAGACATTTGAAATTTTACACTATGTTTTTTTAGACATAAAACGATGTTTTAAGACAGAAATCAGGAAAATCGGAGCGGGAGCCGCTGGCCCATGCTTATCCGGCTATACCCTTTTCTGGTTCTCGACCCGACCCGATTTTGACTTAAGGTTATTTACCCACGTATCACTAATTTTCGGGTCCCGATCCGAGTTTTCAAAATTCGACCCGAGGCTCGGGTACCCAACCACCCCTATTAGATAGTGTCTAGTCAGAATGACATGAGTTTTTGGTCGCTCGGTAAGCGAAGACTGCGAGCAAGTCGGCCATCTGAGTAATCTAACAGCGTATCAGCGTGCTCGATCCTGGTTGGATGCTCACACAATTAAGAGAAACAAGTGTGCCGCGTATATAAAGCCGCTCGAGGATGGACTGAGTTGAACAGTTAGGAGCACAGTATCGTTCACTATGGATCGTTGGGCAGGGAAAGTCGCAGTGGTGACGGGCGCGAGTGCCGGCATTGGCGCCGCGATATCGAGAGCTCTTGTCAAGAAGTCCGTCAAAGTAGTCGGGCTCGCGAGAAGGAAGGAGAAGCTTGAAGAACTAACCAATCAACTGGGCAAGGATAAATTCTTCGGGGTCGTATGCGACATGAGGAGCGAAGCCGACATTGTCAAAGCCTTCGATTGGGTCCAGGAGAAACTCGGCGGGGCGGACATTCTGATCAACAATGCCGGAGTCGTTAGCCACATACCGATCATTGGTATAGTTCACCGTCCCTTTCAAATTTAATGTTGATTACTAGACTGCGGATCTTTCTGCAAAATAATAATATAAACAATACCGTGTGCATAAGACCGCATGACCAAAGTGAAAACTTCTACGGCGATTGCACACCTGTCCGTTTCTCGCTCGGACGACTCGTGTTTAGCCGAATGGCGTTTCACCTCGGAGCGTGATGGATCAGACTCATCCACTGCCCAGCAATTGTGTGCGCGGTGCGCCTAAAGAAGTTTTCACTTCAAAATTTGTCTATGTCAATTGCAAAGCACGGTGGTGATTCAGAAGTTTGTTTCTGTCTTTAATAATTCGAACAAATAGTGTATCAGCATTAAACTCTTTTCAGCCTTCTCTTGTTTCAAATTGCACCAGTATTTACGTTTTTCTCATAAGTGCATAAACCCTACTGATTGCTTTTGTATCTTCTTAACGACAGATTCACAGGCTACTAAAAATGAATAAATGTTTTTCGCCTCAATAGGCTTTGTTTTCGACAAAATCGAGTTTAAAGACCCGTCGGGTTCGCGAGCTTTAGTATATGCAGGAAGCAGAATTGGTTGGTCATGATCAGACGCGTCAAACGATTGCATGCGTATTCGTATATGAAAAAGTTTTATTCTATATTTTTGACGTATTTAAATGATTAATTTAAATGCAATTTAAATATTAAATTTAAACGATTTAGGAAAGAAATAAATGGAAATGTATCTCCTCTATCTTGTAATGAATGCAAACAATTTAAATTTTGCATAACAAATTTGCATTCAAGGATTATCCTACTAAAATTCAATCGTTTAATACTGAGCATTCTGTATGAGAACCCTGGCTCAACAGTCTGTATGCTCTCACGAGTTTTCGTTCCCACGGTCAATGATCGCTGCACGATGACCTTCGCAGACAATTTTCGTTTATTATTTCGTCAAGGACCAAAGTTATAAAATTAATATTTTGCTACAGACTCGGCCCTGGACGAATATCGCAACATATTGGACACCAATGTTGTAGCTCCTGCGATCTCTGCACGAGAATTTGTGAAATCGGCCAAGAAACGAAATATATCTGGACACATAATTAACATTAGCAGGTAGGCAATCCCCTAAGTATAGGGATTCAAATATATTCAACATAAAATCGTCATTAATACAGAAAGTTTTTCCAAACAAAGTCTAAACAAACATTTTTCTGAAATTTATTGCTCGAAGTAAACACCACTGTACTCGACATATTTCTTATGTAATCAAATTGAGTTTATGGTCGTTCACGTTCATTCACAAAACTCTGTTTTTAACCAAACATTACATCATGCTACCGTTAATATATGTCGATTTTCCTACCCATAACAAATGAGTAGGTGCACGGCAATCGGATTGATCTACAGATCACATGACATTGAAATAATTGATTTAACACTAAACCTGCCACGAGGGGTCAAATGACCCATTTTAGATTTTTTATTTGACAATTATTGAAATTGTAAAGGTGTTCCCATGGGAATTTATTGAATATATTTTTTGACTCCACAGTATATGTTATAGTAAAAATCGCACAAAATATAAATAAATTCAATCTGGTTATTTTTATAATACTATACACATCAGTTACTTTTGATGGTCGATAGGTTTAGTGTTAAAAGTAAAATTAAAATACCTTCAAAACGGTGTACATACAACAGACCTGTATACATACTGTACAAATAATTCTTGACTTAAAATGCTTCATAACATTTGCATTCCGAAAACCGGATATCTCATACACAACAACCTAATCGCCATTGTGCGCATTTAATTACCGATACTTGTTATTTTCAGCATAGCTGGGCATAATGCAGAGATTGTAAAACTCCCGATCGGAATGTACGCTGCTAGTAAATATGCCCTAACTGCTTTGGCTGTCGAACTTCGCCACGAACTCGATGACACGGACATCAAAGTTACGGTAAGACTTATTGAACAATTCGTCTATGTTGGCAAATTTTTCTCTCCGTTGCAATTTTTACTCGCCACTATTAAAGATAGAAATATTTTCTCTGATTTAATCGTCATCGCAAAAGACTGTCCTTCTTAAATAATGTGGGAATTGGAAGGTTTTGGTGAAAATCAAGTTCGTGTGTAAGACAACGCAAAGGAAAATATATTTAATTAGGATCTAACAACACTAAGTTAACTACCCAGTCAGCCAGGCCTGCCTAGAGCAGATATCGAGCACAGCCCGGCGAGCAGATGGCGGGCATTATCCTGTCAGAACGACGCTCGAAGTTGCTCGAAGCTTAGGATGCTCGGAATCTGCTCGATTCTGCCAGGTCACCCTGCCAGCATAAAGCGACACTTATTCTGACGCAGCTGCATGGTATTCTGCCGGGCAGATGGAAGGCAGCTCGGTTCTGGACTCTATGAGCCAAGCAGAGTTGGGCAGTATTTAAATACAAAACTATTTAAATACGGATTCGAATATAAGATACAATATTTGTATTCGTTATTCGAAGGTTCGAATACAAAAGTATTTTATATTTAAAAATATTTAAATACTTTTGTATTCGCCGAGAATGTATTCGAAGCTTCGAATACAAATTGTATTTAATTTTTGTATTTAATTTTCGAATATTAAATACATCCACGAATATTTTCGGCCGGCTCGAGGCTCCAATGAACACGTACCGAGGCACGAGGGTCGAGCACAAAGGCCTGAGCCCAGAACACAATAGTAGTGCAATAAACACGACCGGGCAAACCCTCGGCCAGCCAGAGGTATCTCGGCATGAAACCGCTAACAAGTGAATGCTAAACCTATGTAATAATAAACCCGATAGAAATCGGACTGTATGTAGTGATTTTATTCATGATAATCTCTCCGGAAAGTATATTTAAATATATTTAAATATTTTAAATTTAAATAAATACAGTCTGATTTCTCTCTCTCACTCTCTCTCTCTCTCTCTCCCCCTCTCTCTCTCTCTCTCTCTCTCTCTCTCTCTCTCTATCCGATTCTATTTAAATATATTTAAATATATTTTCCGGAGATATTCTCATGAATAAAACCACTACATACAGTCCGATTTCTATCGGGTTTAGACTTTTTTCGAATTTTAGATATTTTTCGAATATAAGATACTTTCGTATTCGAACCTTCGAATGAAGAATACAAATTTTGTATCTTTTATTCATTTGTATTTAAATACAAAATTTGCCCATCTCTGGAGCCAAGAACAAGTGTGGAGGAGAGCCCGAGCCGTAGCCGAGAGGAATGCGAATAGGGGGGCCTCGGCAGGTCCGGATTAAGCCCCGTAGCACAAGTAGCAAATGCTACGGGCCCCGCGCCATACTACCAGGGCACAGATATTTATGCTAAAAAAAAAGGTAGTTGATTATGTTTGTTGAAAAGGTGCGCTACATTTGCACACGAGCGGCCCTGATGCAAAGCCTAGGGCCTCGTCATAATATTTGCTACGAGCCCCATCCGGCACTGGGCCTCGAACTTCAACGGCTTGGGCACTTGGATGAGTAGAGAGGGGCGCCTCTTGAGTCGTCCTGGGAGTGGACTGGTTTTTTTAACGGGTATGGGTCGCCGAACATCTGCGACCTGAGCCCAGCACTACGTGCGTAAGGCATTTTTTTGACCACTCCCTTCTAAAAAGAAAGCTCGGTCCTGGACTCTGCCTCGCCGTAAGAGGGCACCACGGTCGCACTAATGTGACGAATGCCGTTATACAGGGCAGGTTGCAGTAATATTAGTGCCATCGACGAGAATATCTCGTCTGTGTTAATGCGACGCAGGCAGAATCCAGGACCGAGCAAGCACCCTGATAGCCAAATGCTCGCCAGTGGCCGCCAGCATAGGTCATAGTCGTAATGGCACGTGGCCGCCACCTCGAACGAATGGGTGGAGGGCACGTGGAAGGCACCTCCTGCAAGCCACTCTATCCTGGCTTCCGTTTTTCCGCAAGATGGCAGCACGGTCGCACATGTGGCGAATGCCGCTATACAGGGATCGCACTAATGTGGCGCCGCCACCGGCGAGATGCCGCAATACAGGGCAGTGCCGTCGGTAAGGGCGGATCGCACTAATGTGGCGCCGCCACCGGCGAGATGCCGCTATACAGGGCAGCGCCGTCGGTAAGGGCGGATCGCACTAATGTGGCCGATGTCGGCAAAGTAAATTCCTATTCTACAAATATGTAGCAGTTTTCCTTTTTACCGACACTACCGATTTTTGTCTTTTATCTATATTATATTTCCTAGATCTTTGTGCAAAATAAAAATTCTCTGCATCGATTGCAAGAGATTAAAATGTAACCATGCAAAAAAAAACAAAGTGTCGCAAATAAGGGTAAAGAAAAAAAATTTATATTTTTTGTATAGAGACATTTATTTTATTAATAAATAAGGGACAATATGGAACAAGGAATAATAAATATTATAATTTCTTAATACTACGCTTTATTATTAGAAATGACCAAAAAGTTACAATCTTTACATGAACCTAAATCTATATATTATGATTATTACACGCGTTGTTGACTCTGCTTCCCCAAACTTGTGGCCCACAGCATGTTTTGGCATAGGCGTGACAACTAAAAAAATACAAAGAAAATCAGCAATGTACAATAGACGTATACGTACGTAGAATGGCATAAATAGATATACGTACCACAACAGCAAATGAGAGGTCTTCCTCTTCCACGGTTGACGCAGCTTCCTTCTCCTCCTTCATTGGACAGCACATTCTATTTTTCCTCGGTAGTGACAAGTCGAGCGCACCGCTATAGCGTGTATTGGCATAGGCGTGACAACTAAAAAAATACAAAGAAAATCAGCAATGTACAATAGACGTATACGTACGTAGAATGGCATAAATAGATATACGTACCACAACAGCAAATGAGAGGTCTTCCTCTTCCACGGTTGCCGCAGCTTCCTTCTCCTCCTTCATTGGACAGCACATTCTATTTTTCCTCGGTAGTGACAAGTCGAGCGCACCGCTATAGCGTGTATTGGCATAGGCGTGACAACTAAAAAAATACAAAGAAAATCAGCAATGTACAATAGACGTATACGTACGTAGAATGGCATAAATAGATATACGTACCACAACAGCAAATGAGAGGTCTTCCTCTTCCACGGTTGACGCAGCTTCCTTCTCCTCCTTCATTGGACAGCACATTCTATTTTTCCTCGGTAGTGACAAGTCGAGCGCACCGCTATAGCGTGTATTGGCATAGGCGTGACAACTAAAAAAATACAAAGAAAATCAACAATGTACAATAGACGTATACGTACGTAGGATGGCATAAATAGATATACGTACCACAACAGCAAATGAGAGGTCTTCCTCTTCCACGGTTGACGCAGCTTCCTTCTCCTCCTTCATTGGACAGCACATTCTATTTTTCCTCGGTAGTGACAAGTCGAGCGCACCGCTATAGCGTGTATTGGCATAGGCGTGACAACTAAAAAAATACAAAGAAAATCAGCAATGTACAATAGACGTATACGTACGTAGAATGGCATAAATAGATATACGTACCACAACAGCAAATGAGAGGTCTTCCTCTTCCACGGTTGACGCAGCTTCCTTCTCCTCCTTCATTGGACAGCACATTCTATTTTTCCTCGGTAGTGACAAGTCGAGCGCACCGCTATAGCGTGTATTGGCATAGGCGTGACAACTAAAAAAATACAAAGAAAATCAGCAATGTACAATAGACGTATACGTACGTAGAATGGCATAAATAGATATACGTACCACAACAGCAAATGAGAGGTCTTCCTCTTCCACGGTTGCCGCAGCTTCCTTCTCCTCCTTCATTGGACAGCACATTCTATTTTTCCTCGGTAGTGACAAGTCGAGCGCACCGCTATAGCGTGTATTGGCATAGGCGTGATAACTAAAAAAATACAAAGAAAATCAGCAATGTACAATAGACGTGTACGTACGTAGAATGGCATAAATAGATATACGTACCACAACAGCAAATTAGATGTCTTCCTCTTCCACGGTTGCCGCAGCTTCCTTCTCCTCCTTCATTGGACAGCACATTCTATTTTTCCTCGGTAGTGACAAGTCGAGCGCACCGCTATAGCGTGTATTGGCATAGGCGTGACAACTAAAAAAATACAAAGAAAATCAGCAATGTACAATATACGTATGCGTACGTAGAATGGCATAAATAGATATACGTACCACAACAGCAAATTAGATGTCGTCCTCTTCCCCGGTTGCCGCAGCTGACTTCTCCTCCTTCCCTGGACAGCACATTCTATTTTTCCTCAGATTCCAATAGATTTCCCCATTACCCTGGAGGTACTATTGACAATGCGTTTTTTTTCAGTGGTATCCCCAGTAGGCCTACTCCACTATGTCGCTGCATTGCTTCCTGGTTCCGCTGCGATTCAGTCGCAGCAAACGAGCATTCGGAAACATTTTCCCTGACGTTTCCCAGGCTAGCAGAGACTGTTTCAGTGCTCAAAGTGGTCCACTTAAAAATTTCTATATCAGAAGACTTTAATACAATATCATGAAATTGATTTACGATCCGAAACCGTTTAACGCCTGATTGAAAAGTATTTTCATGCGGACAAATAGACGAAATAATGCAGATTCAGCCACCGCGTAAAATACAGCAATTGTCGCGATCATCTATTGAAAGCAATAAATTGACAAATTTAATTTTGGATTGATCTACACTGCATCCATCCACGTGAAAATCTAATTCCAAACGTTCCGGAATCGTTTCAACAGAACTACATAAAGATTTTACTATTTTGGACTCTACATCGAAATGAACATATGTATTTGCCCGGTAGCACATCATACGTGACGGCACTTGCGCATGGTGTGCCGAGGAGCGTTCGTACATCCTTAGGTAGACTCGAATGAAAACACGAATGGCATTCGCAATAGTTTTAGTAGGTTGTTTCCGAGTGCGTGCGATACATTATACTTTACAAAGCAAGACGCTAAACGATCGCGGAACGATGGTTCTGACGCAGCGCCAACAGAGTTCCGGACTGTGTCGGGCATGTCTGTGAATGTTAGGAATGTCTCTGAATTCTGAATGTTAAGTAATGATGCCGAGACTTCACGGGAAGGCTCCACATTGGAATTATTCGCGAATGAAGAGGCGGTGGTGGATATGTCCTGCACAGTGCCATCACTAGCTATGATTGCTGTTTTATTACGCTTCATATTATTTATCATTTCAGTTAAGATGCGCCGTTTTTGCCTAGGACCTAACCCAGCGCTCGGAATTGTTTAATCGCGAGGAGCTCGAATCGAAGCCTCCGCCTCCTCGACCCGGCCGCGCGTCAGGCGCAACAGGACGACACTCATGTCAATAGGTTTCCGCATTACCATTGAGATACTATTGCCAATGCGCTTTTTTTATTAGTGGTATCCCCTGTAGGCCTACTCCACTATGTCGCACGATTTAGGCATATTGTCTGTATGTACAATAAGATTCACTATTAATACTGCTTGAAAGTCTATCGCCCGAATTTATAAGTCCGAAAACAAACGCACTTACTAACAAGGATTTTCTACAAAAACTCGTGATCCTTACCTTTCAATAACCAATTCGTGACTGTTCACA
Source organism: Lasioglossum calceatum (assembly GCA_963966675.1). Taxonomy (NCBI): domain Eukaryota; kingdom Metazoa; phylum Arthropoda; class Insecta; order Hymenoptera; family Halictidae; genus Lasioglossum; species Lasioglossum calceatum. Next base: position 5,459,014 of record OZ016542.1, read on the forward strand.
CTACGTTCCCAATGGGATAAAAGAGGCAAAATGACAAATGACAAACGACTGATTTTTAAAATGAGTTACAATGTAAGCGTCGGCGCGGCAATGCGAACAGCTACGTTCAAACTTCTCGCCGCGCCGTAGATCTTAACAATTTGCCAAGCACGTTTAAACGTGCGCGAACATCAAGATGTCCCGGATGGTATTAAAATTTGAACAATAGAATTAAAAACTATTTTTTAAATTTATCTTACAAATTTATTTTTCTAATTAATTTTCTACTGCTATTGTCCGAAATTATCGTGCGTCATAATGGAGTAGGCCTACAGGGGTTACCACTAACGTAAAAAACGCATTGGCAATAGTATGTACCTCAATGGTAATGCGGAAACCTATTGACATGAGTGTCGTCCTGTTGCGCCACGAATAGCGCCTATAAAATGGTACGCGCCTGAGCAGCTCCGAGCACTAGGGCCGCGACGGGGAGCGAGACGCGCGGCCGGGTCGAGGAGGCGGAGGCTTCGATTCGAGCTCCTCGCGATTAAACAATTCCGAGCGCGACCTAACCAATGGAAAGGTTTTCGCGAAATCGACGTTTTGAAAATTGTGGGAGGCATTTGGACAAAATGAAACCGATTTAGTGTAACAAACACCTACCTTCTACGTAGTACACGTAATACAAGCAAATCACGCAATCACACCGTGCAGCAACGCAGACCGTACTCGCGAGTGTAACCACCGAGCGTATCACGACATTCAGGACCGACCTAACCGAACGAGAACTGGGAACTGAACCAGCGCCGGTAAACAGCAGTCTCTCTTCCTCCCCTACTTTTCCCCTTCCACTATCCCATTCCAGCACCATGCGCACACTCCAACGTCCCCCACTAACAATAAGATCGTGTAGACAACGGCGCCTAGACAACTAATGGTATAAACAACTGAGATTTCTTTCAAAATTTTTGGTTGCAAAATCGATTTTTAAACGAATCGGAAAATATCAAACTGGCGATTTTATATCAGTCTTCAGTTGACCACAATTCATATTATTACGTTAGTTGTTTCTAATCCTGACTATTAATGTGTATTTTCTTCAAGCCTTCCGGATTATGGAAACATGTTTTAAGAAATTGAAAACCTCCAAACATTCGAGGGAAATGCATATTTCACACCAGTTTAATAAAAATTCAGTACTTAGATATTATTGAAGCAACTGATCATCATTTTTCTATAATTTTTTAGAGATTGCGTAGTCATTAACAAAGCAGCTATTATAGTGGCAAACACTCAATAATTGTTAAGATATTTTTATTAAACTGGTGTCTCTAAAACTTCAATACAAAGTATGCATTTTCTTCGAATGTTTGGAGGTTTTCCATTTCTTAAAACATGTTTCCATAACACTGTCCAACAGCCAAAAGTATTTCGATTCCCACAATGCGATTCTTATAGAGTTTTTCGCGCTGATTCCGAATCTGTTTATAATTGTTCTCCTATACGTACAGTTTTTGAGAAAATGGAGTTTCAAAGAATGACATATTTTTCAACTTGGAACAAATATTGTGATGTTATTATAAAAGATATTGAATTGATCTTTACAGCAAAAGATTCCTTAGACTTTCCCGAATCCAGTGATATATAATATTAATGCATTATGATTGTTTAAACATGTTTAAACAACGTTTAAAGACGGAGAGACACCACTTTTGCACCAATTTTTGAGGATATTTTTCAATTTATCTCAAAAAATAAGGGTCCAGCGGAAAATCGAACTATACCACGCGATAGAGCAGACTTTTATCTTGAAAAACCCCCCCTTGAAGTTTTTGCGAAATCGACGTTTTTACCGAACTAGAAAGCAAAATATCTTCGCCCGACATGAGTTATCGCCAGTGGCGCTCACCACTAGAACGGTCGTTCGCCGCTCCGTATCCCGTCGCTGCGCCGCGCCGTATCCCGTCCCGAGCGTCACTGGCGATAACTCATGTCGGGCGAAGATATTTTGCTTTCTAGTTCGGTAAAAACGTCGATTTCGCAAAAACTTCAAGGGGGGGTTTTTCAAGATAAAAGTCTGCTCTATCGCGTGGTATAGTTCGATTTTCCGCTGGACCCTTATTTTTTGAGATAAATTGAAAAATATCCTCAAAAATTGGTGCAAAAGTGGTGTCTCTCCGTCTTTAAACGTTGTTTAAACATGTTTAAACAATCATAATGCATTAATATTATATATCACTGGATTCGGGAAAGTCTACAGAATCTTTTGCTGTAAAGAACAATTAAATATCTTTTATAATAACATCATAATATTTGTTTAAAGTTGAAAAATATGTTTTCTTTTTAAAGCCATGTTCCTCAAAAACTGTGCGTATAGGAAAAAAATTAAGGTCAGATTCGGAATCAGCGCAAAAAACTCTATAAGAAGGACCCAACAGTATATTGGGAACATAAAAAAAGTTGAAATTTGTTGGACACTGTAATTATACGGCTGGGAATCTTCTGGCCCCGAATCGAATCCCGCACCTAATCATTTTTTCCAGTAAATACTTATTGCTTCGGGTTTTAATGAAAAGTTTCACCAAAAACATTTTTTAATTGTCTACATTTATTTTCAACTTAAAGGATTGATACAGTTCGCGCTGTCGACTTTTGCCACTTTCTGTAATTAAAAAAAAAAGAAAAACACAGTTAAAGTTATGATTGCAAAGTGCAGAATAAAATATTAATGTAACGACAAACTTATCTGGTTTTTATAAATTATCCTTTATGGTTTTGGTCGTGGGTTCGAGGTACTCGGAAATTCCTCGGATGGACTACAGCTGGTCCACTGCGTTCCTATATTCGAAGAAGAAACAAACATAATTAAAATCATAATTCTAATTGCCATATTATAGGACACAATATTAACATTAACGTATACTTATCTCTATTCAGCGATAAGATTAAATCTTGAGCAAAATAAATGCCTTATATTGAAAACGCCACGGAGAAAAATTATAGAGAATAGTCAGACGTCTGTGGTTTATTTCTTATTTTGGCGGGTACGCTATTTCGTTAAACAACCACAGATGTACAGCTATTCTCAATAACTTTTCTCCGTGGCGTTTTTATAGTTTTTTTTATATAATATAAGGCATTTATTTTTTTATTTAAAGCCCCTTTTCTTCGATATTCGATTATCTCCCGTTTTCGGTTATCGGTATGTCTGCTCTCCACCCTTAACAGAGAGCACGTGTGTCCCTTCTAGTGCTTCGTATTTTACCTAACACGTGTTGATTTTAGTTTTCTCGTTTTCGTTTCGCTAGCCTGTCTGTTTTCCGTCAAGGCCACCCGCCTGGGCCTTTGCACGCCGGTTGACGATAATCCCTTTATTTATTGCCCTCTTCCTATTTCTGGTCCCTTCTTTCGACTCTGCAGTGCCGTTTGAATTTTTCTTTTTTCCTTCTTCGAGGACCGAGCAATTTTATCCCTGCGATTTACCGTTATCCGCGATTGCTTTTCTATTGCTTGCCCGCTTCTATCTAGTAGATTCCCGCTTCATTCATCCCGTAGCTTTCCGTTGTTCCGTTATTGATGGATAAATGATACAGTGAGTATTCGGCAAAAATAATTCCGAGTACTAGTCTCGGGAAAACCGAAATTTTGTCGATTTTCTTTTTTTTTCGGTTTTCCCTTGCCTCCTCGATCGGTGCTCGAGGCTCGATCGTCGTCGTGATCTTCGGGACGATCGATAATTTACGCTGAAATAGAACATTAGAGACTTTAGAAGATTAGGGACTTTCCGTCCCTCGCCCAGATGCTGCCTCTGCTATCCCCACTCATGAGAGCGGTAGCATGCTACCGACTCATTGCGGAGGCAGCATCTAGGCGAGGGACGGAAAGGTAAGGGGCCGGAAGGGATAAAATATGGTAACCCTGCTCCCTACACACGAACGAACCTCTACTCTGCCCGTGTGAGTGCCAGCTCGATTGTACGCGCGCTATACACAAAAGCGTACCTCTAGCCTGTCCGTGTGAGCTGCCTATTTGACTCGATGCGTTCCTTCGAAATTCACGTTTTACCGAAGTTTCGAATGTATGAGCCAGCATGAGCCGCAATCTGGAGATAGCGCGCTCGATTCAAATCGATTCTCGGCGCGGCGCGATATACATTTAGGTATAACTTTTGATGTAAAAAAGATATCGAAGCGAAATTTGGACTAAAATGTTTTTTAAAAACCGGGTTCAATGGTTCATCCTGAAATATGTTTTGTATTTTTTTAATAATTTTTTCCATTGATTTTTGGGATTAAGATGGTCCAGAGGGCCCCTAACACAAATTGATTTTTAGTCAAACCATGCTCAATACACAATTACGAAAAAATTCGCGGATATTCTAAGATGCGACCGCTCGTCAACTGTTTCTACAGATATATCACTACGATCGTCGAACAACCTATATATGTACCGCGTGAACTTTTTAAATCATACAATGATGAAGAATGAGTACATATTATAATATATTACGACGACACCACACATACCCACACAGTGTTTCTGAGCGGATAACCCGAAAAATCTATTTTCTGTTAATTCTTTTTTGTTAACATGTCTTGGGTTCTATATATTCGGTGATACATATATAAGGTGAGCTTTCAATTTTTTTACTGGATTTTCGTATGCGTGATCGGGCCGGCCCGATTTCAAAATTGGAAGCTCACCCTATATTTATGACCAGAGGGAGACCCTGTTTTCTCTCTCATTTCCAAAGCGTAATAGTTTCTTGCGTATATCTCGAAAACTAAAATCGAGCGGCGGTAACATGTATATAGGGAAAACAACATATTTAAATTTCATCAAAATCGAAGAAGCCCTACTTATATATAATTACCACCGTTTCTTCTCAGACACACTGTGTGGGTATGTTGTGGGTGTGGAAAATGTTGCTTCAAATGATCTCAGGAGAACCTCCCATTTCCGGCTGTTGAAGGAATTTTGGGACACCCTGTATATTGGGGACAAAGAATAACGCATTAATATAAAAATTCTTTTCAAAACTGTGGACCTAAGGTGTCTGAGACCCCACATTGCCTTGCGAAGGTTAAAATAACGATTTCGGTATAAACGATATTCTACCGAAACCGAAAAAATGCTGGTATTTTTCGGTTTTTCCAATGCTTAGGCTGCCCCCAGAGTTGGGCAGTATTTAAATACAAAACTATTTAAATACGGATTCGAATATAAGATACAATATTTGAATTCTTTATTCGAAGGTTCGAATACGAAAGTATCTTATATTCGAAAAATATTTAAATACTTTTCTATTCGCCGAGAGTGTATTCGAAGCTTCGAATAGAAATTGTATTTGATTTTTGTATTTAATTTTCGAATATTAAATACATCCACGAATACTTACGGCCGGCTCGAGGCTCCAATGAACACGTACCGAGGCCCGAGGGTCGAGCACAAAGGCCTGAGCCCATAACACAATAGTAGTGCAATAAACACCACCGGGCAAACCCTCGGCCATCGAGGTATCTCGGCATGAAACCGCTAACAAGTGAATGCGAAACTTGTTTATTTCTTACAATTTCCTCACGGAAGTGACACGAGCCAGTTCGTGGCATTCTTCCGATTAAGAAAAGTCTAAACCCGATAGAAATCGGACTGTATGTAGTGGATTTATTCGTGAGAATTTCTTCGGAAAATATATTTAAATACATTTTCGTCCCTACTCTGTGCTAGACCGACGAGGGCCTCGGGAGCTTTGTCCAAGTGGTGCAATAAACACCACCGGACAAACCCTCGGCCATCCAGGTATCTCGGCATGAAACCGCTAACAAGTGAATGCTAAACTTGTTTATTTCTTATAATTTCCTCACGGAAGTGACACGAGCCAGTTCGTGGCATTCTTCCGATTAAGAAAAGTCTAAACCCGATAGAAATCGGACTGTTTGTAGTGGATTTATTCGTGAGAATTTCTTCGGAAAATATATTTAAATACATTTTCGCCCCTACTCTGTGCTAGAGCGACGAAGCGGCGAGGGCCTCGGGAGCCTTGGCCAAGTGGTGCAATAAACACGACCGGGCAAACTCCGGCCGCCCAGGTATCTCGGCATGTAATGTATTTAAATATATTTTCCGAAGAAATGCTCACGAATAAATCCACTACATACAGTCCGATTTCTATCGGGTTTAGACTTTTTTTAATCGGAAGAATGCCACGAACTGGCTCGTGTCACTTCCTTGAGGAAATTATAAGAAATAACAAGTTTAGCATTCACTTGTTAGCGGTTTCATGCCGAGATACCTGGATGGCCGAGGGTTTGCCCGGTGGTGTTTATTGCACCACTTGGACAAGGCTCCCGAGGCCCTCGTCGCTTCGTCGCTCTAGCACAGAGTAGGGGCGAAAATGTATTTTAATATTTTTTCCGAAGAAATTCTCACGAATAAATCCACTACATACAGTCCGATTTCTATCGGGTTTAGACTTTTCTTAATCGGAAGAACGCCACGAAATGGCTCGTGTCACTTCCGTGAGGAAATTATAAGAAATAAACAAGTTTAGCATTCACTTGTTAGCGGTTTCATGCCGAGATACCTGGATGGCCGAGGGTTTGCCCGGTGGTGGAACATCCTTCGCCGCGCGAAGGAACAAGCGGCACAACAGGCGAGACTGTAATAAAAGATTCAGCTAAAGACCTTCCAGATGTATACCTCCCAACTAAGTGATTTTTAGCCAGCCGAAGGAAGCACAGCCGATATAGCCACATGTTTTTGGACCTTTTGTACTTCTCAATACCGTTAAGGTACTAAACTTTAGAAACGTAGCAACCTGCAACCGAACATACTCCTTGGTGTGAAATCCTTGCTTTAGTTTATTAAAAGGGAGTAGACTCGTTTCCAGGATTGCAAGGAAAACGCTAGATAAAAGATCGATCTAGGGCGCTATCTGCCTCAAAAGTCCTATTTTTTCGCTTACGAGGCGTAATTTGCATTATTCGGCAGCATGCAGCTATGAAAATAGCTAGAACGTGAAGCAGGTCCAGAATTGGCCGTGTTAGCGTCAACGTGTTTTAAGCAAAGTCAAGTGCTGATGTCGAGGCGACCCTTAAGATCAGAAGGATTTATGGTAGGACCTGGGCGTACGTGACGTCCTGAATAGGGACGCATGAGAATAAACAGAACCGTCCTCGGGCGATGGCGGGTTTGGGCCATCCAGCTATCGTTCGGAAAGGTCATGTTTATGAGGATGTGACGAGTGAAACTTGCCGAGGGTATGCAACCCAAGGCCACACTGCCCTAAACAATTGGGACTTTGTGTTAGACCCCACGCTCGAACTGCAGTGACTCGAACTGCATCGGACGTTCTAAAAAAGACGACAATTTTTTAAATATTGTACTATACGATGTGAACTTTTTTGAGAAGCTAGAGCAATTAGTTGACTACAAGATGGGAAAGAGATTTCTTCAAAAATTGCAATTGATCGGAATAGCAGTAAAAATACTAAGAGTTGCATTTCACAACTGTTTTTTGTGGGCCTATATTGAAAAATTAAAAAATACGATTTGTAGATCTGTGTCGACCAAACATATTCTGAAAATTTCGTCAAAATCGATTGACGTTGCAATGAGCTACAAACGTTTAAAGATGGTAAAAATCCCAGATTTGCAGCCTATAACGAAGAATTCTTACATCTTTCAAGACCTGTCGTTTTCTCCCGCATCAACCGATTTCGATGAAACTTTCACAGTGCATATTATTTATACAGACCTACGAAACGTACTTTTTAAATTTTCAATATAGGCCCACATTAAAAAGTTGTAAAACACAACTCTTAGTATTTTTTCCACAATTCCGATCAATTGCTATTTTAAAAAAAAATTGCACATCCTGTAGTAAAGTAATTGCCCTAGCTTCCCAAAAAAATTCAAATCGTACAGCGCAATATTAAGAAAGTTATCGTCTTGTTTAGAGCGTCCGAATATTAATTCGTGTAACTGTGCGTATTAGTGGATAATTAATGTATATTACTAGTTTATTGGTTTATGTGTAGTTTTAACCTTAATGTAACTGCAAAGAAAATGGTACGGGGCAAAGGGGGGAAGAAGTGTAACATTCAATTTATTAGTTTCCATCTCTTGCATTCTTGCAATCGATGCAGACAATTTTTTTATTTTGCACAAAGATCCGCAGTCTAGGAAAAATAATGTAGATATATAACAGAATAAATAAAATTTAACATTATATATGGGGTTTATTATTTATATTTAGAATATTCGTTCATAACCGGCAATCGGTATTTGGAATTGTCGGTAAAAAGGAAGACCGCTACATATTTGTACGATGTGTAGAAATTCATTTCACCGACATTACCGACATAACCTCACCGACGGTGCTGCCCTGTATAACGGCATCCGCCGCCCCACCCAAAATCCAGTGGAAGCCACGCGGTGCCTTCTGGTGCCCTCCACGTGGCCCGAAGTAGCTGCCGGCCACGTGGTCTGACGTGAGATTCCGGCCACGTGCGATTACGACTATGACCTATGCTGGCGAGCCGATGGCGGGCTGGCGCATGCTCGCCAGATTCCCTCCACAATCGGTGCCGAGCAGTGCCGAGCACTCTAAAGCATGCGATTTGGGACGATGTGGCCGCCACCTGCCCGGCACCACGCCGCTCGCCACGTGCCCCGGCCACGCTTGGCTATCAGGGCACATCCCATCCTGTCGGGCAGACGCTGCCACCAGAATACCATGCAGCTGCTGCCGCAGATGCCCGGCCAAAACCGAGCATTTTGTTTAGTAAACCTTAGGTAAACCTGAACGCTCTTGAGGCTAACGTTAATCTATTCAAATCCCACAATAATTTATTAGTTTATATGGAAATGTAATTTTCAAATGCAAAAATATTGAAAAAATGTCGTGAAGGGAGATATCGGTTCGATATTAATTCGACGAGCAAATATGCTCGGAAATGTATCGCGTTTGTTCTCGTTTTAACCAAAAAATGCTACAAATATGTACATATATGTTCGTAAATGTTTCATAAAGAAATGAAAAACAAGAAAGTTTGATTAATCATCGAATTAGTTAATGTCTTATTTTACATATTTGTGTGTTTAAACAGAATGTTAGCCCTGGAGCAGTGGCGACAGACATGCTGAAAACTTTTGTCAAGGATCCCGCCCTTTTTGAGAAAATACCATCATTAAGTTATGATGATGTCTCTGATGCAGTTATGTATGCGTTAGGAACGCCGCCGAATGTGGAGGTATGAGTACACACACACACGCACACCTGTCGTTTATAGATAAAGAATGATACCACAAACAGCAGCATAACATTGGCTTTGATACGTAATCTTCGTTTGCAATGCTGTGCAGTTTCTTCGGAGATAATTAACGTTCAATGCTGTAATAGTTTCGAGATACGAACGGCGAGATTAGAGTCTCCAGTTGCATGAGACGCTCAAATTGCAATGCAAACATAAATAATACCAACTGTCTTCTTTGCAGGTTATAGATCTTTTGCTAGCGACACGGAGCAGTACAAGCTCACTACGTGAAGTACAACATAAAGTACGTACAATGTACAAAAAACCTAAGAAACTAATACACAATCTCTCGAAACTCTGATTTAACAATAGTTGTCTTATTTTCAGATCGCTGAGATGAAGAATGAATGAAAAGAAAAGATTTATGCAAAACTCAAAATATGTACAAAAATTAGCCGATGGAATAATATTTTTGACATACATATGTATTATACCGAAGCTTTACCATATACATATTTGAAATACAAATGGACAACACACTGTTTGTTTCAACATACATATCCTTCTTCAAATATGCGAATTCCACGGTATATTTACCGCACAAAAATTATCGGGCGATAAGTGTTTTCTTGCATTAGTGTGAAAGAAAGTGTCGATTAGTTTTATTTCAACTAGAACAGCAAGTATGCGAGTAATATTTGAGACGGCGCACAGTGGGGTATTTGATCTGTTTAGCGCGCCAAAACTATTGCGACGTTATTAATAGTGTGAAGGTCATACTATTATAATATCGTTGAATTTGTCTTAACACCAGCTACAACACTATCAAATCAAAAATACAACTTAATGTTTAAAAAATCGAAGAGATCTTGTTTTTTTGTTTTAAACAAAACTTTTTCGAAGTTTTATATATTGAAGTTTATACCTATGTTAATACTGTTAAACTTTCATTTCAAACATTTTTTCGTCAGATTAAGAAAAATTTCATCATTTTCAGTCATATGATATACGGTCGATTCATGCCATACTGATATGTATCGCACAAAAAGCTAAATATCTTCTGTGTTCGCATTAGTTCGCACATAAACTTTTATGGGTTATATAAAGCAATGTCTACTGATTAACCTCGCAAAAAATTAAAGAGGAGTTATTCGGACGAAAAAAGTTATTACATGATATATATTAATTTTCTGAAACAAAAAAATATCACTTTCGATTGTTTATTCTATCAAAACCACCGAAGAGAATTAAAAAAAAAGCCATGAAATTAATCTATACACCTTCCTTTCCATCCTAGATTTGGTCCTATCTCGATTTTATACACTAAACTTGTGAAACAAATCATTTCTTTAACACAAATTTTTCGACACTTCTCTTGGTCACGAGAAATGTTACTTTCAAGTATCTGTATGTTACTAAATAGTACTCTCTATGGAAAAATATTATTGTACATTACTCGCATATATATTCAGGTTCATGAGAAAAAAGTTTTAGTCATTTTGAACAAACTAAAAATATTGACTTTTGGCGCGCTAAACAAGCCAAATACCCCACTGTGCGGCGTCAAGGTGGTATGATTATCGCTCAAGAACGCCGCGACTCGCAAACGCAAGTCATCGGATGGAGACGATGCAATGATTGCAACTGCGAGATGAGAGTTGTTGAGTCACATGACTCAGCTGTTATTAATGTTTCTATTGCGTTGGCGTAATGATCGCTTCCTCGAGATTGATTAAGTGGTCCAATACAGAAAGTCAAGGTCACCGAAGAAAACACGCAATCACGCAGCACAGTTAAGGTCTGCGCATAACAGAGCGCCTCAGGAAGGCCGCGGAAAGGAAAACGACGGTTTTGGGAAGCAGTGCTGCAATAAATCTCGAGCGGCTCTGTCTTTACCTAGCCCTGCTCCCTGCTGTGGATTGTGGAGCCGTCGACCCGCTCGAGATTTATTGCCGCACTGCTTCCCAAAACCGTCGTTTTCCTTTCCGTGACGATCCGCGGCCTTCCCGAGGCGCTCTGTTAAGGTGCTTTTATACCGAAGTCCGCGGCGGACTTGAGTCCGCGGACTCGGCCATAAATTTCGAGCGTGGCACACAAAAAAAAAGGTCTCTATGGGCTCCACGGCTTCACGGTACGTTAAGTTTAGGGAAACGATAGCTTCCCTCTTTATCCTACCGCTTTAGAGGGAAGCTATCGTTTCCCTAAACTTAACGTACCGTGAAGCCGTGGAGCCCATAGAGACCTTTTTTTTGTGTGCCACGCTCGAAATTTATGGCCGAGTCCGCGGACTCAAGTCCGCGGCGGACTTGAGTCCGCGGACTCGGCCATAAATTTCGAGCGTGGCACAAAAAAAAAGGTTTATATGGGCTCCACGGCTTCACGGTACGTTGAAACGAGGGACTTTCCATATATCGGTATCATACCGGTATTTTCGGTTATTTCTTCCTAACCCTCATACCGTCCTAAATGTCATACCGGTATATGAAAATACTGGTATATTTGCATATATTTATCGGCAATAATTTCGGTTTTTCCAATGTATAGGATACAATAATTGCTTCACGACCATAAACGGGGTATTCCGCGACTCACATGTCTTATTAATAATAATTGATAGTGGTGTGCAAGATCGGAGCATTTTGTGCATTTGCAATACCTGTACGGATGTTAAGATAGCACATAGTGTATCGGCTGAGAATCATCAGCGGCAGTTATGTTAAGGTGCAGTGCGGCATTTTATTTTTCGCGACTCTAAATAGCTAGATTTTCTACCTCTTGCATATTGGAAAGCTTGCATATTAAACTGATTCAGTAAAACCCGAGCAGAAAACTACACTTCGCGGTCTCGAATATTATTACAGAGTCGGACATTGCGAAACCAATTTTGTATGGAGCGATGAACACTAAATTCCATCGACAAAGCTACTGCACATTCAACGTAAAGATGCGTACCTCGTCTTTTACCTTACGGGCCGACGAGGCGTTCGATACACTTTACACACACATCGTGTATGTCTATTAAAACGCGGTCGAACCACTACGTTGTGGAGGGTTAGTCCAAAAAATATTCACATACTGGTAAAACGCAGTGGTACGTTCCCTGCATTTAGCGCTCACACACCATAAAATGGCCAAAGGCACACATCGCTACGTTCAGGTAAACTACAGTGATCTCCGCCATCGTAAGTCAGGTCCCACTATCATGGCTCGCATTAGATGCTAATGGTCACCATCACATTGTCGTGCGTACGACAGCGAAAACACTCGTTCCATTGATGGAACGGCAAACTAATCGTGTGTTATGGCACACCGCGGGGAGTTGGACGTATCAACGAGCACCGTGCTTTTGCGCCAACTGCTTACGGCAACCTGGCCTCGGAACGTACCAATACGTTTCTTCTCTACGTAGTGGTCCGGTGGGCGTATGCTCCACATTTTGACGATATCAAAAGTCTAAAGTATTATAAAGTGTCTCCGAAATTTAATGGTCATCTGCTCCGAGCGCGACTGGTTCAGCAATGTCAATCCTCTACTCTAATACGAGGCCGCGACTCTTATATAATTAAATCCCAACAGAGTTGGGCAAAAATTGTATTTAAATACATTGTCTTTAAATTGCATTTAAATACAAATTTCGAATGACGAATAAAAGATACAAAATTTGTATTCGTTATTCGAATGTTCGAATACAAAAGTATCTTCTATTCGACTTTTATTTAAATAATCTTGTATTCGCCGAGAATGTATTCGACGAATAATAGTTACAAATTGCGTATTCGTAGCTTCGAATACATCCGCTTAGAATACAATTTGTAACTATTATTCATCGAATACATTCTCGGCGAATACAAGATTATTTAAATAAAAGTCGAATTTAAGATACTTTTGTATTCGAACCTTCGAATAACGAATGAAAGTTATATATCTTTTATTCCAATCGGTATTTAAATATTTTTAATGGTTGGTTAATGGTTTATTCGTTACTCCATATCGTAGTACAGAGATGGGGTTGTAGATCCGAGGCTCTATTTTTCCAATTCAAGCCCGTCAATACATTTCAAGTGGTACAGAAGTATTTAAATACTGCCCAACTCTGAATGCTAATCAAAACCGCGAATGCCTACACCGCACCCGGCAGCTTTATTAACTGCGTAGACCACTTTCTCAGTGGTTCGTTGCAGCTGGAGCATGGGCGCCTGAAATGACGAAAGACTCGAACACAAACGCGATCCTTTTCCTGCGCCACGCTTGTTCAACTAACAGAAATCCAAAAGTCTACTTTACATTTTGTGCAAAACAATTACGCAAAGATTAAGCTCTTATAAAATCGGAATATCTTTAATATTGCTTCAAGCAGCAATCAAAATGAAAAGTAATAGGAATCGCGACCATTTCATTCGCAACGCTATATACACTCTAAACAAGCTATACTGAAGCTAATGGAAATCGCGATTATCTGCGAAACGCTAATTTTCATTTCTGTTCAAAAATAACTAATGCAATACGCGTGGTTTTTTCGCAACGCTACTGGAAATCGCGGGCGTGCCCATCTCCGCTGATCGTTGGGGCGGCGCGGCGATGCCTGCCCATGTGTACAACCAACTACGTTTACTACTACATACTTCTTCTACAGACGAGTACAGTGACAAGGCAGAAATGAATAAAATGACTTCGCATCCGAAGATGCGAGGCCATTGTAGTTGCCCTCTTGAGCGACAATTTGTCGGGGCCACTTCGGCATGTAGCCTCTTCTTTTTCTTCGGCGGTCCACCAAATATCTGAAACCCTAAACGTGCTCTCAGTGAAAACGATCAACGACTTCCGAGACGAATTACAAGTTTCGGGAGAAGTCGATCGTTCCGCTGGTGCAATCGAGCAGGTGCGCAACGTTTCGAGGCCCTAATCCGCACGCGTCCGCGAAAAGCTACACGAGCAGGAAGAATCGAGCTCGAAGCATCAATTCGAACGTCATGCCTCGTTCGATTTAGCTTCGAGACGAAACTTCGAGCTCTTCCAGTAACTGACTATCGCGCGAATCGCGGCCTACCCGAAGGAGAAAGCGATAGTCAGCCCCGGCCCCTACCTACTTAGAACAGACAGTCACACCAAGAAGATAAGCTACCTACCTACCTAGCCCTATATTTAAGAAATGGCAAAAGACACAAGCTCTCCAACACATTCGCAACACGGTCCCCACACAGACGCCAGGGTGCAATATCCTAACCCTAGGGAGGACGTCCCGGGACGCCTCCGACACCCTAACGTTCGAATCACAAGCACACTATAAGGTGCGTACCAGTTTTTCTGAAATCGACTGGCAATGGTAGTGATCATTGCGAAATAAATCAGTAAATCAAAAAATCGAAATAACAGCTGAATTATATCGCATATTGTTATTTAGTGAATTAGGAAAGCAACGCGGGCGCGCATATTCCACGGGGATGCATGTAGCATGTCACAGATCGACGGTAATATGCGCTACCGAATCTAGTTTAAACAACCGACGCAATTCCACTGCCTAACACACACACACACACACAGAAATGGAAAATGCGTCGTGCACGATACACCAACCATTGTCAGTCGCCACACATACGATTAAAAAACAATATTCCATGTGCCCGTTGCTCGCACCCTCCCGAGTAGCACCTGGGCACGCGAGAGGATTCGAGCAACGAACAGGGAATCTCAATATCCTGAAAATCCTAACTAAAAGAATCTGTTAGATTTTGTACGGGCTATCGTTCATGCATTTTTGCAAAATGACTCTACTTTCAACTCAAAATATAACCTCGATTTACAAATAAAACATTTAATTATGGAAAAGGCTAAGGAAAATTTAATTGTTGAGCAAAAAGAGACTAAAACAGATTTTAATGAAGATATTCAACAATTTATTGATTTATTTGTTCTGAATCATTATGGGAATATTTCAAAAACCCTCGGAATATCCTTTGGACAAAACAAAGTTTCGAAATAATGGGAAAAGGTACTCTACTAAATGTAAAGTACTTATGAAAGTAATATACGTTAATTTGTTTTGTCTAAAGAATCTATTCGTCAATTTAAAATTATTTTAAAATACAATCGATATTCGTGATGATAAAAAACGACTCTAGTAATTGTGCACGAAATTACGGAAGATTATCTTTTAACAAATTGGACAATCGATTATCGAAATTGTTAAATTTATAAAAACAAACGCGACGTACAAAAAGAACCTACCTAGCTAAGAAACAGATTACTATCCGCGGGAACGCCTGGCGTTTCCACGGTCACTGTACTCGTCAAAATCTAGCAGTAAGAAAAACAGTTGTTTGTTCACTTACTACTTGTTGAGGTGAAGTAAAACTGCGTTGGGGTTGATGAGAAGCTGCAGCTTGCGTTAGAGTCCTGGAATCAAAAAAGGAAACAAGATATTAACAAATCTTTGTACAATTCCATCGGGATATATAATATGTATACATATACAGGGTTTCCCACGCAACTGGAACAGGCTGTACCTCCTAAATGGTTGGGAATAGAGGAAAATGTTATAAGAAAAATGTTAGAGTGAGTTCAATTCGCGCGCCACGCTTTAGGTTGGTGGCACTGTATGCCCCGTGCGTTTGATGCTGTTGTCGCTGCGCGTAGCGCCCCGGCGCCTTCCTTCTTCTGGCTTTGTATCTCGAGCGGTGAACACGTGGCTCTTCGACCGTATCTCCTTTATAATATATATTAATATATGTATCTTGCTATATTCAACCGTATATCCACTTTAACAGGTTATGGGCCCAGAGTGTGAAAATATAAGTGAGATATAATATATTATTTTAGTTCGAATTATAAAAGGGTCGAGTAACCGAAAAGTGAGGTTAAGCACGTGGTGTGAAAGTATAATAAGCTAAATAAAAATGGCAAACGGTGTCGTGGGTACCACAAAAATTGAAAAACTGAATAAAGACAATTACGATACTTGGTGTATTCAAGTGGAAGCAGTTTTAGTAAAAAATGGATTGTGGGATTATGTTATTGGAAACGTGAAGAGACCGACGGTCATCGCTAATTCACCTGAATCCGAAGCACAGGCTCATAATTGGGACATGGACGATAGGAAGGCTAAGGCAGATTTAGTTTTATCCATCAGTCCCGCAGAATTGAAACAAATTAAAACATGCAGAACATCAAATGAGGTTTGGAAAAAATTACGTTTTGTATATGATTCTCAGGGACCGGCAAAAACTTCTGCACTATTGAGAAAACTGACTTCTCACCGAATGTCCAGCGGAGGCGACGTTCGAGAACATATAAATAAGTTCATCGATATAGTTGAAAAATTGGCTGAAAGGGATATTGATATCAACCCTGGTTTGCAGAGTGCAATGTTATTGAATAGCTTACCGGAAGCATTTGAAAATTTCAGATGTGCCATGGAGTCGAGAGATGAACTTCCAGGTTTGGAGAATTTAAAGGTAAAAATTCTGGAGGAATTCGAAACAAGACAGGAAAAGGACACTGATGGGCATGGTGTGATGCTGGCTAAACACAAACATATGTGGAATAAAGAGAAATATAGAGAGACGAATAGAAGTGTTCAGGGATACGACAACGACAGAAGTGTGCATGGACCGCGAAATGTTCAGAGATACGACAGGGGCAGAAGCATGTATGACCACAGAAGTGCTCAAGGATACGACAGGGATAGAAACGTGTATGAACAACGAAATGCTCAAGGAACATTTGTGAAACCCATTGTTAGATGTTATAAATGTCAAAAGGTAGGACATAAGGCGAACGATTGCTATACGAAAAGGTATGAACCCAGAAGAGGTAAGTCACCAGATTTGTTCTACGCTAATTTTGATGAGAAAGAAATGTGTAACTTCGCTGGGGATCCAGAGAAAAATTATTGGTGTCTGGACAGCGGTTGCACAACACACATTTGCAAAGATGCAAATAAGTTTACTGAAATGAGTACGTTAAATGAAGGAAGTGTAAATCTGGCAAGTCATAAATCTGAAAAGGTAGAAGCTGTGGGCAACGTACATATAAAGGCTTGCGTAAACCAAGAAATAAGAGATATTCAATTTGAAAAAGCCTTGTACGTTCCTGAATTAAGATCCAATCTAATATCTGTTGCCAAAATTGTTGACAGAGGGAATCGTGTTATTTTTGAGAAACATGGGGCTGCTGTTGAAGGACCAGATGGAAGGATTAAATTAAGAGCTACACGTTATGGAAATTTATATTATGTTCAGGAAGCAGAAGAAGAAGCAAAAATTGTAAATCATGTACCTAAAAATGTGTCATGGCTAAAACTTTGGCACGAGAGGTTAGGTCATTTAAATATTAGAGATCTGTTGAGTATTTTAGGAAAGGACAGAGTTAAAAATTCTGAAGAAGTTCAAATACCTCAATGCGAAGTATGCATTCAAGGAAAGTTAACAAATACTCCCTTCCCAAAGGAAAGCCACAGAAGTACAGCATGCTTGGAGATTGTACATTCTGATCTCTGTGGACCAATGTCAATTGAGTCACTCGGGGGATCTAGATATATGCTGTTGTTCACAGATGATTATTCTCGATGGAGCGAAGTTTTCTTTTTAAAACAGAAAGATGAAGTATTACAGAAGTTTAAAGAATTTAAGGTTTACGCAGAGAAGCATACTGGAAATAAAATTAAATACCTTCAAACGGATAACGGACGAGAATATTGCAACAAGAAATTTGATGAATTTCTGAAAAATGAAGGCATACGAAGACGCCTCACGGTTCCATACACTCCTCAGCAGAACGGTGTGGCTGAGCGTAAAAATCGCACACTAATTCAGACCTCTAGATGTATGCTTTTACGGGCTGGATTATCTGAAGGTTTTTGGGCCGAGGCAGTATTAACAGCTAACTATTTGAGAAATAGGTGTCCTACCAGGATTCTAAAGGGAATTACTCCATTCGAATTATGGAATAATAGACGACCACAGTTGAATCACTTAAGAATATTTGGATTGAAAACATATATTTTAAATAAAAATCCAAATAAACATAAATTTGAATCAAGAACCAAAGTGGGAATATTTATAGGGTATTCTGAAAGCTCAAAAGCTTATCGAGTATGGCTCCCAAAAGAAAATAAAGTGGTCGTATCTAGAGACGTGCGAGTACTGGAAAACACAGAATTAGCCTATGAAACAGTCAATAGTAGAGATGATGCTGGTTTAAAAATGGTTCCTGCTACTAAGTGCAATGAAGAATTTGATGTGCAATTGTCAAATAACAAGGTACAGACAAGAAGAAGTACTGAAGAAAGAATATCGAATGAAAGGAATAACGAAAACAGACGTGATATTCAATTGCCACGGGCTCCAGGAAGGCCCAGATTAGAACGTACGGGAAGAAGAGGACGTCCTAGAAAATTATTTAACAATGTATCAAGGAATGACGAAGTAAATATACGCCATGAAAATCAAAGTATTTCGTCAGAAAGCGTTACTGGACACGATCAAGAAGACGAAATAAACGAAAATCCAAGCACGAACGACAATCAAGAAGAGGAGCAGGAAATAATTGAGGATCAACAATCAAATTTAATGGAATGGGTAGCAAATATAGCCGAAGTACCGATTGAAAATGCTTTGGATGGCGAAAATAAATTACAATGGGTGCACGCAATAAAACAAGAGGTTAGAAATTTGATTAAAAATAATACTTTCGAACTTACAGAGCGTCCTATAGAGAAGCAAGTAATAGGATGTAGGACTGTCCTAACAAATAAATTCAACTGTGATGGTACTTTAGCCAAAAGAAAAGCAAGAATAGTTGCAAGAGGTTTCGCTCAGCGCTATGGAGTGGATTTCTTTGATACTTTCGCCCCTGTGGCGAGATTGGAATCCATTCGGTTGCTGTTAGCATTGTCTGTCAAAATGGATATGATCGTGGAGCAGATGGATGTCACCTGCGCTTATTTGAATGGTGCTCTAACAGAGGACGTATATATGGAGAAACCCGAGTTTTTGATGGATTTCTTAAATGATATAGCTACTGATGCAAATGAGTCTGATCTAATTAAGAAAACAGCTACAAGTTTATTGAATAAATTGAAAAAGAATACTAATTTGGTTTGTTATTTGAAGAAAGCAATTTATGGACTGCGGCAAGCAGGAAGGCAGTGGCATGAAAAATTATGTAAAAAGTTAAAAAGCTTAGGTTTGAAGCCTACTGTTGCTGATCCTTGTATATTTCATTGTAGCAGAGGAAATTATTCTTTATTTATGGCAATTTACGTAGACGATATGCTAATCATATCTAACAATAAGGAATGGATAAGAGACATAAAGACTGAGTTGTCAAAGGAATTTGACATGAAGGACTTAGGGAGAGTTAAATATTGTTTGGGAATAGAAATTCAACAGGACTCCCAAACTATGGTAATGTCTCAAAAGAGGTATGTATTGGATCTCTTAAAGAGGTTTGGCATGGAAGATTGCAATTCTGTCAGCACTCCCATGGATAGAGATATAAATTTGAGCAAAAGTAAGAAAAGCGAAGAGAAGAAAAATATGCCATATCAACAACTAATTGGAGCTCTCATGTATTTGGCGATCGCAACGAGACCAGATATATCGTATGCAGTTAATGTTCTGGCTCAGTTTAATAATTGTTATGACGAATCACACTGGGCGGCCGCTAAAAGGATTCTAAGGTATTTGAAAGGTACATTAAATCACAGCATTGTTTACAGAAAATCTGAGGAACCAGCAAAGTTATATGTGGACGCTGATTGGGGGCGTTGCAAACTGGATCGCCGATCATATACGGGTTATGTCGTAACACTTTCGCATGGACCAATTACTTGGAAAGCAACTAAACAGCGAAGTGTGGCTTTGTCTTCAACCGAGGCCGAGTATGTTGCGTTGGCAGAAGCGGTGAAAGACGGGATTTATTTTTCGGATTTTTTTGAAAGAATTAGGATGTAAGAACTTATGTAAAATTGATATCTACAACGACAACATAGGCGCTCAATTACTGGCTAAGAATGATGTTGTACATCCGCGAACTAAACATATTGATATTCGATATCATTTCTTGCGTGATGTTTTGAAGAGGGAGGAATTCATTGTAAAACATTTATCGTCCGACCTTATGCCCGCAGATATATTGACGAAACCTCTTCCGAATTACAAGCATCATTTTTGCGTTAATGCGATAGGTATTAGGTAGTATTGTTTTTTAATTGACGCGCGTATTAAGGGGGCGTGTTAGAGTGAGTTCAATTCGCGCGCCACGCTTTAGGTTGGTGGCACTGTATGCCCCGTGCGTTTGATGCTGTTGTCGCTGCGCGTAGCGCCCCGGCGCCTTCCTTCTTCTGGCTTTGTATCTCGAGCGGTGAACACGTGGCTCTTCGACCGTATCTCCTTTATAATATATATTAATATATGTATCTTGCTATATTCAACCGTATATCCACTTTAACAAAAAAGTTGAATGGCATCAGGCGGTGCATACTACGCAACTAATTTTATGCACTTTTGTGCATCGGTGCATCAGAAAAATGCAACTGCACTTTTTTTTAAAATGGAAACCTACATTTTTGACTGCACCAATCGATGCAGTTTGTTGTGCTCTACATAAAACTGAATGATGTCGGTCTCTCGGCAAGTGTTCCGGAGTACCTACGTTATATGTTCCATTATAATTCAGAGAACTTTTAGCTTCGATAACTTCCTAACGAATAAGTTTAGGGCATACGTATGTTAGTGCTTTTATGTAGAGCACAATCAACTGCATCGATTGGTGCAGTCAAAAACATGGGCTTCCATTTTAAAAAGAAGTGCAGTTGCATTTTTCTGATGCACCGATGCACAAAAGTGCATACAATTAGTTGCATATTATGCACTGTCTCCGATACCATTCAACTTTTACTTATAACATCTTCTTCTATTCCCAACCGTTTAGGAGATACAGCCTGTTCCAGTTGTGTGGGACACCCTGTATACATATACATATGTATAAACTATAATATCATATGGAAAATTTATTCAACTTGTGTAGGCTGTACAATTTTTCATTAACACATTGAAAAGAAAATATTCAATAATAAAGTTTAATTGGGAAAATATATAGGTACTCACGTCCACTCCTGCTTGAAAACAACGCGGCTCGTTGCGTCTCAATCTCGGATATCGATCGATATCATCTTTGAACTGATGGATTCTTTTATTCCCTCAGGCACTGTGACAGAATTAAGAACAAATTCATTAATTTTAATCGATCAATTGTCAAAGGCTACATCCGAATTAAAACGAAATAAATAATTCAAATCGAATATAAAATCAAAATTAATTTTAACGGAAATTAAATGAAATGGATTTCTATCCCACGACACAAATTCAAATACAATTTATCGTCACGACACAGGAGTAATTCACGTTGAATATTTATTTATTGTTTATTAATGGTTTTAGAAAATGATGTTCAATAACACAAATTAATTGGGCAGACAATTGGTACTCACGCTCACGTCCACTCCGGTTTGAACAGATTTGAAGAAAACACAACAAGACGATGCATCTTGATTTCGATTCTCGAATAGTATCGAAGTAGTATCGATCTCGGCTACAATACCGTCTTTGGAACAAATTTGTAACAGAATTTCAATTGACAAGTAATCAGAGACTGAGTAGGAATTGATACGAAATAAATAATTTAAGTTGAATAAAAAATAAAAATTAATTTGAACCAAAATTAAATGAATTTGACTTCTATAACACGAAACGAATTGAAATAGCATACTGATCGTCACGACACAACAATAGTAAAATATTGCAAGAAGGCAACACGTTTCGAGAATAAACTTGAATCAATGAAAATTAAATAAGGTTAAACATTTTACCTCCTGAAACCTCTTGTTGCCTCTTTCTTATATAATTCAGTAGATTTTGGCGAGAAAATGCCAAAAATCTACACTTCACAATCTAAGCGGTCAGTGATTCAAAATGCGTGTTTGATAGATACAGAGAGGAAAACTGATAGATAGAAATGCCCCTGCTTGTGGTGCCACCTAGCGACACCGCTCGGTAAGCGGCGTGCGACCGTTATTACATTCAAACATGGCGGGTAATCTTACCCGGCAAGAACATTTGAAATTGTCCAACTCTAAACTAAACCACGCATCACTTTTGAATCACTGATCTCCTAGTCTCCTAGGATGAAAACTTGTATTTTTGGCATAAGAACCAATTCAATGCGAATAGGAAATAAATAATTCAAGTTGAATATTTATTAATTATTCATTAATGGTTTGAAAAAAGATGTTGGGCAACACAGTATAATTGGAAATATAATTTGTACTTGCGCTCACGTCCTCTCCTGCTTGAAGAAAGTACGACACGACCATGAAGTAAGAGAGACACGACGCTGCATATCGCTTTCGATTATCGAAAGCATCGATCACTCGATAACTCGGCGCCAGAGCCTCTCATTCAGCCGGCAGAAAGATGGGACATCAGCCCGACAGAAGCTGCCGGGCAGAATCCAGGACCAGTGTTCCGATATATGGTGCATCGTTTTCATTCCATGGCATGGCGATTTCAGCCTCAGTAAAATTAGATTCTCGATAAAATGGGGTACCTTGAACACCCCACAGAATTTTAAAAAATTGTTATGATTTGACTCTGAGAAATTATTGTTTAACATGTGTATTTGTCAGTATTTGTGTATATTTTGTAACTCGTAGGACACGTCCTGGATTTTTTTTGTCCGGAACAGATTGTTTCGGTACATTCCCGCCAATATAACTGCCTCGGCCTCAGGGCTCTGCTACCTCATCATCCTAATATAGATACGCTACTGTTTGGGCCGCGTTTGCGCGAGAAAAGATGCACGATCCAGCACGGTCTCTGCCAATCTCTGCATATGTAGTTGAAGTTGAAGTAGTTTTATTGTTGCACTGTTATGTAGTACAAAGTTATATTGTTAGTAGAACAGAAATTTTTTAAATTTTTACAGAAACTTTAAAGTTTATAATCTAATATAAACAGAAACAAAAGAATTCATTAATACAACTCTACCACGTATACTTAATTTCAATAATAGTGTATGTTTACATATTTTTGAGGTTATGTGTCCCGGTATTTACTTTCAAAGTATTTTGCTTCGTTTTATAATCACTATATTCTAACAAGCTGTATCGTGTGAACAGTGTACGGTCTATTATGATTAAACTTATAATAGTTCGAGCATTATAATAATGGATCAGCTGCAAACTGCATTGACTGCAATTAAAGTACTACGGTCTAGTGTTGGTCAAGTGTTTGACTCTCTTGGAAATGGGTTACGGGCAGACCATGGAGAAGAAAATAAAGAAAATAAGTATTTACTCGAATTGCAAGAACTATTAACAACTGTCAGTGTTAACTTAAGGTATGATCTTCTTTTATATATATATGTATATACAGTTGGGAACAATATATTAACCTTCCGTCACTGACGCTTACATTTTATGTGTACTGTTACTGGCTACAGATTGTGGCTCTGCATACCATTTTTTATACAACTAAGAAAGCACAATATTGTATTCATTGTTTAATTACAATTATCAAGAAGTAAATTTATAATCAAAGTAGCGTAGTTGCCGTGGCGCTACACATAGGCCTATGCTAAGTAAAGTACCATTAAGTCTGGCAAGGCTGAGCTGATTTCCTCATGAAAATCCACTGAGATTTTCCAGCTGTTCTTGGGTCATAAGCAATAAATTTGTTAGAGGCACTAGGAGACCTTCTAAAAAATGGCATCACAATTCAACCGTAACGTAAACCCAGACTGAAATTGGGGTTGGTGACGTAACACTGTAATTGTTACAGGCTGTAGGCTCACACTCCGCATTCTATTGTAACAGCCACACAAACACACATACATACTGCTAATTTGGTACTGATAATTAGACAGCGAATCTTTATGCAAAATAAAACTGTTCAACCCGAATTGCAAGAAACTAGAGTGAAATAGAAATTCAATTTCTCTGTTAAGGCTGCATCGGGGTGAAAATATCACTATTTCCGCTCGCCAATCGGCGACAGAGAAGCAGATATGTTTCTCGCAGGAAAGACACTGACAGAGAATATGAAACAGCTTGATTTTTCGAAAACCCGGTCGGCCTGCATTTAGGGAAGAAGCAATATTTTTTGATACTCTTCGTGTTGAAATACCCGCAATAATACAAGAGAGTATTTCAACACAAAGAGTGTTTGGAAAAAGTATACAGAAAAAAATTTCTTCTATAAGAACGTACACTTTAAGTTGTTTATAAAGTTCCAAGAGCCAAATTGCAAAAAAGGGCTCTGTACAGGACCCCGCAATAATGCAGAGAATACTTCAACACAAGGAGCATTAAAAAATATTGCTTCTTCGCTAAATGCAGGCCGACCAGGTTTTCAAAAAATCAAGCTGTTTCATATTCTCTGTCAGTGTCTTTCCTGCGAGAAACATATCTGCTTCTCTGTCTTCATAGTTCACCTCGATTGGCGCTGTTAATGTTACTATTTCCACTCCCACGCATCCTTAATATGTTTAACAGGTTGAAAATAATATAACAGTATTTTTAATAATGTTTTTACTCTTTCAAATTGCACCTACTCATTGTTGTAATAAATGTATAAAATCCACTGTCTACCAATAATATTTACACCTCCCTCGAAGAATACCGAGGCGGACAAAGCCGTGAATAGTTCTGAGAATATATGTGTTATTGCGGATTATCTAATACTTTAAATGCAATAAATCAATCATTGTACAATACAATTATAATTATACCGGGTGCTTCTTTCTTTTGCACAGTAGTGTATATTATAGTAAATACCTTTTATGTTTAGAGATGTTGAACAAGCTGCAAGCAGTTTGAATCCACCACCAGGACCATTTAATTTAGCAAGTACTGCATATTTAAGTCAGGAAACAACGCAAGAAAGACAAGCATTATACGGTACCCTTGTTAATAGTTACAAGTGGACTGATAAGGTTCACGAATATAGTCATGTTGCTCAAACACTCCTTAGTCAAAATTCATTGAAGAGATCTTACATTAATACTAGTAGAGCGAAGAGAGGTAGAGTTCAAACAAGTAACCATAATGTTCCTCAACAGTAAGTTAAATTGCTGTACTGATATGGAATATAAAGTGTTTTAATAACATTTTGTAATAATACATATTTTTTCTAGGCAAGTGGATTCAATGATAGCCACATTTGATAGACTTTTCAATGATATGACAATATCTGTGTCTCGACCATTCGCATCGAATGCAGTATTACATGTTACTCTAGGACATGTTTTGAAAGGTGTGATAGCGTTTAAAGGTTTAATGATTGAATGGGTAGTAGTGAAAGGTTATGGAGAAACTATGGATTTGTGGACAGAATCAAGGCATAAAGTTTTTAGAAAAGTAACAGAAAATGCTCATGCTGCAATGTTACACTTTTATTCCCCAGCATTACCTGAATTAGCTGTTCGATCATTTATGGTAACTAACATAACAAGATTATTACTTCGAGATCTTCGTATTTTAAGTAACTCTAACAATCTCCAATTCTTCTTTTAGACATGGTTTCATAGTCTGAATAATTTATTTAGTGATCCTTGTAAACGTTGTGGTTTGCATTTACATAGTGCTTTACCACCGACATGGAGAGATTTTCGAACTTTAGAACCCTATCATCAGGAATGTAAACCATAATAATTTATGTCAGAAATTGGTATATTTAATTGTATATTTATTACATAATGTAATTTTGATAAATAAACTAAACTAGAAACTACATATCTATTTTGTGTGCTGATAACAATATAATTAAAAACACATACGTTTTACTTTGTAAATATTTTTATTTATAGATTTAAAAGATATCATGTATGATCTTTCCACTTAAATTGATCTGTTCACCTTAAATACATTAATCATAAGTAATTAAAATATTATAAACAATTGCTACGTATATATACAATTGCAAAAAAATCCATGTTACAATATTACAAATTCACATGTCTCTTTATTAATCAAAACTCAAAATTATATTGTACGTATCAGAAATTAGTCAAATGTTTCTCTAGATAATTTAATATCATTCTTTGAAAAATAAATAAAATGTAAATGGTTATTAATTGCTACGTACATTTGGATTAAAATATCTTCTTGAATAGAAAGACTAGAAATCATCACAAAGATATTTATCAGTCAAAGGTTCCTTGAACTTACTTCACGAATTAGTTTCAAATTATTATAATAGCACAGTGCAGTTAAGTTCGAAATAATTAAGTGTGATATATTTTATGATTAAAGTATCACCAAAAGAAATATGGGGAGGATAAGTAGAAGTTAGCATCTTTTACCAGAGAAACACTTATTTTCTTGCTAAGATTTACGTATAATATACAAATGAGCAGGCATAAACTTTTCTTGTTTTGGAATATAATAGTCCTGCAATCAATGATTTTCTTTCTTTTTTTTCTTTTTAATCTGTACCCTACATCTGTATACCATTCTTAAATATTATTACATGCTATTTAGTTTCACGTAACTCTAAATAATATTATGTGTAAATATAATTACGATATAAGTACTTTTCACATAACTGTACACATTCACATTTGGAATATTGACGCTCCTCAAAAGAGCGCAAGTCGTTTGAGTGGCAGTGAACTTATTTTACAAATTTTATTGTAATCACTTTGCTGGACTGTTCCGAATTCTTGTTCATTTATTCTCTTTTCGTTTTCTTTGTTTTACTTTAAGGCTCTATAAACGTTGCAATATTCGGTGAATTTTCATATCGTATCATTGACTCCAACTGTATGTATGCAATCATTATTGATTTCCTTTATCAAAGTTGTGGTGAGTGTACGGAATAGGTACTCTCATAAGAGTGACCATTGCATATATGTATATATTTAATATATGCATAATGTTACAGTTTTAGAAACGAGCTCACTAAATATATCGTTACGTGTGTGAATGAATTATAGTGAAATTAAATCTGTTCTTATCGTTTCCTTTGGTATACGATTAAAGTGTTTCTTGAAAGCACTTTGAATACCCTTACGTTAAGGTTGTTGCTTTAGAACTTTGAGAAACAAGAAAAACATTTCCTGTTGTTTCGCTGATTTTGTATGCATACTCGACATAACTGAATTTCAGTAGAATATTTATCTAATGCCTCGTACAGACTTGCGCCGCGCGGCGAACCGCGCGACGAACCGCGCGGCGAACGCGCGCATTTCGGCAAACGGAACGGATTTGTGGTATTACCAGAATTTCTTGCAAACAACTATGGGAGCTGCAACGGCGTATACTACACAAAGAAATACAGAAAATGTTGGCAGTTTATTGAGTGAATTAAAGTTTCAAAGTGAAATGTTCAGATCTGTACGAAGCATTGAAGATTCAGATTCGAGATTAAATGACTTGAGATGTTATGACAGTTCGACGAACATTTCGACGAACGGCGCGCACGAACGCGAATGGGTGGCACTTGCAAATCTGTTTGCAGGATAGATATCATATCCTAAACATTCATAATATAAAGAATAAATGTCAAGAAATAGAAAGAAATTTATAAACAGACATCGGTGATTTAAATTATCTGAAAAAATTATATCTCTACTTCCTAATTTGTTTCAAATTATTAAACAGGCTAATTAATAATTTTAATTGCTATGAAAACTTTGCAGTTTTGGGATCGGGACAGAATCCCGAGAATTTCGGAAAACCCTGGATTTTTTGGATCCTCTCCCGACATGATACGAGGCTTCCCATCCCGTTCCCGGCATCGGAATTCGGGAATTCCCGGGTTCCCGGACACCTCTAGTTTCACATATCAAAAAGACGTGTGCAATTTTCACAACTTACAATTAGAACGCTCAGCCAAACCGAAAAAGGCTCGATGTGTGACCAACCTTGTTGTTGTATACGGAACGCGCTCTCGGAACCTAACCCTTCCGTTTTTATTCAGAATATGTATCGTAGAATCATATAAAGACGAAAATTCATCATGTTGCAACATCGTGTTTCCCATAGCTGATGGATACGCCGCGCGCACGAATGCGCGCCGAAATGCACGCCGAAATGCGCGCGACAGCGTTCGTGGCACCGTTCGGCGCGCCGAAATGCGCGCCGTTCGTCGAAATGTTCGTCGAACTGTCATAACATCTCAAGTCATTTAATCTCGAATCTGAATCTTCAATGCTTCGTACAGATCTGAACATTTCACTTTGAAACTTTAATTCACTCAATAAACTGCCAACATTTTCTGTATTTCTTTGTGTAGTATACGCCGTTGCAGCTCCCATAGTTGTTTGCAAGAAATTCTGGTAATACCACAAATCCGTTCCGTTTGCCGAAATGCGCGCGTTCGCCGCGCGGCGCAAGTCTGTACGAGGCATAACAATGCTAATTGTAATTGTAATCCTGGCGAAGGTAGAAAAATCGTTTATAGCTTATTTTTGTCTAGGTGTAGATCGTGTTGTCATTTGCTTGGAGATTTTCATTGAAGGTGTATCACAGCATGCCTTTTCTCAACAGGATTATAGTCAGAAAAGAATAATCACGTTTAACCTCGAAGACGCGACGAATCACAAATTCGTGTGTTCGTCCTCGAGCGATTTCTATCGACTCGTTACGTCGCAACTGAAAGTAATGTAGGAAATATGAAAAGTAAAAGGTATATATATATATATATATATATATATATCATTTTAAAATATCTTTGACCTATCGCGGTACTAGGTCTCTTAATGATTTCAATGATTTCATCAATCGAATTCATATATTTTAGTTAGTATACGAGTCGGAGCGATTGCAACTACGATCGTGTGTTTACGTGTGCACGTGTAGGTGTGAGTGTCTGTTATGTCAAGACTTGAATCGATTTAAAAAATGGATATGCTACCAGTACTCGGTCCGCGTTTATTGTACAGCCATTACGAGTGAGAGAGGCGCGTATGTTTGTCCGCGTTCAACATACGTGTATGATATTAGCGAAATTTGCGATTTTCTTTATCATTAGTCTGTTTATATCGTGCTACTATAGACTAGTAGCTATGTGTGTATGTATTCATATACCTAGTCTAAGTATCAGTGATCGATAGACTAGAATTCTGATAATACCCTATAATGCAAGGAAATCTACATTAGCATAAGTTTCAGTTCCATAGCGTTTATTGCCTTTCTCACTGATTCTGTATGATTTGGACAGCTTAGAATTAAAGTGTTTCTTTCTTTCGTTTTCATTAAATTAGCACATATGTGATTTCAGTGCATATGCCGCTTATATTCATTTACTTTTTTTCCCTTCTATTCTACATATTTAGTATGGTGATTACGCTGCCATACTTCACTTAACGAACCGATTTCAAAGTGTTTAATTTTATTCGATACGAGCTAACATGAAAAGTGTTTCCGAGTGTCAGCACGTTATGGCAGACTTCGTTAAGCGATGTTACGTTATTTCCCGAGGAAATCAAAAACTCTTCAAGTCGCCTAAGAATTTGCAGTGTCCGCTTCTTAACAATTGAAATGCGTAAGTATACGTATATATATTATATTAGTTTCTTTCCTTCCAATTGATAATACATGCAAGCAAAAACGGCAACAGAAAATGGATTTATAAATAACACTCTAATTTTCGTCTAATTGAAAATCATAGTTTCATGTTCTGTATTATAGAATTTGTCTGGTAGTGTCAGTAATAAATATATATATATATGTATTTCGAAGAACGTATATGTTCGAAAGTTAGTTTGTTCTCCAGTTAGAAGATTTCGCCTCAAGCACTGTACGGGGTGTTCCCGGTCGATGACCGCCTAAGTTCGAGTGGCCAGGTCGGTAGAAATGGATTCAGTGTTGAAATAGATAAATATCGCATCAACGACACAATCAATTTTCGTGTAACGCTATCTTAATAGGGAATCGGATATACTATGTCGAATAGTATAGGATTATCATACAATTGCTTATGCAACGACGTGGTAAGTACGATAGAAGTATACAGTATATACATATTATATACATACATATAAGGGAAGTTTCTGCCGAAGAGCTTTGCGTAACATCAAATTACGTGCATTTTCGTGTAAAATATCAACGACAAAATGTAGTAAGAAAAGGCATGCCTCCGAATGTGCTGGGTGCTGTCGAATCTGGTTGTTCAATCGAACGGGTGGTGTATAACAGTAGAACCACAGACTAGATCTAGGAATAAACTTGACACCGAATGTATTTTGGTGGCCGTTGGTTTTGGGGCGTTAGCAGTGGTGAGATATTGTGCAAGATTTCTCGCGCATGCGCGGCGATTTTAGCCTCAGTAAGGTAAAATTATCGATGAAATGGAGTACCTTGAACACCCTGTAAAAAATCGGTACTTCCTTGCCAATATAACTGCCCCAGGGCTCTACTACCTCCATAGATACGTTACTGTTTTGGACGCGCATGTTGAGAAATCTTGTACAATATCTCACCATTGGGCGTTAGCGCAGTTACTAAATAAATGTTTACATAAATATATATGGTAGAGTAATGGAACTAAGATGAAAAAAGGCACTTCCTTCATTTTGTTAACTTAATACGACTAATATTATGCATTTATATTCAAGTTCGATTTGTATTGTTGGAGAACACAGGATAACCATCGTCAAATACAGGAACAAAAATAAATTTCAGATTAAATTAAAGTAGAAATGGAAAAAAGTTAAATGGAAAGAAATGAAGTTCAATATTTGCGTAAGGTTGTTAACGTAAGGAGATTTCTTTCTAATACGCTCTTCGCGATCGCGCTCTCCGATGATTTTCGGATGTACAGTACAGTATTCCTTAGGATGATGTGACTTTCGTCTATGCGGATGATGTTACTTTTTTGTCCCCATTACTAGGGGGTTTTCCACCTTGGGCGGTCGATCGCGCTACAAAGAAACATGATCCGAGCTCGGATATCGGTGAGGCAATATGCTAATGCAATGATGAAACTTTCTTAACACTAAACCTACCACGAGGGGTCAAATGACCCATTTTAGATTTTTTATTTGACAATTATTGAGATTGTAAAGGTGTTTTCGTGGGAATCGATTGAATACATCTTTTGACTCGAGTATATATTATAGTAAAAATTGCACAAAATATAAATAAATTTATCTTGTTATTTTTATAATACCATACACATCAGTCACTTTTGATGGTTGGTAGGTTTAGTTTTAATTTTAGTTATTTCGTTACGAAACCTTTACTAACGGATTCGTGAAATTTTTCTAATTAAAACGAGACCAAATACAGTGGAATTGCGATTGTATTTACTAGTTTAATAAGCGATGGAAGTTTCGAACGCGAAGGACAGCATGTGGAAAGAAAGAAACGCGCAGAGTCGTAGCGGTCGGCATAGATCAAAAGTTCAGCGGTCAAAATTCGCTTCCAGGCCTCGCATTGTGAGCTGTTTAAAGACTCGAATATGTTTCTTGGTGCACGGAGGATGAGCTGTGTAAGCACAACAGCTCAAAGGCTAGCGCCGCATTCGCTTCCAGGCCTCGCATATTGAGATTTATTATCACACGAGTTATTATCACACTTTAAATCAGTAAATATGGACCGAATTATGCTGTCTTTAGACTCATTTTAATTAGAAAAATCTCACAAATACGTTGGTAAAAGCTCTGTCAAAAAAAAATGAAAAACAAAAAACTGTCCTTTTGAATTGTGCCGGTTTGCTCGACGCTCAGTCACACACACGTCAAAGAAAGTTGTATCTCTACGCTTCCTGAGGCTCCATACCACCGAGGTTGTCCCATCATCCGAAGGAATACTGTATTGAAAAATCATAATCTGACTACGTTGCGTACTTTAGACTTGACAACGCTGTAGAAGTTTGACCAGTCGAACCCGAGTCGTACTGGATCTAATTCTCGAATCCATCGTTCTCAAAGCGTAGAGGACGTTAAAATCACTGGCATTTTAAGGTGATGGTACAGTAAAGTCGCGATTTCTTTCCCATGGCCAGTTTCGAGCAGGGGGAAATATCGTGTAGGGACCCTATTTCTTTATGACTGCGTCTACCGCGCCGAATGTACAAAGGAAGCCGAACTTAGAAAAGGTCGCGGCCGAAGCGTATCGGTGTGAACCACTATTAATCCAATTACAAAACTTCTTTATTTTTCATTATTTATTTATGGGACTTTCACCAACTTATTTGTGGCATTTTTCTGATTAAAATGACACCAAACAAGATACAATTTGGCCCATGTTTACAGTGCATGTGAAGCATAACTTAGTTACTCCATACCGTCAATTAAACCACTAAATACAATTGAAATTATATCGTATTTAGTGTCATTTTAATCAGAAAAATGCCACAAATAAGTTGGTGAAAATGTTTTAGTTTTTTATTGGCATTACATTGTGAGGACACGCGTGCCTTTGAACTGTACCGGCGCTGGCGACTCTCCGCGTCTCTTTCTTTCCCATACGCTGTCCTTCCTTGCGCCCGAAACTTTCATCGTCAATTAAACCACTAAATACAGTTGAAATTATATCGTGTTTAGGGTCATTTTAATCAGAAAAATGCCACAAATAAGTTGGTGTAAGCCCCATAAAAAAATAATGAAAAATAAAGAAGTTTTGTAATTGGATTAGTAGTGGTTCACACCGATATACCCGACCCGAGATCAGATTACGCGGCACGTTTACTGCGGCGTTGTCCCTCGGTAGAATGATCTAGGGTAGGGAGAGTGATCGTGGAGACCCTCAGGGATAGAAATCGCTACTTTACTGCACTACACATTCCTATGGATACCAAGTCCAATAAGGCGTCAGGATTATTCCTATATCTCGTCTGTGATAGAACTAACCTTTAAAATTTACCAAACGGAAAATCAACGTGTAGTTAGTCGTTTCATTTATCCAAATATTCATTAGAATTTCAACGTCATCGAACGCACGTACAAAATTTGGAAAATTGAATCTGTCGAAGTATGTCGTTTTGAGACTAGCGACGATTAATTCTCGTTCGCGCGCACGCGCGCCGTTTGAATTTCGCAGTAACAGTTGACTCTCGCTCGTTTATTCTACCGCGTAGAATGATTCGATATTTTTTTTTAAACGTTGCTATTAAGAGGCACCATATTAAAAACGACGTTAAATAGCGCGATTAACGTCACTAGTGATTCGAATGTCGAAAAGCTAGTCCGAGTAAAATTTCGTCGATACCGGATTTCTCAACTTTAAAGGTCCGAGAGATTTGTTCCGAATTCGATTTCTCAATCAACGAATTAAGAGAATCATTTAGTACAGTGCGATCAGTTACAAAGACGACAGTGATACAAAATCTCATGTAACCGCAATAAATCCTATGAAATGAACGATATAAAAGTGAAGTATATAGATGGTACACCTTTCCATATTTCTCTCTGGGGTTTCGTTATACAATTCGTCGCATCTAGCAATTATATATTTTCTATATTCTTCGATGTCGCACGAAGTTCAATTTCATTCTCATAGTGATCATGATCTAACCTTCTTACGCATTTCGTTCGAACGTAAATGTTTAGGCACAATCACTTTCGCAAAACGTTTCGTTATCTTTCGCGGGCTTTTCCAATCTATCTTCTTCCCAGTTACACTAGCAAGTTTTCCGCGGAGCTACAGATACTCCCACTTTATCCGTTCGAAGTTATTCTCATTATTCGGGATATTCGTATCGAAAATAAGATCGCGATCAAGCGTATTCGTTACCGATCGTTTTCGATCGACGTTGTCTCAAGTCAGCGTTGAAATGCGATCAACAGGTGACCCGGCTTGGTTGTCTCTGGTTGATTCAGGCACGAGACACGTTAATGATCTACGAATCCTCTGTTGGCAGTCCAGCCGTTGTTGGACGACGACGCGTTCATTGCTCGACGAAAACCATCGCGCAGATAGGCTGCGCAGGTCTTGCCCCCCTTTGTGATGATCTCGTACAGTTGATTTTCCAAAGTGAAGCTGTTAGTGGTGAACAGTAGCGGCAGTAGAATTGACGCGTTCGTGATCACTAGATTATCGATATTAAGAGGAGCTGTTTCCCATTGTCAGACACCGCTGTTCGGAAAGCGTGGCGGGGGAAGCGGGGGCGGTGGTCTCTCCGGCTGAGCGGGTGCGCCGGAAGATCGCTCTGACCCAGCTGCAAACACAACTGTTCGTCCGGATTAATCAGATGTACAATTCCAATATCGGCGAAGCTACAAAACAGCTACCTACCAGGATTGCCATATTTTTCTCTCGCCAGGCCCCTTACCCTTCCGCCTCTCGCCTCTCCGCGCACCGTAGCTTGTCTTTGCACTCTTCCCACTAACGCTGGCGTACGGTCGCGTGAGCCTCCCACTCTTCCCACTAATCGCTGACGCGACCGTACGCCAGCGTGTCGCCACTGTCGCCAGCGTTAGTGGGAAGAGTGCAAAGACAAGCTACGGTGCGTGGCGTGGCGAGAGGTGGAAGGGTAAGGGGCCTGGCGAGAGAAAAATATGGCAATCCTGCTACCTACCCGCCGATTTCCATAATTTTTCATCTTATCATTAGAAATCTTAGCATTTCGAACAACTTTTCCATTTGTATGTTAGTGGCGATCCAGCTTAGAGTTAGTTTCCAAGATATTCGCGAACAACTATCGGACCGAAATTTAAAATACAGTAAAGTCACGATCTAGAATGTAGATCGCCTGTTCCGAGCAGGGACAGAGATCGTGTAGGGACACTATGTTTTTATGAGTAGTAATTATTCACGTTCACTTTATCATTTTTGATTTTTAGTTGTATACAGTCGAATACATTATTCAATTGAAATTCTACTTTTCAGATGCACCGAAGATATAAAAAATATCGAATGATAA
This sequence comes from Lasioglossum calceatum, assembly GCA_963966675.1. Lineage (NCBI taxonomy): Eukaryota > Metazoa > Arthropoda > Insecta > Hymenoptera > Halictidae > Lasioglossum > Lasioglossum calceatum. The sequence goes on from OZ016542.1 coordinate 5,494,115, forward strand.
TAACCCAGATAGCACACGACGTCTTAAAGACGTCCATCGTACGTCTAGTTTAGGTCTGAAAGTATTACGTCCTAAAAAGCATTGGTATCATTTGTTGGAATTATAGTGTTTTTGCTTAAATTTCAATTTCGATTCCAATTTCGATTCCAATTTCAATTTGAATTCCAATTCCAATTTCAATTTTTATTGTGATTTTAATTGTAATTGTAATTTTAATTTTTATTATTTTTATTGAGATTTTAATTGCAATTGTTATTCTTATCACGCTCTTTATGTCAATTCCACATTCGTTCTTCTATTTATTGGTTTAATTAACTTCCCGATTTTATAGGGAAGTTACTGTAATTTTAAACTCGTTTTCGCCGAAATCTATTTTTACGCTTCCCTTCTTTTATTTGAATTAACATTTATGCACCTTTAAGACTTCTTAGAGACGTCTTAAAGACCTTTCGATTGTCCTACGAAGGTCTCCTGAACGTCTCTTACGTGCTATCTGGGACAGAAATAGAAGTTTCAATGCAGAAGTGGCTCAGGAGAGTCACGGAAAGAAGCAAAGCAGTTTCGAAAGATTTTTAAGAATAAAATTTAAAATTCTGATTTTATTAAGATAATATACGTGGTTATTATTTAATAACGTTATCGATTTAACCTTATTAACATCCTACCAATTTTTATACTTGGAATAATCCAAAAAATCTCCATAAAAATAGAACTATATCAAAATATATCAAATGTATCACATCGCCTTAGAAAAACAATGTTGGTATTTCTATCCTTTTGCACCTCCACCAACAAGAAAAACTATATCTTAACGTTATAGATTAATGTCTCCTTCAATATATAGTTATAAATTGCCGTGAACAATTAATTTTAAATTAGTTTTAAACATTTGGAAAACATTTCGTACATATCTTTGAAGAGGTCAGGTTTTTAAATGTTCTATAAACGTCCTGAATATGTCCAGCCGGACGTCTGCACGGTACGTTCTACGGACGTCTTATACACGTCCTATAAATTACCCATGGACGTCATTTTCTAACTGGGACGTTTATAGGACCTACCTGGAAGGTATCTGGAACGTATTCAGGACATATGGACGTTATCTGGACGTCCTTGGGACACACAGAAAGTCCTGCACGGACGTCCATAGAACGTCCGGGTGCTACAGGTGTTGCACTCCAAATTCACCCTTTTGCAAATCAATTTCAATCTTTTGCAAATCAATTTCAACCTTTTGCAAATCAATTTCACCCTTTTCCAAATCAATTTCAACCTTTTACAAAGAAAGTATTTTTTTAAAAAATCAAATGTAAATTAATTGTTAAGAAATTCAACATTTTATCTATTGCAAAGATGTACATGTGAAATACTTATTTAAAAGTAATTACCAATTCATTAACTTGAAAATGAATAAAACTGTGTGTAGATATGTATATTCATTGTAGTCGTTTCCTGATTAATAAATATTAAAAATGAAAGTACATACACATGTATTTATTGAATCGTATTGAGTCTTACGTTTCCCTCACAGTAATGACACCGTTCTCTAAATAAATGTCTTTATTTTTGTATAATTTAATCTAAATGAATGAATAATTAATTTTAAATATTCTTAATGGGTGAAATTGAATTGCAAAAGGGTGAATTTGATTTACAAAAAGATGAAATTGATTTGCACAAGGTTGAATTTGACTTGCAGAAGGGTGAATTTGTAGTGCAAAACCTATATCTGGGGAATCACCCTGTAGACAGACTCTCTGTAATGATTAGATTAGTTTTTCGCGAATATCTCGAATGTTAATCGAGACCGCCACTAACATGCAAAGGAGAGAGACGGTGAAAATTTCTGGGATTTCTAACGTATTGAAAAATCATCGAAATCGGAGGATGGGCAAATAGCTATTCTGCAGTATCACCTCCAATTTCACTCGCGAGTTTGTTACACTACGTTCACATTCATCTACCAGATCGTTTCAATTTAAAAGACGACATACAGCAAGCCTCTACGATTCTTGTAGAAAGAAATTGTTACGGACAGTATCAGATGTTGCTTTTATTAGCGTATTGTATATTCCTCGAGGTATCGATACGTTCAGGCGTTCTAATTACTCTTCTTAATCAGTCGGTAGTAATCGTAGGTTGTATGAAAATCAAGATGAAATGATATCGTTGTACTGAAATTAAAATATAAAAGCATTATATATGTTCTCCTCTCGAGATGTGTAATTCAAAAAAAATATACGTTTCCTTCGTTGTCTTTTCATTCTCAAATAAATATAATGTATACTTTGTGAATCGTGTGTGTCAATAGATTATTGTACTGTGTTATTTCGAGATCATCCTCCTGATATTATCTGACTGTGCCTTGACTGTTCAACGTCATACATGGCTGAGTTTACGGATTCGACAATAAAAAATCTTCTCATATAGTACTCTTAGAAGCAAACGCAATGAATAGAATTTGCCTCGGTTCTCCTGAAAATATAATACAGATATAATTTATTATTAGAGAATCGGTGAAAAGTAATTTTATTGTCCGTGATTAGTGTTTCCTGTGGTCTGATCATTGAATTGTAAAAATTTGAAAAATAAGCACCTGGAAATAATAATAATAATAATAATAATAATAATGATGATAATAATTCTTCAACTCGATGGTTATTTACATACGCAGGTGAAGTGCTTGTAAACATTAACAGTGAGCTCGGTAGACAGACGAAATGTTCCTGTTACATAATTATATCGTCGTGTCCATAAAAACGATATTAATCATTCGGAAGGCTTTGATATTAGGAAGCGTGTATGTCATTTATTTTAAATGAATTGATGGTTTGATGATAATCAGTGGGAAATTTCTGTCCCTCATTGCATCTTCTCGTGTCCAATATCATATATAATAAGGAATTAAGCTTAAGGGTAAGAAACTTTTCAAATAAAAATGCGAGAGATTGATCGTTACTATTTCGATTTTCTTTTAATCTAAGTAAAATAAGATTACATTCATGCGCACATGCCCATTATACCATTCATGCTCCAACTGTGGTAGTATTGAAGTCGGTTTTACAGTTTTCATATAAAAAATAATAATAATAATGTGATATTATATTTGTTTTGAAATCTCTGTTGAATCTCGACATATGCTCGTACAACACCTTAGTTGTTTTCCTTGTTCAAATCTTTTTTACACTTACAAATCGATCTGTTAGAGACCATATTTGCGTTAGTGCGAGATCCATAATGGCCTACCTCCACTTACACTACTACAAAGGCCAGTGTTAATAGCACATGGTATTGTGTATATAATATTCTTAGAATAGAAGTGAAACCAATATCATGTATGTCTACCAATTTCGTTTATAAAAATACTTAGAATCGACTAGTTAGATATAATAACAGGATGACAGATTATCATACTGCACACAGATGATAGAAGAGAGACATTATATGTATATATCATAGAGCTTATAATACTGAGAGAGTTTCTTATATTATATAACAGTAAAAAACAAAATGAATTACAATAACACGTTCTCGTATCGCTATCTCTATTCGCGACAGTACGTCTCTTTTGGTTTGCTTTATTTACAATCGCTGTCGCACGGTTCCCACGTGTGTGTTGCGACATTGTCAGAAATATAAGCTCTATACGGGAACAAAAATGCTTCAACTATAGTTCAACGTTTATTCGACTGTGTGGTGTGAGTGTTTTGCTGAAGCACTGTGAGTCGTGGAAAGCCACAATAAAGCTATGACCGATGCATGAAATGCAAACAGTTACTGATCGTGGAAAACAAATTCGAGAACAATGCGTTTTTCGTTAACGATATCATTTACATATTCCGACTTCTTCCTAGAAAAATGAATAGAAACGAATCAAACAACAATACGACCCGATCGGAATTCAGTAGAAGAAGTACCGTTACGTTTCAAACCAGATATAAATAGATAAAAAGTGATTTCTACGAAAATCCTTACCATGGAACAACGAAAGACAAAAACAACTAGAAACGAAGAATCGGAAATTACGCACATTTACAGAAATATATATATATATACATGTATATATAAATTGTGAACCGTCTAAACGTCTTAATTACAGTATACGCTTTGCATAAACCAATACAGTATCATGGTCAAGTGGCTCCTTTGGCATTTGATAATTCTGATATAAATGTTCAATTGCACTCTCTTAAATATTTGCTATTGTCAATACGAAAACATAGTGTGATTTATTGTTCTCTGCTAGGACCACTTGTATGTGTTGTAGTAGCGAAGCAGCAATGTAATTTTTTGTTTGTTTTTTTTTTGTTTTTGTCACAGAATCAGCGGTTTGATTCCTCTGCACGTTTGAATCATACTGAAAGCAGAAAAATAATAGACGCAAATAAATGTGAAAAGTATGTATCACAATGAGACTACAAATAAACAAAATTTACGAACATACATAGATGACATTATGACATGCACAATGATCGCTGGATGTAAGAAGCGACCACTGACAAACAATTCTCTTGGTCACGAGTCGTTAACAAAGGGTTGCATCATTTTCATCTTGAAAATATAACGTAGGATTGATTTTTGAATCAAGAACGTTTCATTGAGGCTTCATTTTGTAGAGCTGGTCGTTTATTCTACAAAATGGCCGTGCTACAGTCGTATCTTGTTCAGGTGGACCTTTCCGCAATGTTATACATAATATCTAGACTGCAGATTTTATGCATTTATAACAAAAACAGAAACAAAAAAGATATTAAAAAGATTCAAGGACATCGGTGTATTAGGTACAGCTTATTAACATAATTAAAAAAGAAAGAACTTTTTATTTGGTTCCTTTGGCTTGTAATAGATGCAGGCAATTTTTATTTTGCATAAAATTTTGATCGAGGGTGGTCTTATAAGGGTGGTTCACTATAGATACATCCAATTTGATTTACGTCATCATTATTATTCCTAGCGAGAAATGTTTAGATGGAGATTATATGGTCTCAAGAGGTGCACATGTTGGTAGGTGGATGTATATATCAAAAACTTATGAAAGTCAATTTTGATTTTCTTAATGGAACCGTATATTTTGTATGCACCAGTCGATGTAGATTTTTATTCTCTATAAAAAAGGATTAACCTATGTATGTCGAAACATGATTAGTTTAGGAGATATTTAATTTAAACATACCTAAAAAAAAAACTTGGTGAACCACCTTGTATCTAATGATACTCATTGGATTTTTGCGATATATTAAAAAGTTTTTTTGCAAATTATACTTTTATAGGAAAATTTCAAAGCTTGTGCTTTTCGTTTACATATTCACTACCTTGTTGTAGATTAATATTTTAAACAATCATTGGCACAGTTTAGATTCTAGAGAGTATACATTAGGTTGGCCACAGAGTCTGCGTTTTTCTGTTTAGTGTATCGATGGCATCTTTTGTCAGAATAAATATTAAAACCAAATAAAGATATTGCAAGATGCCAGAACGTTTTCGAATAGAATAGGCGACACAAATACTTTATTGGTTTCGATTCAGTGAAGTAGAACTTACCTGTAAACATTAACACTAAATCTACCGAGCACTAGAAGTCGCTGGTACATGTTTCCTTACAAAAATAAAAAGGACGAACTTATTCAGATTTTGTGCAACTGTTATTACAATATATTACATACTTACATAATTTGAATTAATTAAAAATTTAAAACCAGTCAATTAATCCGTGCACAGTGGGCCGTTGCTTTTCAACCTATCAAACATATTAAGAAAGGAAATTTTCTATTTCGTTCCAGTTTGTTGTAATTCGCATAGAACATCTTTATTTTGCATAAATATCTGCTGTCTATTTATTATATTTCCGAGGATATGTGCATAAGACATTAGTTGCTTAAAATCACATTCGAAATTGACGAGCAATGTTTCAATTTCTTAGATTGAAACGTCTCCTATAATACATATAAGGGAAGCTTTGTAAAGACAATTTCTCATTCATGCAAATAAGGAGTACCAGATTAGGCATTACGACCTGAAAACTCCTAAAACCGTTCCGTTCATAATGGTACACTAATCTGATAATAACTCCTAAAATTCCGTTCGTAAACTGCGGATCTTTATGCGAAATGAAATGTGTAAGCAACGATTCCAATTTACAGAAGCTAAGTACAAATTTGTTTTCTTCATTAATAATTCTAACATGTGGAGATAAGTATATGGTAATGTGTGCGTGTTATGTACGAAAATCAATTATTGTTGTGGAGTAAATTATGTAGGAGAATTATTGTTTTCATTGTAAATGAAATATAAGTATGTATTCAATATAAAAAGAAAGGGGGCGAATGTGTGGATATGGGTGGGGTGAGAATGAGAAAGAAACATAATGAGTGAAAGACAAAAATGTATGAAGTGAATTTGGTTGTGTGAAATAACGAAATTAAGTGTGCATGAAGGAGCGTTGCATATATTATGTTACGTTAAATACATGGTTCGTTTATTAACAAATACATTTCCCTTAACAATCTCTTTACTGTTTTAAATTGTACCTACACATTTGTCTCTCATAAATGCATAAAATCCGCACTGTAGTAATGAATTTTATCCAGCTTGTTGTGATCAGCCCACTGTGCGGTGATGGTAGATTCGTTTATTAACAATTATAATTCCCTTAACAATTTTTCCACTGTTTTAAATTGTACCTACACATTTGTCTCTCATAAATGCATAAAATCCGCACCCTAGTAATGAATTTTGTTCAGCTTGTTGTGATGGTAGATTTGTTTATTAACAATTATAATTCCCTTAACAATCTTTTCACTGTTTTAAATTGTACCTACACATTTGTCTCTCATATATGCATAAAATCCACACTCTAGTAATGGGTTTTGTCCAGCTCACTGTGCGTTGATGGTAGGTTTAGTGTTGAGACATACGAAAAGACTTTCCAGCCAACCTAGTATTTCAAATGTAGACACCGTGAAGAGGTCCGTTTGACTGAGAAAGACAGTGTACGGGGGTAGACTCGCGTTTCCAGGATTGCAAGAGTGCGGGATGCGCCTTCTTATTTCTCGATAATGCAAAGATATGGGGTTTTTCAGTAGTCAAAAACTCTAGATAAAAGCTCAATCTTGGCCGCGATCGCCCTCAAAAGTCCTATTTTTACGTTTAGGAAGCGTAATTTGCATTATTCGGAAGCATAAGGCTGCGCATGTAGCAATTTTCATAAAGCTGCGACAGCTAAATGCTCCCGAACAATGCAAACACTCCTCGTAAACGTAGAAACAGGACTTTTGAGGGCGATCGCGACCCAAATTGACCTGTTATCTACCACTTTTGACTACTGAAGAACCCCATTTTTTGCATTAGGGAGAACTGAGAAGGCGCATCTCGTGCCCTTGCAATCGTAGAAACGAGTCTACCTCCTTATTCATATTTCAATAACAGTTTCTATGAAATGTTGTTGACTCAATCTTTGATTTTCTATAAAACGTTCGACACCCAGATATTATTGCTAGGTGATAAGATGGGGCAACCCTTTAAAAAATAATGTTTAGCAGATGTTTTGAATAGTACTCGTGACGAAGGTACTAGAACGATGTTGTATGTTTGAATGCGAGGTGAAAGAATTGTTTGCGACATAGAGACGGATATGACAATGGTAGTAGATGACTGTGGGCGATTTGGGTGAGGTTTTTAAGCCTTACATGAATCAGGATGTGGCTTCTCCTCGGCCACCATCAGGGCTGCACTCTCTGCTGGCGGTATGTGTCCCTCTAATGCATTCACACAGTTTAGCATGCTCCTGCAAAACATCACGCGACTTGTCCAAGTTTCCACTTCTTCACACATGTCTATTGAATCTCTCCATCTCTTATTACATTCCAGATCTTCGTCGAGGGCATCGATTCAACATGCACCGACGTCGTCGAACCATGAGAAAACAGTATCGCGCGGCATATCAACGACTCGTCAACGTAACTTTACATATCCGGCTTTTTTTTTCTATCTTATCCTAATTGACCTGGATTTGAATTTGAAAATTCAGAAGGTTTGTGATGTTGTAACCCGTTACAATAGTAAATTACGGTAAGTTCTCTTTGTTTTACGATACATTATATAACACGCCGAATTTTTGTAAAGCAACCATTAGTCGAACTTTAATTTTGCCCATTTATTTAGTTTTCATTTTGTGTTTTATTTTTTTCGGTAATCTTTTCGTTTCTCACTTAATCGCAGTCTTTGTTCCGTTGAATGTTTTCTTTATTTCTATTTTCGAACGTTGCTCGATCCCACTTTCGAACCTGCACGTGAATCATTTGTCAAGAAATGATTATTCATTTCACAGTTTCTAGCTTTGCGTAGGATTACAGCGGTTCACTGGCCTGTGTAGTAGACTTCAGACATGTGCTTATTGTCGAACATACTAAATATCGAACTTCGAATGTTCCCTGTCCCCATGTTCGCCTAATAGGCCGTCGAATGAGAGTCCGTCGGACGGACTTCGTTTTCGGAAATCAAAACGGAGAGAAAGCAAAGTCGCGACAGAATTTCTGATCAATTAATTTCCTGTTGCAAGGTGAATCGAAATTGGCCCTGTAGTTTTCTATAAGAAACAAAAAACATTAGAAAAGAAATAACGAACGCAATTCCGCGTCGAGGTCGTTCGAATATGTGGAAGTGAACTGAAACCGATAATTAAATAAACAAACAGATTTTTATTGTACAAGATCTAATATATACGTCGTGTCATATATATATATTAGATCCATGATCAGATATACGTATGTATATATTATATGGAAGTTTATCGGTGATGCCGAAATATTCGTCGGTTAATATACATAATAACACTAGTTAACGAGTGTTCTAAAAAGTCGTAAACGCGTAATCAGTGATTACAATAATCCATATTAACGGTTTCTCCGCTACTAGTGTAATGCTATATCGTTGCCGATAACAATTACATATTTCGATTAGATTGACTGGATACGAGAACTCTAGAGTTACAGTTTCATATTATTTTCTCTCTTTATCTCTTTCGTTTCTTTCTCAGCGAATGATATTCGACACTAGGACTGATATTAAAATCGTTCACAAGTTATTGTATAGTTTGTTTTTTTTTATGGTTTGTCAGTAGCGTGGGTATGGTTGGCAGTGGTGGCGTCAGATAGGACGGTCTCCTTGCTAGAGTTAGTGGCGAGCTCCTCTTCCCTGCAATATAATAATGTTACATGCCCATCGAGCCTCGAATCGTTTTCAAAATCGATATTTTGTTTTGTTTTTTATTATTTTTTTTTTGTTTGTTTGATTCAAGAGAGAAAAATCCTAGATTTGCGTAATTCGTACGAACAAAGTATAAGCTTTTTACTCTAAGGATAACGTTTACATAAACATCCTACGCCGAGAATAACAAAAAGATTTGTTCAACAATTCTCAACTACGTATTCTCCTCAAACTCGGAAGGACACTCGTTCGGAATTATTACAATGGACACAACCAGCTATAAATTAGTTAGGCTGTCGTCTAACGACAACGTATTGCTTGTGATGTGAACGGGTGGTCTATTGTTCTTGTGTGAATGATTGACAATGGAAAGTCGTTTATGTAGTCGACTAATGAATGTTCTCAGTGTTTTCGAATTCGTTCTTACAAATCAATCGTGTGTACATATTACTCGAGGCTGAATTCCTATTGTTCTTTTCAATACAACGATACCTCGCTAATAGATCGAAATGATTATTATGGAAAAACTATGAGAAACAAGGGTTGCATATGCAGTGAGTTATTTGTGAATATTTATACGTGTATGTAACACCTTTGCGAAGGAAACACGCTGATAAGCAAGTAAAATCGAAGGTTTTACAAATCAGTTTCACCTTTTTGCAAACCAATTTCACCCTTTTGCAAATCAGTTTCACCCATTGAGAATACTTAAAATTAATTATTTATTTATTTAGACACACGTGAACAGTGTCATTAAATTTATTAATCCAAAAATGGTTACAATGAATATACACACGTATGTGCCCATAATTATGGAAGTGGTCTATGTCATATATTTCTCGTTTCGAGATATTTGAATGTTGCAATTTTAATGTTGAAATAACAAGCACTATCTAACGGTTTATTTTTTACAATATCGTAAAAATTATTATCGAATTATTGTCGAATAATTTAGTTTACAATAATGTGATGTGGAATAACTGCGATGAACTCATTTATTTTTCATTTCCACTTATGTTAGACCACTTTCATAATTATGGACACATATCTACACACAGTTTTCATGCAATAGGAAGTTAATGGTAATTATTAATTACTTTTAAATAAGTATTTGATGTACATCTTTGCAATAAATAAAATATTGAATTTCTTAACAATTCATTTATATTTGATTTTATTTCTTTCACAAAATCTTACTTAAAAATACTTTATTTGTAAAAGTTTGAAATTGATTTCCAAAAGGGTGAATTTGGAGTGTAAAACTTGTATAAAAAAATAAACAGACTAGAAAAATCGAAGTATATCATTGTTGTTTTCAATGTAAAAAAAGAAAAACTGTTATTAAGGGATGAAATGAATTTTGATTTAGCTCTTACTTTCCACAATCGATTGCAGAAAGCTTCGCAATCTGTAATAACAAATAAATAGATTAAAATTCTAAGTAAATATTTGGAAAAATATATACATCTTATTCTCCGTTAAATAGCTGACTGCATTTCCTCGTTTTCTAGTATTCGGAGACGGCAATGATCTAGTAAATAAATTCAGCAAGTGAACTAAAAGCGAAACATCGTATATTTGTATGCAGCTAGCACAGTTTCCTTCTCCTAAAAATGTTTATGTATCGTAATATGTGCCTGGTGGCATGTAATTCGTGACGATAAAAACAGTCCGACTTTGTATAAAAATAACCAACAGTAAAACTTTTTTATTAGACATTCTTAAGGTAATTCAAGACACATACTAGCTTCAAAAGGTATTGGCATTCTTTCCTGATTGCCGAAAAATTGTGGATATTTAACCTGTTATAATTTCATAAACAAAGATCGTAAAGCAATAAACCTGTACTCATTTTAAAACTTGAAGCCTCCACTTTTCTAACACTCTGACTCAGAGTCACCACTAAAAATTCCTGTAGCATTATTCAAAATATGGTTTACGAATCAATTACAAAACATTTAAGTATTGTATGAGATATTGTATCAATTTTATATCCATAAAATGAAAAAAATTCATATAGAATGGAATTATTCTAGCAAGTAAGAAATGTTTAATTTTCGAGTAACAAAGGGTGCAAAGGGTTAATAATAATTAAGAATAATCTGTAATAAAAAGAGCAGTACATTGTTTATACTAAACCTAAATCAGGCCTAATCCAGGTCTGAATGAACTAAAACTTAAAAATTATTTTTGCGAATATCTAAAAAACTAAAAGAGACCGCCTGTTATATGTGTAGGAAAATGTTGTTTATTGTTTTAAAATCCGTGAGGAGAAGAGGTGTGTTTCAACAAGTTTACTTTATACTCTTATTTTGCCGGCATATCTTGCATTCAAAGCTCAGTAAAACGACGAAAAAAATCGGACATAAAGTTTCAGGGTGTCGTTGTAAAGGGGAAGCTTCAATCTTCAAATCCATGGTAAAGTCACGCATCAAAAAAATTGTTCAATGTTCGTAGAGGCGTTTCAATGAACAGAATTTTCGACAAACAGTAGCTTTCAATTCCGCAATTTTGTATCATGCAAAAACATCTTAAAAGAAAACGAATGATGGACTGCGAAAGTAGAGGCTTCAAGCTTTAAAATAAGCTCAGATTTATTGCTGTGTGACTATTTTGTACGAAAGCAGAACACTTGAAATATCGAGAATTTGCCGAAAATCGAAAATGTAACAATACTTTTTGAAGCGACTGTAATAGCATAATTCTAGCATACCCAGATAGCACACGACGTCTTAAAGACACGAAGTCTTAAATTTTACGTATATTTTACTACGTTTTTAGTAGCTCGCTTTCTTGTTTGTCTGTTTGTCTGTTTGTTAGGTCTGAAAGTCTCACGCCCTAAAAAGACGTCTTTAAGACCATAAACAGTGTGGTTTTTATATGTGTATATAAAGAGTCAGTGTTTTTGCTCCAATTTCAATTTCAATTTTTATTGTAATTTTAATTGCAAAGTGTTATTTTTATTACACTTTTTATGTCAATTCCACATGCGTTCTTCTAATAAACCTATTTATTGGTTTAACTTTAAACTCGTTTTTGTCGAGATCTAATTTTACTCTTCCCTTCTTTTAATTTAATTATCATTTATGGGCCTTTAAGACTTCGTGTGTTGTCGGCAGACGTCTTAAAGACGTCCTTATGACATCTTTGTGCCATCTGGGATAATAGCGCAAATACAAAGAATTTATAATTGCAATATCTATTATTACAATAAAAGTTTTGTGTGTGTACTATCTGTTACATCTTATCAAAGCAAGTCGAAACAAAGTCATTTGAATAGAAATTGCAAATAAAATCGTCCATGAACTTTTTAAGATGCATTTCGTCAAGAACAAAAGATACTATACTTTTATCTTCATTTCACACAAGAAATCGTTGACAGTTTCATCTTATCACGCTTTACAGACCAGCCAAAAGTAGAGTTGGAGTCGATGAGCGATCATGAATAAAACAGTGTTGAACCACATTGTAATTGTTAAATGATACCGCAACCCGCCTAAGCGATTGAAAAATACATACAAACAGGTGTAAAATATTAATGATCACACAAATGTGTTCGTCGAACACGTAATAGTCGATTAGAACACAGACACAGTTGTAAATCGTGAATAATTAGCTTCTCATTCTGTATCATAACGAGAATATTATAAAACAGCTTCCAATACTAATTCTATGTCGTTGACCAACCAGCGTTCAACGATCGTCGCAAACGAACAAATCGAATGAAAAATTCCACTAAATCATAAGTAACGAATAGATCATAACTATCGATCAGAGAATTCATTTATATAAAAGCTGATAACGATCGATCGAATGTTTCGGCAAAACCTTGTTTCAACAGAATCGATAACACAAACGAAACGGAACGGAAAACGGAAACCAGGAAGAACGAGAACGAAATTGTTAACGAAATTGCGTAGCTTGCGAGTTTATCAAGAGCTGCACTGATCTCAACCGAGAATCGTGGACAAAGTGTTCCAACGTGTCCCGTTGATGTTTTTTCCTTTCGAAAAATCTCATTTTTCCTCTTCTATTCAAGAAATCTCTGTTTTTCATTTTTAGTTTGATGCGCAAACAATGATGGAAGATTATGCGAAACGGCATTTGCTGCGTTTGCCTATCGAACAAAGTATCTATCCACTCTGTATACAACTGAGAAACAGGTTTCGTACGCCAAACAGTAAATTGTAAGCACTAACATGCAGTCGCATAGTACAGCGCCATAAACTCGTGCCAACTATGTATATCGACATGAAAATAAATCCAAGACTCGAGAGAGATAGTTTCTCGTCGAACACTGATCGGGGGATAAACTGTTAGACTAAAAAAGAAAGGAGCATGCTGTCAAATACAAGGCTCCAGGGTTCAGGAGAGAGTAGAAAAGTCGGGGCTGAACTTTCATTCGGGGGACCAACAATTTTCAACTTCTCCGAATGTAATGTTATACAATCCGACGACAAAATGACGAAAGTACAAATTCTAGTGCGCGGAAACCAAGTTTCAATGTAAGGAGTTCACTGTGTTACATTTTCAAGGGGCCCGCCCCTCATTGGTACGGCACTGGGCGAAGTTTCCGTTTACGTCCATTCTCAGAATTCGATGAAATTTTGAAAATAGGTTCTTTTTTTACTAAAATAACGATTGCCAGAAGGATTTTTGCCGACTCGAAAAAAAAATTTTGTATCATTTCAACGTCGCTCTCTACCTTACCGACTTACCGACTTTCTATTTTATATAGAATATCTTCAATTAATTGTAAAAATGGATCATCAATCAAATCAAATCATCAAATAATAATAATAATTATTATTATTATCTTTCAATTTTTAAAAACTACTCCTGGATTTTCGTATGCATATTTTCCGGTTTTATAGCATCGAAAGGTACCTAGTTTTCCTCTTGCTTCAACATACATCATTTTATTTTTATGTTTTCGACAATATTCTTCCGTAGGAATTAATCCAAGTTCTCGCACCCACTCTAGTGCTGAATTGAAATCATTCATTTTTTTAATAATATAAAACAAATTTAAATGATTCATTATAAAACTATACGACTCTAAAAGCAGTTGACGAACTGTCGCATCATACTGACGCATGCGCACAGCACGAACATAAAGTAGAAAGTCGGTAGGTAAGGTAGAGCGCGACATTGAAATGATAACAAAATTTTTTTCGAGTCGGCAAAAATCCTTCTGGCAATCGTCATTTTAGTCAAAAAGGAACCTATTTTCAAAATTCCATCAAATTCTGAGAATGGACGTAAACGGAAACACAGCCCGGCACTGTTTTTGGATCTTGTCGAGCTCCACCGGAATCCGTAAGAATAAAATTTCGAGGGACCCGCCCCCTCAGCGGTACGGTCCTGTTCTTTTGGTGGATCCACTGCGCCAGTAGAAGTCCAGATCGTCGAGCCAGGAGATAAAACGGATTAACAGTGATCGACACTTTGGAAAGCCAACATCGCTCCTGTCAGCGAATTATTTCACGAAATTCAATAAGGAACTTTGCCGCTGAATTGAATTACAGTAAAGTCGCGATTTTTCCCATCACCAGTTCCGAGCAGGGAGAAATATCGCGTAGGGACATTATTTTTTAATGACTCCGTCGACTAATAAAGTGCAAAGGAAGCCGAGCGTGTAGAAAAGGACAGTATGTAAACACGGATCGCGCGGCCGAAGCGTATCGGTGTGAACCACTACTAATCCAATTACAAAACTTCTTTATTTTTCATTATTGATTTATGGGACTTTCACCAACTCATTTCTGGCATTTTTCTGATTGAAATGACACCACAAGCTAGGTACAATTTGGCCCATATTTACTGTACATGTGAAGCATAACTTGGTTACTCCATACCGTCAATTAAACTACTAAATAGAATTGAAATTATATCGTGTTTAGTGTTATTTTAGTCAGAAAAATGCCAGAAATAAGTTGGTCAAAGTCCCACAAAAAATAAGTAATAATCAACAAGTTTTTTATTGGCATTACATTATGAGGACACTCGGGCCTTTGAACTGTGCTGGTGACGGTGACTCCCCGCATCTTTTTCTTTCCCATACGTTGTCCTTCCTTGCGCCCGAAACTTTCATCGTCAATTAAACCACTAAATACCGTTGAAATTATATCGTGTTTAGTGTCATTTTAATCAGAAAAATGCCCCAAACAAATTAGTGAACGTCCCATAAAAAAATAATGAAAAATAAAGAAGTTTTGTAACTGGATTAGTAGTGGTTCACACCGATATATCTTTACACTCGGATAACGAGGCAGTTCGAGCTTCATGGCCCCTGCGGTGTTGCCCGTCAGTGGAGTGTGTAGGCATCTCCAATTTTCGTGGAGACTGTCAGGGATAAATATCGCGACTTTAATGTAACTCACAAGATTCGATTCTGCGACTAAGTAAGTCCATTATCGAATTTTATGAATTAATTCGATTCTGCGTTTAAGTCCGTAATTTTGTGAATTAATTCGATTCTGCGGCTAGGTTCGTGATTGAATTTTGTGGAATAATTCGCTGACAGGAGCGATGTTAGCTATTCGAAGTCTCGATCGCTCCATAATCCATTTCGATTTCCTGGCTCGACGATCTGGATCTTCTGGTCAAAATTGTTCGATCATTCCTCTCCTCCTTTTCGTCTACCACTATCACATTCCAGCGCCATGAGCATATTCCAACATCCCACACTAACACCGTAAACTGGTCACGTATTAGTATCGTCATCAGAGAGGGAGTAAAATGTATTCCCCTCGATTTCCCCGATCTGGCGGCACTGGGTGGGGCACTGTGGCGGATCCACCAGAAAAACAACAGGACAGAAATTTTATTCTTACGCAGTAGAGCTCGACAAGACCCGAAAACAGTGCCGTACCAATGAGGGGCGCGCGCCTTGAGAATCTACCACAGGAATCGCCCTGAGCTGTGAAGATCAGGATGGACTGTAGTAACGAACGTCACATTCGTTTAAAAGTTATACACGACTAAAGTTGCTCGAATTCAAACGCGTTTGAGAGGAACGCTGCCGTATTTGTTTCCAGACATGGGAGCGGGTATGATATAGTGAGCGGATCCACTCTGGTGTAGATCTTGGATTCCTCGCACTAGAATTTAAAGTTTTATCATCTTTTCGTCGAATTGTGTAATATTACGTTCAGAGAATGTTGAAAATATTTGGTCTCCTGAGTGAAAGTTTAACCAAAGTCGGGGCTGTTATGTAGCGAACCTTACCAACGGGTCATGGGTGTACTGTACTGGCGTTTTAACACGAGATCGGTAGAAAGCCTTGGTCTCGATCAACATAATAGCCCTGAGGAAACTATTATAGAAACTGTGAAATGTATCGCCGCAAACGAACCAAAAAACCAAAAGGAAATATTACAATTTCTCGTAACGAGTCATTTCATGCAAACTATAGAGAACGTAACGTCGTCCTCCTTTCGCCACCCCCTTCTCTCTCTCTCTCGCTCTTTCTTTCACTTGCTTTCTCTCAATTCCTTTCTCTCGCTCTCTTTCTCTCCGTACGATTAGGTTAGCCTGACTGATAGCGCATGGAAACGGCGACTCGCAAATGAGCAACTGACAGGTAAGTAAAGATGTTTCAACATGCCAGGCGCGTCAGACCGAGAAGTTGTATGGTAGTCAGTTAAATAGGCAGGTACAGGATTATTTTTTAATTACACTCGAATTGATCCGCGTCTCTTCTAATTCGATTATTGACGGAATAACCCGAATTACAACAAAGAAAGAAGAAGAAAAGAAAGGAAAATAGACGAACGATTGCGATCAACGGTGATTTCAGAGAGACGCGAAGTAACGGGCTAAAAAATAATCCTTTGTTTAAAGGCGACTAGTGGTGTCTTTGGCAAATAATCGATTATCATGCAGTAAAGATATAAGTCTTGTAAGTTGATATAAGTATCGTAACAAAGCCACCACAGTAATACAGAGGGTACGTATTGTTAAGACTCACCCATAAAGTCTGCTATCCCGCAAGCTGCTCCTGCTCCAAATAACACAGAAAGCACAATTACGATAATGTACCAGATAAATGAACATGTAGATTTGTCAATTTCTTTGTATTGTCTCTTTTCGTTCGTTTCAGCAATGAAATATGTATGTATACGGAAGTTAACTAAAAAAAAGAATTTACCAGAACCATTAAATAACGATTTATTGAAATAATACATGTACAATACGCTAAACAAATAAATATAATAATATCCACTTGGCCTTGAGGAAGTACGTAACAATAAGGATTATGAAGCGTTCAAGCGTTCAGCATGTTTTACAAATGAATATAATACGTATATATGTATAGGTATTTAAGCGGAAATGTAAAATAAACCATAAAACGAAGGTAAAACAAGCGATCGTAGATTGCTCTGATCTATCGCTTTTTAATCGTGTTCTATTAATAATCTGCGGGGCTTTATTTAGTAGAATTTATTATAGTTTCCATCTTTTCAGAGCTGGGTAATATTTGACGAAATAAATATTTCAAATAATTGAAATACAGGGTGTCCCAAAACTCCTTCAAGTCCGGGAAATGGGAGGTTCCTTAGGTCATGTGAAGCGACATTTTCCTTTGCAAAAATTACCGCCGCGGCTTTGTTTAGGAGTTATTAACGAAAACCACGGACCAATGAGAGCGCGACTTGGCACAGTCGGCCAATAGACAGTTGGCGCGCCGCGCCGGGCCGACAGTGCCAGCTCGCGTCGAGGTCGCGCTCTGATTGGTGAGGTTGGTCTGTGTTTTTCGCTAATAACTCCTAAACAAAGCCGCTGCGGCCATTTTTGCAAAGGAAAATGTCGCTTCAAATGACCTAAGGAACCTCCCATTTCCCGGACTTGAAGGAGTTTTGGGACACCCTGTATAGCTTGAAAAATAATATTTTACACGGGATATACGGGGTGCGGTACTATAAACAGGTCACCTGAATAACTCGCTTGCTTTTGAAGATACGTCAAATGTCTGAAGCACAAAGTTGAATGGTAAAATGGGGCTCATACGATACCAAAAAGATATTTGTTTTTATGTAATTTTTTTTAGAGATATGAAGTGTTCTTCATGATACTTCATGTTCTTCAATGGAATGAGGTATTTTTTAATACATCAATCGACGTTATTTAAATTGAAATATCTCCTGAACTACTAACTTTTCGACATAACATAGGTTAGCACTTTTTTATAACGAATGTCCAGCTGCATCGATTACTATTTCTTCTTTAATCTATTAAGATTCTAGTTCCTTTCTAGTTAGATTTCTGAGGGTCCTAGCCCCTTAAAACACTATTTTACCCAGCTCTACGTCTACTTCGACAAATCTTTACCGTACCGACGAGGGAGAAAAAGTTTTGACAATTTCTTCGGGTATGTAAAAATTCGCATAAGCCTCCGCAGTATGTTCATAGATCACGAGCTCTCGATGGAATGTTGAATCGTTGCTCGACGTGAATAATCTACGGGAACGGTGTTGTACCTTCTGCGTTCGTTACAAGAAAGACTTTGTTCGGTGTGACGTACAAGCCGAAAAGGATGGTCGGCGTATGCTACGACGGTAGGAACAATAACTGTTTACTATACAACCATGCGACAATCAGCGTGAACGATTTCACGGGAACATATAGTACATACGATCTGAAAACGATGCTGCTTTAACCACTCTACGTTATTTTACGTTACGTAACGGGCTAAAAGACGGTGTCTTATTTGCACGAATCTCGAAAATGTCTATTACTGTCCGAAACAGTGTGCTCTCGAAGGAATTAATCCTGCGCAATTCGCCGTGATCGAACCGTGACACACGAAGCGAATCGAAGTTTCGATTTCTCAGCCGATTCTTTCCACGAAGATGGAATATAATGTAATATCAGATGATTGCACAAGTTCGTGCCCGATTTGAAAATAAAATTCAATGGTTAAATTTTAAAGATTTGGTTGAATAAAAAATTATTAAAGTTTCTACAATTAGAAAAGAATGGTGACTATGTGTACAATCGATTAACAAAGTTGTATTCTTTAAAATTTAACCATTGAATGTTATTTTCAAATCGGGCACGAACTTATGCAATCATCTAATACAATACAGTCTACTGATATACAGCAATGCTCGCATTTCTGTTCCTCCTTTTGGAATCGTCTCAGATCGAACACCGAAATATATTACTGTTTTTCTTGTATTTCGAGCACCAAAGAAGTATTCTTCGTATAAACAAGACGGGTCGTCTACTAATGAATACTTCAATTTTTATAATCCATCAAAGGAAAAGCTATTCGATTGTTGTTCATTCCCTGAACATTTTACTTTCGAATTGAACGAAATAAAGGCGTGTGATTGCTTTTGAAATTGTTTGAAGTTGAAGACTGAAGTTGAAGACAAAAGGCTGTAAGTGGCATTTTTTCAAAAATTGTTTTTAGGCAAAAAAGGAAAGAAAGGAAGGAAGTTCCAACGCCATTGAAATAAGACTAAAAATTCCCTGACGAGTGGTTAAAAGTTTTAAGTTGGTTACAAGGCGATCTTACATGTTTTACATGGGTTTTCCTAGGAATTTTCATTTTGGTGCTTACAGCCTTCTCCAATTTCAGATTTCAATTTGTTTAAATAATTTAAGACTGTTCCATGATACAGCATACATTTTTAGTGGAGCTTTAATATCACCAGGATACTTGGTAAACAGGTGTGTAGATTTTCTACGTAAACAAGTTTTTCATAGAGATGGCTACGTTTTTTCGTTTCTAGAATCTATAAAATGGTAGACCTGTCATCTCCGGCATAGATTGTCAATGTTACCAACACCAGAATAGAGAATAGTGAAAGAGAACAAGGCAGAAGCGAATAGTGCTAAAAAATTTTCTAGTCGTTAAAAAGTTTACATAGAACTGAGGCAAGGATTAGTTTCTGTAACGAAATTTTTTGGAAAGCGCACATGCCATCTGCGGTAAACAATAGAAACATAGTAAAATAGCTAATCTAACCCGACGAAATTGCACCATTTTGTTTGTATAATATTGTACAAGTATAACGAAAAGGAAGCATAAAAATTGAAGCTTTGATTAGTAGATACTCCATTCTATCGTTAAGCAGGCGGGCTTACATGTCCCTTGCACTAAACAAAAGAATCTTAAAAAGCGGGGCAAATATCCGAAGAGAAACTGGGACAGCTACCGAGGCAGTTCTGTACTTCTCTCAAGAGTGCTCTCCAGAAATCGAATGAACTTTATCACAGTTAAATTTGCATTTATAGCCACGCGGTTAGGCAACAACACACGGTGTCCTTTTGTCGAAACAGTTAGCGTGTTTCTTTCTTTTTAACATTTCAATTAACAGAGAAACGCAGTGAACGATCACGCCTCATCTACTGGATACATAGAAAGTATTAATTAAAGATTGTACTACGGTATGCTCGATACAATATAAAAGTCACAGAACTGTTGCAGAGGTGGGCAATATTTGGCGAAATAAATATTTAATATTCTAGATTTTATTTAGCTTAAAAAAAATAGTATTTCAAATAGGATATACAATTTCAAAAGTAAAATATTTTTATTCGGACAATCTGAACCACGAAATGACATATTTGTATTTTAAGAATCGAAATCATAAAATGAAACTTATTACTATTTCTTAAAGTATTCAAGTTATTCTTTGATCTGTTTAAGAGTTATTAAAAAGACATTTAAAACCAAATTTTTTGGTTAACGGTGGTGAAAGCTTTTTCTGATAAGTTTCTTGCTTTGTTTCATTACTCTGAAAAACTATATAACCACTCTAATATACGGAGCAGGTTTCTACTGTGGTTTGCAGATAAACAATATAAACATACAAAAATTTACACTCATAAATGTATTGAAAATATGAACCATTATTTTCAGCAAAATATTTAAAATAAAACTAATAAAATATTCAAATAAAATACTATTTTGAAAATACTATTTCAAAAACTTATTACATCAAATAAAATATTTCATTTTCAAAGTTGTAGGCACACTTTAAAATAAATAGGATTTTATTTACTATTTACTATTTAAAAATGATATTTTACCCAGCTCTGAACTGTTGCTCGTAATTGTTGCTCGCGACATTAAAGTCGTTATAGGTCTCGTTCTTAAATGTGGACAATAGCGTAGGTAATTACCATGCAATATTATATGCGTGATTCGATATTCTTTAGAGTATAGTATATAATTACTGCATTCGTAAATGTTCTCGACGAGTGTCCGTCGATCAATACTAGCTACTGGTAAACGGTACGCAATTAACTATCCTGCGTACGGAAAATGTCCCTAGAGATCGATCGGTAGCCTAATGACGAGTATATAAGATGTACACTTCCTAGCCGTCCGTTCGTTCGCAGGAATCAACTGCGAGTTTCGTTTCCTGTCTGCGACCAAAATAATCTGAGAGGTCGCAGGTTAAACGCATTCGATGCTCTTGTTCATAGTATAATATACACGGGCGGATGCGTGGACGGATAAGATAATGGTATTTACTTGTAACATTAGGGTGGACCTTATTTTTCGACTATGAAATTTCGAGCACACCGCCCCCTAAACTTGTTCCATTTCACGAAAAAAATTATATACACTCGCGACTCCCGCTCATAAGTCTTTGGACAGTGATCATATTTGTATTCAACTCAGTAAAAATTAAATAATCGTTCAAGGATGAAAACAAATTTCTCCTTATTTAAAATTTCACATGTCAAGGAAAGGATGCTGCGCTCATATATGTATGAAAAATCTTACCAAGAAGTAAAAAAATATTTACAGTGTTTGTACAAAGTGTTCGAATTAAAACTAATAACTTTTTTATAGTTGTATCAAACGTCCTGATTTTCTATAATCAATTAGAAGCATTGGTTTACGAAATGATATGCAAAAAAGATTTTCCATGCACAAATAAAAAAGGCATTTTTTTATACTTTTTTATTTGGGTCCTTAATGAAAATTTAAAATATATATGTTTTGTACATCTATGTTATTTATACACATGTTGAAAATTTCATCGAAATCGATTGACGCAGGAAAAAACGACACGCATCGAAAGATCTACGATTCTGTGGATTTTAAACAGAAACTGATCAAAAGTCGTGTTAAACTACTTAAAACTATTTTTAACCGCTTGTGGCTCGTGTGTATGTTAATCGATTTCAACGAAATTTTTAGCATGTGTATAACTAACATAGATCTACAAAATATAGATTTTAAATTTTCATTAAGGACCCAAATAAAAAAGTTTTGAAAAATGCCATTTTTATTTTCGCATGTAACCTTGTAAATTATAATTTTTGGAAAATCTTTTTTGCATATCATTTCGTAAACCAATGCTTCTAATTGATTATTAAAAAATCAGGTCGATTGGTACAATTATAAAAAGGTTATTAGTTTTTAAAAGGTGTATGACTACTTCAAACACCCACTGTATATTTTCTTTTTAACTCATCAATTTCAATGAAAAAACATCGAAAAGTAACTGTTTGACTTGTTATTTTATCGATTTTCTGTATCACTGTATTAATTTGACACCGAGGGACAGATTCAGTTCGTGAAATGAGGGACGGATGAATTGCACGTGCTCATTTTTGTTATGCCTCGTACAGACTTGCGCCGCGTGCCGAACCGCGCGGCGAACCGCGCGACGAACCGCGCGGCGAACGCGCGCATTTCGGCAAACATTTCGGCGAACCGCGCGACGAACACGCGCATTTCGGCAAACGGAACGGATTTGTGGTATTACCAGAATTTCTTGCAAACAACTATGGGAGCTGCAACGGCGTATACTACACAAAGAAATACAGAAAATGTTGGCAGTTTATTGAGTGAATTAAAGTTTCAAAGTGAAATGTTCAGGTCTGTACGAAGCATTGAAGATTCAGATTCGAGATTAAATGACTTGCGATGTCATGACAGTTCGACGAACATTTCGACGAACGGCGCGCATTTCGGCGCGCACGAACGCGAATGGGTGGCACTTGCAAATCTGTTTGCAGGATAGATATCATATCCTAAACATTCGTAATATAAAGAATAAATGTCAAGAAATAGAAAGAAATTTATAAACAGACATCGGTGATTTAAATTATCTGAAAAAATTATATCTCTACTTCCTAATTTGTTTCAAATTATTAAACAGGCTAATTAATAATCCCAACCTTGTTGACCAACCTTGTTGTTGTTTACGGAACGCGCTCTCGGAACCTAACCCTTCCGTTTTTATTCAGAATATGTATCGTAGAATCATATACAGACGAAAATTCATCATGTTGCAACATCGGAATAAAAACGGAAGGGTTAGGTTCCGAGAGCGCGTTCCGTAAACAACAACAAGGTTGGTCACACATCGAGCCCTTTTCGGTTTGGCTGAGCGTTCTAATTGTAAGTTGTGAAAATTGCACACGTCTTTTTGATATGTAAATACTAGAGGTGTCCGGGAACCCGGGAATTCCCGAATTCCGATGCCGGGAACGGGATGGGAAGCCTCGTATCATGTCGGGACAGGATCCAAAAAATCCAGGGTTTTCCGAAATTCTCGGGATTCTGTCCCGATCCCAAAACTGCAAAGTTTTCATAGCAATTAAAATTATTAATTAGCCTGTTTAATAATTTGAAACAAATTAGGAAGTAAAGATATAATTTTTCAGATAATTTAAATCACCGATGTCTGTTTATAAATTTCTTTCTATTTCTTGACATTTATTCTTTATATTATGAATGTTTAGGATATGATATCTATCCTGCAAACAGATTTGCAAGTGCCACCCATTCGCGTTCGTGCGCGCCGAAATGCGCGCCGTGTTTCCCATAGCTGATGGATACGCCGCGCGCACGAATGCGCGCCGAAATGCACGCCGAAATGCGCGCGGCAGCGTTCGTGGCACCGTTCGGCGCGCCGAAATGCGCGCCGAAATGCGCGCCGTTCGTCGAAATGTTCGTCGAACTGTCATAACATCTCAAGTCATTTAATCTCGAATCTGAATCTTCAATGCTTCGTACAGACCTGAACATTTCACTTTGAAACTTTAATTCACTCAATAAACTGCCAACATTTTCTGTATTTCTTTGTGTAGTATACGCCGTTGCAGCTCCCATAGTTGTTTGCAAGAAATTCTGGTAATACCACAAATCCGTTCCGTTTGCCGAAATGCGCGTGTTCGTCGCGCGGTTCGCCGCGCGGTTCGCCGAAATGTTTGCCGAAATGCGCGCGTTCGCCGCGCGGTTCGTCGCGCGGTTCGCCGCGCGGCGCAAGTCTGTACGAGGCATTAGAAATGCATAAAATCCGGAGTCTACATATAATGAATGAAAATAATTTTATAGAAAATGTTAATATTGAAGGGGTAGCTGTAGCTTTATAATTAAAATTTGTGTAGAATGAGCAATGAAAAAATTAATATCCCGGTTACCATTATGTAAGAAGGAGATCTAATGTTAGAAGGTCATTTGTAGAAAGTAGAAAGTCATTATGTTAGAAGGAGATCTAATGAATTGTTATTTTAAAAGATGTTCGAATACTGTATCAACTAGATTGTATAAAATTTTTATTAAATGCTTCGAAGATTTCGTATTGTTTTCAGGTAGATATCAGAATTCTACAAGTGTCTAAGTGTCTACATACTTTTGAGCGGAGGTGTATGTATTATATGTTGCAGTAAATGTACAGTACATGTACAAAACATTGTGTAAGACGACTGTACACTCGCTGCCATAGAAGATATAGACACACAGTAATTTTAAACAATTTTTTCATACGGGAGCCTACTGTATCTAAAATTTTAGATCAATCGGACGTCGGGAAGACGTGACACAAATTTTGAAATAGAAATAACTGCTCGCTAAATGTGAAAAGTACACTGAAAATTCAAGTTAAATATAGGGTGGGCCACCTATTAGTTTCTTTTTGAATTCTGTGTCAATTCGTCATAATCAACACTAACGAGCTTGAAATAAAACCAGAAAATTAGTGTCAAACTTCCGCGGTACAAAATGCATCATTTTACTCTTGAACAGCGCTTGGAAATATTAAAAAATATTTCCAGAGTGCGTGCTGTGTTGCAGAAAGTGTGCGAAAATTGAGAAAAACATTTTTATCTGAGAACAAGCTTAGCTGCGATTTGACGCCGTTGGATTTCTTTTTATGGGGAACTGTTAAGGACCGTAGTTACTCTAACAGTTCACAAACAATATGTATAAGCCCTCAAGGAAAATACCCATCGAGCTATTCGCGAAATAGAACCACCAATCATCGAAAATGTACTGAAAAATTGGGTTGACAGGATAGGCTACTGCAGAGCCAGTCATGGCAGCCGTTTGAATGAAATTATTTTTCATAATTAATCGGAAGATATACTCTATACAATAAAGCAGAAAACATTGAAAAATATTAACCCTTAAAATGCTGAGTGGGGTC
Organism: Lasioglossum calceatum; assembly: GCA_963966675.1. Taxonomy (NCBI): domain Eukaryota; kingdom Metazoa; phylum Arthropoda; class Insecta; order Hymenoptera; family Halictidae; genus Lasioglossum; species Lasioglossum calceatum. The sequence continues at coordinate 5,519,725 of OZ016542.1, forward strand.
CTATAGGGACTCCAGAAAGTATTTTTCCTTAATAACTTTGTAAGAGTAATTTGTAATTTTTCATATTTTATGTATTTTCTCTTTTTTCATCGTCAACATATATATACATATATTAATCTTTTATTTTCAATTCTACAATTTTTTAACGTGGGGTCCCTGGGGACCCCACATCGTTATTAGTGTTGCCAAAAAGTATACAACATTTTAAGGGTTAAACAGGTTTATTTTTATAGCAATTTCAAAAAGAAACTAACAGATGGCCCACCCTTTATTTTATACCTCCAAAATATCGTAATTTTAACTTTATGACTAACTTCATCTTTCGCAAAAATTATTTTCTTACCCAATGACACAATTTTAGGGGGCTGTGTGAAAAAAATCCGGCAAAAGAAATTTCAGCAAGTATAGCTAAGGTCCACCCTAATGTATCACGCATCGAATGCGCAGGAAACATTATGTACATACTATTAAGTATTTGTTTCCTACTCGAGTTGATTCCGATCGATGATTAAGCACTTTTTACAAAACGATAGATACAAAGTCTTTTACTTATAATCTCGGTAGGTATACTATATTTAAGTAACAAAGGAAAATCATAACTAAAACGACCAAGCTGTCTGCGGCTAGAGTCACATAACATACGCTACATACAATAAAGATCGACCGAAATCAGCAGAACAGAAAAAGGATTCGAAACTGAAGATTATCTATCTAATGACTTGCTATACGTATTGGGGATGGTATTAAGTGGTTTGTTGATTGCGTACCTGTCGTTACCATGCCTGAATAACGCTAGAATTTCTTCGAATGTTTTATTCTTGGTCTCGGGAACCTTCCTGTACGTGAAGATCCAGAAGATGGCTAGGAATGCACTGAATGGTAGGAACGTGTAGTTATCAAGGCTAGTCTGTAACACATCGGCATCAAGAGGAATTAGTTAACCGATTGAGATCACCCGTATGGAATTCACACATTCTTACGTTGTTACCAGACTGCGGATTTTATACGTGGTGTTTCCGAAATACACTACCAGCAAATGTTTGGAATCATTTCCTGATTTTTGTGAAGATCAATATACCGATAAATTTTGAAATGATCCATCGTTATTATGGGATTTTCACTTCAAATTCACGCATTTGCAAATCAACTTCACCCATTTTTAGAATATTTAAGATTAATTATTTATTTATTTAGATTAAATTATATAATTATTCAGATACACGTGAACGGTGTCATTATTACGAGGGAAACATAATTAAGATTCAATACTCCATATATGCTTCATTAAATATATTTGTGTATGTACTTTCATTTTTAAAATTTATTAATCACAAAATGCCTACAATGAATATGAATGTATACAGGGTGGAAATTATAAAGCGTTACAGACGAATTCCTCTAAAAATATTGATTATACGCAAAAATGTTTCGGGTGAAAGTTGTTCAGCACCAAGGGGGACATCATGTGGTGGGACTGTTATTGTTCCCGGTCGACACTCCAAGGTGAGGTGAACGTCAACTTCCTTTTTTTAAATGGAATGTCCTATTTTTTATACCATAAATCGATAGAGTATCAAATTCTGAGTATAAAAGTGTTGACCTTCATATGTCCTAAACCTAATGGTTAACGAGATATTATCCAAAGAAGAAAGACAATTGTTTCGATAATATCTCGTAAACTATCAGATTTAGGACATATGGAGATCAATACATTTTGACTCAGAATTCGATAGTCAATCGATTCATGATAAAGAAAGTAGGTCTTTCCATTTAAAAAAATCAAGATGACCTTCTCCTCACCTTGAAGTGTCCAATGGGAAAAATAAAAATCCCACCACATGATGTCCACCTCTGTACAGAACTTTCATCTGAAACATTTTTGCGCATAATCAATATTTTTGGATATATTCGTCTGTAACGCTTTATAATTTCCACACTGTATACATATACACACCTACACACAGTTTTCACATATTACGAAGATAATGAATTGGTGATTACTAGACTGCGTACAATTTAAAGCAGTGGACATGTTAAAAATACTTAAGAACATCGAGGCATTTGTTTCAGCTTAATCGAATAGTTAAAAGGAGAATACAATTTTTATTTGGTTCCTGTGTCCTGCAATCAATGCGAACATTCTTTATTTTGCATAAAGATCCGCAGTTTAGTGATTACTTTTAAGTAAGTATCTAATTTACATCTTCGCATTAAATAAATTTTTGAATTTCTTAACACTAATCCTGCCAAGCCCAAAACATGTAAGAGTGAAACACCGTGTATAAGTGAAAAGATTGGATCTACTTCAACTTTGTACGGTGTTCATTATAATACGTGCTTAAATAAAGAGGACAATTCAGTAATTTCCTATGAAAGCGTTTTTATAATTTCAATAATTATGGTATAGAAAACCGGTCAATTTTACCGTGGTAGGTTTAGTGTTAAAAATTAATTTACATTTGATTTGATTGTTTTGACAAAAACTTACTCAAAAATACTTTATTTGTAAAAGGTTGAAATTGATTTTCAAAAGAGTGAAATTGATTTGCAAAAGGTTGAATTTGACTTGCAGAAGGATGAATTTAGATCGCAAAACCTATGTGTATATCAAGATGTGTTATCTGTTATCGGAGATATCAAGTGTTACTCTAATAATAACCGACGGTTTATAAGAGGATTTACATAATGTTAGGATAAAAAGCACTTTACCTTCATACTCGGGAAACCAATGCCAACCAAAAAATTAGCCATCCAATTGACAAGAACCGCGATAGACATGGCTGCGGGTCTAGGGCCCTGCGAGAACAGTTCGGCCGTGATCATCCAAGGAATGGAGCCGGGCCCGACAGCGAAGAACACCACGAAACTGAGTGTCGATACGACCGACAGATAAGACATCCAGTCAATCATTTCCTGCACATAACCGAAAAACTCCTATCAGGCAGTAGAATAGTGTTCTTCTTTCCTGAGCAGCCGGAGGAGTCTCTCTCAGGATGAACAAAAATCAGTAAGAAACCTACGGAACTGAATGAACAAATTAAAAAGTACCGCATGCACTGGTGCAGCTCAACCCTGTGTCTGAAGGCTTGATGATGCGACTGCAACAATGTGAACGTGCTCTTGTTATGTACAGTTAACGTCTTGTCCTTTGTTTTAGTTTTCGTTTAATTTTTTTTTTTTCTTCAAGCGACGAAGCATGACTGGCTATATTTACCACAAGGATCGACCGGGAACACTCGTTGCTTAGATCTCAGTTAGAATCACAGAAATACACGTGAATTACGTGAAAACACGCCAGACATATATCACAATTCTCGTGTTCTTACAGAAAGACGTGGGCAATTACGTAGAACAGGATCCAGTTTGTTGATATCGATGACCCTGATGCATGTTGATACGCTCGAGATCAGGAGTAATTTCATGTATACTTGTAATTAGACTGCCAACGTCGATGCAAAATTTATTTTACCAAGTCGACACTACACAAATCTTGTAATCTTTCTATCGTTACAAAATTAATCGTGTTTGCCGTAAATTCGTTAAATCCGCGATAATTATCACAGACATTTGTCAACGATATACACGAAATTATTTCCAGTATCGTGCATTGTATTATTTCATTGTTTCAGTTCAGCTTAGGTTAATTTTAGATTAATTCCGTTTCAAAAATTATGCCTGCAGATATTATTGCTTTTCTAACATTATTTTAATTCGTAAAATTCACAGTCTACTTATAATTATCACAGACATTTGTCAACGATATACACGAAATTATTTCCAGTATCGTGCATTGTATTATTTCATTGTTTCAGTTCGGCTCTAGGTTAATTTTAGATTAATTTCGTTTCAAAAAATATGCCTGCAAATATTATTTTGCTTTTCTAACAATATTTTAATTAATTTTATTACGATCACATTTAGAGCAACGTTGTCACGAATGATTTTTTGACAATCAAAAGCTTGTAATTTCATTTATTATTGCTTTGTTACACGGAATTTATCCGCCAAATAGAAACACTTATTACATTATTTATTAGAGTTTAAACACTTCATTAGCAAGGGTTAACTTTATAGCTAACAGTGCTTGCCAATGTGGAGCAGAATTTCAAGACCTAAACCATGTTATATAGCAATGCTTAGACTATGAGAACAAACGTAATACATTAGAAATAAAGCTTCTCAAAGGCAAGTACTGTTTTCCTCTTTGTACAGGTTTTTCACTCCAAATTCACCCTTTTGCAAGTCAAATTCAACCTTCTACAAATGAATTTCACCTTTTTGCTAATTAATTTCACCCTTTTGCAAATCAAATTCAACGTTTTGGAAACCAATTTCATTTAATATTTAAGAATATTTACATTCACTTTCTCTAATGTATGGAAACTGTGTATAAATATGTACATATGTATATTGATTCTATATCCATTTTCTGATTAATTCATTTTTTAAATGAAAGTACATTTGTATTTATTCAAGCGTATTGAGTAGTGAGTCTTGTGTTCCCCTCGCAGGAATGACACCGTTCACGTGTGTCTAAATAAGTATACATATAATTTACTCTAAATGAATATATAATTTAAGCTAAATGAATATATAATTTAATCTAAATAAATAATTAATTTTAAATATTATTAATAGGTGAAATTGATTTGCAGAAGGCTAAATTTAATTTGCGAAAGGGTGAAATTGATTTGCAAAAGGGTGAATTTGGAGTGCAAAACCTATATTAGTTCCTTCTCATGTAAACCTGATACAAAATGCCTGAAAATAATTTATAATTTTCTCAAACAAAATTTCGTAAAGCTTTAAAACCAATGGAACACCTATGTAACGTAAGCTACATGTAACAATACTGTACTTTCTAAATAAACCAATCGGTTCAAAGCAATAATAAATAAATAAATAATTATTCTCGGAGTATAAACGCCAAGTGAGCATAAAGGAATACTTTCAGCTTACGTTGGCAAGTAATCATTACGAAACGAGGAAAGTAAACGAACATCAATCGATCTCCGGGAGCCATGAGTTTATAGTTATTCCTAGACTGCGGATCTTTATGCATGTATGGCTTCTAAAAATTGTAGAAGATAAATGCTAGAAAATACAATTCCACAGAATTTTGTACGATTTTTATTTATTTCGGATCTACGAAGACTACTACCACAGAAAATAAGATTTTACAAGATTTTACAGCAAAAATTGAAAATTGTGTAAACATCCGCAGTCTAGTAATTACAGTATTAGTGGTGTTAACCGGCTAATACCATGAACCAATACGATACGTGCTGAAAATATCTTTGTTTGTATCTTCAAAAAAGCTGAACGGTATTTATTATATCGTACATATATGTATATAAAATTATTCAGGACCCTGTTCTACGCAATTACTGAAAAAAGGTACAATTGACACGACGAATTTGAATAGTGCGAGGAGAATACAGTCGTACTTTGAAAATTACTCGTTTGTCATCCTCTTCAATTCTATATGCAGTTCAACTTGTAATCAAATAATCTTCACAAAGTTTAGATTATTAAAAAACGCGTGTTTTAAACATCAACATAATATGCAGGTGCTCTTATTTTTACTTATAATAGACACATATCAAAGTTTTGTCACGAAAGTGATACAAAATACCAAATATACGGGGTGATTTTTATAAAGATTCTCGAACAGGATTTTGAGCATTTGATGTTATTTAGACTGCGGATCTTTATGCAAAATAAAAATTGTCTGCATCGATTGCAAGAAGTAGAAATTAAATTGAATGTTATTTCATCTCTTAAAGATTTTAATAAAGGAAAAATCATATATTGACATCTTCAATTTTTTCAGTTTTTCAACAATTTTCAATCTCATCTACTCAATTTTCCTATAAATACATAAAGATCCGCAGTCTAGTAATAACGCATTTATAAACACGTTATTTTCATTAACCCATGACGTTAACAAATTGAAAATTTTGCACACTCTATTTATCATTACTAGACAGCGGATCTTTATGCAAAATAAAAATTTTCTACTTGATTTTCAACAAGCTGTAGCGAAATAGACATTTATTTTCTTTCTCAATCTGTTTAATAGGTTGAAAACAATATTACAGTAGTTCTAAATTCTTCTAATGTTTTCACTGTTTTAAGTTACACCTACTCATTTTTGCCATAAATGCATAGAATCCGCTGTCTAATCATTACAGAAATGGATTTTTAAGTCTCGAGAAATAATATCGTCATCCAAATATGGGTGACACGGCAGTCAATAAGTTAAATGTATAAAATTTCAGCGACCTACTCGACAAACTTTTGTAAATGTGTAATCTAAAATTAGTTTTTGTGATTGCATTGATTATACATAATCCATAATTATTTTAAAGATTAATCTAACAGAAGGAAGTTAGAGATTGCTATTTCACGAGCGATTTTCGAAGTACAAACTCTCTTTCTGTATCTTTTTCGTTCTAAAAGCAGTTGAGGTGCTTCGTGGTGTGTATATTTGTGGACATAAAAGCTACACACAAACGAGAAGTATGTTGGAAAGAGGTAGCTGTATTCCCCTCACGCAGAAGAAATTGATGAAATTAAGTATACACAGAGGATATTCTAGGAAGGTAGAACAACTTGGCAGAAATATCGCTCTACGCACAAGAATAATTCAAGAAATATACGTAAAAACTTTTTCAAATCACGTTTCGTTGTTGAAATAATCGAATTGGACCTGCGAAACCAATTATCTCCAAAACAAAGTGTCGTGTATGAGAAAGTTTTACTCTATTCTTTTTTACTTTTGCGCGCAGAATGACTAATAAATCGTTTGCATCCCTTATTCTTGAACATTCTGTATAGTGTTCTGAAAGTTAATCAAACTCTGCAAATATTAGGTTGGAAAGAAAGAAATGCAGGATTTGTGTTCCTTTGTTTTGATTGCAATTTTATACCAATATACCTTAATTTAATGAGTTAAATGCCATTTTGAAGCTTGTTTTAATTTTAAGCAATTAATTTAAAACAATTTTAATTTAAAGCTGTTTAATTATGCTTTTGACATTTAATTTCATTCAAATTTTTATTAAATTATTTGGCTTTTATTTCAGGATGTCAAAACGCGATTTTCGCATTATTTTTTTCTATGAGCAGTGTGACACTGCCTTCGCCCCATACTTCGTTGATATTCCGAGCTGCTTGAGCGACACTTCGGCCTAGTTTGAACTCATAGAAAAAAATAATGCGAAAATCGCGTTTCGACATCCTGAAATGAAAGCCAAATAATTTAATAAAAATTTGAATGAAATTAAATATCGAAAGCATAATTAAATAGAGCGTAAAACAAGCTTTAAAATGATGTTATTGGTATAAAATTGCAAGTAAAACAAAGGAACAAAAATCCTGCATCGTTTTCTTTACAACCTAATATTTTATATGAACGGATGTGCGGAAAATATTTCAAAACAAAATATGCACAATATTTTCTTCGAAATTTTCAAGAAAGCTTTATACAGCATTCCCCCGCATCTGTCTCGTCACCAGAGTTTGACTATCTTCGAACACTTCGTGTACCGGTCGAGTTTGTTAGATGAACGAAAGGAATAGCGAGGTGTTAGGTGGCATTTGCAGCTCCTCTGAATCCGTTTCAGAGTTCAACTGAATCTTGTTGGAACAACAAGAGCCCGTATATTCGGCTCACGGTTGAAGGTGTAAGAGATTAAGAGCAAATTTGAGTTTTGCATGTACCGAACCAATAATACGTAACATGACAAAGGGTGACAGGTTTGAGCCAAATAGAATGTATACTAATAACAAAGGGAGTGTAAATGTCTCCTCCAGGCAGTCACGAAAGAGGTCGTTGTGAACAGGGGAGGGGAAGGGGAGGAGGGAAACAGGGGGAGAGAGATTCAGTAAAAAGCGCAATTGTTAAGCCTAAGCAACAGAAATGAAACCGCCATGCAACAAGTACTTGACACATAGATATGCAATATGTATACATATGAAACATATTAAACCAGTGAGGACATTTCAATTTGAAAAGTAAGAGGAACGATTTGGTCCTGAAGCTGCGTGTTCACGTGGGAACGTACTCTCGAGAGTTGTTGCTTGTGCCATGTGGCGACTCGAGGTACCCCTGAGAGCTCACAAGATGATCCCCGAGGGGGCACAGAGGCAAGTGGGGTCTATTGTTTTGCATAACAGTAGTAGTGTGTGTGTGACCGCTTCGGCCAATGGAAGGCGCGCTCCTTCCAAGCTAACCAATCGGGAGCGTATTCTTGCCTACGTCACCGCATTCCTGCCAGGGATCATCTTGTGAGCTCTCAGCGGTACACTACTATGCAAAAGAAAGAAGCACCCAGTATAATTATCAGTTACAATGACAAACAATATCTTTATGTAGAAATTGTTAGGGGTGTGCGAGTACCCCCGGGTTCGGGTCGGGATCCCGAAAGTTTATAAAGTTCGGGTGTGAGGGTACCCGAAATTTCTGGTAGCCGAGCCTCGGGTCGAGTCGGGTCGGGTCTGGATCCCGAAAGGTTTACAAAGTTCGGGTACCCGAAATGACAGTCGGGTCGGGTCGAGTCGGGGTCCCGAAAGTTTGCAATATTCGGGTACTTGAAGTTAAAGTTGAGACAAGTCCGTGATTAAAGCAGCGATAACTCTGTGCATATTAACCCTTTGCATTCCATTTTCACCGATAACGCGATATTGGGAATATGAACTTTAAATCCACTGTCGCTTAGCAGCGACACGACTGTTTTGCTTACTACTATAGTGCTGGAGTTGTTGGTATACTATATGAATCATTAGGCTGCTGTACTAAGGATTAAGATGTCCAATCATCGGTTGTAATAATATTTCGATTTGTAGTAAACACCGTTTACTAAACGCTGATTTGATCGCAGCTTGCTCCAACTTTAACTTCGGGTACCCGAATATTGCAAACTTTCGAGACCCCGACTCGACCCCGACCCGATTACCATTTCGGGTACTCGAAATTTCGGGTACTCGAAATTTCGGGTACCCGCAACGCCCCTAGAAATTGTATTGTACAATGATTGACTTATAAGGGAGTAGACTCGTTTTTCCAGGATTGCAAGGTTGCGGGATTCGCGTTCTCATTTCTCGATTATAGAAAAATGGGGGTTTTCAGCAGTCGAAAACGCTAAATAAAACATCGATCTGAGCCGCTATTGCCCTCAAAAGTCCTATTTTTTCGTTTACGAGGAATAATTTGCATTATTCGGAAGCGTACAGCTCTGCATGTAGCTACATGTATAAGAGTAAACTGAAGAACAGACTGAAACATTTGCGAACTAATAAATTGTTTTCGTAGACAATGGTTTCGAGAGACTAAAGATAAAATTGATCTACGCAAAGTTGCATTAACATTTGCACTTTTCAGATTTTTATAGGTCATAAATGCAAGAAGTTCCGCAATATGTCCATTGGTAACGATCGCCAGTAGCTGCAGTTATGCACTTGCATTCCGTTCCGGATGTTTGCGAGCTTGAAGAATTCGAAGCTTCTATTCATACTTACTGTTGTTCCGCATTTATAACAGTTTCTATATGCATATAGAATTTTATTTCATTTTATCAATGCAACGAAAATTAATTTATCACAGTAAAAGTAATCGCTTTCTTATTGAGTTTGTTGTACGATATGAACGAAAGTTAAAAACTTGAAATTGGTATCAGAACATAACGGACATGAATAATTAATTATTTTCATAGCTACATGCTGCCGAATAATGCAAATTACGCCTCGTAAACGTAAAAATAGGACTTTCGAGGGCGATTCCGGTTTAGATTGATCTTTTATCTAGCGCTTTTGACTACTGCTAAATCAGAGTTGGGCAAAATTGATTAATGGTTAACTGCTGAAATTTCGAAATGAAATACAGAATCAAAACTGTATGAATACTGAAAAAATGTAAACTGAATTTCGGTGTATTGTCATTTGGTCTATATATAATCAGTGTTGGGCAATAAATAAATTTATTTAAATAAATGATTATTTAAATAAAAATTTAAGTAACAAGTTATTTGTTATTTGGATATTTAAATAAAAAGCAAAAATAATTATTTATTATGTGAGCAAGTTTAAATGAATTATCTAAAATAATAAAATTAATTGTTATTTACAAATACAATTTCAATTATTATTTGTATTGACAAAGTCGATTTTTCGATGATTTCTTCTTTTAATCAACGATTGACGATATAACTTCATCAATCGATTGAATCAATCGTCGATTTTTTTTTTAATCGTACACATTAATCAATCAATCATGATTAAAATTTTAATCGATTAATGCCCAACTCTGTGCTAAATCCCATCTTTGTATTATCGAGAAATGAGAAGGCGCATCCCGCACCCTTACGAAACGAGTTTACCGCCTTCAAGTATTAGATAATCCGCAATTTTCAGGTAAAAGATTTCGTTCTTTTGCACAACAGCGTATACTTTCGCGAGTCGTATCAGAGTGTAGAACTCTCTAATGGACACAGGTTTGAAGGGAATCTGTAGACAGCTTACTCTCCAATAGCTATCGCTTTTGCTCTCGGGAATGAAACTCGTAACACTCTCATTCGAGTTGACAGAGACGCGGAAGCTGCTCTTGCGTGAGCGTATAGCATTACCCTCTGCTAATAGTCTCCCAGAAGCCGGGTTGATCAAATTTATGCTCTGCTAAATAGTGATGATATTTCAAATTACAGCGCCATACACGGTGTATTTAGTAACCGGCCCGAATTACAACTCAATTGTTACTGAAAATAGAAATGAATTGTAGAGGGAAGTTCTAGATTGTTTAACACTATTACGGGATTCGTCAAAATGACGGATTCTCATATATTTAATTTGTGATTAGGGTAAATGTATCCAGAATTAATGACATTAGAATGCGTGAATAAATATTCTGCCCTGAATAAATTTGTACAATGCAATGAGAATGTATTCTCGTTGGCGAGACAAACAAAATTGTCATTTTCATATTTTTATAATTTCAGGATTTGAAAAAACATTCTTCGTAAAATGTAAAAATTAGACCATTTTTCTTCTATCTCGATTACCAAAGGACTGTTGTCCACATGATTGTACATTCTTCATATTGTTTTAAATTGTATAGACAGGGGAAAGTTTTATTATTATTTAAATACCTACTTCAATACAATAAAAATATAAAAAGAAACTTCTCTTGTCTTTTTTTTAACACTAGGTTTACGGGACCCGTCAAAATGGAGGGTTCTAATATTCTTAATTTGCGATTATTAAGTTTGTAAAGATTAAATATGAAACTTGATAAATAAGACACAAATTTCAAACACATTTGTCAAGTTTCATACTTAACACATTACCGACCGGTGATTATTGCATAATCTTGAAAAATCTGTGGTTCTTTACATGGCTAAACACTTTTTAATGGAACCTTCAATAGCAACAGCAATTTTCGCCGTGAACTAACAAGTCACCTTCAATAACGTCATATGATAGTTTCATTTAAGATTCCAATGTAAAAAAACATTTCTATGCTATCTTTTGGTGCAGCACAATTATTGAAAATTCTATTAATAGGTTTCCGGTAGGTGAAGTGTTAATGACCTGACACTATTGGAAAATGGTCAAAAATTTTGATAGACACATTCTTGTTACGTTTAAAAAATAATGTGAAATAGTTCTTCCTAAACCTCCGTAAACCTAGTGTTAATAAAAAAATTAAGCCCTCAGTATTACGTACATTAAAGTAAAGGAGGAGCTCATTGCCGCGACACAAAAATCACTAAGAGTGTCCCTAATACTACGGTGTGAATTGCAACTACGATGAGAAACGAGCTTCACTTCCGCCTAACGTTTTAAGTTAGATATCTATTCGATACATGTAAGTAGGTAGGATACGATTCTAGATGAAGATTATATTATTATAGATCAAATAAGAAGATGTAAAAAAAAACAGTAACAAAAATAAAAAACAAAGTAAAGTGAAGTGCACGAAAAGATCTACTTATGGACCCAAGAATTTTGGAAACAAAGAAAGAATGGAGATCTTAAGAGATAAAATGGAAGAAGAATTGAGAGAGACAAAGGAGTTTAATTGTGGAATGTTGTGAATTTCACAATGCTCTTAATTTGAGAGAGCTTCAAACTAAATATAATAAATATTACTCAAATAGTTTTTAATTTATACACTACGGCGCGGCGTTAAAATTAATAAAAGGTTCATTCATTTAAAATGTAATAAATTTCGAATTCTAATCTGCATACGGAGGGTTAATTGATGATTTTTCATGTACACCATTTCTCTCGAACAATAATCTCTCATAATGTACAATTTGTACACGTGAAATACCAAAGAGTCGGTGGTTAAAAAATATGAAAGTTTAGACATTTATAAACAGTGGAATGCATTGATTGCCTTCGGATGGCTTGGTCATTGTTCCCGGTCTCAAGAGTGAAAGAATTTTCGCACGTACAGGGTGGTCCATTTATCTTGAGACAGTGAATTATTACGAAAACCAGCAGGAATAAGAAAAAATGTTTTATATAAAATATTCTTCATATGAAGGGGCACATTTAATGGCGCTTTGCACATTTTTCCATAATGGCCTTTTAAGGGTCAGATGAAGGGCAACGTCATTTCTTCAAATGGAAACACATATTGTTTATTTCATATTCCTATTCTACATCGAAAAATAATAATATTTCGTCTGAAACATTTTTTCCTAGCGTGCACGATTTTATTAAACAAATTGTGGTGAATATCCCAATATTTGTAATGACAAAAAATACTGAGTTTGATCTGAAATCATAAAAATCTAGTAAGCGGTGACAGGAATACGTGTATAGTACATTGAGCATAGCAGGTAGCGTTACAATTTTCTGTATTTTTTGTTACGATTAATAAATTATCTGATAAAATACGTACTGCTCATTGCCGCCTACTAGATGGAGATTCACAATACATGTTGTATGCCATGATGCAAGCTTCGCAACATTTATCATGGTATCGTTAAAAAATGGTAAGTTCGGTAAAAAAATGTTTTATACGAAATATTATTATTTTTCGATGTAGAATAAGAATATAAAATAAAAAATATGGATTTCCATTTGAAAAAATGAAGTTGCCCTTCATCTGACCCTTAAAGGGCCATTATGGAAAAATGTGCATAGCACCATTAAATGTGTCCCTTTATATGAAGAATATTTTATATAAAACATTTTTTCATATTCCTGCTGGTTTCCGTAATACAGTAATCGCTCCTTCGTTGTCCTGAATCATGGGCACGATCGTTGTCCAGTGCCTACCCACTCCACTACCTGTCAACGAGAGTATTAGGCCTGCGTGGATCTGGTCGCCAGATGTGTCCCAGGATTGTCTAGACTGTCTAGACCCGCGCAGAACGGAGAACAATAGGACAGGCATATGGCAAGGAAATAAGGAGTTTTTTAAAGCCAGACAGTTCACTGCTTTTGACTGCGAATGCTTTTCTTGTCATTTAACTAGCCGTTTCACTAAAGACGCAGTCATAAATCAAAAATAGTGTCCGGGGGCACGGTCGTTGTCCGCTCAAACCCCCGGCCTTTGGACAACGAAGGAGCTTTTACTGCAATTGACTGTCTCAAGATAAAAAGACCACCCTTGTATCTGAATTTAACGAAAACGAATAGAAAACCCGTGAACCACTGTCGAGAGTGACTACAACGTGAACACGCGGCTGAAACACAGACTGGTTACGTGTCAACGTACCGATCATACATACGTAATCTCTCTGCCGCAACTGAAGTATAACGTGCAGGAAACGGGAGAACAGACCTTACAAGTTACATGAATGTTTGGGAGTAAATTAAAATGAGTCATTGAATGCAAGTTTATATACGTAAAGTGGTGATAATTCTCACTGTCGGTGCAGTGCTGCACTCCAGCTGTGAACAAAGTGTTAGATACACCTTTTGCCAAGGTGCATGAAGTGACAAAGCACAAAGAGATAACTATAGACAATCCACGTTCATTGTGGTGTACTTAAACGTTCTACGAGACCTAATCTCTGCTCGACTTTTTACACAAGACGTTCTAATCCCTCTCTACGGTAATAGAAAAAAAAAAATCTCAAAAAAGCGAATATCTTTTTGTCTCTCGATCCTCGACGTTCTCCGCGCGACAATCGTCATTATGGTATAGCCGCGACCGCGCCAAGGATCGTCGTAACGTTTCGATTCGACGGAACATTATACTTATACATACTCGGAAAGAAAGGGGTCCCGGAAGTTGAACTTACCTTTATGAGAAAAGAAATTGTGATGAATATTGAAAAGATAAACATGCCACCAAGACCGTATAAGTGAAGTGTACGTCTTCCTGTTCTATCCATAAGCGGGATGGATACTAACGTCATACAAACCATAATGGCACCTATGCCAATGGTTGCAAACTTGGCACTCTCCTCTGTCAAACCAGAACTAGTGAACAAATTTGTCGAATAGTAAAACACCTGGAACATAAAGACATCACAGTTTCGGGAAGTTAAACAATGCCGAACTGCCGAACTCGACCGGCGCACAGTGGGCTGGATCGAGAAAGGCTATACCCGGGGGCTGCTCTTTACTTTACCGGACTCCAAATTTGAGCCGTTATTTTTGAAAGTGGAATAAGTCCACTTTTGGAAAAAAATGAGTTAATAGTAATTTTAGTAAGATATAGATATCCTCTTTTCATATTTATAATCATACATTCAATGGAGCACGGTTTCTTGATAAAGTAATCAAAAGAATTTCAGTTAATAATGTTATCGTAAAAATGTTTTTTTTGAAAGTGGAATAAGTCCATTTCTAATAATCATAGTTAAAACAACTTTATGTCAAAAACACTGCAGATTGCTCAACTTTAAACAAGCATAACTCCTGAACCATTGATCCTACAGCATCGAAACTTCGATTTGCATCCGCGCCGGGCCCAAATCTACTGGATTACATACCAAATATATCATAATTTATAGGAGAAAGGCACAAATTTTATGTCCGGTAAAGTAAAGAGCAGCCTTCTTATGTACAACAATGGGTATAAGGTTCTCTTTCATATTTTGCAACTTCAAATTTATTATTTAAACGGGCAGAGAGACTTGGTACGGGCCTAGCTACGAATGTCCCGTTAACTTTCGTTTGTTTCGAGGCACGCACACGATCATGTTCTGTCTCATCGGCACGATCGTGTGGACCAGGCTTGCCATATGCGCCGTCCGCCAGGCCCCTTACGTTTCCGTCCCTCGCCAAGATGCTCCGTAAAGCCCGCCTTCGCTTCTCCCACTCTTACTACTGCCGCTGCCGTGACTGAGTCGGTAGCATGCTTCACGCGGTACGCGGCAGCGGTAGTGGTAAGAGTGGGAGAAGCGAAGGCAGGCTTTACGGAGCATCTAGGCGAGGTACGGAAACGTAAGGGGCCTGGCGGACGGCGCATATGGCAAGCCTAGTGTGGACTATAGGGTAGACTCCTGTCTATATGCATAACTCCACACAATCAAAGTTTGCAAAAATTTTAACAACTTATGTCTCAATAACTATTTGTTTGTGACATGTTGTTCCTTTTCAACTTTATCTTTTCTGGAAGAGTGGAAGGTGTTGCAAAAACAAACTTTAACAACAATTTCCTTTGGTATAATCAATTTTGCGGCAAGTTTCTTTTACAAATGACCACCGATCCAGGGGTGTAGATTTCTTATTACAAATTCATTTAGAAAATTCATATCTCGACAAAATGTCACTCGATTTTCCAATCCGGACCACTGTGCGGCGCGACTTCAAGTCTTTTAACGCGTTCCGTGCCGCGAATTTTCATTGAAAAACGAACCACATGTGTTTGTTAAAATAATTCCTTAAAAATTTAATTTATTGCTTCGCTGTCTAGTGCATATTAAACGAACCATATGTGTTTGTTAAAAAGATTCCTTAAAAATTTAATTTATTGCTTTGTTGTCTAGTGCATATTAAACTCTACACTCTTGTCTTGATAATTATGGTTTTGTACCACTGAAAAATTATAAAGCATACGTCGAAAGCAAGTTTATTTAATCGAAAACTCGTAAAACTGTGGTGCGTATACGCCCCCCGCGGTCTGAACGGAAAGTTTCCAAAAATCGGTCCGGCACGGAACGTGTTGACGTACAGAGGGAATTTATAGCGCGGGCTACTTACAGCATTAATGCCTGAAAGCTGTTGGGAAAGTTGCATAACGACACCGATAACGAGCGGCGTTCTCAGCGTTGGACTACATATGAGCTCTGTCATTGATATTCTAGACTCGGCTTGTTGAGCCCGTTCTTCGGCTCTCATTTCCTCGATGTCTTCTTCCACTTCGTTACTCGCTCTCAACCTTCTCAGAGCTTTACGAGCTTCCTCCTCCCACTGTTTGGTAATGAGCAAATATCTGCGGAATAGCGTTCAAAATGAGAAACCACTCGGTGCACATTCACCACATAACAAAATCGTAGTACTGCCCGTCCGTCAGATGATCGCCTAGCAATATGTTTACGTTCTCATTATATCCTGACTGCCTTACCATCACTGTTGGCCGAAGACGATGACGAAGAATGACAGTAGTCGTATCGAGACCGAGTGAGATGGAACGATTACTTCCACAGACTTCATAGACTACGCCGATGCTGTGAAATCATACTATAGCAAAGTCCCAATCTAAGTCGATTCTGGGTTCTGTGCTGTGACATAGATCGGGACCAAATCCAGTAAATCCTCATTTACTGTCCAACTGTTCTGCACGAAGAGTGATCGTATAGGGACACTATTCTTTTATGACTGCGTCTACCGCGCCGAGATTTCAATAGAGAGCCGAACATAGAGAAGAACAGAATGAAATACGGATCGCGTGACCGAAGCGTGTCGCCGTCGCACAGTGGACCAGAAACCGATCTTTTTGGACAAAAATCTGCCGACAACTCAGTTTTCATCGATTCAATTGGAATTTTGTTTTAAATGTTCGTGAAGGACTATACTTTGATGACGTGCTGCGCGAGAATCGTTAACTGTCACAATCAAGAATCCTTATCTACAAAGCCCAATAAGTCCGATACTTCATCCGCCCATACCATAAAATGTCCCAGCTGAGTTGCCGACACTTCTTAACCCTAAACCCTATAAATGCGGCGATGCTTGATCTCGGCTCCGGTATATCGGTGTGAACACCACTACGTTGACACCATGAATCGAATGTCCAAACGTCTTAATTTTCATTATTTTTTTATGGGACATTCACTAACTTATTTCTGGCATTCTTCCGATTAAAATGACACCAAGCACGATATAATTTCAATTGTATTTAGCGGTCTAATCGGCGATGAAAGTTTCGGGCGCAAGGAAGGTACGCGTACAGTACGCGTCAGCGTTAGTGGGAAGAGTGGGGGAAGCAAAGGCGGGCTTCAGAGCACAGCTGGGCGAGGGGTGGAAGGGCAAGGGGCCTGGCGAGACTCGCAGATGGCAGCAACCCTGGGAAGGACAGCGAACACACGCGGGCCTTTGAACTGTGCCGGTGACGGCGACTGTCCGCGTCTCTTTCTTTCCCATACCCTGTCGTTCCTTGAGACCGAAACTTTCATCGTCGATTAAACCACTAAATACAGTTGAAATTATATCGTGTTTGGTCTTATTTTAATCAGAAAAATGCCAGAAATAAGTTAGCAAAGTCCCATAAAAAGAATATGTAATGAAAAATAAAGCATTATTAATTGGCATTACATTGCGAGAACACGCGGGCCTTTAAACTGTGGCGGCGACGGCAACACGCTTCGGCCACGCAATCCGTATTTCATTCTTTCCTTTGCTGTGTTCGGCTCTTTATTCAAGTCTCGGCGCGGTCAGCGCGGTAGACGCAGTTATAAAAAATAGTGTCCCTATACGATCACTCTCCGTGCAGAACACGGCTGTTGGGCAATAAATGAGGATTTATTGTATCTCAGACGGTCTCGGTATGGTCCGCTGTCGTTCTTCGTTACAGTATTTGGCCAGTAACAACAATGCGTGCGATTGTAGGGGCGCCAAGATAGAGTGAGACTATATTCTTTGCCTAACCATCATCTGACGGACGAACAGTACAGTAGACTTCTGTATAACCAGTAATGGGCAAAAAGCATTTCAAACTATATTCGTATGATAAATACATTATCAACTTGTAATTTATTATCACAATTATTATCATAGTTTATCATGATTTATGTCATTAGAAAATATTTCTTTTGAATACATACATCAGTTGACGAATACCTTGTGGCATTTTGTATTTAACCAGTTAACTGTGTTCGACGTGTATACTCGTCTTGTAAAATAAAAAATTACCATTGACTATAAAAACTCGAAATTTCAATAAAATGTACTCAAAAGCAAATCCACTTCGAAGATGTGTCGTCTCCTCAAGAAATGGAATCCGTAAGGAATCACGATATTGGTGTATGACCTGCGAAGTGCCACTTTCTGTAGTACCTTGTTTCGAAAAATACCACACTGAAATCGATTGAATTTCTTAAAATTATTTTTTTTCTTTAGTTTTTCTTGTTTATGAATTTTATTATTTTTCGACAATTTCTAAGTTTTTAATAGTGGTGTGCGAGATCCCGGGAAGTCCCGAAACTCGATGCTTGGGGCGAGATGGGAAGACGCGTATCGGATCGGGACGGGATTACGAAAATGTTCGGGTTTCCCGAGAATACTCGGGATCAGTGTAGCCAGACGGTGCGGCTCAAGCGGCTCGCAGGCCCCTTACGTCTCCGTCCCTCGCCAAGATGCATGCCTCCGCTATCCCCACTCTTACCACTACCGCTGGCGCGACCGAGTCGGTAGCATGCTACCGCTCTCATTCTAGCACTCGGTCGCGCCAGCGGTAGCGGTAAGAGTGGGGACAGCGGAGGCATGCATCTAGGCGAGGGACGGAGACGTAAGGGGCCTGCGAGCCGCTTGAGCCGCACCGTCTGGCTACACTGCTCGGGATTGCCGGGGGTGGTCAGGTTTCCCGTGAATCTTCGTGATTTCTGATACTGTTCGAATTCTTTTAATATTGTTTTTTAGTAGAGGCGTGCGAGACCGGACCGGCACGAGACCTTGATACTTTCGGGATTCCTGAGAATGTTCGGGTTTCCCGAAAATGTTCGGGATTTCTTAAAATGCTGGGATTCGTAAACGTATCTTGTTTTCTTGAATGTGACCATAGTTCTAGATTTATCTAAATAAAACATAAAGTTTTATTTAACTTGATAATTTATAACATTAATCGAAATTAATATACCAAAAATTAAGATGTACAATGACTCGGAAAATATTCGGACGCTCTTTTAAAAAAGACAATAACTTTTTTAATATTGTACTATACGATTTGACCTTTTTTTGGAAGCTAGAGCAATTAGTTTACTACAGGATGTGAAAAGAAATTTTTTCAAATATTGCAATTGGTCGGAATTGTAGAAAAAATACTGAATGTTGCAACTTTTTTATGTGGGCCTATATTGAAAATTTAAAAAATACGTTTTGTAGATCTGTGTGACGCGTGACTTATCTTTACACGTTGTTTCGAAAAACGAAATTATATAGAGAACTCTTGTAGCATAGATTAAAGACTAAAAAACAATATTAAAAGACTTCGTACAGTATCAGATATCCCGAAAAAATTTACGGGGACCCCGAACATTTGCGGAATCCTGTCCCGACCTGATACGCGTCTTCCCATCCCGTCCCAAGGTTTCGGGAATTCCCGGGATCTCGCACACTTCTATATTTTAGTAAGAAATCCCGAATATTTTCGGGAAACCCGAACATTCTCAAGAATTCCGAAAGTTTCAAGATCCTGTCCCGACCCGGTCTCGCACACCACTAGTTTTTGATAACAATAACCTTTTCAAAAATGAATGGTTAATTTTTATCAAATAAAAATGTAATCCTTCCTCGTTTTACGTAAAATTAATAATTCTACCATTTGCCCTGCGTTCGACGCGTATTCTCGCCATTGCTTGATTTTAATTCCGCACTCTGTGTAGGATTTTTAAAACTAAATTCCGCAGTTAAGAGGTTAATCATGTTATGGGATGTGAAATACTT
The DNA here is from genome assembly GCA_963966675.1 of Lasioglossum calceatum. Lineage (NCBI taxonomy): Eukaryota > Metazoa > Arthropoda > Insecta > Hymenoptera > Halictidae > Lasioglossum > Lasioglossum calceatum. The sequence continues at coordinate 5,539,792 of OZ016542.1, forward strand.
CTGTAATTTGTATTTCAGAGCTTATCGAATACCGAATTTCTCTAGCAGCAATATTTCAAGAATTTGGCATACTATCGTATTCGGTATTCGATAAGCTCTTAAATACAAATTACTAAACTGCGATTTTATGCATTTATAACAAAAATGGACTGGTCAAATATAAAACCATAAATACATTAGTAGAATTGGATGATGTTATATTATTTTCGACTTGCTTTTTAGCAAATTAGCAATTAAAAGAGGAAATGCATATTTATTTAACTTCTGTTTCTTACAATTGACTTGGATCATTTTTATTTTGCATAAAGATCCGCAGTCTACAAATTACAAAAGTAATTCACATTCCATAACATGAGTAAATACAAGATGACAAAGTACTCGTCAACTGATTTATGTATTGAATAGGAGTATTCGATTTACTGTCGCATAAAACATATGTTTACAGTCTTTTTAAAGAGTTTTGCAATTGCGTTGTACAAGAGTTTACTGTAAACTCGAATTTAATTAAGTGGTTGCACATGAAACATCCGATTTTGAACAACACTGTTAAACAAACGTAGCTTTTTTCTGAATGAATCTAATTGATGACCAAGGAAGATTTATTTGTCAAAAAAACTTACGTGTAGTATGTTTTACGTTTTGTATTATTTTTTTATCAAGAATGTCTATTTTTCTTTAAATTCCTCTTTCATTAAAAAAACCGACATATTCGGGGAATCCTGGCAACTAGATTTGATATTTTTCGATACTTCTTGTAGAAGTTGCCAAAGATGTCCCTTTAGAAAAGTAAATTCCGAGCATTGCCGTACACTGGGTGTATAAACTATACAAGAACATTATGGACATAAGAAATTGTTGAAATCTGTTTAGAAATATTATTCAACTAGTTAATATTCGAAATACAGGTTTTGCATTCCAAATTCAACCTTTTGCAAATCAATTTCAACCTTTTAAAGGTTTTGCACTCCAAATTCACCCTTTCGCAAATCAATTTCAATCTTTTACAAATACAGTATTTTTAAGTAAGAGTTTGAAAAAAAAATCAAATCAACCGTGAATTAATTGTTAAGAAATTCAATTTTTTATTTATTGCAAAGATGTACAAATCAAATACTCATTTAAAAGTAATTACAACTTTGTAATGCATGAAAACTGTGTGTTGATATGTACATATATTGATTCTAGTCATTTTCTGGTTAATAAATTATTGGAAATGAAAGTACATAATAATGTGTATGTATTTATTGAAACGTATTGAGTATTGACTCTTCTATGTTTCCCTCGCAGTAATGACACCGTTCACGTGTGTCCAAATAAATATATAATTTAATCTAACTAAATACATATAATAAATTTTAAATATTCTTAAAATGGGTGAAATTGATTTGCGAAAGGGTGAATTTGGAGTGCAAAACCTATAATAACGATGGATCATTTCAAAAATTATCGGTATATTTGATTTTTCCAAAAATCAGCAAGTGATTCCAAACTTTCGCCCGGTAGTGTAGGTACATATTTATTCAGCTTTGTATCTGTACAATAAACCTGTATACTAGTTTAATAGTATTTCTTGACCAAAACTCCCATAAACACTAGACAACATTACCATTCGAAAATCGGACATTTGATATGCGACAACCTAGTACGCAACAATAAGAACTTGTGGGTACCGTAGTCCCTCGATAATTGCCCTGAAGCCGGGTCCGTTAAAGAGCAAGTAACGAGGCACACACTAGAGGTTATTTCTCCGATAAGAAATGTCGAAGTGTATACTTGAAGAGATTGTTTTGAATAAGGGTAAAGAAACGTTGAGATAATCAATTCGGCTGCTCGTCAGCGCATGATTCGCCTGGCACAGATATCCACGGTTGTTTAGCAAGGATCGCAATACGTAGACTAAACGCACGTGCAAGGAAAGCTTGTGGATCAATATCGATGCGGCGAATAAGATCAGATACCGAGGGACTACAGTATAGATGTGTATCATTGATTAGAGATGCTACGCTGGTGTTTCTACCTTGGTGATTCAGGGCAAACTGGAAGCAGCAATAACTGTAGAATCGCAGGGCAGATAGCTAGCCCTAAGAGAACTGGCCAACCGTCATTTGTTCCAAGGATTTGCTCGATGCCCAGCACCTGGGAGACCAGGAGACCCACCGTAACAGCGAGCTGGTTCACCGTGCCTAGGCCGCCTCTCAGGTTCAGTGGTGCTATCTCCGATATGTACATGGGAACCAATGAGGTGTTTAAGCCACAATTGACACCGATGATGAACCGTCCAAAGAACAAGATTTCGTATGAGTGAGCAATCTTTGTACAACCCATCAGGCACGCCCCCACGATGCCCAGCACGTTGTTTAGCAGTAAGCCCCCCTTTCTGTGAGCGAACGTCAAACAAACAAAAAAACATGAACGATGTAAAATCGTTGATTCATAGACAATTGTTACCTGCCAGTTTCACACACGCACGGTTTTTCATGACGCAGGATTGTGTAATATTGTACAGTACAACAAGTCTGGCATATGCAACAGGGTTAGCGGATTACCGGCAAACGATTCTAGATTCTATTCAGAGTGTCGTACAAACCTGCCAAATCTGTTGGCAATTATTCCACCGCTAAAACCACCTAGCATACCACCGATCGCAAATATGCTTACGGCCACCGAGTACAATTTCTTCACGAAGTCGTCCGAAATGTCCTCCCCATACCGATCCTTGTACACGTCTTTCATGAAATTTTCTATGTTCTGAAACAGGTTCGAGGGTGTCTCTTCGATTAAACATGATTAGATACGGTTGTTTGGAATATCTTTCTGTAGGGAAAAGTTGCCAAATCATCTGTAGCCTCTTGCCGGGGTAAACTTTACTTTAACGGACTCAGGATTAGTACCTTTCTCCTACGTATAATGATGTATTTGGTATGTAATCCAGTAGATTTGTACCCGGCGCGGATGCAGATCGAAGCTTCGAACCTCTAGGATCAATAGTTGAGGAGTTATGGTTGCTTAAAGTTGAGCATATTTCCAGTTTCTTGACAGGTAAGGGCGCCGCCATATTGGTTTGTAGTGACGACCGCGAGCCGCTTACCTTGCCGTCCCCCCCTCGATCTAATCCTAACCAACTCAGTAAGCGGCGTGCGACTACAAAGTACAAACCAATATGGCGGCGCCCTTACCTGTCAAGAAACTGGAAATATGCGCAACTTTAAACGACCATAACTCCTCAACTATTGATCCTAGAGGTTCGAAACTTCGATCTGCATCCGCGCCGGGTACAAATCTACTGGATTACATACCAAATACATCATAATTCGTAGGAGAAAGGCATAAATTTTGAGTCCGGTATAGTAAAGACCAGCCCCTTGCCGTATTTTAACGAGTCAGGCTCGTCATGAAGATGGAATATATTAGAACATGTTGCCACTCTATCGTTTCAATTATTATACCTTTTCCAAGAAACAAATCATTCATTGACTACTACAAATTTTTTAAATGGTATGATATTGGCAACTTTTCCCTAAATAAAGAGTTTGATATTCTAAACTTCACTTTTCTCTGTATTCAGAGGCAAATAAAATTAGCTATTAAACGTTCATCTCTAATTATTATTATACTCTTATAAAAATTCATTCAACATCAGCAGTTGATCCATATTATATGCAATTTAATTCAGAGAATTCAGAAATTTATTTGGATCGCTCATAACTAGACTGTGGATATTATGCAATTATGGCAAAAATGGTTAGGTACAATTTAAAATAGAATAAAGATTAAAAGAATTTAGAAACACGAATTTACTATCTTGTACGTATTAAAATTATTAAGGGATGAAAGAATTTCTTACGATTCCCCTTCTTCTTAAAATTAATGCACAAAATGTTTATTTTGCGTAAAGATCCGCAGTCTACTGATTACATTTCTGTTGAAAATTCTGATTATAATTCTGTTGACAAATTGTTCACAGAACAAGCGTCACCTTAATCTTCACTAATGCGCGCATTGTAAAATCTGCGTTTTGGAGAACGTACCACTTCCGGCGCGTTAATGACTCCGGTGTTGTATCCAAACTGCAACATTCCTAAAACCGCTGCCAGTATTGCATACGACAGGAAAAGTGTCAGTCCCTGAAAATACCATCAACATTGTTTAATACATAACCTTGTAAAAGAATGGGAACTTGCAAAACGATGCCAATTCTCACGAAAACATAGTAAAACAATCGCAGCCTCAAATAAAATAATTCGAATGGTAAAAATCATAAAGATGAAGGGATAAATAAAAGAACACCAGAGAATGTTAGACTGGTTTATTACAAAATATTCGTCAACATAACTATAAAAAGCATACGCTACAATGAACAAAAGAATGATAATTATGAAATGAAACGGGGAACAGCATAACGAAACAAATACAATTACGATGTAGGACGTAGGATGATGATGATGATGATAAAATCGTACAAACAAGCAGCCATCAAAAGCGGTATCATACGTTCTCGGTACAAAATAAAAAGAACACACCAATAAATAAGCATTCTCGTTCGAGATACAAGGATCACCTGTTGCAAAAGTCTAAGTTTCCGCCGATGAGAGTGTTCTTCTAGTCGATCCACATATTCTCGTAACTCTTCTATCTCTTCTTTCACCTGCTGTACTGTATCGAGTTCGTGCTGCGTTGGATTAGGAAATTATAGTTTACAGACAGGAAGACACTTTTCAACGAAATAACTGAACGGTATAGCGAAACGTAAAGAAATTGGAATAAGCGTTTCGGAAACTGTTCGTCGAGACGGTCGAACGGCATTTTTCGTTCCGTCACGCGCAACGGGTGTTCCAAAAGTTTTGAGAATAATCTAACAGCATTTATCTCTACTTTCTTCGAAAATATAATAATACAAAACAATAGATTTGAATTGAACGCGATGAAATTAACAAGATTCGAAAATAATAGGTACCACTTCCCATGATTCATCCTGTAGTGTAAAACCTTTGTGAAAACAATGATCGTTTAAATTATTTTGTTTTACTTGTTTAAAGATATACACCACCGCTCACGGAAGTTTGGCCAAGAGAGAAAATTTTAAAATATAATCATTTGAAACGTTTCGCTCGCTTCAAGAAAGTTTATATTATTACGTAGTAATCTTAAATAACCATTCTACATAACCAATGAGGATTTTTCGAAAAAACATTACAATAAACATTATTACCGTATTACATTACAAATTTCCTTCCTGTAGCCTACGATTGACCGTATTCACGGAAATTGGATGTTACCGTTCACGATTAAATTCACTCGCAATTTCAGGTGCTGTTTTTCTGCGATTTCGTTTACTTGTCGATCGAAGATATCGATTCTCTGCTGGTGTAGTTATTCTCGACGGGCCTGGACGCGTACAATCTTCTAATTCCTCTAATCGACTGTCGACGTCCATAAACGCATTTAGGAATTTCCTTTCGTAAAACGTTAATTGTAATGTTTCTTACAACTGTTTGTAGAAAGGTTATTTAAGATTACTATGGGCTGCTCTTTACTTTACCGGACTCAAAATTCAAAAATTCAAAATAATCCAGTAGATTTGTGCCCGGGGCGACTGTAGATCGAAGTTTCGATCCTGTAGGATCAATGGTTCAGGAGTTATGCTTGCTTCAAGTTGTGCATTTTTCAATGTTTTTGTCAGGTAAGGGCGCCGCCGTATTGGTTTGTGGTGTCGCGCGCCGCTTACCGAACAGAGCCGCTAGGTGGTAGTTGGTTGGTGATTACTACAGACGACGGTCGTCACTGCAAACCAATATGGCGGCGCACTTGTCTGTAAAAAACACTGCAGATTGCTCAACTTTAAGCAAGCATAACTCCTGAACCATTGATCCTACAGGATCAAAACTTCGATCTGCAGTCGCCCCGGGTACAAATCTACTGGTTTACATACCAAATACATAATAATTTATAGGACAAAGGCACAAATTTTGAGTCTGGCAAAGTAAAGTTTACCCTTACTGTGTAATAATATAAATTTTCTTGAAGCGAGCGAAACATTTCAAATAATTATATTTTAAAATTTTCTCTGTTGGCCAAACTTCAGTGAGCGGTAGTGCATATGTGTAGAAATTGCTTCGTTTCATATTTTGTTCAAACTAAACAAGATGAAATCATAAACCGAAGAAGGCTTCTAATACGAAGTAGAAAACTGAATGTGAAAATTGATTATATTCTTCTTTGTTTATGGGGAACATAAAAAATCTTGATGCGTGGGAAGCACTCAAAATGAAACAATTGGGTGTTCAAAAAACCGAAGCATATTTCGGCTATTTAAAATTATCGGGACGGACAGCTGTAGACATACAAGCTTTAGCAAATACCTGTGGAAAAAGAAGAATTTTATATTACTGAGTAGCTCGAGATTTGATTCTAAACAAAGGTACATCAACTTAATCCTACGGCCATTCCGCTTCCAATATGGCGGCGTTAAGAAAAGTTTTAGTATGAGCGGGTACCATTTTATTTTTGGTGTCATCAAGGAAGAATTGGGAAAATTTTGGTCTTAGAAGCTCGAAGATATAATGATTCTTTTTAAACGATTCAAGTAATAATACGTTCATATATTTCTTCATTCGAAGACGAGGTAAAAAAATTGAAAGAGAAGTATCATGCAAATTGGACACTTATTGTAACATTAACTTATGCATTTCTTGGTTTCTAAAGAAGGGTAGGAAGAGTTTAAAACGTTTCACTTAAAAATATAGTGAACTTCGAAATTACTATTCCGATTCGATTATTTAAACTTTCAATCAGTACTACTGCAGGTCAAATATTCTCCTACAAACAAATGGAACTTTCAGAAAATAAAAGAAATTCTTTTCCGGAATTCGAAAAATTCAATAACCAGATAAACACGCTAAATTATGAAACCAAACAAAGATTCAATACACTTTTTCAAGAGCAGATACAGTAGAAAATGAATTATGTAGGTTTTCTTATTAATCCTCAACAAAAACCAGACTTTAAAAGTCAGAATTTGCATGAACACCCACGGTCTCGTAATAACTACTCTTACATTTATGAATTTATGCGTCAAAAGCAACAAGAACAGCGACTTTCAACAAGTTGCCTTTCTCGTTTGTAGTCAGATAAAATCCTTAACAGAATAGCCAACTTCCAACTTCGTACCAGTTACCAAAAACGGTGGCCGGAAGTTCGAAATTAGCATAAAGGTCCGCACGATCTTGTAACGAATGAGCTCAGAAGGATGCTTTTTGCTTTATGGTTCTCAAAACCGTTGGAACGACCTGTCTGAGCGGTATGTCCGATTCTACTGGTGCGGGAATAGGAGCCGGAAGATTAGGGTCGTACGAGAACTCGAACATGTCGGCTTGGATCGGACCGAGAAGGTTTCTGGGGATCGGGACGGATTCCAAACAGATTTTCAGATTCTTTTCGACAATTTTTATTATATTGGGATTCCTAAACATATCGAGGACTCTCGAAAGAAGGTCACTGATGATTTTCAAGTGGCACCATATATTTTTAACTTCATTTCGTTGTAGTTAATGTCAAAACGAGTTCAATGATGTGGCACACTATGACCTTTTTTCATATGATCTTGAACTAGAAAATTGTCGGTGTTGTTCCAGTAGCCAGTTAAGGCTAGTAGTATTAATCTAACTATTTTCTACATGTTTTAATTTGAGGACACGAGCTTGGACGCCAGGAATGAGCTGACCATTGTGCTCTGTCAAATATAGGGTAAAGTGCCCAAATATGGTATAGTCGCCTATTATGACACTACCTTATATCTTGTAAAGAAGAAGTCGCACTCTAGTGAGAAAATCCTCAAACAATAGTTTACCATGTTTATGCAAATGACACACAACAAAAAAAAATATTTTTCCCAAGCTGTATTAATTTTTGAACTAACTTGACCCCAGAATCTTATAGGGAGGAAATGCATCTACAACTGGTAATCTTTTGGACGAAAAAGAGCATTCTAAAATAATCAAAAAATGACATCAACAAAAAGTGGTTCATATTTGAGCACTTTACCCTATAGAAGTTTGTTAAGGGTAGCAGTAGTATTGGTTTTTATTGTTTTCCCTTCGGGATCTACTTCAGAATGCTAATTAAAATAACATCATGCACACAAATCTAACGTAAAATAATATAAATAATTTGTGAATATAACAAGAGCTATAAAATCCATTATATCTCAAATATGCGATTAAATAGGATTATATTATGAAGAGAAATAAATTTTCAAAAATAAAAAATTTGTTTTGGAATGTAATATACATTTTAATTATTTCCCTCGCGGGTCTTGATTACTGTATCTCTTATATTTAAGCAATTTATTTTTAAATAGGGCACATTTGCCCTACTCGTATTGTGTCCAATAAGATCAACGTTAACTGTCAAGAAGTGGGTAAACGAAACTTAATACGTTAGGGATTGGATCTAGCCATGGCTTTTATCTTTAAGCAAAGAACAAGCGTGGAACAGGAATGGACTGAGCCCCCTGGAAAAGGGCCCTGACTGCCTCAAGGGCATTAGGGAGAGAGGAAAGGGCTCTCAGTTCCAGACATGCGGTTTTTTTTAGTAGGTATTGGGGACACCGAACACCTGTGTCCTCCGAGTCCCACACTACCCCTTCTGGGGTGTGTGTAAAAGTATTTTTTCCGCGCGTCTTTAAACCCCCAAAAAAGCCATGGCTTCTATCAAATCGTCAGAAGCATCCTCCGCAGGGCGGGGGTGAAAGCTAGTTTTATCCACGGACCTAAGGACTGCGCATAACCCTAGGGGGGGGGGGTGGTTCGAAAGACGGAAGGGGTATTAACTTGTCGGCCATCTTGGATGGCAGCACTGTGGTGCGCTCTATAGGCGACTTTAAATAATATCGTTTATATTAAACGATATTAACTATTAAATAATAGTATCTGGTCGGTGGTTGAAGCTATTACTGATCCATGCCACAGATTTAATAACAGTAAAGTGGGTTCTGTTTCCTGCTAAAGATGATGTAGGCTCTGTTCCATGCTAAAGATGTTGTACAGACGCTGACAGACGCTACATTAGTATTTAAAGTCGCCTATAGAGCGCACCACAATGCTGCCATCAAAGATGGCCGCAGTCAACCATCCCTCCCCGCTCGCGGGACACCCCCTCTCACCCACAAATCTACTTTACACTCAGTCCTTAGGTCCGTGGTTTTATCGCGGCGATTGAATCTCTGACATGTTCAGGAATCCCAAAATATTCGAGGATCCGAACAGTGCTTCGATTGAGCCCAACTTTTCTCGCGGCGATTTCAGCCTCAGTAACGTAAGCTTCTCGATAAAATGGGGTTCCTTGAGCATCCCGCGGAATTTAAAAAAATTGATATGATTTGATTTGGAAACATGAATGTATAACAAGTGTATTTGTGTATATTCTGTAACCCGTAGGACACGTCCTGGAGTCTTTATGTCCGGTAAGATTATATCGGTACATTCCCGCCAATATAACTGCCTCAGGGCTCTGGCCGCTCTGCTACCCAATAGTAGATACGTTACTGTTTTCCTTGGGCACAATCAAAGCACTGGATCCGAACCGTCTTGAACCCAACAGCTTCCCGACCCATCCTAGGAATCGGTTAGCGGACATCTTCGAGTTCTCGTGGGTCTCCGGGGAAGATCGTTGAGCGAGCAAGGCGGCTGGGGAGAGTTTGGCCGTAGATCGACAATACCTTGATCGCGACCATGTCCCGTTTGACCTCGCTGACCTCGCTCTGACAAGACTCTACGCTCTTGGTGAGCTCCTGCAGCTGTGTGCGGATCTCGCATAGGGCGACGGTCGTCTCCAGCTGGCGGTCACCCCGCTGCAGCTCGTCCAGCTTGGCACTCAAGTTCATACTCATAACGCTGACCTGTTTCTGCAGACTGCCCACACACATATACCCTAACGTGAATCACGCTGGCTCGCCCCGCGTAAGCAAGATTCGACATTGTCGAGCACATTGACAGACACTAGACACGATCAAGGCTAGAACTATAATGCCTATGTGGAGTATATCCCTAAACAGAAGACCAACTAAATATCGCGCGCGAAACTGCCGAGCCTTCACGGTTAGCCTCGTCTTTATACTGCACGCACACACAGATACACGCGTGAAACAACATACACATACACAGTGCCGTGTGTATAATCTCTGCCGCTGTATATTTTTTTTTCTCTACTTTTCTTTCCTATTTATTAGGCGCTCGTTTGTATTCTCCGTTTGTCACGTGCAAGGATACAAAGCTCTAGCCGGTAGAACGAAAAAGATCTCTGCTATACTATAGAACAACTGAACGGGTGCAACGTGTGTTGTCGCACACCTTTTCTCGCCGATGATGCTTTGAAAAATCGTTAGCGAGCCAGCGGTAGCTCGGCAGCTAAGAAAGCGGTCGGGTATTACACGATTATAGCATGTTAACAGAGAGAAAGATATATACAGGGTGTCCCGGGTTTTGAAGGACAAACTTGCGGAGCATATCCTACAAGTGGAAATAAGAAAAAAATGTTATTTCAAGTTTGCTCGGAAACGCTTTATTACAAAGTTATAAACAAATAAAGTTAGAATTGATGACGGTGGATTTTACTTTACTGAACATTGAAAGATCGGGCGAAGTTTCCGTTTACGTCCAACCTCAGAATTGGATGGAATTTTGGAAATAGGTTCTTTTTTGACTAAAATGATGATTGTCAGAAGGATTTTTGGCGACTAGAAAACAAATTTTTTGCCATTTCAATGTCACTCCCTTCCTTACCGACTAACCGACTCTCTCTTTTGTATGTAAAAATATAACTATATAATTAAAATAAAATAAAATAATAAATAAAATCACGAATAAAATAATAGTTAGGTTGTTTTTGTAGAAACAGTTGACGAGCTGTCGCATCATGTTGACGCATACGAACAGCACGGACATAAGATAAGAGAGTCGGTAGGTCTGTAAAGTAGAAAGTGACATTGAAATGGCATAAAATTTTTTTCGAGTCGCCAAAAATCCTTCTGACAATCATCATTTTAGTCAAAAAAGAACCTATTCCCAAAATTTCATCCAATTCTGAGGTTGGACGTAAACGGAAATAGTCAAAGATCGAACGTGTTTCTTCTAGTTATGGGGAACTTTAAAAGATAGAGTTTACAGCGCAGAAGTTACTTCGTGTGAAGAATTAAAGCAACGGATTAATACCTCCGTTGCTGAAATGCAACAAGATATGGGAAAGATGTATTCTGTAATAAGCTCCATAAAAAATCGATGTCAAGCTTGTATTTGCACCCAAGGACGACATTTTCAAATAATCCGATAAACACGTTCGACCTTTCAATGTTCAGTAAAGTAAAACCCACCCTCATCAATTCTAACTTTATTTGCTTATAACTTTGTAATTAAAGCATTTCTGAGCACAAACTTCAAATGACATTTTTTTTTATTTCCACTTACATGTGGGATATGCTCCCCAAGAGTGACCATTAAAACCCGGGACACCCTGTATACACACACATATATATATTTGGTGAAGCAAAAAGTTCTGAGCGTTTTTCGCTTTGTTTCAACGATGAAAAACGCTCAGAACTTTTTACTTCATCTAATATATGTATGTATATACATATTTGCATATACAGGGTGGTCCATTTATCTTGAGACAGTCAATTATTACGGAAACCAGCAGGAATATGAAAAAATGCTTTATATAAAATATTCTTCATATGAAGGGGCACATTTAATGGCGCTGTGCACATTTTTCCATAATGGCCCTTTAAGGGTCAGATGAAGGGCAACTTCATTTTTTCTAATGGAAACCCATATTTTTTATTTCATATTCTTATTCTACATCGAAAAATAATAATATTTCGTATAGAACATTGTTTCCTAGCGTGCACGGTTTCATTAAACAAATTGTGGTGAATATCCCAATATTTGTAATGACAAAAAATACTGAGTTTGATCCGAAGTCATAAAAATCTAGTAAGATACATAAAAAACAAATTTTATCAAGATGTCCCCACAACCCGCGAAACTATGCGAGAACGCATACGTGATGTGTGCGATTCGATTCCAATTGAAATGCTTGTGCGCGCGCATGACTCCTTTAGAAGAAGGATTGAAAAATGTGTCGATATGGAAGGACATAATTTTGAACATTTGTTACATTAATTGCTCACAATTTTCTGTACTTTTTGTTACGATTAATAAATTATCTGATAAAGTACGTACTTCTTATCGCCGCCTACTAGATGAAGATTCACAATACATATGTTGTATGCCATTATGCAAGCTTGGCAACATTTATCACGGTATCGTTAAAATATGGTAAGTTCGGGAAAAAAATGTTTTATACGAAATATTATTATTTTTCAATGTAGAATAAGAATATAAAATAAAAAATATGGATTTCCATTTGAAAAAATGAAGTTGCCCTACAACTAACCCTTAAAGGGCCATTATAGAAAAATGTGCATGGCGCCATTGAATGTGCCCCTTCATATGAAGAATATTTTATATAAAACATTTTTTCATATTCCTGCTGGTTTCCGTAATAATTTACTGTTTCAAGATAAATTGAACCACCCTGTATATCGGGCACAAATATACGTACTATATACTATACGTATGTATATATATATATCACGATCCGTCTATGTAATAATGAATATATAGAGAGTAATAATATCGAATCGAAAAAATATAGCACAATGTACAAACGCCACTAAAAGCAGGTCTAAAACTGTGTGTGGGTGAGTGTTAGGGTGAAAACTACGGTGATATATTCATATATATCTAAATATATACATGTATATATATACGTAAATATATATACATATACATAAATATATATTTATACACACACATTAAACATAGTTGTCAGAGCTGTGCACATTAGATGGAAGTTTGTGAAGGTGAGAGATGAGAACTAGTCCCCGCGTTTATAACAGGTGTAGGTACCGGTTCCGGAGAATGATCGCGATTCTAGAATCGTCGCGAAACATATAGCAAATACGGCCACCCCAAGTCCTCGATTTTTCGTACGAATCGCGACATATACTACGTACACACCAACACGTATTATATGTATACAATACTGTTTCTCTATTCCCCGTAAATCGGTCGCGAGAGCTTCGGCTCACGCGAAGCCTAATCTACGAAACACGATGCGGGAATGTGCAAGTGGGTTGAAAGACAAATGATCCAATGCTCGGTATAGATCGTAAACGTTGCATGTGGACAATAAATAAGTAATGGGAACGATCAGGAATCTCTCGATCGAGGGAGATTTAGCAAACTTATCGATCGATGTGCACAGCCAAGCAAAAGAGGGTGATTTTAATCAACGGTCGAAACGAATGAACAGAGAGGACCAAAACCGAACGAAAGAGACAGAACACGAAATGAGAAAGAAAGAGAGCTGGAGAGAGAAATAGATAGAGCGGAGAGAGGAGGAGAGACAGAGACGAGAACGGGGAGAATCACGCAAGGCACGAGTGACGGTGTGAATAGTGAAAAATGAATGAACACATGAACCGTAAGAGAGAAGAGAAAGAGACAGAATGACCCGAATGAAATACTACCCCTGGCATCAGATATTCGATCAAAATCGCTAGCTTGATTGTACGAGCATATTAAATATGAATAATTATACGTGAACGCACGCGAATAATTATAAATTTTATCAAATATGAAAAGAACACATTGTCCTCCTTTATGTGGAAGCTATAAAAATATTGAAGTAGTATAGCAAAGCAATAGAACACTTTTTAATATTTCTGATGATCAAAATCGGCGTCTAGTTTGCTCATTCTCTCTATGAGAATTATTTATTTTCTTTATATACGACAAGTTTTATCATCGAACTTGCCTTTGTCGTTGATGGAAATATGGATAATTGATCGAACGATGGACACTTGATTTGTTTGATCGAATAATTTTTGCCAGGGGTAGTATTCGAATAATTCTGGAAGGAAGAGAAGAGAGAGAGAGAAAGAGGGGATGGCGAACGAAGGGTGTAGCACATGAAATGAACGGGGTTGAAAGAAAGTCAATGAGAAAGAAAGTGTGAATAGACAGACAGAGAGATAGAGATAGAGAGAGAAAGAAAGAGCAGTGATGATGTTGCCATGTACCTGGGAGGTAGGGAGACCATGGCTGTGTTCCGAAACTACAGTAGCCTCTATGCCTCCCCACTCACTCCTCTTGATTCAGTATTTCGTCTTATTCTCACAGATCTATTTGTTCTTTGCTTTGTTCACGACATATGTACGTACGTTGGATTATCCACCAAATCCAATCAATTGACTCTGAACGATTGCACAGCTTGTTGTCAAGTGGGTCCACAACCAAAGGTGGAGGGGTAACGTGTGGCGGGGGGTTTAAAGGCCGACGACGCCCGCCCCTGCCTCTTATCTCACTCACTCTGTAAAACTTTACCTAGTTTGGAAACACAGTCGTGGTTCAGTCAAGATCAATGTGACACAAATGGTATAGTCGCTCGAATTAGTGTCACGTGACGTCCGATTCTTCTAAAGGACAGGCTCGTCACGTGCAGAGAGACGAATTGTTTTCTTTTTCTTTTTTTTTTTAAATAATTTCATCATCTTATCTTTTTAATATAAATTTTCAATTTTTTCAAGAAATTTCTTTTCCCGCTTAGGGTTCTCACGCATCGCTTATGCGACGCGCCGCCAGCTTACTCACCCCTGCCTAGTCGCCCGCGTCCACAAGCGAGCTTGCAATTTGAATGGGACCATCACTTTTTCGTTTACTAGTTTTTAGTCGTTTCTGGTTATTTTTTTTTTGTTCATATTTCTCTTTGATTGATTTTGTATATATATATATTTTTTTAATATATGCGACAAACGAACGGTTTGGCAAAATAATTGACAAAAATCAGCATGATCTCATGAAGTGAGTATAATAACAGACACGCACACAAATAAGCGACAACGACGAGCACATCGAACAACGAGTGTATATCGATCGGTAACCAATGCCAAGGAACTGTTCTGCTATTTCGGCGGAGCCAACGTTATCGCGCGAGCTCCATCTCCGATAATACTCGATGATCTTTGTGCGGTCGCCGGTTGATTCCATTATTACGGTGGTGCTTCTCTCTCTCGCGCGCGCACACACACACGTGTAAGACAACGAGATCGTGAATTGCATTTCAACTCCGGTGCGTGATTCGCAAACTGGGTAGAGAACAAGGATCGTTCCGCGGTTTCCTTTTGTCCCGTCTTCGATATTCTCCGTTATCGTTCAACGGCGCGCGACGTTGCCCGCTTATTTGTGTACCCGACTTCGAAAGAACGTGACATGACATCGAATGGAATGAGCAATCAGTGGTAAGCCTGCGAGCGCCGCAGCCAAAAATATAGAGAGAGATTCATGGAAAAATCTGTTAATGTTAGGTATGTAAAATGGCGACATATCGGAAACAACGTATTCCCGCCGGGTGTCTCGATAGTAACTGTTATGACCGAGGGGTGTGTCGGTATATGTACAAAGAATAGGACTAGAGCGAGTGTGATTTATATATGTATAAATGATAAATGTCACGGCACAAAGCCTTGCAGTTGCATTCTCTGATACATATAAAAATAGTCTAGAATAGAAAATAATAAGCGGGGAAAAGAAACACGTCTGTCTTGTTGTTTATTTTCTTTTTTGTTTTTCGCTTTCGGTCCGTTATCTTTCTTTTCTTCTCGAAGCGAAAACTTCTTTAGGCCGGGACAGTGAACGAGTCCGATCCGTCACGCTCCGAAGTGAAACGTTACCCGGGTAAACTCGGGGGAGCCGAGTTTAGCCGAGTTTAGCCGAGTTTAGCCGAGTTTAGCCGAGCGAGCGAGAAACAGACAGGTGTGCGATCGCCATAGAAGTTTTCACTTCGCTCGTGCGGTCTTACGCGCACAGTATTGGTCTGTTCTTTTTTGTATTCTTGTTTTTTGTACGTTGATATTTGCGAACCGAATGAAACGGAGGCACCGCCACTTAGGCCGGGAATTACCTGGATGCGGTTCCGAGAGACAAGCACTGACTGTCAAAGGCCGCTGTCATTCCAATGAGCAATGGTTCGTGGTGACAGAAAGGTTCGTTTGGATAGTTAATTCTTGTCTACGAGAGAGTTTTGTCGGTCGATAAAGCAAGTGCTATCGATTCGGGGTACTTCAGGGCGAATAATAGAGAGCGAGAAGTGTTCTCTTAATTGGTATGCAAGCCTTAAGAGCTTATACACGCTGTTCTACTGTACTGCCGGTGGCACTAAGCTAAGTTACTTCGATGAGAGACTTCAAAAGGTTTACGATAATTCCAAAGAACTTCAAACTCGAGTGAAAAGCTACGGTCGGCGCGTCTCACAATAGACGAAAGAGGAATGCTAAATGTAACTTTCTACGTTCAAAATCGCTTTGGAAACAGAGCAGAGTACAGAGTTTCTATGTAGAAGAGCCTAAGAGAGAGATCACTACGGAATATTAATACAGGATCCTAAGAATAGGCACTAAACTATTAAATCAAAATGTAAACGTTTCAATCAGCCGAGATCATAGTTCACGCTCGATGACCTTTCCAATTTTATTCGATACCGTCCGTTAGAAATCGCGACGGTAAAAATAAAGTCCACCACGATACGGTGCATGGCAGTGTCTCGCTGCATCGCTATCGATCACATTTCGTGCTTTTCATTTAGATGTCGTTGATGCTAATTTCTTCCTCACCTTCTTGGTTATTATTAGGTCTAGCACGGATGCTTATTTCGCGTGTATTTAGTCGCCCGTACATTTTTATTGTAGAATTGTTACAATTGTGAAGCTTATTTTGTAGAAAATGATTGAATCGATTTCTTTATCCAAGCATGTATGTATTATAATTAAAATATATGAAAAAAGCTTTATAAACCACGCTTATATTAAAATGCACTAAAAAGGAGAAAATGATTTTTTTCCTGGTTCTCCATAAAATACCGAATCCAGTTAAATGATTAATAATATTTTTCCCCGAAATTTTAAGCAATTAGTTGAATCAATAAAAGTAGAAAATAAAATATATAAAAAAAGCTTTTTTTAAAAACCACGCTTATATTAAAATGCACTAAAAAGAAGAAAATGATTTTTTTCCTGGTTCTCCATAAAATACCGAATCCAGTTAAATGATTAATAATATTTTTCCCCAAAATTTTAAGCAATTAGTTCAGAATTTCTTCTGTTATAAAATTAGTGTCGAAACAGATAGAAAACTTTAATATAAATTTAAATAAAATTATGACATTAGTGACTAGAAAAATAAAAGCGTGGAGCGGTAAATTATATTGACGTAATCTTCGTGGGTGCTCCACTCGTTCATTTTTATAGTCACTAATGTCACGATTTTATTTAAATTTATTTAAATGTATTCTGACACTAATTTTATAGCAGAAGAAATTCTGAACTAATTGCTTAACATTTTGGGGAAAAAAATTATTAACCCTTAGCACTCGAATGGCGACTCTGAGGCGCCATTAAAAATTGCTGTACCATTATTGGAAATATTGTTTACATTATTAGATATGTAGGCATCTAATCAATTACAGAACATTTAAGTATTTCATAAGGTATTTTTTTTTTTTTTCATTATTTAACGTCGCTTTTTGAATTCTCTATGTGAATTATTTCACGACGGGACCTACAGTTTAGTTTTAAAGGTGGGTTCCGAACCACCTTTGGGCACCACAGTATTAGATATTTCATAAGGTATAATATCAATTTAATATCCACAAAAAGTCTCATAAAAAATGGCAATATTTTAGGTGGGAAAAAATGTTTAACTTTCGAGTTACAATAGCTCCGAGTGCAAAGGGTTAATCATTTGATATAATGTTTCAGCAAGATTGGACTATGAGAAGAGGTTTAAAATTCGATTACAAGATTTGACGCATACAACAACATGGCAAGTTAATATAATATAAGCGTGGTAATAAAAATTGCGAATAATCTAGATAAATTCGATTTTAAATTGTATACAAAGATACAAATATGTATAAAATATTGTAAAAAAATGTACCGTGTTGCTAATGACCTTCGACGTTGAAGCAACATTAAATAAATAAATTTTTAAAAAAACAAAAAAAAACTGAAGATATTGGAAGAATTCAAGAGGATATCGTTATATAATTTCCGATTATTTAAAATGATTGGAAGAGAAAGAACGTTTTCATTTGACTTCGATTTCTTACAATTAGCTCTGACAATTTTTATTTAGTATAATGAACCGTCGTTCAATTATCGTATATTATTTATGTTTTAATCAAACGAGAGGCAATGAACGAGTCTGTACAGATAGAAAACGATTTAATCAAATTCTTTATCCATGAATATAATATTATTATAAAAATGGCGAATAATCTAGATAAATTCAATCATCTCATTTTTTTATGAAAGACACCACGTACCAGTCAGTCTTTATTAGTGCTTGGTAGATCTATGGATCGAGACTATGATTTCACTTTCGAGGTTGTTGGTATAACAATTTATTCAATGAATTATCTGCTCTGATACAAAAAGATTAACGTACATTATTTACATTTTCTGGTAAGTTACACTCTTTTGCTGGGAATTAAGCCACCTCCAAAAGAAATTGATTAACAATGTTGCTAATGTAACAACGAGGTTTGAATGTATTTTTATTCGAAACAAATGAAAATTTGTAAATTCATGCTCTCGATTCATAAATTAATATTAATGTTTTTAAAACTTTTCACGAATTACAGGTTACGTTAATCCATTTGCAATTAACAGTAAAAGCATGATCTCTAGCGGCTGGTCAGCGAGACTCCACGTTAGAATGAAAAATAAACCCGTTGATTGTTGAACGGAACAGTAATAAAAAACGAATAAACCAACGCAAAAACGATCGGTGTTGTGTGGATCCAGTACATCCAACGATCCAGATAATTCTCAAAGACGTCGGTGGCGACGCCCATCGTGCGATACAACGTCCTCGGCAAAACTGAATCCGTGCGTATCATGTGTTTCTTTGAAATCTTTCGAATTTTTGGTAAGTGAAACTCTCCCCTCTGTAGTGGTGTCGCTCGAGGTCCGGACTCGCGCGACATATAGACAATCTACAGTTGCTCATATCAATATTCGGACACTATAATATTTCTATAATTGTTGCTATGTGTAAGAGGGATTGATTTCGATATAATATCGTTTATTTCACAAGAAGATAATCCATTTATTTCAACGTGAAAATGCACAAAAAATTCCTTTCTAACAGTAATATTTAAATGTACAATATATTTTAACCGAAACTTGTCTTTGTGCAAAGTAAATATTTTCTATATCAAAAATTACGAAGAGAGAGAGAATTGCGATTTTAATATTTTATCATTAGACAACGGATTTTATACATTTATGACAAAAACGTGTAGCTGCAATTCAAAACAGTACAAAATCATTCGAAGAATTTAAAAATATTGTTGTATTAGTTCCAAAATAAATTTCTATTTCACTGCAGTTCGTTGCAATACAGGTAGAGAATTTTTCTTTTGCATAAAGATCCGATGACTATTTATCATGCATCCATTTGTGTAACCGTTCGGGCATATTAACATTTGTTTTAAATATTGTACTTGCGATTAAAAATAGTGTTTGCAATTTAATTATTTGAATTTATTAGTGTTTTTTTGATTCTTCGTGTGTGAAACTTTACTATAATTGCATAACAATTACACAAATATTGCCGTACTATTGTGACCTTATGCTTTGGATGGTTGTCTTGATAAAATATGGAAGTAATTTGCATTCTTCTATTATTTGCACTTTCCAGTAGATAGAACTTAAACGTCAGATGGTAGACGTTATTTATTACACTTGATTTATCAATTTTCTTTTCAACATACGGGATGTTTCCGAAATCATGGTGTACGCGGCCAGGTGGCGACTTTAGGTGCAAAAAGAAGTTCACATAAAAGAATAACATTTTCTTCTTTGTGGTCTCGTTTTCGAGAATATCGAGTTTGAAAATTCAACGAGAACGCGTGCTACTGACGCGTCTGACTACGACTCACCGGTTCTACTTGGTCCAGACACCAGGACACGCGCATCCGATGGACCTCCAAACTAATTTTTCTCGAAAACGAGGTGTCAAACATAAAAATTTTGTTTCCATTTTTGTACGCAGAATCACCTCAAGGCCGCTTGTGCCACAATGATTCCTGAGATATCTTGTATACAGCAGAGTTGGGCAGTAATTAATTACATGAGTATTTAATTACATCTTCAATTTCATGTGCAAAAGTGAACTATAATTACAATAAGAAAACGGTTAAATAGGTCCAAAACATAAAAATTAGTGGTTTAAAAGAACAATTACACTGAAGTAATTGTTAGACTCAATTACAATTACTGGTTGAGCCAAAGTAA
Organism: Lasioglossum calceatum; assembly: GCA_963966675.1. Taxonomy (NCBI): domain Eukaryota; kingdom Metazoa; phylum Arthropoda; class Insecta; order Hymenoptera; family Halictidae; genus Lasioglossum; species Lasioglossum calceatum. The sequence continues at coordinate 5,560,202 of OZ016542.1, forward strand.
TTGCAATTACCAATTACAATTACATGTAATGACACTAGAAAAATGTAATTAGATATCTACTTAATGGAAATGTCTAAAAAGAACAAACAAAAAGCATATGTTATATATTATCCGACTCCAACTTTGAAATGAGGGTCATTTTGAAAAGTAATAGTAATCGTTTTTGTGAAATATCAAATAATTAGCACCAAAAATAAATATTTAATGAACAATAAATATTTCCTAACATATGCTTTTTGTTTGTTCTTTTTAGGGCCATTTTGGCGTTAAGTAATTGCAACTTCCAATTACGATTACTTGTAATTGCAGAAATACTTTACAATTGCAATTACTTTGACTCAACCAGTAATTGTAATTGCGGACCACAATTACAATTACAGCGATTCGTCAAGTAATTGGAATTACCAATTACAGCGATTCGTCAAGTAATTGGAATTACCAATTACAATTACATGTAATTGTAATTTTATTTCTGAAATTTCAAATTACAGTAATTGGTAAATCATTGTAATTGTAATTGGAATTACATTTTGCCCAACTCTGGTATACAGTCTTTTTTAACACTAAACCTACCACCACCGGTCAAAACGACCGGTTCCAGATTTACTATTTAACGATTATTGAAATATCAAAAATGATTTTATAAAAGCACGTATTATAATAGAAGGCGCACGGAGTCTAAATAAAATCAGTCTCGTCATTTTTATAAGGGAACATGTACCAGTTACTTTCAATGCTCGGTAGGTTTAGCGCTAAAGAGGTTTGTGATCGCTCTACGCAGGGGGGTAGGGGATTGTGTATCATGTATCAAATTGTACCCAGTGTATCATGACCGAATATTGACATGAGTAACCGTAGGTGATCAAGAAGTCGTGATCGAGTAGCCGCGTGTCAACGGGTGGTCGGTGCCCGCATAGGTGTTCCACGGCCGAGATAAAACGAAACGTTGTCCGTATCTTTCGAACGGTAAGAAAGAAGAGAAACTAGGTGGATAGGGTGTTTTCGCGCGTCGAGGGAGGGGTACGTGTGAACGTACCTTACAAGCAACTCCCGTAGAGTGGCTTCATCGTCCTCCTGTACCTCTTCCTGCGTCTCATTACTGAACGCGCCGTGGCTTGGATGATGATGCTGGTGGTGCCTGCCGATCGGCCTGCCGGTCGGATATTGTCCTCGCAGCCCGTGGTGATGGTGGTGATAGTGACCGGTGTTCGTGGACGCCGAGTGCAAGTAACGGGCCACGGTGTTGCTGGAACGCCCCCTGGTCAGCTTGAGGCCGGTGCCAGGCGGTAATACGGCGCCTGTACTGGGCTCCACGTAGGTGCGTCTCGCGGCATACTGCTCCTCCTCCACCCTGATGATGTCCTGACGTCCGCTCGATGGCCGATCGGCCGATCTGCTGCGCGATCGCGAGCTAGTCCCGACACTTTTGTGACTTTTGTTGGTGTTCGCACGCCCGTTGACGGTGCCGCCGACACTGGCGTTTCTCTCGGCTCGTTTGCTTTGCCTCCACCAGCTGCTGCTACCGCCGACCTGTGCGCCGAAATCGAGCCTCCCTCTCTGCCTCTCTTCCTCCTCCTCCTCTTCTTCCTCCTCTTCGTCTTCCTCCTCCTCCTCCCCTTCCTCGCCGACGGCGGCACCAGCCGGACCTGGCTCCGTATCCTGGGACCCCGAGAGGCCCGCGATCTCTTCGTAGAGGCACTCCGAATCCGGGTCCGTCGACACTGCCGTGCTGTGCCACAACTGGTTTATTGGCTTGAAGCCGCGTGAATCGGCCATCGTTTGAGCTACGCCAGGACACAACACAGAGAATTTTATACGATCGACATCGTCCCCTTCAACGTCTTCCTCGGCTGGGATGAACTAAAGACCATCCGATGCTGCTTTTCCGAGGAATACTAAGAGTAACGTGTAATCAGTTTGGATTTTTTCTCTTATTCTGTACAGCCAGACACACTTTTTCTCTAACTAACACGATAGCATTGATGGTGAGATGCGCTGAGAGCGGGATGCTTGAAAAGTTCCTTAAAGAATCGAGCTGATTCCGAGTCGAAGCGGCTAGACCGGTTGACCGATCGCTGTTTCGAGTCTCGTTACATTTCTGTGTTTGCGGTCTAATTGGAGTATGGCCAACTTGTCTATTCTATTAACTTTTAACCCGTGTGTGGTGTACACGCTGGGAACGCTCGAGAGGGCTAGCTTTTCACTGCCAAATTACAATTTTCCGAGCAAGTGTGCGCTCGGGAATATTCGTAGGGCTGTACGAGTACCCGAAATTGTAGTCGGGTCGGGTCTGGATCCCAATTTGAGCTTCGGGTACCTGAACCTTGAAAACTTTCTGGATTCCGACTCAAACCTAAGCAAATTACCCGAATATGCCCGAGCCCGAAATTCCGGATACCTGCACACCCCTACACAAATTTGTTCTCATCGATTTCTGAGTAATCTTAATTTCTGCAAGGTTATCGTAATCCGAAGTAAACTTGGTTTTCGGTGTCAAGTTGATATCTAACTAAAGGAGCATCAAAATCAGTGTGTCTCACTTGCGGATAGACAATTGCAATAAACAGATAGATTATAAAGGGTGATCGATAACTGGTGGTACAACTGAGAAAGGAGTGTTTCTACATAAAAAAAATAAGTCGGAAACGTAGAATAAAATTTTCTTTTGTTCTATTTTTTTCTGTCTGTTTATGCTCTACCGATTCTACTTCCTAAGAATGTAAAGCTCGCACACTTGACGGATGTTATTCCGTATCCTCGACTTGTTTTCTCATTTAGAACTGTTGTACCGAATACTGGGTCACTCCGTAGATAGAATCGGCTGATGCGTCTGATCATGAACGACAGGTTCTACTTCCTGCGAATACTAGGCTTCGCGAATTCGACAGATCTTTAGACTTTAACCAGGAACAAAAAATAACAGTTACAAAAGTTTAGAAGTCGATTATTATTATTGAAATTTAAGATAATCAACACAACATATAAAGAAAATGATTAAAAAATATCGATTGTTAAAATTATTGATTACAAATACAGTAAATCCACTATGTATAGTCGCAAGAGCCTCGGGGAGGTTCGTTTGCACAGTTCGTTGACAGACACTATATTTTTTTGAGCTTCAAAGACCGAGCCGAACGTTGAAAACGGCCGACTATCCGCGTCTCTTTCTTTCCCATACACTGTCCTTCTTCGCGCCCGAAACTTTCATCGTCAATTAAACCACTAAATACAGTTGAAATTCTATCGTGTTTAGTGTCATTTTAACCAGATAAATGCCAGAAATAAGTTGGTGAAAGTCCCATAAAAAAATAATGAAAAATAAAGAAGTTTTGTAACTGGATTAGTAGTGGTTCATACCGATATACCCGAGCCGAGATCAGATTACTACAGTGGAGGGGATATTTTTCTGCCTTCAACGTGTACAACCTTTTTGCTTCTTTTAAATATCGATTTTTGTACTTTTTGGTTACGAATAACAGTTATTAGTGTCCAAAAAATTGGATCCTCCTCGATAACTGTTATCATGAAGAAAAACTGCTTTGATTGCTCAAACCAGTTATCGATGAGAGAAATTCATTTCGATCACTCATAACAGTTATCGATGACCGAATATCTTTTCACTTGTTCATAATAATTATGGATGAAAAAATTCATTTTGGTTGCTTATTTAATTATTGAGATGTCTACTCTTCTTCGGATGGAGCAAGCCTGTGAAATTCATTGAGAAGGTTTCGCACAACAAGACGAATCAACAGACCATAAGAACAACACAAAATCTGTTTGTTTGTCACATTAAATTTTGATTGTAGCAATTAATTTTACGTATAAAAAATTCAAGAAATAATTGATTGTCTACCATTTTAAAGTTGTACTATTTAATAATAACTATTACAAATTTCCTTCATCAATAACTGTTATGATCGATCGAAATGAACTTCTCTCATCGATAACTGTTATCATGGATCGAAATGAATTTCTCCCATCTATAACTTCGGTTCTCACCGATTAAAATAAATTCCTCTCATCGATAACTGTTATGAGCGATCGAAATAAATTCCTCTCATTGGTAATTATTATGAGTGATCAAAATGAGAATGTCTCTCAACAATAACATTTACCAACAAGAGAATAAACTTTCGGTCAATAATAATAATCCCTGTTTGTGATACAAACAATACATTGAAACACTTGTTATTCTTTCTGGTTATAACTAGACAACGGATTATATGAATTCGTGACAAAAATGAGTGGATGTCATTTAAAATAATAAAAACACTAGAAAAATTTAAAAATACTGTTATATTATTTCAAACCTGTTAAACATATTTTAAAAGAAAATGAAGTTCCACTTCACTCCATTTTGTTACAATTCAAGTAGAACCTTCCTATTTTGCATAAAGATCCGCTGTCTAGTTATAACAGTTGTAGTCCCTGCTTCGAACTGATTTTTCTCGAAAAAAAGCCTCACAACTAAAAAATTCTATTCTACATTTTCGACTTATTCCCTTTGTTATGTAGAATCACCCCTTTTTCAGTTGTACCACCAGTTACTAATCAGCCTGTATGTTGATCGCAAGAGTATGATCCAATTACTTCTTAACCCTTAGCACTCGAGTGGTGAGCCAGAGTCACCACTAAAAATTGCGATACCATTATTCAAAATATTGTTTATATTATTAAATATCTTCGTAGCTAATCAATTACTAAAGCATTAAATGTTGTATCAATTTCATATCCATAAAAATGAAAAAAAATTATTAATGGAATTATTCTAGGTTGGAAGAAATGTTTCATTATCGAGTTAGAATAGCTCCGAGTGCGAAGGGTTAAACAATCTGAAGAATCAAGTTTTTCAATAGATAGTTCCAAACGAATTGAAACTATTCACAACGGTTTGTTATTAAGGAATTTTTATTAGAGCACTGCTTTCGATTGGTCTGTTATGTTTGGTTTGCTTCCCCGCGATTGCGACAGAATAGCGTGTCAAACGAGAAAGATTTGCAGAAAATACATTGGTTCGCGGAAAATGCGAGATACGATGAATAATTCAACAGGACGCATTTCCAGGGGCCCGTTTCAAAAAAGTGTTCCAATACTGAAAGCGCGCTCCTCGTTTCCCTTTTGTTTTCGAAACGGTGGCAAAACGATTCGAATATTATTGTTCTCGATCGAGTTTAATTGTTGTTGGCGGGTTTCTCTCCCGCGTTCTCCGCGAGAATATCATCCCGTGGCACACTGGTTTATATTCGAACGATAATAGCATCAACTATTTCGCCAGTGGCTAATTCGTTAACCGCCACAGTGAAAACAGACGGATAAACATTACTAACAAATTCCTCGGAACAAAGTTAGTTCGGGAACTTTTCAGACATACCGCGTCTGCGTTCGTGTGCAAATGAACACCCTCGTCCACGTTGTACCACGTCATTATGCAATCGATATTTCAAGGTCAAAAATTCTCTTTCGACGTGGAGCGGCATTCCAACTGTGAAAACGAGTGCGTAAACGGTGACGCTGATTAACGTGATTTGAGATTATGTAATGATAATAAAAAATACCAATATATAAGTATGTATATTGTATAAGCACTAGTGTATTCACATATAACGGGTTCCTTGAAGTTAAACAATCGAACTTTGTCGATGTGTGCTAAGAGAAACCGAATACATCGCAAAAATGTCTTTTGATTATCACCAGAAGGTATTTATTTTCTGTCATCTCAAATGATTAACTGAAATATGCAAATTTTACTATACATATTATTTCAACTCGACCTTTTCGAATAATACGATCATTTTGTTAACTTTTCACGTATAGAACACACCTTCAAAATAAAATTGTTTAATTTCGTGATAGCCTGTGTAGTCGGCGAAACAAATATAGTGACTTTCTTGAGACCTAATATTTAAATAGTTCATTAAACAATAGATTAGTTAGGAACAGTTTGCTAATTATATTTTTGATTGGTAAAAATCTGTGTTTTGTCTGATTGAGTTTCTTTTGTACTGAATTTCTATTGTTGTATTTATTAGTGTTGCAATTGTGCACTTCTTCCTTTATACTAGATACAACGTACAACATTTACGTTTCGAATTGTATCTTTTATATTAAACGATAAAAAATGACTGTGTTTATTAATTGTTTTTAGGAACGAGAGAATTTAGCAGATCGTCAATCATGATCGGGTCAACGTTTCTGTTGTTGATTAATGACACTGTTTATTATACGTAGAAGTCAATGAATAGAAGATGTCATTGTCTCGTTATTATTTAAGCATCTAATTATACCAAAACGACAGATTTGCTCAGAAAATGTTCATAAACGACTATCTCAGAAGTGAGACCGTGCACCAGGAAAGGTTATTCTAAAATTTCGATTTATTTTTATTTACGCATGCGCAATCGGAAAGGTTAAAAATGGTGGACGCATCGATTCTCGTCTTCTTAAAGCGACAGATACATTTCTCTATTACTTATCGTATTAAAAGCAGAATTTTAAATAGCTGCAAGTAGTGATGGGATCTGAATCACTTCGAATCGCTTCGGTTCAATATTCACGACAAAAAATTCGAATCACTTGCAACATAATTCGAAGCTCAGAACTCTTGAAAGTCTTGAAAATCTTGAAAGCCTTAAAACTTTGGAAGGTTTGTAAGAATTGAAACTCTTGAAACGTTACATCCATCATGAAACAATGATTACGTCATGTCAGCATTGGGATGAATAACAGTATGAACGTATCAATATTATAAAAAGTATAACATTTTTGTTAAGATTATCAAGACTTCAAGACTAAGAGTTTCAAGAATTTCTGATTTCGACAAAATATCGAATTGATTCGAAACTCTGTGGTGATTGATTTGTTCGAAAACTTGCAGGGCAGAGTATTGTATACAAATAATGTTAATGCTATCAGCGCACTGGTTCGATCATTGTCTTTTTGTTTGATCTACATTTTAATAAGAATAATTTTCTCTTATTTATCTTCGCAATTGATAATTTTGTGTTGGACCATTCCTTGAGAACCTTTACAATTTCAAATCCAAACTGTCTTGACATTGACGCATAAACACTGTCCTTTGTTGCGAGTGTTTCGCCATCCATGAGAAATATTTCCTTACAGCGATCGTCATTATTCCATTATTTGTTAACAACATTACAATCGTTATTACGATTGTTAACAAATAATGGTTTTTATCCATCAATGTCAAGACAGTTTGGATTTGAAATTATAAAGGTTCTCAAGGAATGGTTCAACCCAAATTGTCAATTGCGAAGATAAGTAACAGAAAATCTAAGTGCACGGTAGTGCACCAGCCAAGTTCTCGCACTACCTCCTTTTACACGAAACAACTTACAAGGAGAGTGCAAGCTCTTCACCTCTCAGATTTGGTTAAAACTTTGCAGAGTTGTAGATTTCGTTCCCCTGATTACGAACATACCCCATTATAAAGGCCACTACCCAGTAATTTTCGAGATATTTGCAAATTACACAGTTGTGGGAACAGTTTTATTAAAGTTTTGTTCACTGTATTACCAAGTAATGATGTGGCGTTATATTATTTATATAATATATAAATAATTATATTATAATAATTATATGTATATATGTATTAATCTTATATATTATTAGATGTTTAGATAAGAGAATTGCATATATATTATTATTATTTGAATAAATGGTTAAGCATTAAATATATATATATAAATAATTTATATAATATTAAATGTTTATATTACAGATATAATAAAATTTATTATATATTATTTAAATGTTCCTACAACTGTGTAATTTGCAAATATCTCGAAAATTACTGGGTAGTGGCCCTTATAATGAGGTATGTTCGTAATCAGGGGAATGAAATCTACAACTCTGCAAAGTTTTAACCAAATCTGAGAGGTGAAGAGCTTGCACTCTCCTTGTTAGCCGTTTTTTAGAGGCTTATAACTCGGTACTGGAGGCAGATGGAGAGATGTAATTTTGTACACTTGTTAAATGCTATCATGTCTCAATATTGACAAAACATTAATCTTCCAACATTAGTAGGTTCCGAGATACATGACCTCAAAAATCGCTAAATTTGTCACTGACTGACTGACTGACAGATCATCAAAACCTTTCGGGTACTTCCCATTGACCATACAAGCTTGAAATTTGGTACATAGGTCCACCATAACAAACACTCAAAGAAATAATTATCAAAGTTTGAAATTCTACACCTTAAAGGGGTTGTATTGAAAAAAAAACATTACGAAATAGGTACGTAGGATAGAACGTAGCAGCATAACATACATAAGTATATTTTCAACAAAAATTGATGAAATCCCAACAAATACATCCTGTAAACAGGAGCCAAGTTCCCAAACAAAATACGGCCAAGTTCGTTAGCTTAGAAATACCTCTTGCAATACTGAAAAAAGCGTTTGTAAAAATTAGTTTAAAAGAACTCTATTTAATTTTTAAAGAGTTACATGGAGGGCTAAATTATTCAAACTTGGCCGCTACCTAACACCTTTTATGGCCATTGGTTTAAAAAATAACGGCCAAGTTTGAATAATTTAGCCCTCCATGTAACTCTTTAAAAATTAAATAGCGTTCTTTTGAACTAATTTTTACAAACGCTTTTGCAGTATTGCACACGGTATTTCTAAGCTACCGAACTTGGCCGTATTTTGTTTGATCTCACAACTTTTTACAGCAATAGGAACTTGGCTCCTGTTTACAGGATGTTTTTGTTGGGATTATTCTTATTAAAATGTAGATCAAACAAAAAAAAATACAATGATCGAATCAGTGCGCCGATAGCATTAACATTATTTGTTAACAACATTACGATCGATATAAGGAAATATTTAGATTATTGTATGCCCATCAGTAGTTGCAAGACACACTGTCGCATTTTCAACGAGGAACAATTTTTCTCCGGTAATTGTTTCCAGAACAGATATGTCGAATTCATTTCTGCACGGCACTTTTAATTGTCGTCAATTTCATTTCAATGATGCGATACTATTTTCCTGGACAGTTCGCAATTGGTTTATAATTGGACCTGGTAACAGAGAAATTGAAAATTTCAACGCAATATGCTACACTAACTAGCTGAAAATCAGTGAATATCTTGTTCTACTATTTCCCACTAAACCCTCCTCTGAACCGCAAACCAATATCACAAATTGTGTTATAACGTGTATACATATATTAGGTGTGCAAATAAGTTCCTTCCCCTTTTCTTCTACGATCATTACTTCTGACTGAATTCGAATTACTTCCCCATTTTGGTGCCATCTTAAAGAGCGTTCTTCTAGTTTTAAGAAGAATCGTGATGTGTAGACTGCGGATCTCTATGCAAAATAAAAAATGTTTGCATTGATTGCCAGACACAGGAGCCATATAAAAATTTCATTCTTCTTTTAAACATCTTGTTAAAGTGAAACTAATACACTGTGGTGGCCTTAAATTTTTATAATATCTCCACTGTTTTAAATTGTGCGTGCCCATTTTTATTGTAAATGCATAAAATCCGCAGTCTAGAGATAAGAGTTTCCAGTCCTATGCAACAATTTCAAGTAATATGGCGTGCGAGAAGCATCATTTGCGTCACTGCTTAATCTTTGCATTTCAGCTTAGGATATCAGCTGTTGAAGCTACTGAAATGGTTTGTATGGCACTGGGTGAGGGCGCTGTATCTTACAGAACATGCAAAAAGTGGTACCAAAGATTTAAAGACGGAAATTTTAATTTGGAAGACGACGGTCATTCAGGTGCACCGAGAAAGCTCGATGACGGTGAGTTAGAGGTTAGAGGCAGAGTTGGGCAGTATTTAAATACTTCTGTACCACTTGAATGTATCGCTGTATGTGCTGCGATATGGAGTAACGAATAAACCATTAACCAACCATTAAAATTATTCAAATACCGATTGGAATAAAAGATACATAACTTGTATTCGTTATTCGAAGGTTCGAATAAAAAAGTATCTTTTATTCGACTTTTGTTTAAATTATTTTGTATAACAAGAATGTATTCGGTGAATACAAGATTATTTAAATAAAAGTCGAACAAAAGATACTTTTGTATTCGAATCTTCAAATAACGAATACAAATTTTGTATCTTTTATTCGTTATTCGACATTTGTATATAAATTCAATTTAAAGACAATGTATTTAAATACAATTGGCGGAAAGCTTGTGGGTCACCAGACAAGATTTTATTACATTTCATTTATTGCACATATCATGTAATAAAATCTTAAATTTGGAAAAAAGGGGAATGAACTTATTTGCACACCTATTAATAATTTGACTGTCGGTTTTGCATATTTTTAACATGGAGATGATAAAAACTGCGTTTGTAACAAAGCGTAGCTATTAAAAGGAACCTTTTCACACCGTGTATAATTATTTTACTCTATTCCACTCTACTAATTTACTAATTAATTTCATGAGACGGTTTCATGAATTCACCTTTTATATTTATCATCATTTCATATATAATCATTGTTGCATTACTTTGTGCTCATTTCACTATTCTTCGCAATCTTCACTTTCTGTCGCGGCGGTTTCTAACAAAATTATTTCGCAGTTCACCCCGTTTACTAATTAATTTCCGGCATCTGCTTTTGTATCTTTTGTCAACGTATCCTCGCTTTGTTTTTATTTCGCTCTTCTTCAAATACTCCATGTTTTACTTAACTTTGTGTAACACCTAATAAATTATTCAATTTCACCGCAGTCATCTTGACCAACTACCGATTCTTTTATGTGCACTTGCTTTCTGCGTCTATCATGTTCCACGTCCATTATTACACTGCGAATCTTTATGCATTTGTGGTACATGCATATTTATGAAAAACGTATAGATTAACGAAAACCGATAGTGTTTTCGTTTTATTCTTGCAATGAGAATAATCCTCTAATTTTTGTTTCATCTACTAATTTTTAAACGTTTGCAATATAATTTGGAGTTAAGCTCGTGAAGAAGATTTTTATATGGGACAATATAAAACTATTATAAAGTAAACATTAATGATTTTAATTTCTTTAACGTAGAAGTAAAATTCTGCTATCTCATTGTCAATATTCAAGCATTGAAGTAAATAGTATACCGAATGTATTAAAAATATCAGATATACACCGAATGTAAATTTCCTTCTTTTTCTGAAAAATTATTAGAGACACTGTACGCGTCCAATCACCATACAGTGAGGAGCAAAAGTGACACACATACGATATTTTTACAAAAACGTATTTTTAATTAACGTTTGCATATAGAATAAAAACAGACAAAACACACAGTATTAAGTACTATATTTCATCTTTCCAAAAAAATTTAAACAATGATAATATTATTATTATTTTGATAAATACACATTGTGTTTTCGTGTAATCGGTTTTGCACCACAATTCATTTTCAAATAAACATTTCATGTTTTTATGCATTTGATACTTTGTCCAGAAGCATTTGGCCTTGGCAGGGGCTTGAATGTGTTTACGCATACTTGAAATTATATTTTCCCATTATTATATTATATTATATTATATTTTCTCATTGTAGTTATTCGGTAATTTCATTTTTAAATATGCCCAGACATTCTCGATGGGATTTAAGTCTGGGCTTTGAGCAGGCCACGACCCACGACATCGTTTGAAATTGTTTAAACTCTAGCCAATTTTTGACGCTTTTTGCAGAATGCCTTGGGGTGTTATCATGTTGAAAAACAATATCGCATTCTTGTACCGGCAAATTATCAACAACATCCAACAAATTCTGTTCTGAAATGTTTTTGTAAGTAAACTGGTTCACTCGTCTTTCAATTCGATGCAGTGGCCCTGCCCCATATGAAAAGAGAATCACGAACAGGATTGTGAAAAATGGGAGTTTGCATAGAAATCCACAGTACTACTTCGCGGCATTGCTCGAATCATTATTAACCTGCATTCTAAAAGGATCTAGCCGTCAACAGGCGAGAGCTTTTCACGAAGTCACTATATCTGTTCCACGAAGTATCCGTGGACGAACGTTTATCTTGTCCCCCGGCAATTCGACTTGACGTGCAGACAGACTAGACAAGAATCCACGAACAGTTCATTGCGAATTAATCAGAACGATTCTCGTGTCAATTCGCTGAAAGTCTGCCAGCAGCCGGAACGGAGCTACGTTGATTAATTCACGCGAAGTTAGCCGGAGCGGCGCGGCGCGGCGCGCGGTTCGTACCGTGATGCACCGCGATGCGCCGTGCAACAACGCGACGGACGCGCGCTACCCTCAATGAAAGTTTCATGCCCACTGACAGTTCCCGTTACCGTGAAGATACCGGTCCCGCGATGGCAGCGTAAACAACGGACCCCATCGCTCTGACAGTGACTCTGCTGGTAACGGAATGATTTCGTTTATGATAGCGGACACGTACCGTAAAATCTCTTCGAAACAATCTGCACCTTGGCATCTGATACAGTCAACGTATCGTTCTTCAAATTATACAAAACAAAATTAAGAAAAAGACCTACAACAATGCGTGACGCGTAAATATTGGGCTGGGGGCAAAATTTCTTCGTATTTTAACCCTTTGCACTACGAATTATTTTTCAATTTTATTGCCAACAACTCCCTACTATTTTGAGTGTTTTATTTGAACTTTACTTCAAAGGACAGTTCCTTGACTGCTACTTATTTTAAACAATTTTGTTTACTAATTATATTAAATATAGCTGTCGAACTTTATTGTAAATATTTGTGCAACTCATATTTGTTTTCAACTGGAAAATAAGATATTAAATAGACAAAGGAAGAACCAAATACATATGAAAACCCGTTTTATTTACACTTTTCTTTCTCTAATGTCGGACTCGACAAAGAAGTGCAAACGTCTTCCGAACGTCTCCTGAACGTTAACAAGATTTTTTTGATGATTTCGGCGCACTGTTTCGATCAATACTGTCGAATACATACTGTCTTAGCATCAACACGTGATATGTTAAAGGCTATATTATGAAAAATTATTTTTCGTTGCACTGAGCAAGTAAGTAACGGTTGTTCTTCTTGTTTTAAATTCACACAATTTCAATTACAGTATTAATTATTAATTTTACAGACGCAATTCTTAAAAATTTTCTTGAGAATGATCTAAAATAAGATCGAAACGTGGTGAAATAAAGATATTGTGAAAATTTGCAAATAGTGATTATATTTATAACAATTGATCGAACCAGTGCGCCGAAATCATCAAAAAAATCTTGTCAGCAACAATTTACGATCGACATAAGGAAACATTTGTCTCCTGAACGCCTTGTGTTAGAAAACGGTACGTTTTCAGCCGAATTACAATGTAATTCAATTACAATGTATTTTATATAATTGTACTCCATTGCAATTACGAATTACATTGTAATTTAATTAAATTAAGATCTGAATTATAAATTAAAATATAACTGAATTACAGTGTAATTCAATTACTTTGTAATTATAATTTCTGGAGTAATTCAATTGTAATTCTGCACAACTCCGACTATCTTACCGATGTTTCTAACCACAAGGGGGTGTATGCCCGACGGTAATGGGACTAAATTCGTCGCAATCATCGTGCATACCCCGGTCACACATATCGAGTCATTACTGCGAACCCTAATCGTGTGTGCTATACTCGAGATTTTACGGTAAGTCCAAAACCTAACCCCTTGACGATCGAAACGAAAGGAACGTGCGCGATGATTCCACATCGGTTCTGCACGCCAAATTGGAAACGAGCAGTCAGTTGCTGCAAGATTGTGCTGCAGTAATTAAGCCAGATACCTGTATGCGTCGACTCGTCATGCGAACGGCGATTAAAGTACCACGGTAACGAGCTTTATTAATACTGTTCGCTGTCATTAATTCTAAGTGAGTACGAGTTCACTTTGCGGAACTCCGCGTTCGAAGTACCAGTTCCTCTTTCTCTCTTTGGAGAGAGAGAGAGAAACCTTCCGATCGAAAGCTGGCAACTCGTTTCGAGTCTCAAGCATTGTAATTTTTGTACGAACTTTCGCGTTTGTTTCAATTGCTTTGTTGTCTTTCGATATCTTCTTTTGGAACGTTGAACATCTTTCAACCGATTCCTCGCACGGTTTTCTCTTCAAGAAAGTTGTGTAGCGTGGGAAGATTACATTCATTTCCTCGAGTCATTAGTGTTTAGTTACAGTAAAGTCTTGATCTAAGCCGGGTCATTAAATAACTAAATACATTCTTTTAACAAACATTTGAGTAATGTTTATTATCATTAGTTTGAAGCTGTTTTAAATTAAAAACATCGTGAAGTTTACAACATTTCATAATTGCATTTATAATATGTATAAACTCCTTTGTCTTTCTCAATTCTTTCTTTGTTTCTCAAGTTTTCAGTTCCATAAGTAGATCTTTTCGCGCACTTCGCTGTACTTTGTTTTATTTTTGTAATGCTGAGAGTGCTGAGAGCTTATTTTTTTTTATTAAAAAGGCAAGAGAAGGTTGTTTTTATATTTTTATTATATCGGAATAGATACCTAGGCTGCTCTTTACTTTACCGGACTCGAAATTTGTGCCTTTCTCATATAAATTATGATGTATTTGGTATGTAATCCCGTAGATTTGTACCCGGAGCGGCTGCAGATCGAAGTTTCGATCCTGTAGGATCAATGGTTCAGGAGTTATGCTTGCTTAAAGTTGAGCAATTTGCAGTGTTTTTGACAGGTAAGGGCGCCGCCATATTGGTTCGTAGCAACGGTCGCGCACTGATTACCGAGCAGAATAATTAATTAGTTCTCACGCTCACGGTCGTCACTACAAACCACAATGGCGGCGCGCTTACCTATCAAAAAACACTGCAGATTGTTCAACTTTAAGCAAGCATAACTCCTGAACCATTGATCCTACAGGATCGAAACTTCGATATACATCTGCGCCGGGTACTAATCTACTGGATTACATATCAAATACATCATAATTTATAGGAGAAAGGGACAAATTTTGAGCCCAGTGAAGTAAAGTTTACCCGATATCTAAATAATAATATGTAAAACTTTCCCCTAAGCAATTTAAAGCATTATAAAGATTGTACAATCATGCGAACAACAGTCCTTTGGTGATCGAGATAGAAGTTGTAAAGATGTTTCTCATGACAATTTTGTTTGCCTTGCCACAACGAGAATACAATCTCATTGAATTGTACAAGTTGATTCCGGGAAAATATTTATTTTTAGCGCAGTCTACTACTAAGAAATACCGCAGTGAAACATACACTCGCATTATACCAATTATACAATGGGCTACCGTCCATTAAACCACTAATTGCAGTTCAGATTATATTATGTTTAGAGCCATTTTAATCCAAAAAATGCTACAAATAAGTTGGCGAAAGTCGCATAAAAAAATAATTAAGAATAAAGAAGTTTTGTAATTGGATTAGTAGTGGTTCACATGGATATACCCGTGGAGAGGGGCCATACGAACTGACTAAGATCGTGCAGTTCCGTCCGGTTTAGATCAAGACTTTACTGTGGTACGATTTGTTTAAATAAACTTGTCTTTTTCCATGTCTAAATTCCAATTTCTGGAGATATTAGAATTACCGTTCGCGAGTTTGTGATGAATTCATTTTGGAACGGTGCTTTCCGCTGGTGACACGGAAAATTGTAATTGAATATTGTGTAGCACGTAGCATGCGAACCGGTATAATAGATTCAGATTGAATCAATTTCTGATCGACCGACGCATATCGAAGACCGAGAATCATTCTGCATAATTCTTCTACCTTCGGGAAGCGTATGATTGAAGAAAGTGAATCAATAGCAAGAAGCAATTCTTATTGACATTTGCGAGGTTAACGGTCTCCTGTTTCCTATCATTTTATATTATAATTATTAAGCCACCTATTTGGTTAAACGCTACACGGAATTCCATTTGAATCTGCATTTACTGTCTGGAGTAAATAATTAAATTTTCATATCAGTTCGTTATAAATATTGGATACCGAAGAACGTTCATGATACACTTTAAAATCCTCCATTGTATGTTTCCTATCATTTTATATTGATAGTTAGTAAATCAAGTACATACATGAACACTATATGGTATTCCAACTTAATTTAAAGTTTTTATTTTAAAGCTTTGAGTGGTTAATTAAATTTTATATCGATTCTTTACAAATATTGGATACTAGAAAACGTACATGGCGCACTATAAAATCCCCCACTGTATAAATTAATAACCACCGTATCTTGCCGAGAACAAAATAAACAGTACTATGGAACAAAATGGTGTTTATTAATTTCATTAACAAAATTTAATATACGCAGAACCACATTTCATTATCGTCGGAATTCAACAGAGAGTTTTCATACGATTCTAATGGAATTATGGGTAAATGAAATAACTGGTATCATATTCGTATCATTATCGCGTAAAACTTGAGAGTCGTAATCTAAATTAAAAATATTTTCATCCAGATAAAATTAATATAATAATAATTTTACTTTTCGTGTACAGATGCTAATGTGATACTCATTAAACAATGGTAATAGCCGTGTTGCATGCCGACTGGTTTAATAAAATCTAATAAGTGGTGACAATATGTCAATAGATTTCACGCAAAATTTAATAGAAAAGATCAGAACGAAAATAAAAAAAAACGTTTGAAGGATTCAAAGTATAGTAATCCTCGTATAACGCGGATGTTGAGTTCTGGGAAACAGCGTCATGGGAATCGCATTAGCGGGAAAATTTCATGCACATAGTGAGTTTGCGTTCCAAGAACAATATGTTCTCATTTAACTCGGAAAACTCATTCAACGAAACATTGTTACAACGAGACAAAAGAAAAGATTATTCGCATTAGCTGAATTAAACATTTAATGCGGCAACACAAGAGAGGGGAAATAGGTTAAATCTGTTTTAAAATGTACGACTAGATCTCTACTTTGTGACACTTTGTACAACCAGATATCAAATTGCAACTTCGATGTGTGTTATGCAAGTATTGCTACAATTTGTTAACCGTAAGTCGCGCGTGTTAAAGTGCACAAAACAGATTTTCAAAAAATTACGATTTACAAGGTTACATGCAAAAATAAAAAAGGCATTTTTTACAACTTTTTTATTTGGGCCCTTAATGAAAATTTAAAATACAGGGTGTCCCAAAATTACCTTAGTTTAATGAAATGGGAGGTTCCCGAGATCATTTCAAGCGACATTTTCCTTTGCAAAAATGTTATCCGCGGCTTTGTTTAGGAGTTATTAACGAAAAACACGGACCAATCAGAGCGCGACCTAGACGCGAGTTGGCACAGTCGGCCAATAAACAGTTGGCGCGCCGGGCCGTGTTATTGGTATGTTAGTTATACACACGCTGAAATCGAAATCGGTTGACGCAGGAAAAAACGTCACGCATCGAAAGATGTACGGTTCTGTGGATTTTAAGCAGAAATTGATCAAAAGTCGTGTAAAACTACGATTTTCACCATTTTTAACCGGTTGTAGTTCGTGTGTATGTTCATCGATTTCGATGAAATTTTCAGCATGTGTATAGTAACATAGATGTACAAAACATATATTTTAAATTTTCATTGGAGGCCCAAATAAAAAGATTTTAAAAAGTCCCTTTTTTATTTTTGCATGTAACCTTGTAAATTACAATTTTTGGAAAATCTTTTTTGCATACAATTTCGTAAACCAATGTTTCTAATTGATTATAAAAAATCAGGTCATTTGGTACAATTATAAATAAGTTATTAATTTTTAAAAGGTGTACGAATACTTTGTACACCCACTGTATATTCGATTTTTTAAAAAATCAGCAAATGATTACAAACTTTTGGCCGGTAGTGTATGTATTCAGGTTGCAAAAAAAATGTTGTGGATTGTCAATTTTTTATCTTTAACTCCTTGCCGTATTTTAACGACAAATTAAATCACATGTTCTTAAATGCATTATTCAGCACCTAACGATATTAAAGAAAGGCTTTCATGTAATTAGAGAACAATACGAGTTGTTTAAATTAAAATATCTTCTAAATTAATAATTTTTTATACGTTCGCATAAATTACATGTTTTTAGTTGTTTTTTCTTCGTTTTTTCTAGGTTCTGTATTTACTTTTTTTAATTATGTGACCCTTGAAATCATTGAACTTTTATTTACAACATGTTTTATTATCACCAACAGTTTTGTAGATATTTAAGTCGACTGTTTTAAATGAGACGCTCTGTATAAAGTTATTCCTTGGCACATAAATACAATAATACACAGTGTCCCACAAAAATCTATATGTTATGAGTAGACAGCGGATCTTCATGCAAAATAAAAATTTTCTACTTGATTTCTTAGTATGTTTAATAGGTCTAAAATAATATAACAGTGTTTTTAAATTCTTCTAATGTGTTCACTGTTTCGAATTACACCTACTCATTTTTGTCATAAATGCATAAAATCCGCTGTCTAATTATTAGTAATAACAGATTGCAGCTCTTTGTGTGATCATGACGTACATAAATCTCCAGTAATTCGTAAAATATAAGGTTAAATTTTGACTTCTTCAAAGTCTTCTATAAAACACGAATCTCCACAAAGTGTCGTAGTCTATTGTCAGTTTAAAAACAACAATACCCACGCAAAATTGTTTGTGGTCAAAGTATCATATTTTGCTCAGACTATAAATAACTTAAACGGTTCAAGTTTAGAAGATTAGAAACGGACCGTCTGATCCTCGGAAACGCGAATGAAACTGCTTCTTGCTTGTGTGTTACGAAGTTCAAAGCATGAAATGTATTGTGCGAATGTTTATCAGCATCGTTACGATTCTCGTCGCAAGGATTCCCGCGACCTTGCGCGTTACGGCAACTAACAGCTTGTTAAGCCGTCTTGCTTGTCTCGACAGATTATTAGCAGTAAACACATACGCAGTGGCTCTGAAAAGTATGTCAATACTAAATTACCCGATTGTCACACATTGTCGATGTTTAAACAGTTGCAATTCTGTAAACAAAGAATTGTACGACAATAAACCTGATCTCGCTTTAACCCCTTGCCCCACGATTTATTTTACGATTTCAGTGATTCAAACCTTTTCTGTGATTTTTAATTTCCTGAAAAAGGAGAAACTTTATATCTATTGTACGCCTATATACAGTTGGGAGCAAAACTGACCACCCTTTTTTATGAATGGACCAAACAACTTCAATTGCTCTGTAAGGCTAGAAGAATTAGTTTAGTAAATGATGTCTAAAAAATATGTTGAAAAAATGCATTTTACCGGAATTGTGAAAAACAATAGTAAAACTTTATTTTTACGACTTTTTTAGCTGGGCCAATAACGAAAATTTAAAAGATGCGTTTTGTCAACTCATATAAATTATATACATCCGTTCTGAAAATTTGATTGAAATTGGTTAATTGGTTTACGAGTTATAAACGATCGAAAGTGGTAAAAAGGCTGAAAATCTTAAAAAATTGCAATTTTTACCACTTTCGATCGTTTATAACTTGTAAACCAATTAACCAATTTCAATGAAATTTTCGGAGCGTATATAATTTATACAAGTTGATCAAATACATCCTTTAAATTTTCGTTATTGGCCCAACTAAAAAGTCGTAACAACCAATTTTTACTATTGTTTTTCACAATTCCGACCAAATGTATTTTTTCAACATATTTTATAGACGTCATTTACTAAACTAAATCTTCCAGCTTTACAGAGAAATTGATATCGTTTGGTCTATTTATAAAAAAGTTATTCTAATTTAAAGTGTGTGTGATCAGTTTTGCTCCTAACTGTATTCTGCAATAGCTGTAAATTAACAAAACCAAAGTAGAATTTTATTTCGGTTCGAAGGAAACTAATAGCACGCATATTTATTAGACTCTGTTCAGAATTTTTAACACGAACCCTCCACTTTCATAATCTATTTTTCTTTTTTCCGAGACATTTTTGTGTGACCAAATTGAAGACCGCTTGTGTCTCAAAAATTCTGCAAATTGAAACATCTCTAAAAGCATGAAAGAATTGAAAAAATTGAAAGAATTTAAGTCTGCAGTATACCTTTCATTCAAAACTCAATAAGACAACTCCCAATTATGAAATACCAAGTTTTAGGGGATTGCTGCAAAAAGGAAAAGCTTACTGATAAATTCAGTCATGAATCAAATTTTTCAATATTTTTAGAGTCGTTTCAATCGTTATCATTTTTCGAAAACAACGTGTCTCCATTCGTTGTATCATGCAGTAACATCTTAATGTGATTGATATTACCTGTCAAAAATTTGTTATTTTCTTCTTAATTCAATAAATAATTCCTTCATTTTCTTGTATGAGAAACCCAAAACAGAGTAAAAGCATTGGAAGAATCTAAAATTATTGTCATACTCTTTTTAACCAATTCGACTTATTAAAGAAATAAATTTCAATTTTATTCCAGTTTGTTGCAATTGAAGTGGAGAATTTTTATTTTGCATAAAAATCCGCAGTTTAACACCCAACCTAGCGACCATCAAAAGTGACTGATACATATGTGTAGTATTATAAAAATAACAAGATTAAATCTATTTATATTTCGTGCGATTTTTACTATAATATACAGGGTGTCCCACGTAACACTTTTCACGATTTTTCAAGTACTTGCGATAATCTGACAAAAAAATAATTTCAACAAAAGTTGATCAGTTTTCGATTGGCTATACATTGCAATAAAAAAAAGTTCAACTTTTTTTTTAGTACTGTCAAGGCTACCTTCATTTTTTTAAATGGCACTTGGTATTTTTGACTTAACAGTATGATAGCCCGTATCAAGACGAATTCAACGACCTCGTATACCATGACCTTCGGATGGCCTTAAAGTACCATTTTAAAAAAATGAAGGTAGCCTTGACAATACTAAAAAAAAAGTTGAACTTTTTTTTATTGCAATGTATAGCCAATCGAAAACTGATTAACTTTTGTTGAAATTATTTTTTTGTCAGATTATCGCAAGCACTTAATTGAAAAATCGTGAAAAGTGTTACGTGGGACACCCTGTATAATGGAGTCAAAAAATATATTCAATAAATTCCCATGAAAACACCTTTACAATTTCAATAATTGTCAAATAAAAAATCTAAAATGGGTTATTTGACCCCTCGTGGTAGGTTTAGTGTTAATCGTAATAATATAAATATTAATACAAATCATATCGTATTTACGTTGATTGTGGCAAAATTGTTATGTCAATTTGATTTGTCTTACGTTACGTCTCCCTAGACGTTCACGATCGAAGAGTAATTCATCACTGGACTGCGGGTCTTTATGCAAAATAAAAAATGTTTGCAGTGATTGCAAGATACAGGAGCCAAGTAAAAATGTCTTTCTTCTTTTAATTATCTTATTAAGGTGAAACTAATGCACTGGTACCCCTTTTTGTCATAAATGGGCACGATTACGATAACCGTGGCCCCTACTTTGAAGGTTATATTTGTGTTCCTGGGATCATTTTAAGAAAAAAATGTGTATATGTATAACAAGTATCCAATGGGTTCCGTTTGGCCGGTAAAGTAGATTTCCTTTTTTTAATAAACCTGCAAATATCTTGGAAACTACGCGAAATATGGGAAAATATCAACAGACCTTTTTTGTAGAAAATTAAATTTCCAACAATTTATGTTCTCTGACATTTTTCTAAACTAAACAAAACTAATCCAAACTGAACCAAACTAAACTAAACTAAACAAAAAAAAAATAATATTTTTGAAATTACTACTACACTACCCCTGTATTTTCGTATGCGTGGACGGGCCGGCCCTCTCCGCCCCCTCTCACGATCTAACCATAACTCACTCTGTTCACATAATCTTCTTATTGTAGATGTCATCCTATCATAGAATGTGATCTTTTCAGAACGGAGCCTTTACGTTCCCCCGACCATTATTTCGGGGGAGAGGCAGTTCTGCAAATTCACCGAAATATAAATATACACGAAAACTGCGCAGCTAATAGAAAAATGTCATACAACATAAATTGTTGGAAATTTAATTTTCTACAAAAAAGGTCTCTTGATGTTTTCTCATATTTCGCATAGTTACCGAAATATTTGCAGATTTATAAAAAACAAAAATCTACTTTACCTGTTACTCTACATTACAAATATAACCTCAAAACGAGGGGCCACGGAAATCGTAATCTCCCCCATAAATGCATAAAATCCGCAGTCTACTCATCACTCAGTTACAATGTTCAAAAGAAATAAACAATGGATTGTGAATGTAGTGGCATCAAGTTCTAAAACGAGTCCAGGCTTATTTGAAATAATAAAAGATAAAATATCGACGATTTATCGAGAGTCAGAAATATAGTGATCAAACACTTTTCAGAGCCACTGTACATCTCCATAATCTCGCGAGGTCTGTGTGTACGCGATTATCCGGTGTAATTATGAGACGATTCGCAGGCCATCGAGTGCATCGCCGGCAAATTGCCGAGCAATTAGTAGAATGTCCGACTCACCTTAGAGACTTCGCAAGCCATCGTGCTCGACGATGATAGTTTATCACGCCAGGACGTTTCTCGTTCCTTGGCTCCAG
Organism: Lasioglossum calceatum; assembly: GCA_963966675.1. Lineage (NCBI taxonomy): Eukaryota > Metazoa > Arthropoda > Insecta > Hymenoptera > Halictidae > Lasioglossum > Lasioglossum calceatum. The sequence goes on from OZ016542.1 coordinate 5,582,754, forward strand.
CAGCCGCGAGGAGATCGCTCACCAGTCAGGATTCCTATAGAATGCGTCGAAGAGAATCGTTCGTAACCTCCTCCAGGCTCTTGTCCACGTGACGAAAATCGTACAAAAGACGATGGTCGCGCGATAACCACGCGGACGTAAACGTAGAAATCAATCGGGATTTCCAGCCGCGCTTACGATCGCTGTGATACGCGTGTATATCACGTGGTTCGAGGTGCCACCTGGCTCTTCCGGAGGACCTTCACTTCCGGCTCAATGTGAGGCGGTGTGCAAATTGCGAACCTGAAATTCAAACGAGAATTGATTGCGTTAGGAGGGTACGACAACATTGGAGCTTCAAAAAATAGTCACAAGTTTTGCTTATTTTTTAGAAAACGGTAGGGTAAGTGTACCCATTACTGCCGGTGTACGCTTTACTGCGGTATTTCTTCGCAATGAGATTAAAATATGTAAAAATAAATATTTTGCCCTGAACAAATTTGTACAATTCAATGAGATTGTATTCTCTTGGCGAGACGAACAAGATCAATCATTCCTATATTTTTATAATCTCAGGATTTGGAGAAACATCTTTACAACTTCTATCTCGATCACCAAAGGACTGTTGTTCACATGATTGTACAATCTTTATAACAGGGACCAAAAATAATAGTTATCCTACAATTTTCTATGATAATAATTATTAATAAAAAGTTGATTATTACCGAAATTTAAGATAATGTAAACAAAATATAAAGAAAAAATTCGAAGAATTATTAGTGTTCTAAACATTGGATCCTCCTCGATAACTGTTATCGATGAAGAAAAACTGTTTCGATTGCTCAAGGCAGTTATCGATGAGAGAAGTTCATTTCGATCACTCATACCAGTTACTCATGAGAGAAATGTATTTCGATCGCTCATAACAGTTATCGATGATCGAAGTTCTTTTCACTTGTTGTTGTGCCTTTTGATTTATTATAATTGTCTTTAATTTTCATTGTGTCGCCAGAGAGGCGCCGAAACGGGCGCCTCTTACTCTCCTCCTTTTCCCCTTCCACTAACCCATTCCACCACCATGAGCATACTCCAACTTCCCCCACTAAGACCATAGACAGAACTAAATCCCCGTCGCGCACGCGCAACGTGCCACGGTCATCAGAGAGAGAGGGTACCTGTATTCCCCTCGATTTTCTCGATCTGGCGACACTGGTCCTCTCATCAAAAGGCATCCTGCCTTCCCCACTTCGTGGCCAGATCCTTTTCAAACAAAGTCCCACTCATTACAACCTCATAACATGACCTTCCCGAACAATAGCTGAATAGATCAAAGTGCCCATCTGCCATCGCCCGACGACGGTTCTGTTTATTTTCATGTATCCTTATTCAAGACGTCACGCACGACCATAAATCTTTACAATCTTAGGGGTCGCCTCTACATCAGCCTTTGACTCGGCTTAAACAGATTGACTCTAACAAATAACCATTACTTTCCGTCATCAATAACTGTTACGAGCAGTGTTACCATATTTTATCCCCTCCGGCCCCTTACCCTTCCGTCCCTCGCCAAGATGCTGCCTCCGCTATCCCCACTCTTACCACTACCACTGCCGCGACCGAGTGCTAGCATGAGAGCGGTAGCATGCTACCGACTCGATCGCGCCAGCGGTAGTGGTAAGAGTGGGGATAGCGAAGGCAGCATCTAGACGAGGGACGGAAGGGTGAGGGGCCGAAGGGGATAAAATATGGTAACACTCGTAACTTACGAGCGATCGAAATGAACTTCTCTCATTCATAACTATTATGAGCGATCGAAATAAATTTCTCTCATCGATAACTGTTATAAGTGATCGAAAAGAATTTCTTTCAACGATAACATTTACCAATAAGAGAAAAAATTTTCGGTTACTTATACTCCTTATCTGTAACCAATACGATTTTAGTGGATGAAATTCTTGTTATTCTACGACTTTTTTTCTTTTTGGTCATAACTAGACTGCGGATTTTATGCATTTATGACAAAAATGGACACGTGCAATTTAAAGCAGTGGACGAATTAAGAAGATTTAAGGGCATCAGTGTATTAATTTCAGCGTAATAAGACAGTTAAAAGAAGAAAGAAATTTCTATGTGGCTCCTGTGGCTTACGATCGGTGCAAACATTTTTTATTTTGCATAAACGCCTCACGTTTTTTGCCGTATTTGACTAGCTAACTCTTCAGCACAATTAGTGAACTTTGAGCGTTGATATCTCGGAAACTATGCGAGATAGCGAAAAACTGAATGCAATCAATCTTGTGGCACATTTTGTCAATTTTAATTTTGTATCGAATGGCCTTATCGCTGGGACGCATAGTTTCCGAGATGTAAGCGGAAAACCGAAAGAGGGGACCTTCTACGTGCCCCCATGCACTCCGCTCACCTCCTAGGAGTGGGCACTTTTAGTATGTTTACCTCCTAACTAGTCCAAACAAAGTCCCAAAGTTAAAAATATTGTGTTCCTTCCATTTCCCTCTACTACTTTCTGTTGACAAACAATTTACACAAATAAGTTAAATTAAAATTATTTATTCATTGACTGATCATATTATCTCAGGGTTGACAATCTATTTCAAATAAGTGAGCCTAAATACTTGACAAACGTATAAATTACATATTTCGAAGTAGAACAGTTTGTGCACACAAATAATAATGCTTATAGAAAGCATGGGATTAAAAGAACTCACGTTATTGCTTTTCCTACCACCTATTTCAGATGTACGGAATGTGTGAAGAAATAGACGTCCTATGAAAATGAAAAACGCCTTCAAAAACGCAACAATCCATCAGCCAAAAAGAAAAAGAACAGACACCACCGCGTGTATGTGATGAAACTTCCGCTTTTTTCTCCTAAATACGAGATCTCTGAGTATGGACGTCATTTCATAGCATCTCGGAAGACTTCAAAGAAGTAGTAATTGTAAGTCCGTGCCGTATTCTAAGAATTTTTCGTTCATGGTACTGCCTCAAAATAAATGACACTACAAAGCACAGTCAGCGCTTACAGAAATAAGTCACTTCCTTTACGGTTTCAATAATAAAAATACAGGTTTTATTATCGTGATAAGGAATCCATTTCAATTGTGTGCATTAACCCTTCTTGTTGTGTTCTTTAACCCTTAGCACTCGAATGACGACTCTGAGGCGCCACTGAAAATTACTGTACCATTATTCAAAATATTCTTTGGATTTATTAAATACCGGGTGTTTCACCTAACTTGACCACCTTGAATATCTTTGTTGTTTTTGAAGATACGTCAAATGTCTGAAGGACAAAGGTAAAATGGGGCTCATCAGGTACCAACAAAATTTTTGTTTTTATGTAATTTTTTTAGAGGAATGAAGGTCACCTTCATTTTTTTTTAAATGGAATGAGGTATTTTTTAATACATCAATCAATGCAGCTGGATATTCGTTATAAAAAAGTACTAACTTATGTATGTCGAAAAGTTACTAGTTCAGGAGATATTTCAATTTAAATAACACTTACTCTAAGACCCACTACTGTCGTACTAACAATAAGACATTAGAGTTTACTTACTTGTGTAACGTCTTAGTACGACAGTAATGGTGTTTCAGAGTGTTATTTAAATTGAAATATCTCCTGAACTACTCCCTCCAAATCCAGTATACACAATTATGACAAAAGAATCTCGGAGCACATAATATTGCGTAAACATCCTCTGTTATTACTATTATGCATTAATCATGAGCATACGAGAACAAGCGAAGATCAATTTAATGATCACATAATTCAATGTTAGAATAAAAAAATATCGTAGTGAGAAGCATTTGTAAATTGGTAAGGTAAAGTATGAGGATTATTCAGTATGAGATTACATAAAGTATAAGATTATTGTTCTTTTTGCTTCGGATGCTACAGCGACGTTGGCATTAATCTTACACATAAAAGTGAACAAAATTGACACTCTGAAAATTACACTACATTCATGCTAATCCGTATTACGCGTAAAACTGAGCAATTTATTTATAACGAACGTCTTCGTACAGTAAATATATTATACAAATCTTCATTTTTAAATGTAAATAATCTTGCAATTTCATTTTAACAAAATGATTAAACATTAACACTAAACATAAGAAATACGTATTTATTAACACTTTACCTACCGGAAGCCTATTGGATTTTCAATAATTGTGCTGTACCAAAAAAAAACAGAAATTTTCTTTTACATTGCAATCTTAAATGAAACTATTAGATGATGTTATTGAAGCTGACTTGTTAGGTCACGATGAAAATTGCTGTTGCTATTGAAGGTTCCATTAGAAAGTGTCTAGTCATATACCATAGATTTTTCAAAATTGTGCAATAATCACCGGTCGGTACATAATATGTTAAGAAAACAATTGTAAAAATGTGCATTGTTTGATTTGAAACGGACCAAATTTTTGAAACGAGACATTGAAGAAAAAGGGATTCGCATTGATGATCTTAACACGAAATTATACAATCATCGAACTGATCTTGGTTTGTGCTCGTATACTCGTGATTAATGCAAACTGTGGATGTTTACGCAACTGTACTGAATTCAACTATAGCGAATTTGTGCTACATAAGAACTATCGACACGCTATTAATCGCAGCGTGATGATTGTGCCCATGACCGTATTTAGAAGACAGATCGTTACCCAAAAATTAATGTTCAGCAGACATTAACTAATACGTGTCTAATTATTAGACTACGATTTTGGTTTCTTTTGGCTGCGATTTTTGCAAAGGAAAAAGTTACGTTGAATGATTTCGGGAACCACCCCTTTTAAGGTTTTCCGAAATTTTTGGGACACACTGTGTATGACATCAAAGATGTACTGAGATGAAATGCAAAAATACATAACCTCGTGAAATAATTGAAACATACTGTTGTATTCGTTGCAACTAATCAAAATGATTAAGAAAAGAAATAAATGTCTACGTAGCTCTTATATCATGCAATCGATGCAGACAATTTTCATTTTGTATAAAAATCTGCAGAGTACAAATTACTTAAGTTGTAAAAGTTGGATAGCGCGTGTAAATTTAGTCTGGAAATTGTTCCTGAATCAATTCCCACAGATTGGAAGTGGAAGTCACACATTTTCTATTGATGAGTGCATCAATTCCAGAGGTGGGCGTTATTTGGCGAAACAAATATTTCAAATACTATTTAATATTTTAGATTTTATTTTGCTTAAAGAAAATAGTATTTTAAATGAGATATATAATTTCGAAAATAAAATATTTCTATTTTAACAATCTGAACCTCAAAATAAAATATTTGTATTTCAACAATTTGATCCAGAAAATAAAATATAATATTTCTATTTTAACAATCTGTAACGCAAAATAAAATATTTTACTTTTTGCGTTGTTATAATACTCTGAGAAACTGCATAAACACTCATAAATGTACTGAATCCAAATCATTATTTTCAGCAATAATATTTAAAATTAAAATTAAAAATAAAGACAAAATACAAATATTTGCAATATATTCTTCAAATAAAATATTATATTCACAAATTACTGCCTCTCTCAAATAAATTATTTTATTTTCAAAAATTACTACTTACATCAAATAAAATATTTTGTTTTCGAAGTTGTACACATACTTTACAATAAATAGGAGTATTGATTATTTACTATTTAAAATACTATTTTCCCCAGCTCTGATCAAGTCACATGTAAGATTAAAATTAATTAAGTCTCTGCCACGATTTTGATTTATTATATTCCACTTATATTTTTTCTTCAAATTCATGAACCTCTGTGAGACACCTAACATTTCATATACACGTGATGACTTGGCATACTAAATAGATGTTTTTTTTACATTAGAAACAATGGTAAAGTGAAAGGGTGCATCACTTTACAATAAAAATAAAAAAATCTGGATAAATTGCACTGTTGTCAATTTTATAAAACATTACATGGTAACTATTTTTAGTAATTAGCACTCTAGCGTTGAAACATGATATTTCGTATTAAAACTGGGTTTTCACATAGAAACGACAAATTTTTAGCACAACATTAGAACAATCGTGTCCATTAGAACTTTAAACGGTAAATGAAACGAGTAATCAGCATTGCTGCGCAACAGAGGCATAAATACAAAAGTATTACAATTACAAGATGTGGGTCTAAAAAGACTCTTGTCACGACCGCTTGTATAATTATTTTGGTAATGGCCGTGCGAATGCTGAAAAGGATTTTTCGTTTTGGAAGCTGTTTTAAGGCATTTTTGTATATTTTTTCTGTGAAAATGGTAAAAGGTTTTAAAATGCTATTTTTACATTTCATTATTTAATTCTCTGGCTTTCATACTTAATATTTTCCTCTATGAAATATGTAAAAATGTTTAAAAATAGACGCCGGTACAGTAAATTTTTTACGATTCCAATATTAGTTTTTAATATACGGTTATCCCTTCATGTGAAATAACCTAATGCTGAATTTTTTAAAGTAATTTCAGACATCATTGTTTACTGAATAAAGTTTATTAACAGAAAGAACAATGTCATTCAATAGATTGTACCAACGAATTACACATGTTTCAATTTCATTTTAGTGAAAATTAAATTTTTCGTTCGTTGTGTTCTTTATGTACAGGGTGTATAAAAAGTAATGGTCATCCGTCCTAGGCGTGAATCTGCACGTCTGGATCGGTGGACATTTGTAAGAGAAACTGGCAGAAGTTTAGTATAGTGACAACGCGTGCGGTGGTGGATGTTTGGCGCGTATGGTGAGGGGGGAAGGGGGTAATACGAAACCGAAAGAATTATTTTACGGAAATGAACGGTTACCGAGATATTATAAATACTAAACCGCCGCCAATTTCTCTTACAAATGTCCACCGATCCAGACGTGTAGATTCACCCATTACTTTTTATACACCCTGTACAAGATTTGTTATCATTACACTGTGGATTTAATGTAATTATGGCACCTGTAAATATATTTTCGTAACAAAACAAATTTTTATCTCGTTCTGATTATTGTAAAATAATCTACGAAGATAAGGATTTGTATAAAAATGCACAGTTTAATCTTCCCAATCTTTGAAATTCTCGAATCACGTTGTTTCGAAGCATTCATTATAAGGAAGAGTGTCTAGTATGAGTACCTTGATAACAGGGATACCAGAATGTTCTACAAAAAAAGTATTATAAATAACAAATCAAAAGTATATATTGGGTTGACAATCCCTAAAGAAACATGTAAACACATGAATGTGCATCGTCCGAAGTTGATTATTAGTGTCTTAGTTATTTATTTTAAATTTTAAAAATGAAGGTATAGATGTAGATGAAGGTTTATAAATGTAGGTAAATACATATTTATTGAAGCGTACTGAGTACTGAGTCTTATGTCTCACTCGCAGCCATGACACCGTTCACGTGTGTGTCTAAATGAATATATAGTTTAATCTAAATAAATAATTAATTTTAAAAGGGTGAAATTGACTTACAAAAAGGTGAAATTGATTTGCAAAAGGGTGAATTTGGAGTGCGAAACCTATACAGTCCACCTGACCATGTCGATGACACAGAGCACAATCGTGTGCGTATCTCGTGCAAACGAAATTTATCACTTTGCACTCGGGGCTATTGAAATATTTCCATTATACGATACGAACATATATTTAATCGTGTAAACAATATTGTGAATAATGGTACAGCAATTTTTAGTGATGACTCTGACAATGAGTTACCACTCGAGTGCGGAGGGTTAAGAATATTTCAGAATAATATGTAATAAAAAGTGCAGTTATATTTTTTATATTAAACCTACCCGCCTATTATATGTATGTATAGGGAAAAGTTGTTTAGAATTATAACCTTGCGAACATAATTCAATGTTATCAAAATCCGAGAAGAAGTAACGTTTCGAGAAGTTAAAAAAAATAAGATGACCCAGCAATCTCCGAAACATCTCCACCCATAAAAAAAGCAAGAAAGAATGTTTTACAATTTTTATAAAATGTATCGTTTAATAGTTATTCGGGGTAATCAAGTTAGCTGGGACACCCTGTATAATCCGGATCCACTGAAATAACCAGCATTTCTGAAGCTTTACGGAAGGAGATTGTCTCGGCACACACAACAACTTTAGAATTTATTGTAAAAGCGAAAGACAACCTTGTTATATACTGAGTACAGATGCAAGAAAAGGGAGTAGGAGAAAGAACCATTCGTTTTTTGTAGTATCTTCCGCGGAACCCGGTTGAAAAGAATGCGAATGGTGGAAATTGCTCGCATGGCGCGAAAGAAAAGCATGCTCGCTGTTGAAACGTGAATGCGTCTTCGCACAAAGATGCCCGTAAACACAGCCGGGTAATATATAATTATGGACGCGGTGCAGGTGTAATTTTCCAATACGGCCTTGCTCCCGCGGATTATTTACAGTGAATCCGCACAGCACCTCTTCTTATTTTGTTAATACAAGGTGTCGCAAAAGTAACCGAGCGATTCGTTTCATTCAAATCTAATCGATAGACAACGGATTTTTGATACATTTATAGAGCAAAAATGAGTAGGTGTAATTTAAAACAGTAAACTCATTAGAAGAATTTAAAAATACCGTTGCATTATTTTCAACCCATCAAACATATTAAGAAAGAAAATCAATTTCTATTCCATTCCAGTTTGTTGTAATTCACATAGAACATTTTTATTTTGCATAAATATCCGTTGTCTACTAATCAACAAGTTTTCTTGCACTCATCATTGAAAAATCAACATTTATTATAATCCCCTGCTACTTTGGCTTCTTGGATTCGATAAATTCTTTTTAATTATAATTTTTGAAACAGTAGTAAACAATTAGAGATAGGCGACGTGTTCAGAAAGAAATTAGTACTATTATACATATGTATACTTTTTGTCAAGTTACTAACGAAATTATTGTTCGATAGCACAACCACGACATTATCCAATTGACTGTACCAATTGTAATATACAGGGACCATAAATGTTATAACGAAAAAGAAAATAAGTCATATAATAACAAGTACTTCATCGACTAAAATCGTATTGGTTACAAATAAGAATTATAAGTGAATTATAAGTGCTCTTGTTGGTAAAAATGTTATCGTTGAGAGAAATTCATTTCGATCGTTCATAACAGTTATCAATGAGAGAAGTTCATTTCGATCGCTCATAACAGTTATTGATGAAGGAAACTTGTAATAGTTATTATTAAATAGCACAACTTCCAAATGGTAGACAATTAATTATTTAATAAATTTTTTATTCGTGAAATTAATTGCTACAATCAAAATTTAATGTGACAAATAAACAGATTTTGTGTTGTTCTTATGGTCTTGTTGTACGAAACCTTCTCAATGAATTTCACAGGCTTGCTCTATCCGAGAACTCTACCCTGGTAATATACAGTATATTTTTCCTTCGAAATATAAATATTGTTTACTTTGTTACATTTTAATCTCTCCAAAATATGATCATGAACTGTTACCTGTTACATTAATACAGTATGTAGTTTATACTTCCAATGTATAGTAAAGTCTTGATCCAAGTCGGACGGAGCTGTACGATCTTAGTCAGATCGCCGAGCAATGTAAACTGTAAACATGACACGTAATCCGATACGGGGTCGGGTAAGTCGGTGTGAACCACTACTAATCCAACTAGAAAACTTCTTTATTTTTCCAGTATTTTTTATGGGACTTGCACTAACTTGCTTCAGACATTTTTCTGATTAAAATGACGCTAAACACGATAGAATTTGCAGTAAGTTTTTTGGTCGCGCGGTGTGTGAAGTTACAAAAAAGTAATAGCCCAGCACGATCTATGTCGAAGCACGGATCCGAGGATCCGGCTTGTTACATCGAGACTTTACTGTAGCAGTTCTATCACATATGTACTCCAATTTAAAAAGGCTAACACTATACATATAGCTTCGTTATAAAACTGCAATATTTTTTCACAAAACTGATAAAAATCTGGGAGCAAGGTAAAGTACAGGTATAAAAAGTGATAATCAATATATTGATTAATAAGTATTATACTATACTCTCTGCTTTTTTATTATTCTCGACATTATTTATGGAATAACACGATAACAGATCTGACATTACTTTATTGAAGCAGAAAAATGTAACAAAATCGTTAGATATCGGTTTGAAATATGTTTCGAAGTGCAGTTATAAAAATTAAATTGTATAGATCCATTCATAAACATCCACTTTGCCAGTGATCATAATATAAACATAATAATTTGTGATAAACATCATTTTCGTGGAAATTCAATGGAAAAAACACGAAAGATTGGTTTTTTTATTGAAGCACATATATCGCGCAATTTCAGGAGTAAATTTTTCGTGAGGGAAGTCGTTCACAAACAAATAATACTTCGCAATTTCGATTGAGTTTTGCATGCGGAGCAGCGGCCGCAAGTTTAGGATAAGGATTTGTAATTTAGATTATGCATATTTCGTGTAATTGCTACTTGCTCATATCGTACTTCCCATAAATATGTAAATGAATGATTCATTGGTTATTCCTCTCTGTACGAGACGCACTACACATTACAACGATAAATACGTATGTATATTAATCACGTTAACGATACGGCCACTCTGCTTTTACAAGGTACTTTAAGTTAACTACCAGATGTCCCTAAAAAATTTCTGCCAATATTTACTGGTTATAGATTTTGCAATGTTTATTACGAAAAGGAAATATTTATAAACATGTGTTTATCGTTTTTCATATAAAAAACCAATAAGAACTTCTCTGGGTACTCAATATACTTCAAATATTTATACCATTACAAATACACAATAAGCAAAAGCATTGCGTGGTTCTAAGACAAACATTATATGTTGATAGTAAAAATTTAACTTCATTTTTCTTTAGAATAGCATATGCAAATTTTTGCAGTCATATTCTATGGAATAACGGAGTTCAGGTACAAAAATACTAATGTCTTGGGTTGGCAAGAAAGTAATTTCGGTATTTTAAGGTGAAATAGAGCCGAATTTTTTTATTCAAGCAATGAACTTTAATGAATATAGGATATTCTCCCTTTTGTTCGATGATGCCAATAAGAACAAACAAGAAAATATTTTATTGATTAAAGTTCATCGCTTAAAATACCGAAATTACTTTCTTGCCAACCCAATACTATTATTATTCTAAAATCTACTCATTCCGGGAGAGAGAGAGAGAGAGAGAGAGAGATTTTGTTCATCTTCGTGCAGAACTCTCTGGATCATAACTTTCTATACTTTCTCCATCAATAAACAACTTACTACTTATTCTTGAAATGACTATGTTACACTAATCACCGTACGATCACCGACTGGGAACCTTATTAACACTGAAAACTGTCAAAAGTTTAACAGCGTTAGTTCACTAAATCTACTGTTTATCGTTTATCTATACAGTAATTAAAAAATTTATTCATCTTGATAGTTAGAGAAACAAAAGAGGATCAAAAAACGTCACTAAGAAATAAAATAAGAAACGAAAAAGTTTAACTCGACGATACTCAAAGAAGTTAAATGGCGATTGCTATTTGGTTATAAAACAGAATCAGCCATCGTATAAATAAATAGCAAACAAACGTAACGACGTAATCATAATATAAGACGGGCGAAGCTGATAAACGATCTCGTTCACAGCCGTATCACTGATATGCGTTTATAATTACGGCAGATCTTAGTATGAATTGAATTATGTACTCGAACGATATTATAAATTAGGTTTAAGGTTTCAAACACCTTCATTAATCATAGTTGTAACTGTTATATATACAGAATATTAAAGATCGCAACGTAGAAGTTCCACTTTAACACGTATAGGGTAAATGTACCTATTACATACTGCTGGTGTATATGTTTTACTTCGGTATTTTTTCCCAATGAGATTAAAATACGTAAAAATTAGAGGTGTGGGGAATTCCTGGATCCCGATCCTGGGAACGGGATGGGAAGACTCGTATCAGGTCGGGACGGGATACCGAAAATGTTCGGGTTTCCAGTGAATTTATTCGGGATTTCTCTGATACTGTACGGAATCTTTCATATTGTTTGTTAGTCTTCATCTATGCTACAAGAGTTTTCTACATGTATACAATATAATGCAGATAACTTTCTGCCCAGGTCCCATAACTTTACCTACTTTCTATAAAAATATGCATTTGCATAAACATTCGCTGTCTAGTTATAAATTATTAAGTTAACTCCTTGCCCTACGATTTATTTTACGGTTTCAGTGATTACAACTTTTCTGTAGATCATAATTTCCTAAAAAAGGAGAAAATTTATATCTATGTATTGTATGCCTATACGTTCTCCGATAGCTGTACATTAACAAAAACAAAATAGAATTTTATCTCGGTTTAAAGGAAATTATTAACATGCATTTTTATCAGAATCTGTTCAGAATCTTCATCACAAGTCAGACACAATATTGTAAGCCAAGGGGTTAAATAAAACTTGATGTTGTATTTAGATAAATCTAACACTATGGTCATATTCAAGAAAACAAGACACGTTTTTGAATCCCAGCATTTTAAGCAATCCCGAACATTTTCGGGAAACCCGAAAGTTTCAAAATCCCGTCCCGATCCCGAAGATCGTTCCCGTTCCCGTTCCGTCCCGGTCTCGCACACCTTTAATAAAAATAAATATTTTTCCCTGACTGTACAATTTAATAAAAATTTATTCTCGTTGTCAATCATTCTCATATTTTTATAATCTCAAGGTTTGAAGAAACATTCTTCATAATAGGTGAAAATATAAAAAAGGACCGTTATTCACACGATTGTACATACTTTATAATGCTTTAAATTGCATAGTGGAAAATTTTATTATTATTTAGATACCTACTTGTATACAATAAAAATATAAAAAGCAACGTATCTGGCCTTTTTAATTTAAAAACTAAGCCCTCAGCATTACGTACGTTAAAGTGAAGGAGGAGCTCAATACTGCGGCTCATTAGTACACCAGTTTTTTTGTATTCAGAATACATCGTTCTTCCATAAAATGCTTACATACATATATTATTTTATGATAAATCAGGAATAATATTAAAATAAAGTACGATCGAAGCATGATACCGCAGTAATCGGTACAGTTACCCTAAAAGTGGTGGGCCTTAATACGTTTGCATCAATTGAGAAAATCTGTTCTGTCATAATAGATATCGGTGATCGAATTTTTTTCACTTGCTCACAATAATTATTAATGAGAACATTCATCTCGGTTGCTTATTCAATTATCGAGTTATCTACATCTGTCTTGTAACAATTAATAGTATGAATAAAAAATGTATCAAATAATTGATTGTCTATTATTTGAAAGTTTTACTGTTTAATTATAACCATTCAATTTCTTTCATCAATAACTATTATGAGCGATCGAAATTAATTTCTCTCATCGATAACTGTTATGAGCGATCGAAATTAATTTCTCTCATCGATAACTGTTATGAGCGATCGAAATTAATTTCTCTCATCGATAACTGTTATGAGCGATCGAAATGAATTTCTCTCCTCGATAACTGTTATGAGCTATCGAAATGAATTTCTCTCATCGATAACTGTTATGAGCGATCGAAATGAATTTCTCTCATCGATAACCGTTATGAGCGATCGAAATGAATTTCTCTCATGGATAACTGTTATGAACGATTGACATAAACTTCCATCGATAACCGTTATGAGCGATCGAAATGAATTTATCCCAACGATATCATTTACCAACAAGAGAACAAATGTTCGGTCACTTATTATCCTTGTTTTTAACTATCGCATGAGTTACTTTCTTTTTGGTTATAACTAGACTGCGGATCTTTATGCAAAATAAAAAATGTTCGCATTGATTGCAGGACACAGGAGCCGAATAAAAACTGTATTCTTCTTTTAATTATCCTATTAAGCTGAAACTAATACATCGAGGTTCTTAAATATTTTTAACGCGTCCGCTGCTTTAAATTGTACGTGCTCCATTTTTGTAATAAATGCATAAAATCCGCAGTCTAGTTATAACAGTTATGGTACCTGATATAAACGTCGATAAAAATTGCTGTACCATTATTCAAAATATTGTCTACATTATTAACCCTTAGCACTCGAGTGGCGTCACTCAGAGTAACCGCTGAAATCAATACGAATCAATTACTGATCGTTTAAGTATTGTACGAGGTTTTATATCAATTTCATATCCATAAAATGGAAAAAAAATTATGTAGAATAGAATTATTGTAGGTCCGAAGAAGTGTTTAATTTTAATGTTAAAATTGCCCCGAGTGCAAAGGGTTAAATGTGTCGATATCTTATCAATTACTAAACATTTCGGTATTGTATGAGGTATTGTACCAATTTTATACCTACTAAATTTCAAAAATCATAGGCAATGGAAATATTCTAGGTCGGAAGAAATGTATAATTTTCGAGTTAACACTGAACCTACCACGAGGGGTCAAATGACCCATTTTCGATTTTTTATGTGACAATTATTGAAATTGTAAAGGTGTTTGTTTGGGAATTCATTGAATATATTTTTTGACTCCAGTATATATTATATTTAGACAGCGGATTTTATGCATTTATGGCAAAAATGTGAGTAGGTGTAATTTGAAACAGTAAAAACAGAAAAATTTTAAAATACTGTTATACTATTTTCAACCAATTAAATATATCAGGAAGAAAACAAATTTCTATTTCACTCCAGATTGTTGCAATTCACGTAGAAAAGTTTTATTTTTCATAAATAAACTTCATTTATTTTGCATAAAATAAAGTAATTTATATATATTTTTTAAGCACGAGTATTTTATATAAAATTAATCGTCACTGAATGCGGTTATAATGATACAATAAAAGAATTACGAAACAAACGGTCGCGAATTTAGTTGGCAAGCTAATAGTAAAAATCACACAAAATATAAATAAATTCAATCTTGTCATTTTTATAATTAGACTGCGGATCTTTATGCAAAATAAAAGTGTTGTACTTGAATTGCAACAAACTGGAGTGAAGTGGAAGTTTATTTTCTTTCTTAATATGTTCAGTAGATCTAAAATAATGTAACAGTATTTTTAAATTTTTCAAGTGGCCTTACTTTTTCAAATTTGGCCTACTCATTTTTGTCATAAATGCATAAAATCCGCTGTCTATTTATAATACTATACGCATCAGTCACTTTTGATGGTCTGTGGGTTTAGTGTTAAAATTGCTCCGAGTGCAAAGGATTAATCGCCTATCAACATTCCGCCGGCAGTGTATTTACGCAGTATTCAGTGAATTGTCCGAGCGCTTGAATAGTGGACGAAACGAGCGGTTCTCGTCGAGAGGTCACTGAAATCTTTAACTTTCGCTTTCCGTGGATAATTACCGAATTGAAATCGATGCCCACTCGAACGACAACAAAGAGAGAACGGGAACGGTCGTACGCTCGAACAGTGTCCGGATTCGAGTCGTCGAACCCAACGAATTTCGGTATCAAGTATTATAGAAACTCAGGTGTCCGGTGGCATACGGATATCAGAGACTGGCCGACATACATACGTACGTTCACTGGCAACGTGTTCGTTCGGCGACGACGAACACGATAATACACGGAACACGTTGTTTACTAGGAAACGACAACGAAGAACGGTCACGTGCCGGTTATATCAGGCCGCGAAACAACGGGAACAAGCAACAAGAACGGCTCGGCGGACCTCGCGATACTAACGAGTCCGCTCCACTGTTTCGCGTCGATGATTAAACGAAATCCGAAGACTTTCCTCCCTCCTCCAGTTACTCCGTTCTCTGATCTCTTCCACTCGCTGTCCTCGTTCCGACCAACTTCGCTCCTCGTCCTTCTTCAACGAGCGTATTACTTGTCTGTCGGTCTGTCACGCGTCGCGTCGTCGCCCGGTTTCCCAACGAGCAACGAGTCTCGCGAGTTTCCTTTTTGTCTCCTCGACCACGAGCCTAGCTATAGTCGAGTCAGAGGAAGAGCCGACTCGAGAGTCCCCTACCAGTCGCTCGACACCATGGAAGTGGGAGAACGATTCCCCCATCGCGCTGAAATCGGCTTTACAGGTGGAACAAAAACATGTAAAATCACTCCCATTAACACGTTGTCTGCAGTGTTCCAATATCGTCGACGATTTTTCGTGCGACGGATGACCGCTGGTGGCGCTGCGCGTTCAAAACAGTAACGTATCTACTATTGGGTAGCAGAGCGGCCAGAACCCTTAAGCAGAAATATTGGCGGGAATGTACCGAAATAATCTTACCGGACAAAAAGACTCCAGGACGTGTCGTACGAGTTACAAAATATACACAAATACACTTGTTATACATTCATTTTTCAGAATCAAATCATATAAATCTTTTAAAATTCTGTGGGGTGCTCAAGGTACCCCATTTTATCGTGAATCTTACTTTACTGAGGCTGAAAGCGCCACCAGCTGCCATCCATCGCACGAAAAATCCTCGACGATATCGGAACACTAGTTGTCTGCCACGTCCATCATATCTGGGTGACGAAATTATTTCTCCAAAGTTTAATAAATCATTGTTGCGACGATAGATCAAGAATGCTAAATTCTTCTGTTGTGATCGCAACTTTAGCTATCCATTATTCTTTAAGATATTTTTGGACATATTTCTTGTACAGCCATTAATCGTGTTATTGTTCCCAATATAACAGTTATTTATTGAATTCGATCAACAGAAATTGAAGAATTACATGGCGTCGAGAAAATAGACCCGGGCACCATCGTCGAAGGGTTAACACAAAATATCTTCAGGAAAGGAAAATACCCATCGAGCTATTCGCGAAATAGAACCACCAATCATCGAAAATGTACTGAAAAATTGGGTTGACAGGATAAGCTACTGCATAGCCAGTCATGGCAGCCATTTGAATGAAATTATTTTTCATAATTAATCGAAAGATATATTCTATACAATAAAGCAGGTAACACATTGAAAAATATTAAACAGTTTTATTTTTATATCAATTTTTTAAAAAAGTAACAGATGACCCACCCTTTATTTGACGATATGTGATTATCTATAAGATATCTATAAATTATATTTATCAATAATATACAGGGTGGGGCACTAACTACATATGTCCACCTTGAATATCTCCGTTATTTGTAATAATATGGCAAAATGTCATCAACAAAATTTGCACGGTACAGAGGGGGCCATATTGTGACACAAACATTTTCTGCGTGGGTGGAGGCATAGAGGACATTTCAAGGTCATCTTGATTTTTTTAAATAGAATGTCCTGTTTTTTATACAATAGATCGTTAGAGTATCAAATTCTGAGTATAATAGTGTCGACCTTCATACGTCCTAAACCTAATAGTTAACGAGATATTAGCCAAAGAAGAAAGCAAATTGTTTCGATAATATCTCGTAAACTATTAGATTTAGGACATATGGAGGTCAATACATTTTTACTCAGAATTCGACAATCTATCGAGTCATGATACAGAAAGTAGGTGTTTCCATTTTAAAAAATCAAGATGACCTTGAAATCCCCACTATGCCTCCACTCACGCAGAAAATGTTTATGTCACAATATGCCCCCCCTCTATATCGGGCAAATTTTGTTTATAACATTTTGCCATACTATTACAAATAACGGAGATATTCAAGGTCGACATAATTAGTGCCCCACCCTGTATACAGGGTGTCCCAAAACTCCTTCAAATCCGGGAAATGGGAGGTTCCTTAGGTCATTTGAAGCGACAATTTCTATTGCAAAAATGGCCGCAGCGGCTTTGTTTAGGAGTTATTAGCGAAAAACACAGACCAATCTCACCAATCAGAGCGCGACCTAGACGCGAGCTGGCACTGTCGGCCCGGCGCGCCAACTGTCTATTGGCTGACTGTGCCAAGTCGCGCTCTCATTGGTCCGTGGTTTTCGTCAATAACTCCTAAACAAAGCCGCGGCGGTAATTTTTGCGAAGGGAAATATCGCTTCAAATGACCTAAGGAACCTTCCATTTCCCGGACTTGAAGGAGTTTTGGGACACCCTGTATACATCAATATACCGGGTACTATTAAATAGTACAACTTTTCTCTCTAACATTTTCTTCTACCTCTAATCCTAACGGAGTTGTTTAGGTGGCCTGTTTGTCGTGAACCACCCGGTATATTTTAATACATCGTACATTTCTTCTTATAAACCTCCTGTTCCTCTGAACTTACGCCGAGATTCCAAACTTTTGGCCGGTAGCGTATAAAAAAAATCTGTGCGATTCGATCATCAATCGAATATAGTGTCTCTTGTTAGTTTACGAGCTGGTACTTTTGCGAGCGACTGCGTATTTATGGCAGCAAAGAACCAGTTTCCCGTGGCCCTAGGGCGGTTCTATCTCCTGTTGGTAAGTCCTGTCGCGTAGAACCGATGGATTATCAGCGAACGAAGAAATACCTACACCTGACAAAGTTTGCGGCGAAGTTGCGGCAAGTTTCCCGTGTTCCCGTGTCCTCCGAAGGCGGACATTTATTACGCGTCGAGACGTTACCCGTGAGAAGAAAAAGAAAAACGAAGTTTTGATACGGAAATTGAGAATGATGTTACGCAAATGGGCCGTATTATTCACCGCTGAAAGAAATATGGTATTTATCGGCGGTGCAAGTGAAGTATGTCCGCTCCCGCGCGAACCGTATCGGTGTACGGAGTTACGTAAATTTATTGTGCCACGATCACAATGTGCCCGTTCGACGTCATGCAATCATGAGGCATGGGGATAACATAAGTGATAGGAAAGTTATATTTTTCACATCCGCCGCCTCGTGTTTCCTTTTGATATCGCTGCTACCTCGATACATACAGAGCGGTCCTTTTATCTTGAGACAGTTAATTATTACGGAAACCAGCAGGAATATGAAAAAATGTTTTATATAAAATATTCTTCATACGAAGGGGCACATTTAATGGTGCTATGCACAATTTTCCATAATGACCCTTCAAGGGTCAGATGAAGGGCAACTTCATTTTTTCAAATGGAAATCCATATTTTTTATTTTATATTCTTATTCTACATCGAAAAATGATAATATTGCATAAAAATCCGCAGTCTATTCATAATTGAAACGACCAAAACTATAAAGTTGCTTATCCACTTAAAATATGAAATGGTATTTGAAATATTTATTTCGTCAAATATTTCCCACCTCGGAATTGTAATTAATTGTGTAAGCTATAATGTATTCTAGGAAATTCTCTATGATACACGCGGAGTTGTGCAGAATTATAATTGAATTACTCGAGGAATTATAATTACAAAGTAGTTGAATTACACTGTAATTCAAAACTTATGGAACTTATGTGATTAAAATACTTAGTAATTGAATTAATTGAAAGGTTTGAATTATGTAATTCAATTACGACGTAGTTCAATTGCGTAATTGAATTACAATATAATTGAATTAGCGCAACTCTGGATACACGTAAAACGTCGACACAAAACTCACACGCATGGAGCTATCGATTAATAAATTTCTTTATTTATTTCTGTCGCGAAATATCGATAAATGAATACAGGGTGTTCCAAAATTCCTTCAACAGCCGGAAATGGGAGGTTCCTGAGATCATTTGAAGCAACATTTTCCTTTGCAAAAATATTATCCGCGGCTTTGTTTACGAGTTATTAACGAAAAACACGGACCGACAGTGCCAACTCGCGTCTAGGTCGCGCTCTGATTGGTCCGTATTTTTCGTTAATAACTCCTAAACAAAGCCGCGGATAACATTTTTGCAAAGGAAAATGTTGCTCCAAATGATCTCAGGAACCTCTCATTTCCGGCTGTTGAAGGAATTTTGGGACGCCCTGTATAGTGCATAATCAAGTTGCACAGAATATATTTTTTCCAAAAGCGGTATGCGTGTTCATGTATATTATATTACATCGAAAAATGAAAATGATTCGTTAGAGTTTCATATTTCAGAGGGGAAAATGGCCAAGAGAACGAGCAGCTTGACAATAATAGGACGCCAGAAGTGAAATTTCCATTTGCGCCTGCAATAATAACTTCGCGCAGCGCAACTAAAGAGCATATAACTAGTTGAAAGTTGGCACTAATATTTTCAAATAAAGTCCGTTGTTGAACGCTTTCGACGAGTAACAGGTGTACAACCTACATTCGCGGCATTCATACTGCGTTGGCCTTCAGAAATCTCTGATTGGATGTCTCGCCAACGTGAAAGCGACACAATACCGTGATACAATGCGTTTACGCTTCTCTGAAACGCTAGAACATTAATCGATCTCGCTCACTTTCGGTGTACACCTTTAACCACTTGCCCTACAATATCGAGCCAGACTCGCGATCAAGATCCTGAAGAAAGTCTAGGTGTGTCTCTATGTCATTCAATTTCCTTTAAACTGAAATCAAATTCTCTTAAGTTGTTGCATTGAACGGATTTACTGTAATAACATGAGCGAATAAAATATTCATTCTCGCCAACTTCGTTACATGTTTAACCCTTTGCACTCGAGCCTATTTGAACTGGAAAATTAAACATTTCTTTCGACATAGAATAATTCCATTCTGCAGGGTATTTCACCTAACTTGACCACCTCAAATATCTTTGTTGTTTTTAAAGATACGTCAAATGTCTGAAGAACAAAGTTGAATGGTAAAGTGGGGCTCATACGATACCAAAAAATTTTTGTTTTTATGTAATTTTTTTTAGAGATGTGAAGGTCACCTTCATTTTTTTAAATGGAATGACCTATTTTTTATACCATAGATCGATAGAGTATCAAATTCTGAGTATAAAAGTGTTGACCTTGATATGTCCGAAACCTAATAGTTAACGAGATATTATCAAAAAAAAAGGAATAACATTTTTCCGTTTGACGCTTCGTTTTCGAGAAAATTGAGTTAAAGTTCTGCCAGGTTCGCGTGCTTTAGTATATGCACAAAGTAGAATTGGTTGATCATGGTCAGACGCGTCAGACGATTCCTATGCAATAGCATGTGTATTCGCTGCATTGTCAAACTCGATTTTCTTTTCTTTTCTTCGACTTACTTTTGCACGTAGAATCACCTCCTGGCCGGTTGTACTACGATTTCGCAAACACCCTGTATAATAACCCGACAGCGGATCATTATGCAAAATAAAAATTCTCCACCGGAATTGCAACAAATTGAAGTGACATACAAATTTATTTTCTTTCTCAGTATATGTTTAACAAAGAACAATTAATTAAAAAATATGATTACAGACAATGTACAGGGTGGTCCACCCAAGTCAGCCCACCTAAATATCTCCTCTAATTGTGGGGATACAAAAAATATTTTGTATGCTATTTGAATGGTTTGAAAAAACCATTCTGTTGCAAAAAATGTTTTTTACCGAAGGTCATTTTTTTCGAAGTTATACAGGTCATCGATGTTTTTTGACACATAACTACATTTTGTTTTATTGCTTCGGGTAACTGATCGAAAAATACATTCAGATATGTAAAATAACCTGACCTTGAAATGATCTTGATCTTCGGAAATTGAAGTTTTACCTTCAGATCAAGGTCAATGTTATGTTATTATACATACCTGAATGTATTTTTCGATCAGTTACCCGAAGCAATAAAACAAAATGTAGTTATGTGTCAAAAAACATCGATGACCTGTATAACTTCGAAAAAAATGACCTTCGGAAAAAAATATTCCTGCCAGATATTCGGTCCATTGGCACTATGCACGAAACAAATATTTTTTGCATGACAATAACATGAAGAGATGGACCACGCAAAGGAACGCCAATTTCCGAAGATCAAGGTCATTTCAAGGTCATGTTTTTATAAGTATCTGAATGTATTTTTCGATCAGTTACACGATGCAATAAAAAAAATTATACAATTATACGCAAAAAAACATCGATAACCTTGTAAACTCCGAAAAAATTACCCTAGAAAAAAAACATTTTTTGCAACAGAATGGTTTTTTCAGATCATTCAAGTAGCATACAAAATATTTTTTGTATCCCCACAATTAGAGGAGATATTTAGGTGGCCTGACTTAGGTGGACCACCCTGTATATTTATTACGGTAATTATCAGTAGAGAAGAATTATTTTTTAATGAATTTTAATGCAAATTTCATCCTAATATCTCTTATGGGTCAAGAATTATAGTTAAATGTCACGATCCAGCCCGATGAGGCTGTAAAATAATTTTAATTTCGTCAATTTTCAAATGTCCGTCTTTTTAAAAAGAGGTCCGTAAAGGGGACTTGGGGCTAAATCCTCATTTTTTTCAATTCTTTAAAAACTGGCCCGCTATGAAAACACGGTATGTGTTTAAAAAAATTGCAAAATAAATGGTGAAAAAACAAGTTTTTTTCAAATGACAACATTTTTAATAGATGCTGATATGTTTTCACTATAAGCTCCCAAAAACTCATTTTCATCGGGTTGATAGTTCTACACTTATGATTTAATAGAAAATGGTTGACACTTTATCTTACACGTCTGTAAAATGGCCATTTTATAAGATACATATAAAGATATAAAGACTACAACACATTTAGCTTTAGTATAATGCACAAAGTAGAATTGGTTGATCATGGTCAGACGCGTCAGACGATTCCTATGCAATAGCACGTGTATTCGCTGCATTTTCAAACTCGGTTATCTCGAAAACGAAGCGTCAAACAAAACTCCTATCAGCTCTTCTCCGTTGTAAGTATTGCTTCCCGACTTGTATAAAATGCTTCTTATGTGGTCCAGATATTAAGGCCTGTCAAGTATCTTCGATTTTATTAAGCGATGTGCAATTAAAATCTAACCTCATTAAGTTTACCAAGTAGAAGCCATACATGTAAACTAGTTGTAAGTTAAGTTACTATTATGTACTATTATATGTATGTATATTAAGAGGATTTTTATGTAATATGTCAATATGATCATGTATTGTTTATGCTACATAAACCATACGTGGTTTAAAGCATTAAATAAATAATAATAATAAAATGTTACTCCTTTTTTCGACTTATTTTTACATGTATGTAGTATCACCACCTGCTCGGTTGTATCACTCGTCCGGCCACACGCTGTATAAACAATTTTTCTTGTATTTGAAGACTTAAGATATACAGGGTGTCTCAAAACTCTTTCAAGTCCGGGAAATGGGAGGTTCCTTAGGTCATTTGAAGCGACATTTTCCTTCGCAAAAATTACCGCCGCGGCTTTGTTTAGGAGTTATTAACGAAAAACACGGACCAATGAGAGCGCGACTTGGCACAGTCGGCCAATAGACAGTTGGCACGCCGGGCCGACAGTGCCAGCTCGCGTCTAGGTCGCGCTCTGATTGGTGAGATTGGTCTGTGTTTTTCGCTAATAACTCCTAAACAAAGCCGCTGCGGCCATTTTTGCAAATGAAAATGTCGCTTCAAATGACCTAAGGAACCTCCCATTTCCAGGACTTGAAGGAGTTTTGGGACACCCTGTATGTCAACTTTTGCTCAACTAAAATTACTTTATCAGTCCTATAAAAATTATTCAAATTTTCGACCGAGAAAGTGTAATGTCCTCTTAATGTCATTGCTTAAACTCGGACACTTTATACGCAACAACCTAATATTTTGGCGAAAGCCGTGAATGTGCTAAGCATTTGTAATTTAAAGGGAGCAATGAGACGCGATTCGGTGAACGGTGGAGCCAAGCTCTCCTCACTTCTGTACCATAAAGCGCCAGCAATTGGATGAGGACGACGCGACGCGGGGATACATTTGGGGTTGGCTTGGTGCCAACAGGTCCTTCGAAAAATATATATTATCTGTTACACCTACATTCATGCATAATGTCACCTCCGCAATACACGTAAATCATGGAACGGACTTTCTCGCAGTGGTTTTTGTGTTGAGATATGCACCTTCACCCGTAAGCGTTAGAATGAAGAATGAAGAATGAAGACTCAAGAATAAAGAATGAAGAATGAAAGACTCACGAAGAATAAACCAAAACCCAACCATTCTTAGAAAGTCTTCGAAAATTTTGTTTGGACACGACACAATTTTAATCCGTTTAATCAAGACTCTTTTATTAATATTGGGTTGGCAAGAAAGTAATTTCGGTATTTTAATGTGAAATAGAATTTCGAAATCAATGACGGATTTAGAATTTAATGAATAAGATATTCTCCCTTTTGTTCGATGATCTTTTGCAAAAAAGAATAAATAAGAAAATATTTTATTGGTTAAAGTTCAACGTTTGACTAAAACAATTCGGTTTTATTTCACCTTAAAATACCGAAATTACTTTCTTGCCAACCCAATAGTTATATCTAGGTAACTGTGCCGATTACTGCGGTATCATGCATTTCGATCGTACGGTACTTCAACACATTACCGACCGATAATATAATTATTGCATAATTTTGAAAAATCTATGCTACATGGCCAAAACACTTTTTTAATGGAACCTTCAATAGCAACAGCAATTTTCAGAAACACCTGGTATATCGAAATGTTAATGAAATTGAAAAAACAAAAGAAGTACCTTAAAGAGAAAGGAACGCTCTTTCCATTGCTTTTTGCACAAGATTCTACGATAATTTGTTTGCTTTCTGGAGCCAGTTAAAGTTAAACAGCCAACATTTACTTCAATGTTGTATAACCCGAATCAAAATAATCGCACAATAACTACAACCACACATTTTACGCAGGAAAGATAGCCCTTCTAAATGATATTGACGCGATTTATCAAAAAAAATTTGTTTCACCCCGTGTGATGTTAAAAAGTTCCACAAAATTTTTGTTAACCGTCAATGTTGTCTTTATCTCGCTATAACTTTGTAAAACACCAACATAGCAAAAATTTGAAACAGAGCATCTGAAACTAGAGGTTTCACGCTTTCGAATCATTGTTTAACGATATCGATACAGCAATTTTGGCTGGGGTTATGATCGTGTAAACTGGTAGCAATTTTCGGGTTCGCAGAGGTGATCCCTTAAATTTTTCATGGAATGATGGTGTAAGCCATCTTATGTAAGAATGATGTGTTCTGCGTACAAAAAAAATGTATGGACCTCAAAACCTAATACAACATAAGAAAAATATTAAAAAATAAAATCGATAATTGCAAGAACATCGTGCACATCTCTTTCATACTACCACAACGATTTTAGATGAAGCACGTGTTCCTCATTAGGACAGCCAACCCATCTTTTCATTACTAGACCAAACGTCGAATCTAGCTAACAATAAGTAGAACTCGTACTGATCAGAAACACCTCTCTTCCAGTGGCGGACCAAGATAAGTGGGGGCCCTAAGCGGTCAAAATTTCGGGTACCCCCCCCCCCCCAACAAAAAGTTTCAAGAAAACTCTCAATAAGTTATAAACAAAAAAGAAAAGTAATCACAGAAATTCCATACCATAAGACATTAAATAAATTTATTAAAAAACATACATTTTACACATTTTTTATTTTATATGAATTTCCGCCTTGCTTTGTTTCTTGCAAATTCATGAATTATATTGGCAGTATCAATTCGGCTTAAAATTTTCTGCTCCGTATACAGAATAGCCATATTATTTAGCCTTTCTTCTCCCATAGTGCTCCTTAAATAATTTTTTACACGCTTTAAAACAGAAAACGATCTTTCTCCTGACGCATTAGATAACGGACAGCGAAATTTCCAACTAATTTAAGGAATGATTAGCACACGGAATAAAAACCTCACTTGAGCTATGTTCTTTAAGACGTGCTTGTAAACCTGAGTACTTCCCTGACATATTAGAAGCATTATCAAATGAAAATCCTCGACAGTTTTTAATATCCACTCCTAATTTTATTAAAGTTTGTAGAACTTCTTGTTTTAAATCTGAAGACGTGTGTTTTTCTATGGGAATGAATTCTACAAATCTTTCCACTGTGTTACTACAGGATGAAACATATCTTATTTGAAATTGCACAAATCCGTCCCGTTCGCCATTGTGCGCGGTTCGTCGAAATGTTCAGGTCTGTACGAGGCATTACGTTTTGTTCACAAGAACATAAATATTGTGACAAAAATACTCGCACAATATGTATTTACTATTTATATTAGATTTTTTCGATTATTTTATGGAGGGTTTTTCGAACATTTTCGGTCATTTCCAAAATCTTTAAGTTAAGATATTTTAAGAGCTCGGGGCCCCTTGGTATCCGGGGTCCCCTGCGATCGCTTAGTCCGCGTACCGTTAGATCCGCCTCTGCTCTCTTCATGTAAAATGGGAACATTCTAAAGGGGAGCTTTCTTTAAGTATTTTAATCACTTGGAAAACTGTATGTAAATTTTACTGATAGCGCTTTCTGTAGTCTGATGCAGTTTGCATTATAAACTGTTTTCCTTCTTCATTTCGTGATAGTACATCGTTAAATTTGACTCCTCGTTCTGCCGAATCATTAACTGCAGCTAAATTATGTACTATATTTGAGCCTGCGTTATAACTGGGATCACTTTGCCATTCTGAGGGTCCCTTTCACTTATAAAATCTAGGGAAATTGAAAATCTTTCCACAAATTGAATCGTCCGTAAAACCATCAAAAAATTGTTTTCCGAATGAATCTATTACAGACGTTAAGATTGTGAATATTCCCCTTTACAACGATTGCTTAAAACTTAATGTAAGATTTTTTGTTTGACCGTTTTATAGAATAAAAATTAGGAAACAGTGTGATCGTGTAAGAGCTTCACGATGTACCTTATATTATTGCAACGGTGGCAATACACCTTTCATTCAAGGCTCAATAAATCGACTAGAAAAAATCGTAGTAACTTTTCTATACATTTTGCCCTATTTAAAAAATGTTTCAACGATTATTTCATTTTTACAGAGTTGAATACAAATATGATCACTGCCCCAAGACTTATGGAGCAGAAGTGTACATAGGGGTTTAGGAATTTGAACAAATTAATAATGAACACTATAGAACTACCAGACCAGTCAAAACGACTGGTTTAACAATTTCATTTTACAATTCCCACTTCATGTTACATTTTTTTCCCGCAATGATGTAATGACTTTTACTAAAGGAGTAATATAATGAATTTTATTTTTATTTAATTTATACAGAATCAAAATAATTTTGTATCATGGCTACTTATACCAACACCAGTCAGTTTGACTGGTACTTCTCTAAGTGGAAAAGTATTCAATAACACTGTCCAACAGCCAAAAAGGATTTCGATTTTCACTATGCAATTCTTATAGAGTTTTTTGCACTGATTCCGAATCTGATTTTAATTTTTCTCCTAGACGCACAGTTTTTGAGAAATTTGAGTTTGAAAAAATGACATATTTTTCAACTCTGAACAAATATTGTGATGTTATTATAAAATATATTGAATTGATCTTTACAGCAAAAGATTCCTTAGACTTCCCCGAATACAGTGATATCCAATATTAATTGTTTAAACATGTTTAAACGATCATTAAAGACGGAGAGACACCACTTTTGCACCAATTTTTGACGGCATTTTTTAATTTATCTTAAAAAATAAAGGTCCAGCGGAAAATCGAACTATACCACGCGATAGAGCAGACTTTTAGCTTGAGAAACCACCCTATTAAGTTTAGAACGTCGACGTTTTTTTCGAACCAGAAAGCAAAATATCTTCGCCCGACATGAGTTGCCACCAGGGCTTCGGAGTCGGAGTCGGAGTCGTGGAGTCGGAGTCGGAGTTTGGGAGTAATTGCTAATCACTGGAGTCGGAGCCGGAGTTAGAAAAAGCTATGTATCGACTCCCGGAGTCGGAGTCAGAGTCGGAAAAAATATATCGACTCCGACTCCAACTGTGGCTCTTTTGTTTATAAATCATTAATAGATTTAAGTATACATAAATAAATTGCTAATATTCGATCTACAGTATAGACGTATTGTATATGTATATACCTCGGCACTATGTAGAGGAGAAACAGTTAAAGTTATGGTAGTAGTATTTTCTAACTATTTCCTGAAAGTGAGAAAGTAACAAACAAGTGTTGTGTTGTATCAGAGTTATCTATTCCATATTCTCAGATTTTAATACAATATTTCAACTATTTATTCAGTTTTATTACAACTCTTAATTATTTTGAGTACATATTTTTTTCAATTTGGAGAGTCGGAGTCGGAATCGGAGTCGGAGTCGGAGTCGGAGTCGAAATCGGCGTCGGAGTTGGAGTCGGATTCGGAGTCGGAGGTAAAAAAAAAGAGGAGTTGGAGTCGGAGTTGGAGTTAAGAATTTTGTCTACCGACTCCGAAGCCCTGGTTGCCACCAGAGCCACTTCCAAAAATAACGGTTCAAATATAAAAATATTTTTTAATTATGTAGAGAGAGAGAGAAGTAGGTCCTCCTCTCCGATTTTGATGAAATTTAAATATGTTATAGATTTCGACAGTTTGAACAACTTTTATTACATATTTTTTAAAGACCAGTGATTTTGTCCGGTTTTGGTAGAACTAGCTTCGTCTTAACCTCGGTAGGTCTAGTGTTAACACTTTACCTACCGGAAGCCTGTTAATAGGATTTTCCATAATTGTGCTGTACCAAAAGAAAGCATAGAAATTTTCTTGTACATTGCAATCTTAAATGAAACTATTAGATGACGTTATTGAGAGTGACTTGTTAGTTCACAATGAAAATTGCTGTTGCTATTGAAGGTTCCATTAAAAAGTGTTTAGCCATGTACCATAGATCGTTCAAAATTATGCAATAATCACCGGTCGGTAATGTGTTAAGTAATAAGAACTAGCTAGAATTGACCGTTGCACAGTGGGGTATTTGGCTTCTTTAGCGCGCCAAAAGTCAATATTTTTAGTTTGTTCAAAATGACTAAAACTTTTTTCTCATGAACCTGAATATATATGCGAGTAATCTACAATAATATTTTTCCATAGAGAGTACTATTTAGCAACATACAGATACTTGAAAGTAACATTTCTCGTGACCAAGAGAAGTGTCGAAAAACTTGTGTTAAAGAAATGATTTGTTTCACAAGTTTAGTGTATAAAATCGAGATAGGACCAAATCTAGGATGTAAAGGAAGGTGTATAGATCAATTTCATGGCTTTTTTTTAATTCTCTTCGGTGGTTTTGATAGAATAAACAATCGAAAGTGATATTTTTTTGTTTCAGAAAATTAATATATATCGTGTAATAACTTTTTTCGTCCGAATAACTCCTCTTTAATTTTTTGCGAGGTTAATCAGTAGACATTGCTTTATATAACCCATAAAAGTTTATGTCCGAACTAATGCGAACACAGAAGATATTTAGCTTTTTGTGCGATACATATCAGTATGGCATGAATCGACCGTATATCATATGACTGAAAATGATGAAATTTTTCTTAATCTGACGAAAAAATGTTTGAAATAAAAGTTTAACAGTATTAACATAGGTATAAACTTCAATATATAAAACTTCGAAAAAATTTTGTTTAAAACAAAAAAACAAGATCGCTTCGATTTTTTAAACAGTAAGTTGTATTTTTGATTTCATAGTGTTGTAGCTGGTGTTAAGACGAATTCAACGATATATAATAGTATGACCTTCACACTATCAATAACGTCGCAATAGTTTTGGCGCGCTAAACAGATCAAATACCCCACTGTGCATGGCCCCCACAGTACACCGTATCCCGCAATTTGCGCGAAACACAGGGTTCTCAGCGCGTGTATCGGCGATTCTGTGTGGGCCTGGTACATTATTAAAAGTATAAAACGGGGATGCACGATTGCAGATAAAAATGGAGAGTAATAACTCGAAGGATCTCGGCATTGTTCGAACAGAGATTATAAAGGAGCCGAGGGTACTGCGGGCTCCGGGTGTGCCAGATAAGAACGGAGACGAGGATGCGCGATCGTCGCTGCGGGCCACAGGGAAAGATAGAAAAAGAGGGAAAAGGAAAAAAGGAATTTAGTTTAAAAGATATATGTGTATGATCGATCAAGTAAACACGAATGTAAGTAGGTCATGAGCGTTCGGTCGTCAGCGTATGCTTCTTCCGTGCATCTTGCGGGGCGGAAACTTCGGAAATTTACCGAGAACTTTCGAACCGCCTTTCCGCTGTCAGGTCGCGTCGTGGATTTATTAAAGAACATCCGGCGATGATTCATGCCCCGTTCAAAGTTACCACTCGATATCATGTTCCGTTACAATATCGTCGTTATCATTAAATAGGCAAACTTTTGTCGGGGCGTGGGCACGGCCGGGGGCGGGACTAGGAACGACTTCGATTCTGGCGATCCCCGCAGGTCGTTCACAATGAAAACTTTTCTCCGAGCAGATTCCCTCGCGCTTTTAATTCGGGCCGATCGACGGCACGCGAGCACACGGCGCGGCTGTTCCTCGCCGATCGTTAATACAAGCTCCGCGATCAATCGCATCGATCGTTAGTCACGCTCTCTTTTTTTCAGGTGCCCGGGAGTACTTTCCTCGCTCGATATCCGAGAGCATTAGACGGATCGCGCGTTCGTGAAAGACTCGGTCGCCGTGCCGCACCGTCTTAAACTAATCGGGAAAGTACACACACTTTATCGTTTGCGCGCGAGAACGCGCGGGCTTCGGTGCACTTAACGCATCGAAAGCCCGCCGGGGTGTAAGTGCACCTGTACACACGTCTAAAGTGTGTGCACTTTACGTATGCATTCATCTCCCCTCCCGCCCGGTGTACCCCGCGCGCGCATATGCACCGCAGCACCTTTTATCGATGAACAAAAACCGGGCGAGAATATTTTCCTGTGCCCGGCGGACTCCCTGCGGAATTAACAGTGTTAACACTTAACCGCCGCGCCACGTTTTCAAATATTCTAGCCGCTCGTCATCCGCTCCCGGTAATATAGGCCACGGTGTTACAAGGAATGTACAATAGATTACCGAGTGCCCGTCTATTTCTGTCTGTCTCAAGTGTTTTTGTTTATTCAAATGCCATCATTCCAAGCGAATGCTATCTTTTCAAAAAGTTCTTCGCACGTCCGCTGGGAAACGAATTATGCTAATGTCTCGGAGAAGCGCAAGATGCTCGAATTCATTTTAACACATTGTTATCAATGAATTCAATCGGGAGCATTTTATTCGTACTTTCATATTTGAAACGAATACGTCAATCTCAACGCGATCAGAGGGAAATTCAGCATCTATGAAAAGATGAGTTGATTTTCACTGGAGGAAGACTCGCGTGAGTTAACATAATGCTGGACGTGTGTAATGTTATACATGTGTATTTATTGTTATTGACCACGGTGTTACTCGTAATGTACAATAGATTACAGAGTGCAAGTCCATTTCTGTCCGTCACAAGTGCGTTTATTTATTCAAACGCCATAATTCCAAGCGAATGCTATCTTTTCAAAAAGTTCTTCGCACGTCCGCTGCGAAGCGACTTCTACTAATGTCTCGGAGAAGCGCAAGATGCTCGAATTCATTTTTACAACATTGTCATCAATGAATTCATATTTGAAACGAATACGTCAATCTCAACGCGATCAGAGGGAAATTCAGCATCTATGAAAAGATGAGTTGATTTTCACTGGAGGAAGACTCGCGTGAGTTAACATAATGCTGGACGTGTGTAATGTTATACATGTGTATTTATTGTTATTGACCACGGTGTTACTCGTAATGTACAATAGATTACAGAGTGCAAGTCCATTTCTGTCCGTCACAAGTGCGTTTATTTATTCAAACGCCATAATTCCAAGCGAATGCTATCTTTTCAAAAAGTTCTTCGCACGTCCGCTGCGAAGCGACTTCTACTAATGTCTCGGAGAAGCGCAAGATGCTCGAATTCATTTTTACAACATTGTCATCAATGAATTCATATTTGAAACGAATACGTCAATCTCAACGCGATCAGAGGGAAATTCAGCATTTATCAAAAGATGAGTTGATTTACACTGGACGAACAGTCGTTTAGTTAACATAATGCTGGACATGTGTACAACAAATTCGATTATTGATTGTTATTTATTGTTATTGCCCACGGTGTTACTCGGAATGTATAATAGATTACAGAGTGCCCGCCCATTTCTGTCCGTCACAAGTGCTTTTATTTATTCAAACGCCATAATTCCAAGCGAATGCTATCTTTTCAAAAAGTTCTTCGCACGTCCGCTGCGAAGCGACTTCTAATGTCTCGGAGAAGCGCAAGATGCTCGAATTCATCTTTACAACATTGTCATCAATGAATTCATATTTGAAACGAATACGTCAATCTCAACGCGATCAGAGGGAAATTCAGCATTTATCAAAAGATGAGTTGATTTACACTGGACGAACAGTCGTTTAGTTAACATAATGCTGGACATGTGTACAACAAATTCGATTATTGATTGTTATTTATTGTTATTGCCCACGGTGTTACTCGGAATGTATAATAGATTACAGAGTGCCCGCCCATTTCTGTCCGTCACAAGTGCTTTTATTTATTCAAACGCCATAATTCCAAGCGAATGCTATCTTTTCAAAAAGTTCTTCGCACGTCCGCTGCGAAGCGACTTCTAATGTCTCGGAGAAGCGCAAGATGCTCGAATTCATTTTTACAACATTGTCATCAATGAATTCATATTTGAAACGAATTCGTCAATCTCAACGCGATCAGAGGGAAATTCAGCATTTATCAAAAGATGAGTTGATTTACACTGGACGAACAGTCGTTTAGTTAACATAATGCTGGACATGTGTACAACAAATTTGATTATTGATTGTTATTTATCGTTATTGCCCACGGTGTTACTCGGAATGTATAATAGATTACAGAGTGCCCGCCCATTTCTGTCCGCCACAAGTGCTTTTATTTATTCAAACGCCATAATTCGAAGCAAATGCGGTCTTTTCAAAAAGTTCCTCGCACGTCCGCTGGGAAGCGACTTCTACTAATGTCTCGGAGAAGCGCAAGATGCTCGAATTCATTTTTACAACATTGTCATCAATGAATTCATATTTGAAACGAATACGTCAATCTCAACGCGATCAGAGGGAAATTCAGCATTTACCAAAAGATGAGTTAATTTTCACTAGAGGAAGACTCGTTGAGTTAACATAATGCTGGACATGTGTACAACAAGTTTCGATTATTGATTGTTATTTATGGTAGTTCGGATAATCGAGGTTCTACCCATAGACAGTATCAAATTATCATTCGACGATTTTATAGTTGATTTTCTAAAGTCGTAAACCCGCGTTTTTCTCATTGATTAGGGTACCGAAACGCGAACACAAACGAATAGAAACGCAGGCGAGTGTATCCCGAGTCTCTCATACCGATTTCATTCTTGAATAAAACCATTCCAATTCGATAGTTCTGTAGCGCAGCGCGCAACTCCGAAACCGATGACGCACGAATGCATACTTTCGTCGGGGCCGTCGAAACGACGCGCGACGCGACGATACCGTCGCCAACCATAAGGAATAGCATAAATAGCAATTGACCAGGCAATTCAACCACTTCGTGATCTTGTATTGTTGCTAGTTTTCGAATAAACCAAATATTGGGTTGGCAAGAAAGTAATTTCGGTATTTTAAGGTGGAATAAAATTTCTTTATTTTTCCGAATTTCTTTTTTCAAGCGATGGACCTTAATCGATAAAATATTTTCTTATTTATTCTTTTTGGCAAAAGATCATCGAACAAAAGGGAGAATATCTTATTCATTAAAATTCGTCGCTTGGATGAAAACATTGGGCTCTGATTCATCTTAATCCTTTTCACTCTGAATTATTTTTCAATTTTGTTGCCAACAACTCCGTACCCACTCGTATGGATACCGGGTCATGCCGGGATCCCGGGAAACGAAGAATCAGATGAGGCCGCTAAACAAGCGGCAAATTCCCCGACCATGGACAGCCAACCCATCAGTACCTCCATGGAAGGCCTGATTAAAGAAGCTAAAAGATATCTGATGCACCAATGGGATCAGGAACGGAAACAACTAGCCTCTACATACTCCAAAAACATCTATGACTCCTTTTTTGAGGATAAAGACGTAAGACGCGCCCTGAAAAGGAGGGATCAAGTTGCCCTTTCCAGAATTAGAATAGGCCACGCTAAGGGAACACACTCGTACCTGATGACAAAGGATCCAGTACCATTATGCGAAACATGCAACATACCGACATCAATCGACCACTTGATATTATATTGTCCAAAACAGAATACATTACGAGGAAAATACACAATTGGAAAGACACTGAAAGCTAATCTTGACGAAGATAAAATACAAGACCTACTGGAATTTATTAACGAATCGAAAATCCAGCGAGTTATACTATAACTATACACCTTCTCGTCGCTAATAACCATGTAGTTGATGCGACATAAAACCTTCAAATAAAAAAAAAGAAAAACTCCGTAATATTTTAAGTGTTTCATTTGAAATCTACTTCAAAGGACAGTTCCTTGATTCCTGATTATGTTAAACAATTTTATTTACTAATTACATTAAATACAGTTCCCAAACTTTGTTATAATTTATATTTGTGGAGCTTATATTTGTTTTTAACTCAAAATACGATTTAAATAAATAAAGGAAGAGACAAATACATATTAAAGCACGTTTCATTTATATTTTCCTTTCTCCGATGTCGAGTTACGCTCGGCAAAAGAGTGCAAAGGGTTAAAATACCGAAATTACTTTCTTGCCAACCCAATATATCTCATTGTTAGTTCTGAACTTGAAAAAAATGTTTACCCTTATAATGTTAATATTTACAGTTAATATCTGACAGATATTTTTGTTATGCCGATGCTACAGCTTTTTCTCTTTTTGTTTATAAATTTCCTAGGTATCAAAGAGCCACTGTTGAATTATTATTATTATTAATTAAAGTCAGTGAGTATTGTTTCAACCACAAACAGTCATCAAACTACATATGCTCCTTATGTGAACATTCAACCATTTTATGTTTCAGCTGCTGCAAAATTGAATATTTCTCTGTGATAATGTTGTCATTTGAAGTATTTGTGTTTAATACTAGAACTACGAAACTCGTCAAAATGACAAATTTTCATATCTTTTAATTCAAGTTTTATGCATTTATGACAAAAGTGGACAAGTGAAAGATTATGAAGACCATCATCTTTTAAATATTGTTACGTTATTTCTGACTCGTTAAAATTATTAAAAGAAGAAATACAATTTCGTGTAACTTCTGCTCAGAATCGACTCGGAAAATTTCTATTTTACATCAAGGTCATTACATTTATTTCTTTGGGCATTGTATTGTCATAGACAGACTGCAAATCTTTATGTAAAATAGAATTTGTCTGTATGAATTGTAAAAAACAGGAACTACATAAAATTGTACGTCCTCCTCTAATAATTTCAACAAGTTATAAATAATACATCGATATCAAAGATATCAAAAAAAACCATCAACCTCAAAAGTTCCATAAAATCAAATGGAATAAATTGGAAAGTTAAAATGCATGACACCGGGTAGTCCTTCAACCTTCTTGTATAATATTTTCGTTTCTTAATCAAAGGTACAAATTCATTTCTAAATCTGTACAAATATCTGATTCCGTCACCCATTTACATACGAGTGGCACGGCAGTCAAGGTATTAATCGTTTTATGATTTAACCCTTATCCGTCCCTCATTTCACGAACTGAATCTGTCCCTCGGTGTCAAATTGACACAGTGATACAAAAAATCGATAAATAACAAGTCAAACAGTTACTTTTCGATCTTCTTTTCCTTGAAATTGATGAGTTAACATTTACATTTTAGGTATTTGCAGTTATATGTTTCGCATTAAAAAAATAAAAGTCACCAAGTTTCGAGCGAATTTACCTACAAATAACAGAACAGTGTAACTTATTTCGGGAAAACTGTGTCAAATTGACGCGAGGAACGGATGAGGGTTAAGAACAGCTAAAAATCTGAATAAACACCCCTTTGTTTTTTGTATACAATAACGTAAAATGGTCGCGTTTAGTGCCCCTTAGATCTAAACTTAAAATATAAGCAAAATACAATATGTCAAATGAAAGTATACAACCAAAAAAGGATAAAATATATGGGAGACAACTTGTGCAGCTGTGTTGTTGAACTTGAGATTAATAGAAATTGAAAATGATTTAACTGCAGTAACAGGTACTGCATACTGATTTTCGTATCAACTCTAACTTCTTTTGAATATTTGGGTTTTATAATCTTATCTTGTTAAATTATTTAGTTATCACGATATTAATCGTTGGCAGTCGAGGGGTGACTCAGAGTCACCACTGAATAATTGCTGTACCATTATTCACAATGTTATTTACATTATCAAATATATGTTGGTATTTAATCAATTATTACACATTTGAGTATTGTATGAGGTATTATATCAATTTCATATTCATAAGCTGAAATTCAAATCATACACAATGGAATTATTCTAGGTCGGAAGAAATGTTTAATTTTCAAGTTAAAATAGCTTCGACTGAAAGGGTTAAAACATAATAACATTCTTAGTTTAGTACTCCTACAATTAATCTTCTAATCAGCGAAAGAACTTCTGTTCTATATAAGTACACTTCTTAAAAAATCAACTATCAAAATATGAAATTGTATAAAGATCCGCGATCTACTTATAACTACAGAATTGATAATGTTTAGGATCGTTCACTGCACTATTTATAAATTTTTTAAAACACACTTTTCAAGACACTGCTAATCTTTCTGTTATCACTAATGCAACAGCTGTTCCTTTAATTAATTTGCCAGAAACTGAGTAATTGAAGAACGATTTTGATACTCTGGGTCTAAATAGACCCGGACTCTGCCGCGCCCTCGCATCGCTTTGCAGGGTTAAACTATACAGGGTGAGACTCGTAACATGACGACTTAAGTTACTTGTTGTGCGAGTAAATAGTTCAAACAAATGACTTCCATTTTTTAAATGGAGTGCCCAATATTTTGTCTCAAATTCGGATAAAGTAACAAATTCTCCATAAAAAAGTATTACATCAAATATGACTTAAAAAGAAAGATTTCTAAAATATTTGTAAGATAAAATTTCAAACAATGCACTTGCGTAGTCCGTAATCGGATTAAGAGTGAACGAAGAACTTTTTCTACCTTTTCTGCAGTTATTGTGGCATATGCACTACTAATATGTTGTCGCATTTCTGCGGCCATCGTTGATAGCTCGCAATAAACTTCATTTTTAATCTTTTCTAATCATTTTCAAACCTATTTGGTGTAATACTTTTTTGCGCAGAATTTGGTGCTTTATTCGAATTCAAGAAAAAATATTGGACGTTTCATTTAAAAACCCGAAGGCGATCCTCATATCTCACAGAACTGCACGCCCCCTGGAAACCGTGCAACATTTATTTGAGAAACTTTTTCGTACAACATATAACTTAAGACGAGTCATTTGAAGTTGTCATGTTACGAGACTCGCCCTGTATACCTGAAAGTATTTCAATAAATTCCAATTGAATTTTTAAGAAGATCCTAGTATGGTTACATGTTAGTCTAGGAGAACAATATACCATTTCAGGGTTAACACTTTGCACTTGGAGCAAATTTTAACTTGAAAATTATACATTCCTTCCTAGCTAGAATATTTCCATTTCCTATGATTTTTGTAATTTCATATTCTAAACAATATTTTGTATAATGGTCAGAGCAATTTTTAGTGGCGCTCCAGAGACTGTAGCAATGCGTTTTTTCCGTACAACATATAACTTAGGACGAGTCATTTGAAGTCGTCATGTTACGAGACTCGCCCTGAATACCTGAAAGTATTTCAATAAATCCCAATTGAATTTTCAAGAAGATGTTCCAGTATAGTACATTGTTAGTCTGAGAGAACAATATACCATTTCAGAGTTAAATGAAACAGCAATGCGTTTTTTCGATTGTCGAAGGATCAAGAATCGAGAAGTAAGGATCTTAGCCGAGGGAGATCGGGGCTTGAGGGATTCGACGATAGGTCCGGGAACGTGTAAAATGGTAATTCGAAACGGTGCACAGCTCGGAGGAAAATTGCGGCGAGAGGAATAGGCGCACGCGGCGCGCGCGATCGTTATCTAATAATGAGAAAAAGCTTAACGCCGTGGCGTTCTTTTCCCCCGGATTTCGTGCAGAACGGTTCCGCGGAGCCCGTGCCATTTCCAAGTAACACAATTGCGAACATCGATTCGAACAGAGAAACTAGATACGTACGATTATTCCCGGCCGGGTGTATTATAGCTCGCGTGTAGATAACAATACGACAATAGGCGCAGTTTGCGTC
The DNA here is from genome assembly GCA_963966675.1 of Lasioglossum calceatum. Classification (NCBI taxonomy): domain Eukaryota; kingdom Metazoa; phylum Arthropoda; class Insecta; order Hymenoptera; family Halictidae; genus Lasioglossum; species Lasioglossum calceatum. The sequence continues at coordinate 5,620,965 of OZ016542.1, forward strand.
GTATATGCGGAAGAATCGTTGATGGAGAGGAGAGAGAGAGAGAGAGAGAGAGAGGGGGGAAGGAACGGTCGCGAAGTGGCGAACGATTCGATTCGGAATCGACGAGCGAGTTCTTATTCGAGACGCAGGAATTCCGGAGAAAAACTCGAAGGAACGAAGAAAACGGAACGAAGAAATCGCGGGATTCGGAACACCGCGATCGTCGTTCTCGTTAACCTACTTACTTTATTCACAGCATTCATTCATCCGCTTCGCGCGACGCGTATGTCTACGTGTGTGCCCGTATGCGTCTGTATGCGCTGGTGTATGTGTGTGCATCCGTGCATCATTGCCGGTGCTTTTGCGCATTCTACACGGGCCGGATCAAAAACGAGCCTTTATCGTGTTTCGCACGCAAATGGCGTTCGAACGGGTAACGGCGGCGGCGTGTAACCGCGATCCCGTCGCGTCGGGTAATCTTCCTTATCTCCGACCGCATCCGCCTCATCTCGATTATCTCGTGTGTTCGCGTTACCAAGTTTCGCGAGCGAGCGAATTAGCCATCCAGCTAGCTAGTTAGCTGGCTCTCTCTCTCTCTCTCTCTCTCTCTCTCTCTTTCTCCCTCTCGTTCCTCCCTTCCTACGGCGAGAACGAACACGAAAATAGGATCCCGAAGCGGGCGATCGAACGACCGTGAGAGCCCGCGACCGTGTAATCGTTTCCAGGAGGATCGATCCTCGCCAATTAACATGGGCGAGGTTGAAGCCGTGTCATAAACCACCAAACACAGGAGCCCGGGATATATTCCGGTCGTGTAATCGGCCAGAATACCGCCGCGCCGGAGGAGAGGGTGGTTAAAGGTATCCGCTCTCTGGCGTACTCGGTCTCTCGCCGCCCATGACACGCAGAAACTGGGCCAGGACGCATCTAGATCGTTGCCTCGGTACAAACGATTTTGCGGGCTAGTCGGGATCGTCCAGGGGTCGTTCCCGAGAGCCAGAGAGTTCCGGCGACGAGGTTCATCGATAGCCAGCTCTCAGCCCAGGAACGCGGCTGGTGTTCGTTCCTAGGCCGATCTTGGTGAGCGCCGCGGGTGCTGTCGTCTTGTATTATCGATTGACGGAGGTTATGTGGTGTCGAGTCACCGGGGCACGACGACCGCGGATAATAGAACGAGAAATTCTATTCTAATCGCATACGCCACGCCAACGAATGAATAGAATCTCTTTTACGGCATTCGCGCTTCTTCCTTCCAGGTCTCTTTTATCCTTGAGCATCCCTCCTCGCCCCACTACCATCCCGACCCACCTCCCACCCTCTATCACGCTATCTCTCTCCTCTCTCTCTCTCTCCCTCGTACACACACACACCCTCTTTCTCTCTCTCTCTCTCTCTCTCTCTCTCTCTCTCTCTCTCTCTCTCTCTCTCTCTCTCTCTCTCTCTCTCTCTCTCTCTCTCTCTCTCTCTCTCTCTCGCTCGCTCGCTCTCTCTCTCTCTCTTCATATATGTATATACATATAGCATTCATTCGCATTTCCTCTCTTCCTCGACCTCCCTTCTGCCCGTAATACCGTTTCGCTCTCCCTCCCTAGGTTTCTCGGCCTATTCTTCGCCGTGTACGCGTTCTTTCATCCTGCCAACCCCCTGTGCAGAGGAGGAGAAGGAATAGGATGAGGACAACGCGAAACTGTGGCGACAGAGGGGCGAGCCGATAGATGGATGGATGGATGGATGGATGGATGGATGGGCTGGGTCAGTGTTTGAGAATTTGGGAACGAAGCGACACTCACCTGTGCGCACGTCAGGGTTACACCGTCTGCGGGTACACGGTGGCAGCCTGTTCGGCATCAGCAACGGTGATCACGCTCGCGTCGTCGAAAATGGCAGTATTGGCAGTGGCGTGACTGACGGCGGCAGCCACAACAGGGTTGACGGTGGCGGCGGTAGCGGTGGTGACAGCAGCAATAATAACGGCAGCGGTGGCGGTGGCGGTGACGGTAGCGGCGACGGCAGCAGCGACGGCTACGACGACGTCGGGGACGTTGTACGCGGCGGCGGCACTGACAGCGACAGCGTTAGCAACCAAGTCACTTATATCCGAACGATCCGGGGACACCATCTCCTTACTCGTCCGATCGCGTACACAACCGACGACGATGCCGACGCCCGCACTGGCCACGGCGCACTGTGGTCGCGTTACCACGAGTACCATCGTCGTTGTCTCATCGTCGTCGCCGTGTCCGACACACGTTCCAGTTCCAGAGAAACAAAAAAGCGGGTTCTGAACGAACTGGCGGCGGCGGCGGCGGCGGTGGCGGCGGTGGCTGCTGCTGCTGCGGCGGCTGCGGCTGCGGCTGCGACGGCGTCTACCGCGTTACGTTACGTTCCAGCAACGGTCCGGCTCGGTCCGGTCCGGTCCCGGGGCCAACAATGACTCGAAGAAGGCGGTGGTCGTCCCCCGATCGACTGCACGACACCGATGCTCGATGGCAGGAGACGCCCCAACACGGAGCACCTAGTTCGACGTATGCCGAGCGACGGCTTACCCCGCGATCCGTCTGCGCTCGACCCAACTCGCGCAGTACCGTAACCACCTAGGGTGCCCGCCTATCCAAGATCCCCGACGCCCCCTACTCCGTTCTACCCCTATCCTCCTAGCTACCCTCCGCATCCCTTACCCTCTCCGACCACCCCTCCCCCGATCATCCCTCACCCTCAACTCTCTCTCCTACGGCCATTTAACCGCGAAATTTTGAAGAACTCTTTATTTAGGACGGTCTCCTCTCTCGATACCCACTGTCGAACACGATCCGAAAGCTCTCCGATCGAACCAACCCCATCGATCCTATCGTACACGAACGATCAAGGATAATCCACGAAGATTCTCTGTGGATACAACGTGATCGATCCTTGTGTGGTGTTTTCAAAATTCATAGTTCGAACTCGTTTCCTGTAATGTCTCGCTGATGAACGGAGGTGATGACGTTCGTGGGAATTGTTGGGAAATTACGGATTTTGGAATGTCGGGGGCCGCGCATAGAGATGCATGGAAGCAGATTGTCTTGTAACAGACACGAACGCGTGGAATTGTTTTAGTCGCGGGCACCGACAGCCCTTTGGGGTGACCTGAAGCCGTCGGGCACTCAGCGGCAAAGCGGGGGGTTAAGGAAGCCCTTGAAATCAATAGCCAGTCGCTACTGCCGCCGCCACCCTGATCAGGCTGCTCTGCGCTGTATACGCCGCTCCACTCTCTGCCATCCACCTCCCTCATCCCTGATCCTGATTTATCTGCAACCTACCTGAGGAAGTCCTATCCGACTTTAGTTCGCAGTCGAACGTCTCGGTACGAGTATCGTTCGACGGACTTGATCAAAGGGAGCCACGTGCCCGAGGTGCAGGAGAGCCGATTTCCATCCGCACGATATACCGCCGCACACCGTACACCCCCGATGCGCTATATCTATTTTCGCATTAGTGTGCGCATACTGTGTTATTTAAAATAGGGTAAACTAGCAGTAGCTTTCCGTGTCGCGTAGGCACACCCGATAGTTTCTCGCAGGAAAATATTATTAGTATTCGCGTGACGCCCGTAGGGGATGTTAATGATGAATATAAATATCCGACGTAGAGTATTCTCATCGACCAGAGGGGTGGTGTTTTCAGATTAAAATTAGTTTGCCACGGATAGTGAAAGTATACCGTCCGCATGGAAACGCTTGAAATTTCGAATTCTGATCGATCGCGATGCGTCCAGACGAGATAAGCTATCGTTGACGGAAAGACGATGAATTTGATCGTTTAATCAATGGGCTCTCGCGCTGTTCTTTGAGTTTTCAAGTATCCATACACCACTCTCTGTCTCGCCCGTGAACGATCCTTTCCCCCACCATTCGATCAACGAGGAGAAAGTACGCGAGTGCATGTGCACCCAGAAGGTTGCCTGATTATAGCTTGACCTAAACTACTTCGTTTCGCGCAACTACTTTTCGTTTCCAAAAAGCAGAGAATTTTTATCCGCAGGATTATATTATCCCCCCCCGCCCGTGTAAGATGATCGATTCTTCGACTATATTCTGTTGTCGGTCTAATATTACACGATATCAAATAACCTTCGCAATAATTGATTAATGATATTTAAAGTACGGATTATCATTTGCGTGGATGTATTGTGTTGTATATTATGTTCGGAATTTTATTCAATGTGCGTTGTAAGAAAATTGAATGCTACACACATACAGGTGAAACAATTGTTCTGAAATACGTTTGATATTATTGTTTCTCATAGAGCAGTTAATATAATTGCAACCGTTCTACAAATTGCATAATATATTCGGTCGTACATTACGATTTTATTTACACAATGGCGATCTCATTGTTACGTTCAACGAGCCGCGGTTAATGGCAGCCTGTTCTAGATCGTCACAATCTGCTTCGGGCACGGTAATATCGTATAATAATAACATCGAAGCACAATGGCACAAGAATTCGAACGACGACGACGATGGGATCAATTGTTTGAAATGAAATTCGTTTACAGTTTATTCTTGGACGATAGAATTTTTGTGCTGACACGCGTGACACATGCATCGGATCGTGTTCATAATTTTGTCGATGAACCGTTCGGTCGGAATAAAGAATTGTTGTTCGCTGCTCTGATAAAGGTTGTTCTTTTTTACCAGTGAATCCTCGAACTATTTCCTTAACGTACCCCCCCCCCCCCCCTGTATCCACGCGGAAGAAAAAGCGACTTATACCTATACGTCAGGTATATATTGAACAATCAGTCGTTTACAATATTTATTTTATAAACACGCGATACGGAGAAACTCCAATCAGATACATTTTCATAATTACAATATTCTCTTATCATGTCACTTCGTTACATGTCGGATGCGATCTGTTTTTCTTTCTCCCGTTGATGGGAAGCTGCTCGAGAGCAAGTAACGCTAACATCGAGAACAGAAATTGCGAGCGCACCCTCGTTACAAGTTATTCGGCGGCCCCGAGTGAGTAACATTGAACAAGAGAAGAGTGCAATAAAAAGTATATTGTAGAACGATGAGATGTTGAAGTATAGCTTTCGATAGAGAATAAACGAGTGCGTCGTTGCGACGTTCGCATCATCATTCTACCAGTTACTGATAATCCCATTAAATAGTCGTCAGAAGTACGCTTATAAAATACGATAATATTTGAAGAGTGGTTTAGATCAGAAGCTCGAAGAATGATAAAAAATATCTAGTGATTACATTATAAAAATCGATATATTCGATACGAGTGTATTAAATATATAAATAAATTGGAAAGAATGAATGATGTAATTCGTAAAGGATAAATGTTTCACGTTCACATTTCTCACAATTTCTCAACTTCACGTCGGCGTGTGCTACAATTCAATTCAACGATCTAATTTCTCATCAATGGAAGTCGTATAGAAATAATATTCGAGACTATTTTAAGACGTCGATGAAGCGTGAATAAAGTTATACTGCTGCCTCTATTCCTAAGGCACGGAAATACAAGTATGTACTCGTGTGTAATATGTTCTTAACTGCGACATGTTCGATATTAATTGTGACGATGGATAATCTAGAAAAAAGAAAACACCTTCGTCTACAGGTGGAGAAACTTGAACGGTTTCGTTAAGATGAGATTTCAAGCGATACCATATTCGTGTACGGTATGCTCCACTTCCGGAATACACGAACAATCAATGACGAGAAAGGTACGAAATATTAAAAAACGTCCGCCGTGTGACATCCGAGATATCTTTATTTTGAATTTTTATAAGACAAACATAAAGAAATAAAAATACACTGAAGCGTCAAAAATTTGTAATGCATTAAATCGCTTATGTGATATACCATTGCTGATGGATAGAGCCAGCGTATCCAATTTCTGAGTCACGAACCACTACGATTAATAATCAGCCAGCCCCCCTCCCCTTCCTGACTATATAAGTTAGACATTAATATATTATCTTAAACTGGATACATTATGTACAATCTTACATCGTGTGATTGTTAAGTACGTTTTAGTATGTCAAAAAAAAAAAAAAGAATTCATCTCTGTTTCCCTTTTTCTTTCCTCTCGTTTTTTTTTCCTTTTTCTTTTTTAATACACAGATACAGACTCCACTCTGTAAATGAATACGTTCGTTTGAAAGAGTTTATATTTAATAAATTTCGTAATTCCATACATAATTCACTTAGTAGCAACGCGTGTGTTTTTCTTTCTTTCTCTCGAAGAGATCGCCGCGAGCAAAAATCCTTTCGTAAGAAATGTCGAGAACAAAAAAGAAATGGATGATCTCGGATGGTATTAACACTTCGTTTTTTCATTCATGATTTAATATTGAAATCATTGATAGTTTACGACACTCACCGACAACAAAAAATTTTATCGTTAACTTCTGCATTCTATGCTACAGCCTATGCGATGTGATTTCTTAAAAAAGGATTTAGAAGTTCAGTCGGTTTACCAAAATATAAGCACACTCCTGCAGCGCGTTTAACTCTATTATTGTAAACCACTACCTGTTCATGTTTATAGTATTTATTATGAACAACCGTGTAATACGATGACTGATTTTGATCTCTCCGATCAGTAAGTGGTACATGGTAGCAGGGGGGCAGGCTAAGAAACACAGGGGAAGAGGGGATGTGCCAAGTTATGCGGTATTGTAACGGCTGCTCAGAACATTTTTCCAAATAAATATCCTACTATGACCATGACAACGGCAATGAGGATGGCATTTGGAGAAAATTGGCTATTGTTTCGTGAGATCAAACCTCTAGACGCTACTATACTGCTTCGTGGAATCAAACCTCTAGCCGCTGCTAAGGTAGCGTCATTTCCCAATGCTGCATTCTTTAATTTTAATATATCTTCCTACAAATAAAACCAGTTTACGTGTTTTTTAATGAATATATTTTACCTTTATATATTTTAATATACAATAGGAAAGGTAATATTGGTAACATATTATAGTAATATATTTTACCTTTCCTATGGATTAAATAAATAATTTCTTACCTTCAACTGGATGTTTTCCTGCCTAAGAGTACTTTCTTCTACCCTAAGCTGAGTAACTTCTTGTGCTGCTTTTAATAATTTTTCCTCCGCTTCTCCAAGAATCTAACAAAAAAACAAAACAAAAGAAAAACAATTATGTTACGTAACATGCAATTAACCAGAATCAATAAAACCAAAGTGCACGGTAATCGTTACCTTGGGTGATGACTTGAAAGTATCACCAACTCCTTTGTTTTTACCATTATTTGTATTTGCTTCTGTTTTAGTCGTTGTGGTAGTCGAAGTAGTTTTAGCTGTTGTAGTGTAAGTTACAGGATTTTGAAATACACATTTTAATTTTGATTCCATTAGCTGATCTACATTTGGATCTCTCCACTTTAAAAAGAATGAAAATTCATGGTCGGTCAAAGTTCAAAATGAAAAACAATTATTCGAACAAAACAAAACGTATATAATTATCAATATGATGCACTGTATGCAAACATGAGTTTTGTACTATTACATACCAGATCAATATATGTGGAATCGTCATCATCATTAGCTGGAGCCATTAAAGCTTGTACCATAAATTTATGTTTATTCTTTTCCGTCGGATCGAAATCAAATGGTTGTAAAGTCACTGAAAAATATGACAGCTAGTAAACAAAGTTTTCTAGTTTCTAAGTGAACTAAAAGTTACTCTTCAGAAATTTCATGGTATTAGATTTTTTAAGAAACATCGTCGAACTATTAATATTTAATGTATAATTAATTTTTAACTAACCAGTTACTTGAGACGTTCTCTTTGGCATAATAAATCCACAATTAGGACGTACACAATATCTCTTTGGAGCAGTTGTCTTTATTTTAAAGTAAATTTTACGTTTCGTTGGATTCGTTAATGTTATGTACGATGTGACCCCTACCCCTGAGAATGGGCCTGCAATGCATTATAAAAATCATTCATCACTTAAAAGTGTTACTCGTATAACATCTTCCAGTTGGTCATTTTCTAAAGGGAATGCAAATATGTATATCCTTCACAGAAATTTAATTTTAGCGATTCACATTGTTGACAGTTTGTATACAAAAATATGATGAACACGTTTAAAATGCATATAGATGAAAGGTAATGAATATTGAACGCAAACAGTCGTACACACAATGAACCAAGTTTTTATGCATGAATGAAATTATTTGCATGGATTTTACTGTGTGCTAATCTCAAATATTCAAATAATAATAATTTCAGCAATCGCGCGATGTGTAAAGCAAATTAAGAACTTATCACGGTGAACACGACATTCAACATTTTGTTTATTTCATAATTCATCCGGAAAGTTGTCATCTTATAAATAACAAAGTGAAAAATTCGAAATAAAAGACATTTAGTAAAGAAATACTATTTTTAACAGGTTTACTTCATTTAAATAATAATTAACGATACGATACATTAGATGTGCATTAGTCGAAAAAATCTCGTAAAAAGATGGTTGTAAACAAAAATCGAGAGACATACTAAATATACATCGTTTTGTAAAAAAAGAATATGCAAAAATATATTACGTTAGCCGTGTTTATTTTGTTTTTTTTTTGTCATCTTCTTCGATGAGCGTATATATATGTATATATATACATCGGGTGATCCATAATTTATATATGGTCCATAACTTTTGTGGTAGATTAAATATATGTTCGATTGTCTTTTGTTCTAAGTTTCGACGGTGTTTGTTTCACACCCCATTGGTTTCACGTCTTTAAAGAAATTGCTGAAAATGATCAATGACCGCTTTCGATCTGAATGCGTGACTCTAAACAAAGTCTTATCAAATTCCGACATTCCGATTTCATACAAAATATTCAGGTGCAGTTTGTAATCGGTGAGAAAGCTTTTCAGTACTGGGGTATGTCAACGTTATTTATCGCTTCGTTATAAACCGAAATTGCGAGAAATTAAAACAACTGAGAAACGACTATAAATCGGAAACAAGGTCATACCGGACAAATGTTTATACAAACACTTTTTTCATATTTTGCGGGTTGCCTTCATCGCCGATGATTACTTAGGCCCACACTTTATGGAACATCCTTATATGCTATATACATGAAAGATGTATATGTACATAATACATAGATCGTACGTATACATACATATTGATATATATATGTTCGCATAAGTATGAAAAATAAGTGTATGTAATAGAACTCGATGAAAATGCTGACTGTATATCTCGTGGAAGATGAGACGTAGGGGAGGGGAGACTGAGAAGTCAATCATGACTGTACTTAGCTCTGACAGCGAATGACGTACAACGAATGGGGTTAGGTACGGCCGCGAAGGCTGATCGTATCTACTAAATCGTCGTGCCTAATCTTATTTAGTCGTAAATCAGAATGCAATGAAATTGGCTACCGGAATCAACCTTACGTCATCTTGACAACGTAGCACACTGTGTGCGGTTTTCGTGAGACCGAACAATGCGCCTCGTTTTGTCAGGAAAATGAGGACAGAGACTCGAAGGGAACGGAACAACGGCAAGACAAGAAAAGAAAAGGAAACGTGCGAAGAAAACTACACATGAAAGAATGATTCGTCGTTTGAGCGTACCCTGGAACCGTAGTTCGTTTTCCGGTTCGATAATTAAAGCTTGATCTTGCTTCACCATCCTGTCTGGCAGTCGACCGAATCCTACGGACGATTAGCCGCAACACTTTCGAGTGCGTAAATAAAACAATACGGGACCACGTCTTGACAGGTTAATCAACGCTCGTTATGATTTTGTGCAACGGCACCGCTGTGTCTCGCACTCGCTACTTTCCGGGATTCCGTTGGACTAATTCTGATTTTTGCTCCGAATCGAATACGCATGCGTCACGACGGAAATTATCAGGAGTACAGCCGTTACGTCACGGACAGACGTTACCGCGGTAATCATATTCGCTACTTCTGCACATCCCAAATCTTGAAATGCCAACAAAAGACGCACCGTACAAACTAGAGATCGAAAACAACAGATATTTTCGATATTTTGTCGAAAAACGATCATTGACGAAATATCCATTTTTATTCGTATGAACCAGGTCAGGTGTTGGTCAATTTTGCAGAAATTTTTCGAAAAACGAATCAATTAAAACATTTCAAGATTTATTCGTTATGGTTATAACAAACTATTGTGTACTATAATTTATACACTCAAATTTTTTTATCACTATAATAGCTATTATCGATGACAATATTCATTTCTGGTTACGAATTACTACTATATATTATATTGACAACGAGAATTATTGTTTTCGGTTATGAATATAAACATTATCGCTGATGAGAATTATTATTTTGGTCATAATTATCGATGACACAATAGGTATATATATATTTTATTTTGGCAACGGTCGTATAAAACATGATATATTTTTTTCGGAGCAACATATGTATAATATTTTCATGGAATGGAATATGTACGATCTGAAATGTTGTTGCCGTATATTTTAATCTGTACCAAAATCGAATTTGCTTTCAACATACAAACAGCTATTGTATATTGTATATTTCAGATTTGCGATTCACATAGTATTTTTTGTGTGAGTTTGGTAACCACGCATTTTGTCGCGAATCTTTACCAAAAGATTTCACTATACGGTGATTGAAGCGGTTGATTCATTTGTGTTTGTCGTGTGTGATTACTTCATCTACAATCTACCAGATGACGGATGTGGGCAAAGTGCTATAGTTTATAGTCTGTTGAGAAAGAGTGATGCCCACTTGGACTCCGACCGATTGGACACGTCCCGATTGGACGCGTTCCTTTTGGACTCCGTGCCGATTCGACTCGTGCCGATTGGACTCGTACCGTTTGGACGCCGTGCCGATTGAACTCGTACCGTTTGGACGCCGTGCCGATTGAACTCGTACGATATTTTATACAGCTGTTTCTTATTTGCACAAAATTAATATTTATGTAAATTTGTATTATGATATTCACAATCAAACACCATTTTTTATATTTTTTTTGACAACGGCACGAAAGATTTCTTATTAGTTATTCTCTTTTGTAAAAATACGTTATATCCTCACACACAAGAAACACATAAAAATTTAAATTCAGATCCAAATTTAATAGATTCCAAATCATATTTAACCATATATTTCACAGTACAATATCACCATATGTAGACTTCGAAAAGCAATGATTATAAAATTCGCGGCGTCCAACGATTATAAAATTTCCGGCGTCCAAACGTCACGAATCCAACCACCACGGCGTCCAAACGGTACGAGTTCAATCGGCACGGCGTCCAAACGGCACGAGTCGAATCGGCACGGAGTCCAAAAGGAACACGTCCAATCGGGACAGTCGAATCGGGACGTGTCCAATCGGTCGGAGTCCAAGTGGGACACCCCCGCAGAGAGGATATCTGACCCCCGTTGAGAAATCGCAGTACCGCGAACCTAAAGTGTACTTATAGAGGGGAAAGGGGAATCGCGTCGCCGTAACTGTAATCTGTAATATTTATGCATATATTTTATTTTATTACTCGTTCATTTTTACTTCACTGTTCTTATTTTAAATATGGCTCATTTTGTCAATTGTAATCTAGAAAAAGCTAAACTTTAATGCAGATGTTGATAATATGAAATCTGCACTTACTTTATAAAAAGAGAATAGTAAAAACAATATATATTGTGGAAAGATACAATATTTGTATCACGGTTTTGTCGTTCCTTTACAATTCTTTATGCAACGAATTTGCACCATTTTTCCAAATGTTTACGAAATAATCCAGTTATCCACCATTTTGAATTATCTTGTGACGTGACTTGTGGACACCAGATACTCTGTTATCTTGGAACACTGTGTCCTATGCATATCCTATACCTATATACGCCAGGTCTATGGTTACCAGTCACCGATAAAGCCGGTCGAGCACATGGTCGCCTTTAAATTCATATAAAAGTTCGACTTTTAGAAAACAATATGGAGCCTGTGATAGATCCTAATTTAAACGCAGATGTTTATAGGAATATGACTGCAGCAGAAAGGCCGCCTGTGTTTGACAAGAATTTGCAATTCATTTTGATTCACAATGGTAACATTCTATAGGTTATATCTTCGTTATATTCGTAACGAAATGTATACAATGTTTAACTCCGAATAACGGAAAGATTCATTTTTGTTCATTGGATTGGTGGGAAAGTAATGTCGATTCTGTGAATGCATAAGTAAATCAATCTACTATAGTTATTACTTCGTTTAATAAAGTATATACTGTAACAGGATGATATACAGATTACATAAAAAAACAATAAACGTTAAATTCATTTATTTATGCATTTGCAAAACTATTTTACTTTCCTATTAACAGAATAAGGTCTGTTTAAACATGAGGATGTCAGCATGTCATTTTACTTACAGAAAAAAATGCTATTCTTGGTGGTACTAATATGACAGATCGCTATTGGAATGGTACTGTTTGGTATTACAATGACATTTCAAACTTCGCTAGAGAGAAAGCCTTTATCGCTACAAAAACAGAAAGTGGTGTGTGCGATGGTGCTCATTTAGAGCAGGACAAATTTATAATTAGCGAAGATAGCGGAGTCTTACAAGTGTACGGTTTAGTCGAAGCAGCCGATACACAATTACAAGAATTACAGTCTTTAGGGTATGCTTGTCAACATGATAGCAGCCCTTTAACGCTCTCTGTATTTCAAGACAATGCACATGTAGTTTCAGGTGGAATGGATTATTGGTAACATACTTTGAATCTTTCACTTAAACCATACATACAAAAGGATTAATGCAGAAGTATAATTATGTTTTAGCATAAAGGTGTGGGATACAGCAGAATTAATTGCAACCCATTCATTTAGTTTTGCTCATACAGATATAGTTACTTCTGTTGACGTTCAGCCAAGAAGCACTACTACGTTTGTATCAACATCATTGGATTGTGAAGCACTGATATGGGATATAAGACAAGCGAATCCAGCACAAAGTGAATGCTACTGCTATCAGTAGACTGCGGATCTTTATGCATTTATAGCAAAATTGAGAAGATGAAGTTCAATGTTCTTGAAAAGTTTTTTAAATTGAAGATGTCGAAATGTGATTTCTTCTCTAGTAAAATCATTAACGGGATAGACTCGTTTCCAGGATTGCATGGGGCGGGATGCGCCTTCTAATTTCTTGATAATGCAAGGATGGGGTTTTCAATAGTCAAAAGCGCTAGATGGAAGATCAATCTATGTTGCTGTCGCAGCTTTATAAAAATAGCTACATGCGCAGCTGTATGCTTCCAAATAATGCAAATTACGCCTCGTAAACGTAAAAATGGAACTTTTGAGGGCGATTGCGGCCTAGTCGGAAAGAGTCGCATCTTTGCATTACCGAGAAATGAGAAGGCGCATCTCGCACTCTAGCAATCCTGAAAATGCGAGTCTACCCCTTAACACTAGGTTTAAGGGACCTTTAATGTTTAAGGGAAGGTTAAAGATGCTTCCCTGAGGAAGGAAAGGCCAAAAATTTGGAAGGACACATTCTTGCTATGTTTATAAAATAACGTGTAATGGTTATTTCTAGAGCTCCATAAACCTAGTGTTAAGGGAAGAAATAACGTTCAATTTAGTTTCTATTTCTTGCAATCGATGCAGGCAATTTTTAGTTTGCATAAAGATCCGCAGTTTAGCTATCAGCATGCAACTTCTCTTGTTTATGTAAATAAAATATGTGCTGTTATTTTTTGTTAAAGGTATTTTGAGAAGACAGTTTGGTCTGACCGCAGTGAATTGGAATTCTGTCATGGATCATATTATAGCTATAGGTACCGATAATGGAGATGTTATATTAGTCGACACCAGAAATTCAAGCAATTCAGCATTAAAAAATGCCAAAGTATTTACTAGATCAATTCATAAACTCTTGTTCAATCCAAATCCAGAGAGGTAATATAAAGAACAAAATTACAGCTTTAAATGAAAAAGAAATCCATTGATTATTTGAAAATGAAAATTTAATCATTTATTTGCGTTGTATTTCTAGATCGGAAGAATTAGCGTGCTGCGCCGATGACACTCTCGTGCGTGTAGTTGACATAAACAGAAATTTCTCATCTATATATGAAGATAAACGTCATTATGATTTTGTACGTGGACTCGCTTGGTATAAAGATGAATTAATTTCTTGCTCCTGGGACAATGCTGTGAATAAACATACAATACATCCCCGTGATGGTCATTGATTTCTATTAGAATATTCTAAATTTCAATTATATTTTTAGTTGTATACTAGCATTACTTTTTGTATCGACACGTTCGAGAATAGATTTTTTTACATTCTTAAGCGAGACCAGCTGAGCCACATACGTAGTAGAACTCTATCCAAGTAAAATAGCCAAATTTTCTACTCCTAAAGATTGCTTATTTGTGTTCCTTATAATTTAAGTTTCTCATTCTATATAAAAAAAGAAAATAGAAAATGAAGTTTGGTTAAAAAAAGATTATGAAAATCTACAGATTATTGCTTAATCCAAAAATTAATTTTTTACGTTTTTGTATCAGTCAGTATTAGTACAATAGTTTCTGCTTGAGTGAAATGGTAAAATGTTTGAAGGCAATATGTCAGACAAAAAGTTGACTGTAAGAAAAACTTGATCGCACTATTTGTTTGCATATTCTTCAGTGATGGTTAAAAGATGTCAAATTAGCGTGAATATCTACGTTTTGTACAATTAAATGAATGAATGAATAATTTGTGTAAAATATATATTTGAAAAACACTAGTGTTGACATAAATAAAAAAGACTCGCAGTTTATTTTCAATACATAGCATATGACATGTCTATATGTCAATATAATGACGAAATTACAAATCAGTCAAACTTCTGAAATACATAAATGCTAACACTTTGATACTTGAAAGATCTGCAACTCATCTGTATCTAATCATATTATAAGTTGGTAGTCAATATTTAAATATTCATATTTACTTGACAGGATTGTAATTGTGTGTAGACACAATTATCCTAGGAAACACTTGATAATATAGTTCATGAAATAATTTGATTTCGCGAAAGAGAAATATATAATAGCATTACAGAGAAAATCACTATCTCTATACATGTCTAGAGACGAAATTATTATGGACTTTTCTAATTTACCGTGTAATAATCAATTTGAAAATTTCTTTTTTTCGTTTCTTTTTTATCTGTTCCTACAATATATTAATTTACTTATATGTTCACTTCAATTATTAAAATATTGTTCATATGATAAATCCTTTGCACCAGTCGATTCACAAATGCTTGATTATAAGGTATAAAATTTCATAGAATAAATGCTTATTGATATGATGCCCATCTAATTATTTCCACTTTAATATTCATAAAAATTTATAAGATGTTATTCGTTTCGATTACAAACATTCATTATTTCTTTCATTCTCAATAAGTTTATATCCTGAAAACTGTGTGCAAAGTCGTAGAATAAATAATCTACTTGTCAATGTTCCTTGTTGTACATATACATGTTGTATATAGATTATACATCTATCTATTTGGATGTAAATAGTTTTAATTCTATTTTCTTCGAAGTTACGATGACTATTTCACTGTAAGTATCATTCTTTACGTTAGAAATTTCTCTAAGGAAAGTATTGTTTGACGTTACATTAAATATTTATAAAATGACAGTGGGAGGATGAATCAATTATTTATATATAAATATCTACCCTCACAGTATTTATATATATATATATATATATATATATGTATAATAATATGATGAGTTAAAAAAAAAGAAAAGTTGTGATTGATGTAACTAGAAAAAAATAATCCAGTTTTATGGCTACAAAGCGGCACCAGTTACTTCAGAAGATCAGTAATTGAATCTAAATAACAGATATAATTGTATATTTTTATTTGACGATGATTTGTATGTACACGTAATAACATACATATATATATTCCATTTAATATCTTGACTATTTAAGTAATGTTTTACTGATGCCACTTTTATTAAAAATATAAGAATATATATTTTTGTTTCTTGATATGAGCTCTTATATACTTAAGTTAAATGAGTATATGTTTGACAAAATGTACAATCATGAACTTTATAATCATCTGTATAATTCCTAAATAGTGATTATTATGCGACATAAAACACGTACAAAGAATGATTTTCTTTTACCTGAATCAAAATGTAAACAATTAAAAATAAATTGCACATAAATCACGTAAAGTTTCAATTGTTTATATACTGCATTCCTAAAATTCATGAATAACAAAACTTTACATTTGAATACAAGATAATGAATGATGAGAATATATTATGCTATATATTATGCCACTGTTCCATTTAAATGTAACAAAATTAATGAAATTGTTATGTACAATTCATACTTTTATGTAATGAAATATAATTGCATCGTAATCAATGCAACGCATAACTCTCATATGGACATTTATTAGTTTTCGTAAATCTATGTGATAGATTCTTAGATATTTATGTATTTTATAACATGATGTCTTTTTCCCTGTATTAATCACTTTTAAACCAATTCTTGAGCATTTTTACAATCCATATTGTTTCTCATCGTCCTCACCGCCGCGCCGTTTCAAGGATTGGTAATCGGGCCTGCATCCTCACGTATGTCGCCATATCTCCAAATATTACGCCGACTATGTTCTGCATCTTCTTCCGCTTTCTTGTATTCTTCAATCTAAAATGCAATAAAACACAAATAAATGGTTACTCATAAATGCGTTCACTTCAAGTAAATGTATACGAATCGATTACATTAGAAACTGCTAAAAAATACAACTTTTAATTTTGCAGATCCAAGCATTAAGTTCTTTTCGTACTTGCTTCGGCAGTACATATACTAAAATTGGATTAAGTTCTTTTCTTAAATGGAACTTTAAATATTTTTTGAAGATCACATGACAGTACATTGAACAATAAATTCAGCAACCTCTAAAATATATACTTAATATCAAATAACGCTGAATTTTTAAGATATACAGTGTGTCCCACGAACTCTGTCCACTTGAATATCTTGGTTATTTCAAACGATGCGAAAAAATGTTACTTACAGAAGTTGTAGGGTTTACAGTCAGGCAGGCCGGCCTCGAGCAGATATCGAGCACAGCCTGCAATGCTGACAGAATGACGCTCGAAGCTGAGTGTACTCGGAATCTGCTCGTTTTTGGACAGCACACCGTGCCAGCATAAAGCGATGGTTATTCGGACGCAGATGTATGGCATTCTGCTGGCCCGGTGTGCCGGCACAAGCTGTGGCCAGAATGAAGGCAATCCGGTCCTGAATCTGCCTTCCTTTAAGAGGGCAGCACGGTCGCACTAATGTGGCGGATGTCGATCATGTATACTTGTATATCAATTTTCGAAAGAAACCCCTCTGTGGCAACTTTCAAGTCGATACCCCTACCACGAAAACTTACGAAAACATTCATGAACATTCTGCCTAATAGCACACATGACAGTGAATTATTTCAGAATTTTTTGTTGCAAAATCGAGATCGTAAAAAATCCGGAAAGTCTACATGGTCGACATCCGCCATATTAGTGCGAACATGCTGCCCTCTTAAAATACTTATAATTCGGACGCAGATGTATGGCAATGTATGGCGTATGGTATGGTATGGTATATATTCTGCTGGCACAGCTTGCCGTCTAAAAGATTTTGATTACCGGGTTCTGTAAGTAACATTTTCTCGTATTGTTTGAAATAATCAAGATAATCAAGTGGACAGACGGACACGAACTCTATATATGTGAAATTTACGATCGATCATGTAAGTAGCACAAATAAATTAATTTTATACAAAATTGTTTTCATATCTTCAATAGCTTCCGAGATAATTGACTCGTATACGCTTAGCGCAATATTGCACGATCATATAATACACGAAAGGTATGAAAAAGAAGATAGAAACAAACCAATTTAGTAAGTCTTCTGTCACGTTGGTTCTGTACGAGTAACAGTCCGTCGGTGATGAGTCCTTTCGCTATATCTTCATTGGTAGTCGAATCAACTAATGTTACAGCGAGAACATTAGTATTGGTAATTTTGTATTCCGTGTTCATTAATAAAATTTTATCCATTACATCTTCCTTGAAGGCTTCAACTGCTGTTTTCGCATCATCGGTCTACAAGTAGTTAAAAACGAATGATTAAACTACCTATAGAGTAATTAAGAATTTATAAGGATGTATTGTAGTCGTTCCTATATTATGTATATTCTAATTTTTACAGGAAAACACTTACATCACTTGGAAGTGAAACACATGCAAGTGCGTACTCGTGGGCGTAAGGTTTGTCGGTAGCAAACCGTGATGGTAAGTCGGCAAGTCTTGAAACATTGATTGTTTCTCTGTTACCGTAATCAATATAAAATACGCTGACGTTTGAACCAGAGATTTTTTCTATCTTAACTCGGTACCATTGATCATCGCCAGTAAATTTGGCAACAGCTAATTCACCCCTGACGGGTTTGTAAGCACCCGGAAGTGGAGGATTAGACGACAATTCTTGTCGCAGTTGTGAAAGTAAAGTTTCCAGCATACTACGTTGATCAACTTTTTGCACATAAAAATGAAGACCGTTCACTTCAGAAATGACTACCTCTTGATAGTCTATCTTTCTTTCCGCAACTTCTTTGTCATTATCATTCTTTTCGTTCTCAACTTGTACTTCAACATAGTTCTTCCAAATCTGTAATAGTACAGTAGCAAGTGTAGAATTGGTAAAGTAAACAACATATTCTTAAACCGTATCAGCGTTTTTCTCGTAAACAGTAAGTATTTAAAAAAAATGGATGCGGAAGAACTTACAGTATATTTTACTGGCGACACAATAACATATGTCAATTTTTTATATTTACATTATTTCTCGAGAAACGAAGGTGATCTTGTTTATTAAATGGATCACTATATGTTTTTTAACACTAGGTTGATGGGACCCATCAAAATGATGGGTTCTAATATTCTTAATTTGCAATTGTTAACATTATAAAGATGCTTCCCTGAGGAATTATTTACCAAATTTATTTCTTTGGGTATATATTATTGGAAAAATGGCCAAAAATTTGGATAGACACATTCTTGTTATGTTTATAGAATAATGTGAAATAGTTATTTCTAGAGCTTCGTAAAGCTAGTGTTAATGTCATATGAAAGTGTGGATCGAGACGAGTTCAGTCATATGTAAAACGATAACTTCCAAGGTCATACAAGGGCAGAAATTAGAGAAATATGTAGATCGAACATTTCGTAACATTGTTGAATACATGCAATAGTTGCAACTATAAATTAATGAAAGTACATATCGTGTTCGATATGACTTCCGCTACCAAGAATGCATATCTGAGCTCTGTTGATTTCTGTTATCAATGTTGCACTGGATATGGATGCACATGTGTTTCTATGTTAATTTGTAAGTCGTTTGAATACCTTGGTAGTGTAATATAAGCAATATCTTTAATATGACCCCATAAAAACATCCATGGATGACGTGGATGACATTTACTGTTGAACATATTGTTTAAGAAACCTGCTACCTGTCTCAGGAACTTAAACACTTTTAATTCAAGAAATCTTAATACTTTGTGGAGTTATAAAACAATAGACGTATCTCATTGAAGTTACCAGAATACTGGAACTACGTATTCAAACTGAGGAATCCATAAGTATGTACTATGAGACACATAAGTACACATTGAAACAGCCAATGGAAGTCACACTGAACATAATTTATGTAGCCTTATCAATAGTACAGTAGTAAATGCAATGTTGCAAAATGTTCGATCTACGTATTTCTTTAATATCTGCTCTTGTACGATCTTGGAAGTTACCGTGTTACATATGAGTAAATTAAAAAACATTGCATTCCATTTAATAAACTGAAGGTCACCTTCGTTTCGCGCGAAATAATGTAGATAGGATTGACATATGTTATCGTGTTGTCAGTAAGTTCTTCCTCTTCAATATTTTTTAAAATACTTCCTGTTTAAGAGAAGAACGCTATACACAATATATGAACGTTTTAAGCTACTTACGTTCAATTTCTTTGTTTTCGCACGTTCCTCGGCTGCTTTAAGGGTTCTGGTTAACTCTCCGAAGTCAGGGAAGGTAACTACTTCTGCTAAACCCTCCTCAACAAGAGCAACAGACATGTTTTGATCGTTCACGGTCAACCAACCGATAAAACCGCTTCCTTTCGTCTCTGTACTCTCAACTTTAATTTCAACGTCCCTTTGGAAGCAATGTTCCCTGGTGAAAGCCAATGCCTTTTCACCATATTCATCGGCTTTAACTATACCACCACTTGGAAGCGACCTTTGACATCGGGGGGTTCTTATACCAGCCAGAACGAATGTAATAAGCTGATCTTCTTTCGGCAGAAAGAGTTTCAAACGAGAACCGCTCGTGACAAATTCAACCATAGCTTTAATGCCTTGCGCTCGCTTGAAAGACGTCAAGTACGACTTCACTTTGGTAGGATCGTTAGAAACATCTACTAATCTGTGCACAGGAATATCTTTCTTCGCATGTAAACCATGTTGAGATTTTTCCGCTTTACTTTCTGCGATTTGTAATAGATTGTAGTGGGATGACCGTTGATCGTCATTTTGTCTGTATTTGATCACTCGCACTAAGCCTCGTGCAACTAATGCTTCTGCGATATTTCTGAATAAAAATACACACACACACACGAAAATGAATGACAATTGTTCCAAATAGTTCAGATTAAATTTAACCCTTTGCACTCAGAGCTATTTTAACTCGAAAATGAAACATTTCTTCCGACCTAGAATAATTCCATTCTATATTAATTTTTTTCTTTGTACAAATATAAAATTGGTATAACATTGGTATAATAATGTAAACAATATTTTGAATAATGGTATAGCAATTTTTGGTGGTGACTCTGAGTCACCACTACTCGAGAGTGCTAAGGATTAAAAGGAAAAAAGGAAAAGTCAAATAACATACGTTTTACCACAGGTAACAGTGCAACACAACTTTTCTGGAAAATTGTCTCTAGCCGGTTGAGTATAATCCACAACAACTTTTACATTTTTCCTGATGAACTTCTCACGCAAAAACTCTCGAGCTTCTAACATCCACGGGATATCGTACAGGGGTTTGAAATCTTTTCTACCAGAATTATTAGGTTCTTCGTTCGGCTTCTTTTCTCTGGATGGTGGACGAATACTGCTCAAAAAGACTTTCTTGTTTTCACCATTCTGTGTTCGGATTATAAGCGCATCCGCGTTCACAATTTCAACGACAGTACCAGTGAATTCTATTTGTGGCCCAGATGGTTTATAATCTTTCCATAAACGCAGACGCGCTTCTTTCGCAGCTTTCTCTGCGAGATAAAGTTTCTCTGCACCAGCTCTACTGTTGCTAATCGACCAATCTTGGCATTTAGCAAATCCTTGACTCAATAACATTTCCGCAATGTTTCCTGTAAAACAATGGAACAGTTAATCATGAAATATCGAACTACAAATTCTTTTAAGTTTCAATCAGCTTCAAACTAAATACTAGAGTAAATATACGTGGTACGTGAACCGCGTACATTCATTCTTGGCGATCCTCCTCTAGGGAGGAATACTGTACCTCAGCGATCTTCGCTATACCAGTTACGCCGACCGGATGTTCGGGCCCATTCTATCATTTATATTTTTGGACCTACTGTTTATTAAGGTGGACTCCGAACCACCTATATGTCAACAACACGCGAAAAACAGCACATGGACCACCCCCGGCTTTTTCACCGAGCGGTCACCCATCTTAGCGGTGCTCCGCGCCCCCGTTGTTTAACTTCGGTGATCGGACGAGAACCGGTGCTAGCAACGGGGCCATGGTCGTTGACCCGTGACCGCGTACAGTAATGTCCGACTGTAAGTCTATTTGAAAGCTTGACTGTATGTCCCTACGCTGCCCATTCCACTGGGGGGCATACCCATCGGGTCGCCGAACAGTGTAAACACGACGCGTAGTCCGATACCGTGCGGGTATATCGGTTTGAAAACTACTAATCCAATTACGAAACTTCTTTATTTTTCATTATTTTTTTATAGGACTTTGACCAACATGTTCATGGCATTTTCCTAATTAAAATGGTACCAAATCTGATATAATTCCGATGATATTTACTTGTGTAATGAACGATGAATATTTCGGACGCAAGGAAGAACAGCGTATGGCGTATGGGAAATGCTTTGAACTGTGCCGACGCGCCGCGACTCTCCGCGTCTCTTTCTTTCCCATAACCTGTCCACCTTTGCATCGAAAACTTTCATCGTTTATTACACAAGTAAATATAATTGAAATTATATCATATTTGGTATCATTTCCATTAGAAAAATGACACGAATATACTAGTCAAAGTCCCATAAAAAAATAATGAAAAATAAGGAAGTTTTGTTATAGGATTAGTTATGTTTACACTTCTTGGCGACTGAGGCCTCTCGAGATTCGCTGACCTTTTCTACAACTGATGCGTTATTGTTTTTCGATCGAATTCTTTTTGATTCGTATTCAATAAATAGAGCTGAGTACCCCGGTATCTCATGAGGTAGTCGGCTGCCCGAGTACTCGGTTCTGTCTCGGAATAATATGAACATTACTCGAGTCCTCCTTGGATGTCAATAATTGCCCGATTATGTCGAACAATTTTTGTGTTCTGTCATATAAAACTGACATTTCATCGTGTTATTTTACGGTCGTCCTGTCGTTGATTTAGTTGCTTGCATAAATCGTATGTTCTTCGGCCGAACAGAATACAGAATGACAGAACCGAAAAATATTCTCATAACAATTATAACATTTTTTCGGTTTCCGTAACTGTTTCAAGAACCGGAAACAATATCATAACTGTTTTCAATCCCTGGTTTTAAGTTTTAACACACAGTTTATCGGTTTGGCCTACTGTACGGTTCCCGCAGAGGGGATTCCTCTGCAGGTGGAAAGGCCGTCTGGATACGGGCAACCGGATCCTGACGGCCGATTCCTGTAAGGGCCTTTGGAGGGGTAGCGTCTCCACGGACTCGATGCGCTGGCCTACCATTGCCGAGAGTGTAGGCTCTCAAACTGGAAGTAGCTTCGGCTACGAAAGGTCCTATCAGTAGACCTAACTGGTACCGCGGGGACCGGGTGGCCCAGGGGCATGTGCGCCGGGGGTCGCTGAAGCTCCTGGGGTAAATGCCCTACACCCTGGTCGTGGGAAGGACCATCGCGAGGGTAGTGGTTGATAGCTAAATGCTGGCTAGGAGCCTCTCGGGGCTCCGGTGGGTGAGCTGCGTCCCAACAGCTCAGTTGGTAGAGCGAGGAAGGACGCTCGTCAGCACCAGTTGTCTGCTCCTAGGCCCTGCAGCTGAAGAGCATACTGGTAGTTCCCGGAACGCGCTGATTGAGCGTATCGCACTCCCTCGCCCATGTAGGCCGTGTGGGTAGATCTTTAGGGTAGGAACCGCACGTTAAATCAATCTCGACGCGGCTCACTGTACGGTGCGGCGGCTCGGGTAGTAATAGTTCTGGTAGCCAGTTCTGATACCGGGTATCTCTTATACTTGGTAGAGGTACTAGCTCTAGTATTCATGGATCCTTAAATTCGTACTACACGGTTCACGTACCACGTGTATTTTATAATAGTACACGCTCAAAATCGCGATCTCTACTAAATACTAACCCTTTGGATGCAGAATGCTTCCGATGAAATTGTTGTTATTAACTGATTCAAGCACAATTTCAACATCTCTGTGTAGAAGACGAGATTCTACAAAATATCTTGCTTCATCCGCATAAGGATCGCCTGCTGAATTTTCGCGTCTTCCGTTCGGCCAACCAGGACATCGAACACCTGATATCATTAATACTATGTTGTAATAATCCGGTAGCAAAAGTGCTTTGACTGTTGAACCGTCAAATATAAATTCGATGATAGCCTTCACCGGCTTCTTTCCAAATTTCTCAACCAATTTTCGAGGATCGTCCACTGCCCATTTAACATTACGTATGTGCTCAGAAGATGGTGATTCTGACCACTTTCCTTTTTTCGCTGCTCTAGCGGTATTCTCTAGTTCAATTAGACGTGCCTGTTCTGGGCTAGGATTTCGTGTATCTTTTTTCACAGTTACCAAACCCTCGGAAACTAACGTTTCAATAACGTTCTCTCCATTTCTGTCTGTAAATAGAAAATTTTATATTCAGTTTTCATAAATTCCAACATTTTATAAATAAATAAGTTTATATCCACAGCTGACGTACCTTTCCCTAACCACACAGTACCGTAATTTCTGTTTGCATTAATCGATTTCTCTGTGACAAAAGATACATCTTCGCCGATGAGCTTCTTACGTAAAAATTCTCTTGCTTCCCAGGCGTATGGTTCGTCTCTGCTTTCGTCAGTGCTATAATGTTCAGAATTATATAACAAATTTATACAAAATTATAAAAATATCGATAAATACCTATCATTTCCTTTCCACCGTTCCAATTTTGGAGCAGTGATGTTACAAAGAATAATTGTAATTTCAGGAGGTGGGCCGCCCATAGGCTGACCACGGATAACAATGGTGTCTCCTGAAGTAACCTTAAAGTATAACATTCTATGTTGAAAAGCATGGTAAACCAATTTATTTTTTACTAGTAATATTACATTATATCAAATGATAGCATACCACCCTACAATTTAGTACTTTTCATAGAAGATTAGAAAGATGAACTGCATTTAAGGTGTTTCCAAATTTAACAATATAGTCAAAGAATATGCCAACCAATAATAAATAAAGATATTATAAAATACATTTCTAAGAAAGTAAGAGGCATCTATTTGCCTATTAATGATTTATTATCGAGGAAAACTTGCGTACAGTACGAAAATACTCTAATATAAGGACCATATGTTTTCGGTATAGATCTTTCGTTGTAACTATGTCGGGTACATCGCGTGGACGTCAAAATAATAGGTTACATATAACAGTAATCACATAAATTATATTTATTTTCGCCGGAATAATTCACCGTGAAATGGATTGCTGTAAAATTCAAGATGCCTTACCTGTTTCACTACTCCGTTTCTTTGTTTCACTTGCCCCTGGGGTGCACTCATCGTGTTGTTCGTTTACTTCGTTAAAGCACCGAGTAAAAATCTATAATTTCCCAGTCAATACTTTCCCAGTGATACTATTCGATGAATAGAATTTTTCTCTGCACAAATCTTTGCTTTCCTCGTGGATATTCGTCAGAAATTTAAGAAAAATTTGACATGTTGTACCGGAGTAGAGAAACTCACGCTTTCCACGTATTGTGGAGGAGTCGGCACGAGCGCAATCTACACAGAAACATCGTCCAAGTACGTTTGATTTGGTGGTGATGTGGCAACACGCAACACTTCGACAAACAGCAGTGTCGCGCTCTATCGGTCAACTTACATTGATAAGTACTCTGATCGGTAGAAAAAGTGTTCAAATATAACACGTGGATCTTCCAGTTCCTGATGTTATTATCACTCTGTTATTATGTTCAAATATTCTTACAAGTTTCGCTGAAATAGTGTCAACGCAAAAACATGCGTAGGTATATTATTTCGTGTGTAGTCAAGTTGCGAAATCAAGTACGAGCGTAATTTATCCACATGTGTGGCGTCGTATTTAAAAAAAAACCATGTACTTTCTTCTATGTATAGGTATATGTATTGTTAATTTTAAAGTATATTTATACGCGTATATGCAAATGCTGGAGCTATAAATACTTTGATGAAACGATAGCTGGAGTTAGAAATAGTGTGGCTCACATATATTAGCAACTTCTTCAAATAAAAAAGAATTTTTATATTACAATATAAATATGGTACATAAGTATAAATAGAATGTATCTACAATAGAGAAATTGTTTTATTATTAGACTGCAAATTTTTATGTTAATTTTTACTTTTAACGATAGAGTTGAATGGAGAAGTTTTGGTAAATAAAAAATGTTCTAAAACTGAATTAAACTCTGCCTTTCACTGTTTTCTTTTAATAATACACTCATTTGCTGTAATTATTTACTATATACTGTTTAAATATTTTAGAATTCTTTGAATGTTTACTGTAATTTGTATATTCATAAATTCAATAAGTCATTGGATCAAATTAAATGTCTATGATGCGATGAATACAAGGTTTATGATACAAGTAAAGATCCTAAAAAGTGTTTTAATATAAACAAATACAAATGTCAATTACTGACATTCAAAATCCATTTTTAGTAATACAATCTACTAAAGTACGTTGAAAGAAATTACACTTCTTTAAATCAGTAAGTAGTATTTTTATTCCGCACAAAATAGTTTATAACCATCTTAATTATTATACTACATAATGGTTTGGCAATGGAATGGTGACAGTGTGAAATGAAATTGAAATAGTATAAATAATAAAAAAGAAATCTCAATGGTAATATAATGACACGAAAGTGATAGAAACACATTTTAAGACAGAATCAAGTGACAGGCTCCTCTACCTAAGTCATATTTATAAAATAAATAAATTGTGATTTTGCTATGCATTAACTAGGCATGACACTTAATTCTGTCACATAAATAACAAAAACAAAAAAGAAACATAAATTGTTAAATACTTAAGTCGAAATCATTTGTAGCAGTCTTTCTACATTCTATAAGTCTTTGGATTTAATGAAATCATTTTAAATGAAAATTTTAATCTACTTCTTCCATTCTAGAGGCTTCTTCTGCTTCGCCTTCTACTGGAGGAACTTCTGTGTCCATTTCCTCTTCTGTGTCCATTCCTCCAGCTGGTATATCATCGTCGTCACAGCCAATACCAAGCTTGATCATCCTGTATATTCTAGATGCGTGTACTTGCGGGTTTTCTAGCGCGAAACCAGATGACAAGAGCGCCGTCTCAAAGAGAAGCATAACAAGATCTTTTACAGACTCGTCGTGCTTGTTTGCCTCAACCTTCTGCCTCAAGTTCTCCATGATTAGGTTGTCTGGATTGATTTCCAAATGTTTCTTAGCAGCCATATATCCCATGGTTGACGTGTCTCTAAGGGCCTGCGCTTTCATTATCCTCTCCATATTCGCGGTCCATCCATACTGCGATGTAACAATACAGCAAGGAGAATGAACTAGCCTATTGGAGACAACAACCTTCTCAACCTTCTTGTCCAAGATATCTTTCATGACTTTGCAAAGATTTTCGAATTTGGCTTTGTCTTCTTCGCGCTTCTTCTTTTCTTCTTCATCTTCTGGAAGCTCCAAACCTTCTTTCGTAACAGAAATCAGCTGTTTACCATCAAATTCCTTCAGCTGTTGTACAACATATTCGTCGATAGGCTCAGTCATGTACACTACTTCGTAACCGCGTTTCTTAACCCTTTCTACGAATGAACTATTGGCTACTTGTTCTTTTCTTTCACCAGTAATGTAATAGATGTGCTTCTGATTTTCTTTCATTCTACCAACATAATCCTTCAACGCGCACATCTCATCTCCAGAGGCAGACGTGTGATACCTCAGCAACTCTGAGAGCTTTTTCCTATTTTGACTGTCTTCGTGAATACCTAATTTCAAATTCTTACTAAATTGTTCGTAACATTTCTTATAATCTTCTTTGTCCTCTGCCAATTCTTCGAACAGTTCTAAGCATTTCTTGACAAGATTCTTTCTGATAACTTTCAGAATTTTATTCTGTTGCAACATTTCACGGGAAATGTTCAACGGAAGATCTTCACTGTCTACAACACCCTTAATAAAGTTCAGATATTCTGGGATCAGATCTTCACAGTTGTCCATGATGAAAACCCTACGTACATATAATTTGATATTGTTCTTTTTCTTCTTGTTTTCGAAAAGATCTAACGGAGCACGACGAGGAATAAACAGTAATGCACGGAATTCCAATTGCCCTTCTACGGAGAAGTGTTTGACAGCCAAATGGTCATCCCAGTCATTGGTCAAGCTCTTGTAAAAGTCGCCGTATTCTTCTTGAGTAATGTCGTCTGGGTTTCTTGTCCAAATTGGTTTTGTCTTGTTGAGTTCTTCATCTTCGATATACTTTTCCTTAATTGTCTTCTTCTTCTTTTTCTCAGCCTTTGGCTTATCTTCGTCTTCGTTATCTGCAACTTCTTCAATCTGGGGTTTGCTCTCATCTTTCTCTTCATCCTTTGCAGGTTCTTCTTCTTCTTCTTCTTCGTCGCTCAGTTCTTTGTCTCTCTCTTTTTCAACAACAAGCTTAATTGGATAACCAATGAACTGAGAATGTTTCTTTACGACCTCCTTGATCTTTGATTCCTCCAAGTATTCTGCCTGATCTTCCTTGATATGAAGGATAATCTTAGTTCCCCTTCCGATTCGTTCACTGTTGTCTAGACGGACTGTGAATGAACCACCAGCAGAAGACTCCCACAGGTATTGTTCATCGTCATTGTGCTTAGAGACGACGGTTACTTTATCTGCTACCAAATAAGCAGAATAGAAACCTACACCGAATTGCCCAATCATAGAAATGTCTGCACCAGCTTGGAGAGCTTCCATGAATGCTTTCGTTCCTGACTTGGCAATTGTGCCCAAGTTGTTCACAAGATCGGCCTTGGTCATACCAATACCGCTGT
Organism: Lasioglossum calceatum; assembly: GCA_963966675.1. NCBI lineage: Eukaryota > Metazoa > Arthropoda > Insecta > Hymenoptera > Halictidae > Lasioglossum > Lasioglossum calceatum. The sequence goes on from OZ016542.1 coordinate 5,649,604, forward strand.
AACAAATAGCATTTAGTTACTTATATATCTTGTTACAAAAGTATTGGTCGATAAGAATCGAAGATAAAATTAAGGTATTTATTCATGTTTATTCAATAACACAAGAAGTTACCTCGAAAATGGCAAAAAGTAATTGAACAGAATAAGAAATATGTTATTGAATAAATCGATGAATTTTAGCTTTCAATTTTAATTTATAAATGCTACGAACTTTTGTTCCAACATAATAGAATAAGAAATAATCAGTTTTTCTCAAATTGAGATTCAAAAGAAAATTCTTCAAATCGATCAAATAAGTAAAAAGTAAAAGGAACACTTACGAGTCAATGATGGTCAAAGTGCGATCATTTTTGTTAGGAACAAGTTTAATGAATAATTCCTTGCATATGTCCAGTTTTGACGGATCAGTGAGAGACTCATAACGGATCTTATCCAAAGCCTGCAACCAAAAATCAAGATATATTAACGATTGTCATAAAATTATTTTACAAAATTCTTTACAAATTCTGTTTTAACTGTACTACGACTGGTCAAATGACCGCTTTGACATTGTTTATTTTTTAATTATTAAAATTATAAAGATGCTTCTATTAGAAATTATTAATTAAATTTCTTTATTTGAGCACGAAAAATCTAAATAAATTCAGTCGTCATTTTTATAAAACAATATATATTCGACACATTTTGTACCCAGTACGGTTAGTGTTAATGAAATGGAAAATAAGCGTTCTCTCTGTCAAAATGTAAGACACGATTAAATACGGTTAAAAGAGTGTCACTTACGTCAGATGCGTTTGAGATCAATTCTCGAATGAAGATTTCTTTGTTGGAGTAGAAAGTGTTGATGATCAAGCTCATCAACTGTGCAATTTCGGCTTGAAAAGCGAAAGTTTCGACTTCGCCGGTATCAACCATTGTTACGTCCTCAGGCATTTTTGCTATTTAATACTGTTCTTGTTTAAGACAATATCAATTATAATATTGAAACACAGATACACTGAGTCCGATGTATTCTCACGTTAACGTTCGTAATTATTTGCACGTATTTGCAATGAATGAGCGTATTTTCTCGTCTCCTTTTGACAATCAGAGTCGCGCGCCGTCACTTTTCAAAGTATTGAATACTGCTGCGCTGCAGCCGCTTTTATCGAGTTTTGAAGATTCTAGAAGGCATTTGCCGGAAGTTTGTTCATATCCTCTAGAATCTTCTGTCAAATATCTTACTATAACGATATTGTACTAACAGAGTTTTATCACGTATTTAATAGAAATATTCTTCAAATTCATTATATAAATTTTAAAACATCATAATAAACAAAATGAATAGCGATCAATACACAGGGTAGAACAAAATTAGACATTTTCGATCGCAGTTACGTAGTAACCGGAAGTAGCGACTTGATTGCATATATGCTAGTGCTAGAAACATCGCGATACATCGGGAATGCTTATGCGGCAAATACCAAAAATTGGTGCAATGACGTGCTCGCGTATACGCATATGCAAATAGTATATTTAATAACTTTTTGACAATATTACAAAAATATTTTCAGTTTCTAAAAATCTCATTTTATTAATCCTAACAATGATTAAACCTTAATGTTATATGCAAGTATTATTTATAAAAAGTAGTTATACATTCTGTGATTAAATTTATAACGACACTTTAATTTAAATAGTAAATTTACATTTGTATGGAATATTAACTTTTTCAGGTATACCGTCAGTGGTCGGGCCCATCCGGAGGGCCTAGCCAGGCCTATAGCTGCCTATAAAAAAATACAAATTTAATTTATTATTTGTCAATGCAAATAATAATTGAAATTGTATTTGCAAATAACAATTAACTTTATTAATTTTAAACAATTCATTTATATAGACTTGCTCAAATAATAAATAATTATTTTTGGTTTTTATTTGAATATCCAAATAACAAATAACTTGTTATTTAAGTTTTTATTTAAATAATTATTTATTTATTTATTGCCCAACACTGGCTACAATCTACATTATCTACAATATAGTATAGCTACACATGCGCCGCGAGTGACAGAAGTATTTACTAACAGAGAGGATATGAGAGTGCTCACGCCCGGGTCTGAGTTGCCACCACTTTTTGGCACGCTCACGTTTAGCACGGAACAGCTCCTATACCAAGGATAGAGCCCACTTTTACCACGAAACAGAGACCACACCGTTTTAACATGAAACAGAACCTTTACTAGCCTGTGGCATAAATCAGAACTAGCTTCAATCGATGCTTCGTGCGATATAACCATGTATCGGAAATTGCTCAAATTCGATGCGGTAATAATTCTAATAAATTTAATATTAATAAATAGCTTTATTAGAAAAACGCGTGCGGAATTTACATAAAAACTGTGATAAAAATAATAATTGCAATTAAAATCACAATAAACATAATAAAAATTAAAATTGCAATTACAATTAAAATCACAATAAAAATAGAATCACACACACACTTTAAATCAAAATAACTTTTTTAAGAATGGACCAAATGACTTCAATTTCTCTGTAAGGCTAGAAGAATTAGTTTAGTGAATGACGTCTAAAAAATATGTTGAAAAAATGCATTTGGTCGGAATTGCGAAAAAAATAGTGAAAATTGATTTTTACTACTTCTTTAGCTGGGCCAATAACGAAAGTTTAAAAGATGTGTTTGGTAAGCTCGTATAAATTATATGCGCTCTGAAAATTTTATTGAAATTGGTTAATTGATTTAGGAGTTATAAACGATCAAAAGTGGTAAAAAGTATATAAATATATTTTTCGAAGAAATTCTCACGAATAACTCCACTACATACAGTCCGATTTCTATCGGGTTTAGACTTTTCTTAATCGGAAGAATGCCACGAACTGGCTCGTGTCACTTCCTTGAGGAAATTATATGAAATAAACAAGTTTAGCATTCACTTGTTAGCGGTTTCATGCCGAGATACCTGGATGGCCGAGGGTTTGCCCGGTGATGTTTATTGCACCACTTGGACAAGGCTCCCGAGGCCCTCGTCGGTTCGTCGCTCTAGCAACGAGTAAGGACGAAAATGTATTTAAATATATTTTCCGAAGAAATTCTCACGAATAAATCCACTACATACAGTCCGATTTCTATCGGGTTTAGACTTTTCTTAATCGGAAGAATGCCACGAACTGGCTCGTGTCACTTCCTTGAGGAAATTATATGAAATAAACAAGTTTAGCATTCACTTGTTAGCGGTTTCATGCCGAGATACCTGGATGGCCGAGGGTTTGCCCGGTGATGTTTATTGCACCACTTGGACAAGGCTCCCGAGGCCCTCGTCGGTTCGTCGCTCTAGCACCGAGTAAGGACGAAAATGTATTTAAATATATTTTCCGAAGAAATTCTCACGAATAACTCCACTACATACAGTCCGATTTCTATCGGGTTTAGACTTTTCTTAATCGGAAGAATGCCACGAACTGGCTCGTGTCACTTCCTTGAGGAAATTATATGAAATAAACAAGTTTAGCATTCACTTGTTAGCGGTTTCATGCCGAGATACCTGGATGGCCGAGGGTTTGCCCGGTGGTGTTTATTGCACCACTTGGACAAGGCTCCCGAGGCCCTCGTCGGTTCGTCGCTCTAGCACCGAGTAAGGACGAAAATGTATTTAAATATATTTTCCGAAGAAATTCTCACGAATAACTCCACTACATACAGTCCGATTTCTATCGGGTTTAGACTTTTCTTAATCGGAAGAATGCCACGAACTGGCTCGTGTCACTTCCTTGAGGAAATTATATGAAATAAACAAGTTTAGCATTCACTTGTTAGCGGTTTCATGCCGAGATACCTGGATGGCCGAGGGTTTGCCCGGTGGTGTTTATTGCACCACTTGGATAAGGCTCCCGAGGCCCTCGTCGGTTCGTCGCTCTAGCAACGAGTAAGGACGAAAATGTATTTAAATATATTTTCCGAAGAAATTCTCACGAATAAATCCACTACATACAGTCCGATTTCTATCGGGTTTAGACTTTTCTTAATCGGAAGAATGCCACGAACTGGCTCGTGTCATTTCCGTGAGGAAATTGTAAGAAATAAACAAGTTTAGCATTCACTTGTTAGCGGTTTCATGCCGAGATACCTGCGGGTGGCCGGGGTTTCCCCGGTCGTGTTTATTGCACTACTATTGTGTTCTGGGCTCAGGCCTTTGTGCTCGACCCTCGTGCCTCGGTACGTGTTCATTGGAGCCTCGAGCCGGCCGTAAGTATTCGTGGATGTATTTAATATTCGAAAATTAAATACAAAAATTAAATACAATTTCTATTCGAAGCTTCTGCCGATTCTGTCAGAGTCGGCAGAAAAAGGAATATGGCAATAAAATAAACTTAAAAACTTGAAAGGCAACGAAAATGAACGCCTATAATATAGTGTCAGCTGGTTTGCTTAGGAAGGTTTCTTTTACATCTTATAATCTGTTTTTAGTAATGTCCACACTTCTGGCATATTTTCTAGATCCCAACAAGATTTAAGATTTTATTCCACTGACAATGAAACCGATGAGGGTCTCAGGGTTTTCTTAACTTTTCATTAAAAAGGTGTCGTAGGCCAAGAGTGGTTTCTAATATTGTTCTCAAGACATAAAGAGAGGGTCATGTAGTCGTATACAGTCTGCTGGTATTTTGCCGAGACCTGCGGTATAGACAACGGACCATAATAGCGGTGCGCTCGACTCGCTTCTACCTGAAACGGGGATACACGGCGTCCTTTACCAGCTTATTGTGTCGCCAGTTTTTAAATCACCAGTCTAGGGCTCAGTTTAATGGGGAAACTGCAAGGAATATAACCATATATTTTTTCAAAATTTAAATCACTCTGGCACCCACCGAAAAAAACGTACAAAAAGAGTTTGTTTAAATTTTTAGGCATTATAAAGTTGATTATCGTTGTTGAAAATATTATTTTATAATAGCCCAATTCTTTCCTAATGAAAACAGACAACCAGTTCCTGAGATAAAAATTCGTAAGTGAGGCCCGTTCTCGCCAAAATGGGCAAAAATTGTAAAAATTTCGAAGGCCTGTCATTTCTAATAAAATTCGAAATCGGCAAAATGATGACTTAAAGTCCCCTTAATTTCAAATGGCTACAACATACACCCGTCACCCGTCCCTCAATTTACGCGGCACTTTTTTACGCGAGTATTTGTTTTACGCGCCAAATTTACCTCAATTTACGCGGAACTTTTACCTTTTACGCGGAAGGGAAGGAAAACATTAGTAGTGTGGCCCCTGGAACCTTATCAAGTATACGGATTCAATTTACACGATTTTTTATTCAATCCACTAATCCACGTGGAACGGATATTCGCGTAAATTGAGGGACATGCTTATCCTGAAAAACCCTTTCGGTTCTTCGTAAAATAGTTTGTCGAAATAAAAGTTCTTCATAACTGTTCTAGGATCCGAAATCGATATTGAACAGTTTTCGAAGTCTCGTTCTGAATAATTCCTTTACATTCTATAATTACAATCAAACAAAAAAAAAACATTGTACTCCAAATACATTAAATTTCAATTACAGTGTAATTCAACTACATTCACGATTAGCGTAATTACTAGCAATCAAATTGATTAAACGGTTTGAATTATGTCATACAAATAGAGTATAATCTATCCTATGCAGAATATTAAATTAATTTATATTTTTATGCTAAGTTTTGCAGAAAACCACGCGAAATATAAATTAATTTGAGAGTAAAATGTGTTTTAACTCTCGGGAACTTTTCTCTAAGTTGTATGTATATTAAATCTAGAAGTAGATAGAGAGAGGGAGAGACAGATTGTTTTTTTAAAACTATTAACTTCTCTTGAGATCTGATCCTCTCTGGCATGGAAGGGGGAAATCCGCTCTACTATCGGTGTAGGATCTGATACAGGCTAAGCGTCCGCTCTACTATTGGTGTAGGATCTGATCCAGGCTAAGCGTCCGCTCTACTATCGGTGTAGGATCTGATCCAGGCTAAGCGTCCGCTCTACTATCGGTGTAGGATCTGATCCAGGCTAAGAGTGGGAGGGGGAAATCCGCTCTACTATTGGTATAGGATCTGATCCAGGCTAGGATTTTGTGTGGGGGCAGCACTATACCGGTTGCATCGAAAACCCGGGCGTGAGCACTCTCATATCCTCTCTGTTACTAATAAAATTGTCGCGTTTTAGGAACATTTATATATAGTTACTTTTGCTGCTAGTTGGATCTCTTTATCAGAGTAATCAGAGTCTGTCTTTGTCTTTATACTTTATACAGTCCAAGTCCAATTATTGGACTCCAATTACTCCAATACAGTCAGAGTCAGAGTCAGAGATCTCTGATCAGCTCTGATCAGTTCTGATGCTCTGATAGTCTGATCTCTGGTGGCTCTGAAAGTCTCCTGTTCGAGACTTTGTAGTGTATCGTGTTCTTGAACAAGTTCATTGAGATTCACTATTTTTAGCAAAATGTCTATACAATATATAAATTGTGTGAAACATAAATACGAAGTTACATAAAATATTGTGTAATGCTTTAAATATTTACAAGTAATACGACATATGTGTAATTGTAAATATTAATACTATAATTAATATTAACATTATGTAATACGTTTTTCGTTTAGATTATTATTTTAATTAAGATATATAGATAAATATACATATAAAATATACGCAATACGGCGGAACAATGTGCAGTTAACACTCGTGAAATCATTATTTGAATCTAACAAATGTAACAAATGAATGTAATAAAATAACCTTCATTCCATAACAATAATTTGAACTTTATTTAAAAAGATAGCGCTCACTGTAAATGTGTAAATATAGCTACGTCATCGAGTGAATCTCACGAGACTTCATTCGTTCGAACATGTAAACAGTGTAAACGTTAGTGTCATTAGTATATTCAAATAAATGAAAAGTGGCTGCACGCTGAACAATTAAAATGTTCCGGCGTATAAATTAAGTTTAAAATAATGATTTAAGGAAATTACGGATAGTGTTTTACGTAGAATGCATATCAGAATGAGTGTCCGTACAAGAAGAACGATTTGCTGCGGAATCATTTTATTATTACTGACTGTTTTATATTTGTATACAAATCGGACTCCTTACACAAGTATACGCGACAGAAATGTTTCTTTAAAGTCCCTTCTTAATGCTGCGATAAAGGCAGCCGAACTCGGCGGTTCTAAAGTGGTAGCAGTTCATGATCAAGTTAAATTTGAAATTAAAAGCAAAGGAAAAACAAAAGAAGGTAACAATGTTTGTATTATCAGAATCTCTAGAATACAAAACGTTATTCAGGTATTGCAATTTTAATATGATACATTGAATACTTGAGAACAATTTGTTGTGAATATTCAGATTTTGAGATTGCTTTGACTTATTTGAATGTTATTAATGAAATTCTTCAATTTGAAAGGTATAAATGAACCGGTAACAGAAGCAGACTATAGATCACACTGTGCAATGTATCAGTTTCTGACAGAAGCATTCCCAGGAATAACAGTGATATCTGAAGAAACATCAAAAGATTGTGACAAAGTTACAGTAACAGACACAAAAGACTCTGTTGATAGCTTAGTAGACTATAAGATTCAAGATGAGAGTATTAATGCAAATGATATTACAGTATGGATCGATCCTCTAGATGCTACAAAAGAATTCACAGGTGTTTTCATATCGTCAACTTACCTTTCTTATTATTATTAGACTGCGAATCTTTATGCGTTTATGTAAAATTTGGTTGGGTGAAATATAAGAACAGTAAAAGATTTTAAAAATTTGAGAATGTCGCAACATTATTTTTAATACAACAATCAATTTTTATCTTATTCCTGCTTCCCACAATCAATGCAAAACATTTTTATTTTGATCCGCAGTCTAATTATTATCAATTTGAAACGTTAATTTCTGTTACTTACTGATCTCTGTTCAATCCAGAAAATTTATTGCAATATGTTACAACTATGGTCTGCGTTGCTGTTAAAGGAAGGCCTGTAATAGGCGTTATATATAAACCATTCGAACCAAAACAAAATTCGAGTCTGTTTTGGTCGTGGACCAATCATGCAGTGTCCAGAAATTTACAAATTTTTCCTAAGGTATACAATACAGTAATACAACCGAGAACTTTCTTCAGATAGATGCATTAAATGATATTTTTCAAACTAGCCAGAAGATGAGAGAACACCAATTTTAATCGTATCCAAATCGCATGTCGGACAAGCTCATAATCTTACTAAAATTGCATTTGGCAAAGGTGTCAACATTATTTCTGCAGCTGGCGCAGGTAATACTGATTATCAGTAGACCGCGGATGATTATGCAATTTTCAATTTTTGTAGACGAATTTTAAGAAAGTATTGGGTTGGAACAAAAGTTCGTAGCGTTTTTAAATTAAAACTCCAAGATAAAATTAGGATATTTATACATAGATTTGTTCAATAACATATTTTCCATTCTCTTCTATTTTTTAGGTGACTTATCATGTTATTCAATAAACCTATGAATAAATATCTTTTATCTTTGAATTTTGATGTAGAAACGCTACGCAAACTTTTGTTCCAACATAATATAATAAAATAGAATCTTATTTCCAGTGGTAGTAGCCTTTGCAGATCTGAAATAAATAAAAATTGTACTGAATTCTGTTGAATTCTATATTCTACCCTTTTTTGAAAATTTTTAGAAGCCATAAATGCATAAAGATCCACAGTCTAATTATCAGTTTAACCATTTGGTTTGTTTCATAGTATTCACTAATTTATATTATCTTCTAATATTTCTTCAGGCTACAAGTTCTTAGAAGTTGTGAGTGGAAATGCAACCGCATATGTTCACATAACAGCAATAAATAAATGGGACATTTGCGCAGGCACCGCAGTTCTTACTGCTCTTGGTGGTACAGTCTCGCAATTATTTGATCAACAACCAATCAGTTTTGGACCCAATGACTCCAAAGTGCTTACAGGGGGTCTTTTAGCCACTATGAATAATCATGCTTGGTATTTAGACAAATTTTTAAATGTCTAATACAAGCGATGATTTCTCAAATACAATTACAAACATTTAAATTACACTTCCCATGAAAATAAACAAATCTTCCATACCAAAAAATCAATCGAAGTGGACACACTTGAAGACTTTTATTTACAAGTATTTATTCCTAAATGAACATGTTCTTTATAAAAATTTTGTACTTCACGGACAATCATTGATAGATACTAATTTCATATTTTATGATATTAATGAATCATCATTCACATGTTACTTTTATATATTTATCTATAAATATACACACATATTTATGTATAAAGCAGTCACAAAATTGTCAAGCGAGAGGTTTAGAAAACTGTCGAGTGTTATAATTAAATTCTGGAATTAAACACATCAAACCGAGCGCGGAATTAATCGAGTCCGCTTGTAATATTTTATGGACGATCTTTATTTCTCGGCTATCGAGCCGTTAAAACCGTCCTGAACATGTCAACGTGTTTTGTTAGAAAAGCAAAAAGAATAACATGTTGAAGTATCCCTTTTGGTTGATAGTAACTCAGTAGTTCTAAATTTATGTATAATAAATGGTAATTGTCAATGATCATAAATAATAATAGCAATTGAATTGTACTACATTGTGTTTATAAAAAAAGTGAAGTATTATTGGAAGATGCATTGGAATTTCTTAAATTATGCCAGTGTCACTTTTTCATTAGATACTAATACTCCTGACACTTTTTTCAATTTCTTATTAAATCTAATTCTTGCTTTCTCGTTTGATACTTCATTCGAACAAAACTTCATGTATTGTGAAATTACTTTTTTTTGGAGTTTCTTTAGAGAAATTTCACCCTTGTTTCGTACTGTATCTAAAATAGTACCTTTCCAATCAAAGGTTGATTTCTCGTTAGTTTGTCCTGCACCATTTTGGTTGACAGACGATTCAGAAAGCACAACACTTTTATCCCTTTTCTTTGAAATTGAATCTTCTTCTTGATCTTCTGTATGTATGATTTTACCTTTCTTTTTCGATACAGGTTCTACAGTATTTTCTTCCACTGCTTCATCTGCTTTTCGTTTCTTCGACTTCTTTTTCTTACTGACATTATTAGCATCGTTATTGCTTTTATCGTGTTCTTCTTCATTTTTGTTTTCTTTATATATGTTCTCATTATTTTGATTTTCAATAATGTTACTTTCCTGATGCACGCTTACGTTACTTTTGTCATTCGCTTTGTGATCCCCTTTATCTATATACATACAAAACAAACATTACAAATATTTTCGAAACAACTGTTTGTTAAATTCAATACATGATGAAATAGTAAAATAACGTTTACCATTTTGTTGTTCTTGCTTCTGCATTATTTGCGTTATAGTTTGTACATTATTTTTATGAGCAGTTTCCAATTTGTCCCATACACTGTCAATGACTGCTATATTTACTTTGTTGCCTACAGCATTTCTAACAAAATTTAAAAATTTAGCTTTCTTCCTTGGGATATTATCATGCTTTGATAATGTATTCAAAAAGTTTCGCTCAGTATTCGACAAATTTTTTGAGTTGTTCAGTATGCCGTTAACTATATTAATCCATTCTTGTTGTTTTCGTTCTCCTTTATTTGCTCCAGCTTTTGGAACATAGTCCTTTCCTCCATATCGTTCAGCTTCCGTTATGCATTTTGTGTGTGCCACATATTCTTCTCCCCTGAAAATAAAATGTACAAACAATGATAATAAATGCGCGGCAATACAAAGCTAATATTCCATAATGGAAAGTTCCTTGGAACAGTATATTTGAGTAATACGTACTATTCAGTGAACAGGAAACACATAACTATGTATTTAGAACTATATTATAGCCATTCATTATCTTACGTTTGAAAAAGAACTATCATCAGAAAATAATATTAAATGTTACTCCTTTGCACTCCTTTGTCGAGTTTCACTCGATATCGGAGAAAGAAAAATGTAAATGAAACAGGTTTTTATATGCATTTGGTTCTTCCTTTACTTGTCTTTTTTTTTTAGTTAAAAACATATATAAGTTCCACTAATATAAATTACAACAGAGTTGAGAGCTATGTTTCATATAATTAGTAAACAAAATTGTTTAAACTAAGTAGCAGTCAAGGAACTGTCCTTTGAAGTAAATTTCAAATAAAACACTTAAAATAGTAGCGAGTTGTTGGCAATAAAATTGAAAAATAATTCGGAGTGCAAAGGTTTAATAATATAAAAATAAGTCTTCTAATTTCTTATACTGAAAGCCAGCGAAACTTAATCATCATATACGATAAGTATGTGTCTGATTTATACATACCGAAAATCTTTGAAGCAATCAACACAAGTTAAAAAAGGTGCAGTGCGACACTGAAATTCATAATGTTTTGCAACTTTCGGTTTCTGTAATGTTTCTCCGCAATGGTTACAAGTAAATACCACCATTTTTATACTATCTCCTTTCCAACAACTTGTAATTTAATAATTTAACAAAAGTTATTTAGTAATTTGAGAAACGTATACAAGTTACGGTTAACCTTACTATGCGATGTGTACGCACGTGTACGAGCTACTCGAAATACTAAAATGTTTCTAAATATGTATGTACATAGTATATTTTCAAGTAAAATGTAGCTATTTTCTGTAAAGAATTATTGTTCGACTTTGAATTAAAAATGTGATGTGATGCTACCAAATTATTAATGGAAGTATTGTGCATCTACATTATTCAATAACAAACCCGCCTTGCTGTTTTTATTTAATATTTCATACTGTAATGAATTAAATATACAGTTTGTAGGTTATGGAGCTTGGATACCGGCGCAGAGTTAGTACATATAAGAATAGATCTAATGTCCGCGTCTAATATCATCTAATATACAATATACAGAGGCACCAACGAGCACCGACGAGATTTATAGGAGATCGTGTCACTCAAATAATTCGGTGTTTTTTTACGCCCTCTAGGATGTATTCTGGCGATTCTGGCTGGAGTCAGCCAGTCTGTGCACATGCAAGGAGGGAAAACGAAATAATAAACCCCATATAATGTTAAATTTTATTTATTCTGTTATATATCTATATTATTTTTCCTAGATTGCGGATCTTTGTGCAAAATAAAAAAATTGTCTGCATCGATTGCAAGAATGCAAGAGATGGAAACTAATAAATTGAATGTTACTTCTTCCCCCCTTTGCCCTGTACCATTTTCTTTACAGTTACATACACATAAACCAATAAACTAGTAATACATTAATTACACGGTCCAACAAATTCCAACAGCCAAAAAGGATATCGATTCTCACTATGCAATTCTTATAGAGTTTTTTGCACTGATTCCGAATCTGTTTTTAATTTTTCTCCTAGACGCACAGTTTTTGAGAAATTTGAATTTGAAAAAAATGACATATTTTTCAACTTTGAACAAATATTGTGATGTTATTATAAAAGATATTGAATTGATCTTTACAGCAAAAGATTCCTTAGACTTTCCCGAATACAGTGATATATAATATTAATACATTATGATTGTTTAAACATGTTTAAACGATCATTAAAGACGGAGAGACACCACTTCTGCACCGATTTTTGACGATATTTTTCAGTTTATCTCAAAAAATGAGGGTCCAGCGGAAAATCGAACTATACCACGCGATAGAGCAGACTTTTATCTTGGAAAAGCCCCCTTGGAAGTTTGCAGCATCGACGTTTTTACCGAACCAGAAAGCAAAATATCTTCGCCCGACATGCGTTGACGCCAGTGGCGCTCACCACTAGAAGGGTTGTTCGCCGCTCCGTATCCCGTACCGAGCGCCGAGCGCCAGTGCTACGGCATGGCTTCATTTGGAATTTTCTCGTTCGATGCTTTGGATCCCTTTGCTCCTGCGTATCGAGTCATATTCTAGAAACAATAATTCAATTTAGTGCTGTTTATTAAGAGAGTAGGTTATTGATAAACACTTACCGTTTAATATGTGCGTTAATGAAACTTGTACATATGTACTTGTAGTAACGTATGTTAATATTCTTTAAAATGTACTGTATGTCCGTTCTTCTGTTTGAAAAATAGTACCACAAAGAAACTTGCTGTTTACTGAACACTGACCGGATCATGAGATTATTGCGATTACTTGGAATCCTGTTTGACAAGCACTGTTTGTTGTCCGTTCGTCTGTCTGGAAAATAGTAACAAAAAGAAACTTACTGTTTATTGAACATTGAGCGGATCATGAGCAATTATGAGATTATTGCGATACTTGGAAAAATCGATTCATCGAAAATAATAATGAAGACTGTTTATTACGCACGAAATAACCTCACTTTCTTATACGTGAAAAACATTTTTATCCCCTGCTTTTGAGCGGGGAATATTGGCGGGAAAGTACTGGAAAGTAAATTGTACCGATATTCTACACAGGCATGGGCAGAAATAGCACGCGTGCTAGGGATTCTCAACGAATACCCCCACTTTTCCCGGCCGCGCGTATTCGTTGAGAATCCCTAGCACACGTGCTATTTCTGCCCATATTCACCCATATTCTACAAGGTATTCAAGGTACCCCACTTTATCGAGAAGTTTGCTTTATCTTATCTCTAGAATTGCTCTAGAATTTTACTAAATCCACTAAATCCAAAATCTTGCACAATATCTCACTACGCTTAGACACGCGCCTAGAGAACATGATCCGACGAGGTTGGCAGCGCCGATCTCGGGCAAGGTAGGCGGGAGAAATCGCCATCGTTCCCTCTCGTTGCCGGATCGTCGATCAAGATAGACGTGTGATAGACGTGTCTCAATAGTGTTCTCGATTCGATATTAAGTTATTTTTACATCTTCGTGGTAATTATGTTCATTCCTGCATAATAATTCTGTTCTAATTCGCGGGACTCTTAAACCTAAATATGTACAAGTGGTGACTCTGACGGACGTGATCTCGAAATCAAAAACCACGCTGCACGTGCTTGGAAGCCGGTGCACGTTTACACGGAGACTAAACTAGAGGAAGAGGATTCTACCCTGGACGTCTCCAGAGGATGAGCTCGCTGATGTGCCGCTGATTGCGTGAAGCCATCGAACTCCGGCGTTTTTACCAAGGTCCTGTATCGAGTGGCGACCATGTGCGTGAGAAGCCACCGACCACCGGCGCCTTGACGTATATCACCGTGTTGCCGGTTTTGCTCTCGTTCCAGCATGCGCCAACAGGTATGATTCTGTCTATTATATATGCAAAAATTCGCGTCATTATTGTAAACGTCCATGATGTCGGTGAGGCACTTCGTTGCGAAAATATCGACGAAGCCACGTTCGTGTTCCGGTTGATTCAACCGTAATCGTGACCTTCGCGAAGAACTGTTTCTGCCGTGTCCTTCGGTACGTAAACAAGGTGATTCTTCAAACACGCGAACAGTGTCTCGCGTAATCGCGTTGAATGTCACGTTCCGACAACAAAGTTCTGTTGCTCGATTAGCTAAATTACAAAGAATTCACCTCTAGGGTACAGGATACGTATGTATGTAGTGACACGCACACACACAGTGGTCCGGATTGGAAAATCGTGTCCCATTTTGTTATAACTTTTGAACCAGTAGAGATATTGCAATGAAATTTTCACTAAAAATATTTTAAAATAGTCATTTTCAACTGTAGGTAATTCAATATTTTTTGCACTTGTTAAACAATAATTTTGTATTAATTTTCATCAATATTTTTGATTTAAAAAAGAATTTTTTAAATATCTTACAAAAACTATTTTTCACTTTCTGAATATGTATTTTTTATATTTATGTTCCACACATGAAACGTTTTTTGGAATATGTAAAATATAAATTCGAGAAATTTTGTTGCAATCAACACATAGAAAAATGACCGAAGAGGTAAAAACGCATCACAAGCGTGTCAAAGATATTTTTTATAATAATTATAATCTTTTTATGGGAAAATCGTGAACTATGTCCGTGTAACTTTTAAATCGTAAAAGATATTGTCATGAAACTTGAAATGGATAATATGGAAATGTCAGGCTGTGGATAGGTTACAGAAAAATTGTATCACAATTACACTTTTTATGTCAATTATTTATTAATTCTAAAACTTCTGTTTCTAATTGCCTAAATTTTTTACGGTATGATTTTATTCTAATACTGGATATATATGAATCGGATGTCAAAAGTAGTCGATTTAATACATCTTCATTTGTGTATAATCTTGAATTTTTCCGTGTGTACCATAGCATAAACATACTATGTAATTGTAAGTGCCATAAGATAAATACTTCATTCGAGGAGGCGGACGCTGAACTTCCCTCCTTGCAGAGTTTCAACACTTTATGCGATACCGCGTCCAGCGTTAATAACTTGAAACAATAATAATTTGAACAGAGGGACATGGGGGAAAATAACGCTTTCATGACTATTTCGAGGAAGGTGTACTAAAAATATTCCAATTTGTTAGAAAGTTAAAACTTGTGTACCGATTATAAAGAATTTTCAAAATTTTCTTCCTTTAGTTTAGCATTGACTTTTAATATATTATGCAGACTAATTAATAATGTAAGATACGATTTCTTATCGCAAAAATCTGCTCTTTAATATAAAAAAAAGCGAGAGAAAATATTAAATAGGAACGTCAGGGCGTCGCGTCAAAGAGAAGCAATTTCTCTCGTGAAAAATACTCTTCTTAAAATGTCCAACTTTCAATGTTTATTACAACTATGTATAATATTTATTAAATTGTACTATTTTCTTCATTTCCGAGGTCTACGGACATTTGGGAAGCAATGTTCATTGATTAGATATCGATACAAGAAAGTACGTTTTTGGGCAAAATGTGGGTTGCCAGAAATGTTTTATCCAAATATAGAAGAAGTAGTGAAAACTGGAAATATAGGAGTTCAAGTAAAAGAGGTACACAGCACATTTTAAAATTTTTTATTCAAAGATTTTTGAAAATTCCTATAGGTACGTAAATCTATAAACATAAATAAAATATATATCCATATAGGAAAAAAAACAAAATTCTTAAATAAAAACAACATCTATATGTAATAATTAATAATATAATAAATATCGACCTTTACGTCTATGTTATTTCGTTGCTTCAGTTATTAGTTATTATTATTGTCATCAGCCACCTTTTTACAATATTTTTGGCTTCCTTTCACTTGTTTCAACAAATCAATGTCTTGTAAACAGTACTTACAAAACTCTTTACAATCAAGCTGAAAATTAGATGTTAATAACTCACTTTTGATTAATTCAGTGGAAGCTCGGTTTCTATCTTCTGTCCATTTATTAGTCATTACAGAAAATAACCGTTCAGTCTAACAATTTTGTGACATTAGGGAGATCTGTATTGCATAAAATGTGAGTCCATTTTTCTACTTGTTTTGCGGATATAAATTTCACATCCGTTTTACACATTTCATAAACTTTATGCAAAGTTTCCACTTCATCAAACATACTATCAACATTTATTCTCATTGTCAGTCTTTCTTTACTTTCTCCGATTATTTCAAAGACATTAATCAACTCGTTATAAGTAATCAAATGATCCAATTACAATTTAGAGAGCGCAAAGAAAAGAGTATTTTCTTCAAAATCAAACAATCTAGTTAAATACAACAGAGCATGTCTATAAATAAGCATTTGAAAAGTCATTTGTTAGTGTAGCAGCTTTATAAAAGTCGAAATTCTTCAGTTTTTGACTGACCAAATAACCAAAGAATTTCTCTTCAATTCTAGCTGTAATTTTGGCGTGTAAGTTACAAAAAATATCATAAATTTCCAATGAACTTGTTTTATTGTTTGCGATAAATAATATAGCGTGTTCAAATAATTGTAAAAAATTATTGAGAAAGAGTAAATATATTTCTGGTATCTCATTTTCAATTGTATTTTCATAAGAATCTTCTTCAATAAAAAGAAGTTGTCCCATTTTGAAAATAGGACACGATTTTCCAATTCGGACTGACAGAGGAGTAGCAACAACGTGTGTTCTTTGAGCCAGCGTTGCACAGTCGGCAATTCGACGAAATCGGCGACAAAATCAAAGAACTTTCGATGGAATTGAGATAGAGCGATGAAATTTTTTTAAAATCAAAGCTGAAACTTTGCAGAATATGGGAAAAATAGGGAGAGTATGGTATGAACGTTTTTTAACCTTGAAAAAATTCGTTAAACTTGCACAATTTCAAGAATATTTTAATTTTCCAATATCACGCGGAAAAAATTTTTATTTAACATGGTACACATCATTTCCCGTAGATTTTTTCCCGCTGATTTCAAATCCGGTCTCCTAATTTGTCTACGACCTCAGGATTTTGCAAGAAATCGCTTTTTGTGAACAAAACTAATGTAATCATTTTTTCGTTGAAATGATTTGATAACCCACTAGCTTGAAGGAATATTGTATTCTCATATATATAAAATAATGAAATTAGACATAATGAAGTATTTGAACGTTTACTTGACGTATATCACTTGACGAACGATCACTCGACGTATCGCTGTGATTGTCGCTAGCACTCCTTGTAGTCTATGTGTGTCTGTAATGTAATTAAAATTAGATATCTATTTACCATAATTATATTTTCATTTACACAAGAAGTTGGGTAAGTATTTAATCTTTTTAACTTACTTCTCATCATCCAATTCTTTAATACCTTATTCTTATTTTTATCACCAGAAGTTAAAGAATTCGTTGATGAGAGGTAAGTTAAAAAGATTAAATACTTACCTAACTTTCTGTGTAAATGAAAATATAATTATAGAAAATAGATATGTAATTTAAATTACATTACAGTCACACAGCCTACAAGGAGTGCCAGCGACAATCGCTGCGATACGTCGAGTGATCGTTTGTCAAATGATATACGTAAAGTAAACGTTCAAATACTTGACCATGTTTAATTTTATTGTGTTTTATATATGTGAATACAATATACCTTCAAGCTAGTGTGTTATCAAATGCTTTTACGAAAAAATGATTACATTAGTTTTGTTCACAAACAGCGATTTCTTGTAAAATCCTGAGGTCGTAGACAAATTTTGAGACCAGATTTGAAATCAGCGGGAAAAAATCTACGGGAAATGATGTGTACCATGTTAAAAAAAATTTTTTCCGCGTGTGGTATTGGGAAACCACGATTTTCTTGAAATTGTGCAAGTTTAACGAATTTTCTCAAGGTTGAAAAACATTCGTACCATAACCTCCCTATTTTCCCATATTCTACAAAGATTCAGCTTTAATTTTTAAAAAATTTCATCGCTCTATCGAAAGTTCTTTGATTTTGTCGCCGATTTCGTCCGAATTGCCCACTGTGGCGTCGCGTTGCCCAGGTCTGGCTTTCTTAGACCATACACACTCAATAGACCCGACACAGATCATTTTCCCCGAGGGAAAGATGAAGGAAAGTGTGACGTCACATTTTCAGAAGATGTGTTATAGGGTGGACCTTAGCTATACCTGATGAAATTTTTTTGCGAGATCTTTTTCACGACGCCCCCAATATTGTTCCATTTCATGAAAAAAATTATATATCCAAAGTTTTAGATCAATCGGACATCGGGAAGGTGTGGCGCATTTAGGGTGAACCTTAGCTATACCACGTGAAAGTTCTTTTGCGAGATTTTTTTACGACTCCCCCTATAATTGTGCCATTGGGTAAGAAAATAATTACTGCAGAAGATGAAGTTGATCGGATAAGGGGAAGACCTGCACAATGACGTTGAAGTTGCGAAAAACAACAAATATTCCCATCCTATAGAATTTCATGTTTTTCGCACATTCAACGTCAATGTGGCATGTCTTCCCCTTACCCGATCAACTTCATCTTCTGCAGGAATTATTTTCTTATCCAATGGCACAATTTTAGGGGGTGTCGTAAAAAAAATCTCGCAAAAAAACTTTCACGTGATATAGCTAAGGTCCACCCTAATACGCCGACCTCCCCGACGCGACGCGACGTCCGATTGATCTAATAGATACTTTGGATGTATCATTTTCTCATGAAATGGAATATTGGGGGGCGCCCTGCCCAAAATTTCATGGTTGAAAAATAAGATCCACTCTAATGTGTAAGCCGTAAGCTATGCTCATCGACAGTGCCTACGCTTGGCTTATAGGGGGTGGGGGTGAGGGTGGTCAGCGATTGCGCCATGTAGGTACACAGTACACGGAAAGAATGGACAGGATAATTTCAAAGAATTTGGCATTTTATCATGAATGAAATAATCAATATATAAAGTATATTTGAGAAATATGAAGTAATAATATGTATGTATGTATACAATATGTATTAACTATTTTTTAGGAATCGATATTTGATTCAGAAGATTAACAACTTTCGCGTATTATGTAGGTTACAGAATGTTTTTTACATATACAAATGTATATCGATCACATTTACAACATTTTAAGGTATGTACTGCTATTTTTACATAATTTACATTTACCTCGTTTGTGATTAGATATTATTAGCACAGTCGGCCAATAGACAGTTGGCGCGCCGGGCCTACTTTGCCAACTCGCGTCTAGATCGCGCTCTGATTGGTCCGTGTTTTTCGCTAATAACTTCTAAACAAAGCCGCGGATAACATTTTTGCAAAGGAAAATGTTGCTTCGAATGATCTCAGGAACCTCCCATTTCCGGCTGTTGAAGGAATTTTGGGACACCCTGTATATCCACATTCGGTAGCCTAATCGCGCCGAAATCGCTCTTAAGAGCGTATACATATGTATATACATTATCTCTCGTATGTGGTATATATATATATATATATATATATATATATATATATATATATATATATCTCGCGAACGCGACACTGGAAATCGGAAAGGACGCGAAGAATATATTCGGCAATAACATATTTGCCCTTACCTCGTACGATCGAGACAATGGACTTCGCGGTTCGCCGAATTCCGATGGGCTGTGCTCGCATTATTGAATACGGCAAGAATCAGGGAATCGTCTCTTAACGTTCTCTCAGTGCTCAGTTCCAGTTCACACCTCGTGGTAATCAGGTCGTATTGCTCCTTACCATTTCTAAACATTACTGTACCGTTTCTATTTCAATTTATCAACTATTTCGCTCTTATTCTTGTATGTTTAATATTATCTTGTTCATTCTATTGCTTATTTAATTATATTTTATATTATTTTGTTCATTCTATTGCTCATTGCATTATATTTTATATTATCTTGTTCATTCTATTGCGTATCGCATTATTGTTTAATATTATTTTGTTCAATCTGTTGCTTATTGCATTATATTTTATATTGTTATTTTGTTCATTCTATTGCTCATTGCATTATATTTAATATTACATATCTTGTTCATTCTATTGCGTATCGTATTATTGTTTAATGTTATTTTGTTCAATCTGTTGCTTATTGCATTATATTTAATATATTACCTTGTTCATTCTATTGCTTATTGCATTATATTTAATATTATCTTGTTCATTCTATTGCGTATCGCATTACTGTTTATATTATCTTGTTTATCCTATTGCTCATTTCATTTTGTTTTTCAGAGCTTGCTCGAAGTATTTACACGTTTATTTCATTTCTGTTCTTTCGAGCTTGCTCACATGTTATATATATATTTATCTCATTTGTGCCTACTAACGCTTGCTCGCATACTATACATTTGTACATTCTGTTCTCGGGCAAAATTTCCTTTAGTGCTCACAATTCTGTAATTTTATACGATAGTTACACAGGTGTGTAACTTGGTTTTCTCATTATATTTTGATGATTCTGTTTATATTCTACTGTTTGTGCTACCCTAAATCTCGAAACCACCAGTGCCGCGACGCGCCGGCCGAAAATACCAGCTAAAAGTGGGATCTCCTTTGCGCGTTTCGACGTAGCGTTTTGTTATGCATACTGCATTCGTCGTAGCTCTTTTCTGTGCCTCTGGACTCTGGACCAGTGTTACCATATTTTTCTCTCACCAGGCCCCTTACCCTTCCGCCTCTCGCCATGCAACGCATCTCGTCTTTGCACTCTTCCCACTAACGCTGACGTACAGTCACGTACGGTCGCGTGAGCCTCCCACTCTTCCCACTAGTTGCTGACGCGATCGTACACCAGCGTGTCGCTACTGTCGCCGGCTTTAGTGGGAAGAGTGCAAAGACAAGATACGGTGCGTGGCGTAGCGAGAGGCGGCAGGGTAAGGGGCCTGGCGAGAGAAAAATATGGTAACACTGCTCTGGACCACGGACCTAAGGACTGAGTGTAAAGTAGATTTATGGGTGAGAGGGGGTGTCCCGCGAGCGGGATGGTTGCACTGATATATACTATGGATACGGGATCCCCAAAAGCCAGCCGTACAGCGGTTGAAACAAATTGAAGAAAACTTTAGATGCAAGCGCCGCCTAGTTAGACACCGGTGTACTAACGGAACTAGCGCGAAGTTTGAAAGATTGAATTTACAAGGGACGCGTATTAATATAGCAGAATAATATAAACTGCTTGTATGAAGATTAAAATTTTAAAAAACTGGTTGAAAAAATGATATTCATGAAAATAGTGAAATAAATATATAAATATAATATAAAAGAAACAGAAGTAATGATTATTGGAGTTCGTAGAAAGTGAATAGTAATTTAAAAAATGTTTCTAAACATTATTATCATTTGTATGTATTTCTGACGTTTTAAGAGAAGGCAGTAAATGAAATTAGATTCATAATAATACTGAAATAAATTTATTAATTACTTTACAAACAAGTAATATATAGGATATAGAGATTTACTTTATGTACAATTATATGTTATAGCAATATATAAGGTATAAATACGTACAAATAAACAGAATAAATTCAATGTTATTCTTTTATGTCCTATCATGAACCATGATCTTTGTAATCTAACGAAAATCATGTTATATACATGTGCAATACAAACAAGTAAGCATGCATACATAGCAGTATACATACGTAGCAATATTTTCACAAACAGTAGGAGTGCTTATCTAGAACACGAAATGTTATTTACAATAAAGCATTACTGGTGGGCCCAAACTATAGAACGCGTTAAGAAATGTCGCATATTTGTTCCCGTTACAGCTAAGTCATACTTTTTTGTTTCCGCGTACATGCGTAGCTCTATGTAGCATGCAACTATGGTTTTTATCAGTTTATTCGAATGGCTAACGAATTCTTCGGCGCTTAACATTTCTATATTGTGCTGTTCTAATTCATGAAAAATGTTACTGTTTTCGGCTGTCTCTTGGAAAGCTTTAGTGGCTAAAACAGTAGGGATATTCTGCTCTACCGGAGGTTTCCCGGAATTGAGATTGTCTCGCGTGAGTTTGCCTATGTTTTTTCTGTTTTTGAGCATGCGGTTGAACAATTCCAATGAAACATCGGCATTAGCAGAAAGGCAATAATATGCACTATCAGGCAGAAGTCTGTTGTCCTTTAACCCTTGTATCACATCTTGTAAAGAGTGTACTTTTTTCTCAATCGTGTGACCTGCTGCTTCAGTAATCTATTCTCGTGCATCGTGGTCTGCAATCTTCTTCGCATATTATCGAATTTCTTCATCATACTTCATGGTGTATTGTGGTAACGATGATCATGCAGTACTTTGTCATGCAGTGTTACCAGTTGACACTTCTTCCTTACATCTGTAGTTTTTGATGTGCATGGTGAAGAGAAATCTTTACTAACTGCAATGGGAAATATTGTTCAGTACTGTAGACAGATTTTAATCCTCAAATAGTAACATTATATGCCACTTTTAATATGTTAAAGTAAGTTTTTGCTTTATGAATAAGAAAAATTGGAAGAGCCAATGTTATTTATATGTAGATCAAAAAATGGGATACTCTGTATATTTGAAACTTATTTCAACTTACGTGTCTGGTTGCTGGTTATAGGTGAATGATTGCATTCTACAACAATAATCGGTTCTAGGACTTCTTCTATTGTTGCCAAAGTTGCCAGAACCTCATTATTATGTGAAAAGAAACAAGTATATATTATATATTTTGCAACCCTTTATTAACAAAGACAAAGTGTGTTACCTCTACCATTACTTTCCCTTAAGATATTCCTCTGTGGTTCACATCTTGACTTTTTCGGTAAAATTGTGGGCACATTTCCAGGCTTTAAATGTTTTCTATTATAGTAAGTATACCATATGATGCTGTCTTCAGGAAAATGATCAGAACAGATGACTAAACTAATACTGTCTGTAGGCATCCATCCTTCCCGACCTATTTCTTTGACCCACTGTTTACATAATATGCTTCATTTCGAGGAAATCTATGCAAAATCATATGAGAATTAAAAAAACAGTGAACAATAAAAGAATTGAGTAATAAAATAAATGAGTAAAAAATTAATTTAACTACTAAATTGGAAAGAGGTTATGTTATCTTTACATACCTGTGTAATGTCGCATTTGTTTTATTTTTTTTTTTTTTTCATTATTTAACGTCGCTTTTTGAATTCTGTATGTGAATTATTTCACGACGGGACCTACAGTTTAGTTTTAAAGGTGGGTTCCGAACCACCTTTGGGCACCACAGTATTAGATGGCACATGAAATATTTCCAGAGGTGCCGGCAGCGGGCTCGAACTCGCGACGCCGAACAACTACGTGTCCGTAGTCGCGCGCTCTAACCACTGGGCCACTGCGCGTCCTCATTTGTTTTATTGTTGCTTAACTTTCCGCAAACTAATTGTAAGCATATTTACTCATGGTTCCTAACTGCAATAAAACATAGCATGATCAGATTCACATACAGCTACTAAGCTGGCCGTAATAGTTTCCTTGCAATTTATCATACTTTTATTTCTAATATTCAATTTAAATGATGTTAACATACCTTTTTTTTTTATCGTGTGGAAATGCATTACGCATACCCTGGCCACCCTGGGGGGGAGCCGTGGTTATGTGGGGCTCCCTCGGGGAGGGGGTCGCCAAGCTAACGAAGCTCCGCGATCCCCTCCCCCAGAGTACCCACTAAAACCACACGCCCACCTAAGCTATTGAGGAGGCTCCCGGATCTCGCGAAAACTCAACGGGTCACCTCCTAGCTTATACATACATCCCGGGGGGAGGGGTTAGCTCCCCCCATACCTAATCTAACCGGACCCCGGGCGGAGGGACCCGGAGGGCAAGTTTTCTCGTACTCACGTGAGGATTGACAGCTATAGCTGCTAAAATATTAATTTCATTGTCTTCGTTAGTCGTGGGATTCTTCCGTTTGTACTGTCTTGCATGTACACTTCCAGTACTTCGAAACAACCTGTACGTATTAGAGAAAGTATCTCTAGAAGGAGTGTTTCGCTCGGGGTACCTTTCTTCATAAAGTAGTCGGACCTGCACTGCATTTTTTCTACATTCACAGTAAATCGTGATCATATCACACTTTTCAGTCATCGAATATAACATAGCGGAATCGCGTTTGGAAACATACTGATAGTAAATAAGAATGCTGAATAACATTGAAGGACCTTAGAATGTTTACTTTAACTACGACCATAGTATGTTTACTATTTCCTACAAGTCTCAACCGTGATAAACGTATTCTGCTTCCATATTTTAGTTTTATACGTTTTTTCTGTCCTTGACCTTGAATGACCTTGGACTAATTATAGTCACTGAATTCCTAATGAAAGGGACTATCATTGTAGGTGTTTAAAAAAGGGTGGTTCCATTTAAAAAAGTCAAGGTGACCTTGATATCTCCAAAAAAATGACAAAATCAAAATTTTTTTTGCATCGTGTCAGCCCCATTGTACCATTAACATAATTTTAAATAATGCGTAGTATAAAATACTGCAAACGGCACTCTAAAACTTTGATTCGTGCTAGATTGCACACCAAAGTCTGTAAACTGCTGTAAACTGAATTCGAAAACCACTTCACTCAAGCCAAGCCGTCCGTAGCGTCGCGTGGAACAAAAGTACACCCGTTATTTTCCTTACCTGCTCCCACTCTTCCCACTCGTCGCGTGTCGCCACTGTCGCCTGCGTTAGTGGGAAGAGGTACGCTGCGAAACTGGGCGAGAAGGCGGAAGGGTAAGGGGCCGGAGGGGATAAAATATGGCAACCCTGCCCGGGAGCCCGCGCTCCTAGTACAAGCTAGCGATTGATGTTCGATCGCGAAGCGCGTTAGTCGATTTTCCGATTTTCACGAACGTACGGTACGACGGTACAAAGCAAGTCTCACGAGAGACGGAATTTCGCGAAGCGCAGATGGACGGCGCGACGTCTACGGACCGTCGCGAGATTTACGAGCGCGGTACGCGATGCGTTACCGAATTTATTAACGCCGAGACTATCCTTTTTCCGACGCGGCTCCTTGAGGAAGACTTCCGACTACTCGAAGGGGGAAACTGCTCTACCAGACTCAAAGCGTCCTCGGAAGGAACGCGAGATTACGGCACGAGGCGCCACGCGCCTCGGCACACACCAAAATATCGAGGACGACACGTGTTCGTCTCGTCCTCGCACAAGATAACGAGCCAGCACTAATAATGGAACCGAGAATCACTGATCGACTTACCGTGACCGGAATTCGCCTGTCGACTTCCTTCGATTAGGCCGGAACTTTCGCCTTTGTCCTGCTTTTCTCGACACCGGATTCTAGCGCGGAGCAAAACCACCCGCGACGCGTAACTATTCGGTTCTTCGGAACTCGGAATTTACAAGAATATCGAGACTCGGAAATGGCGACCTACGCATTCGACAACCAGCGCGACAGTGATCCTTCGGTGCGCTTCGACGGATCGTATCGATTCTTGGTCTCCCCACTCCTTTCGTCCTACCGAAATTCCCTATGGGCGCACCCGCAACGCAACTAGACGTAGTCGCAGGACCGAACCTTCGGAACAGGTCTTCGGGCCCACGACCTTTTAATCACCAATTGACGATCGCCACGGACGACCGGGGAGGATAATTCCTCCCAGGTGCTCCCCCGCACCACCCGTGCCGGGGTCGATTGTAGGCGGGATGAGACGACGGCGGGACCACCAAAATATCCGATCTTCTGAAAATGCGACCCCATCGTCCCACGTCGTCGCCTCCGGGTTGATCGGCCCGTGTGCGGTGGTGCCCTTTTGCACTTCACCAGATCTGGAAGGGTTGTTCCCTTTTGGCCAGTATTTTCTCTTCCGGTTGATCCTACGGGGCGCCGTTTCGGTGATCGTCGCCCTACTAAGCTATCTCACTTCGTTATATACACTGTGATCCTTTTTCTTCTCACCTTTCCCTCATAAATGGCAAAACTCGATATCCGGTTTTTTCTCCCTGCACGTCAATCTTCGGGGTTACAAAAATCGAACTGTCGTACTGTCGTTCTTTAGACTTTCCTCTAACGACTAACGACCGTCCCTACCCTCGACCTCGACCTATCCTCTCTACCCCCTCTCTACCGCTTTCTGTGTCTTTTCAAACTTTCTCCTGTCCGACTTTCATCCGCTCTTCCTCTATGCCCGTTGGCTACACTTTCTTGGAACAAACTTTTCCGAAATTCGAAGCAGTCAGCAGGAGCTTACGTTGGCAATGCCAATGCGGGTCTTTATGCTGTTTTCGCGTATTACGCTCGCATTCTTCCCAATTCTGCTGGTTGCTTCGCAACTTTCGGTAATGATCGGACTTCAGCTGTTCGAACGTTTCAGGATCAACATCAGGCTCTTCCGCGTTTGGACCATAATCTTTATCAGGTCCATTTTTGCGAGAATATCTTGATTTACGAACAGCGAGACCCGATTCTTTTGCTATTGTTACGAATTGCCTACGTGTATTTCACTCTGACGAAAGTCCGATTGAGATACACGCGGATTCCCGTAGGCAATGCCAGAAATAATTATGTTTATTATTTGGGTTCGGAATGACTCTACTCCCTAATGGGCAGTTTCACTTAATCGTTTATTGGATAGGAAGAGACGGTAAGAGACAGAATGAATCTTAGAGGTTAACTGGTATAAACATAAGTATATTATATCAACAGCAAGATATATATATATATATATATATATATATATATATATATATATAACGTGTCAGATCAAAAGGATGATCACAAATTAACAAAAGAATACGTGCGTTACGATATTAGCTGAACGACAGAATTTTGATTTGCTCGTTATCCGTATCGCGAGTACAACGGTTCACATATAATATTCCAGCGAGGGAAAACCCACAGTCTGTTAAGGAGTACTGGAAACTATATGCACGTGTGAATCTCGACATTCAACGATTTGAATAATATAATATACCAGTGAGGGAAAACCCACAGTTGGAAATGACTACTGGATATTATTCGCACATGTGATATTCAACATTCAATCAGATCAATGATAACATAATACTCTGTGCAACTCACCATTCGAACACTACAAATAATATATTACTTTGAACGAGATACGTAGCCTGTGTTCGATTTATTATACTAGTAATACTGCTGGAAAACACCTGTAAAGAAACTGAAACACACGCACGGTTAACAAAGACAAGATGGCGGAAACCGTTACAATGCCACGTGTGAAATACCGATATTAAACAGAACGATTCTAATACGAATTAAGAATACGACTTTCTAATTAACTATACCAGGATGGCCTGGGCAAAGAAAGAATAACTATAAACGTTTAACGCAAACCGCGCTTTCGCTTGAACAGGGAGGAAACGCTTTCCTTTGTTCTGAACAACTCTAACGGATTTGGCTTACGGACAAAACGACACGCGCCTCGCGATTGTACGTCGAAGAGTGGCTCGAGACCACCGTCTCACGGAAGGCGAGAGTGCCTGTCCCAGGGGGAGTAAACTCCCATGTATAATATTTGGACCATGGACTTCAGCAGCGCCATCTACTTTATATCCCTCGGTCCTCAACTAAAACCTATATATATATAGCTATATATATAGCTATACTATATACGGTTGGGATCAAGCCTCGGTATTTATATACAAAGTTTTTCCTCGAATATGCGCCAAAATTTTCCGTTTATCCAAACGATTTACTTTTATATGCAACAATACCGAAGGGACTACACCTTTCGGAATTAAGTCTGCGGCTTGTCTGTTGAGCATAGGTGCGGTCAGCGAACCGAAAGCACCACGAGTGTACGAGTTTATATAGCTATACTATATATATATATATATAGCTATACGATTCTATACCGCTTACTTTAAACTTTGAAGTAAAAGGATATAATATACAAATATTTCATTTCAACATTTTTTTATTATATGTATGTGATAATACATAATAATAATACATACAGTAATCAGTAATACATGATAATACATAATAGTACTTAATGATACAAGTAATAATACATACAATAATATATAATAACGCACAATAATACATAATAGTGCTTAATAATGCAAGTAATAATACATATAATAATATATAATAATGCACAATAATACATAATAATACTTAATAATACAAAATAATACATATAATAACACATAATAATTAAATGTACAGAACAAATATTGTACAAATATATGTATGTAGATGAAATATAGTACAAATATATACATTACAGATTACATAGATTACATTATACAATACATTATAAAATTAGATTACCTTGTAGGTACAATAAAATATTAAATATGGTTCTTAATCCTTCTTCTTGTTTTTTCGTGCAGATTTTCAGAGTGTCATGTATTTCAACAATGCTTGTTGAAGTACTACGTCTCGTCGTCTTCTGACGTCCTTCCCACATAGAATATTATTGACTGTAGTGCACCACTTGATAATAAAATGTGAAACTTTCACAGTCAATATTCTTTGTTCGAGTTGTTTTGCATGCTGCGTACACCTGACAAATGAAAAGTTTATTTTCGCATGCAACATGTTCTCCATGCGTTTTTGAAGTTCACTTCTGAAATAAACATAACGCATGGTTTTGTGCAGCAGAGTATCAATGTTTTTCAATACATTCTGTATTGATGCATCTTGGTTAAATCTGCCCAAAGATGCTTTGCACAACTCACATTCTTTGTATGGAGTGGCCCATTATTACAAATTTACCGCTCGAGTAGATCACTGCATCAGTATTTGCCTTTCTCAAATACACTGTCCCTTGATTACTACTAGCTCAACTCCAACCTTCCACAAAATGCACATAAACCTTCTAATTTGTTCCACTAGCGTAGCGGAGTGGCCCATTATTACAAATTTACCGCTCGAGTACATTCTTTGTATGGGAAAACATATATCTTTTTGAAAATAGCACAGTTATTGTTTTCATCATATTCCTCCTGTGCTATATCTTCAGTGTTTTGAGACGCAGCATTTGTTTCTTCGATCACTACCTCAGACACTGCAGATTGGATGGCCTCTTCTTCTACTTCTTCAGTTAGTAGCTTCTTTAATGTGAATAGGAAGTGTCCACTGCAGACGTCTTCACAATTGAATCCAACACTACGACTGGAGGTAATGTTATTGATGAGCATAATTTTATATGCCATCTGGAAGCCGTACGGAGTGGGTTGTACATTTCGATGCCCAACCGATCGTATGCATCCAAATAAATTCTCCAAGGGATCTTGATTAATTAATCTGGTCTTCAGATTTTGAAATCCCTTCTTCTTCAAAAAATTCCATAGAATTCTAAATGAGGAGATAGTCCTCATCCAATTCTTGAGGCATAGTGCTCTATACTCTGGCACTTTTGTAATTGGATTGACATACCGCATACATTTTAAATTCCTCGTTGCGCCAGACCAAAATTTTTCGTGGGCACTGGTTTCTGAGATGACCGTCCTCAGTGGAGCTTCTGAGGCTGCAGTGTGTCCATTAACCGAGTCGAACAGCTTGTTGAAGAAGTCCAGGGCTTCCGCTGTCGTGAGGCCTTCCTCCTTTGGTAGTTTCAATGGGCCATGGTCTGTTTCTACAACGCCTATAGTAATGAATATTTTATTAGTTATTCAAGCATAACAGAACATCCATATTATTCATATAGTGAAATATAACTTTTACTTACATTGGTGACAGCTAAGGAATCCTATATATGACGCCACTGATTCGCTGAAAACTTGTGATGCGTACTTCACTCTCATTTTCTTGATGCTTTCAGGTACGACATGCTCATTCGTTAGCTTCTTCATCATGGGGCGTATCACATAGCCAGCGGTATCCATATTATACGCCTGTTGAATTATTCTCCATGATGCGAATTGCCTTTCACATTCTTTTCTTCCTGGCGTCACATTTATTTCCAGATCCTTATTTAACAAGTTATTTCGGACTCCTTTAATTAAGTGCGGCGGATCATAAAACGGGATCAGTGGAATATTATTTATCTCAATGATGTCACCTATAAGTACAAAATTATTGCATTGATTCTCAATATTATATTCTTTTAAATTATACGAAAAACTTAATAAACATAATATACATACTTTTTGGATGTTTTGTTCCCCGTTTCAATTTTTTCACCAGTGTTTCTGCCCGTAATCTGTTGATGGCAGCAACATTTGATGATCCTTGGTCACATACAGTGGCAACAACTCGTAGACCAGTTTTGTTCAGTGCTTTCAGTATATTCTTGATGCACTTTATTAATTGCAGTGCTTGTGTTTGTCCCTCACAATAATTGTACGAAATGGGCATTTTCCACCCACTGCTTAGTCCTCTTATCATGAAGACAAGGGCGTGATCGGCAAATCTTGAGGTTCTTTTTGTGCCCCAGTCTTCGAAGCCTACAATCTTGCCACTGTTCACGTCATAGTCCACATGAGGCTTAATTGCCATCTCGTCCCACATCAGGATGCATAACTTTTCTTCAGCACTCATGGTATCCGCTTGACGGTGGAGATGCTCCATTATAACTTTTGATATTCCAGTCTGGACTGGAATTTTCCTTAGCATCTTCTTTAGTGTAGTTTCACTAGGCAAATTGCAAAGTTTCCTCCGAAGCTTGTACGACTTCGTTGACTGCTTCGGAAGTGCTAAGGCCAATATTTTTTCGTCCGTCGTGTAGCGCCTTCCCTGAAGACATATTTCATAAAGTTATAAATAAATTGCAATAAAATAGTACAATGAAAAAACAAGCATATATTATTATACAGCAGCAATAAATAGTTAAAGGACAGATATTTTATGCATACTCAGATAATTTTTGAAGTACCATCTCGAATTTTGTTAAAATTTGATCATGCGTAGTTTCTCAGTTCTCAGACACTCTGTGCAACTTCATGCATGTGAAACAGCGTGCAAAAGAACATTACAATTGTAAACGTTACCTTTCGTACTATCTGCATCACATCATATTGATCCATGTGAACACAGTAATACATATTATATTTATTATAACATGTTTGGTACGTTGTGGCAAATTGCATTGGCTGTAACTGCTGGTTAACTTGACATGTTATTAACTATATCTACATTCTTACTTACCTGTGGCTTACATCTGGATGTACGTAACTGCATCTCGATGAACATCCTTTGTGTGGCTGATAGATTTTCAAATCTATTTATCAGATTTGATTCTGATAATGCTGTTGCTTGTTTTAGTCGTGCTTTTAAATCTTCGTTCCTCCTATGTGAATAACGGTTGCGTTTCATTAACTTCTTAACAACGTTATATACTTTATTTGCCTTTGATAATTGGCACTTTTCCAGGTTGTCCCGCAGCAGTACACTTCGGCTCTTCTGTGGGGTTGAACACTGTTCTAACTGTCCTGATGACTTACTTGGACCAGCTTCATTGTGTTCGTTAATCTCCCACGCTGCTTCTTCATTAACTGGTGTAATCATTTCTTCATGATTACTGTCTTCATTTCCCAGCGGTATAGCAGAGGCTGGATATTCTTCTGCTTCTTCATTTCGATCTGCATATTCCGTCTTCTTACTTTGCACTGGCAAGTGCAAAGTTGGAATTGCATCATGTTTTAATTTTCTTCGCTGGGTAGAACACAGGAAGGAGGTTTCTTTAAAGTGTTTGTAACACACCCTATACTTGCGCCTTTCAGTGCTTGTCAGTTTAAGTATTATAGAACACTGAATTTCACTAGCCCAAGACTCTGATCGTTTGACGTCTTTGGGAAAGTGATACGCTGGGATGGTCACATCCGATGAACACTGTGGAACTGCACAAGCTCTCACCATATTGTTTTTATGTCCAACTGTTCACACTAATTGTTTGTCTGTATAAACAGTCTGCACTTGTGTGTCTTACGCACTTATATGCACTTGTTTCACTTTTTCTTCTTGCTGCTCCACTCCTTTGCACCTCACTATCCACTATCCTAAAAACAAACTTTAAAAAATGTTATAGTTTATGCACAAAATTTGAAAAATAAGCTCCAACTGAGTGTCGCCCAATTTTGAAAAATTATTTTTGAAATTGGTTTGACACTAAGCAAACTTCTTTTTTAAAAGCTTATTATTCAAATTTCTAGCACAATATAATTTAATAAAAAAAAGCCTGTCGAAATTGGTAAATCGCAGTTGATCGCAGTCAACAACTGTCCACAACAATTGTCGAGATACAGCCAGGTACAGAATGGTACAGCACGAGGCAAAATAAGTGACAGTTGGTGACAGGTGACAGTTGCAATTTTGGCGGTAATAGTCAAATTTGTCGCCCAATAGCGCCAAAGATTGGAAAATCAGTCACGTCCAATCACGTGATGTGCTGCGATCGTGGTGCCATCTAGTTTAACTCCCTCGCGAGTGTACTAAACAGGTCCAAGGTCATACATAAGAGTTTTCTCCCCCTGGCCTGTCCCGAGTCCCTTCCTATTACGCTGCGCGCATTAACCAATCAGATCTAAGAATTCGGAAACGACCGTTCGCCTTCGAGTTCCGAATCTCACGCACGGCTATGCCGTTACCCGTGACTGTACACGCCGCTGCTGTTACCGAGCGGTGTGCGAGAGAGAGAGTGTATTTGAAGGACCTTGTAAAGGAGAAACATGTGTAGCTAGGGAATACCCACAACGACGAACGTTGCTACCATGCTTCTATAAAAAGCTTCCAAACAATTGTCCCCTCTCGCACATCACTATGATTACATGCTTGTCGACATTTCTTGTTTTAATGATAATAACAACTTGGCTTCAACAATCCCATCTTTGGGTTGTAGCTTACATCTACCTACGAACGACGATGATTCCAAAGAGAGTATGTGTTACGTACAAGAAAGGGGGAGAACGACAAACTTCGATGAAACGTCACTTTATTTATTCCCGCGAAGGGATCGTCGCTCCCAAACGAACTTGTACAAAACAGTGTAGAAAGGAACACAACCCGGTTTGAATAAGTAACAGTAATGTTTTAGATAAACTGCAGCGCTAGATCCGGCTCGAAGGACCAAATGTTACGGACAAGAAAGGGGGAGAACGACAAACTTCGATGAAACGTCACTTTATTAATTCCCGCGAAGGGATCGTCGCTCCCAAACGAACTTGTACAAAACAATGTAGAAAGGAACACAACCGAAGCGCGATTGTGTGCACAATAAAGCGAATTTAACCGAAGCTAAATAGAGGTAGCTTGATTAATCCCGATAATTTTAGATAGAGCGGTGAGGTATTCACGCTTAGCGGCCGTGAATCCCAGATCGAATCGCCTTTCTTGCTCGCGGAAACCGGTAAGAGAAGCGCGACGTTTACCGTTCGCAAGAGTGAGCACGATTGACGACCGTTGAGATCGGAGTCGAACAGCTGGCAGTTTACCGTCACCGTCGAACGAATGATTGGCGGATCGATAGCGCGATCCGCCAATAGTAATCCCCTTTTTGGGGTCGATAATCGATCCCAATCGAAGTCCGACGGTGTTGGTCTATGCTACTGCGAGCTGCTTATCGACTCTCGATCTCGCGGTTTCGCGATGATCCGCCAATAGCGGGGCGGCGCGGTGGATCGATACGATCACGCTGTCGACACGCTCAGCCAATCCCAAACAGTATGCGTTACCTATATATACATTACTCGCGTTACCATTATAGAAGAATTAATATTTTAAACACATCAAAGACCGTGCTGCGATTGATTAGGGAATTCCCACAATGCTAACGCATTATCAAACCGCCGCACAGCCGATGGAAAGAGAAATAAGATAATTATGTTCGGAACGTAACACTATATTCCTCATCGGTGTGAAACTATTACATTGCACGACGGCTGCTTGTACACGCGTTTGGTAAGAGCCTCTTTGCCCTAAATGCGTACGTTTGCCGCCAATAAGTTTGCAAATAATGGCATTATCACTTTCAACAGAATTGCTGGTATAATTGTATAGCAAACTCTCCGCATTGTGTTTCATGCGTTGCATTGCATATTTTAATTTGTCATATATCCCTGCCTCTAGTAATGTGGGGATAAGATTTACCTCGTTTTCTTTTGGAACACCGTTACAAAAATACGGGGCGCAATCTTGACGTTCCCCAAATACATGGCTGAGTACATTGTCTAAATCTCTAATCAAACCAGCAATTTTGTCTTTCCATTCTACTTCACTCTTTCGGCGAATTTTCATTACGCTGTTCTTAACGACTTTTTTGACTTTTGAGTATTTACGACCACCAGATTTACCCGCTTCTTGTATTTTCTTTGACAAATTGCGGAGAAGATGATTTACACATTCCATCTTCTCCACAAGAATGTCCGGGTATGGTGGGAAATCCCTCAATTTTTTCAATACATTGCTGTCGCCATCGCCAATGTATTGATTATACATTAATCCATGCATTTAGATACTACATCTGAAGCCTTCGAGGATGATGTCACTTTCCATACTGGTGGAGCTCTGATTGACTCCCCAGTTCTTATAACACCATGTTCTTTTGGTGTCGTAACACTATTTGCTGCTCTTGCGCAGATAACACAATATTTGTTGCGTACACCAAGGAACAATACTTTTCTTATATGGTAACCTATGATCATAGTCGTTCCGGATGGAGAATTGTAACCACTGCGATACGATCTCTTCATCCATGAATCGTCTGTTACCACAGGTATGTGCGGAATACCGTTAATGACATCACCTCTCTCGATTGCTAATTTTTTTTCCGCTTCGCCAGCCGCTCGAATTTGTACATCTACAGCTATTGCGAAAGCTTTGGATGCATCCTTTGCGTACTCTAAATATGTTTTCCTACTCATGCATGGAACATCCATAGCAGCCAGAAGTTGTTGTAACTGCTTGTGACCGGTCCCTGTCAATATAGTACCACAAACGGCACTTGTATTGACATCCAATATGTTGTCGTCCGGCGATTCGCTGCAGAAATTTCCTTGGAAATGACACATATGACATACGACAAAATATTTCGTCTTGAGACCATGACGAACCGTTTTCGTTATAACAAGATCAACGAACCGGCATACATTCTTCGAATGATCGGATAGTTTTTGCAATTCTGCAAAAACATGCGCAAAGTTGACGATGCTCCGTCCACTGATGTCGGCAGGACGTAAACGATCTACGTCGATGTTCCCATCTTCGTGCAAAGCGATATTTTCGATATCTTCGTTCGTATCGTCTTGCATTTCCGATGATGCGTTCCCTACCGTGCATGGATCTACAATAGTTGCTGGTAACGTAGCAGATACTGATTGTAATGGGAATGCATGATTAAGCGGCACATGCCCTCCATGTCAGCAGATAAATAAGATGTGCTTGCAAATGATGTAAGCACATCTCCTTCATACGCAGAAACTTGCGTTGCTGAACTTGCATTTTCTAGAATGCTTTGTTCATCGACTGCAACGCATGCATCGGCAGATAAACGAGATGTGCTTGCAAATGATGTAAGCACATCCCTTCATCCGCAGAAACATGCGTTGCTGAACTTGCATTTTCTGGAATGCTTTGTTCATCGACTGCAATGTGCTTGCAAATAACATTGGCACATTACAATCGTGATTTATTTCTGCTACGCGAGCCTGCCCTTCATTAAAATGAATTGACCTACCTGCAGTCTGATCCTGCTTCTGACGGCGTAAAGCTGCCATCCTGTCCTTCAGAGGTACACCTTTTCTGCGCCCTTCACCTTTCCTCCACTTCATCGAAGCTTTGTTGGTGTACTACACTACACACACACTTCACTTCACTTATACAGTCTGTTAATGAAGCAGGGTCGTGGTTTTAAACGGCACTAGCACTTTTAGTTTAATGTCAAGAGAGTCACAATGTCCACTTTATTAAAAACTTAAGCATATAATTGAACAACTAGTAAGCCCGACACCAACTTAACTCTAATAGAAATAATACGACAACTAATAGAAAAGAAACTAGATTTAAGCAAGAACTCGAAAGCCCATGAAGCGCAAGGGCTTTGAACTATAGCGAATTTTAAAGAGCGCAGCGGTAGTTAGCTGAAGCGGAGGCGGGTCAGTGAATCAGGTGGTAGAGTGTCTGATTCGTATCAGGAAGGCCAGGTTCGATTCCCGGGTGTGGCATAAATTTCCAAGGTGGTTTTTTCTCCTGCTACGGGTTCGGTACCTACTGTCGGGGTCATGGAGCAACCAATGGCAACAATTTCCCCTTTATCTAGGGCATCGGTGAACTGTTGAAAGCCTTGTTACGGATGACGAACAGGTGTTCAATATCATCTCTGGCAGGAACCGTCCTAGATAAACGAACAGAGCCACCCTAGATAAATCTACATAGCTTGGCAACTTCAACGCAGAGGCCAAAGACAACAGCCGGTTCACGACAGGAAGAACGCATCCAAATTAGAAGCAACAACATCCTGGCGAAGCCGATTCGTTACGTTTTGCAAACAACGCCGACGCCCGCTGTACCTGTCACTCTTCCGTGGGAGCTGCGGCCTTTCACAAAGATACCTCACCTTCCGCAGCTGGACCGGATTTGCATCGAAGATCCACGGTACCGCAGATATTGTTTCATCCGAAGCAATCTCCTCAAACGCTTCTACTAACTTCACGCCATACAATAATCACCAACTAGAAGCCAAATGAGGCCCTGTGAGGTGGACGCGCCGTTTCGATGTGTCGTTCGCGAGATCGAGGACCAGACGACCGCCTGGATCACCGCGGAAAGTCCGTCGGAAGAGGTGAAGACATTCTTCAGAGCCTTCGGTAGCCACATGCGGGCACGTCATCACCTATGCGTGCCTGTGTTGGCAGCCATCAGGCCAGGACTCCTAACAGCGATACGAAATGGATCCTGTTGGGCCCGCGGCGAGGTAACCGAGGTACGAGCAGGAGTGGCCACCATCTTCCTGGGGGATTGCGGTACAAAGGTAGATCGAGAGATCAGCCAGATTTGGATACTGCCGCCGCGTTTCCGGACCCAACCTTGGCAGGCGATCCGAATGGTCCTTCAAGG
Organism: Lasioglossum calceatum; assembly: GCA_963966675.1. Taxonomy (NCBI): domain Eukaryota; kingdom Metazoa; phylum Arthropoda; class Insecta; order Hymenoptera; family Halictidae; genus Lasioglossum; species Lasioglossum calceatum. The sequence goes on from OZ016542.1 coordinate 5,686,907, forward strand.
CGTCCGCCCACGCAACAACCGCCCCGTCAGGAAAATCATCGCTTTCGCCAAACATGTGATGGAAAATAGGAGCGGTTGTGTCGTCGATATAACAACAAGAGAGGACGGACACATCGAGGGGCGCCTGCTCCTTGACAGGCTCCCGAACCAACCACCGCACGACGTCGCTGAGGGATGGCTACAATTGGGCTATGCAGTCCCGACCTGAACTTCACCTAGCAATAAGTACACTACACTACACTACACTCGTCATTTTTTTTTTCTCTTTTCTTCTCTTTCATTTTTTTTAATTTTTTTTTTCATTTCATTTTTTTTCTCTTCTCTTATTCTTTTTCTCAAAGTCTATTGTATCTAGGACATTTCCTTCCTGATGAGAAAGCATCACGCGAACCGCGATGTTTCTTCTTGGTGGGGAGATGTTACGGATGACGAACAGGTGTTCAATATCATCTCTGGCAGGAACCGTCCTAGATAAACGAACAGAGCCACCCTAGATAAATCTACATAGCTGTTTAGTTTAGTTTAGGGCCCAAACATACGCACGACCAACTGGTCGTTGACAAAATACGAATGTTCACTGAAAGGGTACTGACAAGTACCACCTGTCATTGCAGGAGTATATAAGCCCTTGCATTTCTACTCTCGTGGGCTAGTACTGTCGTAAGCACGAATCGTGTCGCGTCGTGCTGCATCTCGGAAGTCAACTACCAGTGAGATCGGGCTAAAGTTCCCCTTCGAATCAAAAGTTAACCGTATAGATTCCGCGAGTTCGGTGTAAAATCTATTAGGCAGTGATAAGGTTGCTCCGAGACCCCCGCATTGCCAGTGCGTCAACACCGTGCATCTAGTTTAGGTAATACACATCTTCTTTCAATTCTTTTTATTCCAAACTCAATTCATTCGCGACAATTACACAATTGTAACACGAATTCTTATAATCAGAATATATCTGTGTTCTTTGATAATTAACGCAAATTCATTAAACCCATAATTATCGTCCAATATCCTAATCGAGTAATTGAACGTCCCCACACGATACAATCTTACCGCTCGGATTGTATCACTAAATTATACTAGTTACGAGGCTTACTAACTATCCTAACAGCTCCCTGATTTCGCATCAGGTTCGTCTGTGCTTTTATCCAAACTCCTAGCGGCTCCCCAGTTTCGCATTGGGTTCGTCCGCGTCGTTCTACAACTTCCTAGCAGCTCCCCGGTTTCGCATCGGGTTCGTCTGCGCTTGACTCCATTCCTAGAGGCTCCCTGACTTCGCGTCAGGTTCGTCCTCGCTGTCTATAATCCTAGCGGCTCCCCAATTCCGCATTGGGTTCGTCCGCGTACCTTTAACTAACAAACTGATACCATATTCCTAGTGCAACAACACTTCGCCGGCCACTCGTGCTGCTCGCGGCCCTGGCTCGTAACAGCCTAAGCAAGTTGGCCATCCCGCCTCATCATAAGTGTACCCGCCGTTCTATCTCCTGTGTTTGGGGGATAGAGAAAAAAAAGGGGGTGGTGGTCAGCGAACAATGGTACTACTGAGAAAAACTGGGCACGGACCCGGACCCCTACTTAAAAAAAAAAAAAAACGGAATCAAAAACGCAAAAAACTGCACAAGAAACCTTTCGGATTCGACCGGGAATGGCCGGGTGGACGGAGCTAATTAGCTGAACACCGACCAAAACCGAGGATGATGGTCACATCCGAACAATCAGCCATATTTTCTAGGATGTGTCAATCCCACCCAAGAAGGAAGATCCCGATGAACCTGATATCAAATCTCTCAGGAGACAGATTTCGGTGAAGTTGGTGAACCCTTCCTTCTCAACCCCATCGCGAAGTACGTCGACAGGTGAAGACCCGAATGGAATTGATTTTTCGGCCCAGCCGAGATTTCGATGAAGTCGGATTGGATCCGAAGTAGCAGTAACTTCTTCCCAATGGTCACATAATACGCGGTCCTTTGCATTTGTACTCCCAATAGACTCATAGCACAGGCAGAGGGACGACTAGCCCAGGGGAGGGTGGGGGCAAGTTTCTGGACTATCCGGCAACAGAATAGGGACGGGTTTCAAAACTTGACACATTCGACATGAAAATACGGTGAAGTGGGGGGGGGGGGTCTGAAAGGGTAGGTTTGCTGCCATCGTGGAATATGTGCCAGCATGGTCGCAGAAATGCTCAGCCTACGAACGACCGAATGCTGCGTGTACCGCATAGAACTGCACTCGCCACAGTTCAAAACCCTGCATATTCCATTTCTCTTTCATTGAACCTGGTGATCATGCAGTTGATCGAACCCCAGAAACACGTGAGTTTCCGCGATAGTAAATTGGCGATACTGTTACAGAATCCTAAAGATAAAACTGTAAAAACAGTTTTGAAAAACTTAGCGTCAAAAAAACTGAGTAAACCAGGCGTTCCCGAAGGGAATCCTGATGCAGAAATGTTAAAAATTCAAATAGTCAGCCTGCAGACTGAGAACAATGATTTGAAGATTAAAGTTTCAGAACTAGAAAAAAAAATTGAAACCGGCAACATTGAACATCAAGAAATTGTTGAAAATATGTCAATTCTACAGGCTGAATTAGTAAAAGAAAAGTTTGAAAAATGGGAACTTAAAAAAAAATTGGAACAGCTTGAATAAAGGTCAGTATAATTGCATTGCAATGCTGTGTACTGTGTAACGGTCCGATTTCGCTGTGCCTGTAGCTCGGGAGTTAACCAGGGTTCGTGAGAGGTAATCAAATGAAGAGACGGCGAAATCGGGTGAAAGAAACTAACTTTATTTCGCGTCTTGCGATAATATTAAACTTGAAACAAAACAACTCAGTCTCTGCAGGCCGACGAACAAGGCCGCGCGTTTCGCGATAGCGATGAATAAGGATAAATAAGTTCCGGATGGCCGTCGATCGGCCTCACACGTCGGTTCCCGGCCCGGCCGACGTAGATCTCTCGGTCTGCAATTAGATACACAAAATAGGTACAATATAGTCGCGGCGTGGCCGCGGGGTTAAAGAAAACGATCAATCGATCGGACGCTGATATTCTACGCGGTACGCGGTACGGTTACCTGGTCGGTTGGCCGCGGATGGCCCGGATGAGCAGGCGGCGCGCGGACGCGGCGTATGACGGGACGAGACCGCACGGGGCCTGCCCGAACTCTCGCTGGATGTAGGATAGAGATGGGACACGGCCGAGGGTCTCGGTTCGGCGTGGCGCGGGCGCCGCGGCTCTCTCTTACAAGCACCTAAAAGATAAGCCACGGATCGTACGTGTCTCAGGAGCACCTGAGAGGTTCGTACTCGCCGTTGCCGTGTCGTCTCGAGGTCCACCCGCGAGGGATTCGACGCGCGGACAGGGCCGGAGGCCAGTCGGTCCGTGCTGGACGGTCGGAGAACCGAGTGGTGCCGTAACTCTCTCACAGAAGCACCTGAGGGACGAGTTACGGATGCACGCACCTCAGAAGCGCCTGAGGGTATTCGCGCCCACCACCGCGATGCGACGGGTCCAATCCAGCCCGGGTGACGGCGCGGCGATTCCGGGACGTCGAGGATGCGTTGGGGAGTCGTCTCTTGGAGCAAGTGATCCCAGCCTGCGTTCTGGTCGGAGCGTTACCCAGCAGTGCTGTTTGCCCTGAGAAGGACTGGCACGATCCGGTGATCACGAGAGCGGCTCCAGGCGGACTCCCCTTATTCGGTTTTTTTTTTTTTTTTTTTTGAATAACAGAAGGGGGGGAAACCTGTTCCTAGCAGCTTTTGTGCTGCTTTACCAGGATGGCATAATGAAGATAAGAGTATTGGAGTTACCTTATTAAATGTATGACTGCAGATTGCAAGTATTTCAGTAGGGGATAAAAACTTTCAAAATAAATCCCAAATAGAGTTTTCGCCATTTGCGAAGGAGAAGAAAATGTTGTCGTGTAGAGTCATCTTAAATTATGATTTCTTACTCCGCCAGCAGGCTTTTGGAGTATACAGAGTAACTGTACGAGATCCGGAATGGGTGGAAGAATGTGTCTACTTACTATTGATAAGAATAATTGTTCTCCTATACAATACATGCATTATGGAGGTCTAAGGTGGTAGTGGTGCAACGGGAACCTTCTTTTAATCCTGTATGGAATCTCTTGGATGCCATAAGTGCCGGTAGAACGGACAAGGGGATTTTGGTGCACGTCGACCTTGTATTTCTTGATCATTTCTACAGAGAATTCCAGGATGCTGGGAATCTCAAGAAGTTCATTTAGAATGCATGTGGGTGTTCTGTTTGGGAACCCAGTTATAATTTTCAAAATGCGGGATTGGGTCCTGCTGACAAGAGTAAAATTTGTCTGGGCAGCGGCGATCCATAAGTGAAGCCCATATGTAAGAACCGGTCGGAGACAGACCTTATACAGGGTAAGCCTAAGACCCCTGTTTAAGGGTGAGGCCTGAGAAATCAATTTGTGCAGTGCCCCTGCCGCGGCACGCGTTTTGGTAACTCGATCCAGGATTGCTTCCTTCCATCTCATTTGACGGTCCATGATGATGCCCAGGTATCTAATTTTTCCCTCCCAAGGGATTACGATGTTGTTTATTTCCAGGTTTGGAAAAGAGATAGATCTTCGTAGTGAGAACAGTATTGCCTGAGTTTTGGCCGGGTTTACCAAAAGATTCCATGACTGGAAAAATGAGATGACCTGATCAAGGTAGGTCTGCAAGTAGTGGATGGCTATCCGAGGGGCCTTATGAGGAGTAAACAACAGCGTATCATCTGCATACATTGCGAGTTGCGCATTTTTACTCTTGGGTATGTCGTTGACATAGATGTTAAAGAGGGTGGGCCCAAGGATGGAACCCTGGGGCACCCCTGCCTCAATATCATAGGTAGGCGAGGTACAGCCATTTATAGTAACGAATAGCTTCCTGTCTGACAGATAGCTAATTAATAATTTTAATATTTGTTGGTCGAAACCCACTACCCCTAACTTTAGGATTAGACCCTTGTGCCATACAGTGTCAAATGCCTTGGTCAGGTCAAGGAAAACAGCTGGGACACTGCGACGAATGTTAACTTGGTGAGTAACCAGCTGGGAAAACCTCACCAATTGGTGAATGGTAGAATGCTGCGACCGAAAACCAAATTGCTGATCGATTATAATCTCTTTTTGTTGGAGAAATGCATGGAGGTGTTTTTGAATGCACCTCTCTAGAAGCTTACCCAGAATGGGGAGCAGACTTATTGGCCTATAGCTGTCAGCGAGCTTGTGGTCCTTCCCAGGCTTGGGGACAGGCACTATCCTGGCTATCTTCCAGTTGTCAGGGAAGTACGCTAAGTTGTAGCATGCATTAAAGGTGTAAAACATTTGCATAACTATCTTGCGGCCAGCATGTTTGAGCATGGTGGCAGAGACATTATCGTGCCCGGGGGCTTTATTATTGTTTAAATGTCTGATGGCGTCCGCAATTTCAGACGGGGTAGCAAGAATCTGTCTCATAGAGAGGTTGAGAGGTGTAGCCAGTACTTTTTGGAAGTGGTCGTCCACCAGCTGTTTATAGGGTGATTTCCCATAATCAGCGCTAGCAAAGGCGCTGGCGAAAAAGGCTGCAAAGGTATCTGCCTTCTCCTTATCCGAGATTATTGGTGATGGGGCAGTAGTTGACAAAAGTGGAGGGAACTTAGTTCGAGTACCAGTGATGATTTTGAAATTCCGCCAGAAGGTCGGATCAGACTTCCTGATCTTGGCAAGATTTGATCTTAATAGCTCCTGCTTATAGTTGTTTGCCCTTTTCTTAATTTCTTTGGAAAGGTGCCTAATTTGATCAGCGAAAAGCCCACTGCCAGTTCTCTGCAGGTCTCTGCGAATTTTCCTCCTCCAGCGGACCAGAGCTGACAGAAGAGGATCGTCCGGAAGATACGGACGGGTGGATTTCTCCTTATAAAGTGAGGCCTTTTTGAGGCAAGCCGAGAGAAAGGAACCGATGGTTCTGATCGAGGCGTCCACTGCAATTTTACTGTCCAGATGGCCAGTGAGATGAAATTTGTTTGTGAGGCGGTTATACTCATTCCAGTCGTATGTGACTTGAATGCTTGGAGAAAACAATGCGGCTTCCTTCGGGTCAAGGAGGACCGGACTATGGTCTACTGGTAGCTGTTCAATCAACGAGCAGTCAAAATCATACGAGACATCGACAAGGAACAAGTCAATGGTGGAGGAAGATCTGTTGTTCCTACGATACGTGGGCAGAGCCGGAGCGAAGAGACGATATTTAGCTTTTATCATGTGGTTGTATAAATTTGTGCCACTGCTGTTTGCCATTTTGTTGCCCCATGCAGAGTGTCTGGCATTAAAATCGCCGCCAACGATGTACGGATATCTCAGGCGAGAGAATATATTCAGAAGATTAGAACTTAGCGTGATCCTAGGAGGAATATAGGCCGCCACTACAGTCAAGCCGGGAGAAGTTAGTCTGATGTGCACTATATCGATCCCTTCGCAGTGAGGAAAATCAACAATATTAAAATCCAAGGAATTTTGAACAAGAATAGCCACTCCCCCTCCTCTTCTGAGTGGGCTGTTTGTAGGCCGATCTGCACGGACTACTTTATAGCCGGACATAAAGAAATTTTGCTCTGGTCTAAGCCAGGTTTCAGTGAGGATCGCTATGTTTATGTTGTTCTGCTGAAGGTACAGAGCAACATCAGTCTGCTTGTGTAGGACGGAATTTACATTCCATAAGAGAATTTTGGGGTATTTAACGCCTATGAAAGTGAAGCAGAAACTTGCATGAATGCAGCAAACTGCTCTGACTCAGATCTGCATTGTTTCAATTTACCCAACAACTCCTTGGCAGCGGCAAGAATTTTCCCAACGTTACATATTGTTGCAATTTCCCTAAAGATCATCATCGTCTCCTCGATCGGGGAGATAGATGGTTTATTATTCTGATACTGGTAGCCATGGGTGGCTGACTCAGGAATCTTGCTACTTGTTGTTTCAAGGGGCGGGTCCCTTTCAGGAGCTAGGGCTCTGCTGTACGATACCCTAGGGCGGAGAACTGCGGTGTCTACAGACCTGTGAGGGCCTTTCGTAGGCGACGGAAGGAACTGTTGCGGAATAGCTAATTGTGAAGGTTTTTTTGAGCGCTTTTCAAGATAATTTTGCAAGGCTGGGCATTTTGAGTAGTTTGCCGTATGTTCGCCATTGCAATTTGCGCAGATAGGCTTGTCGACCATGTCCAGCTGGCAATCAGAGGAGAGGTGTGAACCAGCACATTTAACACACTTCGGCTTATGGCCACAGTTTAGAGAAGAGTGTCCGAAGGACTGACACCTGTAACATTGAGAATAGTTGACCCTTGACTGGAATTTATCCCAGTAGACTCTGGTATAAAAAAGGTGGGCCACCTTCCTGACCTTGTTCAGAGTTACCCCATTAGGGAATGTAACCTTGTATATACAATAAGGAGAGTCTAAATTTCTCTTGCCGCCGATAGGTATGCAGGAAACTGGGTTAAGTTCGTGAATTTTGATTTCCTCCATAAGTTCATTTGTGTCCATGCGAGGGAGCCCCTTCAACGTGGCAGAGAGAACCTTATCAGAGTTTACCGTAAAGGTATGGAACGGATGACTAGCATCCTCTAGATGCTTTCGCAAATCTCGGAAGTGTTCCAGAGAATTTAGCTGAACACGGACCCGCGTACCCAGGAATTTCAATTTGAAATCTCGCCCGTATGCTTCGACTAGCGATTTTGTGAGACGCGGCATATTGCCATCGAAATTTGAAATATAAAGAGGAGGAGGCTTAGAGACCTCTCTCTTGGTGAAGGTATCGTTAGTGTCATGTTTAGCATTTATGTCTGCAGGATTTTTTGCGTTCGTTTGTCGGTTATTTGCCGGCGTTGAAGGTAAATCACGGAGGGATGGACCTCCATGCCGAATATTTGGCTTAGGCAAAGGAGGGTTTTCCTGTACTCCCCTAAAGGAGCTGAGAACGCTGAAGCGGTTTGAGACTTTAACCGCAGGGATTCCCCCTGGGTTGGGAACCCCTGTCATATTCGAACCCTGAGCAATAGCGGTCGAAGAAATGTCGTTGCCGTCGGTTAACTTTGTTTTCTTCGCCGCTGGCGATAGCTGAGATTGTTTACTCGGCGGAGTCCGATTGTAGGACAGCAAATCGTTTACTGAAGGTGCCCCTGAACCGACGTCAGGAAGAGACACTGAGTTTAAGCTGAGTGGAATAGAAATTGGGATACCCGCATTGAGATTTCCCTCTACGAACACAAGTGGGGAGGTAGAATCGTCCCGAGGAGAATTTACTGTTGCTGGAACACCAGCGTCGGTAGTTTCTATCAAAGAGAACCACTGGTTACTAGAAACCGCGGGGGAACTCCCCAAGAGAAAATCGAGTGGAGGGTCAAACTCCGTGACAGCTTCTTTATCAGGCTGCACGACTAGAGGCTCAGAAGTTGATCTGTGCAGAACTGAGAAATTTGGCAATTCCGTTGCCGCTAGCGGTAGGATAGTTGGTTGTGCTGAGCACTTACCATGTTGAGAATTTTTAGATCCCCCTGCGGCCGAATTGGCGGTATCCGTGCCAAGGGCTTCGATGACAGGAAGCGACGGCTTCCGAGACACAATCTGCACTTTCTCGACTTTTGACACCGTCGAGAGAACTGAACCCGGTGTGAATTTCCGATTTACTCCACTGTTGATCAGTGGAGTTCTCTTAAAATCAACAGCTTTTCGCCTCACATGCGGACGCTTATTAAGAGCTCCCGGGGGGCGGTTTTCCGCCACAGTCCCGAGAAGAGAAATCAAACCACGGTATGGCCACCTGAACGCACGAACGCGACGGAACCGAATTTACTCCGTGAACAACTCCGCACAATGAAGCAGCAATACGAATTTTCAAAAGCGATCGACCATACGAGGCGCTAACAGAGAGAAACCAAAATATAATCAGAGAAGAACTCGACAGAGAGACGTCCGTACGCGACGGACGACACAGAGCGAATGTGTGAACTCCCCTTATTCGGCGTTTCGGTGCGACTTATATAGTCCGCGAGAGCGCGGACCATGGAGAGTGCTCCTCGTGTTCGAGCGGCGGCATCGCTCCCTGATTAGTGTCGAGAACGTCTATAAATATATGTCGCGCGCGGTATCTCCCCATTCACGCGTAGCTTACGCGACGAGGTAAGGCCTCGTCGCAACTGTATAGCTTCGCTTATACAATTCACTAGGGGTATGCGGGTACCCGAAATTTCGGGTTCAGGTCGGGATCCCGAAAGTTTATAAATTTCGGGTATCCACGATTTCGGGTACCCGTACACCCCTACAATTCACAACGCCAAATGTTATTGATTATCAGAAACGTTTGACACTTTCCCCTAGTAGCATTTACGGTTGGCCAACGGTAGCCAACGGTTGGGAGTTTGTTGGGGAATGGTGGGTGGTTTTGCCTACAAATCCCCAACGTAGGGCCAACGACGAAAAATTATGTCAATTTGCCAACGAATATCCAACAGTGGGCCTACAGATATTATAGTCGGTTAAGTAACGTGGAATTTACGACGATTATACTACACTGGCCCAACGAAAATCTGCCAACATTTAAATATATCGTCTAACAAACACCAGAAATGTTACTGCACCTAAAAACATGTATATTCCAGTATCAGTTCTCTGTATCTCGATCGACAATTGTTTAATGAAATTTAATTCAACGTTTCGGTCTCAATTTAGACCATTTTCAAGAATAGAAAATTTCAGTATTGCGTCTGTAAGAATTAATCAAAGACATTTTTAAATGGTTAGGCAAATGTGTTTTCACACAAGCAGGAAGTAAAAAAAGGGGTTTGAACTCCAAAAGTGTGTAAAAACTTACATGCTTATTAAAAAATATTAATTTAGATTCTTAAAGGTTACGGGACAACATGTTGGTTCCATGCCGGTGACACGTGGACTGAGTAAACCGTGAAGATTTGTACTGAGAACGTATCGAAGAACACACATCTCTGTATTGGGCAATCGATAAATGGCGGCAAATATGAATCTTTTGAACTCTTCCAAACAAAACTGCAGTTGTTGAAATACCAATATGAAAATTGGTACTGAATTAATCGACATTCTCTTTTTTTGAGAAAAACAAAAATTAAATTATTTGGAAAGTGATTCATCATAAAACATTACCGGTTCAGTAATGTCGCGTAGTACATACTCATGTATCAGAGCTGTTTCATACCTAAGATTTACGCTTTGGTGTTCAATCATGTGAATCGTTTCCAATAGAACTCTACGTTGTAAATTAGATTCTTTATCAATTATTTTGATATTCTCAAAGTCGAAAGCATGATCAAATTCTATTGAGTGTCTTGTCAAAGCAGTATGTTGTGTAGGGGGTGAAAAGATATTACGTTTGTGTTCTCTGATTCTAGAGCTCAGCTTCGAGCAGCGTTCTCACAGCATAATGCTCGCCATCTGCTGGCATCGTACGATTGCAGGCTGTTACAGACTTAAGATCAGTAAGGCTGTGCTCGATACCTGCTCGACGCCGGCCTGGCTGACTGGGAAGTTTTTATATAAGTACTAATAATATAATTGCAATCCATACATACATCATTTCAATTAAGCGTTTCGAAGAATATGGTTAGCAATGTGTTGCAGTATACTTAATCGGTGAACATAGAACAAGCTCACATACCCTTTTATCAGAATAGTTTATATACACATACGTTTTTCTCCAATGATTACTAAGCTGTTTCTCTACTTTTGTCTTTCATTCTCGGAATATGATGTTGCAGTAAATTATGTCTGACCTGATACTATTCACAAATCCAATCTTCAGATTCCTATACCTTGGACTTGTACCTATAACACCCTAATCAAATCTCATATCTACCCAAATGGAACATCTACAAGATAAAATTGGCTGGCCTCACTACCAGAAAAACAACACAGGCCATGAAATCAATTCAGACGAAATCAACGAGGCAACAAGCGAACTGGAAACAATCATGGATGTTGCAGCAAAAAATGCCGAAATATTCCGAACCAACCAGGGCCAATGAAATCGGGAGACTACGCGGTACCTTGATGGAACTGCAAATAAGGAAGATAGCCATCGTGCACTCAACGCAGCCGAAAAGAATCCAACTATCGAAACCATGGTGGGATTCAAAAAATGACGGGCATAATTCCAAAGAAGACTTTAGGAAAGTAAGAAGAATATATTCTACAGTGACCATATAACAAACCTACCATCCATATTAGCTAGCCCGTCTCGAGTTACGTGTGTTGTCGCTATTGGCGGTAACCATCTCATCCGCAAGTCTACCGCGTGTGAGAGATCTTCAAGGAAAACCATGTGGACCTGTAGAGTGCGACGAAAGTACCGCACCAACGTAGTTATCAATCAGAATATTATAATAACTACATCGTTCGATGCCAACTTCGAGTTGCACTACCGACAGGCGATTATGGAAGGCCTCGATGTGTCGAGCACGAATGCGAAACTGATTTCTCTTCATCATACAAAGTTTTTCATAAATTTCAATTGCATTGCGATTTTATTCATCCGTTGGGGAAACGTTCTTCGTTTGCAATGAAATCTTTTTGTATGCACCGATACCATCTGGCGGTGAGAAATCGACTTATGTCCGCAACAAACTCCACCTCGACGAAAACTATATGGAAAATGTATTGGACTCGATGCAGACGACATAGCAACTGATCTATTATTTTGAAGAATGACCAGAACTGTTATCTATCCTTTGTTTTCCAATAAAACATTAAGTATCCGGAATGAAACGACATCCATAGAAGAAATCGGAGATACATTCTAAACAATCAGCGATTCCGCCCCACGTCGAGACAACATATTCAAACGTCTTATCCAGCAATTGGAGGAATTCGGTTGTTGCAATGATATCCCAGCTCAGCATCCATCATCGGAATAGACAAATCTAAAGTATCCAGTCAAAGCATACCTCTTTGCTTTTGATCCAACACATTCACGCAACGGAATTAGACGTAATAATGGAACACCTACAAACATCTGTAAACCACCTCCAGATTAGATCCAACAAATCTGTTTCCATCAGTTTCGATGATAGTGGACGATGTTTCGAAAAATGAGGTCGACGAAACTAGAATCTACGAGCCTGTGTTTGTATAACTGAAACTACGCTGTACCTGTAGTTTCAATAATACAGGCTTAGTTACAGCTATGTTATTATATATCAGTTCCTATAGCTGACGCTGAGAAGACAGATTCTCTGGTTCAGGATGTGCCGTCACTGCCAAGGATTAAACAATAAGGATACAACTTCCAAAATAAACATCAATTTTCTGATTTGGAGCATGTGCAGTTTTGAATGTTATGAAACTTGTATACTCGAATAACATTCGCATCCTGGCATCTGTAATAGTAATCATTGATTACTAATCAAGAAATACAAGAAACTACGTTAAAAATTCTTCAAAATATACAAATTCTAACAACAATCTTGATACGCTGATTCCACCACTATAAGGTGTTACCCACAAGAAACAAGCCAACGTCACCACAAGAGAGCAAACACATTCCAAAACACATTCCATACCACATTCATTCACTGTATCATCCTCGAAAAATAGCCACACTTTATTGCAACATTCCCGAAAACTAATCAATGTTGATTAATATACTTTACGACCAATACCATACGAGTGCGAACAAATCGGACATTAAAGATTAAGCATCAGCAGAGAACTAGACACGACACTAATGTCTGAAAACCATATGTGAAACACATTTAAATTGCTTAAAAATGTTAATCTACACTACAAAATAGTATCTCTTTATTATGAGATAATAATTCTGTTAAAATGTGTATTGTCTGAAAAAATGTTCACCCATTACACTTAGGCAACTAGTTTGCTGAATTGGTTGGCGGATTCAACTTTTTACGCAAGCATCACAAATATTAGATGATTGCATAGGTTCGTGCCAGATTTTTATGGATGTAGCAAACTGTACTGCACGGCGGAGTGTAAAACTTATATAGTCACCGTTCTTTTCTAATTGTAGAATAAATCTGTCATCATTGAAACTTAACCATTTTTTTCCATATCATGCCCGAGCTTATGCAATCATCTGATACAAGGATCGGTATACCAACAGCTACATTCCTTGCACAGAAAAACCTTGAATCTTCGAAACGTTTAAATACCCGGTCAGCCAGGCCTGCCTCGAGCAGATATCGAGCATAGCCTGTAATCGCTCGATGCGTGCAGATGGCGGGCATTATGCTGTCAGAACGACGCTCGAAGCTGAGCATGTTCGGAATCTGCTCGATTTTGGACAGCACACCTTGCCTTCTGTGCAATTCATTTGGGAACTATTAACGCCGAACAACTGTCCAACATTGGCGGGAGAACCCAAAATGATTTTCATACAGGCGTGTCAAGGCCAGGAGCAGAAAATGAATCCAAGGTACCTAAACGTGCCACGTCATTCGCCAAATGGAGAAGACCATGGGCATTATGCGAATTGAAGGTTATGCCGTAGTGCTTTTCGCAAGAAAGAACAAATTGCCTCAATGCTACTTTTGCAAACTTGAAATGTTCGTTTACAAGGGAGGGTGAAACCAGTATTCTAATGGCACTGTGCAGAAGCAAGAAGCAAGTAGACGATTGTTTCTTTTAGAATCCTTTCTGCGTACATTCGCAAATTCAGCTTAAACGTGAACTCTCTTCGTACATCATCTAACCACACCAAAATGAGGAACCAGTAGACATTTGATCGAAAGTGCAATCAGCCAGCATCTACTATATCGCAGATAGACTACAGTGATTTACCTTGGTATTGTAATGTTCTGCTCTGTGCCGTTTCGTTTGGAGTATGGGTACTCTATCCTTATCCTTACTTGCTCCATAAGGATGCTTTGTTACTACGTTTCAAATCGATTCTGTTCTTTATCTTTTGCCCTACAGGCTGTCTGCTTATTATTCTCTACTCTTCAACTTCCATTAGTCCGTTATTTCGTATCGACAGGTGTGCCATGTCCTTTGTATTCCGACGTACATCTTTGCAATGATAATACCGTTGAACAAACATAACGGTGACCGCGTTATTTCTAATACGAGATCCGTGGAAAGTATTCTTTTGATTTTTGTTCAACTCATTCATTATCTTCCGGTTTGGCAAAACATCGGCAATCAGGGTAGAAAAGTATGAACTCATTCGTAATTACAAAATAATACATACATATTTAAAATGCCAGTATCTCGAGATCAGGTTCTCAAATCCTTGGGAGTTGTATGCAAAATAAATGAATTAAACCCGTAGCATTTTCTCACATTTTATTGTAATAAAGTCTTCATAATATAGGCACATCTTACACAATCACCTATAAAACTAACACCACTGACAAATTTTGATACCATAGACAGATTATGTATAAAAAATATAATTAAAAAGTATTACTATAAATTAATCACACAGCACTTCTCACGATGGTAAACAACAGTTAAATTCCCTTTCTGTGCGCAATCCATCATATGTCCAATTCCACACGTGCGCAATTCATATTGCCGTGTGCGCAATAACGCTGTGTCCAAAAGAGCCGTGTGCTATCCCGTTGCGCGCAATCGTACTCGCGTCTATAATCGCTAACGGGAATGGGTCCGTCTTTAATGATTGTTTAAACATGTTTAAACAATCATAATGTATTAGTATTGCACATCACTGGATTCGGAAAAGTTTAGAGAATCTTTTGCTGTAAAGAACAATATAATATCTTTTATAATAACATCACAATCTTTGTTCAAAGTCGAAAAATGTGTTTTTTTCAAACTCCAATTTCTCAAAAACTGTGCGTCTAGAAGAAAAATTAAGGCCAGATTCGGAATCAGCGCGGAAAACTCTATAAGAATTTCATAGTGAGAATCAAAACTATTTTTAGCTGTTGGACCGTGTAATTAATAACAATGAAAAGAACTGAGAAAAAAATACCTGAGGCATGTGTTGGGATCACGTCGACGTCTTGTGCACCGCGGTACCCCTGGACATCCCGAAGATGTCGTCGTAATTCTCGTCCGACATGGTAATTACCTGCAACGGAAATTATTCTTTTAACGACTATGCAATCTCTAAATAATTATAAAAAAATTAAGAACAATTGCTTGAATAATATAAATGAAAAGAACTGAGAGAAAATACATCAGGAGGCATGCCTTCGGTGCTCGGCGCCGTCGACGTCTTGTGCACCGCGGAAGCCCTGTACATCTTGAAGGTGTGGACACCCTCGTTTATATAATTAATATATATAATTTTATATATAAGTTATACATAGTTATTTATAATAATGTAAACAATATTTTAAATAATAGTACAGAATTTTTAGTGGCGTCTCAGAATCGCCACTCGAGCGCAGTACTATGGGTGGGAAAGTCCCACTTGTCCTTATGAAATAATATGTTGTAATTAATACCTTAATTGTGGCGCCGTTTTGAGTGTCGAGGGCGAAACTGGGCGGCGAAGGCCTGTGCAAAAACAACTTCCGGTGTCCTCGCTTTCCTCTTCTTCTTGAGAGGTGGAGGAGGAGAAGGAGGAAGAGGAGCACAAGTACTTTGTGAAGGAACAGGCGCAATGGGGTTAGGAGGAGGAGAAGAAAGAGAATGTGTAGCAGGAGAACTGTTATTAGGAGGAGGAGAAGATAGAGAATGAGTAACAGGAGAAGCCGGTGGATCAGATGAAGAAGGAGGAAGAGAAGCTGAAATACATTGGGAAGCAACAGGAGAACTGGTGTTAGGAGGATGAGAAGATGGAGAATAAGTAGCAGGAGAAGCCAGTGGTTCGGAAGAAGAAGGAGGAAGAGAAGCACAAGTAATTGGGAAGCAACTGGAGAACTGGTGTTAGGAGGATGAGAAGATGGAGAATAAGTAGCATTCGGGGGGTGGCCGGCACCCCGCCACAAAGACGTAACGTCTCGGGGTGCCGGGCCACCCCGGGGGAAGTTTAACTCCCCCGGGGGGCCGGGGTTAGCTCACTCCCCCGGCCCCCCCATCCTCCGCCACCCACAGCGGGGGCACACGACGGCGCGAGGGGCGAAACCCCCGCACCACCAAAGGGACACCCGCCCCCCCGGGAGGAGGGGGGCATTAGTTCGCGCGGTTAGGGGACCACTCCCCGCGCCCACCCCCAGTCGCTGCCCCACCCCTATTGGGGCCAGCCGCGTCACGGGGGGACGTCCTCCGCGCCGCACCGCACGACACCGCCGCCCTGCGTCTTCTCCGCGGAGGCCAGGGCGGCACACGGCGGCGCGAGCGACGTCCCCGCGCCATCCTCCTCCTCACGGAGCCCGGGTACCTCTCCCGGGCCCGCTCGGTGGCCTCCTTCTCGGACATTACTGTCTCGCAGAAGGAGACCACCGCCTTCCACGACCCCCGGCTCCCGATCAAGTGGTCGAACAAGATCGGGTGCGAGAGGTCCCACCCTTCCACCGCGGCTCTAAGGACACGGCGTGGACACACGTCCCGACCTCTCGACCAGCATGGCCGGATCAAATATATAGGAACCATAACCCATCGCAGAACCCTTACGCTGCATGATATCGGCGATATCAGTCAATTTTTTTCAGTGGTATCCCCAGTAGGCCTAATCCACTATGTCGCAAAAAAAGTTAAGCTTTTTCAGCGTGTGCAAGAACTGCGACAACCCATTGGGCGATTCCCAATGCGCTGTCGTAGTTTTCACTCGTCGTACTGAAAAACGGCATTCCGAAACATTTTGCCGTAACGTTTTCCAGGCTAGCAGAGACTGTTTCAGTGCTCAAAGTGGCTCACTTAAAAATTTCTACATCAGAAGACTTTAATGCAATATCATAAAATTGATTTACGTCCCGAAACCGTTTTACGCCTAATTGGGAGTATTTTCATGCGGAAAAATAGACGGAACAATGCAAATTGAGCCGTCGCGTAAAATACAGCAATTGTCGCGATCATCTATTGAAAGCAATAAATTTCCAAATTTAATTTTTCGGTAAGAAACCACGCCTCTACCATCGCGAAACATCATAGAGGCATGGATAGCGGTCGAAGAATCACCGCTTTTCTTTACTGCAGCCATGACGTTCAATTTCAGCCATTCTATTGGCGAACTGTTGTAGAGGTTGCCCGGCTTTCTCATATATTTTTTAAAAATAGACATGTTGTTTTCATACGGGAAAGCCGAACATGAATCTAAGGTACCGAAACGTTTCGCGTCATCCGCTAAATGGAGAAGACCATGCACATTATATGAAGTGAAGGTTGTGCCGTAGAACTCTTCGCAATGAAAAACAAATCTTCTCGATGCTGTTTCTGCGTACTCGAAATGTACGTTTAGTAGGGAGGGTGAAACCAGTATTCTGATGGCACTGTGCTGAAACAAGAAGTGGTTATGACGCTTCAGCACTCCGTACGTAACTACTGGGCCGGTGTATAAAAGAAACTGCCGAAATTCGGCCGCTTTGAAGGTTGAAAATTCTTCGATTTCTCTGGGACACCTAGCAAAACTAGATGGGCAGTATTTACGATTTACCTTCATTCTCGCAGTGATTATTTCAAGTTGATTTGAGGATAATTTCACTGTACTGGAAAACCTACCACACTCCTAGGCAAATACAATTCTTTTTACCACACCGAGACATACTAGGTGCATATATTCGAATGGGACCTGTGACACCATTCCCATTGGTAGGGAAGCTAATGGGTTAATAGCGCCTTTATGATAATGAGAATTATTAGCCGGAAGTCTCGTCTATTCGTCGTCGTTTCGGGGAGATTATCAATTTCATGGAAAACCATACGACGTTGTACCCGTGTGCCACACACTTTACACTTGGAACAAGGTAGGTGAGACGTATGCCCTAAGTGGTTAAGAATAAACGCTTGGGCTGGCGCATCGGCAATGAAACACCTTAAATCGACAGGTATTGTTCTACCCTGAAAAATAATGCCTCCATTCGACATGATCGATTCAATGTCGGAAACAAATTTTCCAAGGTAGCTTTCGGCCCTCATAGGCTTGTGTTTGCCTTTATAGATACCTACTACGATGGGTTTGCTGTTTTTAATATTGACAATTCTGATTTGAATGGGCCAAAGATGTATCATGCTGGGTCTGTCTAAAGTACATCCATCTACGTGGAAATCTAATTGCAAACGGTCGGCAATGGTTTCAAGGGAATGACCTAAATAATTTGCTATTTTTGTCTCTACATCGAAATGAACATACCTGCCCGGTAGCGCTTTATACGTGATAAATCATGAAAACATGAATGCGTACGCAGAAGGCGTAGTATGTTATTTATCTGAGCGTGTGTTAAATTATTGTCTACGAAACAAGACGACAAACGATCGCGAAACGATGGTTCTGACACGGTACCTGCAGATTGCCGGGCTGTATCGTCGCATGGCGGGATTGACGAGGAAGACGCGCTGGGTATGTGTAAATTTTCAATATTAACGAAGGCTTGTGAGTGTTCACGCGAAAGTTCAACATTTAAATTATGCGTGAATATAGTGGAGGTGGTGCAAATGTCCTGCACGGTACCAACACTAGCGGGACCTACTGATGTATTCCGTGAAGACCTCAATTTTGTCCTTATTTCATTCCAATATCGCCGTTTTTGGCAACAACCAAAATTTTCTGCGATATTCAATGATGTTATAGTTTCAGTAGCATCACTGGTATCGGCCCGCGCTCTTCATACAATTTTGGCGAAAGGTGTTCGGTCGCAGCGCGGTTGTCGAATTGGATTGGATTTAATATGTCCAATTATAGGTTTGAATTAATCTAAACAATGATTTTGTGATTTTAAATTACTTTGCAAACCGGAATTTTATGTTGAAACTCTTAAAAAATCATTTTTGTTTATCTAAACTGATAAAATTAAAGGTAGCAAAAAATGCTGTCCAGACATCAGGCATTTCACCTTATTCGAACGCTATCATTCATCGGTGCGCCGACCAGTGCTACCATATTTTATCCCCTCCGGCCCCTTACCCTTCCGCCTCTCGCCTAGTTTCGCAGCGTACCTCTTCCCACTAGTCGCTGATGCGTACCGTACACCAGCGTGTCGCCACTGTCGGCAGCGTTAGTGGGAAGAGCTACGCTGCGAAACTGGACGGGAAGGCGGATGGGTAAGGGGCCGGAGGGCATTAAATATGGTAGCACTGGCGCCGACCCCTTGAAGAAAAAATAGAAAATTTTAATAAGTACCGCTTCAGCGGGAACGCCTCATCGCCGATAATGACACAGGGCGCGGAAATGTTTGTGCCCGGCAAGTCCGCGTCGGGCAACAATTGAATCCTGCCGTCTTCGAGACACTGTCCGAGTTACGATTGGGAAAGTATCCCTCCGTCACTATTTCGGCCAAACCCACCTACCTCCACGGCAATGTACTTACAACTGGCGTCGGTCAGGGCCATCAGCACCATGGAATGAGTTTTTTTGTAATTGAAATATTGGGACCCTGAGTTCGGTGGTGCTTTAATAGTCACGTGTTTTCCGTCTATCGCACCTAAACAATTGGGGAACCGGCACTTCTCCCAAAATTCTTGTCTGATGGCTTCCCATCTTGCCCTGTTGGGCAGTTCCATCACCTCCTTCAGCAATGAGGTGTGAATCGCTCGACATGTCTCGTACACAATTTCACGTACGGTTGTATGCCCCATCCGAAAATTGCAACTGATTGTTTTGAACGAGTCTCCCGTTGCTAGATATCTAAAACAATGACACATGATTAATTAAAAAATATTTCGATTTGCAGCTGCCACATGCAAACACCGATGGCAAAATATAAGAAGCTCAGTCGTTGACTCAGTCAGTCACTCAGTAGTTGAAAAATCACTTACCGCAGACAAACTGCCAATCGTTCATTCGGGGCATTTGGTATTCGGGATTGCGTGTTTTTCTTCACTAGCTTGTCTTGAATTCGGCTTAGCAACTCAGAAAAGCATCCCGTGCTCATTCGAAAGTAGCCATAAAATTTGTTCTCGTAGTCCATTGACATCTGCCTGAATAAAACCAATTCGCTGGACGCCGTAGCGACGATGTCTTGTTCTTCTCCTTGTAGGCCCTGGTCCCACTTGCTCCTCGACCAGATGGTCCAGCGCGATTCGTAACGAGCTCAGTAGCATGACAACGCTCGCTAATTGCACCACACTACTATCACCTAAATCCATATCGATAACCATGTCGAGAATTAAAACGCGCGCGTGGTGACTGTTCTACGAGAGGTAGGCCAAAAATGGTGCGGAAATCTGGCTCCGTAGTCTCTTAAATACCCGGCAACCCCCAATTTAACGACGTCAGAGGTGAGGGTGGAATTTCCCGGACGAGAAGAGTCGCAAGCGTTTCTACGACCACTACTGTGCGATGGCTTGTTTGTTTAATATTGACTTTTTGAAATGGCACCATATCTTTTGGACGTCATAGGATTGTTGCTGACGTCGAGACGAATTCAACAGTGTATTTTACTAACAAGAAGAGTGCAAGCCCTTCGTCTCACCGGTTTAGATGAAACTGCGCACACTTATAGATCTCGATCTCCCTTTTATTAATATATACCATTATAGGCGCAACTACTCAATAATTATTGAGATATTCATAAACAAAGTCTCTAGTAGTGCTTAAATCTTTAATAGAGACTTGTAATTCGTCTGCTAATTCCTTCAGGGCGATCTCCCCGTGCTCCTTTCCGTATTCCACTGATGCTACACCCAGCATTTGTGGATACAGGATCCTTGATACAGTACCTGCTCGATTTGTATTCTGTCGTAATTTGCACGCTTGGCCGAAATTGGATGCAGTCAATAAAGATTTTTTGTATTGTAACCAATCATTGCAGCTCGCTTGACCACGAGTTTCAGCTTCGATTTTTTGTCGCCTTGCTTGCCGCCGGCGGAGCGTTGCCATTCTCATACTTTAAATTGTAGACTTCTTCCGTCATATCATCATCATCATCTGGTTTCTCCGCATTAGGGCCATAGTCCTTGTCGCATCGTTGTGGTGCTTCTGTTTGGTAGAAGGATGCTTTATCTTTTTCTTTCCGCATCTTCGACGTTTCCGCTTGACGTTTCCGTTTCTGTTCCAACTCTTTTACGGCGGCTGTCGGTTCTTTATTCATTGCAGCGCATAATCGACTAAGCGTTTCCTTTGAATTACAGTGGACGACAGCAGCATTGACTCTTCCTTCGTACGAGCCTTTTCGTCCCAAGTTTATTCGTTTTCCTCCGTTGTATTTTGCTGTGATGCCGTTCAAACATTCTACTGCGTTATTATCGTACCCATACAGTAGACTTCGGGAATGATCGATGACCCGCCGTAATGCTTCTTCGATGCATCCATATATGCCACTTTCTCTCAATTGCGGGACATAGTTAGTCTGGTTGGGATCAGAATGGTTTCGGCAAAAGTATGCGATGTTCCGACACTCTTTGTGTTCCCCGAACACGTGACTTGACACGTTCTTCAAGTCACCTTTGAGCTTTCTGACTCGATCCGAAAAGCTCAGGTTTTCTTGGCATCTGTGTTCTGCGGCACTCTTGATTCCGCTGCGGAGACGGTAGACATTTTTAGCTACAATTGCTCTCAGCTGCTTGTGGCGGCCTCTTGCGCTTATCATCCTGATTTTGTTGCAGAAATTTCGCAACAGGTGGTTCGTGCATTCAGTTTTCTTCACTTCCACCCCATACTGTCCATACGGATCAACATCCCGTATCCTTTTGTATACGCTGCTATCGCCATCGGAAACTAATATCGAGTATATTAGGCCGTGCATTCGTACACTGCATCGAAATCCTTTCACGATAGCAGCCCTTTCCATTCCTGTCGAAATTTGATGGCGACTCCAATTCTTGAAACAACGGTGTTCGCGTGGCATTTCGGTCTTCTTCGCTGCTTGTTGGCATAAGCTGCAGAACTGTTCTTCACATCGATGAACAGGGCCTTCTTGGTGTGGTATCCAATAATGGCTCCTACTCCAGACAGGGAATTGTAGTTTCCGCCACGGTATGATCTCTTCATCCAGCTGCCATCTGCGACTACTGGAATCATCGGTAGTTTAGATCTCGGATGAATGTCGCCTCTTGCAATGGCAAGTGCTTTCTCTTCTTTACCAGCAGCTTCCATCTCTTGTTTCGCAGCCTGAATGAAGCCATCGATGACTTTCTCTTGACATCTTTCGAACGTCTTCTTCGCCATGCACGACACGTTCATGCCACACATGATGTCCTCTAGTTGATTGAAGCCGCCTCCTGTCAGCATTGTTGCGGCAACTGCGCTGCGGTTGATATCCATGGTGTTGTCATTTTCTGGGAGACATCCTATACGAGCGGTGTGATTGCACATCTGGCATTGTACCCAATACGTTTTCTCCAAACCCCTCTGTTGACATTTTATTATCTCAAAATGTTCGATACCACAATTCATTTGCAAATGTTTCCCAAGCTTTTTTATCTGGTTGAAAACATAGGAAAAATCGACGAAGTCTAAGCCCTTGCAAATTGTTTCCTTGTCCGGTTGTGATTCGGCAGTTTCTACCACCCTGGTGTCATTAAGATCATCTTCATTGTTGATCTCCTCGATAATTTCGTTCATCTGGACATTGCCTGCATCGCAATCTGCTGCATCTAAATGCTGTCCGACATTTTGTCCTTGTGCGTATTCCAAGTTTTCTTCGTATGTACTCTTTTCCTTTTCCTGGTTTCCAACATCTTCGTTTGTTTCCTTCATGATGTCTGCCATCTGGACATCGTCTACATCGTAGTCTGCTTCTTCCAGCATCTCCCAGATTGATTGTCCTGCGTATTCCACGTTTTCTTCAGCGTCTCTTGAACAATCATTTTCACTCAATGAAATTAATTCGCCTGAGGTACTTGCCTCGGCCACGGTACCACGACTCACCGTGAGGTACGCTGCAATTTTCTGCCGTTGCCTGCACGTACGGAATGATACCTTCATTTTATAAGTAGCAAATAACTAGAATGTTATTAGAAAAAATGTGGGTTTGCGAATTTTCGCTTTTTGTCCTTATTCTAACTCGCTCACGATGGCAAATATTTTTGTCTTCGCCTCGCAAATCATATTATCGGTCATTTTTCTGACCGTCGCTTCCATATTTTTAAAAAATGTGGCTAACGGATCTGAAGCCGTTATTGTGCATAAATTGATTGTTTTTAACAGTTCATCTCGCTGTACCGCCCTTCTTTCCATGAAATCGAGTAATTGACTATGATCAACCCTCCTTCGTTTCGTCGGGCGGGTTACTGGCATTTCTGCTAATTCGTCTGTCAACTCTTCGCGTGCTTCCGAGGTTGTTGATGCAGCTTCCGGGGTTGTTGATGCAGCTTCCGGCGGTGTTGAGAATGTATAGGAACTCTGCGTGCTATGAAATAAATTTTTATTATTTATCATTTATTATGTAATTATTTTTCTATTATTTAGCACGGTTGTTTTAATATAAAAGACACTTGCGATCTCTCAGAACTAACATGGTCCAAGAAACTTAGTTGTTCCAGAAGCGACCATTTCGACTTCGGTTTCGCTGCCGACCCAGTTCCGAATTTTTGGTCGCGTTTAATTTTTGCATACGAATCACGTATATTTCGCCATTGCCTTTTACAGTCAGCAACTGAAAGAAGGTAATAAGAGGAGTTATAACTTTATTTTAATAACTTTATTTTTGCAGATTTCTTGCTATAGGAGAGTCATACAGATCTTTAGCATTTGCAATTAGAATATCATATGCATATGTAAGTACGATTATACGAGACGTATTAAAGGAATTATGTGACAAATTAATTCCAATATTTCTACCTCGGCCAGATGTTTCCGATTTTGAAAGAATTGCAAAAGATTTTATGGCAAAATGGAATTTCCCTAACTGCATAGGTGCACTAGACGGAAAGCATGTTCGAATATTATGTCCAAAAAACAGTGGATCACTATATTTTAATTATAAAAATCATTTTTCTATTGTTCTTGTTACGAGCCAGTCTATGAATATTGTGTTTACTGAAGGCAACATATTTGTTTACTTAATTTGGATTTTAGAGAAGAAAAACATTTTTTGACTAATATTCATTCTAGAACTATGATATAAATATCTATATCTTATTTCTTTGGTGTCGCATTTGTTCGTCCATATTTTATAAATCGTTTAGTAATCTAAATTTTATTAACAAATACAGAGGCAGGTACCGATAGCTCTATGAGCGTTATGCAACCACCAACTAAGAAGTGGATTGAGAAGAAGAAGTTCGCTCATTCGTGGCTGTCAGATCCTTCTTTCATGCCATGGTTGGCGAAATGTGAAGGAAATCCGTATGTGGCGAAGTGTCTTGCATGCAACAAAAAACTGCAAGCTGGTAGGAGTGAACTTAGACGACACATGTCTTCCACAATTCATCGCAGGTCTATGGCTATAGCTGGAATGAAAGCAGGAGGAACCACTTCGGACAATGGATATTTGGTTCAGAAAGCCGAATTAAGATACGTATTGGATATAGTGCATCATAGCAGAAGTTTTTACTCTTACGAACATTACGTTCCGATGCTTCATGCAGCACATCCTGATTGCAACTGTCCTAGTCTGAGGAAAATGCATTTCAAGAGATCTAAAATCTCAGCCATCATAAAAAATGTACTCAGCAAAACAATTACTGAAAGAACAACAAGAATATTAAAGCAAAAATTGTTTACTATTCTTATAGACGAAAGCACAGACATAGCTGGCGTAAAAGCTGTATGCATTTTGGTGCGGTACGTGCATGAAGCTAATATACATACGTACTTATTAGACTATGTCAAAGTGAAGGATGCAACAGCAGAAGGTTTATACAAATATTTAGAATATTCGCTGCAAAAATATGAGTTGTCTGTTAAAAATATTATTGGAATTTCGACTGATAATACGAGTGTTATGTTGGGGAAGAAGAAATCGGTGATTGCTTTGCTGTTAAAAGAAAATCCCAACGTAGCAGTTTTTCCATGTATTTGCCATAACATGCACCTCCTTGCCTCCGACGCATGCAAGTGTCTTCCATGAAATTTGGAAAAATTACTGCACAAACTGTATACACATCTTTCAAGAAGTCCAAAGGGACAGGGACAATTAGAAGAAATACAGACAGAGATGCATCTGGTGAAACATAGGATGATTCAGCCATCCAAAACCAGGTGGTTGGCACTATCCGAATGTGTGCGTAGAGTACTAGAACAATGGAATGCACTTTATAAATTTTTTGACATACAAGTGACTGGTACATCGGAAAGTGAAACAGAATCTGATAGTATGTCACAATCGCAAACAGAATCAGAATTGTCAGACGCTTTAGATAAGGCACAGTTCAAAAAGGCGTCTTTAGAAATAGTCATTGCTTTAAAATGTCCATACACAAAAGTGTACTTACACTTCATAGATTTTACTTTAAATATAATAACTACATATAATAGAATTTTCCAAACTTCGGAAGTTCTAGTTCACAATCTCTTAGAATACTGTCATAAGTTTTTAAAAGTAATAGGCAAAAATTTTATAAACCAAGTCATCATTGCAGAAGCTCAAAATCTACATGAAATCGACCCCTTCAATAGTGAAAATTTATTGCCCCTCGAATCAATGTACATTGGAGGAAAGGCGAAAAGTACGCTTGATGAAATTAAAAAACAAGCAAGAGATAATCACGAGCAGGAAAAAATCACACAATTCCTTCAAATCTGCCAAAAATTTTATCAGACGGCATATAAACATGCTATAAAGAGATTCCCGTTTAATGATAATTTTATAAAGGCTCTGGATTTTTTAAATCCTTCTGTTGCGTTAGATATCACTAAACAACACAGGCCAAATAGATAGTATTTCAAATCAATTTGTATCGAAATTCGACGTAGCAGTATGTAATGATGAATGGCACGCCCTAGGCTTTTTAACTATTCGTGACAAAGATAAGAAAGAGCATTTTCTAGGATTAGAAATAGTTCAATTTTGACAAAACATTAATGAGATGTGTGAGCCTGGCGGTACAAGGCCATTTCAAAATACTTCAAACTTGGCACTGGCATGTTTATCTTTATCACACTCTAATGCTGAAATCGAAAGATTTTTCTCTCTGGTAACCGAAATGAAAACATCACATCCCAATCAATTGCAACCTCAAATGATTGCTGCAATAGGAAGAATTAGATTAGAATTTCAAAACACTAAGACACAATGTCACAATTATGTTATAAGCAATGACTTTCTAGAAAACTTTAATAAAGATATGTATAAAAAAGAAAGTATACCACAAGAAATTATAAATATTATTGTAGAAGAAGAAACTAGCGAAAGCGATAGTACATTTAGTGATCCCCAAGGGCAACATTTCAAGGTCACCATGACTTTTTTTAAATGGAATAGTATATTTTTTTCTTTAGAAAATAATAGCGGGTAGTGAGACGAATCCAAAGATGTGCTACATGATATTATTCTGATTTTGATGAAGGTAAATTGTTAGCTTGTGTTTACATCCTGTCCAACAAATTCAAACTTTTTTTTGATGTTTCGATTCTCACTATGAAATTTTTATAGAGTTTTCCGCGCTGATTCCGATTAAATGTGTTTAACATGTTTAAACATGTTTAAACAATCATAATGTATTAGTATTGCACATATGGCTAGCAATCGGTCCTTCAAATACCCACGTAGAGTCAACTTTCTATCTCGAGGGTCCGAGCGAAGGAAAATTCTTCCCGAGCGAACAATGGGCCTCGCTCGAACGCCTCCTTAGCCGTCGACATCTTGTCGCATCGGCAAGGGCGCAGCCCATCCCCCCCGACTGCCGTCGATCTGGAAGGGGAGAAGGCGGGACCTTGGCGACGAACAAGGGTGCGCTCGTCCGAGCAGAGAAACAGCTCGTAGTCTTTAGATTTCACTAGCAGAGCAAAGTCATCTTATTTATTCCACTCTAGTACATCGCAAAGTCGCGCGTAGTCACGGTAGTGATCGTTACAGGGGCCACAGTCGGGCCGGTCGCGAACAGAGCTTTTCATCGTCGGAAGCATAAAACGTGGTGCATTCTCGCGAATAAGTTAATGAAATAAGTACAATTAGAGTCTATACGAACTCGGTGCAAACGAACGCAGTACACTCAGTGCAATCGGACGCGAAGCAGATCGGCCAACACCGGGAAGTCCTGACAAGGTAAATCGTCGGCGACAAACAAGAAAGGTAGGATCAACTATCCTTTGGCTCGGAAATGGCAAGCTAAGTTTTCCACGTGATTATTAGCAACTAACGGACGGTGAAGAGGCGCGGCGTCTCTCAAGTAACTTCAAATTAGCAGCATACGAATAGCCTTACAAAACATAGGTTGTATTATCAAACGAATCGTGCTCCCCGGCGACAGGACTCAGCGCGGAGTGCCATCTCTCCGAATAACAATTAAGTAAACAAGCATTCTCATAACCGGCGGCAATTCACTCGAAACGAAAGCTTCATTCACTCAAATATAGAATCAAGGCAAAGTAAAAAAAAAAAAAAAACGCGAGGTACAATTCGAAACAAGTAGATATACGGTTCACCGACAAACATGTAGTCGATTGCAGCAACTGAGGGCACAGAAATAAGTAAAAGCACATTTAACGGTTAACGATACAAATATATATTTAAGTAAAGAATTTGGTAATACAATCTATTCTAATAATACTGAGTCACAACGCATCGTCTATTTTCCGCGCGTAACCAACGGACCTTTAGGTTAGGTATACGCGATCGTATCGATCGATAATCGATACAGTCTTCGCACGGACACAGCATACGCGCCACAATAACAAGTAAAGTGTCCACGGTAGAAGCTCCCATTCCTCGCTCGCGGGAAGGAAGCACTGCAGTGAAATCTCTCTCTCTCTCTATCACAACATCGCGAGAACACTACATGATTACAATCGATACAGAATCGAATAGTGTACTTTTTCGCAAATCAAAATATAATAATTAGAATCGGTAGAACGGTCGCGGCAACGAACTCGGTTCCTCGTTAAAGAAGATGTCTCTAAAGGGGCGAGAAACAATTGCTAGATTACTTGCCTTCCGCTCGGACAAATAAGTAAAGGGAATAAGGGGTCTCTCGATTCAAAGACAAGACGACACACAAACAGCCTGACAAATCTTAACAAGTCTCACGGAATTAGCTAGTAGTAGTAAAATCTGACTTGCAAGAGAGAGAGGTTTTCACCGCAGCGTAGACTATCACAGCACAAATTTCACACTTTCACATAAACACAATCTCCAACGAGAGGGAGGTTCCACTGCGCTGTATCCCTCGTCGATGCGCTGTCCGGACGAGATGGCCTAAACATGGCAGCGATGCCCTGCTTCTACACCGTCACTTTGTCCAGTGCACAACTCCTTCCGCGCACCCGAAAGGAGTAACCACAGCTAGAGTAGTTCCTAAGGAAATAAGAGAAAATGTACATTAAAAGGCGAAAATCAGGGTATAATCCTTTCAGATCTTAGTATACGTTATTACATGAAAGATTGATATTAATTAGAAACGTAGAGGCACCGGAGAAAAATTGAGCGCAGAACCCTTTTAATACTTCGAATCACCGGAAAGTTCATCGATAATTAAAATACAAAACAATTATTGGTCGTTTAGAGAAAGATCTCAAACTTGTAGTCCCACAGAAATGGGAGCTGGTAAAGGAAAAAGTAGAAGCAGGGAAAGAGGGAAAAGAGCTCGAATGATTATTACTAATTAGAAAACTTAGAAGCACAGTCGAGAGAGAAAAACTGTCATAGCTTACCTGAGGAAATTGATCGCCAAACCCTCCAGCATCGAATCTCGCGTAACCTGAAAGATATTAAAATATTATTAGCAATAGAGCTACTTTCTTTGAGTTTCTCGATCGTAAATTTTGATAAATTGAAAAATGCTCTCGGCGCACAGCTTCGATCAGTAAAACACAAGCAAATTTGCAATAATTAATTGCTCAACGTTTCGATCCCGGTTGGGATCATTTTCAAGAGTAATTGCGTCTGAAAATATATCGGTAATGAATAAGATAACTTTTAACTATAGACAATGCTGATTGTAATAATACTTATGGGAACCTACTTGCTGTGTATAAATAATTCTATAACCGTGTATTTGAGTGACCGTTGACCATGATGGTCTAAGACGAACTGAGTTGAAACCGATAAAGGATAGCAACACTCATCTATTGGACCGACGCATATTGACAAGTAGCCAATCAGACACAGTGATCGACACGTTGTTGAATCGATTCTTGGCGGTAAATTCAAACCGGCATCGCTGTTCATTCCAACATTACACAACTCGGTGTATACCATATAAGTGGTAAGAAGTATTTGACATTCAATGTTAATGACCAGAATATTATACACTCAACATGTATGTTGGTATAAGAGAACAAATTGATCTTGGAAATTTCATCATAATACATTACTGGTTTAGTAATGTAGCGTAATATTCATGAATCTTTGGGGTTTCATACCTCAGATTTACGCTTTGGTGTTTAATCATGTGAATTGTTTCCAGTAGTAATCTTTGTTGTAAGTTAGGTTCTCTGTCTAGAATTTTTGCATTATCAAAGTCAAATGCGTGGTCAAACTCACAAGAATGTTTCGTCAATGCGGTGTGTTGTGTTGGGTTCAAAAAAATATTTCTTTTGTGTCCTTTAATTCTTGTGTCTAATTGTCTCGACGTTTGTCCAACATATGAGCTGTTGCAACCTTTACACGGTATGGAATAAACTATATTGCATTGTTTAGAACGAGGTAGTTTGTCTTTTACTGGTGGAAACCAATTTTTTAAATAGAACGGTATTTTGTATATAGTGTGAATTCCGGCTTTTCTGAAAATTCTTCTAACGTCGTTAGATATGCTTCGAACAAAAGGAATCGCTACCGTGTTTTTCCAATTGATTGGACCCGTTTTTTTGAATTTCTCCTCTTTTCGCTTTTCAACAGAAAGGGGATTGTATAATTCAAAAATCCTTTCCTTGATAGTTTCAGAAATGATATTTGGGGGGTAGTTGTTCTGTTTCAAAACATCTCTAACGATTGTTAAATTTTTTTCCCTGAATTCCGGATTCGACAACAATATGGCTCTATCAATTAGACCTTTGATGAGGCCTAACTTGTGTTGAACAGGGTGACTTGAAGAAAAATTTAAATATCTGCCCGACCAACTGGGCTTATGAAACCAATCAGTTTTTAAATCGTTACCTTCCCTGATTATGTTAATGTCAAGAAAGCTGAGGCTTGAGTTGTTCTCAATTTCATGTGTGAATTGGATTCTGTTGTGGAAACCATTGAAAATGTCAAGGATTGTTGCAATTTGCTCAGAGGTACAACAAGTGAT
The DNA here is from genome assembly GCA_963966675.1 of Lasioglossum calceatum. Classification (NCBI taxonomy): domain Eukaryota; kingdom Metazoa; phylum Arthropoda; class Insecta; order Hymenoptera; family Halictidae; genus Lasioglossum; species Lasioglossum calceatum. The sequence goes on from OZ016542.1 coordinate 5,717,286, forward strand.
AATATCATCAACATATCGTTTGTAAAAACTTAATGCGAACGAAAGTTTTTGTATAGAAACATTCTCTAATTGTTCCATTACTAAATTAGCAATGACAGGGGAGATAGGTGACCCCATGGCAAGAATAATAGAGCTACTATTAGAAATAAGAGAAAATGCACATTAAAAGGCGAAAATCAGAGTATAATCCTTTCAGATTTTAGTATACGTTATTACATGAAAGATTGATATTAATTAGAAACGTAGAGACACAAGCTAAGAGAGGATATTGTCATAGATTAGCGGAGAAATTTGAGCGCCGAACCCTTTTAACATTTCGAGTCACCGGAAAGTTCATCGATAATTGAAATACAAAACAATTATTGGTTGTCTAGAGAAAGATCTCAAACTTGTAGTCCCACAGAAAGGGGAGCTGGTAAAGGAAAAAGTAGAAGCACGGGAAGAGGGAAAGAGCTCGAAAGATTATTATCAATTAGAAAATTAGAAGCACAGTAGATAGAGAAAAACTGTCATAACTTACCTGAGGAAATTGATCGCCGAACCCTCCAGCATCGAATCTCGCGTAACCTGAAAGATATTAAAATATTATTAGCAATAGAGCTACTATTAGAAATAAGAGAAAATGTACATTAAAAGGCGAAAATCAGAGTATAATCCTTTCAGAATTTAGTATTCGTCATTACATGAAAGATTGATATAAATTAGAAACGTAGAGACACAAGCTAAGAGAGGATATCGTCATAGATTAGCAGAGAAATTTGAGCGCCGAACCCTTTTAACATTTCGAGTCACCGGAAAGTTCATCGATAATTGAAATACAAAACAATTATTGGTCGTCTAGAGAAATATCTCAAACTTGTAGTCCCACAGAAATGGGAGCTGGTAAAGGAAAAAGTAGAAGCAGGGAAAGAGGGAAAAGAGCTCGAAAGATTATTATCAATTAGAAAATTAGAAGCACAGTCGAGAGAGAAAAACTGTCATAACTTACCTGAGGAAATTGATCGCCGAACCCTCCAGCATCGAATCTCGCGTAACCTGAAAGATATTAAAATATTATTAGCAATAGAGCTACTATTAGAAATAAGAGAAAATGTACATTAAAAGGCGAAAATCAGAGTATAATCCTTTCAGAATTTAGTATACGTCATTACATGAAAGATTGATATAAATTAGAAACGTAGAGACACAAGCTAAGAGAGGATATCGTCATAGATTAGCAGAGAAATTTGAGCGCCGAACCCTTTTAACATTTCGAGTCACCGGAAAGTTCATCGATAATTGAAATACAAAACAATTATTGGTCGTCTAGAGAAATATCTCAAACTTGTAGTCCCACAGAAATGGGAGCTGGTAAAGGAAAAAGTAGAAGCAGGGAAAGAGGGAAAAGAGCTCGAATGATTATTACTAATTAGAAAACTTAGAAGCACAGTCGAGAGAGAAAAACTGTCATAGCTTACCTGAGGAAATTGATCGCCGAACCCTCCAGCATCGAATCTCGCGTAACCTGAAAGATATTAAAATATTATTAGCAATAGAGCTACTATTAGAAATAAGAGAAAATGTACATTAAAAAGCGAAAATCAGAGTATAATCCTCTCAGAATTTAGTATACGTCATTACATGAAAGATTGATATAAATTAGAAACATAGAGACACAAGCTAAGAGAGGATATCGTCATAGATTAGCAGAGAAATTTGAGCGCCGAACCCTTTTAACATTTCGAGTCACCGGAAAGTTCATCGATAATTGAAATACAAAACAATTATTGGTCGTCTAGAGAAATATCTCAAACTTGTAGTCCCACAGAAATGGGAGCTGGTAAAGGAAAAAGTAGAAGCAAGGGAAGAGAGAAAGAGCTCGAAAGATTATTATCAAATTAGAAGCACAGTAGATAGAGAAAAACTGTCATAACTTACCTGAGGAAATTGATCGCCGAACCCTCCAGCATCGAATCTCGCGTAACCTGAAAGATATTAAAATATTATTAGCAATAGAGCTACTATTAGAAATAAGAGAAAATGTACATTAAAAAGCGAAAATCAGAGTATAATCCTCTCAGAATTTAGTATACGTCATTACATGAAAGATTGATATTAATTAGAAGCGTAGAGGCACAAGCTAAGAGAGCGTATCGTCATAGATTACCGGAGGAAATTGAGCGCCGAACCCTTTCAGCATTGATCCTCGAGTCACCTGAAAGATCATCAATAAATTAAAATACAAAACAATTATTGGTCGTCTAGAGAAATATCTCAAACTTGTAGTCCCACAGAAATGGGAGCTGGTAAAGGAAAAAGTAGAAGCAGGGAAAGAGGGAAAAGAGCTCGAATGATTATTACTAATTAGAAAACTTAGAAGCACAGTCGAGAGAGAAAAACTGTCATAGCTTACCTGAGGAAATTGATCGCCGAACCCTCCAGCATCGAATCTCGCGTAACCTGAAAGATATTAAAATACTATTAGTAGAATCTCGAGCCGAAGCCTTCTGCTTAACCCACCGCACTCAACGGACGGAAAAACCGCAACAGAATAGACTAGGCAAATACTTAACTCTCCGTAATATAACAGATACCCGCGAAAATGCAACAGACATGACAGCTCGACCGAACGCATCGAACGACAACGCGAGGTTATGGCGCGAAGCAACACGTGGCGAAAGGGCGCGAGAATCAAACGCGTAAAATGTTTCGATCGACGCCGGGAGAAAGGGACCGCGGAAAACGACCGCGATCTCCCCGACATCGATCGAATAGACTTAATAAGCAACAAAGGGAAGGGTCAGGAGGAAGAAAACGGAGGAAAAAGAGGAGGAAAAACTCTCCGTCTCGGGGTGCCGGGCCACCCCGGGGGAAGTTTAACTCCCCCGGGGGGCCGGGGTTAGCTCACTCCCCCGGCCCCCCCATCCTCCGCCACCCACAGCGGGGGCACACGACGGCGCGAGGGGCGAAACCCCCGCACCGCCAAAGGGACACCCGCCCCCCCGGGAGGAGGGGGGAATTAGTTGGCGCGGTTAGGGGACCACTCCCCGCGCCCACCCCCCAGTCGCTGCCCCACCCCTATTGGGGCCAGCCGCGTCACGGGGGGACGTCCTCCGCGCCGCACCACACGACACCGCCGCCCTGCGTCTTCTCCGCGGAGGCCAGGGCGGCACACGGCGGCGCGAGCGACGTCCCCGCGCCATCCTCCTCCTCGCGGAAAGAACAATTGCCTGAATAATATAAATGAAAAGAACTGAGAGAAAATACCTCAGGAGGCATGCCTTCGGTCCGCGGCGCCGCGCCGTCGACGTCTTGTGCACCGCGGAAGCCCTGTACATCTTGATGGTGTGGACACCCTCGTCCGGCACGGTAATTACCTGAAACGGAGATTATTCTTTTAACGACTATGCAATCTCTAAATAATTATACAAAAATTAAGAACAATTGCTTGAATAATATAAATGAAAAGAACTGAGAGAAAATACCTCAGAAGGCGTGTCTTCTGTACTCGTCGCCGTCGACGTCTTGTGCACCGCGGTACCCCTGGACATCTCGAAGATGTCGTCGTAATTCTCGTCCGACATGGTAATTACCCGCAACGGAAATTATTCTTTTAACGACTATGCAATCTCTAAATAATTATAAAAAAATTAAGAACAATTGCTTGAATAATATAAATGAAAAGAACTGAGAGAAAATACCTCAGAAGGCGTGTCATCTGTCCTCGTCGCCGTCGACTTCTTGTGCACCGCGGAAGCCCTGTACATCTTGATGGTGTGGACACCCTCGTCCGGCACGGTAATTACCTGAAACGGAAATTATTCTTTTAACGACTATGCAATCTCTAAATAATTATACAAAAATTAAGAACAATTGCTTGAATAATATAAATGAAAAGAACTGAGAGAAAATACCTCAGAAGGCGTGTCTTCTGTCCTCGTCGCCGTCGACTTCTTGTGCACCGCGGAAGCCCTGTACACCTTGAAGGTGTGGACACCCTTGTTTATATAATTCATATCTATAATTTTATATATAAGTTATACATAGTTATTTATAATAATGTAAACAATATTTTAAATAATAGTACAGAATTTTTAGTGGCGTCTCAGAATCGCCACTCGAGCGCAGTACTATGGGTGGGAAAGTCCCACTTGTCCTTATGAAATAATATGTTGTAATTAATACCTTAATTGTGGCGCCGTTTTGAGTGTCGAGGGCGAAACTGGGCGGCGAAAGCCTGTGCAAAAACAACTTCCGGTGTCCTCGCTTTCCTCTTCTTCTTGAGAGGTGGAGGAGGAGAAGGAGGAAGAGGAGCACAAGTACTTTGTGAAGGAACAGGCGCAATGGGGTTAGGAGGAGGAGAAGAAAGAGAATGTGTAGCAGGAGAACTGGTGTTAGGAGGAGGAGAAGATAGAGAATGAGTAACAGGGGAAGCAAGAAGGTTAGAAGGGGAGGGAAGACGAGGAGATCCAGAAGATTCAGTTGCTGTGATAAGTGCCTCAATTTCCGCAATATAATGATGTCGACGGCGACGGATTAGTTCCCCGCGCCATCCTCCACCTCGCGGAGCCCGGGTCCCTCTCCCGGGCCCGCTCGGCGGCCTCCTTCTCGGACATTACTGTCTCGCAGAAGGAGACCACCGCCTTCCACGACCCCCGGCTCCCGATCAAGTGGTCGAACAAGATCGGGTGCGACAGGTCCCACCCTTCCACCGCGGCTCTAAGGACACGGCGTGGACACACGTCCCGACCTCTCGACCAGCATGGCCGGATCAAATATATAGGAACCATAACCCATCGCAGAACCCTTACGCTGCATGATATCGGCGATATCAGTCAATTTTTTTCAGTGGTATCCCCAGTAGGCCTAATCCACTATGTCGCAAAAAAAGTTAAGCTTTTTCAGCGTGTGCAAGAACTGCGACAACCCATTGGGCGATTCCCAATGCGCTGTCGTAGTTTTCACTCGTCGTACTGAAAAACGGCATTCCGAAACATTTTGCCGTAACGTTTTCCAGGCTAGCAGAGACTGTTTCAGTGCTCAAAGTGGCTCACTTAAAAATTTCTACATCAGAAGACTTTAATGCAATATCATAAAATTGATTTACGTCCCGAAACCGTTTTACGCCTAATTGGGAGTATTTTCATGCGGAAAAATAGACGGAACAATGCAAATTGAGCCGTCGCGTAAAATACAGCAATTGTCGCGATCATCTATTGAAAGCAATAAATTTCCAAATTTAATTTTTCGGTAAGAAACCACGCCTCTACCATCGCGAAACATCATAGAGGCATGGATAGCGGTCGAAGAATCACCGCTTTTCTTTACTGCAGCCATGACGTTCAATTTCAGCCATTCTATTGGCGAACTGTTGTAGAGGTTGCCCGGCTTTCTCATATATTTTTTAAAAATAGACATGTTGTTTTCATACGGGAAAGCCGAACATGAATCTAAGGTACCGAAACGTTTCGCGTCATCCGCCAAATGGAGAAGACCATGCACATTATATGAAGTGAAGGTTGTGCCGTAGAACTCTTCGCAATGAAAAACAAATCTTCTCGATGCTGTTTCTGCGTACTCGAAATGTACGTTTAGTAGGGAGGGTGAAACCAGTATTCTGATGGCACTGTGCTGAAACAAGAAGTGGTTATGACGCTTCAGCACTCCGTACGTAACTACTGGGCCGGTGTATAAAAGAAACTGCCGAAATTCGGCCGCTTTGAAGGTTGAAAATTCTTCGATTTCTCTGGGACACCTAGCAAAACTAGATGGGCAGTATTTACGATTTACCTTCATTCTCGCAGTGATTATTTCAAGTTGATTTGAGGATAATTTCACTGTACTGGAAAACCTACCACACTCCTAGGCAAATACAATTCTTTTTACCACACCGAGACATACTAGGTGCATATATTCGAATGGGACCTGTGACACCATTCCCATTGGTAGGGAAGCTAATGGGTTAATAGCGCCTTTATGATAATGAGAATTATTAGCCGGAAGTCTCGTCTTTTCGTCGTCGTTTCGGGGAGATTATCAATTTCATGGAAAACCATACGACGTTGTACCCGTGTGCCACACACTTTACACTTGGAACAAGGTAGGTGAGACGTATGCCCTAAGTGGTTAAGAATAAACGCTTGGGCTGGCGCATCGGCAATGAAACACCTTAAATCGACAGGTATTGTTCTACCCTGAAAAATAATGCCTCCATTCGACATGATCGATTCAATGTCGGAAACAAATTTTCCAAGGTAGCTTTCGGCCCTCATAGGCTTGTGTTTGCCTTTATAGATACCTACTACGATGGGTTTGCTGTTTTTAATATTGACAATTCTGATTTGAATGGGCCAAAGATGTATCATGCTGGGTCTGTCTAAAGTACATCCATCTACGTGGAAATCTAATTGCAAACGGTCGGCAATGGTTTCAAGGGAATGACCTAAATAATTTGCTATTTTTGTCTCTACATCGAAATGAACATACCTGCCCGGTAGCGCTTTATACGTGATAAATCATGAAAACATGAATGCGTACGCAGAAGGCGTAGTATGTTATTTATCTGAGCGTGTGTTAAATTATTGTCTACGAAACAAGACGACAAACGATCGCGAAACGATGGTTCTGACACGGTACCTGCAGATTGCCGGGCTGTATCGTCGCATGGCGGGATTGACGAGGAAGACGCGCTGGGTATGTGTAAATTTTCAATATTAACGAAGGCTTGTGAGTGTTCACGCGAAAGTTCAACATTTAAATTATGCGTGAATATAGTGGAGGTGGTGCAAATGTCCTGCACGGTACCAACACTAGCGGGACCTACTGATGTATTCCGTGAAGACCTCAATTTTGTCCTTATTTCATTCCAATATCGCCGTTTTTGGCAACAACCAAAATTTTCTGCGATATTCAATGATGTTATAGTTTCAGTAGCATCACTGGTATCGGCCCGCGCTCTTCATACAATTTTGGCGAAAGGCGTTCGGTCGCAGCGCGGTTGTCGAATTGGATTGAATTTAATATGTCCAATTATAGGTTTGAATTAATCTAAACAATGATTTTGTGATTTTAAATTACTTTGCAAACCGGAATTTTATGTTGAAACTCTTAAAAAATCATTTTTGTTTATCTAAACTGATAAAATTAAAGGTAGCAAAAAATGCTTCGGCCTGTGCAAAAACAACTTCCGGTGTCCTCGCTTTCCTCTTCTTCTTGAGAGGTGGAGGAGGAGAAGAAAGAGAATGTGTAGCAGTAGAACTGGTGTTAGGAGGAGGAGAAGATAGAGAATGAGTAACAGGAGAAGCCGGTGGATCAGATGAAGAAGGAGGAAGAGAAGCTGAAATACATTGGGAAGCAACAGGAGAACTGGTGTTAGGAGGATGAGAAGATGGAGAATAAGTAGCAGGAGAAGCCAGTGGTTCGGAAGAAGAAGGAGGAAGAGAAGCACAAGTAATTGGGAAGCAACTGGAGAACTGGTGTTAGGAGGATGAGAAGATGGAGAATAAGTAGCATTCGGGGGGTGGCCGGCACCCCGCCACAAAGACGTAACGTCTCGGGGTGCCGGGCCACCCCGGGGGAAGTTTAACTCCCCCGGGGGGCCGGGGTTAGCTCACTCCCCCGGCCCCCCCATCCTCCGCCACCCACAGCGGGGGCACACGACGGCGCGAGGGGCGAAACCCCCGCACCACCAAAGGGACACCCGCCCCCTCGGGAGGAGGGGGGCATTAGTTCGCGCGGTTAGGGGACCACTCCCCGCGCCCACCCCCCAGTCGCTGCCCCACCCCTATTGGGGCCAGCCGCGTCACGGGGGGACGTCCTCCGCGCCGCACCGCACGACACCGCCGCCCTGCGTCTTCTCCGCGGAGGCCAGGGCGGCACACGGCGGCGCGAGCGACGTCCCCGCGCCATCCTCCTCCTCACGGAGCCCGGGTACCTCTCCCGGGCCCGCTCGGTGGCCTCCTTCTCGGACATTACTGTCTCGCAGAAGGAGACCACCGCCTTCCACGACCCCCAGCTCCCGATCAAGTGGTCGAACAAGATCGGGTGCGAGAGGTCCCACCCTTCCACCGCGGCTCTAAGGACACGGCGTGGACACACGTCCCGACCTCTCGACCAGCATGGCCGGATCAAATATAGAGGAACCATAACCCATCGCAGAACTCTTACGCTGCATGATATCGGCGATATCAGTCAAAGTCATGTCATAGACGGAATGCACAAAAATGCAAACGGGAGCAGTTACAGGACAAACCTGCGCAGGCCGCGAACACCACAGCAAGCCCCTGGTCTCAGGATCACGCAGTCTAAAAAGGAAATCAACTTGGTGCTCAGTATACTTCGTGCGATTACACAGACTGTTGAGAGTGTCCGTAACTCGCGAAGAATCCCTTGGGCCCAAAACTGGGCAACACGCGTGAATGTTCTTATTACCGGCGCCAAAATGAAAAGCAACGGATCCTCCTACATCACACAAAGCAACATCATGTGCACCACCAAACTTCCGCTGTGAGTATTTAGCCATTTTCAGTATTAAATAATACTCCATAATGCGTGTCGAAGCCGACATAGCATGAGTATGCGCGACCTGGTTCTTAACCGCGAATTCAACTTGGAACTCGGGGAACGCCTCCTGCAAACGCACCTTCTCCCTATCCGCCAACTTGTAGTAAATTTTAATTTTCTTCATGTCTTTATCGAGATTTTTGTCCATCCGTGATACAGAATCAACCAACATATTAGTGATTTGTTGATTCAAGGTCGAATCCTTATGAAGGGCCTGCTCCCGGAACACCCGTTCGTAGATATCCTCAGGAGATAAACCCTTCTCTCCCAGCAGAACGAGTCTGCGCACATCGGCATCAGTAGCGCCAATCGGAGTGTGATCTCCCAAGAAGAGCCGCAACAACTCAAAAAGAGAGACGATGTATGTATCACCATTAAGATGATACACACGAGAGTTATGCAAGGGAACAGGAAAATAAGAAAAGGCAGTAGATGAATAGCGATAAAGCATCATCATAACCAAAGAAATAGGAGGACAAGGTCCAAGAAAATTAGGAAAAGAATCATACCAATCAAGTGGCAAGGTATTCGGAAAATTAGAAAGACAATGGATCAAGCCGGACACTCCTCGAGTGTATGCCGCGCCGTGTCCACCTCCTCACCGCAGTGGTGGCACTGCGTCGTCGGCTCCCGCCCTATCCTATGCAAGTACTCACCGAGACAACCGTGTCCGGTGAGCACCTGCGTAAGGCGGCAGGTCAACCCAACCCGCCTCCCGCACCATGCATCAAACATGGGCAGGAGGGCCCGATCTGTCGGACGCGTCGAGGATGAAAGCAGTTGCTTCCACCGCTCGAACACGTCCGATCGGGCCTGACGTATCAGGTCCTCGAACTCCTCGTCTTCCTCGACCGTCAACTCCTCCCCAGGCGGGCGACGGAACTGGCAGGCGATCCGGTATATATTCGCCTGCCCCGTCGCCAGCAACTGGAGGGGAGGAATCACGGCCAGGAGACCCGCCACCTCGGTGGAGATGGTGCGGTATCCCCGTATGGTCCGCAGGGTCAGCCGGCGCCGCACTCTTTCCAAGAGTGGTGGAACGCCGGCTGGCCTCGAGCGAGCGGTACCACACGGGGGCCCCAATGCCGCACCTCCTCCTGCCGTCGCGCTGAAGGGGGCACCACATAAGTGTGTTCGCATATTTTATGGACGTCTACTATACGTATTGGTTTGTCCCGCCTCAACTTGTCAAGGTACGGCAGAAGGGCCTCAAGAAATTTCCGATACAGGACCGGGTTGTCGACAAAGTCTTTCCTGTATCTGGACGACGATGGCATCTACCAAAGGAAAACGAACGAATTATCCCTTTGCACTCGAATGGTGACTCTGAGGCGCCGCTAAAAATTGCTGTACTATTATTCACAATATTGTTTACATTATTAAATATGTCAGTATCGAATCAATTATTAAATATTTAGGTATTGTATATGCTGTTATACCAATTTCATATCCATACAATTTTTTAAATTGTGGGGAACGGAAATATTCTAGGTCGGAAGAAATGTTTAATTTTCGAGTGAAAATAGCTCCGAGTGCAAATGGTTAATAAGGTCTGCTGTATACAGGGTATCCCAAAACTACCTTGTGTAGGTATAAATGGGTGTTTACAATTAAGAATGATGAATATGGAAACCCATTGAGATACAAAGCTCGGCTTGTTGCTCGAGGGTTCAGTCAACAATATTTAGAAGATTACAATGAAACATTTGCACCTGTTGCAAGAATAGCAAGTTTCAGATTTGTAATAGCTTTTGCAAATCAATTTGATTTAATGATACATCATATAGATGTGAAGACGGCATTTTTAAATGGTACGTTAAAGGAACAAATTTATATGAAAGTTTCTGAAGGAGTCGTCAGTAAAAGTAATCAAGTTTGCAAATTAAGGACGCGTGGGACCGAACATATACCACCATCGGCGAACAGGTGAACTGAAAACAAAGACAGAGAGGGAGATATGTTTCTCGCAGGAGAGACACTGACAGAGAATACGAAAGCTTGATTTTTCGATGAACTCTCTCCCATTTCCTGAAGCGAAGAAGCAATATGTTTGGATGCTCTTTGCGTTGAAATATTCTCCGTGTTATTTCGGATCGTAGTAAAGAGCCCTTTTTTGCAATTTGTCTCTTGAAACTTTATAAACAATAATAGCGTGTTTTTATAGAAGAAAATTTTTCAGTACACTTTTTCCAAAAAAGGGCTCTTTACTACGATCCGAAATAACACGAAGAACATTTCAACGCAAAGAGCATCCAAAAATATTGCTTCTTCGCTTCAGGAAATTGGAGAGAGTTCATCGAAAAATCAAGATTTCGTATTCTCTGTCAGTGTCTCTCCTGCGAGAAACATATCTCCCTCTCTGTCTTTGTTTTTAGTTCACCTGTTCGCCGATGGTGGTATATGTTCGGTCCCGCGCGGTCTTAAGTATTGCAATAAACATTTTAAGCAGGTATACCAATAAAGAGAATAGGGAGCTTTGGCAAAATCTGAAACAGGTACTGAGATATCTGAAAGGTTCAAGTGATCTGAAGTTATGCTATGCAAAAGGAAATTATAAAGAAATTATAAGTGGTTTTGCCGACTCGGATTGGGGAGGTCAGGATAAAAATGATCCAAAAAGTACATCAGGATATCTGTTTCAGTTATTTGAACGTTGCACAATATGTTGGTCGACTCGGCGACAAGCATCGGTAGCAACTTCATCAACTGAAGCAGAATATATGGCACTCTATGAGGCTGTAAAAGAAGCATTGTGGTTAAAATCCTTAGCAGTTAGCATAAATATGAATATTTCAGAACCTATTATTATTTATGAAGATAATAATGTGCTGTATAAGTATAGCGCAAAATCCTAGCAATCACAAGCGATCAAAACATATTAATATAAAATATCATTTTTCTAGAGAACAGATAGAGAAGAATCAAATTAAACTTCAATTTGTCTGTACTTTTTATATTTAATGTAAAGTTTGTAATATATATATATATATATATATTCCAAGTGGGAACATTGCGCTTATGAATGAAACAGCATATGTATTAAGTTCCCATACAGGAACAGTCACAAATAAAATATTGAAATAAAAATTTTATAAAAAAATCTATAATTTATAATCAATTGAAAAATTTCTTACCTGAAGACCACAACCAGCAGAAAATAATTATGTACATAAAAAAGAATGTTTGTTAAACCACGTTTTAAAGATGGACTAAAAATAATTATTTAAATAAAATAAATATTGAAACAAATTTTAATATATGGACTAAAAAGTACAATTAAGTCGGATTAATTTAAAATGCTCGACAAAATGTAAAATAAAATTTTCGCTAGCCTCATACAGATGTCTATTTACTTAACTCTATGCAAATATATAGTCTTGAAAATTTGTGATTGTGCATTTCTAAAAGCTATGCAAATACTTGTAAGATTTAAAACGAAACACGTGGGGCGCATGCAATAGATGTATGAATAGTTCACCTACATAAATCAGTAACAATTTTATTGCACTGCAAATTTTTCTTAACGATAGCTACTCTCTAAACTCTTTACTATTATCTTGCGCACCACGTGTTTCGTTTTAAATCTTAAAAGTATTTTCATAGCTATTAAAAATGCACAATCACAAATTTTCAAGACTAAATGTTTCTAACTGTAAAATAAATTTATTTTACTTGTTCAATAATGTGTTTATTCTATTATGTGTTTCTACGCTGGTTGAAAATTTCAACTTGAAATTGGCAGAGAGGAAATATTATTGGATTGAAATGATCCTTGCTGACGAAAAAACGTGGTGAAATCGAAATCAGGACAACGAACAGTGTTGGGATATTGCGACCAAATGCAGGAACGTATGTGCGTCCTACAGTCCTAAGCAACGGCCGGAATGCTTCAAAACATGCGACACTATGTACGTTGGCCTTCGCGGGTCATACCGAACAACTGTTATTGCCAGTGATGGGATTCCCAGAATCGTGGGACGTGGTATTTTTCCCCTCCGCTCGCTCAGCCGTCTCGGCCCACCACTCTGATGTACCTTCGGCTCCTTACGTTGCTTCTACTGCGCACGCGCTACACACAAGCGAACCAATACGAATAGGCAGCTCACACGGACAGACTAGAGGTACGCTTGTGTGTAGCGCGTGCGCAGTAGAAGCAACGTAAGGAGCCGATGGTACGTCAGAGTGGGGGGCCGAGTCGGCCAGGGGGAGAAAACTCTTATGTATGACCTTGGACTGCTTGGATTTAGTTGAGGGAATTAGGATAGATGGCACCACGATCACAGCACATCACGTGATTAACCATGATTGGACATGACTGATGTTGAATCCCTGGCGCTATTGGTCGCTACTATTTGATCATGAAGTTCTTACTGCATGTGTTTGATTATAACCTCCAAAATCACTGTCAATTGTCAATCACAGAGTCTCGACCATCGTTGCGGACTACGATTTTTCAATTTATAGAAGACATTTTTATATTGTTTTTATATTCTTTCATGTTGTGTTGAAAATTTGATTAATAAGCTTCAAAAAAGGAAGTTTGCTGAGTGTCAAATCAATTGTAGAAATAATTTTTCAAAATTGAGCGACACTCAGTGAACTTATTTCATTAGAACTTATTTTTCGAACTTTACTTTGTGCATAATAATACATTTTTTTAAAGTATAGTGAGGTGCAGATGTGGAGTGCAGCAGCAAGTATAAAAATTGAAACATCTAATATCATTATAATATTATTCTGTATTATGTATATATGTATTATTATATAATAAAATATTCTTAAAATGAACTATTGTTACAAAACATGTTATGTCCTTTTACTTCTAACGTTAAAGTAATCGTACTGTGCAGTGCTGTACAGTAGGTATATGTGTGTGTATGTTGGTGTATGTGTATATCGGTGTATATGTGTTATAAAATAGTATAGCTATATATATAGGTTTTAGTTGAGGGAATTAGGATAGATGGCGGTGCTAAGGTCCATACATTATACATGGGAGATTGCCCCCCCTGGAGTCGGCTGAGCGAGCGAAGGGGAAAAATACCACGTCCCACGATTCTGGCATCACTGGTTATTGCTCTTTCCCTAAAACCTTGCGCATCTGGGACCTTTCCATAAAAAAAACATTTTGCGAAATTATGCGGGGTGACTAAGGTACCCCAATTTTGTACTTCACTAACGCTAGAATCGTCGCGCATGCGCGTGCAGCCCGCCCAATATCCCAACACTGACAACGAATAGAAACTTGACCAATCAGAAGCGAGCGATCAATGCGAGCTAGGTCAATAATAGCCGGTAAATTCAAAACCCAATATAATTCGTCTCCATTACTAGACCACACAGTATTATACCTCAACAGTGTTGTGGTATTGGAAAAGAAATCAACATTCAAGTACAATTTGAAAAAGACACGCAAATAAATCAGAACCAAAGTTATAGTAAATACTATATAAAGAAAACTATTTAAAAATTAGAAACTTCATCATAAAACATTACTGATTTAGTAATGCAGCGTAGTAGTCATGAATCTTAGGTGTTTCATACCTAAGATTAACGCTTTGTTGTTTAATCATATGAATAGTTTCTAGTAGTAATCTTCGTTGTAAATTAGATTCCTTGTCCAATATTTTAGCGTTGTCAAAATCAAATGCATGGTCGAATTCTATTGAATGTTTCGTCATTGCTGTGTGCTGTGACGGAGGCCGGAAAATATTACGTTTATGTTCCGTTATACGTGTATCTAGATGTCGAGAAGTTTGTCCAATGTATGACTGGTTACAACCTTTGCAAGGAATTTCATATATGACATTGCAATTTTTTGAGAGTGGTAATTTATCCTTTATGGGTGGGAACCATTTTTAAAAATATGGCGGTATATTAAAGATGGTGTGAATCCCAACTTTCCTGAATATTCTACGTATGTCTAAAGAAATGCTTTTAATAAAAGGAATGACTGCTGTGTTCTTATATATAAGATCAACTATAGTTGATCGGACCTGTTTTTAAAAACCTTTCCTCTTTTAGTTGTGTGACTAAATCAGGATGGTAAATTTCGAAAACACGTTTCTTAATAATATTTGAAACGAAAGTGACTGGAAAATCATTCTTCTTAAGAACATTCTATATGAGTAACAGATTGTTAGGTCTGAATTCAGCATTGCATAATAATATTGCACGGTCTATCAAACCTTTAATTAAACCTTTATGTTGTATGGAAAGAATGAAAATTTATACATATATCTACCAGACCAAGAATCCTTATGGTTCATTCTTTCCATCCAGTACAACATAAAGTTGGTTTAATTAAAGGATTGATAGACCGTGCAATTTTATTATCCAATCCTGAATTCAGACCTAATAATCTGTTACTCATAAAGAATGTTCTTAACAAGAATGGTTTTCCAGTCACTTTAGTTTAATATAACACTTAATTACTACTTTAGTTTAATATAACATTTCTCCGAAAAAGGAAGATCGAAACGAGACTTTCTGCATGTCGAAGAGTAAAATGTCGAAAAAAGTAAAATAGAATATATACGAAAAAAATTGGAAATATAATAAAAAAAGCAAATAAAGATTGTAGCCTTTATTATGCGTGGGACAGTCCCACTTGTCCTTATCAACTAACTAAAATTAAACTAACTAACTTTCTTAAAATTAAACTTATTGAACCCGCCGTTTGGATTGGGGAGGGAGGCAATTAGCGGATGATTGCATGAGCAATTCCAGCTGCGTGCCCCGCTTGCGCTTCCTCGGCAATGAGGTGGGAGCAGGAGAAGGAGGAGGAGGAGGAGTAGGAGGAGGAAGAATTGCCTCTACTTCCTCTATCAGCCGTTGCCGGCGTCGCCGAATAAAGGTCGATACAGCTTGCTCAGGAAAGCACCGGTCACCAATGCTTAAGGATAGGGACCCAGGTCACGGAAATTCGGGCCGGATTTCTCAACGGAATTTATTTTTCGCCTGGCCTTTCCTGGCAACGACGTCTCTCTCGACGGGGGTCAGGGCTGCCTGCTGTGCGCGGTACAAAAAAAAGGTTTTTATGGGCTTCACAACTCCTTAGGTAAACTGTCGGTAGCTCTCCTTTTCAACATCATGTAGGAAACGTTCCTGCTGCCGCTTGGTGAATTCTTCTTAAATAATTATTTTAAATAATTACTAGAAAATATATTAGTGACACATATCTCTGTTCTGCAAATTTTTCCACCGGATCTACTGTGAAAAAAAATGTATAAATATATGGTCGTATTCTACGATTCTTGCTCTTTGGAATGCCGTTTTTTTTAAAATTATTTGTAACAACTTGTTGCCATCATTCAGGTAACAAGCAAAATTACTTGCTTATTCAAAACGCGACAGAACTTTCCTTTCACAACCTAATAAATGATATCAAAAATTATTTCAGTTACACCGGTAAATAATAAAATGTTCATATTAGGGAAACCAATAGTGTCATTTCGCCCATTACGATACTTTGCAACTGTACGCATCATGTATCATATCGGCACACATGAGATGTGAAACACTCCAGTAACTACAAACAGCTGTTGGGTTTGAATTGTTTGTTATTTCGGGTCCGTACAATTGCTGAATATTCTTTAGACATTGTGAAAAAAGGGTCGACAGCGTTTGTCCTAATATTACACCTTTCACGTAGTGAAAAAACATTTTCAATTTGTTTATGTCCAACAAGTAGTCGAATACACTGCCCCTTACGAGCGATAGCGGAACAAAGCAGTGGGTTAAGATATTATAAACCGTTACCGCCCACTGCTACGCGATTGTAGGGGGTGGCAAGGCGCCATCTCGTATGGGTCCGAACTGGTGACATTGTATTGATGCGAACCTGAGAAGAAGGTTCCCAGGGAGGATCACGGTGACGGAACGAATGCGCGGCCGATTGGATCAGAGCGGAGGAGGCTGACCTCGTTTCACACGCATTTTCGGCTGCGTCGAAATATTGGCTACAGCAGCCATACATCTACGTAGCGTGCAACGTCAAAGTCCAAACATTGGGGCTACAGGCGCGGCTGTGGTGGGGCAGGCAGACCTAGCGATAGGCCCGCTTTGTTTATGTGCCGTTCCCGCCGGGGCTGTTCTCTATGGAGAGGTTTATGACGGGTCATTACTATTGAGCTGGAAGTCGGCACTTTTTCAGGCAACACGTGTTTACTGTAAAGTAATTTGTGTAGGCACCGAATACTCCGGCGAAAATGCTACATCCGAGAAATCTAAAAAGTAGTATGTTTAGTCGTCCCTGTCATAAATGTCCGCTGTTTTCTACATACCTGCAAAGTGAATTGTCTACCTTTTTTCATTGTGTTTATACCGGCTGCACTAACAAACCGATAAAGATTCATTTGCCGAACGGGCCACCTATTCCGATTCCCGATTTTAAGTTAGGAATAAAAGATTCAATTAAATTAGTTACAGATTTTGCTCAAAATCTAGATAATGTACCTATTGGCTGCCAAGAAAAAGTGAGAGCAAAATATAAATGTTTTTCAGGAAAATCTACGGTTTGAAATATTGTTTAAACTTAATAATATCAACGGTACGAAGGAAATATTTGCATATTCTGACATAAAATTTTCATACACTTCCCGCAGTCTAATTATTACTTATTGTTACTGTGAAATAATATTATTTACTTATTGACTTATTGCACAGTTACGCGTGTTCTACATATTTATGTAGTATGTATTGCGATTCCGTACCGCATTTTGGCGTTATTTAAAGGCTCAACGTAATAATGTAGTAGGTCGTTGAATTCGCTTATTATCGTCAGCTGTAACATTACGAAATCAAAAACCTATTCTTATTTTTTTGTTATAACGTTTAAATTCCTTAACAACGTATTCGCCATTGGCACGACGAACTCTGAAAACTTCTAGTTAACAGCTTTTTAAATAATTACAGCATGTTATATTCTTCTTGATGGTAGAGTCGGGCCTGCCTGTAACCGATCACCAGAAAAATTCTGAAGAGAACGGAATTTTCCCGTTGACCGGACGGCATCTACCATAGGCATCTCCTGGGGTGTAGAGGGGAGTGGAAGGTTCTGGGGGACCCCTGGGGTGAGCCGGCGAACCCCTGCGGTTAGACACGATTTTAGGTGCTTGGCCTTTGTGCGAGCCTCGGGAAACGGCCCAAATTACTGTCAGGAAGGCTCAGGCCCAAGCTGTATGGTGTCCATTTTCCGGGCTTGATCGTTCGTGCCAAGCTGTATCGACCTTAAAGGACGGTACAGCTTGCTCAGGAAAGCACCGGTCACCAATGCTTAAGGATAGGGAGCCCGGTCACGGAAATTCGGGCCGGATTTCTCAACGGAATTTATTTTTCGCCAGGCCTTTCCTGGCACCGACATCTCTCTCGACGAGGGTCAGGGCTGCCTGCTGTGCGCGGTACAAAAAACAGAAAAATAAATTCCGTTGAGAAATCCGGCCCGAATTTCCGTGACCGGGCTCCCTATCCTTAAGCATTGGTGACCGGTGCTTTCCTGAGCAAGCTGTACCGTCCTTTAAGCTGGCGAATTTCTTCCTTCCTTTTGGGAAGGGGGGGGGGGGACAACATAAACATTCTCACATATTTTGTGAACGTCAACCGCCCTTATCGGGTCGCCCTCTTTCAGGCGATCTAAAAATGGCAGTGACAGCGAAGAAGAATTGGAAGATATATTTGTAAATTTTGATTTGGAATTAATTTAATCAATATTATATATAGCAGATTATGTCGAGCGAGTTATCCCTGATTACTCTAGAACAGTATTCAAAGAACATTTTCGGTAAGTAACATACATATTTGTTTTAAAAACAAAAAAAATAAATATAGAAATTGTTCGAAATAAATAGAAATTATTCGAAATAAACGAAAGAAATAGGAAATATTCGAAATAAACGAATGAAATGGAAAATATTCGAACAAACTTTAAAATATTCGAAAAAAATAGAGAATATTCCAAATCTGCTCGTCGCGGTGATGGGCAAATTGCGACGAATTTTAATTTTTTTCTCGGAAAAAAAGGGAAGATCGACACAAGACTTTTTGCATATCGAAGGGGGCCTCAAATGCTACAGAAAGTATGTTGAATCACTGCAGTGTTCTGAAGGGGAGAATTTTCCTGACGTGAAATGTGTCTAGCCTGCTCGTCGCGGTGATGGTCAAATTGCAACGAATTTTACTTTTTTTCTCGGAAAAAATAAAAATTATTCGAAAAAATAGAAATTATTCGAAACAAACGAATCAAACAGGAAATATTCGAAATAAACGAAAGAAATGGAAAATATTCGAACAAACTTGAAAATATTCGATAAAAATAGAAAATATTCCAAATCATCTCGTCGCACAGTGGGCTGGATCGAAGATTTTAGTGACATTTTGCCAGGAAATGAACTTTCACATATCGATGTATAATCAGTTGGTACTGTCTTTCGAATGTCCACTGACCTCAAAAATGGAAGAATTAATAAAATTAAATGAAAATTGTAGTTGTACCAAGCTTTTAAAGTTGAACGTTTTAGAATCTACGTTTGACACCCGAAGAATGTCCTTTCTTTTTCGCGATATTTTCACGATCCTGTTCAAGATTTCAGCCCCGTTTTTTTTCTATAGTAAAGAGCATTAATTTCTGTTAAGAAACTATAATTTCAGTTACCATTATTATATGCAATGTATTAAAAATTTAATGTTCAATGTAGGACAGAAAAATGTCAAAAATTTTACAATTAACAAGCAATATCTTTTTGTACCCGTTAGAACCCGCGTTCGGACAAATCACAATGTGTTCAGGACACTTTCCTTTACATAATGTGTAAAAATCTCGCCCACCTCCGTCTACCTCTCTGAGTTATTAACGTTTAAAGTTAGTAATGTCACGTTATTTCGCAAGCGTTCGGTAGCCACCATCGGTACTCCACGGTCTGCGGGATATTAAGACATGTTTCTAAGGAACTCTTTATATTCCAAATACACATATACCTACAAATTGTTAAGGTTAATTTTAAAAATAATGCGTTTAAATAAAAAATTAACTTGATTTCGACAATTGACTTCGTTAAGTACGGATGTGATTCAGTGGCATGATGGCAATACCGCAAGGCGATTCTTTTCCAATCCAGAAAATTCACAAATCACAGGAATTGAAATAGAAATAATTAAAAAATTTTATACAATACTATACAAGTAATTTCGTCTCCATATGCAATAGATGCTGAAAATGATATTGCGGTATGACAATAAATGGTATTATACGCCAGCATCCGTTCACAAACTCTGAATACAAGGCACGCAAATAATTATTTATTTATTTATTTATTTATTATTATAAATTTTTACAATTACAAAATCCGGAAAATTTCAAGAACATCAACAAATCAAAACGTACTTCACACTTTACATACTATTATTAACATCTGACCGACGCATATCAACAATGAGATTAAAATCATATAAAAAGAAAAGAAAATTATTACATTCTGAAGCTATGCAGTTACTTAAATGAGGACAGCAAAACTTAATTTACAATTTTAAAAATCAAATGGTAAGATTTTATCATCACTATACATATAATAGAGATTTTGTTACAGTGTTTAATATGAAATGTAAATATAAAATACATATTGAGTAAGTAAAAAATAGTTTGGAAGATTATACTTAAACAATTTTATTTTAATTAAAAAAATCAATGAAAATTAATTATCAATTATTGTTTAACAAAATAGAAAAAATTTTATTTGTTTACAGTTAAAATTGACTATTTTTTTAATGAATTTTAGTGCAAATTTCATCCCGATATCTCTTATGGTTCAAGAGTAATAACAAAATGTCACTAAATTTCTCGATCCAGCCCACTGTGCGCCGGCTTCACCAGGATGATCAGCCTCGTCGTAGCTGCGAAATTAAAAGACGCGAAATTCCTACTGTCCAGCGATCGTTAGTTCTTCGAAAATGTTAAGGGAATCGATATGTACAAGGTGATCCATTTAAAGTTTTACATCCAATTCGTATCCATTGATGATTAGCAGACTGAGGATTTTTACCACGTTTTTATTTTCAATTATAACAAAAATTGTTGCGTACAATTTAAAGCGGTGGACACATTTAAAAAATGTAAGAACATCAACGTATTAGATCCAGTTTAGTAAACGAATTGTAAGAAGAAAGAAATTTTTGTTCAGCTTCTGTGTCTTGGAATCGACTCATACATTTTTTATTTTGCATATGTTTTCATTGACAGGTTTGATTCGTATTTGCTACTGTTGAATAATCGTTAAGTACAGTAATCGCGCATTAACTGTCATTCGAAACTTGTCGAGCACCTACCCATTCCACTGCCGGCCAACGCCGCGCCGAGCCTCACGGCGGCGACGATTGATCTCGGCTCGGGTATATCGGTGTGAACACCACAACATTGACTCGAGGAACCGATTTTACAAATCTCTTAATTTTCATTATTTCTTTATGGGACTTTCACTACCTTATTGTTGGCATAAGGAGCATAAAAAAATATTGGTTCGTCGCTAAATGAAACCTGAGTAGCCGATCCTTACAAATCCTACAGAACTATCGCGCTTTCCGCGTTTTTGTAATTGAAATAAATAATAAAAATAAAATCATTATAAAAAAAACAATTTATTAATAGTTTATATCTTTTTAAACATTTCTCCGTCGCCTACATGGCCACGGCCACGGCGCTGCTCTACATGCTGCTGCCGTGTTGCCCTTGTGCAGCAGCAGCAGCAGTAGCAGTAGCAGCAGCAGCAGCAGTAGCAGTAGCAGCAGCAGCAGCATCAGCATCAGCAGCAGCAGCATCAGCAGCGGAATCAGCAGTAGCGGCAGCAACTGTACTCCTGGACACGGTGGCGACGACGCTGACTCCGTAGCCGTCGGCGCAATCCCTGGAAATGACATAATATCATAAAATATTCCAGGCTGTATAGGGTGTCCCAGAACCTCCCTAACTTTAAATGGTAGGTTCCTTCGGTCATTTAAATTTATTAGGGAGGTTCTGGGACACCCATAACAGATTAATTAAAAATGAAAAAGTGTCGTCATTGCATTACTGTTGCCTCACCGATGACTGTACCTGACTTATACGACCATACACCTGTATATCATCCGAATTATATCGTGTTTGGTATCATTCCCTTTTAGTGCCGGAGGCCGATATATCGGCCCTCGCTGCACTGGCGAAAAGTGCCAGAGCCGATATATCGGCCCGCGCCTTGTAGCGCTGTACTATTCGCATTGCGGGAGAATTCTATCTCAAAATAAATTTACAATACGTTATAAATGGTCTAATTTCATTATGAGAGAATTTAAAAAAATAGTTTTTAGTTTTAACTCTTTGTGGACGACGACTTTTTCCTATCGCTTGGAGCTAACGAAATCTAACATAAGGCCCTTGTCGGAACATGCCGACAGCGTTCGATACAACTGTTTAAAGAAATAAGATCGCATTGCCGCAGCGAGACGTAAGATCAGTTAGTCTTTCCTCGATCGTTGTCGTGAGCAGTATATTTCGTTTTGTCCCAGTGACAGTTTGAAAGCGTCATTTTTGTAATTGCCGTTATTTTCCGCTTGTGTCAAACATTTTTGTTTTTGACAAACCAACAATTAGCGAGACAAGATTTCTAAAATTTTGCCACCAACCTTCTTGTTGTCATATACAGGGTGTTTAGCTACAGGTGGGAGAAAATTTAAGGGGTGGTTCTCGACGATAATATAAGACGAAAATGAAGAATAAAAAAATTGCGATTTCGGCTTCGTTATTTAGTTATTAACAATTAAAAATCCGCCTAAAATGCTGCAACACTTCTAACAAAAGTATATGTTGCGTACGTCACACAGGCGCGCGGCAGTCTCGTATCAAGTGACAAACGCATGCATACCTTGGTTCTCATTTGGGGCCTCAGCGAGGTGAAAATGTTTAAAAAATCGTTGGATGACACTGAACCTACCTACTCGTTAAAATCCACAAGGGCATTTCTAATATCCGCCCTATGGAATTATCGAGTAGAAGGGGTCAATGCCCTTTCACTTTTAAATTCTACTCACACATATCCACAAATCCTTATCCTGCACTATAATCGTTGGTAATTGTGCATAAAAGGTCCCACCTCACCGATTTTGATAAAATTTAAGTATGTTGTAAAACTCAACATTCTGAACAACTTTTTCCTATACATGTAACCGCCGCTCTGCCTTAGTTTTTGAGATATTCGCGAAAAACTGCAGCTACTACTACATTGAATTTTGCCTATACGTGCACGTCCGTGCTGTGCGTATGCGTCAGCATGATGCGACCGCTCGTCAACTATTTATACAGATATATCACTACGATCGTCGAACGATCTATATACCGCGTGAACTTTTTAAAACAAATGATGATGCAGATATATACAGCAATACACATATAAGGTGAGCTTTCAATTTTGAAAGACTACTCCTGGATTTTCGTATGCGTGCTCTCCGCCCCCCACCACCTAACCCTAACTAATTCTGATCGCATAATTTTTGCATTCTATATAGCCGTCATACAGAATTTGAACCAGTAATGAAAATCATGCGATCAGAATTATTTAGGATTAGGTGGTGGGGGCGGAGAGGGCCGGCGGCCGTCGGGCCGGCCCGACCACGCATACGAAAATCCAGGAGTAGTCTTTCAAAATTGAAAGCTTACCTTATATGTGTATTGCCGTATATAGAACCCACAACGTGTTTACAAAAAAAAATAAACAAATAATAGATTTTTCGGGTTATCCGCTCAGAAACACTGTGTGAGTGGGTGTGGTATCGTCGTAGTATAATATGTACTCATTATTCATCATCATATGATTTAAAAAGTTCACGCGGTATATGGATCGTTCGACGATCGTAGTGATATATCTGCAGAAACAGTTGACGAGCGGTCGCATCATGCTGACGCATACGCACAGCATGAGCGTACACGTATAGGCAAAATTCAATGTAGTAGTAGCTACAGTTTTTCGCAAATATCTCAAAAACTATGGCTGAGCGGCGGTTACATGTATAGAAAAAAGTTGTTCAGAATGTTGAGTTTGACAACATATTAAAAAATCATCGAAATCGGCGAGGTGGGACCTTTTATGCACAATTACCTAATTGTTCATAACACCGTACTTAGTATACTGGAATAAACTCTCTAGCACTATTTACAATATCATACACACACACTACGAGTTTACAGAGAGTACTAGTTTACTGAGGGGAATGAGGAGAATGTAAAGAACTGGTAATCCTTTAATGTTGAAACACTGCACTTTATTGAACTTGATTTACGGTGATACTCCATACCGTCAACGAAACCACTAAATATGTACATACAGTTGAAATTATATCGTGTTTGGTCTAGTTTTAATTAGAAAAATGTCAGAAATTGGCCAGTGAAAGTCCCATAAAAAAATTATGAAAAATAAGAAGTTTGAACATTTGATTCATGGTGTCAATGTAGTGGTGTTCGCACCGATATACCCGAGCCGAGATCAATCATCGCCGCCCTGCGACGCGGCGCGGCTTTGGGCAGCAGTGGAATGGGTTATGGGAACCCTAATACCGAGCCGAGATCAGTGTATTGAGTTGGTGGGGATATTTTATTGGAGTCTATCGTGCACGCCCTGTTTGCGACTATAGAGAATTTACTGTATATGCCTTATTAAGTTCTTCTAGAGACCTCTCAAGATGTTTCTCAATAAGACATATATCAGTGCTAGAAGGTGTACAGGAGATAATTTCATGTCTAGTTAATAAATTCTGAATTTGTGACCATCGAGATAGTTTTTGGTCAATAGGTAATACCCACTTTAAATCATGAAATAATAATTCATCACCTTCTTGAAAAGCTTGTAATTTCATGTCATCATTAATCACAATCTGTGTTTTAAGTACCAAGAAATCAGCAGTATCACTATATACAAGCATGCAAAAATAAATTTTTGTATTTGTTATTTTAATACTCCAACGGTTCGAAATTACAAGCTTTTCTTTATAATTATTTATTAAATTTAAGAAACCACTAATTAGATCAGAATCAATAAACTCTCTAACTACATTTTCGTGGTTTTCAATTATTCTTTCCCTGCGCTCTATAGGATCTTTTCTTTGTGGTAGCATACGTTTTGATGGCGAATTGGAAAAAATGGAAGGTGTTGCATTTTCCATAAGTCTTGGACATCTGAACAAAACATTCTCCAGTACACCGTTAGGAGATAAAATATTCTGATACCTTTGGATATCAGTTTCTGCAAAATGCAGCTACAAACTGCAGCATATTTTGTTGGTGTCCAATTTTTACGGGGAATAGCAACCATCCATTTTTTCCGCAATTGCTCATCTTTGGGGAATTTAAGTATAGAAATATAATTATTTTCTTTCAGCGTACTCTCATAATTTCCCTTACAATTGGGGACACAACAACGTCGTGGCATTGTTAACTAATAAATATAGTATAAAACTTGTGGAAAGAACTATGTAAAACAAATTTTATAAAAACTCTGTATTGTATATAATACATATGATTTTGTAAAAATTTAGATGTGATACTATTAAAATGTTATTAATACTAAATTGAAATGTATGTAGGATTTCCCTACTCGACACGATACTTGCGATCGAGTTAACTAATCGATCTACGCGGGCAGGGATCAATTAATGAGCCGATTCGTAACGAATATGGTTTAATAAGAAATAAAGTTAGGTAACAAAGGTATGAATACAACCGTACAAGGCGACGAACGACTCGAGACTCTGCGAGCTCGTCTCTTCCTCGCCTTTTCTAGCGACGTTCCTCGCTTGTCTTTCGTCTCGACGTTATTCGTCTGTTTTCGGGGAACGCGCGTTCCGCCTGTTCTTCGCGGGGAGCGCGTTTCGCCTGTTCTTCGCGGGAATTTAGACTTCCCACATGTATTGAAAGAACAATAGATTCTATTAAGTAAATGTTCTACACACAAAGATAAAGACCTAAAAAGTTAATAAATAATACTTACCTCCATTATTGCACTTTTTTATTTTTAAAAATTAGCTATACTACATATTAATAAGTACACGATGTGTACTACACATTGATGAGAAGTAGATGATATAGGCGGGTTCTAACTCACTTTTTTGGGGCTAAGAAAGCGGAATTAGGTAAACGCTGTAAGGCGTATAGCGCGAGCCCGTTCGTGGGCGAGGGGAAGGGAGGAGGGGAGGGGCAGCACAGCGATTCAGTTTGTGGGAGGGGGGAGGGGGAGGGGGTTGGCAATACATCGATCCCCCTTATCAAGGACAGTTCCTGGAATTTCTTTCGGGCCAGCTTCCTGGTACAGTAATCTCGTGAATGCTGTCAATCGAATGCTGTCGAGCACCTACCCCATCCACTCCCAGCCAACGTCGCGCCGAGACGCACGGCGGCGATGATTGATCTCGGCTCGGGTATATCGGTGTGAACACCACACATTGACTCGAGTGAATCGAATTTTCAAACTTCTTAATTTTCATTATTTTTTCATGGGACTTTCACTAACTTATTTCTGGCATTTCTCTGATTAAAATGACACCAAACACGATATAATTCCAACTGTGCTTAGTGGTTTAATCGACGATCGAAGTTTCGAACGCCACGAAGAACAGCGTATAGCAGGGATGGGCACGGGTGGGACCCCTCAAACGCCTGCTTCCCCCACCAAGCTTCCTTTCCGTGGCGCTCCTCGCGGCTCCGATGCACGAGGCCTGCGCACTGCTTGCGACGGACGAAGCGCGTCTTTCTTTCATAGTAACGATGGAAGCTGGTGGGGGACAGTAGGCGCTACGGTGGGGACCAGGGATGCCAGATGCGAGTCTCGCGGCTGCGAGTCTCGCCAGGCCCCTTACGTCTCCGTCCCTCGCCAATCCCCACTCTTACCACTACCGCTGGCGCGACCGAGTCGGTAGCATGCTACCGCTCTCATTCTAGCACTCGGTCGCGCCAGCGGTAGTGGTAAGAGTGGGGATAGCGGAGGCATGCATCTAGGCGAGGGACGGAGACGTAAGGGGCCACTTGAGCCGTTGAGCCGCACCGTCTGGCTTCCCTGGTGGGGACCAGTGTAGCCACACGCCGCGGCTCAACGGCTCAAGTTTCCCCTTACGTCTCCGTCCCTCGCCTAGATGCTCCCCACTCTTCCGCCTGCGCTTTTTCCAGGTTCAAGGTCTACGGTCAGGACCTGGCGAACATTTCCTTATTTATGATATCCTTTTCTAATTGCCTTTTTCCACTCTTTCCATTTTTATAGCATCCTTCCGCGATTGCTTCTTTCCCGCGTGTCCTTACCTGACCTTCTTCTCCTCCTGGGTTTTGCCGTACTTTCCTCTCCTTATTTTTCCTCAATGTGTATTCCGTTTTCCTTCTCTCTTTCATTTTTACCTACTTCTTGGGAGTTTTCTAAATGTTTACAGGGTCAGTTAGTCACAAGCCGTGGTAGGGTAGTCATCCGGGTTACTCCACAGTTGACACAAGACGTTTTAGCTCATCGCGTGTGCTATTTTTTAGTTTTCTACTGACTATTTTATAGTGATTAGTTTTTACGCTGTACGTACCAGTTTTTAAAGTTATTTGTTTATTGTACATTACTTGTTAGTGCTAGTTTAAGTGATAAAAATGCTAAGGAATAAAAAAGTGTTGCTGACCATGCAACAACGTGTGGATGTTCTGAAGGATTTGGAGACACATCCTATTGCATATGTCGCTGGAAAGTATAGTGTACATCCCAGGACAATTATGCGAATCCAAGAACGCGCTGAGGAAATCTGCAACTTCGCAGAAAAAGGGAAACTGGAGAAACGTCGGAAAACTTTAAGGAAAGGGATGTATGAAGAGTTGGAAGAACGGTTGTATTTATGGTTTATAGAAAGGAGAACCGTAGGAGAAGTTGTATCGGATGCGCAAATTCGACAAAAAGCATGTGAATTAAAAGAAGAGTTCGGAGCGTGTTCCAATTTCAAACTCAGCGAGGGATGGCTCACAAACTTTAAAAGACGTCGCCATATTCGACTGCTGAACATATATGGTGAAAAAGCCAGTGCCGATGAACATGGAGCTAATTTATTCGTTAGTGATTTTGAAAAATACATTGAAGAAGAAGACATTGATTTAGAAAATATTTATAATATGGACGAAACCGGGTTGTTATGGAAAACTTTACCATCAAGAACCTTGGTGAGTGAGCTTGAAAAGGGTGTGAGTGGACACAAAGGGCGGAGAGACAGACTGACGGTAGGATTGTGCGCGAATGCTACTGGGACACACAAAATTACGCCTCTTGTAATAAACAAATATCAGAAACCGAGAGCTTTGAAAGGTTGTATGAATCAACTTCCTGTTATTTTTAAAGCACAAACCAATGCGTGGGTAAACCAAGCTATATTCGTGGATTGGTTTGAAAATCATTTTAAAAAAGAAGTACGCAAACATCAGTTAGAAAATAGGTTGTGCGGAAAAGTGATTTTACTTGTGGATAATTGTTCAAGTCACAAATTTCCGAGTGGCTATGAACATGATGACAATTTTGAAGTCAAATTTTTACCACCAAACACCACATCCTTGATCCAACCAATGGATCAAGGAGTGATTGAAAAGCTGAAGAGACGATTCCGACACAAACTGTCACAGCACCTCATTGCACATGGATATGGCATAGAGGATTTTTTCAAAACTTATACGATTAAAGATTGTATACACGCAATCAGTGCATCTTGGGAGGATCTGACATGCAGTGACCTCAGAAATGCGTGGAAGAACATTATTCCGAACATGCAAACAACTGAAGAAACGGAGGAAGATACAATAATAAACGACATGCACCAAGCATGGTCACACATTTCGGAACACGACATAACAATCGAAGACGTTGAAAATTATTTCACTGCATGTAGTGAAGAGGAACGGAGATTGTCAGGACTATTAGAAGATAGAACTGCAGAGGAAGGAGATGAAGAAAGGGCTGCAGCGGCAGGAGGTGAAGAAAGGGCTGCAGAGGAAGGAGGTGAAGAAAGGGCTGCAGAGGAAGGAGATGAAGAAAGGGCTGCAGCGGCAGGAGGTGAAGAAAGGGCTGCAGAGGAAGGAGGTGAAGAAAGGGCTACAGAGGAAGGAGGTGAAGAAAGGGCTGCAGAGGAAGGAGATGAAGAAAGGGCTGCAGAGGAAGGAGATGAAGAAAGGGCTGCGGAGGTAGAAGAGGACAGTGATCAAGAAAGGGCTTCAGAGGACGGACATCGAATAAATTGGATGAAACTAACCCCAAGAATGAGGAAGGATTGCGAGAATTTTTTTAGACATTCCGATTATTTTAAGAAATATCTTTCAACTACGGAACGATATCTCCTAGAAGGAATCAATGCAACATTCTTAGGTAAGACGATTGGAATAAATAGTTAATTCATAAATAATAAATACGTGTACTATTTTAAGCATAACACTTTTTTTTAGGCTATACAACAAAGGGAAAGAGAAAACGCCCGTAACAAATTTTTGACTTAACAGAAAAATAATCACAAGAAAGTTAATAATAAAAGTGGATTGGTATTTTAAACAATGGAGTAAACAATACAATTTTTCTTTTTTTCACTCGCTATCCTCTTCCATGTCCTACAGTTACGTACTCCATACCGTCAATGAAACCGCTAAATTGAAAAAAACAGTTGAAATTATATCGTGTTTGGTATCATTTTGCATTAGAAAAATGCCACGATATGTTGGTGAAAATTCCATAAAAAAATAATGAAAAATAACAATTCTAATAATTCTATCATTGCCATTTCAACACGCGGGCCTTTAAGGTGGCCGATCCAGATTTGACCTCGAAATTAGTTTGAGCTTCGTCCAGTAGAGGAGCTGGGTAAAATTTCTACAGCGCCAAAGGGATACCATCTCGGCGGTGACAGCAGTCACTGCATCAGTAAGCAGCGCCAACGAGATACCATCTCGGCGGGGACAGCAGTCACTGCATCAGTAAATGCTGCCGGTAAGTCAGGCTTCATCAGCAAGATGTCCGTCAGGGGGCTCTGCAAGCAGGCTTGGCGAGCCGCGCGGCGTCCTCGCACACAAACACGCTCGGGCAGCGTGTACGTGTTCCTAGGCGGATCGCAAGGCTTCGGTAATGGACTAACCATTGCTCGACAATGCACATTTGGAACTCCTATGTAGTCACAATCGATAGATAAAAGATCAATCTAGTGCGGATGGTGTCTAAAATGGCCCACTTTTCCGATTTCGAGGCGTAATTTTGTAATTTTCATTATTAGGCAGCAAGATGTCCGTCAGGGGGCTCTGCAACCACGCTTGACGAGCCGCGCGGCGCCTTCGCACACAAACACGCTCGGGCAGCGTAGTGATGGGCACTATCGACTAAATTCAACTATCGTCTAGTTACTATTTAGTCGCGACATACTATCGACTATTTAGTCGATAGTTTTCAGTCGACTGATTTGCTTTACTGGTTATGTTCTCCATGTTCGATGAAATTGATGAAACTCAGCTTTATTAGGTTCATAAAATTTAAAATATTTAATGTTATTATATATTTTACATTTGTCGTAGTAGAGATTAGTAATAAAATTAAGAAGGTAAAAATTCCAAAATTGTAATTAATCTAACCTTAAATTATTATGGTCTTTACTATGACGTTCATCCAAATTTACTAAATGTTAACAAAGATCAATTGATCTAGGTTTTTTGCTGAAAGTCAGTTCTTTCTTTCAGACATAATCTGTCCAGCCTTTGAAAATATTCTTTCTGATGGGACAGAAGTTGCTGGAATACAGAGGTATTTTTCTGCTATTTTGAAAAGCTGTGGCATTGTGTAATTGTGTTTATTCCAAAATGCGACTTGACAGCTATTTTCGTACGGTAAATCTATATACATATTGACGAAAGATGGTTGTTGCATTTTCTATAGGTATAGATTGGTTTGTCAACTGCGTTACTTTTGTTAGAAAAAATTCCAAAATACATTGTTTTCTTGAGATGATTCTTGATTTTCTGCTGTGGCTCTATTTGTATCGGTTTCATGACTATTGGCATTCTGCACAAGGAACTTATTTCATCTTTTAAATTCTGCGCTGCTGTGTAATCCTATCGACTTCAAATACAGCTGTTTTGAATCTTGGATCTGATAGTGTGGCTATTAGAGTAATATTATTTTGTTCAATATAGTCAAATCTTATCTCAATATTATTTAAAATGTTATTTTGTAAATGTAGTCCTGCTGTGGTTTTTGGTAAATGATGTTTATAGCATTTTGAATGAAACTGTAACAGCAGACTAAGGCACTTTTATTTCAAGCAATCTCTCCAGCATCATGAAAGAAATGTTTAATTTGAAGTTAATGTTTAACTATAATTTTCTCTGTTGCGATGCTATGTTGATGTAATTGTTTTTTTATTTTTATTTGATTTTATTCTATGTATGCATATTGGGTTTGTACCTGTATAATACATAAATAAATAAATAAATAATCCTTTTGGTGTTATCGATATTACATAATATTATAGGATAGAATAAATATAATAATAAAATGTCAATTTTGTATTGAATGTAATAAATATTTTATTAACACAAATGAAATGCTTAAATTATTCATATTTTCAGAAAATATTTGTAATAATTATTATTTAGTAGTAGAGAGAGAGAGAACAATTGAATATACATACATTATATTTAATGAATGAATTAATTTGATAGCGCTAATGAAATAAATAGTAGGATAAAAAATTTCATGATTGCATCTGATCGATTCAGTTGATAGCTCTACCCGCTCTACCACTGCATAAATAAGTCGATATGTCGATAATTCAGTCAGAGAGGTAACCTCTCAAACCTCTGGTTTAGTAAAACAGTCGACTGAAAATAGTAACCCCCACCACGGCGAAATTCAGTCGCTATTCAGTAATTCAGTAAAACAGTCGACTGAAAATAGTAACCCCCACCACGGCGAAATTCAGTCGATAGTTCAGTAAAACTAGTCGACTGAAAATAGTAGCAGTTACTATCGACTTACAATTAGTCGATAGTTTTTAGTCGATAGCGCCCATCACTAGGCAGCGTGAACGTGTGCCTAGCAGGGATGCCAGATGCGAGTCTCGTGGCTGCGAGTCTCGCCAGGCCCCTTACGTCTCCGTCCCTCGCCTAGATGCTCCCCACTCTTACCACTACCGCTACCGCGCCGACTCGGTAGTAGTCGGTAGCACTACCGAGTGTCGCAGAAAAAACCGTACGCTTATACAAGCTGATTCGCCTCGGAAAGATAGGTTATACTGCAATAACGAAATAAATTTATTCGTGTATTGTTAAATAAACACAAATTAAGTTTTGAAAAATGTATATTTACAAGCGATCGCTTTCACTAGAAAATTCCACGTCGTCGTCTATAATAAAATTAGAAAACTCTTCCGGTATCCTTTCCCTCTCATACATACTACTGTTAAAATTGCGTACAAATTTATCGTTTATAACATAATTATAACATTGCATTCGAGAATTTTTAAATTCTAATCTAATTCTACCGAGTGCAGCAACCATTTGAGGCTGCAGTCGATTGCGATCTTGCGTTTTCATCTCGTTTACCATTGAAAAAAATCGTTCAATTTCAGCATTGGAATGTGTTAACGATAAACATGCCAGTGCCAATTTTGAAATATTATGAAATGGCTTTGTACCATTAGGCATACACATATTATTAATCTCATCCCAAAATTGAATTATTTGTAATTTTAGTAAACGCTCTCTCATTTCATCCCAACCAACAGTTAAAAAACCTAAATATTTTAATATAAAATCAACATTTATTGTACCTTTTTAACCTTTATAAAATAATATTTTATACATTACACACAATAAGCATAATATATGTAAGTCCACAATTTAAAAAAAAAAAAGTTTATAATTAAACTGCGGATGCTTATACATTGATGAGGAATTTAAATGTACAAAAAGCTGCAGAATCTCCATAAAATGTAAAAATATAGAAAATATTTAAACTAAACTAGTCATTATAGTATTTGAAGTATTCAAGAAATTTCTATTTCAGCTCCTTTCCTTTCTTTCAATTCCCAAAATATGAATTTGCGTAAACATCCGCAGTCTATAATAGTCTATATACTTACAATCATTTATATTATATTTGAACCAGGGACTTAATACCGGTAAAATTTGTATACCGGTATTACGACAGGGCCTTAATACCGGTAAAATTTTTATACCGGTATTACGAATACCGGTAAAATTTTCATACCGGTATTACGTCACACGGCGCAATACCGGTATAATCTTGGTGACGGTATTGGGTCAACAGAATATACCGGTAACCGATATGAAATACCGGTATTTTTCGGTTATTTGGGAAGGAAGCGGAGCAAGAGAGGTATTCCGCACGCTTCACCCGATCCCCACTTTTCGACCACGCGTAGCTCCCACCGTTCATAGGAGTAGGAACAGATGTCGCTACCAGTGTTACCATATTTTATCATTCCCGGCCCCTTACCCTTCCGCCTTCTCGCCCAGTTTCGCAGCGTACCTCTTCCCACTAGTCGCTGATGCGTACCGTGCACCAGCGTGTCTCCACTGTCGCCAGCGTTAGTGGGAAGAGCTACGCTGCGAAACTTGGCGAGGAGGCGGAAGGGATAAAATATGGCAACACTGCGACTCGCTACCACAATGTATTTCTACGTCGACTACGCCAATGGATTCTCGTTCACCGCATCGCTCGCTCTGTCTCGCTTGTTTTTATATAACAATAAAATATATTTATCAAATATAATTAATGAATATGTTTTTATATGAATTTGATAAAATTTTAGATAATGTTAACAAGATTTCCCGCTTACAGTCACGAAAGACACTGGAAAACTACACATAAACCAATAAACTAGTAATATATTAATTATACATTTACCGGTAATTTTTTCGGTTCCGTATTTCATTATTTACAACTTTTTAGTACCTAATTTATATTTCCAATTGTAAGATATTCTTATTTGCATTATCCAGGAATTCCTACAGGAGATTAGAAAAAGTATAAGACACATGAAAATACACAGCAGGTGGTAATGAGTGTGTTCTTTATTGTGTTACATGTGTATTTACATCTTCGCCATTTGCTCTTAGAACTAAAATATCATCAATGATGCTGTCTAATAAATTATATCGTAACGGCGATAATATATATTTTAGCGATGAGAATAATCTCTCAACGCTTACTTGGGTGGGAGGCACGGCAAGCGCTACTTCAACCAAGGAATAGAGCTCGGATATATGATTTTTCCTAGTACTCCAAAATTGTAAAATACTTTCTTTAGAATCCAACCGAGGGTAATTTAGACATTTTCTTAACATTGTAATCATATCAATGAAATTACCTGTAGAAGTAGAGGTATTACGATTGCCTTTTTCATTTTCTAATTGCCTTAACATGTTTTCGATGTCGTCTGTTTCGTATGTGTTTTCACTTTCACCTGACAATGAGCTATTTGATGTGCTCGGAGCACAATTAATTATATTACTGTTACGCGATTTCTGAATATCCTCCTGCAATTCTTGCATGCATCGCCAAGTGCGTAATAAATGATTGTGGGCTTTTATAACTTGCTCCTCTGTTAATATAATATTAAATCGTACGTCGAAAAACATCGCTGCTAAGAACACGTCGTTATTAAATAAAATCTTCTCGCGAGCTGCCATTGCTTCCACAATCCTTGATGCCAATGGTATTTTCATTTTTGCGGTGTCCAATTTACATTGCGTCCATACACGATAAAAATCCCCAATTACAAGTTGCTCTTTCTGTAATTCTTTTGTGGCAATGCGTGCTGGCATTAGGCAACGCACTACATCTGTAATTTCTATCCACGTCTGCGGTGGTAAATATAAATCTTTATTGCTGTTATCAGTGTTATCACAGCAGTCTTTTAAATCTAGAAGCCGTTCTAGCATATCCAGGGTTGAATGCCATCTTGTTGTGCAATCAATGATGGGTTTTCTTTTTCGCATTGCTTTAAGAATGCTTTTTACTCCTGGCGATCGTAACTTTTTACAAACTCCCCTAGCTTTATTTATTATGTTCGCAGTTGTATCATTCCTCAAAACATCCGATACAGCTAACTGCAGTGTATGAGCTGCACAACGCACAGATCGAATTTGGTAGTGTCTGTCATCGTTTACAGCGACTTCGTTACCTAATAACGAAAATTCAAATTCTTCGTTGAAGTCGTTAATATTTGTTATGCATTCATCGTCTGCATCACTATCGTCTTCGTTGTTATTCGGATGTTGTGTATACTCTAGCTGATCTTTTCCTACAAGATCAACAAATTTAACCATATTTGATCCGTTATCGGTCGTGATCGAATAAATGTTTCTCACGGATATTCCGTATGTTGAAAGGATGTCTTTTAACATTTCCTTAATATGTACAGCAGTGTGTCTACCATACACTTCCTTCACAGCTAGCGTATACAGCACTAATTTTCCTCCTTCCACATGTTGAACATTGATACCTATGAAAGATGCCCAGATATTAAAGGCCTGTCAATTATGGTAAATTGTCCAACAGCCAAATATTATTTCGATTCCCACTATGTGATTCTTGTAGAGTTTTTCGCACTGATTCCAAATCTGTCCTTAATTTTCTCCTAGACGTACAGTTTTTGAGAAAATTGAGTTTATAAAAAAAGACATCTTTTTCAACTTTGAACAAATATTGTGATGTTATTATAAAAGATGTTGAATTGTTCTTTACAGCAAAAGATTCTGTAGACTTTCCCGAAGTAATATCTAATACAGTAATATCAAATATTAATACATTATGATTGTTTAAACATGTTTAAACTTAAACAATGATTAAAGACGGAGCGACACCACTTTTGCACCCATTTTTGAGGATATTTTTCAATTTATATAAAAAAATAAGGGTCAAGCGGAAAGTCGAATTATACCACACGATAGAGCAGACTTCTATCTTAAGAAACCACCCTTTCATGTTTGTATGGTCGACATTTTTTTTCCAATCAGAAAGCAAAAGCAAAATATCTTCGCGCGACATGAGTTGCCGAAAGGGTGGTTTCTCAAGATAAAAGTGTGCTCTATCGTGTGGTACGGTTCGATTTTCCGCTGGACCCTTGTTTTTTTCTATAAATTGAAAAATATCCTCAAAAATTGGTGCAAAAGTGGTCTCCGTCTTTAATTATTGTTTGAACATGTTTAAAGAATTAGAATGTATTAATATTTGGTATTACTGTATTCGGGGAAGTCTACAGAATCTTTTGCTGTAAAGAACAATTCAATATCTTTTATAATAACATCACAATATTTGTTCAAAGTTGAAAAAAATGTCTGTTTTTAAACTCAATTTTCTCTAAAAATTAAGGGCAGATTCTAATCAGCGCGAAAAACTCTATAAGAATCGCATAGTGAGAATCGAAATTTTAAAAAAGTTGAAATTTGTTGAACCCTGTTATCTTCGATTTTATTAAGTGATGTACAATTAAAATTTAATCTCATGAAATTAACCAAGTTGAAGCTATATAAACTAGTTGTAAGTTAAGTTAAGTTAAAAAGTGCTATTATATATTGTTAAGAGTTTTAGAGAACGAATATGTAATATGTCAAGATGTTCATTACTGTTTATGCTACATAAACCATACTTGGTTTAAAACTTTAAAGTTTAAAGCATTAAATAAATAATAATAATACCTATGAAAGATCGATCTAGACATGTTGCAGCATCAATTTTAAGTGACAAAAATTTGCCTCTGAATTTCTCTCCAATCTTTTTGCGGAACAAATTCGCTTTCCTTATAACCGCGTTACGGACTTCTTGGGAACATAAATTTAAATTAGGACATGACGGAATCATTTTTAGAATATTTTGGAAAGCAGTATCGTTTATAAGGCTAAATGGCCGTCCATGAATTGTTACTAAATTGACGCATTCATTTAATATATCCTGTTTAATGCGTTTATTTCTATGCGTATTTGATTCCTCTGCTTCTTCATTTTTCCGTTTGTGATTCCGCATCATAACTGATGTAAATTCCACGGGATGATGTGATGATAAATGCGACAACAAATTAGTGCCGTGTTTTCCCTAGAAATATACAAGTATGAATTACAAAATAATACTCGAATAAGGCAACTCCCGCCAATAATTAATATTCGAATTATTTTTACTGCATAAAATACTCCTACATAGCAGGAACGTATGTTTCACTTATTGAATATTGAATATACATAGATAGCTTTTCACAGAACAAATGATAAACTAAGGGTCCGTCCAGACGTCCAGACTGACACGGCGGAATACGCGCGTTTTCGACCGCGCGATTTGAATTGAACCGGGCGGACCTTATTTGCATTATGCCTCGTACAGACTTGAACCGCGCGCATTTCGGCAAACATTTCGACGAAAATTTCGACGAATGGCGCGCATTCCGGCTCGCCGAACGGTGCCACGAACGCCGCCGCGCTCATTCGTGCGCGCCGTCGTTCCCAGCGCTGATGGATCCACCGCGCGCACGGATGCGCGCCGAAATGCACGCCGAAATCCGAAATACGCGCCGTTCAACGAAATTTTCGTCGAACTGTCATAACATCTCAAGTCATTCAATCTCGAATCTGAATCTTTAATGCTTCGTGCAGAGCTGAACATTTCACTTTGAAACTTTAATTCACTGAATAAACTGCCAACATTTTCTGTATTTCTTTGTGTAGTATACGCCGTTGCAGCTCCCATAGTTGTTTGCAAGAAATTCTGGAAATAGCACAAATCCGTTCCGTTTGCCGTTCGCCGTTCGGCGCGCCGAAATGTTTGCCGAAATGCGCGCGGTTCAAGTCTGTACGAGGCATTAGCCTCCATGTATTCGTTCACACGTGTCCGCGCGATCGAACGTCGAACAATCGACAACACACATCCCGCGGACGAAAACGCGCGGTTACCGTCGAGTCTGTTCGGGCTCTAAATTCTAAATTTCTCAAGTAGCATGGTGTACGAAAGTGCAAATATTAATAGTAATTGTACTTATGTATAATTATAATTATAATACAATACTTACCGGAATCTCATGCCCGCATTCATTAATTGTACATACTGATTTAGAACGTTCTGAATTAAAATTAAAGTACTCGTGGACAGCACTTGCTATTTTGCGACCCATTTTATTAGATGTGTATGGTGTCGTATCAGCTTGCTTTTCCAAAACGTGCTTCTCTAACACTCTAACACTTGCTTCTATATCTAACACTTGCTTCTCTAATTGTAAGACTTACTTCTAAGAGTTCTAAGTCAGAATATGCTGCACTTGGAGCTAATAGTAGATCGGTAATCGAGGTACTAACGAGGTATTAACGCTTTCGCTGCGGAGCTCTCACAAACGAATAGCTGTCTGGACAACTGGCGTGACAATGAGTGACCAAAAACAAAAACTCTCACCAAGGAACAAATGCTGCCAGTGCGTCGAAAACAAACGAACTGTGTGCATCATTGGGCATTTGTTCTACATGTTCTAAACAAATGACCAGCGCCTCAAGGCGCTACCTCTGAGCGAACCTATGGCCTATGGCTATGGCTATGGCACTATGGCTGAGCGCCTAAAGGTGCCGTTCATAGTCAAAGCGTGTATGGACGCAATGTAAATTGGACACCGCAAAAATGAAAATACCATTGGCATCAAGGATTGTGGAAGCAATGGCAGATCGCGAGAAGATTTTATTTAATAACGACGTGTTCTTAGCAGCGATGTTTTTCGACGTACGATTTAATATTATATTAACAGAGGAGCAAGTTATAAAAGCCCACAATCATTTATTACGCACTTGGCGATGCATGCAAGAATTGCAGGAGGATATTCAGAAATCGCGTAACAGTAATATAATTAATTGTGCTCCGAGCACATCAAATAGCTCATTGTCAGGTGAAAGTGAAAACACATATGAAACAGACGACATCGAAAACATGTTAAGGCAATTAGAAAATGAAAAAGGCAATCGTAATACCTCTACTTCTACAGGTAATTTCGTTGATATGATTACAATGTTAAGAAAATGTCTAAATTACCCTCGGTTGGATTCTAAAGAAAGTATTTTACAATTTTGGAGTACTAGGAAAAATCATATATCCGAGCTCTATTCCTTGGTTGAAGTAGCGCTTGCCGTGCCTCCCACCCAAGTAAGCGTTGAGAGATTATTCTCATCGTTAAAATATACAGGGTGTCCCAAAATTCCTTCAACAGCTGGAAATGGAAGGTTCCTGACGTCATTTGAAGCAACATTTTCCTTAGCAAAAATGTTATCCGCGGCTTTGTTTAAGAATTATTAACGAAAAACACGGACCAATCAGAGCGCGACCTAGACGCGAGTTGACACGGCGCGCCAACTCAGTGTTCCGATATCGTCGAGCATTTTTCGTGCGATGGATAGCCGCTAGTGGCGCTGCGCGGCTAAAATAGTAACGTATCTACTATTGGGTAGCAGAGCGGCCAGAGCCCTGAGGCAGTTATACATATATTATCGCCGATACGATATAATTTATTAGACAGCATCATTGATGATATTTTAGTTTTAAGAGCAAATGGCGAAGATGTAAATATACATGTAACACAATAAAGAACACACTCATTACCATCTGCTGTGTATTTTCATGTGTCTTATACTTTTTCTAATCTCCTGTAGGAATTCCTGGATAATGCAAATAAGAATATCTTACAATTGGAAATATAAATTAGGTACTAAAAAGTTGTAAATAATGAAATACGGAACCGAAAAAATTACCGGTAAATGTATAATTAATATATTACTAGTTTATTGGTTTATGTGTAGTTTTCCAGTGTCTTTCGTGACTGTAAGCGGGAAATCTCGTTAACATTATCTAAAATTTTATCAAATTCATATAAAAACATTCATTAATTATATTTGATAAATATATTTTATTATTATATAAAAACAAGCGAGACAGAGCGAGCGATGCGGTGAACGGGTATCCATTGGCGTAGTCGGCGTAGAACAGGCATGGGCAGAAATAGCACGCGTGCTAGGGATTCTCAAGGAATACCCCCACTCCTCCCGGCCGCGCGTCTCGCTCCCCGTGGCGGCCGTAGTGCTCGGAGCAACTATAGCCGCCAAGGGGGTGTCCCACTTGGACTCCGACCGATTGGACACGTCCCGATTGGACTCCGTCCCGATTGGACGCGTTCCTTTTGGACTCCGTGCCGATTCGACTCGTGCCGTTTGGACGCCGGAAATTTTATAATCGTTGGACGCCGCGAATTTTATAATCATTGCTTTTCGAAGTCTACATATGGTGATATTGTACTGGGAAATATATGGTTAAATATGATTTGGAATCTATTAAATTTGGATCTGAATTTAAATTTTTATGTGGTTTTTTATGTGTTTCTTGTGTGTGAGGATATAACGTGTTTTTACAAAAGAGAATAACTAATCCAACCGCCACGGCGTCCAAACGGTACGAGTTCAATCGGAACGGCGTCCAAACGGTACGAGTTCAATCGGAACGGCGTCCAAACGGTACGAGTTCAATCGGCACGGCGTCCAAACGGCACGAGTCGAATCGGCACGGAGTCCAAAAGGAACGCGTCCAATCAGGACAGTCCAATCGGGACGTGTCCAATCGGTCGGAGTCCAAGTGGGCATCACTCGCCGCCAAGGGGATTGAGACGCGCGGCCGGGAGAAGTGGGGGTATTCCACGGCTACTCCTTTAGAATCCCTAGTCGCTAGCACGCGTGCTATTTCTGCCCATGCCTAGGCGTAGAAATACATTGTAGTAGCGACATCTGTTCCTACTCCTATGAACGGCGGGAGCGCGTGAGTCGAAAAGTGGGGATCGGGTGAAGCGTGCGGAATACCCCTCTTGCTCCGTTTCCATCCCAAATAACTGAAAAATACCGGTATCATACCGACATCGTACCGGTATTTTACGTACCGGTATTTTACGTACCGGTATGAATCCCTGAATGCAACTATACCGGTACGACGTCATACCGGTATTTTCATATACCGGTATGACGTCATACCGGTATTCCGATATTTCGGTTCTATAACGGTTAGGAAGAAATAACCGAAAAATACCGGTATCATACCGGTATTTTACGTACCGGTATAAGTCCCTGATTTGAACTATAATGATCTAATATTCAATGTATACATTACCTGTATGGCTGTCAGCTACAGCCATATACTCAACATCAGTTTTGCTACACCTACGTCGTATAAGGTGACTTTTACCAGCTACTATCGTTACGTTGCATAGAAGACACTTCGCCTCGTACAAATTTTCTTCAGATTTTGCCAACCATGAAATAAAAGAAGGATCCTTCAGCCACGAATCGTTGAACTTGTTCGGTCGCTTCATCATCTCAGGATCTGGTGGTTGCGTGACGTCCGTATAACTATTGGTATCAGTTCCTGTATAGAAGTTTAAAAATTTAAATTACTAAACGATTTATAAAAAACGGATGCACAAATGCGACACCACAGAAATAAGATATAGATATTTACATCATAGTTCTAGAATGAATATTACACAAAAAATGTTTTTCTTCTCTAAATTCAAAGTGCAAAAATATTAAATAAACAAATATATTACCTTCAGTAGATATATTCATAGACTCGCTGGAAATATTAGGACTAGGGCTTTTCGCGGATTCAGCCATGATATTACCTATTTATAAAATAATATTTTATACATTACACACAATAAGCATAATATATGTAAGTCCACAATTTAAAAAAAAAATAGCTTATAATTATACTGCGGATGCTTATACATTGATGAGGAATTTAAATGTACAAAACGCTGCAGAATCTCCATAACATGTAAAAATATAGAAAATATTTAAACTAAACTAGTCATTATAGTATTTGAAGTATTCAAGAAATTTCTATTTCAGCTCCTTTGCTTTCTTTCAGTTCCCAAAAATATGCATTTGCGTAAACATCCGCAGTCTACTTATAATCATTTATATTACACATTTGAACTATAATGATCTGATATTCAATGTATACATTACCTGCTTTCTTAATACTTTTAAAAAATGTGTAGTATAAAATACTGCAAACGGCACTGTAAAACTTTGATCCTTGCTACACTGCACAATCCACAACAAACGTCTGTAATTGCTGTAAACCGAATTCACAAGCTAACCTCACCCAAGCCAAGCCGTCCGTGGTGTAGCCACGTGGTGGGTGTAGCGTGGAACAAGAATTTACAAGAACACCCGTTATTTTCCCAGTCTACTCCCACAGGCGGAAGAGTGGGGAGCATCTAGGCGAGGGACGGAGACGTAAGGGGCCACTTGAGCAGCGTGGCCAGACGGTGCGGCTCAACGACTCAAGTGGCCCCTTACCTCACCGTCCCTCGCCTAGATTACGGTGCGGCTCAACGACTCAAGTGGCCCCTTACGTCTCCGTCCCTCGCCTAGATGCTCCCCACTCTTCCGCCTGTGGGAGTAGACTGGGAAAATAACGGGTGTTCTTGTAAATTCTTGTTCCACGCTACACCCACCACGTGGCTACACCACGGACGGCTTGGCTTGGGTGAGGTTAGCTTGTGAATTCGGTTTACAGCAATTACAGACGTTTGTTGTGGATTGTGCAGTGTAGCAAGGATCAAAGTTTTACAGTGCCGTTTGACGACGTGGAATTTTCTAGTGAAAGCGATCGCTTGTAAATATACATTTTTCAAAACTTAATTTGTGTTTATTTAACAATACACGAATAAATTTATTTCGTTATTGCAGTATAACCTATCTTTCCGAGGCGAATCAGCTTGTATAAGCGTACGGTTTTTTCTGCGACACTCGGTAGTGCTACCGACTACTACCGAGTCGGCGCGGTAGCGGTAGTGGTAAGAGTGGGGAGCATCTAGGCGAGGGACGGAGACGTAAGGGGCCTGGCGAGACTCGCAGCCGCGAGACTCGCATCTGGCATCCCTGCACTTGAGTCGTTGAGCCGCACCGTAATCTAGGCGAGGGACGGTGAGGTAAGGGGCCACTTGAGTCGTTGAGCCGCACCGTCTGGCCACGCTGGTGCCTAGGCGGATCGCAAAGCTTCGGAAACTGACTAACCATTTCTCGTCCCCCGCCGTATATACCGCCGCATTCTACATTATTATTATTCTATATATTCTATGTATTAAAAAAATTGAAACAGTCATTTTTACGAAAAATTATTAGGTTGGAACAATGGTTCGTAGCGTTTTTAAACAAAAATTAAAAGATAAATATAAAATATTTTTGATCGAACGTTTACTAAATAAAATGTACACGCGCGCAGAGGAATAGGATAGGAACGCAAATGAAGGT
This sequence comes from Lasioglossum calceatum, assembly GCA_963966675.1. Taxonomy (NCBI): domain Eukaryota; kingdom Metazoa; phylum Arthropoda; class Insecta; order Hymenoptera; family Halictidae; genus Lasioglossum; species Lasioglossum calceatum. The sequence continues at coordinate 5,760,160 of OZ016542.1, forward strand.
GTGGGTAAGTAAAATATACACACATTCTATATATCATCTACACATAATTATATTTTCACATTCATTTACAAATAAAATTAAAACTATAGGGGCTGTATGTTGGGGCGTCGCTTCCGCTCCCGCGTCCCCGGCCACCGCGGCGGCCTCTGCCGCGTGCTCCCTCCGTACTTTTCAGCTTTTGCAGGTACTTCCTCTTCATTCGTCGTACCATTTGGTTCTGCAAAAAATAAAAAATCATTAATGATAATAAAAATAAAAATAACATAATAGGTTTAGTTGGAACCGGGGATTGGAAATTGTTCCGATAAGTAGTTATTTATTGTTATTTATAATTTGAACCACTTTTAAATACATAAATTTTTATAATTTTTCTCTACATGCATTATTTGAATTATCATTTCAATAACAATTTATTGTTAAAACAATTGTTTGAATAAACATTATTAGATAAATGATAATTCGAACGGAAGATGTATGTATGTGCGTTGGTAACTCTAGGTATACAATATAACTGAATTCGTAAAAACAGAGGAATCATGAGGGCCTGTTCAAACACGGCGGAAACCGCACATTTTGGACCGCGCGATTTTTGTTTTTGATTGTTCGACCACGAGAAGAATTGTGAAATTACGATCGCCAAAGAATTACAAAAAGGAGGCTGATCAAAACGAACACCACGACAAGAAACACGGCTGTCACAAACGATTGGTTATCCGTGCATCCTTACGGCTTTTTACAAATGAATACAGCTTTTTCGTTGCAAGTATGAAAATTGATTACGTTAAACAATTGTTTTGACAATAAATAATTATTGAAATAATGATTCAAGTAACGAATGTAGATACAAATTGTAAAAAATTATTTATGTACAAATTGTTCGAATTTGTTTTCAAAAATTGCAATTGGCCGTAATTGTAGAAAAAATACTAAATTGCCTTTTCAACTTTTTTATGTATAAAAATGGGTTGACGTTGCAATGAACTACAAACGATTGCAGATTGTAAAAATTGCAGATTTTCACGATTTTGCAGCCTCTAACTGCAATAAATCTAAGAAACCAACCGATTTCGATGAAAGTTTCACAGTGCATACAATTGACCCAGATCGACAACACGTGTTTTTTAAATTTTCAATATAGGTCCACATAGAAAAATTGTAAAATGCAACTTTTAGTGTTTTTTCTACAATTACGATCAATTGCAATTTGTGAAAATATTTCTTACATGGCACTGGATTACAATAGCACTTACCCATAGCACTGGATTCTCCGTCGCGGCCGGTGGAGGCACAGGGTCTGTCAACGAGACGGGTGGCGGCACTGCGTTCTATTGGTTGTGCCACCTTCCCGCGGGTGGAAAGCCGAACACTGGGGCCGCTGCCGGGGCCGCTGCTGAGGTCGCTGCAGGAAACGACCTCGCCGGGTTCGCTCCCGGGACTGCTGCTGGGGCCGCTATTGGAAATAGTCTCGCCGGGTCCGCTGGCGGGAACAACGGCGGGGCTGCTGCTGGAGCCGCTGCTGTGGCCGCTGGCGGGTACCTTGCTACGAATCTTCGTAGCAAGACGCTTGGCGGGTCTGCTGCCGGGGCCGTCGTGGCAACTCCTGTACCACCTTGCAGGGCCGCGAATTTGCAGGCCCACTCTTGTGCCGCTTCCAGGACCGCCATCTGACTCTCAATGCGAGTCTGTATAACGCGAGCCTCCTCTTTGGCTGCCTCAAGGGCTGCCGTTGCACGTCGCACGGCGTCTGCTGCCGCTACCGCCGTCGAGGGTGGCGATGGCTGTGACGGTGACGATGACCGTGACGACGTCGTTGCAAGTGACAGGTGCGAGAATGAATCCATCTGAAAAAACAACAAATAAATCAAACACACTCAATGAATATTCAAAAGTGAAAGATAAACAAAAACTATGGGCCAGATATTCTGGATTGGGAGGAAGAGAGGTTTTGATACTACTTACCTTTTCGACTGTCCAAATCAGAATGACGGTCCGACGATGCAGCCACTCGCCACCAGTGCTGGGAACTCGTCCCGGAATTTTCGCGCATGCGCCACGATTGTAGCGTCACCGAAGTACAAATTCGGGTACCATGGTCGCCCCGCATAGCTTCGCAAAATCTTTTTTTCTTAGATTTTCAAATTTAACATGCGTATGTCATATTTAATTTGATGTGTATGTACATATAATATGTAAATATATTCTAATTGTGTATATATCTATAATATACTTACTCTCTTTCTTTATTTTGGGGATAGGGAGGGGACATACGCACATACATCCCTGGATTTGCCGCGCATGCGCGAGTTTTCCGGTACCAGATCCCAACACTAACCGCGCGGCGCCCTCGCACACAAACACGCTCCGGCAGTGTGTACGTGTGCCTAGGCGGGTCGCAAGGCTTCGGTAATGGACTAACCATTGCTCGACGATGCACATTTGGAACTCCTATGTAGTCACAATCGATAGATAAAAGATCAATCTAGTGCGGTTGGTGTCTAAAATGGCCCACTTTTCCGATTTCGAGGCGTAATTTTCATTATTCGGCACCAAGATGTCTGTCAGGGGGCTCTGCAAGCAGGCTTGGCGAGCCGCGCGGCGCCTTCGCACACAAACACTCGTTGTTGTTCTATTTTTGAAATAATTTTTTAACGATAAATTATTAGGTTGGAACCGAAGTTCGTTGCGTTTGTAATGAAAATAAGATATTGAATCACACGTTTATTGAATAATATGTGCTCGCGCGCAGGCAAAGCAGGGAAACGCAAAGGAACGTGTGAGTCAGTTACAAATACACGCATTCTATATATAATTGATTTTTATTCACTTTGTCGTAAAAATTGAAATTGTTCGGACTGCTCCGCTGGCTGCCTCTTCTTCCTCGGTGAGCCACTGACACTCTTCCGATAACATAAACTAAACATTCTAGCAATAGTGACATTCATTCTCCTACATTTACTTCCAAGTATCTACCGTCACAGATCAATTATTTCATCATTATCAGTTATATGATGTAAGGTCGCTCCTTCCCATACCGATATGTATCGCACAAACAGCTAAATATATTTTGTTTCCTCACCTTTCCGCACAAGGATTGTATCAAGCAATGTCTACAGAGGAAAAATTAGGGAGGAGTTATGCGAAGAAAAAAAGTTATTACATGATATATATTATTTTTCTTAAAAAATATATCACTTTCGATTGTTTATTCAATCAAAATCCTTCCATGTACGTGTTTATCTCCATTGTATATACTAAATTTGTGAAGAGATTAGTTTTTTTTCGACACTTCTCTTGGTCACGAGAATATGTTACTTTCTAGTATCTATTTGTTACTAAATTGTACTGTGTATGAATAAATATTATTGTAGATTACTCGCATATATATTCGGGTACACAAGAAAACAGTTTTAGTCATTTTGAACTAACAAAAAATGATGACTTTTCGCGCGCTAAATGGCCAAATACCCCACGGCGGGCCCGGTCTCTCAAGTGGCCGGCCTCATGTTACATCTGGCAGGGTTTGCGGAGGAGAAATGTGTCCTTGTTTTCCACAGGTTTTCTCAGATTGCGTGTGGACAGAAACCCGTTTGTGTCGAAGAAACGGTTTCCTGTGTTATTCGTAAAATACACAGCGCGAACAGAAGTGTTGGATATCGTTCATGCGATTGTGGACTTGTTTGCATGACGTGTTTGTGGACTTGTGCGATAGTGCGAAGGGTTGTGTGACCGTAGTTTACATTCACAATGGATTGTGAAAATTCGCGGAAAACTAAAGACCTGACGGCGGCGATTAGAGATGGGATGAACTGCTCATTTCGAATCACACGTGATTCGATCACGTTCGTTCGAAATCACGGTGTTCTTTCACAGTGATTCGTGATTTTTCGTGATCGCTTCTGATTGGTGGAGAGCATAGGAACATAACTGTTCTTATAGAAGTCTATGTTCCCGGGACATGTTACATAACAAAAAATAAACACAAATATCGCATAAAGGCAAAAAGTATATTAAATACTGAAGAATATTTAATAAATTAATAATTAGTAATAACTAATGACTATATGAATTGTAAAAGAAAGTTCAGTTTCAAATTTTTTCAAACTGAAGTGTTTTATATTGTGTGTGGTATATTGTATATATAAAAGATATACTTACAAATGTATAAAAACTTAACATAAATAGTGTGATTTAAATAGAAACAAAAATATGAATTATTAATAAATGTATTTTCATAAGTGTTATATAAATAATATCTAATATAAGAATATATAAAAATACTTAACCTAAAAAACAAAATAAAAATGCAATAAAAGAATGAAATAAAGAACGTAACAAACTATAATAAACTATGTCTAACAAACTATAACTATGTATGTATAACGAAGTATTTATAATAAATTATAATAAACTATGTACAGTAATCTCGTGAATGCTGGCAATCGAATGCTGTCGAGCACCTTCCCCATCCACTCCCAGCCAACGTCGCGCCGAGACGCACGGCGGCGACGATTGATCTCGGCTCGGGTATATCGGTGTGAACACCACACATTGACTCGAGTGAATCGAATTTTCAAACTTCTTAATCTTCATTATTTTTTCATGGGACTTTCACTAACTTATTTCTGGCATTTCTCTGATTAAAATGACACCAAACACGATATAATTCCAACTGTGCTTAGTGGTTTAATCGACGATCGAAGTTTCGAACGCCACGAATAACAGCAACAATGTGGGCCTTTAAACTGTGCCGGCGACGGCGACACGCTACGGTCACCCGATCCGTATCTCATTCTGTCCTTCTCTATGTTCGGCTTTCTATTGAAGTCTCGCCCGGCGCGATCGACGTAGAAACGCAGTCAAAAAATATACAAGCACGCGAACCCTGTCGCTCCAGTCCCCGGCTGCCCGACAGCATTCGAAAGATTACTGTATTATGATTTAAGAACAGAAGCATTGATAATTTTTCGGCTTTTAGTCGATTTCTTTTTTCATTTAATATTAATCCTGCTTTAGAAAAAACACGTTCGCATGGAACTGACGTTGCGACAACACAAAATAATCTTTCTATCAATTTTCTTAATAATGGGAATTGATGTTGGTGATCTTGCCACCAAATTAATGGATCTCCAGATCTATTGCAATATTCGATCTTTAAATACTGGTCTATTTCATACAATATTTTTGTTTCTAGCGAAACCATTTCTGGACTATTTTTTTTTACGTTTTCTTCCAGTACAGCCCATAATGATAACTCATTTTCTGTACAAATACTTTGTACTTCTGGATCTGTTACATCATTTTCCTGTTGCATGGTAATACTTGCATCATTGATTAACAAGTTTGTTATTTCTATTTTAATTTGTTCTACTTGTTGTATAGAAAAATATGCGTTCTTAAATCGTGGATCTAAAAATGTGCTTGTTTGTATCATTATGTTCTCTTTTATATCTCTGAATCTGTTGTTAATGCGAGTTTCAATGTTTTGTAGTATTAATTGTGTATGAATTGAAAAATCTTTATCTTTTAATTTGGTACATATGTTAAGTAATCCAGAAATAATTGGAATTATGATTGAAGCTGTAATGTAGTTTTCTCCACTAATCACTTTTGTTGCAGCTTCTATGGGTTGTAAAATTACAGCAAGTTCATGTAATATTTCCCATTCTACGTTTGAAATTTGTGGTAAATTCCTGTTAAGTAATGCCATCGTTACTTTAACTGGTTCTTCCAGGAAAAGCAATCTGTCTATCATTGCATAGGTGGAGTTCCATCTAGTCGGTACGTCAAGTATTAGTGTATGTGTATCTCTACCTGCTGTTACTTGATCATTTTTTAATTTTTCTGCGGCTGTGGTGCTTTTTTTAAAATGTTTAATTATAGTTCTAATATTATTCAGTAATAAATTTAATGCATCGATATTTAAACTAGATTTAACTATTAAATTTAAATTGTGTGCAAAGCATGAAATATGTGTCCAATTGCAGTGATACATTATCGCGTTTTTCATGTTTGAAGCATTGTCAGTCGTGGCAAAATTTATTTTGTTTAAAATTCCCCAATTCTCGCATATTGTTTTCAAATTATTTGCAATGTTTTCACTGGTATGGGACCCAATAATTTGTGTACAACCTAAAAGAATTGAATTTAATTTAAAATTATGCACAAAATGCGCAGTTATTGCCATAAAACTTTCTGTATTTTGTGACGTCCACGTGTCAGTCGTTATGCAGACTTGGAGGGATTTTTTCAATTTTTCCTTGCATATATTTTTGCATTCTTCAAAGCGAAGCGGTATTAATGATTTTGAAATAAATTTTCTGTCCGGAAATGTATAATTAGAATTTAAAGCTTTTACAAATTCTTTAAAACCTCTTTCTTCAACTATCCTAAATGGTTGTAAGTCTTTTATAAACAAATCTAACAATTTTTCATCTATTAGTTTTCGATTTGCTGTAGTCAGTTTTTTCGATATAAATTGCGTTATTTGTTGTTGCCTGTTTAAATTTACAATGTCTCTGGATGTTGCAGACGATGATGAGGAAGCTGTGCTTGGTCCAGGTTGACAAATTTGTGGATCATCAGGGTTGTCTCTAGTTTCTGGTGATTGCGATAGAAGATCACCTGTTGATTGTAATGGCTGAAAGAAATGGAATCATTAGGAAATATATTTTGCAATCAATAGATACTATATATGAAAGAGCTCTCAGGAAAGCGTTTCTTGATTTAAGATAATTAAGGTAATATGTGAAAACAAAAATTGATATTTTTGTTGCATTTTTACATTTTTTAAATTTATTTAATTTTAATTTACATGTATTAATATGAAATGAGTTATGATTATCTATTTATACTATAAACGGGCACTATTGAGAAAAAAATTATTTAAATTCGAGTAAAATTGACTAAATCCTTATTCATTATTCGAACTTTTGAATAAGTGATTCATCTTTATTCAAAACACAATAAATAAATATATATATTTGAAATAAACTTACTCAAAATGACCTTATTTGACAGCGAGAAATCTTTCTTTTTTATTCAAAGTGAATTTATTCAACACGCCAAATGATTACCGTTCAAATAATTTTACTTCGAATAAAAAAATTATTTTTTACTGTCAAATTAATTTGTTTCGAATAAAGAAATTATTTTTTGTTGTCAAATAAATTCACTTTGAATAATAATATAATTTTTCACCATTAAATAAATGTGTTTATCTTCAGTGTTTCGAATAAAAGTAAATCAAATTATTCAAAGACTTGAATAATGTGTTTTATTAATGTGTTTGTGTGTGCCTATCTCTTCACTTTTATGAAACACATGGTATTGCAATGAGGGTATCAATATATATATATATTGTGTTATATCATTATATTATATTATATTGTATTATATATATATATATATATATATATATACCACGTGTTTCATAAAAGTGAAATTGTATAAGAGAGCACAGCAGAGCAGGATTGATTTACTACTTCAGTGCAGCTTTATATTTTACATGATTCAATTAATTATATAAGAAAACTATAAATAATTCTATTTTATTTTTTGTGATATATAAAATCATTTTATAGAGAGTCAAAAATAAATTTGAAAGTAGTCAACATCTAACTTTCCTTAAAAATGCACATAGTAGCGTTAAAATGAAGGTAACAATATTTACTATTATGTCTTATGATAAACGTACCTGATTTGTTTGTCTTTCTGTTAATGAGATGGTGGGATGAACTGCCTTCAAATGTTTTCTTAAATTGGTAATTGTTGTTTTATATGATAATTTTTTCTTGCAGATTTTGCAAATAGCATATCCGCTATTGCTTATCGGTGTGAAGAAATTCCACAAGTCACATCCTCTGGTTTGCACAGACATCGTACTGCAGATACTGCCTCTCAGAGCTCGAGAATGAATGAAATGAATCTGTGCACGAGGAAAGGATCTCTAATCTATAACATCGATCGCGCTCGCGAGTGGGCATTTCACCCCTTGTTTATTTTATCTCAAGTGGCGTTGACTCGCTTCGTTAGAAAAGATATAGAATTAGAACTATGTTCGTTACAGTATTCTATATTCATAGATTTTTAATTTAAAATAAGAGCATATAAATATATGTACTATAAATTTAATTTATTATACTTAGATTTTTTATATATTACACACGAGTATATAGATATATAAAAATATTATAAAGAGAAGTATGTATCCGCGTTTATTGTAAGCGTTTTGATTTATTGAAAAAAAGCTATTCGTGATAACATTTTATTCATTTATTCGTTATAGGATACCCTACTATGTATTATACATATCCATTTTCAGTTAGATATACTTTTTAAAAATGAATTATGTATAAATATAGATTAATATAGAATATTTTAATATTATATTTTATAAATAATATTATATAATACAATATAATATTGTATTTTTATATATGCTGATAATTATGAAAATGTCCATCTATACTTTATACAAGTTGTACGTTTTATTTATTTTGTTACTTCAATGTACATAACAAAATAATATGCAAAAATGTTTGTATAAAAACTTAAGTCGCTTTCATAATTATTGGTATATATATATATATACATATGATATTTTTCATATTCTAAATAAATATTTATAGCACTACTTAGTAATAATTAATATAATTATAGTGTAACTGAAACTAAAAATTGGGGATATACCGTTCGCAGATATTTTTGCTACAAAAAAGGTCATTCATTGGGTTTAATTATATTATCGTGCAAACCATAGGGCCTCCTGGCTACATTTGCTACGGGCCCCGCGCTGGATTAATCCGGCACTGGCTGTAGAAGTTTTACTAGTCGGACCCGAGTCGGATTGGTTCTAGTTCTCGAATTCACCGTTCTCAATGCGTAGAGGACGCTGAAATCACTGGCATTTTAAGGTGCCGGTACTACAGATTCCTATGGACACCAAGTCCCATAAGGTGCCAGGTCTATTCCTATATCTCGTCTGTGATAGTATCTCGTCGGTGGTCAGGTCTATCCTATATCTCGTCTGTGGTAGAAACTTTTACCGATGTGGTATATCAGATCACTGTAAGTACTAAATCCACGTTATCCCCGCGCCCGGTTACTGGTCTCGCTGAATAACACAGGGGCTAGCAGTCTTTAATAGCACAGACTTAAGATAGGTACAGACTGTGCATGCAATACATTTTTCACGCCGTGGTTCTGAATTACCGACCCTGTAGAAAATGCCCTAGTACGACAGCGGACTCTATCGAAATAGAACGGTCAGCTAGTGAACTACATGACGCTACAACTGGTTACAACACGTCAGATTTTACAGCGTTGTCAGCTTTAAAAGTGCAATGTTGCCGCATTATATTCATACAGTAATCGTCGATGCCCGCATCGAAAGCGTTCGAGCGGTTTCTTTTCTGCTTTGCGGAGCTGTCGAAATTCAGAGTCATATTGCTTCTTAATTTAAAGTATAGACTTTTCATTCGTAAATAATTTTATTAAACGATTATCTGAATATTCATTGACTTGTTAAAGAATCTTTTTAATGTTTTTAATTGTTTATGTAAATATAAAATTTTTAAATGCTTTGACATTTTTAATTCGTAGATTGTTTAACGCATTCACGTAACCTGATTATATATATATATATATATATATATATATATATATATATATATGTACGACGTTCACTTAAGTAATCTACAGAACACAAAAGTACAGTTTTCAAAATTATGTTTTGTACATATATTGGTAACAAATGTTAACATATCAACATAATTAATTTAAATTTGAATACGAAAGATATTATTTCCGATACGAAAGTATTAAGAAAGATGTAAACAATCATGCACTGCATGTGAACGCTATGGTATTTGTATATTAAAAATGACGAGCAGATTAGAATACGCGTCGTCGATAGTGACAAATAAAATTTGTTCATGAACAATTAGTTTACTACATGATGTGAAGGGATATTTTTTGAGAAATTGCAGTTGGTCGGAATTGTAGAGAAAATACTAAAAGTTGCATTTTACAACTTTTTTATGTTAGCCTAGTATTGAAAATTTAAAAAATACGTTACGTAGATGGAATGGAGATAAAATAAACTGAAGAACTTGAGAGCGCGAGAGAGAGCGAGAGAGAGCGAGCGAGAGAGAGAGAGAGCGAGAGCGAGAGAGAGAGAGACAGAGAGAAAGAGAGAGAGAGAGAGCGTCAGCTACTTTGCTTAGGCGGGGTTCTTTTACTAATGATATTTTGTCGCTATGTAATAAATAGATATTCCGTTTTTAGAAGCAACCCAACAAGATTTATGATTTTATTCCATTCAAACCGATGAGGGTTTCGGGATAATAGCGGTGCGCTTGACTCGCCTCTATAGAGGTGACATTCAGGTATACCTGAAACGGGGGTATACCGCGTACTTTCCCAGCTCATTGTGACGCCAATTTTCAAATCGTCACCGTTTCCAAAGGCTTATTTTGAAGGGGAAACTTCAAAGAATATAACCATATTTTTTCAAAATTTAAATCATTCTGGTCCCTCATCGAAAAAAATGTAAAAAAAGAGTTTGTTTAAATTTTTCGACATTGTAAAGTTGATTATCGAGATTGCAAAATTTATTTTATAATAGTCCAATCCTTTCTAAAGAAAACAAAAAAAATGTAGCTCAATCGGACAAACAGTTCCTGAGATAAAAATTTGTAAGCGGGGCCTGTCCTCGCCAAAGCGGGCAAAAATTGCAAATTTCGAAGGGCTGTTATTTCTAATAAAATCGGAACCGGCGAAATGATGACTTAAACCCCCTGTAATTTCACATGGACTACAACATATTTCATTCAGAACAAAATCGACGATGGCGCCTGCAAAAAGTGGTCGACTTTATTGTGTTTAATATATGAGATTACAATATATCTTCAAACTAGTGGGTTATCAATTCATTTCAACAAAAAAATGATTTTATATAGTTTTGTTCATGTCATTAAATATCGTTCCAGTAGCTCTATAACTTTGGATTACATAGCAAGTATTATTAGTAACTCGAATTTTAAGTTACAATTGAAAAAAATGTGTAACAAATATAAAAACTAAATAGTATGCCGTAATTCTACGTAATTACGTAATGTTCAAAAATGTTATAATTTAAATAAAATTTATACATATGAACGTATGCAGAAATAATCAAAGAAACACCATAAACTTGTGGAAGTTTGTTAATAAACTTAACAATGCAAGAAACATACTTGCATAACTATTGAATAACTGCGTAGAAATATCAGACATTATTACATTAAGATTATAAGGCTGATTTGATGCGTAAGATAAATGCAAAATGAAAAACTATTGATATAAAATTATCCTAAATAATTTTATTGTAATTTTGTAGTTCACAGAACCGAGATCACACTCTAAACAATAATATAAATGTACGTAAAGATATTAATGCTCATGAATCTATTACTTTACATTATGTAGTACTTCATAATTACTATAATTATCCTACTACATAATTTTTATCATTCAAATACACGCGCCATATACATTTGTAATCTTCAAATAATACTAAGTACCCGTAGTAGAAATTGGGTATACAGAATATTCGGTACTTGCTAATACGTTACTATCGGTAACATTGGGCGCGACACCGAAGTGGTATTGGGGCCACTTTGGCCCCAGCAAGTACGGCGTGACGGCCCCGTAAGATGAGACGTCTGTACCTATCCTAAGTCTGTGTTAATAGTATCTCGTCGGTGACCAAGGTATGCATAGCGATGTCACCTCTGTTGGTCGGGTTGCCGCATTTTAGGCGGATTTTTACTTGTTAATAACTAGATAACGAAGCCGAAATCGTAATTTTTGTATATTCTTCGTTTTCGACTTATATTGTCATGTAGAACCACCCCTTAAATTTTTTCCCATCTGTAGTAGAGAACACTCCGTATATATATAGTTACTTCACAATTACTTTGCGGAAACATTTTCAATCATTCTCCATTAACAATTTCGAAATAATTGTTTTTCATATACTGTGCAAAAATAGTTCTGTTACGATATTGTGTATTGTGCGAGATTTTAATCTGCCGACAATTAAATTATTAGATATTCATTTATTTGTTTCTAATAAATACGTGTTTTTGTAATGATATTTTTTTTTATTTATCTTAACATATATACATAACGTACTATATAAAAATATTGAAATCGTGCACGGGTTAAGGCAAGCATGGGCAATATGAGACAATGAGAAGATAATATACAATATAAAAGTGTATAACTATAATAAATTTCCGAGGCACGAACATTATATAAAAAAATATATTAATTCTTTATGGATCCATAAGGTTAACTGCAGAGGGTCGAAGATTCAGTTGATACTCTCCAAAGATCATAGCTGCTAACCACTTATATTGTTCGTCCTTTAACGTTCCAGCTATCGTACATCCGAAAAATGGAGTTTCTTTACACCTAAAGTACAATATCAATACATATTATTTAATAAGCGAACGTTTTTTATTGTACCGAGAAAATAAATATTTATTATGTTATGGATGTTTCATTAATTACCTCATTGGTTTGTTATTTTTTGTAATAAAAGTAATAGACCATCTGTAACAGAAATACATGCACATGTAGGTATAGTATACTCTTTATAATTTTCACAAGAATTGACACGGTCTAACACAGTGGTCGGCAAACTGCTACTATGTACTTGAGTGCGGCTCTTTCACGAATGACGTATTTAAAATGAATTTAATTTATTACAATAGTATTTTAATACAATTTTATTCAGTCAGCGTGTTATATCCAAATTCAAATAGTTACATTAGATAGAATGATAAAAGGCTGCTCTTTACTTTACCGGACTCAAAATTTGTGCCTTTCTCTTATAAATTATGATGTATTTGGTATGTAATCCAGCAGGTTTGTACTCGGGGCGGCTGCAGATCGAAGTTTCGATCCTGTAGGATCAATGGTTCAGGAGTTATGCTTGCTTAAAGTTGTGCATTTTTCACTGTTTTTGAGAGGTAAGGCTGGGTGGTAGTTGGTTAATCAGTGCCGGAACTAGGGCGCACAGTGGGAAAAAGTGACTTGCCTCGCTTCAAAAAGAAATAACTTTCGATAGAAATGAGGTAGAGCGATGAATTTTTTTTTAAATTAAAGCTGAAACTTTGCAGAATATGGGAAAAATAGGGAGATTACGTTACGAACGGTTTTTAACCTTGAGAAAGTTCGTTAAACTTTCACAATTTCCAGAAAATGTGGTTTCTGCGTTACCACGGGCAGAAAAAATTTTTAAAATTTTTGCTATATATCATTTCCCGTAGATTTTTTCACGCTGATTTCAAATCTGGTCTCAAAATTTGTCTACGACCTCTGGTTTTTTCAAGAAATCGATTTTTGTGACAAGAAATTAATGAAATCATGTTTTCGTTAAAATGATTTTATAACACACTAACTTGAACATATGTACATCGTATTCTCATATATACAACACCATGTAAATAATAATAATAAAGTACTTGAATGTTTTAAGTTACGAAACACATGAAGCACCTCACATCTCGTCATCACTTGACGTATCGCTGACATTACTACTGGCACTTTCTGCAGGCTCTGTGTAGCTGTAATGTATAATAATATGAATTAGATATGTATTGTTCATAATTATACTCTTATTTATAGAAGAAGGTGAGTACTTAATCTTTTTAACTTACATATTTTCATCGACGAAGTTTCTAACTTCTGGTGCAACTTGATTTCTTCGATAGAATCGTAATCGATCTTTTATTAAGATCAGTGATATTTTAGGATCGGTTAACTGTACTGCTCGATTAAAAACGTCTAACAATCTGTTTTTTCCACTATTTTGTCTGGAATGAAGAATCATATTCTTCCTATAAAGCTTATGCCATGACTCGTTCGCATCCTCTGAATAGTACGCTATTGGCAATAGAAACTGCGGTGCTATTTCGCAACCATGTTTTAATAATTTATGTAACGTTGGGCTCATTCGAGCCCATGGAAATAGTGTATAGTGGAGACAATACGTCTGCCAACAGAACTGTTCAAGCTCTCTTATTTTTAAAGGCTTCTTACACTTAAACACTAATAATATTGTCGCAATATTTTTTACAAATTGAATATCAATTTCCAGAGCTTCTGCAAATATTGCTGGTTTTTCGAAGCATCTTCTAGCGACATTGCCAGTGTTTGTTGTGCCATGCCCTTGTAACACTTGGTCTACTCGAACACCAAGCTTGGCATATACAATTATTCTTAAGAAAAAGAATATTGATGCAGAAAATAGAAATGATATGAAACTAAACTTGTTTATCGATTTCAGAGCAATTTGAAGAAAGAAAAATTATTGTAAAGAATAATATATATCGAAGAAATCAAGTTGCACCAGAAGTTAGAAACTTCGTCGATGAAAATATGTAAGTTAAAAAGATTAAGTACTCACCTTCTTCTATAAATAAGAGTATAATTATGAACAATACATATCTAATTCATATTATTATACATTACAGCTACACAGAGCCTGCAGAAAGTGCCAGTAGTAATGTCAGCGATACGTCAAGTGATGACGAGATGTGAGGTGCTTCATGTGTTTCGTAACTTAAAACATTCAAGTACTTTATTATTATTATTTACATGGTGTTGTATATATGAGAATACGATGTACATATGTTCAAGTTAGTGTGTTATAAAATCATTTTAACGAAAACATGATTTCATTAATTTCTTGTCACAAAAATCGATTTCTTGAAAAAACCAGAGGTCGTAGACAAATTTTGAGACCAGATTTGAAATCAGCGTGAAAAAATCTACGGGAAATGATATATAGCAAAAATTTTAAAAATTTTTTCTGCCCGTGGTAACGCAGAAACCACATTTTCTGGAAATTGTGAAAGTTTAACGAACTTTCTCAAGGTTAAAAACCGTTCGTAACGTAATCTCCCTATTTTTCCCATATTCTGCAAAGTTTCAGCTTTAATTTAAAAAAAAATTCATCGCTCTACCTCATTTCTATCGAAAGTTATTTCTTTTTGAAGCGAGGCAAGTCACTTTTTCCCACTGTGGGGCGTGGCGAAGGTGGCTCCTGCCACGGGCGCAACGCACGCAGGTCTCATGGGGGCGCTACGCTAAATTTTTTTTTACATGCAGCGCAAAGACACGAATTTTTATCAGCAAGACGGGGCGCCGAAAGCATTGTAACGGACCGATTTCGCGATGCCTTTTAACCCGCGAGTAACCAGGGTTCGCAAGGAGATTTAGGGATTAACGGCGAAATCGGTTAGTGAAAATAAACAATATTCATTCAAGAAGGTATCTTAGATTGCACGGAGTGCCTGGAACGCGGTACGATGAAATAATCAACCTATTTGCGGAAGCGAAGTCTAGAAAAGTTTTGATATGAATAATCGATTACCAAAAATTTTGTAAAGGCTTATACATTTATACGTATGTTTCATTCATTTGTAATAATTATGCGATATGGAAAAATATTTGAGTTCAATATATTTTCCCATTATACTACAGTAAAAGCCTTCGTTGTCCAAAGGCCGGGGGTTTGAGCGGACAACGACCGTGCCCGGACACTATTTTTGATTTATGACTGCGTCTTTAGTGAAACGGCTAGTTAAATGACAAAAAAAGCATTCGCAGTCAAAAGCAGTCAACTGTCTGGCTTTAAAAAAACTCCTTATTTCCTTGCCTTATTCCTTTCCTATTGTTCTCCGTTCTGCGCGGGTCTAGACAGTCCTGGGACACATCTGGCGACCAGATCCACGCAGGCCTAATCCTCTCGTTGACAGGCAGTGGAGTGGGTAGGCACTGGACAACGATCGTGCCCACGATTCAGGACAACGAAGGAGCGATTACTGTACATAGATGGTAGGGGCGCATGCCAGATTGTTGCCATAAGCGCCGAAGCGGCTAGTTCCGGCTCTGTGGTTAATGATTGGCAAGTGATTGGTTAGTGAGCGGCAAGGTAACCTTACCTGTCAAAAACAATGCAGATTGCTCAACTTTAAGCAAGCATAACTTCTGAAGCATTGATCCTACATTGATTACATACCAAATACATCATAATTTATAGGAGAACGGCACTTTTGAGTCCGGTAAAGTAAAGTTTACCCTAATAGAATACTAGAGATGTGCGAGAACCCGAAAATATCGGGCCGGGACAATTTCGAGATTCGAGAATATTAGAGACTCCCGAGCATAGTCGGGATTCTCGAGAATATTCGTGATTCTCGAGCATATTAGAATAAGTTTTCAAATACTATTATTCTCGGCAATCCCGAAATTTTCAAGTATCCGACTCGTCTCGACCCGATACCTAGCCGACCAGGTCAGACATTTTCGGGTTCTTGCACGCCTCTACAAAATACTAAATTAAATGATAATATTGAACTGCACGTAAATATGATACGTAGCATATTTATTGTCTTGTCTCATGCCAGTGACCACCGCGTCGAGAAAAGAAAAATTGTGTAAACGGAAAGCTTGGTGACCGTCACTGGTGTAAACTTACCCAGTTTGTGGATTTCGTTTAGGCTCATGACCTAAGTACCAAATGATATCTTCTATCCTCCATTCGTACAACTTAGTAGAGCACACCTTGTCTTTAT
Organism: Lasioglossum calceatum; assembly: GCA_963966675.1. Lineage (NCBI taxonomy): Eukaryota > Metazoa > Arthropoda > Insecta > Hymenoptera > Halictidae > Lasioglossum > Lasioglossum calceatum. Next base: position 5,776,788 of record OZ016542.1, read on the forward strand.
AACAACAAAGTTTTCCTTGGGTAAATTCGAAGAGGTAGGTTTTGAAGTGTTTCATCTTACTGCTAGCGAATTTAAGTTCACCAGACGGTGTTAGTGGTGGTCTTATCTGTAACAAATAAAAAGGAGTCAAATACATTTATCAATCTAAATATTCTTTTAAGTATGACAATGAATTAAACGAAGACGGAAGTGCAAAACTGAAATTAAATTAGGTTGTTGCATATGAAATGTCCAATTTTAGAATGCAAATGTTGCAATGCGTTTTGATTACAAAATACTAGTACAGTCGTCGACAGATTCCTTGTACGTCACTTTGAAGTACATACAAAAGCTTACGATCCTATCTTCAATTTTAATTTACACATATAAATTTCCTTTCAAATAAATTCGATTTCAACATTTCATGTCGCGTGCTCTGTGGTGACTAATCAACAGACTCCGGATTTTATGCATTTATGGGAAAAATGAGGGGGTGGAATTTAAAACAGTAAAAAGGTTACAATGTGGTTCCAGTCAATTAACAACGCACTATTTGCTGATAGTAAAAGGAACTACAAAATAGAGATGACAATCTTGTAAATGAAGCATGTGAGTGACCAAAAAATGCAATGTCTACCATAATAGTATAACACAATCAAGAAACGTGTGATTCTTTGATTAATAAGAAATAATTGCGGTTGTTTAACGTTACTGTTAAAAATCGGACATTTCATATGCAACGACCTAATACATATCCTATACTATATGTATCAACCTAATATCTAATAGTCATGACACAATGCTAAAAATAATAAACATAAATACGAAGGAATTATCTAACAATTTCTACACTTCATTGTTGAAAGCTGTGAACGAATATGAGTGTCAGTGTATGCTTTAATGGATATTGATACTTTTTATGTTACACCGTGTAAAGCAAGCCTAATTAAGTCACATCCTGTCTTTGTTGCCAGTAAATATGCATTTACTTTTCCCCTTCTGACTCGTGTGCTCTAATCCACGACGAACCGGTCGCTATGAAAAAGTTGCAGACTTAAACGACCCTGAACCTCACTAATTGTATGCGTTATTGTGCATCCAGGCCGTGCGAAACAAATTGTAACATACTTTCACGAATCTATGAGTAGATTCAAATGTAAAAATTCAAAAGAAATTCAAATGTGAAAATGCAAATTCCTTTACAAGTCGAATACTATAAATGCATAGTAACTAATCCATCTCCGATTTTTAAATTTTTATGGAATGTTGTCGGTATAAGGTATACACATTTTTATTGTCAGAGACTTATGTTTAAGGGATGAAATATGTTTCTTAAAGTTAGCACCTCGAAAATTAAAAGTTGAACAGCAGCTACTTTTATTTTAAATTTTAGCTTTTGATGATAGCAATTGAAGGTGATATGTAATCGACTCAAGGGTATAGCAAAAGATATCATTTGTAGAAGTATGGTGTTCAACCCCTTCGTCATGAAGATTTTAAACAAAGTCTAACAAATATAAATGTTACTCGTTTCTTCTTAAATCAAATAAAATTTGATTCATAAGCATTAAAATAAAGGGGTAGCCATACAAAAAAAATAAATAATCTTTTCACTTCTACGACATTTTTGGGGATGAAGACGTTCCAATTACTGTAACTGTAAAGAAAATGATTGTGCTTTTTACACGTGGTGATTCTGCATGTCACCACTAAAAATTGCTGTACCATTATTCACAATATTGTTTACACGATTAAATGTGTTGGTATCTAATCAATTACTACACATTTAAGTATTGTATAAGGTATTATATCATAAAATGACAAAAATCATGTACAATGGAATTATTCTAGATCGGAAGAAATGTTTAATTTACGAGTTAAAAATGTTAAAATAGCTCCGAGTGTAAAGGGTTAAAGAGGTGCAATTTCTATGGCTGTTGCTATTATGTACGCGTTCTATGTTCTATCACGTTTACCAAGGGCAGTATATCCTTGTAGAGATAATCTCGTTTAAGAATGAGAATGTTGTCCTTCCTGTCCTCGGGATCCCAGTATCCCCACCTTGCCACCGTTTCAAGGACACGTTCAGTATGATGCAGTGGCCGTTCTAGCGCGCCGGATAACGTATACTCCTCCAAACAAAGTTCATGGGCCGGTGAATTTGTTTTTTCTGCCAGCTCCACGCATATATCAAATGCAGTCTTTTGTGGTCCGATCTGGAAGTATTTACGGTCTAATTACATTCGTGGAATTTGTCCTTGTCATTATCTATAGTATGCTATTTTATTACCACGTTTTTATTAGCTCGCTTTTTTGTTTGTCTGTTTGTGTGTCTGTTTGTTCGGTACAAATTTTGCAATTGATTTTAAACTAACTTCCCGATGAGCTAGAGACTTTAATTTTAAACATAGCTCAGAGCTGGATGACAATGCAATATTCCAAAAAAATTTTTTTTAAAAACTGCGTTTACGAGATAGTAATTAGGAAATCGTAGTAACTAGACCGGGATTCGAACCCGAGCCTCAGTAAATACGCTCGGTACAGGTAGTACGTCATCGATTCAGCGATAGCCAATCCGCGCGACAGAGCGTTCCCCATTCCACTACGCGTTCCCACTCCGACTCATCCCCACTCCACGGACCCACTTCGCACCGCATGAGCTCAGTGCATTTTCGTATGTGAAGGTAAACAATATACAATTTCAACCGCGTCCGCTGTTCGTTCACGCAACCGCTCGCGTTTGTCTTCGATAACACTGTCCAACAGCCAAAAAGTATTTCGATTCCCACTATGCGATTCTTGTAGAGTTTTTCGCGCTGATTCCGAATCTGGCCTTAATTTTTCTCCTATACGTACAGTTTTTGAGAAAATGGAGTTTTAAAAAAAGACATATTTTTCAACTTTGAACAAATATTGCGATGTTATTATAAAAGATATTGAATTGTTCTTTACAGCAAAAGATTCCTTAGACTTTCCCGAATACAGTGATATATAATATTAATGCATTATGATTGTTTAAACATGTTTAAACAACGTTTAAAGACGGAGAGACACCACTTTTACACCAATTTTTGAGGATATTTTTCAATTTATCTCAAAAAATAAGGGTCCAGCGGAAAATCGAACTATACCACGCGATAGAGCAGACTTTTATCTTGAGAAACCCCCCCTTGAAGTTTTTGCGAAATCGACGTTTTTACCGAACCAGAAAGCAAAATATCTTCGCCCGACATGCGTTGACGCCAGTGGCGCTCACCACTAGAACGGTCGTTCGCCGCTCCGTATCCCGTCGCGCGCTGTATCCCGTCCCGAGCGCCACTGGCGTCAACGCATGTCGGGCGAAGATATTTTGCTTTCTGGTTCGGTAAAAACGTCGATTTCGCAAAAACTTCAAGGGGGGGTTTCTCAAGATAAAAGTCTGCTCTATCGCGTGGTATAGTTCGATTTTCCGCTGGACCCTTATTTTTTGAGATAAATTGAAAAATATCCTCAAAAATTGGTGTAAAAGTGGTGTCTCTCCGTCTTTAAACGTTGTTTAAACATGTTTAAACAATCATAATGCATTAATATTATATATCACTGTATTCGGGAAAGTCTAAGGAATCTTTTGCTGTAAAGAACAATTCAATATCTTTTATAATAACATCGCAATATTTGTTCAAAGTTGAAAAATATGTCTTTTTTCAAAACTCCATTTTCTCAAAAACTGTACGTATAGGAGAAAAATTAAGGCCAGATTCGGAATCAGCGCGAAAAACTCTACAAGAATCGCATAGTGGGAATCGAAATACAAAAAAAAAGTTGAAATTTGTTGGACAGTGTAATCACGCGTGTGAATTACATTGACTTTATTGGTGGTTTGAGACTGGTAATTCACAGTCAGCGGAGTGAGTCTAATCCAACAGTAAATATTATGTGATGAGCTCATACAATAAAACCTAAAAATCCGATACCTAGTATACTTTTTTACCTCTTTCATTCAAAATAATATGTGAAATTAAACTAAATCCTGGTAAAATTAGAATATAAACTTCAGGGTGCCCAAAAAATCAGAATAAGTGTTGATATAAAATAGGGTCTCCTCCTCCTGAAGGGTCAAAAAATGAAGTGTTTAAATTTTGATCTGTTAAGAGTACATATTGAGTATAGTAATGGCTCCTGCTAAAACTGATAGTGATAGTAATAATAGAATAGCAGTAATTATTACTGATCAAGGGAAGAGTGCGAAGCACATAACCGAAAAACCTAAGATGCAAATATTAACTCATCAATTGAAATTACAAATCATCGAAAAATAAATGTTTAACTTGTTATTTTTTCGATTTTTTATCACTGTGTCAATTTAGCACCGAGGGACCGATTCAGTTCGTGAAATGAGGAACGGATGAGGGATTTTATTAGACAATTGATTAAGAAAAGGGATTCTTACCGTGACGTTGACGCATTCTCTGTCTTTTGAGAAAATGTATATCCATATTTTGAGATCGCCCGACGGTGCTCCACGCGGTCCATTGTTCGAAACGTGATGTTTCTCGAGCACCTCTAAAATTTTCGCCTCTTTCGCGAGCTCGGCTGCAGTTAATTGATAAAGCTTCGGATAGAGTTTGATGAGATCACCGATCACCCTGGTCTCCGAACGATTCCATTCCTCGGCGCTGTTTTCTCCGGCGTGCATCAACGTCGGACCCCAGATCGCTGAAAGATTCTCGACGGTCATCAGGTTCCTGGAACTCTGTTGACTCAGGCAGTGAAGGTGAGCAAGAATCCTTCGCAACGTCGCTGCCGGTACAGGACTCAACGTAGATAACAGTGTCCTGTACACCGTAATCTGCTCGTTCTCGTTAATGTTTTCTGCAAACGAAAATCAGAACCTTTTTCTTCTTATTGTTCGATCGTGGATTCTCGATGGAGAACAAATGCTTAACGCTTTGAAATATCAGAAAATCAATCTCTGAAACATTTTTTTTCCTTAATAATGGTAGGTGACTCATCCTACATTCACTCCCGCTCAAAAGTATGTGGACACTTTGCTGCAAGTATACAATTATATTTTAATTTGAAATTTTCCCTCAATTAAAAATTTCATGTAAATCACAATAAATTTACCAATTTATATTTTAATTAAAAATTTTCCCTCAATTTTAAATTTTATGCAAATCACAATAAATTTACTAATTTGTATTTTAATTTAAAATTTTCCCTCAATTTTACATTTTTAAATCACAATAAATTTACTAATTTATAATTTATAATTTATTCTAAAAGTACCAAATCGTACAATTCAATTATAGAAATCTCTCGAATAAAAAAAAGTTTCTTCGGTAGGGCTAATACTGTTTCAACCTACGATGTTCCATTAGCGCGGTTTGCTGTCTTCTCAAGACAATAATAATAATTATTGGTGAGATATCTAATGAATTATTATTAATTGTGTAAAATAGACCGCATAAAAGATTAAACGTGTTGTCCACATACTTTTGAGCAGGAGTGTACATACCGGGTGTTTCATAATTCATGGTACAAATTAGGTTAGGTCGATTCTATGACTGGAAATAAGACGAAAATCAAGAATAACGAAATTGCGTGGGAGGCTTTGTTTTCAAGAAAATTAAATTTAAATATCAATTGAGTACACAACAACACACACGCGCGCGCGCGTCCAATTTGCATTATTATACAATTAAAAATGACAAGCCTTCGATTTGCAATTTTTGCCCATTTTCGCGAAAACGGACCTCACTTACGAATTTTTATCTCAGAAACTGCTTGTCCGATTGAGCTATATATTTTTTATTTTATTATTTTATTATTAGAAAGGATGTCAAACGTAAACAAATTCTTTTTTGCAGTCAATATATTTTTTATTTTATTATTTTATTATTAGAAAGGATGTCAAATGTAAACAAATTCTTTTTTGCAGTCAATGTGCTACTATCATAAATAGATTGCAGATCTCGATGCAAAATAATGTTTGTGGACCAATTACAAGGTACAGTAAAAGCTCCTTCGTTGTCCAAAGGCCAGGGGGCTGAGCGGACAATAGTGAAAGTCCCATAAAGAAATAATGAAAATTAAGAAGTTTGAAAATTCGGTTTACTCGAGTCAATGTTGTGGTGTTCACACCGATATACCCGAGCCGACATCAATCGACGCCGCCTACGGAGCGACTCGGCGTTGACAGGCAGTGGAATGGGTAGGCACTGGACAACGATCGTGCCCTTGATTTTGGACAACGAAGGAGCGATTACTGTACTAGAGCTAAATGAAGGTTCATTTCTGTCATTAATGATTTGAATATATTGATACAAACATAAGGACTTTGAATCCTTCCACTGTTTTCGATGCACATATTCATTAACGTTACAAATGCATAAAATCCGCAATCTATCAGATGATTGCATAAGTTCGTGCTCGATTTGAAAATAAAATTCAATGGTTAAATTTTAAAGAGCACAGCTTTATTAATCAATTATATAGTCACCATTCTTTTTAAAAAAGAATGGTCTGGGTTAGGTTTTCTTTAGAAAAGAATGGTGACTATGATTAATATTAATATTCTGATTAATTAATTAATAGACTGATTAATATTTTGACTAATATTCTGTATTCTTTAAAATTTAACCATGAATTTTATTTTCAAATCGGGTACGAACTTGTATGCAATCATCTGATAATTGTAAGACAATGCAAGGCAGTCATTTTTAGTGCTCGGCAGTTTTAGTGTTAACGAATTCGATCGTTCGGCGAAACTGGGGCACGTTTTCCGTTAAACGAAAGTCGTTAAGCTCTTAAGTAATGAACACCGGAGATTCAACAATATATGCTTCCTAATGGGACGCGCCGCGACGCGAGAAAGTACGCGTGGGTGTCGACAGCTTGACATTCTTCTTATAATTACGTATGCAAATACCGGTCGAAGGCAAGGAGCGATTTATTTGCATGCACTGCTCTTCGCGGAAATGTTCTATCGGCTTTAGTCAGCGTGACAAACTTTCCGGTTCGTGTTAACACGTTGTTCATTGCTGATTCAACAACCATAAATGTTCCATGAAAAATCGTTGAAATCTCTCGAGTGAAATAAAGATTAAGAACTTAAGACTTATTGGTACGCCTATTTTTAATAGTACAACTACCGGGCCCGTTAACTCCTTGCACTACGATTTATTTTACGGTTGCAGCAGTGATGCCATATGGGTACCGATCAGTACCCAAATTCTCGGAAATACTCTCCTCCTTTTCCCCTTCCACTATTCACCATCCCCATTCCATCGACACTTTGCGTATGCCCCGCGGCGCTCTGGTCATCAGAGAGGGGGTACATCATATATCTTTGATTTCCCCCCATCTGATAACACTGGGTTGCAGTGATTACAACTTCTTTGTTAATTCATAATTTTCTAGAAGAAATTCGGTTTAAAGGAAATTAATAACTAGACTATACGGATCTTTGATGAAATACTACAATAGAAGATTCGACAGAATTCAGTACGATTTTTATTTACTCCTATTCTAAGAAGGCTGCTACCACTGAAAAACAGATTTTCTTCGATTCCAGTTTCTTATAATTCGTCAACAAAAATTGCAAATTGGATACATATCCGCAGTCTATTACCCCTCGGACAACGGACGATTTTTATATAATAGCTATATAAAATTGGCAATGCTTGGGACCGTTCACACAGCTCTAATTAATAATTTTTAAGAGGACGTGGGACCGACAGCAAAATATTTTTGTGACTTCAGCGACAGTTGCGGTAGAATGAAGAAGCTCCTGGACAAGGATAGAGAGCTCCTTGTCTCTCCTGCAGGGCTGCGACGGAGAGGGAGATATGTCGCTCGCAGGAGAGACAAAGACAGAGAGTACCGAGCAGTTTGAATTTTCGATGAACGGTTTCCAATTTCCTGAAGCGAAGAAGCAATATTTTTGGATGCTCTTTGCGTTGAAATGTTCTCCGTGTTATTTCGGAGCCCCTTTCAAAGCCCTTTTTGCAATTTGTCTCTTGAAACTTTATAAACAATAATAGCCTACGTTTTTATAGAAGAAAATTTTTTCAGTACACTTTTTCCAAAAAAGGGCTTTGAGATGGGCTCCGAAATAACACGGAGAACATTTCAACGCAAAGAGCATCCAAAAATATTGCTTCTTCGCTTCAAGAAATGGGAGAGAGTTCATCGAAAAATCAAGATTTCGTATTCTCTGTCTTTGTCTCTCCTGCGAGTACATATCTCTCTATCCTTGTCCTACTTCATCCGCAGTTCACCTCTACGCCGATGATTGATAGAGGCAGCACTTTCCAGCATCTGTAGTAGTAGATGGCGCTAGTTTGGGTCCCACGTCCCCTTAAAAATTTACTTTTGGTGATATCTCGTGCAGACACATTAGTCTTTCCGATATCCTCAATGAAACAGCTATTCAGTTAGTTTAATTGGTTTACGAATTATAAACGATCAAAAGTGGTAAAAATTGCATATTTTCATGATTTTCGGCCTTTTTATCACTTTGGTCGTTTATAATTCGTAAACCAATTAACCAATTTCACAATGTAATTTCCAGAACGTATACATATTATACATATTCAGGGTGAGTCACCTATCGTTGCTACCTCAAATATCTTAGTTGTTTTTAAAGATACGTCAAATGTCTGAAGGACAAAGTTGAATGGTAAAATGGGGCTCATACGATACCAAACAAATTTTTGTTTTTATGTAATTTTCTTTAGGGATCAAGGTCACCTTCATTTTTTAAAATGGAATTAGGTATTTTTGAATACATCAATCGATGCAGCTGGACATTCGTTATTCGAATATTCGTTCGAAAGTTTTCAAATGAACATCCTGTATGTGTAAATGTTAAGAACAATTGAGAATTGTTCGACATTTAGTATCTCTAATAAAATGCGATAATCTATTAATCTACTGATAAGATGGTCGTCTTAAACTTTTGTCCGGTACTGTACATATACAGAGTTCTACTGTGCTTGGAGTCTTCTACTTATTCATCGGAAAATAATGAAGTCCGTTGAACCGGTCCGCAGACAATCAAGGACAGTAAGTTCTCCTTACCTGTATTGAGACAAAGCCGGTCATGAATGTTGGCAGGAAACAATGGATCCGGTAAATCACGGAGAAACCTTCTGAGAACCGTGGCTACGTCGTGCTCCGTATACGACCCTCTCGTGATTTGCGTCTGCCACGCGTCGTGACGGAAAGCCGTCAACAGTCGAACAACGGCGCTGGTGGACCCGCTACGACGATAAATTCCCTCAGTCATGATACCTTCAAATTAACATTGACACTATCACAGACAACGTTATCATTAAATAGCAACAACTATCACACAGAACGTCTATGCAACCGGAGCGCAGACCCACTTGCACAAATTGACAGGTTTACATTGAAACAATCAATGCTAAGTGCGTTAACACCAAGTTGTTGAGTGTCTACTTGTAATTTGTGAACTGCAGTACTTTATAACCAGACTGCGGATGTCGATGCATTTATGGCATCTGAAAATTTTCCAACACTGCTGGAATGTAAAATTCGATAGAATTGGACACGATATTTATTTCTATCTAGCTAGGTGCACGGTAGTGCACCAGCCGAGTTCTCGCACTACCTCCTTTTTACACGAAACAACTTGGCCGTTTTTTAGAGGCTTATAACTCGGCACAAAATATTAATCTTCCAACATTCGTAGGTTTCGAGATACAGGACCTCAAAAATCGCTTTTGTCACTCACCGACTGACAGATCATCAAAAACTTTCGGGCACTTCCCATTGACCTACAAGCTTGAAATTTGGTACCTAGGTCCACCATAACAAACACTCAAAGGAATAATTACACTGTCCACAGCCAAAAAAGGTTTTGATTCTTGAAAATTCCTGAAAATTCTGGTAGAGTTTTTTGTGCTGATTCCGAATCTGTTTTTAATTTTTCTCCTGGACGCACAGTTTTTGAGAAATTTGAGTTTGAAAAAATGACATATTTTTCCACTTTGAACAAATATTGTGATAAGAGATATTGAATTGATCTTCACAGCAAAAGATATTCCTTAGACTTTCCCGAATACAGTGATATCCAATATTAATACATTATGATTGTTTAAACATGTTTAAACGATCACTAAAAACGGAGAGACACCACTTTTGCACCAATTTTTGAGGATATTTTTGAATTTATCTCAAAAAATAAGGGTCCAACGGAAAATCGAACTATACCACGGGATAGAGCAGACTTTTATCTTCAAGTCTAAGGAATCTTTTGCTGTAATGATCAATTCAATATCTTTTATAATAACATCACAATATTTGTTCAAAGTTGAAAAATATGTCATTTTTTCAAACTCAAATTTCTCAAAAACTGTGCGTCTAGGAAAAAAATTAAAAACAGATTCTGAATCAGCGCAAAAAACTCTACAAGAATTTCATAGTGAGATTCGAAACCCCCCAAAAAAGTTGAAATTTGTTGGACCGTGTTATCAAAGTTTAAAACTTTACACCTTAAAGGGGTTGTATTGAACAAAAAACATTACGAAATAGGCACGTAGGATAGAGCGTAGCAGCATAACATACATAAGTATTTTAAGTGAAACTATATATTAATGGGATTAACGTTTTATTTACCATGGGCATATATGAAATTGATGCACTTGTCAAGTATGACAGGAACGTCTTCTTGCGTCAGTTGCTGTTGTTCTAGGGCAGCACCACACGTGATAGCTGCTTGATAGAGTGCATGTCTCCATGCAGATCCTTCGTGAGTACCTGGTGCAGCTATGTGCAGCGCACCATTGCCACCTGCATCTACGACCACTACGGGAACGGATCCCGCGTTTGGATTCGGACCTTCTTGTTCCCGTAAAACTGGAACATATCCAGGGTTCATTACTGTTACAATCAAAATAAAAAAGCTTCACAGTATTGTATCATTATATTGGGTTGGCAAGAAAGTAATTTTTCGGTATTGCAAGGTGAAATAAAACCGAATTTCTTTATTCAAACGATGAACTTTAATCAATAAAATATTCTCTTATTTATTCTTTTTTGCAAAAGATCATCGAACAAAAGGGAAAATATCTTATTCATTAAAGTTCATTGCTTGAATAAAAAAATTGGACTTTATTTCACCTTAAAATACCAAAAAAAATTACTTTCTTGCCAACCTAATAATTATAATTATATGTATATATACCGGGTGATTCACGAGAAACAGAATACCTAAATAGCTCTGTTAGGCTTGAAGGTAGACGAAAATGTTACAAAGATTAAACTTTACCTTGCGTAACCAGAATTGTTTGCCTTTTTCCCAGACAATCCTGTAGATTTTGGCGAGAAAATGCCAAAAATCCAAGTTTCAATCCTAGGAGATCAGTGGCTCAAAAGATATGTGTTTAAACTTGAGCGATTTTCAGTGTTTTCGACAGGTAAGGATGCACACTATTGCACACATGCATAAGAGTACACATATATGGTATTCAAAAGACCTTGAAAACGACAGCAATCGGAATATTTTTTTATATCATCATATTTGCCTCCTTCAACAGTACATACAACTTTTCTCTCTAACATTTTCTTCTATCTTCAAGCTTAACGGAGCTGTCTCGGTGTTCTGTTTCTCGTGAACACTCGGTATATTATTTTATACAACTGAAGATAAAATATTAACACGTTATACTGGATGTTCGCGGGCGATGCAAACAATGATCGTAATGATCAAAATTGTACGTAGAAATTATTAATACTAACAAAGAAAACAATTGTAGCATATAACTATGAAAGACACATTAAATTTTTACTGAAACTACGGAAATTTCGCTGATTGTACCTATGTGGATTGCAGCTCTTCATTTTCTATTGTCATAGGCTGTTCGATAAAAATTAGGTTGAGGGAAAAATTTATTTCATCGGCTAAAGACTTCTTTGTATTATACTAGTTGGAAAAATAACGCCGAAATTGTTTTTATTCATGGCTTATCAAGTAATAGAAAAATAAGGCAGATAGTATAAATACGTCGTTAATATAATAGAGAGATAATTGTTGTATATTAATGTAAACTTTATCTCGCATAATATTTCAGAAATTTATAGCTGTCAGAAATACATAAATATAATATATAAAATACATAAGTTGTTAACTCATATTTTCAGGTGGCAGCGATTATTTAAATCATGAACAGCTTTTGTTCTACATATAGAAGGTGAAGAAATGCAAATTTATAAATGCATATTTTTTAAAAATCGTTTTATGATTATTTGAGTTGTTCCAGTTTGAAACTCACCAATGCACCGTGCTTTTCGAAGATCGAGCTCGCCAAAGGTGACAGCCATGAAGGGATCGAGAGATTTTGTATAAATCAGAGTTCTTTGATGCAAAAGAACCCAGGCCGTGAACCATACACCTGTCACGCCTTCCTAGAACACAGATCACCTAATGTATTAGTTAAAATTGATCAGTTTACTGTGTATATCCTATCATAGTTAATTTTATGCTGTTTGATGACAATGTGTAGATGAGACACGAAATAGTAAAAACATCGGAAGAATTAATCACAATATTATTATCAATTTCAAACAAACATTAAGAAATTAAATAACTTTCTATGTAACTCCTACTCCTTGCAATCGATGCAAACAGCTTTCATTTTCCATGAAAATATACAATCTACTCACTAAACTGCGGATCCTTATGCCATATAAAAATTGTCGGTATCATTCAAATTGGAGCAACATAAAAATTGATATTTCTCTCTTACGAATGTTATAAACAACGTAAAGATAACTTTCAATTTTTCTGGTGTGTTTACTCTTTTGCATTTAACGTGCTCGTTTTTATCATAAATGCATGAAATCCACGCTCTACCGATGACTCATAGTCGGCAAGGAACATGAGCAAGGTTCAATAACTTCAACATTGACTTTCAAATAAGCGAGTAAATGAATTTCTTCCGAATGCCCGACTGTTTTTACTGTTTGTGTCTCGTTTTTACCTTTAAGTAAACCCATCCCACCCTCGTCAGATCGGACGTGTATTTCGTGGGAAAGACTAGAGTAAATGCCTCCAAAATTCGCTGAGCCCAAATTCTTCTCTCGGCGATACCTTTCGCGTAAAACACGTAGACGCTCGGCCTTCCTTCCACGCTAATCGCTATGCAGTGCACAGTCTCGCCATCGATCTCTCTAAAGATTTAAAGTCATTTTCCATTATCCTTTCCTTTTCCATATTCGGTGAAACTGTAGAACAGCTAGGCTATCTACCCTCCGATCTTGATGATTTTTGGATACATACACTGCTGTGCAAAAGAGAGAAGCACCCGGCCATATTTAATAGAAAAGCGTAAAAAATCAAATGAGAACACAGTAAGTTTTGAAAAAGGATTCCACTGTTTAATTGAATAGTTCTGAGAATATACGTATATGCGTTATTGCGGATTATCTAATACTTTAAATGCAATAAATCAATCATTGTACAATACAATTTCTACATAAAGATATTGTTTGTTATTATATCTTATAATTATACTGGGTGCTTCTTTCTTTTGCACAGTAGTGTATGTTGTAGAAACCGATATTTTGAACTTTTTCTTTTGGATATTTGCGGCTCTCAGTGAGTGGAAACGCGAAAAACGCGGACGACACCTATTTTTCCGAATAAAAGTAAAATGTAAAATTTTATTATTAGAATGCGGATCTGTATGCATTTATGGCTTATAAAAACTTTCAAAAAATGCTGGACTATCAAATTCCACAGAGTTTTGGATCTACAAATGATATTCCCAATGAAAATAGGATTTTATTTGGTCCCACTTTCCTAAAATTTTTCTACAGAACTTGAGAATTGCATAAACATCCGCAGTCTAGTTATCATTAAAACTTATTGGTAGATAAATAAAGCATCATTTTCTATATTTTATTTTCCAAAGAATTCCATTTCTGTATCCCACAATTAAATACTGAAGTTCAAGAAAAAATCGTAAAATCTTCTACCGAGTTTCTTAGAAAATCGTTTCATTTACTAAGCAATAACATCATACACAAGTGACTGAAGCGTATTTTGAGGAACGTTGTATATATACCGATTGGTGACATTTCAGTATCTAGCGAGAGTAGATATATACAACTTTCCTCAAAATACGCTTCAGACACTTGTGTCTAAGGCAGGACCCGCTGGATAGCCTTACTGATGAGTCCTCTAGCGCATGGATGGCCAACCTGCGGCGCATGCGCCAAACGTGGCGCATTGGATGATTACAAGTGGCGCACTAGATTCTTGCGCCTATACTTATTCTTTTGAAGTAGGCGCCATAACTGAATCCATCTTCATATTTTCAACGCCTGAGAGCTCTCAGTTGAATTTACACAGCCTTCTTACTCATCAATTCGTCGCAATTTTTTGACAGTTTACAATTATAGGATCGCCCTCTCGTCCAAAAGATCATTTCTCACTATTGTAGATTAGTGTTCCAATGAACGTGTGTCTTTTCAACTGGCGCAAGTTAATTAATTTAGTGGCGCGATTGAGTTATCCCTTTTCCTCCCCTAACCGAAGCAGGTCCTACCCCCATTCCTATTTTCCAACCGCAACAACGGACGTAAGAAGGTAGAAAAAGTGAGAGTTGTATGGCGCACCTGAACTCGTATGTGAAAAAATTTTACGCATGGTAGGCAAAAGATTGGCCACCCCTGCTCTAGCGGGTCTAGGACGAAACACCTGTCTTTTTCTAATATAGAACACTTCTATTTAGCAAACGTGGTCTCAGGACGCAACTGATTCAATCCGAATCGCACGTTTGAGTTTACTACAAAATTGTTATTTAGTGTAGAATTTGATCGAACCCGTGCGCCGATAATATCATTTCCAATATTAAATTTTCTATAAAATTCGTTTTCATATTATTGTTTTTATGTGAGTTATAACACTTTAAAAACATAGGTTTAAATCCTGCATTTCTTTCCTTACAACCTAATACATACATAGAACTAAAAAGGTTTGAGTTGCTCCTATCTGCAGTTCTGTATGCTACAGAAGAAAAACGATGACGCGAGAGTATATGGTATGCATGTCTTATGTTACACGTCGCTTCAGTGACCAATGTGTTGTGTCGTTATAAAAAGATGTAAACAGAGGTTCAGAAATTAATAATTTGGACAACATCTTATTATTCGGCAGCATGTAGTTATGAAAATAGCTTCCGAATAATGCAAATTACGCCTCCTAAACGAAAAAAATAGGACTTTTGAGGGCGATAGCGCCCTAGATCGATCTTTTATCTAGCGTTTTCGACTACTGAAAAACCCCATTTTTGTATTATCGAGAAATGAGAACGCGAATTCCACACCCTTGCAATCCTGGAAAAAGGAGTCTACTCCCTTAAGGGATTATTCCTGCTTCCCACAATCAATGCAAAACATTTTTATTTTACATAAAGATCCGCTGTCTAGTGATAGCATTTCTTGATCGAAACGTCTTATAAGAGTTCCATTCTAAAATCGGACATTTCATATGCAACAACCTAATACCTAATAGCACACAGGATCGCGGCAACCTTTGCGACAGTTACGGAAATAATACTGTACGGTCACAATTCACTGTAACGATACCGATCATTTTTCGCGAGTATCTCGGAAACTATGCGAGACCGGCACTGGTATGTGAAGTGTAAAGGGAAAAGCTGTTCAAAATATCGATATCTACAAAACATCCAAAAATCGTCGAAATCCGAGGGTAGACAGTCCCACAGTTTCACCTGAGACATTACTGTGCTCTATTTCGAACGTCACACCCTGTATGTTTCTAGATTCCGCAACATTGTGGAGCAAACTGTATCTACGGTGTCTCAGGGCTTGTTCTTCTACGGCGGGAAAAAGCGTACTCACTTTACATCCTGCAGAAGATGAATGCTGTACACTGTGTCGAGGTGAATGACCTCCTTCAGAGTGGACATGGCCTTGTCCGTGTAGAACGAGAGTTTCTGGTCAGCCAGCACCGCCAACCTCTGCACGAGATCCTTCGCTCTCTCAATCCCTACACCGGTCTTGTAAACAATTCCTCGATGCGTTGCAGGATTCTGCGGAGCGTTTAACTTCGGCTTCTCCAGTTTCATCGATTTTGTGCTGGACTCTCTAGCCTGGTCTCGGTTCCTTGACAACAACTTGCTGCCGCTCTTAACGAAGTTCATCATGTTCGGTCCGATACCGTGGGACGACGAGTCCTGCCTCAGCTTCTTCAACTTCTGTATCATACCTACGCGACGGTGCTCCTCCGTGTTTTTACCGCCCGCAGGACTCGTTGAACCTTCCTCAGGACTTTTCGGGCTGACCGTCATCTTCGTGGCTGGAACTTTCGAAAGAATCTTGTCAATAGACTGCGGATTTTATGCATTTATGACAAAAATGGGTACGTACAATTTAAAGCAGTGGTCTAATTAAAAATATTTAAGCACATTAACCCTTTGACTACGGCAGACTTCGAGACCAGCCGTACGTGAGCCACGAAAGTATTTGAGCGCTCTTTAAAGCAGGGTTAATACTATTTTTATTTCGCTATTGCGTCCTGCAATCAATGCAAACATTTTTTATTTTGCATAAAGATCCGCAGTCTAGAGATCAATTATAAAAAGTTCGGAATCCTATGTCAAGTGGGATCCCATGGAAATCACCGACACAGATTTCCCCGACGCGGTTTTCACCGACATTTCACCGACTCCAGATTTAACCGACAATAAGCTAAGATTGAATTCTTCATAGGAATTATGCAAAATCTAGTAATAAGAGGTTTTCGGGGTCTCTGAAAACATATACCGTTGAGTGCTGACAAGAAGCTCCCCGGGGGGGGGGGGCACAGTGGCAAGGGGGGTCTATCGTTCTGCATAGCAGTAGTAGTGTGTGCGTGACCGCTTCGGCCAATAGAAGGCGCGCCCCTTCCAAGCCAACCAATCGGGCGCGCATTCTTGCCAGGGAGCTTCTTGTCAGCACTCAACAGTACATACATTGTAATTCTAAGCTGCTATGCAAGATTCATGTGGAGAACTGCGTATCCAGGCGTCGAATAACCGCGGGCCCGTATTTGTTAAAATCCGTTTATAGTTCAAGATTGCGGGAGTATGCAGTTAAAATTTACATGCTCTTCTTAGTAAATGTTCAAGCTTTCATCTAAAACAAGTCCGATGCTTAGCGCTCTTAAGCGTTCTTGTATAATTCTTTTCAAAGTTTGAAATGCTATTAATTTACGCTATTCGTGTAGGGACTAAACAATGCTTAAAACTGGATTAAATGTTTGAAATGCGCTTACTAACATATACAGGGTGTCCCAAAATTCCTTCAACAGCCGGAAATGGGAGGTTCCTGAGATCATTTGAAGCAACATTTTCCTTTGCAAAAATGTTATCCGCGCGGCTTTGTTTAGGAGTTATTAACGAAAAACACGGACCAATCAGAGCGCGACCTAGACGCGACTTGGCACACTCGGCAAATAGACAGTTGGCGCGCCGGGCGGACAGTGCCAACTCGCGTCTAGGTCGCGCTTTGATTGGTCTGTATTTTTCATTATTAACTCCTAAACAAAGCTGCGGATAACATTTTTGCTAAGGAAAATGTTGCTTCAAATGATCTCAGGAACCTTCCATTTCCGGCTGTTGAAGGAATTTTGGGACACCCTGTATATAACCATCATTACAATCTGTTTTCTGATATTCGATGATTGAAATCTACAACGTTTCATTTTACTTTTTAATTATCTGACTTTGTCTTTAGAACGCTGTATCTCATCATAGAATTATGAATAATATTTTGGGTTTGGGAGCTTTGAAGGGTTGTTACTTTATAGGAAAAAAATTTGTTCAATATATGTATTACAGTTGAGAAATTGAATTTTGGTCACAAAAACGGGGTCTCCAGACCACTGTGCGTCGTTCGCCCGCAGTCCGCATACGATAGATCAGCGCTCGGAATTGTTTCATCGCGAGGAGCTCGAATCGAAACCTCCGCCTCCTCGACCCGGCCGCGCGTCTCGCTCCCCGTCGCGGCCCTAGTGCTCGTGTACCATTTTATAGGCGCTATTCGTGGCGCAACAGGACGACACTCATGTCAATAGGTTTCTGCATTACCATTGAGGTACTATTGCCAATGCGTTTTTTTTATTAGTGGTATCCCCTGTAGGCCTACTCCACTATGTCGCACGATAATTTCGGACAACAGCTGTAGATTATTATAATTAGAAAAATAAATTCGTAAGATAAATTAAAAAAATTAATTCTATTATTCAAATTTTAATATTATCGTGCGACATAGTGGAGTAGGCCTACAGGGGATACCACTAATAAAAAAAACGCATTGGAGATAGTACCACTATTGACACGTGTGTCGTCCTGTTGCGCCACGAATAGCGCCTATAAAATGGTACGCGCCTGAGCAGCTCCGAGCACTAGGGCCGCGACGGGGAGCGAGACGCGCGGCCGGGTTGAGGAGGCGGAGGCTTTGATTCGAGGTCCTCGCGATGAAACAATTCCGAGCGCTGCGGCAGATCGTGAGAACGGACACCGTACGTTCTTCGGGTCGGAATGGTTAAAATATTAAGTTAAAGTCTCCCAGTAGATTTACCTGTTACGTTGTCATCGGTGGTCGCCACAGTGTCGGTAGCAGCCGCCGGGGTATCGGTGGGTCGATTTCTCGGTGGTTTCCTCGGAGGAACGGCAGGCTGTTTCTTGCTTCCTAAGTGTGCCAGTTTCGGCAACAGCGCTGGATTTTTGCCGATAGCACCCTTATCGGGCAGAGAGATAGCTTCGAAGACTTCGTCGTGCTCGCTCTTCGGCAGAGAGTCGAACCGTTTCGGCGGCACCGGCGGCACTACGGAGATCTGCGGATGCAGAACATCCTCGTCGTCCATATCATTCTGGTCTTCTTCGTTATCGACGGCTTCTTGGAAATCGAGGATGCTTCCGGAACTGCTAGGTGAGTCACTAGTTGCCAGCAGAGTTTCCAGTAGCATCATGTCATTGTTCTCGAAGTTACTGTAAACGTTCTCGCTGTCGGATGTTTTCGCGAACGGATCAAATTCGAACAACAAAGATCGACTATTCTGTTGTCTGTTCTCGGCATTGGACGTATCCTCTTTCTCCTCCAAGGCTGCCCTACGAGAGGCTAAATTCTCGTACAGAGAGTTCTGAATGGACGCGTGGCTCTCGTTTGATGCTGAGGATGTTCTATCTAACAGGGGCACGTCCTTGTCCAATGTGTCTTCTTCGGCACTGGATATTCTGTCCAACTCGTCGATACCTTCCGATCTGGTCCCAGCTGCTGTGTCGTAGAACGTCCAAGAATCGGACCTGGACAACCTTCTCGCGTCAATCTTGTCGCGAGGCAAGGATCCGCTCACGTCCGAGAGATTTAAGCTCTGGTCCGAGTCGCTGGCCTGGGACGGACACACAGGGAGTAAATGGTTAAGATCAAACAGTTGTCGTTTCAAGTGTGAAGTTCGTTGTGATATACCCGGAGAAAATAGGAGGTGTGTCTAAAGAGTAGTGAAGCAGACATCGGCTCTTAATGGCACCTGTTACATAAGGTAAATGTCCCCACTATCAGCCATATCCCCCTGTTTACGTCGTTTCGAGATGATAAATAATTACAGTAGGATCTGGATTAACCGGATCCCGATTATAAACAAATATGCGTTTAAACATGATTATAATTGTGCGAGATTCCCGAAAATGTTCGGGGTTAGTACTTTTTTATAACGAATGTCCAGCTGCATCGATTGATGTATTAAAAAATACCTCATTCCATTTAAAAAAATGAAGGTGACCTTCAAATGTCCGAAGTACCTCCACCTGCAAAAAAACTATTATCGCCACCGGATGGCCTCCTTCGTACTGCGCAATTTTATTTCAGCAAATATTTCTGTGAAACTTATAGTTTCGAAGATATCTGAGGTGCTAATAGACATTGCCCCACCCTGTATATTTTATTTTAAAAAAAATGAAACACCAGAATAGTCCCTTAGGCGTCCCGATAGAAATAATGCTGAATATTTACCTGGTTAAGCGCGAAATTGAGCAGGCTGAACGACTCCGGGAAGTCCCTGTCGATTTTGTCGGAGGCGATCGAGCTGATCGTCTCGTATCGGCTGCTACCGGACGTGACGGACTGTAGCTCGTCGTAGATAGACTCGTCAGGATGCGGGGGTGGAGGATAGACCGGGGGCGGCGGGCTGCTCCGCATCCCGGAAAGGTCTTCCTCGTTCTTCATGCTTCTCAGATTAGTGTTCAGAGGACTATAGAACGTGATGCTGCTGAAAATATCGTTGGCCGGCATGGACACGCATCTGTCGTCGACCATCGGTCCGTTGAATATTTTGATACCCTCGGCGTTGTCGCGTAGAAGATCATCTTGGTTCAGCGATGTCAACCGTCTAGTCAGAAGGTTCTTCACCGATTTCTCCAACCGTATGCTGGCGTTCCTGGTGCTGGAGATCACCGCGCGGCCCTTCGTCGTCACCTTCTCCGAAATCTCGTCTTTCAGCTGGCGGGAACTTGTGCTCAGATTGCGAAAAAATTCATTGTTCGCGGTCCGCGTCTCCGGTATCGATTTCTCGTCGCTTTTTTCCGATTGACTCGAGTCGCTGCTCTGGCTGCTGTGGCAACTGGCTGGAAGCGTCGGCGGAAGTCGCCTCGGCGCTGGAATCGGCCGATGAGGCACCACCGATCTAGGCTTCGGGATCGGTTTTACCTCCATCACAGCAGGTTCAGATTCCGCCTCGCCGCTCTCTATCAACCGAACCACCCAGGAGCGTAGAAGCAGCGCCACATGCTTCGTTTCCCTTAATCAAACGTTCATTGTTCCATTAGGCTGGTGGATATCATGAGAATCAACGGCACAGGTTTGTCGACACAGTTTTCACACTTCAGACTTCAGTAGACGACGGTATTATTCGATATTAAGGGGGTCTTTTCCAGCAGACGACACTCGACAGTTCCACACTCACACACGGTGTGCGGGCCGGATTAAGCCCCGTAGCAGGAGTAGCAAATGCTACGGGCCCCGCGCCATACAAACAAGGGCGGATACATGAGCGCCTGTCTATGCCAGGGGGCACAGATAGTTTTCCTAAGAAAAAGCTCATTCATTGCGGTTGTCGCAAAGGTGCGCTACATTTACACACGAGCGGCCCTGATGCAAAGCCTTGGGCCCCGCGCTTGCTTAATCCGGCACTGCACACACCGCTAGGGTACACTCGCGCACCGCTAGACCACGTATACGTACGCAAGGATGCAAGGGTCCGGGATTCGCGTTCTGATTTCTCGATAATGCAAAGACGGGGGTTTTTAGCAGTTAAAACCGCTAGATGAAAGATCAATCTACCACGCTGTTTACCTCAAAAGTCGTTCTTTTACGTTTCCGGGCAATGGTTTTGCAATATTCAGCTGCATGTTGCCCGTCAGAGGACGCTGCAGTCGTGCCGGCGCTAGCCTTCTCTCTTCCCTCTTCTCTCTGACGGGCATCATGCAGCTGAATATTGCAAACCATTGCAAAACCATCTAGCGGTTTTAACTACTAAAAACCCCCGTCTTTGCATTATCGAGAAATCAGAACGCGAATCCCGGACCCTTGCATCCTCCCGTACGTATACGTGGTTTACCGGTGTGTGTGTGTGGATCTGTCGAGCGTCGTCTGCTGGAAAAGACCCCCATCGTTTGACAACAACGTTAACCGACTGCATCTAACTTCTTATAGTGTAATAATTATACAAGGTGTCCCAAAACTCCTACAAGTCCGGGAAATAGGAGGTTCCTTAGGTCATTTGAAGCGACATTTTCCTTTGCAAAAATTATCGCCGCGGCTTTGTTTAGGAGTTATTAACGAAAAACACGGACCAATGAGAGCGCGACTTGGCACAGTCGGCCAATAGACAGTTGGCGCGCCGGGCCGACAGTGCCAGCTCGCGTCTAGGTCGCGCTCTGATTGGTGAGATTGGTCTGTGTTTTTCGCTAATAACTCCTAAACAAAGCCGCTGCGGCCATTTTTGCAAAGGAAAATGTCGCTTCAAATGACCTAAGGAACCTCCCATTTCCCGGACTTGAAGGAGTTTTGGGACATCCTGTATGCTTGTGCAAAAGTAAAAGTAAAAGTGCAGAATAGTTAAAGAAGAAAATGTCAACACTATCTTTAGAAACGATGTTACTATCGGATAATTTGACGTTGACTAAATTCGTTGTCGGTTAAATTCATCGGCAGTCAAAGTTGTTATCGGTTAAAGACGTTGTCTGTTAAACGTTGTCGGTCAAAGGAGTTGGTGAAAACTGAATCGGTGAAACCTGTGTCGGTGATTTCCATGGGACGATAGTATACGTTCATTGTTAAAAGTTCTTTCAACTTTTGCCATTCGACGGTACTGAGCTTAATTACAATATTAAGGAGACTTTGTCTAAATTTACAATGTTAAGCATTAGCGAAGTAATTTTGCAGTAGCATTAAAACACTGGATAATTGGACTGTGAACAGTGCTCGCATGTTATTTAAAGCTAACGAAACCACTTAGTTAGTCGTGTAAATGCTTCTTTCTGTGTTTAACAACTGTGTCCATATAATTAACGATTCTTGAGGAAACTAAAGTGGCAGTATTGGCTGACTCATCTTGTATGTGATCTAACTAACTGTAGCATAATCGATACACGGACAGTTCATTCAGCTTGAACAATGGATTTTATGCTGCTAATAGGGACCACCATCGATAACGTAATTGATTTCGTTCATACTTCATTTCAAGTTATTGTCGATCAAATCTGGAGTCGGTGAAAACTGTGTCGGTGATTTTCATCGGATCCTAGGCTGATAGCCCCATCGCAGAGTTGGCCATTAATCGATTAAAATTTTAATCAAGATTCATTGATTAATGTGTACGATTAAAAAAGAAATCATTGAAAAATCGGCGATTGATTCAATCGATTGATCAAGTTAATGGTCAATCGTTGATTAGAAGAAGAAATCATCGAAAAATCGGAGACTGATTCAATCGATTGATGAAATTAATCGCCATACGGTCTATCCACAAATTGTAATAAGGAATAGACAGAAATATATCTCAACGCAACATTAAATAAAAAAGCGAGCTAATAAAAACGTGCTAAATAAAAAAAAACTCAGTTCACATTTTTTCAGTATTCATACAATTTTAATTCCGTATTTCATTTTGTTGTTTCAGCAGTTAATCATTAATCAATTATCCGATCGACGATTACGATTGAAAGGAATGTAATCGTTAATCGCAATTAACAACCAAAGTAGAAATTTAATCGTTAACCGCAATTGAGTACTAAACTAGGAGATTCATTCTTAATTGCGATTAACGATTGAAATAGAAATTTATTCGTCCATCGTTGATTAAATTTTTGCCTAACTCTGCCCTATCGGTTCGCGCGTGTTTTCATACGTGCATTATTATTAGGAGATTAAAAGAAGCCACCTTTGATGACACAGGGGCAAGGCGATGTCTCTTGTACAACACGCTTGTCTCCATCATCGATGCTTACGTAGCAGTGTCGTTAGATTAAAAGTTGTCTTTCACACTACCTGCTACCTTGCCTCTTTTACAACGCCGCGCCATTCCCTCATTCCCCGGCGGCGAGCATTCTCACGATTCCGCCACAGCTCGGTCATGTAACGCGTTTCGTCTCTGTCGTGCATGCGTCACGATGTCACGCGACTAATCCGGTAATGACGGAGAGAGGGTAACTGTATTCCCCTAATAGGGGAATCACGTAGGGCAGGGATGGGCACGGGTGGGGCCCCTCAAACGCCTGCTTCCCCCACCAAGCTTCCTTTCCGTGGCGCTCCTCGCGGCTCCGATGCACGAGGCCTGCGCACTGCTTGCGACGGACGAAGCGCGTCTTTCTTTCATAGTAACGACGGAAGCTGGTGGGAGACAGTAGGCGCTGCGGTGGGGACGGCTTTGCCTCAATTGAGGCAAAAATGCCCATCCCTGACGTAGGGGAATCACGTAGCAGAGTCGCCAGATCAGGAGAATTGAGGGGAAAAAGTTCCCTTTCTTTCGCTTGTTACACATACATAACAGAGACCAATTGCATCACGTGGCCAGGCCGTGAGAGAAGTGTGGGGGAATAGCGTCGTAGAAGGGGCAGGTAGAGTGGGGAGACAGCTCTTTTAATCTGGCGTCTCTGCACTACATAGTAGCGTAAAGGTATTTACCAGTTACTGGATATTATTGACGACTTGGAAGTTTTCTATTAATTTGAAGGCAATCTGTAATTTATTTTGCATCATTTGTGATAAACGATTGATTACCAACCTTTCTTCTGTATCGTCAAATATTTCTGGACGATTTTGTTAAAAAGCAAAAGAACTTTTAATCCGAAGTTTTGGTCCTATTTGCCGGACACAAGAAATTTGTGATAACAAATTAATTAATTAATTTTTTTCCCGTATTCCTTCCAACTTCTTTTCAGCTCCCATTAATACTAGCCTAATGTTAAGGAACTGGTACTTGATGAAGCACTGATTTTTTATCAATTCGTGAAATAAATCGTTCTTGTAAGCTTATGCCAATTGATAATTATTTGAAATAATTTTTTCAGATTTAAGAATATGCAAACATGTAGCTCACCAAGTACTGACAAACTTTTGTCTAAAACATTTTTTAATTACACTACCGAAAATGCTTAAAAAGTGGTGACATAACTTAACGGGTAGACACTGTACAGTAAATTCTCTATAATCGCAAATGCCTCGGGGGGATTTGTTTGCATTTATCGATCTTGGGCCTACGTTTTTCGAGCTTCAAAGGCCGATCCGAACGTAGAGAAGGAACCAAAGGCCGAGCCGAACGTAGAGAAGGACAGCACGTGTAAACAGACATCACGGCAACCGTCGATGCGACGGCACCTGTTTGCATTTATAGATCTTGGGCCTACGTTTTTCGAGCTTCAAAGGCCGAGCCGAACGTAGAGAAGGACAGCGCGTGTAAACAGACATCACGGCAACCGTCGATGCGACGGCACCTGTTTGCATTTATAGATCTTGGGCCTACGTTTTTCGAGCTCCAAAGGCCGATCCGAACGTAGAGAAGGAACCAAAGGCCAAGCCGAACGTAGAGAAGGACAGCGCGTGTAACGCGAGACCACGCGCGGGCCTTCGAGCTGTGCCGGCGACTGCGACTCTCCGCGTCTCTTTCTTTCATATACGCTGTCCTTCCTTGCGTTCGAAACTCTCATCGTCAATTAAACCACTAAATTCAGTTCATATTATATCGTGTTTGGTATCATTTTGCATTAGAAAAATGCCAGGAATATGTTGGTGAAAGTCCCATGAAAAAATAATGGAAAATAAAGAAGATAGAATTTTGGTATAACGTTATGATGACTCACGGGCGTTTGAACTGTGCCGACGACTGCGACTCTCCGCGTCGCGTTAGTAGTGGTTCACACCGATATACCGAGCCGAGATCAGTGTTTGAGTTGGTGGGGATATTTCATTGGCGTTTATCGTACATGCCCAGTTTGCGATTATAGAGAATTTACTGTATATGATTTTTTTAATTCTCTGCATATTAAACTGATGCAATTTACCCATGCAATACTCAAATGTTTAGTGATTTATTTGATATAAAATAATTTGACAACGTAACAATTATTTCGGATTACTCATATAGCAATTTTTAGTGGTGCCTCAGAATCGCCACTCGAGTGCTAAGGACTAGTTATTATCAGCTAATTATACAATGATATAATGGATAATTATTACATCAATACAGCACTTTACATCCGTTCTAGCGTGAAGCAACACGTTTGTTGTAATAATTGCACAGGGTGAACATTATAAAGCGTTACAGACGAATATCTCCAAAGATACTGATTATACGCAAAAATGTTTCAGATGGAAGTTGTTCAGTACCGAGGGGGACATCATGCGGTGGAGCTTTTATTTTTACCGGTGGACAGTCCAAGGTGAGGTGAAGGTCGACTTTCTTTTTTTAAATGGAATGTCATATTTTTTATACAATATATCGATAGATCATCAAATTTTGAGTATAAAAGTGTTGATCTTCATATGTCCTAAACCTAATAGTTAACGAGATATTATCCAAAGAAGAAAGAAAATTGTTTCGATAATATCTCATTAACTATTAGATTTAGGATATACATATAGAGGTTAATACATTTTTACTCAGAATTCGATAGTCAATCGATACATGATACAGAAAGTAGGTCTTTCCATTTAGAAAAATCAAGGTGACCTTCGCCTCACCTTGGACTGTCCATCGGGAAAAATAAAAATCCCACCACATGATGTCCCCCTCGGTACTGAACAACTTTCATCTGAAACATTTTTGTGTATAATCAATATTTTTGGAGATATTCACCTGTAACCCTTTATAATGTTCACCCTGTATAATTTGCTATAATAATTTAATAATCTACTGATCGATGCAATATTATACTTCACAAGATTCGTTTCATGTAGTTTCAGTTTCAAACGACGCCAAAGTTCTACACGTGCATATTAACTCGTGCAGTATGTTTTGAATGTCACATACACACACACACACACACACACACACACACACACACACACACACACGCGCGCGCGCGCGCATAATATTTCTGCACGCGTTAGCATAATGTTATGACTGAAAGATGAAGTGACAGGTGCTGTCGTTTGAGCTACACTTGATGTTCGGTGATAATGAAGAAGCAGTGTGCGATAACAATAATGTAACAACTGGAGCAGATGCGTTAATACTAACATACATTCATTCTAGAAGAAAGAAATACGAGAAAAACATTATTTTCGTAAAACCATGAGAAACTCTAGCTTGAACAAATTTGCAGAATGTGTTAACTAACTTTTTAAGCAGTCTTTCAGGCTTTTTCCTGCATTCATCTTTTTAAGCTTGTAAGAGTAATTATTTACAAAGCGGCACTATCTTCCGATTTTGTTGAAATTTAAATATGTTATAGATTTTGACATTTCAGATAGCTTTTCTCTATACAAATAATAGAGAATTAGATTACAATAGTTGTTTAAAATGCGAAGCTGCATAACATATTCTTTCGTCAAAATCGGAAGGGAGTAACTCTTTGTAAATATACAGGGTGGTCCGTTTAAATAAGGCGACCTACATATCTCTTCAGGTTATTGTGATGCAAAAAATATTTGTTACGTAATGTGTCAATGGACCAAATATCTAGCAAGTATATTTTTTTCCGGAGGTCATTTTTTCGGATTTATCAAGGTCATCGATGTTTTTTGATACATAACTACATTTCTTTTTATTGCATCGTGTAACTGATCGAAAAATACATTCAGATATGTATCATAACATGACGTTGATCTTGATCTGAAGGTAAAACTTTAATTTTCGAAGATCAAGGTCATTTCAAGGTCATGTTACTATACATATCTGAATATAATTTTCGATCAGTTACCAGATGCAATAAAAAAAAATGTAGTTATGTATCAAAAAACATCGATGACCTTGACAACTCCAAAAAACTGACCTTTGGAAAAGATATTCTTGCCAGACATTTGGTCGATTGACACTATGCACATTACGTAACAAATATTTTTTGCATCACAATAACCTGAAGAGATATTTAGGTGTCCTTATTTGAACGGACCTCGGTGTATAAGAATTTTTGGAATTGCAGAGTCAATTGTTACGAGCTATATTTAGACTTGGACAACACGAAGTAACTGCTATCTTGATAAGAAAACAAACTTGCTAGAGACTTAATTATTGTCTCGCATGTCCCACTTTGAAACCTATACACGAAGATGTCATTTTATGAGACCTTCAATATAATTTATGCCGAAAACACTAATTTTTTTAAAAGGCGTACTTCGTTGTGGCAAGTATATACCTACATTAGGGTGGACCTTATTTTTCAACTACGACAGGGAAGACGTGGCATATCGAATACGAAGTTTTGAAATAGAAATAACTGCATGCTAAATGTGAGGAGTACATTGAAAATTCAAGTTCAATATTTTATATTGTATCGATCCTCTGCTGGTGTAGTTGTTCTCGACGGGCCTGGACGTGTACGATCTTCTAATTCGTCTGTATCTCGAAATCTTTACCCCTAATCGACTGCCGACGTCCATAAACAAATTTAGAAATTTCCTCTCGTAAAATGTTTATTGTAATGCTTCTTCGAAAAACCCTCATTAGTTAGGTAGAAAGGTTATGTAAGTCTACTATGTAATAATATAAACTTTCTTAAAGCGAGCGAAACGTTTTAAATTATTATATTTCAAAATTTTCTCTCTTTTAATTTAATTATAATGTATTTTATAATTGTACGCAATTGCAATTACGAATTACATTGTAATTTAATTGAATGAAGATCTGAATTATAAATTACAATATAACTGAATTACAATGAATTTTATAATTGTACTCTCCATTGCAATTACGAATTACATTGCAATTTAATTGAATGAAAATCCGGATTATAAATTACAATATAACTGAATTGCAGTGTAATTCAATTACTTTGTAATTATAATTCCTGGAGTAATTCAATTGTAATTCTGCACAACTCTGACTGTAAATAATGTGGCATATAAATTGACACAGATCAAGCTATTTGCATTTCAAGCATGTTGGAATACTAAGGACTTCAGACATCGGAGTTTTGGATAATCGAGGTCCTACTGTACTTTGTGGAATTTTTATGATTGCTGTTTCGACGCTAAGCCCGTTAAAAATCTCGTCACGGCACTTCGATGTCCCCATTGCCAGAGTGTGAAACACATTCAAAGCGAACAGTAATCAATTATTCGCGCGTCGTCGACCGACGGAGAAGGTGTTTCGATGATATCGCGTGTGCATCGCAGCTCGAGACTCGAAACTGGTTAAACGAAGAAACACACCGGGCCAGCGATTTCAATTCCTCGAACTCATGGCTCCTCGCAGTCACTCTAGTTTAATCAATGAAAGGCAGTTCAAATTGAGGGCTGTGACGTTTGATAGTATCGCGTGATTGCAAGTTGCTGACACGCGACGTACTTTTACGGTTCAATCACGTATAATTTTGCAATTGCCCGGGAAGAATCGGGCGATCGTTTTGGGAACATTCTCTGCGTGACGCGACGCGACGCACAGATGCGTTTAATCAACTATTCTTCGTTGCTGAGCGCAAGCTAAATGCACGCACGAAGTGAAATCGGTAGCGACAGCGAGCGATTTTAATAATACATGGTCTCCGGGCAAAGGAAAGTGAAAACGTAATTGCGACGCTACCGTAAAACGGTAAAAGTGCGTTGAACTTATTGAGTAACAACCGGAGAAGGAAACAGTTACATTTCGTAGGTTTAAAATATTAGGACTGGAACTTCCGGCGATATCTCTTCATTAAAGCAATTACGAAACCGTTTTAAATCGAATTATTCTTCCGTCATTTGGGAATTCAAAGTACAAATTTTAACACGTTTAAATAGGCCGCGGATCTTTGTGCAAAATAACAATTATTTACATCAATTGCAAGGAGAACCGGTACCAAGAAAAATTTCTTTCTTTCTTTAACAATTTGCACGAGAGTTGAAAACGATACATTAACACTCTTAAATACTTTAATATTATTCCTAATTTTTATCATGAGATAATAATACGTGTAGGCATTTTATGGAAGAATGATGTGTTCAGAATACAAATAAAAATTAGTGGCCCTCAAGACCTAATACGACATACGAAAATATTAAAAAATAAATTCAGTAACATAGTATACGTATTATTGCGGACGAAAAAGAGCCATGTACCAATTAAAACAAACAAACTACGTATCTAGGCATTAATTTAAATAAATTCTGACTACAGTAACAAATAATTTTTTTATTTATTACATGTTAAATGAATAAACTTTTTATTAATTTTAACACCGTAGTATAATATGTCATAAATAACCAAATACGTTCTTTTAACAAATGTTTGAGAAATATATATTATCTTCAGTTTGAAGCTGTTTTAAAATTGTAAAAATTGTTAGAATTGTACAAATCTATTCACGGAAATATATTTATTTTTACGTATTTTGATTTCATTGGGAAAAAATACCGCAGTAATAGGTACATTTACCCTACTCTTTCGATTTGTACGTATACTTATACGTATACTTATAAAACACTTATATTTATTTGTATACAGTTTATCCAAACAATATTTGAACACTAAATTTTGCGATTCTTGAGAAATTGTCAATATTTGGAGTGTGATAATTTCGACAAGAAGGATAATGGCATTTGTTCTTATTTTAACCCTTAGCACTCGTGTGGTGACTCGGAGAGTACCATTATATAAAATATTGTTTACATTATTTATTATATTGATACATGTTGGTATCTAATCAATTACTAAACAGTTAAGTACATATGAGGTATTATATCAATTTCATATCCATCGAAAGAGAAAAATCATATAGAATGGAATTATACTAGAGCGGAAGAAAAGTTTAATTTTCGAGGGTTAACTCTTTGCACTTCGAATTATTTTCCAATTTTGTTGCCAACAAATCCTTACTATTTCAAGTGTTTCATATGAAATTTACTTCAAAGGACAGTTCCTTGACTGCTACTTATTTTAAAAAAGTTTGTTCACTAATTATATTGAATATAGCTCTCAAACTTTGTTGTAATTTATATTTGTGGAACTTATATTTGTTTTTAACTAAAAACTAAGATAATTAAATAAATAAAGGAAGAACCAAATACATATAAAAACCCGTTTCGTTTACATTTTCCTTTATCTGATGTCGAGTCACACTCGACAAAGCAGTTCAAAGGGTTAAAGCTCGTAGCCTCTAGTTTGACAGAGTATCATTCATCTTTTTCCTAGGATATTTATGCATGATATAGCGGGTGAAAAAGTGAGGACGATCGAAAATGCTACACACTAAATCGTCTGTAAAGTCATCAAAAATTATTTATTTTCTGAATGAATCTATTACAGAATCTAAGATAAGATCGAATCTTTCCGTTTACGAGTACTTGAAACATAATCCACGATTTTTCTTGGCTATTTTATGGAACAAAAATGAGGTACAAGATTGATGACGTAAAGCCTTCACGATGTATATATGTATATTGTATATTATTACAAAGATGACAGTACACCTTTCATTCAAAGCTTAATAAATCGACTAGAAAAATCGTAGATCAATTTTTAACCTCTTGTTGTGAAGGGGCACATTCAATCTTCACACCCGGGGTGGTTTCACACCCGAGAAGAGTTTCTCAATGTTTTTACATAGGTACATTTTAATTTGTAACATTTCGGATCAACAAAGTGTCCTCAGATTTTCAGTAGCTCTTTCGTGCTGAAATATCTTACACAAGAACGAACGATGGATAACAAAATAGAGGATCAAAATTGAAAATGAGTCCAGATATATTAATGCATTATTTTTTTAGCGAAATTTCCCGAGAATGGAAAATTCAGGGTTCAAATATTGTTTGGATCCATTAACATTTCGGCCCAACACAGTGACTTCAGTTTTTCAGTAGCCCTCTGTCGTGCAAAAATATCTTACACAAGAACAAACGATGGATAGAAAAATAGAAGATCAAGATTGAAAATGAGTCCCGGTATATTATTGCATTATATTTTTTGTAAAATTTCCCGAGAATGGAAAATTCAGTGTTCAAATATTTTTTGGATCCACTAACATTTCGGCCCAACAAAGTGTCTTTAGTTTTTTTCAGTAGTTCTATCGTGCAAAAATATCTTACACAACAACGAACAAGTATTGTGCTAATTCAATTACATTGTATTTCAATTATATAGGAATCCAAATATGTCGTAACTGAATTAGATAATTCAAACCTTTCAATTAATTCAATTACTTAGTATTTTAATAAGATGTGTAACTGAAATACAATATAATCAAAATACAGTGTGAAATAGATATATTTTTATGTTTTTCTTTCACATACTTATTTGCTGTCTATGCGGCGTAGTTTCTATCCCTCGTCCTCCTTCATAATACGTAACGCTATTTTATAATTATACTCCAATTGCAATTACGAATTGCATTGTAATTTAATTCAATGAAGATCTGAATTATAAATTACAATATGACTGAATTACAATGTAATTCAATTACTTTGTAATTATAATTCCTGGAGAAATTCAATTGTAATTTTGCACAACTCTGGAACGAACGATGGATAGCAAAATAGAGGATCGAGATTGAAAATGAGTCCAGGTATATTATTGCATTATTTTTTAGCGAAATTTCCCGGGAATGGAAAATTCTGTGTACAAATATTTTTTGGATCCACTACATTATACATAGCTGGTGTGTGTTCGAAAATGAATGTAGATAATTTTTATCTAGCATAAAAATCCGCAGTCTAATTATCACAACCTGCTTGCATACTGTTAAAACTTAATGAGCTTTAACGTACATACGTGCTTCCGAGTCTGAAGACGCTGTGCTCCACTAACTCTATCGCACTCGAAACAATTAACACTTATGCCTCAACTAATATAACGAAAATTCACACTATAACTTGCAAACTTTTATGCATCACTGTTAGTATATTATGTACATACACGCAAAAGAAGATTTCAAAGCACTCAATTCCCCAAATGCGAAAGCATTAACACGAAACTGCAAATGCTAATAAATAATTCATTAAAAATTGAAATGAATTATATTTGCACTCGATGATTCCAGCATCTAATCGTAATTCTCCTCGAGGGACGCCATGTTGGATTCGTCTATGAAAGCAAGCACATGTATTTCAAGATGTTACTACATTACACCACTTCCCGGCACCAATTTACGTACAACGCGTCAACTTAAATCGTTCATATTTGAAAGTGTTTTCGCTTGTAGAAATCTGGTCGAGTGCAAAAAATTGACAATAGATGATTCCAGCACAAGCATGCAAGCGTTAGAGCACAAAATCGAGTATAAATTGAGTAAAACAGTTGACCGCACTTGGTAAGGTTCGATGAGGATATGTCATGTCTTCTGTTCCGATGGAAACGTGGACTTTTACACAAAGAATTGTTAACGCTTGCTCCGCGCATTCTACCAACGAGTTACTTCGACAATAAAGACAGCTCAGCTCGAGGTACTGGAAGGTTGAATCACCGCATCCGAGTCACGTGGTTGACAATGAGGAGTCGGAATAAATCAAGTTTTATAATTTCGCATGCTGTCCATTACCATTTCTCTACATCCTATTTCCTAGCCACTCCGAGTCGCATTTACATATCTGTGTATGCATTTACAAGTTGCATGCGAGTTACAATAAATTAATCAATCTGAATCTGGAACTTTGAGACTTGTCATTATGAGACTGCGGGTTTTATGCATTTATAATGAAAATTGGTACGTACAATTTAAAGCAGTGGACATATTTGCAAAATTTAAGAACGTTAACGTATTAGTTTCAGTTCAATAAAATAATTAAAACAAGAAAAACATTTTTATGTAAGCTCTGTGTCTTGGAATCGACGTGGACATTTTTTATCTTGGAACTTTATGCAAACTAACAATTTTCTATCTGGATTGCAATAAGTTCAAGCTAATTCGAAATTTATTTCCTTTTTCAATAAATTTGTAATGATTATTAATCAATAGAGTCGTCTAATGTAAAATACTGAATGTACAGTTCGAATATTTTTCATAATGTTTTCTCCATGAAACGTCAGGTCTTAGAAAAGCGTCTAGAAAATGAAATACAACATACATGTATATCATTTTATAGGTTGAAGGAAATGCGAGACGGTATGCAGTAGATTATGTTGCGGTATACACACGTATACATAATACATACATGTATATGTATAACAGATTAATGGTCGTGAATGTCGTGATTGTGTTTGCACCTCATCCTTAAATGATACGAAACGAACTTCGCATTGCTTATGGCTTATGCGATGACCTAATACTTTATGACTGTGAAAAATGAATGAGTGAATCATTTCCCTTTTCATTTAATTCACAATGTCTGGAATTAGTCCATCCGGTATCGTGCGATGAGCATTGCTAATTGCTTACTTATTAATACCTGTTAATGCACAGTACACAAGTAAAAGATATTTTTACTAAATTTTTATTGAAAAATTGCCGATATTTAAATTGTGATAATTTTGTAAAAACGAATAGTACAATCATAAGTCTGGGCTTGTTTTAAAGCTTGGCGACTCTACTTTTGTAAAATAATGTTCATTTTCCTTTAAGACATTTTTACGCGATGTAGCAGGTGCGAAACTGAAAACCTATTTTCCTAAAAAATGCTGCAAATGCAAACGCCTCTAGAAACTTTCAAACATTTTTTTGCTAATGGATCTTCCACAGATTTGGAGATTGAAGCCTCCTCTGTACAACGAATTCTCAAAAATTGATGTACGATCTTTCTTTAGTGCTTTATGCAACAAAAATGAGAAACAACTTCGGTCATGTAAAGCTCTGATGCTGTAACTTATACTATTGTATAATGCTCAATAAAACGACTATAAAAAATCCTGCATCAATATTTAAGGTGTCGTTGTAAAGAGGAAGCTTCAATCTCTAAATGTATGGTAGTTTCAGTCACGGAGAAAATTTCAAAGTATTCACAGACGTTTGAATGTTCGAATGCTGTTGAAGTTTGAAGTTTTAAGTCTTCAGTTTCTCACGCGCTACATTGTGAAAAAAAATCCGAGAATAAAATGAACGACGGAGTACGAAACTACAGGCTTCTAGCTTTAAAATAAGTCAAAATTTAGTGTCATGCAATCATTTATTAATAAATTATCTGTGTTTAAATAGAAGAAAAATGATTTCACATAAATACCAAATAATAAAATAAAAGGAAAATAATTTCAAGTAAATCCCAAATGATGATTGAAAGGAAAAATGATTTCAAGTAAATCCCAAATAATGAAATAACCTTGCAAACAATTATTCGTCCATTTAAGTAAAACACAACGTGTTTATTTCAAATATCATGTAGCCAAATAAGAGAATATATTATCTTAACAATAATTTTTCAAAGAATTTATTTCCATAATGCCCGAGACTGGTGTCAAGCAATTTATATTTCGCGGGAAATTACCATCTGCAGACTTCGACGCGTTTGAATCATTGCCAGCGGACCACGTGACAGACTCCGGAGTCTTGGAATACTGAAAAACTGTAAATTAACGTCGGTCGTGTTTTGTAGCAATGAATGAATCATCGGTCGGTAAACTGATATAAAGACACGCCAGTTTCCGGTTTTCACACTAACCGATATCCACGTCACGTGGACATGGTTGTTTGGTTCGAATCCAGGAATGGAGGACCGCGGATCTACATTCTCATGTTGCTCATTGGACAAAGGAGAGCCGTTCGCCGCGCGCCGCGCCGTTCCCTCCTCTCGGTCAAGAACAGAACGTGACTCATGCTCAAGTTACACCAGCAGATCCATCAAAGTTTCTAAAATTAACTGATAGCTGCTCTCTGTAAATGATAAGTATTCCTCGTTATCCTCTAAAAGCCCGGAAGTTCCTTTAACCGTCAACTTCATCAGCAAGGACTTTTGTTCTAAAATTGGAACAGGTACCAGACGTCGCACAGTGGGGCTCGCTTTTTGTGGCCAAAAATCAATTTTCTCAAGTTTAACCCTTTGCACTCCGAATTATTTCTCAATTTTCCTGCCAACAACTCCCTACTATTTCAAGTGTTTTATTTGATATTTACTTCAAAGGACAGTTCCCTGACTGCTGCTTATTTTAAATGGCAAAACTTCAGAAGCGTGTAGGGGACTGAAAAACTAAGACAAAAAGTCTTTTAGAGATTTGCTCGATTTTGCTTCCTTTTGGAGAAAATCGCAAAAATTCACGTAAATAAAAAAAAATAAAATAAAAAGCGAAGTACAAAAATGAAAACTTATTCTGTTTCTTTATTTGCGATTTTCTCCAAAACGAAGCAAAAACGAGCAAATCTCTAAAAGACTTTTTGTCTTAGTGTTTCGGTCCCCTACACGCTCCTGAAGTTTTTCATTTAAATTTGGGACACCCTGTATAATAAAATCGTGTCTGTCTGTTTGTGACGACATCAACTGAGAACGGAAAAACGTAGAAAGCTGGGGGTTGAGCCAATAGACGCAGCGTTTCTTCGGGAAGGTTTAGGAGAAATCCGCATTCGAAAAAGTCCATTCGTTCAAAAGTTGTGACGTCATTAGCGACCAAAGACGACGCTTTTTCGCCCTCTTTTGGACACGTTTCTGCTTATAACTAGAAATGTATTATACAGGGTGGTCCACGCAACTTGTTCATCCTCAATAACTTCCAAAGTATGCATTGCATGAAAAAACTTTTTCTAGAAAAGTTGTATGGTTTGAAGGGATACATTATGTAATACATATACTTTTTTTGTAAGTGGAGGCGTTTCGGAGATTTGAAGGTCAACTTCGTTTTTTTAAATGGAATGCTATATTTTTTATGCCGAAACATCGAAGAGCGTTAAATTTTGAGTAAAAAAGTACTGACCTTTATTAGCTGTAAACCTATTAGTTAACGAATAATTTCACTTTGTTTCTTGGAAAGGGACTGTGCATATATCAAGTAGTAGATTCAATACCAGAAAAGATTTTCGTAGGACTTCTTCCCTCTTCTTCAGCTCTCCTCATTCAAATCTACTGGATTACATACCAAATAGATACCTAATAATTTATGAGAGAAAGATAAAAAATTTTGGTCCCGTAAAGTAAAGAGCAGCCTTCATTTTTGCTGTTATCTTACTGAGATAGTCACGAAGAATCGTTGATGATAACTTCAACAGTGAATCACGAACAGAATAGGCGATTACGATTCGATGTTGATAAACATTGTCACGTAAAGCCCACGGTCTTACGGAAATCTTTGCGGGTATTGAAACTGTTACTGGATACCATGCGCAGATCCCTTTCAAGAAACAAAGTGAAATTATTCGTTAACTATTAGGTTTACGGCTAACAAAGGTCAGTACTTTTTTACTCAAAATTTAGCATTCCATTTAAAAAACGAAGTTGACCTTCAAATCTCCGAAACGTCTCCACTTACAAAAAAAGTATATGAGTTACATAATGTATGCCTTCAAACTGAATTAATACGTTTCTAGAAAAAGTTCGGCAGCTCTTTACTTTACCGGACTCAAAATTCGTGCCTTTATCATATAAATTATGATATATTTGCATAGATCCCGCAGATTGAAGTTTCGATCCTGTAGGATCAATGGTTCAGGAGTTATGCTTACTTAAAGTTGAGCAATCTGCAGTGTTTTTGACAGGTAAGGGCGCCGCCATATTGGTTTCTAGTGACGGTCGCGCGCCGCTTACCGAGCAGAATAATTAAGTAGTTGGTGGATGATTAGGTCGGGTGGGGGACGGGGCGATTCTGCTCGGTAAGCAGCAACCGTAATATGCATTATTTTTTAATTGAAACAAATATACAGTGGGACACAAGATAATTCACTCACTCTTATAAAGCCGATAACTTTTTTAATATTGTACTATACGATTTGAACTTTTTTGGGAAGACCTACGAAACGTATTTTTTAAATTTTCAGTATAGACCCACATAAAAGAGTTGTAAAATGCAACTTTTAGTATTTTTTCCACAATTGCGATCTATTGCAATTTTTGAAAATTTGTTTCACATCCTGTAGCAAACTACTTGCTCCAGCTTCCCAGAAAAGTTCAAATCATATAGTACAATATTAAAAAAGTTATCGTCTTTTTAAGAGTGAGCGAATAATTTTGTGACTCACTGTAAATTACAACAAAGTTCGAGGGCTGTATCTAATATAATTAATAAACAAAATTGTTTAAAATAGGTATCAGACATAGAACTGTCCTTCGAAGTAAACTTCAAATGAAACACTTAAAATAAATACATAGTAGGGAATTGTTGGCAACAAAATTGAAAAATAAATCGGAGTGCAAAGGGTTAACATATAGGGTTATCCAAAAGTACCTTTATGATGTTGAATGAAAATATCTGTCAAACGCCATGTTTGTTTCTTGTCATTTTCTTGTATTTATAACCTACAATGATAGACAATTTTAACAATGGAGTCGTACTTATACGATTGAAGAGCGTGTTAAAGTTGTGAAAATTTATTTTGCAAATCAGTGTTCAATAAAAAATACCAATCGTAAATTACGTGGATTTTTTCGGCATATATAATCGTCCATCAGAGCAAACAATTCGAAATTTGGTTAAAAAATTTGATGAAACTGGATCTGTTCATGATAAACCAAAGTCTGGCCAGCAACAATTCATGACCTGAAAAACAACATTAGAAACGACATTTCTATAATAACCAAAATGTCATCGAATATTTTGGTGTTCGAATTGATGTCTGTAAATGTGATCATGGTGGTCATTTGACAGATATCGTCTTTCACATATAATTGTCATAGATGATACCTGATAATTAAATAAAAAAAACTAATAAAATTCAAAATACACAATATTCTAACTAATCTAACTAATAACTAATTAAACCTTGAAATAACGTTACAATAGTTTTGGCCACAAAAAGGGTGCTCCTGGCCCACTGTGCGTCGTCTGTGAGCTCTTCTCTCGCAGAATGAAATTCTCGCTATTGTTCCGCCAATGTTACTATACCACGCGACAGTTCAGAAATGTCTACACATTCAAGAAATCTCCGGTACACGTGATTCGCAGAAAAACAAGATTACAACAATGCGATATAAATTCTATGAATCACTATGCTGATACGTCGCCAAGGCAATAATCAGTGTGACAATGGAATTCAATGTGCAGCTGGAGCAATAAGTAAAAATATGGGCAACGCGGACAGTCAATAATAAAGTTGATCCAATTACTCCAATCAACCGAGTGGCACACTTGGCAGCTGGTCGCTCGAGAGACAAACACTTGCCAAAACGTCGACGCCACGGTTATCTGCGTCTCATATTAAGTAACGCGTTTGTTTATCAGTAAAACTACTGGCCGTCAAAAGTGACTAATGTGTACAGTATTATAAAAATCACAAGATTAAATCTATTTATATTTTGTGTGAGTTTTACTATAATATATACTGGAGTCAAAAAATATATTCAATCAATTCCCATGAAAACACCTTTACAATTTCAATAATTGTCAAACAAAAAATCTAAAATGGGTCATTTGACCCCTCGTGGTAGGCTTAGTGCAGAGCTGCGGAAAATAAATAGTATTTTAAATAGTAAATAATAAATAATCCTAAACCCGTCAAGAAATAACCCTGGCAGTTAAGAAAGGGACGTAAAATAAATAAACAAAAAAATAAATAAATAATCCTATTTAATTTGAAGTATGTGTACAACTTTGAAAATAAAATAATTTATTTGAGAGAGGCAGTAATTTTTGAAAATAGTATTTTGTTTGAAGAATATATTGCAAATATTTGTATTTCGTCTTTATTTTTAATTTTAATATAAAATATTATTGCTGAAAATAATGGTTCGGATTCAGTACATTTATGAGTGTAAATCGTTTCTTAACGACAAGATAGACATAAACCGTATATGTTTATGTGGTTTCTCAGAGTATTATAACAATGCAAAAAGTAAAATATTTTATTTTGAGGTTCAGATTGTTAAAATAGAAATATTTCATTTTCGAAATTGTATATCTTATTTAAAATCCTATTTTCTTTAAGCAAAATAAAATCTGAAATGTTAAATAGTATTTGAAATATTTGTTTCGCCAAATAATGCCCACCTCTGGTTTAGTGTTAAACTACAATAGCTACCACATTTTTCAAATGTCAATCTTTGCGCGCGATACGCTCTGTAAAAAAGGCCAATTCTCCACTTCCTTTTTCATTTCTATCTACCCTGAGCAAACTGATTGTTTTCGATACCGTTATTTTATTATTACATCGTTATTTATTTAAATAATACGCAACGGTGGGTGACGGTATAAAACAGACTCAAACTATTTCATAATTATTTTCGCACCGTTGTTTTCAATACTGTTATTTGAAAATGTTGTGTATGTACGTAGGTAATTGACTGAGGCTATTATCTATTGTATACTATATTTATTAATTTCGAAGTAGAGACGTATAGAAGTATATAGTACATTAAAGTGGTTCTTATTTTGGACATTTGAATTTTTCTTGTCGCTCCCCCCAGGATTGTTCTAATTAATAAAAAAAATTGTGCATTAAAATAATAAACTGAACATTAAAATAATTGGATAACTTTACTTTACCGGACTCAAAATTTGTGCCTTTCTAACTAAGTGTATGTGAAGTACATACGATATTGAAGTTAAAAGAAGAATAAGATTGAATTACACAAATATCAAAAATTGTATAGATGACGAAAAATTATTATGAGCTTGTTAAAAAAATCCAGAAAATTACGGGAAAAAGAAGAGTTCTGGGCGTCCACAAAGTTGAACTGCCCGTGAAAAACGTGCAACATTGAGAACAGCATCGAATTCGAGGATGACTGCGAGACAAATCGCTGAAAGTCTTGACGTATAAACACTAACGGAAAGAA
Organism: Lasioglossum calceatum; assembly: GCA_963966675.1. Classification (NCBI taxonomy): domain Eukaryota; kingdom Metazoa; phylum Arthropoda; class Insecta; order Hymenoptera; family Halictidae; genus Lasioglossum; species Lasioglossum calceatum. Next base: position 5,817,249 of record OZ016542.1, read on the forward strand.
TGTACGTTGTGTTTTACAAAAATGCAAGCACTTCGCGCGAAGAGAATTGCAGAAAAAACCTGTGTTAAAGAAGGAGCATAAAGCGTTCCGCTTACAATTTGTCGGAAAGCATATAAATATGAGGACAAAGCGGCGAAGAATCATATTTACTGACGAAAAAATATTTAGTTTGGATGGTCCAGACGATGTAGGCTATTACTATCATAATTTGAATGAAGAACAGCAATTTTTAAGCCGTCGCCAAATGGGAGGCGGTTGTGTAATAATTTGGGCCGATATTGGATATTGGGGTAAAACAGAAATGAAAATAAAAGGACGAATGGATAGTGAACGGTATATTGAAATCATAAATGAACTTATGCTGTAAGAATTGCTGCAAATAAACACATTTTACAACGAGATAATGTCGCAGTCCATGCGGCGAAAGTGGTTAAGAAATATTTTTCTCAAAAAATTATTCGTGTTTTGGAGTGGCCAGCAAGATCTCCAACCTCAACATTATTGAAAGTTGTTGGGGACATCTTGCCAGAGCTGTGTATCGAAATGGCAGACAATTCCAAAATATTAACGATTTAAAGTAGAGCATTTTGGACGAATGGGAGAATATTAGCCAAAACAGTATTAAAAAATTGTGTAAATATTTACCAAACCGAATGATTAAAGTCGTTAGCTGTAAAGGAGGTTCTACAAAATATTGAGCATTGATTTTTATCGATTAATTCTGTTATATTTAAAGTTTTTCGTTAAGTGTGCTATCATTTTGTAATAATTCTACTTCGTTCAATAAAAATAGATAAGTTAATGAATATACTGCGGATTTTATGCATTTATGACAAAAATGGGCACGTACAATTTAAAGCAGTGAACGAATTAAGAAGATTTAAGGACATCTGTGTATTAATTTCAGCGTAATAAGACGATTAAAAGAAGAAAGAAATTTCTATTTGGTTCCTGTGTCTTGCAATCAATGCAAACATGTTTTATTTTGCATGAAGATCCGCAGTCTATTAATGAAGCTTCGTTTCACTTTATTCGTATATATTAAGAAAAACACACTAAAAATATGTGTATAAAGAAAATAAATTCTAATATTTAATAAACAGAAATTACATTAATTTCATAGAGTGCTATCTTTTCGTCCTGGAGTGTATCAACGAAAAAGACATTACCACTTTGTAGTTTGTTCAAAGGGTATGCAGTGTCAATACATATAAATCGTATTCAGACCTGGTCATTAGGTGATCTGAAGTAATTATAAAATAAACTAACGTGCTATCCGAATTAATATTTTAAATAATGTTATTTCAACACGGAAGTGATTATAAAATAAAATCACGTCTTTCCGAAGTATCCAGATCTGATTTCTACCACTTTATTGAACGGTTGCCAACATTTACACGTCAAAGATAACCTTAAGGACAAAACTTGAACTGTGACTGTTAACTCGCAGTCGTTAAACGTAGAAACTTGTTGATTCCCGTCGCCGCGGCGATAGAAAACTATGATGAAGGAGCAGAACGCGCTTACCTTGAACGGTTCTCAAGACGAGTCCCTGAAACGAGGCACGAAGATTCCTCCGATTTCCCCGTTCTCGATGCAGCTTGTAACGATCTAGTGAATAATACGCTTTGAATCTCTTTATCGTCCGGTGGGGTCAGAGACCCACCTGGTTGATGGCCGTTGCCACTGTCATCTCTCCCCGCGTCTCTTCTCTGCTCACCTTTGAGAAGGTGTGCACACAAACACGCACACTGACACGGGCACAGGCACAGAAGGCCGCTCACGCACAACGTGGCACGGCACACACTCACGGAATTCACAGTTCACGATCGAGCCTCTCCTTTCTCTTCGCATTCTTTGACATCTCCGGAGAAGTTTTCCCTGGCGATGCCAACAACGTTGTCGAACGTAACGCGGAACTATGATAACTCGTCGAGACACTGATTTTTCGTAAAATTCCAGCGGCGTTACGCGATCAGATAATCAGGGACACACCACTAGCACAAAAGCCGAGTTTAACAGCTCCGGAGTCCGGACGCGCATTCACACGACAGCTCTTTTTCTAACCGCACCAGAGACTGGCAGTGTACTAACTACTAGCGCACGGTGCATCCCTTCCCTTGATATTATTTTCTTCTCTGTCCCCACCTCCGCAATCTGCAGCCGCACTCGCACGCTGTATACTGGGTGGCACACGTGAAACCGATCCTGAACAGTTTGTTACGCCATTGACTTTTCGAGATCTTGAATTTTCTTTACGGAAAATTTATTGTAAGGTAGATGTCCCCTCTATAAGCTCTTTAGTTTTTTTCGAGTAAGGTTTTGCGATATAAAACATCATGAAATAAACTGAGCATTAAATTTAAAAGTAGTATACTTGTAGGTTATGAATAGACTGCGGATCTTCATACATTTATAGCAAAATTGAGTATATGAAATTCGAAATTGTTGAACAATTTGAAAAATTGAAGATGTCAATATATAATTTCTTTAAGGTCATTATGGGAAGAAGTAACATTCAATTTAATTTTTTCAAAAATATCCTTAACTTTATCAATTTGAACCGTCTAAAATAAAATTAATTTAACAATAAAAACTTTATTATTTATTACATTGATTAACAAATTACACATTTTTATTCACTAAGTAGTTATATGAATTTTATAATATAAAGTAAAATCAACTTAATTGATTATAGTTCTTTATTTTATTTTATTGTTTTAATTATTGTTTTATAGTTCTTTTTTTGTTTATTTATGTCTTAATAAGTAAATGGAGTAAATTTAAATGAGACATGAGAAATGTTACACTTTTAATTATCATTCAAATGAAATTCGCGGATTTTAATAATAGTTATGAACGATATACTATTTTGAAAAATATTTTATTAAGGGATAGAAAAGATCTTGACCATGAAAAATACGTCTTCCTCAAAAAATCCCGGAGTTTCCTATTTTTCAATTATACATTTGACAACCTGAACCGATTTTCGAATATAATATACATATTAAAAATGATTATATAATTTTTACGTATTTTTCTTACAAATTATTATCCGAGTTTTGTGAAAGTTATCAATATAATCTAAAAGCGGATTGTAAGATAAAAAATACATATGATGTGAAAAACTCATCATTTTATCCATTTAATCAAAAAAGAGTCATTAAATTAAAACATTCTGCGGGAGACATGAAATTCAGCGACATGCTACTTAACAATTTTTCATTTAGCTCATGATGTAATCTATTAATCTATAAAACATGATTGTGCGTGGGATCCACAGTTTGGCATAGACTAAATGGCTCCATTTTGCTGAAGGGTCTTCTATCGCTAATAATTATCTTGCGAGGTTCTAATCTAATCGGAGGTTATATACTTTTCCGCAAACATTGATAACATAAAATGTAGACTGACCTATCAACATACGTGTAGACCCACCGTGTATGTAGATTATGTATTATTTAATCTAATTGTTTTTTGTTAATGTTTTAAGATCAAGAATAATCCTTAAGCTAATAACACTGTCCAACAGCCAAAAAGTATTTCGATTCCCACTATGCGATTCTTGTAGAGTTTTTCGCGCTGATTCCGAATCTGGCCTTAATTTTTCTCGTATACGTACAGTTTTTGAGAAAATGGAGTTTAAAAAAAAGACATATTTTTCAACTTTGAACAAATATTGTGATGTTATTATAAAAGATATTGAATTGTTCTTTACAGCAAAAGATTCCTTAGACTTTCCCGAATACAGTGATATATAATATTAATGCAATATGATTGTTTAAACATGTTTAAACAATCATTAAAGACGGAGAGACACCACTTTCGCACCAATTTTTGACGATATTTTTGAATTTATCTAAAAAAATAAGGGCCCAGCGGAAAATCGAACTATACCACGCGATAGAGCAGACTTTTATCTTGAGAAACCCCCCCTTGAAGTTTTTGCGAAATCGACGTTTTTACCGAACCAGAAAGCAAAATATCTTCGCCCGACATGAGTTGCGGCCAGTGGCGCTCACCACTAGAACGGTCGTTCGCCGCTCCGTATCCCGTCGCGCGCTGTATCTCGTCCCGAGCGCCACTGGCGTCAACGCATGTCGGGCGAAGATATTTTGCTTTCTGGTTCGGTAAAAACGTCGATTTCGCAAAAACTTCAAGGGGGGGTTTCTCAAGATAAAAGTCTGCTCTATCGCGTGGTATAGTTCGATTTTCCGCTGGACCCTTATTTTTTTAGATAAATTCAAAAATATCGTCAAAAATTGGTGCGAAAGTGGTGTCTCTCCGTCTTTAATGATTGTTTAAACATGTTTAAACAATCATATTGCATTAATATTATATATCACTGTATTCGGGAAAGTCTAAGGAATCTTTTGCTGTAAAGAACAATTCAATATCTTTTATAATAACATCACAATATTTGTTCAAAGTTGAAAAATATGTCTTTTTTTTAAACTCCATTTTCTCAAAAACTGTACGTATACGAGAAAAATTAAGGCCAGATTCGGAATCAGCGCGAAAAACTCTACAAGAATCGCATAGTGGGAATCGAAATACAAAAAAAAAGTTGAAATTTGTTGGACAGTGTAATCCTTAATTATCTATACATATATTTTCAATATTATTGATGGAAAGCAGGGGAATTAAGCAGTGTTCACTTCAAGTGTAAAATATTAATATATTAAATATTTGAAAATGTAAATATTATTAATATGAATTTTTAAATAATCTACTGGTCATTATTACGAGAACATACATTGTATATGCTTATATTATATACCAACATGTATTGTCTACGCACAATTTGGTACGTGACAATATACCGGGTGATTCACGAAAAACAGAACACTTACATAGCTCCGTTTGGTTTGAAGATAGAAGAAAATGTTAGAGAGTTAACACTAAACCTGTCGACCATCAAAAGTGACTAATGTGTATTGTATTATGTATATTCAAATGACCTTGGACCCATAAATAGGTATAGTTTGACTACTCTGTTTGATCAACGGAAATTGAATATCTTAGGCCATTAGAGCAACGGAATGTGATCTCGTCTCGACAACAGCAACAACACATTGAAGTTAAAAAATATATGGTGCCACTGAAAAATCATCGACGACATTCGAAAGACCTTGAAAACGATAACAATCAGAACATTTTTTCATGTCACCATATTTGCCTCCTTTAACAGTACAACTTTTCTCTCCTAACATTTGCTTCTATCTCCAAGCCTAACGGAGCTATTTAGGTGCTCTGTTTTTCGTGAATCATCGTTATATTTAATTTTATAATTGGCGTGGCAGTAATTATTTATTATCATGTAGTTGATCATTTGATGTGGTTGTTAAATTAATTCATAATCAATGTTTCGAATATAATTATAGATTCTTTAATTATTAATATTTTTATATACATATGTTGTTCTTTATTGTTTTAATAAATATTATATTAAAAGTGATATTATGTTACAGTAAATAATATTCATTTAACCTAACCTAACCTCAATCTAAGGTCAAAGTCAATTTTGCGGCAATTTCTTTTAACAAATCTCTTGTTACACCCAAAATTTTGTTACACCCTGTACATAATGCTCTTGTGTAGTTTATAATTTTCTAAAGGGACATCTCCGGCAACTTCTACAAGAGCATGGAAAAATCTCAAATTAGAAACATTCGAGAAACTAATTGACAGGATGCCCTGAATATGTCAAGCTGTTATTAAAAATAAAGGTCGTTTTTTATTGAATGAGCAAATTGGACAAGTTAACCTTCCTTGGTTGTTCTAAAAAGGTATTCAGTTCTTCTTATAAACATTCTGTTTCTCTGAATTTACACCATGATTCCAAACTTTTAGCCGGTAGTGTATGTACAGTTACTCGAATTAATATTCGGGCGCTCTAAAAAAAAAACGATAACTTTTCTAATATTGTACTAAACGATTTGAACTTTTTTTTGGGAAGCTAGAGCAATTAGTTTACTACAGGATGCGAAAAGAAACTTTTTCAAAAATTATAATTGATCGGTATTGTAGAAAAAGTACTAAAAGTTGCATTTTACAATTCTTTTATGTGGGCCTATATTGAAAATTTAAAAAATACGTTTCGTAGGTCTTACCAAAAAAGTTCAAATCGTATAGCACAATATTAAAAAAGTTATCGTCTTTTTCAGAGAGCGTCCGAATATTAATCCGAGTAACTGTACGTATAAAGCCGAGCGCCTTGATCGAGTATATCGTAGAATGTTAGGGACTTGAACTCGACTGATCATCTGGGCCACGTATGCGTCATGCAATTGCTAGCCTCTCTGGCGAGTCGATAATTTTTATCAGCGGTAACACAATTGGATACGATCATGTGCGTAGCAGATAGGGGCGGTTTGTGTATCAAGTGCTCTTCGTTCACTATTCACGTCCCATCCGGCGTTAAGTAACCGCCTTTTGAAGTCAACGACACTCGTCACTGTTCATTCTAGGAATTTACATTAACTACCGGCCGAAATAGTTTCGCGTGTATGAGTAAAATTTTATCCAGCATAAATTATGCAACTCTTTAACACTAAACCTACCATCAAAAGTGACTGATGTGTATAGTATTATAAAAATAACAAGATTAAATTTATTTATATTTCGTGCAATTTTTACGATGTATAATATACACTATAACGAGCATAACTGATTCAACACACTTTAAATCAGAATAACTTTTTTATGAATGGACCAAACGACTTCAATTTCTCTGTAAGGCTAGAAAAATTAGTTTAGTAAATGACGTCTAAAAAATATTTTGAAAAAATGCATTTGGTCGGAATTGCGAAAAAAAAAATAAAAATCAATTTTTACTACTTTTTTAGCTGGGCCAATAACGAAAATTTCAAAGACGTGTTTGCTCAACTCGCATAAATTATATACGCTCTGAAAATTTCATTGAAATTGGTTAATTGGTTTACAAGCTATAAACGATCAAACGTGGTAAAAATTGCAATTTTTCAAGATTTTCGTCCTTTTTACCACTTTTAATCGTTTATAGCTCGTAAACCAATTAACCAATTTCAATGAAATTTTCAGAGCGTATATCATTGATACGAGTTGATCAAACACATCTTTTAAATTTTCGTTATTGGCCCAGTTAAAAAAGTAGTAAAAATTGATTTTTACTATTTTTTTCGCAATTCCGACCAAATGCATTTTTTCAAAATATTTTTTAGACGTCATTTACTAAACTAATTTTTCTAGCCTAACAGACAAATTGAAGTCGTTTGGTCCATTCATAAAAAAGTTATTCTGATTTAAAGTGTGTTGAATCAGTTATGCTCGTTAGTGTATACTGGAGTCAAAAAATACATTCAATAAATTCCCATGGAAACACCTTTACCATTTCAATAATTGTCAAATAAAAAATCTAAAACGAGTCGTTTGACCCCTCGTGGTAGGTTTAGTGTTAATAGATTCTATCTAAAACAGACTGTGAATTTAAAAGGAAAAAACGTATTCATGTTATAAGTTTCAATGATAAAGGATAATGAAAAGTTTTCGTTTGAATAGAACTTACAAAATATGAAACAAAACATTGTCTTATTAGAGGAGCGGATATCCTGTTTTTTAAATTTATTTATGGAACAGTTTTATTGGAAAGTTTCTACGTTCGGCGCGGTCGGTGAGGTCATAAAAAGTAGTAGCCCTACATTATCTATGTCGGAGCACGGACCCGAGGATCTGGCTTACAAGGAGAGTGTAAGTTCTTCACCTCTCAGATTTATACCCCATTATAAGGGCAACTACCCAATAATTTTCGAGATATTTGCAAATTAATGTTTTATGAACAGCTTTATTAAAGTTTAATTCACTCTGTTACTAATTGTAAGTAAAAAAAGTATAAAAAATAGTTACTATGACGGGACTCGAACCCGGTCCCAGCAGTTCAGCTCGCTGCCGCTACGCCACACCATTACTTGGTAACAGAGTGAACTAAACTTTAATAAAACTATCCATAAAACTTTAATTTGCAAATATCTCGAAAATTACTGGGTAGTTGCCCCTATAATGGGGTATATTCGTAATCAGGGGAACGAGATCTATAACTCTGTAAAGTCTCAACTAAATCTGAGAGGTGAAGAGCAGTCCCCTTGTAAGATAAAGACTTCGCTGTACATTTTAAGTGACTTAATTATCTCAATTTTGATGCACAGGTACTACCAGCAACTTACGTATATTGGATCATATCAGTACAGTCGATTTTATCGGAAGAGGGTGTTATGAGAGATATTATAGATTATTGTCTTGTCTTTGGTGCAATTCAGATTGCATTCTCTCGATTGATAAGCTATCAATCATTTGCTCGACGCAAATTATATAATTTCTTCGGTCAGTAAGCTCTAAAACGATTAAAGCTAAAGAAGTTAAAGCGAAAGAGGATCGTTTTATTTTGTAATTTTATACTGAATAATAATATAAACGACAAATACAGTAAAAGCTCCTTCGTTGTCCAAAGGCCGGGGGTTTGAGCGGACAACGACCGTGCCCGGAAACTATTTTTGATTTATGACTGCGTCTTTAGTGAAACGGCTAGTTAAATGACAAAAAAAGCATTCGCAGTCAAAAGCAGTCAACCGTCTGGCTTTAAAAAACTCCTTATTCCCTTGCCATATTCCTTTCCTATTGTTCTCCGTTCTGCGCGGGTCTAGACAGTTCTGGGACACATCTGGCAACCAGATCCACGCAGGCCTAATCCTCTCGTTGACAGGCAGTGGAGTGGGTAGGCACTGGACAACGATCGTGCCCACGATTCAGGACAACGAAGGAGCGATTACTGTATTCTTATCGTGTAGGTATGTAATTTTATTACAAATCAAGTTTCTCAAAAACTGTGCGCCAAGGGGAAAAATTAAGGGCTGATTCGGAATCAGCGCAAAAAACTCTATAAGAATCTTCCAACAGTAATTGTTGAAAGTGTTGGACAGTGTAAATCGAATCGGAAACTTTCTTCCAGCTGTTCTATTAATCGGGAATTCTTTTCCGTGCAATATTTTGTTTATTTTCTCGTTTCTTTGTTATAATAAATGGAAGCTTACGTTATTTTGTTGTTTTTCATTTTTCAATAAGCCCCATTTCATTTCTCATCAGTTTTAACTCGATAAAATAATATTTTATACTTTTAAATTGTGAATGTTTTCTCTAAAATCCGTATCAATGCCTCCGATCGGAAACATTCTGCCAGGGGTTGTAGGAAGGGGTGGCAAGGCGACAGTCTCTGAATATTTTAATGAAACCTTTATTAAGATTTTATCGTACCAAAGTCAAATAGTGACTTTGGCAATACAAACAGGTAAACGTTGCCCCGAGAGTCCTCGATGCAGATGCATTACCGACTCAATACAATAATCTCAACGGAACGAAACGCGATCACAGAACATCGGTATACACGGTATCTCACAAATAATCATTACCGTCGCGGAAACAATATCGATACAGAGTAATACGTATACAAAACGAATCATCGCGACATTCCCAGCGATCGGTGTAGAACCGTCAATATAAAATTGGCCACTTTATATTACTAATAAATGGATAAACAAGCAATTTCCGCCGGATGGATCTGCACACATTGAGTGACCCAGCACGGGCGGTTTCTACTACCTTAAATCACAATGGCGACGACAAGTTTATTCGTTTACTTTGTTCAGTTTCTTTTCGTTAATTAATTATGTCCTTAAGATTGATCGTTACGTACATCAGAAGGCGAGTCCGCAACGCGTGCGCGCGTGCACGGGCTCTGAAATCCGTATACATGTGACGTGCATCGGGACGCGAATTTCGTGATGCTGAGCATAACTTATGCCGAACGTGTCCGGAACAACGACATTGCTCAGCGGTCTGCAGTCAGCTGTTGCGCTCGAAGCATTTTCCTTTGAATTCTTGTTAGTCAATTTTTATTATCCTGGGAAAACCCTAGCATCATAAGTGTAAAGCGGACCCTACACGGTCAATCAGGAATGACAGTCTGATTGAACAGTCTGACTGTCATTCCCAGTTATTCCTGACTTCAATCACGAAGGACCCTACACCTATCAGTCAGACTGACAGTATTGAATGACGTAATTTTATAACAGTTGACATTAAGACACCAAAAAGTGCGTATCTGGCGCAATGTCGAATAAAGAGAAAACTGACGGTTGCCTCTACACCAGGGATGGGCATTTTTGCCTCAATTGAGGCAAAGCCGTCCCCACCGTAGCGCCTACTGTCCCCCACCAGCTTCCGTCGTTACTATGAAAGAAAGACGCGCTCTGTCCGTCGCAAGCAGTGCGCAGGCCTCGTGCATCGGAGCCGCGAGGAGCGCCACGGAAAGGAAGCTTAGTGGGGGAAGCAGGCGTTTGAGGGGCCTCGCCCGTGCCCATCCCTGCTCTACACCATCATCCAGACCAGGGATGCCATATGCGAGTCTCGCCAGGCCCCTTACGTCTCCGTCCCTCGCCTAGATGCGTGCCTCCGCTATCCCCACTCTTACCACTACCGCTGGTGCGACCGAGTCGGTAGCATGCTACCGCTCTCATTCTAGCACTCGGTCGCGCCAGCGGTAGTGGTAAGAGTGGGGATAGCGTAGGCAGCATCTAGGCGAGGGACGGAACCGTAAGGGGCGTCATATGGCAACCCTGATCCAGACTGTTATTCTCCCCTCCACTTCCCGCGATTGAAGCTCGGATTTCCAAATATCTGGAAATCCGTCGGTTCACTTCATCAGTCCGTCAGTATTAACCTTATACGATCAATCAGAATGCAATCTTCGACGAGAATGTCATTCCGACTGACCGTGTAGGGGCCGCTTTACGTTTCAATGAAACAGTCTACCGATTTATCAAATTTATAACTCGTATTGTGAACAGTATTAACAGTGTGTTAATGGTTGTAGACTCCTCTGAACATCCTCCTTCTGAAGATTCAGGTTCTTTTTAGATTTCATCGAAAATACTCTGAATTGTATTAGATGCACTTCTGCGAAGGAGTTCGTAACATAGCGTCGTACCAATTGACATGATTCCAGCTGTTCTTATAATGTTAAACAAAAGGATAAAGCAGCTTTGTTGCAAGTGTAATAGTGGCTATGGTATGGACAAAAACTGTATTTCTATTCTTTAGTGAAGATTCATCGAAGATTTGAACTTGCGCGACGAAGACATTCAGAAGTCTGTCAACCAACTGGATCTTGAGACATTCACAGACATGCTTCTAAAGACATACACTTTCAGAATATGTATACAATTGAAAAATCGAGTCTTCAAAGAATCCTGTCCACAATACCCCTTGACACATCAAAACATATTTCGATGGAGATTTCCATGAGCATCTCTATTCATTCTAAAGCTGTACCCACACCGAAGCAACAACGAGCTCCGTTTAGTTGATGTTAGGGGTACATATCTGGAAAAAGCCACCGCTTTTACCGAGTAAGGAAAGAAGAAGGCTACAAGAAGCGACAAAAGTTCCACTCGATATTGCTTCAGTGTGGACATAGCTTAATGATCGCATTGCTTGCTACGAATAAAAAGGTGTCAGCTATGTAATCAGCTGATACCAGCTGTTCTGATAATTTTCAACAAAAAGATGAAGCTATATCTTATTTTCGAAAGCAATATTTCTTGAAATTCGTATTTCTATTCTTTAGTAAAGATTCATCGAAGGTTTGAACTTGCTAATCAGCTGTCAGCAAACGCGGTTGTTTCGAACACGTTCGGCCAGTCGGATAATCACGAAGAGGAGCATCCGACAATCGCAGTTCAATGTTATTAATCTAAAGTACAGTCGACGATTTTTTGGGACGGTGTTAAGGATGGGCGTCGCGGCGCTCCTCCGCGTCACTGGTGAAATTGCGAAATCGCCGGATGCACGGAGAAAATAGTTTCTATCCCCGGGTGGCGGCGAGCGTCTCGTTCGCATATATCGTTTTAAAATCCTTCATATCGTCGTGATACTCGTCCGCTCAAAGTATACAGAACCCGATGAAGAGTTTTCTCGTATGTCCGTTCAGGCCGTTGAATCGTAAAAAAATATTTAAATGCATGAACGTTATCTATTTTCCAATCCCTTGTCCTGACCCACGATCCCATCGGGGGAAAAATTGGAAAATATACACATTTAACACTTTCGTATACTGTCGCCAACGAGATCGCCCCGGGCCCTTGCAAGCAAGTAAATGCGCCGTGCACGCGCGTCGGTTGCATCGCGGCTGCATCTATCAAGAGGAACGATCCATTGAATCCATATATATAATATATATATTTATTATATATATATATATATATATATATATATTATAGGTACAACCGGAACACAGAGAGACAATTCTTAAACAATGCAATTAATCCTTAACTGACACCGCTTTGCTTGTATCCTGTATCGTAACGAGACAATAAAAAGATCTTTTTTGGCAGCAGAATATTTTGAATTTCCGAGTTACTTAATTGTTTTCGTAGATTATACTGTTTCCTTCAGTCATTACCAGACTGCCGACTTTATACTTTATACATTGCTGGCAAAAATTCATGCATGTATTATAAAACTATGCAGACGTTATAAGAATTTCAGAATACTTTTATATCATCTCCGACTTGTTAAAAGTGTGAAATATATGTTGTCTCGCTTGTGTTTCTTACAATCGACTTCGAAAATTTTCTTTTTGTGTCATCCACGCACAGTCATTACATAAATGTTGATAGACTTTTAGTGTGTAATTATAAATTTATTTGAATGAAATCGATGAAGAGAAAAACGGTAATAGTGAAACAATGGTACCTGATCCACCCTCGGATGGCGATCCATTTTGACAACTGCAGGGTTAACCCTCGGACGGCTGTACCTGAGTCTAGGGATGGGATCGAGTATCTCGCAAACAGGTTCGAACCTTGATTGATGGAATTCGAACTCTCTATAAGTACTTCGAAAAAAAAGAAAATAGTACTCCCAAGAATACTCGTACCTTTGCCAGACGGTTTCGAACCCTTTACAAGTAAATACTGTGGTAAACGTAAATAATACTTGCAAGTATAATCGAATCTTGGTCGAACAGTTTCGAAACTTTTATGAATATCGTAACGGAAATTCTCTGATTTTTCTAATCATTATGTTTTCATCGTCTGCTGTGTCAGAAGTGGAAAATTATCTGCAATCACAATATTTAGAACGCAAAGAAGACCCGTTATTATTTTGGCGTGAAAATTCAATCAAGTTCCCCATTTTATCAAAAATTGCACGTGACTATCTGTGTATAATGGCCACTTCTGTACCTCCAGAAAAAGTTTTTTCAAAAGCAGGAAATATCATGGGTAAAAAAAGAAATAGGATAAAACCAAGTATTGTAAATGAAATATTATTCTTAAATAGTTACGAATTTAATAAAGAAAGTGCTTAAAACCTACTATGCAGTTCTGATTTCCAAGATTCGGGTACTACTTGTGAAAGTTTCGATTACTTTCAACATCGAAGTACATACTTATAAGTATCTTTTCGAAACTTGTAAGTACTCATTCCGAGGTTCGATAACTACTTGTATACAATGAATACTTTTCAAGTATAATCATTGAAACTCTTATTTTTATGAAATGAAACATGGTTATTGAACTTGACTCGGATTCGTGAGTACATATTGAACTTGATCCCATCCATACCTGAATCTATTTTGACCGGGAACATCGAAATTGTCATTTAAGTGCTCAATTCAAGGGATTGAACTAACTGAATAGCTGTTTCATCGAGGATATCGGAAATACTAATGTGTCTACACGAGATATCATCGAAAGTAAATTTTTAAAAATTATTAGAGCTATTAGACAAAAGTTGTCCGTTGTCCGAGGGTTAAGATTGATAAAGATAAGTTACATTACTGCGTTGTTTCTCTACTTTTTCTATTGTTCTCAACGGAACGGCTGCCAATGAAAATTATTCGTCAGCAAGCGAGCAATGAGACAACAATTTTCACTTTCAGGATCAAAATAGACTCCACCGGCTAAGGGTTCAATGGACACGTAGAACACTTTTTATTTGAAATAAATAAAATATGTCCTACTGAAATTTTTAAATCCAGCTATCTTTTTCTAGCAAATTCTTGTGTCCAGCTGATTCTTGTTTCAAAGATCGGCTTATCATAGAAATCGGAGGGTAGGTAGCTGTTCTGCAGTTTCGCAATAGCTTTTTTTAAATTATTTAACAATGTTCCACCCATTTGACCATCCGAGAACATAACAGTTACGTGACAGAACATTATTCCTGATCTTTTTAAGGGTGGTTACTCGAAGGCTTGTTTGCGAAAGCCACCCCCTAAGAATAAACGATTTTTTCAACCCTTAATAACTGATTTAAATGTTTGAAAAAACTAGTTTGTAGCTTCGTTTTCGTTTTTATTTTACCTAAATGCCTCGAGTAATAACCGGAGAAAAGCTTTCCACCCACTGGCACCCTTAAACGAAGTGGTAGGAATCTAAAATTTTATAGAATAGCGTTTCAGGCGAAGAGCATTGTTTAGTAAAGAAAAATGAAAATTGTCATGGGAGCCGATTACCCATTCTTATCCTGCCTAGATCCTTTCCGAGATTACTGATTTCTGATAAACTTTGTCATACTACGGTCAGTTAAGGACTAATACGAGCGATCCGCCCTCTTCCCCGGATATTACCTAGGAAATTGCCTAGACACCTAGGGAATTGCCTGGCCAGGTAACCCACGGCAGAGAGCGGAAGGGAAGGCGAGAACACGGTAAATACAGAGTGAAAGAGATAGTCCAAAGAGAAAATCTTTAGGCACACCCACACACATACACATACATTTATGTATATATATATAATATATATATGCATAGAACGTAAGAGTCATTTCATTTATTTCAAAACTTTTGTTTATACTTAGATACGATGAAGCAAATCGTAAATATCCGGACTTAGATTTGCCAGTGCGTAAGTATCGAACGCAAACGCGGGCAAGGTGATGGCAACGTTTCTTCTTATCTTCCTATTCCGAATTACTCGTTATATTTCTTCAATAACCTATCTCTTCCTTCCTTTCTTTCTTTCCTCCTCTCTCTCTCTCTCTCTCTCTCTCTCTCTCTCTCTCTCTCTCTCTCTCTCTCTCTCTCTCTCTCCATCTTTATCTCAAAATTACAGCATTGAAAAAGGGGCTTACGTCATACGATTTTTCCTCTCGTGATCGGTTTCTTCTCCTTTACGATAATCAAAAAATAAGTTATCAGAGTACTTTGTACTTGTCCAAAGCCGATCGATGGTCGCGGAAGCTCTCTTTCTCTCTCTTTCTCTATCTCGCTCTTTTCCTCTCTCTCTCTCTCTCTCTCTCTCTCTCTCTCCCTCTCTCTCTCTCTCCCTTCTGTTACAGTATATTCGATTTCGGAGAAAAGGCAGACCTTGCGATCACCTTGCCCGCGGTCTTTTAGACGGACTCTTTAAAATTGCTCGTTAACTCCCGTACGATTCGCGCGTCATTAATCATTATCGATGTAATCAATTACGTCGTAATTCAATAGCAAATATATTATCACATTTAGATTGTATTAATGTTTAAGACATTCGGCCCGGACCTTCTTCGACAAATCTTGACGCCTGTCGACGCGATTACCGTCCCGTCCATCTGCGAGTCCGCGAGTTCGCGCTCGTGGTTCCGAGTAGCCTAAGCGCGACTCGATCCGCCAGATCCCCGAACGTATGTATAAGTGTACGCTCGTGGTTCCCTTAGACGTCAGTTTTTTTCGAAGATTTCCAGAATCGACCAACCGGACAGCTTTCTCGGGAAGATCATCGGTTTCGTTGCCTGGACTGTTCTCGAAAAATGTTCGCGATCGAACCGATCGACTCAAAGCACACTAATTAACTGGCTCGTTATGCACACACACACACACACACGCGCGCACACACATATATAATATAATATATATATATATGTATATATATATATATTTTTCTCGTCGAAAATTCGTAACTCGTGCAAGTTGTATTGCTTTTCGAGAGGTTCGCGCCGATTCGTACGATGATCGAGCGAGTAGCCGGCGGCTGGTCGTTCGTTCTCACGTAAATCTAAGAAACATTAATATAGAATATATTATTGTGTAGTTTATATAAGGTATACGTTAAGACACTTACCATCTACTGCAAAAATTCAACAGTTAAAAGATTGTAACAACTAGTTCGTAATTTTTATACAAGACGAGTTTGCTCGATCGGCATTTTTCGTTCCGGGAACTTTATCTCAGCTTTCTTTCTTTCTTTTTTTGCACGGTGGACGATTAACCAAAACGGAAGAGAAACAAAAATGGCGAACCGAGCGAATTCGGCTCGTTCTCCGCCCCCGTTTCTCTCTCCCTCTCCTCTCATTCTTTTTTAGAACGCTGGTTTTCTGTCTCTCCTTCTACCAACGCCGTTCTCCCGTCTCCTTTTTCACGTTCGCTATTTTCTCTTTTGGCACGCATTTGTATCGTTTACTATTGGCACGACAATTTACGAACAATGAGCTTGCTAGAATTAATTCGAATAAACCTCGGACGCACCTGAGATCGACCGCTCGGACAATACGATATAATAAAAAGAGCCTTTGTTACACGTATTATGCACCGTATACTAAGACTGAATGCCAATAAATCGTTACTCAGCTCGAGGAGGCTCTACGTCCGTTCACGAAAGGCAATTTTCCTTAAAGCAACGATAGACTCACTGGTACATGAGGAATCTGAAGTTCTGCGTCGAAACTCGCTGTTATGTTTGGACTGCGGATCTTTATGAGATATAAATATTGTCCAAGTGAACTGTGAGAAACAAAAGTCAAGTGAAAATGTATTTTCGAACGAAAGAGTTCGTGGCGTTTTTAAATCAATATTCAAAGATAAGATTAAGATACTTATTCATAGGTTTGTATATAAGTCACCTAAAAAATGGCAAAAAGTAATAGAAGAGAATGGAAAATATGTTATTGAACAAATCTATGCATAAATATCCTAATTTTATCTTTGAGTTTTAATTTAAAAACGCTACGAAGTTTTGTTCCAACCCAATAGTTTGAATCGGTCGAAACCAATATAACAACATCATTCGATTCGTATAATACCCTTACCACTTTGCATTTGATTAATCAATTTTTGTCACAAATGCATAAAATCCGCGGTCCAGTTGTTTTTTTTTTTCCTTATTTTACGTCGCTTTTGGAACTCCTATTCAGGGTTATTTCGCGACGGGACCTACAGTTTTTATAAGGTGGATTCCGAACCACCTTGGGCACCACAGTTTAAATAGCACATGGAATTTCCAGAGGTGCCGGCGTCGGGGATCGAACCCGCGACCACGGAGTCCGCAGTCGAGCGCTCTACCCACTCGGCCACTGCGCGCCCCAGCGGTCCAGTTGTGTTCAACTCTTCTACGCACAAAGATGCCGATTTTATGCATTTATACGTAAGACAGTGAAAACGTTTAAAGAATTTACAGATACTGTTGTATTATTTCTAACTGATTTTAAAATTATTAACGAGTGGAACAAATGTACATGACGCTTTTAATTTTGCATTGCAACCTTGCCACTAATAGTCATGTGTTTCTTATGAAATTGTGTTTCTAATGAATTGTAGATATTGAAGTAAAATATTATTTAATATTAACAGTAAGTAATCCGAGCAACACGTGTCAATACAGGGAACATATTTGTCTCGAGTATAAATGGTATAACGTCAAGGATTTAAGCTGATAGATAAACTCCGAATTAACTTTTATCACTAGACAGCGGATTTTAAGCATTTATGTATAATCAGTAGACTGCGAATCTTTATGCATTTATGAAGAAATTGGTTGGGTGAAATATAAGACGGTGAAAGATCAGAAAAATTTAAGAATACTGTAATGTTGTTTTTAATGTAACGAAGTCATTAAAGGGTGAAATCAATTTTTATCCGATTCCTACTTCTCACAATAAATGCAGAACATTTTTATTTTGCATAAAGATCCGCAGTCTAATAATCAGTAAGTGTAATTTGAAACAGTCAAAACATTAGAAGAATTTAATACTACTGTTGTATGTATTACTTTCAACCTATTGAATATGTTAAGAAAGAAAATCAGTTTCTTTTTCACACCAGTTTGTTGAAATTCAGGAAGAAAATGTTTATTTTGCATAAAGATCAGCTGTCTACTTATCAACGTTTTAAATTTTATGTTTATAGATTACTGAAATAGATCTTGCACTCTCCTATTTCTTTTTAGTTCTAGTTTCATTAGACCAGAAATATAATTCGTGATTTTTAGATAGGATGAGTTGCACTAATGTGTTTGCATTGTATTTACAAAAATTTGGACATTACTCTTTTTGAAGGCAATTTCATGTTCTTTCCAGTAGTGAAAGTTACATTAGAAATATCACAGAAATAAACAGACATAAACACAAATCTTTGTTGGCAGGAAACATGTACGAATAAATAGTTAATAAATTCTGCAATTATCTTGAAATAAATATATAACTACTCTACGCACATATATAGGTGAGTTGCACTAAAGTGTTTATATTGTATTTACAAAAATTTGGACATTACTCTTTTTGAAGGCAATTTCATGTTTTTTTCAGTAGTGAAAGTTAAAAGAGAAATATCACAAAAATAAACAGACATAAACACAAATCTTGGCGAAGTTTCCGTTTACGTCCATTCTCAGAATTCGATGAAATTTTGAAAATAGGTTCTTTTTTGACTAAAATGACGATTGCCAGAAGGATTTTTGCCGACTCGAAAAAAAATTTTTTTATCATTTCAATGTCGCTCTCTACCTTACCGACTTACCGACCTTCTATTTTATATAGAATATCTTCAATTAATTGTAAAAATGGATCATCAATCAAATCAAATCATCAAATAATAATAATATAATAATAATAATAATAATAATTAAATAATAACTAAAATAAATAATATAATAATAATAATAAAATAATGACTAAAATAAATAATATAATAATAATAACTAAATAATAAATAAACTTTTCGGGTTAAACTAATCCAAATTAATTCTCATCGTTCAAACCTATTAAAATTTTCAATTAGAATTCTACCGTATAGAATAATTAAAAAAAATAATGAACTAAGTAATAACTACCACGTATTATATGCAGCTGTAATACACTGATCATATTTTCCGGTTTTATAGCATCGAAAGGTACCTAGTTTTCCTCTTGCTTCAACATACATCATTTTATTTTTATGTTTTCGACAATATTTTTCCGTAGGAATTAATCCAAGTTCTCGCCCCCCATTCTAGTGCTGAATTGAAATCATTCATTTTTTTAATAATATAAAACAAATTTAAATGATTCATTATAAAACTATACGACTCTAAAAGCAGTTGACGAACTGTCGCATCATACTGACGCATACGCACAGCACGAACATAAAGTAGAAAGTCGGTAGGTAAGGTAGAGCGCGACATTGAAATGATAAAAAAAATTTTTTCGAGTCGGCAAAAATCCTTCTGGCAATCGTCATTTTAGTCAAAAAGGAACCTATTTTCAAAATTCCATCAAATTCTGAGAATGGACGTAAACGGAAACACAGCCCAAATTTTTAACTACCACTATGGAGCTTGCATATAGCGAAAGAGACTCTTGGGACAAGCTGATATAATTCGATCTATACCACATGTGTTAGCGAATTTCGTCGCAGAATGTTCAAGTTGCCTCGGATAATTTCGCGACGTATTTCGAAAGTGTCCACATTCGGAAGATTTCCTCGTGGAAAAACGTCCGGCGAGGTTCGTGAACGAAAGGAAAGCGAGATGATCGCGTGTATCGAACACGTTCACGATACCTTAACGGCTAAACAATCCTCTAAACGCGGCCATCGGGGCCGACGGTTCTAAATGGAATGAATCGAGCGGTTATCAAAAATAGAATATATCGTTACAAGTACGATACACAACGCATATCGGTATACCAACAATCAACAACATCGCCGTCCCGTTCGCTGTCGCAAGCCACGGGACGACCGGTACCAAAAATATTATCTCACGAAGGAGAACGTTGCATCCGCGTGCATACAAAAGCCCGAAAAAATTAAAGAGACGACGATCCTCCTCAGCTCCGCTCCTCCTCATCACTCCTCTGAACGCATGCACGCGTTCAACAACGGAAATCCGCTGGCATACGCATGTCCAATCATGTATAGAAAAAGTGTCGTGAACATTATTATAAAAAATGTTGCGTATACCGTCGATACAAATCGTTCGCAAGTGTACAATCGTTGTTCGAATTCTGTTGTACTCGATGATTGCAAAAGTTCGTGATTTTCAGACTTCCAGAACTTCCTTGAAGAAAGTTCGTGGTCTTTTTCCAAAATGGAATCCATCATCTCGTAAAACGTCGAGCGATAATCGTAGCACCATACACTTGATTAAGCTTCTCACACTCCTCAGAAATAGTTGCATAAAACAGTACAAACAGATAAATCCACAATTTACGTCACAGAACATAATTCACAATCAGAGTCACGAGAAACGTAAATGTAACTATTTCATTTTCAAATCGGGCACGAGCTTCTGCAATCATCTAATAAGTAATCGTTTGAAACATGAAGAGATATACAGTGTGCAAAGTGATTGGTGTGAAGGCGATTCTGACTTTCATTAAATTCTTTGTAAATGAATTTACTCGGGAATTTCGCAAAGAAATATCATTGCAATCTCGATAACTGTAACACAAGAAATGTGAGACTCATTATTTTAATAGATTCCACAATTCTATTTCACATTATTTTATAAACATAACAAGAATGTGTCTATCCTTGGTCATATTTCCAATAATATATACCCAAAGAAATAAATTTAGTAAATAATTCCTCAGAAGCATCTTTACTATCTTAGTAATCGCAAATTAAGAATATTAAAACTCGTCATTTTGACGGGTCCGTAAACCTAGTGTTCACCCTTAAGTGGTATAGTGTTTACAGATTATCAAGTATCATCCCAGGATCTTTATAAAATTTTGTATAAACTTTTTCAGATAGCTGTGAATATATTATTTGAAACTATATAATTCAAATGTTCTAAACAATTTAAAAAATGTTGATATATGTGCGATTTTGGTACAATACATATACTAGTTACGGTACAGATTTTAGTCGATGAGATACTTGTTATTCTATGACTTTTTTTTATTATAACAGTTATAGTCCCTGCTTGAAACCATTTAATCACCATCCAAACATTTCTCGCTGTGAATAATGATAATAATAATTAAGTAAATTAAGGTGGTAACATCTGGTGCCCCACCTTGTGTATTTGTGATAAAAGAAATGGTGCCACTTGTATACACCTGATGTAGCAGTCGAACTGTTAATTAGTGTTTAGAACTTGATAATACTTTAAAAATGCATTCTATCATAATCCGTAGATTATACATACATGTATTTAGTTGCAGATAGGATTGTAATCTTGGAGAAAAATTAAATATTGTATGCAAGAATTAGGTTCCAGTGAAATATCAAAGAAACGAAGTACCTTAGGGCGATTATGATTTGCATAAAATTTAGCTCTGAGGCTAATCGACGGTAAATGTGAACTTCTTTATCTGTTAAAGTCATATTGTATATTCTTCTGCTGACATATGCATACTTGGTTTAAAGCATTCAATAAATAATAATAATAAGTTCACTTTTTCGAAACAACGTCGGTGTTAGAACGTGTAATGATTCTCATACTGTTTTGTTACAGATCTTATACTTATTCGTTCAAACAGAAATTTAAAAATGCACAAGTTTAACAACCTTACATGTTGTGTGAAAAATACTTTTATCTTTCTATCCACCAATCATTTTCATTACACCCTGCATACTGTATATTGTAGCGTAGAAGAACACAAATAAGTAACTTTTTCAATCATTGACACATACGATTGATCGAATTTTGGATAGCTATAACGATCAATAATCACAGTATTATTAAAATTAGTTCTTTTCTAATCATTAATTGCAATTTTCAATATAATTTACCTCCGTATTACTTTCCCAAGAAAATAATACTCTCAAAGTTAATACAACAGTCGAATAAAAGTGGAAAGTTGATCACTAATATTATGTAATATGAATCATTACTAATTAAATATTCATGAATATTCATTCATAAATGTACTGATCATTAATAATTAAATATTCTTTAGCTGTAGTATACCGTTAACAAGTCCTTGAACTTTTCCATTTCGGTACCAAATGTTTAAGCCAAAAATATTTTATGGTTTCAACTGCATAATCATTTTTCAACACATGCAAGCAATAATCAAGTGATCACTTTTTCAATATATTTGACATATTCGATATTAAATAATATTTGATCAGCAGACTGCGGACGAAGTAAATCAAATAAACACTTTAAAAACACTGTTGCATCATTTCCTGCTCATTAAAATGATTCGGAAAAGAAATAAGTATCTAATATGTAGCTCCTGCGTTTTACAGTTAGGTCCACAGTCTATTGATCAACGCTAATTCCTCCGTCTGATCAATCGCATTTAGTTCGATGAAATTCTAATAATTTTCGATCAAAATTGAAGTTGGCGTATACAGTGATGGTCGTAGTCGTAACACGTTGCGCGTCGAGGAGCATAGATCCCCTTTTCCCGTGCCTTCCTTATCTTTCCTTTAAAAACGGTTATCGACTAGAACGTAGGTAGTTATGATACATTAAAAATTGACACACATTTATGTTATATAGATTGGCCTCAGCCTTATCGCCCTCCCCGTTGTCTTTCTCTCTTTCTCTCGCGCTCTTCATCTTTGCTCACTCACTCGCTCACTCTTTCTCTCTTTTATTCATTCATTCTTCCCCTCTCTCTCTCTCTCTCTCTCTTCTCCTTTTATAGCAGAAAGTAGTACGGTAGAATCGTTTGGGGACGGTGTTCGATCGTAAAGAGGAAAAAACTTGTAATTGTTAATTACTTATTCGATGTTAAGTGAGGATAGAGTATAAAGCCTGTTATTACGGAACGGGAACTTGCTTACTAGCTTTGTTTTGCTTTGCTTTGCTTTGCTTTGCTTTGCTTTGCTTTGCTTTGCTTGCAAAGACAAACCTTTACAATTCGCTTTGGCTTACACTTTCACGGCTTAAGTATTAGTTGAGACAACATGAAAAAGTTTTACGGTTCGTTGGAAAATCCTGCATTCTGTATGGTATTTTTTCTTATCTTTTTCTTTTGTTTTCCTGTTTTCTTTCTCTCCCTCTCTTGCGCTCTCTCTCTCTCTCTCTCTCTCTCTCTCTTTCGCTCGCTCTCTCTTTCCTCTTATAGTTTGCACCATTAATCGCTAATGGTTAATATAAAAACGTTAAATAATATTAGTTGAAAGTATATCGTATATCTTTCCACGTTCATTTAGGCGGACACAATTATTGACCACAGCAGAAGACTTTCGAGCCTCTTATCGCTACCACTATGAAATTCGATAAAATTCTGTCGACTATTCTTCTCCTCAGTTAACGAACATGTATCGTGTACACTAATTTCTGTATACGCTGCTGCAATTTGCCAATACTTACCGTAAGAATAGTTCACCCGCCTCGCGATTTCCATGGTATAATAGTAATGATACCGGTATAATAATCATAGGTAATCATAACAATGTATATCGTTATCGATAATACGGTTAACAATCATAATTACAATTGGACAATTATAATATAGCCGGAGTCGAATATAGGAGGGCGCGACAGTAAAATTATGTTTGCAAAATAGCACCTTTCCCATAGGGTAGAGACCTCAAGCTGCTTATCTATCTAAGAGCCTAAATAATGGCTCTTACAGCAATCGTGTAAACAAGTTAGTAGTCAATATAATATTTTTCAAAAGATTATGGAATGCATAACAAATCTGCTAGATAAAACTGGAAATATACTATCTCCGTATCAAATCTTTATCGGTAGAACCGACACTTGGAATAGTGAACATTATACTTGAAAAGAAATAATTATTTTCATGTGCACAGCAATTATTTAATTATTAGGTCGAGTCATAAATAACTTCCGACACGAGCAATAGATTCTACCTAGCTGCATCGGAAGTTATTTATGACTCGACCTAATAATTTGTGAAAATGAAAATTTCCAAAGTGTGTGAACCACCTTTATGTTACAATTCAAAGATAAAAAAAAATAGTCATTTCTCAATGCTGCCGAAATTCTTGACCCTCATTCGTCCCTGGTGTAAATTTGACACAGTTTTGCCGAGATAAATTTTAGATACTCTTCTCTTATTTGTGTAAGTAAATTTTATAAACACATAACCGAAAAACCTAAGGTGTAAATGTTAACTCATCAATTTTAATAAAACAAACGTCGAAAAATAACTGTTTACGTTGTTATTTCATCGAGTTTTTACCACTGTGTCAATTTGACGCCGAGGGACAGATTCAGTTCGTGAAACGAGGGACGGATTAGGGTTAAATACACAGCAAGGAGCATAACTGATTCCGCACACTTTAAATCAGAATAACTTTTTTATGAATGGACCAAACGACTTCAATTTCTCTGTAAAGCTAGAAGAATTAATTTAGAAAAAATTTGAAAAAATGCACTTGGTCGGAATTGTGAGAAACAATAGTCAAAGTTACCCTATCCAGAATTAGAATAGGCCACGCTAAGAGAACACACTCGTATCTGGTGACAAAGGATCCAGTCCCATTATGCGAAACATACAGCATACCGACATCAATCGACCACCTGATACTATTTTGTCCAAAAACAGAATACATTACGAGGAAAAGTACAAAATAGGAAAGACACCGAAAGAGAATCTTGACGAAGATAAAATACAAGACCTACTGGAATTTATTAAGGAATCGAAAATCCAGGAAGTTATACTATAACTATACACCTTCTCGTCGCTAATAACGATATAGTTGATGCGACGTAAAACCTTTAAATAAAAAAAAAAATAATAAAAATTGATCTTTACAACTTTTTAACCGGGCCAATCCCGAACATTTCAAAGATGTGTTTTGCACAAACTCGTATGAATTATATACGTTCTGAAAATTTCATTGAAATTGGTTTACGAATTATAAACGACCAAAAGTGGTAAAAACGCCGGAAATCATGAAAAATTGCAATTTTTACCACGTTTGATCATTCATTCATTCATAAGAAAGTTAGCCTGATTTAAAGTGTGTGGAATCATTTATGGTCCTTATCCAGTTAGCCAGGTCTGCCTCGAGCAGAAATCGAGCCCAGCCTGGCGAGCAGGTAACGAGCATTATCCTGGCTGAACGTCGCTCGAAGCTGCTCGAAGCATGGAATGCTCGATTTTGGACAGAAGCTGCTCGGGCACAATGCTGGACGCTCGGTCCTAGATTCTGCCGGGCAGCTTGTGCCCAAGCTTTCTGCCGGCAGAATGCGCTACTTAAGGTTGATTTAGCTTAGGATACGGCCACAGTGGATCCGTTTTCGTCCGACATCCGACAATTCAAATGTGTGGGTGGACCAGTGCAGCCAGACGGACCGGCCGCCAGGCCCCTTGCCTTTCCGTCCCTCGCCTAGATGCTGCCTCCGGTATCCCCACTCTTACCACTACCGCTGGCGCGACCGAGTGCTAGCATGAGAGCGGTAGCATGCTAAGTAAGAGTGGGGATAGCGGAGGCAGCATCTTGGCGAGGGGCGGAAAGGTAAGGGGCCTGGCGGCCGGTCCGTCTGGCTACACTGAGGTGGACCCGCCTGTGAGACCCTTCTAGCTTCGTACCGTGCCGTACCGACACCAACGCATGCCTCTCGAGGCGCCCAGAACACTCGACCGTGTGTGCCGATGTCGGACGCCGGACGAAAATGGATCCACTGTAGCCGTACCCTTAGGCGGCCACGGCAGGCCAGCAGCACTTTAAGGTCTGCGTATACCGAAATGCCGGCAAGGGCCGACGATGGCAGTCCCTCCATAAACCCCGGCGGGTTGACGGCTCCCTGCTGTGCGTGGCACAGAAAAAAGGTTTCCATGGGCTCCGCAACTCCTTTAGGTAAGGGGCTTATTGCGAATGCCTATTTTTTTTGTGCAACGCACAGCAGGGAGCCGTCAACCCGCTCGAGATTTATGGAGGGACTGCCATCGACTGTCGTTGCCTGCATCTCGGTATACTTAGACCTTAACTAGCCTAATGGAAAAGGATATGCCCTATGAGGACAGAGGAGACCCGATGTGACGAGTCGCCCACCACCACGGGAGTAAATACGTTTAGAGGAGAAGGGTGTGCCCTGGGCGGTGGGGTTTTAGTGGGTAGCGGTAGGGATATGAGTCCCGGTCCTTCAATTTTCATCTAAGGAGGAGCCGAGCCCCACACTACCCCCCAAACTTCATCGTAGGGGGGTGTACGTAAAGGTATGTCCCCACCGCCCTGGAAAAAAGACCTTAACTAGCCTGGTTTTGTATCCAGCATTTTCCAGCGGGGTTGCTGCGCGATTGGGAACAGCTGGATACAAAACCATGCTAATAAAGTCCTGCTGGCCGGCCGTGGCCGCCTAAGGCTGCGCTCACAGTGGACCCGTTTCTGCCGACATCCGACGTTGTGTCTCTTTTTTCAAGCGTATGAAAAAGAGACACGACGTCGGACGTCGAACCTTTATGCGCGCGTAGATGCCCGTCCAAAATCGAGCATGTCTCCTTACTGGGTGTACGCGTTACCAAAAATTGGCAAGTGTTGTAAGCACAAGAAAATTAGTGTTTCCGTTTCAGATTATCTTTTCGCCGCATTGCAAGCGAAGTAAAATGAAAGCACGCGCAGCATGAGCGTCTCTTAGCCATCGGGATAGCAGTCTTAACGATCGCTGAATTTCGATCGACAATCGAAAGCCTTAACGATCGACGCGTAAGATAAACAAAGGACGAAGACACGCCGTCTAGCGTTCCTACTTTCAGTCTTCCTCTATAGTCCAGTCTACGATTCTAGCACCATTGCGCAGCTTTATCGTCATTCGTCATCGTCGGATCAACGAACGAGTCCCGATAATTAAAAATCGACTAATATAAGATCTCGTTAGAATTTAAAGATTAGATTACATTATCGATGTTCGCATGCAATTCTCTACGTGTTGCCTAATTACTACGGGCAAACCTCATCGTTGCTAATCAGAAGTTGAAACTTTCTTGTTACTTTCATCTCCACCCGGACATCATGTTCTCCTCGAAGCGCCGCCAGTAGTATGCGTATTGTAATTGTTGCGAAGCTTTCGAATAATTGCAAACAATCGTGAAACACTGTTTGAAAACATGGAATCGTCAACTTCTGATCATCCTTGCCATCATGGATTCAGCTGCCCAAGGCTAACTTAAGTCTTCTTCCAGGACTCTAACTTTTCTTTTCAAATATCGCATTTGGTAATGCGTTTTCTGTATTTTTGAAAAACTTAAGCTGGGTGTCATTTGAAATAGTGGAGACATTAAAAGAATTTAAGAACGCCGACACATTACTTGAAACGTATTGATACTTTTATAGAGAAAAATCAATTGTTATTTTGGTGCTGTGTCTTGCTATTGATACAATTCTATTTTCCACAAAGATCCGCAATCCAGTTGATTACGATCTTAGCGGTTGGATCATTTGCCGAAAGGACTATCTCTGCAATGACTCCTGTTTTACTTGTTGAAATTTTCGAACATAATTATTGCAAGCACCTTCTAATTAGTCCCAATTGTTTGAACTCTTGTTTTACTTGTCAAAAATTTATAGAAATGGTCAAACACAGTTATTGTTCGAACGTCTTCGAACTGGTTCAAACGTTCTCCAACATCTTCTAATTAGTCCCAATTGTTAGAACTCTTGTTTTACCTGTCAAAACTTTATAGAAATGGTCAACCACAATTATTGTTCGAACGTCTTCGAACTGGTTCAAACGTTCTCAAACACCTCCTAATTAGTCCCAATTGTTAGTACTCTTGTTTTACCTGTCAAAACTTTATAGAAATGATCAAACACAATTATTGTTCGAACGTCTTCGAACTGGATCAAACGTTCTGAAACGGCTTCAAACCAGTTCAAATTCTTCAAATTGTGTGAATCTCGTGGCAGCTCGAATCACGACGGTACGATCAGCTTTGCCAATGTAAAACCGCCTCCACAATTTTAATACCTAAGTCGCAGTATTGACAAAGTTAGGACGTGTGTGACGACGATCCGCTGCCTTCTGCTGAGTTGCTTCGCTAGTTAGCGGACTCCGAATTGGAGGACGGCGAAGATTCCGGGCTCTGCACCAGCGGAGTGTCCCTGCCGATCATGGGAGTGAGCAGCATGCCACGTGGACTGAACGTGTCGCAATAGAGATTCTCCTTTTTGTGGACGCGTCGCACGTGGCTTCGTAGGTTGTCCCGGCGAGCACTTCTGTACGCACAGTGTGGACAAAGGTGCGGTTTCTCGCCCGTGTGCATACGTCGATGTTGAATGAGCTGAAACAACAAGGAGGATCATTAACAATACGGCAATGTCTCGATGTACACTAGCGGGCAAAAGTTTGAGATCTTTTCAATAAATTATCGCATTTTGTTAGACATGCTAAACGTCTAATACATACAGTAAGAAGCAAAACTAAACCAATAACCACAAGTTTTGTATAAATCATTATTTATTGCTAGGAATATAGAAGAATAACAAAAGATTAACATTATAATTGTTTTTATCATAGTTAGAAGTAACTTAAGAAATTACAACAAAAATAGATTGACTCGGTTTTGCACCACGTCCAATACTTGGCAATATTTAATATATTATTTATTTTTAATATTTCGTCCACAACCCTTGTGCTTGTAAAACTGCACTATCCCGAGATATTTGTTTCCACTGTTCTTGAATTCTATCATACAAATCTGTGATTGAAGTTGGTTGGGAGTCATATGAATCCCGAAGTCGCTTTTTTAGTAAACCCCATAGATTCTCTATAGGGCTGAGGTCGAGGCTCTGTGCAGGCCAATCCAGAACAGAAAATTTTCTAGTACTGAGCCAATTTTTTACACTTGTAGCAGTGTGCGTAGGGTCTCGGTCATGCATGAAAATAACATTTTTTACAAAGTGTTAAAATTTCTTTTAGTTCTGCCCTTGTACGGCCCTGAAGACCATACTATACTACATGGTTGAAATCGTCTTAATTCCCACTTTTACATAATGTAAAAAAATATGTAGTATTCCATTAAAAAAAATGAAGGTCACCTCTATTTTAAGAAAAATATTACAAATTTAAAAAATGCAAATACGCTATCATATTGCTAGTAAAATATACTATAACTTCCTCTTCTTCAGATTTTTTCTAATGTTTACCGTTTACGAAAAAAACGCTGGTCCAAATTATCGCTAACACCCTGTATAACATGCAAATTACCTTGAACAGAACGATCACAGAATAACCGACAATACTGTCAATACTGTACTCGTTAACCCTCATCCGTCCCTCGTGTTAATTTGACACAGTTTTCCCGAAATAAGTTACACTGTTCTGTTATTTGTAGATAAATTCGTTCGAAACTTGGTGACTTTTATTTTTTGAATGCGAAACATATAACTGCAAAAACCTAAAATGTAAATGTTAACTCATCAATAGACTGCGGATCTTTATACAAAATAAAAAATGTTTGCATTGATTGCAAGACACAGGAGCCAAATAACAAATTCATTCTTCTTTTAATTATCTTATCAAGGTGGAACTAATACACTGGTGGCCTTAAATCTTTCTAATACCTCCTGTGTTTTAAATTGTACGTACCCATTTTTGTCATAAATGCATAAAATCCGCAGTCTACTCATCAATTTCAAGGAAAAAAACAACGAAAAGTAACTATTTGACTTGTTATTTTATCGATTGTTTGTGTCACTGTGTCAATTTGACACCGAGGGACAGATTCAGTTCGCGAAACGAGGAACGGATGAGTGTTAAACCTTTCCATATTAACAATATAAATATCATCCAGTCCTGTATTGATTTCCAATACATTTGAGGATCACCGACGCCGATCGCGGGCCGTTTACACACTGCGAAACATTTGATTTAAGGGTGACACAGAATACATCCAGGCAGTCTACAAAATTCAAAGGGCCGGTGTAGAATAGCGTAGAATTTACGATCAGCCGGGGGGATTACACGAGCGTGGCAGAGATAGAAATCTAGAAACAATCCGAGCCCATAGATTATACTCGCCGCTATATTTTTCAGTTCTACGCGATTTCAATTGGCTCCGAACGTTTCTATAACTCGAGGGAGACGGGGGAGACGAGGGAGAAGAGAAAGAGACAGAAAAATATTACCTTTTTCAATTGAACCGTGCGGAAGATGCAAATGTCGCAGCAAAAGTATCGGTCGTCACGATGCCTTCTCATGTGTCTGCTGAGATCGACCTCGGAGGATCTATCTGCGCCACAGACGGCGCAGCTCACCCTAGTTTCTGGTGCTGTGCCCTTCGCGTGTGCCCTTAAATGCCTTTGGAACGCCTTTTCGATGGTGCAGGCGTACGAGCATAACGAGCACCGATACTCTTCCCTTTCGTATCTACGCATTCAAATTGTATCATAAGTCGAATTTTATGACAACTGTCGGATCTTTATTTTATCTATCTACTTATTCGCACCTCCTGTTTGAATGTATTAGGTTGTTGCATACAACCCCTGGCAGAATGTTTCCGATCGGAGGTATTGATACGGATTTTAGAGAAAACATTCACAATTTAGAAGTATAAAATATTACTTTATGGAATTAAAACTGATGGAAAATGAAGAGGAGCTTATTGAAGAATGAAAAACATATGATAACATAAGCTTTCATTTATTATAACAAAGAAACGAGAATATAAACAAAATGTTACACGCGGAAAAAAGTTCCCGGTTAATAGAACAGCTGGAAGAAAGTTTCCGATTCGATTTACACTGTCCAACACCAAAGTTCAACAATTACTGCTGGAAGATTCTTATAGAGTTTTTTGCGCTGATTCCGAATCTGCCCTTAATTTTTCCCCCAGACGCACAGTTTTTGAGAAACTTGATATTGAAAAAAAAAATATTTTTCAACTTTAAACAAATATTGTGATGTTATTATAAAAGATATTCGATTGTTCTTTGCAGTAAAAGATTCTGTAGACTTTCCCGAATATAGTGATATCCATTATTAATACATTATGAATGTTTAAATATGTTTAAACGATCATTAAAGACGGAGAGACACCTCTTTTGCACCAATTTTGAGGATATTTTTCAGTTCATCTTAAAAAATAAGGGTCCAGCGTAAAATCGAACTATATCACGCGATAGAGCAGACTTTTATCTTGAGAAACCACCCTTTAAAGTTTGCAACTTATCCCCGACGCGACGCCGGCACCTCTGGAAATATTCCATGTGCCATTTAAATTGTGGTGCCCAAGGTGGTTCGGAACCTATCTTATAAAAACTGTAGGTCCCGTCGCGAAATAACCCTGGAAAAGGTGTTCAGAAAGCGATGTAAAACAAATTTAAAAAAAAATTTGCAACGTCGACGTTTCTTCGAACCAAAAAGCAAAATATCTTCGCCCGACATGAGTAGCCGCCAAAAAAATGTTTTCAGATTCGGAATCAGCGCAAAAACTCTATAAGAATCATCGAACAGTAAATGTTGAACAGATTTGGTGTTGGACAGTGTAAATCGAATCGGAAACTTTCTTCCAGCTGTTCTATTGATCGAGAACTTTTTTCCGTGTAACATTTTGTTGATTTTCTCGTTTCTTTGTTACAATAAATGAAAGCTTATGTTATTTTGTTGTTTTTCATTGTTCAACAAGCCCCCTTTCATTTCCCATCAGTTTTAACTCCATAAAGTAATATTTTATACTTCTATTATAAATTGTGAATGTTTCCTCTAAAATCCGTATCGGAAACATTCTACCAGGGGTTGCAGGAAATGTTCGTTTTGTACCACGCTTATATTAGCTTGCCGTGTTGTTGTATGCGTCAAATCTTGTAATCGAATTTTAAACTTCTTCCCATAGTCCAATCTTGCTGAAATTTTGTATACACACTTGCTTCCGATGACAATAAAAGTAGAAAAAAAATATATAAAAAAACTTTTAGAAACCACGCTTATATTAAAACGCACTAAAAAGGAGAAAATAATCTTTCCAATCCAGTTAAATGATTAATAATATTTTTCCCCAAAATTTTAAGCTATTAGTTCAAAATTTCTTCTCTTATAAAATTAGTGTCGGAATAGATAGAAAAATTTAATATAAATTTAAATAAACTCATAACATTAGTGACTATAAATAAAAAAGCGCCCACATTGATTACGTCAATATAGTTTAGCGCTCTACGCTTTTATTTTTATAGTCACTAATGTCATGATTTTATTTAAATTTATATTAAATTTTTCTATTTATATTCCGGCACTAATTTTATAACAGAAGAAATTTTGAACTAATTGCTTAAAATTTTGGGGGGTAAACCTTTCGTTTAGGGGAGGCAGCTCCGATGACCTTCACCTTGACATATGTTATTAACAACAACATTCTGAACAATTTTTGTCATTAGATATACCCGGTGCTCGGCTTTAGTTTCCGAGATAATTGCAAAAAACTATTGCTAATACTGTATTGCATTTTCCATTTTCGTGCATGCTCCGTGGCAACGTAAACCTGTTCCGGGGCCGCATCTGTTTATTTTTTGTTTGTAAACATGTTGTGGAGATGAGAAGTGACCATATCACACCCACCCACCCAGTGTTTCTAAAAAGAAGGTTCTCACATTATACAGCATAAAAGCAACTGAGACCAATACAGCATATCTACATGTATTATATTATCGCATTTGATTGTAAAACAAATTGGTATTGGTTTTAGTTGATTTTACATTGTTTAATGTGAGAACCTTCGTCTCAGAAACACTGGGTGCGTGTGAAAGACTGGGTGGGTGTGTGTGTTATTGTGTGTTGGTTAGGTTAGGTGGGGGTATCTCGAAGACTAATTCTGATTGCATGAATTTTCCATTACTAGTTCAAATTCTGTATGAAGGCTATATACAGGGTGTCCCAAAATTCCTTCAACAGCCGGAAATGGGAGGTTTCTGAGATCATTTGAAGCAACAATTTCCTGTGCGAAAATGCTATCCGCTGCTTTGTTTAGGAGTTATTAACGAAAAACACGGACCAATCAGAGCGCGACCTAGACGTGTCAACTCGCGTCTAGATCGCGCTCTGATTGGTCCGTGTTTTTCGTTAATAACTCCTAAACAAAGCCGTGGATAACATTTTCGCAAAGGAAATTGTTGCTTCAAATGATCTCAGGAATCTCCTATTTCCGGCTGTTGAAGGAATTTTGGGACACCCTGTAGAATGCAAAAATTATGCGATCAGAATTAATTAGGGTTAGGTGGTGGGGGGCGGAGAGGGCCGGCCCGACCACGCATGCGAAAATCCACAGAAGTAGTCTTTCAAAATTGAAAGCTCACCCTATATAGAGTGACACTCTGTTCTGTTTTCTTTCTGATCCCCACAACGTGTTTACTACAAACAGAAAATAAACAGATGCCGCCCCGGAACAGGCTTACGTTGCCACGGAGCATGCAAGAATACGTAAAATTCAATACAGTATTTGCAATAGTTTTTCGCAAATATCTCGAAAACTAAGAGCGAGCACTGGGTAGTTGTAATGACAAAAGTTGTTCAGAATGTTGTCCTCGACAACATATGTCAAGGTGAAGGTCATCGGAGCTGCCTCCCCTAAACGAAAGGCTTACCTTTTGGGGGATAATATTATTAATCGTTTAACTGGATTCGGTATGTTTTCAATCTCCAACGTTGGCAACTGTTTACCGTCCCTTCGATACGGACAATGTCGATGAAACAAAAGTCGTGTATTTCCGTTTCATTTAGAAAAGGAATCGGTGTACGAGGGTTAAAGATTACAGAAAAATTTTAAGTACCTATACCTGACGCGTTGCAATGCCAGTGTTCGTTTCTTCCCCGTCGGTGTCATGCCCTGTGCCACGTGCGCGGCCACGTGGGTCTCCATTTCGCACCTGCTGCTCGTTGTGAAGTCACAGCCCGAGGACGGACAACTTTTCGTTTCTCCTGTTTCCGTGCTAGTCACGGGTGGATGGCAATCGACAATATGCTTTCGTAGGGCTGGCCTCGTTGGTGCAACCACGTCGCAGGAGCCGCACGAATAACCGCGGTGAGCATTGCTCACGTTCGGACTGCTTCCTCGCGACCTGCAAATTCAATTGCGATTTTCAATTTCGCGAAAGCAGTGCCCATACACAAAGTATTTCGTAAATCCTAGTGTAGCAGCTAAACAACGAGGTGAACAAAGACGGTTGCTCTCGGTTCGTCGACAACCCATTTCACCGACACTGTTTTCGTCGACACGATTTGACCGACAGTAACTTTCGTCGACACTATGCTTTCATCGACACGGTCAAATCGTCGACAAATGTCTTCATCGACACGGTTTGACCGACACTATGCTTTCATCGACACGGTCAAATCGTCGACGAATGTCTTCATCGACACGGTTTGACCGACACTATGCTTTCATCGACACGGTCAAATCGTCGACATATGTTTTCATCAACAGTCCGTCTTCAGCGACTTTGAGTTCATTGTTCGTATCACTAACTTCAAACACAGCTGCCATAGGTTAAAAATTGTCGCAACGAGTTCATGGGGTACTCAATCGAATCGGCAGAATCTCTGCTTCAATCTGACTTTCGGATCATGGTATTGATACGGAAATATGGAAATTGTGCATATTTTAAGCATATTTTCAGAAACATCTGGTATATCGAAGTGTTAATAAAATTGAAAAAACAAAAGAAGTGCCTTGAAGAGAAAGAAACGCTCTTTCTATTGCTGTTTTGCACAAGATTCTGCGATAACTTTTTCGCTTTCTGGAGCCAGTTAAAGTTACAAAGCCAACATTTACTTCAATGTTGAATAACTCGAATAAAAAAATCGCACAGTCATCAACAAACACACATTTTATACAGGAAAGATAGACCTTCCAAATTATATTAACGCGATTTATCAAGAAAATTTGCTTCTCCCCGTGTGATGTTACAAAGTTGCTCAAAATTTTTGTTAACCCTCATTGTTGTCTTTATGTCACTATAACTTTGTAAAAAACAAACATGGTTTCACGCTTTCAAATTATTGTTTAACGATATCGATACCGCAATTTTGGCCGGAGTTATGATCATGTAAACTGGTAGTTACGTTACATAAGTAAGTAAACGCTAACGTCTTAGTACGACCGTAATGGTATTTTAGAGTTATTTAAATTGAAATATCTCCTGAACTACTAACTTTTCGACATACATACATAGGTTAGTACTTTTTCATAACGAATGTCCAGCTGCATCGATTGATGTATTAAAAAATACCTCATTCCATTAAAAAAAATGAAGTTGACCTTTATATCTCTCAAAAAAAACACATAAAAACAAAAATATTTTTGGTATCATGTGAACCCCACTGAACCATTCAACTTTGTCCTTCGGACATTTGACGTATCTTTAAAAACAACAAAGATATTCAAGGTGGTCAAGTTAGCTGGGACACCCTGTATATTAAAAATTATGTAATTAATTATGTTCAAAATATATTAGGATTCACTAAACAGTTACAGGGCAAAAAATTATAAATTGTTACAAAACGGAAAAATAATAACCATGAATATTGCTTTCTGAAGTATTTTTAATTTATTTAAATATTTATTTTTAACTTTTTATTGCGTAATTATATGTATTGAATATCACAAATTTATTATCTTGAAGTTCAAATCTGAGGGTACAATTATTTGCAAAAGTCACTTACAATTTTTTATAATATGAAGAGAATTTGATTAAAAAATGAATATAACATGAAATTCACTAATTAAACGAAAGCTTTTTAAATTAATTTATTTTTTAAATGCAAAATATACTCATGAATGGCTTCCATTGCCAACATATTGATGGAATTCTAATTTCTTGTACTTTTGTCTCCCATTATATGTATCTCCAGAAAATCCTTAAATGCAATTCAAATTTTGTTCTCTACCTATATTAGAAACAACAAAAGAACGAACGTAATATTGGGTTGCAAGGAAGTAATTTCGGTATTTTAAGGTGAAATGGAGCCCAATTTTTTAATTCAAGCAATGCACTTTAATGAATAAGATATTTTCCCTTTTGTTCGATGATCTTTCGTAAAAAAGAATAAATAAGAAAATATTTTATAGATCGTTTGAATAAAGAAATTCGGTTTTATTTCGCTTTAAAATACCGAAATTACTTTCTTGCCAACCCAATACATTAGAAACAAAGCTTCTCAAAGGTACACGTACTGCATCCCTCTTTGTACTAGTTCCTTCTTATGCAAATCTGATATAGAAGGCCTCGAAATAATTTATAATTTTCTGAAACATTGTTCCATAAGGATGTAATATATAAATTAAATAAATCAATAGCTAATAATAAAATGTCGATATTCATTGTAAAAAAAACACCGAACGCTACAGAGCAGCGTTTGTAGCACAGTCTGTGCGAATTATTCCAACCTCTTTCTATCGTGGAACAGCGAGAAGCGAACAGCGCGACATTTATTTTTAAAAAATTCTCCAATCGCGGCACCGTGCTATTAAAAAAGTATCCGAAATTTCGCGATCGGTATTCGCGAAGCGTCCATAACTCAGGGCAATCCAATATCCTTCGACTGCTTTGATTTACAGCGTGATTTATCTTGGATGTTTGAAGTATCAGAAACGAATTCGAACGAAACGCATGATTTGTCCTCGAGTTCGACAGATTCGTCGCTTTCGTTTTATCGATTCCGCGGCGAGCTAAATAAAAGGCCACAACTTATACACCTTTTTGTCCACTGTTGAATATACATAATTTTCTGTAAACCGATTTAAACAAGAGCAAACAAAAAGTCTAACAATCTCTGGATCTATTGCCATCCTATATGTATAATCCACGTGTTGTAAAATAATTCAAAATACACTGTGGGAAATATTAAAAAAAAAAGTCTGGGTCTGTCTGGGTTAGATCTGGGTTACAATTATTTTCTCTACTTAGGTCTTTCATTTGACAGAAAGACCAAGAACAGGCGAGGCGCTAGTCCGGAACAGTGTTACCATATTTTTCTCTCGCCAGGCCCCTTATCCTTCCGCCTCTCGCCACGCCACGCACCGTATCTCTTCTTTGCATTCTTCCCACTAACGCTGGCGACAGTGGCGACACGCTGGCGTACGGTCGCGTCAGCGACTAGTGGGAAGAGTGCAAAGACCAGGTACGGTGCGTGGCGTGGCGAGAGGCGGAAACGTAAGGGGCCTGGCGGCAGTGATGCCAGAATCGTGGGACGTGGTATTTTTCCCCTTCGCTTGCTCAGCCGACTCGGCCCCCCACTCTGACGTACCATCGGCTCCTTACGTTGCTTCTACTGCGCACGCGCTACACACAAGCGTACCTCTAGTCTGTCCGTGTGAGCTGCCTACAGTGATGCCAGAACCGTGGTACCGTGGTACTAAACAGGGTTGCCATATTTTATCCCCTCCGGCCCCTTACCCTTCCGCCTTCTCGCCCAGTTTCGCAGCGTACCTCTTCCCACTAACGCAGGCGACAGTGGCGACACGCGACGAGTGGGAAGAGTGGGAGCAGGTAAGGAAAATAACGGGTGTACTTTTGTTCCACGCGACGCTACGGACGGCTTGGCTTGAGTGAAGTGGTTTTCGAATTCAGTTTACAGCAGTTTACAGACTTTGGTGTGCAATCTAGCAAGAATCAAAGTTTTAGAGTGCCGTTTGCAGTATTTTATACTACGCATTATTTAAAATTATTGAGAAAGCAGGTAATGTATACATTGAATTTTAGGTTATGTAATCTGCTTTCTCAATAATTTTAAATAATGCGTAGTATAAAATACTGCAAACGGCACTCTAAAACTTTGATTCTTGCTAGATTGCACACCAAAGTCTGTAAACTGCTGTAAACTGAATTCGAAAACCACTTCACTCAAGCCAAGCCGTCCGTAGCGTCGCGTGGAACAAAAGTACACCCGTTATTTTCCTTACCTGCTCCCACTCTTCCCACTCGTCGCGTGTCGCCACTGTCGCCTGCGTTAGTGGGAAGAGGTACGCTGCGAAACTGGGCGAGAAGGCGGAAGGGTAAGGGGCCGGAGGGGATAAAATATGGCAACCCTGGTACTAAACCGTACCACAGCATACCCCCACCATAGCCTACTATTGCCCCTACGTTCCTTTTCAACGCGCCCGCGCGCTACACTCACCAGCGTACCTCTCACCAGTGCTTCGATTCGGGGCACTATTTTTCGCGCATGCGCGGCCAAAACAGTAACGTATCTATAATGAGGTAGCTGTGAGGTAGCATAGCGGCCAGTGCCCTGTGGCAATTATATTGGCGGGAGTGTACCGGTGTTATTGGCGGGACGAGTAATAATGATAGACGAGAGACGTGACGCGGAACGAGAAGTAAGTTATTATTAATGTTTTATTGTACAATGGCAGTTAATAGTGGAGAAAGAGCTGCAAAGAGGAGTAATACTCGTCAAATAAAATATTTTGTTGTTTTATTATGTATTTTGCTTAGTTATTTTAGCACTCCTTCCCTTTCCCATCCTCAAAATAAAGAATAAGTTTGAATTATATTAAATTTCAATATTTCATATGTATATTACTAATAAGTTTTTAAAATTCTGCGGGGTGCTCAAGGTACCCGATTTTGTACGCTACTGAGGCCGTCTGAGGCTAAAATCGCCGCGCATGCGCGAAAAATAGTACCCCGAATCGAAGCACTGCCTCTCACAAGCAGCGCACACGGACATAGTAGAGGTACGCTGGTGAGTGTAGCGCACGGGCGCGTTGGAAAGGAACGTAGCTGCCTATTCGTATTGGTTCGCTTGTGTGTAGCGCGTGCGCAGTAGAAGCAACGTAAGGAGCCGATAGTACGTCAGAGTGGGGGGCCGAGTCGGCTGAGCGAGCGAAGGGGAAAAATAGCACGTCCCACGATTCTGGCATCACTGCCTGGCGGGGCGCGCATATGGCAAGCCTGGTCGGGAGCGGTTAAGTCTGGTGAACGCGGTAGCCAGTCGAAGTCACTATTGCACGAAATACAAATTGGTCGTTGGTTTTCAAACTAAAATCCGATGATTTTTGTTCGTTGCTCGGTTGTGTAACTTTCCATATTAAATTCTAGAAGCATTGTTTACAAAATTCTGAAAAAAAAATTCAAAAAAAGTTATAAAGAATTCAAGCCAGACACATCATTTTGCGCCACCCTGTACAATCAAGAAACGTGTGTCCCTTTGATCAATAAGAAATAGTTGCGGTTGTTTAACATTACTGTTCAAAATCGGACATTTCATACGCAACGACCTAATAGAAAGTGGAGTGCGAGTAAAGGTCGATTCATACACGTACGATCCGATCGTCCGAGAAAATATTCTAACCCAGGTTTAAGTGACACCGTCCACAACCGAGAAAGTCTGAGCGGCTTCGTTCCGATACTTTTCTTCGAGACTGAGAGCGTAGGCATAGGCATCTCCTGGGGTGTAGAGGGGAGTAAAAGGTTCTCAGAACACCTGGGGTTAGGGTAGCAAATGACACGATCTTCGGCACTTGGCCTTTTTTCGAGCATCTCGACCCTTCTCAAGTTGCCTAAAACTGCGGATCGTACGTGTATGAGATCCCAAAAACAGCGCACGATTTCTCGGACGCGTGTATGAATCGACCTTAAAACTGAAGGTTAACGTGTTGAATCGTTTGCTATGTGTTTCTTTTGTAAATGAGTGCATACTTCTCAGTGTAAGACGAATGTTCGCTCTCCGAGTCACTGTCGGAAGGGATGTTAGGGATTTCTGAGGCCTCGAGAGCCGCAGTCGCCGCCGATAGTCTTCCAAGCATGGCGGTGTATGCTCCAAGGACCCAGCCATTTAGAACCGGTGTAACAGTCCCTTCCTGTTATTCAATAGAAATATTGTTACATGTTATTCAAATGATTTAGCTTTGAAAAGGAAATATAATTGTAGTCTACTAGAAAAAGGAAACCGGAAGTGCATTGATGATCGTAAAAGCAGTTTCGCTGTAACGAGCAACCGCTTCTGGTTCGAAAGAGAGTTTCAGAACATTATTATACAAGGCGTTAAAAAGAGAACCATTCAATATTTATATGGTACATCAGACAGACGGTACTGAGTAAAAAAGTAAAAGTTCACATAGGTTGAAAGGTCAATCATTTCTGAGATGTAAACATTTTTGTATGTCAGCATCAAGATTGACTTACTGGCTTCCTCAAACGTCTCCAAAAACTACCAAAAACTTTTCTCGTAAATGAAACTGCCATCGATTTGGAGATTGAAACCTTCCCTTTACGACGACTCTTTAATTAATGTACGATTTTTTTCACTATTTTATGGAACACAAACGAGGAACAAATTCATCAATTAGTTACTACGTCCATTTTTAACCGACTTCGAAAAAGGAGGAGGTTACTCAATTCGATCTGTATGTGCCTTTTTCTTTCGCTTTTTTCTAGGTATGTTCACCGATTACGCCGAGATGGATGGACCAATCGGAACGAAACCTTTTGCATCTTGTAGAGTATGTCCACGGGGTGGTCCCGTGAAAAAAAATGTTGCATTTCTGTATTCCTTACGATTTTATTTGCGAAAATGTAGGGTGATGATGCTGTTACGAGCCAGGGCCGCGAGCAGCACGAGTGGCCGGCGAAGTGTTGTTGCACTAGGAATATGGTATCAGTTTGTTAGTTAAAGGTACGCGGACGAACCCAATGCGGAATTGGGGAGCCGCTAGGATTATAGACAGCGAGGACGAACCTGACGCGAAGTCAGGGAGCCTCTAGGAATGGAGTCAAACGCAGACGAACCCGATGCGAAACCGGGGAGCTGCTAGGAATTTGTAGAACGACACGGACGAACCCAATGCGAAATTGGGGAGCCGCTAGGAGTTTGGATAAAAGCACAGACGAACCTGATGCGAAATCAGGGAGCTGTTAGGATAGTTAGTAAGCCTCGTAACTAGTATAATTTAGTGATACAATCCGAGCGGTAAGATTGTATCATGTGGGGACGTTCAATTACTCGATTAGGATATTGGACGATAATTATGGGTTTAATGAATTTGCGTTAATTATCAAAGAACACAGATATATTCTGATTATAAGAATTAGTGTTACAATTGTGTAATTGTCGCGAATGAATTGAGTTTGGAATAGAAAGAATTGAGGGAAGATGTGTATTACCTAAACTAGATGCACGGTGTTGATGCACTGGCAATGCGGGGGTCTCGGAGCAACCTTATCACTGCCTAATAGATTTTACACCGAACTCGCGGAATCTATACGGTTAACTTTTGATTCGAAGGGGAACTTTAGCCCGATCTCACTGGTAGTTGACTTCCGAGATGCAGCACGACGCGACACG
This sequence comes from Lasioglossum calceatum, assembly GCA_963966675.1. NCBI lineage: Eukaryota > Metazoa > Arthropoda > Insecta > Hymenoptera > Halictidae > Lasioglossum > Lasioglossum calceatum. The sequence goes on from OZ016542.1 coordinate 5,858,660, forward strand.
ATTCGTGATTACGACAGTACTAGCCCACGAGAGTAGAAATGCAAGGGCTTATATACCCCTGCAATGACGGGTGGTACTTGTCAGTACCCTTTGAGTGAACATTCGTATTTTGTCAACGACCAGTTGGTCGTGCATATGTTTGGGCCCTAAACTAAACTAAACAGCTATGTAGATTTATCTAGGGTGGCTCTGCTCGTTTATCTAGGACGGTTCCTGCCAGAGATGATATTGAACACCTGTTCGTCATCCGTAACAATGCCGTCATATAAAGTGTGAAATAAAAAAATTTTATAAAAAAAAATTAAACCAACTTCGAAAAAACGCACTAAAAAGTATGAAATAATTTGCATTTAATTTATGTGAATACTGAACACACGAACTTAGATACAATACAATCTTTGCGGAGGCGGCGCAAAATTGAAAATTTTCGACACTGGAAATTACGAAAATCCTTAAATTCTTCAACATGCTTTCACATATAAATGTATCTTCTCTTCCCACCCACTGATCTCCAAGTCCACCATATTCCAATGAAATCATAATCAACAACATCTGCCATTTGGAAAATTTTCAATTTTGCGCCGCCTCCGAAAAGATTGTATTGTATTTAAGTTCGTGTGTATTCCCATAAATTAAATGGAAATTATTTCATACATTTTAGTGCGTTTTTTCGAAATCGGTTTAATTTTTTTTTATAAAATTTTTAAAACATCATTCGTTGTAAAGAGGAAGCTTGAATCTTTAAATCTATGGTAGTTTCAGTTGTGAAAAAGCTTTGTCAAAGTTTTCACGGACGCACAGTGGGGTACTTGGCCTGAAAAAGTGGAAAAAACTATTTTAACGTTGTTTATAGGCTCAAAGTTATAATATCGTATATCGTTGAATTCGTTTTAAGGTCAGCTACAACATTATGAAATCCAAAATAAATTTTAGCATTTAAAAAATCAAATTCACCTAAATTTTTTGTAAAAAAAATTTATTCTTAACTTTCATGCAATGAAATTTGTACATAGATGTCTGAATACTGTTCCTCTTTTGTTCGAAACATTTTTTCCTCAGATTATCGAGAACCCACGAAAAACCGTGGGATATTTGCACTATTATAACTTGAAAATATTTAAGAAAAAAATATTTTATTATAGTGTTTTGGAAAGCTCTCAAGACAAGCTACAAGAATATGCAATAAAAAAGAGGGGTTCTATTTAAGAAATTGAAGATGACCTCCACGTGATTTTTTACAACTTTTGTCTGAAATATTTTTCTCCAAAATGCTTCATTTCCGAGATATACGTCGTTTCACTTTAAATGACTTAGCCGGCATATTATAAGAACATTTAAAAATTATTGCCATTAATTTTCATCCGAAAATACACCACTTTCTTCTTCTAATAATGTTTCTTCATCATTTGAGGCCAAGCGTAGCCGGACGTACGTCCAGGCGTACGCAAAACGCTGCTAAACGCCTAATGCTAAATTTTAAATTATTAATTAATAGTTATAATATAATAATATAATAATATTTGCTTGAATAGGAAAATTGGGTTTCATTTCACCTTAAAATACCGAATCGAATCTCCTTCGAAACAATAAAAATAAACTTCTCTTGCCTTCTTAGTGAAAAAATTAAGCCTATCGTCATGTTATATTTATAAATGAAGCCCTCATCATCACATCAGAGCCCATAATTACCTATTCTCGCATTCGCATCAGTATACTCGTAAAGTGGCATTTTATTCGAATGAGAGGAATAAAGATTCTACCATCCATGTCCAAAAATACGAAAGCAAAGTGAGTAAAACGTTTCAGTTGATTGGCGATATCCCGAATTCTTAATAGGAAAGTCAATAAGTTCGTGGCTCATTAGTCAGATCCCAAAACGGCGTTTACTAAATGAAATGATATTCAATCAATTTGCGTCCAGTCGATCATTCCGCGAGCGAATTAAGTCTCATATTTCGGTTACGACATTACTGTCTATTTTCCACATTAATTGCCAATTACTCGGTTCCATTCTTCTTTTAGACTGAGCTTCGCGAAATCGATCAAACTCAAAACGTACCTTATCGAAAGCAAGGTAAGCCATCGGATCAAGCAGCTTCGTCGGAAGATTATTGTTGGCCGAGCGATGGGAACTGTTTGTACTTCCGCTGTCGCTTTCCTCCCCTGCATCTTCGTTGTCGTTATTTTCCTTTGGAACTGAAGTCTGCACAATAAAGAAAAATCGATTATAAAATCGATTATCCATTGAAATTTTAACACATACCTTATCAATTTTCGTGGTTTTCATTGTTCCGAATATAAGAAGTGTGTTAAAAAAAATAACGGGAATTTTGTAATTTCGCAGGTTGTATTAGGGTCATTCCATGCCAAATCGATCACTTTTTGCAGACACCATCGTCGATTTTGTTCTAAATGAAGTATGTTGTAGTCCATGTGAAAATCGGGGGCGTTTAAGTCATCATTTTTCCGGTTTCGAATTTTTCTAGAAATGGTAGGCTTTCGAAAATTTCAATTTTTTCCCATATTGGCGAAAACGGGCCTCACTTACTAATTTTTATCTCAGGATCTGTTTGTCCGATTGAGCTAAATTGTTTTTTGTTTTATTCGGCCGGTTCTCTCTCTTTATAATTTATAATTTATTATTATTGATAAATATTTTATAATTTACAATTAAAAATTCAATAAATGGTTAGGTCTATAACTGTAAAGCGTATCTGTAATGCCGAAGCGTATCTGTGTGCACCACTCTTAAACCAATTACAAAACTTCTTCATTTTTCATTATTTTGTTATGGGACTTTCACCAACTAATTTCTGGCATTTTTCTGACGAAAATAATACCAAACACGATACAATTTCAACTGTATTTAGTGGTTGAATCGACGATGAAAGATTCGGGCGCGAGGAAGGACAGCAAACACGCGAGCCTTTGAACTGTGCCGGCGACGGCGACTGTCCGCGTCTCTTTCTTTCCCAAACGCTGTCTATCCGCAACCTATAATTAGTAAATGTTTCTTGTACCTGGTTATCATTTTCGTCTGATTTTTCGATGTTTCCTTCGCTGTCGTCGTGTTGCTGCTCATCGCTCCTTTCGTTTTCCTTTTTCTCCGCCTCATCCCTGTCCTTGGAGGATTTCGTGACCAGTTCCATGGGTCCATATGGTGGTCCGGCTGATGTCAGTGGTAACGGCACCATGTCCGGTCGGTGGAGAGCACTCAGGGCAAACGCTGCCCTAGGGAGCAGCTGCGTCGCGCTTGGGGGCAGAATAGGGTGCCTTCGGGCGAGACGCGGGTCACCCCAAAGTTCACCCGCGGCGTGAAGACTCCAGATCCCATATTCCATCTGTAAAATTCATCCTAAAATTGCTTCTCGCATCTAGAATTACCATCCATCCAGGTTTCCCAATTTTTTCCAAATTTTTGAGCAACCCATAGACGTTCGGGAGAACCTTTTCTAATAATTTAGGTTTTTCAGTGTTTGCTTCCCTTGCCATTAACAATTTTGTTCCCAACAGCTCCCTACCATCTTCAGAGTTAAAAAGCAGTTCGCTGATTGGTACCAATTCTAAACAATTTTTTTACGAATTATATAGAAAATGATTAAATGTATTACTTACATGTATAAGTAGAGCAAAATGAAAAAGGAAATTCAAATTCTCGGTTTTCACGTGCTGTTATCCAATTTTGTTTAGAACTATTTATATGTATGAAGCAAGAGTTATTAACCAATTATATTAAATGTTTATTTGTTACTTGTATGCATATTCTATTTATTCAATAGTTTTCGATATTTGTTTTAATATTGAACTTTTATATTGACAAACAAAATATAATATGTGCCCTTATGATAGAAAAGCTTTCATTTTTATATTTTATTGGTTTCATATTCAAACAGAAATTTTTATTTTGAAGAATGTATTTTTGTCTGTCCTCATCGAAATATTTTTGAAAATATTCCACACGTAATAGATTTCGACATAGTTTATTAAAAAATTCCAGCTTCTTCTGGCATTCATATTGTATTCGTATTATAAATAATTTGAATATCGGTGTATTCACCACAGTTTTAATAAATATCACAAATGAAACACTCATCCGACTCTCACTCATATCATAACCAAACACCGAAAGAGTTAAATTAAAATTAAATTAAGAAACATTGTTAGGACGTACGAATCAATTTTATGGCTTTCTTCGTTCCGTAATTAATAGCTTATTTTTTGTCTATATGATTCATAAAAAGTTATAAATAAAGTTTCTACTGTACACTATTATATTTTAATTTTATTTCTTTATTGCGATTATAATCCATAACTTATGGTTCTCATCTGCGATATTATACAGATTTCATCTGGTAGTACAGTGGCCGAAATAATGATAGGTTGATATCATTTTACTACGTTTTTTTTATGATATAACAGTGTGTTTTTCATGTAACATTTCTATCTTTTATTATTAGTAAGAAATGCGTCGCAATGTAATTAGTAGAAGACATAATGTATTTGAATAATATCGTTTTTATTAATGTGTTTATTTGTTTCGCAAAAAATTCCAAATTTTTGTGCGAAACAAATATAGGTTCACTTAATTTCAATATTTTCCAGTTGAACTTACAGTGAATGTAAAATTATTCGTACGCCCTTTAAAACCGAATAACTTTTTTATAATTGTACCAAACGACCTGATTTTTTATGATCAATTAGAAGCATTGGTTTACGAAGTGATATGCGAAAAAATTTTTCCAAAACTTATAATTTACAAGGTCACATGCAAAAGTAAAAAAGGCATTTTTTAAATCTTTTTTATTTGGGCCCTTAATGAAAATTTAAAATATATGTTTTGTAGATCTGTAGTAGTTACACATATGCTGAAAAAATTGTAATTATTCTTTGTTAAACATATACTGAGGAAGAAAATAAATTTATATGTCACTCCAGTTTGATGCAATTCCGGTGGAAAATTTTTATTTTGTATAAAGATTCGCTGTCAGGTTATTCTACAGGGTGTTTGCGAAATCCTAGTACAACCGGGCAGGGGGTGATTCTATGTGCAAAAATAAGTCGAAGAAAAGGAATAACATTTTTTTGTTTTGACAGTCGTCCATTTTCGAGAAAATCGAGTTTGAAGATGCAGCGAATACACTACACGTGTTATTGCATAGGAATCGTCTGCCGCGTCTGATCATGATCAACCAATTCTACTTTGTGCATATACTAAAGCTAAATGTGTGTGTTGTAGTCTTTGTATCTTTATATGAATCTTAAAAATTGTCGATTTTACAGACGTGTAAGAAAAACTGTCAACCATTTTCTATTAAATCATAAGTCTAGAACTATCAACCCGATGAAAATGTGTTTTTGGGAGCTTATAGTGAAAACATAGGAGTATCTACTAAAAATGTTGTCATTAAACAAAACTTGTTTTTTTCACCATTTATTTTGCAATTGTTTTCAACAAATGTCGTGTTTTCATGGTGAGCCATTTTAAAGAATTGAAAAAATGAGGATATAGCCCCAAGTGTCCCCTTTACGGAGCTCTTTTTAAAAAGACGGACATTTGAAAATTGATGACATTAAAATTATTTTACAGCCTCGGACGGCCGAACACAGTGGGCTGAATCGTCACATTTCATTATAATTCGTGACCCATAAGAGATATTAGGATGAAATTTGCATTAAAATTCATTAAAAAATGATTCTTTCTACTGATAATTACCGTAATAAATGCAGGGTGTCCCAAAATTCCTTCAACAGCCGGAAATGGGAGGTTCTTGGGATCACTTGAAGCAACATTTTCCTTCGCAAAAATGTTATCCGCGGCTTTGTTTAGGAGTTATTAACGAAAAATACAGACCAATCAGAGCGCGACCTAGACGCGAGTTAGCACAGTCAGCCAATAGACATTTCGCGCGCCGGGTCGACAGTGCCTATTCACGTGTAGGTCGCGCTCTGATTGGTCTGTACTTTTCGTTAATAACTCCTAAACAAAGCCGCGGATAACATTTTTGCAACATTTCAGTAACCTCCCATTTCCGGCTATTGAAGGAATTTTGGGACACCCTGTATATATTTTTTGTAATCATATTTTTTAATTAACTTGTCTTTGTTAAACATATACTGAGAAAGAACATAAATTTGTATGTCACTCCAGTTTGTTGCAATTCCGGTGGAGAAATTTTGTTTTGCATAAATAAAGATCCACTGTCAGGTTATTATACAGGGTGTTTGCGAAACCGTAGTACAACCGGGCAGGGGGTGATTCTACATGCAAAAATAAGTCGAAGAAGAGGGATAACATTTTTTTGTTTGGCAGCTTGTTTTCAAGAAAATCGAGTTTGAAGATGCAGCGAATACACTACACGTGTTATTGCATAGGAATCGTCTGACGCGTCTGATCATGATCAACTAATTCTACTTTGTGCGTATACTAAAGCACGCGAACCTGGCGGAACTTTAAACTCGATTTTCTGCCAAAAAATGTTATTCCTTCTTTTCGACCTATTTTTGCATGCAGAATCACCCCCTGCCCGGTTGTACTACGATTTGCGCAACGTGATTGATAGTGAATGATAGTGATTGACTAATTGCGCAACCTGCTGTGTAAAATCAGAATTTCATGATATTGGTAAATATTGCTATGAGGGGACTCATCTCGGATCACCTTCACCTTGACACATGCTGTCAAGGACACAATTCTGAACAGCTTTGCTTTATAAATTATCCGTCGCTCGGCCTTAGTTTCCGAGATATTCGCGAAAAAAGAGTGATTCGAGTAGGTTTGACTTGCAGCTAGTTTGAACTAGTTATCACCTTGACCTTGGCATATGTTGTAAAGAACAACATTCTGAACAACTTTTGTCGATATATCTACTCGTCGCTTGGACTTAGTTTCCGAGATAATTGCAAAAAAGGATTTTTATCTGACGGCCGGCCTTTCCCCCCCCCCCCCCTCCACCACCTAACCCTAACTAATTCTGATTGCATGATTTTTCCATTACTAGTTCAAATTCTGTATGGAGGCTATATACAGGGTGTCCCAAAATTCCTTCAACAGCCGGAAATAGGAGGTTCCTGAGATCATTTGAAGCAACATTTTCCTTTGCAAAAATGTTATCCGCGGCTTTGTGTAGGAGTTATTAACAATTAACACGGACCAATCAGAGCGCGACCTAGACGCGAGTTGGCACAGTCAGCCAATAGACAGTTGGTGCGCCGACTAGATCGCGCTCTGATTGGTCCGTGTTTTTCCTTAATAACTCCTAAACAAAGCCGCGGATAACATTTTTGCAAAGGAAAATGTTGCTTCAAATGATCTCAGGAACCTCCCATTTCCGGCTGTTGAAGGAATTTTGGGACACCCTCTAGAATGCAAAAATTATACGATCAGAATTAGTTAGGATTATATGGCGGGGGGAGGGGGGGAGGCGGAGAGGTTGAAATTTTCAGCATGTGTATAACTAACGTAGATCTACAAAACATATATTTTAAATTTTCTTTAAGGGCCCTTATTAACCTTGTAAATTATAATTTTTTGGAAAATCTTGTTTGCATATCATTTCACAAACCAATACTTCTAATTGATTATAAAAAAATCAGGTCGTTTGGTACAATTATAAAAAAGTTATTCCGTTTCAAAGGGCATTCGAATATTTTCGTGAGCCACTTTATATAACCAGAGTCAGACCCTGTTTTCTTTCTAAGGTCCACAATGTGTTTACGAATACAGTAAACAGACGCCGCGCCGGAATAGGCTCACGTTGCCATGGAACGTGCACGAATACGAAAAATTCAATTCAGTACCAGAAATAGTTTTTTGCGAGTATCTCGAAAACTAAAAGAGACCTCCCCCCCCCCCATAATGTGGAAAGGAAAAAGTTGTTCAAAATTTGTAGCTGCATAACATATTCACATCGAAATCGGAGAGGCGTGCCTGTTTCTAATTAATTACCCTTATTTCTAATATTAGTATTGTAATTAATAAACAAGGGCGAAGATGTACAAGGGATCGTTAATAACTACTGTATGTTGATACGACATGAACACTTGATCTGCGGAGCACTAGAACTGGCCCTTTTACATTACTTTATAAAAATAGCAATTTATTCAGACTTTTAACGAACTTTATTGACTAGAGAACTAAATGTACTGAATAATTCCCCATAAAGGTGTCTACAATCTCTGTAATCATAAATTTTTCAATTCATAAAAATGGCTGGTCCTGTAGTTTTAACGTAATGCACTCGAATGGTTACTCTAGCGGTGAGGCACCATAGTGTGAGATTTCGATCATTTAGGGGCATCTTTTTTTTATCATTTATTTTGTTGAAACTGCTTAAAATATGATGATTTCTAATTATTTTAACATGACTTTTATTGTATTGACCGAAAATACGTATTTTAACTGTTGCAAATTACTGTTTGAAAGGGTATTTAATTTAAATGATATAAGGAAGTTGCTAAGTTTAGAAACCGATTGAATGACGAATAGCCAAAGATTTAAATCACGTTTCATACAAGTCGTTCTGCGAGATATCCGAAATGGCTGTAAATACGATTAACAGAGGACCGAGAATAGAGAACGGTTAATGGGAAAGACGATATTTATCAGATTATTCCGTCAGGATATCTATTATGCTGGACGAGTTTTATTGGTGAAAAATAGATGAGAATACTCGGCGAAGACGGGAATAGACGCATACTTAATAGTTAATTAAGTCTGCAAGCATGTGAAATCTTGAACGTTGCTAGTCACCCGGAGAGAAACAGTTTTGAACGGATTTATGGGGACTCCTTGTCGTAGAGAATGTCTATGGCAAATTAAATGATATAATCAAAAATTTTGCATACACTAATAAAGTGTTAGAATTTTGTAAAAGCTCAGAGGAACCATAAAAATCTTGAATAATTCTTCTTCTCGGGTGATGAGAATTATTGGGTTGGCTAGAATGTAATTTCGATATTTTAAGGTGAAATAAAGAACCCAATCTTTTTATTCAAGATATGAACTTTAATGAATAAGATATTTTCACTTTTGTTCGATGGTCTTTTGCCGAAAGAATAAACAAGAAAATATTTTATTGATTAAAACTCATCGCTTGAATAAAAATATTCGGTTTTCTTGCCAACCCAATAATTTCGGCAATTTAAGGTGAAATGATGGATGACCTGAAGTCGCACTTGCATCAGTTTTTTGCCGATAAGGACCAGAAGTTTTATGAGCGCGAAATTGTGAAGCTACCAGAAAGATGGCAAAAGATCATCGAACGAAATGGACAATATTTGATTGATTAAAGTTCATCACTTGAATAAAAAGACTTGAATTTGTTCAAGTAGATGGAATTCGCATTTGCTAGCAATTATTTTAAACATACATATATAGAAAATAGAAAATGAAACGTAAAGACACCGAAAATGCAAAATAAATATTCGTATAATGCGATGAGTTGAAAGTTGCGAGTCCGTGATGGCGACTGCAGAGAAATATCAATAATTGATGAAAATAATTCAAAGTCGCGCCGTAAAAACATAATTATCGCGTTCGCGTTAATGCATTTGTTTTCGCGCTAATTCCTTCAATATGAGACTTAATAAATTATTGGAGATAATTTTCATTAAATGTTTTTCACCCAATATGTACAAGCTGGAATGAGGATTACAATGAATTCTGGTAATGAGCTACACAAATGCGAGCACAGCTACGTGTAAAATCCTTTTCAGGCGATACACAAGATCGAGGTTGAAAATAAAATTACGAACGTTCGTATATAACAAGAACATTGTTATATGAATAATACTGTTCCTCTGGTTCGTTCATTTCAACTTCATCTGAATAACTACTCTCTGCTCCCAGGCACCAGTTAAAACTCTGAACAATTATAATATTTAAAAGCATTAAAAACTGTACATTGTATCTGTTATAATATTTTGATTGATGAACAGGAAGTTATCTCCAGAAATCGAAGTTTGTATATATGTTAGATCAGCGCTCGGAATTGTTTCATCGCGAGGACCTCGAATCGAAGCCTCCGCCTCCTCAACCCGGCCGCGCGTCTCGCTCCCCGTCGCGGCCCTAGTGCTCGGAGCTGCTCAGGCGCGTACCATTTTATAGGCGCTATTCGTGGCGCAACAGGACGACACTCATGTCAATAGTGGTACTATTGCCAATGCGTTTTTTTTATTAGTGGTATCCCCTGTAGGCCTACTCCACTATGTCGCACGATAATATTAAAATTTGAATAATAGAATTAATTTTTTTAATTTATCTTACGAATTTATTTTTCTAATTATAATAATCTACAGCTATTGTCCGAAATTATCGTGCGACATAGTGGAGCAGGCCTACAGAGGTTACCACTAATTAAAAAAAGGCATTGGCAATAGTACCTCAATGTTAATGCGGAAACCTATTGACATGAGTGTCGTCCTGTTGCGCCACGAATAGCGCCTATAAAATGGTACGCGCCTGAGCAGCTCCGAGCACTAGGGCCGCGACGGGGAGCGAGACGCGCGGCCGGGTCAAGGAGGCGGAGGCTTCGATTCGAGCTCTTCGCGATGAAACAATTCCGAGCGCTGTGTTAGATGACTAAAAATAATTATTAGACTCCGGATTTGATGCATTTATAACAAAAATGAGTAGGTGCAATCTAAAACAGTGAAAATATTCACAGACTTTTAGACTTGAGAGTATTAATGTATTATTTTCACCACATTAAAATTATTAATGAAGATTATAAATTTATATTTAGCTTCTGCGTCTTGCAATTGATACACTAACTTTTTATTTTACATAAACATCCGGAGTCTAATAATAATTATGTTTGTGTAATGATCAAGTCTTATCCCGATGCGATTACATTATTCAGTTATTGTTATTTAAATCGAAAACAAATATAACATCCATTTTCGATTTGAAATGATTTTTAGATCCTTTAGGTGGTTTGAATAATTAGGTGATTCGCTTTTGGAAGAAATTGAAGCTATGCATTTCGAAATTACGGTAAAATTAACATAATAATTCGTTTCAGCAAACAAAAGAGCATTCGACATCTCTGAAGAAAATGTACCGTGTTGCTAATGACCTTTGATGTTGAAACAACATTAAATAAATAAATGAAAAAAAAAATACCGTGTATTTCATCTGTATCTTTAAAATGTAATTGGTAGTTCTACATATTTCCGAAAAACATATAAACTGCTTAAGACGATAAAGAAAAACTTTGTATCATTATATGTCTTGTGATGGATAAATATACAGGGTGGGGCATTTATCCTGGCCACCTGGAATATCTCGGAAACTGAATTCCAGAGAAAAAATATTTCAAATAAAAAGTTTAAGTCAAGGGGAGGGATTGATGCAGCAGTTATATCCATTTTAAATTTTCATCATGTTTTCAAGGTCATTCCAAGGTCAACTTCATTTTTTTAAATGGAATGAGGTATTTTTTAATACATCAAACGATGCAGCTGGACATTCGTTATAAAAAAGTACTAACTTATGTATGTCGAAAAGTTAGTAGTTCAGGAGATATATTTAAATTTAAATAACAACAAACAACAACTCTAAAACACCATTACTGTCGTACTAACAATAAGCGTTTATTTACTAGTGTAACGTCTTACAAGTAACACTACCCAACTGATACTCACTGATTTGAATGAAATTTAACGTACTTATTAAACAGCGAAAAATATTAAATACGTGTTTTTTGTTTCGGCTAGATACGCTTTTTAGGGGTAGAAAACGCATCCCGCACCCTTGAAATCCTGGAAAAACGAGTCTACTCCCTTAGGACATAAGAAAATGTTGAAATCTGTTTAGAAATATTATTCAACTATTTAATATATGATATTATAACGATGGATCATTTCAAAATTTAACGATATATTCGATTTTTATAAAAATCAGCAAGTGATTCCAAACTTTTGGCCGGTAGTGCATATGCAATGTAGAATTTTTGATTTAAACAACAAATTGTTCGAACGAAGTAAATTTATTACAGTGTATGCCGAGTTAATTAAAAGCGCTCGTGTAAACACTTGAAACCTCAAAACATTATCATGACCTGGTTGCTATTGCAGCAATAATTTACGGCCCATATCAAGAAAAATAAAATATTTTGAATGTCCGCAAGAGTAAGTACAATGAATCTCTTTTGAAGTGCTTGTCCACAATTACCTGAAATTTCAAATTCTACGTATCTCAGTGCTTTACGAGTTGTTTTAGATTATAAACAACACCTGGTAGTCTAAAGTTAGGTGAATAAGGACGGACTGCCACAAACGAAAGTTTTTTCTACAAAAAATTCAGTCAGATTTGTGCCTCTACAATATTTGGCATAATATTGCTGGTATGTCAAGAAAAACTTGATACTAATTGCTAGACAGCGGATTTTATGGATTTATGATAAAAATGAATCGGTGAAACTTAAAGGAATAAAAAAATTCGAAAAATATAGAAATATGGAGACATTATTTCCAAAGAATTAAAATTATCTACATAATAAATAAATTTTTATTTAGCTCCATTTCCCTGAAAATTATGCATAAATATTCTATTTTAAATAAAGATCCGCTGTTTTATTAATTGCATACGATTAGTGTGATGAAATATTACTGAACGCAAACTTTACAAAATGTGAGCAGAATAAAAAATGATTGCGTTTATTCACAGTGCCTAAAAAAAAGTACTCATTCGACGTTGTCTTTTAATTATCAGAAAAACAGTTAATTAAAACATATTTACATCAAATTATTTTTTAACAACGCAATTTTGCATGATGTAATCTCACGTAAATAATGCTAAACCTGTCACGTCGAAAAAAAACCTATGTAAAACCCAACAAATAATGATATGTGCACGTGTATGTATAAATAATGTTTCCTCATAAATGAATTTCCTAACCATGAAAAAATCTTGCCTCTATTTTTAATCTATTTTTTTCTGAAGCTTTGATTAATTGCAGGATAATTCTTCAGACGTGGATGTTTTCATTATATTGGTTTGTCGAAGTTCTACTAGAACAGTTCTATTATGCCCAATCAATGCGATAAACAGATTTAATAATTTTTAATCGACCATCTATTTTATTACTCGCAGTATACAGGGTGAGTCACCTCACGTTGCCACCTCAAATATCTCTGTTGTTTTTAAAGACACGTCAAATGTCTGAAGGACAAAGTTGAATGGTGAAATGGGGCTCATACGATACCAAAAAAATGTTTGTTTTTATGTAATTCTTTTTAGAGATATGAATATTACAGCTATAATATAACAAATAAGATTAAAAATTGACAATCACAGTAATGGTGTATTAGAATTATTTAAATTGAAATATCTCCTGAACTACTAACTTTTCGACATACATAGGTTAATAGTTTTTTATAACGAATGTCCAGCTGCATCGATTGATGTATTAAAAAATACCTGGTTCCATAAAAAAATGAAGGTGACCTTCATATCTCTAAAAAGAATTACATAAAAACAAACATTTTTTTGGTATCGTATGAGCCCCATTTTACCATTCAACTTTGTCCTTCAGACATTTGACGTATCTTTAAAAACAACAAAGATATTTGAGGTGGCAACGTTAAGTGACTCACCCTGTATATCTGTTAATTTTACGATGACTTGATTTTGTTAAGTCTCCATCATGGATCAATTTCTTCATGCATTATAATATAATTGCCAACATTTTATTGTATCTGTATGTTTAATTTATTTATGTCTATTATAGTTTAAATATTTTATACTCTCGGTTAGATTAGATTATTCACGAGTCTCTCAAGCGCATTTTAGTTAATTTTAATTAATTTGGATCACTAGAATAAATATAATATTAATATAAAAAATAAATATTCGCTATATATGGACACTTAAGATTGTAATGATTGAAAACCTGAACACAACAAATACAATAATTAATTTAAAAATAAGAAACTTTAACTTATCCTATAATTCATCAATTTAGATTTGTAGACATATCATGAAAAGTGTAAACTAATATAAACAAAACAACATGTTTTATAAAAATCATGTTGTCAGACATACTGACACTTTTAAATTAGTTGTCGATATAATTATTAAATGTCATTCGAATATTTACTTTTAACTCCATAATTCACATCCTGACTATCTAAAATCTCACGTGTTAAGGATGTTCTGGAGGTATATAAAAACGTAACAAAATTTTTGAAAATTTGACAAGATATAATTCTTACTAAATTAATGCAATTACCAAAGTTATTACTGCACCGTTTAAGAATTATAGTAACTTACAGTTTGCACATTTTAATACTTCTTATGGAGAATTCATAAAATTCCACTTAAAACCCTATTTAAGCCTTGAAAAAACGCAACTAGAAACTCCAGTTTTTTTATATATATATTAAAAATTATGTAATTAATTATGTTAATTTATTAGGGTTCACTAAACAGTTACAGAGCAAAAAATTATAAACTGTTACAAAACGTCAAATTTCACATGTTTATTTTCAATAACAACCATGAATATTGCTTTCTGAAGTATTTTTAGTTTATTTAAATATTTATTTTTAACTTTTTATTGCGTAATCATATATATTGACTATCACAAATTTATTATCTTGAAGTTCAAATCATAAGGTACAATTATTCGCAAAAGTCACTTACAATTTTTTATAACATGAAGAGGATTTGATTAAAAAATAAATATAACATGAAATTCACTAATTAAACGAAAGCTTTTTAAATTAATCTATTTTTTAAATGCAAAATATACTCATGAATAGCTTTCATTGCCAATATATTGATGGATTTCGAATTTCTTGCACCTTTGTCTCCCATTGTACCTCCAGAACATCCTTAAAAGGCACAGCAAACCGTGTTGTTTCAGTGGATTAGAAGCAGCGGAAAGTACGTCGAATATCAAACTAACGAGCACAAATATTGTAAATAAAGATATGAAAATTCACGTAGCGGTAATATTTCATTTCATAATTCAAAATTACGCCGCGGGTCGGTGTGGTCATAACGAGAACGAGAGGCTTAACCATTTTTCTTTCCGTATCAAAATGAAGCCGAATGGATTTTTCACGATGGTCGGTCGCTTTAATTGCGACGCATTTTGTAACGTTTAATAAGTGAGCCCGCAATGGACAAGCACTGTACTCATTATTTGGGAAACTTCGTCGGCGCTCATTACTCGTGGAACTATCTGGGGAAAACGGTAATCATTTTAATGACCGTTTCCATTTAAAAAAAAAAAAACCCTCGCAACGAATCGGAGGACTTTTGATTACGGAAGTTTACCGCGTGCTCCTGTTTCCGCGATGCTGTACTCCCGATAAAAATAACACGACACATGCATCGACTAATAAACCTGTCTGTCTCGAACGTAGCCAGCTAAGGATTTCGTGTGTGAAATTTAGTCTGATGCAACGCCACTGACAGCTCGTCGATATCTACGCGAAACTGTAATGAAGGAAGGGGAACGCGGTAATGAATCGAAAAACTCAGACAAATACCGCACTGATGGAAGCCGTCTGTTAGCGAAGTTAAAGGTGGAATAACCACGAAACGTCTTATTAACGGTTCACCGATAAGCAACTATTTCTATCTGTATGACGTCTGAAAAATTCAGAAGTGGCAGAGGAAATTGCCAGACATTTTCTATTTCTTGAGTTTCTCAAATCTACACAACAATTTTGAGAAATCGGCAGTTTCGGATTACCGAAATAGACTTATCAATGATCCACGATAAGGAAAAGTAGACTGTGAATAACACTGTCCAACACATTTCAACTTTGTTTATGTTATATACTGTTGGGTCCTTTTTATAGAGTTTTTTGCGCTGAGTTAATTTTTCTCCTAGACACACAGTTTTTGAGAAATTTGAGTTTGAAAAAATGACATATTTTTCAACTTTGAACAAATATTGTGATGTTATTATAAAAGATATTGAATTGTTCTTTACAGCAAATGATTCTGTAGACTTTCCCGAATACAGTGATATCCAATATTAATACCTTATGATTGTTTAAACATGCTTAAAGACGGAGAGACACCACTTTTGCACCAATTTTTGAGGATGCCAACTGCAGTAATTCTAAGGATTCTTAAATCTTTCAATGCCTGTCGTTTTTTCCCGCATCAACCGATTTCGATGTAACTTTTACAGTGCATACAATTGACGCAGATCTACAAAACGTATTTTTGAAAATTTCAATAAAGGCCCGCATAAAAAAGTTGTAAAATGCAACTTTTAGTATTTTCTCTACAATTCCGACCAAATGCAATTTTTGAAAAAATTTCTTTTCACATCCTGTAGTAAACTAATTGCTCTAGCTTCCCGAAAAAGTTCAAATCGTATAGTACAATATTTAAAAAGTTATGGTGTTTTTAAGAGTGTCCCACTAATAAGTGGGAGTCACTGTGCATAGAGAAAAAAGCACATACAGATCGAATTGAGTAACCTCCTCCTTTTTCGAAGTCGGTTAAAAATGTTTAAAAACGTATTTTAAGGGAGGCTTGTGTAAGGTTTTTCAGTGAAAAAGTGATTTTAAAAAACTTTTTTAAAAACCACTATAATTGCCTTTTCTAGATGTAAACATATAGCCATGAAGTAAAAGTGTTCTTGTTTTAGTGTCCAAAAAACTGATATTATTCAGAAAAACATTAATAAAAGATCAAATCTATATTTTAGGTCCAATCCCTAGAGGAATGTGTAATTAAGCAGTAGATAATAATTCCTGTTATAAATGCATAAAATTCGCGGTCTAGTAATAATTTATTGCTCAGATAAATTCTCCAATACTGTATAAAGCAGATCGCATGAAATTTGATCCCTTGAAGATTCTTTTTCTTCCAGGAGGAGAATTGACCAAGTGTTCACATACTTTTGAACGGTACTGTATGTGTTTAGACGATGTTATAGTTAGTGCACTGTATTGCCATACGTAGTCAAACGGGAACGAAAGGAAATGAAATTATTAGACTGCGGATCTCTATGTAAAATAAAAATTTTCTTATAAAGGTATTTTCTATTTTAAATTGATTAATTTAAAACTTTTAAAAATTCTTCTAATGGTTTTGCTGTTTTAGATTACACCTACTCATTTTTGCTATAAATTATATGTATACATTCACGACTCGTCGAAGGTGTTTCATTTGTGATAATTCATTTATGCAATATTAAAATGGTCTGCCTTCGTCACACGATACAAGAGCCCCAAGATACTCATTTTAATAAGTTAAAAGCAATGCAACATTATGTTGGAATGCTTTGAATATTTTTCCTGTTTTGAATTTGATCAAACCATTCCTGTCATAAAATCCGAAGTCTAGTGATGATAATTTTATATGTTCTTTTATCAATGACAAGAAAATAATTTATTAAATTTTTCTTGTTTTTCCTGGCGTTATAATTATAGTACGTATATTGGAATGTTTTTTTACTTATTTCTGATTATTTTATCTTTTATTAGAATTCTTTATAACCTCGATAAAAGTAATTGCTTCCATTTCAACTGTAAATATAATTATTCCCTTTGGAAGGCGTTCTAAAATTGATATGATGGTAGTACCTCTTATCATTAAGTACGATTCATCATGGCTACCAAAATTGCATCACACGACCCCCTAACATTATACGATCGAAATGTAGAATACTAAATTTCAAAATAATGCAATAACATAATTCTCTATGACGTTGACCAGTAAATTCTGAATATCTAAATGGGCAGAAATACAATACCCTCCCAATATTAATATTAATTATGGCCTAAGAGTAGAAATTGTTTAAAATATTCGGGCGATACAATAAACACAATATCACCCCAACATTCGAATTATAATGAGCAAAGTACAATAAATAATTTGAATAAGGGAATAATAATAATGACAGGTTTGCTTTACGATGCATTTCATGAATTTATGATAAAAACAAATAGCTGCGATTTCAAACGACGAAAATATTAAAAGAACTGAAGACTGTCAATACATCACTTTCGACTAACTAACATTATTAGAGAAAGAAAAAATTCCAAAATAACACCTGGTCCTTAAAACAGATAAAATTTTTATTTTGCATAGAGATTCGCAGTCTAATTATTTTTATATTAGATCACGAGCAGAATGTGAGAATCTTTCTCTCAATCTAAGTCCTTCAGGAAGAGAAGTCAAATTTTGACTGTGATTTTTGTTGTATACTCTCAAACTTGAATATGTGACAAAGCTATGAATGGAAAATGAATAGAAAAACTGGTACAGCATAAAATACCTTATAGATACAATAAGAGAAAATATTAAGTATACATTGTAATGAAGTGAAATAAAAATTGTCCGTTCCGCACATTCGTATCTGCAGTCTAACCTCCGCGTCCCGGTTCGTTTGACCGGTAAAGCAACCGGAAACGCAGAAAACGTTCAATCACACCAGAGAACAGGGCGTACGGATCACAGAACATTCAGCTATCAGCGGTGTCACGGTGCCTCCAGCAGCGTACGTTCCATCGACAACCACATAAGCATGCGAATACACTGGAACAGCTTAGCCACGAGGAAGCAAAAGAGGATGTACAATATAGCAATACAAAATAGAAAATCGCAACAGCCTTAAGTTTGATCCCGCAACATCATTAAAACAGAGCCGTGCGTCGCAAGTGAGCGAGTGCCGGGCATAGTGAAGCGAGCAGAGGAGAAGCTTGTCCATACGGCAGGGAACGATATGAGAAAACCGAAAAAGTAGGAGAAAACGAGACAAAACTGGAATAATCTGGGAGACTCGGCGACAGTGTGGCGCCCGGGTGAAGTCAGGGGAATGGTAATAAAAGTAGAAATCGCAAGGATTCCGATACGATCGTTAACCCTAGACAACTAAGCTCACGATGCGTGGGAATAACAACGCCGGGGATGTATGGAAAAAATACTTTGTCTTCTGAAGCAGCAGAAGAAGTGAAACGTAAAAATGATATTCGGTATTGAACGTATTAATAGAAGTATTTGGTGGATCTCAATGTCCCGGCCGTACTTCTGACGAGGGCGAAATTATCTGGTGTATTCCTGAGCACTCGAATGGTGACTCTGAGAGAGAAGCGCCACTAAGAATTGCAGTACCATTATTCAAACTATTGTTTACATTAATTAAATGTGTCGGTATCTAGTCAGCTACTAAACATGTAAGTATCGTACGAGGTAGTACACCAATTTCACAATCGAGGAGGAGGAAATGTTTAAATTTACGAGTTAAAATAGCTCCGAGTGCAAACGGTTAAAAAACAGAGCGGTGCGTTGTGTGCTGGCCAGGAATTGCAGCGAGCGAAGAAGCATGCCGGAGCGGCAGGGAACGAGACAAGAAAACTGAAAAAGTAGGGAAGAACAAGAAACGATAGAGACTGGATAGAGGAGACCGGCGGCAATGGGATTCCCGGGCGAAGTCAGCGATGGAGTAATAAAAGATTCCTCTTACGGATGCCCGTCCGGTGGCCTACCGCAATTCAGGCCGATCGTCATTACGGGTAAATCATCCCCCGGTTACACGGCGGCCCGGTACGAGCAAGAAGCTGGCCGATCCCTCCACGGTTACCGGTCGACCGGAAATTACGCAGTGGTACCGCGGCTACGAGAGAGCGACGTGGACGATGGTCGTGGTCGTGGTCTTGGTCGTGGTCGTGGATCGTGGTCGTGCACACGCGGCCCCGCGAGCCGCGAGCCGCGAGTCCAGAGAAATACGTCCGGATACGTGCTGCCGCAGAACGAACTCGCGAGATTCCTGACCATTGGACCGACCCTCGTACATGCATACTTTAGCATAACGTTCTCTATACAATATCCAGAAAGAGGGACGAACGCGGGGTGGTTTGGATGGGTGGTGGAACATGGGAGGGAAAGAGAGGCGGGCGGCGGCGACGAAGGGAGAGCACCGACCAGAGACAGACAGAGATGTACAGCAGTACCCTGCCCCTCTTTCCTCGTCCGGAGTCCTACCTTGCTGACCCCTTCCCATTGCCCTCGCGAATCGATTTGTTATTGTTTTTGTGTCTGCGGTCGTCGCGGTGAGCGGAGCGAGCGGGGCGGGTGTATCGGTGGGTAGTGGGTGGCAGCCTGGGGACCCAGGGGCTGCCGATTGGCAGCGGGGGTGGGCTGAAACACGGCGAGGAGCTGGAAGGGTGGCGGGTAGGTACACCCGTACCGGTCGTGCTCGCAGCTTCAAAGCCCTCGGTTTTCGGGCCGACAGCGAGGCGACCGGGAAGGGTGAAACGGGGGAACTCTGGTACCACCCTGGACAAAAAGGGGAAAGGGAACGGTTGTAAGTGTGCACTTTGCTAGCTCGAAAGAGATGGACGAATGGTTCCGCGCGGTCCTGGCCAGTGGTGTAGCCACGTCGGGCGTCGAAAATTTCGGGAATCTTCCGACAGAATTACGGAAACTGGATAACGATCCGTTCTCTAAAAGAATGACAGAGATTCGCATCGATTTATGATGGTATCGAGGGTTCATCGCTTACGAGTACATCGAGAGTGTCTCTAATAGTACGCTATCCTCGACGTTTTGTCCCTCGATGAACACAGTATGTTAGAGCGTGTGGGGAGAAATCCTGGCTACGCCACTGGCTCCATTACTAAAAAGAGCGAGAGAAAATGGCTGGTGGGCAAGGATGGAAGCTGGCACACTGATGAGAGAGCAAGGGGGCGGCCAGGGGTGAAAGAGGTGGATGGTGGATGGAAGAAACGACAGGGTGAGAGGGAAGAACCGCGAGGGTTAAACGGAGAGGGGGTTTTGCTGCTAGTACTTGTGGAAGGAGGGCTGGTGGGGGAGAGAAAGAAGGGGAGGGAAATAGATCGGATTGCGTGGTCGGCACGAGGGTTGGTTGGTATGAGTGCAACGAGATAAAAGAGGGAGCAAAAGTGAGATGGCAAGAGACAGGGGGATGCTGATGAAAGGAATTCGTAAGAGAGAGAAAGAGAGAATGAGGCACAAGCATGAAACGTCCTGAGAGCAAAAGAGAGCGAGAGAGAGAAAGAGAGGGAGGATGATAGAGGTAAGACGAGGAATGCGGTCGGTTTGACAAGTGACAACCGATCGGACCACTGATGTCACAGATCACTTGGTTGGCCGTTCTCTCACACGCACAAACCGCGATTAAATCGCACACACACATACACACACACGCGCGTAGATACACGCAGGAGACAGAGGAAACGAGCGCGCGCGCGTGTCATGTATCACGCCGTTACTCGCGTCCCGTGCACAGAGTACGTCGTACATAAGCTTTCCACGCCGCCGAGAGAAAAAAGGAAAACAAAAGTATCGCACCGAAAGGACCAGAGGATGAAATAGAAGCCGTGGGTAAAGAGTGAAAGAGAAAGAAAAAGAAATAACAGCAGGCGGTGAGAGACAGAGAGAGAGAGAGAGAGAGAAAGAAGGAGAGAGTGGGAGAAATTCGTAGCACGGTGCAAAGCGAAAATGAGAGGAATTATGCACGATGACAGGGATAAAGAGGCAGAGAGAAACGAAGGTAGAGAAAAGAATCGTGAAACGAGCAAGCAAAATTTTTTCGGCGAAAGTAAGTAGTAACGTATTTACGATGCTAACCGGCCGATAGCCCCGCGCGACGCCTCTATCTGGTTACCATTACACTCGGATGTATGAAATGCGCCAGCAGCATACACCATCCCCCCACAATAGCCCTATTTATGATTGGGCAAAATTGCTTTCCATGCGCAGAATAAAATCGCGCGCGGCCGAGGAAAAATCCGCGGGGGTTGGATGCACGCGGTGCTGCGACCTGCGCCGACCAGCTCCGGACACGTTTCTTTCGACTGATCCTTGTTAAGGACATGCCGCGCACACTTTACAATTATTCGAATCAATCGGTGAATCGAGGCTGCTCCTCGACTGTCGGATTTTCTTTGCGGTACACGCCGGCAAAATTTGGGGAAAAATTAAATATGGCGAGAGGTCGCGGTCATGCGTACACCACTCCGCCGACTCCATTTTCCCGTTCACCAATCAGTGGATGAGAGCTGATTTCAAAGAAATCCGATACGCAGCGCCATCTCCGTTTCAGGATATGATTCGCGTATCGTACGAAATTTCTATGTAATCTTTTAACCCTTCGGGGACGACGATGGATTGTCAGTTTGCAACTGGCATCACTGAATCTTACAGATATTACAATAATCTATTGATGATTTAGATATTTTCATATTTCCCTTAGCTATCTTCAAATGCTAGAAGGTGTACAACAAATGCATGAAAACACATAAGAATCAGACCTTCTAAATAATCAATTTTGAAATATTCCTCAGAGTCAGTACAGCGTAAGTACTGATGTCGGGTCAGAGCGGTTAATTCGCTGATTTGTTTGGATATATCGTATCTCGCTTCAATATGACAAAGTAATACGAAAAATAGTATTAATTTAAAAAATACGACAACTTGGAAATTACAATACATGCAAATTCTTTCGTTACGTTACGACAATGGTATCGTGAAACTACGTGGAAAATTAGAAAATTGAATTTTATTACAAATGTACAACCGTAATGCAAAAATAAAAAGAATGATCACTTATATCCAATCGCATTGAACATTTTACGTACAATATTGAAATTCGTATTGAATATACAGGGTGTCCCAGCTAACATGTTCACCCCGAATAACTATTAAACGATATATTTTATGAAAATTTTAAAACATACAGCCCTTGCTTCTTTTATAGGTGGAGAGATTTTGGAAACTTACTTTTTGTATTATGAGTCGATAAAGTATCAAATTCTGCATATAAATATATTGACCTTCATACGTTCTAAATCTAATAGTTAACGAGATATTATCGAAATAATTTTCCATACTAGTAGGTGCTTGAACTATATGGAAAATTATTTCGATAATATCGCATTAACTATTAGATTTAGGACTTATGAAGGTGAATATATTCAGACACAAAATTTGATACTCTATTGACTTACGATATAAAAAATTAGGTCTTTCCATTAAAAAAGGTAAAGGTGATCTTAAAATCTCTGAAACGCCTGAAACAAAAAGAGCAAGTACCGTATGAGATGAGCCCCTCGAAGCCATTTAATTTCCATATTTTACGATTCTTATAAAATGTATCGTTTAATAGTTATTCAGGGTGAACAAGTTAGCTGGGACACCCTGTATAAACTATTGTACTTAAAAATGTCCAAACTGAATCTCATTCTTGTATCTTGCTTAATTCTTTCGTTTATAACTTTACATTAAGGATAAGGCTGCTGTCTTCAGTGCTAGAGCTTGTAACTCATTAATATCTCTCTCCAACCTGGGAACAAGATATGTTGTTGAGTATAATATAAATAAGTTTCTTAAACGACAGAATCTAACACCACACCTTTCGTAATGATCTTTAACAGTATTGTATGTATTTAAAAAATCTTGAATGCTATCATTGACGCATCGATAAGTTTCATTATGTGATCCAATTAAATCCGTCACAGACTTCAAAGTATCACGACAAGATTTCAGTGCTTGAATTGTTTCTTCCCATTCTGCGGGCGTTTTAGGAAGAATTATATTATCACAGCGTAATACATCATAGTCTCGTAGAATACTGTGTAACTGAGATAAAACATCTTTTACTTTAGTAATATCCTCAGATTCTGTAATTCAAACCATAACAAATTCATTTCTGTAACAGAGTTCTAAGATAGTTCATTTGCACAAATATTGGGATGGAACAAAAGTTCTTAGCATTTGTAAATTAAAATTGAAAGCTAAAATTCAGATATTTATTTATAGATTTATTCAATAACATATTTTCCATTCTGTTCTATTACTTTTTTCCATTTTCGAGGGAACTTCTCGTGTTATTGGATAAACATATGAATAAATACCTTAATTTTATCTTCGATTCTTAATTTGAAAACGCTACTAACTTTCTTTCCAACCCAATATTTATCAATGTTACTTACTAATACAGTTTTTTATATCTTCAGTTTGTAAATCTATTTCATTCTGCAAATTAGTTAAGTAACTGATATCCCTCTGCCTGGTTTTTAGTTCAAACAATTTCTCCTTGTTGCGGTCAAGTTCCTCAGACATTGATGCTAATTGTGAAACGATCAATTTCTCCTTCTTCTGCGTCTTCTGTTTTAATATAATTTCCACCATTAGACTTTGTAAGTATTTGTCGTACAAAAGTTTCATCTCTGTATCCTCCTCATCGAAACATTTATCCGACTGAGATTGGAATATTGAAAATCGATCTGGTGCACGAGTTCTTGTGAGGTCTAGGTTAACATACCAGTAAATATTTAACATGTTTGATAGATACATATGATTTATATTAATTTAAATAAAATCTTTTACTATGTGGTAAGACAAAATCTGCTGGACTCATTGTTGATCGATGACGAGAAGTAACTGGAGGACGAGGAGCACTAATATCTGCTGTTTCACATACAGAAGCATTCAATAACCTAAAAATGAGTAACAATTGTTAGAAAATAAATTAAACAAACTGGAAAATTAATTACACTTACTTTTTAGTTCGACGTATCACTTTTGGTGGTTCCATGTTACCTCTCTGCATCTTTTATTAATCTTCGCCGGACGGTTATAGGTTATAAACAGAGAAGATAAATACTCTCTGTTATAGATTATAGGTCGTGACTGAATGATGTGAAACAGACGTAAGCGCTCGTAGCGGAAAAAATGCCGAAGCTGTACTTTCACAGAACGAATCCTTTTGAGGTGTATTTCTGCGGCGTGACGAACTGTTGTTTTAAATAGGTATGGTTTAACATAATAATCGTTGCATTGACATTGTATGTGTCCCCGCTAGCGCTGGAGCTTCCAACCTTTTCTATAAAGATCCTACTTCTCTCGATATTTAAGAAAATGTATGTCTCTTGACAGTGGCAGCACTGTCGCGCCGCCAGTGCTTCTCGCCGCTGCGCTACAAGCTGCCGAATAATGCAAATTACGCCTCGAAAACGCAAAAGTAGACCACTTTCGCAAGCTCCAGCGCTAGATTGATCTTTTATCTATCGATTCTGACTACGTAGGACCCCCAAATGTGCATTAGCGAGACGTGATTAGTCACGCGGGCTGGACCCTTGCAACCTTGTATACGTATACAGTATCTAGCGGTGTGTGAGTGTGCCACCACACTCTCGCTCGAGTTGGATCGGCATGATCGGCACCCGTAACTGTAACACCTCTATAATACACTGTGGTTTGGACGGCCCTATAACTGCCCTATAATCTATAACAGAGGGTATTTATCTTCTCTGTTTATAACCTATAACCGTCCGGCGAAGATTAATAAAAGATGCAGAGAGGTAACATGGAACCACCAAAAGTGATACGTCGAACTAAAAAGTAAGTGTAATTAATTTTCCAGTTTGTTTAATTTATTTTCTAACAATTGTTACTCATTTTTAGGTTATTGAATGCTTCTGTATGTGAAACAGCAGATATTAGTGCTCCTCGTCCTCCAGTTACTTCTCGTCATCGATCAACAATGAGTCCAGCAGATTTTGTCTTACCACATAGTAAAAGATTTTATTTAAATTAATATAAATCATATGTATCTATCAAAC
The DNA here is from genome assembly GCA_963966675.1 of Lasioglossum calceatum. NCBI lineage: Eukaryota > Metazoa > Arthropoda > Insecta > Hymenoptera > Halictidae > Lasioglossum > Lasioglossum calceatum. The sequence goes on from OZ016542.1 coordinate 5,884,220, forward strand.
ATGTTAAATATTTACTGGTATGTTAACCTAGACCTCACAAGAACTCGTGCACCAGATCGATTTTCAATATTCCAATCTCAGTCGGATAAATGTTTCGATGAGGAGGATACAGAGATGAAACTTTTGTACGACAAATACTTACAAAGTCTAATGGTGGAAATTATATTAAAACAGAAGACGCAGAAGAAGGAGAAATTGATCGTTTCACAATTAGCATCAATGTCTGAGGAACTTGACCGCAACAAGGAGAAATTGTTTGAACTAAAAACCAGGCAGAGGGATATCAGTTACTTAACTAATTTGCAGAATGAAATAGATTTACAAACTGAAGATATAAAAAACTGTATTAGTAAGTAACATTGATAAATATTGGGTTGGAAAGAAAGTTAGTAGCGTTTTCAAATTAAGAATCGAAGATAAAATTAAGGTATTTATTCATATGTTTATCCAATAACACGAGAAGTTCCCTCGAAAATGGAAAAAAGTAATAGAACAGAATGGAAAATATGTTATTGAATAAATCTATAAATAAATATCTGAATTTTAGCTTTCAATTTTAATTTACAAATGCTAAGAACTTTTGTTCCATCCCAATATTTGTGCAAATGAACTATCTTAGAACTCTGTTACAGAAATGAATTTGTTATGGTTTGAATTACAGAATCTGAGGATATTACTAAAGTAAAAGATGTTTTATCTCAGTTACACAGTATTCTACGAGACTATGATGTATTACGCTGTGATAATATAATTCTTCCTAAAACGCCCGCAGAATGGGAAGAAACAATTCAAGCACTGAAATCTTGTCGTGATACTTTGAAGTCTGTGACGGATTTAATTGGATCACATAATGAAACTTATCGATGCGTCAATGATAGCATTCAAGATTTTTTAAATACATACAATACTGTTAAAGATCATTACGAAAGGTGTGGTGTTAGATTCTGTCGTTTAAGAAACTTATTTATATTATACTCAACAACATATCTTGTTCCCAGGTTGGAGAGAGATATTAATGAGTTACAAGCTCTAGCACTGAAGACAGCAGCCTTATCCTTAATGTAAAGTTATAAACGAAAGAATTAAGCAAGATACAAGAATGAGATTCAGTTTGGACATTTTTAAGTACAATAGTTTATACAGGGTGTCCCAGCTAACTTGTTCACCCTGAATAACTATTAAACGATACATTTTATAAGAATCGTAAAATATGGAAATTAAATGGCTTCGAGGGGCTCATCTCATACGGTACTTGCTCTTTTTGTTTCAGGCGTTTCAGAGATTTTAAGATCACCTTTACCTTTTTTAATGGAAAGACCTAATTTTTTATATCGTAAGTCAATAGAGTATCAAATTTTGTGTCTGAATATATTCACCTTCATAAGTCCTAAATCTAATAGTTAATGCGATATTATCGAAATAATTTTCCATATAGTTCAAGCACCTACTAGTATGGAAAATTATTTCGATAATATCTCGTTAACTATTAGATTTAGAACGTATGAAGGTCAATATATTTATATGCAGAATTTGATACTTTATCGACTCATAATACAAAAAGTAAGTTTCCAAAATCTCTCCACCTATAAAAGAAGCAAGGGCTGTATGTTTTAAAATTTTCATAAAATATATCGTTTAATAGTTATTCGGGGTGAACATGTTAGCTGGGACACCCTGTATATTCAATACGAATTTCAATATTGTACGTAAAATGTTCAATGCGATTGGATATAAGTGATCATTCTTTTTATTTTTGCATTACGGTTGTACATTTGTAATAAAATTCAATTTTCTAATTTTCCACGTAGTTTCACGATACCATTGTCGTAACGTAACGAAAGAATTTGCATGTATTGTAATTTCCAAGTTGTCGTATTTTTTAAATTAATACTATTTTTCGTATTACTTTGTCATATTGAAGCGAGATACGATATATCCAAACAAATCAGCGAATTAACCGCTCTGACCCGACATCAGTACTTACGCTGTACTGACTCTGAGGAATATTTCAAAATTGATTATTTAGAAGGTCTGATTCTTATGTGTTTTCATGCATTTGTTGTACACCTTCTAGCATTTGAAGATAGCTAAGGGAAATATGAAAATATCTAAATCATCAATAGATTATTGTAATATCTGTAAGATTCAGTGATGCCAGTTGCAAACTGACAATCCATCGTCGTCCCCGAAGGGTTAAAAGATTACATAGAAATTTCGTACGATACGCGAATCATATCCTGAAACGGAGATGGCGCTGCGTATCGGATTTCTTTGAAATCAGCTCTCATCCACTGATTGGTGAACGGGAAAATGGAGTCGGCGGAGTGGTGTACGCATGACCGCGACCTCTCGCCATATTTAATTTTTCCCCAAATTTTGCCGGCGTGTACCGCAAAGAAAATCCGACAGTCGAGGAGCAGCCTCGATTCACCGATTGATTCGAATAATTGTAAAGTGTGCGCGGCATGTCCTTAACAAGGATCAGTCGAAAGAAACGTGTCCGGAGCTGGTCGGCGCAGGTCGCAGCACCGCGTGCATCCAACCCCCGCGGATTTTTCCTCGGCCGCGCGCGATTTTATTCTGCGCATGGAAAGCAATTTTGCCCAATCATAAATAGGGCTATTGTGGGGGGATGGTGTATGCTGCTGGCGCATTTCATACATCCGAGTGTAATGGTAACCAGATAGAGGCGTCGCGCGGGGCTATCGGCCGGTTAGCATCGTAAATACGTTACTACTTACTTTCGCCGAAAAAATTTTGCTTGCTCGTTTCACGATTCTTTTCTCTACCTTCGTTTCTCTCTGCCTCTTTATCCCTGTCATCGTGCATAATTCCTCTCATTTTCGCTTTGCACCGTGCTACGAATTTCTCCCACTCTCTCCTTTCTCTCTCTCTCTCTCTCTCTCTCTCTCTCTCTCTCTCTCTCTCTCTCTCTCTCTCTGTCTCTCACCGCCTGCTGTTATTTCTTTTTCTTTCTCTTTCACTCTTTACCCACGGCTTCTATTTCATCCTCTGGTCCTTTCGGTGCGATACTTTTGTTTTCCTTTTTTCTCTCGGCGCGGCGCACAGTGTCACGAAATGCCTATTTTTTGGACAAAATTCAATAACTTTTGTTCTGTTTATGATAGAGACATGAAACAAAGTGGGTTTTTTCATTTATATTGAAAGCAATCTCAACATGATACTATTATAAATATAGTAATTTATTTAAACATTGTAAAACGATATTTATAAACAAAATTTTGTTTTATTGCTGGTTTTCAGTAGATGAATTCTCAGTTCAGTTCTTCCGAAACTGAAACTTCGTTTTAAACTCCTATAACATTCGCCTCCTCGACACACATACACTCTTTGTTTGCTATGTCTGCCGCAACTGACTAAAAGTAGGACTATTCGCTCTGGTCTAAACATTCTTTAATCATAATTCGCTTTTATAAACAAATGAGTAGTCATACTTAATCAAAGCTTACGAGTACATACAAAGCATACGAGGTGCAGTTGCATTACTCGTCTTCATAATCTGAATCTTGCTGACCAGTTCTTGCTACATATTTTGTTAAATAACTCTGTTTTTCGCCAGATTTCGCAATTAAAATTTACATAATATCAAAATATACTATCTTACTAATACAACGCAAAAAAATCGCCGAGACGTTTTGAAACCTTTTTTTTTTATCCTCTACTAAAGATTAGGGGAACCAATAAAATTTAATGGTTTCATTTCAGGTTAATTATTAAATAGTGCATAAGTATTACAAAATTTTTGAAGATAAATTATAATTAGCCAACCCTTACCCATCATTTTCTAAAAAGATTATTTCTTACAAATGTCTTTTGTTCATAATACAACGTAAACAAGTTGCGCTATGAACTGATGTACTATTTCATCTTCCAAATTTTCGTTTACAGATTCGCTCGTAATTAGTTTCCTACTGGATTTTTTTATTTTTTTTTTCAATAAATGATTTATTTGGACATTTTGACATAGTATGAACATAGTTTTCAATCGACATGAAGCAGTGACTTTTCCGATTTTTGTCAATGGCTCGTGACACTGTGCGGCGGCGGGAAAGCTTATGTACATACGACGTACTCTGTGCACGGGACGCGAGTAACGGCGTGATACATGACACTGTATTACTTTGTCATATTGAAGCGAGATACGATATATCCAAACAAATCAGCGAATTAACCGCTCTGACCCGACATCAGTACTTACGCTGTACTGACTCTGAGGAATATTTCAAAATTGATTATTTAGAAGGTCTGATTCTTATGTGAGCATACTACTTACGGTAATATCTCATTGCTAAATTAAATCTGGAGTAGCAGCTTTTAGATTTCTTTATAAAACCTGCATTTTTTCGATTTTTTTCGTGTTTTTCATTTTTTACAAGCAGAGCTTGCAACGGAAAAATCAGGAAATGATACCTAATATGTGGCTTGGTATCCAAAACGTGTCAGATTTTTTTCAGAATTTTTAACTGTCAATAAATAGGGAAAATGGGCCAAAAACTGATTTTTCGATTTTTCTCGATAACTACCCTTACAGATGAGATATGGGGCTGAAACTTGCCAGAGAGGGGTCTTTTTGGGTAGGCTATCGAATGGTGCAAGCTCGATTAAAATCCCGCCGGGGGGACATTTGACCACCAAACACGGGTATAGCCTTTGTATAATTTCCATATAATTTGTTTTTAGCTTAAATAATGAAATTGTCGATGAAGATGATAGTTTCGAACCTGCTGCTTGTACTGATAAAGACAATTTATCATTTCAAGAGATACCTTTGAAAAGAAAATTGGTGATTTTCTCAATTCTGATACGATAACTGACCATGAGAAGCATGTACATATCATTACAACAACATTAGCAAAAAAGAACAAGCAAATTAAAGCATTACAACGAACAAACAGAAGACTGCTTTAAAAAGGTGAAGATTTAAATGAATTATTGAATGAATTACGCAGGAGAAGCGTGAATGTATCACTAAAAGAACATTAGCTAGAAAGAACAAGCAAATTAAAACATTACAGCAAACAAACAGAAGATTTAGAGTTAGATCTTTAACTTTTTTAAGCAGTCTTTTCTTATAGGATAAGATTTAAAGTAACAAGAACTATTTCATTTTGTAACCAATAATTAAGAATAAGTATTTATTGTATTACATATATGTATTATCCATAAATAAATATTATTAATATTATTATTATTGTTTTATATTACCATACTTGATAACAAGAGGAGCGCGGCAGTGATTAACGGCGAACACGTAGAGGACGAGTTCGTGTTGAAGAAATGGACGTAGAGGTCAAGAACATATCCGCAGTGAAATTGTAGTGAAATGATTTTCCTACGACCTACGTTTCCTGTAATCTTTGTACCGGCCATGAATAAATGAAGTATTCTTCATACATTGTTATTGAAACTTCTTGAAATATCTTTTATGCAAAATTATCGTATCGTACGACATCGCTCAGACATTCCTGACAAATACACTCGAACTACGCAGCGAATTCAATCGCACTTCATCGATAGGACATTTGCGTAATTAACAGTACACCTCGTGTACACCTTATACTATATGTATAATGTATACTATAGCGGATAAATGTACCTGTGGTATAAATAACTCACTTGCTCTTCCTATTCATTCTAACGTTACATCGTAGAACAAAAGTATCCGCTTAACGTAGATACGTGAAACGTGACAACTAATTAGAGAGAATATTACACCCGAACACTGTTCATTATGTTTAATACTAACCGCGTTAATGTGTAAATAATAGAATTCTACCTTTATCTTCTCTCCACTCGTGCAACCAACCGTATTCGGTATAGAAAGGAACCAATCTGCTTTGCTTATTTATTCTTCTACTTTTTTAATACTTGTATCCTTATTACGATAATTGCAGATTTTGTGGAACATAGTAAGTACGCCCCTGAACGTACCAACTGATGTAAAAAAGAATACTCACTGAATAACAAAGACCAGCTTTGTTCAATGAGAAAAGTTTTCATACCTCAACTACATGTACAACATTGAGTAAACTTATGACGTTTATGAAGAAGTACTTACGAAGAGCAATATATTTTTTGTTTTCTCTGTTAGGATTATATTTTTATTATTCTGATAGGAAACAAAAAAAGTAAGGAACAGGCTTACAATTACGTCGTAACTGAATCACATAATAATAATATAATAATTAATGAATTACATAAATAATTAAATAATTATTATAATAATTAATGAATTAATGAATTACATAAATAATTAATTAATTATTATAATAATTAATGAATTAATGAATTACATAATTAATTCATGAATTAATAAATTATGTGATTCAGTTACGACGTAATTGTAAGCCTGTTCCTTACTTTGTTCTGTAAGCATGTTCCTTAATTTTTTCGTTTCTTATTAGAAAAATAAAGGGTATTGCAATTAATTGAATTACTAAGTATCTTAATCAGATTTGTATAATTGAAATACAGCTCTCCAAATTATAGCCCAGAACTTTGAAGAAGTGCGATATATTTTTATGTTTTTCTTTCATATACTTGTTTGCTGCCTGTGCGGTGTAGTATATCTATTCCTCGTCCTCGTTCAATTACGCGTAACGCTATTTCATATTTATGGTAGAAATTTAAAAAATGTGTAACGCATAAGTTATTTCTGTTCAGATATTACTATAAATAATAAATTCCTTCTGTTTGAAACCTTCACATGGATATTTGGACCTCTTCTTACCTATTACTTTATTATACTATAATTTTTAATTTTAATTTAATTACATCGTAATTAATGTAATTTAATTACAAAGTATATTATAGTTGTACCCTAATATTAATTACGAATTACATTGTAATTTATATTAAAAGAAGATCTGAATTATAAATTACAATATAACTATGAATTACGATGTACTTCAATTACATTATAATTATAATTCCTGGAGTAATTCAATTATAATTCTGCACAACTTTGCATGTTGGTTTATACAGGATGAACCACCAATCATGACCAGTAGAGATTACTCTCTTATTAACAGTCCCATCGAAAATGCAAATCTCAATTGCAGCTGTCAAGTGTTGTTGTTGCGTTTACATAAAAAACAAGGTCATAGGAAGTCATGATCTATCATGACATATGATTTTTTCCTCTACCATTTTTCCTATTTTTGTTCTGAACAAAGAGCAGTAACTTGTCACACCTCCCAGAATCATCCTGCATAACAGGTATGACAAATTCCGGCACGTCGTCGACAAGTACATGCATAAGTTTGCGGCCCGACCAAAACTTTGAAACTGATGATGAAAATTTGTAGGTTTTACACTCCAAAATCACCCTTTCGCAAATCAATTTCACCCATTAAGAATATTTAACATTAATTATCTAACTTTCATTTCTAAAATTTATTAATCAGAAGGTAATTGTGCATAAAAGGCCCCGCACCTCACCGATTTCGATGATTTTTGGATATGTTGTCAGGGTGAAGATTCTGGACAACTTTTTCCTATACATATAACCGCCGCTCAGCCTTAGTTTTTGAGATATTTGCGAAAAACTGCAGTTACTACTACATTGAATTTTGCCTATACGTACACGTCCGTGCTGTGCGTATGCGACAGCATGATGCGATCGCTCGTCAATTGTCTCTACAGATATATCACGCGATTGTCGAATGATCTACATATATACCGCGTAAACTTTTTATAACATATGGTGATGAAGAATGAGTACATATTACGACGACACCACCCACACCCACACAGTGTTTCTGACGAGAAACAGCTAACGACTGTGAATAACCCGAAAAGTTTATTTTACGAGCGAATGGAAATTACATTAGTCTGAGTTACGTTTGGCTAGATAACTGAAGTTGTTATTAATTTGGGCTCAACTTCCGAAGACGTCCATGCTCAGAATTGGATGAAATTTTGGGAATTCGTTCCTTTCCGTATCTTTTCAGAAACACTGTTTAGGTGTGTGTGATGTCGTCGTAATATGTACTCATTCTTCGTCATCATATGTTTTAAAAATAATAGTTCACGCTGTACCCTAGTAGTATTTACGGTTGGCCAACGGTGGCCGACGGTTGGTAGGTCGTTGGGGAATGGTGGGTTGTTTTGCCGACAAATCCCCGACCTAGGGCCAACGACGAAAAATTACGTCAATTTGCCGACGAATACCCAACGTTGGGCCAACGACGAATACCCAACGTATAACGACGAAAAATTATGACAGTTTGCCGACGAATACCCAACATAGGGCCAACGACGAATACCCAACGTATAACGACGAAAAATTATGTCAATTTGCCGACGAATACCCAACGTTGGGCCTACAGATATTATAGTCGGTGGAATTTACAACGATTATACTACATTGGCCCAACGAAAATCTGCCAACATTTAAATATGTCGTCTAAGTTATATTCCAAATTGATTTTTTTTCGTATTTCTAAATATACTTAAAATTTTTGATTTCTGCGCGATGGTTGATCCACTAAAGTTTTATTGTGAGCAGACTTGGAATTTTTTCATTTCTTTAATTTTTCCATTTTACAGGGGAAAGGCAAGGGGGGGGGGGTGTTCATGTAGTATAAGAAGACCCTTTTGGATTTCTTCAAAATGGGTCTTCCTTTTTTAGATACTTTAATTTTTATTTGTTGACGTATCTAGTAGTCCTAAATCATAGCATCTACGAACAAGAATCATCTGTAGGTTCAGCGATAGGGCATGTACTTACTACGCAAGCGGGTCCGGGTTCAAGTCCGACGCGACGTGGGTGTAGTGGCAGTGTAGTGGGTAGGCATGGGTAGGTTATTATTTTAGTTTTTTCCTTTTTTTCCAAAATTTTACCGTGAAAATACATTTTTAATATGTATATTATTTATGATATACCATAAAAACAGAAAATCAGAATGTGGGCTCTGTGGGTTCATCTTGTAGCAACGTTGGCTCTAGGTTGGGTGTGATCGTTGGCCCAACGTTATCCCTTACTGTTGGCCCAACTGCAAATAAGAGCGACATTTCCAACGGTTGCCCAACGCATACCCCCAACGTAGGCCCAACAAAACGCCAACCGTAAATGCTACTAGGGTATATAGCACGCACGACAAACAATTTCCCTACCAAACGCGTCATTAAATATTATAAATTAATTTGAGGGCCGCAATAGAAAAAAGCAGACCCGAAGTAAAGAGGAAACACATTTTTGTTATTATCGTTGCTGTTACACATAAAACTATTTCATTTTTGTTTCGAAGAATCTTGGGAATGTTTTTCAGTAACGAAATTATAACAATCTGGTTGAATTAAATTTCGCTCTTATTTGCAGTTGGGCCAACAGTAAGGGATAACGTTGGGCCAACGATCACACCCAACCTAGAGCCAACGTTGCTACAAGATGAACCCACAGAGCCCACATTCTGATTTTCTGTTTTTATGGTATATCATAAATAATATACATATTAAAAATGTATTTTCACGGTAAAATTTTGGAAAAAAAGGAAAAAACTAAAATAATAACCTACCCATGCCTACCCACTACACCCACGTCGCGTCGGACTTGAACCCGGACCCGCTTGCGTAGTAAGTACATGCCCTATCGCTGAACCTACAGATGATTCTTGTTCGTAGATGCTATGATTTAGGACTACTAGATACGTCAACAAATAAAAATTAAAGTATCTAAAAAAGGAAGACCCATTTTGAAGAAATCCAAAAGGGTCTTCTTATACTACATGAACACCCCCCCCCCCCTTGCCTTTCCCCTGTAAAATGGAAAAATTAAAGAAATGAAAAAATTCCAAGTCTGCTCACAATAAAACTTTAGTGGATCAACCATCGCGCAGAAATCAAAAATTTTAAGTATATTTAGAAATACGAAAAAAAATCAATTTGGAATATAACTTAGACGACATATTTAAATGTTGGCAGATTTTCGTTGGGCCAATGTAGTATAATCGTTGTAAATTCCACCGACTATAATATCTGTAGGCCCAACGTTGGGTATTCGTCGGCAAATTGACGTAATTTTTCGTCGTTGGCCCTAGGTCGGGGATTTGTAGGCAAAACAACCCACCATTCCCCAACGAACTCCCAACCGTCGGCCACCGTTGGCCAACCGTAAATGCTACTACGGTAATATCGGAACTTGAAATTCAAAAGAGCAAAAAGGTTAACACCAAATCAGCATTTTTCACACAAGGCAGAATTTGCAACTATATAGTTCAATCGATGCTATTTTTAGATATCATTGTGCAGGTCACCCTCAGGAATATTCAGAGAAATATCGCTAGACGCCAAATAGTGGGGATGATCATGCTTATAAAAAGCTCTTGTACATTTTGTTCGATCTTGAGTCGCGTGAGTGGTCCTCCAGCATTGATTAGGTGACGTTCCTTTTGACCATTGACAATCTCTTATTATCAGTCACTGCACCTGAAGCGCTTTGGCCTATTCACGTTGCGGAATTGAATTGCATAGTTCAGTATCCCACTGCGAATATCCAGTTGAACGGAATCGCGGCACGGTAGTTCCGTGATCGTGGATCATCGGTAATCAATTTGAGCAGCGATCAAGAAAGAGGACCGTTCGGGAAAGAAAGATGTCGGTACGAAACGCGCGCGAGATGGAGTCGTCGAGTTACGTTACACCGGCACCTGGCGAAGAAGTGGTCATCGCGGGTATCGCCGGTCGCTTCCCGGAAAGTGAAAACGTGCAGCAACTGAAGGACAACCTGATGAACAAGGTCGACATGATTACGAGCAACTGTGATCGGTGGCGACTAGGTGACGCTCTGAATTTTTACAGATATTCGTTGAAGGAGTTGGAGCACGTCTCCAAAGTAACAATGTTTCTTTCGAACAGATCACGCTGAAATACCGCGAGACGGTGGCAAGGTGAACGATATAGGCAGGTTCGACGCTATCTTCTTCGGCGTCCACTACAAACAGGCTTATACCATGGACCCAATGTGCAGGATGCTGCTGGAACACACGTTCGAGGCTATCGTTGACGCTGGGGTGAACCCCAGGCAGCTACGAGGGACCAACACAGGGGTCGTTATCGGAGCTTGTGTCAGCGAGTCGGAGAAGATTTGGTTCTACGATAAACCGCAGGTGGCTGTCACGTGATCTATTCAGTTTTCGAATTGAACAGATTAGACAGAAAAACAGAGATCTTTTTTGTTCTATTGTTGGATGTCTGTATCTTTTAGGGAAACGGATTCGGCATCACCGGATGCAGCAGAGCTATGATGGCGAACAGGATCTCCTACTTCTTCGGACTGCACGGGCCTTCCTACACGATAGATACTGCTTGCAGCTCGAGTTTGGTCGCGTTGGATCAGGCTTACAGGATGATACAGACCGGGGTCTGCGATCAGGTGATCGTGGGTGGCTCGAACCTCTGTCTGCACCCCTACGTGACTCTCCAGTTCGCGCGTCTCGGTACTATACATGCTCGGTGATGTCGATGCGAAATAAAGGGAGTATCAATAACAGCGATAGAACTTTGAATAGAAATAAAACGAAAAATACATTATACATGAAATACAATATCATATATTTATATGTCATGGTCATTTAACCACCACGATGCGTTTGGTGGAGTGAATACAACAAACTCAATTTTCGATACTCTAACACATAAATCAGGTCGTATCTAACCGATAACACGAATTATATTTGCTTTAAGATCATTAACAGTTTGTGGTTTATTGGAATAAACAAGAGACTTAACATGGCCCCACAAGAAACATTCTAATGGCGTCAAGTCGTAAGATCTTGTAGGCCAATTGACAGCCGCATTTCTAAAATTTCAAATTGGGTTTGTCGTATTCACTCTACCAAACGCAATAGTGATGGTCATTTATATGATATTGTATTTCATGTATGTACAATGCCCATTTCAAATGTAGTTTAAACTAAAGCAGTGAGTACTAGATTATCTTCCGTATTTTTCGTTTTATTTCAATTCAAAGTTCTATCGTTCTTATTGAAAGACCCTTTAGTAACCCTTCGACAGGCTCCAACTTTAGACGAAGCGTTACTGTACTTATCGTCAAGAGCTAAAAAGATGGAACTATATACGTTCTCGATGCACAGGTGTCCTGTCGATGGATTGCCGTTGTAAATCGTTCGACGCCAAAGCGAACGGCTACGTGCGCAGCGAGGCAATCAGCGTGATCTTCCTACAGAAGGCGAAGGTTGCCAAACGAATTTATGCGACGGTAGTCTACACAAAGTCGAACTGCGACGGATACAAAGAACAGGGGATTACGTTCCCTTCTAGCGCTATACAAAAGATGCTGTTGGAGGGCTTCTACCGGGAGTGCAAACTACCCCCGACTATCTTATCCTATCTGGAAGCTCACGGGACTGGAACCAGCGTCGGTGACCCTGAGGAGCTCCGCGCTATCGAGGGAGTTTTCGTGAAAAACAGAAGCTCTCCTCTAAGGATCGGTTCTGTCAAGTCAAACTTGGGTCACACCGAACCTACCAGTGGCCTCTGCTCTGTGGCCAAGGTATATTTGTAACTGTAATTCTGATTGTTAGACTGCGGAAGTTTATGCAATTTGCAATTTTTCAATTAAATATTATGTTCAATGGTAGTAGCCTTTGTAGATCTGAAAAAAATCAAAAAATGACTAGATTCTGTAGAAGGGTATCTGGCATTATTCGAAAATTTTCAGAAGCCATAAATGCATAAGATCCTAATCTACTGATTGCAAACACTAGACTCCGGATATTTATGCAAAATAAAAAGTTTCTGCATCAATTGCAAGATGCAGGAGCTAAAGACGAATTTATATTCTTCATTAATAACTTCAATGTGATGAAAATAATATATTAATACGTTCAAAATCTTTTTTAATATTTCCACTGTTTTAAATTAAACTTGTTCATTTTTGTTATAAATGCATAAAATCCGGAGTCTAGTAATCTGAATCGACAGATAGTTGAACCAATACCGAACGGAAATTTGTCTAGATCGTGATTGCTATGGAGTCCGGCTTGATTCCACCGAACCTGCACTTCAAGGATCCCACTCCGGGAATCAAGAGCTTCGAGGAAGGAACGCTCCAGGTGATCACGGAACCAACCCCATGGGACGGTGGTTACGCGGGCATAAACTCGTTCGGTTTTGGGGGCGTGAATGCGCACATTCTCCTGAAATCTCACACCAAGGAGAAGGTGAACAACGGTGCACCTGCCGACGGTTTACCTAGGCTCGTAGCATTGTCTGGTCGTCACGAAGAAGCTTTGGATATTCTCCTGAATTATGTTAGTTGGATAAGGAAAAGTATTAGCGATACTCAAGCGAAAGAGAGGGTGGATAAGAGATAACTGATTTTGTAGGTGGAGAGTATACCAGTCGACGTGGAATTCGTTCGACTATTGCACGAGGTTCATGCCGAGCACATAGCCGGTAACATGTTCAGGGGCTACACCATTGTTGGGTCGAAGGTATCCGAGAAGCCGCCTAAGGAGATTCAGGAATACCTTGGCACGAAGAGACCTGTCTGGTTCGTTTTCTCTGGAATGGGATCACAGTGGCCTGGCATGGGTACTTATCGCCATACATAGTTTGAAAGAGCAGTATCTATAGGATTTGAAGCGTGTACGATTTCTCCACTAACTTGACATTACCATTGGAACCAGGTGAATCGCTGATGAGATTCCCCATATTCGCCAAAGCCATCCAGAAGTGCGACGCGGCTCTGAAACCCTTCGGCGTGGACATCGTCGACATCATCACGAACAAGGACAAGAAAACCTTCGACAACGTTCTGAATTCGTTCGTGGGAATCGCCGCGGTGCAGGTAGAACTCGCACGGTTAAATGTTCGCGAACACTGGTCAGGAATCCAGCACGTACAAGCACATACGTACATGCACATCCAGCAAATACATGATAATTGTAGATCGGTCTGGTGGATCTTCTGGCGTCCCTTGGCATCGTGCCGGACAACATAATCGGCCATTCTGTCGGAGAACTAGGTTGCGCTTATGCCGATGGCTGCTTCACTGCCGAGCAAATGATCCTTTCGGCATATTCGAGAGGTCTTGCGTCTATCGAGACCAAAGTGATTCGAGGATCCATGGCAGCGGTCGGCATGGGTTACGAGAATATCAAGGATCTCTGTCCACCGGATATACAGGTGGCTTGTCATAACAGCCCGGACAGTTCTACCATCAGCGGCCCGGCAGAGTCTATGAAGAAGTTTGTAGCCGAACTACAGGTCTTTCCTCAAAATAAAATGATTTGGCGGCAGAAATTAGAAGTTTTGTCCATATCTAGCTAACAAAACAAAATCTTTCAGGCCAGACAAATCTTCGCTAGGGAAGTACCGTGCAGTAATATCGCCTACCACAGCCGCTACATCGCAGAGGCTGGTCCAAAATTGCTAAAGTACCTGAAGAAGGTGATCCCTGATCCAAAACCGCGTAGTCCCAAGTGGTTGAGCACTTCTGTGAGCCAGAGCCAGTGGTCTTCACCGGCGGCACAGTTCTCCTCGGCAGAGTATCACACCAACAACCTCTTGAACTCTGTCTTGTTCGCGGAAACCGCCACGATGATCCCTCAAGACGCCATAGCTATCGAGATCGCTCCTCACGGTCTCCTCCAGGCTATCTTGAAGAGATCGCTAGGTCCGAACGTAACGAACGTTCCTCTAACGATGCGAGGCCACAAGGACAATGCCGAATACTTCTTGCAAGCTCTTGGGAAGCTGTACAATGCAGGCATACAGCTACAGTTGGCAAACATCTATCCGCCTGTACAGTTCCCTGTTAGCCGCAGCACACCGATGATCTCGCCTCACATCAGGTTCATACCGATACACTATTATTTCAGTATGTTCAGTTCCACGACTAAGGAAACTTCTTTTCAACGATAGAAAAAAATTGATTGCGTGTTACTTATTAAGAAACAATATTTGAATAATTTACTGAGATGGGTGGTCTTTCAGATGGGATCACTCAGCCGATTGGTTTGTGCCGGTTTACACGAAACTTCAGAAGATCACCTCGGCGGAGAGAGTTCTCGACATTAATTTGGCAGACGACATGTACGAATACATGGCCCACCATATAATCGACGGAAGGAACCTGATCCCAGCCACGGGATACCTGCTCATGGTATGGGAGACAGTCTCTCTGCTGCAGGGAATGCTGTTCGACGAGGTATCCGTCGTTTTTGAAAACATTAGATTCGAGCGCGCGACTACCGTCCCCAAAGAAGGCACTGTCCAACTGACGGTCATGGTCCACAGAGGTAAAAGATATTTGTTGAAACAAGAAGAGATGTGACATCGTCCGTTTTCTAAAAGTTAAACCAGTATGTATTTCCAGGGTCTGGGAAGTTCGAGGTATCCGAGGGAACCACGACCGTGGTATCTGGAATGATTCGCACGACAAACAATCCCACGCAAGAAAAGATCCCTGCGGACCTCCTGCCGGAAATCAATGACGATGAAGCCTTGACCAACAATGATATATACACGGAGCTAAAATTACGCGGTTACGACTACACAGGACTTTTCAGAGGACTGAAGAGCGCCTCTATCAGAGGAACGAGGGGCCATATCCAGTGGAGGAAGAATTGGGCCGCTTTTGTGGACAACATGTTACAGATCAAACTGCTAGGTCAGGACACTAGAGCTCTATACGTGCCTACGGCTATAAGAAAGCTGACGGTGGACGTCAAAGCCTATACCGACAAGATCCGGAACTTCGGCGCGGAGAGTGTTGGTACGTTGTCTCGAATAACATTTAGGAGGTCTCCTTCAACCGAGACGCTCGGTATACATACAGTGGGTGTACAGTGCGGAGGACAGGAGAAAACTAGCGGGAAGGGAATGGGGAAAGAAGCCTGACCATTCAGATTGCCTTTGCGTTCCTCTTGCCCCGTTCCCCTCCCGTTAGTTTTCTCTCAAGCTCTGGACAGTACAAAGTGTAAGTACACTGGGATGGACCGTATTTTTTGACCACGAAATTTTGGGCACAAGGGCCCCTAAAATTGTGCCATTGGTTAAGAAAATAATACCTGCAAAAGATGAAGTTGATCGGATAAGGGAAAGACGTGCCGCATTGACGTTGAAGTTGCGAAAAACATGAAATTTTATAGGAATAGGATATTTGTTGTTTTTCGCAACTTAACGTCAATGCGGCACGCCTTCTCCTTATCTGATCAACTTCATCTTTTGCAGGAATTATTTTCTTACACAATGGCACAATTTTAGGTGGCGTTGTGAAAAAAAACTCACAAAAAAAATTTCACCAGGTATAGCTAAGGTCCACCCTAAAGTACACCTCTTAAAAACGAATAATTTTTTCAAAACTTAAGCTGTTGCGTCCAATTTTGGAAAAGTTGTTCGTTTTTGTGTACGAATACTCTGTATACTAGAGATCGTGGTTTTGAACGTGTCCTAAAATTCACGTGTATTTATTATTTATATACACGTGAAAGAAGGATAACTACTGTATATCTTAACATAAGAGAACAGATCTGTAAACTTGAAGTTCAACGAAAACCATATTGCAGATCTACCGGTCCACGTATACTCCGGCTACGACACCATAGTCTCCGCGGGCGTGGAGATCCGTGGGCTAAAGGCGAATGCTATTCAGCGGCGCAAGGTCATGGCGGACCCAATTCTCGAAGAGTACAAATTCGTGGCACACCGAGACAAGGCAGAGATCAGCCTCGAGGAGATGGTTGTAATATCTTCGCAAGTGGCTTTAGAGTGCAGCTTACTGACCACTCCAAAGATCCTCGAACTGATCGATCCCGATGACAACTTGTCCGTCGAGGAAGTACTCACGCCTATCGTCCGCAAGGTGTTAGGCGACCAACCGATGATTCGACCAACGATGATACTGGCTGCGAACAAGGAGAGGTACGAAAAGGTGCCGGACATCGCGGAGATTACCGTGGTAGAGCCGAACAAGTTGCCAGTGGACGGATCCATCTTTATGGCTGTCACCTACAACATCTTAACGAAGAGGAGGCAACATTATCTCGACCAGCTGATGCAGGCTATAGTCGAAGACGGGTTTATTCTGACGAAGGAGAGCATAGTGAACAACGACACTTATTTGTACATCCGACGTTACGAACTGGCTGTTGTGCTGGAGAAAAGCTACAAAGGTCAGACCCTGTTGCTTCTGAAGAGGTTGGGGAATCTACCCAGGATCACGGAAGTCGTTTACGTGAACAATAATGAATTCAGCTGGCTGAATAAGGTGAAAGAAACGCTGAAGGCCCAGGAAGGGAAGAAGAGAAGCGAAAGGGACACGAGATTAGTCCTGGTTGCTGAAGGAGACCTGGAGAACGGGGCTTTGGGCATGGTCAAGTGTCTTAGAAGAGAACCCTGCGGCGAGATCGCGAAAACAGTGATCATACAGGATGAGAATGCTCCCAAGTTCTCGTTGGATGATCCGTTCTATTTCGACCAACTTGACATTGACATCGGCATTAACATTCTACGACCAGGAAGGGTTTGGGGCACTTATAGGCATCTGCCTCTGCCAGCTCCGAAACCTATTCCTCTGCCTCATTGCTTCGTGAATATACCGGTATGCAAAAATGGCGAAAAAAACGTCAAAAAGAAATGAAAATTGAAAAGTATTAAGTAATATCCCACAGGTGATACGTTAATAATGTTCGTTTAACAGGTGAGAGGAGATCTGAGTTCCCTTCAATGGACCGAGGGTCACCTCAAACCGGATCCCAACAACGCGAACCTCGTCAAAGTAGTCTACTCTCCCTTGAACTTCAGGGACGTGATGTTAGCCACCGGTAAACTGATGCCTGAAGCCATCACGCAGAGCAGAGAGCAGAACGAGTGTCTAATCGGCATCGAGTTCAGTGGAATAGACACCACCGGACGCAGAGTGATGGGCTTCGCTCAAAGCAGGTAGGAGATCATTTCGAAATAAAAGAAAAGCTTTTTTGAATTCTTTACTCTTGGTCTAACTACCTGGTCTCTTCAGGTCTATATCGAACTTGATCGTTCCTCTAACTCTGAACACGTGGACCATACCGGACAAATGGTCCTTGGAGGATGCGGCGACCATACCCACTGCATACGCAACTGTATTTTATGCGTTCTACTATTTTGGTAGAATAAGAAAGGGCGAGAAGGTTCTGATCCACGCTGGTAGCGGTGCTGTCGGTCAAGCTGCAATTAACGTTGCCCTTTCCGAGAACTGCGAGGTCTTCACCACCGTCGGAACAGCGGAAAAGAGGAAGTTCATCAGGGAAACGTTCCCCAGCATCCCTGACGATCACATTGGTAACTCGAGAGACACTAGTTTCGAGCAAATGGTGATGCGACAGACCGATGACGAAGGCGTGGACATCGTATTGAACTCGTTGGCCGAGGACAAGCTCCTGGCATCGGTTCGGTGTTTGAAATACCGAGGCCGATTCCTGGAGATCGGTAAGTTTGACATGGCAGCGAACAACCAGCTGGGACTGGAAATCTTCTTAAAGGAAGCCAGCTTCCACGGAGTGATGCTGGACCGTATGATCAGCGGGCTTTATGAGGATGACCATAAAAATATACACAAGTTGATTGACTCGCGAATGAACGACGATTGTATCAAACCTTTGGCTAGGAAGTGCTTCGAGAAGCATGAAGTGGAGGCTGCGTTTAGATACATGGCTGCTGCCAAGCATATAGGAAAGGTATTCCTCGTTAATTTTGTACACTACCCTTAGCAGAAGAGGAGAGATGATTTTCACCTGTGCACTTGTGCAATTGTTCTTAGGTTCTGATCAAAGTGGGCAACGAGAATGAGCCGTTGAATACGCCAGTGCTAGGCTATCCACGCTTCCATGCTGCTCCAGCCAAGAGTTATGTGATTGTTGGTGGTCTGGGTGGCCTTGGACTGGAGATGGCTGACTGGCTGGTAATCCGAGGTGCCAAGAACCTGGTGATCGTCTCTCGCAACGGTATCAAGACTGGGTACCAGCGGATGAGGACGAGCATCTGGAAATCGTACGGCGTGAAGGTCCTCATTATTTCCGGCGTAGACGCGTCGAAGCGTGACGATTGCGAGTTCATCTTGAAGTCCGCGGAGAAACAAGCTCCTGTGGACGGTGTATTCAACCTGGCAGCGCTGTTGAACGACTGTCTCTGCGTTGACCAGACGGAGCAGAGTTTCGAGGAAAGCCTGAAGCCGAAGGCAGGCATCACCAAGCAGTTAGACTTGCTTACGAGGACGATCTGCCCGAAGCTTTGTCACTTTGTCGTGTTCTCCTCCCTCTCCTGTGGAAGAGGAAGTCCTGGCCAGACTAATTATGGTATGGGCAACGCGGTGTTAGAGAGAATCTGCGAGAGGAGGGTCGCAGAAGGCCTGCCAGCCATGGCAATCGAGTGGGGGGCCGTGGGAGAAGTTGGTCTAGCTGCCAAACTCCTTGAAGATAAGAAACAGCTCGAGGTCGGCGGAACCATGCAGCAGAGGATATCCTCGTGCCTGGTAGAGCTGGATAAGTTCCTCTGTCATAGCCGTCCCATCGTGGCTAGCATGGTGGTAGCGGAGAAACGACCTAGCGCCAGCGAAGCTAGTACTGTCCTCGAGGCAGTGATGGCTATTATGAGTATGTAACGATTCGTTAATGAATACATTGAAAACAAATATCTGTAGTTTCACGTTATTGTTCATTTAATCGATCGATTTTCTCGATGCAGGCATCAAGAATCTTAAGAACGTTAGCCAGAGCGCTTCTCTAGCGGATCTCGGAATGGACTCCATGATGGCCGTGGAGATAAAGCAGACGCTGGAGCGCGATTTCGAAGTATGTCTGACCGCCCAAGACATCCGAGTCTTGAACGTAGCTAAGCTCGTGGAAATGTCCACGAAGGACACCAAGAAACAGACCGAGCAGGTTGCGAAAACAGTCACGAAGACAGAGAATTTGGTCGGCATGCAGTTGCTGATGAGGACAATGGACGTAGCTATTTTGAGCACCAATTACTGCGTTGAACTTCCGGTGAAATGCAAGGAAAAGCAGAACGTCGTGTTCCTTGTTCCTGGTATCGAAGGAAGCGCCGCAGTCTTCGCACCATTGGCGTCTGAATTGAAATCTCCAGCCTATGGCTTGCAGCTGGGAATATGCGATACAGGCCTGACTATAGGAGAAATGGCAGACCGTTTACTACCGGTACGTACGCCTAGGACCTTTCCAACTTCCTGTGTACAACTCTGGTTTGTTCCGTCTAATACAATACAGTATCTCGTTTCAGTATGTCTTAGAAAAAAGTAAGAACCGAAAAGACTTCACCATAGTAGGGTATTCGTACGGGACGATGATAGCCATCGAACTGGTGAGGAGATTAGAAGCTCGAGGCTACGTCGGTCAGCTAATACTTCTGGACGGATCACCCGATGCTATGAAGACTATAAAGTCGCAGCATCTCCTCACCACGACGGAGGACGCCTTCCAGAATACTCTCTTGGTCGACATATTGGGCATTACCAATTCGTCACAAACCAACGAGGTAAACGCGGCAGGTTCAAATCTTAATCGCTAAAACTTCGAACTAGAAAACTGCAATTAGTGAAACCCTGTCTTTTATGGTTCGTATAAATTTGGCAAGTAATCGATGTGTTCTTGCAGTTCAAAATGGCGTTGACCAAACGCACCACCTGGGAAGAGAAACTGGAGACGCTACTCGAGTATATGCCAGCTGATGTACATAAAGTGTACACGCCCGAGGCGCAGAAGGCCATCGTCACGTTCATATACAAACGCTTACAGATATTAGACGATTATGATTGCGATGCTTTGACTCCGTTGAGGACACCCATCACGTTTTTGAAACCGACGTTTGCCATACATATGTCTGACAAAGCTTACGGGTTGCGCAAGGTAACACAACCGCGATGCATCAATCGATTAAGGCATCTCATAACTCGTAATGGTGTTCGTCACTGTGAAATATTTTTCAGTTGACTTATGGAAAAGTAACCGTGGGGGAAGTAGAGGGCAACCACATTACCATACTTGATAACAAGAGGACCGCGGCAGTGATTAACGGTGATCCCGTAGAGGACGAGTTCGTGTTCCAAGAGAGTCTAAAACTTAAGTCCAACGAAATGAACGTGTAAGTCAAGAACATATCCACAGTGAAATTGTAGTGAAACGATTAGCATCCGTTTGCCTGTAATCTTTGTACCGGTCATAAATAAATGAAGAATACATTGTTAATGAATCGTCTTGACGTATCTTTTATGCAAAATCATCGTATCGTACATCATCGCTCACAAGGGGACCCCGCGTATCTAGACACCCAGATCGCAACGAATTTTTGTGTGAACATAGCTTAGACACCCTCGTGAACTATCCAATTGGTTTTAGCCCCTAACGCGAACCCGTTTTCGAGATAATCGATTTTGAAATGCGACACGTGCGTTATTTTCCATGAGTGAAAGCCTCTTGTCACAGCGGTCGGTGGCTGAGCTGGTTGAGCGAATGTTTACCCAATAGTCTCATATACAGATCAACCTACCCCAACCTGTTTTACCCAGAAAAAACAAGACATACAGGCTACACACCACCGGAATCATTCATTCACTTAGACAGTCCAGGACTTATACAAGACAAACTCGGACACCGAATAATATACCACTACAACAGAAAAAACTACGTAAAAAAACAATAACATACAACGTAAGAAACATAAGAATAGACGATCCTGACATGAGATTCAGCTACAAACTTACAAAGTACGACAAAGAAGAAAAACACAGAAGCAACACAAAAAAATACTGGTGGCTAGACACAACGAACTAGCGTTAAAATAAGTAGTACATACCTAACAATAAGTATTCGCAAATCCTGTATGTACCGAAATTTTCACAACTCACTGTCCTTACACTAAAATCGATACACCCAGATTCAGTATTATATGCTTATAAATAAATTATAAATCAAAATTATAATCCTATATGTAGGGTGGTGATGCCGTTGTGAACTCCGCTGAATGTAGATATTAGGAACAGTAACGACGCGATGTTGTTACCGTTATTGATTGCGGCTCTCGGATATTTTTTATTATGAATTGCGATTTTGAATGTGGCGGTTGAACGATAAAGACGTAATTCTCATTGTCAGACGGAGATTATAAATGACGTAATTCTCAGACGGAGATTCGTTTAGTTGAGTTCATTCGTTTAATTGTATTCGACGTTGTGTTTCAAACATTATACTTTTTCCCGGTTAACTGTTGTATTGTTGTGTTATTTCTTATCTGACGTGTCTGATCCTACATATATATAAATAACTACGCCAAAGAACAACAGCAATAAAAACCCACATTAGCTTTATTTTGCCTGACTCAGATTAGCGCTGAGGAAAAAATCATATATAGTTAATACACAAAAATTGTGATAATATTACCAAACCTTCTGCAATAAAAAAGCCAAAGTTAACATGTACAGTTTTTACGCGTGCATTTCTGTACAAATCGATACATTAAATTTTAAGCAAACCCGCATTAGTTAAGAAATATACGCCCGTAATAAGTGCAATGTAAATGTTACACCGAAAAACCGTGCGTGCCCGGCTCCCCGACCTTTAGTTTATTACCCTAGATTTATATTACCTAATACACTTGTTGAGCGTCTAAGTTTACTGTTTACCTCTGTACATAAATGTATTTTAATGGCACAATAAACGCTCGTTATAAAAAAAAAATAATCTCTCTACGGGACAGAACCCCGAACAATCTCGTGGTAAACATTCGCTCAACACGCTCGTCCACCGACCGCTTTTTTTTTTTTAATGTTTATTGCATATAAATTTTTAGAGTCA
This sequence comes from Lasioglossum calceatum, assembly GCA_963966675.1. Classification (NCBI taxonomy): domain Eukaryota; kingdom Metazoa; phylum Arthropoda; class Insecta; order Hymenoptera; family Halictidae; genus Lasioglossum; species Lasioglossum calceatum. Next base: position 5,907,055 of record OZ016542.1, read on the forward strand.
CAAAAAAAATAATAACAGGAGTCAACAAACATAAGAAAAACCTACCACACTATAGTGCAATGTTAACTAACTATTTGTTCGCTCGCATGGGAATCTCTTAGTTACACAGTTCTTTGGACGGTGGTTATAAGTAGGATAGCGTAACTCAGGCCAGAGAGGATATGAGAGTGCTCACGCCCGGTTTTCGATGCCACCGGTATAGTGCTGCCCCCACACAAAATCCTAGCTTGGATCAGATCCTACACCGATAGTAGAGCGGATTTCCCCCTCCCACTCTTAGCCTGGATCAGATCCTACACCGATAGTAGAGCGGACGGTTAGCCTGGACTCTGGACCAGGGATGCCAGATGCGAGTCTCGCGGCTGCGAGTCTCGCCAGGCCCCTTACGTCTCCGTCCCTCGCCTAGATGCTCCCCACTCTTACCACTACCGCTACCGCGCCGACTCGGTAGTAGTCGGTAGCACTACCGAGTGTCGCAGAAAAAACCGTACGCTTATACAAGCTGATTCGCCTCGGAAAGATAGGTTATACTGCAATAACGAAATAAATTTATTCGTGTATTGTTAAATAAACACAAATTAAGTTTTGAAAAATGTATATTTACAAGCGATCGCTTTCACTAGAAAATTCCACGTCGTCAAACGGCACTGTAAAACTTTGATCCTTGCTACACTGCACAATCCACAACAAACGTCTGTAATTGCTGTAAACCGAATTCACAAGCTAACCTCACCCAAGCCAAGCCGTCCGTGGTGTAGCCACGTGGTGGGTGTAGCGTGGAACAAGAATTTACAAGAACACCCGTTATTTTCCCAGTCTACTCCCACAGGCGGAAGAGTGGGGAGCATCTAGGCGAGGGACGGAGACGTAAGGGGCCACTTGAGTCGTTGAGCCGCACCGTAATCTAGGCGAGGGACGGTGAGGTAAGGGGCCACTTGAGTCGTTGAGCCGCACCGTCTGGCCACGCTGCTCTGGACACCGACGAGATACTATTAAAGACTGCCAGCGCCTGTGCTATTCAGCGTGGCAGGTAACCGGGCGAAACGGGCGCGGGGATAACGTGGAAGTTACAGTGATCTGATATACCACATCGCTAAAAGTTCCACCACCGACGAGATATTCGTCAAGTAGAAGAAGAATGATATAGTAGAATGCTGACATTACCCATTCTGTAATTGCCTTATCTCGTCTGTGATAATACTATATATAATTCTCTTATTGCATTCTTATTTTTCTTAGTATCACCATTGTAATAATTGTTTTACAATATAATCGATAGTTTATAGATGTAGGAAAAATGAAAGTAATTACTATGCGTAATATTCTACAAATGTATCAGAATTTAAAAGTAATTTGAACATTATTGCATTATATATAAAATAGTGATTCTTAAAAAATATTCGGTAATTGTTGACAAAAGGTCTGCGTCCTCCGATTTTGATGAAATTTTAATATGTTATAGATTTCGATATTTTGAACAACTTTTTCATTTTCCAATATAGGGGGGTCGCTTTTAGTTTTCGAAATATTTGCAAAAAACTATCGCTAATACTGTATTGAATTTTTCTTATTGCTCCACGCTCCGTGGCAACGTAACCCTATCCTGGTGCGGCGTTTGTTTACATTTTGACGGTTTGGAGATGAGAGAGTAAACAGGGTCTCAATCTAGTCATACATATGTATATAGGGTGAGCTTCCAATTTAAAAAGACTACTTCTGAATTTTCTCGTTATATAATAATATATTATGAGAGTGAGACCCTATTTTCTCTGTCGTCTCCACAGCGTGTTTAGAAGCAAAATGTAAACAAACGCCGCGCCGGGACAGCCTTACGTTGCTTCAGAGCGTGCAGAAATACGAAAAATTCAATACAGTATTAGCGATAGTTTTTTGCAAATATCTCGAAAACTAAAAGCGACCCCCCTATATTGGTAAAGGAAAAAGTTGTTCAAAATGTGTTGCTGCATAACATATTAAAATTTTAATAAAAATCAGAGGACGCAGACCTTTTGTCAACAATTACCAATATTTTGTTATGTTATGCAATGACGAAATTCAATCGTTCTTATTGAAATCCTTAGTAGGAAACAGAAAATTAATTTTTTTACTTATTTATCCGATACTTATTGGAATGCTCGACAGCATTGACTGCAATTATTAAAGTAGAGGTATTAACAAGATAAAACTATTAACTAATTAAACTAATTTTCGACGGCTCCTATCCATACAATGTTATTTAGAGGCAGTATTTCGTACAAAGATATTCTCAAAAAATAATTCTATTTGACTCTATATGAAAATTTCTTGCAACATGACGCTGTTTAAAAAGTGCGTGTAACATGATTTTATTTAATTCTGAACTGAACCACTTCCTGAAACATGATTCACTTATCAGCACATTGTGCGACGAGGCGAAGAGCTAGCAGTCGAAGTCGAAGTCGAAATCTTTAAAGAATAAGGACCCTCCGCGTCTCCTTTTTTCCCGACGCTGTCCTTCTTTGTGTCCGAAACTTACGTAGTTCATTGCTCAAGCAAATATCATCGGAATTATATCATATTTGGTATCATTTTCATAAAAAAAAAATATTCACCAAATATGTTCAGAAGAATCCTATAAAAAATAATTATAAATAATTAAGTTTTGTTGTTTTTGATTAGTAGACTCACACCGATATACCCGACCCGACCCGTATCATATTACAATGTTTCACTCCACAGTCCACGGCGACTGAATCACTGAAGCCCTCGAGACTCCTTTCCCTTTTCTCCGTTTTTTTTCTCTGTTTTCTCCGACAGGACATCACAGAATAGTGTCTCCTGAAAATTGAATGTCTCTGGCCAGACTCGAGTTTTCGACATTTATAGCAAGCTTGCTATAATCTTATTTTATTTGTCAAAATTTAGTTTTCTATTTAAAATATTTTGTTGTTGAAACTCATTAATAGTTTTAAATAGTACTTGAAATATTTAAAATGATAGTGAAATATTGGAATATTACAATTTGGAATGAAGGGCCTAGCTGAACGAGGTAGACAAAAATGACCTTCGAAATATTTAAACAGCCGTTACGCCATTCGATTTTCGGTCAATTTTCCTCATTTACTTGCATTAATTTAATCATATAATTGCATTTAATGGAAATTGATACTTGAAATTTTTTCCCGATCTTTTGGTTAAAATGTTATTTACACAAAGTGAAAAACAGGCAAAAATTCGACAAATGCAGGTTTTTTAGAGAAATTGAAAAATAGCATTGATCATATTTTTAGACCAGCAACATATCAGAACTTTTGTCACGACAGCGCGTAAACGACAAAGAGGGACTGAGGTACGACTCACCCGACAAAGTTCAAAAGGCCGATTACGTCAATGTACATAGGACAGTTTTTTATTTTTCATTCTTTTTTTACGGAACTACCAACGTATTTGTGAGATTCTTCTAATTAAAATGAGTCTAAATACGTCATAATTTGAGCCATATTTACTTATTTAAAGTGTGATCATAACTCGCTATGATACAAGTTATTATAATAGGTTATTTAATATACCATAAAATATTTAATATAAAATATTAGGGATGTGCGGACCACCCGATGTTCGGGTTCGGGCCGGGTCGGGTAGCAGAAAGTCAGGTGGCCCGTCGCGTCGATTCGACTCCGAATTCGTCGGGCGGGTTCGAAAAGAATCGATCAAGTTCGATATCCGAGATTCAAATATGTACTCTGCGTTCTTATGAAATAGACAATGGTAATAATGGTTTTCTTTCTTAACTCAAACGTGATTTTTAATATACTTGGTTTTTTATAACTACATTAGGTATATTCGGCAATCGTGTGCCTGCTCTTTATTTGTATTAAAAATTGAAATAATGTACGTTTCACGTGAAAAACTTAAAAGACAATATTTCTGGCTTTTTAACGAATTTGCTCCGAATGAACATAAATATGTATGGATATATACACCGAGAAGGTATAACAATATGGTAAATTATGGCAATAATTAAAAACGAAATATAAAAATAAACATTATACATATTATATTTCGTATTTATATTTTATTCTGTATTATCTATAGGCTCTACATAATTTTTTATTTTATATGATTTTATTTTAAGTGAATTTTGATTTTATTTTATATTGTATATTATATATTACCTTTTAAGAATTTGTGTAAGGTTAATGATAGTTAAGTAGGTTACATAACAGTTAATAAAAACATCGCCCACTAAAAAGTTGTTATAACTTATTATCACATTGTAAATATTGTCATTTAATTTTTTCGCGTGAAACGTGCATTATTTTAAAATTTTACTATAAATAATGACCATGCACATGTGCGCCGAATATACCTAATGTAGTTATAAAAAAAATCCCAGTACATGTATTAAAAATCACATTATAAGTTATGTAACAAATATATACCATTATTATAATTATCTATTTCATAACAACGGAGAGTTGATTCTCGAGTATCGTGATAGCTCGCTCGCGCGATCTTGTTCGAGTCATCCGCCCGATGTGTCTGATGTATCGCGCACCCGATTCTTCTCTCGCCAGGCCCCTTACCAGGGTTGCCATATTTTATCCCCTCCGGCCCCTTACCCTTCCGTCCCTCGCCAAGATGGTGCCTCCGCTATCCCCACTCTTACCACTACCGCTGGCGCGACCGAGTCGGTAGCATGCTACCGCTCTCATTCTAGCACTCGGTCGCGCCAGCGGTAGTGGTAAGAGTGGGGATAGCGGAGACAGCATCTTGGCGAGGGACGGAAGGGTAAGGGGCCGGAGGGGATAAAATATGGCAACCCTGCCCCTTACCCTTCCGCCTCTCGCTATCTTCGCAGCGTAGCCCACCTGTGCTTCGTACGCCAGCGTTAGTAGGAAGAGTGCAAAGGCAATCTACGGTGCGATACTCGGCGAGAGGCGGAAGGGTAAGGGGCCTGGCGTATAGTAGAATATGGCAACTTGGCAACGCTGCACCCGACTCGAGCCTCACAGCCTCGAGCCTCGAGCCTCGAGTCCGTCAGTGCCCCGACCAGGGTTGCCATATTTTATCCCCTCCGGCCCCTTACCCTTCCGCCTTCTCGCCCAGTTTCGCAGCGTACCTCTTCCCACTAACGCAGGCGACAGTGGCGACACGCGACGAGTGGGAAGAGTGGGAGCAGGTAAGGAAAATAACGGGTGTACTTTTGTTCCACGCGACGCTACGGACGGCTTGGCTTGAGTGAAGTGGTTTTCGAATTCAGTTTACAGCAGTTTACAGACTTTGGTGTGCAATCTAGCAAGAATCAAAGTTTTAGAGTGCCGTTTGCAGTATTTTAGACTACGCATTATTTAAAATTATTGAGAAAACAGATTACATAACCTAAAATTCAATGTATACATTACCTGCTTTCTCAATAATTTTAAATAATGCGTAGTCTAAAATACTGCAAACGGCACTCTAAAACTTTGATTCTTGCTAGATTGCACACCAAAGTCTGTAAACTGCTGTAAACTGAATTCGAAAACCACTTCACTCAAGCCAAGCCGTCCGTAGCGTCGCGTGGAACAAAAGTACACCCGTTATTTTCCTTACCTGCTCCCACTCTTCCCACTCGTCGCGTGTCGCCACTGTCGCCTGCGTTAGTGGGAAGAGGTACGCTGCGAAACTGGGCGAGAAGGCGGAAGGGTAAGGGGCCGGAGGGGATAAAATATGGCAACCCTGGCCCCGACTTGACGATTCGTACTTTCGTACGCCCGAAGCATGACTGCTTCGCCTGATATTTTTTAGTGCAACCTGGCTGTATTATTATCCGATTTATGCCGTGTTTGAGCTTATTTTGATCGGGAAAACATTTTCAACCGATAGGTGATGATATCATTATGATAACGTTCATATTAAGTAATATTGGTTTCAGTTAGTAATTGCCAATACGCTGTGCGTTACAATGTTGCCTCTGATGCTGAATCACGACCGCATCGAACGTCGCGTCGTGTGCCTCCTAGAAACAACAATGTAAGCGTTTCGCCATCACTTATTAATAGCAATAAAATGTTTGTTACGATTCATAATTCTGCCATGGAAACGTTATCAATCGATTGTTAATGGTTCGCTGATGAAAACAAGTCTAAACACGCCACAAATCAGATAAGTTAGAGGCATGCCCAACGCCCAACTCGACGGCTGGCGATGCGTAAAGCGCAAGATTTCGCTTCAGCTCGTGAGCCGGCTCCTGCGCTGGCTGGTACATACTAGAGATCGCGGTTTTGGACGGGTACTAAAATACACGTGTACACGTGGCCCGTGAACCGTGTAGTACGACTTTAAGGATCCGTGAATGCGGATCCGTGTACACGGATCTGCGACACGGATCCGTGTACACGGATCTGCGACACGGATCCGTGTACACGGATCTGCGACCACGAATCCGTGTACACGGATCTGCGAATACGGATCCGTGTACACGGATCTGCGAAAACGGATCCGTTCGGTACGTCCGAGTCCGACAACTGAGGCGTTATTGTTTTCCGATCGGATCCGTACCGAACGGATCCGTTTTCGCAGATCCGTGTACACGGATTCGTGGTCGCAGATCCGTGTACACGGATCCGTGTCGCAGATCCGTGTACACGGATCCTTAAAGTCGTACTACACGGTTCACGGGCCACGTGTATTTACATACCCGTGAAACGGGGATCTCTAGTACATACATACTAGGGACAACTGCAACAGTGTGCGTGTGAATGTGTGCTGCACTGACACTCTTATTGTTCGTGGGTTCCCTTTCCATACATCCGAGCAGGGTTGCCATATTTTATCCCCTCCGGCCCCTTACCCTTCCGCCTTCTCGCCCAGTTTCGCAGCGTACCTCTTCCCACTAACGCAGGCGACAGTGGCGACACGCGACGAGTGGGAAGAGTGGGAGCAGGTAAGGAAAATAACGGGTGTACTTTTGTTCCACGCGACGCTACGGACGGCTTGGCTTGAGTGAAGTGGTTTTCGAATTCAGTTTACAGCAGTTTACAGACTTTGGTGTGCAATCTAGCAAGAATCAAAGTTTTAGAGTGCCGTTTGCAGTATTTTAGACTACGCATTATTTAAAATTATTGAGAAAGCAGGTAATGTATACATTGAATTTTAGGTTATGTAATCTGCTTTCTCAATAATTTTAAATAATGCGTAGTATAAAATACTGCAAACGGCACTCTAAAACTTTGATTCTTGCTAGATTGCACACCAAAGTCTGTAAACTGCTGTAAACTGAATTCGAAAACCACTTCACTCAAGCCAAGCCGTCCGTAGCGTCGCGTGGAACAAAAGTACACCCGTTATTTTCCTTACCTGCTCCCACTCTTCCCACTCGTCGCGTGTCGCCACTGTCGCCTGCGTTAGTGGGAAGAGGTACGCTGCGAAACTGGGCGAGAAGGCGGAAGGGTAAGGGGCCGGAGGGGATAAAATATGGCAACCCTGCATCCGAGCCGAGTTTCGGCTCATGAGCTGGCTCGCGGCTCGCGAGGCGCTCTTTGAATAAAAAATTATTCGTCATGCGTCGAAAAGAGACCATCATTATTTTTATTTAACGCGTGGTAAATAATTTTTTTATCATTCATTCGCTATTTGAAATTTTCAATTCAATAAAAATTTGTAAGCGATTCTAATTTCGAGACGTTCCAACACTTACGCTCTTCGCGAGGGGACGGCTGTATACTTTTCCTCGCGAAGAGGCTAAGCGAAACGAAATGCAGGAACAAGCTTTGGCACGTCCACGTGGAACCCCCGCCCCCCATTTTTTCCAAAAGACGTTTTTAACTCGATGAGACCGAGGCCAGTCAATCCGATCTCAATCCGACTTATACATAGAAATACAGGGTGAACATTATAAAGCGTTACAGACGAATATCTCAAAAAATATTGATTATACGCAAGAATGTTTAAGATGGAAGTTGTTCAGTACCGAGGGGGGCATCATTCGTTGGGGCTTTTATTTTTACCGGTGGACACTCCAAGGTGAAGTGAAGGTCAACTTTCTTTTTTTAAATAGAATGTCCTATTTCTCATACCATAAGTCGAGAGAGTATCAAATTCTGAATATCAAAGTGTTGACCTTCATATATCCTAAACCTAATAGTTAACGAGATATTCTCCAAAGAAGAAAGAAAATTTTTTCGATAATATCTCGTTAACTACTAGATTTAGGACATGTGGAGGTCAATACATTTTTACTCAGAATTCGATAGTCAATCGATTCATGATGCAGAAAGTAGGTCTTTCCATTTAAAAAAATCAAGGTGACCTTCTCCTCACCTTGGAGTGTTCATCGGGAAAAATAAAAATCCCACCATATGATGTCCCCCTCGCTACTGAACAACTTTTATCTCAAACATTTTTGCGTATAATCAATATTTTCCGAGATATTCGTCTGTAACGCTTTATAATGTTCACCCTGTATATTCCATCACATAATACTTTTGGATTTCGTCGTTAAACCTCTTTTCCCCAGCTTGATCACCGATCCACTAGCCACCCATCCTACATATTAATTAATCCACTTAATTCTTTTAGTCGAACTCTTTATTATTCGGAACAGCATGCGTCAAATAAAAGTTATTCTGTTTTTTTGCTTGTTTCTGTTCCCACAGATCGATTCTTGGAACAATTATGTATAAAAAAGTGTAAGGAAATAATGCCCGTTTATGAAATATTAAGTTGGAACGAAAGTTCGTAGCCTTTTTAAATCAAAATTCAAAGATAAAATTAAGATGTGTATTCATAGGTTTATTGAATAACATGGTAAGTCACTTATAAAATGGCAACAAGTAATAGAAGAGAATGGAAAATATGTTAGTTATTGAACAAATCTATGTATAAACATCATAATTTCATGTTGGAGTTTTAATTTAAAAACGCTACGAACTTTCGTTTCAACCCAATTTTTCGATATTACAAATTTAGGTATCTCATATAAAATTTGAAGTAGGAATTGTTCATTTTCCTAAAATAATGCACTTACATAGGATATTTCAAGGAATTTTTTGTCTTTGATATTAGTTTTGTGATGCTAATATTTTAAACCTAAAAAATAAACACCATAACATCGTCTGAAATATCAGTTTATCTCGAACACGTTCGTTGAAGAACGTAACACGAAACAGTGGTCTGCTGCACCGATGAAATGCCGTCGGTGGCCTTCTAGTTCGCACTCCAGTCAGAATCTATCCTAGAGGGCGCAAGAGAACACCGAAATCACAGCCTACTCTACTACTAGCCGTGCTGAACAACTTGGCAACACTGTCGTGTTTACAGTTCGAGAGTCCGGTTTTCAATATCGGGAGTCTTGTGCTTGGGATTATAATTAACGCTTTTTTCATAAAAAATTATGTTAAAATACACAGTTTGTTGTTAATTATGTTTAAGCAATGTGTAAATATTATAACTATGGTAAGTAGAAGTGATATTAAAGCATATTAATATTTATAAATGCGGTATACATTTTGTGGACTCTCGGAACAGTTTGGTGTTGTGATACATAATATTTGAAATATTTCCAGTGGTTTTAAGAAAATAGAAGCTTGAAGCAATGGGAAATCATCTTTGGACTACAATGCAACATTTGAAAATAAATGAAGGGATATATAAGTTAATAGAAGCCTGAAATAGACGAAATTATTGTGACGAAGTCGAAGAGGTTAAGTGACGTCAAAAAGGTTGGGTAATCAGTTACTGCAGAGAAAAGTTGTGCAGGTAATATATTATAATTATAAATTTTTAGAAATGATATGTGCATTAATTTCTAATTGACTATTGTTTATAGTTTTAACATAATCATTTAGTAAAATATTTGAACAAATTGATAATTTAAACAAAATACTGTGATAATCTTTACCACAAATGCATCTATCTAAAAATGATTAATTTACATATAATGTGTTTATGATTTCCAGATTTCAGAAGATCTGATTCCAAAGGAACGTTTATTATGGCTTCGATTATTGCACACATGTGAGTAAATACAATTGTTACATCTTCTGTAGGAGTAGGAAAACCACTCCTTTGTAAATCATCAAAATATACATTATTTACAGTTGTACCTTTATCCTCCACAATTAATAATTTACATATATTACAATTTAATTTTTCTGCAACAGAATGGAACCCATAACCGAATACATGGAATCATCAACAATACAAGTGGATAAATAATCACTGTCAAAAAGTTCTGGAAAACCGCTGACATCAACAGAAAGATTATGAAGATCATTACTATCATCATCACAATTCATGAAATAATAATTCATTACCTTCTTGAAAAACTTGTAATTTCGTGTCATTACTAATCACAATCTGTGTTTTAAGTACCAAGAAACCAAAAGTATCACTACATACAAGCATACAAAAATAAATTTTTGAATTTGTTATTTTGATACTCCAATGGTTCGAAATTACAAGCTTTTCTTTATAATTGTTTATTAAATTTAAGAAACCACTAATTAGATCAGAATCAATAAACTCTCTAACTAAATTTTCATGGTTTTCAATTATTCTTTCTCTGCGCTCTATACTCTACAGGATCTTTTCTTTGTGGTAGCACACGTTTTGATAGTGAATTGGAAAAAATGAAATTCGTATATATGTCAACAAAAAATTTTCCAGTACACCATTAGTACTCTGATACCTTTGGATATAAGTTTCTACAAAATGCAGAATATTTTGTTGATGCCCAATTTTTACGAGGAATAGCAGCCATCCATGTTATCCGCAATTGCTCATCTTTGGGGAATAAAAATATAGAAATATAATTATTTTCTGTCAGAGTAGTATCATAATTTCCCTTACAATTGGGGATACAACAATGCCGTGGCATTATTAACTAATAAATATAGTATAAAACTTGTGAAAAGAACTATGTAAAACAAATTTTCGAAAAACTCTGTATGTATATAATACATATGTTTTTGTAAAAATTTAGTTGTGATACTATTAAAATGTTATTAATACTAAATTGAAATGTATTGAAAGAACAATAGATTCTATTAAGTAAATGTTCTATACACAAAGATAAAAACCTAAAAAGTTAATAAATAATACTTACCTCCATTATTGCACTCTTTTATTTTCGAAAATTAGCTATACTACATAATAATAAGTACACTATGTGTACTACACTTCGATAAGAACATTTGAAAACTACGCGGGAAACTGAGAGGCCGGTAGGGGAGATTGAGAGTCTGATTGAGTGGGTTGGGTTAGGTATATCAGGCATGGCCAGAAATAGCCCGCGGGCTAGGGATTCTCAACGAATACCCCCACTTTTCCCGGCCGCGCGTCTCGCTCCCCTTGGCGGCCGTAGTTGCTCCGAGTACTACAGCCGCCAAGGGGAGCGAGACGCGCGGCCGGGAAAAGTGGGGGTATTCGTTGAGAATCCCTAGCCCGCGGGCTATTTCTGGCCATGCCTGAGGTATATTGATATATATATGACAATCGGACTCTCGCAGTGTTGCCATTTTACCTTCAGCACGGCTAGTAGTAGAGTAGGCTGTGCCGAAATATTCGTGCCACGCCAACTCCCGTAAGGCTGACAGTCTTTAATAGTATCTCGTCGGTGACCTAGTTTTCCTCTTGCTTCAACATACATCATTTTATTTTTATGTTTTCGACAATATTTTTCCGTAGGAATTAATCCAAGTTCTCGCACCCATTCTAGTGCTGAATTGAAATCATTCATTTTTTTAATAATATAAAACAAATTTAAATGATTCATTATAAAACTATACGACTCTAAAAGCAGTTGACGAACTGTCGCATCATACTGACGCATGCGCACAGCACGAACATAAAGTAGAAAGTCGGTAGGTAAGGTAGAGCGCGACATTGAAATGATAAAAAAATTTTTTTCGAGTCGGCAAAAATCCTTCTGGCAATCGTCATTTTAGTCAAAAAGGAACCTATTTTCAAAATTCCATCAAATTCTGAGAATGGACGTAAACGGAAACACAGCCTATTTTTTTTTTATTGAGTTATATTCGATGGACTTGTTGAAGTCGTCATTGTTCCGCGATGGAACATATTATATAAATAATACGCATGAGCTAAATGATATACATACATATAATACAACAAACAATAACAAAAATACTATTACAGAATATTATAAATATAATATGTAGAATAAACATAAATACTGTAGGAAATTAATTTACAGATTGTTAATAACTTGGACGCGTTTGAGAATGACTATGTTCGGCTTCAGTTTCACCACGTCTGATACTTTTGACCACGACGGATATCGTATAAACAATTGAAAATAAGGGACTGTATATTTAGAATGACATAATGAGTAAACATAGCGTCTTATCGTTTCGCGCGGACTCAAGTGGGAACTCGATAGACTACGCGTGGACGGCGAACGCACGCGTCTCAACGTCAACATAAATTTCTACTATTTTTAACATTTGTTATGCACTTAAGGTCGACCGTCATATAAAGTCTAATGTGTTTTAAATTAATATAATACAAAATCTCTCAGAGGAACCTTTTGGTACTTTCTTTAATACTGAATTGGAAGATTGTAAATATTTAAACAATTTTAAATCTAAATATATAATCTATAAGAATAAAATTGAACACATATGTAAGTACTTATCAAATGGCATGCGTCTAAAAATAATTGCAACAAATTTCTTCGAAAGACTACTCAGAAAGCCGTTGGGCGCGAGCGTCTTTATATGGTTTTTTATTATTTTCTCCCCTTGAGCAAATGTGAGCAGATTTAAACCAACGCGAAATTAAAGTTTAATATGCCACCAATTGCTGTAAAAAAATTTACGGATGTACATTGATGTACTTTTTTTAAAACTCTAATCAAAGTTGATAAATGTTAAACATAAAAGATTAGGACAAATTGCGATTATTTAAAAAAAAAATTTTGGGAGATTGGAGGTCTTATAATGCTAAACACACCCTGTAAAAATCAAATTAAAAAACCAAATAGCTTGCGAGGGACGCATGTTTAAAATAATACTCGGACTTTGACAGTAAAGTTTCAGCCTCAATTTTAATAACAAATTGATTTATTCAGTTAAAATTTAATGCAGTTTCCGAAACTACGTTTCGTTATGAACACAGTAGGATACATAAATTTTCCGATCTTACACTTTGATTTTCGGACTTTTTTCCATTGGACGACACACTGTGCGGCACGCCGGGCAGTACGCGTATAGCTCGCGCTCTGATTGGTCCGTGTTTTTCGTTAATAACTTCTTAACAAAGCTGCGTACGCTATTTTCGTAAAGGAAAATGTCGCTTGTAATGATCTCGGGAACCTCCCATATCATTAAACTAAGGTAATTATGGGACACCCTGTAGATGTTAGAACGTAATATGTACCATACCCTTTATTTTTTTAATAGGGAACGAAGAAAAGTAAGGAACATGCTTATAATTACGTCGTAATTGAATTACATAATTCAAGCTTTTCAATATATTCAATTACTAAGTATTTTAATCAGATGTGTATAATTGAAATACAATATAATTGAAATACAGCTCTCCAAATTATAGCCCAGAACTTTGAAGAAGTGCGATATATTTTTATGTTTTTCTTTCATATACTTGTTTACTGCCTGTGCGGCGTAGTATATCTATATATATTCCTCGTCCTCGTTCAATTACGCGTAACGTTATTTCATATTTATGGTTGAAATTTAAAAAATGTGTAACGCAGAAGTTATATCTGTTCAGATATTATTATAAATAATAAATTCCTTCTGTTTGAAACCTTCACATGAATATTTGAATCTCTTCTTACCTATTACTTTATCATACTTTAATTTTGAATTTTAATTTAATTACATCGTAATTCGTAATTAATGTAATTTAATTACAAAGTACATTATAATTGTACCCTAATATCAATTACGAATTACATTGTAATTTATATTGAATGAAGATCTGAATTATAAATTACAATATAACTATGAATTACGCTGTACTTCAATTACATTGTAATTATAATTCCTGGAGTAATTCAATTATAATTCTGCACAACTCTGCATGTTGGTTTATACAGGATGAACCACCAATCATGACCAGTAGAGATTACTCTCTTATTAACAGTCCCATCGAAAATGCAAATCTCAATTGCACCTGTCAAGTGTTGTTGTTGCGTTTACATAAAAAACAAGGTCATAGGAAGTCATGACCTATCATGACATATGATCTTTTCCTCTACCATTTTTCCTATTTTTTCTGAACAAAGAGCAGTAACTTGTCCCACTTCTCAGAATCATCCTACATAGTAGGCATGTCAAACTTCCGGCACGTCGACAAGTATATGTATAAGTTTGCGTCCCGACCAAAACTTTGAAACTGATGATGACAATTTGTAGGTTTTACACTCCAAATTCACCCTTTCGCAGATCAATTTCACCCATTAAGAATATTTCAAATTAATTATCTATTAATTTCGATTAAATTATATATTTATTTAGACACACGTGAACGGCGTCATTACTTTGCGAGGGAAGACTCAATACTCAATACGTTTCAATAAATATGTACTTTCATTTCTAAAATTTATTAATCAGAAGGTAATTGTGCATAAAAGGTCCCGCACCTCACCGATTTCGATGATTTTTGAATATGTTGTCAGGGTGAAGATTCTGAACAACTTTTTCCTATACATATAACCGCCGCTCAGCCTTAGTTTTTGAGATATTTGCGAAAAACTGCAGCTACTACATTGAATTTTGCCTATACGTGCACGTCCGTGCTGTGCGTATGCGACAGCATGATACGATCGCTCGTCAATTGTTTCTACAGATATATCACGCGATTGTCGAACAGGGTTGCCATATGACGCCCCTTACGTTTCCGTCCCTCGCCAAGATGCTGCCTACGCTATCCCCACTCTTACCACTACCGCTGGCGCGACCGAGTGCTAGAATGAGAGCGGTAGCATGCTACCGACTCGGTCGCACCAGCGGTAGTGGTAAGAGTGGGGATAGCGGAGGCACGCATCTAGGCGAGGGACGGAGACGTAAGGGGCCTGGCGAGACTCGCATATGGCATCCCTGTTGTCGAATGATCTACATATATACCGCGTAAACTTTTTATAACATATGGTGATGAAGAATGAGTACATATTACGACAACACCACCCACACCCACACAGTGTTTCTGACGAGAAACAGCTAACGACTGTGAATAACCCGAAAAGTTTATTTTACGAGCGAATGGAAATTACATTAGTCTGAGTTATGTTTGGCTAGATAACTGAAGTTGTTATTAATCTGGGCTGAACTTCCGAAGACGTCCATGCTCAGAATTGGATGAAATTTTGGAAATTCGTTCCTTTCCGTTTCTTTTCAGAAACACTGTTTGGGTGTGTGTGATGTCGTCGTAATATGTACTCATTCTTCGTCATCATATGTTTTAAAAAGTTCACGCGGTATACAGGGTGTCCCAAAACTCCTTCCCCTCCCGGAAATGGGAGGTTCCTGAGATCATTTGATGCAACATTTTCCTTTGCAAAAATGTTATCCGCGGCTTTGTTTACGAGTTATTTACGAAAAACACAGACCAATCAGAGGGCGACCTAGACGCGAGCTCTGTTAAAAAATAATAAAACTGCGGAAAGGTCAAGATGAACAGACCAGTATGTGTAGAATCAATTTCAAAAATAATTACAGTTCAACAAATTCAACCAAATTTTTATAATTTCGTTACTGAAAAACATTCCCAAGATTCTTCGAAACAAAAATGAAATAGTTTTATGTGTAACAGCAACGATAATAACAAAAATGTGTTTCCTCTTTACTTCGGGTCTGCTTTTTTCTATTGCGGCGCTCAAATTAATTTATAATATTTAATGACGCCTTTGGTGGGAAAAGAGTTTGTCGTGCGTGCTATATAATATCGGAACTTGCAATTCAAAAGAGGAAAAACGATTAACACCAAATCAGCATTTTTCACACGAGGCAGGATTGGCCACTATCTAGTTCAATCGATGGAATTTTTAGACGTCAATGTGCAGATTACCCTCAGGAATATTCAGAGAAAATTCGCTAGACGCCACATAGTGGGGATGATCATGCTTATAAAATGCCCTTGTACATTTTGTTCGATCTTGAGTCGCGTGAGTGGTCCTCCAGCGTTGATTAGGTGACGTTCCTATTAATCATTGACTATCTCTTATTATCAGTCACTGCACCTGAAGCGCTTTGGCCTATTCACGTTGCGGAATTGAATTGCATAGTTCAGTATCCCACTGCGAATATCGAGTTAGACGGAATCGCGGCACGGTGGTTCCGTGATCGTGGATCATCGGTGATCAATTTGACCATCGATCAAGAAAGAGGACTGATCGGGAAAGAAAGATGTCGGTACGAAACGCGCGCGAGATGGAGTCGTCGAGTTACGTTACACCGGCACCTGGCGAAGAAGTGGTCATCGCGGGTATCGCCGGTCGCTTCCCGGAGAGTGAAAACGTGCTACAACTGAAGGACAACCTGATAAACAAGGTCGACATGATTACGAGCAACTATGATCGGTGGCGACTAGGTGACGCTTGGAATTTTTACAGATATTCATTGGAGGAGTTGGAGCACGTCTCCAGAGTAACAATGTTTCTTTCGAACAGATCACGCTGAAATACCGCGGGACGGTGGCAAGGTGAACGATATAGGCAGGTTCGACGCTATCTTCTTCGGCGTCCACTACAAACAGGCTTATGCCATGGACCCAATGTGCAGGATGCTGCTGGAACACACGTTCGAGGCTATCGTTGACGCTGGGGTGAACCCCAGGCAACTACGAGGGACCAACACAGGGGTCGTTATCGGAGCTTGTATCAGCGAGTCGGAGAAGATTTGGTTCTACGAGAAACTGCAGGTGGCTGTCACGTGATCTATTCAGTTCTCGAATGGAACAGATTGGACAGAAAAACACACATCTTTTTTTGTTCAATTGTTGGATGTCTGTATCTTTTAGGGAAACGGGTTCGGCATCACCGGATGCAGCAGAGCTATGGTGGCGAACAGGATCTCCTACTTCTTCGGACTGCACGGGCCTTCCTACACGATAGATACTGCTTGCAGCTCGAGTTTGGTCGCGTTGGATCAGGCTTACAGGATGATACAGACCGGGGTCTGCGATCAGGTGATCGTGGGTGGCTCGAACCTCTGTCTGCACCCCTACGTGTCTCTCCAGTTCGCGCGTCTCGGTACTATAGATGCTCGGTGATGTCGATGCGAAATATGTAAAGGGACTTTCAATAACAGCGATAGAACTTTGAATAGAAATAAAACTGGTTGGATGGGGGTGACTAAGGTTGGGATGGGGTCCGCAAAAAAAATTTTGTTCAAAAGGGGGGCCCGGACTACATAAGTTTAAGAATCACTGCACTAGCACATAAATCAGGTCGCATTTCACCGATGACACGAATTATATTTGCTTTAAGACTATTAACAGTTTGTGGTTTATTGGAATAAACAAGAGACTTAACATGGCCCCACAAGAAACATTCTAATGGCGTCAAGTCGGAAGATCTTGGAAGCCAATTGACAGCGGCATTTCTCAAATTTCAAATTGGGTTTGTCGTATTCACTTCCTGATGGTCATTTATATGATATTATATTTCATGTACAATGCCCATTTCGAATGTACTTTGAAATAAAGCAGTGAGTACTAGATTATCTTCCGTATCTTTCGTTTTATTTCAATTCAAAGTTCTATCGTTCTTATTGAAAGACCCTTTAGTAACCCTTCGACAGGCTCCAACTTTAGACGAAGCGTTACTGTACTTATCGTCAAGAGCTAAAAAGATGGAACTATATACGTTCTCGATGCACAGGTGTCCTGTCGACGGATTGCCGTTGTAAATCGTTCGACGCCAAAGCGAACGGCTACGTGCGCAGCGAGGCAACCAGCGTGATCTTCCTACAGAAGGCGAAGGTTGCCAAACGAATTTATGCGACCGTAATCTACACAAAGTCGAACTGCGACGGATACAAAGAACAGGGGATTATGTTCCCTTCTAGCGCTATACAAAAGATGCTGTTGGAGGGCTTCTACCGGGAGTGCAAACTACCCCCGACTATCTTATCCTATCTGGAAGCTCACGGGATTGGAACCAGCGTCGGTGACCCTGAAGAGCTTCGCGCTATAGAGGCAGTTTTCGTGAAAAACAGAAGCTCTCCTCTGAGGATCGGTTCTGTCAAGTCAAACTTGGGTCACACCGAACCTACCAGTGGCCTTTGCTCTGTGGCCAAGGTATATTTGTAACTGTAATTCTGATTGTTAGACTGCGGAAGTTTATGCACTTTGCAATTTTTCAATTAAATATTATGTTCAGTGGTAGTAGCCTTTGTAGATCTGAAAGAAATCAAAAAATGACTAGATTCTGTAGAAGGGTATCTGGCATTATTCGAAAATTTTCAGAAGCCATAAATGCATAAGATCCGCAATCTACTGATTGCAATCACTAGACTCCGGATATTTATGCAAAATAAAAAGTTTCTGCATCAATTGCAAGATGCAGGAGCTAAAGACGAATTTATATTCTTCATTAATAACTTCAATGTGATGAAAATAATATATTAATACGTTCAAAATCTTTTTTAATATTTCCACTGTTTTAAATTAAACTTGTTCATTTTTGTTATAAATGCATAAAATCCGGAGTCTAGTAATCTGAATCGACAGATAGTTGAACCAATACCGAACGGAAATTTGTCTAGATCGTGATTGCTATGGAGTCCGGCTTGATTCCACCGAACCTGCACTTCAAGGATCCCATTCCGGGAATCAAGAGCTTCGAGGAAGGAACGCTCCAGGTGATCACGGAACCAACCCCATGGGACGGTGGTTACGCGGGCATAAACTCGTTCGGTTTTGGGGGCGTGAATGCGCACATTCTCCTGAAATCTCACACCAAGGAGAAGGTGAACAACGGTGCACCTGCCGACGGTTTACCTAGGCTCGTAGCATTGTCTGGCCGTCACGAAGCAGCTTTGGATATGCTCCTGAATTATGTTAGTTGGATAAGGAAAAGTATTAGCGATACTCAAGAGAGAGAGAGAGAGAGAGAGAGAGAGAGAGAGAGAGAGAGAGAGAGAGAGAGAGAGAGATAGTGGATAAGAGATAACTGATTTTGTAGGTGGAGAGTATACCAGTCGACGTGGAATTCGTTCGACTATTGCACGAGGTTCATGCCGAGCACATAGCCGGTAACATGTTCAGGGGCTACACCATTGTTGGGTCGAAGGTATCCGAGAAGCCGCCTAAGGAGATTCACGAATACCTTGGCACGAAGAGACCTGTCTGGTTCGTTTTCTCTGGAATGGGATCACAGTGGCCTGGCATGGGTACTTATCGCCATACATAGTTTGAAAGAGCAGTATCTATAGGATTTGAAGCGTGTACGATTTCTCCACTAACTTGACATTACCATTGGAACCAGGTGAATCGCTGATGAGATTCCCCATATTTGCCAAAGCCATCCAGAAGTGCGACGCGGCTTTGAAACCCTTCGGCGTGGACATCGTCGACATTATCACGAACAAGGACAAGAAAACCTTCGACAACGTTCTGAATTCGTTCGTGGGAATCGCCGCGGTGCAGGTAGAACTCGCACTTTTAAATGTTCGCGAACACCGGTCAGGAATCCAGCACGTACAAATACATGATGATTGTAGATCGGTCTGGTGGATCTTCTGGCGTCCCTTGGCATCGTGCCGGACAACTTAATCGGCCATTCTGTCGGAGAACTAGGTTGCGCTTATGCCGATGGATGCTTCACTGCCGAGCAAATGATCCTTTCGGCATATTCGAGAGGTCTTGCGTCTATCGAGACCAAAGTGATTCGAGGATCCATGGCAGCGGTCGGCATGGGTTACGAGAATCTCAAGGATCTCTGTCCACCGGATATACAGGTGGCTTGTCATAACAGCCCGGACAGTTCTACCATCAGCGGCCCGGCAGAGTCTATGAAGAAGTTTGTAGCCGAATTACAGGTCTTTCCTCAAAATAAAATGATTTGGCGGCAGAAATTAGAAGTTTTGTCCATATCTAGCTAACAAAACAAAATTTTTCAGGCCAGACAAATCTTTGCTAGGGAAGTACCGTGCAGTAATATCGCCTACCACAGCCGCTACATCGCAGAGGCTGGTCCAAAATTGCTAAAGTACCTGAAGAAGGTGATCCCTAATCCAAAACCGCGTAGTCCCAAGTGGTTGAGCACTTCTGTGAGCAAGAGCCAGTGGTCTTCACCGGCGGCACAGTTCTCCTCGGCAGAGTATCACACCAACAACCTCTTGAACTCTGTCTTGTTCGCGGAAACCGCCACGATGATCCCTCAAGACGCCATAGCTATCGAGATCGCTCCTCACGGTCTCCTCCAGGCTATCTTGAAGAGATCGCTAGGTCCGAACGTAACGAACGTTCCTCTAACGATGCGAGGCCACAAGGACAATGCCGAATACTTCCTGCAAGCTCTTGGGAAGCTGTACAATGCAGGCATACAGCTACAGTTGGCAAACATCTATCCGCCTGTACAGTTCCCTGTTAGTCGCAGCACACCGATGATCTCGCCTCACATCAGGTTCATACCGATACACTATTATTTCAGTCGCACGACTAAGGACACTTCATTTCGACGATAGAAAAAAATAGATCGCGTGTTACTTATTAAGAAACAATATTTGAATAATTTACTGAGAGGGGTGGTCTTTCAGATGGGATCACTCGGCCGATTGGTTTGTGCCGGTTTACACGAAACTTCAGAAGGTCACCTCGTCGGAGAGAGTTCTCGACATCAATTTGGCAGACGAGATGTACGAATACATGGCCCACCATATAATCGACGGAAGGAACCTGATCCCAGCCACGGGTTACCTGCTCATGGTATGGGAGACAGTTTCTCTGCTGCAGGGAAAGCTATTCGACGAGGTATCCGTCGTTTTTGAAAACATTAGATTCGAGCGCGCGACTACCGTCCCCAAGGAAGGCAGTGTCCAACTGACGGTCATGGTCCACAGAGGTAAAAGATATTTCTTGAAACAAGAAGAGATGTGACATCGTCCGTTTTCTAAAAGTTAAACCAGTATGTATTTCCAGGGTCTGGGAAGTTCGAGGTATCCGAGGGAACCACGACCGTGGTATCTGGAATGATTCGCACGACAAACAATCCCACGCAAGAAATGATCCCTAGCGATCTCCTACCGGAAATCAATGACGATGAAGCCTTGACCAACAATGATATATACACGGAGCTAAAATTACGCGGTTACGACTACACAGGACTTTTCAGAGGACTGAAGAGCGCCTCTATCAGAGGAACGAGGGGCCATATCCAGTGGAGGAAGAATTGGGCCGCTTTTGTGGACAACATGTTACAGGTCAAACTGCTAGGTCAGGACATCAGAGCTCTATACGTGCCTACGGCTATCAGAAAGATGACGGTGGACGTCAAAGCCTATACCGACAAGATCCAGAACTTCGGCGCGGAGAGTATCGGTACGGTGCCTCGAACAACATTTAGGAGGTCTCCTTCAACCGAGACGATCGGTATACATACAGTGGGTGTACAGTGCGGACGACGAGAGAAAACTAGCAGGGAAGGGAACGGGGAAAGAAGCCTGACCATTCAGATTGCCTTGCGTTCCTCTTGTCTCGCCCCCCCCCCCCCCGCCCCTAGTTTTCTCTCAAGCTCTGGACAGTACAAAGTATAAGTACACTGGGGTGGACCATATTTTTTGACCACGAAATTTTGGGCACGAGGGCCCCTAAAATTGTGCCATTGCTTAAGAAAATAATTCCTGCAAAAGATGAAGTTGATCGGATAAGGGGAAGACGTGCCGCGCATTGACGTTGAAGTTGAGAAAAACATGAAATTTTATAGGAATGGGATATTTGTTGTTTTTCGCAACTTAACGTCAATGCGGCACGCCTTCTCCTTATCTGATCAACTTCATCTTTTGCAGGAATTATTTTCTTAAACAATGGCACAATTTTAGGGGGCGTTGTGAAAAAATCTCACAAAAAAAATTTCACCAGGTATAGCTAAGGTCCACCCTAAAGCACACCTCCTAAAAACGAATAATTTTTTCAAACTTAAGCTGTTGCGTCCAATTTTGAAAAAGTTGTTCGTTTTTGTGTACGAATACTCTGTATACTAGAGATCGTGGTTTTGAACGTGTCCTAAAATTCACGTGTATTTATTATTTATATACACGTGAAAGAAGGATAACTACTGTACATCTTAACATAAGAGAACAGATCTGTAAACTTGAAGTTCAACGAAAACCATATTGCAGATCTACCGGTCCACGTTTACTCCGGCTACGACACCATAGTCTCCATGGGCGTGGAGATCCGTGGGCTAAAGGTGAATGCTATTCAGCGGCGCAAGGTCATGGCGGACCCAATTCTCGAAGAGTACAAATTCGTGGCACACCGAGACAAGGCAGAGATCAGCCTCGAGGAGATGGTTGTAATATCTTCGCAAGTGGCTTTAGAGTGCAGCTTACTGACCACCCCAAAGATCCTCGAACTGATCGATCCCGATGACAACTTGTCCGTCGAGGAAGTACTCACGCCTATCGTCCGCAAGGTGTTAGGCGACCAACCGATGATTCGACCAACGATGGTACTGGCCGCGAACGAGGAGAGGTACGAAAAGTTGCCGGACATCGCGGAGATTACCGTGGTAGAGCCGAACAAGTTGCCAGTGGACGGATCCATCTTTATGGCTGTCACCTACAACATCTTAACGAAGAAGAGGCAACATTATCTCGACCAGCTGATGCAGGCTATAGTCGAAGACGGGTTTATTTTGACGAAGGAGAGCATAGTGAACAACGACACTTATTTGTACATCCGACGTTACGAACTGGCTGTTGTGCTGGAGAAAAGCTACAAAGGTCAGACCCTGTTGCTTCTGAAGAGGTTGGGGAAACTACCCAGGATCACGGAAGTCGTTTACGTGAACAATAATGAATTCAGCTGGCTGAATAAGGTGAAAGAAACGCTGAAGGCCCAGGAAGGGAAGAAGAGAAGCGAAAGGGACACGAGATTAGTCCTGGTTGCTGAAGGAGACCTGGAGAACGGGGCTTTGGGCATGGTCAAGTGTCTTAGAAGAGAACCCTGCGGCGAGATCGCGAAAACAGTGATCATACAGGATGAGAATGCTCCCAAGTTCTCGTTGGATGATCCGTTCTATTTCGACCAACTTGACATTGACATCGGAATTAACATTCTACGACCAGGAAGGGTTTGGGGCACTTATAGGCATCTGCCTCTGCCAGCTCCGAAACCTATTCCTCTGCCTCATTGCTTCGTGAATATACCGGTATGCAAAAATGGTGAAAAAAACGCCAAAAAGAAATGAAAATTGAAAAGTATTAAGTAATATCCCACAGGTGATACGTTAATAATGTTCGTTTAACAGGTGAGAGGAGATCTGAGTTCCCTTCAATGGACCGAGGGTCACCTCAAACCGGATCCCAACAACGCAAACCTCGTCAAAGTAGTCTATTCTTCCTTGAACTTCAAGGACGTGATGTTGGCCACCGGTAAACTGATGCCAGAAGCCATAACGCAGAACAGAGAGCAGAACGAGTGTCTAATCGGCTTTGAGTTCAGTGGAATAGACACCACTGGACGCAGAGTGATGGGCTTCGCTCAAAGCAGGTACGAGATCATTTCGAAATAAAAGAAAAGCTTTTTTGAATTCTTTACTCTTGGTCTAACTACCTGTCTCTTCAGGTCTATATCGAACTTGATCGTTCCGCTGACTCTGAACACGTGGACTATACCTGAGAAATGGTCCTTGGAGGATGCGGCGACCATACCCACTGCATACGCAACTGTATTTTATGCGTTCTACTATTTTGGTAGAATAAGAAAGGGCGAGAAGGTTCTGATCCACGTTGGTAGCGGTGCTGTCGGTCAAGCTGCAATCAACGTTGCCCTTTCCGAGAACTGCGAGGTCTTCACCACCGTCGGAACAGCGGAAAAGAGGAAGTTCATCAGGGAAACGTTCCCCAGCATCCCTGACGATCACATTGGTAACTCGAGAGACACTAGTTTCGAGCAAATGGTGATGCGACAGACCGATGACGAAGGCGTGGACATCGTCTTGAACTCGTTGGCCGAGGACAAGCTCCTGGCATCGGTTCGTTGTTTGAAATACCGAGGCCGATTCCTGGAGATCGGTAAGTTTGACATGGAAGCGAACAACCAGCTGGGACTGGAGATCTTCTTAAAGGAAGCCAGCTTCCACGGAGTGATGCTGGACCGTATGATCAGCGGGCTTTATGAGGATGACCATAAAAATATACACAAGTTGATTGACTCGCGAATGAACGACGATTGTATCAAACCTTTGGCTAGGAAGTGCTTCGAGAAGCATGAAGTGGAGGCTGCGTTTAGATACATGGCTGCTGGCAAGCATATAGGAAAGGTATTCGTCGTTCATTTTGTACAGTACCCTTAGCAGAAGAGGAGAGATGATTTTCACCTGTGCACTCGTGCAATTGTTCTTAGATTCTGATCAAAGTGTGCAGCGAGAATGAACCGTTGGATACGCCAGTGCTAGGCTATCCACGCTTCCATGCTGCTCCAGCCAAGAGTTATGTGATTGTTGGTGGTCTGGGTGGCCTTGGACTGGAGATGGCCGACTGGCTGGTAATCCGAGGTGCCAAGAACCTGGTGATCGTCTCTCGCAACGGTATCAAGACTGGGTACCAGCGGATGAGGACGAGCATCTGGAAATCGTACGGCGTGAAGGTCCTCATTATTTCCGGCGTAGACGCGTCGAAGCGTGACGATTGCGAGTTCATCTTGAAGTCCGCGGAGAAACAAGCTCCTGTGGACGGTGTATTCAACCTGGCAGCGCTGTTGAACGATTGTCTCTGCGTTGACCAGACGGAGCAGAGTTTCGAGGAAAGCATGAAGCCGAAGGCAGGCATCACCAAGCAGTTAGACTTGCTTACGAGGACGATCTGCCCGAAGCTTCGTCACTTTGTCGTGTTCTCCTCCCTCTCCTGTGGAAGAGGAAGTCCTGGCCAGACTAATTATGGTATGGGCAACGCGGTGATAGAGAGAATCTGCGAGAGGAGGGTCGCAGAAGGCCTGCCAGCCATGGCAATCGAGTGGGGGGCTGTGGGAGAAGTTGGTCTAGCTGCCAAACTCCTTGAAGATAAGAAACAGCTCGAGGTCGGCGGAACCATGCAGCAGAGGATATCCTCGTGCCTGGTAGAGCTGGATAAGTTCCTCTGTCATAGCCGTCCCATCGTGGCTAGCATGATGGTAGCGGAGAAACGATCTAGCGCCAGCGAAGCTAATACTGTCCTCGAGGCAGTGATGGCTATTATGAGTATGTAATGATTCGCTAATCAATACATTGAAAACAAATATATGTAGTTTCACGTTATTGTTCATTTAATCGATCGATTTTTTCGATGCAGGCATCAACGATCTTAAAAACGTTAGCCAGAGCGCTTCTCTAGCGGATCTCGGAATGGACTCCATGATGGCCGTGGAGATAAAGCAGACGCTGGAGCGCGATTTCGAAGTATGTCTGGCCGCCCAGGACATCCGAGTCTTGAACGTAGCCAAGCTCGTAGAAATGTCCACGAAGGACACCAAGAAACAGACCAAGCAGGTTGCGAAAACAGTCACGAAGACAGAGAACTTGGTCGGCATGCAGTTGCTGATGAGGACAATGAACGTAGCTATTTTGAGCACCTATTACTGCGTTGAACTTCCGGTGAAATGCAAGGAAAAGCAGAATGCCGTGTTCCTTGTTCCTGGTATCGAAGGAAGCGCCACAGTCTTCGCACCATTGGCGTCTGAATTGAAATCTCCAGCCTATGGCTTGCAGCTGGGAATATGCGATACAGGCCTGACTATAGGAGAAATGGCAGACCGTTTACTACCGGTACGTACGCCTAGGACCTTTCCAACTGTTTGGACTTTTCCAACAATTTGCAACTCTGGTTTGTTCCGTCGAATACAATACAATATCTCGTTTCAGTATGTCTTAGAAAAAAGTAAGAACCGAAAAGTCTTCACCATAGTAGGGTATTCGTACGGGACGATGATAGCCATCGAACTGGTGAGGAGATTAGAAGCTCGAGGCTACGTCGGTCAGCTAATACTTCTGGACGGATCACCCGATTCTATGAAGACTATAAAGTCGCAGCATCTCCTCACCACGACGGAGGACGCCTTCCAGAATACTCTCTTGGTCGGCATATTGGGCATTACCAATTCGTCACAAACCAACGAGGTAAACGCGGCAGGTTCAAATCTTAATCGCTAAAACTTCGAACTAGAATACTGATTAGTGAAACCCTGTCTTTTATGGTTCGTATAAATTTGGCAAGTAATTGATGTGTTCTTGCAGTTCAAAATGGCGTTGACCAAACGCACCACCTGGGAAGAGAAACTGGAGACGCTTCTCGAGTATACGCCAGCTGATGTACATAAAGTGTACACGCCCGAGGCGCAGAAGGCAATCGCCACGTTCATATACAAACGCTTACAGATATTAGACGAATATGATTGCGATGCTTTGACTCCGCTGAGAACACCCATCACGTTTTTGAAACCGACTTTGGCCATACAAATGCCTGACGAGGCTTACGGGTTGCGCAAGGTAACACAACCGCGATGCATCAATCGATTAAGGCATCTCATAACTCGTAATGGTGTTCGTCACTGTGAAATATTTTTCAGTTGACTTATGGAAAAGTAACCGTGGGGGAAGTAGAGGGCAACCACATTACCATACTTGATAACAAGAGGACCGCGGCAGTGATTAACGGGGAACCCGTAGAGGACGAGTTCGTGTTCCAAGAGAGTCTAAAACTTAAGTCCAACGAAATGGACGTGTAAGTCAAGAGCATATCCACAGTGAAATTGTAGTGAAACGATTAGCATCCGTTTGCCTGTAATCTTTGTACCGGTCATGAATAAATGAAGAATACATTGTTAATGAATCGTCTTGACGTATCTTTTATGCAAAATCATCGTATCGTACATCATCGCTCACAAGGAGACCCCGCGTATCGAGTTACTCGGATCACAACAAATTTTTGTGTGAACATAGCTTACAAGTGAACCACGGGAACTGAAACGCGCGGATTGCAACGAATGTTTGTGTGAACGTAGCTTAAACAAAATCATGAACTATCGAATTGGTTTTAGCCGCCAACGCGTACCCGTTTTCGAGATAATCGATATTGAAATGCGGACATGTACGTTATATAACATGAGTGAAAGCCTCTTGTCACAGCGGTCGGTGGCCGAGCGGGTTGAGCGAATGTCTACCACGAGATTGGTCGGGGTTCGTGTCCCGCGTGTCCGGCATCTTTTTTAAATATTTTTTTTCACTTTCTTTATTTTTCTACGTGCTACATATTATTTCTTGTACATATAATAAATGACAAATAAACTAGTTTTATGATGGAAAGATATATATTTCAGTTTACAAGAAATAAACAAAAAATTAAATATGTTACCACCACGATTCTCGCGTGCACGTAGAGGGGTGATAGGTGTCGAAAAAGCACCCGAATCATATGTAGTTACTGAGCTCTCTCCCAATTAGTTTGCTTATTTTAGCACTCACTCCATCTTTCGATCGCTTTCGAACAGCTTGGTAGAGGCTCCATTGCAACGATATTTTAACGATGTTTTAAATACACAAACAAGAAGAAGAAACTATGTTGTTTGATTGTAATTGTAAATGAGAATACAGTAATCGCCTTTGTTGTCCAAAAGTCGGTGTTTGCACGATCAACGATCGTGCCCGAATATTTTTTGTTTATAACTGCATTTAGATATCGCGTCGATCGCGCCGAGCGAGACTTCAATAGAGAGACGAACATAGAAAAGGACAGAATGAAATACGGATCGCGTGAACGAAGCGTGTCATCGTAAACATCCGTGTCCTTGCACCAGACAAAATTCATTGACGAACAAGGATATGCAACGTGCACGCGAGAATCGTGGTGTTAACATATTTAATTTTTTGTTTATTTCTTGTAAACTGAAATATATATCTTTCCATCATAAAACTAGTTTATTTGTCATTTATTATATAAGAAATAATATGTAGCACGTAGAAAAATAAAAAAGAAAGTGAAAAAAAATATTTAAAAAAGATGCCGGACACGCGGGACGCGAACCCCGACCAATCTCGTGGTAGACATTCGCTCAACCCGCTCGGCCACCGAACGCTTTGACAAAAGTCTTTCACTCATGGAATATAACGTACATGTCGCGTTTCAATATCGATTATCTCGAAAACAGGTACGCGTTGGCGGCTAAAACCAACTGGATAGTTCATGAGGGTGTCTAAGCTACGTTCACACAAACATTCGTTGCAATCCGCGCGTTTCAGTTCCCGTGGTTCCCTTGTTAGACACCCTCGTGAACTATGCAATTGGTTTTAGCCTCTAACACGAACCCGTTTTCGAGATAATCGATTTTGAAATGCGGACATGTACGTTATACAGGGTGTCTCAAAATTACCTTAGTTTAATGAAATGGGAGATTCCCGAGATCATTTCAGGCGACATTTTCCTTTACGAAAACAGCGTACGCGGCTTCGTTAAGGAGTTATTAACGGAAAACACGGACCAATCAGAGCGCGAGCTAGACGCGTACGCCCCGGCGCGCCGGCAGACGAGCGTGGTGTAACACCGCGATGCCGCAACGAACAAAAGTTTCTCGATGATGTGAATCCTCTCCAATTTCGACGAGCTTTGGATATGCCGTCAAGACCATGATTCTGAACAACATTTCCCTTTACAGTTTTTGTCGGTAGCCTTTAGTTTACAAGATAATTGTAAAAACTTGTAATTGTAAATTGTTTCGGGAATCATATGATTCTCGAAAAATCAATATTTTCTCGGCAATGATTTCATTTGTTTTAAATGACGCCTTCATCCAGTACATTGTACGCTGGAAGAGCATAGTTTCGCGCGGAATCGCGAAGAGGACGGAACTCTTACCGGATCGGAATATCTAATTTATTCTCGTTCGGTACGATTACGAGCTCGAAAAGTGTACTACGTGTAATGATCAGTAATTGTGTCAAAGTGTGATGTTTCGTGTTTTGTGTTTCACTGGTGTAACAAGCAACTGGATTTACGGCTGAATAAGTCAGTTTTTAATTCAATCAGTTTTTGCTTCTTCTCTCGTTCGGGTAAATTTGCCAATGATGTGGGTCCTCACTGATTTCGATGACCTTGAAATCTGTTATAAATTCGATTTTTTAAATATCTTTCTCCTTTGAAATAAAGCTCATCAAAATCGGAGAGGAGATACTACATCGATCGATTTACAATTACAAGTTTTTACAATTATCTCGTAAACAAAACCAACCGACAAAAACTGCAAAGGGAAATGTTGTTCGGAATCATGGTCTTGACAACATATCCAAAGCTTGTCGAAATTGGATAGAAAATAGTACATCATCGAGAAACTTTTGTTCGTTGCGGCATCGCGGCGTTACACCACGCTTACCTGTCGGCGCGCCGCGCCGGGCAGTACGCGTCTAGCTCGCAGTCTGATTGGTCCCTGTTTTTCGTTAATAACTCCTCAACGAAGCTGCGTACGCTATTTTCGTAAAGGAAAATGTCGCTTGAAATGATCTCGGGGACCTCCCATTTCATTAAACTAAGGTAATTTGGAGACACCCTGTATAACATGAGTGAAAGCCTCTTGTCACAGCGGTCGGTGACCGAGCGGGTTGAGCAAATGTCTACCATGAGATTGGTCGGGGTTCGCGTCCCCTGTCCGGCATCTTTTTAAACATTTTTTTTCACTTTCTTTTTTATTTTTCTACGTGGTACAAATTATTTCTAATATAATAAATGACAAGTAATCTAGTTTTACGATGGACAAGATATATATTTCCGTGCGGGGAAATTTTTTCCTGTTTCTTTTTCGAAGTTTTTGCAATAATGTACAATAAGTTTACAAGAAATAAACAAAAAATTAAATATATAAACACCACGATTCTCGCGTGCACGTAGTGGGGTGATGGGTCTCGAAAAAACAACCGCAAACATATGTATTTTCTGCACCGCGAACACCGCACATATGCTGTTGCATCCTCGTTGCAGTTGCACTTTTCTATTTTCAAATCTTCCGGAAACGCAACCACGTTCACGTTGGCGAAGATTTCTTTATCCGGTCGCAATTTGGAAGCGTACCACGCGTATCTGATAACATATGATAAACAACGTTCGAGTTCGCGGGAACTGACTTTTATTCAACAGGACCGACTTTACTCTTATAAGTCTTTAGAGCTTCTTTAGCTTTTTCTTACTGCTACGCCTTTTTAAAACTATTCCGAACGGCGGATCCTATATTTTATCATACGTTATCAGATACGCGTGGTACGCTTCCAAATTGCGACCGGATAAAGAAATCTTCGCCAACGTGAACGAGGTAGCGTTTCCGGAAGATTTGAAAATAGAAAAGTGCAACTGCAACGAGGATGCAACAGCATATGTGCGGTGTTCGCGGTGCAGAAAATACATATGTTTGCGGTTGTTTTTTCGACAACCATCACCCCACTACGTGCACGCGAGAATCGTGGTGTTTATATATCTAATTTTTTGTTTATTTCTTGTAAACTTATTGTACATTATTGCAAAAACTTCGAAAAAGAAACAGGAAAAAATTTCCCCGCACGGAAATATATATCTTGTCCATCGTAAAACTAGATTACTTATCATTTATTATATTAGAAATAATTTCTACCACGTAGAAAAACAAAAAAGAAAGTGAAAAAAATATTTTTTAAAAAATGCCGGACAAGGGACGCGAACCCCGACCCATCTCGTGGTAGACATTCGATCAACCCGATCGGCCACCGACCGCTGTGGCAAGATGCATTTCAATATCGATTATCTCGAAAACGGGTACGCGTTGGAGGCTAAAACCAATTGGATAGTTCACGAGGGTGTCTAACAATAAGCTATGTTCACACAAAAATTCGTTGCGATCTGGGTGTCTCGATACGCGGGGTCTCCTTGTCAGACATTCCTGACAAACACACTCGAACTACGCAGCAAATTCAATTATACTTCATCGATCGGACATTTGCGTAATTAACATTACACCTCGTGTACACCTTATACTATATGTATGTAGGAGTCACAGCGGCTCATGGCAACACTCGACAAACGCCAAACGCGACAAGCGAATGTGGAGAACAAACACGAGACGAAACAAAATGCAAAACGCAACGCCGGAGCAACGTTCGAAGGAACGAACGAGACGACAGTCTTTCGCTGACGATCGAACTGCGTGGTTCGAATCCGTTGTATGTCTACTTTATTATTATTAAATTCATTTTTATTATACACTAAACGCTGAGTTAGACCGTTACCCAGTCCCAACCCTACATGTATAATGTATACTATAGCGGATAAATGTACCTGTGGTATAAGTAACTCACTTGCTCTTCCTATTCATTCTAACGCAGCGCTCGGAATTGTTTCATCGCGAGGACCTCGAATCAAAGCCTCCGCCTCCTCAACCCGGCCGCGCGTCTCGCTCCCCGTCGCGGCCCTAGTGCTCGGAGCTGCTCAGGCGCGTACTATTTTATAGGCGCTATTCGTGGCGCAACAGGACGACACTCATGTCAATAGTGGTACTATTTCCAATGCGTTTCTTTTATTAGTGGTATCCCCTATAGGCCTACTCCACTATGTCGCACGATAATATTAAAATTTGAATAATAGAATTAATTTTTTAAATTTATCTTACGAATTTATTTTTCTAATTATAATAATCTACAGCTGTTGTCCGAAATTATCGTGCGACATAGTGGAGTAGGCCTACAGGGGATACCACTAATAAAAAAAACGCATTGGCAATAGTACCTCAATGGTAATGCGGAAACCTATTGACATGAGTGTCGTCCTGTTGCGCCACGAATAGCGCCTATAAAATGGTACGCGCCTGCAGGGTTGCCATATTTTATCCCCTCCGGCCCCTTACCTTTCCGTCCCTCGCCTAGATGCTGCCGCCGCTATCCCCACTCTTACCATTACCGCTGCCGCGACCGAGTGCTAGAATGAGAGCGGTAGCATGCTACCGACTCGGTCGCGCCAGCGGTAGTGGTAAGAGTGGGGATAGCGGAGGCAGCATCTAGGCGAGGGACGGAAGGGTAAGGGGCCGGAGGGGATAAAATATGGCAACCCTGCGCGCCTGAGCAGCTCCGAGCACTAGGGCCGCGACGGGGAGCGAGACGCGCGGCCGGGTCGAGGAGGCGGAGGCTTCGATTCGAGCTCCTCGCGATGAAACAATTCCGAGCGCTGTTCTAACGTGTTACGAGCCAGGGCCGCGAGCAGCAACGAGTGGTCGTCGATGTATTTATACGCAAGGAATAGGATATTAATTTGTTAGTAAGCGCGGACGAACCCAATGCGATTATTGGGGAGCCGCTAGGAATTAAAGATTGAGAGGACGAACCTGATACGATTGTCAGGGAGCCTCTAGGACACTGATATATATTCTATGGATAGGAGAAGCCTGATGATCAATTGAAGGAGATTTTGCCAGTTTGCAAGAATCGCCCTCAAATTTCAGAATATGAACTATACTTCCCTTCGCACCCCGCGATCACCCGTGGAGCTCCACGCTTTGCCTCACTTCGCCACGCGCAGACGCACCACTAATATATATATATATATATATATATACATCAGTGAGACGCACACTAAAATAATATCAGTGTTCCGGCATGGACATTTCGTGGCGCTGGCATCGAAAAGTGCCTTCTTCAATTGGTTTCAACGGCTGCACGGCTGGCTTATGGGAATCTTCTATCCAGTATATATATATATATCAGTGCTCTAGGATAGTACAGTTTTCGTGGACGAACCCAATGCGATTGTTGGGGAGCCACTAGGAGGTTGGATAAAGGCACGGACGAACCTGATACGATTGTCAGGGAGCCGTTAGGATGCGGACGAACCTGATGCGATTGTCAGGGAGCCGCGAGGATGGATAAATCTCTGGTTGGGTGATTTGAATGAGAATTGTTAGTGGGCCTCGTAACTAGTATATTCTAATCTAATGGATACAACCCGAGCGGTTAGATTGTATCGTGTGGGAACGTTCATCTACTCTATTAGGATCATGGAACGATAATTGAGGGTTGAGTGAGTTTACACGAATTTACCAAAGAACACAAGTATATTCTAATTAAAGAAATGTGTGATACAATTGTGTAATTGTCGCGAGTGAAATGAATCAATGAAATAGATTTGAATAATTACCTAACTAAATGCTAGGTTTTGACGCACTGGCAATGCGGGGGTCTCGAATCAATTGTAGAAGAATGCCTAATAGATTTTAGACCGAACACGCGGAATCTATACGGTTGACGTTGTTTCGAAGGGGAACTTTAGCCCGATCTAACTAGAAATTGACTTTGCGAGATGGAGCACGACGTGACGCGATACGTGTCTACCGAAGTACTAGCCCTCGAGTGTAGAACTACCGGGGTTTATATACCCCTAAAATGAGTGGGGTGATCTTAATTATCTAAAGTCGCGTAGTGCCAGACTCTCGTTTTTTGTCATTTTCCATTAAGACGGGCCAGAGCTTGGTCTTCGTTAAAAGGGGACTTGAGATCTGTTATCTAGGGGCGCTTCCTGCCAGACAAGATCTCGAAGAGATTTTCGTGAGAAAGTCAAAAGAGATCGGTTCTGTAACCGTCACAAACGTTACATCGTAGAACAAAAGTATCCGCTTAACGTAAATACGTGAAACGTGACAACTAATTACATACTGTTCATTATGTTTAATATTAACCGCGTTAATGTGTAAATAATAAATTTCTACCTTTATCTTCTCTCCACACGTGCAACTAACCGTATTCGGTATACAGGGTGTCCCAAAACTCCTTCAAGTCCGGGAAATGGGAGGTTCCTTAAATCATTTGAAGCGACATTTTCCTTTGCCAAAATGGCCGCAGCGGCTTTGTTTAGGAGTTATTAGCGAAAAACACAGACCAATCTCACCAATCAGAGCGCGACCTAGACGCGAGCTGGCACTGTCGGCCCGGCGCGCCAACTGTCTATTGGCCGACTGTGCCAAGTCGCGCTGTCATTGGTCCGTGTTTTTCGTTAATAACTCCTAAACAAAGCCTCGGCGATAATTTTTGCAAAGGAAAATGTCGCTTCAAATGACCTAAGGAACCTCCCAATTCCCGGACTTGAAGGAGTTTTGGGATACCCTGTAGAAAGGAACCAATCTGCTTTGCTTATTTCTTCTTCTACTTTGTTAATACGTGTAACCTTATTAGGATAATTGCAGATTTTGCGGAACATAGTAAGTACGCCTCTGAACGCACCAAATGAAGAAAACAAAATTGACACTGAATAACAAAGACCAGCTTTGTTCAATTAGAAAAGGTTTCATACCTCAACTACATGTACAACATTGCGCGAAGTTATAACGTTGAACAAAGAAGTACGAAGAGCCATATATTTTTTGTTTTCTCGATATCTATATAGATGTTAGAACGTACCCTTTATTTTTCTAATAGGGAACGAAGAAAAGTAAGGAACATGCTTACAATTACGTCGTAACTGAATTACATAATTCAAGCTTTTCAATATATTCAATTACTAAGTATTTTAATCAGATGTGTATAATTGAAATACAATATAATTGAAATACAGCTCTCCAAATTATAGCCCAGAACTTTGAAGAAGTGCGATATATTTTTATGTTTTTCTTTCATATACTTGTTTGCTGCCTGTGCGGTGTAGTATATCTATTCCTCGTCCTCATTCAATTACGCGTAACGCTATTTCATATTTATGGTGGAAATTTAAAAAATGTGTAACGCATAAGTTATTTCTGTTCAGATATTACTATAAATAATAAATTCCTTCTGTTTGAAACCTTCACATGGATATTTGAATCTCTTCTTACCTATTACTTTATCATACTTTAATTTTGAATTTTAATTTAATCACATCGTAATTCGTAATTAATGTAATTTAATTACAAAGTACATTATAATTGTACCCTAATATCAATTACGAATTACATTGTAATTTATATTGAATGAAGATCTGAATTATAAATTACAATATAACTATGAATTACGCTGTTGTTACGAGCCGAGGGCTGGCGGAAAGACGTGGCCGAGGTTTGTTCGTGTGAACGGGATTGTCGTGAACTAGCCGGTGCCTGTTTCATCACCGGGTGTCACAGGATAGGTTTTCGTGGACTAGCCGGTGCCTGTTTCAACACCGGGTCGCCACTAGGTTAGGAGAAAGGGGTAGTCGTGGACTAGCCGATGTCTGTTTCACCACCGGGTCGCCACTAGATTAGGAATGGGTTGTCGTGGACTAGCCGATGTCTATTTCACCACCGGGTCGCCACTAGAAGGAGATCGTGAACTAGCCGGTGTCTATTTCACCACCGGGTGTCACAGGATTTCGGAAAGGGGTAAGGTATTTGGAATATCAGCTCTCGTAACTTTATAAAGAATTGTTGATAAACCTCGAGCGGTAAAGGTTTATCGAATGGGTGAATTGCTAGCTACTGGAGTTTAAAGGATGTAGGAATGATATTAAAGACTCTCAAATATATCTTATATCAAGAGTACAATATATTCTATAATCAGAAAGGTTGGAAATACACTTGTTAATGTATTGTATGATTCGCGGAAGCAAATTCCCGAGCTCTCGGTTTTGACGCACTGAGAAATGCGGGGGTAAATAGAATGACTTGCCTTGAGCACCGTGTTTCGAAACTTCTTTAAAGTTATTGTGATCAAAAGGAAATAAGAGCCAATCTTACTACACGCGTACAGGTTCGTGTTCAGTCTTTAACTAAGCCCGCGGTGGCCAAGCTCGAGCCCTTTATATAGTAGTAAACTTGCTCGGAAAATGGTAGTAGGGGTCAATGGAAATCTGGAGGATATGTCTATGTTCTCCAGATGTATGCACTTTCCCATAAGGGAAAAACTGTTTATTTGGGCATGCGAGCTGGACCTCCTGCATGAACACGTGGTTCCAAGAAGGGAGTAAAAGTCACGTAGGCAAAGCCTCCGTACGTAACACTGTACTTCAATTACATTGTAATTATAATTTCTGGAGTAATTCAATTATAATTTTGCACAACTCTGCATGTTGGTTTATACAGGATGAACCACCAATCATGACGAGTAGAGATTACTCTCTTATCAACAGTCCCATCGAAAATGCAAATCTCAATTGCACCTGCCAGGTGCTGTTGTTGCGTTTACATAAAAAACAAGGTCATAGGAAGTCATGACCTATCATGACATATGATCTTTTCCTCTACCATTTTTCCTATTTTTTCTGAACAAAGAGCAGTAACTTGTCCCACTTCTCAGAATCATCCTACATAGCAGGCATGTCAAACTTCCGGCACGTCGACAAGTATATGTATAAGTTTGCGTCCCGACCAAAACTTTGAAATTGATGATGACAATTTGTAGGTTTTACACTCCAAATTCACCCTTTCGCAGATCAATTTCACCCATTAAGAATATTTAAAATTAATTATCTATTTATTTCGATTAAATTATATATTTATTTAGACACACGTGAACGGCGTCATTACTCTGCGAGGGAAGACTCAATACTCAATACGTTTCAATAAATATGTACTTTCATTTCTAAAATTAATTAATCAGAAGGTAATTGTGCATAAAAGGTCCCGCACATCACCGATTTCGATGATTTTTGAATACATTGTCAGGGTGAAGATTCTGAACAACTTTTTCCTATACATATAACCGCCGCTCTGCCTTAGATTTTGAGATATTTGCGAAAAACTGCAGCTACTACATTGAATTTTGCCTATACGTGCACGTCCGTGCTGTGCTTATGCGACAGCATAAGATGATGCTTGATTTTTTTTACTGGAAACACCTACTTTCAGTATCATAAATCGATAGGCTGTCGAATTCTGAGTAAAAATCTATTGACCTCCATATGTCCTCAATCTAATAGTTTACGAGATATTATCGAAACAATTGTTTATATTCTTCGGATATTATCTCATTAACTATTAGGTTTAGGTAATATGAAGGTCAACACTTTTATACTCAGACTTTGATACTTTATCGATCTATGGTATAAAAAATATATGATTCCATTTAAAAAAACATCGATGACCTTGAAATCTCATAAAAAATGACCTTGAACATTTTTTCCCTTACACCGTAACATGTGGCCCTTCAAACAGTGTAACTTTGTCCTAAGAAGTTTTTCGTACAACGAAAAGTAACGGAGATATTTAGGTGGCCTGCTTTATCGAGTACATATTACGACAACACCACCCACACCCACACAGTGTTTCTGACGAGAAACAGCTAACGACTGTGAATAACCCGAAAAGTTTATTTTACGAGCGAATGGAAATTACATTAGTCTGAGTTATGTTTGGCTAGATAACTGAAGTTGTTATTAATCTGGACTGAACTTCCGAAGACGTCCATGCTCAGAATTGGATGAAATTTTGGAAATTCGTTCCTTTGCGTTTCTTTTCAGAAACACTGTTTGGGTGTGTGTGATGTCGTCGTAATATGTACTCATTCTTCGTCATCATATGTTTTAAAAAGTTCACGCGGTATACAGGGTGTCCCAAAACTCCTTCCCTTCCCGGAAATGGGAGGTTCCTGAGATCATTTGATGCAACATTTTCCTTTGCAAAAATGTTATCCGCGGCTTTGTTTACGAGTTATTTACGAAAAACACAGACCAATCAAAGGGCGACCTAGACACGAGCTCTGTTAAAAAATAATAAAACTGCGGAAAGGTCAAGATGAACAGACCAGCATGTGCAGAATCAATTTCAAAAATAATTACAGTTCAACAAATTCAACCAAATTTTTATAATTTCGTTACTGAAAAACATTCCCAAGATTCTTCGAAACAAAAATGAAATAGTTACACACAAGACTAAAAAGCAGAAAATAATTATTTAAATAAAAATAAATTTTTTAAAAATACCACGTTTTTAAAACGGACTAAAAAGTATAAAATAATTTTTCCTAGCCCCATACAGGTTTCTATTGCGGCCCTCAAATTAATTTATAATATTTAATGACGCCTTTGGTGGGAAAAGAGTTTGTCGTGCGTGCTATATAATATCGGAACTTGCAATTCAAAAGAGGAAAAACGATTAACACCAACTCAGCATTTTTCACACGAGGCAGGATTGGCCACTATCTAGTTCAATCGATGGAATTTTTAGACGTCAATGTGCAGATTACCCTCAGGAATATTCAGAGAAAATTCGCTAGACGCCACATAGTGGGGATGATCATGCTTATAAAAAGCCCTTGTACATTTTGTTCGATCTTGAGTCGCGTGAGTGGTCCTCCAGCGTTGATTAGGTGACGTTCCTATTGATCATTGACTATCTCTTATTATCAGTCACTGCACCTGAAGCGCTTTGGCCTATTCACGTTGCGGAATTGAATTGCATAGTTCAGTATCCCACTGCGAATATCGAGTTGGACGGAATCGCGGCACGGTGGTTCCGTGATCGTGGATCATCGGTGATCAATTTGACCATCGATCAAGAAAGAGGACTGATCGGGAAAGAAAGATGTCGGTACGAAACGCGCGCGAGATGGAGTCGTCGAGTTACGTTACACCGGCACCTGGCGAAGAAGTGGTCATCGCGGGTATCGCCGGTCGCTTCCCGGAAAGTGAAAACGTGCTACAACTGAAGGACAACATGATGAACAAGGTCGACATGATTACGAGCAACTATGATCGGTGCCGACTAGGTGACGCTCGGAATTTTTACAGATATTCATTGGAGGAGTTGGAGCACGTCTCCAGAGCAGTGTAGCCAGACGGTGCGGCTCAAGCGGGTCGCAGGCAGTGCTACCATATTTTGTCCCCTCCGGCCCCTTACCCTTCCGCCTCTCGCCTAGTTTCGCAGCGTACCTCTTCCCACTAGTCGCTGATGCGTACCGTACACCAGCGTGTCGCCACTGTCGCCAGCGTTAGTGGGAAGAGCTACGCTGCGAAACTCGGCGAGAAGGCGGAAGGGTAAGGGGCCGGAGGGGATAAAATATGGTAGCACTGCTCGCAGTCATCTTACGTCTCCGTCCCTCGCCGAGATGCTGCCACAGCTATCCCCACTCTTACCACTACCGCTGGCGCGACCGAGTCGGTAGCATGCTACCGCTCACATTCTAGTACTCGGTCGCGCCAGCGGTAGTGGGTAAGAGTGGGGATAGCTGAGGCAGCATCTAGGCGAGGGACGGAGACGTAAGGGGCCTGCGAGCGGCTTGAGCCGCACCGTCTGGCTACACTGCTCCAGAGTAACAATGTTTCTTTCGAACAGATCACGCTGAAATACCGCGAGACGGTGGCAAGGTGAACGATATAGGCAGGTTCGACGCTATCTTCTTCGGCGTCCACTACAAACAGGCTTATGCCATGGACCCAATGTGCAGGATGCTGCTGGAACACACGTTCGAGGCTATCGTTGACGCCGGGGTGAACCCGAGGCAGCTACGAGGGACCAACACAGGGGTCATTATCGGAGCTTGTGCCAGCGAGTCGGAGAAGATTTGGTTCTACGAGAAACTGCAGGTGGATGTCACGTGATCTATTCAGTTTTCGAATTGAACAGATTAGACAGAAAAACAGAGATCTTTTTTGTTCTATTGTTGGATGTCTGTATCTTTTAGGGAAACGGATTCGGCATCACCGGATGCAGCAGATCTATGATGGCGAACAGGATCTCCTACTTCTTCGGACTGCACGGGCCTTCCTACACGATAGATACTGCTTGCAGCTCGAGTTTGGTCGCGTTGGATCAGGCTTACAGGATGATACAGACCGGGGTCTGCGATCAGGTGATCGTGGGTGGCTCGAACCTCTGTCTGCACCCCTTCGTGTCTCTGCAGTTCGCGCGTCTCGGTACTATAGATGCTCGGTGATGTCGATGCGAAATATGAAAAGGGACTTTCAATAACAGCGATAGAACTTTGAATAGAAATAAAACTGGTTGGATGGGGGTGACTAAGGTTGGGATGGGGTCCGCAAAAAAAATTTTGTTCAAGAGGGGGGCCCCGGACTACATAAGTTTAAGAATCACTGCACTAGCACATAAATCAGGTCGCATTTCACCGATGACACGAATTATATTTGCTTTAAGATTATTAACAGTTTGTGGTTTATTGGAATAAACAAGAGACATGGCCCACAAGAAAAATTCTAATGGTGTCAAGTCGGAAGATCTTGGAAGCCAATTGACAGCGGCATTTCTCAAATTTCAAATTGGGTTTGTCGTATTCACTTCGTGATGGTCATTTATATGATATTATATTTCATGTACAATGCCCATTTCGAATGTACTTTGAAATAAAGCAGTGAGTACTAGATTATCTTCCGTATCTTTCGTTTTATTTCAATTCAAAGTTCTATCGTTCTTATTGAAAGACCCTTTAGTAACCCTTCGACAGGCTCCAACTTTAGACGAAGCGTTACTGTACTTATCGTCAAGAGCTAAAAAGATGGAACTATATACGTTCTCGATGCACAGGTGTCCTGTCGACGGATTGCCGTTGTAAATCGTTCGACGCCAATGCGAACGGCTACGTGCGCAGCGAGGCAATCAGCGTGATCTTCCTGCAGAAGGCGAAGGCTGCCAAACGAATTTATGCGACGGTGGTCTACACAAAGTCGAACTGCGACGGATACAAAGAACAGGGAATTACGTTCCCTTCTAGCGCTATACAAAAGATGCTGTTGGAGGGCTTCTACCGGGAGTGCAAACTACCTCCGACTATCTTATCCTATCTGGAAGCTCACGGGACTGGAACCAGCGTCGGTGACCCTGAAGAGCTTCGCGCTATCGAGGAAGTTTTCGTGAAAAACAGAAGCTCTCCTCTGAGGATCGGTTCTGTTAAGTCAAACTTGGGTCACACCGAACCTACCAGTGGCCTTTGCTCTGTGGCCAAGGTATATTTGTAACTGTAATTCTGATTGTTAGACTGCGGAAGTTTATGCAATTTGCAATTTTTCAATTAAATATTATGTTCAGTGGTAGTAGCCTTTGTAGATCTGAAAGATATCAAAAAATGACTAGATTCTGTAGA
The DNA here is from genome assembly GCA_963966675.1 of Lasioglossum calceatum. Classification (NCBI taxonomy): domain Eukaryota; kingdom Metazoa; phylum Arthropoda; class Insecta; order Hymenoptera; family Halictidae; genus Lasioglossum; species Lasioglossum calceatum. The sequence continues at coordinate 5,948,177 of OZ016542.1, forward strand.
AGGGTATCTGGCATTATTCGAAAATTTTCCGAAGCCATAAATGCATAAGATCCGCAATCTACTGATTGTAATCACTAGACTCCGGATGTTTATGCAAAATAAAAAGTTTCTGCATCAATTGCAAGATGCAGGAGCTAAAGACGAATTTATATTCTTCATTAATAACTTCAATTTGATGAAAATAATATATTAATACGTTCAAAATCTTTTTTAATATTTCCACTGTTTTAAATTAAACTTGTTCATTTTTGTTATAAATGCATAAAATCCGGAGTCTAGTAATCTGAATCGACAGATAGTTGAACCAATACCGAACGGAAATTTGTCTAGATCGTGATTGCTATGGAGTCCGGCTTGATTCCACCGAACCTGCACTTCAACGATCCCACTCCGGGAATCAAGAGCTTCGAGGAAGGAACGCTCCAGGTGATCACGGAACCAACCCCATGGGACGGTGGTTACGCGGGCATAAACTCGTTCGGTTTTGGGGGCGTGAATGCGCACATTCTCCTGAAATCTCACACCAAGGAGAAGGTGAACAACGGTGCACCTGCCGACGGTTTACCTAGGCTCGTAGCATTGTCTGGCCGTCACGAAGAAGCTTTGGATATTCTCCTGAATTATGTTAGTTGAATAAGGAAAAGTATTAGCGATACTCAAGGGAGAGAGAGAGAGATAGTGGATAAGAGATAACTGATTTTGTAGGTGGAGAGTATACCAGTCGACGTGGAATTCGTTCGACTATTGCACGAGGTTCATGCCGAGCACATAGCCGGTAACATGTTCAGGGGCTACACCATTGTTGGGTCGAAGGTATCCGAGAAGCCGCCTAAGGAGATCCAGGAATGCCTTGGTACGAAGAGACCTGTCTGGTTTGTTTTCTCTGGAATGGGATCACAGTGGCCTGGCATGGGTACTTATCGCCGTACATAGTTTGAAAGAGCAGTATCTATAGGATTTGAAGCGTGTACGATTTCTCCACTAACTTGACATTACCATTGGAACCAGGTGAATCGCTGATGAGATTCCCCATATTCGCCAAAGCCATCCAGAAGTGCGACGCGGCTTTGAAACCCTTCGGCGTGGACATCGTCGACATTATCACGAACAAGGACAAGAAAACCTTCGACAACGTTCTGAATTCGTTCGTGGGAATCGCCGCGGTGCAGGTAGAACTCGCACGGTTAAATGTTCGCGAACACCGGTCAGGAATCCAGCACGTACAAATACATGATAATTGTAGATCGGTCTGGTGGATCTTCTGGCGTCCCTTGGCATCGTGCCGGACAACTTAATCGGCCATTCTGTCGGAGAACTAGGTTGCGCTTATGCCGATGGATGCTTCACTGCCGAGCAAATGATCCTTTCGGCATATTCGAGAGGTCTTGCGTCTATCGAGACCAAAGTGATTCGAGGATCCATGGCAGCGGTCGGCATGGGTTACGAGAATATCAAGGATCTCTGTCCACCGGATATACAGGTGGCTTGTCATAACAGCCCGGACAGTTCTACCATCAGCGGCCCGGCAGAGTCTATGAAGAAGTTTGTAGCCGATCTACAGGTCTTTCCTCAAAATAAAATGATTTGGCGGCAGAAATTAGAAGTTTTGTCCATATCTAGCTAACAAAACAAAATCTTTCAGGCCAGACAAATCTTCGCTAGGGAAGTACCGTGCAGTAATATCGCCTACCACAGCCGCTACATCGCAGAGGCTGGTCCAAAATTGCTAAAGTACCTGAAGAAGGTGATCCCTGATCCAAAACCGCGTAGTCCCAAGTGGTTGAGCACTTCTGTGAGCCAGAGCCAGTGGTCTTCACCGGCGGCACAGTTCTCCTCGGCAGAGTATCACACCAACAACCTCTTGAACTCTGTCTTGTTCGCGGAAACCGCCACGATGATCCCTCAAGACGCCATAGCCATCGAGATCGCTCCACACGGTCTCCTCCAGGCTATCTTGAAGAGATCGCTAGGTCCGAACGTAACGAACGTTCCTCTAACGATGCGAGGCCACAAGGACAATGCCGAATACTTCCTGCAAGCTCTTGGGAAGCTGTACAATTCAGGCATACAGCTACAGTTGGCCAACATCTATCCGCCTGTACAGTTCCCTGTTAGTCGCAGCACACCGATGATCTCGCCTCACATCAGGTTCATACCGATACACTATTATTTCAGTATGTTCAGTTCCACGACTAAGGACACTTCTTTTCAACGATAGAAAAAAATTGATTGCGTGTTACTTACTAAGAAACAATATTTGAATAATTTACTGAGATGGGTGGTCTTTCAGATGGGATCACTCAGCCGATTGGTTTGTGCCGGTTTACACGAAACTTCAGAAGATCACCTCGTCGGAGAGAGTTCTCGACATTAATTTGGCAGACGAGATGTACGAATACATGGCCCACCATATAATCGACGAAAGGAACCTGATCCCAGCCACGGGATACCTGCTCATGGTATGGGAGACAGTCTCTTTGCTGCAGGGAAAGCTATTCGACGAGGTATCCGTCGTTTTTGAAAACATTAAATTCGAGCGCGCGACTACCGTCCCCAAGGAAGGCAGTGTCCAACTGACGGTCATGGTCCACAGAGGTAAAAGATATTTCTTGAAACGAGAAGAGATGTCACATCGTCCGTTTTCTAAAAGTTAAACCAGTATGTATTTCCAGGGTCTGGGAAGTTCGAGGTATCCGAGGGAACCACGACCGTGGTATCTGGAATGATTCGCACGACAAACAATCCCACGCAAGAAAAGATCCCTACCGACCTCCTGCCGGAAATCAATGACGATGAAGCCTTGACCAACAATGATATATACACGGAGCTAAAATTACGCGGTTACGAATACACAGGATTATTCAGAGGACTGAAGAGCGCCTCTATCACAGGAACAAGGGGCCATATCCAGTGGAGGAAGAACTGGGCCGCTTTTGTGGACAACATGTTACAGATCAAACTGCTAGGTCAGGACACTAGAGCTCTATACGTGCCTACGGCTATCAGAAAGATGACGGTGGACGTCAAAGCCTATACCGACAAGATCCGGAACTTCGGCGCGGAGAGTATCGGTACGTTGTCTCGAACAAAATTTAGGAGGTCTCCTTCAACCGAGACGCTCGGTATACGTACAGTGGGTGTACAGAGCGGAGGACGAGAGAAAACTAGCGGGAAGGGAACGGGGAAAGAAGCCTGACCATTCAGATTGCCTTTTGCGTTCCCCTTACCCCGTTCCCCTGCCGTTAGTTTTCTCTCAAGCTCTGGACACTACAAAGTATAAGTACACTGGGGTGGACCTTATTTTTTGACCATGAAATTTTTGGCACGACGCCCCCTAAAATTGTGCCATTGGTTAAGAAAATAATTCCTGCAAAAGATGAAGTTGATCGGATAAGGGGAAGACGTGCCGCGCATTGACGTTGAAGTTGCGAAAAACATGAAATTTTATAGGAATGGGATATTTATTGTTTTTCGCAACTTAACGTCAATGCGGCACGCCTTCTCCTTATCTGATCAACTTCATCTTTTCAGGAATAATTTTCTTACACAATGGCACAATTTTAGGGGGCGTTGTGAAAAAAAAACTCACAAAAAAAATTTCACCAGGTATAGCTAAGGTCCACCCTAAAGTACACCTCTTAAAAACGAATAATTTTTTCAAAACTTAAGCTGTTGCGTCCAATTTTGGAAAAGTTGTTCGTTTTTGTGTACGAATACTCTGTATACTAGAGATCGTGGTTTTGAACGTGTCCTAAAATTCACGTGTATTTATTATTTATATACACGTGAAAGAAGGATAACTACTGTACATCTTAACATAAGAGAACAGATCTGTAAACTTGAAGTTCAACGAAAACCATATTGCAGATCTACCGGTCCACGTATACTCCGGCTACGACACCATAGTCTCCGCGGGCGTGGAGATCCGTGGGCTAAAGGCGAATGCTATTCAGCGGCGCAAGGTCATGGCGGACCCAATTCTCGAAGAGTACAAATTCGTGGCACACCGAGACAAGGCAGAGATCAGCCTCGAGGAGATGGTTGTAATATCTTCGCAAGTGGCTTTAGAGTGCAGCTTACTGACCACCCCAAAGATCCTCGAACTGATCGATCCCGATGACAACTTGTCCGTCGAGGAAGTACTCACGCCTATCGTCCGCAAGGTGTTAGGCGACCAACCGATGATTCGACCAACGATGATACTGGCCGCGAACGAGGAGAGGTACGAAAAGCTGCCGGACATCGCGGAGATTACCGTGGTAGAGCCGAACAAGTTGCCAGTGGACGGATCCATCTTTATGGCTGTCACCTACAACATCTTAACGAAGAAGAGGCAACATTATCTCGACCAGCTGATGCAGGCTATAGTCGAAGGCGGGTTTATTCTGACGAAGGAGAGCATAGTGAACAACGACACTTATTTGTACATTCGACGTTACGGACTGGCTGTTGTGCTGGAGAAGAGCTACAAAGGTCAGACCCTGTTGCTACTGAAGAGGTTGGGGAATCTACCCAGGATCACGGAAGTCGTTTACGTGAACAATAATGAATTCAGCTGGCTGAATAAGGTGAAAGAAACGCTGAAGGCCCAGGAAGGGAAGAAGAGAAGCGAAAGGGACACGAGATTAGTCCTGGTTGCTGAAGGAGACCTGGAGAACGGGGCTTTGGGCATGGTCAAGTGTCTTAGAAGAGAACCCTGCGGCGAAGTCGCGAAAACAGTGATCATACAGGATGAGAATGCTCCCAAGTTCTCGTTGGATGATCCGTTCTATTCCGACCAACTTGACATTGACATCGGCATTAACATTCTACGACCAGGAAGGGTTTGGGGCACTTATAGGCATCTGCCTCTGCCAGCTCCGAAACCTATTCCTCTGCCTCATTGCTTCGTGAATATACCGGTATGCAAAAATGGTGAAAAAAACGTCAAAAAGAAATGAAAATTGAAAAGTATTAAGTAATATCCCACAGGTGATACGTTAATAATGTTCGTTTAACAGGTGAGAGGAGATCTGAGTTCCCTTCAATGGACTCAGGGTCACCTCAAACCGGATCCCAACAACGCGAACCTCGTCAAAGTAGTCTACTCTCCCTTGAACTTCAGGGACGTGATGTTAGCCACCGGTAAACTGATGCCTGAAGCCATCACGCAGAGCAGAGAGCTGAACGAGTGTCTAATCGGCATCGAGTTCAGTGGAATAGACACCACCGGACGCAGAGTGATGGGCATCGCTCAAAGCAGGTATGAGATCATTTCGAAATAAAAGAAAAGCTTTTTTGAATTCTTTACTCTTGGTCTAACTACCTGTCTCTTCAGGTCTATATCGAACTTGATCGTTCCTCTAACTCTGAACACGTGGACCATACCGGACAAATGGTCCTTGGAGGATGCGGCGACCATACCCACTGCATACGCAACTGTATTTTATGCGTTCTACCATTTTGGTAGAATAAGAAAGGGCGAGAAGGTTCTGATCCACGCTGGTAGCGGTGCTGTCGGTCAAGCTGCAATCAACGTTGCCCTTTCCGAGAACTGCGAGGTCTTCACCACCGTCGGAACAGCGGAAAAGAGGAAGTTCATCAGGGAAACGTTCCCCAGCATCCCTGACGATCACATTGGTAACTCGAGAGACACTAGTTTCGAGCAAATGGTGATGCGACAGACCGATGACGAAGGCGTGGACATCGTCTTGAACTCGTTGGCCGAGGACAAGCTCCTGGCATCGGTTCGGTGTTTGAAATACCGAGGCCGATTCCTGGAGATCGGTAAGTTTGACATGGCAGCGAACAACCAGCTGGGACTGGAGATCTTCTTAAAGGAAGCCAGCTTCCACGGAGTGATGCTGGACCGTATGATCAGCGGGCTTTATGAGGATGACCATAAAAATATACACAAGTTGATTGACTCGCGAATGAACGACGATTGTATCAAACCTTTGGCTAGGAAGTGCTTCGAGAAGCATGAAGTGGAGGCTGCGTTTAGATACATGGCTGCTGGCAAGCATATAGGAAAGGTATTCGTCGTTCATTTTGTACACTACCCTTAGCAGAAGAGGAGCGATGATTTTCACCTGTGCACTCGTGCAATTGTTCTTAGATTCTGATCAAAGTGTGCAACGAGAATGAGCCGTTGGATACGCCAGTGCTAGGCTATCCACGCTTCCATGCTGCTCCAGCCAAGAGTTATGTGATTGTTGGTGGTCTGGGTGGCCTTGGACTGGAGATGGCAGACTGGCTGGTAATCCGAGGTGCCAAGAACCTGGTGATCGTCTCTCGCAACGGTATCAAGACTGGGTACCAGCGGATGAGAACGAGCATCTGGAAATCGTACGGCGTGAAGGTCCTCATTATTTCCGGCGTAGACGCGTCGAAGCGTGACGATTGCGCGTTCATCTTGAAGTCCGCGGAGAAACAAGCTCCCGTGGACGGTGTATTCAACCTAGCAGCGCTGTTGAACGACTGTCTCTGCGTTGACCAGACGGAGCAGAGTTTCGAGGAAAGCATGAAGCCGAAGGCAGGCATCACCAAGCAGTTAGACTTGCTTACGAGGACGATCTGCCCGAAGCTTCGTCACTTTGTCGTGTTCTCCTCCCTCTCCTGTGGAAGAGGAAGTCCTGGCCAGACTAATTATGGTATGGGCAACGCGGTGATAGAGAGAATCTGCGAGAGGAGGGTCGCAGAAGGTCTGCCAGCCATGGCAATCGAGTGGGGGGCCGTGGGAGAAGTTGGTCTAGCTGCCAAACTCCTTGAAGATAAGAAACAGCTCGAGGTCGGCGGAACCATGCAGCAGAGGATATCCTCGTGCCTGGTAGAGCTGGATAAGTTCCTCTGTCATAGCCGTCCCATCGTGGCTAGCATGGTGGTAGCGGAGAAACGACCTAGCGCCAGCGAAGCTAGTACTGTCCTCGAGGCAGTGATGGCTATTATGAGTATGTAACGATTCGCTAATGAATACATTGAAAACAAATATCTGTAGTTTCACGTTATTGTTCATTTAATCGATCGATTTTTTCGATGCAGGCATCAACGATCTTAAAAACGTTAGCCAGAGCGCTTCTCTAGCGGATCTCGGAATGGACTCCATGATGGCCGTGGAGATAAAGCAGACGCTGGAGCGCGATTTCGAAGTATGTCTGACCGCCCAGGACATCCGAGTCTTGAACGTAGCCAAGCTCGTAGAAATGTCCACGAAGGACACCAAGAAACAGACCGAGCAGGTTGCGAAAACAGTCACGAAGACAGAGAATTTGGTCGGCATGCAGTTGCTGATGCGGACAATGGACGTAGCTATTTTGAGCACCAATTACTGCGTTGAACTTCCGGTGAAATGCAAGGAAAAGCAGAACGTCGTGTTCCTTGTTCCTGGTATCGAAGGAAGCGCCGCAGTCTTCGCACCATTGGCGTCTGAATTGAAATCTCCAGCCTATGGCTTGCAGCTGGGAATATGCGATACAGGCCTGACTATAGGAGAAATGGCAGACCGTTTACTACCGGTACGTACGCCTAGGACCTTTCCAACTGTTTGGACTTTTCCAACAATTTGCAACTCTGGTTTGTTCCGTCGAATACAATACAATATCTCGTTTCAGTATGTCTTAGAAAAAAGTAAGAACCGAAAAGACTTCACCATAGTAGGGTATTCGTACGGGACGATGATAGCCATCGAACTGGTGAGGAGATTAGAAGCTCGAGGCTACGTCGGTCAGCTAATACTTCTGGACGGATCACCCGATTCTATGAAGACTATAAAGTCGCAGCATCTCCTCACCACGACGGAGGACGCCTTCCAGAATACTCTCTTGGTTGGCATATTGGGCATTACCAATTCGTCACAAACCAACGAGGTAAACGCGGCAGGTTCAAATCTTAATCGCTAAAACTTCGAACTAGAAAACTGCAATTAGTGAAACCCTGTCTTTTATGGTTCGTATAAATTTGGCAAGTAATCGATGTGTTCTTGCAGTTCAAAATGGCGTTGACCAAACGCACCACCTGGGAAGAGAAACTGGAGACGCTACTCGAGTATACGCCAGCTGATGTACATAAAGTGTACACGCCCGAGGCGCAGAAGGCAATCGCCACGTTCATATACAAACGCGTACAGATATTAGACGAATATGATTGCGATGCTTTGACTCCGCTGAGAACACCCATCACGTTTTTGAAACCGACGTTGGCCATACAAATGCCTGACGAGGCTTACGGGTTGCGCAAGGTAACACAACCGCGATGCATCAATCGATTAAGGCATCTCATAACTCGTAATGGTGTTCATCACTGTGAAATATTTTTCAGTTGACTTATGGAAAAGTAACCGTGGGGGAAGTAGAGGGCAACCACATTACCATACTTGATAACAAGAGGACCGCGGCAGTGATTAACGGTGAACCCGTAGAGGACGAGTTCGTGTTCCAAGAGAGTCTAAAACTTAAGTCCAACGAAATGGACGTGTAAGTCAAGAACATATCCACAGTGAAACGATTAGCATGCGTTTGCCTGTAATCTTTGTACCACTCGTGAATAAATGAAGAATACATTGTTAATGAAACTTCTTGATGTATCTTTTATGCAAAATTATCGTATCGCACGCCATCGCTCAGACATTCCGGACAAACACACTCGAACTACGCAGCGAATTCAATTGTACTTCATCGATCGGACATTTGCGTAATTAACATTACACCTCGTGTACACCTTACACTATATGTATACTATAGCGGATAAATGTATCTGTGGTACAAATAACTCACTTGCTCTTCCTATTCATTGTAACGTTACATCGTAGAACAAAAGTATCCGATGATGACAACTAATTAGTAAGAATATGACACCCGAACACTGTTCATTTAATATTAATTGTGTTAATGTGTAAATAATAGAATTCTACCTTTATCTTCTCTCCACTCGTGCAGCCAACCATGTTCGGTATAGAAAGGAACCAATCTGCTTTGCTTATTGATCCTTCTACTTTGTTAATACTTGTATCCTTATTACGATAATTGCAGATTTTGTGGAACATAGTAAGTACGCCCCTGAACGCACCAACTGATGTGAAAAAGAATTCTCACTGAATAACAAAGACTAGCTTTGTTCAATTAGAAAAGGTTTCATACCTCAACTACATTTACCACATTGCGCGAAGTTATAACTTCGTTATAACGTTGAATAAAGAAATACGAAGAGCAATATATTTTTTGTTTTCTGGATATCTATATAGATGTTAGAACGTAATACCATACCCTTTATTTTTCTAATAGGAAACGAAAAAAGTAAGGAACATGCTTACAGGATTATCGTCATAATTCCATCGATTCGAACGCTGGTGAATTACTCAATTGCATTGTCTCGTTCAAGTTCGTCTGTTTTAGTTCTAAAAGTTGTTCAGGAGTCGTTCGTAGGACATGTGGGAGATCTTTAAGACGTCCCTAAGAAGTCTTAAAGGTCCATAAATGTTAATTAAATTAAAAGAAGGGAAGAGTAATAATATTTAGATTTCGACAAAAACGAGTTTAAAGTTAAACCAAACCAGCTTTATTAGAAGAACGCGCGCGGAATTGACATAAAAAGTGTAATAAAAATAACAATTGCAATTAAAATCACAATAAAAATAATAAAAACTAAAATTGCAATTACATTTAATATCACAATAAAAATTGAAATTGAAATTGAAGCGAAAACACTAACTCGAACAAATAATACCAATATACTTACTGCTAAAGTATGACTATATATAAAAACCACACTGTTTATGGTCTCAAAGACAACTCGTTAGGACGTAATACTTTCAGACCTAAAATTGACGTAAAATGGATGTCTTTAATAAGTTTTTACGTAGAATGAACAGAGGAATCAATTAGTGTAACAAAAAATATGCATTTCTATTTAAAGAAATTATCCAATTGTTAATTGCACATGCACAGTTGCACCTAAAAAAATTCTAAGGGCCTACGAATGTAGCGCAGTTGAACAGTTGAACAGTTTTGTAACAAAGACGTGAAAACGACGTGTTAAAGACGTAACAGACGTCTGTTAGACGTATTTATATCTTGCGGCAGGCGTCTTTCAGATGTCTTTGAGATGTGTCTGTGCTAATCTGGGTACGCATGAGCATTTTTGTAGATACGTGAATTTGTGAGGATTTTATTCAACATTTATGGACCCAATGGATACCATATTTCATAGTGGTTTGTTCCAGTGAATTATGTACGGTGTTATGAACAATTATAGTGTAGATTAAGGGCATTTACCCCTTCTACTCGATAATTATGTAGGGCGAATATGAGAAATGCCCTTGTGGATTTTAACGAGTAAGTAGCTTCAATGTCGTCCAACAATTTATTAAACATTTTTACCTCGCTAGGGCCCCAAATGAGGGCCAAGGTATGCATGCATCTGTCACTTGATACGTGTGTAAGGAATAAGCCGTATTTATATTTGATAACCAATCGTTGACAGACGTGTTTGTCGCGGGGGCTCGTTTCGATCTGCCTTTTTTGCAATTCGTTGGCGATCGTAATTTTATAATTCATCTGTTATTTCTGATTCTCTATTTTTATAAATTTAGCTATATATAGGGTTGTCTATTAATATACACACATACATACATACATACATACATACACATCATTCGTACTTTAACCCTATACGTGTGACTGTCGCGCGCCTGTGTGACGTACGCCTGCGTACGCCGTACGCAAACGCAACGTAAACTTTTGTTAGAAGTGTTGCAGCATTTTACGCGGATTTGTAATTGTTAATAACTAAATAACGAAGCCGAAATCGCAATTTTGTTATTCTTAATTTTCGTCGAGAATTTCTCCCACCTGTTGTCGAACATCTTGCACGGAGTGATATCTTGCTATTCACCATTTTGTACTTTGTAACTGTGACGTAATTTGTGGGATTGTGGGCACCAGATACCCTGTCATCTTGGAACACTGCGTCCTAAACAGTCCTAAACACGACAACACGACACGCCACCAGTGCTTCGATACTTCGATTATGCACACCTTTCCTCGCGCATGCGCGGCGATTTCAGCCTCAGTACGTAAGCTTCTCGATAAAATGGGGTTCCTTGAGCACCCCGCAGAATTTTAACAAATTTATATGATTTGATTCTGAAAATGAATGTATAACAAGTGTATTTGTGTATATTTTGTAACTCGTAGGACACGTCCTGGAGTCTTTTTGTCCGGTAAGATTATTTCGGTACACTCCCGCCAATATAACTGCCTCAGGGCTCTGGTCGCTCTGCTACCCAATAGTAGATACGTTACTGTTTTTCCGCGCAGCGCCTCTAGCGGCCATCCATCGTATGAAAAAAGTTGGCTTCAATCGGAACACTGCCCGCGGGCCGCGACCGCGACATTCGGCACTTTATAAACACAGGTGAACACTGGTGAACACTGACACTGAACACTGCTGAACACGTTACACAGGTTAGTTTGGATGATCCAGGGTGATCCTAATAGCCGCATGAATAGAACTTTCATTCAGAAAGAATTATTGCATACTCAGGAGATGGAGGAAAAAATATCGAAAATCACTTTTCATAGGTAAGTATGAAGGAAGTAAAGGTTTCACACAAGTATGAAGGGAATTGTTTTGTGTCATTTACATATTTTGTATAACTTATTTCTTAGAAATCCAAGAAGTGGTATGAGAAGCCAATTATGGGTAAATAGTTTGGGTTTAGATGAGTTGACTATACCTAAAGAATGTGTGTTCTGTTCAGCTCAGATCCTTTTATGAGCTCGGATTTTAATAGAGTCTCCTTAACATGTACAAGGTTAAAATCACATGCTGTACCTTACGTATGTAATATTATATCATGAGTGCCATATTATGTGTTGTAAAATGTTTTAAAATTGGTCATTTTAAATTAAAGGTACAAGTTTTAGAAGATACAAGGCTCAGAACCAATGACGAATATATGGAATTATCAAATCAAGAGAGTTAATTTTTGGTTTAGTTCTGATGAAAATAATTTCTTCCCGGATATGGTATTTTTATTTCAATTATATTATTTTAGTCTTGCAAGAATATTAAGAATTTCGTTTCACTTATAGCTTTTGTTTCTGTTCCGCTCCGGGTTCCTGATCGAATAACATTTTCACATTCCATAATACTTTATCTGTAATAGTACAATCATCTTATACATAGAAATATTATTATTTGTAGTTATATGTGGCATTAAAAGAAGGACTCAGCAATTCTGATATATTCGCTGTATGTATAGAATGCCCAGTCCAAAAGCATTCTATCAATGTTATCTCTGATGAACCATTAAGGAAAATACGAAGACTTATGTCTCCATTAAAAAGTGAATGTGTAAGTTTCTGTTGTGTAGTGTACACATATAAAACCTTAATTGATATGCATTATTCTAATATATCAAAATATGTCTTCTTTTGTTACAGTAAAGATACTTCTATGTCTCCATGGAAGATATTTCACTCACCGACTATAAATGAATTGCGGATGCAGATAGTGAAAATGCAAAGAGCACATCAGAATGAAGTGAAATTACTTAAAGAAGAACACAGAAGATGTACCAAAAGAATTACAGGTTTAGAAACAATTTTATAAATAGTGTAAGTAATATAGTAGAACTAAGAGACAGTATTATAATAAACTAGTTTTAATTTCTGGCAACTGAATATATTGTGTCTTTATTAATGAGATACATTACATTTCGTATACAGTGGAGTCTAATTGTTGCGACACCGCTTATAACAGCAGACTGCGTATTGCATTCTATTGTTTGGTTCCCACACAAATTATCATGGATGTCATTTTTATTTATTATCATCAACAATGATATGATTATTTAAATATATCATAGTTATTTTTGTTAATGGTAACATCTTAATTAGGATATTAATACACATAAAACCTCCATGTTTTAATTTTGCTTATAATGACATAATTTCTCTGTCCCTTGAATGTCGTTATAAACGGACTTCACTGTATGTATCATTTATCATAACTAGACTGCGGATCTTTATGCATTTATGGCATCTCAAAATTTTCAAAAAATGCTGGAATGTAAAATTCGATAGAATTTGGTACGATTTTTATTTATTCCAGGTCTACAAAGGCTACTACCACTGAAAACAAGATTTTATTTAATTTCACTTTCTTAAAATTGACCTACAAAAATTGAAAATTGCATAAACATCCGCAGTCTAATTATAATAAAACAATTTAATGCATAGAGGCACAGTTAGTCTATAATTTACAGATATAAAATGTAATGTAAGCGTGTAATTTTTAAATTTACCGCGGCATTACATAGATGACAGCATCATTTTCGCCTACCAAGAAGGCTGAAGGTCGTATTAGAGGTCGACTCCTTAAATCTTAGACCATATACACTTATAGACCCGGCATGGGTATAGGATGTGATGTCACCCTAGTCGAGGTCGTCGCCATCTTATTAATTACTATAATCACGGTACCGCGTGTATTTGAATGACGGAATAAGTAGGAATCCGTTTAATTGTAATTTCCTGAAAACCGTAGTTGGAGAATATTACAATTAAATTACAAGAGGCACTCGAAGAGGGAAAATAATGTGAAGGAATGCCAGCTGCAAGCAGTAACTACTTCGAGTGGAACTAGGACCTCCAGAGTGTCCTTCGCTCTTCCTCTGCTTCTTCCATCAAATCTCCGGTTCCAGGATGCATCATTGGTGGGGCGTTGTGAGGTCCAATCTGAAGAGTAGTCTTCTCTAAACCGACATCGCGTAGCAACTTCGCGGGGCAAAATGCCGTGGATGCCTTCCAATTTCCCTACATCCGGTGCGTAAGGCCTCACATGGGTGGCCCAAGGGAAAGCGATCTCAAAGCATGCACATATACACAACGTGACACGTAAGAACTTGCCCGTCGCTGCTCAATTCCTCCTAAAAAGGCCCTTTGTTTCGGATAGAGGTTCTTGAGAGTTGTAAAGCTTCGGGTCTGCTTTCCTCGCTGTCCTTCGATTCAGAGATCGTGGTTCCAACCGACGTGTTTCGACTCCGTTAATGCTTGCAGCTGGCATTCCTTCACATTCTTCCCTACTCGAGTGACCTTCAAATTCAATCGTAACATTCTGTTGCCACGATTTTTAGGAGATTACAATTAAACGGGTTCTTACTTATTCCGACATTCAAATACGCGCGGTACCGTGACTATAAATATTAATAAGATGGTGACGATCTCGATTGGAGCGACATCACAAGGATATGCATAGGACGCAGTGTTCCAAGATAACGAAGTATCTATATACTTATAGACTATAGACCATGCTTCAGATAACATGCCTTGTTCCAAGATTACATCGTCTATCAGATGACGATTGTGGGCAAAGTGCTATAGTCTGTTGAGAAATCGCAGTACCGCGAAGCTAAAGCGTTACAGGGGAAAGAGGCATCGTCGCTGTATCTCATTCTGTATAAATATTTATGGAAATTGTAACTGTAATATATATTTATTGGTAATCATACAGAAAAGGGTATACCTCACCGATTTTGATGAAACTCAAATATCTTGTCGAATTCATAATTCTAAGCGACTTTTTCCTGTACGTATTACCGCCGCACAGTGGGGTATTTGGCCCGAAAAAGTGGAATAAACTATTATAGCGTTATTTATAGGCTCAAGGTTATAATATTATATACCGTTGGATTCGTCTTCAGATCAGCTACAACATTATGAAATCCAAAATACATTTCAGCTTTTAAAAAATCAAATTCACCTCAATTTTTTGTAAAAAACAATTTTTTTACAACTTTCATATATTGAAATTTGTAGACGTTCGAATACTGTTCCTCTTTTGTTGGAAACATTTTTCTCTCAGATTATCGAGAACCCATGAAAAAGCGTGGCGATAGTGAAATATTTGCACTATCGTAACTTGAAAAATATTTAAGAAAAAAATATTTTATTATAGTGTTTTGGAAAGCTCTCAAAACAAGCTACAAGAATATGCAATAAAAAATAGGGGTTTCTATTTAAGAAATTGAAGATGACCTTCACGTGATTTTCAAACGACTATCCAAGGCCAAATCATTGACACCATTTTATGTCCCCCGTGAAACCATACAACTTTTGTCTGAAACATTTTTCTCCAAAATGCTTCATTTTCGAGATATAAGTCTGTTTCACTTTACATGTCTCACCCGGTATATTATAAGAACATTTAAAAATTATTACCCATTAATTTTCATTCGAAAATACATCAGAAATTTCTTCCTCAGATAATGTTTCTTCTTCGTTTGAGGCCAAGCGTAGCCGAACGTACAGGCGTACGCAAAACGCTGTTAAACGCTTAATACTAAATAGGCTATAAAATTTGAATTCGGACATATTCGGATTTAAACTTTGTTGGCTTATAATCACGAATCTTTACCGAATGTAATGACACCAAAAAGAGCACTTAATATCGCTTTATACTATAACAAAATTGTCAATAAAGTTTCGTAATTTTTAAAAAGCTTACAGAATGATTGGTAATATTCAAATATTAATAACTATACTAATTTAGATGATAACAAAATAAAATCTATGCGAAAGTGCTCTGTATACCTACCTGAACAACTTTTTTAATACAAGAATTTACAGAATTTTTCTTCAAACACTTGAAAATCGCCAATGAACAGACGCTGTCCCTTAAAATCTCTCGACTTTCGATGAAGTTTACTACTTCACGGGTGTGCAAATAGAAAAAATAATATTGCAGCCTTATTCTTCAGACATTTAACTACAACGAACAACAAAAATTTTATGTCATACGCAAAAATTTAGAAATCTAATTTTTTCCACTTTTTCGGGCCAAATACCTCACTGTGCGCCGCTCGGTCTTTCTTTTTGAAATATTTATAAAAATAGTTTTCGTGCTCTTTCGTTTGGTTTGAGTTACGTCTGGGTTAGTTTTTGGCTTATTTTCGTTGTATCATGGTAGAATGCTTTTATATGTCTCACGTTTCAGTTTGTAAACACGAAGAGACCAAAAAGCCCACACCTAATCCAGGCCTAATTCAAAGCAAACGGAACAGCACAAAAACTATTTTTATTAATATCTCGAAAACAAAGACCGAGCGGCGGTAACATAGGAAAAAGTTGCTTAGAATTCTAAAAGATATTTGAGTTTCATCAAAATCAGTGAAGTATACCGTTTTCTGTATAATTACCATTTTATTTTATCGCACACTCGTTCATGTTTACTTTACTTTTATTATTTTAAATAGTACTCATTTTGTCCATTATAATTTGAAAAAAGTTAAATTTCAATGTAGCTGTGATGATACGAAATCTGTATTTATTTCCTCACAACTTACTTTGTTTAAAAAAGAGAACAGTAAGAAGAATATACATATATATGCGATATCCAGTAAGGTACTTCTTAAGAAGAAAAATGAATTATCAAGCAATCATTAACAAGAATTCTAGTCTTTTTGGCCGGAAGGTCTGCGAATATGAAATATATACCACGTTGCTTTATGTATCACTATTATAATAATATTTCAAAACATTATTATACCAGGATAATTTAAAATATTCTACATTAGTAATATTCATTCGTAGGATTGTTTTCTTTGTGATCACAATTAAAAAGAATATTTTGAAAATATTTATTATTATTTTGTGAAAAGTAAGAATATTAGCGCATGCGTGATGCGACACAATCACGCATCGCCTGTAGTCTGCGCGCGCATCTCGGCGCGACTCGCGGCTTTCAATAAAAAATTGAACGTACCGCGTACCGCTCGCCAGTAAACTGTGAGGTTTCCAGCGATTCGTCAGGTGAAACACTGCGACGTCGTTAAATTTCATTTCTTTAGCGCACCCATAAAATATTTTAACCTATGCATCACGACATTTCCAAAAGCAAACATCACATTTTCTGAAGCTGATACTTTCGAATCGATCCGCTGTTTCGTCGGTCAGTTGTCAAATTATATCAACGATAGGAAGCCGTGTATGTCGCCCGACTTCTCTTCCAAGCTTACCGTGGTAGTGGAAAAGCGACGACGCGGGACGCGGGACCGATGGATATCAGTCGGCTACAAGCCGCGAAGAACGCCAGGTCCGTGGAGCCTTGATCGATCCGAGAAATTCTGCAACGTCTCGTGCGAACTATCATTACAACGGAGTCACCGATCTTTATCGCATATTGTTAGCAGGCGATTCTCGGATTTCGTTTCGAGACTGACGTATAGAGTAATCGCAAGTTAAGAGTCGTCAGAATATGAAAATAGAAATATCCGTGTAGGAACACGTGACAGGAAGGAAATTCTATGTAACAGGACTGCAAACTGCCAAATCGTTCAACGATTATTCGGGAGGTTTCCTCCCCGGTGACCCGAGTAATCTCGACAACAGTGATATAGAAATCTATTCGCAATTTCCTCGGGAAAAAAACATGCAGTGAAGTTGCTTCGGTGGGTGCCATTGACCGCCATATTCAGGACATTCGTTCGAGATACAGTTTCGAAAAAAAACTTGGGAGGTGATAAGTCTGTGTAGTGACAGGAGCATTGGTAGGTTAGGGGTTGGTTGTTGAACGTATCACGCGTGTAAATCGGCAACAGGAACGTAACGTAAAACACACTGCCGAGATGGAGTTCAAGTTCAACGTAAATAAACTCTTGCTCAGAAAGATCAACAAGGTCACACACACACTCATCCCAGAAGACTTCAAAGGCGATCATCGAGAATTAAAGTAAGTCAATTTTTATTGTCACTTTGTCATTTGAATTATTTTCAGTCGAATTATTGACATTGACCTTCCCCATACTCTACTGTATGTACCTAAATACCTATTTCGGAAATATCTTGTCACGAACGTAAGATATTAGAGATGCGAAGTGTAAACGTGTTTCATAGTGAAGTTTCGTGATACATATTTTTGTAATCGAATCAATCGAAATGCCGTAAGAGGTGCTGCTTATCGTGACTGTAGTCGTCATCTTCAAGGTTATCTTGTAATATGGAACGTGCACGATACTTTCACTTCGCGTCGATGACACGAATGCAGTAATTTAAAGTCATTCTTGCGTCTTGATGACTTCCCGGACACAATCGGTTCGATCCGGTGCGACATAAATAAACTGTCTGACATGACAAGACACGAGACATCGGACACCATCACGTTCGCTGGTATTACCGGTGAATCGTTGGCGAAAGTAACTGTCATTGTAATAGTTCCACGTGTTGGCGTGGCTCGAATTTTACGAGGATATTTCAATGCAAGGAATTTCTGCAACATTGTGAATATTTCAATTTCATTATCGTCTATTTATTCTGACGTCATCGGTTTTTTTGTTCCGAAGTATGTAATACGACTGCGCATAAATGTGTGTGTGTGTGTGTGTTTTAGCGAAAAGATCTTCTGATACTATTTTATTCAGTTGAGAGGATCTTCTACTGTGACGGATGTCTTTTTCCCGCTTTTCTGCAAATTTTTTTTATAGAAATTTTATAGAAATTCTATACCGGGTGATTCAGGAGAAACAGAACATCTAATAGCTCCGTCAGGCTTGGAGATAGAAGAAAATGTTAGAGAGAAAAGTTGTACTGTTAAAGAGAGAAATATGGTGATATAAAAAAATGTTCGGATTATTGTAGTTTTCACGGTCTTTTGAAGGCCATCGATAATTTTTAAATGGCACCGTATATATATTTTTATCTTCGTAGTGTTGTAGCTGATGTCATGACAAGTTCAATGATGTGGTACACTATGATCCTGAAATGACCTTGGACACATAAATAGGTATATACTACTATGTATGTACTCTGTTTGATCAACGGAAATTTAATTTCTCAAGCCATTAGATCTCGTGACACGTATATCGTTAAGGTGATTTCTAAGCGTACCAAAACAAGGTTATATACAAACTTGCGTTTTTAGAAGAAACATTTCCCATACTTTTAGAGGATATTCCTTTTGATATTCGTCGAGTAATGTGGTACCAACACGGTGGCTGTTCCGCTCATTTTTCACGTACCGTAAGGGAATTTATGAGTAATAATTGCTGGATAGGGGAGCACTCGAAGATAATCTATATCGTGATCAAACGACTACACCAGAGAACATGCAAGAAAGAATAATTAGATCTTGTAGATCAATTTCAACAGAAACAATTGAAAGTGCAATTGATTGCCTTGCAAAACGTTGAAATGTTCGTGTTACTGCTCAAAGTCATAATTTCGAACATTTAACCCTTTGGTTACTCTGGACGAGATATCTCGCGCCCCGATACTTCCCGATAAACGCTTTTGATGAGATATCTCGCCACCTAGCACCAATATTTTGACATTATAGATAAATATATTCTATACGTAACTATATTCTGTTTTGTAAAAGGAAAAAATGAATGAAATCTTTATCTCGGGTGAAATGACCGAATAAAACAGAAAATATTTCGTCTAGAATGTCAAACAACTGGTGCTAGGTGGCGAGATATCTCGTCAAAAGCGTTTATCGGGAAGTATCGGGGCGCGAGATATCTCGTCCAGAGTAACCAAAGGGTTCATTTAATTCAAATAAGTTCATGGTACATTTTGAGGTTATCATTGCTTTATTATAAATTTTCTAATTCAAGGTCATAGTGTACCACATCATTGAACTCGTCTACAATAACAGTACGAAGGTAAAAATATATAGTGCCATTTAAAAATCATCGATGACCATCAAAAAATCTTGGAAACGACAACAATCAGAATATTTCTTGTATCACCATATTTGTCTCCTTTAACAGTACAACTTTTCTGTCTAACATTTGCTTTTATGTGTTCTGTTTTTCGTGAATCATTGTTATATTAACTTTTATATTTGGCGTGGCAGTAATTATTTATTATAATGTACTTAATTGAACATTTGATGTGGTCGTTAAATTAATTTATAATCAATGTTTCGAATATAATTAATTAATAATTGACCCTTGGAAAATACTTAGGAAATAACATGAGACGTAATAATACGACTAATAATTAAAACGAATGAAATGGTAAATTTGAAGGTCACCAAAATAGATTAGCAAATTACATTTTCAGCATACGTAACATAATTAACGCGGTCAGCTAATGGGACATTATACACATAAAATAATCCCAATTATCGATCGTAAATGTTGAACAATCAATTTAATGATGATATCGGCGCAACTGTTTCGATCACTTATTAAATCTAGCAATTTTGCAATAAACTTTTTTCTTTCCTAACGTTTCCGTTCAGTTTCGAACCTTTTTCAAAGGAAAAAATTGCATCTACAATAAAATATATATATATATATTAAATACAGTAAATAGAATAGGTAAATTGTTTTTTTTTTATTGGTTCTACATTTTAAAAGAAATAACTTTCTGTTATTTACTTATCTTTCAATTTACCTATTCTATTTACTGTATTTAATATATATATTTTTTATTGTAGATGCCATTTTTTCCTTTGTAAAAGGTTCAAACCTGAACCGAAACGTTAGGAAAGAAAAAAAGTTTATTGCAAAATTGCTAGATTTAATAAGTGATCGAACAGTTGCGCCGAAATCATCGTAAAATTATACACATAACATGGAAAGCTTGATTATATCGAGATTAGACAAAAATACTTTATTTAAACGTGACAGAAAACAAATAACAGACGCGTAGACGGGACTAAAGTATCAAATGACGTATTAATAACAAAGAGATTGTTATTGTTAGTAAATGAAATACATAACACGCATGTAGAATAAGGAAAAAGGTCGAGAAAATCTAGAAAGTAGATCATATATAAATGGCACCGCTTAAATCAATCTAGCGATTAAAATTTATAGTAAAAATAGTAAACTATTATATTCGTATTTATAAAACATTTTATTGGTAAGCATCGATACCAAATATAATATTTACATATGATATGATACACGAATTATAAATTAAATAATATATAAAACTTACAATGAAAAATATATTTTTTATGTCGTAGAAAAGTATGTAAGATAGAAAAATGTATATGTTGCATAATTTGTATAAAAGTACCCATTTTTCTAAAACAATGAAATACAAAATTTTAAGATAACGTATGATAAGCTCTTATCTTATTTATGATTTGCCCAAACAAGTACATGTATATTCAAAGCAATCATATTCAATATACATACATTGTACATACTTCAGAATCCTTATATTCGATTATAAAAATATCTGTAATCACAGAAGTAAACGACATAGTTTATGGTAATATGGTAACACATCAATTGATGTAACAGTGTAGGTATTACTAATACAGTAAAAGCTCCTTCGTTGTCCAAAGACCGGGGGTTTGAGCGTACAACGACCGAGCCCGGACACTATTTTTGATTTATGACTGCATCTTCAGTGAAACGGCTAGTTAAATGACAAAAAAAAGCATTCGCAGTCAAAAGCAGTCAACAGTCTGGCTTTAAAAAACTCCTTATTTCCTTGCCATATTCCTTTCCTATTGTTCTCCGTTCTGCGCGGATCTAGACTCTAGACTCTAGAGTCTATACAGTCCTGGGACACATCTGACGACCAGATCCACGCAGGCCTAATCCTCTCGTTGACAGGCAGTGGAGTGGGTAGGCACTGGACAACGATCGTGCCCACGATTCAGGACAACGAAGGAGCGATTACTGTAATGAGAATAAACAAAGAAAACAAAACACTAATAAACAAAGAACTAAATTTGTTGGATAATTCCTCATGGATGCATCTTTACAATCTCAATAATTATAAATTAAAAACGGGTCAAAAATTTAGATGGGACACTAATAAACAAACAACTAAATTTGTTGGATAATGCCTCATGGATGTATGTTTGCAATCTCAATAGTTAAAAATTAAAAACGGGTCAAAAATTTAGATGGGTTCCGTAAACCTAGTGTTGAATGCTTTTTGGAGTCACTCTAGTAGTAACAAGTTAAAAAAGAACTGCATACATTTAAAATTAAACTTCACATGACCGATTATATGACTGAGGAGAAATGAAACGTTACACCTGTTGAGAACAGAGTTCACCGCAAAATGCGTAACGCCGCGCCGCATACTTGTGTAGGTGAGAGTTGTTCGCCTAGCAAAATCAACTACGGAAAACCGACGGCCAGTTGCCTTCTACATAATTGGCTCATAATATGCCGCCAACATTTTCAACCTTATACTACGGTCGTTGCGATCGATTAACATTCCATTGGCCAGTATTTGATTATGATGATTGATCAATTTCGATGAAATTTTCAGCATGTACATAACTTGCATGAATCTAGAAAACATATTTTTTAAATTTTCGTTGCGAACCCAAATAAAAAAGTTGTCAAAAGCAACTTTTTCAATTTTTTCGTAATTTAGACTAAACGCAATTGTTCCAAAATTTTCATCATGTATCATCTAGTAAGCTAATCCATCTGGCTTGCCAGAGAAACTGACAATGACGTTATTTGATCCATTTATAATAAAGTTATTCTGATTGTGTATGACTAATTTAGGGCCCCCCTTTGATTCCGTCTTAGGTCCTTCAAATTCATAATCTACCACTATCAAATACGCAACAATTTCTGCATACGGAGATAACTACAATGATTGGCATTCTAAGCCAAAATCGTAGTAAAAATTTTTGTATCTTTTTTTGAAATGTTTAAACGAGCTTAACATTCTATTATTATAAACTAATAGAGATTTTTCAGCGAAATCAAACAGTTTTACGAGTCATAAACCTGTTATTATAAAATATATTCAGTGAATAACAATCGTAAGACAAATAGTACAGTCATTGGCACATTTGCTAACAGTCATATGTAGAACTCTGTTATGTAAATATACAACGTTGCTTTGAAATATAAATAAGAAACAATACAAAATGATTTTCTATACCAGGAATTCTTAATACCTGCCGTTTGAATCAAAGGTGTCAATAACTACTGCAGTGCCAGCAATACATAGTACAGTTTACCCTATGTCATGGAATTCGCAGGGAAGGCCCTAGGCACATTCCTGTTGCCTTCACCCCTTCCCTTCCGGCGCGACGCGACGCGACATATTCATCAACTGTCATCAGAATCTTTTTGGAGACAATTCTGTGTGCATCAGCAGTTCATACTCAAAAACTCCAGTTTTCATTTCGGTCTTCTCTCCATCACCTCATCTACTGTCGTCTATAACTAAATTGACGACTATTTAACTTTTTTTTTTGAAGTATCAATTATAATATAATACGTTAATAATATTTTAAGCTGCAATAAAACCCAATATTTTTTGTTCCACGATCTTTTTCCATCTTTCTGGTAGCCAGTGGCAGCTGAAGTTATGTGGTGGCCGCAAGAGGTAAAAATTTTGGGGCCTCAAACACAATCTAGAAGTAGAAGTTGCAAGAAAACTCTCATAAACTTATTAACAAAAAAGAAAAGTAATGAAAAATTTTGCAAGAAAAATTAATGCTGCGAAATTTGAGGCCCTATGGTATCCCGGGGCCCCACGTAGCCGCTTAGTCCGCACTGCTGGTAGCTTCGCAATTCTGCGCTCATAAAATTTCTGGTTCTTATCGGCCAAGAACTGATATAAGTGCGATTTCAGGTCATCATCATTAGTGAAATTTTATTGCTTGAATAAAAAAATTGGGTTTTATTTCACTTTAAAATACCGAAATTATACTTTCTTGCCAACCCAATAGTTTGTATTCAATTATTTTCTTATGTAACTTTTAGCTGTATGTTTGTGATATTTTTCTTATTAAAAGGAGACCAACCATTACATAATTCGGAGCATATTTGCATGTTTTACCGACGACTTAGCAGAACAGATAGTATCTGAATTCTCCACTAACTACATATCTACGTATTTCACGTGTAAACAGTTCAACCTCAAGCGACCCGTATACAGCTAGATTTATTATACGAATCAGTGAAAATTCAATCTAACACTGTAGCTAGATAACTATTTTAAAATATTCAAACACACACACACACACACTGATTAGTACGAATAAGCGAGGCCCTCCCGTTTTGTAAATGAAACAAGTAAATATGACCCAAATTGCATCCTGTATTCAAATTTAATCAGAGAAATATTACAAATATGTTGATAAAAGTTCTATAAAAAAATTCTCTAAACAAAATTTAGTTTGAATGGGTTAAAATACATGTCTTCGTTATATATGTATATAATTCTCTAAACAAAATTTAGTTTGAATGGGTTAAAATACATGTCTTCGTTGTTTCGTAAGCGAAAAACGCTCTGAACGTTATATATTGTATATATATAGAACTACTATAAGGTTAATACATTGTCTGTCATATCAATTATATATGAATGATTGTAACTATTTATAATGTTATTATTAGACTGCGGAACTTTACGCAAAATAAAAAATGTTCGCATTGATTGCACGACACAGGAGCATATTCAGCTGAAACGAATACATTGATGTCCTTAAATATATTTAACATGTCCACTGCTTTAAATTGTATGTACGTCTATATTTCTGTATGCATAAAATGCATAAAATCTGCAGTCTAGTTATATTATAACTCTGTATTATAAATTATAACTCTCTACATACAGTGCTTAAACCTAATTTCATTAGAATTTTGATTTAAAAGGATTAAAGCAGTCATCGCTGTTATAAGCCAAATTCAATTCAATTAAATTAGATCCAAATTAAATTATTTTGATATTAGTAAAATCTCGTAGTTCATTTTAATCTGTTCTCACGACTACTTCTCGCGTCATTGACCTTTTTCACGTTGTAATAGAGTACTGCTGGTATTACACAAGGTGGGAAGTGAACTCTGTCTAAACTCTAAACGTTCGTAAATTCTTCGGCGATGACTCGTAACGCTTACGGAAGTCTGTGATGAAATTGTGCCGCGGTTATTCGTTTTACTCTGTTGCCCGGGATTGAAACCATAAACCTAACAGTCCGATCATGAGTCCGTATTATATTAAATCCGATATCGAAATGATACCAAAAACAATAAATTGTAAACGATTGAATTTTCATTATTCCGTCAGAAACGTAACTCACATTTCATATAACTCATAGTTGCACTTTTAGTGTGCATTTATATGTAGATCTTCTGAAAATAATTCCTAACGATTGGTGAACAATAAGGATATCTAAAACCAGAATACATTCTTAACCCTTTATGTTAATAATTATTTAATGTGTAACTATTAATAATATAAGTATTTGTGGATTTAGATGAAATTTGACTAACTCATTACGTTTCTATTTACCATTACGACAGCGATGAATATTGAATGTAAATATAATATTGAATACAATTTAATTAAATCATTGCATTTTCTAAGTATACATTTTGACGGTTAAGTGTTCGAAGGTTTTTATAAATTTCAGGAATGATCGAGAGCGATTTCCGCTCTATCCGCGGGCGTTTTAGAAAACGAACGCGATGATTTCACCGCACGAGTTCGTAATTATTTACGTTTTCAATACATATTCATAAGAACGATTTCCTTTTTCTCGTGAAAGTAGGGTGAAACTTGAAATTGCGTGTTTTTATTATTCCCGATCAAATTGCTGCGCGTGGTATAACATAGGGTAAATGTACCTATTACTGCGGGTGTACGTTTTACTGCGGTATAATTTCCCAATGAGATTAAAATACGTAAAAATAAGTATTCTGCCGTGAATACATTTTGTATAATTCAATGAGAATGTATATTCTCGTTGGAGAGGCAAACGAAATTGTCAATCGTCCTCATGTTTTTATAATCTTAGGATTTAGAGAATTATTCTTTATTAAAGGTAAAAATAAGACCATTTTTCTACTATCTCGATCACGACTGTTGTTCACATGATTGTACACATGATTGTTCACATGATTGAATATATTCTTTATATTTCATTAAATTGCACACGGAAACTTTTATTATTATTTCGATATCTACAGTTAGAAACATAAATGATCACGCACACTTTAAATCAGAATAAGTTTTTCATGAATGGACCAAACAACTTCAACTTCTATGTAAGGCTACAAGAATTAGTTTGTAAATGACGCCTAAAAAATGCATTTGGTCGAAATTGTGAAAAACAATAGTAATAATTGATTTTTACAACTTTTTTAGTTGGGCCAATAACAAAAATTTCAAAGATGTGTTATTTGGTCAACTCGTATAAATTAAATACGTTCTGAAAATTTCATTGGAATTGGTTAATTGGTTTACGAGTTATAAACGATCGAAAGTGGTAAAAATTGCAATTTTTCAAGATTTTCGTTCTGTGTACCACTTTTGGTCGTTTATAACTCGTAAACCAATTAACCAATTCCAATGAAATTTTCAGAACGTATTTAATTTATACGAGTTGACCAAACACATCTTTGAAATTTTCGTTATTGGCCCAACTAAAAAAGTTGTAAAAATCAATTATTACTATTGTTTTTCACAATTTCGACCAAATGCATTTTTTAGGCGTCATTTACAAACTAATTCTTGTAGCCTTACATAGAAGTTGAAGTTGTTTGGTCCATTCATAAAAAAGTTCTTCTGATTTAAAGTGTGTGTGATCAGTTATGCTCCTAACTGTACCTCGATACGATAAGAATATAAAAAGAAACTTCTCGTACATTTTGAAGTGAAGAAGGAGCTCATTACTGTGGTACAAAAACCACTAGGAATGTCCCTAATACTGCGGTGTGAATTGCAACTACGATGAGGAACGAGGTTCACCTCAGCCTAGCGTTTTAAATTATGTACCTATTGGATATATTAAGTAGGTAGGATACGATTCTAGATAAAAAGTATTATAGATAAAGATAAAATAAGGAGATACAGCAAAAATTAAATCGAAAAGTAATGAAAAAAAAACGGTAACAAAAATAAAAATCAAAGTAAAGAGAAGTGCACGAAAAGATTTACTTGGGAAGAAGAATTGAGAAAGGAATTTACACTGTAAATGCAATTGTGAAATGTTATAATCTTCACAATATTCTTAATTTAAAAAAGCTTTAAACTAAAGATAATAAATAATAAATATTACTTACAATTATTTGCTAAAATGTATTTAGTTATTCATGTGACATTATATACTACGGTGTTAAGATTAATAAAAGGTTTATTCACTTAAAATGTAATAAATAAAAAAATTATTTGTAACTGTACTCAAATTTATTTAAATTAATGCATAGATACGTAGTTTGTTTCCGTACGCTCGTATATTTCCAATTCCCATCCGCAGTAACGGTTACGCAGTAATTCATACGTAGCTCATTTCTGTCCGCAGTAATGGGTACAAAATGTTATAGATTTTATTTTTTAATATTTTCTTATATTCTATTAGGTTTTCGGGGCCACCAATTTTTATTTAATTCAGAACATCATTCTTCCATAAAATGCTTACACATATTATCATTTCATGATAAGTTAGGAATAATATTCAAACAAAGTACGATCGAATAACGATACCGCAGTATTCGGTACAATTACCCGATGCGTTTTATTGGTTCCCGACGGTGATCATCCGTTCCGCCCGTTCGCGTCACGTCGCGTCGTCGTCGTCGGATCGAGTCGGCATTAATTAATACAAGTCTCTGCGACTTTATCACTCGATACGATGAAATATCGACGATAAAACGTCAGCGAGAAGTTTAATACGCCGTTGCTGGTTCCGCTTTTGCGAAACGCGTGCACCGTTTAATTGCAGAATCGTTCAATCTTACCACATAATAAAATCAAGAAAAATATGAGAGTAAATATTCAGGATAGAGCGCGTAACTGTAACTGCTTTGGTAACGCCGCGAGTAATTACTAGAAGCTTGCAAAGCTTGATGCAATTATAGTTCATATAAACATCTGCCAGGAGAAATAAGATAGAAATTTTTATAAATATAGTTTTTAATTACACAGAATCTTTTATGCACATTTTAGTGTTTTTCTTTTTTTGTTATAGCATTTACAATATTCCAGTGCACTTCAGTTTCGCGGTTTTAAATTATAAAAGTTAGCGGAAAATTTCGCAACATGGTAACTATACTAGCGAAAGTTTTTTTGGATGAATGTTGAGGAGTTTGAATGGTTCCGAAGAGGATCACGGGTTATACTGATTGATTTTTTTGTCGTTTTATACTATTTCTAAGCAGACTGTTTTTCGCTTCGAAATTTAATGATTAGATTGCGAATGAAATTGAAAATTGTTGGAAAATTTAAAATATTGAAGATGTCAATATATGATTTCTCCTCTGTTAAAATCATTAAGGGATGAAATAACATGGAATTTCGTTTCTATCTCTTGCAATCGGTGCAGACAATGTTTATTTTGCATAAAGATCCGCAGTCTATTAATGATACATAATATTGAAACAAAGTGATGCGTAATAACTAGACTGCGGATCTTTATGCATTTACGAAGAAATTAGTTAGATGAAATATAAAACAGTAATAGATTAGAAAAATTCAAGGCTATTGTAACGTTGTTTTTAGTGTAACAAAGTCATTGAAGTATGAAATGAATTTTTATTTTGCATAAAGATCCGCAGTCTAGTAATAGCACTAGAATTATCTGAATGCTTGGAATTCTTAAATGACTTTATTTTGTTGTACATATATTATCATATTTATGTAAAATCTGAATATACATACATACTATGCATACATATGTATAACAATATACCTCAGTACCCCCAAAGGGTTTTTAAAAAAGTTCTGCCAATTAATAAACTGAATTCATGCCGTCGCAGATCTGTAAAATATTTAAACAATTCGTACAGTATCAATAAAAATGTGTTTCTACGATTATTTATTCAGTTTTACAACGATCATGATTTTACGACGATTCGAATTAGGTTTCTATTGTATCAGGTCTCCTAAAAATGATTATATTTTAGTTCGTCCATAATTGGATCATTTTTTATTGTCCTGATTTGTAAGATTATTTATTATTTTATTTGACCGATTTAGTTAACCCAAATATGAAATTATTTGGGTTTTGTACAAAATAAAGGTATATTTAAGGTAATTTGTTTGAAGTAGTGAATCGCGCACACACACACACGCGCGTTTTATTTTATTCCAAATAAATTATATTCAAGTCTGACCTCTACATATATCAGCGCAAGGTCCTTTCTACGAATAAATCACATTTGCAATGTAGGGGATGCAAATGTGGGCTATGTATAAGCGAAATTTCTGATAAGTAATATGCATCTCTGCGACACGTGAAACTTCTCACGTGGAGCTCGCTGATCTATCAACGCTATACGACGTTTCAATGCCTCATGAAAACATTACACCGCTCCGATTATCCATCACAATTTGCATTGTAAAGTGGCCTATTGGCTCGACTCCAGTTCTAGAATTGGGTCGGATCCCACGACACATTAACTTAAGGCACGATCGATCTGCTGAGTGGGAAGTCGCCTAAGAAAGAAAGAAATAGACTGAAGTTTGCGTATGTCTGTATATATGTACAGTGGCGAGTATAGTATAAATACGAAAAATTGTAGTATAGAATGCAGTCTGATTGGTATCAATGTAATAAGTTAATGTGCATGTGTTCTAGGAAAATAAAGCTATACATATACAGTGAATGCAAACAGTATTTGAACACTGCGTTTCCGATTCTCGAAAAATTGTCAATACACAGTCCTCAATGGTTAAAAAAGAATTTTTGTTGATATTAGGTTGGAGGGAAAGTTCTGTCGTATTTTAAAGAAAACATTTCAATCAATTTATAAAAATATTGGGTTGGCAAATAAGTTCGTTCGGTTTTTGTGATTTATTCCACTGTAAAAAACTGAACGAACTTATTTGCCAACCCAATATATGTTTAATATTATTCAATGAATAATTTCCATTATTTGTAACAACTTGTTGCCACGTTTCAGATAAACTATGAATTCCTGTTTCCCAATGACTCACTAGCTACATGTGTTTCTGATTTACAAGCAAAATTATCTGCAACAAAATGACCGGTTCCAGGGTTTTTATTTTGCAATTAGAAACATGATAAAACTGATTTCATAAGGAACGATTGTATAGATATCTTTAGTAGTGCACGTAATACAATAGGAGCCGCACGAAGTCTAAATAAATTAATTCTTGTCATTTTTATAAGGCAACATGTACCAGTTACTTTTAAGGCTCGGTAGGTTTAGTGTTAAAATGCGACAGAACTTTCCTTCCAAGCTCGTAAAAACAAACTGTACAACCATAAGCCTGGACTCATTTTAAAATTATATGAATTTTTCAATAATATTATTTCCTCAAGATAATATTATAATAATTTAGTACAAATTTAAAATTATATGAATTTTTCAATAATATTATTTCCTCAAGATAATATTATAATAATTCAATACAAATTTAAAATTATATGGATTTGTTTAAATTCAAATTCAATCGTCACGAAAAACTTCCAAAAATTTGTCTTGTAAGCGAAACTGTCATAGATTTGATTGAAGCGTCCTTTGTACAACAGTTTTATGCAACAAAAATGAGGAACTAATTTATGGTCTGGTATAACTTAGTTATTGTTAGACATAGTAACAAGTCAAGTTGGCGGTACGCCTCTCGTTCAAAGCTCGATGAAACGATTAAAGGGAATCCTGTATCAATTTTTAACGTGTCGCCGTAAAGAGGAAGCTTTAATCTGTAAATCTATCATAGTTTCAGTGACGAAAAAAATTTTTCGAAGGTTTTACAGGAGTTTGTATGTATAACATTTTCGAGAAAAAACGTGTCTTCAGTTTCACGGAAAATTGAGCTGAAAAATATTGATAGATTAGCACGTGGCTTTAAAGTTACGCTGCGAGCAAGTACACATGTATGTTGACATGGTTGTTCGTGGAAACACAGAGAATGATTATCACTTTGAAGTACTCTGTTCGTCGTTAATAGACAGGCTCCACGTGTGCACGATTCTCAACGCGAACTTGCACGGTCTCGAGTATGCGGAACGGGAAAACGCGCAGCGCTGAATCACACACTAATTTTGGAGCGGAGAAGCATAATCGGATTGTGTAATCGATTTTATAAATCGCCGCGTTCTCAAGAACAGGCGTGCCCCCACGATGACAAGGTCGCCGATAATTGTTTTGTAGAACGGCCCGGAACACGACGGAGAATCGTAAATATTTACATGACCATAAAGTCTTCTCGTTTTTTTTCTTTTTATGTATTTTTTAAGCTGCATCAACCTCACAAAAGTCGTTACTAACTACAAGTTTATACATGAATGGTCGTTTTTTAGATCTGGTTATAATTAATTTTGTATATTTCAAGAAATTGATTAGATTCTCACAGGAGTCCTTGGAATCGGTAGCATCTTTGATGTTGTCTTGGATTTTGTATCATGTTCTTTCTTGATGGTATATACATGGCAATATGTAATTATGTGTTCGATTGAGTTTGTTGTTTTTTAACTAATGCAGTTAGGTTTGTCCAGGTTTTCTAAGCCTCCTCGTTCTTTCTACCCGAGATGACTATAAATATTTACTTGGCTCAGGAGACTTCCGTTTCAACCTGTCGCTTGTGTTACGGTACATAAATAAATTAGACTGCGAAATAACTTTCCGTGTGTTCCCAACTCTTGCCCCGATTTGAACGAATATTTTTTGGAAATTTCTCTGTTTGAAGAACTTATAAATTTTCATCATTGATATCGTGGAAATTCTGAGTTGGCTAAAATTATTTCAAATGGTAACTAGTCTATTTCATTTAAATTGTGCGCACGACTTCGACAATTTTATGTAATTTCTAAAATGTTTTTAAAATAGTATAAACATGCAGTAAATAATATTTGGTTTTTATTTTGCAATGTCTCGTTTAACATCGTTGGTTTCAGTCTCTGTATGGGAGGAAGTAACTTAAGCTGTAAACGATACAAATTTTAATTGACGTACTTGCAACAGTGATTTTTAAAAAGTAGAGGTCAATTTTCTTTGACTGAATAAAATTTCTACCACTGTTGTTTTTCTCAATTTCTTTTTTATATTTTATAGCATGCATCAGATTGTGAAAATAATATTATGCTTTCCAAGTAAAATCATGTACAGTAGAATATGTATAAGTGCTTCAATAGATTGTAACTTGACTTATAACAAAATGAGTGCTTGAAATAATTGTTTTTATGTCTGAAACATTTGTTACTATTCAACTTAATAAAAATGAAGCTTTTAGCTTATTTCTTAAAATTACTTTACAGAAATGTGATGATTAATCTGTGGATTTTATGTATTTATGACAAAAATGAGTAGGCGTAATTTAAAATAGCAAAAATATTATACTATTATATTATTTTCAACCTACTAAACATAATAGGGAAGAAAATAAATTTCTATTTCGCTCCAGTTTGTTGCAATTCAGGTAAGAAATTTTTATTTTGCATAAAGATCCCCGCAGTCTAGTGATGATTATGTAAAGATCACATATTGCAGTTACTACAAAAGAACATTACTAATAACCTAAATATTGAAATATGATCAATACACACTCTCCTTTATGTGATTTATTTAGGTGAACAAAAATCACTTATCTGGAAGGGTAGGTTGAAAAGTGAGTTCTGTTTTTAAATTTTTCAATCAAGAAAATCAAACTTTACCTAAAATGAACATTCTTACATAGTTTCGAGTAGGTGCTACGATTTTTTGTTTCCTTAGCGAGAAATCATGGGAAAGTACAACACGAATGACTCGCACAAAAACGAGGAAACAGAGGAGAACCGAAAGTGGAGCAACTGCGTCGTCCTATTTGTGTAGTGAACCATAACATATAATTTACAACAATGTTAATAAATATTACGATCACAGTTAAAACTTGAATAGTTGAAACTCGTAAATGGACTGCGGGTCTTCATGTAGAACAAAATTTTTCTGCCTTTCAACTTTCTTTCTTTTCCCGTGGTTCGATCGATCTAACATTTCGCATAGATTATTTTTTAAGCCAGTGTGACAATCCTAGGAGGTGTCCCGAAAAAATTCTTAAATTTCTTTCCGGCAAGAGTAAATAAGGTCCACGCCAATGTACATGTTTCATATGTAAAGAACACGATTTATTATGTTTACACTAACAGTAGGGAACTGTTTATTATCCGAACACTCGCGTTCCGCTGATTATTACGAATTATCGAGTATCCACTGTATCCTGAATTAAAGGGTTAGGACACAGTAATATTTCGAAACAATCGAAAATATTTTTTGATAGAAAAATACGTTCGTAAACTTTAAACGCGTTTTTCTCAGAGTTGCGTTTTACAAAACGTATCTCGAGTTCTACCTTAGCAATTACATTAAAATTTTACAGTTATCTTCAGTATAATATCTATTAGGCATTGACGAACGATTTTTTCATTTTTTGTTAAATATAAATAAAAAATTAATAAATTTTCTACCCAAAATTCACTCATTAAATTAAGAATATTTGCCATTTTGTTTATTTTCACAAAAATGAAATGTGGGATCGTCAATGTATAGAGGATATATCAAAGTTTATGACATTTTTGAGATTTTTGATGTAGTTAATTCGATTTGTAGGAGTCCTGTAACTCCTGTACACCAGTTGGCCATCTGGAAGAAAAGATATTCCGTGCAAAGACGACGAAAGGCATAAGAACAAATTATTTTTTAAATATTACAAGCGTTTTTTTATAGATCATAATATAGTAAACTGAAATACAAAATTTTATATCAATCGATCATTCGCTTTTTTCAAAGTTGAATGGTAAAATGGGGCTCATACGATACCAAAACAATTTTTGTTTTTATGTAATTTTTTTTAGAGTTATGAAGGTCACCTTCATTTTTTTTTAAATGAAATGTACTATTTTTTATACCATAGATCGACAGATTATCAAATTCCGAGTATAAAAGTGTTGACCTTCATATGTCTTAAACCTAATAGTTCACGAGATATTATCCAAAGAAGAAAGAAAACTGTTTAGATAATATCTCGTTATATATTAGATTTAGAACATATGAAGGTCAACACTTTTATACCCAGAATTTGATACTCTATCGATCTATGGTATAAAAAATAGGACATTCCATTTAAAAAAATGAAGGTGGCCTTCATACCTCTAAAAAAAATTATATAAAAACAAAAATTTTTTTGATATCGTATGAGCGCCATTTTACTATTCAACTTTGTCCTTCAGACGTTTGACGTATCTTTAAAAACAACAAAGATATTTAAGGTGGTCAAGTTTGGTGAAATACCTGGTATATTTCCCATTTGTTACTGTGTCCTAACCCCTTAAGCAACTACCATAAATATGATTCAAATTGTGTCGTGTCTGGGGTCATTTCAATCAGAAAATATCACGAATATAAGTCGACGACAGTGCTTATTTTTCTAGTTATACGACATTATAAATGTTGACACATATTTGTTTCAGCGAATGTCAGAGGCAACTAAGCAGGGTCCTGGACGACATGGGCGAGGCCTCAGCGAGAGCCCAGGGTTTGAACAAGCCAATAACCAACGCCCTAAAACTTCGGGACACGGACCATATAGTTTATCTATTAGTCGATAACGAAGCAAACCGGTAAGTCGTGACTCATCGTAAAAACGTAATCGATTGCCAAATTAGATGTTTAACCCTTAGCACTCGAATGGCGACTCTGAGGCGCCACTAAACATCGCTGTACCATTAATCAAAATATTGTTTACGTTATTAATGTATTGTTATGAGGTACTATACCAATTTTATATCTATAAAATTTCAAAAACCATAGGGAATAGAATGTATAATTTTCGAGTTAATATTGCTCCGAGTACAAAGGGTTAAAGCATTTGATAATTGTTGTTAAATAACTTCGTTTTTCAATTAAATCTCCAATTTATTCGAAGATACCATTTAGCTTATCATTCACGTAAGCTAAACTGTGACTTTTCGTATAAAAATTCAAAGCAGATACATAAACGTTCCTGGAATGGTGATAAGCAAATTACACTGTCCACCACCAAAGTTCCACAATTACTGTTGGGTCCTTCTTATAGAGTTTTTTGCGCTGATTCCGAATCTGTCCTTAATTTTTCTCCTTTGAAAAAAAAAACATATTCTTCAACTTTAAACAAATATTGTGATAAAAGATATTGAATTGTTCTTTACAGCAAAAGATTCTGTAGACTTTCCCGAATACAGTGATAAACATGTTTAAACAATCATAATGTATTAATATCGGATTCGGAAAAGTCTACAGAATCTTTTGCTGTAAAGAACAATTCAATATCTTTTATAATAACATCACAATAATTGTTTGAAGTCGAGAAATATGTTTTCTTTCGAAGCCACGTTTCTCAAAAACTGTGTGTATAGGAGAAAAATTAAGGACAGATTCGGAATCAGCGCAAAAAACTCTACAAGAAGGACCCAACAGTATATTGGGAACATAAAAAAAGTTGAAATTTGTTGGACAGTGTTGTTGGAAATATTTCCTGTTGATGTTACATATTAATATTTTACACGAATCTTTAAGATGGCATGAGAAACAGATAAAGCATTTGAGAGATCTCCGAACGTCAAGAGGTTAATATCTTCAAGTTAGAGTTTCAGTTACTGATTTTACTCGAACAAATTTTGGGGGGAAACTGTTATATGTGACCCCTAAATATAAAATGGTATCACACTCAGTTCCCGGTGTTGCGTGTTGTCGTTTTCGAAGGAGGCCCTATTAAAAACTTGCGACTGGAAGCCAACCTGTGGCAGAAGAGTGTAGAAGGGAAGCTGCATTTCACAGGATAAGGGTTTC
Source organism: Lasioglossum calceatum (assembly GCA_963966675.1). Lineage (NCBI taxonomy): Eukaryota > Metazoa > Arthropoda > Insecta > Hymenoptera > Halictidae > Lasioglossum > Lasioglossum calceatum. Next base: position 5,983,863 of record OZ016542.1, read on the forward strand.
GCGGCGCGCAAAATGGTCGGTTGGATCGATACGTCGTGTCTGGTGTGTGTCGTGCCTGCCGAGAGCGAAGCACTTCCTTCCTCGTTCGGTCCTGTTCGCAAAGCATCTCCTCTCGACCGGGTGTTTCCTGATTAAAATGTTCTCCAGAACCGTTTCCTGCACGAGAAAAATTAATACCGCGTGCAGGCGCGGCGATCAGAGATGATAATAGTAAAGTCGTATCGTAAAGCCACTCGCACCGCCATTAACAACGCGCGGCTATTAATTACTGGAAGTAGACGCTCTCGTGCACCCGGCGTCGTCGTTTTCGTGACGATGCGAGTTCCCTCGCGATGCAATCGACTGCACTCCGGACTACACGGTGCATTGTAACTAGACTGCAGGGCTCTCTGCAAATCTCCATCCTCTCGTTGATTGTTCTGAACAGTGTGGGACAAGGGAATCTTGTATTTCGTTGGCTATAAAATTCTCCATCTTATTTGATTCTCATTTTTTGAAGCCCTTGCAGTCCTACAGCCTTTCTTTCGACACACGACAATGGTTCTGGTCGGCTTCGACGTATTGCGGCTGAGGGTACTTATTCGGTTTGACATTGTTCTTGCGTGGGCTGAGAGTTTATGGGTCCCATAAATTTGTCTGGCAGACCATAAGCAAACATAAAGTGGTCGGCCGAGCGGCGATATCGTTCGTTGGGAAAGCATAGAATACGACATACCCTCTCGTTCTGGTAATAGAGATTTTCTTGTTGCAAAAAAAACAAGATCAAGGTGAATTCTTCTCGATCGAAAATTAAATATATAATAAATTTTATGATTTCGACGCAAGGTTCGATCGTTTTTAGACAACAGCAAATGTGCAATTAGTTAAAAATGCATCTCGACGTTTCGATCCTTATGTGGATCATTCTCAAAGAGACATTTTTTGCGTCTGAAAAATAATATATGTTATGAAAACATATATGAAAATATATGAAAACGATCGTTTTATATTGAAAGAAAACTGTATTTTTTTGTGGTTATAGTGATTAGAAGTTTTTCTTCGTTCAGAATTTCATAGGAAGAAGAAGACAGATGCTTGTTATTGTATGTCTATGTTTTCTCCAAACGCTGTACATATGTATATCGACTACAACAAAATAGATTTTTGTTTCGGTTTGAGGTGGTAGACTCGTTTCTCGATAATGCAAAGATGGGGGTTTTCAGTAGTCAAGGGCAGCACTCGCCCTCGAAAGTCCTATTTGTACGTCTACGAGGCGTAATTTGCATTAGTCGGCAGCAAGTAGCTGTCGCAGTTTTATGAAAATACCTACATACGCAGCTTCATGCTTCTGCATAATGCAAATTACACTGTGAAAGTAGGTGTGTACTGATACGACTAATATTAGTCATTTGGTTGTTGGTGATCGCTGGAAAAAGGTCTAAGGCATACGGTCGGATATAGCGCACCCCCGCAAGAAAAGTGACACAAGTCAAAAAATGGCAATTTCGAGGTTGTCATTGAAAAATACTATAAGTTTTATAGTATTCTTTAAGTTGATTTCTCTTTAATGCTGCATTTTTGAGTTGTGTCACTTTTCTTGCGGGGGTGCGATATGTTAATTACTATGTATAAAATTTTATACAAATTGCCCCATTTGTTTAAGCCTAAGCTTATTCGAATTGTCAGAATTCTTGCAAGTTGTATAAAGCGTATTTGTTTAAAATTTTTCTGCGTTCTACAGAAAATTGTACGTATTGGGTTGGAAGGAATAAAGTTCGTAGCGTTTTCAAATTAAGAGACGAAGATAAAATTAAGGTATTTATTCATATGTTTATTCAATAACACAAGAAGTTACCTCGATAATGGTAAAAAGTAATAGAACAGAATGGAAAATATGTTATTGAATAAATCTATGAATAAATATCTGAATTTCAGCTTTTAATTTTAATTTGCAAACGCTACGAACTTTCGTTCCAATCCAATATTTTAGCAGCGTTGTTATTAGAAAGATTGGAAAAAGATCACAGCTCGGAAATTATTTCGCGAAGCTAAGCAAAGTGAACGACTAGTAAGAAAGATAATGTGTAGTACGTCATATACTGAAGTAGAATATTTAATTACAGTAACATTGTAACTTCCTCTTGCGAATATTGTAAAGCAATTTTGCTTCGCGATAACGGCCAACGTAGCACGGCCATGAACCTCTAAAAAGTCGCGCGAATCAGAGTATGAAGCTCTTCCTCATCCGTTCTGCTTAACGAACCTTACCCTCACGCATTACCATATACTTAGAAGTCTTGGATAACTTTCGCGAAGAAAAATAACTGGTTTGTCAAGATAGTGTACAGAACACGGTCGAGGGTTTTTAACGAGCCAGAAATTAAACTTTGCGGCAAACCATGGAGAATAAACAAATCTGATTAATTCATTAATTTATTATTCGCTTGATATTCTCATTACATCATGAATGTAAACCTTCAATGTAAGTGAATGTAAACCCCTTTAAACATTACGTATAATGACTCATTATATGTATAACCTCATTATTAATGAGGAACGTTACTAACATATATGTTTCTGATTATTCGTTGAATTACATAGTCTGTTTCATAACAATATTTATATTAAAACGCAAGTTAATTTGTGACATACACTCCGGGACGAAAAGATAGCACACTTTGAAATTAATGTAATTTCTGTTTATTAAACATTAGAAATTCAATTTTTTTTATACACATATTTTTAGTATGTCTCTCTTAACATATACGAATGAAGTGAAACGAAGCTTCATTAACTTATCTATTTTTATTGAATGAAGTAGAATTATTAACGAAATACATAAAGGTACAAAATGATAGAACACTTAACGAAAAACTTGAAATATAACAGAATTAATCGATAAAAATCAATGCTCAATATTTTGTAGGACCTCCTTTACAGCTAACGACTTTAATCATTCGGTTTGGTAAATATTTATACAATTTTTCAATACTGTTTTGGCTAATATTCTCACATTCGTCCAAAATGCTCTGCTTTAAATCGTTCATATTTTGGAACTGTTTGTCATTTTGGTACACAGCTCTGGCAAGATGTCCCTAACAATTTTCAATAATGTTGAGGTTGGAGATCTTGCTGGCCACTCCAAAACACGAATAATTTTTGAAGAAAAGTATTTCTTGACCGCTTTCGCCGCGTGGACTGCGACATTATCTTGTTGTAAAATGTGTTTATTTGCAGAAATTCTTACAGCATAAGTCTGTAGTTGTTCATTTATCATTTCAATATACCGTTCACTATTCTTCGTCCTTTTATAAATTTTATTTCTGTGTTACCTCAATATCCAATATCGGCCCAAATTGTTATCACACAGCCGCCTCCCATTTGACGACGGCTTAAAAATTGCTATTCTTCGTTCAAATTATGATAGTAATAGCCTACGCCGTCTGGACCATCCAAATTAAATCTTTTTTCGTCAGTAAATACGACTCTTCGCCGCTTCTTCCTCATATTTATATGCTTTTCGTGGAATGCGCGATATAATTGGAGATACAAGTATATAAGAACGGCAGGTAGAGTCGAATATTTAGAAAAGCAGGGACAAGGAGGCAACCAAGAGTTAATCGCAAGAGCTAGATGCGGAAACTTCGAGGAAGGAAATCGGTACTGGCTAGAAGAGGAAAAAAGGAAATGTCTGTTGTGTGCGTTACAGATAGGCGCAATAAGGCATCTTTTAGAAGACTGCTATAAAGTAGAGGGCAGCGAATTACGAGAGGAGGAAATAGTTGAGGGCAGATCAGGAGAGGGAGTGGTAAGCTGGCTGAGAACGATAGAAGCTAAGCGTAGAGTAGTTAGAAATGAGCGCTAGACCATGGGTGGCCAACCTGCGGCTCATGCGCCAAACGTGGCGCATTGGATGATTACAAGTGGCGCACTAGATCCTTGCGCCTATACTTATTCTTTTGAAGTAGGCGCCATAACTGAATCCATCTTCATATTTTCAACGCCTGAGAGCTCTCAGTTGAATTTATATAGCTTTCTTACTCATCAATTCGTCGCAATTTTTTGACAGTTTACAATTATAGGATCGCCCTCTCGTCCAAAATATCATTTCTCACTATTGTAGATTAATGCTCCAATGAACGTGTGTCTTTTCAACTGGCGCAAGTTAATTAATTTTGTTGCGCGATTGAGTTATCCCTTTTCCTCCCCTAACCGAAGCAGATCCTGCCCCTATTCCTATTTTCCAACCGCAACAACGAACGTAAGAAGGTAGAAAAAGTGCTCGAGTTGTATGGCGCACCTGAACTCGTATGTGAAAAAATTTTACGCATGGTAGGCAAAAGATTGGCCACCCCTGCGCTAGACCAAACGTATTTATGGGAGGATATGTGTAATGTATGATAGGTGAAACAAAAATGTATATAGGGGTATAGGAATATAGGAATATAGGAGTATTGGGGCAAAAGTCAGGTATGCCAAGCGTATGTATGTGTGTGATATGGAAATGAATGAGTAAGATAGAAATATTGTAAAACCAAGTCCATTTCTAGGCTGCGAAGCCGAAATAAAATAAATATATATGCTTTTCGTCACAAATTGTAAGCGGAACGCTTTATGCTCCTTCTTTAATCAAGGTTTCTTTTGCAATTCTCTTCGCGCTAAGTGCTTGCATTTTTGTAAAACACAACGTACATTCTTTCCGTTAGTGTTTACGCCAACACTTTCAGCAATTTGTCTCGCAGTCATCCTCGAATTTGATGCTGTTCTCAATGTTGCACGTTTTTCACGGGCAGTTATTTGTGGGCGCCCAGAACTCTTCTTCTTCCCGTAATTTTCAGGATTTTTTAACAAGCTCATAATAACTTTTCGGCATCTATTTACAATTTTTGATGTTTATGTAATTCAATCTTGTTCTTCCTTTAATTTCAATATCGTATGTACTTTTCACATACACTTAATTTTTTTGCCACGACCCATTATTAACGCTTCAGTATGTTGTTTTATTAAATAAACACGAAAGAAGCTAGTACCCACTTTATCAATTACGTTTTGCAATGAATGTTTGCTCTTCAGTAACTTCTGTACGACTGACAAATGTGAAACTGCTATTTGTGCGTGTATCATTTTATCCCGCTTGTGGGCCCCAATATTTACGTTTTCATTTCGAAGATTCTATTGAAGTAAATATTGTGGATGGTATTTAGTACATTGTACGTACAGTATAAAAATATAAAAATAAGACCATAGTTCTTCTAACTCGATCACCGCAGGATTGTTGTTCGTATGATTCTTTATATTGAATTAATTTGCATAGGGGAAACTTCACTTTGATACAATAAGAATATAAAAAGAAACTTCTCTTGCCTTTATAAAAACAAAATTAAGCCCTCAGCATTACGTACACTAAAGTGAAGAAGGAGCTCATTACTGCGGTACAAAAATGACTGGGAATGTCCCTAATACTGCGGTGTGAATTCCGACAGTCGTAAGTAGACTGCGAATTTTATGCATTTATACATTTATGACAAAAATGGGTAAGCACAATGTAAAGCAGTGGACATATTAAAAAGATTTAAAGACATCAGCGTATTGGTTTCAGCTTAATCAGGTAATTAAAAGAAGAAAGAAATTTTTATTTCGCTCCTCTGTCTTACAATCAATGCAAACATTTTCTATTTTGCATAAAGATCCGCAGTCTAGTCATAAGAAACGAGCTTCACTTCGATCTAACGTTTTAGATTAGGTACTTAGTACTTACCTATTTGATACACGTGAGTAGGTAGAATACGATTCTAGATAAAGAGTATTATAGATAAAATAAGAAGATATGGCAAAAATTAAATTGAAAAGTGATGGAAGAAAAACAGTAACAAAAATAAGAAAACAAAGTAAAGTGAACGAAAAGATCTACTTATAGGACGGAAAACTGAAGAAAAACAATTTAAAAAATTTACAATCCGTGATTTCAACGAGTCTCATAGTTGCAGTGTTGAAAGATAAAGGTTTACATTCATGATGGATGAAAATCGTATGCGCTTCGAGCAACGGGGGTTCCCGAACGTTGGACCGCAACCGTGAATCATTATCCGCGTAATGTTTCAACCTTGCTTCGATTTTACAGCGGACTGGGCAGCGTAGTTGGCCTGCTAAAGACCGGATCGAAGAATCTGTTCATGTTCGACGAAACAGGAGCTCATTACCAGCTGAAGCCTAGGTGCATTTTGGACTTCTACGTCCACGAGACCCGACAACGCATGGGCCTTGGAAATATTCTCTATCAGCATATGTTGTCTGTAAGTAATCTGCTTTTCCACGTTCATGTTTATTTATATACTATTCATCTTTATACAGGATGGACCACCAACATTAACCACCTTGAATATTTCCGTTATTTGCAATAATATGAAAAAATGATGTACCGAGTGTCCCAAAAATGTTGTACTTCCTTGAAACAGATGGTCCCTAAGGTAACTTGAAGTGACTTTTTTCGCAATTTTGTTAAGGAGTAACTTGAAATGACCTCAGGGATCACTGCTTTCAAGAAAGTACTATATTTTGGGGCACCGTATATATCATTTTTCCTTTGTTCGCAATTTTGTTAAGGAGTTATTAACGAAAAGCGCGGCAATTGATTTTTTACATGAAATAAAAATTCACTAAAAACAGCTTTTGACAAACAAATTTCTTTTAGAAAACAAATTATTTTATTTCAGTCCTAAAATTTAATTGGACACCAATTTTTCACTTCATTTAACTATTTTTAAATTGTACTTACAATTGTTATTTATCACCACGAAATGGCGTAAACGGAGTTACACGATCGACTGACTTGTAGTGGGGACATGGCTGACGGGCAGGTGGGCATTATTTGGCGAAACAAATATTTCAAATACTATTTAATATTTTAGATTTTATTTCACCTAAAGAAAATAGTATTTTAAATAAGATATACAATTTCGAAAATAAAATATTTTTATTTTAACGATCTGAACCTCAAAATAAAATATTTCTATCCCAACAATTTGATCCCCAAAATAGAATATTTCTATTTTAACAATCAGAAACACGAAATAAAATATTTTACTTTTTGCGTTGTTATAATACTCTGAGAAACCGCAGAAACATGCAGTCTATCTTATCGTTAAGGAACGATTTACATCCATAAATGTATTGAATTCGAACTATTATTTTCAGCAATATTTAAAATTGAAATTGAAAATAAAGACAAAATACAAATATTTTCAATATTCTTCAAATAAAATACTATTTTCCCCAGCTCTGCTGATGGGATAGCTGGGGACATTTACCTTATTAATTTCTACCGTAAATGCATAAAATCCACAGTCCGCTAATAAGTCTATCCTGTTGGTTAGAAATTTCAAATTAAATGTTGTGAAAAAATGTATGAGAATCTATGCGAGAAACGTGCAAAAAATTGGTTCACCGATGAATTTGATCCCATACTCGTGAGAACCACGAAGAAACTCACACATCCCGTATACAGATTCCACCCGCGCAGATTGGAAATCGTCCGGATCGCAAACAAGGTGTAATTACTTCCCGAGTAAAAGCAGAAAGGCGACGTGTGATCTTGATCTAAACTACTTCCAAGGAAACCTTGCGCAAAACGAAGTAACGTTGCCACGTTCCTGTTCAACTAGTTGCGAAAGTTTCTCGTTTCGCAAGCAATCGCCGGCAAACCAAATTATGACCAACGTTCAAACAGAAAAATTAAAAACTCGTTATAAATAATATACAACATAAAAATAAGCAGAAATGGAAAAATTCGGTGAAGGGGTACCTACATCAAATAAGACCATCTAACATAAATAAACACAGTTTAATTTGTCATGAGAAAATTTAACAAATTATTCCAATGAAGTACAGCTAATTTGTGAATATTTGTGTACACGATGCAGGTGCAAAAATGTTCGAACAATAAAGGAATACTTTATTACTTTACAATTACAAAATAGAAATGCAGGAAAAATGTCTTACTCACCATTATTGCGAGACTTTAAAGCATCCGATTATTTGAAACAAAGGAATTCCTCCATTTTATGCATCAGATTATTCAAATAACATTATTTTATCCACTGCTTTTCTTCATATTGCGTTCCGATAGTTCCTTTCTCACAGGTATCGGTCTAACAAGTCTAGATGGTCGATTTTCTTTCCGTTCTACAGTAAATCCTCTATAAACGCAAAATCCTCGGGGGGGGTCGTTTGCATTTATCGTGGACAGGACACTATTTTTTAGAGCTTCGAAGGTCGAGCCGGACGTAGAGAAAGACAGCGCGCGGCCGAAGCGACTGCGACTCTCCGCGTCTCTTTCTTTCTCACATGCTGTCTTTCCTTGCGCCCGAAACGTTCATCGTCAATTAAACCACTAAATACAGTTGAAATTATATCGTGTTTGGTCTTAATTTTAATCAGAACAATGTCATAAATATATTGGCGAAAGTTTCATAAAAAAATAAGTATGTAATGATAAAAAAGATTAAATATTGGTGTTACATTGTGAGGACGCACGGGCCTTTGAACTGTGCCGACGACTACGACTCTCCGCGTCGCATTAGTAGTAGTTCACACCTATATACCCGAGCCGAGATCAGATTACTACAGTGGAGGGGATATTTTTTGCGTTTATCGTGTATAGCCTTTCTGCGTTTATAGAGGATTTACTGTATCTCCATTTAACACCGAACCTACCTCTGCAAGTGAAATGAACAATTACAATTATTGAGATTACACAGATGCATTTATAGGAAATGGTTCCATTTTGTTTACCGAAGGTCACATTATGCTAGAAAATTGTACAAATTTTTAAAAAGCATGTTTGCGAGTTTAGATTTTCCGACACCATGTACTGTTAAAATTTTATTTTATTTTATAAAGTTTCACCATTTTCGTGCTTTTCGAACCACTCGTTTTCGTTTCGTTGCCATTGCACGAGACTGCTCTACAAGATGCAAAAGGTTTCGGTCCGATTGGTCCATCCATCTCGGCGTAATCGATGAACATACATAGAAAAAAAAGGCACATACAGATCGATTAATACTTTCGCACATACTTTCTCGAAGTCGGTCAAAAAACAAAACGTGTCCCAACCTTTACGACACTCCCTTACTTTCTTCGACCCTGGCCTTCGCTACTTGAGTGACTCAAGTAACTTGACAAAGCGATATTAGGTGAAAGAACGGAAAAGCGTAAGAATTCCGCGATTCCTGAAGATTCATATAATTTTCCATAATTTTCGAGGAACGAATTTTTTGCCAACTGAACAGAGAAACGGCCACGCTATAATGGCAGCCTCTATAACACGTCGGAGAGTACGGCTAATATGCATTAATTACGGAAAAGTACCGTACAGGCCGGCATTCGTGATAGTTGAGCACTGTGCGTGAGGCCGCGGGGCGAATTCACGTGTCGCTAAGCCGACGGCACTTGCAGTGATTCCAACAAGTGCGCCAACCATGACAAAACGAGGCAAAAAATAATCTGGAATACGTAGCTGCACTGCTGCGAATACGTACCTGTTTTCCGCAAAACCTTTTTCTCAGTCGGCATAGTTGTTCTTGCCATGGACTCGGCATTTCCGCGGACTCTTTTCATGAATTAGTCCACAGAGTAAAAGTCTGTCAGGTGTGCTGCGTTTTAGAGAACTTTTTTCAAAGACAATCAATTTCCGTTTTCCTTTTTACAGAAACTGCCTTCTATTGGCAAAACAATTTTGAAAAAATTGCAATTGATAGGAATTACACGAAGAGAAGGACTTTTTGTTGTTTCCGCGACAACTTGCCCCGCCGCAAATGTATGCATACGTAAATATATGTACTTATGTACATCATTATTGCTGTGTTATAGTTTTAAAAATATAATTAGTATTTTATTTGAAAAAGAATAAAAACAATCGCGAGAAACTTCAATATCACATGAATTTGTCCAGATCCATTAAAATACTAATAAAAGATGGACAAAAGGCTACAATAGGATACAGAAAAAAAGAATCGTTTTTAATAAGCATGAAGAAAAGATTATGGCAAAATACTTTTAGAAATGTTCATCTATTTATTTTTGTCCTTTTCCGCAAGAAGCCAGAAAATTTAACTTACATATAACTAAACTCCATTTTATGCATTTATAACAAAAATGAGCAAGTGTAATTTAAAACAGTGAAAATATTAAAAGACTGTAAGAGTATTAATACAGTATTATTTCCACCACATTAACATTATTATGTAATGAAGAAAACTTTTTATTTTGCATATTATTTCTATTCTGAGCAAACGTTTTATTTTGCGTAAACATCCGGAGTCTATATACAGTAACACATGCAATATATACCAAAGTATAATTTGAATTAAATATTATTTTGATGTTCTGTCAAACATAACATATTTTTGTTAACCTAAACCTAAATAAATCAATATTATTTACATAATAGTGTTGTACTTCGTTATCCAATGAAACATTTCATTAAAGTTTTAATTATTAGCAAATTTTATTCTGTAGTAACAACTTGCCCTAGTGTAAGAACAACTTACCTCATAACGGGGCAAAAAGTGCCTCTTCGCTGAACGACAAAATAAATGAAAAAATATAAAAAAAACTTATTACAATATTTCAATTTTGAAGGTTAAAATTTTAAAATATAATAAATCACCCGTTAAAGATGAGAATATCTATATTATTTCTACGTCATTTTATATGTTTCTTCAAAATCGGAACTTATAACCTCGGTCTCCCTCTACCTCAAAAGAATATTGGCTCTGTGACCCTTTTTCGATAAGAAAAGGCAGCGAGCAGGCCTACGTTGGCAAATTAGTGAACGATCTTAAATAGGAGCGTGACAAAAGGTCGTTACGCGTGGGTGTTACGGGCGAAGGTAACCCGAAAGGTGACTGAACTCATTCAAACTGTTTGTTTCGCCTGGGTACTTTCGTTTCTCCTTATTAGAGCAAAGTACGAGGTGCGCCAATAAGTACTTCACTCATATTTTGGGAAGTTGGACAGCTTTACTACTTCAATTACCGTTGTCCTCGCTCCTAAATAACTTAATACAGTCATCTTTAACAAAGAAAAAAAGGCAGAATAGGCGATTTGAGTTTAGATGACGCTTCACCAGTTTATTAATCTTGAACTGAATTATTGAACTTCCCCACTCATATGCCAATAATTAGTTATTTAATGTGTAACTCTAACGAATAAAACTTTTACTTTCACATTAATTTGCAAACATTTGACTTGTCAAACGAAATCTTCTTTTCATTTGGATTTCTATTTAAATTGTCTAGTATTTGCATTATCAGTTTTGGACATTCTCATTTAATTAATTCATTTTAAGATTGACTAGTTGCTGACTAATTACTAATATGTTGCTTTTAATTTCCAGGAAGAAAATATTAGGCCGGTGAAACTGGCGATCGATAGACCTTCTGAGAAGTTCTTAGCGTTTCTGGACAAATACTATGGCCTCTCGAAAATAATACCGCAGAATAATAAGTTCGTCGTCTTCCACGGATTTTTCGATGATGGTACGTACATATATTTTCATCCTAAATTTCGCATTTACAATGTCTCGCTAGTTTAACGATTAAAAAGATTCAAATTGTTTTTCATGATTTCTGGTAGTTTTATGTGTTAAGAATATGATTCTGAAATACTTCAAACGGTCTCGAAAGATTAAGAACGAGTCTATTAATTTTTAATAACTATTAGTTACCGAAAATGGTTACCAAGTTTGAAATACGATTATACCCAGATAGCACAAAGACGTCTTTAAGACGTCTGCAGTTGGACGAAGGCTTAAAGGTCCATAAATGTGAATTAAATTAAAAGAAGGGAAAAGTAAAAATAGATTTCGACAAAAACGAGTTTAAAGTTAAACCAATAAATAGTTTTATTAGAAGAACACATGTTGAATTAACATAAAAAGTGTAATAAAAATAACAATTGCAATTAAAATCATAATAAAAATAATAAAAATTAAAATTACAATTACAATTAAAATCACAATAAAAATTGAAATTGAAATTGAAGCAAAAACACTAACTCGAACAAATAATACCAATCACTGCTAAATTATGGCTATATATAAAAACCACACTGTTTATGGTCTTAAAGACGTCTTTTTAGGACGTAAGCCTTTCAGACCTGAAATAGATGTAAAATAGACGTCTTTAAGACGTCGTGTGCTATCTGGATAAGTATGGCAATTTTCAATTTTTGTAGGCAAATGTTAAAATATTGGAATTAAATAAAATCTTATTTACTGTGGTAGTAGCCTTTTTAAATCTGGAATAAATAAAAATCGTACCAAATTCTAACGAATTTTACATTCCAGATCCGCAGTCTGGTCATAATTTTATTAATTTCCTCAGTTTTTATATTGACTATTACTAAATATTTAAAAAAAATTGTTTTACCTACTTGAATATATGAGAGTCGTTAAAAAGTAGGAAAAAGTATTCAACTAAAAAAAACTAATAAACCAAGGAGCTTAGCCTGTAGACTAGTAATTTACAGTGATCCAAGGATCGTGTATAAATTGGAGAACGTATCACGTTTTCCATACACCGCCGTAAAAGTATAGTACACCATATTGCCCATGAACTCGTTGCCAATCTGGTTTCGAGTTAAGGCTATGACAATGGCGAGTCGAAGGTCGATTACATATGTCTTGTAATTTGTACTTCGGTAGCCGGTATCCTAAATCGGTAATTCCTGTCCGAAGACGCATAAAATTGCGGTCAGTGTCACCCTATACACGACTAACGACCCTATTATGCGAGTGACCCTATCGTGTGATCGATTCGAAGCTGTGTCCTGCGTCGATTGTAAATGAGCTGCTCCCATTTTTTTTATCTCGAAGTTAACTTATTCAACAAAATTAATGGCACTTCATCACAGTGACCCTGGCGAAATGTATATTAATTATTCTAAGGGAACGATCGTGCAGTATGAATTATCACTATCATATGGCACTTACAAGGTTGTTTCACCAGAAATGAACAATAAAGGACAATAATCTAATTTTATAATGTATTTCGTGGGTTTTAGAACATCCGGCTGTCAGATCAAATAGATACAGCCTTCCCGCTAATATTGACATTGCTGGTCAAAATAATATCCATAACAATGTTGGAAAAAGTAATTCTGGGTACGTATGTTACAACTTATGTAAAACACAAATATTGCTTGTCAGTTTCACACGTACAGGTTGTTCACGCAATTACTAGTTTTTCTTGCAAATAATAAATATTTTTAAAAAATTAAAACGGTAAAAGCAACACTGTTTTCCCAAACGACGTAATGGCGTATGTAATTTTTTTAGGGCTATTTAAGGTGACCTACAATTTTTTATATATATTTTTTTATACATACCCAGTAAGCAAACATGCTCTATTTTGGACGGGCATCTACGCACGCATAAGTACCGCATTCTACCGGCAGAATCTAGGACTGAGCGGCCAGCATTGTGCCCGAGCAGATTCTGCCGGGGCCGGCCGAGCAAAATCCAGAACCGAGCGGCGAGCATTGTGCCCGAGCAGCTTCAGCCAGTGCCGGGTCGAGCAGATGCTCGTCTTTCTGCCCGGCACATGTGCGCGTAGATACCCGTCCAAAATCGAGCATCCTGTGCTTCAAGCAGCTTCGAGCTATGTTCGGCCAGTATAATGCCCGTTACCTGCTCGCCAGACTGGGCTCGATTTCTGTTCGAGGCAGGCCTGGCTGACTGGGTATATATGTGTCAATACAAATTTCTGTCTCTATATATAATCTGTATATAATAAATAAAATCGTGTCTGTCTATCTGTTTGTGGCGGCATCAACTGAGAACGGCTGAACGGCTGAACGTAGAAAGCTGGGGTTTAATCTAGTAGACGTTAGACGCAGCGTTTCTTCGGGATGTTTTAGGAGAAATACGCATTCAAAAAAGTCCATTCGTTCAAAAGTTGTGACGTTATATATTAGTGACCAAAGACGACTTCTTTGCCCTCTTTTGGGCACGTTTCTATTTATAACTTTTGGATTTGTAATTGCACGTGGACAAGTCGCGGATACAGCTTGTTCAATACAAATTTGAAGTCATATACGGCCAGAAATGGTAGAAATATTTTGAATATTGTACGTAATATTTTGTGAAGATGTCGTTTACGATACATCGCCCGGAGATATAAATAACTTGAAAAGCATTAATATCGTGGACAATATTAAAAGAAAGTACCAAGAATGTAATTAATAGAACCGAACTATACAGTCATGAACAAGAAAATCATATTGCACATTTACTGTAGCCTCGTCTATTGAGAAGAATATATTCAAAATGTTCCTTCCATTTCTGACCTTGTATGACAATGAAGGTAATTGTGTTGTATACAAATAAATTTGTCTTGACACACGATTTCATATGATATGAAAAAATATCTAGCATTCTATTTAAAAAGATAGTGTAAACACAAAAAAATACATACCTAATATTTATTATTTGCAAGAGGAACGGTAGCTAGTAATAGCGTGAACACCCTATATACATTCAGTGTACTTTAAATTTTAATTCTTCTATTTACTTTCTAATAATATTAAGTATTAGCTGCTTGTATTAAGTATATTAATAATACTGTTCAGTAATTTTAATAAGGACACGTCTGACAATACTTCATCTATTTTTCAGCATGAATGGAGTCCAGTATCCTCCTCCTGTTACGCGTAGTTCATTTGGTAGATATGCCGCTGCACGACCACCTTGTTCCATGGCAAATGTAAGTACGACACCGTAAAATACTGTATTACACCCAAAGTATACCATTCAAATATTTGAGCGTATTGTAAAATGAAGAACAGAAATACTATGTTTGTAAATTTTTTATCAGAATCATTATCTACAGAAACAATGTTCTTGCAGACAGGCATGTAGAAAGACTATTTTAACACTATGTTTACGAAGCGGTAAAAATAATTATTTTGCATTACTTTACAAAAACAACAAGAATGTAATTATCCACATTTTTGTTATGATATATACCCAAAGAAATAAATTTGTTTACAATCTCAATAATCGTAAATCAAAAATATTGTAACCGATCATTTTGAAGGGTCCCGTAAACCTAGTGCTAATACTAAATATACCAAGCAATGTGACTGACTTGTATCTCTTCCACTCAAATTAAATGTATTTGTTGGGATTTCAAATAATATAATAAATGTAATACAATATAATATATCAATTAATTTAATAATTGAGAAACAAGAAAGCAACTGATGACAACTATAGCTTTAAATTGCAGTCAGTCTAAATTTATAGTTGTCACAGCTTGTACAGTGTCTAGTAAGCTCTAAGGAAGCACTTTTGTATGTAATTTTGCACTACTGTGCAAAAGAAAGAAGCACCCAGTATAATTATAAGATATAATGACAAACAATATCTTTATGTAAAAATTGTATTGTACAATGATTGATTTATTGCATTTAAAGTATTAGATAATCCGCAATAACACATATATTCTCAGAACTATCCAATTAAACAGCGGAATCCTTTTTCAAAACTTACTGTGTTCTTATTTGTTTTACTACACGTTTCTATTAAATATGGCTGGGTGCTTCTTTCTTTTGCACAGCAGTATATACATTGACTTCTTTAGATAATATAATTACACTCACATAATTTCGATAAACATTATAATTAATAACGACAATAGCTTAGTAACAAGAATTTCACACGTCTTAACCTTTGTATTGCAACTTACATTGTAACTCAGTTAAAACATATTAACGCTTTCTTTTAGATAATTCATAACACTACCGTGCTTGGTCCATCCGCAGAACGTACTGGGTGAGTAGCAATGAAAAGAAACACCGGATTGTTGAACGATCCTGCAAGCTTAAATTAATTAGCTATTAAATTCTGTGTTCATACCTTGAAAAAGCGAGCCCCTCGCAGATGCCTGATGTTGAAGCTTTAATTAATTTCTTTGATAACCAGAGAAATAAGATTTTAAACAAATAACTTTTAATAACTGTTACCATCAGGTAACGGTTACACGATAGAATTAAAAATTTAACTCGCTATGTAGTAAATCAAGTTAACCGATCACTAAAATTTAAAAACATGCAATTTTACCGCTATACAAGTTTAAGAAAAAAGTTGCATAACACATTAGTGCTAATAAAATCGGCTTTCACTCTTTTTACACTGAATGCGTTCACGTTACCTCTTGCCAGAACACATTCAATGCGTGTTAAATGTTACCTGATGCTTCCATTCTTACATTTTTTCGAATTTTGATTATTTAAGTTAAATGTCGTTGTTCGAAAGTATCTAATGGTGGTAAAATAAGAATCCTGTCTTGTCAATTAGGATCTCGATGATAAATTGTTACTTTTTACTTTAATATTCCATTTCCTAACAGAGTATAGAAAAATATAGATTTTGCGTCTTTCATTCTATCAGGATGGTATTTATAAGATTATTGTTGTCTAGTGACTATGAATATTTAACAAATTGTAAATGTAAAATGGAACTTCCATTATAGAGAATTTAATAGAGTCATAATATGAATACATAACGATTTTAGTTATATTGTGATTAAATTATTTATTTTAATATATTGTTTTTTAAATTCCGTATTTGATCGATTTAATTATTTCGGAAAAGCAACTTAATCGCAATCGTCATTTATTCCAGCAATATTTTTTTTAACGCACAGATTTATTGACATTATATTATTGGATTATAGTGTGCATGTGTGTATGCGAGTACGTATGGATGTGTGTATGTATGTATATTATGTATTGTGATATGTATTATTATTTTTAGCAATTACTTGCACCTGTGCATATCAGTAAAACATTTTCATTGAATGCTCAGCATGGATTTATATTTACTCCCTTTCCATTACCAGATATTAAGCAAATCCACTCTGAAACACAAGTTCAGTATCCTAAAATCCTTTGTGCACCAGCAACATGTTCCTTTTATTCTTATTTGCGGAGTAAGTAATTTCACTTAAATCACATTCAAAAGTTCTGATTGCTGCATGACATATATTTACAATGAGGAGCATAATTAATCTAAGACCATAACTCTCTTCGAAAAAGTTATCCTTTATTGTTTTATAAAAATAATAATAGAAACGTAAGTCACATATTATTATTTTATTTTGAACTTATGAAAAGATATTAATATTAGATTGTCCCAAAAGTTTCTTTCGGAATGTGTTCCTGTAATCTTCCTAAATAAATACAAACAATGTGATAATCTTTATGCTAATGTTTTAGTATGTACTTCATAACATGGAATTGCATTATGTGCATGAATCGGAAACCAACTTTTGGGACAACCTAATATTTATTTAGCAAGATTAAAGGAACACATTCCGAAAGAAACTTTTGGGACAACAGCTAATACTTAGACCACGAAAAATCTGAATATAAATAAACCAATGCTAAATGATACACTATGGCAAATATTGTCAAAAATGATTTTCGGTATATGTTCAAACTTAAAATATATCTTGCAATCATTTAATAACATATTTATGAAACCTATTTTAATTACTTATCATCTCGAAGAGTTAGATCTTGATATCTGTATATCACCTGGTCATTATAGTTCTACATGTTGTGCTCCTCAACATATGTAGATAATAGCTATACAGTGTGAAGTACGGAACATGGTCAGTAAACTGTGCATCTTTATGCATTTATGGCTTATGAAAATGTTCAGAAAAGGCTAGAATATGAAGTTCGATAGAATTTTGTACTATTTTTATTTGTTTTGAATCTACAAAGGCTGTTCCCATTAAAAATAAGATTTAATTTCATTCCACTTTCTTAAAATTTGTGTAGAAAAATTGGAAAATGCATAAACATCCGCCGTCTATTTAGTGATCAGTGTAGATTATTCTGTTATTAGCAGGCCGACCGGAATTGTTCCGTGGTTCACCCTGTATTCTGGTATATCATAAATATATATATTTCATTATCTTATCTTGCAATTTTGAAGATACAATCAGAGATATCCTCTCTGATACAATATACCGAGTAAACTTAAAAGAATACAATTTCTAATCTGTTAATTCTTTAAAAAAACATTGTGAAATATTATTTTCTGACAATCTCGTTACATTTAGAGCTAAACTATTTTTTATTTAAAACATTTCCATTTCTTTGTTGGATATTTGTAAGGATAAAATTTGAAAATATTGACCAAAGTTAGGATCATATCTTATTTGAAATGATTGTACGAACACATTGACTGCCACAAAGATCAAGTTCAGTGACTGAACCTTGTTCTTTCTTGAGAAAAAACAATGTATCAAAAATTATATTGGAGCAAGATAAGTGCACTATCAATAGTGAAATGGCTTTATTTAATTGTATTACTTAACTGTTTTTAGAGCATATGAGATTTATGTGGCAGTAAAAGTGTTAAATATGTATGCACATATATTACAATTTTCATAAAATTCAATGATTTAACTCTCGGACGACAGTACTTTGATCCATTTTGACCAAACTCTTTCTAACTTTTTACCTGCTGATTATTAAATCAAATTGTAACTTAATCTTATTAAATTTAATAACTAGACTGCGGATTTTATGCATTTATGACAAAAACGAGCACGTCCAATATAAAGGAGTGGACGAATTACAACGATTTAAAGACATCGGTGTATTAATTTCAGCTTAATAAGACAATTAAAAGAAGAAAGAAGTTCCTATTTGGCTCCTGCGTCTTGCAATCAATGCAAACATTTTTTATTTTGCATAAAGATCCGCAGTCGATTAATAATATTCTTGGAGAGAGTATGATGAAGGTGTACACCTAGAAAAGTTTATAAATAAGTATTTGAATGGACTTAGACTTTATATTTTAACACTAAATGTACCACGATCGGTTCTAGATTTTTTATTTTACAATTATTGAAATAATAAAGATGGTTTCATAATAAATGTCTTTATTAGAGCACATATTATGATAAGAACTGTGCAAAGTCTAAATAGATTAAATCTTGTAATTTTTCAACAACGTTAAAAAACCTGTCTTCTGAGTGTTAATATAGAATTGTACACGGTAAAAACGGATCCTAGTAGAATGTATGTCAATGTTCATTATAATATTCCATGCTTTGACAATTTCATGGTAAGTTACTTTTTCAGTGAAAAACCGAGCACACCTGCTGTCATACAATCGAAACCGGAAAGACCACGTTCTTTGAGTCTTTACTCTGAAGAAGAACAGAAGCAGCGTACAAGCGAATTATCTACGGTTCCGACACCTGCTTTACCTGATCATCAACCCACCCCCCTAGCTACCATTTTACGAGACACAGAGAAAACCGAAAAGAATGTGAAACCATCTCCTTCGTGTAGCCAAGAAGTAGTAGCTGGTACTAATCAGCACTCTCGTTTGGACCTAAAATTTTACCATTCACCTCTGTGGTAAAGCAATTAAAGAAGTGAGGAATTGACATTTCTTTAAATAGAATTATTTCATATTTATTAACAGTCTTAGAGGAATTGTAATGGAAAATTGTATTGCTCGTGTATGTGACAAAGTATAAAAACGCAACAGTACCGTTCACAGTAAAGTAACTGTGAAAGGGTAAATAGTTAATGGTAACCAAAAAAAAAAAGAAATGGTAGTATTTATTACACTAGAATGCGTTCTCTTTTCATGAGAAAGAAATGCTTTTATTTATTAAAAGAAAAGTATTTTCTTATTTTATGTGGGAGGTGAGCCGAATACAAAGTGAAACACGAAAACCCCTTTTGTACTGTTTTAAAGAACTGTAAGTTATTAACTTTGCTTTATTAACTTTATTTTTTATTCGCAGAAAAAAAGTATTGTATGTTATTACGTGTCTCGAACGCGATCATATTAAAAGTATTCGTTCCTAGTATAAAAACCTAAAATAATGTATTCCCATTATTTTAAATGGTTGTAACATTCAAATTGTTAGTAAGTATTCATAAAAGAATAAACTCTATTGTAGTACATGTGAAGCAGGTAGAATCCATATGTATAAACTGGCTAGTCATTTTTAGGGGTGGGCGGGTACCCAAAAACTTCGGGTTCGGGTCGAGCATATCGGTGTGCACTACTAATCCAATTACAAAACTTCTTTATTTTCCATTATTTTTTATCGGACTTTCACCAACTTATTTATGGCATTTTTCTGATTAAAATCACACTAAACACGATATAATTTCAAGTGTATGTAGTGGTTTAATTGGCGGTATGGATGAGTAACTTTAGGACATAGAAGAGGAGAGCGAGTGAAAAAGAAAGAGAAACAACGACCACAACGGTCGGCAAAAATTCAAAACTTATTGTATTGTTTAAAATATCAATGCGATGTTAAATTTTTCAGTTTCAATTTTCTTCCTATATGTATACACTGCCGGCCAAAAGTTTGGGACCACCGCGTGAGAGAGATGTAACACGGAATTATATTATTATATGATGAAGGGTTTCCATAAAAAAAGTTACTTTGTTCTATTACACTTACACACACGTAAGCTAATTCCTATTACCGCTCTCTAAACCCAGGAAAACATTACAGAATCACTAAAGCCACTCTCCAGTACTTATGCTGTAAAATTTAATAAAATATAGAGTGGTCCCAAACTTTTGGCCGGCAGTGTATACGACAAATTGTAAATTATGCTTTACATGTACCGTAAATGTGGGCGAAATTATATCTTGTTTGGTGTCATTTTAATTAGAAAGATGTCGCAAATATATTGGTAAAATTTCATAAAGAAGTTTCATCATTGCATTAGTATTGTCCGTGTTTACATGCTGTCCATTTCTACGTTCGGTCCCGATCTACGTCTTAGCACAGAACGGAGAATTGGCTTAGATTGGGACTTTGCTGTATCACGTATTTTCGGGTCCCGATTCGACCAGAGTCATCAAAAGCCGAACCGAGGCTCGGGTACCCGCCTACCCCTAGTAATTTTGTATACATCATAATTAGCCGAAAGCATAATACCAGGTATTTCTCTGTTAATGAAGAGAGAAGATATTATTTTGTAAAGATAGATAATGAAATGCACCAAAGTGGAACGTAAATAATTTCTATAACAACTACGTCTCTATAAAATAATATTGTTCTCGTTCATTAAGCATGAAACTTGATCTCATAAATCCATCCTCATTCCTCATAGATGGTTCCAATAAAATTTATTGTGTAAATTGTTTCTTTTTATTTTTGATAAAGGTACTCTGTTCTTCAATTTATTCTCATTACATTCATTTATTTCATTAGAATAAAATAAACTCTTCATATGAACACACTCGTCAGAAGTATTTAGAAAATTTTGTACTTTCTAATACTGAGTTTGTAAGAAATACCATGCACTCGAAATAATAAAGTATTACTCAAACATAAAACTGGAAACGAGTGAGAAAAATTATAATCGTACGAGAAAACAATAAATTCCTATAGTATAAAACATTGCTTTTTATTTTACAATATAGTAGCCAATATAAATAACCCCCCCTCTCATATATTCACATTTAAAGAACGAGACTGTTAAAATAATTAAAAATACATTAAATATTGCATTACATTCTCAACTGTACGTGCAGCATTTCATTTGTTTCAAAAGTTAAAATATTGAACTATACATCATACTCAGCACCATCTATTTTTTCATCAGTTATCCAAGAGATTAAATATCTACATGTCTCAGGTTCTAAATATAAAATGCTCATAAGAATTCCTTCAGCGTATCCTAAAACTAGACCTGCGACAACGTCAAGAATATAATGCCTTTTCATTAGGAGCCTTGAGAGAGATATAGCAACTACCCATGCTAACAATGAAGGCTGACAGAATGCAGGTAGAGGCCACAGATAATAGAAAAAATAGAATACTAACATTGCCCGAGAGGCATGACCAGATGGAAATGAATATTTATCAGGTCCTACTGCAAGAGGATCATCGTTAATGGCAGGACGTCTTCTTCTAGTAAGTGCTTTCAATACACCAATAACAACAATGTCTAGCAATATACCTAAAAATATATTTGGGTTAAATTAGATGGTAACATTTTAAATTCTCAAGCTTACCTATTAACAGATTGACTTGCACTTGGTATAAATTTCTGTTATCAAGTATCCAAACGAGTGCAAGCGTCAATGTAATCCATATTAGTCCATGACAAGATATCTACATAGATAATAATAATATATATAAGTAAAAAAATCAGCATGATTTAATCAAAGAATATGATGCTTTTCTAAAAGTTATTAACTCATTTGTTCAAGAGAAATATAATATACTCATGAATTTATTTGTACCTACTAAATAAATACTTCATTAAAATAGGTAAGATTAGTCGTGTTATAAGAGACATATATTTAAATTGTCGATTTATTATTAATGCTATACTTTATGATACATTTGATACTTCTTGAAAATAATGTATATTTATTATTTAATCGAAAAAGAGTAAATGTGTTATACATACCTCTAATGCTTTATAATGTATTTGTAACTGTCTCATAGGCATAAATTTCTCAATATGTTTCACTAAATTTTCTGTTATCTTCTTATCAATATCTAATATATATCTTAACAATGGTGAAACATTTCGTTTATCCTGTTAAATAAAAGAAAATATTTGTTATTCAAATTTGTAATCATTCAATTCACTCTGTTTATGAAAAGAAAAATAACGTCACATAGTAGCATACTCATCAAAATGATTCACTTACAATTAGATGATTTTAATAATACATAATCATTTAAGAATAGGTGCATTGAAATTTGAAAAGCATATAGGTAAAGGAAAATATTCCAAATACTATAGCGCCTGTTACTAAAAAGTAAACGGTTCGTTAACATTAATTTAATGAAAATAATCTATTTTATGGTACAATGAATTATTAGATTGTAGAACTAATTTCGGTTGCAAGTATAAACATACAAAAATTTAATAAGAGAAAAACATACCGAATATGATTGAACTTATTTATGTTACTATTCAATAAATACTGTGATATTTAACAAATAAATGTATTGTAAAATGTAATGGTTAAAATGCATACCTGATCCATGGTAAAATATGAACAATTCTTAATTTAGGTTATGAAACTCCTAAATACAAGTTTATCGCACAGTGTTCTGTCAGCTTTATTATTCCTATCTCTGTTGTTATATATTTTCCCACAATCTGATATTGTCGTTATCAGAAGAACTGTACGATAGCGATTGCAGAGGCAAGAAAGGTCGTGCCCAGTCGTGCCTATCGTGCCATAATGCTTGTTGCTGTTGCTGGTAATGCTGGTTGCTGTTCTGTTGTTCTGTTGCCGGTCGCAAAGTTTAGACAAAAAGTAGGAAAACAATAAGAGGCGACACTTCGGCGGCACCTTTGATGTCGTCGTTCGATTGTCCCTGATTGTCCCTTTTAATTGTATAGGCACGCGGGAAATTTAAACAACTAAAAGTAATTTTGTTAAATCAAGATTGACAAGATTGATTTTATTTAGATTTCGTGCGGCTCCTATTGTAATATGTGCTCTATTAAAAATATTTATACAATCAATTCTTATAAAATTATTTTTATTATTTCAATAATTGTAAAATAATAAATCTGGAATCGGTCAAATTGACCGGTGGTGGTAGGTTTAGTATTCATTGGATGTGATTGGATGATAGGTGTACCCTTATACCACCGACTAGGATAGAATAAGGATAGGATAAGGATAGACCTATCATCCAATGTAATATTTTAGTGACCCACTTTTTGGGGTCCACGTAACCCCATTACCATTTTCATTTCACGCGATTTAGACAATTTTATGCCAGAATCTTCGTGCCACAAATAAATAAATAAGTCTATTTCTATTCTGAATAGTTGTTTCGCGGCCTGGATCGCTTCATTTGCATGCAAATAGACGAAATGATGGGGTGATTTAGGCGAAAGGTAATGAGGTCACGTGACCCCACAAAAGCGGGCCGCAAAAATACATTGGATGATAGGTCTATCCTTATTCCTTATACCTAGCGCAGTGGTGAGCGTGGTGAGATATTGTATGCGATGAGATATCGCATGCGCGGCGACTTTAGCTGACTTTAGCCTCAGTAAAGTAAAATTCTCGATAAAATGGGGTACCTTGAACACCCCGTAAAATATCGATACTTTCCCGCCAATATAACTGACCCAGTGCTCCACTACCTCGTCATCATAATATGTATATGTATATTAGGTTGTTGCATATGAAATGTTCGATTTTTAGCAATTTTGTACCAAATGTATTCTATCTACAAATTTCAAGTTTCTTGATTGTATTACGGCAAAAATAAGATATTATGGTCATTCGCGTTTTTCATTTACAAGATTGTTATCTTATTGATTTTGTAGTTCTTTTTTACCATCAACGGTTAATTATATAAAAGTTATTTTTCCAGACATATATAAAAGGAATACACGACAGTCGTGTTGGTTGACGTTGAAGTCAACTTTATTTAAAAGAAAAACTATATACACCTAAATTAAAATTGAACATTAAGATAACGTACCAATAAGCAACAGGCACGTGGTTGTTTTATAAAAATGACAAGAATGAATTTATTTAGACTTTGCATGGTTCTTATTATATGATATGTGCTCATTTCTTATATGAAAGCATCTTTATAATTTCATTAATTGTGAAATAAAAAATCTAGAACTGGTCATTTGACCGGTCGTGGTACTTTAACTTCAAAGTTTTAATATAATAAACCTATAGACTGTAACAGCATTTCTTGATCGACACGTTTTATAAAAGTCGCATTTTAAAATCGGACATTTCGTATGCAACAACCTAATAGGTACGTTACTGTTTTGGACGCGCATGCGTGTGAAATCTTGCACAATATCTCGGCTGGCGACACTGCAGTCGGCGTCGGCGTCGACAGTCGGCAATTCGGCATTCAGTCGAGTACTTAGTCGGTGATCAGAGCACATCAAAGCACCTCAGGAATCACCCCTGCCTCAAAATTCTGAGATACCCTGTATATTCAATCATATTTATAAGTTTTGTGGTATTAGAGGTGTAAGAAAGATAGGTGGTTCAATCAGGTTCAAGAGACGGCCTCAGGCTGTGACAGTTACGCTTAGTATCGTGAGACGACACCAGACTGACTCGTACTAATAAATTGTACACTCGCTATGTAAGTACCAGCAAGAAAGTGATGCTCTTTCTGTTGTTTATAACTCCTATGATTACTTTTAACCCTTTGCCGTATCATTTCCTCTACAGTTACAGTGATTAAAACGTCTTTGTTCATAAAAATGTCGTAGAAGAGAAAAGAAAATTTATATTACTTGTATGGCTACATTTATTTCAACGCTGCTACGAAGCCAGGAACAGTCAGACCAGGTCAGTATTATGTATACGTTAATTTCTTCGGTTTTTGTATGTTATAACAAATTTTAATGGTATGCCATCATGTCGGTATTTCGTTTTGTACAAAAATGATGCAGGTACAATTCTGATACTGTGAACATAAATGAGATACAAATCAAGATGGACGCAGTTACTACAATATAGTACGGAGATATTGGCCATGCTTAGTCGCGCATGCGCTTCCAAAATAGTAACGTATCTACATATTGTGAGGAAAAGATAGTGGGGCAGTGATATAGACGGGAAAGTACCAGTGCAGTGGTGAGATATTGAGTAAGTTTTCTCGCGCATGCGCGTCCGAAACATAACGTATCTATGCATGTATGTACATATATCTTGATGACGAGGTAGTGAATGGTAGTGAAGCCCTGAGACAGTTATATTGGCGGGAAAGTATCGATATTTTCCGGGGGTGTTCAAGGAACCATTTTATCGATAATTTTACTTTACTTCATCGAGAATTTTGCTTTACTAAGGCTAAAATTTTTGTGCATCAGTGCAGTGGTGAAATATTGTGGAAGATTCTCGTGCATGTGTGTCCTAAACGTAATTTATGTTAGGAAAAATATTTAGAACAATTTTGTCACCTGTAATTATTATTATTATGCATATTGTGGTATCATAGCACAATAGAATTTATTTTTATGTATGTGCAGAGAGCAAATTCAAAGAATATTTCAATACAAATACTAATAGAATAAAAAACTAATAGAAAGATTGCCGCGATTAGTGCAAGTCGTAATATCTATGTAATCGCGGTGGACACGTCGACGAATTTAATCTTCTTCTCGTAATTAATCTTATATACATTAGTCTAACATTGGTAAGTTTCCAAATAGGTATTTAGTTTTTAGCTTAATTCATTAGATATTCCAGAAGAAAGTAATAAAGATCGATTTTAGTCACCATTTTAGATGCTCAAGTAACTTTTTTGTGTTGCTATTACACATTTTCGCAAGAATCCGGATACTTTTTAGCGGTAGTGTATATTGGTGGGAAAGTGCCGATATTTTACGAGGTGTTCAAGGTAAATACCACATTTTATAGAAAATTTTACTTTACTAAGGCTAGACGTGCCGCGCATGCGCGAGACATCTTGCACAATATCGCCATTTGAAAATACCGATATTGGCGGGACAAGCGACACGAGACGAGTATCCTACAAGTTTGTCGTAAGTTATTGTTAATACTTTATTACAAAATGGCATCTAGTATTGGGGGAGGAGCTTCGAAGAGGCGCAGAGTTCGCTATTTTCAAAATTCTTGGTTAGATGAAGATATTTTTAAAGTGTGGTTATCTCCTTCCCCGTTGCAAAATAAAGCGTATTGTATTGTATGCAATAAAACTGTCACATGTTGCAAAGTAGCATTAATTAATCATTCGCAAACGGTCAGACATATAGACAAAATGGCTTCATTTGATAGCAAACCCGTCTGTACTAATAATGATGATAATGCTAATGCAACTTTAACGCACAAAGATAAAGTTAAGCGTGCAGAGATTAAATTGTCAGCGTTCTTTGCAGAACACAACATAGCTTTTTCTACAGTAGATCATTTAGTTCCTTTGATCCAGGATATTTGCAAGGAACCCGAAGTTGTGCAAAATCTTTCACTTGCTCGACATAAATGTGCCAAAATTGTTAAAAACGTGATTGCGAAGCGCGAGGTTGAACAGATTGTTGAATATTTGAAAACCTGTAGATTTTCAATTTTATTGGATGAAACAACAGATATTTCCGACTCAAAAGTAATGTGCGTGTTAGTAAAATTCGTGTCACCAGTCAATAAAAAAGTAACCACTCAATTATTAGACCTTTTACCTTTACATAGTGCTGATTCGTCCGCGGCTAGTATGTTTCAAATTTTTAAAAGTTTTTTACTTAAAACAGAAATTCCTCTAAAGAATATTGTTGGAATTGCATGCGACAATGTATCAGTCAACAATTATTTCGAGACACATTTAAAAGTAGACGTACCAGAATTAATTACATTCAAATGTCTTTGTCATACTTCCGATGTTATAGCTAGCAGATCTTGTGAAAAATTGCCTTCCAGTTGCGAAAATTTAATCAAAGGAATTGCCACTTATATTTCGGGCAGTGTTAAGTCTTGCACAATTTTGGTTGAGTTCCAAGACTTTTTCGAGGCACAGCACCATAAAATTGCAAAATTATCAAGTGCTAGTTTGCTTTGCTTACACAAATGTGTCATTAAATTGGTCGAAAATTGGGACGTGTTTAAAAGTTTCTTCGCATCAGCAGTCGCTGAAGAGAAATTAAAATCTGCTGTAACGATTTTAGACTATTTGAACGACATCTCCGTTAAAGCATATATATATTTCTTAAAGTATGCCCTGAACTTTTTCGATAGTTTTAATACCTTATTTCAATCGCGTAAGATTTTGATTCACAAATTGTTTGAGAACAGCCGGCAGCTGATTCGTCAAATGGGGCAAAATTTTATTACGCATGAAGCTTTAAAAGACGTCACCAATTTAGATTTAAGTGACTCTAGTATTATCTTAGAAATAAGAAACGTATATGTGGGGCCGGAATGTGAAAGCTTGTTAGAGTCACTAGAGTTGGAATGTGCCCAACAGATTCGATCGAAATGTTTAGCTTTCTACATAACTGCAGTTCGAGAGATGCTTGCACGTCTGTCTTTGCAAGACACATTTCTTCAAGACCTAATCTTTTTGGATCCGAAAGTAGCGTTATATAACGAAGGCAGACTTAGGATTAAAGACTTATCCGATGTCGCCAAACGGGTGAAACTTGACAATGTTACGCAATTAGCTTTTGAATGGCGGATTCTGCCTTCGTATTTTGACGAAGAACAAAAAAAAGAATTAGCATCATTAGAATTAGATGAAATGTGGTGTAACATATTAAAATTTACCAATTTCGATGGGGAAGAGGTTTTCCAAACTTTAAAATCATTAGTTGAGATAGTGCTTTCTCTTCCCCACTCAAATAATGAGGCCAAACGTATTTTTTCCATCGTAACAGACGTAAAAACTAAAATAAGAAACAGTTTATCTGATGATACAGTGTCTTCTATCTCTGTAGTTAAGTCCAGTTTTAAATCTAAAAATATTTCTTGTACCAAGTTTGAAGTAGATTCACGGCACCTCGAACTGCACAATGCACAAAATTTGTATAAAGAAAGCACATGTGACAGTAATTAGCCGAAAATGCGTAATGTTTCGTTTATTTTTACTTTTTATTTATTTTGTTTTTATTATTCCAGAAGAGACAGCCAAATGTGCAATGTTTTGTTTTGTTTTATGTATTTTTAAAATTCAGAGTATTCAGTAATTATAAGTTTATGTAAGTCAGGGAATTCCAACATGTAGCTCGCGAACTACACGCGGCTGCTTCCCCGCTTAGGTACTTCCTCACTCTTATTGTTAGTTAGACTCCATCGTTATCGTAGTAGAACTTCGTCGTCTTCGTTCCTGTTCCCGTGCCGTAATGCCGCCCTACTAACTCTACGGCTGTACGTAGTAGTGGGAAGAGGTTTGACTAATGGTGGGAACCTGGCGCGGTTTTCGGAGGGGAACAGGTTGGAACTCCCTGATGTAAGTTGTTGGACATGTTCAATTGTATTCTGCGATCACTTGGCGCCGCGAACACCCCCTTGGTATCTCGACGGTTTCGTGGCAACTAGATAACTCTAATGTGGGTGGATACATATACGAATGTGGTGGATAGGCGTAAATAGGACCTGCCTAATGTTAAACTATTTCGTTGTATCCTCCTTTGTGAGCACACGCGACATTTACTTTCTCTTTGCGAATAATTAAATCGGAGCGGTGTCGTCTACCCTGCAAGAAACAAGTGCTTGCGATTAAAATCTCAGAGAGATATTCTACTTATACCCTTATACTTTTACTGACTCCCCTAAGAAATAAGGGTCGGTAAAACAAAGTATTAACGTAAGTTTTGTATTAGTTGTAGACTATTTTAAATATTACGGGTTGAAAAATTTGATCAATTGTATACGTTTTTTAAATGGTATAATGTGTAAGGTTTGTTTTTGTGAATACTGGTAAGGTTTTGGCAGTTTTCCTTATCCCAGCAACAAATGTTGGTATTCCTCAATTGCATCTGCCAAATAAAATATTTCGTTAAACTTCTCCTTGCGTAATCAGAAATTTTTGCCCTTTTCCTATGTAATCCAGTAAATTAGGGCAAGAAAATGCCAAAAATCCAAGTTTCGATTGACACCATCTTGTAGTCCTTTAGAAGCCACTTATCTTTTCCCGCTACCATTTTTTCCTAACTGCAACCGAAACAAATAGAAGGCGAAGGTATTACTCTCCGTCCTCTCTCCACACTAACCCCAACCAATTTTAAACTATACATTCTCTTTATTTATATTCGTTATTAACAAAGTAACTTTTACACGTGATATAAAATATATGTAAGTATATCCCGCAGATGACTGATCACCTCACATTGATCAGTATTGCTAACAATAAGTAATTAATAGTTAAGTTCTGAGTTAATATCTAATACCTGCTGATACTAATGCATACTTTACTATGGACACATCATTACAAGCAGAATTCATGGTATTAAGTACAAATAGTGTTTTGTGAATATCTCAGAAACTAATATGTTATATGTACAGGAAAAAGTTGTGTTCAGAATCATGCTTCCGACAACATATTTAAAGATCATTGAAATCCAATCCAATGATCGGTTATTTACTATTTGTTTATCCTTTACTCTGAACGCTACATTTTATATTTTCTCGTGTGTATTTAACACGTGTGGCGGAAGGACGGATAATTTGCATTCTTCATCGATCTCTAAATAATAAATCTTATCCTTCGTCGCCTGTTCCCAAGGGACCGTTATATCGTCATTGAGGGTAGGAGTTGGGTTTCTGCATTACAAATATTGAACAAATGAGTATTGGATACCTTCCTGAATCATTTAGAGCAGTGCTTCCCAAACCTTTTTTACTCGCGGCGCACTTTCCAGCAAATGAAAAAATTGCGGCGCACCCATTATACAGGGTGAATTACGAATCGTGATCAGTAAAGATTACTGTTATTAGCAATCCGATCGAAAATGGTTTATCAGGTATAGCATGGTGTTTCAAGAGAGCTTTCACGCGATTATAGCAAATTTATCGTAAACTCTTTTTTTTTAATGATTTTTCAATTGACTTTTCAATAAAATTTGTCAATAAAATATTTCATATTTTACTCATTTTTGATATAATTTTAATTATTTCGCAGCACACAGTTTGGGAAGCATTGATTTAGAATCTCATAAATGACTTACCCGGTTTTAGCAAAGTTTACCCACATTGTGGTAAAACGTTCCATTACAGATCGGTCTTTTGTTCCTCTCGCAGGTACCACGTCTTGTTCACACTTACAAGAAAGTAAGTTGAACAAATACGCCAATTCGTCGCAATGGGAAACTCCTGAAACATTTTTGATTATCTATAGATTCTATATAATCACTTCAGACGAATATATTTGGATGATATAAATGGATGATTAAATTATTAAGAGCCACAATTCGAAAAATATTAGGTTGTCCTAAAAGTTTCTTTCGGAATGTGTTCCTTTAATGTTGCTTAATAAATACAAACAATGCGATAATCTTTATGTTAATGTTTTAGTACTTCCATGAATGTGCATGAATCGAAAACCAACTTTTGGCACAACCTAATATTTATTTAGCAATATTAAAGGAACACACATTTCGAAAGAAACTTTTAGGACTACCTAATATGTATATATTTATTGTCTATAAAGAGGATGATGTTATGAGTAAGAAACTTCTTATTTTTATATAAGAATAAAGTTAAACGATCATCTTTTAAAATCATTCAACGAGTTTGGGCAATACAATAAGCAACTGCAGTATATTAAGTAATTGTTTTACGTTAGTACTGGTTAGTTATATACTGGAAAACAATAAAGACCTTATGAAGAAGATTGAAAGATTATTAAAATACAATTATTTTTATATTTCAATTTAATTTCAAAATTCTTTACTTAAGCTGAATAGTCGAATGAAAATACAACAATTAAGTTTGCAAACACACTTACCGGAAATGTATCGATTTATCAAAAGATCTGTGGGTGCCTTTTGATTACCAACGTATCCGAACTTATAAAAGTACGTAGGCTCTGATGACCTTTTCACTCGATCCTCCAAAAACAGCTTAATAGGAATTACAAAATACACGTCAGCCATGAAGTTTAACACTTCTCGTATGTTACCTCGGCCGACTGGTAGCTCTTTAAAATAACGATATTTGACGGTCTCCATTAATTTTTTTATTTCCTCGGATCCTAGTTTTTTTGCCGATGCTAAAATCTCTACATACTTTGGGAAATACTCGTTCCAAATGTCGATGTTCTTCTTAATGTTCTCTGTAGTAACAAAGAAAATTATAAAGGACAATTTTCTTCATTCAAACAATATTTTACCCTAATTGCTTCCCTTACGTAGCAAATAGTTTATGCAAAATACAAATGGTTTATGCATATATAAAAAGGGAAAAATTTCAGGAATTGTAAGAATTCTTTAAAATTAATGAAACTTTTGATTGAAGTTTCGGAAGAAATCTTTCGTCTTAACAAGAGAACTTCGCCTGAAGCAATATGGAGTTGTATAAATATTTACACTTTCATAATAAAATAAGGGAAATAACAAAAACTTATATCTCAATAATAATTTGTTTGCGACATGTGGTTCCTTTAAAACTTCTTCTCTTCTCGATGAGTGGAAGGTGTGATGTAAAAACAAACTTGAACAACGATTTTCTATGGCATAAACAATCTTGCGGCAAGTTTTTCTTACAAATGTCTTACAGAGCTGCAGATTCACCTCTAGGACGGACGAACATTACTTTTTATATACCCTGTCTATCTAATAAATATTAATGAGCATCAAAATCTTCTAAAGGGGCCTATTCACTAATTGCGCAACCTGTTGCGTAAAATCGGAATTTCCTGTAATTTTGTGCACAACAAACGGGTTGCGTTTCTACTGTGTTGTACTGTGAATGGCAGTGTTGCACATATATTGTCAGACGAGTCCCATCACTACGGAGTGAAAAACTGAACGATTGCTCAAATTATGTGTCAACGTGAATACAATTTGGATTTGCGTAACATCATGCTGCACAATAATTGTTGCGCAAATGCTTGATCGTGAATAGACCCCTTCAATCATACTAAACAAGTTTGAGCCGTCCTAAATGTGTGTTGACTATTGACTTTTTTTGAATTATAAAAAAAAATTAGCGTGTCTACATTGTTACGTACGGAGGCTTTGCCTACGTGACTTTTGCTCCCTTCTTGAAACCACGTGTTCATGCAGGAGGTCCAGCTCGCATGCCCAAATAAACATTTTCCCCTTACGGGAAAGTGCATACATCTGGGAAACATAGACATGTCCTCCAGATTTCCATTTACCCCCACTACCATTTTCTGGTCAAATTTACTGGTATATAAAGGGCTCGAGCTTGGCCATCACGGGCTTAGTTAAAAACTGAACACGAACCTGTACGCGTCGAGTAAGATTGGGTTTTATTCCCTTTTGATCACCATAACTTTAAAGTAGTTTCGAAACGCGGTGCTCAAGGCAAGTCATTCTATTTACCCCCGCATTTCTCAGTGCGTCAAAACCGAGAGCTCGGGAATTAGCTTCCGCGAATCATACAATACATTAACAAGTGTATTACCAACCTTCTGATTATAGAATATATTGTACTCTTGATATAAGATATATTTGAGAGTGTTTAATATCATTCCTACATCCTTTAAACTCCAGTAGCCAGCAATTCACCCATTCGATAAACCTTTACCGCTCGAGGTTTATCAACAATTCTTTATAAAGTTACGAGAGCTGATATTCCAAATACCTTGCCCCTTTCCGAAATCCTGTGACACCCGGTGGTGAAATAGACACCGGCTAGTTCACGATCTCCTTCTAGTGGCGACCCGGTGGTGAAATAGACATCGGCTAGTCCACGACAACCCATTCCTAATCTAGTGGCGACCCGGTGGTGAAACAGACACCGGCTAGTCACGACTACCCCTTTCTCCTAACCTAGTGGCGACCCGGTGATGAAACAGGCACCGGCTAGTCCACGAAAACCTATCCTGTGACACCCGGTGATGAAACAGGCACCGGCTAGTTCACAACCTTCCTTCTAGTGGCGACCCGGTGGTGAAATAGACATCGGCTAGTCCACGACACCCTCTGTTATTCTCCCAACCTAGTGGCGACCCGGTGATGAAACAGGCACCGGCTAGTCCACGAAAACCTATCCTGTGACACCCGGTGATGAAACAGGCACCGGCTAGTTCACAA
Source organism: Lasioglossum calceatum (assembly GCA_963966675.1). Lineage (NCBI taxonomy): Eukaryota > Metazoa > Arthropoda > Insecta > Hymenoptera > Halictidae > Lasioglossum > Lasioglossum calceatum. The sequence goes on from OZ016542.1 coordinate 6,017,601, forward strand.
CCTTCCTTCTAGTGGCGACCCGGTGGTGAAATAGACATCGGCTAGTCCACGACACCCTCTGTTATTCTCCCAACCTAGTGGCGACCCGGTGATGAAACAGGCACCGGCTAGTCCACGAAAACCTATCCTGTGACACCCGATGATGAAACAGGCACCGGCTAGTTCACGACAATCCCGTTCACACGAACAAACCTCGGCCACGTCTTTCCGCCAGCCCTCGGCTCTTAACAACATATACACATTTACGATGACTCTAAACTTTCTTGACTTTTTTTAATTACAAAAAATATTAGTGGTCTTTTCAAAAAGCTTATAGTACCAAGGCAAAGCGCGTTAATGTTTTTTTACATTCATTGGAATTTTATAAAAATTACCTTGGAAAAACATAATAAATTCATCTGACACGTGTCCTACTATCATTGGCAAATTAACATCATTTAAAAGTAGTTTTTCTATCGGCTCAGGGAAAACTGGATTTTCGGATGCTGTATCTATGCAAAGGCCACACTCCAACTCGTACATGCATGCCTCCTGCAAAAGGACAAGAAACACATGATATGCAGCATTTGACAGTGTAATAATACGGAATCGTGCGTGTTAATGGAAAAAATTTGTACATGAGTCGTAAGAATGGAACTCTGAGCCTTGATGATGTCCGCAGCATTGAATTTTCTCAAACGCTGTAGTATTTTCTCGGGATCAGTAGAGTCTATGCCAAGGATTGATGCCAGTCTAAAGCTTTTTTTACTTGTTGTAAAACTCCAAGGACATGTTACTGTTCCACTTTGTAAAATCAGTTTCTGGAAGAGCCCTAAATCAAGGAATGAGACCAGATTATTAGAATACACTAATAATAATACTACAAATAGAAAATTAAAAAAGTATGTAGGATACGGGTTGCGGTTTGGGCGGGAAACAGGATTAGGTAATTTGTCTGTACACAGAATATATTTTCACATTAATTTCGTACAATGGAGATTTGTGTGTTATTACAATAACCTTAGAAGAAGGTTAGCAACGTGAAAATTAGAAAAGTTGACTATAAAAAGAGTTCTCCATCGGGCGTCCGGTTTATCTCAACCGCACTCTCCCTCTGGGAAAACGACGATGACTCGGATTCACCTGGTTTTCTCTGCCCGCTCGGCGTCCGGCCTTCATGGCCGTCCTCTCCGAGACGTACCGAGGAACCAGGCGGTCCTACTTTCAGGCGGCCAGGAAGCTACCCTGTTCTTTCCTCTCGGCGGGCGGGCGGGCGGCCGGCCTTCATGGCCGTCCTCTCCCATTTATCCAGAGAGGCGTCCAGGTGCAACCCCTGTCCTCTCCTGAGCTGCCGGACGTCCGATAGCATTGCTTCGTACTCTCCCTAACCTTTGGGCGGCCGTGGCCTGCCTCGTGCTCTCCCAAAGGCGCAGCTAAAGTGAGTGCTCCGCGATATTCTACCGGTATTTATATAAACTCGTTGCTAACCCTAACAACACGCGTTACTAAGGATTTTAGAAGGTTCTCGACCATGCGGTCTTCTAGAACATTCGGCCACGGCGCGATTCTTCTGTCGTCTCAGGATAGTGCCGAGACGGCCTGGTACCCCTGGGGGTTGTCTCGTCCCCTTGTCGCGTTACAAGTATAGGATTAGATAATAGAAGGATTCCAATCTTCGAAACAATTTCTGTCTTACCATATGTATATTCTTTGGGTTATTAATATCTCTAAAATAACTCTAAATCTATTCAAAATAATTATAAAATCAATATATTAGCACTTTTCACTAACTTTCCTATTCTTGAAAAAAGGTCAACATAAATATTCATTTTTTAAAAAAACGGTTTGACATAATTTTTTAATATCCTTGTTATTTTGAGTCTTTTACTTTTAGTCAAATTGCCAATCAATTATATATAATAACACAAATAATAAAATGGAATTCTTAAAAAGAGAGTAAATTTTTATAGTACTGTACTTTTTGATCGCGTGCGAGCTGTTTTCGTTTGATATTATTATCCCTTTGCACTCCGAATTATTTTTCAATTTTGTTGCCAACAATTCCCTACTATTTTAAGTGTTTTATTCGAAATTTACTGCACAGTTCCTTGACTGCTACTTATTTTAAACAGTTTTATTTATTAATTACATTACATATAGCTCTCAAACTTTGTTGTAATTTATATCTCTTTTTAACTAGAAAATAAGACAATTAAATAAATGAAGGGAGAACCAAATGCAAATAATAACCCGTTTTATTTATGGTGTGCAAAGGGTTAAAGAGATTCGATCAAATGAAAAAGTCATAGTGATTTGTTGAACTTACACTATCTGTGCGGTTTTAGAAGAAGATAAACTACCTTTTGACAATGGTGATATGGCCATAGCATGAGCTAACACTGCACCTGTACTGCACCCGAATACCGTAATATTATTAGGGTCTCCACCAAAATTTTCAATGTTCTGTATCACCCATTTCAAAGCAAGAATCAAGTCTTTCAAGCCCATATTGCCAGACGCGTCCTTGTGCTCCAGATTTAAGAAACCTTGGACAAATTAGTAAATATTTCTACATCTCAATTTACGATATTAGATTACTAAAATTATTTACCTCATTTTATGAATAAATTCCTGGATCATACAAGTACAACATAATAATTTTCGATCTTATAAGCTAACGGAAGTAAATCAATAAAAAATATAGAAAAGAGGTGTGCACATCGTGCACATGTACGAAGCTGTTACAGTATAATCTATGGAGACTTTCTAAATTGAGATCCAAAATGAAAATTAAACCAACCAAAAGTGCCCAGTCTATAATTCGGTGAAACGACGACAACATTTTTCGGTATCATATAATCGGGCCTCCAAGTTACAGAATCTCCGGTCCCTGTAGTAAATCCACCGCTATGGATCCAGAACATTACTGGTTTGGCTCCGGTAAGGGAACTAGTATAAACGTTTAAGTATAGACAATCCTCGTCGCCCAGTATACTATAAGGCGGGGACTCTAGTCTTTGCGGAGATACGTTTACCGCACATTCGGTGGTATCCTTTATACCCTTCCATCTCTCAGGTGGTTTTGGATCCTAAGAACAAAAATGTTAGTGCAATACAAAAGTAGATCAAAATATTAATCTTTGAGTACAGAAATTAAAATTTGTATTTGTCGTGAATTGTTGAAGTGAAACTTCTCTTGGCAGGGTGTAAGCCTAATTCGCGTCACGGAATTCGCGACATGAAAAAGCGAACGGTCAAAGGTAAAAAAGTGGGGGAATATCGTTGGCATTTGTCCTATATATACATACAGGGTGGTCTTTTTATCTGAAGACATTGAAATATCTCGAGAACTATGTATCGGATCAAAACAAGTGGGCAATGGAAGTTGTTCGTCGCGAAGGGGGACATCCAATGATACCAAACTGGACCCCCCACCGCCACCCCCTGGGGGTGGGGGTGGGAGAAGATAAAAAACTTAAATGGGAACCCCCATTTTTCCTTGCAGATTTGGATTCTCCAGAAAAAATACACAAATTTGCCCTAAGAGTTTTTGCATTTTGGTTCATAGATGGCGCTGTAATGGACAAAAATCAAAATGGGTAAAAAATCGTTGAAAATTGGGGATATCTCGAGAAATACACATCAGATCAGAAAAATGAAAGTAGACGTATTTGATATTTTTAAAAATTCTATTCAATAGCACCATAATTGACCACCCACCCCCCACCTCCCGAGGGTGGGAGAGGGAATTATTTCAAAATCTTCAATGGGAAACCCTTTTTTATAGCAAATCTTGGTTCTCCATTGATTTGATATTATTGGTGTAATTTCTTTCACAGATGTCGCTGCAATCGAGAGCAGTTGGATAAATTCATTGATTTGTTTATCAATAAATCAAAAACTACTTTTAGATTTACCCAGGAACAACCAAGATTTGCTATAAAAAAAGGTTTCCCATTGAAGATTTTGAAATAATTCCCTCTCCCACCCTCAAAAGGTGGGGGTGGGGGGTCAACTATGGTGTTATTGAATAGCATTTTTAAAAATATAAAATACGTCTACTTTCATTTTTCTGATCTGATGTGTATTTCTCGAGATATCCCCAATTGTCAACGATTTTTTACCCATTTTGATTTTTGTCCATTACAGCGCCATCTGTGAACCAAAATGCAAAAACTCACAGGTCAAATTTGTGTATTTTTTTCTGGAGAATCCAAATCTGCAATGAAAAATGGGGTTACCATTTAAGTTTTGAATCTTCCCCCACCCCCATCCCAAGGGGGTGGCGGTGGGGGGTCGAGTTTGGTATCATTGGATGTCCCCCTTCGCGACGAACAACTTTCATTACCCACTTGTTTTGATCCGATGCATAGTTCTCGAGATATTTCAATGTCTTCAGATAAAAAGACCACCCTGTATATATCCGAGCGGTGGGTAAGGCCAGCGCGTTCGCGCTTTCATGTCGCTGGCAGCTATCCCATCTCGCAGCGAGCAGAGAACTAATCTCTATGTTTGGGTCGCAGCAGTTGATTTTTTAAGAAAAAAAAATTAAAAATTAAAAAATGGCTGTACCTCGGGAACGGTACGTCCTACCGCAAAAATAACGAAATTTTCGAAAGGCTCAAACCGAAGCATACAGGCTATGCCCAACCACATGACGTATGTAGTCTTTTGATTTTTCAAAAAAAAAATTATTTTAAAAACTACACGCGTGGAAAGCCACACGCGGCAGAAGTGAAACTTCTTGCAGTGTAGTAACGTTTAGAAGTAAATTAAGATTGGAAATGGTAAGTAATCCTAATGAAGCGACAAGATCAGGAACAACTAATACAAGAAGTTTCACTTCTGCCACGCGTATAGTTTTTCTTATACAGGGTGAATTCGATAAAGCAGGACACCTAAATATCTCCGTTACTTTTCGTTGTACGAAAAACTTCGTAGGACAAAGTTACACTGTTTGAAGGGCCACATATAACGGTGTAAGGGAAAAATTTTCAAGGTCATTTTTTAAGAGATTTCAAGGCCATCGATGTTTTTTAAATGGAATCATATATTTTTTATACCATAGATCGATAGAGTATCAAAGTCTGAGTATAAAAGTGTTGACCTTCATATGACCTAAACCTAATAATTAACGAGATAATATCCAAAGAATATAGACAATTGTTTCGATAATATCTCGTAAACTATTAGATTTAGGACATATGGAGTTCAATAGATTTTTACTCAGAATTCGACAGCCTATCGATTTATGATACTGAAACTAGGTGTTTCCAGTAAAAAAATCAAGATGACCTTGAAATGTCCTCTTGCCTCCACCCACGCAGAAAATGTTTATGTCACAATATGCCCCCCTCTACACCGTGTAAGTTTTGTAAACAGGGTACGGCAATGACTACGTCCACCTTGAATATCTCCGTTATTTGTAATAATACGGCAAAATGTTATGAACAAAATTTGCACAGTGTAGAGGGGGGCATATTGTGACATAAACATTTTCTGCGTGGGTGGAGGCAAGAGGACATTTCAAGGTCATCTTGATTTTTTTCCTGGAAACACCTAGTTTCAGTATCATAAATCGATAGGCTGTCGAATTCTGAGTAAAAATCTATTGACCTCCATATGTCCTAAATCTAATAGTTTACGAGATATTATCGAAACAATTGTCTATATTCTTTGGATATTATCTCGTTAACTATTAGGTTTAGGTCATATGAAGGTCAACAATTTTATACTCAGTCTTTGATACTCTATCGATCTATGGTATAAAAAATACATGATTCCATTTCAAAAAACATCGATGACCTTGAAATCTCATAAAAAATGACATTGAAAATTTTTTCCCTTACACCGTTATATGTGGCCCTTCAAACAGTGTAACTTTGTCCTAAGAAGTTTTTCGTACAACGAAAAGTAACGGAGATATTTAGGTGTCCTGCTTTATCGAATTCACCCTGTATATTAGATTGTTGCACATGAAATGTCCGATTTCATTGTACGCCACTTTGGTACAGAGCTTACACAGCCCTAGACTTTGCATGACTTTTTTTTAGACAAAATATCTGTCAACGTTACCCAGGGCTATTCCGCGATTTTAATTTTGGAAGCTAAATATTTTTCTTTGGGTGCGCCACGGCTTACGATCCTATCTGCAATAATTTCTATTTAACCCCTTGCCGTACCATTTTCTTTACAGTTACAGTGATTAAAACGTCTTTATCCCTAAAAATCGGTCAAGGACAAGGGAATGCTTTCCGAATAAAACAAAGAAAATGTAGCTCTATCGGACAAACAGTACCTACGATAAAAATTCGTAAGTGAGGCCCGTTTTCGCTAAAATGGGCAAAAATTGAAATTTACGGGAGCCTGCCATTTCTAAAAAAATTCGAAACTGGCAAAATTGATGATGATTTAAACCCCCCCCCCCCCCTAATTTCACACGGACTACAACATATTTCATTTAAAATGAAATTGACGATGGTGCCTTCAAAAAGTGATCGATTTGGCATGGAATGACCCATTATCGAGAAATGAGAACGTTAATCCCGCACCCTTGCAATCCTGGAAACGAGTCTACCGCCTTAAATATTAATTACAAAGGAATCAAATTTCATTTCATCTAAAAAGGAACACGTAACATTGATATTTGTTAGACTTTGTTAAAATTTTCATGATGAGTCTGACTCGTTAAAACACGGCAAGGGGTTAAACAGATTTGATTTTAACGATTGTCGCGTGTTCTTTTTGTATGTGTGGAAAAACAACATATTGACGATAGCATTTTGTGATGTTTGGTGAAAATGTTGTGACTAATCACTAGACCGCGGATTTTATGCATTTATGGCAAAAATGAGTGGGTGCAATTTAAAACGGTAGAAAGGTTACAATGATTTAAGAGTGCTAATCTGTTTTTCTCATTTTGTTAACATTATTAAAGCAAGAATAAACTATTTTGTGGCTCCAATCTACTAATCAATGCACTATTCGTTGATAGTAAATCAAGCCTTGTAGATCAAGAATCAAGAATTGTAAATGTAGCCTGTGAGTGACCAAAAAATTAAATTTCTACCATAATACAATCAAGAAACGTGTGATTGTTTGATCAATAAAAGATAGTTGCGGTTGTTTAACGTTACTGTTATAAATCGGATATTTCATATGCTACGTCTTAATATGATAGTTAACCCTTTGCAATCCTTTGTCGAGTGTGCCTCGACATCGGAGAAAGGAAAATGTAAATGAAAGGTGTTTTTATATGTATATGGTTCTTCCTTTATTTATTTAAGTCTAATTCTTTAGTTAAAAATAAATATAAGTTCCACAAACATAAATTACAACAAAGTTTGAGAGCTATGTTTAATATAACTAGTAAACAAAATTGTTTAAAATAAGCAGCATCAAAATAGAACTGTCCTTTGAAGTAAATTTCAAATAAAATACTTCAAATAGTGGGGAGTTGTTGGCAACAAAATTGAAAAATAATTCGGAGTGCAAAGGGTTAATACACGTTTACCCTACTTTTGGTCAAGTAAAAGTATTACATATGTTAGGAATTTTATAATAATAATATGTACACTATTTTCCAAAATCTTTTGTTGCAGAATAAACCCAACTTTTTAAATAATACGATTACCACTTTACTAGTAGCATGCTCATTAAATCAATGTATATATTCTTTTACTTTGACAAATATGTCAAATATAGATTTTTACTACGATTTTGGCTTAGGGTGCCAATCATTGTACAGTTTACCCTAGTTAACTTATGCAAAGGGTTTATTTATGAACTGATAGACTACACCTATAAACGCAGCTAGGCCGAAGAACAAGGCTCGCATAATTGATATAACAGTATTATGAAAGTTTGAAATTATTTGGGGTTTGTGGATCCCCACGTGACTGGCCTAAGGTTAAAAAAAATGCCGAACAAAAGGATTTTTTAAAAATTAGGAACCAGAATAATCGCTTAAGGTGGTAGACTCGTTTCCAGAATTGCAAGGGTGCGGGATGCGCGTTCTCATTTCGCGATAATGCAAAGATGGGATTTTTCAGTAGTAAAAAAGCGTTAGATAAAAGATTAATCTAGGCCGCAATCGCCCCCAAAAGTCCTAGTTTACGTTTACGAGGTGTAATTTGCATTATTCGGTAGCCTGTAACTGTCGCAGCTTTATGAAAATAGCTACATGCGCAGCTTTGTGCGTCCAACTACAGTAAAACTTCGATTACCCGTGCTAATTAGTGGAACACGATTGTTCGGATAATACAACAATTACATAGTTTCAGTGCTGAACTTAATCCTTATTGAAGTGTGCAGTAAATAGTGTAGCGTATGGGTTGGTTTAACGCAAACTAATTCTTTGTGGAAAGTATTCAGACGATAAGGAATTCGAACATCAGAGGCTAGGATAATCGAGGTTCTACTCTAATGCAAATTACCCCTCGTAAACGTAAAAATGGGACTTATGAGGGCGATCGCGGCCTAGATTAATCCTTTATCTAGCGCTTTTGTCTACTAAAAAAACCCATCTTTGCATTATCGAGAAATGCGAAGGCGCATCCCGGACCCTTGCAGTCCTGGAAAAACGAGTCTGCCCCCTAAGTGGCTCGTGTAGCTTGTAACAGAAGCAGAAAATGTTTATGTTGGATGAAGATCCGCAATCTACGCATAATAAATCATTTACCTTAAACCTAAGTTCTCCAATAGGAGGAGCTGCGTATGGTATCCCTTGAAACGCAATGTAAGGGAGTCCTAGAACACCTTTGATGTACGTGCCCCGCAATTTTCCCTGTTTCACGCCTATCACCGGCTTCATCATGATTAATCAATGTCCAGTCAACTCTCAACGATCCACTGAAGAACTATACGTAGTATGAACTGTGCCCGAGATTAGTTCCATCCGTAGTGCTATTCGAGCTTCACGATCAAAATGGAAGCATTTTATAGATACAAGCTGACTGAGGACCAAAAGACATGCACCAGTTGCTGCAGTTATATTTCCTGGAGCCTTATTTATAGGTTTTTTGCAAGGATGGTAGGAGTTACTATCGAGCTCGCGCGTGAGTGCTTAAGGTCGCTTACGTACACGTGGCGTACGAAGTAGGGCAGTAGTAGAGGGGAGAAATAATTATATATGGACGGTGTTTCGTTTATCTGATAACGGAAATATCTCGTGACACACTGAAGTTATGAAAACAAATTGTTCGGTATGAAGGGTACAATCATATAGTCTAATTTTTTTAGGACTGGAATGGTGGAGAGGAGGGATTTCAAAGTCTATTAGGTTTAGGACATATGAAGGTCAACACTATTATACTTAGAATTTGATACTCTATCGATCTGTGGTATAAAAAATAGGACATTTCAGTCAAAATACATAATTTGACTTTGAAATCCCCCCTCTCCACCATTCCAGTCCTAAAAAAATTAGACTATATGATTGTACCCTTCATACCGAACAATTTTTAGTAAACAAATTTTTTTCGTAACTTCAGTGCGTCGCGAGATATTTCGGTAATTATTTAGAAGAAGGGCCTCCTCTCAGATTTTTATGAAATTTAAATATGTTATAGATTTCTACGTTTTGTACAACTTTTTCCTATACATGTCACCGCCGCTCGATTTTAGTTTTCGAGATACAGTAAATTCTCTATAGTCGCAAACAGGGCGTGCACGGTAGACGCCAATAGAATATCCCCTCCAACTCAATACACTGATCTCGGCTCGGAATATCGATGTGAACCACTACTAACGCGACGCGGAGAGTCGCAGTCATCGGCACAGTTCAAACGCCCGTGAGTCATCATAACGTTATACAGTAAATTCTCTATAGTCGCAAACAGGGCGTGCACGGTAGACGCCAATAGAATATCCCCTCCAACTCAATACACTGATCTCGGCTCGGTATATCGATGTGAACCACTACTAACGCGACGCGGAGAGTCGCAGTCATCGGCACAGTTCAAACGCCCGTGAGTCACCATAACGTTATACAGTAAATTCTCTATAGTCGCAAACAGGGCGTGCACGATAGACGCCAATAAAATATCCCCTCCAACTCAATACACTGATCTCGGCTCGGTATATCGGTGTGAACCACTACTAACGCGACGCGGAGAGTCGCAGTCGTCGGTACAGTTCAAACGCCCGTGAGCAGTGTAGCCAGACGGTGCGGCTCAACGGCTCAAGTGGCCCCTTACGTCTCCGTCCCTCGCCTAGATGGTGCCTCTGCTATCCCCCCCACTCTTCCGCCTGTGGGAGCCGGCGAGGGACGGAGACGTAAGGGGCCTGGCGAGACTCGCGGCGGCGAGACTCGCATCTGGCATCCCTACCCGTGAGTCATCATAACGTTATACCAAAATTCTATCTTCTTTATTTTCCATTATTTTTTCATGGGACTTTCACCAACATATTCCTGGCATTTTTCTAATGCAAAATGATACCAAACCCGATATAATTGGAACTGAATTTAGTGGTTTAATCGACAATGAGAGTTTCGAACGCAAGGAAGGACAGCGCATCAGAAAGAAAGAGACGCGGACAGGTGCCGTCGCATTGGCGGTTGCCGTGGTGTCTCTTTACACGCGCTGTCCTTCTCTACGTTCGGCTCGGCCTTTGAAGTTCGAAAAAAGTAGGGCCAAGATCGATAGATGCAAACGAATCCCCCCGAGGCGTTTGCGGCTATAGAGAATTTACTGTATTCGCAAAAAACTATCGCTAATACTGTATTGAATATTTCATATTCCTCCATGCTCCGTTGCAACGTAAAGGTGGGATTTCCTTTGCCCGTTTTGACGCAGCGTTTTGTTACTCCAGCGCCATTTATACTCAATTCGTTATAGTTCACATCAGAACTGCGTCTAGGCGTGAGCCACTGCGTCTAGACACGTGCGTCTACGCCAAAAAACAATATTGCATAGGAATATCCTAGAATGTTCCACGATAATGTTTTGTCAATCGCGGCCTTCAGAAAAAATCTTCGGTGAGAAAAGACATCAACTTACCGTTGACAATATAGAGAAAATCATAGTTACATATTGTAATGCAAATTACATCAAACAAGAAATGAAAATATGTATACAGTAATGTCTCTATCGACGTAAAAGGTTCGGGGGGGATTCGGTTGCGCCGAGTGTAGACGGGTAGCTATTTTTTTGAGCTTCAAAGGCCGAGCCGAACGTGGAGAAGGGCAGCGCGTCTAAAGCGAAACCAAGCGCGGGCCTTCGATCTGTGTCTGCGACTGCGACTCTCCGCGTCTCTTTCTTTCCCATACGCTGTCTTTCCTTGCGCCCGAAACGTTCATCGTCAATTAAACCACTAAATACAGTTGAAATTATATCGTGTTTGGTCTTAATTTAATAAGAAAAATGCAACAAATATATTGACGAAAGTTTCATAAATAAATAAGTAATAATAAAAAAGATTTAATATTGGTGTTACATTGTGAGGACGCACGGGCTTTATAACTGTGCCGACGACTTCGACTCTCCGCGTCGCATTAGTAGTGGTTCACACCGATATACCCGAGCCGAGATCACATTATGTACTACAGTGGAGGGCATTTTTTTTGCATCCTGCGTGTACAGCATCGAGGCTCGAGGCAAACAAAATTTAAAGGGACATTCCCTTGAGGCACGCACACGATCATGTTCTGTCTCATCGACACGGACGTGTGGACTGTGTAGTAGGCTTTTGTCTATACGTATAATTCCACACAATCAAATTTTGAAAAACTTTAACAGCTTTTATCTCAATAACTATTTGTTTGCGACATATGGCTCCTTTCAAACTTTTCTCTCCTCGATGAGTAGAAGGTGTTGATGTAAAAAAAAACTTTAACAACAATTTTCTGTGTTATAAACAATTTTGCGGCAAGTTTCTCCTACAAATGTCCACCGATCCAGAGGTGTAGATTCACCCCTAGGACGGATGACCATTACTTTTTATACACCCTGTACATTGAATAATTATTTCACTATTTTGTATATATTTTGCATATGTCGTGCTTATATTTCGCATATATTTTTACATATATTTTTGCATGTTTTGCATATCAATTTTGCATAAAGATCCGCTGTTATGTCGCGCCGCTCCTTCAGGCGATCACTTATGACAGACAGTTTTTCGTGAATATGTATCTCAGAAACTAAGGACGAGCGGCAGTAAGATGTGTAGGAAAAAGTTCAAGATCCTCAAAATCGGTGAGGAAGAAACTATCGTTCATTAGGAAGTTGCCGTAGTTAAAAATTTTCAGAATTATCTCTTAGGTCGTCCCACAAACTCGTGCCGCATGTTTTGTTCTACTACATATTACGGTTTGTACTATTACCTAATACATATTACGGTCTGTCGGTAAGCGTTCAAAGTGCTGCAAAGTGATCGAAATACTGTAAACTTCCATGAACGTCTACAGATTAATTACAAGTGTGTTGCAGAATCGATACATTCTTATTACATGAAAAACCCAATTACGTGAAACGACATGAATTATTAAATGCATGTCAAGAAAACTTGTTTGCTTGGTGTGTAAGCATACTCTCGGCAGCCTTGACGATATCATTTGCCTCAACCGTTCGAAGGTACTGGACAACTTCTTCAGGATCCGTGGAATCTTTGCCAAGGACTTTGGCAAGCTTGAAAACCTCGCTCAGATCTACTTTGATTGAGGATCCACGGACACGTCAACAATCCACTTTGCATGATCGCTTTGTGGAAGAGTCCTACGGACAATAATAACTATATAGTTTTTTTATTAGAACAAAAATTTAGATTATCGCTTTCCTACACTTTGCAAGCGAACGTCGGGCTTGGCACCAACTTTGGCTCCAAATACAGACCCGACTGCTTCCGCATCAGGGTCGTTATTTGGCGCCTTTAAGTTGCCATTTAAAATGGACTTCCAAAGAGCGAACCTAACCTTGCGTTCAGAGTAAAGATCGGGCAAAATCGTTATTATCAACATCTTAAAGCGTGAAACTTAGAATTATATAATTTAGAATTTTTAAGTAAAATTCAATTCTTCCTCCTACAGCAAGGTTTACACCGATTTTGCTCGATATTTACTCTTCAGAGCAAGATTCGATCCGCTCTTAGTGCGATCGACTGCCCTCTACAACGAGAGCAGGGTCTGCTCTGGATTTGGCCTCCATTTGGCATGGAATGTTCGCGTTTTGTTCGCTAAGTATGATTGCAGACTGTTATTGGTCTTAATCTGCACAATCAGATTTTGCTGACTGGATACTATTATAGTGGGGGCCATTTATTAGGTGTACAAATAAGTTCTAAGCCTTTTTTCGTCAAATTCAATATTTTCTTACTTAAAATACAAGTATATTTTAATCGGGAAAGTAGTCTCTATTTGCTTCTACACACTTCTTCCACTTCTTGGGCAGACGACAAATCCCTTGGTGAAAAAAAGATGGGGGTTTTGACTCGATGAAGTCTGCGAGACATTTTTCGACTTCTTCAACTGTTTGGAAGTGTGTAACCAACAAATGATATTGTAGCGATCTGAACAAGTGATAATCTGACGGAGCCAGGTCTGGTGAATACGCCGGGTGTGGCAAAACTTCCCAGCCCAACGAATCCAGAGCGTCACTGGTCGTTTCTGCTGCGTGTGGTCTCTATTTGCTGCTTTCCGACAGCACGCGTGGAACCCAGCAACCCTGCTTTTGAATTTTTCCTATCTTTTTCAGCCTAAGGGTACGTGTACAGTGGATCCGACATCCAACAATTCAAATGTGTGGGTAGGCCCGCCTGTGAGACCGAGACCCTTCTAGTTTCACGAAATCGGCCGTACCGACACCAACACGAGCTTCCCGAGGCGCTCGGAACACTCGTCCGTGTGTGCCGAAGTCGAACGCCGCGCTGCGCCGGACGAACACGGATCCACTGTACGCGTACCCTAGGCTCGACTCTCGAACGGCTCGAACCTCGGTACGTGTTTATTCATTTTCATTCGAGCCTCGAGCAGGTCAAAATTATTCGAAAGTTATTCGAAGTCTTCGTATCTCTATCTCTATACAGGGTGCGGCACTTAGTCCCCACGATTTTTCAGCCCCTTCGGATGGTCGGACAGAAAAGTGTTTCTTACCAAAGTTAATCAGTATTTAACCGACAAGGCAATTTTTTAAATAAAAAAAAATCGATTTTCAACAAAAAATCAAGGTTGCTGTCATATCTGTAAATGGACCTTGGTGTTTTTAACTTCATAATATTGTAGGCGACATCGAATCGAATTCAACAACCTGCTACATGATGACTTTCAGATGACCTTATTGTTTTATCAGTAGCTAAAGAAGGTGGCGCAGGTAGCAACCTGACGCGGTGCTAATTACCGCGGCACTTTTTGTGTTATAACTCCTAAACTATGCAACCTACAGAATCGGATCAGTGGCAATTTGAAAGAACTCGGCGAGCTGAATCCAATGAGTACCTCAAATCGAATATAGGTGCTACCAGTCAAAAGGTATAAGCAGAAACGTGCCCAAAAGAGGGCGAAAAAGTCGTCTCTGGTCACTAATGACGTCACAACTTTTGAACGAATGGACTTTTTCGAATGCGAATGGTCCTAAAACCTTCCCCAAGGAACGCTGCGTCTAATGGCTCAAACCCCAGCTTTCTACGTTTAGCCGTTTCGGAGTTGTTAGATTTTGAACAAACGAACATTACATTTTTATTTATATAGATTGTAATATATTTAAATTATTATAAGCAAAATTGCATTACATATATATTTATATTATTAGTTATAAATGAATTTAATTGTAAGCAGTAACAGTTGGAAATATTTGTATGATAAAATAATGGTGTGCAAGCATGATGATATGATGAGTCCGTGAAGTTAAAATTATCAATATATAATATAAACATGTAATATTCTTAAACTACAATATATTTTCTAGAGTTATCATTTCATTACATTTCTTCTTTTTTAACTTTTAATACTAGTAGATACTTCGAAAACCAATGTTAATAAATAGTACATTCTAGATTAAAATAAATAGACTTGCTATTATCAGATATTGCCGTGAACTAAGAGTATTAAATCCAGTTGATTTAAATTTCCCGCGTGCCTATACAACCAGGGACAGTCGAACGATCGACATCAAAGGTACCGCCCGGTGTGTCGCCTCTTGTTGTATCTCTACTCTTTGCACAGACGCGCACGTATAAGCAAAATTCAACGAAATATTACCTGCAGTTTATCGCGAATATCTCTGAAACTCTAAAACCGAGGAGTGGTGACATGTATAGGAAGACGTTGTTCAGAATGTTGAGTTTTACACTGTATCAAATCTGTAACTGTATCAAAATCGGTGAGGTATAACCTTTTAAGCACAATTACCGTAGGCAAAAACACTCTATATCCAAATTAACTCCCAAATGTTGGCCAACCATAAATACTACATACTAAGGTAATCTCATATTGACATCCTTGTTAAACTCCAGAGACTAATACTTCTTGAAAGTTAGAAGTCACGAGGGCCAATACCAAATTCCATCCCTTAATACTAAACCTACCACCACCGGTCAAACATGACCGATTCCAGATTTTTTATTTTACAATTATTGAAATAATAAAAATGATTTCATAAGGAATGGTTGTACAGATATCTTTAGTAGAGCACGTATTACAATAGGGGCCGCACAAAGTCTAAATAAAATCAGTCTTTTCATTTGTATAAGGTACCAGTTACAAGTTTAGTGTTAACCCACGTGGCGACGTAGTGGTGAAACAGATATCGGCCAGTCCACGTGTTCCTACCTAGTGGCAACCCGGTGGTGAAACTGGCATCGGCTAACCCACAACAACCCTTTCCCCACGCAGCGACCCGGTGATTAAACAGACATCAGCTCCCCCACTATTCCTACCTAGTGGCGACCCGGTGGTGAAACAGATATCGGCTAGTCCACGACAAAATCCCGTAAATACAAACAATCCTCGGTCACGCCACAGATTTAAGATCAGTATAGACATTACATGCAACGCGTTCTTCTGTCTACGGTTCTGCATTATCGACTCTGTAGACATTCTTTTTTATTTATTAGGTTGCTGCATATGAAATGTCCGATTTTAGAATGCGACTCTTATAGAACGTTTCGATCAAGATAGGTTTATTATATAAAACTTTGAGCTACAAAGCTGATCCTTAACACTAAACGTACCACGACCGGTCAAATGACCAGTTCTAGATTTTTTTATTTCACAATTAATGAAATTGTAAATATGCTTTCATAAGACGTCCCCTACACGGTCAGTCGGAATGACAGTCACGTCGAAGATTGACATTCTGATTGAATACTGACGGACTGATGAAGTGGACTGACGGATTTCCAGATAATTTTCATTGGCTGTGAAAAAGTTACATTTAATTATTTAATTTAATTTTTATTGGTTCCTTCGTGATTGAAGCAGATTGAAGTCAAGAATGACAGTCTGATTGACCGTGTAGGGGACGCCTAAAAAACGATTTAATAAATATCTTTATTAAAGTCTGAATAAATTCATTCTTGTCATTTTTATAAGGCAACCACGTGCCCGTTACTTTTATAGCTCGGTACGTTTAGTGTTAATATCCTATGTTCAATTTTAATTTAGATGTATAATTGTACTTTTAAATAAAGTTTATTTCAACGTCAACCAACGCGATTCTTGTGTATTCCTTTTATATGTCTGGAAAAATAACTTATGACGATAGCAATTGTGTGATATTTGGTCAAAATCGGGTGATTAATCAACTTGCTAGTCGTTGATGGTAAAAAGGAACTACAAAATCAAGATAATAATCTTGTAAATGAAAAACGTGTATAATCATAATATCTTATTTTTACCATAAATACATTCAAGAAACTTGAAATTTGTAGATAGAATACATTCGGTACAAAATTGCATTTGAAAATTACAAGAAAGCGAGCTAATAAAAACGTGGTAATAAAGACCTTCAACAAAGTTCTAAAGTTGCTAGGGTGGTCAGAAAAAATGAAAGGAAGTAAGGAAGGATGACTTTAGAGTAGGAAATTGTAGAGGAGGAGAAGTGAAAGTGGGTAGAGAAACAAGGGATGGTCGCTAGCGAGAATGTCTGGTTTTCGTCTACAGTCTACATCGAGGACGGGTCAAGTCTTGTAGGAATATGGTTGTAATAGGAGGACGGAAAGAGAGAGAAGGGACTGAGGAGGATAGTCGAGATTTATGAGCGGGGACAACCCTGAGTTTTTGGAAAACTACCATCGTCAGTACAAATAGATCGACGATGGGACCCCGGCTCTTATTGTTAGGAAGGCCCAGGCTGGAGCAGGTATAAGATACTAAAACTACAAAGAGCAGAGTGACTATGGGTCACAATGTGCTCTCCCATTTGAATGCGGACAGCGGGTCACGGAAGATGCTATTTGCGGCATAGAAGAAGGAGATAAAGGGACCGGGAGGCCCCTGGGCGGTGAGGTTTTAGTGGATATGCCTTCGCCTCCAGTTTTTCTTAGGCAAGGCGAGCCCCACACCACCCCCGACCATTATCAGGACGGGGGTGTGCGTAACATGCATTTCCCCACCGCCTTTAAACAAAAAAAAAAGGTATAAGATAGTAAGGGCATGCAGTATCTGACGCATTAAACAAACGCAATTTTGTACCGAATGTATTCTATCTACAAATTTCAAGTTTCTTGAATGTATTTATGGTAAAAATAAGATATTATGGTTATTCACGTTTTTCATTTACAAGATTATTATCTTGATTTTGTAGTTCCTCTGTTTTAATTGCAATTTTATACCAATAAATATTTACCTTAATTTAATGAGTTATATGTCACTTTAAAGCTTGTTTTATGCTTTATTTCATTATGCTTTTGATATTTAATTGCACATTCCAAAAGAAACTTTTGGGACAACCTAATATATTACAAGGTAATTATTTATTACAGACGTTAAAAAGTAAATAAGCATTTATACATAAATATATTCTCATAGAATAGTTTTAAAAAACGGTGGTCATTCGCGTAACTTTTTTATCGACGGTTACGCGAGTCGTAATAATCAAAACGCGTTATGTACGAAAAAATCTCCACTTTATTATAAATAACATATCAAATATAACATGTATATATACATATATAGCTTGCACGTGTCATAAGATAATAAAGTTTATATACTATTCCCTTTTTACAACACATTTTCGTTTCCATCGACTGCTGCTCAGAGAATATCCAATTCAACAACACTATATGACACAATACTTTATCAAATTCAATTCAAGTTAAGAATATTTGACTTCATACACAGTAACACGAGCTCGTCACCGATGTCTAAGTACTTAATCTTATTCTCTGTTGCAGGTTCCCAAATATCCTTTACGTATTCGTCGAGGGCCGGTGTAGGGTTTCTAGGTGACAAATAACTATCATATAACACAAACTAAACCGATAGAAGTATCATTATAGAAGAGCCAGTGAGTAAAAGAACATAGAATGGCTAGGAAAGCTACAAATGAAAAGGAAAGAAAAAAAGTTGGGTAAGACGAAAGAATAGAAAAATATGAAATACATAAAGTAGATAGGCTAGATAAAGTAATTATGATAAAGAAGGCATGTGGGAAAAGGAATTGGTGGAAACGGGTGGATGGGCAGAATGCATGGATTAAGTTACTTTATTTATGAACCCAAGTCTGATTCGCAGCCGATCGGCTGAATAAATAAAGCTAAACAGGGTGGTCATTAACTGGTGGCCAACCGAAAACGAGGAAATTCAACATAAAATTATAAGTCGAAAATGTAGAATAAAATTTGTTCACGTGAGGATTTGATTACGAAAAAATCAAATTTGATAATTCGGCAAACACGAGTCCTATTGAATAGGAATCGTCTAACGCGTCTGTTTATGATCTATCAGTTCTACTTCTTGCAAATACTAATTGTAAGCACACAAATTTGGCGCATTTTCAAACCCGATTTTCTCGAAAACAAAGCTTCGTAGTGTATGAGAAAATTTTATTCTACAATTTCAACTTATTTTTTTTATGTAGGATTATCCTCTTTTCGGTTGTACGACCAGTTATCGATCACCTATACAATACTATTGTTGGTATTTAGTGTACGCTGAATTAATTCGTTCAACAATCATATTCACGATATTGATCGAATATTTTCTGCCAGAGGTAGCAGTATAATTATTTTTAATATAAACTATTATTTATAAATTAGTAGAAATGACTATTAGTATAAATATAAATTATAGTCGTAAGTTTAACGCTTCGCACTCGAGTTGTGACTAAAAATTGCTGTACCAATCTTCAAAATATAATTTACATTATTAAATATGTTGGTATCTAATCAATTACTAAGCATTTAAGTATTGTATGACGTATTACATCAATTCCATCTCCATACAATTATAATAACCATATAGAATGGAATTATTCTAGGTCGGAAGGAATGTTTAATTTTCGAGTTAAAATAGCTCCGAGTGCGAAAGGTTAAGCCATTCGAGAAGCTACAGGCTGTTCCAACTCACCCCGTTTTACCGAAATTGGTCCACATACGAGTTAAACGTTCCAATGTTGCTCTATCTTTCGTTCCTATTGCTGGAGGTTCTGGGTCCTCAAGTTTAAGAGGACTCAGGTAAAGCAGGTACGCAGTTTCATCGGTATGAGATGCCCCTAAAGAGTTCAACTGTCTCAATACACAGCGAATTTTATGTATCATGACATGTCAAACAGATGTGTATGTAGCTCAAATGCATAGCATTCAATATATTTAAAGAATTTAAAAATACATATTAATCGATTTAATAAGTTGTGAATAACACGTCGGCATGTGCGTAAATCCTTTTAATCTTTCTACTGTCTGAAATTACACCCACCCAGTTTTGTCACAAATACACAAATTCGCGATCTACTGACAAATGATTAGAATAAGCAAAATGCATCCTCCAAGTTTGTCTTACAAGTAAAAATGACAAACTAAATGAAAAGGTGAAACTGGATGAAAGAAACTAGATTACCTTTAATGATACGATCGGCGAACATGTCCGAAAATGTTTTCTGATTGCCGACATAAGTGTATACATAAAAGTAAGTAGGCGCTGGTGTTCTCTTCACCCGATCCTGTACATACAATTTCGCGGGCAAGCCGAAATAAATGTCGCTCACAAAACGTACAAGTTGATCTATCTTTTCCGGACCGATCTTTCCATCGAAATAGGTATTCTCTATTGCTTTGAATAACTTATTGGTTTCGTCGGGATCTAAATTCATCAGAGACGCTAATTTCTTCATTTGGAACGTTAAAAATTGAGTGGGTTTTTCCATCGTCGCTTCTGCAATCCCAAAAGAATTCCACAAATATGAAGTATGAATACACTTACGTTGAACTTACAGAGCACTAAATGTTACTATTTTACAATATCATACAGATAACAACAATGTTGTTATTTACATTATTAGCATTTTTTATTATGCGTCTAAAGAAATGTAGTTATTAAATAATTCCTCAGAAATCCATCTTTATAATAGCAATGATCGTAAGTCCAAAAGTTTTCAACACGCCATTTTGACGGGTCCCGTAGTTCTGAAGAAATATTATTGATAATAATTACCTTTTACAAACATTAGAAACTCGTGCGACGTGTATCCAACAATAACGGGAACACGCGCTTCCTTTGCCAGCATTTCCTCCAGAGGAAATGGCAAAACTGGATTTTCCGCCATTTCGTCAGTGTTCAGCCCAAACGGAACATCAAAATCTGCTTTCTCCTATGAAAATCACGCGAGACAGATTATCCAGCTGGTGTGTTTTTACGTGAACTATATTACTTTCCATAAATGCTACGGTCATCTCTAAATTGGCGCCCCACAACAGTAGAATCCATTTACGGTTACGCAAACAGCTGCTTGACTTCTATTCTATCCCTACATTAAAGAATCGGTCAAAAGGAAATTGAAATATTAAATTTTGAATACATGTATGAATTGCACCAGCTTAAATTTGACACTATGAAACACTATTAAATGATAACTTAATCGAATATTACAGAAATTTCTGTTTTACTTCCAATTTTTAATGTGCTTTAAAAATGTCTTGTAG
This sequence comes from Lasioglossum calceatum, assembly GCA_963966675.1. Classification (NCBI taxonomy): domain Eukaryota; kingdom Metazoa; phylum Arthropoda; class Insecta; order Hymenoptera; family Halictidae; genus Lasioglossum; species Lasioglossum calceatum. The sequence continues at coordinate 6,038,652 of OZ016542.1, forward strand.
TCTAGAATTTTATGAAATTCGATTCTATTGTAAAGTATGATTCTAGAAAAGTATTTTTATATTTCCACAATTTATGCAATTATAAAAGTTTGAAAGAGGTGATGTACATAAAGTGCTAAGGTATTAAACTAAGAAAACTCTACCTGGTTCTCGGATTGTTTGCCGAGATCTAATCTAGAGATAAATTACGACTGCCTGTCTACAGTACACCTGTCAAGATAAACCATATCGCTATTAATTAGCACATTAAACGCGGAAATACTCTATATTTACTGTCACTTAAAATGCATATTCAAAATTCCACTACTTTATTTGTGTTTCATTTTGTCCATTGCACGAGCTATACAGAGTATAGTCACGCTTATACTAAATAAGAATTTAAATTTCTGGTTTACTCAAAGGCATAATTACAAGAATCACAGCAGCCATTTGAATATTTTGTTCGCGAACGTGAACGAACTGGGTCACTTCTAACAAGCTCAATTTCGATTTGTAATTCCCTAAAAATTTATATTTCTTAATCTTTCAACAGAGTTACTTTGCAATTATAAGCACATGCAAAGACGTAACGAAAGACAATCATAATCAACGTAGGTACAATAAGTTTATATCAATATGAAGAATGTAACACATTTAATAAGGGACGGAGTTATACGTTGAAATAGAGAAAAAATAAAAAATTTCTGAAAGCAAACACCAATGACAAATTAACTCGTCATTCTCGGTTAAAAGGTCCAAGCTTGAATGAAAATATAGAAAAAATGTAATACTAAAAAATTTCGTCATTTTACAATAGTAAAAATCTCGAAGAATATCGCGTGCTGAAGTTACACCAGCTCCATAAACGATTAAATAAATTACAAGTTAATACTAGTGCTGCAAAGTGATCTAAAAACTATAATCCTGGATGAACGTCTACGGTCTAATTACAAGCGTGTTGAAGGATCGGTACATTCTTATTACATGAAAAACCCAGTTACATGAACGACATAAACCGACTCGTTTCCGGCTGCGTTCACACGAAAGAAGATTCTACTGTATCGTGGGGTTCCCCGTAATTATTAAACGCATGTCAAAAAAACTTGTTTGCCTGCTGCGTAAGTATGCCCTCGGCAGCCTTGACGATATCATTTGCGTCAACCGTTCGAAGGTACTGAACAACTTCTTCAGGATCGGTGGAATCTTTGCCAAGGACTTTGGCAAGTTTGAAACTTCGCTCAGGTCTACTTTGATTCAGGCTCCACGGACACGTCAACAATCCGCTTTGCATGATCGCTTTGTGAAAGAGTCCTACGGAGAACAATGACTACATAGTTTTTTATTAGGACAAAAATCCAGTTTATAGCTTTCCTACATTTTGCAAGCGAATGTCGGGCTTATCAATGTTCGAGTTATCCAGCAATCTGCTCTTGATTTGGTATGAATTTGACACCAACTTTGGCGCCAAATACAGACCTATCTGTTTCCGCATTGGGCTCGGTATTTGGCGCCTAAATTCTATGCCAAATGCAGGCCAAACCTAACCTTGCTTTAAGAGTAAATATTGGGCAAAATCGTTATTGTCAACATTTTAAGGTTCGTAAATATTTAAATGATTGGAAACGCATGGAACTCAAAATTAAATAATTTCGAAGTTTAAATATAAAATTCGATTTCCCCCCCCCCTACAGCAAGGTTTACTCCGATTTTGCTCGATATTTATATGCTGTTAGAGCAAGATTCGGTCCACTCTTAGTGCGAGCGACCTGCCCCCTATAACGAGAACAGGGTCTGCTCTGGTAGTACAATGCCTCTTTTAGTACATTTAAATAAACATAGCGGTCCATGATTTCCTGTATTCAATGAATGGTGCCTACACGTTGCACCCCAAACAAATACCGATCCATCATCTTCTTCGATCGTTAATTTTGTACAATTTTCTCGATATTCCGCGCCAATGCGACGCCTTACGTAAGTTTCGTCATTACATCCGAGTCTGTATTTTGGTACTTCTCTGTGAAAATTACCGTGAACATTGCTCTTTCGCAAAAACGATTCTGACTAGATGATTTTTCCCCGAGATAAAGAACTTCTTTCTTGCAGCCCTTCCTCTTAATCCAAATTCATTTAATCGACGACGGACTGTTCTCACACTAATATTTTTCTCAAGATTTGGTATTATCTCCTAATGAATGTCAACAGCTGTCTCAAATCTGTTCACTTGGAATAATCAATAAATAATATGGTCGTTTCTAACGTTCGCTTTTTATGTTCTACATTTGCAGAGGATGTTATGTATAATTTCATGCCGCTCAATATATCGCATTTCATGACAGCAAGTCATTACAGATGTCTCTAGCTAGTCTTTAGTTATCTCCCGGAATGTTTTCCAGCTTTGCGATGCATTTATACTTGATGTAATAGACCTGCTGTCACGTTCGTTTCCTCACTCATCGTGGTCACTTATACAAGGCACTTCTAATTGTCTCAAATGTTCAATGGATACTGATAAAAGTTACTTATACAATGTTTATATTCAGACATACCGAACTATTATCATAATGCACGTAAGTGATTGTCCTCCTCGAAAGCGACAGCTGAGAACAAAGTGAATATAAATGCCCTTGAATTTTCGAAATTAACCGAAGCATTACTGAGACTTTATAACAGAAGTGACTAAACTTTATAAGAATACAATTTAGACGCTTTTGCAAGCTTCCTAGAGAAGTATAAGCTATTTAGCATTTAAAATATAACTAGTACGTAAGTAAATGACCGCCACTGAGGTTATCTCTTACCTTGCGCTCGTGGCGATATTGCCAGTGCATGTGCCAACACTCCTCCAGCACTCGCCCCGAAAATCGTGACATTGTTAGGATCGCCCCCGAAATTCACTATGTTCTCTTTAACCCACTCCAGAGCAGCGATCACGTCTTTTAGTCCCTGATTGCCTGGCGCAGACTTGTGGCCCAGATTTAAGAAACCTTCGACATACCGTTAGAAATCTAATTACCTCAAATAAGACAAAATTCTTTTATTCATCCCTTGCCTTAGGGTTCGATTAATCCAGTATTTTAGATGAGTATTAGACTAAAATGTGGATAATGCATTTTAAAGGACTAACCGAAAGCGCCAAGTCTATAATTAACCGAAACGACCACGACGTCCTTTGCTACCAAGTAGTCTGGTCGGTATTCTACAAAACTTCCCGATCCTATTTGGTATGCGCCACCATGGATCCAAAACATTACCGGTTTACGTTCACTAAGTGAATTAGTGTAAACATTAAGGTAAAGACAATCCTCTTGGCCGATTATATAGATCGTTTGCTCTTTTCGTAATTGTGGACTGCGTATCCCAGAAGTTCTTGCAGTTTCTCTGATATCGGTCCATGGAGCCGGTGGTTGTGGATCCTATTTGTCGAATTGGGGAAAAAACGATCGATAAATGCATGCAATTTAAATCGAATGAAGAACGCGCTCGGTACAGAGATATACAGTAAATCCTCTATAGTTGGAGAAAGGTCGTACACGTTGAAAGCAAAAAAACTATCCCCTCCACTGTAGTAATCTGATCTCGGCTCGGGTATATCGGTGTGAACTACTACTAATCCAATTGCAATACTTCTTTATTTTTCATTATTTTTTTATGGGACTTTCGCCAATATATTTGTGGCATTTTTCTGATTAAAATAATACCAGACGCGATATAATTTCAACTGTATTTAATGGTTTAATTGACGATGAAAGGGCGCAAGGAAGAACAGCGTATGGGAAAGAAAGAGACGCGGAGAATCGGCCGCACGCTGTCTCTCTTTACCTTTCCTTTTCTACGTTCGGCTCACAAGAAGAGCGCAAGGTCGATGAATCTCAGATTTGATTGAAACTTTGTACAGTTATAGATATCGTTCTCCTGTTAACGTGTATACCCCGTGATAGGTGCAGATACTCAATAGTGTTTAGGATATTTATAATTAAAGGTTTTCATAACCATGAATATACAGGGTGAACATTATAAAGCGTTACAGACGAATATCTCCGAAAATATTGATCATACGCAAAAATGTTTCAGATGGAAGTTGTTGAGTACCGAGGAGGACATCATGCGGTGGGGCTTTTATTTTTATCGGTGGACACTCCAAGGTGAGGTGAAGGTCAACTTTCTTTTTTTAAATGGAATGTCCTATTTTGTATGCCATAGATCGATAGAGTCTCAAATTCTAAGTATAAAAGTGTTGACCTTCATATGTCCTAAACCTAACAGTTAACGCGAGATATTATCCAAAGAAGAAAGAAAATTGTTTCGATAATATCTCGTTAACTATTAGATTTAGGACATATGGAGGTCAATACATTTTTACTTAGAATTCGATAGCCTATCGATTCATGATACAGAAAGTAGGTGTTGCATTTAAAAAAAATACAGGTGACCTTCACCTCACCTTGGAGTGCCCACCGGTGAAAATAAAAGTCCCACCACATGATGTTCCCCTCGGTACTGAACAACTTTTATCTGAAACATTTTTGCGTATAGTCAATACTTTTGGAGGTATTCGTCTGTAACGCTTTATAATGTTCACCCTGTATATTCATGGCAATGAAAACCTTTAATTATAAATATCTTAAAAACTATTGAGTATCTGCGTCTATAATGGGGTATACACGTTAACAGAAGAACGAAATCTGTAACTGTACAAAGTTTCAATCAAATCTGAGACTCGTCGACCTTACGCTCTCCTTGTCAGTCTTTGAAGCTCAAAAAAATAGTCTCGGTCAACGAACAATGCACACGAACCTCCCCGAGGCTTTTGCGACTATAGAGGACTTACTGTAAATCCAAAGTTTTCTCATGATTTGCTCAAGGTAATAAGTAGAAGTTATTTAGGTTCAGAGTTTGTTAAGAGTTAACATTCGCTACGTAACTGAGAAAATATTAATCGATTTAGAAGATCTATTAGATAGTAGTATCTATTACCTTAAATCTGAGTTCGCCGATAGGAGGAGCAGCGAATGGTATCTCATGAAACGCAATGAAAGAGTTACCAAAGACGCTTTTCTGTACACCACCTCGTAATTTACCTTGCTTTATTGTAACTATCGGTTCGTTCAATGTTGACCACGCTCTAACCAACTTGACAATGCCCCAATGTCGTCTACGGAGAGAATGGGTGCATAACATGAATTGTGTTTGCACCGCAAGCATATTGTCTATTTACTTATCGTATCAAAGTGCTGATACCAGAAACGTGACATCCAAATCGTAGATATCTACAAAAATTTCAGAGACCGGGTCATGCATGATATCAACAGTCGTACATATAGAACGCTTGTAACGGTAAAGCACATATATGTACCTAGCAGCTCTCTACGATGAATTGCAATACTTATCGGCTGACGAATGCCTAAAAGCGTGCAAGTTGTTCAACATTTTTGGATTGGAACTTGGTGTGGGGACTAAGGTTAGAAAGTAAAGTTAGCAGAGTGAACAGAGCATATTGAATAAAATATACAGTTTTGATAAATATCGATAATGATATGTACAATAATTGTCCTTGATAACAGACGAAATTACTCGCAATACAGTAAATTCTCGATATTTTTCCAACGACCTGTGTTCTGCACGGAGCCATATCGTGTAGAGACATTTTTTAAAATGACTCCGTCTACCGCGCCGACAGTACTAGAGTACAATCGAAGCATATAAATAAATCACTACTAATCGAATTATAAAACTTCTTTATTTTTCATTATTTTTATGGACGTGTAAGGCGTCTTTTTGAGACGTCGTTTTTACGGCAGAAATGAGACGCATAAAAGGCACCTTCCTTCAACCGTCAAAACGACGCGACGTCTCAGAAAATACGCTTTTATGGACGTGTAAGAGCCGCCTCTTTGGAGACGTCGTTTTTACGGCACAAACGAGACGCATAAAAGGCACCTTCCTCAACCGTCAAAACGACGTCTCAAAAAATACGCCATCATGGACGTGTAAAGGGCGTCTTTTACAGATGTAAGACGTAAAGACGTAAAAATGACGAGAAAACGATGTCTGTAGGACGTAGTGTGCTATCTGGGATAATGAGTATATTGTACAAATAATACTACTCCTAGAGTCTAATTTCTATATATTTGACAATATATAATAGTAATAATTGGGTTAATTAATTTTTTAATAAAAATTGAAAAATCGGTGTCGATATATAAATATTTTTAAATTGAGGATTCTGTGTAGCTATCGAAAAGGCATCCTTTTTCCAACCGAATTAATAAGAAAACTTACACAATTTCATATTAATTTTTTATGTTTTCAATAGGAAAGCTATCCTATATTGAGATTTTTACAGTCGCTGATCACGAGTTTCAAATGAATATTACTTCAAGTCTATTGTATCGATACGGCAAAAGTATTTATTAACTTATATCGTTGGTTCCACATGCCACCATCAGTACACGAGATTTTGATGCATGGACCATCAGTAGTTAAAAACTGCATTTTACCGATTGGTGCTTATTTAGAATATAGAATAGAATATAGAAAATATAGAACAGAATACAGTCGAAAGAACTTACGAATAAAACAAATGAGAATATATTCCACAGGATGATTGTGCATTCGGATCCATATACAATTTCTCGGTGATCTGAAGTTTTACCACTACTAATGAATGTATATATATCAACAGAAAATCAATATATTGATTGTGATTCTCAGGATTAAACATAGTACGAATAACCAGATTAAGAAAAGTATTTATCATTAATATTCTTATCTATTCTTATCCTATTAATATTCTTATATTTGTTTGGTACACGTTACTACAATATTATAAGAATATAAACTTTTTTTTATGAATGAACATTTGTTTGAAACATTGAAGTTTCAATTTGATGTTCAAACAGATGTTAATAGATAAAAAACGTATATTTTTATAAATACATAACATAACTTGTCTAAAGTTATTTATTGCTTACAATATTAATCTAACATTACATTCGTGTTCAACGACCACAAAAAACTTTAGTACGTACGGTATTTTTAGAAAGGCTTTTAGTGTTCTTCTGGTGTGTTTAATGCCTGTCCAGATTTTGTTAACTCATTAGTTAAGAATTGAAATAAGTTATTACCATGACTATTACAAAAAACATAGAAAATCACAGCTGTCGGTTGAACTTCGAATCTACACATTCCCAAACAATCTTGAACGTGATAATACTATGACCCCGTCGATTAAGTGATACAGCAATGTTTTGCGCGCTCACGCTCGACACGAGCACCTCCAGTAACGCAAGCATGAAACATTTTTTTATCTGACAGACTCCCTAACCAATTTTTATTCCATTTCCGACTACAAGTTAAAACACACGTTCAAGTCTGAATTAATCAAACTTTTTATCTGCAATCTTTCGTTAATACCATAGTTAAAGCTACTTTTCTAACAGTTTATGGACCCAGGAACGCGGACCAATAAATATTTCTCGTAAATTAACCCTTTGCACTCCGAATTATTTTTCAACCTATACTGCTACATTAGGGTGGACCATATTTTTTGACCAAAGAATTTTTTCCCGGGCACCCCCCAGAATTGTGACAACTAGAAGAACTCACCAGCAAATCCGGGACGAAATACTTTGATGTCACCTCTTTTCGTAATTTACATAATATTCATAATAAATTCTTTTCCCGATACTAGAACTGTTTTTCTTTTGTAGATTGGAGCGTATTAATGAATTTATTTAAGGGAGTAGACTTCCAGGATTGCAAGGGTGCGGGAATCGACTTCTCATTTCTCGATAATACAAACACGAGGTTTTTCACCAGTCAAAAACGCTAGATAAAAGATCGATCTAGGGCGCTATCTGCCTCAAAAGTCCTATTTTTACGTGTACGAGGCGTAATTTGCATTACTCGGCAGCATGTAGCTATGAAAATAGCTACCAAATAATGCAAATGACGCCCCTTAATATCTCTGTCAATTATGTATATATGAAAAAACTCATCAAACAAAAGTTGTAGTATATAAGGAGGTGAGTATAGCATCATAGAAAAACAAATTTTTTCAAGATCATTTTTTCAAGTTTTCCAGGTCACGGATGTTTTTTCTATTAACAACTGGTTATGCTATATATGGATTCTTGCAGAGAAAAAAAAGACAAATTCAACGATATATTCCAACGTATATTTTTGTCAAGATTTAAAAAAAATTTTCTAATTCGTTGAGCGCCGGTTTCCCATGATCCAATCGGCCCCAAATTTTTTCCAGATCATTTTCTCTCAATAGGTGTTACAATTCTGGGGGGTGCCCGGGAAAAAATTTTGCAAAATAATTTTCATCAAGTATAGCTAAGGTCCACCCTATGCTACATGTATTAAAAGTTTCTTTCGGAATGTGTTCCTTTAATGTTGCTAAATAAATACAGACAATGCGATAATCTTTATGTCGATGTTTTAGTACTTCCTAACATGAATTTGCATATGTGCATGAATCGAAAATCAACTTTTGGGACAACCTAATATTTATTTAGCAATATTAAAGGAACACACATTCCGAAAGAAACTTTTCGGACTACCTAATATATTACAAGGTAATTATTTATTATAGACTTTAAAAAGTAAATAAGTATTTATACATAAATATATTATCATAGAATAGTTTTAAAATACGCTGATGATTCGCGCGCAACTTTTTTATCGACGGTTATGCGAGTCTTATTAATCAAAACGCGTTATGTATGAAAAAATCTCCACTTTATTATAAATAACATATCAAATATATCATGTATATATACATATATAGCTTGCACGTGTCATAAGATAATAAAGTTTATATACTATTTCCTTTTTGCAACACATTTTCGTTTCCATCGACTGCTGCTCAGAGAATATCCAATTCAACAACACTCTATGACACGATACATTATCAAATTCAATTCAAGTTAAGAATATTTGACTTCATACACAGTAACACGGGCTCCTCACCGATGTCTAAGTACTTAATCTTATCCTCTGTTGCAGGTTCCCATATATCCTTTACGTATTCGTCGAGGGCCGGTGTAGGGTTTCTAGGTGACAAATAACTATCATATAACACACAAACAAACCGCTAGAAGTATCATTATAGAAGAGCCAGTGAGTAAAAGAACATAGAATGGCTAGGAAAGCTACAAAGGAAAAGGAAAGAAAGAAAGATGGGTAAGACGAAAGAATAGAAAAATATGAAATACATAAAGTAGATAGGCTAGATAAAGTAATTATGATATAGAAGGCATGTGGGAAAAGGAATTGGTGGAAACGGGTGGATGGGCAGAATACATGGATTAAGTTACTTTATTTATGAACCCAAGTCTGATTCGCAGCCGATCGGCTGAATAAATAAAGCTAAACAGGGTGGTCATTAACTGGTGGCCAGCCGAAAACGAGGAAATTCAACATAAAATTATAAGTCGAAAATGTAGAATAAAATTTGTTCACGTGAGGATTTGATTCCGAAAAAATCAAATTTGATAATTCGGCAAACACGAGTCCTATTGAATAGGAATCGTCTAACGCGCCTGTTTATGACCTACCAGTTCTACTTCTTGCAAATACTAATTGTAAGCACACAAATTTGGCGCATTTTCAAACCCGATTTTCTCGAAAACAAAGCTTCGTAGTGTATGAGAAAATTTTATTCTACAACTTCAACTTATTTTTTTATGTAGGATTATACAATACATAAAATACTATTTGTTCGTATTTAGTGTACGCTGAATTAATTCGTTCAACAATCATATTCACGATATTGATCGAATATTTTCTGCCACAGGTAGCAGTATAATTATTTTTAATATAAACTATTATTTTTAAATTAGTAAAAATTACTATTAGTATAAATATTGGGTTGGCAAATAAGTTCGTTCGGTTTTTGTGATTTATTCCACTGTAAAAAACCGAACGAACTTATTTGCCAACCCAATATAAATTATAGTCGTAAGTTTAACGCTTCGCACTCGAGTTGTGACTAAAAATTGCTGTACCAATCTTCAAAATATAATTTACATTATTAAATATGTTGGTATCTAATCAATTACTAAGCATTTAAGTATTGTATGAGGTATTACATCAATTCCATCTCCATACAATTAAAATAACCATATAGAATGGAATTATTCTAGGTCGGAAGGAATGTTTAATTTTCGAGTTAAAATAGCTCCGAGTGCGAAAGGTTAAGCCATTCGAGAAGCTACAGGCTGTTCCAACTCACCCCGTTTTACCGAAATTCGTCCACATACGAGTTAAACGTTCCAATGTTGCTCTATCTTTTGTTCCTATTGCTGGTGGTTCTGGGTCCTCAACTTTAAGAGTACTCAGGTAAAACAGGTACGCCATTTCATCGACATGGGATGCCCCTAAAGAATTCAACTTTCAATACAAAGCAGATTTTATGTGCTAATGACATAATGTAAATCCTTTTAATCTTTCTACTGTCTAAAATTACACCCACCCAGTTTTTTCGTAAATGCTCAAATCCGCGATATACTCATAAACGAGTAGAATAAGCAAAATGCATCGTAGAAGTTTGTCTTAGTTAGCTTGTGAAAATGACAAACTAAATGAAAAGGTGAAACTGAATGCATGGCATGTACATATCTTATTAAAGAAACTAGATTACCTCTAACGACACGATCGACCAACACGTCCGTATGTGTTTTCTGATTGCCGACGTATGTGTATACATAAAAATATGTAGGTGCTGATGTTCTCTTCACCCGATCCTCTACATACAATCTCGCGGAAAAGCCGAAATAAACGTCACTCATAAAACGTACAAGTTGATCTATTTTTTCCGGACCGAACTCTCCATCGAAATAGGTACTCTCAACAGCTTTGAATAACTTATTGGTTTCGTCGGGACTTAAGTTCTTCACAGACGCTAATTTTTTCACTTGCGACGTTAACAATTCATTGGGTTTCTTCATCGTCGAATCTGGAATGTAAGAAGAATTACTAGGGGTGTGCGAGATCCCGTCGGGACGAGAGAATTACACAAATATGAAGTATGAAGACACTTAACATTAGACTTACAAAGCCCTAAATGTGACTATTTTACAATATCATAAAAACAGCAACAGAGTATTCATATTTTTAGCAATTTTTATTATGTACCTAAAGAAACATATTTATTAAATAATTCCACATAAATTCATCTTTATAATCTCAACGATCGTAAATTCAGAAGTTTGCAACACGTCATGTTGACGGGTCCCGTAGTTCTGAGGAAATATTATTGATAATAATTACCTTTTACAAACATTAGAAACTCGTGCGACGTATATCCAACCATAACGGGAACAGAAGCTTCCTTTGTGAGCATTTCCTCCATAGGAAATGGTAATACTGGATTTTCCGCCATATCATCAGTGTTCAGCGCAAACCGCATAACAAACTGTTTTCTTTCCTATGGAAATCACGCGAGAGAGATTATCCAACTGTGTGTGTTTTTACGTGAACTATATTACTTTCCATAAATGCTACGATCATGTCTAAATTGGCGCCCCGCAATAGTAGAATCCATTTTCGGTGACGCAAACAGCTGCTTGAGTTCTATTCTATCCCTACATTAAAGAATCGGTCAAAAGGAAATTGAAATATTAAATTTTGAATACATGTATGAATTGCACCAGCTTAAATTTGACACTATGAAACACTATTAAACGATAACTTAATCGAATATTAGAGAAATTTCTGTTTTACTTCCAATTTTTAATGTGCTTTAAAAATGTCTTGTAGTCTAGAATTTTATGAAATTCGATTCTATTGTAAAGTATGATTCTAGAAAAGTATTTTTATATTTCCACAATTTATGCAATTATAAAAGTTTGAAAGAGGTGATGTACATAAAGTGCTAAGGTATTAAACTAAGAAAACTCTACCTGGTTCTCGGATTGTTTGCCGAGATCTAATCTAGAGATAAATTACGACTGCCTGTCTACAGTACACCTGTCAAGATAAACCATATCGCTATTAATTAGCACATTAAACGCGGAAATACTCTATATTTACTGTCACTTAAAATGCATATTCAAAATTCCACTACTTTATTTGTGTTTCATTTTGTCCATTGCACGAGCTATACAGAGTATAGTCACGCTTATACTAAATAAGAATTTAAATTTCTGATTTACTCAAAGGCATAATTACAAGAATCACAGCAGCCATTTGAATATTTTGTTCGCGAACGTGAACGAACTGGGTCACTTCTAACAAGCTCAATTTCGATTTTGTAATTCCCTAAAAATTTATATTTCTTAATCTTTCAACAGAGTTACTTTGCAATTATAAGCACATGCAAAGACGTAACGAAAGACAATCATAATCAACGTAGGTACAATAAGTTTATATCAATATGAAGAATGTAACACATTTAATAAGGGACGGAGTTATACGTTGAATTGGAGAAAAAATAAAAAATTTCTGAAAGCAAACACCAATGATAAATTAACTCGTCATTCTCGGTTAAAAGGTCCAAGCTTGAATGAAAATATAGAAAAAATGTCATACTAAAAGATTTCGTCATTTTACAATAGTAAAAATCTCGAAGAATATCGCGTGCTGAAGTTACACCAGCTCCTTAAACGATTAAATAAATTACAAGTTAATGCTCGTGTTGCAAAGTGATCTAAAAACTATAAACCTGGATGAACGTCTACGGTCTAATTACAAGCGTGTTGAAGGATCGGTACATTCTTATTACATGAAAAACACAGTTACATGAACGACATGAACCGACTCGTTTCCGGCTGCATTCACACGAAAGAAGATTCTACTGTATCGTGGGGTTCCCCGTAATTAGTAAACGCATATCAAAAAAACTTGTTTGCCTGCTCCGTAAGTATGCCCTCGGCAGCCTTGACGATATCATTTGCGTCAACCGTTCGAAGGTACTGAACAACTTCTTCAGGATCGGTGGAATCTTTGCCAAGGACTTTGGCAAGTTTGAAACCTCGCTCAGGTCTACTTTGATTCAGGCTCCACGAACACGTCAACAATCCGCTTTGCATGATCGCTTTGTGAAAGAGTCCTACGGACAACAATGACTACATAGTTTTTTATTAGGACAAAAATCCAGTTTATAGCTTTCCTACATTTTGCAAGCGAATGTCGAGCTTATCAATGTTCGAGTTATCCAGCAATCTGCTCTTCATTTGGTATGAATTTGACACCAACTTTGGCGCCAAATACAGACCCGTCTGTTCCCGCATTAGGCTCGGTATTTGGCGCCTAAATCCTATGCCAAATGCAGGCCAAACCTAACCTTGCTTTAAGAGTAAATATTGGGCAAAATCGTTATTATCGTCATTTTAAGGTTCGTAAATGTTGAAATGATCGGAAACATATGGAACTTAAAACGAAATAATTTCGAAGTTTAAATATAAAATTCGATTTTCCCCCCTACAGCAAGGTTTACTCCGATTTTGCTCGATATTTATATGCTGTGAGAGCAAGATTCGGTTCACTCTTAATGCGACCGATCTGCCCCCTATAACGAGAACAGGGTCTGCTCTGGTAGTACAATGCCTCTTTTAGTACATTTAAATAAACGTAGCGGTCCATGATTTCCTGTATTCAATGAATGGTGCCTACGCGTTGCACCCCAAACAAATACCGATCCATCATCTTCTTCGATCGTTAATTTTGTACAATTTTGTCGATATTCCGCGCCAATGCAACGCCTAACGTAAGTTTCGTCATTACATCCGAGTCTGTATTGTGGTACTTCTCTGTGAAAATTTCCGTGAACATTAGTCTTTCGCAAAAACAATTCTGACAAGATGATTTTTCCCCGAGATAAAGAACTTCTTTCTTGCAGCACTTCCGCTTAATCCAAATTCATTTAATCGACGACGGACTGTTCTCACACTAATATTTTTCTCAAGATTTGGTATTATCTCCTAATGAATGTCAACAGCTGTCTCAAATCTGTTCACTTGGAATAATCAATAAATAATATGGTCGTTTCTAACGTTCGCTTTTCATGTTCTACATTTACGGAGAATGTTATGTATATATAATTCCACGACGCTCAATATTTGCATTTCATGACAGCAAGTCATTACAGATGTCTCTATTTAGCTAGTCTTTAGTTATCTCCCGGAATGTTTTCCAGCTTTGCGATGCATTTATACTTGATGTAATAGACCTGCTGTCACGTTCGTTTCCTCACTCATCGTGGTCACTTATACAACGCACTTCTAATTGTCTCAAATGTTCAATGGATACTGATAAAAGTTACTTATACAACGTTTATATTCAGACATACCGAACTATTATCACAATGCACGTAACTGATTGTCCTCCTCGAAAGCGACAGCTGAGAACAAAGTGAATATAAATGCCCTTGAATTTAACAGAAGTTACTAAACTTTATTAAAATACAATTTAGACGCTCTTGCAAGCTCCCCAGATGAGTATAAGCTATTTGGCACTTAAAATATGACTAGTACGTAAGTAAATGACCGCCACTGTGGTTATCTCTTACCTTGTGCTCGTGGCGATATTGCCAGTGCATGTGCCAACACTCCTCCAGCACTCGCCCCGAAAACCGTGACATTGTTAGGATCGCCCCCGAAATTCACTATGTTCTCTTTGACCCACTCCAGAGCAGCGATCAGGTCTTTCAGTCCCTGATTGCCTGGCGCAGACTTGTGACCCAGGTTTAAAAAACCTGCGGCATACCGTTAGAAATCTAATTACCTTAGATATGACAAAATTCTTTTATTCATCCCTTGCCTTCGGGTTCGAGTAATCCGTTATTTTAGATGAGTATTAGACTAAAATGTGAGTAATTCATTTTAAAGAACTAACCGAAAGCACCAAGTCTATAATTAACCGAAACGACCACGACATCCTTTGCCAGCAAGTAGTCTGGCCGTTTTTCTGTGAAACTTCCTGTTCCCATTAGAAGTGAGCCACCATGGATCCAAAACATTACCGGTTTACATTCACTAAGTGAATTAGTGTAAACATTAAGGTATAGACAGTCCTCTTGACCGATTACACCGTTCGGGGACGCTTCTCGTAATTGTGGACCACGTATTCCACGAGCTTCTGCAGCGTCCTTGATACCGATCCATGGAGTCGGTGGCTGCGGATCCTATTTGTCGAATCGGGAAAAAATAATCGATAAATTTAAATCGAATAATCAACGTATTCGGTACAGAGATACATCGTGATTCTTCGTGATTTTGCTCAAAGTAAAGAGTAGAAATTACAAATCATTTTTATGATGTAACAGTGTGTAACTTGTAAAATTTCTATCTTTTATTATTAGTAAGTGATTCGTCACAATGTAATTAGTAGAACACATAATGTATTTGAATAATATCATTTTTATTAATGTGTTTAATAATCAATATTACAAAAATTTTGAATTTTTGTGCGAAATAAATATATAGGTTCACTTAATCATTTTCTAGTTGTACTTAAAAAATACATTATGTGTTATACTAATTACATTGTGACGAATTGCTTATATTCTATAATAATGAGTATTTTATAATAATGAATATTCTACAGGGTGTCCCAAAATTTCTTCAACAGCCGCAAATGAGAGGTTCCTAAGATCATTTGAAGCAACATTTTCCTTTGCAAAAATGTTATCCGCGGCTTTGTTTAGGAGTTATTAACGAAAAATCGGACCAATCAGAGCGCGACCTAGACGCGAGTTGGCACAGTCGGCCAATAGACAGTTGGCGCGCCGGGCCGACAGTGCCAACTCGCGTCTAGGTCGCGCTCTGATTGGTCCGTATTTTCGTTAATAACTCCTAAACAAAGCCGCGGATAACATTTTTGCAAAGGAAAATGTTGGTTCAAATGATCTTAGGAACCTCCCATTTGCGGCTGTTGAAGGAATTTTGGGACACCCTGTATAATAATTACTAATGCATATTCTATAATAATTAACATTCTATAATAATGAATATTTTATAATAAGGAATAATGAATATTCTATAATAATGAATAATGAATAATTACTAATACTGAATAGACAGCGGATTTTATGCATTTATGAGAAAAATGAGTAGATGTAATTTAAAACAGTGAAAACATTAGCAGAGTTTAACATCACTGTTATATTATTTTCAACCTATTATATAAACATATTAAGAAAGAAAATCAATTTCTATTTTATTTAGTCTGTTGTAATTCAGGTATTTTATTTATGTATATATCATATTTTTATTTTGCATAAAGATCCGCTGTCGAATAATAAAAGATAGAAATGTTACATGAAACACACTGTTCATAAAAATGATATGAACCTACCACCATTTCGGCCACTGTATATGACGTTAGAGTTTGCTAACAGTTAACATTCGCTACGTATCTGAGATGTTAGCGATCTAATCCAGACCGAATCAAATCAATTAAATAAACAACGTGTTAGGTACGCAGAGATATAAATCCAATGTTGGAAAATGTTACGTTCAGGGGAGGCAGCTCTGATAAATAACCTTCTCCTTGACATATGTTGTCTGATATGAGCTTTCTGAGTAACCCCCAAGAGGGTTTTAGCCGTCGCTCGTTTTTTAATGAAAAAGTTATAAACAAAATCAGGCAGAAGCCTGACCATTCAGATTGCCTTTGCGTTCCTCTTGCCCCGTTCCCCTCCCGCTAGTTTTCTTTCGTGCTCTGGACAGTACGTGGAAATGAACTTAATTACACTGTATCTGTGGTTGTCAGGAAGAACGTCGCATGTCGTATACTTTCACTTTCAAGATATTGCCGTTTAAAGTTTATTTTTTTAGCCTTTTCTGGTAAATACGTGAATCCTATACTATAATCTTCAATTAAAACATAAACTCGAATTTTTTGAAATTGTGACATGCGGCGTTTTTCCTGACAACCACAGATATATAAGCATGTTAGTCAATGTTAGGTTTGGTAATCCGGTCGGTAACGTACGTGCGATATACAGGATGTTTGCGAAATCGTAGTACAACTGGGCAGGGGGTGATTCTAAATATGTATGTTATTAATTTCCTTTAAATCGAAATAAAATTCTATTTTGGTTTTATTAATGTACAACTATTGGGGAACATATAGGCGTACAATTGATATAAATTTCCTCCTTCTTTAGGAAATTTAGAATTACAAAAGAAATTTTAATCACTGAAATCGTAAAATAAATCGTAAGGCGAGTTTAGGCAAGGGGTTAAAGTTCCGCCAGGTTCATGTGCTTTAGTGTGTGCACCAAGTAGAATTGGTTGATCAAGGTCAGACGCGCCAGACGATTCCTATGCAATAACACGTGTATTCGCTGCATCTTCAAACTCGGTTTTCTCGAAAACAAGCTGCCAAACAAAAAAATGTTATTCCTTTTCTTCGACTTATTTTTGCACGTAGAACCACCCCGTGCCCGGTTGTACTACGATTTCGCAAACACCCTGTATAATAACCTGACAGCGGATCTTCATGCAAAATAAAAATTTTTCACCGGAATTGTAATAAACTGGAGTGGATTACAAATTTATTTTCTTTCTCAGTATAGAGAACAATTAATTTAAAAATATATATTTATTACGATAATTATCAGTAGATAAGAATAATTTTTTAATGAATTTTAATGCAATCCTAATATCTCTTATGGTTCAAGAGTTATAATAAAATGTCACGATCCAGCCCACTGTGCTCGGCCGTCCTAAGCTGTATATCGCGGTGTAGCGTTCACTTCAAATAATTTTAATTTCGTCAATTTTCAAATGTTCATCTTCTTAAAAGGAGGTCCGTAAAGGGGACACCTGGGCCTATATCCTCATTTGCAGGAATGGGATAGTGGAAGGGGAAAAAGAGGGGAATGTGTGAGCTCCGTTTGGAGCTCATCTGGCGACACTGGTTCTAGTGAGTAGGAGGAGAGATAGGAATGTTGAAGAGTGGCTGGAAAACTAGTGGAGTAAGAGAGAAAAGAGAGGATAAATATGCCAAAAAATATACCAATCTAAAACCAATGTTAGGGAATAGGAAAGATTGGAATAATTAGGTTAGTAATAATTAGGATACGAACAGAGTAGGTCAGAGTAGGAATGAGTGAGACAAAGAAAGAGAGAGAGAGATGGTATGGACCGAATGTGTGAATAAGATAGATCTGTAAGGTTAGGATACTGTAAACCAAGTAACATTTCTTAGCTGTAAGGCTGAAATAAAGCAATAATAATACATAATAATAATTACTGTTCAGTGACAGCTTGTACGAGAATAAAGTGTACTTGTAACCTAAATGCAACGAAAGTTTTTTGCAATTATCTCGGAAACGAAATCCGAGCGACAAGTAATTGTATCATCGACGAGGTATGTATGTATAAGGACAGAGACGACCTGTCATCCAATGTATTTTTACGGTCCACTCGTGTGGGATCACGTAACCCCATTACCATTTTCATTTCGCCTATTTGCATGCAAATAAAGCGATCCAGCACGCGATGCAACGATTCAGAACAGAAATAGACTTATTTATTTATTTGCAGCACGAAGATTCTGACATAGACTCGTCTAAATCGCATGAAATGAAAATGGTAATGGGGTTACGTGGCCCCCGAAAAGTGGGCCGCAAAACATATGTCAAGATCATACGAGCTGCCTCCCCTAAACGTACCATTTACCCCGAAGTTCCCTCGTGATTTGCTCAAAGTGAAACGTAGAGAAGCTAAAAATTGACATTCACTATGTATATGTGTATATCTGGAAAGATATTAATCGATTTATAGAAGATCTATTACCTTAAATCTGAGTTCGCCGATAGGAGGAGCAGCGAATGGTATCTCATGAAACGCGATGAAAGAGCTACCAAAGACACTTTTCTCTACAGCACCTCGTAATTTACCTTGCTTTACTGTAACTACCGGTTCGTTCATTGTTGACAACGCTCTAACCAACTTGACGACAGTCCAATGTCCTCTGCGGAGTGACTAGGAGCAAGACGTGAATCGTCCGCACCAGAATCGTGTTATTTACTGATTATATCAAAGTGTTCTTATCAGAAAGATGACATCAAAATCGTGAACGAAGCAGTTTCAGATACTGAACATTGCATGATACCAACAATCATCGGTTTCAATTATTTTTTAACCATTAACGTTAAAATATGGTGTCCATGTCTTGGGTTAGAAAGTGCGAACACAGCAGAGTGAACAGAGCATGCTCTAAAAATATGCATATTTTTAGAATAATAAAACGTGTAGTTTTTTAGTTTTTATCACGATAGTATCTATATTGCTCGGATTATTAAAATTTACTAAAAATGAAGTAGGTAACAATTGTTTCTGAATAATTTTTGCGATAAATTTACAATTTGCTTTGTTGTCTCGTAGTATACTTTGAGATGTAGCAGAGGCATGACATGGCAATTGAGTTAAAAATTGAATAAAGCTTATTACCATGAACATTTTAAAAGACGTAGAAAGTCACGGCTGTCGGTAAACTTTGAATCTAATATACACTTCTCGAAATTATCTTAAATGTGGCGATACTGAATCGTGGTGAAATGACTTCGCACTCTTTTACTACATTTTTTATTACCGAAACGACTATACTACGTTAAAGTCAACATTGCGCATATTTTAAAGTTATAAACGCAGCATCTGTAGACCATATGTATAACACAGTTCTAGTACACTATACATATACGACATCGAAATATTCGAATATTATTAATCTTTCCCAATCTTGTTCAATCTGCTCAATATAAAAGTATTTGTAATGACTTTGCACAAGCACTTACTCATTTATTTTTATCAGACCGTATACTAATGATTTAAAGATAACAATAATGATAAGGCAGTGATATCGAAACCTTTTTTGATCTTTCAGTTCCCGTATCAAATTCATTTATTACGTATAGATGAAAAAAATATTAATCATTGCTAGCAATTTTGAAAAGTGTGAGCCTTGATGTAGACAATTACAACTTTCTTTTAATAACAAAGTTACTCAACCGAATTAAACATTATTGTTTCTTCGTTCTTTACATTCATCTTCAAGAGGATACAATAAAAAATTATGGGATATTAATTTTCATAAGTTCTGGCTTGATCGATCGTTTCTGTTAGTTGATTTTGGTAACAATCGTTCTTTTAATCAAATGGTTCCGGAAATTAACGCGGTCATATAGTTAGGCAGATATACACTGAAACGAATTAATATTCGGACGCTCTAAAAAAGACGATAACTTTTTTAATATTGTACTATACGATTTGAACTATTTTGGGAAGCTAGAGCAATTAGTATACTAGAGGATATGAAAAAAATTTTTTCAAACATTGCAATTGATCGGAATTGTAGAAAAAATACTAAAAGTTGCAGTTTACAACTTTTTTATGTAGGCCTATATTGAAAATTTAAAAAATACGTTTTGTAGATGGTGGTTGATGCTGGAAAAACGACAGGAATCCTTAGATTTATTGCAGTTACAGGCCGAAAATCGTGAAAATCTGCTATTTGTACCATCTTTAAACGTTAGTAGCACATTGCAACGTCGACCAATTTTGACGAAATTTTCAGGATAGGTTTAATTGACACAGATCTACAAAACGTATTTTTTAAATTTTCAATACAGGGTGCCCTCCTACAACGCGGAATCCTATAACACGGTTTCGCTCTAACACGATAGGATAAATCTAACACGAGCTCTAACATGTTTGTTTTTAATTTTAATAGGTTTTCGGAACGTAATCACTCTTTTTGTACTGGCTCTGGGTCACCTCACAGTTTCACACAACACGGCATTTTAGGAACCTATTTACCGTGTTATAGGAGGATTACCTGAGTATAGGCCTAGATAAAAAGTTGAAAATTCAACTTTTAGTATTTTCTCGACAATTCAGATCAATTGCAATTTTTGAAAAAATTTCTTTTCACATCCTGTAGTAAACTAATTGCTCTTAATTCATTTCACTGTATATGTATTGCTTCATTCAGCCCTACATCTAAAAATTGGACTTTGGTTTGCAATATCTTATATTTATTACAATATGTCCATTATATTCTCTCTCTCTCTCTCTCTCTCTCTCTCTCTCTCTCTCTCTCTCTCTCGCGCGCGCGCGCTCTTTCTCTCTATCATTATTATACTGCGGATCTTTAAGCAAAATAAAAATTTTCTGCATCGATTTCAAGAAATAGAAACCAAAGTGAATGTTATTTGATTTTAATAGAGGAGAAATCAATGAAATCATTCATTGACGTCTTCAATTTTTTAAAATTCTTCATTTACTCAATTTTGCTATACATATAAATGCATAAAGATCCGCAGTCTAATCATTACCCTATTTATTGCGTCCTTCCCTATATTCTCTTACATTTTTTATTTGTTTGATTAGATTTTCTTCGGACGCACGCCCAGTCAACCAGGCCGTCTCTGGCTGAACACGAGCCCGGCGGGCCGAGGGCAGGTAGCGAGACGGGCACTGTGTTGAAGGTCCCTCGAAGCGGCTATAAGCCCACTGGGCCAAGGTTCTGACCAGGGACTATCCGCGCGGGAGGGCTCGTAACTTGGACCACGGCCGAATTTTGGCCGAACCGGCCCTCGGCCGAATTTTGGCCGAATTTTGGCCGATTTCGGGCCGCTGTAAGATGGCAGCACGGTGGTTCAGCCAAAATTCAGCCAAAATTCGGCCAAAAATCGGCCAAAAATCGGCCGAGGGCCGGTTCGGCCAAAATTCGGCCAAAATTCGGCCGAGGGCAGGTTCGGCCAAAATTCGGCCGTGGTCCAAGTTACGAGCCCTGCCGCGCGGATAGTCCCTGGTCAGAAACAGGGATTTTTGCTTACGGGGCGGTTAAAAAACATGACATGTCCACTTTTGTTAATTGGAGAATTATCTCTCTCTTTCATCATGTGTTATTAATGAAGAGAGAACATTCAATTTTTTGAAATAGTTGGAAATTTTAATACAATAAAAATTTAGGAAATGCGTCTACAAACAAATGAAAACATGAAATTATGTGATAAATAGTAAATACCCGATAAGAATTTTTTCTCGTTACTTATATGAATTCGCATAAAATAAACAAATTTTAACAAATACTTTGAACTTTTCGTTCATTTAAGAATTGACAAATGTTTATACAAAGTATGTTGTTTAAATTAAAAGTAGAGATTTCATGGGAATAAAACATAAGATTGAGGCTCTTCATTACGTCTTTTCATTTTACCATTCAACTTTGTCCTTCAGACTTTTGACGTATCTTTAAAAACAACAAAGATATTGAAGGTGGTCAAGTTAGGTGAAATACCCTGTAGTATACTGTATACTATTCCAGTACTTTGGGAAACATTCTTCATTACCTCCCATGATGTAGCTGCAACCATGGTTGTGGATCCTAGGACATACAAACTAAGAAAATATTTTCTACAATTTGCTAAATAAAAGCAAATTAAAGAAGTAAAGATTTATGAAATATAATATTTACTCATTACTAGACAGCGGATCTTTGTGCAAAATAAACATTTTCTTAGAATTGCAACAAACTGGAACGACATAGAAATTTATTTTCTTTCCTAATATATTTAACAGGTTGAAAATAGTACAACAGTGTTTTCAAATTTTTCTCATGGTCTTGCTGTTTGAAATTACACCTACTCATTTTTGCCATAAATGCATAAGATCCGCTGTCTACTTATTACGAAAAATAAGAAATAAATAATAATTCCTTTCTTGTAATGTGTTCTGCACCAGAACTTGAATTCTTAATACAAATAGGTCTACAGGAAAAGATATCTACTTCGTGAAAGAAAGCGACATGCAGTAAATCCTCTATAGACGCGATAGCCTCGGGGGGATTTGATCGCATCTATCGTATAGGGTAGCTATTTTCTTTCTCTAAAGGCCGAGCCGAACGTAGAGAAGGACAGTGCGTGTAAATAGAGACCACGCGCGGGTTCCCCCTTGGGCGGTCGAGCGCGCTACAAATAAATTAAGGCTTATTAAGGTATTAGGGTGTTTAAATTGGGGTTTTATGATACTTGATGTACCATTCTCAGGTATGGAATAGCATTAGTACAATACAACAATTTCCCGCTTAGCCCGTTGTTTACCCTGTACTAAGTTGGGGGTGGATATTCTTGGTCGCATCTATCGTATAGAAATTGTTGCGCCTATAGAGGCTTTACCGTAGTTTTAAATAACAAACGAATATACTTTTGTTCGAAGTATGTAAAAATTTGTAATCTCAAGATTGAACTGAATTTGGTGAGCATTATCTTAAATCAAAGTTCGCCAATCGGAGGAGCAGCGGAAGATACTTCAAGAAAAGCGTTGTACAAGGAGCCCACCTTTATAAACGGCACCTTGCAATTCTATTTGTTTAAATTTAACTGTTGGTCGTTCCATTGATAACAACGGCCAACTCACCAACTTGACAAGTTTTTCTAACTTATTCCCGTAAATTAGACACAGATTGTGTCTAATCAATGTGTGTTCTATTATCAACGACCATATTAATGCACATTGTCAAAGTAATTAACACTCAATCTACCATCACCGGTTAAAATGGTCAATTCCAGATTTTTTATTTTACGTAAAAACATTAGAACAATTTAAACATATTGTTATATTTAGACTGCGGATGTTTTTCTTGCATGTATTTTGCATATTTCGACATATTATAACTGAATAAACATCCGCAGTCTAGTTATATTATTTTCAATCTATTAAGCATATCAAGAATGAAAATAATTTTTTATTTCACTCCAGTCTGTTGCAATTCAGGTAGACAATTTTTATTTTGCATAAAGATCCGCTGTCTAGTAATCCGCTATAATGTTTTGTACTCCATTTTGGAATACAATAAAACTAGGTAAAACGTAACACAACAATGGTAAAAAAGTTTTTAAATCATCAGTAAAGTAAAATTAATACGTACATAGACAACAATTGAGAAAACTGGCTGTATTACGTCCACAAAAACGAAGTTACTTTTCTTTTTAAAAAAACGTGACTATAATCATTATAGATATACATATACATTATAAATATTACATAACAATGTATATAAATACAATATCAAGTCGCATCGTTATCTTGATAAACTATTGTATAAAAAATATAATTCTGTTATTTTAGTACAGGCACTGTGTTGAACATTTATAGCGGTTGGGTAGCAGTTTTCGTATAATTAAATCCATTACGTTTCTTTAGGAATGACATATTCGTGCTGATCGTGTATCAATTAAAACGAAAGAAAGAAATATTGCATTGATAACTAGCGTTTCATCTTGTCGAGTATCGGAACAACCATGTCAAACGATGGACGTTTCCCTGGATCTTCATTCATACAGATCCTGATCAGTTTAGCAAGGTGAGGTGAGATTCCCGGTGGTATACTAACGCGCAAATCTTCGAGAGCAATCTATAACAAATATACAATCAAATTATTCGAACAGTTTAGGAGATTATTGCTTATTTTCTCTGAGTTTAATAAACTGACCTTCATGCCACATTCCATCGGAGAAAGATCAGCGAATGGAACTTCTCTGGTTGCAAGTTCCCACAATAAAACGGCAAAACTCCACATATCGCTGGCTTCCAAATTTATATCTGCCGGACGCTTGTTTAATGCCTCCGGTGACATCCAGGCTGGTTCATAAATTCTTCCTACCTCTTGGAATGAGAATTTCGAGTCCGCCATATTTACACGAGCCGTCAAATCTTCGTCGATCTGTAACGTTAAAGAATCGCACTAATATAAGACGCTCCAACCATCAATTTACAATTTAAAAAAACAGAAGTACCATGATGTGTTTACTATTCAAATGAAATCTGCATCTGTTTTGCCTCTCGAGTCCATGAAGAAATGCCATAGCTCTTGCAACGTCAAGAGCAAGTCTCAATGCTCGTGCTGTGTCAACTACAACGCCAGTACCGCCGTGTAACAGTCGGTGTAAACTACCACGAGCCATGTACTGCGAGACAGTTGCTAATTGCGGTGGTTGATTGACACACCCGAGAACGGGTAGAACGTTGGGATGTGAAAAAATTCTTAATTTCGGAAACTCTTCGTTGAAATCTCTGGAGATCCTCGACGTACATTCGCGTATGGTCAAAATCTTTGCTACTATGTCATTATTCTGCCAACGTCCTCGCCAAGTTTCGCCGCTTGGCGTACTTGCCAAGAGAGTGTGCAATAGCAAATCTGCCATATTAATTCCTTTATGCCTTGACAATGTTGCATCTCCTACATGGAATAATTCAAGTTATCATTATAGAACTAATGTCATTGTTAGACAGCGGATATTTATGCATTTATAACAAGAACGAATAGGTGTAATTTAATACATTGAAAACATTAGACGAAGTCCAAAATACTTTTATATTCTTTTCAACATACTGAACGTATTAAGAGAGAAAATAAATTTCTATGTCATTCCGGTTTGTTGCAATTCAGGTGGAACATTTTTATTGTGCATAAAAATCCGCTGTCGAGGCTGAAAAGTAACAGTGCAGATTGTGTGGAAGGTAAGAAGAGACAATAAAGCACGTACTAGAGGAGTATTCAAAAACTAGGACAACAAGAACACGTGGAAAGAATGTGGGGGGCCGTGGATCTCAAGAAATTGAAATACTAAGGGAAATAAGTCGGATAATAGAAGGAAAAGAAAGGGAGGCGTGAAGTAAGACCAAAGCCAATGCCAAAGAATATGGGTGGTTTAATGAATGAAGATAGTAATATTAAGATCTCTAATATTAGGATAAATAATAAGACAGATACTAAGATCTTTTTTTATTTGGGTAGACTCGTTGCCAGGATTGGAAGCAGATTTCCTTCTCATTTCTCGATAATGCAAAGATGGGGTCTTTCAAAAGATCAATCTAGGCTGCAGTCGCCCTCAAAAGTCGTAATTTACATTATTCAGCCGCATGTAGCTGTTGCAGCTTTATGAAAATAGCTACATGCGCAGGTTTATGCTTCGGAATAATGCAAATTACGTCTCGTAAACGTAAAAATAGAATTTTTGAGGGCGATCGCGGCCTAGATTGATCTTTTATCTAGCGCACTCAGTAGTCAAAAGAGAAACCCCATCTTTGCATTATGGACAAATAAGAAGACGCATTCTCGCACCCTTGCAATCCTGGAAACGAGTCTACCCCCTTCAGATAGATATAGTTATTATAGACCGGTGTTTCCCAACCTTTTATGTGTCCCATACCCCTCCTAAGCCTTTCTAAAATTCTGATGCCTCCCATGTAACATATACATAATATTTAATATTAAAAAATTGAATTGTTCATTGAAGAAACACTGGTATGGACAATATGGAGAGAACGGAAGAGAGAAGATGGACGAGCAAGCGCAATGTATGGGTAGTATGTAGATACAGGATAACTGGAAGTCTATTCAAAGCAGAGAGGCAAGAACTACGTAATAAATAAAAATAAAAATAAACGTAAACTTTCATACGGCTTCTGGTTTTCAATCCCAGCCAACTTTGATCCTTGAACTGAATTTTTTTCAAGTCCTGTCCATATTCTACAGCCAGATCTAAAAATTAAAATCATATGATAAAATAGTTTGCAGTAATCACTCACTAAACGGTAGCTTTATATTATAAATATTCTTATCTGTTAAGTACCATGTAATCTTTTAGCAAGTAGACCTCTTGCCTTATCCAAAGGGGTATCACCGTCTTTATTTGCAATAGAGACAAGAGCACCTGCTGCAACTAACTCTTCGGCAACAGCCTGGTCACCCCAGAAGCATGCATAATGGAGAGCAGTGTTTCCATGCTCATTCGTAACATTAACATCAGCCCGATTCCTCAGCAACTGTAAATTTGTGTCTGATTAAACTCATTATATCTTATAAGATTTTTACAGTTTCAAGGAATGCTTAAATCTTTTAAATATACAGTCGAACCTCGATAACTCGAATCTCAAGGGAAGAACTAAAATCTTCGAGTTATAGAGATTTCGACTTATCAAGGTCTTCGAGTAAGACAGGTTTACCCTATGAAAATTCGACTTACAGGAGGTTTGTACAAGAATTAATAATTTACCGATTGTAACAGTTTTAAAGAATGAAAAGTTCAATTTCTGGAGATGAGTTATGTATTATACATACAGTAAATATAATCTACTAGGCTCTTACATTACTAGGCTATTATATATTAAAGAAATCTGTGATTTTACTCTGCGTTAATGAATTCACAGATTGTTGATCAATGGTATTTTCAATGATAATCAAAGCAGAGAATACATTGTAAAACATTTACTGCTATTTTGACTTGTTTAGCTGCTACAGAGATTTTAAAAGTGCAGCGGAAGGGAATGAACAAAATTTTTGTTTTATAGAGGTTTCTGAGTTAAGGAGGTTTGACTGTATATATATTTTACCAGCTGAACTATCTCCTTGTGTCCGTGTGCAGAAGCTAAATGAAGAGGAGTATCATCTCCTCTATTGGTAGCATTTATTCGTGCACCCCTAGTGACTAATAATTCTGCCAATTTTAGGTGTCCCTCTTTACAGCACCAGTGAAGTGGACTAAATCCGTGATCATCGCTACAAAGAAATGAAATAAAATTATCGTCACTGTTAATTATAGTACATGGAATTCAGTCAATTTTGATCAAACGAACATTATCAAGCATGAGAAGAACATTAAAAGATAGAGAACTTTCATTACTCATAACTAGACTGCAGATCTTTATGCATTTATGGCTCCTGAAAATTTTCAGAAAATGCTAGAATATAAAATTCAACAGAGTTTAGTACGATTTTTATTTGTTTCAGACCTACAAAGGCTACTACCGCTTGAAAACAAGATTTCATTTGACTTCACTTTCTTAAAATTCGTCTACAAAAATTGCAAATTGCATAAACAATCTACTCATAACTAACTATAAATTTAGTAAACATCCTAATCCGGAGTAATAGAAAATAGAACTGTAATAATAAAAGAAAAATAAAAATAAAATAGTTACCATTTTAAAGAAAGATTAGATCAAAATCGAATGCGAAAGATTATAGAACTTTACTTCGAAAAGAAAAGAATTTTCTTGTATTTACCCTTGATTCATGTCATGTTCAGTATCATCTAGCCAAACGCGCACTTGCATTGCATTTCCTTCGCGACACCATTGAAAAATATCTTCCATTTTTTTGGAATTATTAAAAGAAGCGAAGATGTGTAAATACTGTGGCAGAGGAGTGGCAGTGTTCTGTGCTCCACAACACTGGTCGTCATATACTAAATATAACCATATTTCCGCAGAACCGACACTGACACAGAAACTACATAACTTTAATTAGACTACGTAGTAACTGATACTTCTTCGAAGATCTTGTTCGATTACACATTGGAAACGTAAAAGCAAACTAATATGTTTATAATATGAAAGAATGTTTAATGCAACAGTTTTGAATGATACCGCACACATGCACAATTATGCATGTTACCATATATGACCCGACGGATCACGGATCTGGACGGATCACATTGATCACAAACTACCGCAACGGTTGCGGCGCAACCAGCCTTACCAGTTACCAGCCCAGAGCAGTGTGCCCAGACGGGACACCTTTTTCGCGCATGCGCGTCCAAAACAGTAACGTATCTATGATGAGGCGATTTTGTAGCAGAGCCCTGAGGCACCTATATCGGCAGGAATGTACTGGTATAATTGACGGGACGCACAGCGGTCCAAATGGACGTCTTAGGAGTGCAAAAGTCAAAGAACCAAACATGGAGTAGGCTCCATGGAGATCATATCAATTTCTTAAAATTCTGTATGGCGCTCAAGGTGCCACATTTCCTCGAGAAGCATACTTTACTGAGGCTGAAAACGCCGCCCATGCGCGAAAAAAGGTGTCCCGTCTGGGCACACTGGCCCAGAGCAGTGATGCCAGAACCGTGGTACTGTGGTACTAAACCGTACCAGTGCTTCGATTCGGGGCACTATTTTTCGCGCATGCGTGGCGATTTTAGCCACAGACGGCCTCAGTAGCGTACAAAATCGGGTACCTTGTGCACCCCGCAGAATACATACGAAATATTGAAATTTAATATAATTCAAAGTTATTCTTTATTTTGAGGATGGGAAAGGGAAGAAGTGCTAAAATAACTACGCAAAATACATAATAAAACAACAAAATATTTTATTTGACTAGTATTACTCCTCTTTGCAGCTCTTTCTCCACTATTAACTGCCATTGTATAATAAAACATTAATAATAACTTACCTCTCGTTCCGCGTCACGTCTCTCGTCTATCATTATCACTCGTCCCGCCAATATAATTGCCACAGGGCTCTGGCCGCTTTGCTACCTCTTTATAGATACGTTACTGTTTTGGCCGCGCATGCGCGAAAAATAGTGCCCCGAATCGAAGCACTGAACCGTACCACAGCATACCCCCACCATAGCCTACTATTGCCCCTATGTTCCTTTCCAACGTGCCCGCGCGCTACACTCACCAGCGTACCTCTACTATGTGACATGGTGCGCTGGTGTGTGTAACGCGCGAGCGCGTTGGAAAAGGAACGTAGGGGCAATAGTAGGCTATGGTGGGGGTATGCTGTGGTACGGTTTAGTACCACGGTACCACGGTTCTGGCATCACTGGGCCCAGAGCAGGATGCAGGACGCAGTGTCGCCAAATCGACAAAAAATGAGGGGAATACAAGTACCCCTTCTCTGATGACCAGAGTAAAGGGGAGAGTGAATTGGAGACACGTTGACACGTTGCGCGTGCGCGACGGGGATTGAGTGGGGCGAATGGGAGAGACGGCGGCGCGTGCGCGATGGGGACGCAACAATGACATGACATTTCCCAAGTTTTAGGTTATTGCCGCGTCCAAAACAAAGTCCATTTCTAGGCTGCGAAGCTGAAATACATACATCACACTCTTGGCGGACGGCTTCGCCGTCAATAACTCAATAATTGTTGTTATTTGAAGTTCAACTTTTAAACACCCACACACCAGTCATCCTTTCCCATATCCTTTCTAGCTGACAGACTATATTTTCCTACAATTTTATTTTATATTATTGTATTGTGTATAATATATTTATTATATTCAGTATTCAGTTCTAAAAAGGTAGTTTCAAAACTTGCTATGTCCATTCCTTAAAAGTGTTAAAATATATTATATATTTTTATGACATTTATGATTTTATCTTCACTTCACAACTGAAACTCCTACATGTTACAATTCATTTTATCTATAATAATAAAGAATGTTTATAATCTCTAGAACGACTTGTATGATTCATTTCAAAGTAGGTATATACATAATATTTACGATACGCGGCAATAACCTAAAACTTGCGAAATGTCATGTCATTGTTGCGTCCCCATCGCGCACGCGCCGCCGTCTCTCCCATTCGCCCCACTCAATCGCGTAACCAGTTTGCGGACATTGAGGGGAATGTCGGACGTCGGACTCCGTCGGAGTGTGTTCATGAATCATGGTAGTGGAATAGGCTAGTGGAAGGGGAAAAGTAGGGGAGGAAAAGGTCCTCGGATCCGAGGGCGTCTGGCGGAGTGATGCCCACTTGGACTCCGACCGATTGGACACGTTCCGATTGGACTGTCCCGAGTCCCGATTGGACGCGTTCCTTTTGGACTCCGTGCCGATTCGACTCGTGCCGTTTGGACGCCGTGCCGATTGAACTCGTACCGTTTGGACGCCGTTCCGATTGAACTCGTACCGTTTGGACGCCGTGGCGGTTGGATTAGTTATTCTCTTTTGTAAAAACACGTTATATCCTCACACACAAGAAACACATAAAAAACCACATAAAAATTTAAATTCAGATCCAAATTTAATAGATTCCAAATCATATTTAACCATATATTTCCCAGTACAATATCACCATATGTAGACTTCGAAAAGCAATGATTATAAAATTCGCGGCGTCCAACGATTATAAAATTTCCGGCGTCCAAACGTCACGAATCCAACCGCCACGGCGTCCAAACGGTACGAGTTCAATCGGCACGGCGTCCAAACGGCACGAGTCCAATCGGGACGTGTCCAATCGGTCGGAGTCAGTCGGAGTCCAAGTGGGACACCCCCGTCTGGCGACACTGCCAGGAGTGCCAGGCCAGGCGCCAGGCAGTGATGCCAGAATCGTGGGACGTGGTATTTTTCCCCTCCGTTCGCTCAGCCGACTCGGCCCCCCACTCTGGTGTACCATCGGCTCCTTACGTTGCTTCTACTGCGCACGCGCTACACACAAGCGTACCAAGATGAATAGGCAGCTCACACGGACAGACTAGAAGTACGCTTGTGTATAGCGCGTGCGCAGTAGAAGCAACGTAAGAAGCCGATGGTACGTCAGAGTGGGGGGTCGAGTCGGCTGAGCGAGCGAAGGGGAAAAATACCACGTCCCACGATTCTGGCATCACTGGCGCCAGGACGTGGTTACTTCATACAGAGAGTATGTGAGAGTATGAGAGGCTCACGCCCGAGGTTTCGGGGTTCCTAAATACTTTTTCCTACATCATCTTCAGCATGGAACAGAACCTACATCATTTTTAGCATGAAACAGAACCGACATCATCTGTAGCTGAAACTGAACCCACTTCATTGTTATCATTTTAACTAATATAATAATAAATATATACTACGCTAATAATAAAAAATGGCTGTGTTTCCGTTTATCCCCAATGCCAGAATTGGATGAAGTTTTGGAAATAGGTTCTTTTTTGACTAAAATGATGATTGCCAAAAGGATTTTTGGAGACTCGAAAAAATTTTTTATCATTTCAATGTCACTCTCTACCTTACCGACTTTCTATCTTATGTCCATAAAATAATTAATTTCATCCAATTCTGACGATGAGCGTAAACGGAAACAGCCTTTTAGTTATTATTTTATTTATTATAGTTTACTTATTATTTTAATTACCCAGCTAACCAGGCATGCTTTGAGCATAGCCGGCCTAGGGCAGAGATCGTCCAATCATTGTCCAACTTACGCTCCGAGGCGCTCAAGGTTGGATTGGACGAATTTTGGACGTCCTCCTGTGTGCGCATATGCCGTCCCAGTGCCGTCCTAAGGACTAGGGTTTGGACATGGGCATGAGGACGGCATGAAAACGGCCTCAGGACGCCGAATCTGCCTTTGTGGCAGCACTGTCGCACTGATGTGGCTGGCGAATATCGTTTTACAGGGCAGCACCGCCAGCGAATGGGTATTTCGAATTGTCGAGAATGAATGTGAATAAAAGGGACAAGTGCTGTATATTTGATACGATAGAAATTGACTGGAAAATTACTTCGCCGACATCTGCCACATTAGTGCGACCTACCCTCGCTGACGGTGCTGCCCTGTAAAACGATATTCGGTGCGAGGGTGCTGCCACAAATGTATGGCCACATGAGTGCGACGGTGCTGCCACAAAGGCATGTGGTGGGCATGTGTCACATCAATGCGACAGTGCTGCCACAAAGGCAGATTCCGCGTCCTGAGGACGTTTTCATGCCGACCTCATGCCCATGTCCAAACCCTAGTCCTTAGGACGGCACTGGGACGGCATATGCGCGCACAGGAGGACGTCCAAATTTGAATTTTTGGTTGCCTGGGTATATACTTATATCACCGACGAGAGATATATCTATATCGTCGGTGTCATTGTCAACGATGTCGGCATTTCAGATTGTTTCAGATCGTGAGACACGAAATCTCGTACGGTGATTGGTCTACACCTACACCTCGTCTGTGGTTGAATATATTCAACGAATTGTAAAACAATTCTATGTTATGTACCTAAAGTATTTTTTTCCATGTACATACATCATTTATAAGTGCTGTAAGTATATAATTGGAGCTGTATGCGAGCGCTCAAACAATAACATTCGATACGATATATATAGTAGCGCGTTTGAGCGCGTCAAGTTTTGACGTATCGTGCCTGTTTCTGTGCATTGATGTTCTATGCCATGTTATGTACATTAAAAACGTCTGATGAGTAATTGATACATACAATAATTATCTTTCTACAAATGGCAATACCCAATTGCTGAAAATAGTAACATTAAGTGAACATTTCGATTAAGAACCATGACTTCCATCAGTGAAGTAAGTTCAATACCAAAAACGAAGAAACCGTCGGGTAAGTTTAATACGTATAAATTACAACTTTACTCCGTATTTATTTGATGAGATTGGATATGATTAAAAGTCTAATGAATCATACTGATCTGCTCATTTTATGTGGAACCTAAAAGAATCTCTAATGAATTAAATAAATTGACAGGAACTTCTATAAATTAACCCTTTGCACACCAATAAAAATTGCTGTACCATTATTCAAAATATTGTTTAGAATATTAAATATATCGGTATCTAATCAATTACTAAACATTTAGATATTGTATGAGGTATTATACCAATTCCGTATCCATAAAATTTCAAATATCATAGGGAATGGAAATATTCTAGATCGAAAGAAATTGTTTAATTTTCCAGTTAAAATAGCTTCGAGTATAAAGGGTTAATTGATATATCTAAAATATATAATTTAAACTGTTATATGATAACTTTATTACTTAGTAAGTATTAATTACATTGATATATCTTGTTATAACTAAATGTTTTCTTTAAACAGACAGTGCGTTCAAACAGCAACGTTTACCTGCTTGGCAGCCGATACTTACAGCGGGAACTGTGCTGCCAACATTTTTTGTAATAGGAATCGCTTTTATACCAGTGGGGATCGGATTGCTTTACTTTTCTGATCAAGTTAAAGAATATATTATAGACTACACAGACTGTAATTCTACAAACTTTTTTCGCAAAGACGGAGTACCTTACACATGCGCAGAATATATCGCAAAAGACCCTCGCCCTGACACACCTTGTACATGTGAAATAAATTTCACATTACCATCCGATTTCAATGGGAAGATTTACATGTATTACGGTCTGACTAACTTTTACCAAAATCACAGAAGGTACGTTAAGTCACGCGACGATAATCAACTACTAGGGAAATTAAGCGATATAGTTTCTAATGACTGCGAGCCGTTCGCCTATGACGGAGGTAAACCGATCGTACCGTGCGGAGCCATCGCCAATTCATTGTTCAGCGACGAATTATCATTAGATTCTATGAGACATGGAATGAAAGTGCCATTATTAAGAACTGGCATAGCTTGGCCTTCGGATAAGGCCATTAAATTTAGAAACCCCGAAGGCGACTTGAAAGAAGTATTCGCGGGATACGAAAAGCCAAAAAATTGGACTAAATATATTTACCAGTTAGATCCAGACGACAGGAATAATAATGGTTTCCAAAATGAAGATTTAATCGTTTGGATGAGAACTGCTGCTTTGCCTACGTTTAGAAAACTTTACCGTAGGGTAAACCATGAGATAGATGGGTTCACTGATGGATTATTGGAAGGAGAATACAAACTTGCTATTAATTACTGTAAGTAGAAATTATTTCAAACAAGTAAGTTGCTTTAATTGTAAAGTAAAATATATATCTTCTTTTTGTAGCGTATTCGGTATCGGCTTTTGATGGCAAGAAAAGGATGATTTTAAGTACTACGTCTCTTCTTGGAGGAAAAAATCCATTTCTTGGTATTGCTTACATAGTTGTAGGATGTATTTGTTTATTACTAGGTCTCACGCTATTAATAATACACATCAAGTGTTCAAAAAGGTAAAGATAAATGTTACATACCTTCTTATGTTTCCTGTTTCTCCTGTCACTAAGCGGTGTTATGCTTAAGAGAGGCTTTTGATTAGAACTTCAAATCTTTCTATAAAAAATGAAAGAATTCGAAAACCTAACAATTAGGGGTGACAACGATTGCATTTTTGTAACAGTATTAATACGTTCTTTATCCCATAAAATACTTCAGAACTTTTATGAACAACTCGAAGAATGAGCGTGTCAAAAATAGTAGTTTGTATCAACTAAAACTACTAAAAATATCTCTTAAACATACATGTATACTTCTCCCCACTATGCTTTACTTAATGAACTAAAGTTCATAAAACTATGTATCTTCGATTCAAAGTTGACAATAAATTATTATGTAATGTATGTTATACAGCAAACTAATGTAAAGATGACTGCAAGAAAGTATGCTTAGGGCACCATAATTGTTCTTGTAAGTGTTTGTCATATTGTGTTACGTCTAATTCTGTAAGAATGTTAACGACACTCGTTTTGTTCGTGCTATGGCTTTATTGATTTGTCTGGAATGTCCATTCTTTAATGAATCATACACTTGGTCCTGGGAACGTAATTTGAATTATTTAGATTATGTGCATGTAGTATATAAAATTGAAATGAATCATTTTTTCTGCAGAATTCACTTTGTCTTTTGTTGAAGCGTTCACTTTGTCTTTTGTTCTTGTTTCGATTAAAATTGGTGCTTCGTGTATTATGTATAAAGCTAAAATAATTTTTTGTAAAATCCATTTGGCTTTCTGTTCATGCATTAGAATCTGTTACTTTGAAAAACTAAATTTTCATCTGTGTGTTACATACCCCTACTTCAAATTGTAGAAACATAAAAATGAATGAAAATTCGTGTAGCATGTGTTCATTTTGAAGGTAACATAACAAACATTTTGTTGCAAATTTTATTAAAATCTTTTGTTCGCATCGAATTAATTAATTTCTTTCTTAGCTCTTCTTTATATAAACAGCTTACAATTTTGTCAGTTGTTTTTCTAACGTTAATAATCAAGATATACTATTGAAATTAGCTGTCCGAGAAACTTGTATAATCGAGTAACATTTATTTTGTAGCGTAACAGAGATGATTACCGTGACCCCAAACACACCGTATCAAGAATAATTGCACACAGACGTTCTCAACGTTTGAAGAGCATTATGGTCACTCTGCATTTATTTTGTAAGTGTTACTAGAACATATTTTAGTATAGTTTTTCTTATGGTGTAAATGTATGAAATGAAATATAGTAAACAGTTACGAAAGACAGTATTCCTTGTTTTACAAAGATTAAAAGATATTTCAAAAAACAGTTCAACAAGAAGTTTTCTTATTGTATTTGTATTAACAATTAAACGTAATTCTTCAAATGTATAATTTTGTTGTACATACAAAAGTATACTTTTACAATAACAACAGCAGGCATAATAACATTTAGATCTTGTCTTTTTACATACACATATGTAGAAAATATAATGAAAAGAAAAGATTTAAAAGTAATGTGTACACGGTGCAATATACAATATACGATTGTATATTACAAAAATATGTATTTTTAATGAAATATGTACAATGTACATGTATTGAGATACTCAAAATAGAGATGTTACTAGCCGTGAAAGCATGTAAATTGATTTGCTTTGTTATAGCCGAAAATTTTATTATTGTTACAAAGATCATCATCTCTTCCTTGAAAAGCTGAATTTATTGTAATATCTGTGTAATAAACCTTATTGAGTATCTTAATTCATTGTTAAGATTTATTTAGCATATGTAACATATTATTTTGTGTAACATTTATATATGTATGTCCCAGATGTTTTTAAATATTTGTAGCTTTACTCTAGTCACCGATGAATGTATAAATGTATAAATAAAGATATTCTTATATTTATTAATACATATATATTATATAATATATATCCATGAATATATATATATTTTGAGATAAAAATTCAATACATGTAACTCGATAAGAGAATAAATAAAAAAAAACATTAATATTTATTTTTAATAAGCTATCCGCTTATCGTTTTGTCTTCTGTTTTTTTTAATCTGTTATCTGAACATTTTATATCAAAATACAATTCGGGTTATCGCTATTAATGAATATGTACATATTTATATATATATAATATCGGCGATATTGAATAAATATATTTAAATGTAAAGTAATTTTATATTATTATTTAAAAAAATGAAGTTGAAAGTAAGGACGTTCGTAATTAACGTTAAAAAGCGATCTTATTTTAGTACACGCCTTGTACGTCAACTGTTCATCGTTGAAAAGACTGCTTAATGTCATCATATGTTTTCAGTTGCATACTACCACGAGTTAGGCACTTGGGAGCTGCTCAAAGCAGTGCCGACTCATCGCCGAAAAGATCTTTACCAAAACATCTTTGTAGCTTTGTTACACAAGATTTTTCAAAGTTTCTTTCGTCAACTGGCACTGTAGTCTTAATTTTTTTCTCTTTCAACATGATTATAACTCTGAAAAATTTGCAACAACAGACGTTTACAGTGGAAATTGATCCATCGCAAACGGTAGGCGAATATAGTGAATGCAAAATGTGTAGCTCCGTGAAGTGTAATATACATTCTAACAACATTTTTCCTATAGGTAAAGGATCTGAAACAAAAGATCGAAACCCAGAAAGGTTTCCCAGCTGAACATCAGAAATTAATATATGCTGGTAAGCGATATGTCTTACATAACCTCATTTTCCCATAATAATCGATTTTGTTAAATGTTTCGATAAACTTACAATTTTCCGACTTTTCTATAGACTTAATTTACTCCCTATCAATTTTAACAACGAACCTTATCAAATTGTACCATATTTTAGTTAATTTTTCAAAATTTTATTGTTTCTTGCGATGATGACTTGTAAATTTGTTACTGTGTAATCGTGTTGCTCG
This sequence comes from Lasioglossum calceatum, assembly GCA_963966675.1. Lineage (NCBI taxonomy): Eukaryota > Metazoa > Arthropoda > Insecta > Hymenoptera > Halictidae > Lasioglossum > Lasioglossum calceatum. Next base: position 6,076,216 of record OZ016542.1, read on the forward strand.
TTTTACAGGAAAAATATTAGCGGATGACCATCCGCTAACGGAATACAATATAGATGAGAAAAAATTCATAGTTGTTATGGTAACGAAGCTTAAAGCTGGTACCAATCCTACAACTGCTGAAGAAGAACACACGGAAAGCGACAATAAAGAAGAAAGTAGTACAACCAGGTATAAAATAATATCTGCAAAAATTTAATATTACAAGATGTGTTTGTAGTGAATAATATATTTATTTTTTGTTGTAGCTCAACAGCGCCACCACCTAGTATAAATCCGACTACTCAGACCGCGCCACAACCTGCCAGTAATGTACAGGAAGAATCTGAAACAAGTACTACCACCGAGAATGTTGGAGGTCAAGCCGAAAGTGCCTTGTTAATGGGTGAAGATTATAACACTATGGTAAACAACATCATGGACATGGGGTCGGTATCTAAAAATATACAGCGTGTTCGTGCTTACACGGAAGAGTCCGTTACCAGCATGTAGTACATATAAAGATTACATTTCTTTTACATTTTCAGTACTCGAAGAAACAACGGTCTGTTTCGTTTAAGTTCGAACACCTTCGTATTATAAATTCCTAATTGCAACTTCTTCGAGTTCTTGTCTTATAAATCTAATTTGTATCAGATACGAACGTGATCAAGTGGAACAGGCATTAAGAGCCAGCTTCAATAATCCTGATAGAGCTGTGGAATATCTTTTAACGGGTATACCAGCTCAGCTGTTCGAAGACCCACCAGAAGATCCACCAGAACTACAAGAGGCGCTTCAAGATCATGCCCATCATCCCCTAGCATTTCTGAGAATGCAGCCTCAATTTCAGCAGATGCGTCAAGTCATCCAACAGAATCCTCAACTCTTGAATGCTGTGCTTCAACAAATTGGTCAAACTAATCCTGCACTGTTACAACTTATTTCACAAAATCAAGAAGCATTCGTGCGCATGCTTAACGAACCTGGTTAGTTTTTCTTGTGTCCTACACTGGAAAGTGCACAGTTAACGTATGCATAAAACAGTATTCTATTAATATTCCTCCCACCCCCATTGCATATCTTTCCTTTACTTGATTCGTTTAGTAGAGGTGTGCGAGAACTTGGGATTTTTGGGTTCTCGCACACCTCTCTATTGTTTACACGATCAAGGATTTTATACGTTTTATTTTTGAGTAGTAGAAACAACAGGTGGCACAAGTGCAAGAACCACACCGGTCTCCGCATCGTCTGTTACATCAGCTACTGCTCCTGGTGCTTTAACCGGAGGACCTGGCGCAGGATTAGGAGCCGCAATTGGAGCCGGGGCTGGAACCGGAGTGGGGACAGGTGCTGGAACCGGAACAGGAGCAGGAGCAGGTGCCGGTGCCGGTGCCGGCGCCGGCGCCGGCTACGGTATAATTCAGGTAACACCACAAGATAAGGAAGCCATCGAAAGGTTGAAAGCGTTAGGCTTCCCTGAACATTTAGTCGTACAAGCTTACTTTGCATGTGAAAAAAATGAGAATCTTGCTGCTAACTTTTTGCTATCGCAAAGTGTCGATGACTGAAGCAACGCGCTTCATTGATTTCATAATAAAGGAGTTAAATGACTGATATAGGGTGGGTAATTACACAGGCGCCGCATATTACTTTCGACTGGTCAACTTTGTTTTGTATATAAGTATGCACACATATTTATATTATTTTCTATTGATTCTCCGACAGGAGACCGTGTCAGCTTTAGTTTCGGCGAAACCTACAAATTGAATCGAATCTTTTTTACCAACTGCTCAACATATCAAATTATTTGTAATTTTAAATAAATCTTATTTCGCAGTGTAAACTTTTATATTTATATTCAAATTAAAATTGAATAGTTTGCATCGGTGTTATAATCCATCCTTGCAGTCCGAGAAATTGCCCTACAGCAAAAAAATTTTCGTTTTCTAAATATATGGAGCAGTGTAATTACATTTTTATGTAAGAAAGCCTGATTGTTTAATAAACTATTATAAAGAAAATATAAATACGCTACCGTATTTATACATTGAAGTTATGTTATAATACAATGACGCACATACATGCAAATTTGTATACGCTGCTAGAGCATATACAAAACGTATATATGTGTACGACATACATATATACTTTGTACATTTAATAGGCTTTCTAATATAAAAATTATGTAAGTGCATCCGTATATGTATGACTGCATATGTATATATGTGTGTACTTGCGTATAACTTGCGCCTATGTATGTATGTATAAAAAAAAGTCTTGTATTTTTTAAACAAAAGTTAAGAAGACAGCTGTTCATCAATAAAACATTACCAATCATTTCATTTGTGACAAACTAACAAAATGTAAGAAATACTTAAACAAAGAAAAAAAAATGAAAATCTTAGTAACAGACGCATTCGAATCTTTTTAAATTTTGTTCTTGACCTCGATATCGAACCATTCTTTCTCATTAAAAAGGAAAATAAATAAACAGAAGCTCGTATAATTTATGACTAGTTAATAAGTAATAAACACATATGCAAAGTATCTAAAAAAACAGATGAATTCAAGGCAATTTATGAGAAATATGAATCTACAAAAAAAATTTGTAATTAACTTTCTATAAAAGTGGAGGCAATGAGATTATTAATATTATGAGAATGCATTCAACGTACTGTAGCCTTAATATAATAATACGTGACTTACTAGGAGCCGTTTGAATTTTGAAAATACTAGTACCAATATTAAAAATTTTATTAGAGATATATAATACAATGTAAAACAAAATAATATTGAAAGATTGCATATTTAATAAATAAAAATTATGTGAGTCTATGCACAAACGAATATGTTAGTATCCCTGTTTTTGGTACGTACAGCTATTTAAAGAGAAGCGTGTAAGTTCTAAGACTCTGCAGTTTGTCGATATATCGTTCTTTTTTTTAAGAGATGCATACTCGCATACGTAAGATTCCTTCCTATACAAATGGACTACACATAGTTTATATTTAGCCCAGTTTAATATTTCAATTGTAAGAATAAGTCTACCATTACTGACGTGTAGTAATGTTTGGGAACGATCTCAAAGTTTCCACTGTTACGAAGAGTTAAGGCATGAAATACACATTACAGAAAATACTTTTTCGATTCAACTTTCTTTACGCGTCGAATACCAGAAACTAATATACGCTAAAAACAAAACTGTTAACTAGCAAAATCGCATTCTTTGTTATTTATCAATTTTATTTGTAGCATAATAAATAAATGCTTTAAATTTAATTATTAAAGTAAAACGCTATACACCTTCGATCTGCGTTGTTCTTCATTTAATAAACACGTAAAAGCTAAATCCGTCTGTTATCTCGATTAATATTATTTGTAAACGTAAAAACTTTTATTACACAAAAATTTTGATATTTTCTTACTTATAAAATATTTTTTAAAAATCTGTACAAAACGAAGCGTATATAAGATAATTGTATATATATATATATATATATATATATATTGAGACGCATTACTTAGTTAGCAGACACAAATATTTAAGAAATTTTGCCTTTTAAGTTTACACCTTTGCTCCGAAGATCTTCCTTGGCTTCTTCGATTTGCTAGAAAAATTAAGGATAATGTGTAAACGACAAAAGAATGTCATGGAAATAATTCAATAGCCTTTAATTATTCTTGTACTTACTTGTTGCAATTCAACAGCCGCGCTTTCGCAATTATTAAATGTAAAAACTCTGTATAAGACAGTGATGACCGCGTACGATCCGAATAAGGATAAGGTGATCAGTGGTAAAAAAATTACAACTTGATGCCATTCTCGAAAAACCGATAAATTAATATTTCCTGTAATCGCAGAGAACCACACGCCAAAAAATATGGTTGCGAATAAGAGCCATTCCATTAGCTTTGTCATCTGAAAATTTCACAGAAACCCTTATACAAATTGATCCATTTGGCTGACAATGAGAAACTTTTTGAACTAGTAGCATAATGAACTTATTATATGCTTTACATACCCTGAAAAACATGACTGAATTATATCTTATAATTGAATAATGCAACGGTCACGTATATATTTTGTATTTAATTTTCAAAGTGCACTGCCCTTTTTGTTAAACGTAAAGAATGTAAACATTAACAAAAAGTCCGAACATGTGACGTGTATCGATTTAATAAATCTGATTTCAAACATTACTTTTGACCATATGATAGCGCTACAGTAGAATTGCTATTTAAATAAATAGATAAATAAGCGTAGCCGGTAACAAACCTTAACCTCAAAGAGTGTTTTCCTGAAGATTCGATACTTGGATTGCCTATACCTATACTTATTATTTGAATTTAATAGTAATCCATAGTGATTACATTCCACGTGGATATATTCAGACCTGAAAGAATTTCTGATACGAACGCAGCATTCGATTTCGACTTCGATGGACTTCGACGAGTAACTCGGAGTAACTTGTGAGAAAGTGAGAATACACTTTTGTGTTCAAAGCCCTCTGACAGCGAATTTCTCAAGTTCACCGTTCACCATCATTCGCCATTCACTGGCCATTCACTACAGAGAGGATATGAGAGTGCTCACGCCCGGGTTTTCGATGCAACCGGTATAGTGCTGCCCCCACACAAAATCCTAGCCTGGATCAGATCCTATACCAATAGTAGAGCGGATTTCCCCCTCCCACTCTTAGCCTGGATCAGATCCTACACCGATAGTAGAGCGGACGCTTAGCCTGGATCAGATCCTACACCGATAGTAGAGCGGACGCTTAGCCTGGATCAGATCCTACACCAATAGTAGAGCGGACGCTTAGCCTGGATCAGATCCTACACCGATAGTAGAGCGGATTTCCCCCTTCCATGCCAGAGAGGATGAGAGGATCAGATCTCAAGAGAAGTTAATAGTTTTAAAAAAACAATCTGTCTCTCCCTCTCTCTATCTACTTCTAGATTTAATATACATACAACTTAGAGAAAAGTTCCCGAGAGTTAAAACACATTTTACTCTCAAATTAATTTATATTTCGCGTGGTTTTCTGCAAAACTTAGCATAAAAATATAAATTAATTTAATATTCTGCATAGGATAGATTATACTCTATTTGTATGACATAATTCAAACCGTTTAATCAATTTGATTGCTAGTAATTACGCTAATCGTGAATGTAGTTGAATTACACTGTAATTGAAATTTAATGTATTTGGAGTACAATGTAATTAAAATAGAATGTAAAGGAATTATTCAGAACCAGACTTCGAAAACTGTTTAATATCAATTTCGGTTCCTAAAACAGTTACGAAGAACTTTTATTTCGACAAACTATTTTACGAAGAATCAAAAGGGTTTTTCAGGATAAACATGGTCCAGTGACTCTCACGACAATTTTTATGGATATCGTGTGCAGACACCAATGCTTTTAGGTTAAAAGAAACGGAAATACTCGAACTTACATCGTGCATTTCATATATTTGTTTACAATTGTGAGCAAATTATGAACTCTAGAAAAAAAGTTTATTTTTTTAGGGGTGGGGGTTGCAAGCAATAGAAGCTGCTATGTCAAAGAACGACGATGTTCCGGATAAGTTGTTTCCATTATCTATTCCTCATTCTTTTTGCTACTTCGTATTTTGAATAATATAAACAGTATTATAAACAGTAGTGATGGCCACAGTATTGCCATATAGTAATCTCAGAATCACGATTACGGTCGTGATTTCGTAATCTAGAGTGAATTTGCTCATTGTCATTCTAATTCTTCATATATCATACAAGATATTCTTAACAACGATTGAAACATCTTCGATCGGACTGTTGATAACAGAGTTAACAGAGCGACACTACTGATCACGATTCGTGGTTCACCCTGTAGAAAGGATGTTAGACATATACAAATGTTTATTCTCTATGTTGTACTAACTTATTAAAATAAAGCATACAAATAACAATCGTATTGGGTCATTCCGTGCCAAATCGATCACTTTTTGAAGTCACCATCGTCGATTTTGTTCTAAATGAAATACACCCGTCCCTCAATTTACGCGAATATCCGTTCCACGTGGATTTGATTTACGCGAATAAAAAATCGTGTAAATTGAATCTGTATACTTGATAAGGTTCCAGAGGCCACACTACTCTCCTAATGTTTTCCTTCCTTTCCGCGTAAAAGGTAAAAGTTCGCGTAAATTGAGGTTTTGGCGCGTAAAACAAATACTCGCGTAAAAAAGTGCCGCGTAAATTGAGGGACGGGTGTATGTTGTAGCCATGTGAAATTAGGGGGCCTTTAAGTAATCATTTTGCCGATTTCGAATTTTTTTAGAAATGACAGGCCTTCGAAATTTACAATTTTTGCCCATTTTGACGAGAATGGGCCTTATCCAAATTTTTATCTCAGGAACTGTTTGTCCGATTGAGCCACATTTTTTTTGTTTTTGATTCGGAAAGAATTGGGCTATTATAAAATAATATTTTCAACATCGATAATCAACTTTATAATGTCGAAAAATTTAAACAAACTGTTTTTGTACGTTTTTTCCGGTGGGTGCCAGTGATTTAAATTTTGAAAAAAATATGGATATATTGCTTGCAGTTTCCCCATTAAACTGGGCCCTTGAAAAGACTGGCGATTTAAAAATTGGCGACACAATGAGCTGGTAAAAGACGCCGTGTACCCCCGTTTCAGGTAGAGGCGAGTTGAGCGCACCGCAATAGCGGTCCGTTGTCTATACTGCAGGTCTCAGGAAAATACCAGCGGGCTGTATAGGACTACATGACCCTCTTTATGGCTTGAGAACAATATTAGAAATCACTCTTGGCCTACGACACCTTTTTAATAAAAAGTTAAGAAAACCCTGAAACCCTCATCGATTTCATTGTCAGTGGAATAAAATCTTAAATCTTGTTGGGATCTAGAAAATATGCCAGAAGTGTGGACATTACTAAAAACAGATTATAAGATGTAAAAGAAACCTTCCTAAGCAAACCAGCTGACACTATATTATAGGCGTTCATTTTCGTTGCCTTTCAAGTTTCGACTCTGACAGAATCGGCAGAAGCTTCGAATAGAAATTGTATTTAATTTTTGTATTTAATTTTCGAATATTAAATACATCCACGAATACTTACGGCCGGCTCGAGGCTCCAATGAACACGTACCGAGGCACGAGGGTCGAGCACAAAGGCCTGAGCCCAGAACACAATAGTAGTGCAATAAACACGACCGGGCAAACCCCGGCCACCCAGGTACCTCGGCATGAAACCGCTACCCAGTGAATGCTAAACTTCCCAGTCAACCAGGCCGTCTCTGGCCGAACACGAGCCCGGCGGGCCGAGGGCAGGTAGCGAGACGGGCACTGTGTTGAAGGTCCCTCGAAGCGGCTCTAAGCCCACTGGGCCAAGGTTCTGACCAGGGACTATCCGCGCGGGAGGGCTCGTAACTTGGACCACGGCCGAATTTTGGCCGAACCGGCCCTCGGCCGAATTTTGGCCGAATTTTGGCCGATTTCGGGCCGCTGTAAGATGGCAGCACGGTGGCGCGAATGCCGTTGTAAGATGGCAGCACGGTGGCGCGAGTGCCGTTAGAGCCTGTTCAGACACGGCGATTTGAACCGTGCGGATCTTATTTGATTAGCTTTTATGTACCCGTTCGCAGGCATCCGCGCGGTCGAACAATCAAAAACAAAAATTGAATGTTACTTCTTCCCTCTGAACCCCTTGCCGTACCATTTTAATTCTCGGGAATCCCGAAAATTCTCGGCATATAGAATAATACAATATTTGGGGTTCTCAAAAGTGTCATCGTTATTATTGAACATTTCAGCAATCCGTATGAAAGGAATATTCCTGCAACGCAAGCACGTAGCAAACGATTATTTTCTACAGCAAGAAATGTTGTAATAGCTACTCGAACTAAATTACTGTCCGAAAATGTTGAAAAACTTGTTTTTCTACACGAAAATTTAAAATAGAATGTTTTATACCCACTATTTTTATAATATGCTGTTTTTATTCTACTCTCTACCTGTTACAATTAATGTTATAATTTTTAGTTTATTATTATCTTTTCAATCTTTTTTACCATGTTTTTATTAGCTCGCTTTCTTGTCTGTCTGTTTGTTTGTCTGTCAATTTTGCAATTGATTTTAAACTAACTTCTCGATGACCTAGAGACTTGAAATTTTAAGCTCAGAATTGGATGACAATGCAATATTTAAAAAAATTTTTTAAGAAAGCCTATGCGTTTATTATAATTTTAACTCTATCTTAAAATTATACACAAGTCATTTAGTCAAGTATACACAATATAAATGCGTTCCGTTGTAAAACCCTCCGCGCGAAGGAACAAGCGAGACAACAGGCGAGGCCCTTCCAGATGTATACCTCCCAACTATGTGATTTTTAGCCAGCCGAAGGAAGCACGTATTTGGACCTTTTATACTTCTATACCGCACGTCTCGCTCCCCGTGACGGCCCAAGTGCTCAGGCCCGTACCGCATGAAATGCGCGTGGCGCATTAGGGCGACACCGGTATCGATAGGTTTCCACATTACCACGGAGGTACTATCGTCAATAGGTTTTTCTCCGTGGTTTCCCCTGTAGGCCTATTCCACTATCTCGTATGATAATTTCGGAAGAAAAGTTTGAAAAATAAACTAGTAAGATTAGTTTGAAAAATAGTTTTGAATTCCATTGCCAAAATTTTATTCAGTCATTCAGAAAAACTTCTTCGTGGACGTTTAAAGACGTACTTGGTATATCATATATATCGAATGAAAGGTTAGACGTCGCTGCTCGCATCGCAGACGATAGAGTAGCATCATTCAACCGGGTGCGCTTTTCCGATTTAATACACCGAAATTATCATACGACATAGTGGAATAGGCCTACAGGGGAAACCACGGAAAAATAACGCATTGACGATAGTACCTCCATGGTAATGTGGAAACGTATCGATACCGGTGTCGCCCTAATGCGCCACGCACATATCATGCGGTACGGGCCTGAGCACGTGGGCCGCCACGGAGAGCGAGACGTGCGGGAGGCGCAGGCTCGAAATCGGGCCGAACAAGCAACCGTTGCCGACCACTGTTCTATACCGTTAGCAAAGTCGAGGGCTGATGTCGAGGCGACCCTTAAGATCGGAAGGATTTATGGTAGGAACTGGGCGTACGTGACGTTCTGAATAGGGACGCATGAGAATAAACAGAACTGTCCTCGGGCGATGGCGGGTGGGCACTTTGGGCCATCCAGCTATCTGAGCCCAGAACACAATAGTAGTACAATAAACACGGCCGGGCAACCCCACGGCCAGCCAGGTATCTCGGCATGAAACCGCTAACAAGCGAATGCTAAACTTGTTTATTTTTCGTAATCTTCTCGCGAAAGTGACACGAGCCAGTTCGTGGCGTTCTTCCGAATAAGAAAAGACTAAACTCGATAGAATTCGGACTGTGTCTAGTAGTTTTACTCGTGAAAGTATCTTCGAAATTTGTATTTGGATACAATTTTTGCCCATCCTCCGTGCTAGGGCGACGAAGCGACGAGGGGCCTCGGGCCCGGCCGTGTTTATTGCACCACTTGGCCAAGGCTCTCGAGGCCTTCGTCACTTCGTCGCCCTAGCCAGCAGAGAAGAGCAGAAATTGTATTTAAATACAAATTTCGAATATACTTTCACGAACAAAACTACTAGACACAGTCCTAATTCTATCGGGTTTAGTCTTTTCTTAATCGGAAGAACGCCCCGGACCCTCCTAGCATCGCTCCGTGAAAGAATTATGTGATATTTCATATAATAACCAAGTTCAGCAACTGCATTTTTAGCGATTTTACAACGATATACCGGGCTGGCCGTCGGGTTACCCGTGTTCATTCAAGCCTCGAGCTGGCCAAAAGGATCTTGAAGGATCCAAAAGGATCTTTGAATTAGATACAGATACTATTTACAAATGTATCCGTTGCTTCGAATCCTTCTGCTGCGGATAGAAAAGTATCTGATTAAATTTCGAATATAAAATACTTTTGTATCTAAATCCTCGAGTAACTAATTAGAAATTTTGTATGTATTATTCGTGATCCGAAAGTATCTAATTACATATTTTGCCCAACTCTCCGGCGGAGAGTTTAAAATGTATGCAAAAAACAAACAGACAAACAAGAAAGCGAGCTAATAAAAACGTGGTAAAAATCAACAACAATGGAAGTATACAGTAAAGCTTGATTCGGTCTGACGATCGCGCGCCGATTACCGAGCAGAACCGCTAGTAAATAATACATATTTTCTAACATATGTTTTTTGTTAGTTTCATTTTAGACATTTCGATTGAATTTCAAATTACAGTAATTGTAATTGTAATTGAAATTACGTTTTGTCCAACTCTGGTGTATAGCATGTGAAGAAAACAATCTATCCGGACATGGAATTGAATAAACCACAATTTTCTTGAAATTTTCCAAGTTTAGCACAGATTTCCAAGGCTAAACAACGTTCGCACTATAATCTCTCTGTCTCTCTCTCTCTATTTTTCCCATATACTCTGCAATATTTCTGCTGTGAGTTAGAAGAAAATTCATCGCTCTATCTCATTTTTATCGAAAGTTCTTTGGTTTCTACACAGAATTCATCGGTTTGTCCCACTGTGGGGCGCAGCCCTCATCATTAACCCCTTGCCCGACAATATCGAGTCAGATTCGTACAAAGTTTCTAAATAGAGTCTAATAAATATATGTATGCGATTAATTTCCTTTAAATGGAAATGAAATATTCTATCTTGGTTTTGTTAATGTAGGTACAGCTGTTGGAGAACATGTAGGCATACAATAGATATAAAGCTTTTCCTTTTTTAGTAAATTAAGAATTACCAAAAATGTTTTAATCACGCTGACATCGTTAAACAAAACCCCGAAAAAGCGCCTCGAACGCAATGAATGGCAGGGGTGTGTACCTACTGCGCGCACCTTTCTCAGAAACGCGAAAAGCAGAAGCAACAGTGATGGGATATTCGTGGGCCGTCGACTGCGCTTGCCTGTGTTGGTCCCTGTTCGTTTGCACGCGCGCTACACACAAGCATACCTCTACTCAGTCCGTGTGATACCTGCTCGACTGATTGACGCCGAGAGTTCCTTCGATTTTCACGTTACCGAAGTTTCGGAAGCATGAGGCGGAAAGTCGGAATTTGGAGACGGCGCGTATTTGAATCCCGGCACAGCGCGACGCGGCGCACTACGGGCCAAACCGACGAAATCTGTGTAAAAATCAAGGAACTTTCGATAGAAATGAGATAGAGCGATGAAATTTTTTTAAAATTAAAGCTGAAACTTTGCAAAATATGAAATAATTATGGAGATTGTGGTACGAACGTTTTTTAACCTTGAGAAAATTCGTTAAACTTGCACAATTTCAAGAAAATTGTGGTTTTTTCAATACCACGCGCGGAAAAAATTTTTTTTTAACATACGACACATCATTTCGTGTAGATTTTTTCACGCTGATTTCAAATCTTGTCTCAAAATTTGTCTACGACCTCAGGATTTTGCAAAACATCGATTTTTGTGAACAAAACTAATGTAATCATTTTTTCGTTGAAATGATTTGGTAACCCTCTAGTTTGAAGGAATATTGTATTCTCATATATAAAACACATAAAAAATAATCATAATGAAGTATTTGGACGTTTACTTAACGTATATCACTTGACGAACGATCACTTGACGTATCGCTACGATTATCGCTGGCGTGATATACGTTAAGTAAACGTCCAAATACTTCATTATGATTATTTTTTATGTGTTTTATATATGAGAATACAATATTCCTTCAAACTAGTGGGTTGCCAAATCATTTCAACGAAAAAATGATTACATTAGTTTTGTTCACAAAAATCGATGTTTTGCAAAATCCTGAGGTCGTAGACAAATTTTGAGACAAGATTTGAAATCAGCGTGAAAAAATCTACAGGAAATGATGTGTCGTATGTTAAAAAAAATTTTTTCCCGCGCGTGGTATTGAAAAAACCACAATTTTCTTAAAATTGTGCAAGTTTAACGAATTTTCTCAAGGTTAAAAAACGTTCGTACCAAAATCTTCATAATTATTTCATATTCTGCAAAGTTTCAGCTTTAATTTTAAAAAAATTTCATGGCTCTATCTCATTTCTATCGAAAGTTCTTTGATTTTTACACAGATTTCGTCTCACAGTGTCTCTAAAACTACAATACAAAATATGCATTTTCTCCGAATGTTTGGAGGTTTAAAACATGTTTCCGTAATCCGAAAAATCTGAAAAAAATACACATTAATAATCAGGAGGAGACACAACTAACGTAATAATATAAATGTGGTCAACTGAAGACTGATATAATATCGGCAATTTTATGTTTTCCGATTTGTTTAAAAATCGATTTTGCAACCAAAAATTTTGAAAAAAATCTCAGTCGTGTATGCTATTAACTAGAATATTCACAAATTTTTTCATAATTTTCTGTTGAACATGACGTGACTAAAAATCAATTTGGATGGACACTTTTGACCATTATCTTATCCGACTATACCTTTTAAGAATCAACGAAAACATTATTTACAAAATACAAAATATATTTCTGTTTGCATCATTAAACCTGATTTTGAAAAAAAAATTATCCCAAATTTCTCTTCGATATCTCTTTTAGATCAAAAGTTATAGCAAAATGTGCGCCGCGTCGCGCTGTGCCGGGATTCAAATGCGCGTCGTCTCCAAATTCCGACTTTCCGTCTCATGCTTCCGAAACTTCGGCAACGTGAAAATCGAAGGAACGCGTCGGCGTCTATCAGTCGAGCGGGTAGTTCACACGGACAGAGTAGAGGTACTGAGAGCTACGCTTGTGTGTAGCGCGCGTGCAAGCGAACAGGGACCAACACAGGCAACGCAGTCGACACGGATACGACGATACGTCAAGGAAGGGGAAACCAGCGACTCAGACGAACGGCCCACGGCCCACTGTTTCCGGCATCACTGCAGTCAGAAGCATCTGAGACGCGATCCGCGTGCCTTCTCAGGCTTTGCAAACCACCCTCGCGCGCGCGCGTCGATTTTCTGCTCGAGTTCTGTTTGAGTTCGTGTCCCGTTCGAGTTTGTGTTCTGTTCGAGTTCGTGTGGTTCTGTTCGGTAGTGACACCATTATGGATCGCCCTCGCATCAAAAACCCTGTAAGTATACATATGTAGTATGGATTGTTCTCAACAATCACGGAACCAATGAATAACTAGTCTTATGGAGGATCTATTTTTTTATACACTATAATTGTTTTGGATTTGGTCTAACTCCGCGTGAAGACGGAAAAACACCACTTTCGCACCAATTTTTGAATTTATCTCAAAAAATAAGCGTCCAGCGGAAAATCGAACTATACCACGCGATAGAGCAGACTTTTATCTTGAGAAACCACCCTATCAAGTTTGGAACGTCGACGTTTTTTTCGAACCAGAAAGCAAAATATCTTCGTCCGACATGAGTTGCGGCCAGTGGCGCTCTAGACGGTGTACGGCGCAGCGACGGGATACGGAGCGGCGAACGACCATTCTAGTAGTGAGCGCCACTGGCCGCAACTCATGTCGAGCGAAAATATTTTGCTTTCTGGTTCGAAAAAAACGTCGACGTTCGAAACTTGAAAGGGTGGTTGCTCAAGATAAAAGTCTGCTCTATCGCGTCGTATAGTTTGATTTTCCGCTGAACGCTTATTTTTTGAGATAAATTCAAAAATATCGTCAAAAATTGGTGCGAAAGTGGTGTCTTTCCGTCTTCAATCATCGTTTAAACATGTTTAAACAATTATAATGCATTAATATTATATATCACTGTATTCGGGAAAGTCCAAGGAATCTGTTGCTGTAAAGATCAATTCAATATCTTTTATATAATAACATCACAATATTTGTTCAAAGTTGAAAAATATGTCTTTTTTTTAAACTCCATTTTCTCAAAAACTGTACGTATGGGAGAAAAATTAAAAACAGATTCGGAATCAGCGCGAAAAACTCTATAAGAATCGCATAGTGGGAATCGAAATACAAAAATAAAGTTGAAATTTGTTGGACAGTATTATTTGAAGTTGTCTAAGAAATTGTAATATCATACGTATACATATAACAAAAAGTGTGGAAGAGATCTGTTATGGTTTCCCGCCTTGTAAATTTTCTTGTGTGATATTCTCTATGAGCCTGCTCAGACACTGCGGAAACCGCGCTTTTTCGACCGCGCGATTTTTGTTTTTGATTGTTCGATCGCGGGGATGCGTGTGAACGAATGCATAAACGCTAATGTAATAAGATCCACGCGGTTCAAATCGCGCGGTTTCCGCCGTGTCTGAACAGGCTCTAATACTTCGAAAGTCGTTATTCCATGGCCTCCACGGAAAATATTTCGATTGGTAGTGTAGCAGATTTTATTATGTCCGTTGCGTGAATTAATATTTTTTTTTTTGCGGTCCGCAGAGGAGGTAACGGCGTTCGGTGGTGAAAGTGCCGAATACAACAACGTCGTAAGTACATATAACGCATTACACCGATAATATAAGTAAGTGTATCAAATTTATGAATATGCAAACTGATGTTTATTTTTTTTCAGATTGCAGTTAAGGCATATTTCAACGATGCCCTTTCGGCGGAAATTATAAACGGGTATACGTTGGCGGGAACCAGGGGGTACGCAGGATTAAACAAGACGAAAATCCTGGAGGCCATGTATGGTAAGCATTGTGTAGATTTTTTATTTAATTTTATTTCATTATTAATTCATTGTTTAGTAATATTTATCTCGATTTCAACGAATGTTACAGCTGCTACCCGGCATTCGAGATCGTTTGACAGGCCGGACAAGAAAAACCTCCCCCGACGTTATCGCCGTCGCGCCGCCGCAGAACACAATCTGTGGGACGTCGCCCCCCCCCCCCCTCTCCACCATGGAACGGTGATGCTAAGGAAGTGCGCCGTAAGTATATTATAGTGAAATTATATAATAAAAGTGAGTATAGTCTAAGTCTAAACAATCAATATGCAAACTAATGTTTATTTTTTTTAGGTTGGGCACTTCGTTCAGTGCTCTTGCATTGATATGGTGGAATAGGCCTACAGGGGATACCACTGGAAAAAAAACGCAATCGGTTTCTCGAAGGAGGAGAAGGAGTAAGCTCTACGGCAACCGGGGAAGAGGAAGGACTCTAATTTCTGGTGTGGTGGTAAGTACAGGGTGGCGCAAAATTATCTTTATGGTTTGAATTCCTTCCAACTTTTTTATCTCGTCATTCTTTCAATTTTTTGTTTCGGAATGTTGTAAACAAGACTTCTAGAATTTAATATGGGAAGCTACACAACACTTCTGTGAACGAACAAAAATCATCGAATTTTATTTTGAAACGTCGAAACAATTGACCGTTGGTTTTCAAAATAAAATTCGATGATTTTTGTTCGTTGTTCTGTGTTGTGTGTCTTTCCATATTAAATTCTAGAAGTCTTGTTTACAACATTCTGAAACAAAACATAAAAATAAATTTTTAAAAAATACCACGTTTTTAAAACGGACTAAAAAGTGTGAAATAATGTTTCCTAGCCCCATACAGGTTCCTAACCCCATACAGATTGTGAATTTTGAATAGCTATGAAAATACTTGTAAGATTTAAAACGAAAAACGTGGGGCGCAAGATAATAGTAAGGACTGTAGAGAGTAGCACTATTCATGCATCAATTAATTATCTATGGCATGCGCCCCACGTTTTTCGTTTTAAATCTTACAAGTATTTTCATAGCTATTCAAAATTCACAATCTGTATGGGGTTAGGAACCTGTATGGGGCTAGGAAAGGTTATTTCACACTTTTTAGTCCGTTTTAAAAACGTGGTATTTTTTAAAAATTTATTTTGATTTGAATAATTTTTTTATCCGTTGAAAATTTCCAACTTCTTTGGTAATCCGCCAGTCTTGTCGATATCGCCGATATCGTATTTACTGAGGCTCGGATTCGAATCCCGGTCCAGTAACTACGATTTTTCTAATTACTATCTCGTAAACGCACAGTTTTTTAAAAAAATTTTTCTGAATATTCCATTGTCATCCAGTTCTGAGCTATGTTTAAAATTTCAAGTCTCTAGCGCATCGGGAAGTTAGTTTAAAATCAATTGCAAGATTTGTACCGAACAAACAGACAAACAAGAAAGCGAGCTAATAAAAACGTGGTAAAAGTCGGAAGAATGTTGAAATAAAAAAGTTCTAAAGAATTCAAACCATAAAGATCATTTTGCGCCACCCTGTATATTATTATGTACATGTATGAATATATTGTATATACTAATGATTTTCCTTGTATTTTGTAGATATCCTGTGTCACCGGCTACGAGAACAAAAAAATGAAATTGTAAGATAGATTTAAGTTGAAATAATAAAGAGAATTAATAAAGTGAACTAATAAATACAACGTTCATTGTTCCCCCATTTTGTATTATCCTTATCATATTTATGATAATTCTTCTTCTTCTCAAATTTCATTATTTAAATTATCATATTTAAGATTTAGTAGATAAATAAATTTTCGTTTCCCTTTTACGAAGAGGATTTTTTTTCAAAAACATGCAATCAATGGTACGGCAGGAAGGAAATTAACATTCAATTTTTGTTTTTGACTGTTCAAATCGCGCGGTTTTCGCCGTGTCTGAACTGGCTCTAACGGCATTCGCCGCATCGGTGCGACCGTGCTGCCCTCTTAAAACGGCTCGAAATCGGCCCAAATTCAGCCAAATTCAGCCAAAATTCAGCCAAAATTCGGCCAAAAATCGGCCGAGGGCCGGTTCGGCCAAAATTCGGCCGAGGGCAGGTTCGGCCAAAATTCGGCCGTGGTCCTAGTTACGAGCCCTGCCGCGCGGATAGTCCCTGGTCAGAAACAGGGATTTTTGCTTACGGGGTTGTTTATTTCATATAACTTCCTCACGGAAGTGACACGAGCCAGTTCGTGGCATTCTTCCGATTAAGAAAAGTCTAAACCCGATAGAAATCGGACTGTATGTAGTGGAGTTATTCGTGAGAATTTCTTCGGAAAATATATTTAAATACATTTTCGTCCTTACTCGGTGCTAGAGCGACGAACCGACGAGGGCCTCGGGAGCCTTATCCAAGTGGTGCAATAAACACCACCGGGCAAACCCTCGGCCATCCAGGTATCTCGGCATGAAACCGCTAACCAGTGAATGCTAAACTTGTTTATTTCATATAATTTCCTCACGGAAGTGACACGAGCCAGTTCGTGGCATTCTTCCGATTAAGAAAAGTCTAAACCCGATAGAAATCGGACTGTATGTAGTGGAGTTATTCGTGAGAATTTCTTCGGAAAATATATTTATATACTTTTTACCACTTTTGATCGTTTATAACTCCTAAATCAATTAACCAATTTCAATAAAATTTTCAGAGCGCATATAATTTATACGAGCTCACCAAACACATCTTTTAAACTTTCGTTATTGGCCCAGCTAAAGAAGTAGTAAAAATCAATTTTCACTATTTTTTTCGCAATTCCGACCAAATGCATTTTTTCAACATATTTTTTAGACGTCATTCACTAAACTAATTCTTCTAGCCTTACAGAGAAATTGAAGTCATTTGGTCCATTCTTAAAAAAGTTATTTTGATTTAAAGTGTGTGTGTGATTCTATTTTTATTGTGATTTTAATTGTAATTGCAATTTTAATTTTTATTATGTTTATTGTGATTTTAATTGCAATTATTATTTTTATCACAGTTTTTATGTAAATTCCGCACGCGTTTTTCTAATAAAGCTATTTATTAATATTAAATTTATTAGAATTATTACCGCATCGAATTTGAGCAATTTCCGATACATGGTTATATCGCACGAAGCATCGATTGAAGCTAGTTCTGATTTATGCCACAGGCTAGTAAAGGTTCTGTTTCATGTTAAAACGGTGTGGTCTCTGTTTCGTGGTAAAAGTGGGCTCTATCCTTGGTATAGGAGCTGTTCCGTGCTAAACGTGAGCGTGCCAAAAAGTGGTGGCAACTCAGACCCGGGCGTGAGCACTCTCATATCCTCTCTGTTCACTATTCACCGCTCTTTCACATTTTCTTCGCCACCCCACCCAACCCCACCCCACCACCACCCACCACTCACTCACTACAGTCGACCACACTTCACCACACCACATGCCATGATTTGGAGTTTTGGAGCTCATCCAAGCTCATCTGGCGACACTGGCCATGATTGGCCATGATGCACTAAATGACTAAATATATTTCATATATATTTATATTTTCATTCGATTTCAGAAAATACTTACATTTCAAAAAATGTTCTATTTAGTCAAGCAATCTTCACGAAACTAATGATAATCAATTGTAAATTAGTAAATCTATGTATGTAATGTAGTAACCCTATCAGTGTTTCTTTAATAAAACAGGTCACGGCGTATGATACACCGTGAAACAGGTATACACTGATTCCTATAATTATCAATTCTTTTTACCGTTCAACAAAAAGATCGTACATACAATTTACTTTTATTTAAATGATAATGTCTTATGTGACTGTTGACTTGTTATTTAGTAGGTGTAGCGTTTTCAAGTATAAAGATATCAATACATTTTCATTGTTTCGTTTAAATTGGAAGTCGAAACAATGTTGCTATGTAGAAAGAGCCGTATTTTTATGAGAAAATATCATAGAAAGATATTCAAAAGATTTAATTCAACAAACCTGTAAGTATATGAAAAAGGTTATTTGTATGTATTACACACTGAAAAGCAACGTATATAAATAATATAATGTGTTCATACAGGTCAGAATGGAAACCTACGATAGGTTTAGAAATTCACGCTCAAATGGCAACAAGTTCAAAATTATTCTCTGGAGCTGCAACAAACTTCAATGGTCCAATTAATTCCTGCGTGTCGCTGTTCGATTGCGCAATACCAGGAACAATGCCAGTGAAGTATAACAAATATTTCTGAAACAATAGAATATTTCCTACATTTTTATATTGCATTTCTATTACAGGTATTAAATAAGAAATGCGTAGAAACCGGAGTGTTAACTGCTTTGGCGTTGTCTTGCGAATTAAAGAAAGTTTCGATGTTCGAGAGGAAACACTATTTTTATTCCGATTTACCCGTGAGTATACACTGTGTTCTGGAAAGAATCGTCGAAGAGTTGTTGAAGCGAAAAATATTCTATGTAGGCAGGATTCCAAATTACGCAACACAAAAAACCCGTAGCCATGAATGGGAAAATCAATTTTTTTGTGTTCAATCCGTCGGTACATAAAAAACCATATTTAAAGTCATCCACGATTAAGCAAATACAATTGGAGCAAGACAGCGGAAGAAGTTACTACCATGAAGAGCTTGGAAAGTATTTGTTATATTGAAAATTCTAGTTTTTGACAATAATCTGTATACTTAGAGGTAAGAGAGAGTACACTCTTGCGTTGAATCTGTAATAGGAGTTTGATTGATCTTAATCGTGCCGGATTACCTCTGATGGAGTTGGTCTTCGAACCAGATCTCACGGACGGAGAAGAGGCAGCAGCGCTTGTAAAGGAGTTGTCATTGATTTTGCAATTATTAGGCACATGTTCATGTAAAATGGAAGGTTATTTATTTATAAACTATTATATTATATTTGAAGTAATCAATCGTTAGAAACGGATTCATTATATTATGCATTTATAAATACAGAAGGTGCATTAAGAGTGGACGCAAATGTTTCTGTCAGCAAAGAAAATGAACCTTTAGGCATTCGTACAGAAATCAAAAATATTGGAAGCGTACGTGCCGTCTGTAATGCTATCGAATATGAAATAAAAAGGCAAATATCGATTCTAAATGACGGAGGTCGAGTTGTTAATGAGACTCGAGCATGGGATGCACTTGAAAGAAAGACAATCGTGATGCGTGAAAAAGAAGATGATCATGTAACGTATATCCTTGTCGATAATATTGTTAACAGTGTTCAGGGTGTGCCAGAACTTTCTGTATACATCTACCAGGTATGTAAATATGAAACCGGAATTTGCCCATCTAGCTGTCAATGTAGTTCCCGTCAAACCGCGTTATTGACGCCATTTTCTTGTTTTGACATCTGGTAAAGATTTTCAACTCACAACCATACAAGTTTCATACAACAGCATAGTTTTTAATAACGTTGAACATGTCGAATTTTGTGCCTGGAAACTACGATATGCGGACAGCATTGATTTTCTATTTCCATTTGAAGAAAACTGCTGCAGAATCGCATCGAATGCTTGTCGAAGCTTACGGTGAGCATGCTATTGGTAAATCACAGTGCTTTGAGTGGTTTAAAAATTCACAAATGACGATTTTGATGTGACAAACGAAGAACGTGGAAGACCACCGAAAAAGTTTGAAAACAGCGATCTGCAAGCATTGTTGGATGAGGATGACGCTCAAACGCAACAACAACTCGCGGATCAATTAAATGTGACACGAGAAGCCGTCTCCATACGTTTAAAAGCCATGGGAAAGATTCTGAAGATGGGAAAATGGGTTCCACATGAACTGAATGAAAGACAGCATAAATTTCTCCATCAAATTGTGATTGGCAATGAGAAGTGGATATATTTCGAGAATCCTAAGCGTAAGAAGTCATGGGTAACTCCAGGCGAACCATCGACATAGACTGCAAGGCCAAATCGCTATGGATGGAAGACAATGCTCTGTGTTTGGTGGGATCAGAAGGGTGTGATCTATTATGAGCTGCTAAAACCTGGCGAAACCGTTAATACTGAACGCTACCGACAACAAATGATCGATTTGATCAAGCTTTGCGTGAAAAACGACCGGAATATCAAAAAAGGCAATACAAAGTGATTTTGCTTCATGATAGTGTACCATCACACACAGCAAAACCAGTCAAGGAAACGATTGAGGCGTTTAGTTGGGAAATACTTTCGCATGCAGCTTACTCACCAGACTTGGCTCCATCCGATTATTACTTATTTGCATCGATGGGACATGCACTTGCTGAGCAGCGCTTCAAATCTTACGAAAATGGCTCGTTGACTGGTTTGCCCCAAAAGAGGAACAGTTTTTTTGGCGTGGCATCCACAAATTATCAGAGAGATGGGAAAAATGTGTAGCTACCGATGCGCAATACTTCGAATAAAATATTTTGTATCATTGTCTTATGATAAACGTGTATTTTCTATACAAAAATTCCGGTTTCATATTTACATATCTGGTATACGGACATTATTTACAAAACGAATAAAAAATAATTTTAGGACTACCGTTTTATGCCTGAGCCAAATTTACCTCTTCTACGCCTACACGTCGACGAAAACAAGGAAAACAAGTATAACTTGGTTAACGTGCCGGCAATGAAAAAGCAATTGCCCGAATTGCCAGAGGAAATAAGAAACAGATTGCTGGATTCTCATCTTACACCCCATATGATTTTAGTAATAATGGTAAATTTTATCCGTAATATATTGTAGTTTCATTTATTATCTTTATAAATTGATAAGAAATATGAATGATAACTATTTTGGCTTCTGCGTTTTAGAATAATATAGAAGTATTAGACCTATTTCGTACTTTAAATAGAAAAGACAAAAATCGTAATCCTCAATTAATAGCACAAGTGATAATGTCTAAGCTCTTAGGTTTTATCGAGCACGAAAATTTTGATTACAAATTTTTGTAAGTATGATAAAATAAAAGCATATTAATGTTACACTAATTATAATAAAAATATGAATAAAATGTTATACTAAATTTTAGAATGAATAATGTCGATTATATTGGAGAGATAATTGACTTGTTACAAACTAAACAAATAAACTACAACATATCGGAGAAAATATTGCGAATGTTGCTTCAAAAACCAGAAAAAACACCGAAACAGGTAAACAAAATATTCGAAAGTATATAAAATATTTCGTAAAGAATAACGGGTTTCCATTGTGTTCTATTTTCAACAGATTGTGGAAGAGAATAATTGGTTCCTAATATCAGATCCGAAGGAATTGGAGAAATTGTGTTTAGATATAATGGAGAAAAATCCAAAACTGGTTGGAAAGTATAAGCGTGGAAAAACGAAAATATTTAAGAAATTTATACACGAAGCCCTAAAGGCTACCAACGACTGTGTAGACACAGCTCAAGTTACGCAAACTTTTACGAGGTTGTTAAGTTAAATCGAGTAGGTTCTGTTGTTCTGTAAAGTATGGTATCTTAAATAATAACTCTATAAATAATTGAATACGTCTATTTTTTGTTTTTTAGCATATTTACACATCTTCACATTTAAAATATCATATAAAACATGTAATTAATTTTCTTCTAGCATTTATACTTTTATAAGTCGTAGTCACAAATACAAAATCAAATGAGAAATAAATATTTGTGGTCTAACAAAAATCGGAGACTAGTGCGAGGTCAGTCTCCCCTCTGTAAACATCGAAATTTCGTCTAAATCCGCACAAGTTTTCATTTTGTAACAGTGTTAATTATATCGTAAAATATTTCACAAAAAGAAAAGAAAAAACGTCAGACCATATTCAATGACTCGTTCATCTCTACATAATACCTGAGGGTGGGACATGTTCGTTAAAACGGTACAAAGTATGATAATAGGAACAATCTTTATCAAATTAATAAACTATTATTACAGATTAATTTCATTTGTGTTGTCGTAGCAAGACGACATGATAATGTACATTTGGCAAAAGTTTATAATCGTTCGCTACGATTACCGAAGGTTTCTTTATTACATTATGAACAATGTATTCTCCATTCTCCTTACACGTTATATCTATAGATATATCTTTAATATTATATTTACAACGAGGAGGCGACGCTACAAATAGTCATTAAGAATAAAAAATATTTGACAAAGATTGAACTGCTTATCACAAGTTGTACGTAATCGTATGTATATATATATATTATATATATATATATAATATACAATAACGAGTATTGTATACTGTGATGCTAGGCTCTCTCATCTAAACACTTTTCTCAAATACAATAAGCACATAGATATTGCTATTATACAATACAATGAAGGTATCTATATGTATGGTAAACGGTTACACAAAAATTGTTATTCCCCGTAACAAACGCCATTATGAAATAGCTATTTCGACTTATCCTTTTTACAATTCTTTACAGTATAACATCATTAAAAAACATGTCGCCTACGCATTGTCATTTGTTCCTTTCGTTTTGTTATCTATAAACATTTTAATTTTCGTTTTCGTTATCAAAACTAAAACTGCATTACAATTATTCGTTACCTAAAACGTGAAAAAACACCTTTCTTTCCCAATGCGATACGTTAAATCAGTTGTTTAAAAGTAATAATTCGTCGTTGATACCAGCCAAAAACTATTATTATCTTTTTACGCATTTCCTATAAAAGATTTTGATTTTGACATTTTGCGAAAGAATACATTAAAGAAATACATAGAACGTTTAATACAAGAATTTTTCAGTTCATTGTGTAAAATTGGCGATGTTGGAAGGATTATAAGTTGCAGTCTTCCTGGAAAAGGCCACTTGAATAGCATCAAAGTCATCCTCTTAATATTCACTCCTTTTTATTATTCTACTGTAACTTCGCAACATGTTACGAATGCTTTCGTTTTGCATTACAATTATGGAAACAAGTTTATACAATAAATTTAATATATATATATATATGCTTCTGATGTGTTTTTTTTCTCATTAAGTAAAAAATTTCTTCTTATTAACTTCTAAAATGCCACATTATCATTTTATCTATTACATATTTACAAAATGTCCTTATAAAGAGTTAACATTGATAACGTGATTTCTTAAAAAAAAAAAAAAAAATAGTAGTCATGAACGTTTGCCTTTCATCGATTCAAATGAAGTACATTTTGCTTTGTAAAGCGTCGGCTCTAAAATGAACCATGAAATTTATCTTCGAGAGGAAGAGCATTAAAATGTGTGTGAGAAAAAGTAAAAACTCTAGATCCTTCATGGTCAGCTATATTCACAATCCTAAGAATTAGGAGCAATGTCTCTTTTTCGCATTTGGCACAGCCACGCGATATAATTTGCTTGATAATAAATTAAGTTACTAGCGTTAAGAATAAATTCATCAATAATGTGATGACGTAAATATACATTGCAAGAATACTAGCAATCGTGATCGTAATAATTTATTGTCTAAAACAATTCATTCAATGCAATTGTAATGCAATAAAAGAAACGCTATGCAGCCTTTTCTCTTTTTCTTTCTTTCTTTCTTTTATTTCAAGACCACCGGAGTTATTTGGATAACTTGCTGATTACTCTGATCAAGGCACCATTTTCATCTTTTAGCCTCTGGTTTTCGCATTTTAATTGGTCCATTACCTAGAAAAAAATGTATAAACTATTTTATTTATGTTACAATTCAAACATGATCTTTTTTTTACAAAAAAGATTTACAAAGACAATGCCATCATGGAATGGGTCAAATGAATACTCACAAAAGTAAAAGATCAAAAAAAGAAAAAAACGTAAAATGAAATTAAACAAAGAAAAAGGGAAACAAGCGAGTATTGTTGCAACTAGAGCTGTAAAAAATTATATTAGCAATGTAACAATCGGTGCATTAAAACCAAACGTATGTGGTTAAGTGTAACAAGCGGATGTAATTTTAATACTATGCAAAAATAAAAAATAATAATTCAACGTCAAAACATAAGCTCGTCTTTCTAACTTTCTAATACCTTTCTTTAGTATTTGAAATTCACTTACATATTCAACGGTTTGTACTTTCTATCGCAAGAAATATATCACTGTATAAATTGCAAAATACATTGAAGTGTAATCCACAATTTATACAAATATTCCGTTACTAAATATTATAATGGAATGCGGATCGTGTCGGTTGTGTTAAATGACATATATATGTGAATCACATAATATGTGCAGTAAGAAACGGTTGTTAAACAATGCAAAATGAGGTGAAAATATAATTTTACATTAAACATGCTTTCCTAGGAGACAGGTAAATCTATGCTAATTTGAAAGTTTCTTCGGTCGCAATAAGGCTCATCCTTCTAATCGTTATATCTGAGCCGTTCAAGTATATGCTCAACACAGAATTATCAATTATTTTTATAAAATTTGGAGGATTATTTGTAAAACAAACTGTGTTTTTGTAATGTGTAATTAAAACAGTGTTTGTATTTGAAGTTTGGTATTGAATTCAGCTTGCGTCGAAGAATATATTCGTAAATAAAGTTGCGTTAGTACAGAGGACAGACTGCATTTATCGTATTGAGATGGGAAAAGATTTTCAAGTTGCTATGGGTAACTAATAAAAGAAGTTTAGAACCTGCAAAAATTTCTTTGAATGAAAAGACATTTAAAGTGTAGAATGTAGGTAAAATATTTTCAATGGCGTTTAAAATTGTTTAGACCAGCGATTTCCAACCATTATGCTATTATGCCTCCCTAAAAAAAATTTCTTTTTCCGCGCCTCCCTATCTTTTAATCGATATAATAATATAGGCACGTTTTAACTCAAAACGGAAAATACTGAAAACTACAATTAACAGAATTAACGAACATGCGTATTTATTTTTATATTAAATTACTAATTAAACTACATCTAATGCATCAAATATTAATGCGAGTGTTGTTGTTTATTGGCACAAAGTTTATCAAATCTTGGGGGCAATGTGGAAAGTGCCACTCGTAACTCTTTTTCGACTATTAACCTGGTTCGATATTTGGTTTTCATTGCAGCCAGTGCCGAAAAGCCCGCTTCGCATAAATAAGACGTTACAAACGGTAGAAGCACCTGCATTGCTTTGCAATACAAAGATTCATACTCTCCACTAAGATTCACCCAAAATTAAATTATGTTAAGTTTCATTTTGAAACTTTTGTTTCAGTGAGCTGTCGCATGATAATTCTATCAATTTTTCTTTTTCGATGGTTGTTAAATGGATTTTGTATCCACAAAACCTTTGAGAAATCAAGGTCTTTGAAATAATTTGAAAAGTGCAGCACTAAACCATCCAAGTGTTCAATAAAAAGATTTTTGCTTGCTTCAATATTGGCTGTGTCCAAGAAATCTTTTAAAAGTGAAAACATATCCAACTCATTCTTTTGTAAATTTTATTTCCATAACTCTAGCTTTTCAATGAATTCTGGATATTATGGTATGAACATTAATTTTTTATTAAAAATGTTGGCACCTCCCCGGTTGGAAATCGCTGGTTTAGACTGAAAAATTTCAATATATAAAATTCAAATTCACTCAGAAAGTTCTTGACTAGGTCGTAACTTCTTACTCCTAGAAACAAAATGATCTTTTGATCAGTTTCGTTAGGCACAGTTTTCTTTAAAAAATTAGGACTCATTGCCAACGTACAGGTTGACCATTTAATTAGTAATAATTAGTAATAATATATGAGTGTCATTATACATGATAAAGAATCATAGCACAGTTTCTATTAGGAGACAGTAATTTGTTCAAGCCCCGAAATCGTTGCACGGTAAGCTGTTACAAGTTCCTCGAGACGGAACTATTCGCTCCTTTTGTTTATTTCTTTTGAAAATGATGCTCGTAATTAGACTCGCGTACAGTTTGCGAACCTGTATTTGTAAGATTGAGTCAGCGAGCGACATCGTTTCAAAGTTTTAATATTGCGTGATCAGAACGTAAAAAAGTCGTAAGTAATTAAGTCGATTAATTAATGAATTAATATTGTACGTGGAGTACGATGTACACTGTTAACGCAGATGCTGTCATTATGTCCTTTACCTATTTAGTAGTATTGGTGAGTTTGGATACGACGCGGGTAAGTGCCCGATTTTCGGCTTTCAATCTCTCATTTTCAGCTTTGAGCTTTTGTAATTGCTGTAAACAGTGAAACGATTAGCCCATGTGTCCGCTTGTCTCGCAAAAAGCCCCCACCAGACAACGAAGATATGTCTACGAAACACTTGATATGCTAAATGATATGCAGCGGACACTCGACAAGTAACCGTCTCTATAGAGCTCTTAGCGCAGCTACTTATCGAGCGGTGACTGTAATACAGTATTGTCTTTGGTACCGACCCAACCAAAATATGGATAACGAAAACCACACGGAAGAGTAATAAAAAAAAAGGAAGTACAAAAGTGCCAATTAAAAACCATTATACTGCGTAAACAATAAGCGTGATTATTCAATAAAGATACTAAAAAATAAAAGCACCAAGAAATGGCAAATAAAGAAGAAAGCAATGCATCAAAGCCGCGTATTTTGTTCTCATTTCTTCTTTTATTTCCTTTTCTTTCGAATTAACCACTCCAGAAATGCTGGCACCTTCCCTCTGTATTTAGCCGCAACAATCAAAACGTAATATAAGAGAAAAGAAAAACTGTGACGTGCATTCTAACTAAGGAGTATAGAATTCAAACAATTTCTTATTAAGTACAATGAGTGGCTTATGATAACATGTATATATAATCATAAATATCACGATATTTTAAACAAGTCTTGTTACACCGACATCTCACGATTTACTTCTTTTTCTTCTTTAAGGTATCTTTGCAAACTTTACGAATGAATAAACGTTACGAATGGAAATACAGAAACGGATACCAATTCGATCCTTACCTTCAACTCCTCTTCCATTTCCGACAGTTTCCTTTCCATTGCTCTCCTTTCCCGTTTCTCTGCCTCGGACAAAACCGTTTTATTTTGAACACTCTGCGCTTTGTCCAACAAATTTCTGGTTTCTTTCAACTGTTCATCCGATCGCCTCAGTTTGTCTTTCAGCCTTTCGTTTTCTGCTTGAGATTCTTCGTACAGCTTTTTGTAATCCAGCTCACCATTCTCAGACGTGGATTTTATTCTAGCTGACATGGAGGGTGTCTCCGATGATAACGACGATATGGATCCCAGTCTGTTGGATCTTCCAGAACGATCATTTCCACTCTACAAAACAAAAATGTTTGTAAACAAATTATACATTCAAAAGTACATACTATACACTAAACGCACACTGCACACGAGTTACAAGTCGACGACAAAAAAATCATACATCAATTTTCAAGGCAAATAAATCGCGAAAAAGTTTTCTCTAATATAAAAGAGTTTCAAAGAAAACTACATTCAGAAATGTGA
Source organism: Lasioglossum calceatum (assembly GCA_963966675.1). Taxonomy (NCBI): domain Eukaryota; kingdom Metazoa; phylum Arthropoda; class Insecta; order Hymenoptera; family Halictidae; genus Lasioglossum; species Lasioglossum calceatum. Next base: position 6,104,336 of record OZ016542.1, read on the forward strand.
AAGTAGAGGACTTCACCTTTCAAATCGAGCCTAGGTAAAATATCGTACGATTTTTTTTCACAAAGTTTTTCACGAAAATATGGACGATTGCTTGACTAAAAATAACATAACTCTTACAATGTATCCCTCAGAACTGGCTAAACTTTGCAGACTAGAGCTTCTAGATCCGATCTGAATATTTGGCTTTGACTTTGTTTTGTTAAAGCTTTCAGTTCTTTGCACGTGCGAGTGACTGTTTGGATTTAAGTTTAAATAACTGTAACTTGTGGAAGGTGCTAAGCGTAAAGATGCAATATTCGAGGGCAGAGTTATGCTTCCATATCCTGATGTGGTTCCGCCATACGTTGTATATGGGTTTTGGTAATTTAAATTACTGGTAGAGTTCGAATAAGGAGACTTTCTGAACGAGTCGTTTGATTTTGTGGATTTGTTTAGAAAATTTGGTAGTCCAACAGGGCTTGTCCCATTGATGCCAAGCAGGCCTGAATAGCTATTTTGATTCAAAGGAAACAACCCGCTTATGCTTCGCGATCTATTCCCAAAAATTGAACTTCCATTTGCCGATGCTTGAGCTCTTAATCCTGCAGCTGTTGTTGGCTTTCCTTGAGATCTCTTTCTATAGGATGACATTGTTTACTGGATACAATTACGTCACGAGTTTTATTGGCTTGAACACACGTTTTCCCGAAGTTCTTGCTGTATTATTACATATTATTTTTTAAACGAAAACCAAAGACAGCAACAAAACGTTGTAATTTTACAACTGTATCACTTGGTCGCGATACACACGGATTTAAACGATCTGGTTCCAATGACAGTCAGTATTTGACTGACGTACATTGGGTGGAGGAACTTAAGACATCAGCCAGTTTACTCCAAAGCATTGGTTTGGTACGCTATTTATAGCTCTCACATACACAAACTTACACTAATATCAAAGTTGTGTGGTTTAAAATAAATATATTTGATGTTACGCTCTGAAGAGATTTTGTGCATTTACATTTACTTAACATTATGAAATTTATCATTTGCTCGTTCAACTTTAATTAATATATCGAATTACACAAAGAATGTATTCTTTGCCGGAACGATTATTTAGATATTCCTAAATTTTTTAATGAATCATACGTTTTTTCGTTATTGTTAATATAAAAAAATTTCGAAGCTCATTGATTAGTTTAAACGTAACAATTATGTAGTATTAAATTTATGAAGTCCGTTAAATTTGATGTATTACGTAAAAGATACTTTAATTGTTTATTCACATTTGTTGTTTTTTCTTCATATATTTAACTGTCCTGAACTCTATAATGCAAACAATAAATAAATACATTTCAAGCTGCTCTAAATGTCAAAGAGTCACATCGTTCCAAATGTCGATTGAATATTTTTAGCCACTGCCAGGCCACGTTCATGATCAATTTTTTTTTCATTTTTAACTCTTATTTCATTTCTTCGAATTGTTCTTGAAATATCTGTTGGACTTAACATTTACTTGGTATTATTAGCATTATTTAAATTACTATCATTAGATTATTTAATTATAATATTTTTAATTCTTGAAAAAGAAATAGAACATTTTCTTAGTACGTACAATGTTTTAACAAAATTTTAATTATTTTTGAAGCCCACAATGTTTATACTATACGAAATACATGCACAAAAAGAAAATATATATGTCATATTATTCTATGTAATATGAAAATAGCCATTAAATCATAAAGCATATAATTCAGAGATATAACGTAAAAATATGAAGGATTTAAATATTATTGCATCATACAGAATGTTCACCTATACCTATACATTTAGTTTTAATACATGGTCCGATGGTATATAGTATATAGTATATAGGAGGATAAGAAATGGAATACTATTTTTAACAAAGCATGCACGAATAGAGGTTAATCTTCCCAGAGACTAACCCAAAAATAACACAAAGCTTCTGCGGTTCACTAAATTGCGTTCATATTATAATAGTTATATATGATAAGAAATATCTACTAGAATTAATTTCAATAAAAATTTCTTTGGTGAAGACGATCGAAAACATTAAATATCTCGTATAGATTGTTACTAAAAAATTTGCAATCGTATTTCAAAAACTAATTTTCAATTTATAATTACTTACTTTGCATGCTTCGTTTTCTTGTTTTATGCAAATCGAGTAAAATAAACATTTCAGATATTATGCGTAGCCAGCGAAATAATTGAGAAAATTTAATAACTTACCTCGTTATGATTGGCTTTGGATTCATCACAGTCACCACCAGCGGTTAAGTCTTGTTTTTCAGGATCAATCTCCTATAAATCAACAGTTTACATTCATTATAAACAAGTTGTTCCGTACGAGTGCTATTTTAAACATTGAGATAGTTAAGTGAAAATACATCGTTCTAAAAGAGACTAAGACAACGAAATTAAATATTTGTCGGTCGTTAACGCGTTGACTGTCGTATGAATTTTATGTTTTACACGAGTCTTGTGTATTTCGTTCTTATAAATGATCAGAGTTATTAATAATGATTATTAGTTGCTTGGTAATAAAGTTTGTACCTTACACTATAATTTAGTTCATTTCAGAGCGAATAAATTGATATTCATAAAAATTGTTTCTAAGCGAATCAAGAACGCCGGTGAACGCGTTAAAACGGATATTATATATTATGTTACTGTAATAAATGCTATTACTAACGTCCATATCAACATGAACGACGCCCGTAGACCGTCTTTTAGGTCTTCGTCTCCTCTGTATAACAGCCTGTGTAGCTTGTGCATTTCTGCTGTCGTTTTCTTTATCTTGCTCTGAAATAGATCAGCAGAAACAAATTAATAAAATCTGATTTACAAACTCCAGCCAATCAAACGACCAATATTATTGGTATGTATACCCTTATCTTCAGGCTGTTTCAATGACCGTCTAAGTGGCAATGTTACAGTCGTTTCTGCGCTGCTTGTTGCAATGGTTTCTATCGGAGCTGATGACGGTCTGGGTACGCTAGACCCTGCCGAAGGTCTTCTCATATACGCTGTTGTAGTGTCTGGGTTAGGTAGCGTCGAAGTCCTATTACTAGCATCTTCCAGCTGAAACTGAACAATCAAGTTTTCTTTTAAATTTCGCATGTACCACATTTTACTGCTTTCTTTAACAATGGGTTTACGGGAACACCAGAAGCGACTATTTTACGTTACTTTATAAAAATAACGAGACTGAGTCTACCCAAATTTTTTATAACGCGGGTTACATGATTACAGATAACATGACGACTTCAAATAACTCTTTTTCCGGATAAAACACCAAATTCTGTTTCTTTTTTTAATTCATCAAAATACAGTACGAATCACAAACCTTGCTTCCGTTATCTACCTTCAGCCTCCAAGAAGGCCTCCTCTCGGGCAAGTTAAGTTCCTCGGAGGGTTTATTTGCAGTCACTGTAGTAGGCGTTGCAGTTGTTATTGTAGCTGTAATTGAGGCTGTATTGCTGGTAGTGGTTGTAGGCTGGGTTGGTTAAGAGAAAAAAAAAAATGAATAAATATTTGTGAAGCGTTCGCTATTGTTAATGGGAAATGTAGTATTTCATGACTGTTGCTGTCATAAACATTAGAACGGACATAACTCGTATGCTTCAGTTACGTTCTAGTTAAAAAAGTAAATGCTTTCAAGCAAATTTTGTAGGAGGCGCGTGTTGCGATGTTTCACCTGTGTCGAAGATATCGTCGATGGGACTTCGTTGTTTTGCTGCTTTTTCTTCACTAACTGCTCCGCACTCTTGATCTCGTCTAAAGTCACACCTTGAGTCGAACGTCGAGTTTCCCTCACTCTCTTCGCATGCGCTTTTCTTTGCGTTTCACTCTCTTCATCGCGAACAGGAGGGACGAATGATCTAAACAAACATTAGGCACGCGTCGTTAAAACCAGCAAAGCACGGTAACATTTGTAGAACGTGTACGACAGTCTCTTATGAAATACAATGAACTTCGAAAAAAAAAGCATTAAACATTATTATAAACAAAATCCATAAGCAGTATTCACAGATATCACATAAAACAACAATGCCTTTCGTGTACGACAATAGAAATAATTCTGCTGTTTTGCTGTCGCTTGTGATCGCGTATCGATGCTGCAGCTATAGTGTAATATTAAGAAAACAACAAACGTGTGGACAGAAGATGTTTCAAACATGCTGACGCATCATGTTTTTGTAACACCGAAGGACAATTTGTTAATATTCATTCTGTTTCTGTTATTCACACGATTCCGTCCATTTGGAATTATAAATGTGTCCTGTCTGCTGGAGTTAACTTTTCGAACAGACTTTCAGTTTGTGTGTTTTCAGTGGGAACGTTTCCGAACATTAGAAACATTGGTTTGTACTAGCGAAGACAAGGCAGTGGTTATCGGGCCAATAATATTTCAGGATTGTATTAGGTCAATCGGAAAGTTCCGTCCGTTTAGCATCGAGTAGCCGTATTTAGCTCGAACTGTCGTTAACTATAACGTCTAAAGTAAGGTTAACTTTTTAGTTTGAACATCTTTCAATAAAATTCAGTACATAACAATATACGCTTGCATCAATAACATCGTTTTTTTCTATATTGAAGATGTCGGAATTTGAGCCGAATAAGCGTCATTTGCGCGAAGTGTTAATCTTTTGTTTCAATTGGAAGAAAACTGCAGCTGAAGCTCATCGAATGATTGTAGACGTTTATAGCGATAATGCTGTTTCCGATAAAACATGTAGGATGTAGAGAGTGGTTTCGACGCTTTAAAAATGGTGATTTTACTGTGGAGGACAAAGAGCGTTCTGGACGGCCACGAGTATTCGAAGACGAAGAATTGGTGGATGAAGATCCATGTCAAACGCAAAAACAAATTGCAGAAGCGTTAAATTGTGCTCAATCTATCATTTCCGATCGTTTAAAAACCTTAGGGAAGGTCTACAAGGAAGGAAAGTGGGTCCCATATGAACTCAAGCCAAGAGACATTGAAAGGCGGAAAACCATCTGCGAAATTCTGCTTACTAGGCAACAAAGAAAGGGGTTTCTCCATCGTCTCATCACTGGGGATGAAAAATGGATTTATTTTGACAATCCTAAACATCGAAAAACCATTTGTGATCCCGGCCAACCCTCAACATCAACGCCAAAGCGGAATATCCACGGAAAGAAGGCTTTACTCTGTATTTGGTGGGATCAGAAAGGTGTGGTGTACTACGAGCTGTTAAAATCTGGTCAAACAGTCACAGGGATCTCTACCGACAACAAATTATCCGTTTGAGCCGAGCATTGTACGAAAAACGACCACAATATAAAACGAGACAGCATAAGGTGATTTTGCTGCATGACAATGCTCGCCTCACGTCACAAAAGTTATCAAAGGAACGTTAGAAGCACTTCGCTGGGAAGTGCTACCCTATGCGGCTTATTCGCCAGAGACTGTGCCCCTTCTGACTACCACTTGTTTCGGTCGATGGCACACGCACTTGCTGAAAAAAGATTTAATTCTTACGAAGATGTCGAAAAATGGATCTCTGACTGAATAACCGCCAAAGATGACTCGTTCTTTCGTCACGGAATTCGCTTGCTGCCCGAAAGATGGGGAAAAGTCATCGCTAACGATGGACAATATTTTGATTAATGTACTTTTTCATTTTGTTTCTTAAATAAAGCTCTACTTTTTGTAAAAAAACGGACGGAACTTTCCGATTGACCTAATATGTGAGGTATGCAACTAAAAGAAATAATTACACCGCAAAGCAACCGTCCATGCCACTGCCAATAACTGAATATATTGTGTGTAGAAATATTGTAGAATATGCAAAGTCACACGTTTCGAGAGAATGTTCCCAGCACAGGCATAGGGTACCCACTTGAACAAGTTCTTGAAGATATTTCCAGGACTTAGCTTGCTCCCTCCTGGCGTAGTAGGAGTTCCCGGAACTGCTACCGAATTGTTTGCACTCGATAGTACCGTGGTTGTAGCTTCCACTGGTTGAACGCTACTCAGCCATATTAACAACATCGCACGATGCAAATATCAATGCGTGAACTTCAATTTTAAAAGCACTCTAATATACGCTAAATAAAAGATTTCTCGGAGAACATCGGACTTCTAGAATTCTAACGGTGTTTTTGTTCCTCTCGACTATGCAATTCGTTACTGAAACGTCTACACGGTTCTCAACGATAGATTTTTTCTCTTAAGTTATGTAAATCCGTCAAAGAACAAGTGTCACTTAAATTTCCTTTTCTTTTCAGTTTGTCTAATATTTACCTGCGCATCTGATTGGCTGGAATAGGACTTGTTGTTGTAGTTGTTGTTGTGGCAGTTGTAGTAGCTGTAGCTGTAGTAGTTGGCAGTGTGCTCGGCACTATTGTTTTAGATGTGGATGTTGGTGAAAGTGTATTGCTTCCCTGTGGCAGTCTTGATAGTTCCAAGTTTAATTTTGCTTCTTTTTTTCTAAAGTTAAAACAGTACGAGTTACATCACGTGAATAATACGTTGAAGAATCGATCTTTTTAAGTTTAGTTAGTTAAGTCTAATTATATGTGTATATATCAATAGTATATATCAATCGATCAATCGGTCAACCAATCCCGATGTTTTCAACTTATGGAAAGAAATCAATTGTGTCAGATTGATATTTGACGTTTCGATGTACATACAGAAACTGTTGGTTTCATTTAAGCCAAGCAGAAGCAAGGAATGAGGAAGACTTGGTAAATTAATGACCACAAAATAAATGAACGATTCACACGCACACGCGCGCGTAAAAAAAAATGTATAAGGTTCACAAAATTTGTGGTCCGAATTTCAAAGTTCAACATTTTTCTAAAGATTATTGTAGACTGTACATTCTATATCTAGGATTCGTGCCAGAAATTTTCGAACATGTATTTGTGGATTTTGCGAACCTTTGATACAACACTTCGGTAAATTTCGAGTGACCGTCTTCTCGTTTGTAGTACTTATGTATAGTTACTATTAAAATGATACCTACTGAAAAGCATTAATATATACCACGTATGAAACGTGCGCACCTGTGGGTTTCGCGTAGAGATGCAGAGCGAGTCGTAGTATTGGTGTGAGTAGGAGTAGCTGCGTTGTAGTAATGGAGAGTAGGGCAGGAAAGCGCCTTGATGCGAGCTTGTAATGCCAAGTACTGCTCATAGAACCTGCATAACATGCATCATGCCATGCATACGACTACACTAATCGTTTTCTAAACGTATAAAAGCTCGACAATATTGTATACGTACTACGCAAGATTTTTAAACATGAAACTTATCTCAACTCGCGGACTCTTTTCGTTTTAAAATTAACATCGATCGTACTATTATATGTAGACTGCGGATTTTATGCAAAAAGTTTATCGCAAAAAATAGGTAAATGTAAATAAATAATGCAAAGAATTTTTATTCCGCATAAAGATCCGCAGTCTAGCAATATGTATAAAGAGAGAAACTGAAATACTGTCGAGAAATTGGAGAATTTCGCAAGTCGTATTAAATGAAACGGCAAAATTTGAAATACTATGAAAACGAGGTATACGATCGATTGTTCGGTGTCAACTTACTTTTCGTCCGATTCGAAACTATGCGTTCTGGTTAATACCACGTCAGGTTCGGTGTTCAATTTGTTCGACAAGGTTGGCGATTTGATGTTTTTGTCCTTCTCTTCAAGTCCTATTCGCAGACGAGAAAGTAGTTCAGTCGTTGCTAAACGATTGCGAAGGAAGAATAGAATTTTTGTAAGAGAACTTACTCGTGGACAATGAATTCGTTGCATCTGTTTGTATCCTACATCTTAACGAGCGTGAACGCCGCCACGATGGTATCACTCCTTCTTCGTTGCTATCAGTCTGTTGTTTTGGAGGCATTATTGGAGCCTGGAAATGTGATAAATATCTTCATATTAGTATGCAACCGGAATGGAAACAGTCTAGGTCGGAAGAAAAATTTAGTTTTCGAGTTGAAGTAGTTCTGAGCGCAAAGAATTAAAATGTGTACGATCAAAGTAATATTACCTGATTAGGAACTTTATTCGAATCGGTAATAGATGAATTGTTCTGGGTTGTTTCCTCCCTGTTCGCTCTATTTTTCTTCTCTGTAAACGTAAAACGAATACAATGAATTTAGAACAATTAGTTTGAACAATAGAACGTCTCTAGGAAAGAAGGAAACTATAATCGATTATCCATTTACGTAGTATTTAGAGAAACTTGCTTTCGATTCGGGAAAGAGCACTCTTACAGCGAGATAGTATAGAGAGAAAGTAGATATGTATCTTATAACACATGCAACTGAAGTTTAACTTTAATAATGTAAAAACAGCCTTACAGACAAAACTCACCGTCATCTGTAAGACATGAAGAGTGGTTTGATTCGTTAGACTTATCAGATTGATTGGAGTAAGTGGAAGAATGTGATTCTGAGCTAGTCTCAGATTCACCTTCACCATCACTCTCTTCCATATCTGTTTCACGTGTCGCTTCTGTCCATGCAGCATTGTTACAAGAAATACAAATTGCTGTTAAGGTAAGTAAAATAGACCGGCGAAACTGAACGGTGTGTAATTACAACGAACAAAAATTCATATCTAATTCAATACGAGAAATCATAACGCGTACTTTGGCTCGTTTTCATCCACAGAGTGTTCTAGCAGTATTACTTGGCTATTAATCGCAAAACTGCTGCATGAAAAATTGTAACGGTTAATACTACAAAATGTTCTTGTAGTATGTCCCTGCAGTCTGGTAATACTTTTGGAACATTCTGTACACACGTAAGCTTAGAAATGTCATTGCCATTTAGTATTTCATTGAAATAATTCATTAAAATGTTGAAATGTGAACATGCAAACTGCCAAACACTGTAATAACTAGTACGAATGACAAACATACCAACATCACTGTTTGTTCCGGTACTAGAGTTTTCTTTATCAGACTGAATTTCTAATTCGACATTTTTAACTTCGTTTGGCGTTTCTTCTTCAAAGGTTTCCACAGATTCTTCCGTTGCTATCGTATTTTCATTACTTGTCGTTACACTGTAACAGTTGATACAATTAGCGCATTGTTTCTATGTTTTGTGAACCGTGATTATGATTTACTTGTACAAACCATTTCATCATCAGTTTCTGTTTGTCTCTTAGAAAACCTAAGGCCGATAATACATCCGCATCCGCGATATCAAATGCAGTTTGGTCCTGCCAATGCGAAATCGTGAATGAGACGATAATCTTTCGTTAAAAGAATAATAGAATGTTAACCTTACAGCATAGTTCTTAATGTCCATATTACAGAAGTTTTCCGCTAAAAGTTTACAGGCTTCGAATTGACCCCAATGCGCTGCCGCATGCAAGGGTGTCCAACCATCAAAATCCTGAGCATTAACATCGCATTTAGCCTGCAGTAAAATGCTGAAAGATGCGAATCTCGAATGTAATAAATAATAAATGATACATAGAAATTTCGCTGATTCCGAAACCATTTATAATCGTACTTCATAACTTTAATATAGCCTTTCGCAGCTGCGACGTGTAACGCGGTAGCTCCTGTTTTAGGATGAACCGAGTCTTTGCCCGCTGCTCCTGATCGCCATGCTTTAGCATCGTTTAACATCGACCTCTCTTCTTCGCTTCTAGCATGTTCGCAGTCTATGCCTATGGAACAAGTTTCATTAAGAAAGAACCTAAGTTGTTGTATACTTCTTATACAAAATAATTATAAATACGGACCAGATTCATTTATGTGCTCCTGCAACATTTCCTCCATCTCGTTGCTTTGCGCAATATCGAGAGCCAATTCCCCGTCATTGTTAACTGCTGCCAAATCACATCCTTTTTCTATTAAGTATCTAGAAAACGTATTTGTTTGTTTAAAAGCATCATTACAGCTTAACGCCTCTCGGTATAATTCTAATGAAACATAAAGACTAACTTAGCGATAGATATAAGACCGCAAGATGCAGTTGCATGCAGTGGTGTCCATCCTTCATTATCACCACGGTTGATATCAGCTTCCTTCTCTACTAAAAATTCGACCATGTCCAAATCATCATTGATACAGGCCTACAATTAAAATATAATCGTTTTTAACTGTAAGACATAATCGTTTAATTGAACGACACGAAATATAAAATTGTTTCTTGTCTCTTCCATTCTATAAAATGGCATATCTCGATTTATGAGGAAGAACAGTCATGGAGGATATGTTCGAGTGTTGATAAAAGATAAAGGCTTATTCATGCTTATGTTATGTAGCTGTATAACATTCTAGAGTTAACAAATACTCAAGATACAAGAGATCAATACATTTTAAAAAGAGCTTGCTTTTAGATATTACTCGAACAATGTATTGTTCGAATACTCAATTTATTCGACTACAAGAGCATTAGAAATCCTAAGATATTTGCTTGTTCTATCAGTTTTAGTACAGAAATTGGAAAATTTATGCAAAAAATATTGGAATGGAACTTCCTAGCTAAACGGAAAAGGATGTTACATATACATAATAACATTTGAAGACAGAGGACACATAGAATACAGATACTGCAGCCTCTGACTTCTAACAGAGAACTATAAATAGCATTTGATGCCTGATGTATTTTCACATTCTATTTTCGCAAATCCATGAAATGCCTAAACTTCCTCTTTGCTTAAATAACAGTAACAAATAGAACTCATTCTACGCAACATGTTGCAATGTACAGACATTTTTTAAATAAATCATTCATCTGTCGCGGAATAATCCCAAGAATTTTATGAATGATTTGGATTGCGTTCAGTAATTACATAACTATGGTAGAATTCATTCATGAATGTTGAACAATTTTCAATTTGTGTTTATTGTAAATGTTAAATAGAAATTGTTGTAAAAATGCAATCTTTCGATAATGTCTTTGGCACAGTTTTCTGATTTTTGTTTTATAAAATTGATAAGTGGCATTGTTTTTCTTAAAATATAGATACTATTTTTGATTGATATGTACATTTTATTGTATACACATACTTGTATATATTTGTAGTATTATTATTATTGTATATACATGTACAGTTGAAATAAAAACATTTTAAGATTTACATCGACATTAATCTTTGCGGGAAATTAGATGTTTTTATAGTTTGAGCCACTACCAAAACGGACGTCTTTTACAGGGCTATTTTAAGCCTTATCCTAACTTCAACCTATTTTAGTAGTGTCAATCGTTTAAGTATTGTGCCACAAGTTGCAGTACTCGCATGTTTATTCGTACATTGTTAATGTACTTTTCATTATATTGTTAAACATAGTAGCTGCAGATTAATTAGTAATTACGAGTAAAAGAAAAATAGGTATAAAATAAAAGTATAAAGGTATAAAGTATAGTGAGCACATAAATAAACACAATTCGAAAATTTGCATTTTCAGAGTTTTGACTATCAAACAACTTATAGTAAAGTAACTGCAACATAGAGCAACTAGTGTTACTGAATTTTCACTATCCTTCACACATCCTTATGTCAATATACATTGATGAAATCACTCTTTCATGCTTTTATAAGTTGAAAGAATGATTTCAAATTGTAAAACATAAAACAACCGAGTAAGCAACATCGTTAATTTCAATTTTCTACTAAAATTACGAAGATGCATCCACTGAAAACCATCTGAAAAGCATCCAATGAAAGCGAAGCCGAGTCTCCGCGATCCTTTTCGCGGGTGATCTCGAACCGAATGAGTTTTGATAATTGCTCCGTAGTTTGCGTACGAATTGTTGAGTGAAATTTGGTTGCGCTGCGAACGAAATTGTACGAATGATCAGCGTGGATCCGAATCGTGGATCTCGGTACCGCGGTGCGCCGGTCCGCGGTCCGTGGGTTAAATGCGTGACATCGATAGTACAGGAGGAAAAGTTTTGCTAGCGATCGCACTTAAATTAGACAGCTGGAGTATGTTATGTAGTAGCCATCTTGCGATAAGAATTTACGATTCAGGGGGAAGAAAAACATAGGGGGAGAAAGCGAACACTGGGAAAACTCGGTCGGAAGTACATAGTTGCGTGTTGTATAGACAGAGAGATGTATATCGGAAGAGGAATCGTCGGTGTATAAACAGTGACGCGTAAGAAAGGAGGGATAGAAGGAAGAGAGACACAACGACTTGGTCGTACCTGGTGTAACGCCGTGAGACCATCTACGTTTCCGGTGTTGATATCCGCCCCCTTTTGGAGTAATCGTACGACCTCCTCCTTGTCGCCTGCCGCACACGCTGCTAGGAATACGCAATCCGCGGAAAATTTAATCTTCCGCGCGACCTGACGTGGTAGGGCCGGTTCAAGATTCGTCTCGGACTGTTCCCAACGTTTCAGCTGTTCAGCCCTTTTAAACAGGGCCGAGCTCGAACGACTCTCGACAGACATTGCCCGAGAAAACACGCACGATCGCACTCGTAGAACCTTCTAACCACTTCGCACGGTCTCTTCTTCTCTTCCCCTATCCTTCTTCTACGTGCTTCTCTCTCTCCCTCTCTCTCTCTCTCGCTCTCTCTAGTTCGCTCGCTCTCTCCTTTTCTTTCTTTCTCGCTCTTTCTCTCTTCTCCGCGTTTTTTTGGATCTTACTTCACCGAGGCCACTACACCATTCAGTTCACTTTGCGTGATTCGACACGCTGAAACCGCCGTTTTCCGCTTCTTACCTCCATATACGACTACGAACACGGATCGCGTGTGTCGCGCGATGAAAATTATTAAATAGTCGCTTGTTCTGACGGACCACGGAGGGAGCGGTCGGTCGCCTTCACCAGACTCGGTTACAAGGCGGCTAGACTCGCGTGCTCTTTACTATTCTTGGCCGTACCGTAGCCGTGCGAGCTGTGTCGAAACCAGTCGAAACCAGCGAAACAACCTGTAGTCTAGCCAACATTCCGCTGACCCGTGTCCCTAGCCTTTTTCTCCCATAGAATTTTCTCCATGACACGGAACAACAAGATCCTACTCAGATGGGACTCGATATAATACCATTACCCTTGCGTGCGCGGCTAATACTGCGCGGGAAATTAAAAATTTTCATTATACACCCCTTACCACCCCTTACGTCTTACATATCTATGATATACTACTGTATACTACTCTGCACTAGATTTTTTGTTTGACTCTCCGCGCACCAGGTGAATAACAGTCGCACCCTGGATCATGCGATCAATTTGAATAAAAACGCAGTTTTCAAATATTGCCGCGCTTTTGATAAGTTGAATTTGAAGGTCGCTCAATTTGGTAAAATAAACATGAAAGATCTTGACGAGAGTGTCGCATCTGATATACTCATCAGTTGTACATATCTGGCATAAAGAGCGGTAGCAAGAACGTGGAAGTGTACGTACTGCTCTCTCGCGTGCACGCGTGTTTGAATTTCAAACTTTGAAACATAGTGAACATAGACTTAGAGCCTGTTCAGACGTGGTTCAGACCAGTGATGGGATTCGGGGCGCTTTTTTCGCGCATGCACGAGTTTCGGCAGGAACGTATCTACGTCTGAAGTTTGTGGCAGTTTGTGGGGAATGTAGTGGGGAATTAGTCAGGAATTAGTACTGCTAGGAAAGTACCGGAAGAGTTCAGAAGTTCATATATTATGTGTTATATGTGCATACATATTAAATTTTAATACAACACACACATGTTATACAGTCATATTTCAAAATCACGTCATAACAAATTTTGCGAAAGTATTGGGGTGACTAAGGTACCCCATTTTAGCCGATCCTTGTACTTGATAGAGGCTAGAATCGTCGCGCATGCGCGAAAAAAGCGCCCCGAATCCCATCACTGGTTCAGACACGGCGGAAACCGCGCGGATCTTATTACATTCGCGTCTATGCATTCGTTCACACGTGACCGCGCGGTCCAAAGATCCGCGCGGCTGCCGCCTCTGAACCGCAGGAAATCAAATCCGCGGGATTTCCGAGCGATATACGCCTCTTCCTGAACGACTGTCAATTTTGACGCGGTTCAAATCGCACGGTCGAAAACGCGCGGTTTCCGCCGTGTCTGAACAGGCAATCTGCTCAGTCTGGCGGGCCCAGTGCTTCGATTGAGCCTGATTGAGCCACCATATATATATATATATATATATATATCATCTATATTGTATATCAGTGGATTGAGCCCAATTTTTCCCGCGCATGCGCGAGAAAACAGTAATGTATCTACTATTGGCACAGCCTCTAGTACTAGCCGTGCTGAAGGTAAAATGGCAACACCGCGGGAGTCCGGTTGTCATATATATATATCAATATACCTAACCCAAGTTGGGTTGCCATATGACGCCCCTTACGTTTCCGTCCCTCGCCTAGATGCTGCCTACGCTATCCCCACTCTTACCACTACCGCTGGCGCGACCGAGTGCTAGAATGAGAGCGGTAGCATGCTACCGACTCGGTCGCACCAGCGGTAGTGGTAAGAGTGGGGATAGCAGAGGCACGCATCTAGGTGAGGGACGGAGACGTAAGGGGCCTGGCGAGACTCGCATATGGCATCCCAACCAGTGTAGCCAGACGGTGTGGCTCAACGGCTCAAGCGGCCCCTTACGTCTCCGTCCCTCGCCAAGATGCATGCCTCCGCTATCCCCACTCTTACGCATCTAGGTTGGGATTCCCAACCCACTCAACCAGACTCCCAATCTCCCCTACCGGCCTCTCAGTTTCCCGCGTAGTTTTCAAATGTTCTTATCGATGTGTAGTACACACAGTGTACTTATTATTATGTAGTATAGCTAATTTTCGAAAATAAAAGAGTGCAATAATGGAGATAAGTATTATTTATTAACTTTTTAGGTCTTTATCTTTGTGTGTAGCACATTTACTTAATAGAATCTATTGTGTTCTTTCAATACATTTCAATTTAGTATTAATGACATTTTAATAGTATCACATCTGAATTTTTACAAAATCATATGTATTATATACGTACAGAGTTTTTCGAAAATTTGTTTTACATAGTTCTTTTCACAAGTTTTCTACTATATTTATTAGTTAATAATGCCACGGCGTTGTTGTGTCCCCAATTGTAAGGGAAATTATGATACTACTCTGTGTGTGTGTGAAAGAAAATAATTATATTTCTATATTTTTATTCCCCAAAGATGAGCAATTGCGGAAAAAATGGATGGCTGCTATTCCCTGTAAACATTGGACACCAACAAAATATTCTGCAGTTTGTAGTCTGCATTTTGCAGAAACTGATATCCAAATAAGGTATCAGAATATTCTCCTAACGGTGTACTGGAGAATGTTTTGTTAAGATGTCCAAGACTTATGGAAAATGTAATACCTTACATTTTTTCCAACTCACCATCAAAACGTGTGCTACCACAAAGAAAAGATCCTGTAGAGCGCAGGGAAAGAATAATTGAAAAGCATGAAAATTTAGTTATACAGTTTATTGATTCTGATCTAATTAATGGTTTGTTAAATTTAATAAACAATTATAAAGAAAAGCTTGTAATGTCGAACCATTGGAGTATTAAAATAACAAATTCAAAAATTTATTTTTGTATGTAGTAATACTTTTGATTTCTTGGTACTTAAAACACAGATTGTGATTAGTAATGACACGAAATTACAAGTTCTTCAAGAAGGTAATGAATTATTATTTCATGAATTGTGATGATAATAGTAATGATCTTCATAATCTTTCTGTTGATGTCAGCGGTTTTTCAGAAATTTTTGACACTGATTATTTATCCACTTGCATTGTTGATGATTCCATATATGTATCCAGTTATGGGTTCCATTCTGTTGCAGAAAAATTAAATTGTAATATATGTAAATTATTAATTGTGGAAGATAAAGGTACAACTGTAAATAATGTATATTTTGATGATTTACAAAGGAGTGGTCTTTCCACTCCTACAGAAGATGTAACAATTGTATTTACTCACATGTGTGCAATAATCGAAGTCATAATAAATATTCCTAATTTGGAATCAGATCTTCTGAAATCTGAAAATCATAAACACATTTTATGTAAATTAATCATTTAGCATTTTTAGATAGATGCATAGGTGGTAAAGATTATCACAGTATTTTGTTTAAATTATCAATTTTTTAAAATATTTTACTAAATGATTATGTTAAAACTATGAATGCACATATCATTTCTAAAAATTTACGATTCTTATATCTTACGATTTTCTAAAAATAAGACGATTGTATAATAAATATAATATATTACCTGCACAACTTTTCTCTTCAGTATCTGATTACCCAACCTCTTTGACGTATACACGCAGTCACTTAACCTCTTCGACTTCGTCACAATAATTTCGTCTATTTCAGGCTTCTGTTAACTTATATATCCCTCCATTCATTTTCAAATGTTGCATTTTAGTCCAAAGATGATTTCCAATTGCTTCATGCCTCTATTTTCTTAAAACCACTGTAAATATTTCAAATATTATGTATCACAACACCAAACTGTTCCGAGAGTCCACAAAATGTATACCGCATTTATAAATATTAATATGCTTTAATATCACTTCTACTTACCATAGTTATAATATTTACACATTGCTTAAACATAATTAACAACAAACTGTGTATTTTAACATCATTTTTTATGAAAAAAGCGTTAATTATAATCCCAAGCACAAGACTCCCAATATTGAAAACCGGACTCCCGAATTGTCACTGCTCCCGATCCCGATCTGTAAACACGACAGTGTTGTCAAGTTGTTCAGCACGGCTATTACTAGAGCAGTGCTTCGATTCGGGGCACTATTTTTCGCGCATGCGCGGCGATTTTAGCCTCAGACGGCATCAGTAGCGTACAAAATCGGGTACCTTGAGCACCCCGCAGAATTTTAAATAGTTATTAGTAATATTGAAATTTAATATAATTCAAACTTATTCTTTATTTTGAGGATGGGAAAGGGAAGGAGTGCTAAAATAACTAAGCGAAATACATAATAAAACAACAAAATATTTTATTTGGCGAGTATTACTCCTCTTTGCAGCGCTTTCTCCACTATTAACTGCCATTGTATAATAAAATATGAATAATAACTTACCTCTCGTTCCGCATCACGTCTCTCGTCTATAACTATCACTCGTCCCGCCAATATAACTGCCACAGGGCTCTGGCCGCTCTGCTACCTCATTATAGATACGTTACTGTTTTGGCCGCGCATGCGCGAAAAATAGTGCCCCGAATCGAAGCACTGTACTAGAGTAGGCTGTGCTATTGGGCCAGTGTTCCGATTGAAGCCGAAATTTTTCATACGATGGATGGCCGCTAGAGGCGCTGCGCGGAAAAACAGTAACGTATCTACTATTGGGTAGATGAAATGGGGTTCCTTAAGCACCCCGCAGAATTTTAAAAAATTTATATGATTTGATTCTGAAAAATGAATGTATAACAAGTGTATTTGTGTATATTTTGTAACTCGTAGGACACGTCCTGAAGTCTTTTTGTCCGGTAAGATTATTTCGGTACACTCCCGCCAATATAACTGCCTCAGGGCTCTGGTCGCTCTGCTACCCAATAGTAGATACGATACTGTTTTTCCGCGCAGCGCCTCTAGCGGCCATCCATCGTATGAAAAATTTCGGCTTCAATCGGAACACTGTATTGGGCAGCAGAGCGGCCAGAGCCTTGAGGCAGTTATATTGGCGGGAATGTATCGAAATAATCTTACCGGACAAAAAGATTCCAGGACGTGTCCTACGAGCACCTACGAGTTACAAAATATACATAAATACACTTGTTATACATTCATTTTTCAGAATCAAATCATATCACTTTTTTTTAAAATTCTGCGAGTTGCTCAAGGAACCCAATTTTATCAAGAAGCTTACGTCAGCTTACGTTACTGAGGCTGAAATCGCCGCGCATGCGCGAAAAAAGTTGGGCTCAATCCAGCTCAATCGAAGCACTGGGCGGGCCGCGGCTTTTTGTCCTTATTTGAGCAGATTTTGGGCTGGGTGAGGGCTCATTCTAAAGAGGAAGGTTAGATGCAGCACGCTCTAAAAGTTTGGAACTAATTTAGAAGCATATACCGCAGATCTTGGTTTCGTGTAAAAATATTTAGAGCTCCGAAGAATCTTTGAATCAAAATGATTTATTACAGGAGAGCTGCTGTCATGAGGTCATGAGTTTATCCTATTGACCTCCCACCACCGCGACAGAGCAGTCAGTTCAGTGGGGTGACATGTGGTAAGGTAAACAGGTAAACGTAAAGCCGTATCGACATCCGTTAGATATCGGATGGCATATTGAGGGATAAAAAAATTTATTAAAAAAAATTACCGAGTTTTACTTATTAATTCATTAGATTAATTGGATAGATCTTTAATATCGTAATAAATACATTGAATTTTTTACATTACAATAGTCCGGGAAGTTTTCAATTCGACCAAAAGCTATAACAGCAGGACTTTGATTGTAAATATACTTGATGGAAACTTCCCTGATTTTATCTGCTGTTATTTTCTGCAATTACAATAAAATTTAAATACATTAAAGTAAATACAGTATAATAATTTGTCCAATAAATTTTTTTTTACCTCATATTCTTTAATTCTTTCGTGAATTGGTATGTAATACCCATATCTCAAATAATTTTGAACAATATCTATCAAATGATGTACTGGATCATTTAATAACAACAGTTCTTTTGTTTTACATTGATTCACAGCCCGCAATGCTTCTTTTCTAGTTATTGTTGTACACAATCTCATCCATTCTTTTTGCAAGAAACTAGTCATTATCTGTATATATGTAGAAAACAAATTTTATTGTTTTTTACTGTTGAAAAAAAATCTTTATTAGGAAGATAAATCCTGTGTATGTTTATAGTTTATATTATTATACCATGAGACTTAATTTGTCGCAAACAAAGTAACATCCCCATATGCTTGTAGACTGTGCCCAATTCTGAAAGAATGATTTGTACATATGACACAGAACTGTGTTGAATGCACAGTGTGCAAGATATGGTGCATTATGTTGTGCTCCTCCACCTAAATATGTATGTAAATGCAAATGTATACGAACATTGAACGATTCTGATTGAAAAAAAAATTCACTTACTCGATGTCCTGTTCCAGCAACCAACAATTTCTTTAGCTACATTAAGTGCATAATAATCCGTGCATTCTTTAGAACTTGGTCCTTCCACGCCTATTGCTACATACCCTAATTCATGATCGTCATCTCTATACCGTAACTCAGCACCTATTTACATACAATATTTCATTTAAATACTATTTATACAACTAAAATAATTTTTAGTTTTATTTTTTTTTAACCTGAAAATCGATATTCCCTTTGTCTATGAGATGACTGTGCCGAGTTGTAAGATCCACTGTTACACATAAAGTACTTGCAAACAATTTTTTCTAATTCTGCTAGACAAATAGGTCCGGTACATACAATTGTCATGGAACATGGTTTGAATAAACGATCTTGAAATTCGGCTAATCTTGCTTTACAAAATTTTCTAAAGATTTCCAATTATCAAATAAATAGACACAAACGTGATTGTGATTTCTTACATTTACATTCCCCTGTGTGTGTGTGTGTTAGTCTTTAAAATATAATAGCATACTTACTTTATTACATCAGTTTCAGGATATACACTATTTGCAAGATCGGTATCCTGATATGCAATGGTTGGTAAATAATCCATTACAACTCGTTCTTTGTCAGATTCCATTTTAGAAAGGTCATGCAAGATTACACATTTTTCTCTTGCAATATCTTGATCACCTACGGCAAGGCTCGGAATTATTGACTCGCGATTGCCGATTTTCGAAAACTACATTGACTACAATCTACAATTGACTATTCAGTTCAGGCCAGTTCAAGCTCTACTCGTGCCGTCGTATGGTCGTATGCAATCCGTTTGGATTGCATTTAGCGACGGCGACTGCACGGGAAGCGAGAGCGAGACGCGCGGCCGGGTCGAGGTCGAGGGGACGTATTTAGTCTTTGAAAATCGGTCGTCGCGGGGTCGCGAGTCAATAATTCCAAGCCCTGACCATTCATATATATATTCATATATTCATTCATATATGTATACATCGGGAATCCCGAATAAAATTCTCGACCCGGGAACGGGAACCCATTTCTGGGTACTCGCACACCACACGGAGAGATTTCGTTATAAAATATCCATTGCTCAACCTACATATCAGATTATTCATAATCACATCTGCAAATACATCGACGAGTTTAACTATTTCCTTCGAAGGTACTGTTCCATAAAAAAGAAATATGTCTCTCGTAGCAACAGTGGTAATCTTTGCACCAATTTCTTCTACCGCTTTTATCATTTCTTCTTCGTTTCTACGTGTCGTTCTCTATGTTAAATATCTCTGTGTTTATAAATGCAGATATTTAAAAAAAAAAAACTGGCCCTGGTGTATACTATGTAGTATGAAATGTTTATTGTACACATATTGCGACAGAAATTAACATATGTATTCGTTCTCTTACCCTGAAAAGTAAATGCTCTAAGAATAGTGCACTGCCACGCTCTTCTGGCAATTCGTGCATTGCACCCGCTGGGAAAAAACAACCCAGGGTTGTGGTATAACAGCATCTACTTTCACATACAAGACGTATACCATTACTCAAGGTACAAGATTCTACTGCATCTTCGGTGTTCGTATCTAAACCTGTAGACATTTTTCCACGCGAGTTTCCATGAGCTCGAAACGTTTTGCAATCATTATTTGACATAGTAATGTATCCCTTGAAAAAAGAAATTCAACGTGACATTGTCTACAGTTTAATAATTCTTCTTCCTAATCAATCTAGAAAAATTAATGCAGCTCTTACTCTTCGAATGTGCTTCAACGCTGTGCTGATTTCTACACGACACAAATATTTTAAATACATTACCATCTTTTCATATATAATCGCACATCTAGAAAATAACCCAGGCTACTCGTATCAGATACAGTATAAAAACTCTATATACTTAACAACTGAAAGTGTACATGTCATTTTTTTCTTCTTTTCATCTTTTTTTTTTTAAATAAAAATACACTAATATGTTCAATGAAGTAGACGTTTTATTATAGTGCATTAGTTTCGCTAATAATGTGGAAATGTATCGGAATGATTTTTCATAGTGTCAAAATGAATAAAATGACATTTTGATAAGATAGGTCATTTTCATGTTGGTGCGAGTTGAATTCTGTACATATACGTAATAAGTGAGGAAAAAATATATATATATATATATATGTACGTATATATACATATATGCTTCC
The DNA here is from genome assembly GCA_963966675.1 of Lasioglossum calceatum. NCBI lineage: Eukaryota > Metazoa > Arthropoda > Insecta > Hymenoptera > Halictidae > Lasioglossum > Lasioglossum calceatum. Next base: position 6,125,589 of record OZ016542.1, read on the forward strand.
TACGAGTAATGTTTTCATAGAATTCATATACCAGCTTACATTAATATCTGAAAACTACTGAATTAACGACTGTCTCAAGCAATATCGTTATCATCATATACATACATGATCTTTTAATTTCATATCCTTGCTTTATCAACTAGATTTTTAAATACATTAAAAATAAGGCTTTTTAGTTGAAATCGAAAAATAAAAACGTATTGTATGATATCCATAGTTTGTTTTCCTTTCGATTATTATCAATATTATTTATCACTAACCCCTGCCTCGTCAAATACCATATATATATATATATACATCAGGGTGGTCCATGCAACTTGCACACCTATATAACTTCCAAAGTATGAGTTGCACGATAAAGTTTTGTACATACAGAAGTTGCATGGTTTGAAGGGGTACATTTAGTACTAATAATAATAGTGTATTTATTTTTTTTACTGGTGGAAGCGTTTCGGAGATTTGAAGGTCGACTTTGTTTTTTTAAATGGAATACTATATTTTTTATACCAAAATATGGAAGAATGTCGAATTCTGAGTAAAAAAGTATTGACCTTCATTAGCCCTTAACCTAATAATTAACGAGTAATTTCACTTTATTTCCTGAAAATTTTACTCGTTAATTATTAGGTTAAGGCTAATGAAGGTCAATACTTTTTTACTCAGAATTCGACATTCTTCCATATTTTGGTATAAAAAATATAGTATTCCATTTAAAAAAACAAAGTCAACTTTCAAATCTCCGGAACACTTCCACCTGTAAAAAACAATAAATACACTACATGATGTACCCCTTCAGATCATGCAACTTCTGTATGTACAAAACTTTTTCGTGCAACGCATACTTTGGAAGTTACATATTTAGGTGTTGCGTGGACCACCCTGTATATATTTATGTATACACCATGGTATGAATTTTTACATTTCGTTCTCGGTCTGACAATGAGATTTCATTATCGCTGGTATAAAGAGATTCTAGTATGTATCGTGCTCGTGCTATCCTAATAAGTCTGTATTGAAGTAAAATTTAATATCTTATTAAATTGCACACAAATACGTATTTGCGTTACCAATGTAACTGGAGCACTTGCAAAATAAATATACACTGAACACAGTTTACACGAAGATTGTAAACTCAAGTATCGATTTCAAATATTCTTCCGTGATCCGCGTTTTTCCTTTACATTTATTAGTTTGTCAAAGTAAAAAACTATTTACTTTTAATTCTTCTGTTTGCTTATCCTTTGTGAAAAATAAATTTATTCAACTGTAGCAGTATCGCATTGTCAAAGCCTTCGGCATGGCTTTGTGTTTTATTAAATGTTGTTCGTCAATATTCACACACGCGAGACATACACTGAAATCATGTTAAATTCACGATTCATGCAGTCTGTTGTCCAGACGAAACTATGTTTCATCGAACGAGGACAATAATTTAACGTTTGCTTTCTCAGACTTGAAAGCTTCGACACCTTGCCTAGTAACAGAAGTACCGGTAACATCCAAATACTCGAGGCTGGATGTATTAAACGCCAAATGCACGAGACTTGAATTTGTAACGTCCCGATAATTTCTAACGACCAATGTTTTCAAATGTGGATTGTTAAATACTCGTTCACCGTCTTCTACAACTATTACTCCTTCTGCCAAGTCCTTGACCATCTTACGATCAAACATATCGCTTCCAAGGACACAAATTGCTCTGTCTGTTATTACGCAATGTCCGAATGAATTATTTTCCCATCGGAATCCATCTTCGACCCAGAACTGTGCAACGTGTGCATCTTCGTATGCCGGTGGTACATTCAATAAAGCTTCTCTATCCAAAGGTCGTGACTCTTGATCTTTTAATTCTGTATGTCTTAAACTGGAAGGGCATTCTAGGTAGAGATGAGTCAAGGTACTAGTGGAACTGAAGCAACAAACTTCGCTGTCGCCAAGTGCTGTATCTCGTAAATCCAGAATCTAACATATGAAAATACAATTATTCCATTGTCACAATACATTAGAAAAATTTAGAATTGAGAAAAGTAAAGTGCGCACCTCCAATTTTTTAAATCCAAATCGTGTTGCTAAACTAGTATAAGCAACGCATTCGCCCAAACGATGACAAGAATTTAATCGCAATTCTTTTAAGTTTGGCATTTTACTAATAACCAACAGCGAATGTGGAGTAAACCATTGACAGTTGCTTAAAATCAAACACTGAAAAATATACAAAGTAGTACAGTACTGTTTAACAAGAAAAGAAAAAAAACATATACGGAAAATGTTATTTCAAAGTAAACCTACGTATAAGTATATATTGTTAAGTAAAATTTCTTACTGTTAAATTAGGCATATGGAAGTTCATGTGAAAGAAATATGACTTATTCCTACGCAAATAACCCATTTCACAGCCCTTCAACGAAAGCTTTTCAAGAGTATGTGGAAAATCTGTGATCCCAATCTGTAAACACACACACAAAAATTACTCATTTTATTTCTTCGTTTGTACAAGACTATTTTCATAGATTACGCGATCCGACTCACCGTATCTCCATGAATAATATAGTCCTCGATGATTAATTCTTTAAGTTGAGTACACACAGTTTTAATAGTGCTGAAGAAACGAAGACTAAGACGTCCTATTTCTCCATTACCCAAACTACGACGAATCGCAAGGGTTGTTGTTACAGGTTGAAGGAATTTTATGTAGTCCTTCATGAAATCCTTCAATTTTATAGGCAACGAACGAAAATCTACTCTTCTCCACAATGTTTTGTCTTGCGCTACTTGTCCAAATCGTTGACAACATCTAGTCAAATATTAATTATAATAAATGCATAGATTTTTGATTAAGCTAATCGTGAAAAAGTTATTTGTTTACAACAGGTACTCGCTTTTCGCATTAGACAACAGGACTGGAAGTTGGTCCATCGATCGCATAAGATTTCCCACCTACGACTCCCACCAAGCCATGATTGATACGTACGTATAACAATATACATATAAGACACAGTTTGGTAACACGACTCGCGACACCTTGGTCAAATTACCATTTCCATTAAGCTCCCACCTAGGGTAGAACAGGCATTCGACGGGAATGCGACCAGCGAGAACCTACTACTACTACCTAACCCAGAATCTATTACTCTTGTTCAAACTCACAAGCTTATCGCCATAAGATCTTGAGGGGCCAAATATTGAAATATGTTTAGTAAAACATCATCTGAGAAATCCAACATATGCGGATATAATATTGCTCTGTCTCCTTCTGTATCCTCTTCAAGTCTAATACGTTTGGTGTCATCCTCGCTGCTCGACGGTTTGGGGGACAAAGATCTGCTGCGTTTCATTTTCATTTTTTTCTTGCACCTGTGCATAGTAAACAAAGCCCTTGTTAAATATTATCAAATATTTCATTACCGCTAGACATTATTTCATTTATTTACGTTAATTGAATAGCATTACACATTTCTAACTATTATATATTAAAATAGAATCCATTGGTTTATGAACTGAAAAACTTTCACATTTTTACACAATAATTTCCAGATACCTACATAATTTTTCTATGCATTTTACTAAAAATAATTTACAAATATATGTATATATATATATATATATTAAACGATTAAATATCGGAGACACTTGCTCTTTCATCAGCTTCAGTTCTTCCTGCATCTTTTTCCAATCACTTTTAATCCACTGAGAAATGATTCTCTATTTTCAAATTATAACTGACAGTAAAGCACAAAGAAAGTTTATTGTGTTCAGAATTGTTCAGAATTCTGACTGATTCTGACTGCTGTGCTGAATAAGCTGGAATAAGCTCTTTTTCTTTGGCAGAAACCCAGAAATAGTGATAAAATTTCTGCCAACCATATGACAAACCCAACGATGACCCTAAACAATTTTCTGGAGTTTTACAATTTTGTAAAGAAAAAGGTAAGGGTGGGCAGGGTAAGGGAGATCGGGGCTGATGGGGGCTGACCGGGGCTAAATTGTCCCGATTGTTATATCTAAAAAACTAGAGAAGAACGACGATAACAATATCTATATACTTACATACCCGGTGTGGCGTCCGGAGTCCGAACGTCCGAACACGTCCGCAGCAGTGCATTTGTCGTGTGTTTTTCTAACCATATATGATTTACTTATTATATATATACCTACCAGATAAGTAAATAGTTTTTCATTATATTTATTTTGTTCTATTTCGATTATTTCATACCGATTCATGTTCAATTTCGATTTTTTTTTGTCCTTGCGGATCAAATGACACAATGACACTTTTACATATAGGAACATATGTTATGTATTATTGTAGTTATTTCATACCTAATATGTATAAGCAGAATATTCTTCTGTATAGATATTAATAAAATAGTACCCCATCCTGCAAATATATTGATCGTTCATATTCAAAGAATCGGAACAGTTTTTTTTACTTCTAGTATTAATTCAAAGGCTACGCATAATTCGATTGCATGTGCGTTTTCTAATTAGCGTATGGGCATTGACATTACCCGGATTACCCAAGCACATTCCAAAATGCTGCTCCAAAATTGCAAATCGAATGATGTCTATATACTATATATATACACGGAAATGTAGAATTTAGCTGCCCCGATATAACACCTATTTCGAGAAATGTAAACATTACTGCAACTTTTACTCAAGGAAGAAATATATCATTAGGAAATACTCGTTCAGAGAAGTACCTATATATAATATATAAGTATCTTTTGAACGAAAACTTGAAGAAAAACGTTGAAAGCAGTCTAAAATTCTAAGCAGTGTTGCAGCAGTGTTGGGATTTGGGATTGGGTGGGATTGGGATATTGCCAGTACCAGCCAGTACGAACGTGAAAGAGCAGTGAAAGAGGAACGCGAGAAGTTTCCATAGACTTATAAGTCTATGAGAGTTTCGCCTCTGGCGTTTTTGGTCCGTGTCCGTGCATGGACCGGTTGGGGTTGGATTATCTCGATTAACCCTGTTCCATGACTATGGATGCTATGGATGACAGGGGGACAGGGTTGAGCGGCGTAAAGCGTGAAGTGAAATGGTATGGATGAGTATGCGCGCGACCGCGACCGTTAGAAAATTGCGCCATTTGTTTAGTTCTAACCAAGATTATTTTCCAAAGTGTTGAAGTGTTACGCGGACCATTTATGACGTCGTGAAAGGTGGCACGCGTGGACACCGATGGTGTTGTGAATATTACGTTCTGTGAACGCTTGGCGAAAATTCTGATCACGCTTCCCGTGAGTGCGTAGCGGGGAGGTTTGTCCACGAGGAAACTTTTTTACCGGGTCCTTTTCAGAGGAGCTTTTTTTTTTCTTTTGTAAACAAAATGTCGGTGGATACACTGAGCGATGCGGAGCTACGCAGCAAGCTGATGGAATACGGATACCCGGTGGGCCCAGTGACACAAACCACCAGAAAAATCCTTGCGAAAAAATTGAAAAGTCTAATCGAAGCACGGGGCTCGGGTTCGCGGTATTCGTTAGCTGCCAGGTAATTTTAGCACTTATCTTTCCAATTTTTAATCGGTCCTCGTATGTAGACATAGCGAGTTCCAAATAATTGGATCCAAACGACAGATTCAGTTTTACGATCTGTATTCTTATTCGCAGCGATGTTTATCTGTAATACCGTTATATTTCGAAATTGATTTGTTGTGTTTATGTTATATGCTCTCTTACATAATGCTGGGAATTTCTGTTACAATTCTTTTATTTTCTAATCAAATTTTCTCATGCGTTAGATACAGTAGCGAGGATACGGACGATGACTCGAGTTCAACATCCACAAAAAAGAAAAAGGCAACAGCTAATGCTCGACGACAAACTCTGGCGAATCCAATGCCTCCGCCGCCGTCGGTTCTACCGTCTTCGGATACAAGCATATCAAGAAGTTCAGTTAAAGAGAAGATAGCACACCCTGAGTTTAAGGATCCCGTAGCACCCGATTACGATAGTTCATCGTCCTTCACGACTCGTACGGTAACGAAAACCACACAGAAAAAATATGTCAAGACTAACAAGACGTCGAGCGTTACCGATGGCTTAGAGACAGGCTCGGACTCGGATGTTGTGGAGGAAGTAAATAGAAGATACTCTCCATCTAAATATGTATCCAGTGTTGGTAAATCCCATGACTCTAGATCGTACGAGCACAACACATCCGAACACGAGCCGGTTACAAAATTATACGATTCGAAATCCAGATCTATACATACCGTAAAAGACAATAAATACAGCGAACCGCTTTTCGATTCGAATATCTCTCCGATACATTCTCAAAAGGAAGATATGTGTACAAAAGATAGCTCGAATCAAAGAGATCTTTTGGCAAATTATGAAACACCATTTTTATCTGAATTTACTAGAAGACTCAGTTCGCGTACATCTATGGGCAATCTGGCGTCTACCTCTTTGTCCAGTTTAAAGAGTAAGTTTGGTATATCATAAAAATTCTTCTAAACGTTCTCTATGTAATCGTTCGCTATATGTTTTTTACCACCTCTAGGTCCAACTTTACGCCATACATCTAATTTATCGGAGCCGAAAGAAAAAGATTCGAATGGTCACTTCTCTTCTACAAGATCGCTGTACTCGACAACGAGTCCGAGGTATTATAAAAAGCTGTTGTAATATTAGACTACCGTATATAGTATTCGAAAAATATGAAAATTGTTTTTTTTTTGTTCAAGGCATGCGACAACGTTAGATAGACCTCGAGAAACAATGGGTAGAACGTTTAAACCATCGGCCACAGGCAGAGAAGACATGCGCAACAATCAGAACATGGTGTCTGTAATCCTGGTTGTGGTACTGGCCTTATTTTTCGGAATACTTGCAGTTATATACATGGGACTCGGTGGGAAATCAGAAACATTTCCCTCGCTTTCAACGGGTAGGTATCCAGAATCGTAGTATCGTTTAAATAAGATTTCTAGAAACGTACTCTTGTCAAACTATAATGAAACAAAAAACTTACATACTCTAACTATCAGTTTGTGGGAAAGTTTCTGAATTAAGTTGGTAAATATATTAACAATAAGTATGTATGTTGCAATATACCATATATGTTATGCATCATGAGTTTGAATTATATATATGTAACTCTATTGAACTATATTGAAATCAAATAATTATTGGCACTAGAAGGTAATACATATACAAAACGTATTCTATATTTTATAATAATCAGATTTTTTAAAGAGAGCATTAATAAATATAAACTAGTTAAGATATATTTCTGGAAGATGAAATTTTTGTACTTTCGATTTCATTAACTTATTGCATGGTGTATGTTAGCCCCATTGCATGCTATTGTATTATTGGATATTGGATATTGGATATTGAACAAAGAAACAACATCTAAATTTGTTTTTGGTATCGTCAAAGTTTTATCGTACAGTATTTTATACGTACTCTCTCTCTTATATGAACTTTTTAAAATTGAGATGTGTAATCAGTTTTGCAAGATTCTATTTGAAATATGTATTGTTTTTTTAACGTGTTTAATAAAATAATAAGTATTGTATTAACGATGTATTAATTTTGATATTTTATTTCCTTTCCCATTATACAATAACGATCTTATCCTATTTTCTATTGTTTGGTTCAAACTGTCAAATAATTTTTCATTTTTTCATGTACAATTTATATGTACATATTTCAATATACATATACATATACAAATATACAAGTTTGAAATGTATTACATATTCGATTGAAAAATTCTAATTTTGATTATCGATATATACACACACGTATATATTTCAATTTATAGATAGCAACATACCGTTATGCTTTGATGGAGCAGACTATGAATCGCCTGGAGTTAATTGTGTAATGAAAGAAAACATAGATTCTGTGCTACAGCTATTAAAGCGACTTCAACCGATTTTAACGAAAAAGGCAGTGTCCATGATATGCGACAATTCCAGCGAAACTCCTTATCTGACCGATTCCGAAATCATGCAAATGTTTACGAGCAGTAAAGTGGTAGGTTGAATGAGATGTAACGGAACGAAAATTATTCTACGAACTTCACTATATGTGCAATCATGAAATTGTTTTACAGAAAAGTTTGGAGGTGAAAGAGGATTTGCAAAATGCACAGTTGCTCGTCATTAAAAATCCTAAATGGGGTATTTCTTTGATAGACATAAACGATGATAACGGAGTTCCCGGTGAAGTTTTGGATTCCTTGGTATTGTAAAAGCTTTTCCATCGTTGTGATTAATACAATTGATTTTCGATGAGGTGTATAAATTAAAGGGAAACGCGTTCTTTTCTTACAGGATAAACTATTTTCTACCCGCTTAAATGGGAAAGTTGGAATGGTGATCACGAACCCGGAATTACCGATGCAATGTCTCGTTAAAAATAAGCTCTTCACCATATTCTCCTCTCTTCTGATTGTGTCACTTGGTAAATTTTTTACCGACTTATTATGGGATGAATTTTCTTGAGATAACCTGTGCAGACTGTTCTACGCAACGCGATAATATTCTTACATCGAAACTATTTCGTTTTGTTACAAAACTACATACTTTCATTCTGTAACTGTGTCGCATTAGTAAATTATTCCTTTCTGATTATAATAATCTATGTTATGCGATTTTCTTTAGCATGCAGTGTATACATATTATTGCACGATAATGTTTCACTGATTCTGAGAATACAGTGTGTGTTAATTAGACTGCAGATTTTTCTAGAAAAACATTTCTTTTGTTTGTTAGCCGTGTCAACTATTGTATAGTTCACATTTTTATTTCGTAATATTTCAAAGATTAACACGTGCGAACGTGGAAATGTATTCTATCAACATCTGCAATTTAATTATTACATCGTAAGTACAGTACAGTATCTTATAGAAATAATGTCGCAATATATTCTCAGGCCTCCTAGCAGCTATAGGATTGCAGAAATTATTCGTTTGGTATATAAAGTACAAGAAAAGTACAGAAAGGGAAGTGTTTAAGCTTGTTAGCGAGATTATTAACATGGTTGAAATGCATCATCAAAATGCTGCTGTAGCATCGCCCGGTGGCACGCAAGAAAGTTTTCTTGCTATCAGTCATGTACGCGATAATCTAATACCACCCAAAGACCGTAAAAAGATGGCCAGCCTATGGGAGAGAGCAGTGAAATTTTTGGATGAAAACGAATCCAGGTAAGCTCTTCGAGTGCTTCTCGTGGCTTTGTTCTTTCGACTCGGTTCTCGAGTCTGTTCTTTCAAAATGAATAACGGCTTTCAGAATTCGAAGGGAAGTGCAGCAGGTTGCAGGGGAAGAGTTTCACGTGTGGCGTTGGCTGCCTAATAACAGTCTTAACAAATCGAACGCACAGAATTTCGTTCTGAACAAAAAGTCCAAAGTATGGCAAGGCCAAGCGTTCGAAACAATGGAAGGTTCAGTTAACAGCTTGACATGTTCGCCAACACCCTGTTTGAAGATCAGACATATGTTCGATGCAGATGTGTAAGCGTTTTTAATCGTTTCTTCATCATTTTTCCACAATTTTTTCCGATCATACCGTTCGCTTGTATCCGTACGTATGCATGGTTTACGTTCGTTTAGAGAATTCGAGGATGACTGGGAAACGAAGGTACAGGACGCTATTCTAGAGAAATGCGGGGAAGGTGTAAAAATACTTCACATCCGTGTAGATCGTGGAAGTCGAGAAGGGTGTGTTTACATGAAGTGTCTGTCGCAAGAAGACGCAGGGAAAGCTTACAGGGCTTTACACGGATGTTGGTTCGACGGTAAGCATCGAATAGTATGAAATAAACCCTTTATACCGAAGAGCATCGCAGAGATAGGTTTAACCCTTTGCGCTCCTCAACTATATTTGAATCTGCACGATTGTTTCACGTTACGCGTATGAAACTGATTTATCTGATATAATTTGAACAATATTTTGAATTTAATATTACAGTGATTTTGAACGGCGCCTCGGAGTCGTCGTTCGAGTGTTATGGGTTAATACTATTTCGTTTTGATGAATTATGAGCGCACACACATACACGCGCGCGCTGGATTATCATTTCATTCAAAGATTGCATTGTTTCAGGTCACTTAGTAACTGTAAAGTACCTGAGATTGGAAAGATACTATGAGAGATTTCCAGACGCGCGTCATTGTACGATACCTTTGAAGCCAAGTAACAATCAACGATTATCTATGCAGGCAGATTACTAGGGTTGCCACTTTACGATGTAAACTTACAGAATACCTCTTTGCTTGTGCATACACGCGTTAACAAGCGAACATATGAAACTTTCGCCGCTAAATAATTGTTTGCGGACCAGAATTCGCGAGATACTTCTATTTTTTGCTCTGGAAGAGAATAGAACTTCATACATATACTTATCGCGCAGAAACACAGAATCCGAGGGACTTGTAATTATGTGTGATAATGTTCTGAGAATTTGAAGAGACAGAGATTTTTTACAATCATTTTCATTTGTATTTTCTAACGCGTACATTACTACATATTACGTTCTATAATATATTTTATTCTCTTTTGTTTTTCGAAGGAAGAAAAGTCGAAAACAAGACTCAAGAATTACATTATTTATGAATCTACTGTAAAGTGAGTGTAAAGATATTATTTCAAGCTGCATTTTATCAAGTTTCCAAGTAGCAATATACAAGACAAGAAATATGCATATCCGAAATTCAGTAATGTAATATATGTATGTATACTCTCCTCTTGTGCGTTCAAAAGATGTGTTCGATTTACCACTCAATACTGGTTTTAATGTTATTTAGTTATCATCTTCGGATAAATTACGGACACGTTTCCTCGTGCTTTATTAACATATTTACTGAATAAATGACGATCTGTTTTCTTTACGTGAGTACGTTCTCTCTCGTTTCAATGAGTTCTATAAAATCTGCTAAAAAAAAAATAAAAAAAAGAGAAAAGATTGGATTGTAAAGTGTAAAAAGTACAAGAAACTTCGAAAAATTATTATTAAAATTTCGTATATCAGACGTGCGTGTTATATTGTAATCTGTAATGATGTAGTTTATATTTAAATTTAATGACTAGTGTGGCGGCACCTCGCGTCTTCTCCGCTAGAGGACTTTTCTCTCTACTAACATAAGACAGACATGTTGTCCTTTCCACGGTTTCTTATTATAGTCCCATATAGGGGTGCCTCTGAAATAATATGATACAATATCAAAGAGATAAGACCACATGAAAATATACGATATTGAAAATATAGAACGACATTTTTCCCGTACACAATTCTTTCGTTTAAACAATCAGTAGAAATATCGAATAGTTCACAGACTCTTTGACCAGTAGTCCCGTTAAACAGCGCAGTGAAATTTGCGTTTAAATATTTCAAGTGCAACCACAAGTACAAAAAATGTTATTCTAGATTTTCTATTTATTTGTACAAGCTTGAAAAAGCTATAATTCAACCCTTTTTTGTAGCACTAAATTGACCTTGTCTACGACGCTAAAGGTCGACTACCGGGAAATGCTCCTTTTCTTTTTCATCTCTTTTTCTTCATCCATCTTTTTCATCTTTCACATCCATTCCAATCGCCAAACTAGAATCTTAACGTTTAGGTCATAAATTTGATTGACGAGAATATTGTTTTCTAAACGGACAACGCAAAAACATGATCTTGAAACATTTTATAGTATTGTCTTATTTTACTCATAATTTTATTTATTGTATTTCAGTACGCAAGTATTGTGAAATACATCTTATTTTATATTTTGTAGTAAATATCAATGTTTTTATTACTTTCTTTTATGCACATTAACGTATTACAGCGTATATTGCTACTTAAAGTACTAAATGAAATAAAGTTTTGCATTTTGTGTACTTTTCAGTAACTTTCTAACATCCACACATACATATATGTACTATACTATACTATATTAACTATATACATTGAAATGTCACAGCGGAGCATTTAAAACATATTTTTTGCAAATGAATCAACGAAAAATGTTCATGTAGGAATGAATATATGTATATGAATTTCTTAAATGATACAATGCTACTTTCTTTCAAAAGATTGAACGTACATGTATATATATATATATATATGTACATATATTATATGTACATTATTACACAATCAAGGAGAGACTTAATTTATTCTGTTTTTACAGACTATGTTTAATGTAGTAGTTACATTAACGTTTGTCGCTTGTGCATTAACTCTGCAAAAATAAGTTTAATATCAGCGAAGTGAGTTAATACAAGGTGTTTCAAGACGAATAGTGGATCCAAGAAAGAGATTGAGATTAGTAGTCGATATATGTACAAATAAACGAGTATTGAGATTAGTAGTCGATATATGTACAAATAAACGAGTACGTAATTTTAAAAAAAATCGAATTCAAATATTTATCAGGTACTATGCGTGTACCGATTGACTTGTGTGCCTTTCCATTACTAATAATTTCTACTTATATATAGTACAACTGTTTGTAAATATTAACAGTGACAGTGACAGTGACATATGATATTAATTGTTTCTAAATAATTAAGTAGATAATGCCCTACCGTCAGCATTTATTGTTACGAGTAGAAATTATGAGTAATGATCAGACACATTAGCCATAGCAAAAATACATTTTCGAGTTCTTCGAGAAGAGAACTTTGACTGAAAGAAACTATGTATGTGTGCTCGATTTTAAACATCTATTTAACTATCACATACTGAAACACACTGTACAGCACACTGTAGAACATTAATATATCTTCAATTCTATAATGTATAATAAAATGTTGTTTGAAGAAGTAGATTTGCAAAAAATTAGTTTTCGATAGCTACACGATACTCGTTTAATAATGACATTTATTATACAGTCGATCGAGGAATGAAATTTTACTTTACTTTAATTCCTATAAATACATTGTATATTCGTATTGCCACTAATATTATCTAATATTAATTGTATATAAGAGTTAAACGAAATTCACAATTTCAGAATAATCCAACACACTTGAACTTTTTATATGTTACAGAAAAGGAGAAAGTTTTCAATAAACACAATGTTCTATAATAATATGTACATTACTGTTTACATTCATATACATATATAATATCTACATGTTGTCTAGAACTATGGCAATATTTGTTAATGTAACTATAGTTGTTTGTATTAGAAAGATGCGTAACAGCATATACATATACATATATGTAGAGACATATTTTTTTAGTAAAAATATAAAAATTTGATTTTACCGAATGTCTTAAGATATTCTTTTTAGCAAAGTTCCTGCTGTTAATTGGAATTACGAATCGAGTTCTTCCAATAATTCGTGAGCTTTAAGAACTTTTTTTAATTTCATGAGTCTGTAATTCATGAGTTGCACTATACTCTCGTAGTACAATATGCATTCTCTTTGCTTTGAAATTTGTTCTTGCAACTGTGCTATTAACATATCCTTCTCGTCGAATGGTTCGGTAGAGAATGCTGATTTTTTGACAATTTCCTTAGCGATCAATGCAGCCGATGATTCCTCTATGCTATCCTTCCGAATTACATTTATATCTTTTGTCATTTTATTATCCATATTTAATGGTAATGTATTCACGTTCGAAATACTTTTATTGAAATTAATCTAAGAAAATTTCACTTAATATGTAAATCTATTAGCAGCATTATGCTATTCATAATAAAATCAAATTTTTGTAAGTATAATGCTTCAACTTGTTCTTTTTTTCTATTTTCATGTAAAACTATACATGTATGTAGATTTCATATTTATAAAAATTGATTGTTTCTTTTGATCCTATGTTGTATAAAGGATTTTTCATTCATATTTTCGTTGGCCGAGTTCTCCTCCTAAAAATCCATCGTTTCCTTTCTTTCTGTCCTTGATGACAATGATGACCAATGATGACTGTGTCCTGTGTCCAACGTCGATCAACGTCGATGCGAGCAAATAAATACTCACAAGATTGTCTTAGAAAGGAAAACATGCACAGATAGGAAACAATTAATTATAAAACGATTTCTAATTATTCATATATAATTTCCAAACATTACACACTAAATACGTTGACAAAAATAAACAATATTAAAGCGCGCACAACAAGTTTACTTACGAGTAATTGAATTTCTCCCGATAACTCGGGATTTTCTTGAAATGTTTACTGTGCAAGAAAAGTAACCAAACTATTGGACTTCGATACTTCGATGTACACAATATGAAGAATTTATTGGGAATTTATAAATATGCTGAAACACGTTCGACCAATCCTAAAATGTTATGCTGCCAAATGTTCTAAAGATTGTGGTAAATATACTGAAATCAACTGAAATATACTTGAAACAAAAGTAAAACTGAAAATTCACCCACGAAAGACACTATATATGTAGTCGTGTCAAGTCGTGTCTACTAGCAGTTTACTAGTGGTTGCTAGTGGTCTACCAACCAATGGTCTACTAGTGTCTACTAGCTACTTCACGTAATTGGCCATTTTGCATTTGGAGATTTGGTTCCAATCCCAATCTCCCAATCGGTGTCAGAGGTATAGTCGATTGCGTCGATTGTCTATTCGTCTATTCAATTCTATTCCAGTAATTTTATACAAAACTTGAGAACCAGTGTTACGTATAAATTGGGGTTACAGAAACTTATATGTATCGATTATAAAGATTTTTACGGTACAGGAAAACAAATTTTTTAGTTATTGCTTTTATAAAGTGTGTATTGATAAAGTGTAATTTTATAAAGTTGAATTGATTTTTATTGAAGCCGACCTATATGTATATTTACAGCCTACTTTAGTAGGCTGTGGTATATTATATGCATTGGAGTTTTTCGAGTACCGTGCCATAGCCTACTCTATGTATGTAAGTAGGCTGTGACCGTGCGCGTGCCAGACGATGCCTAGCAAAGTGATTCGTTGAATATATCTCTAAGACGATTCGTTGGCCAATACGGATAACGTTCGCAATGGTAGGGAAACGCTATTGGTCGGAGAATCGTCGTTAGAGTTGGAATGAATACACTTTGTGTGTATACTTATGTGTGCAATGTATTGTATATGTAGTATATATATGTATATAAGCTTCGTCCCGGCGCGAACGGTATTTGCGCCATCTATCGGTTGAGAATAGCGGGGCTGGTGACGGTTCATGATTTGCTGATCTATAAGTTTCGCTTACTCGGAAAGTGTGCAGACATGATTTCTCAGCGCGTCGGTCTTTTCCGGTTATTCCGTAGCGTGTGCGAGGTAAACGATTTATTCGAGAGAAGGGATACTTTGTGAAATCCGAAACAATCCAGCAATGCAATAAACGCTATCGCATACTAATTCTATTATTTTGCGTAATATAACATATTTTTGCAAGGCTGAGTATTATTTTCGAGAAAATGTTCATTTTGAAGATAGTGAAAGATAACCTTGCTTTTTCCGTTTCTGTCAACATTCTATTTTCGGGAAAAATTCATGGTTTCTCTTACTTTTAGCTGCACATGAATATATGTTATTCAACTAGAAAACTGTACAGATTACATTTGCTTTTCTCTGTGTCGCTTTTAAAACTTTGATAATCCCTCGCCTTGGTGTTACGAATTGCCTAATACGCATAACCTAGGAAAACATTCAGTTGAAAGTCGAAAATAAAAATACTTGTGTTTTGTATAGAAAGTAGTTTCAGTTGTAATATTCCTGTTGGATTTCGTTTTGGATATAAGGATACATTTAACTATTTTAGATTAGATGTTTTTCGATTTGATTGCATATTAATGGTTTGTTATTTGATTTTAGGATGAAGCAAATTGTGACAAGTCAGACCGTGAAAATACCTAAGGACTTGACCGTGACGGTCAAGTCCCGTTTGGTAACTGTCAAAGGACCAAGGGGTGTTCTTAAACGCTCTTTTAAGCACCTCGCGCTTGACATTCGTGTAAGTGATTTTATTATTCCCATAAATCTTTTTATTATATAAAATAGTTCTGTAGTTCTGTCACGCAAAAACTCCGAGCGGCAAAGGCTTCTGATGGGAACCGAAAATTGAGCGACATGCAGCGACATGACAGTGTGTATTTTTCAGAGAGAGAGAGAGAGCGAGGCGCCGCGCGGGTTTGTGATCGAAGTGAACAGGGGGCGGAGCCCCCTAGTAGTTGATAATTATATTGTATTTATGGATATTTATGGATCGGTATATTAATGGTATATGATGATAATGTGGATTCCCCTTCATTTCTTATAAATGATACGTCTTCTCCTGATCGATTTTAAGTTAAGCTTACACTCTACAATAGTTTATCACCGTTCCACTAATGTTACCGTTATTTCTGTTTAGATGATCAGTCAAAGGTTACTGAAAGTAGAAAAATGGTTTGGCACCAAGAAAGAATTAGCAGCTGTACGTACAGTTTGCTCGCACATAGAAAACATGCTTAAAGGAGTGACTAAGGGTTATCAGTACAAAATGAGAGCGGTATACGCTCACTTCCCCATCAATTGTGTCACGACGGAAAACAACTCGGTCATCGAAATCCGTAACTTCTTGGGAGAGAAGTATATTCGTCGTGTAAAGATGGCACCAGGTGTGACCGTTACGAATTCAGCTAAACAAAAGGACGAACTGATCATCGAGGGAAATTCTTTAGAAGATGTCTCCCGTTCCGGTAAATATTCGATCGGAATAACTTGTGCTTGAAACTTTCCTTCGAGTACCAAAGCTAACGCGAACCCTTTGCTGTCTGTGTTTCAGCTGCCCTAATACAGCAGTCTACAACCGTAAAGAACAAGGATATCAGAAAGTTCTTGGATGGTTTATATGTATCTGAGAAAACAACAGTTGTACAAGAAGAATAAATGTTATATACAATTTGACCACGATGGTTATTCATTCGTACTCGGTTACTGTCTTCCTATATATTAATTTCGCGATTGCATTTAGCGAGTATAGTTGAACGCACATGGGTAAATCCGATAAACTGTAAGAGGCTGGGTGAACGGTCACGCTAAAATATGCATTCGTTAAGATAACAGATTGTTGAATAAAAGGTTCATTTGCTTTTATTCGGATCTTTGTTTTGATTCTACTTTTGTAGTTGCAAGAGCTAATCGTCGATGCAATGATTTCGTTTTTGTTTCTTTAGTCCCGCATTAGTCGGAACTCGGAACAATTACAATTCATTCTTCATCAGTTTGAACGTTGGGAAATGTATACGCAGGTACTCGCCGAGACTGCAGCTAGTATTGATTTAAAGTAAATTACACCAATTTTCTTGCGAGAAAGGGAGAAAGAAACAAATTCTATTTATCAATTATTGATTTCACGTGCGTATAATTGCAGTCGGAAGTCGTTGATTTGGACATTGCACTATTATTTGCACGCAATCTGTAGTAATGTATAATTAATACAGTTTATTCAAACAAAATGCATTTGTCCGCGAATTATCTGACAATGAAATATGATAACCATTTAGGTTATACAATAGTATATGTATTGTATATTGTATACATATACATATTTTCCATATAGGGGTATGTAATAGGTATACAGTATACATATATATATATATGTATATCTACAATGGGTTAGCGTAGGTGTAGGCAACCGTTTACACGGGCACGCATTCTCCGTTTCCTTTATCTATCTTTTACATTCCTTTGAAAATATCACAAGATTGCTTAAGATTTTCGGAACTTAAATTTTTTTAACAAACAAATTTGCAATATTACCACAACAATTTGATTAACAATTAGTTTATAAAAATACCAAGGCTGTGTTTATTTAAATTTTAAACGATCTTTATTCCAATTAAATTGTCCGTCTAAAGTCTAAAGATAAAAATTCATGAAATCATTTTCTATGTATAAATACATATATAATATCTTCGCAATCTCAATAGTTTGCAAACCCGCCATTTTAACGGGCCCCGTAGTTTTAGATTCAAACTCGCTCGTGCAGTTTGGTTGCCTACTCAAGGGTCACTGCAAACGGAATAAGTATACATACTGTGGATCTTTATATAAATTGGTATAAGTCCAGAAGTTTCATAATACATTTTAGGTATAATTGAATATGTGATAGATAGACCATCGGGACGAAACTGTACTAGCATAAATGTTATTCGTTAATTTTCTGGGAAGTGTTCATTCAGGGACCGGACAGAAAGCGCCTCGCCGCACAGTGGGAACATTGTACCAAACCCGATTCAAAATCAAAGAACTTTCGATAGAAATGAGGTAGAGCGATGAAATTTTTTAACAATTAAAGCTGAAACTTTGTAAAATATGGGCAAAATAGGGAGATTATGATACGAGCGATTATTGACCTTGAAAACATTCGTTAAACTTGTAGAATTTCAAGGAAATGTGGTTTCTCCGTTACTACGCGCGGAAAAAATTCTTTTTTAACATGCTATATATCATTTCCCGTAGATTTTTTCACGCTGATTTCAAATCTGGTCTCAAAATTTGTCTACAACCTCTGGTTTTTCCAAAACATCGATTTTGTGAACAAAGCTAATGTAATCATCTCTTCGTTGAAATGATTTGGTAACCCACTAGTTTGAAGGAATATTGTATTCTCATATATAAAACACATTAAAAATAATCATAACGAAGTATTTGAACGATTACTTAACGTACATCACTTGACGAACGATCACTTGACGTATCGCTGCGATTGTCCCTGGCACTCCTGGTAAGCTATGTGTGACTGTAATGTAATT
Source organism: Lasioglossum calceatum (assembly GCA_963966675.1). Taxonomy (NCBI): domain Eukaryota; kingdom Metazoa; phylum Arthropoda; class Insecta; order Hymenoptera; family Halictidae; genus Lasioglossum; species Lasioglossum calceatum. The sequence goes on from OZ016542.1 coordinate 6,144,274, forward strand.
TAAATTAGATATCTATTTCTCATAATTATATTTTCATTTACACAGGAAGTATGGTGTAAGTATTTCATCATTTTAACTTACTTCTCAACAACGAATTTTTTAACTACTACTTTTTACTACTGGTAATTCAACTAAAAACACAAGGTGTCACCAGTAGTTAAAAAATTCGTTGATGAGAAGTAAGTTGAAATGATGAAACCACATTTTCTTGAAATTCTACAAGTTTAACGAATGTTTTCAAGGTCAATAAACGTTCGTACCATAATCTCCCTACTTTTCCCATATTCTGCAAAGTTCATCGTTCTACCTCATTTCTAACGATAGTTCTTTGATTTTGAATTGAGTTTGGTCCAATGTCCCCACTGTGCGCCGCGTCGCGCCGGTTTTCCGCGGACATTGCGAATTTCCACCGATTGCGAAAAAGCGCGAGCATTCGAACGAGGGTCTAGATAGATAGATAGATCGATCGAGAGCTGTCGGTGTCGCGTAATAGAAAAAGAGAGGGGGGGGGGGGGGGCTCGAAAGAGAAAGAAAAAGAGGGAGAGAGGAGGGGGAGAGATGTTCCCTGATCGGCGAGTGAGCAGTGAGGGGGATAAAGCAGCGCGAGCGATAGAGGAACGCAGAAAAGGGAGAACACGCGTGTTCTCGAGTGCACAGTGCACAGTGTGTTCGATCGCCGACAGGCAGCGGCTCGTTTTGTGCGGCCACTCACTAACAAGTACCGTTCTGTTCACGTTCCCGTTCCCGTTCCCGTTCCCGTTCCCGCTGTTGTTGTCGTAAATTTCATCTGACAGAGAGTGCCCGGTGCTCGTGTACGCGACAATTCCGCCAGCGAGCTCGCGTTCGAATTGTCCCGGACTGGTTTGAATGGACGCGGACCGATTCGCTCGACGCGACGTATTCCAACCGCGAGCTGAAACGACGAAATAAAACAAGAGTTTGGTGCAATCGTATCCGGAGCTCCGGCCACCGAAACCGGAGATTTACTCAACGATTATTCGACGGCCTTGAGGTAAACGATTCCTAGATTCCGGACGCGATTTCTCACGGAAGTATACTTCCTCTGCAATCGCGACCACTTTCACGATCATTCTCACGCTATTTTTACGACCGAAAGACTGATTTAATTGACCGTCAAGTCTAGGGGGCCATTTTATCGGTTTTACGATTTAATTGTCGCCTCGCGTGAAAAAGAACGAAAAACAATGAAAATATTATAGTTTGTCTTTGCAACGTCATTTTCGCGCACAATAATCACCGACGATGGACTATTTACGACTCTAAGGTTTTCAAAGGGAGCTCTTCTTTCCGCGTGTTCGAGCGATGAAAGAACTAGTGTAGTCTCGATCTCGATCGATTCGTTTATCTTCAGTCAGGGAATAATCGGCAGATGCGAACGGCACACATCTGTTCAAGATATTTGCACGTTCGTCGAATATATCGATAGCGACAGAAAAATTCACAACCCGAAGAAAACTGCTGGCTGATCGTTCTATTCGCAAATACCGTTCAAGCTTCGATTACATCTCGGGGAATAAACGCGTCTTGCCAGATCGCTGGGCGATCGATCCAAGTGTAATAGATCGAACGTTCGGGAACATGGATCGAGATCGGATTTTCGCGTGAAACGACCGATTGAACTTTACGAGTGCATTCTGTGTATGCGTTTAATTAATCGTTCCGTTATCGGGGTTGGCTTTAAAGGGGATGCAATCGAAACGGTTGTTGGAAAATCTACTGTAACGCGCGACAATCTGTTTTTCGTAACCGGCAGAACACGATATCGGTGTTTCTGTTCTTCTTAAGAGTACACCAGATAATGGAGCGAGGAATTAGATGTTCCCCGAGCGATACTATCGTTTTTCTAGCTAGGGCACCGAAGTAGCCCAACGAGATTAGTTGATCGATCGCCGTCAACGATTATTTTAATTATAATATCTAGAAACACGCGGCCGGCATCTCTCTCTCTCTCTCTCTCTCTCTCTCTCTTTCTGAAAGTACTACGCTACTCGTTTATTATTGTTGACGAAATAATACACACCGGTACAACGCAAACATAATGACCATTTGTTTATGTTCAATATATTAAATCAATCATAATTGATAGCTCATCTTTTTACCGTGAATTTAGAGGAAATTTGATGATGATTTACTAAAGAAGAGTCGATTGATTACGATAGTCGCTAGGTAGTTGGTAAACACGGTAATTCGATCAGGTTCTATGTTCACTTTCTTCTTTCTCTCCTCGCGGAAGAGAATTTTTTAATCGATCTTGGAATTTCTCGCGTTAAGTGGAACACGATTTGAGAATCACCGCCGCGCGTCAACTACTTCTGTTTAACGATTTCGTGCATGTAAACGTAAACCTTTCTGTCATCGTATCGCGAATAATAGTTGCGTCTACATCTCTCACGCGGTATGGGATAATTACTGGAAAAATCACAACGCGGTAAAGAATCGAAATGTTTTAGAACGCAACTTATTAAAATTGTAAAAGATAAGAGGAAATTGATTCTAATCGATGCGAATGCCGTCAGGTTGAAACAATTAGATTAGATTAGATCGGCTCTCTCGAATGTCTTCGAAGAGAAGCAAGCAAGGGGCAGTTGATAGATCATTTATTTAGCCTGCTAACGAAACTAAAATGATTGCAGTTTTGTGCATTCGTGGTATACATATCAGCAATGTTTTCGTTTTTTCATTTTTGGCACGCGAAATTATCATCTGAATTCGCCAAGTATAGTTTCCGTTAGCTGATGCTTCAGAAAATGATCCATATCAATTTACGCAAAGTTTCGCAATTCAATATAGTAATATCCCGGAGGACAAAAAATGGCGGAAGTCGTTTGAGACGTTGAGTCGGCTGAGATTAAACGCGTTATCTGTGCTTAAAGTTAATCAGCAGCAACGTTCTTTGGTCCTTGGTAGAATAAGAACAACTTATCAAAATGATTTCTTGCGGTCGAACTCGATAATTTCAAGAACCATCATCGGATGATCGGATAGCTGAAAACATTGACTCATACCAGTTGGCTCGGCACATAACTTAGATTCGCCGGACATTAATTCAATGTTGTTTTCGATAACGTATCGCCCATGAAATATTCAACGTATACCGGGAACTGGGAACAAAACCCCTATTCTATTTTCAGTCGCTATTCACGTTTACAATTAGCGATGGTGTTACATTGTCGATTTATGCTAGTTCATCAGAGAAACCTGTTGACGCTTCGTATTAGTATTTCCTTGCGAGCAAATACATACGCCCCCCACCCGTATCATATTATACCTACTTATTTACTAATTAGCATTAGTATTTCGAAGTACTAACGATTCTAGAAAAATTATTCAAATCCAGAACGGTGTCTAAAGTCTACAGGTCTACAGTCTAGTCTAGAGTCTACAGTCCAGTCGTCTAGACCAGACCTGGCCAACCCAAATGATTTCACCGGCCACTTTGATGACGCGCAACGTTATAGCGAGCCGCGCTTTAGGTAAACATGCTTTTAAAAAATTGTAATACAAATACAAAATGAATAAAACTTTATTGTTATACTATGATACAATATAATTAACTCTCGAGTTTTTATTAATGAGATATTTGTTTATCCTTTCTTTCACTTAATTTTTGTAAATCTATATTTATGTTCGACGTTGCACATCTTTTGTTAGCTGGTTTTCTAAATTGGCATCAGTCAATGAAGCACGTGAAGAACTCTTTGTAAATTTCATCTTCGAAAAAAATGTTTCACGAATATATGAGGATCCAAAAGCATTTACTGATATAAGTATTGTAAATATTAATTTTTTATATGGACGCAAAAAATTGTTTCACTTCATCGTTGCACTGCAACTTGATTATATTATAATTATAAATCGATTATATTATAACAATGACACTTCATTTATTTAATATTTTTTGTATACATACAATGAGAAACAAAAGTTTCAATAGAAATATAAAGTCGCCCGACGGGCCACGGGTTGGCCAGGTCTGGGCTAGAGTCTACTAGACTCCGCACAATTGAATTTTCCAAAAATTTCAACAGCTTATATCTGAATAACTATTTGTTTGCCACATATGGTTCCTTTCAAGCTTTTTCTCTTCTCCTCTCGACGCGCGACGGCTCTCGATGACTAGAAGATGTTGCGATGTAAAACAAACTTTAACAACAATTTTCCTTGGTATAAACAATTATGCGGCAAGTTTCTTTGACTTTTTGTACACCTGTACGTAATGCCAATTGCAAAATTAATTCGACGCACGAACAGTCGGAAGACATATATAACTGTCTCGTCGGCATTCGGAATATAATATACGAGTAAATTCCACCAGGAGTATACGATGACTAGTCGTCGTCACTAGATCGTTAGAAAAACCAGCAGAACAACTTTCGGTTTGCCGTTATCCCGTAACGTAAAAAATTTCAAGTCTCTAGCTCATCGGGAAGTTAGTTTAAAATCAATTGTAAAAGTACCGAACAGACAAACAGACAAACAAGAAAGCGAGCTAATAAAAACGTGGAAAAATATTAGCTTCTGGTAGATGTTGTATAGTACCATATAGTGATGGTGTATAGTGTATAGCGAAACTACATACAGTGACTCCCACAAATATTCGGACACTCTTAAAAAGGCGATAACTTTTAATATTATACTATACGATTTGAACTTTTTTGGGAAGCTAGAGCAATTAGTTCACTACAGGATGTGAAAAAATTTTTTTCAAAAATTGCAATTGATCGGAATTGTAGAAAAAAATACTAAAAGATGCATTTTACAACATTTTTATGTGGGCACATATTGAAAATTTAAAAAATACCTTTTGTAGTTCTTTGCGAATTAAACATATTCTGAAAATTTCGTCAAAATCGGTCGACCTTGCAATGAACTACAGACGTTTAAAGATGGTAAAAGATGGTAAAAATTGCAGATTTTCACGATTTTCGGTTTACAACTGCAGATTCTTGCATCTTTCAATGCTTTGTTCCGCATCAACCGATTTCGATGAAACTTTCACAGTGCGTGTAATTGACACAGATCTACAAAACGTATTTTTTAAATTTTCAATATAGGCTTATTCTGTAGTAAACTAATTGCTCTAGCTTCCTAAAAAAGTTCGAATCGTATAGTCCAATTTTAAAAAAGTTATCGGCTTTTCAAGAGTGTCCGAATATTTGTGGGAGTCATTGTGCATGTAAATCTGTTTTACGCAGAAACTATGGAAATGTTGCCTTTCATGGCAACCAACTCTCCATTCCCTTTTTATTGGGCTTGATGCTGTCGGGGAGAAAGGATGAGCCATTATTTCACTTTATTAAGAATCTTCTGCGATCAGATTCAAAATTTTAAACAACATACACGTAATGCTCTGACTATAACTTCTTCAGCCAAGGTTATCTTCTTCTTGGAACATATGTATACTGTATACATAATAAGCTTGCCTGTATCGTATACTGTATACTGTCCAGGTAACAATTCGGTAGGAGAGTGATGCGACGTTTATTTTCTTGTTTTGTTACTTACCTAATGGCGCTCACTTATCATACTTATCAAGCGCTTATGCACTCTTATAATTACAATAGCAACCGACTCAACGTAGCATTTTTTCAGATGCATCGACTTTTTTTGTCCATTCTCCGATAACTTTTTACTCGCTTCTGACACATGTGTTTATGTAAACATGTACCTAATTAATTGAAACAGTAGGCTCTGAGAAATGCGCCGCGCCGCCGCACCGATTAGCATGTGCGCGTTCGAGCCTCAACCAGTGTATGCTAAATACTAAATGCACTACAAACGATTACCGGGAATCGGACAAATTGTTCGATGCACGGGAACCGAAAGAATGATTTGCAACTGCAATCGAGTCCGTTAATTGCCGAATTGGATCGCGGAGGTGAACGAGAGCGAGCCGGAACAATGGCAAATTTTTAGCGTTTTTTTGGCGTCGACGTTGATCGCTGGAAAGAAAAACCTAATCGTTAAAACAGAACAGAAATAGACGCTTCCATTGGAGATTATTTTGTGATTTTAACAAAAAAAAGAAGAGCAATTTTTGAATAGATTTTTAAAGATCCCCAGTCTGATAAATAATTACCATTATTTGCGAAAGATATAACGAACTACGATATAATTACATTTACCGTTCAACTTGATTGACAAAACGAATTTGTAAGTTTGTGCCAGGCGTGTGTTTTACAGTTATTCCAGTGTTAATCGCGTTCGCGACTGGAACGGCGGGAATGATTTGCGAACTTTGTACATACGGAAACCGGATTGTACGCATCGGAATGACGAATCGTTCTCGTTCGAATGGAATTTTAATAATGATAATGAGACGGGGAAATAAATTGGAATTAACAGTTTTAATGATAATGCGAAGAATCGCTGTAATTTGCGCATCAATTGAATATGAAGCGGCGCGGCGAATCAATTGAATATCGCAACTTACCAAATTACCAAGCACATGTTAATTCATCGACGCGACGCGACGCAATGTGACAGAACCAATTATATTTTTAACCGACTTCGAAAAAGGAGGAGGTTACTCAATTCGATCTGTATGTGACTTTTTTTTTTCTATGTATGTTCACCAATTACTCCGAGATGGTTGGACCAATCGAAACGAAATCTTTTGTCCCGTGAAAAAAAGATTTTGCATTTTTTTATTCCTCACGATTTTATTTGCGAAAAATGAATTATTTCGCCGATTACTCCGAGATGGATGGACCAATCAGGACGTAACCTTCTGTATTTTCTAGGGTATGTCTCCCGATTGGTCTCTTGAAAACAAATTTTGCATTTTTTCATTCTTTGCGGTTTTTATTGCAAATAACCAATAAGATCGAAAAACCATCCTACGGTGTTCTACAAACTCTGCTCGTTCCACTAAAAAGTGTGAAATAAAAAAATTTTATAAAATAAAAATTAAACCGACCTCGAAAAAACGCACTAAAAAAATGCACTAAAAAGTATGAAATAATTTCCATTTAATTTATGTGAATACACACGAACTTAAATACTGTACAAAATTTTACAAATGACAGATGTTGCTGATTATGATTTCATTGGAATATGGTGGACTTAATATGTGACAGCATGTAGAAGAATTGAAGGAATTTTGAATGAAGAATTTTCGTAATTTCCAGTGTCGAAAATTTTCAGTTTTGCGCCGCCTTCGAAAAGATTGTATAGTATTTAAGTTCGTGTGTATTCGCATAAATTAAATGGAAATTATTTCATACTTTCTAGTGCGTTTCTTCGCAGTCAGTTTATTGTTTTTATTGTTCGAGCTTATGCACGAGCGTTTTATCGCTGGTCTCTGATCAAGTAATTTTCCTTTTTGGAAGAAAATTACGCATGATATCTCAAATTCAGTTATAACGTTATAAGCGCTTCCTGGACAGCGCAGCGCAGCGTTGGGTATTCAACAAGGCCACATGCACTTTCACCGAGAGGATAAATAACCGAGTGGACCGAGTGCATCGGTGCTTGTGGGTTCAAAGTGAAACGAACGCAGTTGGATTGTTCCTCGGGTCGGTCTTACGCAGTTGCATTATTCCTATGAACAATGGGCGAGCAGCATTCACCGGCGCGGCGCAGCGCGAACTCAGCGAACACCGCGTGCCGCGTGTCAAGAGAACGAAGCGAACCAACAATTGGACAGCTTTTGCACCGTTATTTACATTAATAACAGAGAGATATGATTCCTTGTGTAAGAGGCATGCGAGAGTTACGTTTGAGAAGAGAAAAAGCTTGGAAGGAACCAAATGTCGCAAACTGACGCGAACAAATAGTTATTCGGATATACAGGGTGTCCCAAAATTACCTTAGTTTAATGAAATGGGAGGTTCTCGAGATCATTTCAAGCGACATTTTCCTTTGCAAAAATGTTATCCGCGGCTTTGTTTAGGAGTTATTAACGAAAAACACGGACCAATCAGAGCGCGACCTAGACGCGAGTTGGCACAGTCGGCCAATAAACAGTTGGCGCGCCGGGCCGACTGTGCCAACTCGCGTCTAGGTCGCGCTCTGATTGGTCCGTGTTTTTCGTTAATAACTCCTAAACAAAGCCGCGGATAACATTTTTGCAAAGGAAAATGTCGCTTGAAATGATCTCGGGAACCTCCCATTTCATTAAACTAAGGTAATTTTGGGACACCCTGTATAAACTGATGAAATTTTTGGAAAATTTAATTGTACAGAGTTACAGATTATGAGACAGAACATAATCGTGTGCGTGCCGCCAAAAAAAAAACGAAACTAGGGGGATATTGTTGCTCGCTCGCGAGGTTATTGTTACTCGCTCGCTTCGCACGCTCGCGAGTAGGGTTGTTGTTGCTCACTCGCGTCGCGAGTTCGCGGGTACGACTGCTCTTGCGAGAGGGTTATTGGTACGTATGGCTAGTAGGATCTACAGCTATTAATGTTATATATTTGGTGAACTTCCCGATTTGTTAGTTGTAGTATATTATTTATTATCATTATTTAGTGTACATTTTAAGAAGATTATACGTTTTCAGGGAAGTTCAATAGTTTTCTACTTATCAAAATGTTTGCTATATGACGTCGCATTAAACCAACATCGTATATGCTCGTTGCTCGCTTGGTTCCCTGTTATAGCATAGTAATGTTGCAAAATAAATCGCAAATGCTCCACAATCAAACGCATTGTTTTGATATTGTACTCTGTGAAATATATACTTCTTCTTATATTTATAAAGGGCATTCAAATAATCTATTACATCATGGTTCAAATGATTAGCATTAAAACTATCATAAATGTGTACATTTCCGTTACCACCAGATCTTGTGCAAATCCAATGTCCTACTACCTTTTTTCTAATTTCACCAGTGTATATTATCTGAATATTCGTCTCATGTTCTGGGATCTCTTGTAAATTACTCAAAAAAGCTCGAACGTAACCAGTATCTTGAGCAAAGTTGTATATTCCACGCTCGTTTAGATTTCTGTTCATAATTTCGTGAAATAAATTAATATGTTTATCTTGTAAATAACAATCAGGTTTTATGACTTCTTTACATTCGGCTGTTTCTAAAGCATAGTTTAATACATCAATCGATACAGCTGGACAGTCGTTATAAAAAAGTACAAACCTATGTACGTCGAAAAATTAGTGGTTCAGGAGATATTTCAATTTAAATAATGCTAAAACACCATTACTATCGTACTAAGACGTTACAATATTGAGTAAACGTTAATGTCTGTCAACGGTGCGTCCTACCGATGAAACGACGTACGTAGTCTGTTGAATAAAAATTGCACGTAACAATTCGTTTTGAATAGATTGTATTATCAAATATTGTAATATAAATTAGTTTGCACACTCATTAATATTCTTTGAAAAGGTATTGTCGGCAGTAGCGATGATTAACCCACTCTTGCATTGGAATAACTTTCCATTATTCCACGGGGTAACATTAGCATTAGTTTTAAAAAAAAAAATTAAGAAAAAATTTTTTTGTAATTGCGTTTGTTTCTTTGGTGGAAAATTTCCGTCCTCCCTTATAAATTGCATTGTAGAATCAACTCTTTTCGAAAAAATCTAAAAATCTAAAAAACTACTTGACCAATATGGACCAAAATCGAATCAGCTCTAAGTTACGGCGGGCACACCGATTGCATCATTCATCATTCTGATCGCGTTGTTACTTTTTCAGAAAACGTTAACGAAAAATTTGATAACATACAAACATACATACGCACACACACACACACATACGAACATTTTGCTGAAAATAGTCTAAAATGACTGCAATGACCATGAAACGTGAAGATCTGCTAAAAAATCGATTTTCGATTTTCGGGGTAATTACAGTAACTTCCCTATGAAATCGGGAAGTTAATTAAAAGGACATTCGTCGCTTGGCCCAAATTAGAAGTTGCAGAATATGAAAGAAAACGTCATATCTATTGTTATGTTAGATAAGATACATAAGAATACTAATCCTGCATTATAAAATGCTGATGTGAAGTATAGATACTTGCAGAAAAAGTTACTCCGACCACGATCATAATATACAGGGTGTGTCCGTTAAGTTATGTCACCATTTTTTAGGCATTTCCGGTAGTGTAATTAAAAAATGTTTCAGACAAAAGTTTCTCGGTTGTACTTGGTGAGCTACATGTTCGCATATTCTTAAATCAATCTTAAATCAATCTCGATACAGAGCTCCGTTCTTTGTATTAGACTTTCCGTTGTCGCCATAATTAGGGCGTCCCGGTTTATGTTATTACATGCAGTTGTTATGCGATTCCGAAGTTCTTGAATATTATTGATTGTTGTGTCGTATACAACAGATTGCAGATATCCCCACAGATAAAAATCCAACGGAGACAGATCCGGAGAACAACGATTTCTAAACATGTTATTAAGATATCCCCTAATTATAATAGCATTGTGGGCAGAACACTCGTCTTGTTGAAGGTACATATCGTTCCTAATGTTCAGTGAAATGTCTTGCAATAAGTGTGGAAGTTTTTCTTCCAAAAAGTTAAGATATCGAGCAGCTGTCAAATTTTCTCCAAAGAAATATGGTCCGATTAAGTGACCATTTAAAATACCACACCAAACAACATTTTTGAGTTTGAGGTCATCCCATTGTTGAATTCGTCTCGACATCAGCAATAATCCTATGACGTCCAAAACATATGGTGCCATTTAAAAAAGTCAAGGTGACCTTTAGTTTTTTACGTAGAAAGCATTATTTCAGATTTAAGAATATGCGAACACGTAGCTCACCAAGTACTGAGAAACTTTTGTCTAAAACATTTTTTAATTACACTACCGGAAATGCCTAAAAAATGGTGACATAACGGACACACCCTGTATATGTAGTTCTGCGATTGTCACCTCGGCTTTTTCGTGAATGGTTCAGGGTGGATTTAGGTGAGGAAATGTAGCCTTCTTCGTCGCGTTTTTTGTCAGGTTTAACATCCTTTTCAGGTGTATACTACTGTGCAAAAGAAAGAAGCACCCGGCCATATTTAATTGGAAAGCGTAAAAAATCAAATAAGAACACATGCAGTAAGTATTGAGAATGTGTGTTATTACGGATTATCTAATTCTAATGCATGCAATGCAATAAATCAATCATTGTATTGTACAATACAATTTCTATTATACATAAAGATATTGGTTGTCATTATATCTTATCTCATATCATAGTATATGATGTGTAATTATACTGGGTGCTTCTTCCTTTTGCACAGTAGTGTATTACATACAGGGTGTCCCAAAATTACCTTAGTTTAATGAAATGGGAGGTTCCCGAGATCATTTGAAGCGACATTTTCCTTTGCAAAAATGTTATCCGCGGCTTTGTTTAGGAGTTATTAACGAAAAACACGGACCAATCAGAGCGCGACCTAGACGCGAGTTGGCACAGTCGGCCCGGCGCGCCAACTGTTTATTGGCCGACTGTGCCAACTCGCGTCTAGGTCGCGCTCTGATTGGTCCGTGTTTTTCGTTAATAACTCCTAAACAAAGCCGCGGATAACATTTTTGCAAAGAAAAATGTCGCTTGAAATGATCTCGGGGACCTCCCATTTCATTAAACTAAGGTAATTTTGGGACACCCTGTATACATATGCACTATATGTATGTAATATTATATAATATATTGTATTATATGTACAATATATAAAAACAAACTTTAAAAACAATTTTCTTTGGTATACACAATTTGTCGGCAGTAAGTTTCTTTTACGAATGTCCACCGATCGAGACCGCGCGACCCAGAGGTGTAGATTCACCCCTAGGACTAGGACGGATCGCCATTACTCTTTATTCTTTATACACCCTGTACCCGTACCTGTACCTGTACAATTAGTTCTACGAGCTACCTGTAGTTAAATGCGTCTGTAAACAAAGCAATTGATTGCGCATCGTATTTCACATTTACACGGAACGATTAGTGTAATTCCGTTATATTATTAATCTCCGTGGCAAATGAATGAGCAGATTACAGTAAAAGCTCCTTCGTTGTCCAAAGGCCGGGGGTTGGAGCGGACAACGACCGTGCCCGGACACTATTTTTGATTTATGACTGAGTCTTTAGTGAAACGGCTAGTTAAATGACAAAGAAAAGCATTCGCAGTCAAAAGCGGTCAACTGTCTGGCTTTAAAAATCTCCTTATTTCCTTGCCATATTCCTTCCCTATTGTTCTCCGTTCTGCGCGGGTCTAGACAGTCCTGGGACACATCTGGCGACCAGATCCACGCAGGCCTAATCCTCTCGTTGACAGGCAGTGGAGTGGGTAGGCATTGGACAACGATCGTGCCCACGATTCAGGACAACGAACGAGCCATTACTGTACAGTAAAAGCTTTTTCGTTGTCCAAAGGCCGGGGGTTTGAGCGGACAACGACCGTGCCCGGACACTATTTTTGATTTAAGACTGAGTCTTTAGTGAAACGGCTAGTTAAATGACAAAGAAAAGCGTTCACAGTCAAAAGCGGTCAACTGTCTGGCTCTAAAAAACTCCTTATTTCCTTGCCATATTCCTTTCCTATTGTTCTCCGTTCTGCGCGGGTCTAGACAGTCCTGGGACACATCTGGCGACCAGATCCACGCAGGCCTAATCCTCTCGTTGACAGGCAGTGGAGTGGGTAGGCATTGGACAACGAACGTGCCCACGATTCAGGACAACGAACGAGCGATTACTGTAGTAAGTTTTTCTGCCAACGTGTGGCTGTGGGCTGTGGGCTGTGGCTATTACATGATAGTCACGATACAATAGGTAATTTTCTTACATAATTCTCTCTAGTTTTCATTAGTGTTGAATTACTTGCATTCTTGTATACAGTATACAGTATACAGTATACAGTATACAATATACCAGAAGAAACAAGTGTTACTTAGCAAGCTAAAGGTCCACAGTTTACGACATCGTCGTAAAGTAAACATGAAGATCAATTTGAAGCGTAATAGATTGGAACCTAATACGTACAGAGCACAACGAGTTCTGTAATCTCTGAACAACTATACAATAGAAGAAGATTCTGGTCGGACGCAAAGAAATCGTTTTTCTGTGTTTCACCGATTATTCTCGGGATTGACTGTTCTCGACAGAACAGTTAGCTCGCACGGCGGAAACAGCGAACGTTGAACTTGAATTCACCGCGTTCCCCGTTGAAATTGAAGCGCATGAATCGGATCTGCGATCATCTCCGTTGGACTTTCATTGTTGATTCATTGCAAGCGATAAGATTCGCGGGTGTACTTCGACCAGCGTTATTATGAATCACAACTATCAAACATCCGAACGGCAACGGCATCGGCATCGGCAACGTCAACGAGGAATTAATAAAAACATTGTTTACCGCTCGGTGCACGATATCTTAATTTGTCACGAAGCAGATAATGTCGTAAAGTAATGGTACAAATTAGTTGGTACAATTTAATTGCGTACGTTGATATTGCGGTTACTTGCAGCTGTAATCCGTCGCGTCGGTCACAAATACAGTAATCTTAGTAGCTGGAGGCAATTTCAGGTTTTGGCAATATGTATTTATTTCCGTAGAAATGATAGTACATGTATCTAATCCAAGTATACCGACGCAACGGTCACCGGTGTTTCCGGCAGGACAGTGTTCTCTTCGGTTTCGGTCGAACGATATTGTATGTTGTATGTACTGGAAACTCATGCGTAACTCGGATGAACGTAACAAGAGCCCGATTGCTTTCTGAAACAATGATCGCCGCTTAATTCTATAAACAAGATTACGGTTATCGGCAGCGGAGATAGAGCACTTTGTTCTCTTTGAGGAAGTTTGCCCAACGATCGAGCGTTTCAATGTCGTCGATGCCCTCTTCTCTTGGCATCGCAGCACGCGCGTTGTTCCTCCAGGTCTTTCTCTCTATCTTTCCCGCTCTCGTTCACGCTCTCTGTATAGAGAACGATTGTAAGTACAGAGTTTCGAGTTATTTATGATCCGCTGATAATGGACTTCCACGGAGCGGGAAGTGCACGCGAATCGCGGAGCGTCATTGTCCTTCTGTATCTTCCTGTTCGACTGGCAACTTTGACTGGTAATCCAGCATATAAAATCCGCAGTCTTTTTTCTCCTCTTCGTTGCAGATGGACACGCAGTTGCGGAACAATTACTATTGGTGCAACGATATATGTATTATCGAATTTGTCATACTCGCGGAGGTTACGCAAGTATTATTAGGACAATCGGAAAGTTCCGTCCGTTCTTTTACAAAAAGTAGAGCTTTATTTAAGAAACAAAATGAAAAAGTACATTAATCAAAATACTGTCCATCGTTAGCGATGACTTTTCCCCATCTTTCGGGCAGCAAGCGAATTCCGTGACGAAAGAACGAGTCATCTTTGGCGGTTATTCAGTCAGAGATCCATTTTTCGACGTCTTCGTAAGAATTAAATCGTTTCTCAGCAAGTGCGTGTGCCATCGACCGAAACAAGTGATAGTCAGAAGGGGCACAGTCTCTGGCGAATAAGCAGCATAGGGTAGCACTTCCCAGCGAAGTGCTTCTAACGTTTCTTTGACAACTTTTGTGACGCGAGGCCGAGCATTGTCATGCAGCAAAATCACCTTATGCTGTCTCGTTTTATATTGTGGTCGTTTTTCGTGTAATGCTCGGCTCAAACTGATAATTTGTTGTCGGTAGAGATCCCCTGTCACTGTTTGACCAGATTTTAACAGCTCGTAGTACACCACACCTTTCTGATCCCACCAAATACAGAGTAAAGCCTTCTTTCCGTGGATATTTCGCTTTGGCGTTGATGTTGAGGGTTGGTCGGGATCACAAATGGTTTTTCGACGTTTAGGATTGTCAAAATAAATCCATTTTTCATCCCCAGTGATGAGACGATGGAGAAACCCCTTTCTTTGTTGCCTAGTAAGCAGAATTTCGCAGATGGTTTTCCGCCTTTCAATGTCTCTTCGCTTGAGTTCATATGGGACCCATTTTCCTTCCTTGTAGACCTTCCCCAAGGTTTTTAAACGATCGGAAATGACAGATTGAGCACAATTTAACGCTTCTGCAATTTGTTTTTGCGTTTGACATGGATCTTCATCCACCAATGCCTGCAATTCTTCGTCTTCGAATACTCGTGGCCGTCCAGAACGCTCTTTGTCCTCCACAGTAAAATCACCATTTTTAAAGCGTCGAAACCACTCTCTACATGTTTTATCGGAAACAGAATTATCGCCATAAACGTCTACAATCATTCGATGAGCTTCAGCTGCAGTTTTCTTCCAATTGAAACAAAAGATTAACACTTCGCGCAAATGACGCTTATTCGGCTCAAATTCCGACATCTTCAATATAGAAAAAAACGATGTTATTGATGCAAGCGTATATTGTTATGTACTGAATTTTATTGAAAGATGTTCAAACTAAAAAGTTAACCTTACTTTGGACGTTATAGTTAACGACAGTTCGAGCTACGGCTACTCGATGCTAAACGGACGGGAACTTTCCGATTGACCTAATATATTGTATTATACAGGGTGTCCCAAAATTACCTTAGTTTAATGAAATGGGAGGTTCCCGAGATCATTTGAAGCGACATTTTCCTTTGTAAAAATGTTATCCGCGGCTTTGTTTAGGAGTTATTAACGAAAAACACGGACCAATCAGAGCGCGACCTAGACGCGAGTTGGCACAGTCGGCCCGGCGCGCCAACTGTTTATTGACCGACTATGCCAACTCGCGTCTAGGTCGCGCTCTCATTGGTCCGTGTTTTTCGTTAATAACTCCTAAACAAAGCCGCGGATAACATTTTTGCAAAGGAAAATGTCGCTTGAAATGATCTCGGGAACCTCCCATTTCATTAAACTAAGGTAATTTTGGGACACCCTGTACATAGAAATCGGTATGTGCCATTCACGTATCGGGAACGTTTAATGTTCTTCCATTTCCACGAGTTCGGCGGTTTATGTCGTATCGTGAAGTTCGATCGCAGCCACTTAGCACCTGTACCATATACATACACTTTGCGCTTGCAACGTAATTACTAGACTGCGGATTTTATGCATTTATAATAAAAATGGCTACGCATAATCAGTGCCGGATTAAGCAAGCGCGGGGCCCGTAGCAAATGTTATGGCGGGGCCCAAGGCTTTGCATCAGGGCCGCTCGTGTGTAAATGTAGCGCACCTTTGCGGCAACCACCATGAATGAGCCTTTTTTTAGGAAAACTACCTGTGCTCCCTGGCATAGACAGGCGCTCATGTATCGGCCCTTGTTTGTATGGCGCGGGGCCCGTAGCATTTGCTACTCCTGCTACGGGGCTTAATCCGGCCCTGCGCATAATTTAAACCAGTGGCCATATTAAACAGATTTAAGGACGCCAGTGTATTAGTTTTAGTTTAATAAGATTATTAAATGATGAAAGAAAATTTATTTGGCAACTGTGTCTTGCAAACAACGCAAACATTTTTTATTTTGCATAAAGATCCGTAGTCTAGTAATTACGTATCACAGCTGTAATTGTATGTGTGTGTGTCCATACCACCGCCTAGAGTGTAGACTCTAGGCCCTAGAGCAATCAAATAAAAACGACGAATTATTCAAACATTTAATATACCGCAGTTGGTCGAGACTCGTCGATCTTTGTTCAGTTTACACGCGGATTGCGATTGGAAACAAAACTGGAAATAAGGCAGAGCAAGTAACATAAGATTCTGTAAAAAAATTGTTTGAAGATAACGGAAAGAGGATTTTCCGTGTTCCGCGTCGAGTCACGGCGAAGAAATGTGTAACGAGTGTGTTTGTGTCCCGAAAACCACACACAAAGTTAGCGTTGACACCACAATATAATACACGGAAATATCCGGTTGCGATAGTCTCGACTGGAATACATATATGTACACATACGAGTATACATATATGTATGTAGCTATGTGTGTCCTCCTCGCGGTGATGTAGGCCGATGCCGATGCCGATGCCGATGCCGATTCCTCGACCGGAACGTAATCCCTCGGGCACGTAATCCCGCGTGGTTTAACGAACGACAAACGGAAAGTTCCAAGTCCGCTAACCTTTGTTTCCCTCGATCGCGGATCGATTAATCTAATCTAATCGCGGATCGCGAATGACGCGAACAAGCTTTCGCTAGATTTTCGACGGAGCGGCGCTCGCCGAGTCCATTCTGTCAGCTGGCAGGGCAGGTACTGTACGGTGTCGCTCGCAAAGTGATTGAAGAACGTTTTCGCGTTTAGGTTCGTCTTATGCTGACCTCACGATTATTTCGCCTATTTTTGTGGGTGACACACCGGAACGGGATCAATTGATTCGTCATTCTAGGCCGGCCATCTTGAACCGAGACAAGGACGTGCGGTCAATGTCGAAGGTGAATGAACCTTTTCGTTGATTTCTCATTTTGAATACCAACTACCGAAAGGCTAAATAGAAAGCATAATCGTCACCATTAGCGTTCTATTAATTTCCCTTAATTTTCTTCTTCCCGAATTGCATGTCGGAACATGAGAGAATCAGATTTATTATTACTAGACTGTGAGTCTGTATATCTGTATTGACACTTCTCTATCTTGGATCGTCATAAACTTGTTTTCGAAAGCGTGAACATTTCAAAGTACATTATTCGACAGAGTTGTGCTAATTCAATTACTAAGTATTTTAAACAGATGTGTAATTGAAATACAATGTATAATTGAAATACAATATAATTGAAATACAATATAACTGAAATACAATATAATTGAAATACAATGTAATTGAAATACAATATAATTAAAATACAGCTTTCCAAATTATAGCCCAGAACTTTGAAGAAGTGCGATATATTTTTATATTTTTCTTTCATATACGTAACCGCGGGTTAACTGTCCAATAGCCGTTTCTTCATGGACAGTGTTCCCGCAGTGACATTGCAATTACGAATTACATTGTAATTTAATTGAATGAAGAACTGAATTATAAATTTCAATATAATTGAATTACAATGTATTTTATAATTGTACTCCATTGCAATTACGAATTACATTGTAATTTAATTGAATGAAGATCTGAATTGCAAATTACAATATAATTGAATTACAATGTATTTTATAATTGTACTCCATTGCAATTACGAATTACATCATAATTTAATTGAATGAAGATCTGAATTATAAATTACAATATAATTGAATTACAATGTATTTTATAATTGTACTCCATTGCAATTACGAATTACATCATAATTTAATTGAATGAAGATCTGAATTATAAATTACAATATAATTGAATTACACAATGTATTTTATATGTAATTGTACTCCATTGCAATTACGAATTACATCATAGTTTAATTGAATGAAGATCTGAATTATAAATTACAATATAATTGAATTACAATGTATTTTATATGTAATTGTACTCCATTGCAATTACGAATTACATTGTAATTTAATTGAATGAAGATCTGAATTATAAATTACAATATAATTGAATTGCAATGTATTTTATAATTGTACTCCATTGCAATTACGAATTACATTGCAATTTAATTGAATGAAGAGATCTGAATTATAAATTACAATATAATTGTGAATTACAGTGTAATTTAATTACTTTGTAATTATAATTCTGGAGCAATTCAATTGTAATTCTGCACAACTCTGTTATTCGAGAGTAACGTCGACTGTCGATAGCAGGGATTGGGTTGCATGGTTGGCTAATTACTTTCCTCCGTCACCAACTCATTTGTTGTTGACGATGACTCGGCTCGGTTAAATTTAATCGTATAGTTTACTGTTGCAAACGTCTTCCGTGTTTTCCTGTCAACTGTGAATACTTTGGATATCTACTGTTGAAATCGTCGTTGACCGTGACCCAAAAAATTCTTTAATCTCGAGATGGTTCTTATAACGCTCGATGGCCCAGTCGATGCGGGTCAAACCAGTGTTTAGGAAATCGCTAGGAGAACTGTATGTCTTTGGAATCGATTGATGCAAACTAATAAAACTGTCCTAGATCGAAGGCAGATCGCGTCAAGGCATGGCAGGGCGCAGAGTTGGGCAGTAATTAATTACATGAGTAATTAATTACATCTTAAATTACATGTGCAAAAGTGGACTATAAATACAATAAGAAAACGGTTAAATGGTCCCAAACATAAAAATTAGTGGTTTAAAAGAACAATTACACCGAAGTAATTATTAGACTCAATTACAATTACTGTAATCGTGTTAAGTAATTGCAATTACTTCTTTCACAATTACTGTAATTGTAATTTTGGTCCGCAATTACAGTTACTGGTTGAGCCACAGTAATTGCAATTACCAATTACAATTGCATGTAATTATAATTGTATTTCTGCAATTCCCAAGTAATTCTAATGCAATTACAAGTAATTGTAACTGGTAGTTGAAATTACTTTCCAACAGACGACGCTCGCGCGTGAACACTCACACACCGTTAGACCATGTATACGTACGCGAGGATTGCAAGGGTCTGGGATTCCACTTCTGATTTCTCGATAATGCAAAGACGGGGTTATTTTAGTAGTCAAAATCGCTAGATGATGATCAATCTAGGGCGCTGTTTGCCTCAAAAGTCCTTCTTTTACGTTTCCGAGCAATGGTTTTGCAATATTTGGCTGCATGTTGCCCGCCAGATGACGCTGCAGTCACGCCGGCGTAGTAGCCTCTCCAACGGGCACATGCAGCCGAATATTGCGAAACCATTGCTCGGAAACGTAAAAAAAAGACTTTTGAGGCAAACAGCGCTCTAGATTGATCTTTCATCTAGCGATTTTGACTACTAAAATAACCCCGTCTTTGCATTATCGAGAAATCAGAAGTGGAATCCCGGACCCTTGCAATCCTCGTGTGCGAGTGTTCACGCGCGAGCGTCGTCTGTTGGAAAGTAATTGCAACTACCAGTTACAATTACTTGTAATTGCATTAGAATTACTTGGGAATTGCAGTAATGGTAAGTAATTGTAATTGTAATTGTATTTCTGAAATTTCAAATTGCAGTAATGGTAAGTAATTGTAATTGTAAGTGAAATTACATTTTGCCCAACTCTGCAGGGCAGGGTGCTTTCGTGACCCTTCTGCGTTCGTTATTCCTTTCTTCACGGCCTGTCAGAAACAATCTGCAGATTAAGGGGTTAACAATAACGGCTATTTCCTGTTGTTAGAGTCGCGCGGTGCTGGTTCCCGTATGTTGAATTAATCGCCGAGCGTTCAACCACTAATACTTCTCCGGGCACTCGACGAGCTCAAACGAACCGCGGCGCGCGGCGCGGCGCGGCGCACCACCATGGAGGTATTGATGCACGAGGCCAGCAATGGCCAGGGAATGAATGCAGACAGTTCGTTCGGTTATACCACTGGGACTGGGAGACAGCTGGCCAACGAGAGGCTGGAAGATGATCGGATAATCGGGAATGGAACGCGTTTCATGGAAACGGCCGCTGCCGACACCGTCGCCATCTCCTTCGA
Source organism: Lasioglossum calceatum (assembly GCA_963966675.1). Lineage (NCBI taxonomy): Eukaryota > Metazoa > Arthropoda > Insecta > Hymenoptera > Halictidae > Lasioglossum > Lasioglossum calceatum. Next base: position 6,164,723 of record OZ016542.1, read on the forward strand.
GAAGATCACCTACACGGTGTCCCTCGGATGCAGAAAAGGTCAGTTCGAAGTCAGAAGATGCACACGCGGAATCGGTCATACCATACGTTCGAAATCGTTGCATAAGCTCGATACGATAAATAATGCTTACGTGTGGATCAGAGAAATTTTTCTTTGAATCACCGCGTAGTAAGTCCATGTGTCAGCATATCTAGTATGTATCTACTAACTTCTAGCGATCGTTGCGTTATGTTGTGTTGCGTTGCATTGCGTAGACGCGTGTCTTGGGAGCACCGTAATCAATTTCTCTTTTAATATTACATGATGGTGATGCTTCAACTTTCAGATCTTTCACACTTGTTTTTATCCTTACCTGTGTTCGCGGCGGTTCTGTTTAGTGTTCCTTATTTCTCGAGAAATGAGAAAGAAGACTATATTTCTGGAGAATTCTCGAGATTTTTAAGAAAATAAAAAAATATTGGAAAACTTATGATATTTGGAATATCGTTGATAATATTTATTGAAAGCGCAAAAAACATTAACTCAATGTTTATTCCTGTCCAATATATACATTAGGGTGGACCTAAGCTATACTTGGAGAAAAATTTTTATCGAGATACAATGCACGCAACTATCCAGTATTGTCCCTTTAGGTGAGAAAAAGAATTTGTGCAAAGTTTGAGATCGGTCGGATAAAAGGATGACGTGGCGCACTATTAAGTCAGATAGTCAGCGGCAATATTAAGTGGACACTCTTAAAAATCGCATAACTTTTTAAAAATTGGTCCAGAAGACTTGAATTTTTTAAAGATGTTAGACCGGCTAGTTCGCTAGAGAATAAGTAAACAAAAATTTATTAAGATTGCAATTGGTAGGAATCATACAAAATTTTAAAAATGATGTTTTGTCAACTTTTTTATCTGACAATGAGCCTGTAACGATAACTTAATGCGTTTTATAGATTTCGGTAACTTATATACATATTGAAAATTTCATCGAAATCAGTCAACGTTGCAATGAGCTACGTACGTTTAAAGATGAGAGCTCAAGGGTGAAAGTCGCAGATTTTCAGCCTTGCCAGGGCATTTCGCCCTTACGTGATCATCTTTAAACGTATGTAGCTGATTGCAATGTTGACCGATTTCGATGAAATTTTCAATATGTATATAAGTTACCGAAATCTATAAAACGCATTAAGTTATCGTTACAGGATCATTGTCAGATAACAAAGTTGACAAAACATCATTTTAAAAATTTTGTATGATTCCTACCAATTGCAATCTTAACAAATTTTTGTTTACTCATTCTCTAGAAAACTAGCCGGTCCAACATCTTTAAAAAATTCAAGTCCTTTGGACCAATTTTTAAAAAGTTATGTGATTTCTATGGGTGTCCACTTAATATTGCCGCTGACTGTAAATTGAAAATTGTGAAATTCACCTTAACTATGGAACATGGCACATCGTTGGATTTGTCTTTTTTTCTGAATAGTAATATAGAATAATTATATGACCTCCTTTAAGTAAAAATAACGATGACCTTGAAATTTCGAAATATGGTTTCCAAAAAATTTTTTTATTTTGCCATTATATTTACCTAATTGAACAGTGCAAATTTCTCCTCTGACATTTTTTCATATAATCACAAATAACAGAGATATTTAAATACCTACATTAATTTTTTCACTTCCGAGAATATGTTATAAAATAAATGAGATTCATAAGAATTTTCCTAGATTTAAAGGCTATACCCGGGTTTGGTGGTGAAATGTCCCCCCGGCGGGATTTTGATCGAGCTTGGACCATTCGATAGCCTACCCAAAAAGACCCCTCTCTAGCAAGTTTCAGCCCCATATCTCATCTGTAAGGGTAGTTATCGAGAAAAATCGAAAAATCAGTTTTTGGCCCATTTTCCCTATTTATTGACAATTAAAAATTCTGAACAAAATCTGACACGTTTCGGATACCAAGCCACATATTAGGTATCATTTCCAGATTTTTCCGTTGCAAGTTCTGCTTGTAAAAAATGAAAAACACGAAAAAAATCGAAAAAATGCAGGTTTTATATAGAAATCTAAAAGGTGCTACTCCAGATTTACTTTAGCAATGAGATATTACCGTAAGTAGTACGCTCAATTTTTTTCAAATTCCTGAGAGTGGTGCGTCATAGTTAAAAAAAATAAAAACCACTTTTTTCGGCGTTTTTTCTAAGTTATACTTATCTTTTCTGAATCTAAAAAATATACTATGTAATATTAAACGTTCCTACGTTCAGAGAAACACCTTCCAGACATTAAAACTTGCGTAGTACACAAAATGAAATTAATACTATGTACATATATTCGAATATGTAGAATGTGATTTCAACGACGCCGGTTGGTGCAGCGGCTATGGTCTCCGACTGCGGAACCGCTGAAGACTTTTTGGACCAGGTACGAATCCCCGGTCAGGTCAATTCTTTTTTCTAAGTTGATCAGATGTTTTTTCGGTTCCTAACCATATGATTGTTGTTAACCCATTCTAACAATATTTTTTAACTATGTTTAGACTATTGCAAAATAATTTTTTAGAAAAATATTCTTGGAGTACTTTCGGCTTGCAACGGAAAAATCTGGAAATGATACCTAATATGTGGCTTGGTATCCGAAACGTGTCAGATTTTTTTCAGAATTTTTAATTGTCAATAAATAGGGAAAATGGGCCAAAAACTGATTTTTCGATTTTTCTCGATAACTACCCTTACAGATGAGATATGGGGCTGAAACTTGCTAGAGAGGGGTCTTTTTGGGTAGGCTATCGAATGGTCCAAGCTCGATCAAAATCCCGCCGGGGGGACATTTCACCACCAAACCCGGGTATAGCCTTTCTCGAGAAATTACAGTATTTCTCGAGAAATGAGAAATAATCAATTATAAAATTTCTCGAGAAATTCTCGAGAAGGAACACTAGTTCTGTTGATTCTTTCAAGTTACATCTACTTATTTTTTTCGCTATTCTTCCATTAGTTCGCTTAGTCTTACGCAAATCCACACAAGTTTCGCGGCCTTTATTGTAGGAACACGACGTGTTCGTAGGTGAAAAGGAGATCTTGCACGGGATCCACGGAAGACTTCCGGCGAGGCGGTTGATCGCGTTGATGGGTCCATCGGGAGCAGGGAAGTCAACGTTGCTGAACGTTCTATCGGGATACAGGACGACCGGCGTGAACGGTAACGTCCTTGTGAACGGACAGACGAGGCAGATGCACTCATTTTGGAAGTGAGAGCCGATTATTTTTCTCCTCTCCGAATCTACCGATATCAAATAACTCCGACCACTGAACCGCAAGTGGCAAATGTTTTCTGATTGCGCGCGCAATTGAATTTTGCAGATGCAGCGCGTACATCACGCAGGACGATCGGCTGGAGCCGTTGTTGACGGTCATCGAGAACATGAGGGTGGCCGCTGACCTCAAACTGTCCACCGAGATCCCGCGATACGAGAAGGAAACGATAGTGAGTAACGTTCCGAGTCCCGATTAATTATATCAATATTTTCAACTACAAACGTTCCCGCGCGTACACACCCCGCCGCGGATCGATAAGATAAACGGTTACATGTTTGCGCTTGCGGAATATTGCTATTGTTCGGTGTTCAAAGTCGCTTAACCCCATTCTGCATAATTTCTTTCGCAATTGCCGCATTTAACGCTAGAACTGTCGACTGTCGGAGTCCTAAACGAGAATACTGAACACCAAACACCGGGAAGCGTTCGACTTCGCACGGAATGATCCAACTGCGATTACCTTTTGTTCCTTCCATAAAGGGTCCATGGAATCTTAACCCTTCGGGTCAGTGAACTCGCTGACATACTTTTTGTCGAATAACTCCGATTTCGCGTGGGTTTCGCGAGGGAAACAGATATACCATACATACCCGACATGTTTTGTGCGTCGCTTTTTAGGAAACGCTCTTCTCGTTTACGTATCTCGTGGAAACTAATAAATAGAACAAGTAGACAAGGTTGTAACTGGAAAGGTGAACGTTATTTCAGATCGAGGAGATTCTTAAGACACTGGGTCTACACGAGCACATAAACACGCGGGCGGAGAGACTGAGCGGAGGACAGAAAAAGAGATTGTCCATTGCTCTCGAGCTGGTTAACAATCCCACCGTTATGTTCCTCGATGAACCAACCACGTACGTGTAATATGTACTATATCAGACTAGACTATCTCTCGTTTCTATAATATTTCCACCAAGTTCCACCTAATTTCTCGGCAATCTTGTCTAGCCAGTTTGAACTATCCTTGGAAATATAGGATGTCTCAAAATGACCTGACATTTTAAATTGCTCGCCATCTCTTTTGTGTGGCGAACATAGAGTACTAATCTTTAACGACTGGCATCAGAAAGTACACTTACATATGTTTAGTCATGGAGAATTACACGAACGAGCAACGCATAGAAATTGCGAGATTTCACTAGAAAAAATGGTGAAAATTTTTCAGAGACGGCTCGAAAAGTCCGCACGCGCGTCTTTTGGTCATCATAACGCACCATCTCGCAACACTGTGGTGCATTTAATCCGAAAATTTGAGGATAGTGGTTCAATTCTGATCGCGAAAAGCAGTGGCCGGCCGTCCTCGTAACGGTACCGGTCGCGGTCGGTCGACGAAAGTCCTTCCAGATCTCGATTCGTCATCGTGCTCAGCAATTGAACATTTCCAGATGCTCTGAGCAGCGAATTTTGGCGAAAGATCTGCATTTGCATGCTTACAAGATCCAATTGACACAATAACTGCAGCCAGCAATTGGAGCATCAACAAATTGATGGTGATTTTTCGAAGAAAATCATGTTCAGCGATGAGGCGCATTTTCAACTTACAATTAGTGGCTACGTAAATAAGCGTTGCGAGATTGTGCGTTATGATGACCAAAAGACGCGCGACTTTTCGAACTGTCTCTGCAAAATTTCCACCATTTTTCTAGTGAATTTTCACTCAATACACTTCCCGATATGCCAATTGTCAAAGATTAATACTCTATGTTCGCCCACAACAAAAATGTCAGGTAATTTTGAGACACCCTGTACATATACAATATACATTCGTATGTATTGGTAACTCTCGAAGGATTCCGTTTTTCCACATCGAAGGATAGCACTAATTAAAGCGTTTCTAGACATTGATTTATGCCTTCCCGATCGATCGGCGATCGCTTGCTCTTCTGTAACAAATGATCTCGTAAGCCGTGAGCCGTAATGCCGTAATCGAACGAAATCGTACACGACCTTCTCTCTTTTTTTTCGCAGAGGGCTGGACAGCTCGTCTTGCATGCAAGTGGTGAATTTGTTGAAGCTGCTGGCGCGTCAAGGAAGAACGATTGTCTGTACGATACATCAACCTAGCGCGTCCCTGTTTCAGCTATTCGATCTGGTAACGATGCATTTATCACGAATGCGAGCACATACGAAAACAATTAAGGGAACGAAAAAATTTCAAAATACAGACGTACCAGTTTCATCTTGTTTAAGTGGTTAAAGAAGGATCTAGGGCACTTCGTCGAAAGACATTTCGTCGAAGACATTTCGTCGAATGGACATTTCGTCGAAGTGACATTTCGTCGATGGGACATTTCGTCGAAGAGACATTTCGTCGAAAATACATTTCGTCCAATTTCTTGACCCAAGTAAACCAAAACCAAAACCAAAAACTAAACAAAAAATTAAAACAAAAACTTGGGTCAAGAAATTGGACGAAATGTATTTTCGACGAAATGTCCATTCGACCAAATGTCCATTCGACCAACTGTCCTTTCGACGAAATGTCCATTCGACGAAATGTCCATTCGACCAAATGACTTCGACGAAATGTCCGAATTCGATTTTCGACGAAATGTCCTTCGACGAAATGTCCGGGTCCCGTTAAAGAAAGAATTACGATTTTATTTAAATCCTGTTTCTCTCTCTCTCTCTCTCTCTTATAATTGGCGCAGACAATTTGTACTTTGTCACATCCGGTGTCCCGATTTTCACGTCGACCCGGTCTCTGTAGTATCACGAATATTTTGTCACCTGAATTCTGAGAAGCCTTTCTGTAATACATTTTCGAGCGGTTCAACGTGTCATTCGTACTTGCTAACGAGCGAAGCGTGTTATCAAAGCTTCCATTTCCTTGACAGGTTTACGTGTTGGCGAAAGGGGAGTGCCTCTACCATGGTGCAACCGACAAACTGGTGCCTTATTTGGAAAACATCAAACTGCCGTGTCCTATGTACCATAATCCAGCGGATTACAGTATGTATTTCTAACAAATTGAATCGCATTCGAACTGCGGACTTCCAGACAGAGTTGCGCAGAATTACAATTGAATTACTCCAGGAATTATAATTACAAAGTAATTGAATTACATTGTAATCGAACGTTGTAATTCAGTTATATTGTAATTTATAATTCAGTACTTTATTAAATGACAATGTAATTCGTAATTGCAATGGAGTATAAAATACATTGTAATTGGATTACAATGTAATTCGTAATTGCAATTACAGTACAATTTAAAAATACTTCGTAATTAAATTACATTAATTACGAATTACGATGTAATTAAATTACATTAATTATGAATTACGATGTAATTAAATTAAAATTAAAAATCAAAGGAAGATAAAGTAATAGGTAAGAAGATGTTGAAAAATCCATGTGTAGGTTTCAAACAGAAGGAATTTATTATTTATAAATTTATAATATTATTATTATTATTATGTACGGACCGAGGTCCTTTTATACATGGGTTTACAGACGTTTTGTATAACTTATAAAAGAAATAGAAAATAACAAAAATATACAAAAAGAACATAGAAAAGAAAAAGAAAAAAAAAAGAAATTTTCTTAACCTAAAAATTTTACAATCGATGGACAAGCGCAGAACTAAACAAATAAAGGTACGATATTAGCGAATAATCTCGCGTAATTTTGTTTTGAAAGCCTGTAACGTGCCATTAAAAAAATCAATGTTATTGTAAAGTGTGTTTGATCTCGAAATAATCCGATTTATAGGATATCTGAACAGAAATAACTTTTGTGTTACACATTTTTTAAATTTCAACCATAAAGAAAACAAGTGTATGAAAGAAAAACGTAAAAATATATCGTACTTCTTCAAAGTTGTGGTCTATAATTTGGAGAGCTGTATTTTAATTGTATTTTATTTCAATTATATTGTATTTCAATTATATTGTATTCCAATTACATTGTATTTCAATTATATAGTAATTCACTTACGACGTAATTGAAATACAATGTAATTGAAATACAACACAATTAAAATACAGCTCTCCAAATTATAGCCCACAACTTTGAAGAAGTGTACGTACGATACATTTTTCTGTTTTTCGTTCATATTGTATTTCAATTACAATGTAATTAGCACAACTCTGCTTCTAGACGAAGGATCTTATTTAACTGAACGCGCGACAGACTGATTTCCTGAAAACTTCGCGTGCCGTACATATATTCTGCACGGTTTCCTATATTTCTGATTTCATAGTAATCGAAATGGCCTGCGGCGAATACGGAGAGGACAAACTATCGTTGTTAATATCCAGCTCCGAAAACGGCAGGAACACGGAGTGGTTCAACACTTCGGACACGGTCGCGGGCGCAGCGAATCTAAAAGGTCTGCAATATGCAAACAATCTTTGTTGCATAAATAAGCGGATGTTACTACGGTTTTCCTTTTTGCAGCGTTGCATCCTTCGAAGAAGAGCGTCGACGATAATGCCAGTCTGCAAGCGACTTCTTTGACGTATCAAATCAGGGTCTTAATGAGGAGGGGGTTACTCGTGTGCAAAAGGGATACGGTAAGTTTCCATTGTACGTTCGTCAGACTGTTGATGAAAACGTCGATAATGACATTTATGCTTAGTGTCCTTGAAGACCGCGTTTCTTCTCTTCTGTTCTTCCATAATAATTGATTACATGTGATTTTTTGTTAAGATTGCTCACTGTTCACGATCAACTCACGATAATTACCGTGTACATTACAGACTCTAACACACTTGAGAATCATAGTCAACATAGCTGTCGGCTTCATGCTCGGCTCCGTGTTCCTTGAAACTGGGATGGATGGTGCCCGAGTTCTAGATAACTATAATCTTCTATTTTCCATTCTGATACATCACATGATGACCACGATGATGCTTACCATAGTCACATGTAAGTAGACGCTCGATGTTCGATGTTCGATGTTCTTATTGAAATTTCATTTGTCGCATTTCCCCCACAGTTCCCATGCAAATGAGCATCCTGCTGAAGGAGCACTTCAACAGATGGTACACCCTAAAAGCGTTCTATACGTCCCTAACGTTGATCGACTTGCCACTGTCGATATTCTGCTGCCTAATTTTCACGGTGATAGTCTATTTGCTAACGGCCCAGCCACTCGAGATGACACGGTTTTTCATGTTTTTCTCGATCAGTTTGCTGATATCTTTTATAGGTCAAGGAACTGGTCTGATGATCGGAGCAGTATTCAATGTAGTTGTAAGCGTGCTTGCTCCTTAGATCGACAACATCGTAAAAATCTCGCCGAACTGAACCCGAAAATATTGCATTTCAGAATGGTACGTTTCTGGGACCGACGTTATCTGTACCGTTGATGATGTTTGCCGGATTCGGTGTGTCATTAGGCGATATACCCAGTTATCTGAAATGGGGTACATACGTCAGCTTCCTGCGATACGGGCTGGAAGGGTAACAGTTCCTATTTCTATTTTCTTGTACCGATAAACTAATCGTCACTGTGGATTAGACGATTATTATTATCGAGTGTACCTTTTGTTTGATTGTTTTACGTCGCTTCTTCAACTGCCATGGTTATCAAGCGTATTAATCAAGTGTACCTGCCTTGGTAAAATTTCTTCAATCGCACGAATCAATCTTTCGCGACGTTTATTATTCGTTTATCAGATCGTGAGGATTTTATGCATTCCTCGAACAAATCCTGGAACAGTTCCGGACAGTTTCACGATTTGGATCTGCCAAGGGTATCGCGTGTAGACAAGCTCATGAAATTAAGGCTGACCAACTATGCCGAACAGCAAATTGAATGTCTATCAATTTTCAGGTTCATCAGTGCCATATACGGCTACGATCGACCGCTATTGGACTGCAAAGCGAACAACCACTTCTACTGCCATTACAGGTACACGGCGAAGTTCCTGTCAGACATTACCATGAACGCGGATCAATTTTGGAACGACATAGCGGCGCTGGTCACGATACTTATCATAACGCGAGTTGGCGCTTATCTGCTCCTCAGGTGGAAGATCGTGTCCATGCGATAGAAACCGTCGGAAGACTACGTTAATCGAACTCGTCGTGTTCCTCCCGACTCGTATTTTGACTGCCCGACCATTCTTTCATCGTGATATTACTAAATATGTAAAACTGATCCCGACGCGACGCGACGTTACAGCAGAGAATACGCAAAAACAACTCTATTTATCGTTAGCTAGTTTAATTTTAATTTTAATTAAGGTGCGAAACCGGATCGCGTTTTCCGGCTAAATGTATTTGCAACATTTTTATGTAATATCTTTCAACAGATAATTGCGAACAACGTATTTTTAAAATGAAGACAAACCTGCTACCACGAGATATACATATATAAATATTAAGCTCAAGTTTTAGGAAGAGAATACGAAGATCCAAGAATGTGTGTTCCTACGTCTTGGATCCTCTAACGCTCTAACGAATTCGTTAATCTTTTGGAATCGACGCTTTAAATGAACAATAAGATACATACGCACATTTTTCGCACGTTATCGCAAAAGATTAAGCGATTATGTTTCTGCGTAAGTAACAGTCAAGTGCAGCATGATCGCAGAAGATTTGAGCGATTGTGCTACAAGGTAAATAATTGAGTGTAATCTAAGGTGATATATTACTCCGAGACGATATCTGCGGAGATCGAACGTGATATTTAAGGATTGCTCAACGAAAAGTCAATTAGCAAAACCTCTGCGAGCTTTTTATGGTAGCGATTTTTCCTTGAAAATGATGGGAAATTATTCCTATTATTGTGCATATATATATATATATATACATATACATATACATATATAATATATGTATAAACATACAGGGTTCTTATTCACCGAGCTTCGTCATTTTTTCAACTCGTGTGTCCAATTCTCAGCCACATATGTATGTAAAAAAAAACTTTTGTACAATTATTTTGTTAAGATTTTTATACTGGTGGGACCAAAAATATAATTAATCGGTTACTAATTAATATGCGCCTTTTTCATTGCTTGTCACACCCGATTCGTAATCTGGAGTTTGATCTGAAGAAAATTAGATGAAACTGTGTATTTTTTCACTAAAAGTTATTAACGTGAATACTGCACATCTAAAAAAAATCACGAATGTTATACTGAATCGTGCTCAACTTTTGGTGCTTTTAATTTTTTTAGAGTACTCGATATAAGTTATAAAATGTGATATTTTTTGTATGCAGTATGCATCCTATTTAAAAAAAAAGAAGCATTCAGAGCGATCAATACTTCAATACAGCACCTTGACGGCGAGACGTTCGTTTGCATTTACAGAAATGTTGAACTTCTAGTCTTCTGCTTCAACTTTTGTGACGCATCGAGAATTTTACCGATGAGAACGGACGCTTATATCGACAGTATCGTAACGCGCATTACGCGTGTTCTCAACGATGTAGAAAGCCTTTAATAAAATACTCCAATACTTAAATTGTTGTTCTTTAAAGTTAATTTTATGTTAACTGCAATGTTAAGAAACAACGGCACAGGAACAATTAAATGGAAACACATTCTGTCACTGTCGAGTATTTCGCGAAGCATTGTATATCATACTACAAATGCGTATCAAAATCAGTATGCGATGACGCAATCAATTCTTAAGAATTCCTGAAAAGGAATTCCTGTTGACTGTTGAGATTACTTAGTGTTACATACAAATAATGTATATGTAGTCGACTATGATTATAATATACATACAATTATATGTACATACCAGGTATGTAAATATGAAACCGGAATTTGCCCATAGGTGGCTCTAGCTGTCAATGTAGTTACCGTAAAACCGCGTAATTGACGCCATTTTCTTGTTTTGACATCTTGTAAAGATTTTCCACTCACAACCATACAAGTTTCATACAACAGCATAGTTTTTAATAACGTTGAACATGTCGAATTTTGTGCCTGGAAACTACGATATGCGGACAGCATTGACTTTCTGTTTCCATTTGAAGAAAACTGCTGCAGAATCGCATCGAATGCTTGTCGAAGCTTACGGTGAGCATGCTCTTGGTAAATCACAGTGCTTTGAGTGGTTTAAAAAATTCAAAAATGGCGATTTTCATGTGGCAAACGAAGAACGTGGAAGACCACCGAAAAAGTTTGAAGACAGCGATTTGTAAGCATTGTTGGATGAGGATGACGCTCAAACGCAACAACAACTCGGATCAATTAAATGTGACACGAGAAGTCGTCTCCATACGTTTGAAAGCCATGGGAAAGATTCAGAAGATGGGAAAATGGGTTCCACGTGAACTGAATGAAAGACAGCAGGAAAACTGAAAAACTTCTTGTGAAATACTGCTCGCCAGGTACTAAAGAAAGTCATTTCTCCATCGAATTGTGACTGGCGATGAGAAGTGGATACATTTCGAGAATCCTAAGCGCAAGAGATCATGGGTAACTCCAGGCGAACCATCGACATCGACTGCAAGGCCAAATCGCTATGGACGGAAGACAATGCTCTGTGTTTGGTAGGATCAGAAGGGTGTGATCTATTATGAGCTGCTAAAACCTGGGCAAACCGTTAATACTGAACGCTACCGACAACAAAAGATCGATTTGAATCAAGCTTTGCGTGAAAAACGACCGGAATATCGAAAAAGGCAACACAAAGTGATTTTGCTTCATGATAATGCACCATCACACAGCAAAACTGGTCAAGGAAACGATTGAGGCGGTTAGTTGGGAAATACTTTCGCATGCGGCTTACTCACCAGACTTGGCTCCATCCGATTATTACTTATTTGCATCGATGGGACACGCACTTGCTGAGCAGCGCTTCACATCTTACGAAAATGTACGAAAAAGGCTCGATGACTGGTTTGCCTCAAAAGAGGAATAGTTTTTTTGGCGTGGTATCCACAAATTGCCACTGTCCAACAAATTTCAACTTTTTTTATGTTTCCAATATACTGTTGGGTCCTTCTTATAGAGTTTTTTGCGCTGATTCCGAATCTGACCTTAATTTTTTTCCTATACGCACAGTTTTTGAGGAACATGGCTTTAAAAAAAAAACATATTTTTCAACTTTAAACAAATATTATGATGTTATTATAAAAGATATTGAATTGTTCTTTACAGCAAAAGATTCTGTAGACTTTCCCGAATCCAGTGATATATAATATTAATGCATTATGATTGTTTAAACATGTTTAAACAACGTTTAAAGACGGAGAGACACCACTTTTGCACCAATTTTTGAGGATATTTTTCAATTTATCTCAAAAATAAGGGTCCAGCGGAAAATCGAACTATACCACGCGATAGAGCAGACTTTTATCTTGAAAAACCCCCCTTGGAAGTTTTTGCAGCATCCACGTTTTTACCGAACTAGAAAGCAAAATATCTTCGCCCGACATGAGTTATCGCCAGTGGCGCTCGGGACGGGATACGGCGCGGCGCAGCGACGGGATACGGAGCGGCGAACGACCGTTCTAGTGGTGAGCGCCACCAAAAAACTCTATAAGAAGGACCCAACAGTAAGTATATTGGGAACAAATTTGGTGTTGGACAGTGTTGTCAGAGAGATGGGAAAAATGTGTAGCTACCGATGGGCAATACTTCGAATAAAATATTTTGTATCATTGTCATACCCTAAACGTGTATTGTCTATAAAATTGTCTATAAAAATTCCGGTTTCATATTTACATATCTGGTATATTTAATGTCGTGTACAATCGCATATACGTTCAAATATAAAAAATACATTGTTATCTTTCTATTATAATCTTCTATATGTATGTGTATATAGTCTATAGTATATAGTATACAATATGTAGTATATATAGTCTAATTAAATATAATATAATTTCACAAAATATATGTAAGCATATTTCTTTTTAGCACCTATCGAATGAAAATGTTTGGTTTGTTTTAAATGCATGCATACAAACTTCTGGCATCGGCTTTAATTACATTATTGTTCAATGGTATAAGCCATAAGCCATAAGCCATAAGCCACAAGCCATAAGTAATCGAAGTTGAAATCAACCAACATTTGTCAAGTATTATGACGCGACGTAATAATTATTCCGTGATGTCAGAGAATCTTTCGGTAAAATAATAATTATATTTTTGAATATTTATCAGAGTCTTATCTCCGAGCCACGTGCGCTTTCCACTTAAGAACTAGATAAGTAGCAACCTGTAGACATATTATCCAACTGCAGAGAGCAACTATAATCGTGTGAAAAGAGACTGTTGGCATGTCCATCGCCTCCAGAATTCTATCCGGAACACGCAGTGGACAATAGATTTTCGAGCATGGTAGCCTTTGCCTATCGCCATCGTAAAGTGCTTGCAGAATACCTTCGAACGCGTACCTGCAAGTGCAACGCACAATTTTTATGCATTTTAACTAAACATGAAAGCACTAGAAAAATTCTCTTCGATACGCGGACGTTCGAATCGCAGACTGTATCAAATATTTCAGAGCTAGACTGTACTAAAAATATATTTGCGGCTGTAGCATCGGCTAACCGCTAAGACTAGATTTTATAACTGCAATATACCATATAAACTAAAGTATATATGATGCGTAGAAATACACGACGCTAACTAATATTGTAAATACACAAATATAATATATAATTGAATTTTTACTTAACAACAAAAATACTTGACTGGTCTGTGTTCTGGAAAAACAGAATAAGTGAAATCTAAAGTCACTATAATTAATCATGTGAAAAATCACAAATCGATATCTAATGTTACAAGATTTACATAAATGTTCTGTCTATCTATAGGGTTAAAACAGCTGGAAAAATATAGAAAAATTTAGAAAAACAGGAAAAGGTTAATACATAGTGTAAATAGTAAAAATAACAGTCCTACAGAAAATATAAAATTAATAAAACATAGATTTATATGTATTTGTGTACATATAAAAATTAGACTGGATCGCACTATATCATACCTGAAGAAACTGATGTTGCAAAATGGTTGAAGATAACCCGCCACCTCGCTGAATCTGAGGAAAAAGCCGGCGAAAAGGATTATGGGCATGTTGATGGCAGGAATCAAAAATACTCCCAACTGTGAAAATATTAAAAAATATTAGTGTACTGTATTAGCAGGCAAGGTTCTATTATTTCTATGGGGTACTATAATTAAGGAAGCAGACGACACTCGCGCGTGAATGTGTGGTACTCTCACATACCGCTAGACCACGTATACGTACGCGAGGATGCAAGGATCCGGGATTCCACTTCTTATTTCTCGATAATGCAAAGACGGGGGTTTTTAGTAGTTAAAACCGCTAGATGAAACATCGATCTACGACGCTGTTTGCCTCAAAAGTCGTTCTTTTACGTTTCCGAGCAATGGTTTTGCAATATTCAGCTGCATGTTGCCCTTCGCATGTTGCCCGTCAGAGGACGCTGCAGTCGCGCCGGCGCGGCGTACTAGCCTCTTCGACGGGCACCATGCAGCTGAATATTGCAAAATCATTGCTCGGAAACGTAAAAGAACGATTTTTGAGGCAAACAGCGGTCTAGATTGATCTTTCATCTAGCGGTTTTGACTATTAAAAACCCTCGTCTTTGCATTATCGAGGAATAAGAAGTGGAATCCCGGACTCATGTATCCTCGCGTACGTATACGTGGTCTAGCGGTGTGTGAGTGTGAAACTGTCGAGCAGGGTTGCCATATGACGCTCCTTACGTTTCCGTCCCTTGCCTAGATGCTGCCACCGCTATCCCCACTCTTACCACTACCGCTGGGGCGACCGAGTGCTAGCATGAGAGCGGTAGCATGCTACCGACTCGGTCGCGCCAGCGGTAGTGGTAAGAGTGGGGATAGCGGAGGCATGCATCTAGGCGAGGGACGGAGACGTCAGGGGCCTGGCGACACTGGCATATGGCAACTCTGCTGTCGAGCGTCGTCTGTTGGAAAAGACACCCAATAACGCAGGTCACGCTGCGATTTGAATGGCCTGCTCGATCTGAATTGATTTTTATGCGATGTTCGAGAGATATTCTTTACCGACATCAGCATGTTAAATGGTTGAAACGCGATGCAATTGTCATGCAACGATCGAAGCGCCAAAGTCAAAGTTCCCGTAAAATTCGAATGAATTCGTTACTTGTTGCTGGAACGCAACACCGACGAGCATGCCCGACGACTGTCCCAAGATCGTTGTCAGGATGCAGATAAACCATATGCGGAAGAACCTGTTGCACTCCATGAGTTGACCAGTCATGTAGTACGTTATGATGATGAACACGGAAGGACAGAGTAACTAAACACGAACAAATAACGATAATATTATATAATTACGCGATAACTGTTGACACGGAAAATTAGTGTAATCGCTACTTATTGGCTTATCGACTTACTTGCAACGGTAAATCCGACAGAATTTTTGCCGTATAGTATGACCTCAAGCGGTACCAATTGTTCAGATATTCTCGCAAGAACACCATAGCCTCTATGGGAACTGCAAACAAAATGTACATTGATTATACTTGGAAGAACGGGACATCTTCTAATGCTAACAAATGGGTTGGTTCCTCACTTACACATTAGCACAGCCGGCATGGAACTCGAAAAATATAAAAACAGCAGAACGAAAAATATACAAGCAATATTGCTATTAACTCTACCAGCGTCGTTGCCGGTATCGTAAAACACGGCGCCTAGTAACAAAGCTACTATCACGTGAGCGACGAACCTCAGTTTAGTCAGTGTCTAAAAGTAAAAAGGCAACATAGCGAAATCAAAAGAATTAAATACAAAGCTGTGTCCACACTGAAGCAACATCGAGCAAATTTTTGTCGCCTCTTTATTGTTGCCGCTTCTTCTTCCTCTATTCACTATTCGGTAAAAAAGGGGCAAGGTGTAACAAGACGCGGCAAAATGTTGCTTGATGTTGCTTCAGCGTGGACATAGTTTTACAGAGATGGAGATAGAGATAGAGATAGAAACGGCTAACGTTGCTCAACTGTACACAGTGGCGGCTCAAGTCAAGTGGAGGCCCCAAGCGATAAAAATTTTGGGGCCCTCAAATTCAAGTTAGAAATACAAGTTGCGAGAAAACTCTTATAAACGTATTAACAAAAAAGAAAAGTAATGAAAACGCATTACACATTAAATAAATTTATTTAAAATTCGGGGCCCTATGGTATCCCGGGGCCCCACGCGGCCGCTTAGTCCGCTTACCGTTAGATCCGCCACTGACTGTACAATCGATTACTATGTATGTACTAACATTGTCCCGTTTGTTACAGATCATTCCTCTCATCAACAGCACCGTCAACTCTTGCCACATGGGCGACTTTAATTTGGTCGGACTATTTTCGATTCTCGGTGCATCAGCTGCATCTGAATCTGAAATGTTAACTGCGTTGAATGAGTAACAGTTACCACGCTGAAGAGGTCTCATACACCTAGGACACGGAGAAGCAAGGTCAGCTTTAACTTTGCAGCATCGAGTCAAAAAAATAGTTGGTCAAGTCGATTAGTCTGACCCACCTAGGTACATGAGACCTCTTAATAATTCAAATTGCTTTCAAGTACTCATTCCAGCACACCGGAACGATGTTCTGCGTTTCTGATAGTTGTTGCGGTTTATTTCGTACAAGTTGTCCAAGTCTCCGTCCCTTTCAGCGGTTACGACCTCTAAAACTGTTTACACAGTGAACTAGTCGGTGCGAGAATTGTTCAATTGAAATACGTACATACATGTACATATACTACATATACATATGTACCATATATGTATTATTGGGACTCGAGTGAATTACCAAATTCGGCTATGTTATAAAATTGCGGGCATACATATTGCGCCGAGTGCAAAGTACTTGGAACATTATCCCAGGAGCCACAATAGAATGATCTTCCCGCGTGAAGGACCAACAGGTCGTCGAACTTTGATATGATCCGACTGCTGGGTTGGTGGATAGTGCAAGCAACCGTGCACCCGAACCTTGCCATTCTATGCAGCAAACTGATCACCTGGACAAAATGATTTTGTGTCAAGTTAAAACCGGTTCTACGAAATACCAGAGGTGTGCGA
Organism: Lasioglossum calceatum; assembly: GCA_963966675.1. Lineage (NCBI taxonomy): Eukaryota > Metazoa > Arthropoda > Insecta > Hymenoptera > Halictidae > Lasioglossum > Lasioglossum calceatum. The sequence goes on from OZ016542.1 coordinate 6,182,030, forward strand.
GTACCCGTGATTTACGAGCTGAGCTAAACTCGATTCGATTGCTCGAGCCGAGTCGAGTCGAGCGTTTGATTTTTCCGAACTACTTGAAATCGACGAACTGTTTGAAAAAATGCGAGCTATATTCGAATATTCGAGCCGTTTGATTTGTTCAAGTAGCTCGCATTTTTTTCAAACAGTTCGTCGATTTCAGATAGCTCGGAAAATTCAAACGCTCGACGGCTCGATTCGACTCGGCTCGACAGACCGAGTAATGACTCGACTCGAAATTCGAGTATTCGCACACCCCTACAAAATACTTTACTACACTGGTCGCTAGACTGCGAATCTTCGTGCAAATTTCTACAACCGTGAGTTGCTTGATCGAAAGCGGGACAAATAGAAAACTTGTTCTGTCCGTTGTCAGATTTCGCAATCATTTTACAGAATTTTACAGAATTTTACAAGAAATAATGAAAATTCTATTGGGTTTCCGATTAGAGTCGAAAATTGTGGATTTGTACAAACATCTATACAGGGTGTCCCAAAATTCCTTCAACAGCCGAAAATGGGAGGTTCCTAAGATCATTTGAAGCAATATTTTTCTTTGCATAAATGTTATCCGCGGCCCTTTTTAGGAGTTATTAACAAAAAACACGGACCAATCAGAGCGCGACCTAGACGCGAGTTGGCACAGTCGGCCAATAAATAGCTGGCGTGCCGGACCGACTGTGCCAACTCGCGTCTAGGTCGCGCTCTGATTGGTCCGTGTTTTTTGTTAATAACTCCAAAACAAAGCCGCGGATAACATTTATGCAAAGAAAAATATTGCTTCAAATGATCTTAGGAACCTCCCATTTTCGGCTGTTGAAGGAATTTTGGGACACCCTGTAGTTTAGTTGTGGAAATTTCCATTAATTACTGTAAAGGACCTGCCACGATGAGGTGCTGTCAAGACCGCTGGTTGGTTCGTCAAGCAACAACAGCGACGGTCTCGTTACCATTTCTATGCCTATCGACAGCCGTTTTTTCTCTCCGCCGCTCAAGTTCTCCACCATTGTGTCCGAGCAGCTCGACAAATTCAGATTGTCTGCTATTTCCTCAACCTGTTCAAGCATACATATATTTAAGATTTATGTCATGTTTATTGCTTTTACCGGCATTGCATATGTATGACAAACGACAACTGCGACTTCGCGCCTACTATGATGTAATCGAGAATATCGATGACCTTTTTCAACAGTGCGTTTCATTAAACATTGTAACTATTGTAAAGACTGACGATGAACGATATCCCGAAGCCGAAAATAAAAAATATTATGAAACCTTGGAGATATACATATGTATAGTGTATAGTGTATAATGCATTTATGTAAATTTTTATCAATCCGTCTTGAACTTACGATTAAATTAAAAGTTCGTCGGTCACGGATCCCTTGAACTTTCAGTCGCGCAGCAATGTAGAGAGTCTCCCGTGCGGTAAGCAACGGTAATAATGCGAATTCTTGCGGCAAGAAACAAGTTTGCTTGCGGAAAGTATCAGCGTTCCATTCGCGATCATTAACGGTGATAGAGCCTTTCACGTTGGCCGACTTCAGGGTGGAAATTATGCGAAGTAGTGTCGTTTTCCCAGCGCCGGACGGCCCCAAGATCGCAGTGAGTCGTCCCGGGCGAAAACATCCGTTGACGTTCTCCAAAATTTTTCTTTTGCCTACAAATAAATCATTTTTTAAGTGAAACTTCTTTACTGAGGGCTACGATTTTCTGATGTAACGGAAGTCGATGTAACGGAAGTTTGGCGCGAAAATTTAAACGGAGAACAATAAAAAATGGCTGTATCTCGGGAACGGTGCGTCCAACCGCAAAAATAACGAAATTTTCGAAAGGCTTTAGGCAAAGCATATAGGGTATGCTCAACCACATGACGTATGTAGTCTTTTGATTTACAAAAAAAAAACTACGCGTGAAAAACCACGCGTGGCAGAAGTGAAACTTCTTGCATTGTAGTAATGTTTAGAAGTAAATTAAGATTGGAAATGGTAAGTAATCCTGATGAAGCGACAACAAGATCAGGAACAACTAATACAAAAAAAAATAATGAAGCGACAACAAGATCAGGAACAACTAATACAAAAAAAATCATAGAAAAATTTTCATTTCAAAAATAATGAACGATCAAAATTTGCGTTGCAAAGAAGGAGAGCGTATGGGAAAGGAGACATAGTACATAGCATTTCCCATACGCTCTCCTTCTTTGCGACGCAAATTTTGATCGTTCATTATTTTTGAAATGAAAATTTTTCTATGATTTTTTTTGTTTTAGTTGTTCCTGCTCTTGTTGTCGCTTTCTTTTACAAGTCTTTCTTACTTAGTATGTTAATGCTTTTTCCACTTTTTCGCATAATATTTAATAATCATGTATATAGTTTTTTCTGCACCGAGTTTGTAAATCTTTTGAATTGCATGTTACTTACATTTTCGGGGAAAAATCACTGCAACTAATATATGTATACAAAATGGATGCAGCTAAAAATCTAGTCGGTATTGCGTCAAACATACACGGTTCAAGGCAGACGATCATTCAATCATCGTTAAATGGGTGATTACCAGACTGCGAATTTTATTTATGCATTTATCACAACTTGTAAAACAAATAACAACAGTGAAGAGCTCGCGATTTCAGATTCGAGCACCAGTATTGATGATGAGAGAGAGAGAGAGAGAGAGAGAGAGAGAGAGAGAGAGAGAGTGCGCGTGTGTGTGTGCGCGCGCGTGTCTGTGAGAGAGAAAGTTTTCAACTCCCGTACCCTGAATGTTTTAAAAAACGTTTAAAAAAATCCTTTGAGAATCATCGGGTAAATCGTTTGCCACTTGTTGCCCAGCATTCCGCCACAACAAAAAAGGTAAAGCTCGCACGCGTGTACCGTAATCTGCACTTTCTTTACATGTGCAAACGACTTGCCTTTCTTGCGAAAAACCTCGTACGTGAGATCGTCGAACTGTACATGCATCTTGGTGAACGTTCGCGTTCCAGGATTGAGAAAACTTTGATCGTCTTTCAATTCGATTCTGCATTCCTCCTCCAGCGTATTAAGAACTGTCGCGTCCCCGCTCGTTCCGTTGCGATTGTGATTGTGATTGCGCGCCTCCATCTCGTTTCTTTGTGTTTTCGTTTCTCGACAGCTAGCTAATCAGCTCCGTCGTTTCGGTTGTCAGTTGATCCATCGGTCGTTTCAGATAAACGGCTGAAAAGCTTGTTGCATAGTACTCGGCGTACGTTACGTCAATATCTGCAAATCGAATTTCAAATTAACCGTGAAATTCGAACGAAGAAATATTATCGCAACGCGACAGTCTATTAACGCGAAGGCAATCATTTTCGGAGAATGGTCGCGCCAAGCTGCCTCAATCGTTTAGAAATGGAAACGACGTAAAATGCTCTAGACAAAATCGGCTGAACTGACTGTAAGCGATTGCAAGACGGCGGGCGATAAACTATCGCATGCGCTATCTCCGCTCATAACTTTCCACCTTCGCCCTTGCATCCGGTGAAAGATAAATACCGATCTGGTCGCGGTTGGTACACGCGCTTTGTTTACGTTCCACTGTTTTCCACCGGCAATTCAGAATTCGAAGAAATGTTGTTTCGTGTGTACGTTGCTTGCTATCGATTAATTTTTTTAACGGATTGTTCACATTCGCCCACCACCCGGAGGATTTCACTTACCAGCCGGAAAGTCTGCGGATTCCGTCACGGAACACAGTGGCCAACTCCGATCATTGTTGGTTGAAATTCGCCGATCAAAGTGGAAATAGACTGCGGTCGAAACAAGCACTCGCGGCCGCGTGCTGTTTGCCGGAGCACGATCTCGGACGAACCGGTTGATCCGACGCGAATGAATTCGTCGTAGCGACCAGTAGCGACTGCCGATGTGCCGATTGCCGCTGCGCGCCAGTTTCCCGGCGCGGCGCGGTCGCGGCGTAACTCTCTCGCCCTGCATATCACGACTATACTACGTTCCTAATTCGACCTTGATTTGCGATTAGATGCCAGGCGCTTCGCTCTTTTAATACTAATCGGGAATTCTAAGCTATATGTACGAATCTTGCATTCGCAACTAGGGATTGCAATCCCGCAATGCGGGATCCCGCGTCGAAATTTCCCGAGTTTCATGGCTCTGCGCTCTTCACTTTAAAAATTAAAATTTTTTTTCTTATATATATATATTAGATCGAAGAACTAAATCCTCAGTCCCGCGGGATTAGGGATTGCAATCCCGCGCCATTTTCAATCCCACGGGACTGATGTGGGGTTTACTTCAATCCCGCGGGACTGAGGATTTAGTTCTTCGATCTAATATATATATATATAAGAAAAAAAATTTTAATTTTTAAAGTGAAGAGCGCAGAGCCATGAAACTCGGGAAATTTCGACGCGGGATCCCGCTTTGCGGGATTGCAATCCCTATTCGCAACACTCTTATCGAGCGAACCGGGAAAAATTTGCAAGCTCTCGCGATGCTGCCTCCCTCTCACCTATGTTTATGTTTATGTTTCCACTGGTTTCCACTCGCAGTGACCAACTGTTTTTACCCTAGCGGCACGCAATTACATTTTTTTAGCATTTCTGTATAGACTAGCTTGCATGCGTAGAATTGTTGGAAAATCGTAAGCTATACCGTTGAGTGCTGACCAGGCTTGTGCGAGAACCCGAAATCTCGGGAAACCCGACGCTCGGGTCGGGTCGGGAATTCTCGGGCGAGAACTGTCGGGCTCCCGAACGTATGATACGCATCGGTTTCCCGAATGTATGCGGCTGCCTTCGCTCCGCGCGCCGCACAGTGGGGTATTTGGCCCGAAAAAGTGGAATAAACTATTGTAGCGTTATTTATAGGCTCAAGGTTATAATATTATATATCGTTGGATTCGTCTTCCGATCAGCTACAACATTATGAAATCCAAAATACATTTCAGCTTTTAAAAAATCAAATTCACCTCAATTTATTGTAAAAAACAATTTTTTACAACTTTCATATATTGAAATTTGCAGACGTTCGAATACTGTTCCTCTTTTGTTGGAAACATTTTTTCCTCACATTATCGAGAACCCATGAAAAAGCGTGGCGATAGTGAAATATTTGCACTGTCATAACTTGAAAAATATTTAAGAAAAAAATATTTTATTATAGTGTTTTGGAAAGCTCTCATAACAAGCTACAAGAATATGCAATAAAAAATAGGGGTTTCTATTTAAGAAATTGAATATGACCTTCACGTGATTTTCAAGTGACTATCCAAGGCCAAATCATTGACACCATTTTATGTCCCCCGTGAAACCATACAACTTTTGACTGAAACATTTTTCTCCAAAATGCTTCATTTTCGAGATATACGTCTGTTCCACTTTACATGACTCACCCGGTATATTATAAGAACATTTAAAAATTATTACCCATTAATTTTCATCCGAAAATACATCAGAAATTTCTTCCTCAGATAATGTTTCTTCTTCGTTTGAGGCCAAGCGTAGCCGAACGTACAGGCGTACGCAAAACGCTGCTAAACGCTTAATACTAAAAATTGGCTATAAAATTTGAATTCGGACATATTCGGATTTAAACTTTGTTGGCTTATAATCACGAATCTTTACCGAATGTAATGACACCAAAAAGATCACTTAATATCGCTTTATACTATAACAAAATTGTCAATAAAGTTTTGTAATTTTTAAAAAGATTACAGAATGATTGGTAATATTCAAATATTAGTAACTATACTAATTTAGATGATAACAAAATAAAATCTATGCGAAAGTGCTCTGTATACCTACCTGAACAACTTTTTTAATACAAGAATTTACAGAATTTTCCTTCAAACAGTTGAAAATCGCCAATGAACAGACGCTGTCTTAGAGACTATTTAAGAACGCCAAGCGCGCCTTAAAATCTCTCGACTTTCGATGAAGTTTACTACTTCACGGGTGTGCAAATAGAAAAAATAATATTGCAGCCTTATTCTTCAGACATTTAACTACAACGAACAACAAAAATTTTATGCCATACGCAAAAATTTAGAAATCTAATTTTTTCCACTTTTTCGGGCCAAATACCCCACTGTGCGCCGCGCCGTCTCTTTTTGTTGATACTCGCTCTAATTCTCGCGATCTCGATACGTTCGTATATAGTCGGATAGCTTCGGCGTCCCGAAGAGACAGGCAGCAGGATACTTTCGGGAACCCGAAGGCAGCCGCATACTTTCGGGAAACCGAAGCGTATCATACGTTCGGGAGCCCGACAGTTCTCGCCAGTGATGCCAGAATCGTGGGACGTGGTATTTTTCCCCTTCGCTCGCTCAGCCGACTCGGCCCCCCACTCTGACGTACCATCGGCTCCTTACGTTGCTTCTACTGCGCACGCGCTACACACAAGCGTACCTCTAGTCTGTCCGTGTGAGCTGCCTATTCGTATTGGTTCGCTTGTGTGTAGCGCGTGCGCAGTAGAAGCAACGTAAGGAGCCGATGGTACGTCAGAGTGGGGGGCCGAGTCAGCTGAGCGAGCGAAGGGGAAAAATACCACGTCCCACGATTCTGGCATCACTGGTTCTCGCCCGAGAATTCCCGACCCGACCCGAACCCGACATTTCGGGTTCTCGCACAAGCCGGGTGCTGACAAGAAGCTCCCCGGGGGGGGGGGGCACAGAGGCAAGGGGGTCTATCGTTCTGCACAGCAGTAGTAGTGTGTGCGTGACCGCTTCGGTCAATAGAAGGCGCGTCCCTTCAAAGCCAACCAATCGGGCGCGCATTCTTGCCTACGTCACCGCATTCCTGCGGTGGGAGCTTCTTGCCAGCACTCAACAGTACATAGCGAATAATCACAAACAGCTTTTATTTATGATATTACAGTCTCGTTTGATGCAAAGTGCAAACTGACAAGGCTAGATGACGCAAAACGTGGAGTTAGACTATGCTTGATAAAAAAACTGAAAACACTGTTAAGACGTTTCTTAATTTGCTTAATGAAAATTGTTTTTTAAACAAACAATAAGTATTCGTATTCATAAGCGAAGAAACTGCCCCTCGAAACAAATGATATCGTGACTGTCGCCGGGAAGTATGGATGTACATACAATATAACATAACAATAGATATGACATTTTCTTTCATATTCTGCAACTTCTAATTTGGGCCAAGCGACGAATGTCCCTTTAAATTTCGTTTTTTTTTGGCGGCACGCACACGATTATGTTCTGTCTCATAGTCTATAACTCTGCACAATTAAATTTTCCAAAAATTTCATCAGCTTATATCTCAATAACTATTTGTTTGCGACATATATGGCTCCTTTCAAACTTTTTCTCTCCTCGATGAGTAGGTGTTGATGTAAAAAAAACTTTAACAACAATTTTCTTTGTTATGAATAATTTTGCGGCAAGTTTCTCTTACAAATGTCCACCGATCCAGAAAAGTAGATTCACCCCTAGGACGGATGACCATTACTTTTTATTGTACATACTGCGTTCTCGAATCCCGTCGAAAAAAATTTTGTTTTTGTCATTTTATTGTGTTAACGTTGTGCACAATGCAAGATGATTGCGCTGTACCACCGTTGCGCGTTGCATAAAAAATATAAGCTTTGACCTGAATTTATTGGTAGTAATGAAACAGACAGTATCTTTTTTATTAAATCACATGTTAGAGATGTACTAAATCATTGTTATCACTGTGTGTTATTGTAATACACGTACGTATTAATTCACCGTTTTAAATCGTAATGAAGTCGGTGGCAAATAACGACGCCTTTTTTGGATTGAAATTGTGGTAATGCGCTAAAACAAATTGAAGGAGGCTCTGGATGTATTCGTTTAATATTCCTTTAAATACGATGATGCAAATACAAAAAAGACACAGTTAATTATATTCTAAATATATTAAACTTTCTCTCATTCTCTCTCTCTCTCTCTTTCTTTCTTTCTTTCTTGGTAATCAGTATTAGCGTGACTCGTACAAAAAAAAAGAAACAAAATCATCTCTGCTCGTTTAAAATGAGACACATCATCAAGAAAATGTCATTGATTCACGATACCAAGCTATCTCGAGATAAGAAGAGTTTTTCTATCTGTCGTGGCACGTGTGTTTATCATGCACGTACAATGTATAACAATTCGCGAAATTGTATATGTATACATATATGTATGTATGTATAAGTATATATACATATCCATCGCATAACAAAGTACAATAAATGCAACGATAATTGTGTCCCTTTGGAGTCTTGATATGAAATTACATATCATTTTACATATACATATATTGTATATATATGTGTGTGTGTATTTCAAATAGAAGGTCAGTCTTTCAGAAGAATTCGATTATACTGTTCTATTTGCACTAAGCTGAACACAACACGTATCTCAACCATGGAAAATCTGATTTCACAGAATCTCACATTAATCAATTACGATTTACAATCGTTTCTCCAGTTTGAGTTTCAACAACGCGAACGCCCCGATGTCCAACACGAAGTATAAGCATGTCAGAACGATCATGCAAAACCAGTAATCGGCTTGTTTCATGTCCACGGCGCTCAACAGTTTCTCTGGCACTGCGAAATGGCAATAGACGTCCGAACAGGACAGCTTTGGTCTGTTATAACTGGAATTACAGAAGATAATTTTGCGTTGATTCGAGCATCATAATTTCTTGCTCGAGATTAACACGCCCACTATGCTATATTTGATAAGATATCGCTATCTGAGCCAATAAATTGTAACGCGATCATCAATCAAGATATTAGAATACATAGAAGTATGTAATAGAAAGAAAGCTAAGAAACTATCAGAGGGAGAGTAAAAAATAGAACTATTACGGGAAGGGGAGTAGAAGTATAAACGTTCAAGTACGAAATTAGATCATTTGTAAACAACTAACGATATTGAAAACATGGGGAGCTTAATTGTACTTGATAGAGATGTGCAGGAACCCGAAAGTTTCGGGTCGGGTCGGGTCGGGACGAGTCCGGAATTTGATTGAAGATCGATACGGGTTCTCTAAATGTACCGGGAATACCAGAAAATATTCGAGAACCCGACCCGACCCTTCCCGATCCAACATTTTCGGGATTTCCCGCACGGCTCTAGTAATTGAATTCACTGACAAGCTAAGTTTAATAGCGAAGCAGCGTTCTTACCCATAGATAGCAACCATTACACCCTCAAAGCCGTACTTAAGAAATGACAAATGAAAGAGCCAGCGTAGATATGGATGAGCATCTCTGAATTGGACAAAGAATCCGCTAAATATTAAGAAAGGAAGAATGAAAAGAGGCCCGAAGATCATACCATGCTGAAAGAAAACAAAGTGGTTTACGTATTAACGGAACATAAATATACATATGTAATGCTAATAAGAAAATGGCAGAATCATTAAACGAGACCGAAACGTAAATAACTGTAATAACTTGTTTTGTTTATACAGTTTTGTTTATACCTGTAATTTCATTCCAGTTCCAATTAACAGGCCGATCGTTTGAGCAACCATACTGACGGCAAAGCACATCAAAACGTAGAGACAGAAACGTCGAAGTTCCAACAGCTGATCGCTCATGTAATACACTATGAGAATGTACATGGAGATTGCGACGAATTGAATGGGAAAATCAGCCAACTTATTCGCAAGGTAAATAGAGGGCAACCTGTACCAACGATTAAAGTGTTCGCGTGTGATAATTGGCAACTCCGAGGGAACTGTAAGAAGGTAGTAAACGCTAATGACCGTTGGCGAAATAATAACAAAGTCGACAGAAGAAACTGCAGGTATCAGCCGCAGTGGCGCGTTACAATAATAGTCTTACATGTGGTGACGGCAGCGCTAAATGCACTAAACATGAGAAACATTATGTTGAAGAACAGGAGATTGAAGTTGTCTAGGACGTACACCGCATCCTGTCCAATTTTGAAGTATATTGTCCCAACGAGCAGAGCGATTACAAAATGCATTGCGAGCCGCGTGAACGTTAATACCTGAAAATGAAAACGAAACGATACGCATCAACGTCTAATTTATTTTGCATAATTGTTAATAGGGGTGGGTGTACAATGTACAGTGTACAGTGTACGGTGCAGATTTTCGGGTTCTCGGGTAGCATTAACGAGAGTAGCGTTTCATTTTATTCTATTCCTAATTCCTACAAGAATATTTACCAAACGGTTTACCTTATCTCTAGACAGTTTAATGGCGTTTCGTTTCAGAAGAATAAACACCTGATTCAAAGAATTGGTAGCATAATCGGAGGAACTTTTGGCTTTGCTACCGACAGGATCCATTTCCATCGGGTGTCGTTGTCGAAGCGCTTGAAACGATGCTGTTACATTTAAAGCGATAACTTCCTCCTGACAATTGACGTTTATATTGCTCGTTGACCTCCAAGCATTATTTTTTCCATTCTCAATGGCTTCCACCAATTCTGGTACGTATTTGCCGTAATCTCCGTTGCAGATTTCCATCACTGCACAAAGGAAAACGAAAACAAAAACGAAAACGGTTTAGAAATCACGCGCCTTTACCAAATACGATGGATCACACTTGCGATGTACATACATACGTATCAGTATTCTCGTGGCGGTAAACGAACGACGCGACGCGACGTACAATGGTGAATTTGGCCGAAATCGTATCAAAAAGTTAAACATTTTTTCCGTTGTTTAAAAATCTGTGTAATAGTAGTATCTTTATAAAGTTCCAGAGCACGTTTTTCTGTTACAACCAATATTTAATACGTACTTCTGTCGGCAATACGTAAGCCCAAAGTTAGTAGTTTTAAAAGACCGCCATTTTCAACCATAATTGAAATTACCTTTGTGATCTATTATCGTGCTGTAACGATGGTTTATCATTCTTGCTATTGTTGGGCATGTCCTAATTTAATATAATATTCTAATCTTATTGCTTTTTTCACTTTTTAAAGCTCTGCGAGATGAAAAAGTGTAATCAACACATCTGGTACATTTGATTAACAAAAAAGTTGCCTATCAATCGCGATCAAGCGGTCATTTTTGTTGGAAAAGAAGCTATTAAGGTTACTAAACAAGTGTACGTTTCATTTACTAGCGACCCATTGCGACCTTATGAATTATCGCCATTTCCTTAGCAACTGGTTACGTTCCGAAATGGCGAATTTATGCTAAATCGTAGACAAAACTAATATTCGCAAATGTAGGGTACATTATTATGTATCACAATAAAATACTTCAGATGGTGAACAGTGTAAGATTTGAATGGTAAATATTGCATTTGAAACACCAATTACAATCACAATTATGAAAAATACAAAATAATTTGTATACAAGTAACTTTACAATACTTCGTCTCACATAAAGTATCTTCATTTATATCAGGTTCTTCGAAAAATTGTGTGACTGCGGAGGATATTGTTTCATCTTTTTCGTACATGATGAAGCACCATAGTATACATTATATGTATATTTATTTTACTAGAGGTGAGCGAAATATCGGAACAAAACAGAACTGAGAAACTTCTATTATATTTTAGTACTAAAGAATTACCTCGGATGCAATATTTGACACTAAAATCTTCCATTTTTCGCTATCCGAAGTCATCTGATAATAATTTGTACCAATAATATACCTCACAAACATTCTATTACCAAATATTTGTGGAAATAAATAATTTTTCACATATCCGGCCGTCATTTTGTTTTTTGTAATTTGGTCATCAGATTCATATTCAACGGCACGAGAAATATGAGAATACTAATTTTCAAGAGAGACCAATCAATTTTTGGGTTATGCTTCCGCCATATTGAATCCGCCATTTTGTTTTTTGTAATTTTGACATCGGATTCATAATCAGCGACCCGAAAACCCCCATAGTATGTATCAACTTTGAACTAAATTGGAGTACTCCTTCCTATTTTTGCTAGGATTTCGGTGAAATTCACCACTGTGCGACGCGCGAATGTAAAAGAAGATAGGCACGCGAATACGTGTCGGGATAGGGCGACGTTTCCATTTATGTACTTACAATAGTCGGCTGGATTGTAATGCGTCGGGCATTGCAGTCCGAGGCTGCTCAAATAAGGCACTAAATTCTGCGTGCTACCGCTGTAGACGCAACTTCCGTCGGCGATCACATAAAGGTGATCTATCATGTTCAGAAGCGAAGCGCTCGGTTGATGAATTGAGCAAATTACCGTCTGCCCTGACTTCGCCAATTGCTTCAGCAACGTTATACAATACTTTGAGGTGACACTGTCTAATCCGCTAAAACAAAATAGATTCTCGCATAAACTGATTGAATTCGCTGCAAGATAAAACGGCTTTCGAGACATCCTGCTCTTTTCCTAACAATTTTAACGGGTTCGAAATAATATGTACGTAGTATGTACATAGTACAACAGTGTCGTGAAACGCTTTACGAGTACATAGTAGTGTTCCTGATTTCTCAACATTTTTCATTTCTCGAGAAATGAGAAATAAGACTATATTTCTCGAGAATTTTTAAGAAAATAAAAAAATATTGGAAAACTTATGATATTTGGAATACTTGGACATTAACTCAATGCTTATTCCTGTCTAATATGTACATTAGGGTGTGCCTAAGCTATACTTGGAGACAAATTTTTATCGAGACACAATGCACTTAACTATCCAGTATTGTTCCTTTAGGTGAGAAAAAAAATTTGTGCAAATCGAATAAAAGGATGACGTGACGCACTTAAATTGAAAATTGTGAAATTTGTATCTATGGAACATGGCACACCGTTGGATTTGTCTTTTTTTCTGAATAGGAATATAGAATAATTATATGACCTCCCTTAAGTAAAAATAACGATGATCTCGAAATTTCAAAATATGGTTCCCAAAAAACTCTTTTATTTTGCCATTATATTTACCTAATTAAACAGTGCAAATTTCTCCTCTGACATTTTTTCGTATAATCACAAGTAACAGAGATATTTAAATACCTACATTAAAATGTAGCATGTTTTGATTGATGGTAGGACATACGTATTTGTTCATTTCCGAGAATACGTTATAAAATAAATGAGATTCATAAGAACTTTTCTAGATTTAAATTTCTCGAGAAATTACAGTATTTCTCGAGAAATGAGAAATAACCAATTATAAAATTTCTCGAGAAGGAACACTAGTATGTACATACATATGTACAATGAAAAACCTTTGAAAATATTGTCTCGAATTGAATCGAATAAATCAGTAGAGCATGTTCTCCTTCTAGATATGTACCTAGTAGGCTCGTCGAGGAACAAAAGTGGTGGACTGTTGAGTAATTCCAACGCAATGGCCAGTCTTTTCCTTTCTCCGCCGCTGAGCCATCCCGTGCGCGTGCGACGAGACGAGTCGAGGTTCATCGTCACTAAAATTTGGTCGATCTGAAAATCGTACACGATTACTAGCAGAGATGATCGGGGTTCAAAGTAACTTTGTGTAAACAGTAAACAGGTTACTTCGCAATCAACTCTACCTTCTGTTTCTTCTGTTGTTGGCTCATGGAAAGTTTAAGATCCGCGGCAACGTCCATGGCTTCCTGTACGGTCAGCAATGGTTGCAAATTGTCGTCCTGCATTATATAGGCAGACGACCTTTTAAATTCAGTGAGATTTCTGGCCCTTGAGTTCACCATTATGTTCCCGCTGACGCCAGTCGTCCTGGAATTAAACAGAATCTTGTTTTCCACCGGTATAAACGCAACTAATTCATTCAATGGACCATTCATTGAATTTCAGTCAACGACCTCGATCATTCATTGCTGGTCCGATAAAGTGGATAAAGTGGATAAAGTATAAAAGGCATGATTTAAAGCGTGTTCAACCTACTTAATAAGTCGCTCAAAGTAGCCACGCATTCAATCGTTTAAATCGTCTTATCGTGCTGTGAAACGTAATTCGGACTGATTCAACTGGAATTAAACGTTCCGTATAGTTCATTGTTTAATCATTCAATTTTCTCGTTACATGTCACCCCCCCCCCCCCCTAACACTCGTCAGTACCTATTCAGTATTCCGTACCCAAAATAATGCCTCGCAGAATTTATAATATCTATTTTTTCGGAACTTACAGAAATTACAAAGGAGAACTACATTTTTGAAAATTCCTATTCCTTTAAAAAGATAATTGTAGTTCATTCTAGCTACTGCAAACCTAGTATTCATAGGCATTTTAATGATTATGCACGCTGTATCTGATAGAGGTTTGGCAATTTTCTTTCAAACAATATGTAATCCGAAGAGCTCTGAGATTACTTTACTCGAGATAACTCGTGCTTTTAAAGTTGGAATCGATATCGCGTTATCGAACAGGTCCTTAATTCTTAATTGTCCTTAATCGTCCCTAGTTTATTAAAAAAAAAGTTCGTAATTGTTTGTCCTGACATTTTCAGAAGTGTTAATTTTCCAGCTTCGATCGCGACATATCGCGCGCGCGCGCGCGCGAGTGAACAAGAACACAATTTATGTATTTCTTGTTTACCGCAACGCTTGCGTCAAAGCGCGATGAAAACAGACGTTTATCGTTCTTCCATGGAGTGAAAAAGATTTCTTTGGTCACCCAAGGTTTATCGGTGATAACCGTATTGTACCACGCGCGCGAGTGAAAGACTCGCTTCGGTGTCGGGTCGGGATTACAGTGGCAACGTAAAGTCAGCGGAAATGCAAACGACTGTGTGCGTTCGGTTCGATTCAGCGTTCAGACGGATTTACGCATCGAGACTCCTCTATCTAATCGCTGGGAGAATTTTCTTCAGCCGCTGTCGATTAATAAACGCGATCACAGAGTTCATATGTACAGGGTGGATAAAAAGTAATGGTCATCCGTCCTAGGGGTGAATCTACACCTCTGGATCGGTGGACATTTGTAAGAGAAACTTGCCGCAAAATTGTCTACAACAAAGAAAATTGTTGTTAAAGTTTTCATCTAAAGTGCTCATCGAGAAGAGAAAAAGTTTGAAAGGAGCCATATGTCGCAAACAAATAGTTATTGAGATATAAGCTGTTAAAGTTTTTCAAAATTTGATTGTGTGGAATTATACGTATAGATAAAAGCCTACCACTACAGTCCACACGTCCGTGTCGATGAGACAGAACATGATCGTGTGCGTGCCTCGAGGCAAACGACATTTAAAGCGACGAATGTCCCTTTAAATTTTGTTTGCCTCGAGGCTCGAGGTAGAAGGTGTTGATGTAAAAAAAAACTTTAACAACAATTTTCTTTGTTATAAACAATTTTTCGGCAAGTTTCTCCTACAAATGTCCACCGATCCAGAGGTGTAGATTCACCCCTAGGACGGATGACCATTACTTTTTATACACCCTGTACAGTGGCTCACGAAAGTGTTCGAACGCCGTTTCAAACAGAATAACATTATTATAATTGTACCAAACGACCTGATTTTTTATAATCAATTAGAAGCATTGGTTTATGAAATGATATGCAAAAAAGAGTTTCCAAAAAATTAGAATTTACAAGGTTACATGCAAAAATAAAAGGCATTTTTTTAAATTTTTTATTAGGGCACTTAAAGAAAATTTAAAATATATGTTTTGTAGATCTATGTTAGTTATACGCATGCTGAAAATTTCATCAAAATCGATTAACGTATACACGAGCTACAAGCGATTAAAAATTGTGAAAATCGTAGTTTTACACGACTCTTGATTAGTTTCTGCTTAAAATCCACAAAATCGTACATCTTTCGATGCGTGTCGTTTTTTCCTGCGTCAACCGATTTTGATGAAATTTTCAGCATGTGTATAACTAACATAGATCTACAAAACAAATATTTTAAATTTTCTTTAAGGGCCCTAATAAAAAATTTGAAAAAATGCCTTTTTTATTTTTGCTTGTAACCTTGTAAATTATAATTTTTTGGAAAATCTTTTTTGCACATCATTTCATAAACCAGTGCTTCTAATTTATCATAAAAAATCAGGTCGTTTGGTACAATTATAAAAAAGTCATTCTGTTTTAAAGGGCGTTCGAATACTTTCGTGAGCCACTGTATAGTATACATAGATAGATCGTACAGAATGCGTTTCAAATCGGCGCGGCGCGGGGCGGCGACTTTAACAATCATTCAGAAAAATCAAGACACAGGTATTGTAGTACGAGCATACCGAAGCCCTGTTTTTCTTTTTAGCCGCTCTTTACAAGAGAGCAAAGTTTTTCACAGAGACGAACATTTGTATACAATAATACGACTGATAGATTTAAATGGTTTTTCAGTATGTAAGTTGATAAGTAGGTAATTTTGTACTATTTACTATTTACCAATTCAACGAATTTTACCAATTTACGAATATTTACCAATTCAATGTAGGTATAAACTTACGAACGAAACGAAATAAAACCGACCGAATAAGAAGTATCCCTGACCTTCTGGGTCAGTGTTCGCGAGTGTTGCCTTTTAAAACGATCAGGCTTTTTATTCAAAACTCTCTCAACGCGTAACTGTGCCAAGTCTGATGACCCGGATCGGCGTCGATACTTCCTCCTCGACCGGTTTCGATCTATTTACTTTTTCGCAAATATAGCTAAACGGCCGTGCAATCAATTCAATATACTATACATACTACTGGGTTGGCAAATAAGTTTGTTCGGTTTTTGTGATTTATTCCACTGTAAAAAACCGAACGAACTTATTTGCTAAATTGCCAACCCAATACATACGTTAATTCATGTACACGATACATCAGACGCGTCAGATGAGGCCGATTAACCGTATACATAAAAATATGTAGACAAACATGTTAAGACTAACTATACTAACACGAAGCCTGCCAGCACATTCAACAGCGTTGACTTTCCCGCTCCAGACAGTCCCATGATCGCCGTGAGTTCGCCAGCTCTGAATTCGCCGCTCACATTCTTCAGTAACTCCAGGTTCGCTGAAAATACACATAGATCCGAATACAATCCAGACTATCTAATACCAAAAGTATTGTATTATATATTAAAAATTAGTCGAGCGAAAAACCACACCGTGGACAGTGCAGTAAACAGTGTGGAGCATATCTCGAGTGTGAACTGGGTCCTTCACATTCTTATTCTCATTCTCATTCCACGCGCCACGCGCTTAGCTAGTCGTGTTTAAGCCACACCCTTTTATAACTTGTTACATAGCCAGTCACGCAAACTTTGCTTAATCCCCTCTTAATCCCGTACAATGTAAATCGAAATATAATACACTCCTCAAAAGAATTAAAGGATCACTTCTGCGCAGTGGCGGATCTAACGGTAAGCGGACTAAGCGGCCGCGTGGGGCCCCGGGATACCACAGGGCCCCGAATTTTAAATAAATTTATGAATTTTGAAATAAATTTATTTAATGTGTAATGTGTTTTCATGACTTTTCTTTTTTGTTAATAAGTTTAGAAGAGTTTTCTTGCAACTTGTATTTCTAACTTGAGTTTGAGGGCCCCAAAATTTTTAACGCTTGGGGCCTCCACTTGACTTGAGCCGCCACTGCTTCTGCGAACCCGAAAATTGCTCCCGCTTTACATGATCATAACTCCGGCCAAAATTGCTGTATCGATATCGTTAAACAATGGTTTGGAAGCCTGAAACCTCTAGTTTCAGATGCTCTGTTTCAAATTGTTGCTATGTTAGTAGCAAGCGCACGCTTCAGCCGGTTGACGATGTGACAAACTCGCGCTGTTAGCCTCGTTTTATGCGAATCACCAACTTCAAACACAGCTGCCATAGGTAAAAAATTATCGCAGTGGGTTTATGGAGTAGTCAATCGAATCGGCAGAATCTCAGCTCCAATCTGACTTTCGGATCATGATATTGCGATTATTTTTCGCCGAGATATAGCGAGTTGAAGGAAAAATGGAAATTGTGAATTTTTTAAGCATATTTTCAGAAACACCTGGTATATCGAAATGTTAATGAAATTGAAAAAACAAAAGATGCGCCTTGAAGAGAAAGAAACGCTCTTTCTATTGCTTTTTTGCACAAGATTCTACGATAATTGTTTCGCTATCTAGAGCCAGTTAAAGTTAAAAAGCCAATAGTTACTTCAATGTTGAATAACTCGAATAAAAAAAATCGCACAATAATCAACAACCACACATTTTACACAGGAAAGATAGCCCTTACAAATGATATTAACGCGATTTATCAAAAATATTTGTTACTCCCCGTCTGATGTTCCAAAGTTGCACAAAATTTTTGTAACCGTCAATGTTGTATTCATCTCGCTATAACTTTGTACAAAACTAACATAGCAACAATTTGAAACAGAGCATCTGAAACTAGAGGTTTCAGGCTTTCAAACCATTGTTTAACGATATCGATACAGCAATTTTGGCCGGAGTTATGATCACGTAAAGCGGGAGAAATTTTCGGGTTCGCAGAAGTGATCCTTTAATTCTTTTGAGGAGTGTATTACATTGTGCTTGGAAATGTTAATTGTGGATATACATTTTCCGAGATAAGAGAGACAAGCGGATCCTCGCATACGATGAACGAACGAACGATGACAGCGAAAATGTCTATTAATTTTAGAAGAGAAACAAGCTTTGAACGTTCGCGATATATCGGTATTTGCTTTCACCTTGCAGAACCTGCTGTGCATTTTTCTCATTCCGCGAGAGAAACTCCAAATCTATTCGGGAGAGGATGCCTAAACTTGAAAAGACTGGAAACAGTCGAATCGACAGATCCACGGCTACCAGTGACAGTGACACGAGAATTCGCGAAATGTCACGCAAACCTGCTTTTACAGCTATTACACGTTACCCATCCAATAATTAACTGTTAATAAAGATTCGTGACAATGCCATGTCCTCACAACTAATTCACCATGTCCTGTTTGCGTACTAATCCAATGTCGCGGTTCGACGTTGCTCGATGATGCTACCGCGAAACTTTGAATATGTATTTCACAAACTGGTCAAAATGATCAAAGTGATTAAAGTTCGCACTTTGAATTGTACCGGATGTTTCCAACTATTCGAACATTATTCTTATCAACCGCTGAATTCTTATCGTGCTAATCTTCGGTCGCGACCGAGCACTAAAGAACTTTCAAAACATTGCTTTTTTTTGGTAATTAGGTTATTTGATAACTTCGATAAGAATTCGTAACAGCATAATATGTATAATGTATAACCGCGAGCCAGTAAAATGAGTTTAGAAAAGATTTGGCAAGTACCTCGGATCGACGCGACAAGTCAAACATGGCTGCGTTAATTGGGTGTTTGCTAAGACCTAGCATTCAATTAACTAAAATTGTACAGTCTCGATAACGTATTCCTATTCGCATTCGATTTGGCTCGAAAGTTTATTCGCAGTTATACGTCCAAATACTTCAACTTTATTTCTCGATAAAAATGCACCAAGTATTTAGTAAATATGTATGTATGTAGTTGGACAAACAGTGGCGTGGACGGGAGAGGAAACCGAGGAGGCGATATAGTTAACCTATAATATCAGATTAACAAAGAACTCTGTTAATTATACCCATGGTGAATAATGCGTATAATAGTAGAGGAACGTTCGAGAATATGCGAACTGTTCCCTGGGCAATTTACCACGGTTTAACAAGGGTCCCATTCAATTTGTTACAGACGATACGCCGCACTATGGGCCAAACCGACGAAATCTGTGTCAAAATCAAAGAACTTTCGATAGAAATGAGATAGAGCGATGAAATTTTTTTTAAATGAAAGCTGGAACTTTGCAGAATATGGGATAATTGTGGAGATTGTGGTACGAACGTTTTTTAACCTTGAGAAAATACGTTAAAGTTGCACAATTCCAAGAAAATTGTGGTTTCTCCAATACCACGCGCGGAAAAACTTTTTTTTTCACATGCGACACATCATTTCCTGTAGATTTTTTCACGCTGATTTCAAATCTTGTCTCAAAATTTGTCTACGACCTCAGGATTTTGCAAAACATCGATTTTTGTGAACAAAACTAATGTAATCATTTTTTCGTTGAAATGATTTGGTAACCCACTAGTTTGAAGGAATATTGTATTCTCACATATAAAACACATTAAAAATAATCATAATGAAGTATTTAAACGTTTACTTAACGTATATCACGCCAGCGACAATCGCAGCGATACGTCAAGTGATATATGTTAAGTAAATGTCCAAATAACTTCATTATGATTATTTTTAATGTGTTTTATTTATGAGAATACAATATTCCTTCAAACTAGTGGGTTACCAAATCATTTCAACGAAAAAATGATTAACATTAGTTTTGTTCACAAAAATCGATGTTTTGCAAAATCCTGAGGTCGTAGACAAATTTTGAGACAAGATTTGAAATCAGCGTGAAAAAATCGACAGGAAATGATGTGTCGCATGCTAAAAAAGAAATTTTCCGCGCGTGGTATTGGAAAACCCACAATTTTCTTGAAATTGTGCAAGTTTAACGAAATCTTTCAAGGTTAAAAAACGTTCGTACCACAATCTCCATAATTATCCCATATTCTGCAAAGTTTCAGCTTTCATTTTAAAAAAATTTCATCGCTCTATCACTTTTCTATCGAAAGTTCTTTGATTTTGACACAGATTTCGTCGGTTTGGGACAAAAATCATAACAGTATCATTCAGTATCGGGACAATATTATTTTCTTAGAAGTGTATGCCTTCAACGTCATCAACAAGCTCAAAAACAGTTCGAATGAAAGTAAGAACCTTTGTTTTTCTTTCTTCGTGGTTGCTTGAAAACCATATCTCGAAGATAGATTTATTAGTAATAGATCGCTCAGAATGTGAAAAACATCGTTTTTCAATTGTCGGGCAGCTGGGGGCAGCTAATTTTGTGTAATCCGAAGAACCCTCCGGTTACAACATTGTATAATAACACGGAAGTTCATTTTTTGATTTTTGTCCCATGACAACGAATTGTGCGCCGCGCCGGCGTCCGTAATATATATATATATATATATATATATATATACAGGGTGTCTCAAAATTACCTTAGTTTAATGAAATGGGAGGTTCCCGAGATCATTTCAAGCGACATTTTCCTTTGAAAAAATGTTATCCGCGGCTTTGTTTAGGAGTTATTAACGAAAAACACGGACCAATCAGAGCGCGAGCTAGACGCGTACTGCCCGGCGCGCCGGCAGGCGAGCGTGGTGTAACGCCGCAGTGTCGCAACGAACAAAAGTTTCTCGTTTATGTGAATCCTTTCCAATTTTGACGGGCTTTGGATATGTTGTCAAGACCATGATTCCGAACAACATTTCCCTTTACAGTTTCTGTCGATCGGCTTTAGTTTACGATATTATTGTAAAAATTTGTAATTCTAAATCGATTGATGTACTATTTTCCATCCAAATTCGATGAGCTTTGGATATGTTGTCAAGACCATGATTCCGAACAACATTTCCCTTTACAGTTTCTGTCGATCGGCTTTAGTTTACGATATTATTGTAAAAATTTGTAATTCTAAATCGATCGATGTACTATTTTCCATCCAAATTCGATGAGCTTTGGATATGTTGTCAAGACCATGATTCCGAACAACATTTCCCTTTACAGTTTCTGTCGATCGGCTTTAGTTTACGATATTATTGTAAAAACTTGTAATTCTAAATCGATCGATGTACTATTTTCCATCCAATTTCGATGAGCTTTATTTCAAAGGAAAACGATATTTAAAACATCGAGTTTATAACATATTTCAAGGTCGTCGAAATCGGCCAGGGCCCACATCATCGGCAACTTTACCCGAACGAGAGAAGAAGCAGAAACTGATTGAATTAAAAACTCACTTATTCAGCCGTAAATCCATTTGCTGCTTACACCAGTGGGACAGGAAACACCACACTTTCACACAATTACTGAACACTCCACGTAGCACACTTTTCGAATTCGTGATTATAGCGAACGATATTAAGTTTTTACAAGTTTTTACAATAATATCGTAAACTAAAGCCGATCGACAGAAACTGTAAAGGGAAATGTTGTTCGGAATCATGGTCTTGACAACATATCCAAAGCTCATCGAATTTGGATGGAAAATAGTACATCGATCGATTTAGAATTACAAATTTTTACAATAATATCGTAAACTAAAGCCGATCGACAGAAACTGTAAAGGGAAATGTTGTTCGGAATCATGGTCTTGACAACATATCCAAAGCCCGTCAAAATTGGAAAGGATTCACATAAACGAGAAACTTTTGTTCGTTGCGACACTGCGGCGTTACACCACGCTCGCCTGCCGGCGCGCCGGGCAGTACGCGTCTAGCTCGCGCTCTGATTGGTCCGTGTTTTTCGTTAATAACTCCTAAACAAAGCCGCGGATAACATTTTTTCAAAGGAAAATGTCGCTTGAAATGATCTCGGGAACCTCCCATTTCATTAAACTAAGGTAATTTTGAGACACCCTGTATATATATACATATATATATGTATATACATTTTTATTATTTAGTGTTTTTAATAAAAAAAATAATTTATTATTACCAATTTAAAAGATAATTTTTATATACATATACAGAGTGGGTCACCTCATTTTGCCACCTGAAATATCTTTGTTCTTTTCAAAGATACGTCAAATGTCTGAAGGACAAAGTTGAATGGTAAAATGGGGCTCATACGATACCAAACAAATTTTTGTTTTTATGTAATTTCTTTTTAGAGATGTGAAGGTCACCTTCATTTTTTTTAATACATCAATCGATGCAGCTGGACATTCGTTAGAAAAAAGTACTAACCTATGTATGTCGAAAAATTAGTAGTTCAGGAGATATTTCAATTTAAATAACAACTCTAAAACACCATTACTCTCGTACTAACAATAAGACGTTACACAAGTAAGTAAACGCTAACGCTTAGTACGGCAGTAATGGTGTTTTAGAGTTATTTAAATTGATATATCTCCTGAACTACTAACTTTTCGACGTACATGGGTTAGTACTTTTTTATAACGAATGTCCAGCTGCATCGATTGATGTATTAAAAAATACCTCATTCCATTTAAAAGAATGAAGGTGACCTTCCTATCTCTAAAAAAAATTACATAAAAACAAATATTTTTCTTGGTATCGTATGAGCCCCATTTTGCCATTCAACTTTGTCCTTCAGACATTTGACGTATCTTTGAAAACAACAAACATATTTGAGGTGGCAAAATTAGGTGACCCACCCTATATATATGTATATTTTTTTTTGAAAGAGTTCTTAACCATGTTTATCCTCGAGTCGTTCCTCCAGTGGTTCAGGGTTAATAAACTCACAAAAGACCGACTACACACGCGCACATCAGCGATCGCTATTGTGCACACCGTCTATTTATACCGCTCTGGGACGAATTCTCCGACAGCATTCGAAGCCGAGTACTGAAGGGACGTCCGTCGTATGTTGCCGTTAAAAACTAATTGCGATACAACCGCAAAAGCCAAACTGTTTCTAGAGTTGGAATCTCTAAATCATAGTTTTGATAACACTTTACGGAACAAAGTATATTAAATGAATTTTACTGTGTATTTTTAAGTGAACTACGAGATTGTGCGGATGACAAATCTGCGATAGAGAACGTGTTGATAAAAATATGTGCTCCACTGCTTTCCAGTAGCTAAATCATTCGTTTTAGTCACATGTAGAGACTTGGAGACTAGGAATATGAATATTATGTCAGCGTCGGCACTCGTTCTCAAAGGGTTCGGATCGCCATTGAAACCGTTTAGTCGCGTGACTCGATTAATTATGGGAAAACG
This sequence comes from Lasioglossum calceatum, assembly GCA_963966675.1. Taxonomy (NCBI): domain Eukaryota; kingdom Metazoa; phylum Arthropoda; class Insecta; order Hymenoptera; family Halictidae; genus Lasioglossum; species Lasioglossum calceatum. The sequence continues at coordinate 6,205,732 of OZ016542.1, forward strand.
TGTCGTGCACGAACGAGAACAATGACAGATACATAATATGCTAGTAAGTGTATCTTCGGGAGTCCCGAAGAGGGTTGCCATATTTTATCCCCTCCGGCCCCTTACCCTTCCGTCCCTCGCCTAGATGCTGCCTCCGCTATCCCCACTCTTACCACTACCGCTGCCGCGACCGAGTGCTAGCATGAGAGCGGTAGCATGCTACCGACACCGACTCGGTCGTGCCAGCGTTAGTGGTAAGAGTGGGGATAGCGGAGGCAGCATCTCGGCGAGGGACGGAAGGGTAAGGGGCCTGGCGGCCGGTCCGTCTGGCTACACTGTTCGGGACCAGTGTTACCATATTTTCTCTCGCCAGGCCCCCGACCCTTCCGCCCCTCGCCGCGCCGCGCACCGTATCACGTCTTTGCACTCTTCCCACTAACGCTGACGTACGGTCACGTGAGCCTCCCACTCTTCCCACTACTTGCTGACGCGACCGTACACCAACGTGTCGCCACTGTTGTCGGCGTTAGTGGGAAGTGGGAAGAGTTGCAAAGACGAGGTACGGTGCGTGGCGCGGCGAGAGGCGGAAGGGTAAGGGCCTGGCGAGAGAAAAATATGGTAACACTGTTCGGGACTCGGGGGGACCGACATTATTATTGACGAGTTCAACGTTTCCCATTGCGCCAATCTCTGGCGTGTGCACTTCACCCATGGACGAGAGACCCACTTGTTATTCGAGTCAATTGTATATAACAAGCTGTACACTATAATTGTTCAAAGCGGACACCTCTTGGCCATGTAACTCGATCGAAAATGATGTTCCACTTGTATCGATGCTAGATCATATCGCGAACTGCCAAGTAACCGTTTCGAAATACATATCTACATCTACGCTTGAACGAGTCCGATCAAGTAAATCGATTACGAGACAAATTTAATTGCAGGCTATTTTTTGGTTTTTCGTTTCATTCAAATGGAAGGCGCAAATATTATATTTACACGTACGATAGAAGAGCTATGTGTGCATTTACCATTCGACACGAGATCTATTGATAGAAGATTCCGGAAAAATCATGTTTTCATCGCGTCGCGTGTCGTCACGTGTACTCGCATAGTCATTATATGCAGATTATAGTTCCCCCGCGCCGCGCCGCACAGAGTAACGAATGGCCTTTTTAGCTGGACAAAATTAACTTTCAAATAAAGAAAAACTAACGGTGCCAATATAATCTAAAATAACCATGTATTAAAACCCTTGAATATTAAAACATAAAAATTCTTTCGTTGTATGTTTACAGAGCATGTAAACTTCATTTAAAAGACGGACGTCTAACCTATGAATGAATGGGCACATTTCCATACGCGCTAGAAATATGTTACAATGTACTAATTACCAAATGATCGATAACATTCCTCTATTTTTGTAAATTAAGTGTCAAAGACGGTATGTACTTATTTTTCCACAGAAACGCCCATGTTACTCCTCTTCGTTAATGAAATAATATATGCTCCACGTCGCTCCACGCGATAATTTTTACATTATTATAAAGTAGAGACTCTCTAGTTTTCCTCTGAACTTTCTTCCTATGAAAATTCGTTTCTTCAGTCTCAGAGCGATCAGCATGCAGTCCACATCTCTCTTGCGTTTTTCTTATATCTTTCAGTTTCGTTATTTTTATTATTGTTGTTGTTTTTTATTGTTATTGTTATTACTACTGCGATTGTTGTTATTGTTTTATATGTTACGTTATCACTTCATACGTGAAAACGTTATAACAAAATCTTCTTTAGATAATCAGTTACGTTGAATCAAAACATTTAATCCTTTATAAAAATTATGAAAAGTTTAAATAGGAAATACAAATTTTTAGATTAATCTAAACAAATTGGTATAAATAACGTTAGGGAAAAAACTGAAAGGACACTTCGACTGTTAAAATGAATCGAGGTACTTATTGTACAAGTTTTATTTTCACGAAGTAATACTAGTCCATTCTCTAACTTAATTAATGTTAATTTTTCGGTTGAGATTTAGTGATGCTTTAATGCTAATGGGTATATTTTATTATTATATTTTGATCTCTGTTATTTATTTTGTTTTATTTACATTTTTATGTTATTATATTTTTATTAAAATAATAAACAATAATATGAAGCAGAGTTGTTATTTATAAATTGATACCTTATACTAAACCAAAGAATAATTCTTTCCCGTTAGAATATGTCTGAATCTCCAAAAAGTAAATTGGTAAATTATATTTACATTCTTTTTGTCCATAATTAAAAATGACGTCTTCTTTGATAATATCTTCTCTCTCTCTCTCTCTCTCTCTCTCTCTCTCTCTCTCTCTCTCTCTCTCTCTCTCTATCTCTCTCTCTCTCTCTCTCTCTCTCTCTACTTGTTAAATCATTCTGTGTTACATAGATCCATTACTAACTTCGTTGTATTTTATATTTAATTATAAATCACTTAAAGTATATTGTTTAATTAACAAAAACCAACTAAATGTTGTAAAAAGTTAATAATTATTCATATTCTATACAACTGTAAACATATTAATTGATAAATATTGAAAAATAGGCGATTTAGAATTTACTCCAGCTAAAAAGGCCATTCGTCACACTGTGCGCCGCACTGATGTAAATGGTATTGCGTGTACGCCTCGGTATCGCGCGTGTATGTCACCTAATATAATGCTAATTAATTTTCGATAATGGAATCGAAATCTTCTCGACAGCGAGTCGATTCAATTATCTAATTCAATGTATCAGATTCAATGTATCTAATAGCAGCATGATTATTTCCAACAAAAACAGATTATTAGATTGTACTTTACGCAGGCTATAATTTATTAATGTACACACAAGACCGTTACAATGTACGGTTACACATTATACATATATGTAGTTGAAGTTCTTAAAAGTTTATTGCATTTAGAACGGTGCGGTGTACGAAGACTTTTATGTCTGACTGTAAATAACAGTCTGTCTTTATGAATAATATCTTGAGTGGATTAACGTAACAAAGTGCAATTGTAAAAAGTTTGCAAAAAAAATTGCAAAAAATCAGGGATCTGTAATCTGTATTACTGACGTTTCTCAAATAAGAAACGACGCGACGCGATGCACTGTGGGACTAACAATGAGTACCTACAGTCAGCGGCAACATTAAATGGGCACCCTTAAGGGTGCCCACTTAATATTGCCGCTGACTCTATACATATAGTTATAGTGTTTCGATCAACTACGAAAACGAACGATACTCACTTTTGGACAGAATCCAGGGTCGCGTGGTGTACGAGACATCCTCGAAGACCAGAAATATCGAATCGTTGACATCCATTGCGTCGTCCAATTTTTTGGTGGTAGTCGGCGCGTTTTCCGAACTACGCATGGCGTGCCTCAGCTGCTGTTGCATCTCGATGAGTACTTTCGTGCCCATTCTCTATCTTCTTCCCGGTGGCACAGGCATTTAAATATTCGATAATTCGATGACGTCGCTTTCTCTTTCTTTTCCGAAAGCTCGGCGATTGTTATCGGGCTCGCTAAACACAACGAAACACGATTGAGAAAGTTGTACATACATACACGTAAAAAGAGAAAAAGAAAAAAGAAAATGAAAAGAGAAGAGGCGGAACAGGGGAACTGGTTATACAACAGTACATATGTATGTATTGCATTTCGCAACCGATCGTGGGCGGTGCGTTTATGGGTTTTGGGCCAGCGCATACCGAGAGCCGCGTTTCGACTCGACAGTCGACACAACACATGTGACACACTAATTCCTGCACGGTATCAACAGATTGTACCCAGGGCCGAATTAAGCACCGTAGCAGGAGTAGCAAATGCTACGGGCACCGCGCTTCTGAGGGCCCCGCGCCATACAAACAAGGGCCGATACATGAGCGCCTGTCTATGCCAGGGGGCACAGATAGTTTTCCTTAAAAAAAGCTTATTCATTGTGGTTCCCGCAAAGGTGCGCTACATTTACACGCGAGCGGCCCTGATGCAAAGCCTTGGGCCCCACCATAACATTTGCTTCGGGCCCCGCGCTTGCTTAATCCGGCACTGATTGTACCGTACCGTTATCGGCGTATTCGCGGCGAAAGTAGCGGAAGAAATGTTTCCACTGTGCAATACTGTGCATGTACAGGGTGTCCCAAAATTACCTTAGTTTAATGAAATGGGAGGTTCCCGAGATCATTTGAAGCGACATTTTCCTTTGCAAAAATGTTATCCGCGGCTTTGTTTAGGAGTTATTAACGAAAAACACGGACCAATCAGAGCGCGACCTAGACGCGAGTTGGCACAGTCGGCCCGGCGAGCCAACTGTTTATTGGCCGACTGTGCCAACTCGCGTCTAGGTCGCGCTCTGATTGGTCCGTGTTTTTCGTTAATAACTCCTAAACAAAGCCGCGGATAACATTTTTGCAAAGGAAAATGTCGCTTCAAATGATCACGGGAACCTCCCATTTCATTAAACTAAGGTAATTTTGGGACACCCTGTATATGATCGCAGCCAGGATTAGTACTACATATGTACAGGGTGTATAAAAAGTAATGGTCATCCGTCCTAGTGGTGAATCTACACCTCTGGATCGGTGGACATTTGTAGGAGAAACTTGCCGCAAAATTGTTTATAACAAAGAAAATTGTTGTTAAAGTTTTTTTTTACATCAACGCCTTCTGCTCATCGAGAAGAGAAAAAGTTTGAAAGGAGCCATATCTCGCAAACAAATAGTTATTGACATATAAGCTGTTAAAGTTTTTCAAAATTTGATTGTGTGGAATTATACGTATAGACAAAAGCCTACTACACAGTCCACACGTCCGTGTCGATGAAGCAGAACATGATCGTGTCCGTGCCTCGAGCCTCGAGGCAAACAAAATTTAAAGGGACATTCGTCGCTTTAAATGTCATTTGCCTTGAGGCACGCACACGATCATGTGTTCTGTCTCATCGACACGGACGTGTGGACTGTGTAGTAGGCTTTTGTCTATACGTATAATTCCACACAATCAAATTTTGAAAAACTTTAACAGCTTATATCTCAATAACTATTTGTTTGCGACATATGGCTCCTTTCAAACTTTTTCTCTTCTCGATGAGCAGAAGGCGTTGATGTAAAAAAAAAACTTTAACAACAATTTTCTTTGTTATAAACAATTTTGCGGCAAGTTTCTCCTACAAATGTCCACCGATCCAGAGGTCTAGATTCACCCCTAGGACGGATGACCATTACTTTTTATACACCCTGTACATACATTGTAATTAGTTTAATACCACCCACCGGTTCTATAAAAGTCTTTCCTCTTTATATCGAATATCAACTTCGTTTGATCCACTTCGATACACAGAACATCGATGTATGTAACTACCTGACGGGTGTAGTCCTGGTTAAACTACATTGCAAACAGACGTTTCAGACAATACCAGAGCACTCGACGCGAACTAGTGTTCTCTTTAGAAGAACGAACGAACGGTAACGAGCAACAAAATTCACAACGAAAACACTATCGGAAGCAGTGCCGGATTAAGCCAGCGCGGGGCCCGTAGCAAATGTTATCACGAGGTCCTAGGCTTTGTATCAGGGCCGCTTGTATGAATGACCTTTTTTATTTTTAACAGAAATATCGTCGATGTTACGGCGCCTCTCCGATAAAGCGTCCGTGTGCGGAGTCCCTTTTTGTATAGAGCGAGGCCCCCAAAAGCGCGGGGCCCGTAGCATTTGATACTTCTGCTACGGGACTTAATCCGGCCCTGATCGGAAGATGCTAGACGAGACAGTACAACAGTCGAGACAGCGAAATTATGTAGTATGTAATTTCAAATTTCTAGACTGCGGATTTGATTCGACTATACCAAAAGTGAATAAGTAAAATACAAAACAGAGAGAAGACATTGGAGCAACACAAGAATATCGCGTTACACTGCTTTAGACTCGTTAAAATTACTTACTATGTAACAGGGCCGGATTAAGCCCCGTAGCAGGAGTAGCAAATGCTACGGGCCCCGCGCTTCTGGGGGCCCCGCGCCATACAAACAAGGGCCGATATATGAGCGCCTGTCTATGCCAGGGGGCACAGATAGTTTTCCTAAAAAAAAACTTATTCATTGTGGTTGTCGCAAAGGTGCGCTACATTTACACACGAGCGGCCCTGACGCGAAGCCTTGGGCCCCGCTATAACATTTGCTACGGGCCCCGCGCTTGCTTAATCCGGCACTGCTTACTAAAAGAAAATATTAATATCGACCCAGCGTCCATAGATCATCTTGGCTCCTATTGGCCAATTTTGAATACGTGATTACTCTGTAACCTTCGCTTGGCTCATTTCAGTATCTACCGGCATGGAATCAGTTCGCGTTTAATAACACTGTCCAACAAATTTCAACTTTATTTTTGTATTTTGATTCCCACTATGCGATTCTTATAGAGTTTTTCGCGCTGATTCCGAATCTGTTTTTAATTTTTCTCCTATACGTACAGTTTTTGAGAAAATGGAGTTTAAAAAAAAGACATATTTTTCAACTTTGAACAAATATTGTGATGTTATTATAAAAGATATTGAATTGATCTTTACAGTAAAAGATTCCTTAGACTTTCCCGAATATAGTGATATATAATATTAATGCATTATGATTGTTTAAACATGTTTAAACGATCATTAAAGACGGAGAGACACCACTTTTGCCCCAATTTTTGACGATATTTTTGAATTTATCTGAAAAAATAAGCGTCCAGCGGAAAATCGAACTATACCACGCGATAGAGCAGTCTTTTATCTTGAGAAACCACCCTATCAAGTTTGGAACGTCGACGTTTTTTTCGAAACAGAAAGCAAAATATCTTCGCCCGATACGAGTTGCGGCCAGTGGCGCGCGGGACGGTATACGGCGGCGCAGCGACGCGACGGGATACGGAGCGGCGAACGACCGTTCTAGTGGTGAAAAATATGTATTTTTTTTAAACTCCATTTTCTCAAAAACTGTACGTATAGGAGAAAAATTAAAAACAGATTCGGAATCAGCGCGAAAAACTCTATAAGAATCGAAATACTTTTTGGCTGTTGGACAGTGTAATTTCAAATAGTATTTCTTCTGATATAGCAAGTATGGAAAAGTGGTTCATTTGGTATTGTCATAAGTTATTTAAAGTTAACATTTATTATATTCATATTATTTTTCAGACGCAAATATTACTCTTGAGAATGATCCACATCAGGATCGAAACGTTGAGTGTCTAAATTAATTTACAAAATTGCTAGTGTTCCATCATTGATCGAACCTGTGCGCCGATATCATCACATATTAATAATTAAAATATTAATTTTTATGTTTCGTATACTTCTCGAAAGCAGTCCAGTAGTTTCCGTGCGTAAAGCTGTAGAGAGCCAAAATGTTCTTCTCCACGCGTCAAGGTTTGCAGTCCGAAGAGCATTTGAAATTTCAGCTGTTGCTATTATCGTTCCTCGAGAGTCGAGAGGTTCAGTCCGCGAGATTAACTCTACACGAATCACATATGATTCGCTACAATGCTTCGTTATCGAGCATTGTATACTCGGTTTCAAAGGCGGTTTCGCTCGGACCGTCTTGCACACGTTTCTCTACATACTTTATGTCCTCAGCGCACCGGCGCGCGTCGTCAACTGCATGTGAAATGCTTGACCAAGGAGCGACAACCATAAACGCACGAACAGAGAGGTCGTCTTCGACGGATAGTGTTCGAGAAGAGGCGTGTAAATACATATCTCGTTTAGTTTTATACAGGGTGTGTCCGTTAAGTTATGTCGCCATTTTTTAGGCATTTCCGGTAGTGTAGTTAAAAAATGTTTTAGAACAAAAGTTTCTCAGTCCTTGGTGAGCTACATGTTCGCATATTCTTAAATCTGAAAAATGCTTTTTACGTAAAAAACTAAAGGTCACCTTGACTTTTTTAAATGGCTCCATATGTTTTAGACGTCATAGGGTTGTTGCTAACGTCGAAACGAATTCAACAGTGTATTACACCGTGACCTTGAAATGACCTCAAACTCAAAAATTTTGTGCAAACGTAACTTCAATGAAAAATTATTTCTTACAAAACAAAGCAAGTTACATTAGATGTTCGAACTGCGATCCGCATCTTCTACGATACAGAGCCCCGTTCTTTGTATTAGACTTTTCGTTGTCGCCATAATTAGAGCGTCTCGGTTTATGTTATTACGTGCAGTTGTTATGCGATTCCGAAGTTCTTGAATATTATTGATTGTTGTGTCGTATACAGCAGATTGCAGATATCCCCACAGATAAAAATCCAACGGAGGCAGATCCGGAGAACAACGATTTCTAAACTTGTTATTAAGATATCTCCTAATTATAATAGCATTGTGGGCAGAACACTCGTCTTGTTGAAGGTACATATCGTTCCTAATGTTCAGTGAAATGTCTTGCAATAAGTGTGGAAGTTTTTCTTCCAAAAAGTTAAGATATCGAGCAGCTGTCAAATTTTCTCCGAAGAAATATGGTCCGATCAAGTGACCATTTAAAATACCACACCAAACAAAATTTTTGAGTTTGAGGTCATCCCAAGGTCATAGTATAATACACTGTTGAATTCGTCTCGACATCAGCAATTATCCTATGACGTCCAAAACATATGGTGCCATTTAAAAAAGTCAAGGTGACCTTTAGTTTGTTACGTAAAAAGCATTATTTCAGATTTAAGAATATGCGAACATGTAGCTCAACAAGTACTGAGAAACTTTTGTCTAAAACATTTTGTAATTACACTACCGGAAATGCCGAAAAAATGGTGACATAACTTAACGGACACACCCTGTATACCTCGTTCATACATAAATTACTTTTTCTTGCTCTGTTTTCCCGGGGCTTATTTATATAACGTGAGATGATTTCTTGTTGCAGCATGCGATTGTGGATATTTACAGAATCGGTGTACGCTACATCCGGTTTGCTGATTAATTTGCACAAGTCTTGCAAAAAGGTAAAACAAAGATGCTTTTCATGGAAAATAATAATTGCCTGCATTAATCGTAATACATACTGCAGAAGCAAAGTAAAAATCATTTTGCAGATCCTAACTAAATTTTCTACACGCACTATATTAACGGAAAAATTTATTTACTGCTCAAAGAATTCCGTCTCCTATTTCTGGGATACGCGGCATTCGATCTATTAGTTCAATCGAAAAGTTCCGTCCGTTTTGCATCGAGTAGCTCGAACTGTCGTTAACTATAACGTCTAAAGTAAGGTTAACTTTTTAGTTTGAACATCTTTCAATAAAATTCAGTACATAACAATATACGCTTGCATCAATAACATCGTTTTTTTTTACATTGAAGATGTCGGAATTTGAGCCGAATAAGCGTCATTTGCGCGAAGTGTTAATCTTTTGTTTCAATTGGAAGATAACTGCAGCTGAAGCTCATCGAATGATTGTAGACGTTTATGGCGATAATGCTGTTTCCGATAAAACATGTAGAGAGTGGTTCCGACGCTTTAAAAATGGTGATTTTACTGTGGAGGACAAAGAGCGTTCTGGACGGCCACGAGTATTCGAAGACGAAGAATTGCAGGCATTGGTGGATGAAGATCCATGTCAAACGCAAAAGCAAATTGCAGAAGCGTTAAATTGTGCTCAATCTGTCATTTCCGATCGTTTAAAAGCCTTGGGGAAGGTCTACAAGGAAGGAAAGTAGGTCTCCATATGAACTCAAGCCAAGAGACATTGAAAGGCGGAAAACCATCTGCGAAATTCTGCTTACTAAGCAACAAAGAAAGGGGTTTCTCCATCGTCTCATCACTGGGGATGAAAAATGGATTTATTTTGACAATCCTAAACATCGAAAAACCATTTGTGATCCCGGCCAACCCTCAACATCAACGCCAAAGCGGAATATCCACGGAAAGAAGGCTTTACTCTGTATTTGGTGGGATCAGAAAGGTGTGGTGTACTATGAGCAGTTAAAATCTGGTCAAACAGTGACAGGGGATCTCTACCGACAACAAATTATCCGTTTGAGCCGAGCATTGCACGAAAAACGACCACAATATAAAACGAGACAGCATAAGGTGATTTTGCTGCATGACAATGCTCGGCCTGACGTCACAAAAGTTATCAAAGGAACGTTAGAAGCACTTCGCTGGGAAATGCTACCCTATGCGGCTTATTCGCCAGAGACTGTGCCCCTTCTGACTATCACTTGTTTCGGTCGATGGCACACGCACTTGCTGAGAAACGATTTAATTGTTACGAAGATGTCGAAAAATGGATCTATGACTGGATAACCTCCAAAGATGACTCGTTCTTTCGTCGCGGAATTCGCTTGCTGCCCGAAAGATGGGAAAAAGTCATCGCTAACGATGGACAATATTTTAATTAATGTACTTTTTCATTTTGTTTCTTATATAAAGCTCCACTTTTTGTAAAAAAACGGACGGAACTATCCGATTGACCTAACTTGACATTCTACTACGTTAAAGCGAATCATTTTCTCGGCGTGACAAGGTTTCCGTAATATGTAATGCTTTTGTGAATTTTGGTAGTGTAAATTCATTCAAGGTCGTCGCCTCGGGACTACGGTAATCCCTTTGAGGCTTTACTCCAATTATGTACTCCCATACCCCAGTCGCGCGTCGGATGCAGGCGATGGTAGCATATGCAGCGAGGTACATACACAGTACATAGTAATATAATTCTCTATCAATTCGCAGACTATCGGTTCAGCTCGCAAAATGAAGTTTTCGAATCTATTGCTGTCGAGAGTTTATTATCGCTATCGTGTTTAGTAAAAACTCATTTGTCCGACGTAAAAGCCAGTGTCCCCAGATGAGCTCCAAGCGGAGCTCACACATTCCCCTCTTGTTCCCCTTCCACTATCCCATTCCTGCACCATGCGCACACTCCAACCAGTGTTCCGATATGAGGCATCCTTTCTCGCGTATGCGCGGCCTAAACAGTAACGTATCTATGTTAGGATGATGAGTTAGCAGAGCCCTGAGGCAGTTATATTGGCAGAAATGTACTGAAACAATCTGTTCCGGACAAAAAGACTCCAGGACATGTCCTACAAGTTACAAAATATACAGAAATACACATGTTATACATTCATTTTTCAGACTCATATCATACCAATTTTTTAAAATTCTGCGGGGTGCTCAAGGTACCCCATTTTATCGAGAATCTTACTTTACTGAGGCTGAAAGCGCCACCAGCGGCCATCCATCGCACGAGAAAAGATGCCCCATGTCGGAACACTGACTCTAACCAGCGATGGGATTCGGGGCGCTTTTTTCGCGCATGCACGAGTTTCGGCAGGAACGTATCTACGTCTGAAGTTTGTGGCAGTTTGTGGGGAATGTAGTGGGGAATTAGTACTGCTAGGAAAGTACCGGAAGAGTTCAGAAGTTCATATATTATGTGTTATATGTGCATCATATTAAATTTTAATACAACACACACATGTTATACAGTCATATTTCAAAATCACGTCATAACAAATTTTACGAAATTATTGGGGTGACTAAGGTACCCCATTTTAGCCGATCCTTTTACTTGATAGAGGCTAGAATCGTCGCGCATGCGCGAAAAAAGCGCCCCGAATCCCATCACTGACTCCAACGTCCGCCCGTGCCGTAGACTGGACTGGTCATTAGAGAGGGGGTACTTGTATTCCCCTCGATTTTCTCGTCCTGGCGACACTGGTTAAAGCACCTTGCACCGTGTCGTTATGCCACGTCGCGCGTCGAGACTTTAAAAGCGATTGTATACATTATACATACATACTTATGTACTACGATACGATACATATAGTATATAGCGGCGATCAAGAAGCTGACCTTGTTTGAACCGTTTCGTACACCTCCGTACATATACATATGTACATACAAAAAACAACACTGTAAACGCGAAGGCGCAGATGTCGTTTCTAACGGACTCGTCAGGATTGCGCATAGAGACGCGTTGCAATACTGTCACTGTCGCATCCGACGCGAGACAAAGCTTCATATCTCATCCCTACCTCGTGGTTAAAAACCAGTTAATAATCGAGCACGTTGGAATGTAACCGTAGTGTGGAGCACAGTTGACAGAATCGTCTCATCTCGTTCAATTATCGTGCGGCGAATGGCTACACGAAATGCACACCATTTTTCCCATATTTTGTATTTTTACCAGTATTTAAGACTTGGATCCTCCAAGAAAAATATTTTTAGTATCTTAAAAGGTCGTTGACAGCAAAAGGATAGCGAACAGACGCGTATACGTAAACATGTTTCGGTTGTAGGTATACGTATACAGGGTGTCCAAAAACTCCAAGTCAGGGAAATAAGAGGTTCGTAAGGTAATTTGAGGCGACATTTTCCTTTGCAAAAATTACCGCCGCGGCTTTGTTTAGGAGTTATTAACGAAAAACACGGACCAATGAGAGCGCGATTTGGCACAATCGTCCAATAGACAGTTGGCGCGCCGGGCCGACAGTGCCAGCTCGCGTCTAGGTCGCGCTCTGATTGGTGAGATTGGTCTGTGTTTTTCGCTAATAACTCCTAAACAAAGCCGCTGCGGCCATTTTTGCAAAGGAAAATGTCGCTTCAAATGACCTAAGGAACTTCCCATTTCCCGGACTTGCAGGAGTTTTGGGACACCCTGTATACTGTGGTAAAACGTAAAATGGAAGAATATTTCGTGCGGTACAGTCCGCGACAATACTATAAGACATCACTTAAAACGAAATAATTGATGTATTATTTGAAAGAATTTCATCGTCTTTCGTGCAGAGTGTTATTATTTACTTCTGGGGACGTCGTTCCACGCACTGTTTTCGTTAGAATTTCTATGAACTTGAAAGCTACACAAACTTGACCTTTTGTTAGCAGCGGCAAATCTATAAGACAGTTTCCCGCAAACAGTGAAAGCGAAAAGATCATCAATGAAATATTCTTCTAAAGCGTCAGTAATTGAAGTAAATAATTTAACTAAACCCTGAAAAATATTAATCAACTTGTGCAATATTTATATTTATACAAAATGCCACGAGGAAAAAAATTAAATGAAACAGAGATTAAAATGATCAATAATTTGCGAAATGAAAATCATTCAGTGGCAAAAATTTCTGAAATTCTTGGAAGAAGCCGTTGTGTAGTTTATAATTATTTAAAAAATAGTGAAAACTATGGTAAAAAGAATCCAGGAGGCCGTCCAAAGTTGACAACTGCACAAGACAGACGGAATATTGTACGACATGAATCGAACCCTACATTAACGGCACGACAAATTGCGACAGAAGCTGGCGTGAGAACAAGTGTCAGGACAGTACAACGAATAATAAAGGCTTCAAATAATTTAAAACGGCGTAAAATTTTGAAAAGTCCGCCGCTAACTAACCGTCATAAAGAAACCAGATTAGAGTTTGCAGAACAACGCACACATTGACGTAAGAAATGGAGGAAAGTAATTTTTTCTGACGAGAAACGGTTTACTTTAAATGGCCCTCAGAATCTAAATTATTATTTTCACGATTTAAGAAAAGAGGAATTGACACTGCAAACGCGACAAATGGGTGGAGGAGGAATAATGATTTGGGCGGCTATAGAATATCATGGGAGGAACTGAAATTGAATTTATTTCCACAAAAATAAACAGCAGGAAATATATAGACGTTATTGTCAAAACATGCTCAGTCCATAGCAAACCAAGAATACATTTTCCAACAAGACAATGCAGCTGTGCATTCGGCAAAGATAGTACAGGCCTACTTTAAAAATAAGGAAATAGGCGTTTTACAATGGCCAGCGAGATCTCCCGACTTAAATATCATTGGAAATCTTTGGGGAATACTGGCCAGGGACAGTGTCGTCAGATGAGCTCTAAACGGAGCTCACACATTTCCCTCTTTTTCCCCTTCCACTATCACATTCCAGCACCATGCGCACACACCAACGTCCCCACTTAGACCGTAACCACGGTGCCCGTACCGTAGACTGGACAGGTCATCAGAGAAGGGGTACTTGTATTCCCCTCGATTTTCTCGACCTGGCGACACTGGCCAGGGAGGATTATTCTAAAGGAAACCAGTTTAGTACTGTAGAGCAATTGAAAAACTGGGTTTGAAATGGTATGGAAGAAAATTAAGCAAAACGATTAAAAACTTGGATAAATCTATTCCAAAAAGAATGTTACATGTCATAAAAAATAAAGGTGGCAACACAAAATATTAATAACCGATAAAAGTAAGCTGTACGTGTTAATTTTTTACAAAACCATTACCTGTCTTATAGTTTTGTCGCAGTTAATAAAAGGTAAGTTGGTGTCATACTTTCAAATTCTTAGAAATACTAACGAAAACACTGCGTTAAACGACGTCTCCAGAAGTAATTAATAACACTCTGTATGGAAGACGATGAAGTTCTTTCATATAACACATAATTACTTCGTTTTAAGTGATGTCTTATATACAGGGTGTCCCAAAATTCCTTCAACAGCCGGAAATGGGAGGTTCCTGAGGTCATTTGAAGCGACATTTACCTTAGCAAAAATGTTATCCGCGGCTTTGTTTAGGAGTTATTAACGAAAAACACGGACCAATCAGAGTGCGACTTAGACGCGAGTTGGCACAGTCGGCCAATAGACAGTTGGCGCGCCGGGCCTGCTGTGACAACTCGTGTCAAAGTCGCACTCTGATTGGTCCGTGTTTTTCGTTAATAACCCCTAAACAAAGCCGCGGATAACATTTTTGCTAAGGTAAATGTCGCTTCAAATGACGTCAGGAACCTCCCATTTCCGGCTGTTCAAGGAATTTTGGGACACCCTGTAGTATTGTCGCGGACTGTAGTTTTAGGGTGAACGACGCAACGCAACGCGATGGGATGGGAAGGGAAGGGAAGGGAAAGGAAAGGACGGAACGGGCTACTCGGGCTTTAGAGAACAGATAGAGGGTGCGAGTTTCGCGTGTACGTTGTGGGTGTGCTTGTGCGGATAAGATTGTATGGTCTGTCTGAAGAGTATCGCAGAGCCAGTTGCGGACAATGTACCGTTACTCGTTCACTGTCATTTTCAAACTAAAATATTCTTTAATTATATGCTAAATTAATTCAGCACGCAAACTACAAATTCGGTAGGTACAAGAAATAATTAACGAGAACTGCTGCTAGTCAACGCGTTCACGGAACGAATAGTTGATAGACACTGCTGTATGGTGTCGAATGACCATATGGTGGTGCGGATGTAGGGAGCGTTACAAAGATATGATTGGATTTGTCAACACATACCGAGCAAAAAGAATCGCCGAGGGAAACGTTGAAATCAACGAAATCTTTCGGGTACATATTACTTTTGATGACTCACGAAAATAATCGGCGAGATGGGTGTTATCGGTTTTACCATCTTTCCCTGTATGTAAATACATACCTGGAACTCTATCGGGATGTCGCGGTCTAATATTCGATATCCTATAGTTATCTTCCAGGATGCTTCATGATGTCTTTGACGTCTTTGACAAACATTCAACATTGTCTTGAATGTACAATAGCATGAGCTCGCAGGCAAATCACCAGGGGCAGGGCCCGCTCTAGCGGTTACATCGCCCCGGACAAAAAGACAAATTGCCGCCTCTTAAGAATATATATATTTTTTAAAAATAAAGGTACACCATATTTTTTATTGTAAAAAAAAATAAAATCGTTTTATTTAAATTTTGATAAAAGCTTGTTAAACATATAATTTTTTACATTTTTAAATACTATTAAAAATGTGTACTATTGCACAAACAATTAAAATTCTATCATTTTGAAAATAAAAGAAGGTAGCATCAACTACGTTAAAATCACAGAAAACCTTTTTTTCTTACTTTCAGTTCTGCAAACTTTTTTATTACATTTTTTAAACTTACTTTATCAACAATTTCATGCTGAATTGCCAAAATGGCCAAACCATTAAGACACGATTTTGTGTACTGGTCGAACGTAAAAAGTTCTTGATTAGTTTTAACTAGGAGAAACTCGTTTCGCCACTTGCTGCAGTTACTGGTATCGTTAACAATATTCTTAAAGCAATATGTAGTAAGGTTTGGAGCAAAATTTAACTTTGAAATTAAGCTCAGTGCATTGCTTGGGCTTTCTTTTTTGCCCAAAAGCGCAGATGCTACTGAAATTTCCTCTGCTGATTCTACCCCGTTTATGTCAACAGAATCACCATCAGTTAAAATACATTCTAAATTCTTGCAGTGTTTTAGTAGCATTTCTTTGAACATGGTATTTAAATCGTGTATATTATATGAGAATTGAAAATAGTTACTATGATTACTAAGTTGTTCAAATCTAGCATCTAGTTCATTTAGTGCTTGATCGATTGTAAAATAAAAAAATCTATTTTATATTTTTCTTATGGATTTTTCTCACACTTACAGCCAAAATGGAGCCCCTAAATTTTGGCGTCCCGGGCGAATGCCCGGGTTGTCCCCCCCCCCCCCTAGAGCGGGCCCTGCAGGGGGAAATGGGGATACAAAAATAAGATTCGTTGTCAGTGCAATAGTTTGCGATAAAACACGAATTGCTAAGTAAAAATATCAACACATTTCTTACAATTTAATGAAGATATTTGCCGTCTATATCCTGCAATTAGTACAAATAATATTTATTTGCGAGTTTCAAGGAAAATCAACTTTTTTATTAGGATGCTCTGAACGTGTTCTTCCACTCGGAAGTCTCTATTTTTCCAAAAATATTACTTAACACGTGTTCATCCGCTAAGCTCTTTAATTTTAATTACATAGTAAGTATCGTACGTATGATAAGAGAAGTTGTCGAATTATTCTTATTCTTAGATAAAATAGTGAAGTTCGTGCGAGTTCAATGAACGAAAAATATTCGCGGTATGAATCTGGACAAACAGTGTCGGTAAAGGAGTCTCTATTCAGTCTATGTCTATATGTATGTATAACTTACGATAAGTGAGAATAAAAACATCTCACTCATACTAAAATCTTCACTATACATTCGGACTACATGTTCGGGATTGATAACAAGAACTAAGCAAATGACGCATTGGGTTGGCAAGAAAGTAATTTCTGTATTTCAAGGTGAAAAATAGAGCCAGCCGAATTTCTTTATTCAAGCAATGAACTTTAATGAATAAGATATTTTCCGTTTTGTTCGATGCTCTTTTGCATAAAAGAATAACTATGAAAATATTTTATTGACGAAAGTTCATCGTTTGAATAAAGAAATTCGGTTTTATTTCACCTTAAAATACCGAAATTACTTTCCTGCCAACCCAATATTTGTCGAAATGACTGTTTGAAGTGACAATTCAGAGAAATTGCGAAGTTTATTGTGCGAAAAATGTCTGGCATGTTCGTATCTTATTCGCCACTTTAAATAATGTATACATATGCATATGTATTCATCGAGATACGATTTGAATGTTTTGAATATACATATGTATGTATATCTATTTATACATGTAGTTCGAGACTCGACTGTCGTTCACATAGACACTTATTACTTATTGCATTTTGCGATGAAAAATGCTCGTTAATTTTTTGCGAATCGGGTAACCGAAAAAAGAAACTGGACTGTAAACAATTTTTAGTCTCCAATTGTATCCCCCTCCTCTCTTTCTCTCTCTTTCTCTCTCTCTCTCTCTCTCTCTCTCTCTCTCTCTCTCTCTCTCTCTCTCTCTCTCTCTCGCTTAACTGTCGTAACGATGGTAACAAAAAACGAAATTAATTGTAAGAGGTACTTACGCAGAGACGAGATAAAAGTCTGGTGAGAACGTCAACGCAACACTCCTACGCAACGTCCATCTTTAATCACAATATCCCGTAGATCACTGATTTATCACACTGTATATCACGTCGATGGGAGTTCCGTTGTCAGGCGACTGAAATAGAAAGAGCACACCGATTGACGTTTGCAAAACGAGGTTGTACAGGTCACAGAGAAAGATCTGAAACGTGCAGCTTCAGAATCGATCAACGGAAACGGAAAATGATCTTGTTGTTCTGGGAAGCGCGCGAACTGCTACTTTCGTGCTACACGTGCCAACGCCAATACAACACGCTTGTGCGACTCGTTTGAGAAGGGAAAGAAGAGGGTGGAACGCACTGGTGCGCGCCAAATCATAGTCCAGAATGCCCAGATACACAGCACGTAGCGAGCAAACAATTTATTATATCTCAAACCGTGCTTTATTTATCAAATGCTATCGTCTTATTAAGCATCCATCAGTCGATCGGCGATAAAGTAACAGGTGTGCAGTTCGAACGACGAAAAAAAGTCGGCAGACGACGCGCTTCAACAATGTTTTGCTACTTTACCAAAGAAATCTCTCGCGATGTATGTACAGTACAGCTGTGCGCGAGTTTTGTTCTTTATAAATACAACATGTTTATCTTTAAGCGAAGTCAAAACGTTAAACTTTCTTCGGCTGTGGAGATTCTAACCGTCCGCGAACTTTGTTATAACGAAGAAGGCGGTTTTGCGATATACCGTTCACTAGGGAAAAAAGACTGTCCCGAAGTTCCGAAAGGAAAAGCCACACAACTGGTCACAACACGCGCATCGAGTCGCGACGATGCGATACCATATCATCACCCTCGACGCACTTGGACGCACTCGACGCTCGACGACGACTGAACTGACTGAACTGAATTATTAGTGCCTCCTGCCTCCTGCCCCCTATCTGTTCGCGCCGCGCGTCCTTGTCCCGTCCCGCCCCGTCCCGACTCCCGGCATCTCACGACTCCACGACCGCGCATGCCAACTGTCAGCCACTTTACAATCACATTCGAGAAACTTATTGTATTATAGATTGGCAGGAAAGATCTATCGATAGATCGTACTTCCACATTTATTACTTCATTGCCGGAATTTGCGGAATTTCCACATTTGTTACTTCATTGCTCCATAATCGACCTCATTTTATCTCATAAAGGGCCTAGCCGATTAAAGATGGTCAAAACTATCCTCAGAGGTTTTTCAATGACCATCGAACTATTCGAAAGCTGACCAAGAAGAACTCCTCCGAGTAAAATTTCAGTCATCCAGCTTTCCCGCGAGGGTAATTACTAATTACGACAGGGTAAATTAGATGTCGCGCTCAGGGGCGAATTAAGCGATAAGCGAACTAAGCGGCCACGGGGGGCCCCGTGCTTGCAGCAGAAAATGTTTAGCTTGGAAAATTGTGCAACAGCCCTGGCTACCGTTAAGTATCTTTGCTAAAAAAAGTAGGTCATTCATCGTTGAATGTATAATGCATGGCCTCTAACAAGGGAAGGACCCCAAGTGTCCGACTTTGATTTTGATAATCTTTTGTGAGACGATGGTACATATATGGATCCCTAATGATGTCTGCAAAATATTAGGTGTGGTTACTCAATAGTTTTAAAGATATAAACAATTGAACTAATGGAACTTCGAAAACTTGAGCTGCAAGTCATGGTACATCAACAAAGTACGAAAGTTTAATTGTTTGTATCTTTAAAACTATTGAGTAACTACACCTAATATTTTGCAGACATCATTAGGGCTCCATATACCATATCGTCTCACAAAAAATTATCAAAATCGGAGTCGGACACTTGGGGTCCTTCCCTTGTAAGTTGCACTCTGTGGAATTTCTGATTCTTGTCGTTTTTGGGTATAACTGTATGAGAGTTTTTCTTGAAACTTTTTTTAGGGGGGGCCCGAGATTTTGACCGCTTAGGGCCCCCAGTTGGCTTGATCCGCCACTGCCGACCAGCGCGACGCTTTACCGTGCATTTTCTGGTCTCTGATGCGTTCTAAAATTCTGAAAACAATGTGACATATTTTGTTTCTATTATATGAATTTTTCAATAAAATTATATAAAATTCATAAAAATTTTAAAGGCGCATTTTAGAGAATTTTTTCCGATTTTTTTGTTGTATACCGTGCTTGTAAAAAATGAAAAATCCGAAAAATTCGGTTTTTATCATTTTTCACAATGATCTGATGACACCAAAAAATCCAGGGCTTCGGAGTCGGAGTCGGAGTTTGAGAGTAATTGCTGATCACTGGAGTCGGAGCCGGAGTCAGAAAAAGCTGTATATCGACTCTCGGAGTCGGAGTCAGAGTCGGGAAAAAATGTATCGACCCCAACTCTAACTCTGGCTCTTTTGTTTATAAATCATTAATAGATTTATATATACATAAATAAATTGCTAATATTCGATCTATAGTATAGACGTATTGTATATATAATACATATTTATATACCTCGGCACTCGGCACTATGTAGAGGAGAAACAGCTAAAGTTATGGTGGTAGTATTTTCTAACTATTTCCTGAAAGTGAGAAAGTAACAGTCGTGTTGTGTTGTATCAGAGTTATATCTGTTCCATATTCTTAGACTTTAATACAATATTTCAACTATTTATTCAGTTTTATTACAACTCTTAATTATTTTGAGTACATATTTTTTCAATTTGGAGAGTCGGAGTCGGATTCGGAGTCGGAGGTACAAAAAAAGAGTTGTTGGAGTCGGAGTTGGAGTTAAGAATTTTGTCTACCGACTCCGAAGCCCTGAAAAAATCTGAAAAAATATGACATATTTTGGATCCTAAAGCGCATTTTACAGAATTTTTTCAGATTTTTTGTTGCGGGAGATCATTTTGAGAAACAATACAAAACCGAATTTTTTCTACATTCTGCGTTGAGGAGGATACATAGTTACATTTGTTGCTTTTCATTCTTTATGAGCACATTTTGCAACTAAAAAATCTGTAAAAATTCTCTAAAATTCTCTATTCAGAGGAGTTTTTCTGGGTCAGCTTTTGAATGGTTTGATAGTCATTGGAAAACCTCCAAGGACAGTTTTGCCCAACAGGCCCTTTATAGTTAATACTGACGATACTTAAGAGTTGATGTTATCCTTCTCAGCTAGGCAGCAAAGGACTCACCCTGGTATCCCCATATACATAATAAGTTGAAAATTACATCTATTCGTATTTCAAAATCAAATAGACTGTTTTAACCTTTCGAACCTGGAAATTGAACATCTGTTGAACGTTACCGTGCGCACGCAATCTTGTTCGAATATGCCCCCCCCCCCCACTCTTCCATCATTAATCGGTATCGGTACAGATTTGAACGAGTCCGAGCGTAAACGAAACCAATCACTGCGCATGGCACTGCATAGCACTCGCCCACCGAAAGCGTCGTCTGCAGCTTGATTATATTCGTGATGTCGGGTCGCAGACCTTATCTCTATGCCATGCACTTCTTATTAACTACAGGGTGGCGCAAAATGATGTGTCTGGTTTGAATTCTTTATTAGTTTTTTGTTTCAACATTTTTTCAATTTTTTTTCAGAATTTTGTAAACAAGGCTTCTAGAATTTAATATGGGGAGTTACACAACCGAGCAACGAACAAAAATCATCGGATTTTAGTTTGAAAACCAACGATCAATTTGTATTTCGCGCAATAGTGACTTCAACTGGTCATGCGTTCACATTTTCTTTGGGCGTATTTGAAAGAGCGAGTGTACTTCAATAAGCCAGCGACCATTCCCCAACTGAAAACTAATATTCGCAATGAAATCCGTGCAATAACACCTGAAGTTTTGCGAAAAGTCGTGGAAAATGTGTTAGAAAGAGCACGAATGTGTCAAGCAGAAAATGGCCATGATTTGCGAGATGTAATCTTTCACGTCTAGTGCAAAAAATTCCTCTTCTGTACACTATATTTTTTCCAATATTTATGTATTTCACTCTAAAATTAAAAAAGCTATAAACAATTCAGACCAGACACATCATTTTGCGTCACTCTGTATATATGTATACATACAAATCTCATACATTTTTTTAATCCGTAATATTAAATTGTTCTATTCACGATTTTCACTATTTCCCGTTGCTGATTCAATTTTTTTTATTTATATTCAAATACACGTACTGCACGTTATTTTTCTTACAATAAAATGGTTTTTATGCATATGTATTGTGTATGTATACATGTATGCAAATAAATGAACTCGTGTTGCTAGCTGGTTGTAATTCTCGCCAACTCGACAAGGTTACCCGCAAGAAGTTTTTTGGTGTTATTTTACCCGTGTGTCGTTCGTTAATGCATCTCAAATGTTATTCGTGCTAATAATTAATAATAGAAACTTATTCTTCGAACGTTTCAGGCCTTACTTATCACAGTTATCACGATGATTTGTATGATTAATATTTTTGATAGTAGGTAGAAAATATAACGAGAAATTAAATTAACCGCAGATAAAAATTTTTTACTTTTTATACTTTTTAGTCCGTTTTTAAAAATTTATTTTTATTTAACTTATTTTATACTTTTTATCCGTTTTTAAAAATTTATTTTTATTTAAATTATTTTATACTTTTTAGTCCGTTTTAAAAACGCAGTATATATTTTTAAAAAATTTATTTTTATTTATTTAAATGGGAAGATAATTATTGGTACTCACACTCACGCTCGCGTCCTCTCCTGCTCGAAGAAAGCAGAACGCGCTTCGTCTTGATCATCGAACAGTACAAAGTACAATGCGGTTATCCGGTTGGCTCGGAATCTGCAACAGAAAGAAAAAATTCATTAATTTCAATCTACAAACAGTCAGAGACTGCATCAGAATTAATAATAAATAAATAATTCAATTTGGATATAAAATCAAAATGAACTTGAACGGAAATTCAATGAACTCGATGTTTATCGCACGATGCGAATTCTAGATACAATATTAATATTGTATTAATATAATAATTATTAATCATCACGAAACAAGAGTAAATTGGAATTAATAGGAAATAGATAATTCAAATTGAATATTTATTAATTGTTCATTAATGGTATGAATAAAGATATTCAATAACATCGTATAATTGGAAATATAATTTCTACTCACGCTCACGTCCTCTCCCGCTTCAACAAAGTACGCCATGAAGCTGTCACGATTTCGATTATCGAAAGCATCGTGAAGTATCGATCTCGACAATGAATATGGTCCTTCGATCGATGGATTCTTTTCCCGTGGAATCTGCAACAGAAAGAACAATTTCATTAATTTCAATTGACCAACAGTCGGAGACTAAATCCGAATTAATAACAAATAAATAATTAAATTTGAATAGAAAATCAAAATTAGTTTCAACGGAAAATAAATAACCTTGACTCGACACAAGAATAAATCCGAATTAATAGGAAATAAATAATTCAAATTGAATATTTATTAATTGTTCATTAATGATATTAAGAAAGATGCTCGATATCGCAGTATAATTGGAAATATAATTTGTACTCACGCTACACTTCCTCTTCTGCTTGAAGATAGTGCGTCATGACACTACGTTACGCTTTCGATTATCGAAAGCATCGAGTAGTATCGATCTGGGCTATGAATATGAATATGGTCTTTCAATAGATGGATTCTTTTCCCGCGGAATCTGTAACAGAAAGAGCAAATTAATTAATTACAATTAAGAATTCAATACAATTCAATACAATCAGAATTAATAATAAATGAACAATTCATCTTGAATATAACATCAAAATTACATTTGAACGGAAACTTGATTTCTATCAGACGACGCGAATTCAAATGCAAGATTAAATTATTGCCAGAAGGTGACACGACCCGAAAGTAAATTTAAATCAATAAAAAATAAATAACTCACTTGAATACATAATTAATTTTTAAACAATTGTGGTAAATAATCTTGATTTCCATCGAATGACGAAACACGGAAACGGAACTCACCATGTAACGGCTCCTGCTTTGCGTCTATATTTTCTGCCTCTCTACTGTGGGTGTGGGATCTGATCCAGGCTAGGATTTTGTGTGGGGGCAGCACTATTACCGGAGGCATCGAAACCGACGAAACCGACGAAACCCCGGGCGTGAGCAGTGTGAGCAGTGTGAGCACTGAGCACTCTCGTATCCTCTCTACTCTCTGCCTGCCTGGTTTACATCGACGCTTTACCCGCTTCGTGCGAGTACTCGACTCGGCTCGATCAATCGAGTCGAGCTTAGCACGTCTCGCATTTTGCGGGTACTCGCACAGCCCTCAAATGATCTGCATGATCTTCCCTATCGAACAGATCACCAAGTAATATAAGTGCATCTCCGAGCTGTTGCGTGGCGCTGCCTGCACAATAAAATGATGCGATCAAATGCACCGTAACTGCTGTAACGTGTATGTAACCAAAGTGTATATCGTAACTGTAACTGTAACGGTAGTTTCATAATTTTTCTAATTTCTTTTTAGCATTTATAGATCAAGAATAACACAAATAAAATCCTAATAATACAGCTGTGTATGCACAAGAGAGATCGTTCGAACCAACGAAAAATATCTTATACGCACAAACATCGCTTATAACGTTGTAAACGCCATTCGTTATCACATTTCTGCAAATTATTTTTTCCGCTGTTGTACAAATATCGCCGGAATACTGACTTTGTCAAACAATTAAGAATTTTCGTGTTTAAACAACGATGGATACCGTGCATTCTTTATTTTTCACGCTTCTATTTAACCGAATGCGCTTCTACGAGCGACACCGTTCACGCCAATTTTCACCGACTTTGTGGAAACCGTTGAAACCGAAGGTATCCGCGTGAATATTTACGTAAAAGCATGTACGTGACAAAATGCAAAAATTTGAATTTGCCGCTTTGTGCGCACGCGTGGTTGCTCTGGCGTCCGCGGATTGATAGAGCGTCGAACGCCATCTTTATCGGTCTTACATGAGACGCGCGGGGTACAGCGGTGAATGTGTCAAATCGCAGAATCCACAACGATATTTGGTTGAACATGGTGTTTATACAGGAAAGGTGATTGAATTCGCGTTTGATCCTGACGTAAGTAATGCCCGCGGCCAGGCGACGATGAGATCTGTGAAAGTTTTTGTGCGGTTTCGCCAGCGACAATTTTCTGTCGGTCAATATTACATACTGCCAGCACGAGATTTCGTGACTCTGCCGTCGTATCTGCGGTGAAAAGCCAACTGGAACGAACGGAAAGTGCCACGGATATTCTCGATAGCAGCGATTCTTACGTTTTCTTCGTGCCCCGTTCTTTCTCCGCCGAGATATCGGCGAAATGTTGCTCGTTAGAGTTTATTTTAAGGGGCAGTTCTTGACAATAGCCACCATCCATTTTGTTTATCCATCTCCGGCACGCTTCGTTCCAAAAACATCTCACCTCGCGCACATATCAACTCGGTTTTTCGAATGTTATTCACGAAAACATTAAACTTACGCACAATTGATTCGGCCTGTTTTAGCCATGGTTACTATTCCGTAGATACTTCTTTCTGTGTACAGCGGTAATTCATGATAAAATAATGAAGTCTGGTGTGCGGGTGTTTGTATGTACTTACTTACGTGTACGTGCATAAATAGGTGTGCGTGTGTGTGTATGTGCACACGAGTGTATCATGAATGCACGGGATGTTTTGATTTCGTGTTTATCATTATGTGTCACGAATCGTAATAGCAATTTTAATTGCTATTACAGAACATTTTTGTCTCCGGTTATTCAAAACTAATAACATCCGCAAGTTTATGTCGTAATAACTTTTGCTGCTTCTGCATTATTGGATTTTTTTTTAATTTTAAAGATGAAGTTAAGAATAAGGATTGAAATTTTTATGGGGACCATGATATCGAATTTGTGTCTGTTATTTTTCAGGTATGCAAAGTAAGGAAAGATGGTTAGCAACATTTCGCGGGGTACTCCCCGCATTCAGGTCTTTAGACCTACTTACGAGGAGTTTAAAGATTTTACCAAGTACGTGGAATATATGGAAAGCAGAGGCGCGCACAAAGCAGGCTTAGCAAAAGTGATTCCACCTCCCGAATGGATTCCTCGGAAAGGAGGCTACAATTTGGACAATTTGGATTTGACCATTCCTGCTCCCGTTTGCCAGGTGGTTACCGGCAAGCAGGGTCTGTACCAGCAAATCAATATACAGAAGAAGTCTATGACCGTGAACGAATACAGAAAGCTAGCCAATTCCGAGCGCTATAATACTCCGCGTCACTTCGACTACGAAGATCTGGAAAGGAAATATTGGAAGAATATAACTTACGTGGCTCCTATATACGGGGCTGACGTGTCCGGTTCCTTGACCGATCCGGATGTGAATGAGTGGAACATTAATCACTTAGGGACGATACTCGACTATGTGAACAAAGATTACGGTATATCTATCGAAGGTGTGAATACGGCGTATCTGTATTTTGGAATGTGGAAGGCCACGTTCGCGTGGCATACAGAGGACATGGATCTGTATTCGATAAATTATTTACACTTTGGAGCTCCAAAGACTTGGTACGCTATACCCCCGGAACATGGACGCAGACTGGAGAGACTTGCCAGCGGTTTCTTCCCGTCAAGTCATCAAAGTTGTCAAGCGTTCTTACGTCACAAGATGTCTCTTATTTCTCCACAAATATTAAGACAGTATTCTATTCCATGCAATAAAGTAAGCTCCGACTTGTTCATCCGTCTCTTATTAATCCAATACGCGTCTACGCGATAGTTTCTAAAGAACGGGTTAATGTTGTTTTTTTAGATAACACAGGAGGCTGGAGAAATAATGATCACTTTCCCTTACGGCTATCATGCTGGTTTCAATCACGGATTCAACTGTGCCGAATCGACCAACTTTGCTACGCCACGATGGGTAGAGTACGGCAAAAGGGCTATACAGTGCACCTGCAGTAAGGACATGGTGAAAATATCCATGGACACGTTTGTGAAACGTTTCCAACCGGAAAGGTAATGAGATTTCTACGAGAATACGTAATATAGGTTGGGAAGAATTTGTTAATTGAGAAAACACTTGGTCGCAGATATGAATTGTGGTTGCGCGGGGAGGATATCGGTCCACATCCCGAAGATCCTAGGCAGACAGCTGCGCCCATGCCGTCTCAGATGGACTTGTTGTGCAGTAACAGCAGCAACGGTCAATTACCGCAGAGTTACTTAAGCGCAGCACCTAAGAACAAACGCCATACGATACACAAAAAGAAAAATATCATGGCGACGAATCCGGATGTCGATATGGAAGAGTTGGTAAATCGAGCAGATATCCCACCGGATGTCAAAAAAGTTTTACAAGACCTTGAATTGGAAGAAGCCGACGACCAACCTGACGAGCAGCAGCTAGAAGTTTTGGAAGATATTTGGCTGAAGGCAGGAGAAATGGGTAAACATATGTTTGCTGTATACTTTCTTAGCAAGTTTGTGTTTTTTAGTGTAATTGAAAGAATTAACCGTGCCGGGCCGCATATAAATGAATACACAATGAATTGTTTTTGCTGTAGATGTAAATGAAGCTACCGTGTACGACGACGGCTACAACCGTAAGAAAAGTCGCAAGCGTAAGAAGAAGAACGCGGAGAAAGAGAAAAAGTCGAAAAAGGACTCTAATAGGAGTGTTCCAGGGACTGTAACAGTCAAGACTGAAATTAAAGTAGAACCTGACGATGACTTGAGCTTTTTGTCTCCTTCGTTCCCGGATCAAAGCGGCCATTTGGAAGACGAAGAGCAAGGTTGCTCCAACGTTATAACGCCTCGCGATAACATCGTTGAAAGTATGAAAGTGGAGGACGGTTCGGATTTCTCCGAAACCGCTGGGAAACCAGTTAAGAAGAAGAAGAAACATTCGAAGTCTGGCGAACCAAAGAAGACGAAATCAAAGAGTTCTGGTAAAAAGAAGAACAAGCATTTAAATATGAACATCTTCGACACTGGCGAACCTTTGGACGTGTCCGACGCTAACGTGCAACGGCAGCTAATGGCCATGCCTAGCCTAAATCAGCAAAAATCTTTAGCGGTGAAGGACGTTGCTATCGTTCCAGGGAGAGGAAGTCAAGTGACCGGAAACATGATATTCCCTGGCAACGAACCCGTTGTAAATGTTGCGAGTACGCTCGTAAGCGCTGTGTACGGCGACTCGAAGGGAAACGAGAAACTTGTAGATCCTGGCTTGGACGAACGAATGAGCGTATACGCGAAGAACGCTAAGAAGCTCAACTTGACTATCATCAAGTCAACGTTCTCTACGCCTGCCATGGTGAAAAATGTACATGCTCCGGATCAAACGATGCCTGTTAAAATCGACAAAGCTGTGGAGTCGGAATGTATCGGCGACGACGCTAAAGTAACCGTGCAGGAGGTAAAGCCGTTTAATCAGACCAGTTTTAAAAGCGTAGGCACAATTTCAACAGAGAGATCGAATTATTCGAAGAAAGATATTATAAAAGCTCCGCGGTTGAATGTACTGAGCGCGGCTTTCAATACACCGGCCGTCGAGGGCTCTTCGAAAGCGAATGCCGACAAGCCATCGGGAGAAGAGAAACATTCGCGCACAGCGACGAACAACATTGTAGTTTTACCAAAGCCTTGGCCTATCGCGAAACCCCAGGAGCCTAAACTTGCGAATATCATGTATTTGAACAAAAGTTTTTCTACCCCACCGATTTTACAGAAAGAGATATCTGTACAGGAACCAGGAAACGATTCGAAGAGTCTAGAGTTGTCGAAACCTCTGGTTTCCTCGGGGATTCAAATACCACGGCTCGAAGGATTTTTCACGAAGAACGCGGTCTTGGGTCAAACGATCGCACAGCCGATTACTTGCCACGGGATTAGCAGTCCCAACAGCACAGACGTGAAGGTTCTGGGAAAGAGGTCGACGACCGACACGTCAAAAATGATGGCAACAAAGTTCTGGCAACTTCCAAGTGGTAGTAACAGCTTGTTTTACTCGAAGGACGTGAACGCGGACGATACGCCGATCCAGTCTTGCGTTGCAACTTTAGATTCCTCTCATTGTCAGATGTCTACCCCGTCTTCGTTTAGTCTATCGAAGAATATCTTCTTGCCTTCGGCCTCGAAGCGTACGAACGTGTCGTCGGTAAATCCCCAGTCTTCGATGATGTACGACTTCAGCCAGAAATGCTTGCAAAAGCCTAACCTGGCTGCCAGTTTAGTCGAGTCCTCGTATCTGAAGATCTTGTCGAAACCGAAAGAGTCGTTGCTGCTGAAGAGAGCGTTGAGCCAGAAAGTTGAATCCTGTAATCCAAGGTTTTTCGGTAAGAGTACAAGCACGATTGTCAGTAATGTAAAGACTGTGTCCACTCAAGTAGACAATCCGTTGGAAATTAGTCAACCCGGCCAGATTCTGAACATTGTGAGTTTGAACAGCGGTACGCCGCCGCACGTTGTGAATCCGTCGACTTCGGAATTACAAGCTGCTTCGCTAAATGTTACCACCATTTTTCCGATTAAACGGGAAGAAGACGAAGACGAAGACGACGAAGTTGCGGTTCAGGATAACCAGCAATCTCAAAGAATAGAGAAGAGTTCTACGGAAGATATATACGCTAGCATGCCACCGTTGAAACCCATCAAATGGTCGACGTCCCGGCGAAAGTCGAAAGAGAAATTGAAGAAGGCGACTACTAGGAAAAAAGATACACCGGAGAAGGTTGCGCCAACCTTGAGCCAGGAAGACACCGGCGCAACAACACCTAGTCCCATGGAAAAGCCACCTTGCGTTTCTCATCGCGTTTCGATGATACCAGGACATATATCCGACATGTTGTTTCCCTTTGTTCCGAACAACGATTTACTCAAGGCGTTCAATGATTATTGGAGCGCTCAAATCTCGCATTGCGCGATCTGCGCACCGTTTACCTCCAGTTACAATGGCCAAGGCAGGCTGATGCCTGCAGACTGGAAATACTGCAAACCCACCGTTTTACCGGATAGCTCACCAATATGGGTAAGCGTGCTTCCAACACCACGACCATTACACCTTATTTACTATTTTACTCAACTCTGCTCTCTCGTGTCTTGCATCGTTATCGATTATATCTAATTCGTTTCATTTTTTCTTTTTTTAACACGTTTTTCTTCTTTTCTTTTTATTACCTAGGTGTCTGCAAATATATTCGTCGCGAATTCGAAGGAACAAATGGTCGAACCAGACAATGATAAGCTGCTGCGTTGCAGAGAATGTCATGTGACCGTACACGCATCGTGTTACGGTATTACGGTAGTGCCCACGGATATACGAAATTGGGCGTGCGATAAATGTAAAGCTGGTAAACAACAGGTGGTACGTAGGCCCTGACCGAATAGGGAACAATTCTGTTTAATCCGGACAATACTGTTTTCATGATGTTCGGTATATATTATATTTTGTTTTTCAGATGTGTTGTTTATGCCCCATGCGCGGCGGTGCTCTTAAACGTACCAGCGACAGTAATTGGGCACATATATTATGCGCTCTCTTATTACCAGGAGTCACATTTAAGGATGCTATCAATAAAGACCCGATCAACGTTCTGGCTCTCAACCGTGAGTTTGTTAGGCAACAATGTTGTTACTGCGGCCAGACGACCGGGGCGTGTCTAAATTGCAGCCAGTGCAATAACGTGTTTCATCCGTCTTGCGGACTGATTTCCGGCGCTATGTTCTCGATACCCGTGTACAATTCATTGGAGTTTCAGGTATATATCACCGGCAAACATGTCGACGTTTATGCTTCAATTTCTATGTAACAACGAAATTTATCTTTAGGTAACCTGCGACGGACACGACGACGGAAAGGAAAAAATTCCAACCATTCGACAGGGTGAGGTTGTTTGGGCGAGACATCGAAATTCCCGATATTACAAAGCTAAAGTGGATTCGATACACGACACTCTGTTTTATATGGTCACGTTCAGGGACGACAGTTTCAGCGATGATCTGTATCCATCGGATATAACGGTACGATCAACGATCCAAGTACTTGTCAATTTAGTTCACTTACATATATCCACGCTGGTTATATGGGCTAATTATTATATTGTATTTATAGAAAGATACGAGACTGTATCGTCAGGTGTTTTATCTACGCGCGCGCCTCTAAAAATTAATGATATACCATTCTTTATAGAATTATGATCCTGGAAACCAACCGCAACGGGGTGCCGCTGTCGATGTAAAATGGACAGATGGGGAAATGTATCCCGGTACCTTTGAGGGTACGAATCACAGGATCATGTACAACGTGAGTAACATTTATTTGATTTGCTTAATCGCGCGAACAGTCGTTCGTTTACTTGTAATTACGTGTTTTTTTCATTTTTTCATTTTTCTCATGATTTAGGTAACCTTCGAAGATGGTTCGCAGCTCGTGCTGAAGCGAAACGAGATCTATAGTTTACAGGAAGACATGCCAAAAAGAGTGCGTTCACGTCTGGTATGTTTAGTACTAAATTAATTTTTATGCTACGAGAAAATATTTGAATGTTACCCTAGAGAACGGTTCACCTGCTTCTTCTTTGCTTTTTATCGTATCTTCTCATTTGTTTCTTTATTTCTCATTGACCACGATCGACTCGAAAGTTCACGTTTGATTTTTCTGTTTCAATTGGTTTCATTTAAAGTCTTATGCGACCGAAATGAAGCACCGGCATCATCTGTACGGCATGGAGGATGAATCCGAGGCGCAAAGAAAGGTGAAACAGTCGAAATATTGTGATTAAACGCAAAATTCTATATGGCCCGATGTAAATAATTAATAGAGACAAGTAATAATTATTGAATTGCTGTAAATATTACATAACGAATAATGTACCTATTCATTCGGTCTCTCTAAAACGTTCCCTGGAGCAGACCAAGCGGACAAATCTATGTTTCACTTAGTTCTCTTCGTTTCTTTTCTACTCTACTTTATGTTCTCTTTCGTTATTTGTCACTTTCTTTCTTTCTTTCTTTCTTTCTTTCTTTCTTTTTCTTCGTTTCTTTATCGATCGAACTCTTTCCTATTATTTAGTATACGTTCTGTTGCTTGTGCCTACTGAAAGGAGTATTGAAAAATAAATTCAAATTCCCCTATTCGATTATGAATTTTTAAGTATTATTCATTCGGATTAAAGATGATGTTGATCTTACTCGATGATGACGTGTACATGACAGAAATGATGAATTTTAGAATCCAATAGAAATTGTTAAACGAAAATGTGGAAATATCGTGCAAAATACGAATGGCGGGCGGGCACCAGTGACATTTGCACGGGATACATCTTTCATCTGATTGAATAATTAATATTGCAATGTTTTATTAATATATTTAAAGAAAAAGTAAAAGTATTAAAGGAACCGCGATATGGATCACGCGTCAATGTAACAAGCGTCCCTTTTGTGGCTATAAATAAGCACGTTCAAGTTTTTAACTGTTTATCATGTAACCAGGAGATAGTACAGAGGTCTCTTTTGCAGCATAAAACAACACGTAGGATCTTTCTGACCACCTTGTAATTTACAAGCAGCTATCTGCACACAGTTTGTAACAGGCTGCCTCGAGGCACCGATCAAAGAAACGTATAGAAGCCCTCAACATCTATTTCTGTACATACTCGTATATGATATAATAATCAAGATACCGTATAAGATGTATGTTTTTAACTTCCTCAGGGATACCGGGCACGTTACGGCACCGGTACGTTCGTTTTATCTTCAAATGAAAATCATTCTCGGTAATCGATATGAAAAATTGTCTGAGAACAACGGAATCTCTCAACGATAAAAACAAACAAATTTGCCGTATAGAAGCACCGAAAATATTTTAACATATTTGAAATATTTTAAATTATCTCCTCTCTCACTCCCTCGTTTCTCGACTGCAGAAATTTCTTCCCTGAAGAAGTTAAACAAACAGCCCACGTGCGTAGTTTAAACGGAATTTTTTACTTTGTTTTACGGATAAGAATCGAAAATTTGAAATATCTGGATGTTTGCGTTGCGTATGTCCGACTAACAATCACAAGTACTGGTAACACAGATGAGATTCTGAACAAGATTTAGCTTCTTTAGAGAAAGTACGTTAGTCTATAGAATGGAGTAAAAAATGTCCTAACAATGTAGCACATTTTTTATACCATTTTGCATTTTTCTTAAAGAGAAACCATTTCTTGGGATCGCTTTGTTTCTAGAAATGATTCATCAGGATACATATGTTACGTTCAGGAAGAATTCAATAGTTATCAGCGAATCGATGAAACCAACGAGCAATTTTGCAACATTCTGTGCAGGGATATACATAATTTCTTGAATTTTTCATCTACGCTTATGGTTTCAATGTTATCGAAGCGGTGATAGCTTTTCTCTCACCCTTTATATTAAGAACTTGCATTGTTTCACATGGATTAGATTTTGATATACATGTATAATGTAACGTGTAACATCCTAACGAATATTCAATAGTTCGCTCAGGTTTCGTTCGTTCGGGACTTTTGGATTCTTCCGATGCAACGTATCGCTTAAAGTCATCGTTACGCCGAGCACCACCGATAAGCTTCGGTATTCAATTGCGCACGTGTTCATCACCGATTAGTCTGCGAGAGGAAAAAAAGTTTTTTAACGCTAAACCGAGGCGTCGAGACCGCGTCGTTTTTATGGACGCCCTACGTTCAGTACGCATTAGCATTTGAAATCATATGAATACTCTCTGCATGTTTGAATTGTTTCTGTGGTACGATACACACCTTTGAATGTTTCTTCTGTCACTTACTTCTTCCGTTCCGTTCCGTTCTTCTGCGTTCCCAAATCATCTAGACGCGTAACCACGTAACCAGCGAACGTTCGACGAAACGCTACATGTATGTATGTATGTATGTATGTATGTATGTATGTATGTACATTTCTAGAGGGGATTCGTCGTTCGATTTTAATAGTGTTCATATGATCTCCGAAAATTCGTTTCCTAGGTGTTTTATTTATCATGAATAGATAATGCGAAACAAACGATAGTTTTAACTTAAAAAAATGTGTAATTTATCCGAAAGAAAAATGATCACTTCCCTCGGCCACTTTATATGCCTGTTGAATGAACTAGGTTGTGGAAGTTGTATTAGCGTTCTATCTGTATATGATAATAATTAAAAGGCCAAAAAAAATGGAAAAGTTAACAATGTATCTGAATTGTAGACACATATTGGATACAGCGTACAATAAAAACTACAAATATAAAACCAGTTCTCTTTTCTCACAAGAGTGCATCGTCTCCTTTGTAGCGTACATTCTACCAGGTATGTAAATATGAAACCAGAATTTGCCCATAGGTGGCTCCAGCTGTCAATGTAGTTAACATCTGAAGCTTGTTAATAAATTAAAAAATAAACGTCAAACCTGGCGAACCATCCACATCGACTGCAAGGCCAAATCGCTATGGACGGAAGACAATGCTCTGTGTTTGGTGGGATCAGAAGGGTGTGATCTATTATGAGCTGCTAAAACCTGGCGAAACCGTTATTACTGAACGCTACCGACAACAAATGATCGATTTGAATCAAGCTTTGCGTGAAAAACGACCGGAATATCAAAAAAGGCAACACAAAGTGATTTTGCTTCGTGATAATGCACCATCGCACACAGCAAAACCGGTAAAGGAAACGATTGAGGCGTTTCGTTGGGAAATACTTGATTATTACTTATTTGCATCGATGGGACACGCACTTGCTGAGCAGCGCTTCACATCTTACGAAAATGTACGAAAATGGCTCGATGACTGGTTTGCCTCAAAAGAGGAACAGTTTTTTGGCGTGGCATCCACAAATTGTCAGAGAGATGGGAAAAATGTGTAGACAATGTCTTACAATAAACGTGTATTTTCTATACAAAAATTCCGGTTTCATATTTACATACCTGGTACAAAGTTTGGCTCGCGGCGAAACAAGCTTCCGCCTTCCGTCTGAGAACAAAGTTTCGTTGGACTCCGTAAGATTAGTGATTTAGACAGATCTGATTGCGAGGAAGGAGTGAAGGAATTCTCGACACTTGATTAAAAAAAAAAGTACGTTCATTGAGAATAGGCTTTCGCACAACCGAGCATCCGTTTACACGTTCTATAATACTAAATATACATATAACATTTACAGTTTCTACAGACATCGTCCATCGAGATACATAGATGGAATAAGAATGTTTAACGTGTCTCTCGCCACTCGATCTCGTTTACAGTTTACGACATACATAGTTTGTTTAAAGCTTCGCGTACATCACTTTTCCAGTGTATATCGGGGTACCAACTTCTCTTGGTAACGAGAATGCGTAGAAAAATTCTTGATCGACTAAACACGGCGATAGATACTGTAAACAGTGAAAATCAGAAAAGTCTGACACTTTATCGTGCCTTGTCCCTGCTTCGCAGGCTGATTCCAAGTTTACAGTATGTATATCGCGTACGATTCTCCATTCAAAGATACAAAGATTACATTTATACAATATTGACTTGAAATTTCGACTTGCAGGACATCCTATATATATATATATATTAATATAGAAATGATTATTCGCGCGCGCGCGTGTGTGTGTGTCTGTGTATACATATATAGTAATCTTAAGTAACGTTCTAAAATCTTTTAATAGATTTCTTCGACTACTCTTCATAAATATCGTTATACGATTAACTCTGAGAAGATCTGTAACAAATGTATCACATCAACTGTTGGATCTATTCTATTACAAATACATGAAAAGTGATTTGTTCAACATTTTCCTCTTCGAGGAAGGTTCTCATTCATTCGTTCGTTCGCAACGATCTTACCAGGCATGTGTTTCACAGAAAAAAGCAATGTTCCATCAAAAAATAATATACAATGCCCCGATAACATTATAATCAATGTAATATCACACGTATCGTTCACGCACACGTTCCGATTGTACTCTAGGCACTTAGGCACAAGTGTGACACCCCCCCCTGCCCCAAAAAAATTTTACTCTACGATCACGCGTTTCTCGTGACCGCGACAAGATAATTACAACGAACATGGAACGTTCAGTTATCGGTGATCGTTGCCGCAACCGTTATACACGGCAAATAACGGTCACGTTACGGGAAAATAATAAAAAAATATGTTTCTCTTGTTATATTAACGTTATATCAACGTTATGTTAACGTACGTTCGCTAACAACGTCTCTTTCGGAAACAGCCTTTCTAAATGCAACGGTACCCTCCTGGGAAATATATATGTAACTTGAAATAACGATCTGTAAAAAATAAATTTGATTTTCTTCAAGGCGAAACAGAAAATTACGGTCGTCGCGCGTGTGCGAAACTAGCGAACGCGTTAGTCTCGCGAGGTTCAAAGTTTTCGCGAACGATCGTTCACGTTTACGAAAGTCTTGAGCCCAGGTAATATATTTAGGACACACGTTTTGAGAGAAAACGGTGTAATAAGTTAACATAGGCCCGTAACACGGTGTGTGACGGTGATGAACGACAACCCGGATGTTTTACGTGCCAGTAGCACGATTAGGTTAACGTTCTGCCGTTACAACGCGTCCGGCATTTCCAGTCCTACTTTTACTTTGCGTCGCATGCCGGTATCGATTGTGGGAGTCTTCTCGCGATTAATAGATCATTATCTTCTCTTCGCCCTCGTCGAAATAAATAGGTTTTCCGCTGGGCGTTTGTCAATTTGTTCGTTATGGTCCCGCGAAAGGCCGAAAGGAACTTGTCGTTTCAGCGTCGTGTTGCACGTCTGTGTCCATGGTACACGGTACACAGATTTATCGATAGCAATACTGGAACACCGAGAGATCGGTGGACCGGTAGTCTTTATCTTCTGTTCAGCTTGCACCAGAGCGCGCTAGCCGTGAGCAAATGCATCAATACGCCGATACCCACGATCAGAATCAGATTGTCGACCACGTTGGTGTCGGCGATGTCCATCTCTTTCAGGAATTGCGTGGGCTTTTTATAATGGCAATAGAAGTCGTCGCACTTGAGGTCCATCCGATCGAAACCGTAGACAGTGTGCAAAAGACTGTGAAAGCTGGCGCGGAAGTACGATATGTGGAACATCCAACGGAACATCAACGGCGTGTCCATGTAACGGATGCAAAATCCGAAAACCGAGAACAGCACCGCCAGGATGGGACCCGCGAACACAGCGATCTGAAAGTAGAGTTTTTGTACTGGTTTTCTGACTTGTTGGAACCAAGGTGAGAGAAAAAAGTCAAAGCGCGTACCTTGACCGGCGTGGTGGCTCCGATGAAGAAGCCCCAAGCCTGAGCCGTCAAGCTGGCGGCTATGCTAACGACCATGAAGGAAATAATGCGAGGTGTTTCGACCGGCTGTCCTGTCAGCCAATAGCTAACAGCCAAATAGGTCGCTGCGCAAGCTGCTTGGAACGGGATCTCCACCAGCAGCATGCTGATGTAATACGGCGCTAATCGATACCATCGGTTGAAGTGTTCCCTCGAGAGAATCCGCATTTCCTGCGGAACTGAAACATTGCCGAAAAGAAAGAGAACTTTAGTAGATATCCGCGGGCTATAACGCGCACGGAACAGCTACGTTTTCTGCTGTAAAACTAGTACAAGATCGGTCGATATCTGGAAGAACTCGTTCCTGGAACCGTTATACGCGCAGCAACGCTTAGCTATTTTCACTTTCTTCCGAACATACGGACCGCCAAGTTTAGACTACATTCACCTTGAAACACTTTCCATAAAAGAGCAATAAGCATAAAATAAGAAAGTGGTTGGCGCGACGCGACGCGGCCCGCTTGTGGCACCAATTAAAAGGGCACTCCAGTGAATTAACTCCAGTTACAGCCAGTGGCTCTCCATTCGGAATCGATAATTTCTGTGTGTTTGAAAGGTTGGATCGCGCGAAAGCGTACGCACGCTAGCTCCCCTCAGGATCGCGAATAGAGATATAAACGCGTTCTGCGTTTCTCGACCTAGATATCAAAATGTAGCTGGTCCCATTAAAACGATGCGGCAAACGCGAATTCCGACGCAACCGTTACCGATTACCGGTTACCGGTTACTGGTGTTTTGCGAGTTGACCGAGCTCGTTGCGATTCGCGACCGTACGCCGATAATATCGAAACGGCGCGTCGCGCACGCGAACGCCTGTCCATCCGTCCGTGCATTGTTTTCTCCCGGTGCGCGCGAGTGTGTGAAAACTTGAGCAATTCCGAAATCCGGTTTTCGGTGACCCAGTCATAAAATGAAGAAACTGTAATTTATGAATTTCGGTCGCTGAATTAATAACGTACAAGGTTCGCGGGTTGCTTAATCGCGTGTCTCGGTACGATTCGAGAGACTAATTATTTCTTATTTTTGATGGTCCGCTAATCTCGATGAATTCCGTAGGAGGTGCGTCGACTCTAGGTAACTACCTACAGGCAAGGGTAACAGCCATTTTTCCAGTGTAGACGATCAGCAACAAGGATCCGTAAAGGTAGACGTAATTGGCTAGGACACCGTTCGCTCTGTAACCGCTTCCCATGTACAGGTAGCCGAAAATTACTCCGATCAGCAGGTGGCAGAGAAGTCGAACCACTAGCAACGTATAGTCCCTCTTCAGGCATAGCAGATGCCTTTTGTAGAGCAGGTAACACTGCGCGAGGAATCCTGCAGGCGTGGGTGGCTCCGTGGAGTTGTCTGAACCGAGGAATCAGAGTTGAGATTTTTCTTTGAGACATTCGTCGAATCAACCTTTGGGCGATGCAAGGAGAAGTGAGCGAATGCAGAGAGAGAGAGAGGGAGAGAGAAGGATAATTGCGTAAGAGAGAAAACATTGTACTATAATATATGTGTATACAGGGTGTCCCAAAATTCCTTCAACAGCCGGAACTGGGAGGTTCCTGAGATCATTTGAAGCAACATTTTCCTTTGCAAAAATGTTATCCGCGGCTTTGTTTAGGAGTTATTAACGAAAAACACGGACCAATCAGAGCGCGATCTAGACGCGAGTTGGCACAGTCGGCCCGGCGCACAGTGGTCCAGTTTGGAAAATCGTGACCCATTTGGCCAAAAATCAACTTTCAGATATCGTCTTCTACTTAACGGATTCTTGTTCCTAAATGTCCATATATCTCAAAAATAAAATATTAATGAAATTGAATAAAAAGTTTCAGAGAGAATGAATCTCAAATAAGTCGAGCAATCGAGAAATGATGTTTTTTCTCCAATGAAATTGCCTATCTTCTTCTAAGAACCTTGGCGACTTGGCGATACCATTTAATATTTTGATTGGAGGTTTATTTCTCGATAAAAAGCATTCTTCGACGGTGAGAAATCATAGCTTAAATTAATAATTACTGTATAGAATATATTAATAGAGTAGAACTGAAAAAATGATGAAAAATTCTTACGATTGTCTTTAATTGATAGAGGGTATCTACCTACTCGCAGCAAATTCCACCTCTCTACCATATCGGAAAATTTTCGGCATTCCTTCCCCTACAAGATCCCATAAAAACATTTTCCACATGTTTCCCCGAAATTGAATTATTATTGTTTGAATGCATCAATCCCGCGCGCGGGATGAACGAAACTCCGCCAGGAACGATACAAACGAACCAGGAATAAGTGCATTCCGCTCGTTAGGAAACTGTTTAGGTTACAGGCACTTCATATGTTTATAGTATGGTACAGATAAGCAGTTTTTAACTTAAAAAAAAATTTTTTTAAAAATTTTTTTAAATAAAAAAATATGAAAAATATCTTTGGCACGCTTGTGATGCATTTTTGCCTCTTCGGTAATTTTAGTATGTGTTAATTGCAACAAGATTTCTCGAATTTATATTTTACGTATTCCATAAAACGTTACAAGTATGAAACATTAATATAAAAAATACATACTTAGAAAGTAAAAAATACTGTGTAAGATTATATAAAAGAATTTTATTTTTAAATTAAAAAAATCGATGAAAATTAATAAAAAATTATTGTTTAACAAATGAAAAAATTTTAATTACCTATAGTTAAAAATGACTATTTTTTAAATATTTTTAGTGAAAATTTCATTGCAATATCTCTACTGGTTCAAAAGTTATAACCAAATGGGTCACGATTTTTCAAACTGGACCACTGTGCGGCGCGCCAACGCGTATTGGCCGACTGTGCCAACTCGCGTCTAGATCGCGCTCTGATTGGTCCGTGTTTTTCGTTAATAACTCCTAAACAAATGTTGCTTCAAATGATCTCAGGAACCTCCCATTTCCGGCTGTTGAAGGAATTTTGGGACACCCTGTATGTACCTGTATCTGGCTTCGGAGGGTACGTTTTTACCGTCTTATCGTCCATGCACATCGACTCCGCGGCAGCTGCCAATTTTTCGACGCTGATACCGTAATCGCCTATCGCGACCTCCAGCACTGTAACACACCCCGTTGTCCCCGTCAACTATGGCCAACGATAGACGGGACTGATTTCGATAGGTTCCAAGGTAACTTACGAAAGTCGGCCGGATTGTGGTAAGATGGACACTCGGCTCCGACCGAGGACATGTGCGGCAGCAACGACTTCACCGGACCCGAATAAATGCAATAGCCACTGGCGACGCAGTAAATCGCGTCAAACATCTCGAGGAGCAACGCGCTCGGCTGGTGTATCGTACAAATCACTGTACGCCTCTCTATTTTAGCGAGACGCTTCAAGAGCGCGATGCACTGGCTGCAGGATGCAGAGTCCAAACCTGAAACAAGTATGATCGTCTTCGTGTACTCGAGTCGTCGTCTCTTGTATTGTATGTTTTTCATGGTAGCTGTAACGTTCGCGAAAATGTTCGACAAACGAAATCGATTATCTCCTTCATAGAGAGTCTCCCGATGTTGCCGAGAGCGTACAAAACAAGTACACAGTAGAAACTATGCGTCGCGATCGGTGAGAACGAGAACGTATTACGAAACCCTCGTGTGCCTCGTCAGTCGGGGACCTTGCGCGTTCTCCGCGAAACTCTGAAGTACATATTGTTTTATCGGTCTTGTAATCGCGCGCAGATCTTTGCCATCCGTTTATTCCATTTGTTGCGCGTGTATACGCAGGGCCACCTTAACCACAGGGCTAAATGGGCTAAGCCCCGGGGCGCAAGCCTTTTGGGGCGGCAATTTTGTATAAATTTTATGTTCTTTTATAGTGTAATGGTAATAAATTGACTTTTTCTAGTTCTGACACTTTTGTATAACTTTGTTGGTCACCCCGCTCCCGCTAGCCATCCCGTGTATTTTCTTATGAAGAGGGGCGCATTATTTTTAGTAGCCCACGGGCGCCGAATATCTTAAGACGGCCCTGTGTATACGCCGCCACAGTGGGACGAATGTACGAAAAGCCGCGACATTGACTAAAATTTGAAGTTTGTTATAAGACTTTGGTGGCATATATAAGTACTTGCTTTAGTGCATCTTGACGAGCGTCATTCACATATAGCAAATCGAAAAAAAAATTTTCATGGGCTTTATAGTCGGAGAAAAAAAAATTCTATATTTTTCTTACATTTATATTACAATAACCGTGAATGGAAAGGAAAAAAAACTTTGACGAATCTTTTTGTTCTACGTCTATAAAGCAATGAAAAATTTTTGTTTTGTATTT
Source organism: Lasioglossum calceatum (assembly GCA_963966675.1). Classification (NCBI taxonomy): domain Eukaryota; kingdom Metazoa; phylum Arthropoda; class Insecta; order Hymenoptera; family Halictidae; genus Lasioglossum; species Lasioglossum calceatum. Next base: position 6,247,082 of record OZ016542.1, read on the forward strand.
TTGTCGAAAATTTTTTTTATTTTTTGTAAATGGACCTTTTTTCATTTTTAAAAAGACTTCCGGGATTTTCCGCAAAAACGGGCTTCATGGACTTTTTCCTTTGGTATTATGCGAGAGAAATCCGTTGAGATCACACCCGACGAGACCCGACCGCGGTCGGCATTTGGGTTTGAAAGTGGCGCACAGTGGGACGAATGTATCGGAATGCTGGACATCGCGTTTAGCACCCCTTCCAGTTTTTTTTTTATTATTATATTATTATATTCATTTGTATATTTCTTTATAAATATAATATTTATATGTACATATATTTAGTATTTATTACTATATTTATTTATTTCAACTGTATAATATGTCATTATTACAATTACATTATCATGTTATTTATTATTATTATTGATAGAGTTATTAATGAATTCAAAAAATTTATAGAGAAGTACTTATAGAAAAATCATGATTTTTTAAAAACCAACCTATCTGAATTAACTTAAAAATTATCTTCTGAGGTTCTATAGTATGAATTGTCAACAGAACATGTCGGAAAAATTATAGGATATAAAAATTTATCCTGTTTCTAGCGAATTTTCTAAATAAATGAGTCATTTTTCCTTATTTCCAACAATTCGAAAAGAAAATTTTTGACTTCAGATTCGTATTCTATACTACTGAAAACATGGATATTTAAAATCTCAAGGCGATACAAAAACTGGAAGGGGTACTAAACGCGATATCCAGCATTCCGATACATTCGTCCCACTGTGCGCCGCGCCGCGCCGCTGCAGTTTCCTTTGTCCCCACGTTGTCCAGTCTTATCATTAGCCTGTCAGGATTGCTACGGCTGAGTAGTGGTTAGTAACTCGTTGGATCGTTTACAAGGCTAGAAACAGCTCTCCTCGTTCATTACACTTAAAAGTCTGTCCCCCTTCTTTTTTTCCATAATATGCACACCGTTTTGAACGCACCTTTTACCGTTATTATTCGCATAGCGAAACATTCTCTCGACTCTCCGCGGTACGAGTTATTCTCAACAATATTACGAACTCGATTAATCGTTTTCTGCGAGAATGGAAACGCTCGAGAGTTTCTCCATCGAGTTACGTAGAGCGCAGAGAGTCCTACTTATACCGCGGATGTCCAAATATACAATACTTTTTATACGGTCGAAAAAGGGAGGAGGCATTTATGTATCTCCTTGCGTCGTCGATTAATTGTTCTGTCTGATTTACATCTTTAACTCTTCATAACTTTCATGGAATTCTAATTAACCTTTAAGATCACCTTTAAGATCGTAGCATTTAGAATCGATTGCAAAAATGATTTGATTGAGATGACTTTCCGATACACAGCTTCCCGAGGCTAACTTCTTTGCGATTGCCTCCGGCCTTCGAAGCGACTTCAATCGATTTGCATTCTATTGTAGAACACCAATAGCCGGATAACATCGATTAGACGGAAATAATTACACCTAAGCAATTTGTGCAACAGTCAATTCGTTTTTACTGCTTCTTTTTCAAGTCGATTTGCGACGTAAGATTGAGTAATACCCGCGGATACGAAGTTGCTCAAACCCGTTTTGCCCGAGACATTGAAAACACAATGTGTGTAAGCCGATGCAAATGCGATTACCGCGTCGCGTCGCCTCCAGTAGGTTACATGGAAATGAAAACTAGTCTTGTTTTCTTCTAATTATTCTGCTTATCCGTTTGCCGGTCGCACGATGCGGCATATTATGTGATCGTACATTGTGCTATTGTAAATTTCTCGATTTCCCTATCGAATACTCATTGAAATAACGCACTGTTGAACGCCGCGCCGAGCATTCAGATTTAGTCGAATTTCACGGGGTTTTCTAATTACCTGTTGTTGGCTCGTCGAGGAATAATACTGAAGGATTGCTCAAAAGCTCCAGAGCGACGTCGAGACGTTTCTTTTGGCCGCCGGACAATTTTCCGCACAACGTATCGTAACAGTGGCTGAGACCTAGTATTTCGAGCAGTTCCAGAACCTGAGAACGAGCAACGTATTTGCGATGCAGTTTGTAGTTTAGACTGTAGAACTGTAGACTGTGGACAGTGTAGACCAGGCCTGGCCAACGCGCGGCCCGCCGGGCGATTTTATATTTCTATTGAAACTTTTGTTTAAGGGGGTAGGATACCTAGAAATCTAACTAGAAGGAACTAGAATCTTACTAGATTTTGAATTCAAACGTGGATTTACGCGCCTCGGTTTTTCGTCCTTATTTGAGCAGATTTTGGGCTGGGCGAAGGCTCATTCTAAAGAGGAAGGTTAAATACGGCGCGCTCAACTCATTATTTAACGAGATTTGGTTTATATCTAATATTATGAGTGCCCAAAGTAGAGGAAAAATCGAGAAAAACCACCGCAGATTTCAATGTATTTTTCTGTCTCATAGAGACTTTTTTGACTGAAATGATGAGTTGAGCGCGCCGTAATGAACCTTCCTCTATCAAATGAACCTTCGTGCAGCTCAAAATATGCTCGTATAAGGACAAAAAACCGAGGCGCGTGATTTCATCCACATAGCAGAGATTTCCCCATGTTACATTCATAATGACAGAGGTCCTCTCTGATACGGAGCAAGTTCAGAGCCAATTTTAGTTCAGCAAGTTTAGACGAGATGGCGCCTAGTCAGGAGGACTGTCAACCAGTGCTGCGATATGTTGCAACATTTCACGCGCATGCGCTGTTGTCAACTTGGAATCATAGCAAAACTGACACAGACGAGGTATTCTCGTCGGTGGCACTAATATTAGTGCGACCTGTCCTGTATAAACGGCATTCGCAACGAGCTGAATAGAATATGGAAATAGCAAGCAACTCCATCTTGTGTTCATTAGACAGTTGCGTGTTTATCAATGTTACCAAATTGTTTTTCTGCACAGAGGTTCATAGCACTGATTTTCTAGTTAGATTCGTAGGTATCCTACCCCCTTAAAAAAAAAATTAAATAAATGAAAATATAATACTTATATTATTGGGAGTACAAATTAATTCGGTCCGTTTTCAAAAGATGGCTTTGGCTGTTATGAATGTTTCATAGTGACAGCTGATTTCGGTGGTCTCAGAGAGGTTAGACATCTACCAATAATATTCAGTTTATATCGCTTTGAGTTTGATACAAAACTTTTGTTTTTTACTATGTTGAATATGTCAAATTTTGTGTTAACGAAGCAGCATTTGCGGGAGGTTTTAGTTTTCTGCTTTAATTGGAAGAAAAGTGCAGCTGAAGCGCATCGAGTGCTTGTAAAAGTTTATGGTGACAATGCTCCAACTGATAAATCATGTATGTAGTAGGTTTCGACGATTCAAGAATGGTGATTTCAGCGTTGAAGACAAGCCTCGCTCTGGACAGCCAAAAAAATTCAAAGACACAGAATTGGAGGCATTACTCGATGAAGATCCGAGTCAAACGCAAGAGGAGCTTGCAGAATCATTGGGAGTTACCATCGGTATAGGCTACAATTAATTCGTTTGTGAATTACGAGAAAAACGGCCGGAATACGAGCAAAGACATGACAAAGTTATTTTTCTGCATGATAACGCTCGGCCTCATGTCGCAAAAGTCGTAAAAAACTATTTGGAAACGCTCAAGTGGGATATTTTGCCGCACCCGCCGTATTCGCCGGACATTGCTTCTTCGGATTACTGGTTGTTCCGACGGATGCAGCACGATTTAGCAGATCACCGGTTCACTTATTTCGCAGAAATCGAAAAGTGGCTCCTAACTTGGATCGTCTCAAAAGACGAGACATTTTTTCGAGATGGAATTCGAAAATTGCCTGAGAGGTGGGAAAAAATAGTAGCCAGCGGTAGACAATAATTTGATTAATCTGTCATTCAGTTTGTTCTGAAATAAATGCATTTTTGACCACAAAAAAACGGACCGAACTAATTTGTACTCCCAATACATCCGAGAGATATTCCAACTTAACATATTTTGCACAACGAGTTGTAGGTAAGTGCTTTTGGATCCACTTATGTTTGTGAAACATTTTTTTCGAAGATGAAGTTTACAGAGTTCACCACGTGCTTCTTTAACTGATGCCAATTTAGAAAACCAGCTAAGATGTGCAACGTCGAACATGAATATAGATTTATAAAAATTAAGTGAAAGAAGGGATAAACAAATATCTCATTAATTAAGACTCGAGAGCAGGGATGCCATATGCGAGTCTCGCCAGGCCCCTTACGTTTCCGTCCCTCGCCTAGATGCGTGCCTCCGCTATCCCCACTCTTACCACTACCGCTGGTGCGACCGAGTCGGTAGCATGCTACCGCTCTCATTCTAGCACTCGGTCGCGCCAGCGGTAGTGGTAAGAGTGGGGATAGCGTAGGCAGCATCTAGGCGAGGGACGGAAACGTAAGGGGCGTCATATGGCAACCCTGCTCGAGAGTTAATTATATTGAATCATGGTATAACAATTTCAACATAGTATATCTAGTTTTATTAATTTTGTATTTGTATTACATTTTTTAAAAGCTTGTTTACCTAAAGTGCGGCCCGCTGTAATGTTACGCGTCATCGTGATACCATTTGGGTTGGCCAGGCCTGGTGTAGACCGTAGATATTAGTAATTCGCGATATCGAGTGTTTTTCAGGTGGAATGGGGAGTGGCACGAGGTCCGAGGTCGGTGTGATTCGGATAAATTGAAAGACTAACTTGAGTGTGCTTGTAGGCCGAGCTGATCGTGTAGCCGAGTTTCAAGTGAGCGGCTAACGTCATGGCTTCGCCGACTGTGATCCTCGTCCTCATCAGGGCGTCTTGCATTATGTAGCACGAAGTTCTCTTCCACCCAGCGCTGTACGGCGTCCGAACCTTTCCATTCACCAGAATCGTCCCTTGGACACCCTTCACTCTGCAACGTGAACGGTTTACATACCATGTATCCAGCGATTTCGACAACTACCGTGTCTCCAAAATAAAAAAACGACAATTCAAAGAATAAAATAATTTTACTTATTGTTAGAGACTAAAAAGAGACTTAAAAGAGTCTATTCGAGATTGAGAAATATCCGCGAAATACAGTAATCGCTCCTTCGTTGTCCTGAACAGGGTTGCCATATGACGCCCCTTACGACTCCGTCCCTCGCCTAGATGCATGCCTCCGCTATTCCCACTCTTACCACTACCGCTGGCGCGACCGAGTGCTAGAATGAGAGCGGTAGCATGCTACCGACTCGGTCGCGCCAGCGGTAGTGGTAAGAGTGGGGATAGCGAAGCAATGCATCTAGGCGAGGGACGGAGACGTAAGGGGCCTGGCGAGACTCGCATATGGCAACCCTGGTCCTGAATCGTGGGCACGATCGTTGTCCAGTGCCTACCCACTCCACTGCCTGTCAACGAGAGGATTAGGCCTGCGTGGATCTGGTCGCCAGATGTGTCCCAGGCAGTGCCGGATTAAGCAAGCGCGGGGCCCGTAGCAAATGTTATGGCGGGGCCCAAGGCTTTGCATCAGGGCCGCTCGTGTGTAAATGTAGCGCACCTTTGCGGCAACCACAATGAATGAGCTTCTTTTTAGGAAAACTATCTGTGCCCCCTGGCATAGACAGGCGCTCATGTATCGGCCCTTGTTTGTATGGCGCGGGGCCCGTAGCATTTGCTACTTCTGCTACGAGGCTTAATCCGGCCCTGGTCCCAGGACTGTCTAGACCCGCGCAGAACGGAGAACAATAGGAAAGGAATATGGTAAGGAAATAAGGAGTTTTTTAAAGCCAGACAGTTGACTGCTTTTGACTGCGAATGCTTTTTTTGTCATTTAACTGGCCGTTTCACTAAAGACGCAGTCATTGTGCGCTCAACCCCGGTCGCTGTCCGCTCAAACCCCAAGTCATTGGACAACGAAGGAGCTTTTACTGTACCACGAAACAAGAACATTAGTACTACAATAATAAAAACTGTAGAAAGAAGAGTAGTTACAGTTGTACATACTATAAACGTTGACATATGATATCAGTCATTGGATAAACGACACGCGATGGAACAGTTATATGTATATGCTTTTTGCATGAACGGCAGTGGCGATCTATTAATAAGAAAACGACAAAAAGTTGCCACCGGGAATCCGGTTGTATAATTTTAACCGATCGATTGGTTGCGAATACGTGAATAATGTGAATGTGTTAGAAAAAGAGCATCTCGCGAGCTTAAATAGTAATCAAGATCGACGGTTCGCGTATCGTTTATCTCGAACGATTCCGGTGATTTATTGTGTGTTTATCCTGTCGAATCGGTCACGGTCACCGTCACGGTATAATGAATGTCGAGCACTTCTTCTGTCCCAACTAAAAAGTTTACTTTCCGTCGCGTTAGTCTGTCACACGTCACACGATCTCGCCCTTTGAATGCCAATCGCTTCAGCTTGTTAACTACTGTATTTATCGAGGACTTTAATAGTTTCACCTTTTCGCGACATTTCTTTTGTTGATTATAATTGCGGTGTTACGAGCCAGGGCCGCGAGCAGCACGAGTGGCCGGCGAAGTGTTGTTGCACTAGGAATATGGTATCAGTTTGTTAGTTAAAGGTACGCGGACGAACCCAATGCGGAATTGGGGAGCCGCTAGGATTATAGACAGCGAGGACGAACCTGACGCGAAGTCAGGGAGCCTCTAGGAATGGAGTGAAACGCAGGCGAACCCGATGCGAAACCGGGGAGCTGCTAGGAATTTGTAGAACGACGCGGACGAACCCAATGCGAAACTGGGGAGCCGCTAGGAGTTTGGATAAAAGCACAGACGAACCTGATGCGAAATCAGGGAGCTGTTAGGATAGTTAGTAAGCCTCGTAACTAGTATAATTTAGTGATACAATCCGAGCGGTAAGATTGTATCATGTGGGGACGTTCAATTACTCGATTAGGATATTGGACGATAATTATGGGTTTAATGAATTTGCGTTAATTATCAAAGAACACAGGTACATTCTGATTATAAGAATTAGTGTTACAATTGTGTAATTGTCGCGAATGAATTAAATTTGGAATAGAAAGAATTGAAAGAAGAAGTGTATTACCTAAACTAGATGCACGGTGTTGACGCACTGGCAATGCGGGGGTCTCGGAGCAACCTTATCACTGCCTAATAGATTTTACACCGAACTCGCGGAATCTATACGGTTAACTTTTGATTCGAAGGGGAACTTTAGCCCGATCTCACTGGTAGTTGACTTCCGAGATGCAGCACGACGCGACACGATTCGTGATTACGACAGTACTAGCCCACGAGAGTAGAAATGCAAGGGCTTATATACCCCTGCAATGACAGGTGGTACTTGTCAGTACCCTTTGAGTGAACATTCGTATTTTGTCAACGACCAGTTGGTCGTGCGTATGTTTGGGCCCTAAACTAAACTAAACAGCTATGTAGATTTATCTAGGATGACTCTGTTCGTTTATCTAGGACGGTTCCTGCCAGAGATGATATTGAACACCTGTTCGTCATCCGTAACAGCGGTAACATCATCGCGGAATATATTATCGACCATTTTGTAATTCGCGATACCAGTTTATCGAACGAAACAAGAACAACGACTTCGCGTGGCTAACAAGTATCGTTTCGATCCGAATCGATTGAACGTTAATCGAGTGGTGTAAATCTTGACAGAAGTCGGTAAAAACATTATGCTAATTGGGCAAAAAGCGTTGACGCGTTCAACCGATGCGATGCATGGACGAAACGCATCGAAATTTCGATCTCGAATCGACACTGGCAGAGCCGGAACTAGCCGTTTCGGCACCTGTGGAAACAATCTGGTATGCGCCCCTGCCATCTATGTCAGGCCTGGCCAACCCGCGGCCCGCCGGGCGATTTTATATTTCTATTGAAACTTTTGTTTCTCATTGTATGTATACAAAAAATATTAAATAAATGAAGTGTCATTGTTATAATATAATCGATTTATAATTATAATATAATCAAGTTGAAGTGCAACAATGAAGTGAAATAATTTTTTGCGTCCATATCAAAAATTAATATTTACAATACTTATATCAGTAAATGCTTTTGGATCCACATATATTTGTGAAACATTTTTTTCGGAGATGAAATTTACAAAGAGTTCTTCGCGTGCTTCATTGACTGATGCCAATTTAGAAAACCAGCTAACAAAAGATGTGCAACGTCGAACATAAATATAGATTTACAAAAATTAAGTGAAAGAAAGGATAAACAAATATCTCATTAATGAAAACTCGAGAGTTAATTATATTGAATCATAGTATAACAATAAAGTTTTATTCATTTTGTATTTGTATTACATTTTTTAAAAGCATGTTTACCTAAAGTGCGGCCCGCTATAACGTTGCGCGTCATCAAAGTGGCCCGTGAAATCATTTGGGTTGGCCAGGCCTGATCTATGTAGAGTATAATGGGAAAATATATTGAACTCACATATTTTTCCATATCGTATAATTATTACAAATGAACGAAACATACGTATAAATGTATAAGCCTTTACAAAATTTTTGGCAATAGATTATTCATATCAAAATTTTTCTAGACTTCGCTTTCGCAAATAGGTTGATTACACTGTCCAACAGCCAAAAAGGATATCGATTCTCACTATAGAATTCTTATAGAGTTTTTTGCGCTGATTCCGAATCTGTTTTTAATTTTTCTCCTAGACGCACAGTTTTTGAGAAAATTTGAATTTGAAAAAATGACATATTGTTCAACTTTGAACAAATACTGTGATGTTATTATAAAAGATATTGAATTGATCTTTACAGCAAAAGATTCCTTAGACTTTCCCGAATACAGTGAAATATAATATTAATACATTATGATTATTTAAACATGTTTAAACGATCATTAAAGACGGAGAGACACCACACGAGGAAAGTCTAAGGAATCTTTTGCTGTAAAGATCAATTTAATATCTTTTATAATAACATCACAATATTTGTTCAAAGTTGAAATATATGTCATTTTTTCAAATTCAAATTTCTCAAGAACTGTGCGTCTAGGAGAAAAATTAAAAACAGATTCGGAATCAGCGCAAAAAACTCTATAAGAATTGCATAGTGAGAATCGATATCCTTTTTGACTGTTGAAATTTGTTGGACCGTGTTATTTCATTGTACCGCGTTCCAGGCACTCCGTGCAATCTAAGATACCTTCTTGAATAAATATTGTTTATTTTCACTAACCGATTTCGACGTCAATCCCTAAATTTCCTTGCGAACCCTGGTTACTCGCGGGCTAAAAGGCATCGCGAAATCGATCCGTTACAATACTTTCGGTGCCCCGTCTTGCTCATAAAAATTCGCGCCTTTGCGCTGCATGTAAATGAAAAATTTGGCGTTGCGCCCCCACGAGACTTCCGTGCGTTGCGGCCGTGGCAGGTGCCACCTTCGCCACGCCGTAGTTCCGGCACTGGACACAGGTCTCTTCGAGAGATGTTACGGGGCTGCGTGGGACCGGAAATAATAACATTAACAGCGCCAATCGAGGTGAACTACGAAGACAGAGAAGCAGATATGCTTTTCGCAGGAAAGACACTGACAGAGAATATGGATCAGCTTGATTTTTCGAAAAACCCGGTCGGCCTGCATTTAGCGAACAAGCAATATTTTTTGATGCTCTTTGTGTTGAAATATTCTCTGCATTATTGCAGGGTCCCACAGAGCCCTTTTTTGCAATTCGTCTCTTGGAACTTTATAAACAACAAAAGTGTACGTTTTTATAAAACAAATTTTTTTCTGTACACTTTTTCCAAATGCTCTTTGTGTTGAAATACTCTCACTCAGTATCATTGCGGGTATTTCAACACAAAGAGCATTTGGAAAAAGTGTACAGAAAAAAATTTGTTTTATAAAAACGTACACTTTTGTTGTTTATAAAGTTCCAAAAGACGAATTACAAAAAAGGGCTCTGTACGGGACCCCGGAATAATGCAGAGAATATTTCAACACAAAGAGCATCCAATAATATTGCTTCTTCGCTAAATGCAGGCCGACCGGGTTTTTCGAAAAATCAAATTGATCCATATTCTCTGTCAGTGTCTTTCCTGCGAAAAATATATCCTGCTTCTCTGTCTTCGTAGTTCACCTCGATTGGCGCTGTTAATGTTACTATTTCCGGTCCCACGCACCCTTAACGTGACTGGAAATTTTTTCGTTCGATGGCCGCCGCCGTGACGTGACGTGACGTGACGTGACGGTGAGGAAAAGGCAAGCTGGTATAATTCGATGCTGCTTCAGCGAATTTCATGTCTCGGCAAGATATGCATGTACGTTACGTTTGCATTTACCGCGAAACGCCTCGCGAATTATTCCCGGCGTAACTCGGCCGCTAATTTTTCGCGGAAAAAATTCCTCCGTTGATCGAGTACGCTGCTCTCAGTGTGTTTCTACGATTCGTCGTCCTGGCCTCGCTATTCGTATTTTCACCGTTGTTGACTTCATTTAAAGTCGCCTTAATTGCCGACTCGAAGTGTTTCGTGAAAATCACGTATTCGTGCTGACAAGCAATTATTATCCCGCGCGAATAAATTTTCACGTTTAAGTAAACTCCGCTCAACTAATTACACTGTCCAACAGCCAAAAAGTATTTCGATTCCAACTATGCGATTCTTATAGAGTTTTTCGCGCTGATTCCGAATCTGTCCTTAATTTTTCTCCTATGCGGGCAGTTTTTGAGAAAATTGAGTTTTAAAAAAAAGACATATTTTTCAACTTTGAACAAATATTGTGATGTTATTATAAGAGATAGCAAAAGATTCCTTAGACTTTCCCTAATACAGTGATATCCAATATTAATACATTATGATTGTTTAAACATGTTTAAACCATCGTTAAGGACGGAGGGACACCACTTTCGCACCAATTTTTGAATTTATCTCAAAAAATAAGGGTCCAGCAGAAAATCGATCTATACCACACAATAGAGCAGATTTTTATCTTGAGAAACCACCCTATTAAGTTTGGAACGTCGAGGTTTTTTTCGAATCAGAAAGCAAAATATCTTCGCCCTGCGGCCAGTAGCGCTCACCACGAAGAAAGAACAATTCAATATCTTTTATAATAACATCACAATATTTGTTCGAAGTTGAAAAATATGTCTTTTTTTAATACTTCATTTTCTCAAAAACTGTACGTATGGGAGAAAAATTAAGGACAGATTCGGAATCAGCGCGAAAAACTCTATAAGAATCGCATAGTGGGAATCGAAATACAAAAAAAAAGTTGAAATTTGTTGGACAGTGTTATTGGATTCATAATGTTCTTATTGGTGTCGTTTTTCTAGGAAAACATCTTGAATCGAATTCGCTGGCAAGATTGGGACAGTGTTTATCCGTTCATGACGCGATTACGAGGTATAGTTGCCGTTTATGATCCAATCAAATGCGCAGTCATCGGTCAGCCTCGCCGCGCCGCGCCCATTTAATGCGCGCTACTGTCGGCTCAATTCGTTGCAGCGATGCAACCGATACGAAAATGCTTCACCCACAAAAAACTGATTGCAGCCACATAATGGCTCGTTTTTTCAGCGTAGAATTTTCGTACAAACTAGTTTTGCACGTCTACAAAGATAACGTAGTTATTCAAGGTGATCCTGTCTTACGCGGGAAGACGGCTGGTTTCTGAAGTGGCAAAGTGGAATTTGTAAAATGTAAAAAGGAAGACAGCGGAAGCAGAATAACCCGAGAACGATGGGATCGCGATGACCAAGGGCACTGACCCACTTTCGTTGTTCCGAGAGGTCGACGCGACATGCGACGGTCCCCCCCTGGCCCAGCGCGGCGCGGCGAGGCGAGCACAACAATGGAGGGGCGATTACGACGTCGCTCTAAGCGTCTTATGTAGACCGAACGACGCGCGACGTGTACCCATACCCATACATGAATACTGAAGCTCGCGCGGGTGGTCTACGATTCGATCGATGACGAAACAATATGTCGCATCGCGGTCACTCGGTCACCGATGATTCAGCTGAATATTAGAACATGCAGATTTCCGTGGAAATGAAATGCTCGGTGCGCAAGCCGAATCGAAGAATAGTAATTGATCCCCGCGAGAGAGACGGAGGAGGCTACGGTTTCTCAAGATTCACTTTGCAAGCGTCCACAGTTCGCCAAGACTTGAACGCGATACACTGTACTGGCCGAATTTTCAATATCCCGAGGTACTGAGCAGACTTGCCATATGCGCCGTCCGCCAGGCCCCTTAAAGGCGCGTTTATACTGAGGTCCGCCGCGGACTTTTGCCATAAATTTCGAGCGGGTCGACGGGCCCGCTGTGCCCCGCTGTGCGTGGCACAAAAAAAGGTCTCTATGGGCTTCCACGGCTTCACGGTTCGTTTAGGTAAACAATAGCTTCCCTCTAAGGCGGTAGGATACCGTCGACCCGCTCGAAATTTATGGCAAAAGTCCGCGGACCTCAGTATAAACGCACCTTTACGTTTCCGTGCCTACGAAGCATCTTTGCAAGGGACGGAAACGTAAGGGGCCTGGCGGACGGCGCATATGGCAAGCCTGGTAAGGAGTAAGAGGACATCGTATTAGCGACAATTCAATCAACTCGGCAAAAGTTCGATTACAAATTCGGTACGAGTTAAAAGCTAATAATTTTCTGAAAATTTTCTGTGCAACACATTGATTCGGTACACGAGTCTAGCGTTACCATATTTTATCCCCTCCGGCCCCTTACCCTTCCGTCCCTCGCCTAGATGCTGCCGCCGCTATCCCCACTCTTACCATTACCGCTGGCGCGACCGAGTCGGTAGCATGCTACCGCTCTCATTCTAGCACTCGGTCGCGCCAGCGGTAGTGGTAAGAGTGGGGATAGCGGAGGCAGCATCTAGGCGAGGGACGGAAGGGTAAGGGGCCGGAGGGGATAAAATATGGCAACCCTGCCCCTTACCCTTCCGCCTTCTCGCCCAGTTTCGCAGCGTAGCTGTTCCCACTAGTCGCTGACGCGTACCGTACGCCAGCGTGTCGCCACTGTCGCCAGCGTTAGTGGAAAGAGCTACGCTGCGAAACTGGGCGAGGAGGCGGAAGGGATAAAGGGATAAAATATGGTAACGCTGTAATTATGTTGTTAACACAGATCGTCGTGTTCTTTGCGGCAGCTTAAGATTACATCGAGTAGAGTTGACTCACGTGTAGCCAGCCAATACGTTCAACAAGGTTGACTTTCCGGCGCCAGAGGGTCCCATAATGGCGACCAATTCGCCAGCTTTGAATTCCCCATTGACGCCATGTAGAATTTCTTTGTATTCTGTAAGAGAAAAAAACAATCGATCTATAATCATTACACTAACAATAATAATTATACAGTAGTTTGATTTCTGCCAAGGAAATCATTCTCGCGACGCAGCAAAACTAGTCTTTGCCTAATGATCAGTGCCGGATTAAGCCAGCGCGGGGCCCGTAGCAAATGTTATCACGAGGCCCTTGGCTTTGTATCAGGGCCGCTTGTACGAATGACCTTTTTTCTTTTTTAGCAAAAATATCGTTAATGTTTCGGCGTCTCTCCGATAAAACGCCCGAGTGCAGGGCCCCTTTTTGTATGGAGCGGGGCCCGTAGCATTTGCTACGTCTGCTACGGGGCTTGCTAATGATTCGCCATTTTGATTCGTACCGTGACAGACTGTTTCATAAAAACTAGGATAAGCGCAAGATTGATTTCGACAATCAGTTGTCTCGCGTGTAATTATTACCCTTCGTCTAGTCTAGAACACGAGCCGACCGAACCGAGTGTCAAGGTGTTCTTCAAATTCTGTGAGTTAGCAGAGTGTGAGTCGCACACCGTAACCGTACATGCTAATACATAACATGAAATATGTCAGAGTTGTTGTGTAACGCGATACAGCTGCTATTGTGCATCCACGATCGGAAACCGAGCGTAAGCTGATGCAGTTCCTTTTTTCCCACGGTCGAACGATTCGTTGCCAGGCGGATGTCGCGCGTCGCGTTTTCTGAAATTTTTCGTTGAAAAAAACTCTTATTGTTAGTAATGTAGTAATATTTCATTCGTTTTATAGAAAATACTGACCGATAGGTTGAATATTCAGTATCGAGAAAAACTATTTACATATTACATATGTATTTCCTGCTCGAAGAAGAAGGCACCGACGCGCGACGGATAAAATTGATTTACGGCGGCTATCCGCTTCTGTGAATTCAAATTGCCACGAATTCGCGCAGGCTGGTTGCGACTCTCGATAATAAAATCAAACTACACGGTGACGCTTATGAAACCGAACGATGGTCGGATACGTATTACTGGTGTAACATTCGCGTAACACGCGAAATTCGAGGGACCGGTGTTATCGCTCGCACGACCCTCGATAACATATCCGATTGGTATGTAATTCTCTTCTGTAAAGAGGAATCGTGGTCAGAAACTGTTACAATGCCATAACGAATAACACTGACCAATAGCCAAAAAGTATTTCGATTTCCACTATGCGCTTCTTAAAGAGTTTTTCGCACTGATTCCGAATCTGTTTTTAATTTTTCTCCTATACGTATAGTTTTTGAGAAAATGGAGTTTTAAAAAAAGACATATTTTTCAACTTTGAACAAATATTGTGATGTTATTATAAAAGATATTGAATTGATCTTTACAGCAAAAGATTCCTTATTGTTAGACTTTCCCGAATACAGTGATATTGTATAATATTAATGCATTATGATTGTTTAAACGATCATTAAAGACGGAGAGACACCACTTTTGCACCAATTTTTGACGACATTTTTGAATTTATCTCAGAAAATAAGCGTCCAGCGGAAAATCGAACTATACCACGCGATAGAGCAGGCTTGTATCTTGAGAAACCACCCTTTCAAGTTTCGAACGTCGACGTTTTTTTCGAACCAGAAAGCAAAATATCTTCGCCGGACATGAGTTGCGGCCAGTGGCGCTCACCACGAAAAGAAAGAACAATTCAATATAATATCTTTTATAATAACATCACAATATTTGTTCAAAGTTGAAAAATATGTCTTTTTTTAAAACTCCATTTTCTCAAAAACTGTACATATAGGAGAAAAATTAAGGACAGATTCGGAATCAGCGCGAAAAACTCTATAAGAATCGCATAGTGTGAATCGAAATACAAAAATAAAGTTGAAATTTGTTGGACAGTGTAATAGTTAAAATATTCGGAAAACGACGCCTACTTGCAATTACAATTAGAGGATGAACAAGGAAGAACAAAAAGAAGGAAAAAGCGCTTGTCATTTTCCTAATGAAGATTCCTTAATGGTAGAGACAGTACATATTCGTGTTACATCGGCTTTCAATTGAAACGACGCGACGCGCCGCGCCGTGTCTCGCTATCCTTGACTTAGGAATACTGGTCAGATAATTCGTGCCACCCACGGCTGACCTATATATGGTACGCGTCACGCGGAATGAATCGTGAGAGCTATCTTCGGCACGTTCCGTCGATTAAAACAATCGTTTGTTTGTCATGAACCGCCGCGCGCCGGCCTGCTTGTCAACGTCAACACATCGTTTCGTGGAATCGTTAAAGAGTAAGCGAAAGTACGTACGTACAGCCAATTCTAGAATCGTGAAAAATTGTAACTAGACGGAGCGGATCTCCGTCCGACATACAAATTTTCTGATGCAATTTCTGAAGAAATGAAATTTACGTAGTACTTCCTTACGTTTCAATGTTGTATGTACTTTTTGCAAATTTCCGATTCCATCGCGTTGTTACTGTGGAAACGTAGAAGAACATTGCTCGCCATGTGCGGTCGTCCGCCCGTGTTTAGAATAATGTTATTCCGCATCCGTTTGGAGGTCGATAAATACGTGACGACACGACGCAACGCAACGCAAAACGCAATACGTATTTATACACACATATACGAATAGAGCCTCTGCGCCGCACATAAGGCCAAATGCTTAAATTACGACGACAAAAATAGTTAAAAAATTTTCTGTAAACTAGTGACAAATACCATCAAAACATGCTGCAAGAAACAGCCCACAATGTAGCGTGAGAATTGTTTTTGTTAACGCAACACGGTTGTTGGTGCACCTGTGCAAAGTGCTGGCATTCTACTTTCTTCGATTTAAATTCGCCAAGTTTTCTATATGGATATCGAAGCATCAGGTACGGTGACTCCCAAAAATATTCGGACACTAGGTATAACTAACTTTATGATTTGATAATTCGTTTGTTGATAAAGCAATCGCCCCGGGAATTGTTTCTAGCAATAAAACATTTATTAATGTTGATAAACATATATAATTCATTTGAAAAATATACAAAGGTTTCATAATAAAAATTATTAAACGAAATAATGCACCATTTGTGGCTCACAAAAATATTCGGACACGTATTATATTTCTCTGGGAACGCGATATTCCAAGAACGCGAAAACGTTCGTTTACAAACAGAATCTCGTGGACCATTAGATGTCCATTACTGTCAGTAGTAAACGTGAATTCGTTCAAAATGGGTCGCAAAGGAAAGAATACGAGTTTCAATGTGCGACAGCTTGTAATTTTTCATCGAGAAAAACGAAAAACACATCGCGAAATTAGTGCAATGCTTCGTATAAGCAAGAGTACTGTTGCAGATATCGGTCGACGATTTTATATTGAGAATCGCGTTGATTCTATTCCGCAAACTGGAAGACCAAGTCTCCTATGTACGAGGGAGAAAAGCAAAATTATTCGGAAAGTGAAAAAAAATCCGCGCTTAAGTGCTCCAAAACTAGCTAGTGAGCTATTAGGAGAAAGCTCCAAAAATGTGACAGCAGAAACAGTTCGGAGAACGCTGAGGCGAGCTGGTTACAATGGAAGAGTAGCTAGAAAGAAACCATTTATCAACGAAAAGAATAGAGCGTTAATAGGATAATAAGATAATATCTCGTTAACTATCAGGTTTAGGACATATGAGGTCCAACACTTTTATACTCAGAATATGATACTCTATCGATCTATGGTATACAAAAAAGACATTCCATTTAAAAAACTTAATTTGATTTTCAAATACCCCGTCCCCACCATTCTAGTCCTCTAAAAATATTAGACTATATGATTGTACCCTTCAAACCGAACAATTTTGTGAACAAATTTTTTCGTAACTTCAGCGCGTCACAAGATATTTCCGTTATCAGATAAACGAAACACCCTGTATAATGCAAATCAAACGTGTAGTTAAAGTGTTCGTTTCGAAACTTTTGATGAAATGGCGTGGTTGCAAATACATGTACGACCGTTTAACAGCAAACACATGAAATGGCTTCATGAAGACTTGAATCTTCGACAAGTACAGCCAACTTCAGAGCAAAAGAAGCGAGGCAGTAATGATAATGAAAGCAACGATGATCAGGAGCTGACGATGATACTGATGATGATGATGATAACAATGAGGATGTAGAATAATATTCTTATTGCATATTATATCTCACTAATCAAAGTACAGAAATAATTTAGTGTGAAATTGCTTTTTCTTAATTAGAATACTATGGACCCTTCACCCCAATTAACCCTAAGTAGCTACTTTTCCGAAGATAATTATTAAACAGTCTTCTTATAAGCATTTACAACCAAAATATCAAATAGAATCTTATTTTATATTTCTGTCGTCGTAAATTGTTAATTTGGCTTAATGTGCGCCGCCTCTTTTGGTGGAAAAACTGTGCTGTCCCGAACATCGCGTTTGTCAACTATGATAATTCTACATTGAAGTGCAACTTCGTTAAATACTTCTCGAATATGTACTTGGAATAAAAAATAGAATTCTATATAGGTTTGACAGCAAGTATCTGCCGTTGTCACCGATAGATTTTCAAGAAGGATCGTAGCGAAACGATATCGCGTATTTAGTTGCTGAATCATGGAACCGTGCATCTCCGATTATAATTGCTTTTTCCATATGCAACGTCGCGCGTCGCATCGTCGTCGGTGACGTACTTTTTCCTTTGTTAATGCATGAATAATAGAAAAAATCTCGGCGAACGGACGCGCGATCGACTGAACTTTACGTACAAGCGATGTCTGTCTGGTACCGTATGCGCGGTGACAACCATAAGGGTGCGTTTATACTGAGGTTCGTGGACTTTTGCCATAAATTTCGAGCGGGTCGACGGTATCCTACCGCCTTAGAGGGAAGCTATTGTTTACCTAAACGAACCGTGAAGCCGTGGAGGCAGAGATGGGCAAATTTTGTATTTAAATACAAATGAATAAAAGATACAAAATTGGTATTCTCTTTATTCGAAGGTTCGAATACGAAAGTATCTTATATTCGAAAAATATTTAAATACTTTTGTATTCGCCGAGAATGTATTCGAAGCTTCGAATAGAAATTGTATTTAATTTTTGTATTTAATTTTCGAATATTAAATACATCCACGAATATTTTCGGCCGGCTCGAGGCTCCAATGAACACGTACCGAGGCCCGAGGGTCGAACACAAAGGCCTGAGCCCAGAACACAATAGTAGTGCAATAAACACGACGCACAGTGTCACGAGCCATTGACAAAAATCGGAAAAGTCACTGCTTCATGTCGATTGAAAACTATGTTCATACTATGTCAAAATGTCCAAATAAATCATTTATTGAAAAAAAAAATCAAAAAATTCAGTAGGAAACTAATTACAAGCGAATCTGTAAACGAAAATTTGGAAAATGAAATAGTACATCAGTTCATAGCGTAACTTGTTTACGTTGTATTATGAACAAAAGACATTTGTAAGAAATAATCTTTTTAGAAAATGATGGGTAAGGGTTGGCTAATTATAATTTATCTTCAAAAATTTTGTAATACTTATGCACTATTTAATAATTAACCTGAAATGAAACCATTAAATTTTATTGGTTCCCCCAATCTTTAGTAGAGGATAAAAAAAAAAGGTTTCAAAACGTGTCGGCGATTTTTTTTGCGTTCTATTAGTAAGATAGTATATTTTGATATTATGTAAATTTTAATTGCGAAATCTTGCGAAAAACATGGTTATTTAACAAAATATGTAGCAAGAACTGGTCAGCAAGATTCAGATTATGAAGACGAGTAATGCAACTGCACCTCGTATGCTTTGTATGTACTCGTAAGCTTTGATTAAGTATGACTACTCATTTGTTTATAAAAGCGAATTATGATTAAAGAATGTTTAGACCAGAGCGAATAGTCCTACTTTTAGTCAGTTGCGGCAGGCATAGCAGACAAAGAGTGTATGTGTGTCGAGGAGGCGAATGTTATAGGAGTTTAAAACGAAGTTTCAGATTCGGAAGAACTGAACTGAGAATTCATCTACTGAAAACCAGCAATAAAACAAAATTTTGTTTATAAATATCGTTTTACAATGTTTAAATAAATTACTATATTTATAATAGTATCATGTTGAGATTGCTTACAATATAAATGAAAAAACCCACTTTGTTTCATGTCTCTATCATAAACAGAACAAAAGTTATTGAATTTTGTCCAAAAAACAGGCATTTCGTGACACTGTGCGACGGGACAAACCCTCGGCCATCCAGATATCTCGGCATGAAACCGCTAACAAGTGAATGCTAAACTTGTTAACTTCCCGATTTTATAGGGAAGTTACTGTAATTACCCCGAAAATCGAAAATCGATTTTTTAGCAGATCTTCACGTTTCATGGTCATTGCAGTCATTTTAGACTATTTTCAGCAAAATGTTCGTGTGTGTGTGTGTGTGTGTGTGTGTGCGTGTGTGCGTATGGCCGTTTGTATGTTATCAAATTTTTCGTTAACGTTTTCGGAAAAAGTAACAACGCGATCAGAATGATGAATGATGCAATCGATGTGTCCCGCTGTAACTTAGAGCTGATTAGATTTTGGTCCACTTTGGTCCAGTAGTTTTTTAGTTTTTTTAGTTTTTTTAGTTTTTTTCGAAAGAAGTTCATTCAACAATGCAATTTATACGAGATGATGGACATTTTCCACCGAATAAACAAACGTAATCATATATATTTCATTTTTAATTTTTTTTTTTAATTAAAAAAATTTTTTTTTTCAATTATGCAACTAATGCTAACGAATCGGGAAGTTCTTTGTGTGACTCTCCAAGAGTCACACACCAAATATAAAACATTAATAGCTGTAGACCCTACTAGCCATGAGTACTAATAACCCTCTCGCAAGAGCAGTCGTACCCGCGAACCGCGAACTCGCGAAGCGAGTGAGCAACAATAACCTCACTCGCGAGCGAGCGGAGCGAGCGAGCAACAATATTCCTCTAGTTATTTCTTATAATTTCCTCACGGAAGTGACGCGAGCCACTTCGTGGCATTCTTCCGATTAAGAAAAGTCTAAACCCGATAGAAATCGGCCTGTATGTAGTGGATTTATTCGTGAGAATTTCTTCGGAAAATATATTTAAATACATTTTCGCCCCACCTCTGTGCTAGAGCGACGAAGCGACGAGGGCCTCCGGGCAGTGATGCCAGAACCGTGGGTCTTGGGTTTTTTCCCCTCCGCTGCTTCTGTCGGCTCGGCCCCCCACTCTGACGCACCGTCGTCGCCACGTTGCTTCTACTGCGCACGCGCTACACACGAACGTATCTCTACTCTGCCCGTGTGAGTTTCTGGCGACGACGGTGTGTCAGAGTGGGGGGCCGAGCCGACAGAAGCAGCGGAGGGGAAAAAACCCAAGACCCACGGTTCTGGCATCACTGCCTCCGGGAGCCTTGTCCAAGTGGTGCAATAAACACGACCGGGCAAACTCCGGCCGCCCAGGTATCTCGGCATGATATCGGAAGTGAATATGGCCTTAGCGCCGGGACAGACCCAGCGATGATGCGTCGAAGCCGGGAGCGGGTGAAAATGCGCATAGTAGACCCCCGCAACCGGTCGCCGGGCTCAAGGGGGCGAACCGGTTTTCCCGGAGGCGAGTTTTATGCCAGTTGCAACTTTGTTATAAAAAAAAAAAAAAAAAAAAAAAAAGGTATCTCGGCATGAAATGTATTTAAATATATTTTCCGAAGAAATTCTCACGAATAAATCCACTACGTACAGTCCGATTTCTATCGGATTTAGACTTTCTTAACCGAAAGAATGTCACGAACTGGCTCGTGTCACTTCCGTGAGGAAATTATAAGAAATAACAAGTTTAGCATTCACTTGTTAGCGGTTTCATGCCGAGATATCTGGATGGCCGAGGGTTTGTCCCGTCGTGTTTATTGCACTACTATTGTGTTCTGGGCTCAGGCCTTTGTGCTCGACCCTCGGGCCTCGGTACGTGTTCATTGGAGCCTCGAGCCGGCCGAAAGTATTCGTGGATGTATTTAATATTCGAAAATTAAATACAAAAATTAAATACAATTTCTATTCGAACTTTCGAATAAAGAATACAAATATTGTATCGTATATTCGAATCCGTATTTAAATAGTTTTGTATTTAAATACTGCCCAACTCTGCGTGGAGCCCATAGAGACGTTGTTTGTGTCACGCACAGCGGGGCACAGCGGGCCCGTCGACCCGCTCGAAATTTATGGCAAAAGTCCGCGGCGGACCTCAGTATAAACGCACCTTAAGCATACATATATAGACGCGGTGTTCAACGGCACGGCGCGGCGCGGCCTATCTCTGCGCGTTTAGAATATCGCGGGGGAATATCTACGTGTCGTGGTCGTGAGTCGTGAGTAAGCGAGACGCCCAATGGTGGCGTTTAAATAAAATATAAGAGGCAAGCAAACTACTCCGACTACTCGATAAACCAGGGACGAAAAGCTTGGACGGTCAAGTCCAGCGTATGCCAAGGAAACCGTACAAATCTAATTCGGATGCGATTGTGTCCTGGAATATAGTTTTCTTATCATTTCCTTATCGTTTTCTGAACATCGTTAAAAAAAATAGAGAAACCAGATACGCGGATTTACCGATGAAGCCTTCGTTATCGACTAAAAGTTGATTTCATCGGGTCGCGTCGCTGTAAATTTTGCAATCCGGCGATGTTTCGCTGAAAGTAGAAGCACTCCCGGCCCGGATCGAAGCTCTTCTTCGTAAGACTAATATAAACTGAAACCAGATGCGATTAATACGCGATAGCAGTTATCGGAAAAAAACGATCGGAGAAAAAAGCATCGATGCACATAACGAACGCGTGACCCATCGGTCAGAAAGTCAAATAGAAATGTATACGACCGATAGAACATATTTGTAATAAATGTGCGTATTTGCTGAATGCAAGTCAAACAAACTTCGATTCAAACGAAAACATGTGAATTACTCCGAGTTTTGCGCTCTTCGTTGATCCGAACAATTAGTCGGAACCTGTATCGCGAAATCAAGAGAGGAATCCGAATCAAGATCTAGGAATTTTTCAGAACGGATCTGTCGATCCTTCGAATGTTGAACCGAATCCATTTTGCATGCGCGCGCGTGCGATTATTCTATTCGTTTCGTTGGTTTCTAACGAAGAAAGGTCTCTTCTTCTGAAAACGCTCGACCGCTTTCTCTGTATAAAACTTTCTTCGCCACTCGCAGGACCACTTGATCCGCTTTCTCTCGACGCAACGACGCGACGCGACGCGACGCCGCGATGAAGCGACGAGACGCGCGACGCATCGATCACATTTAATACGCTGAAATACACAGCCTCGCGGTTCCGCGAACTCCGACCGTGAACCGATGACCTATCATTGGACCGCATAACTTTTCGAAATTTAAGCATTCACGAGGAAAAAATCTCCTAGCAATCCATGGTCGATTATCACTGTCCATCAGTCAAAAAGGATATCCATTCTCACTATGCAATTCTTATAGAGTTTTTTGCGCTGATTCCGAATCTGTTTTTAATTTTTCTCTTAGACGCACAGTTTTTGAGACATTTGAATTTGAAAAAATGACATATTGTTCAACTTTGAACAAATATTGTGATGTTATTATAAAAGATATTGAATTGTTCTTTACAGCAAAAGATTCTGAAGAATTTCCCGAATACAGTGATATATAATATTAATACATTATGATTGTTTAAACATGTTTAAACAATCGTTAAAGGTGGAGAGACACCACTTTTGCACCAATTTTTGAGGATAATGCATTAATATTGTATATCACTGTATTCTGGAAAGTCTAAGGAATCTTTTGCTATAAAGATCAATTCAATATCTTTTATAATAACATCACAATATTTGTTCAAAGTTGAAAAATATGTCATTTTTTCAAATACAAATTTCTCAAAAACTAGGAGAAAAATTAAAAACAGATCAGCGCAAAAAATTCTATAAGAATTGCATAGTGAGAATCGATATCCTTTTTGGCTGTTGGAATTTGTTGGACCGTGTTATTTGAACGAGGTCACACCGAATCGAACGATCTTCGGCGCATCTACAATTTTCACTTATGCGAATGGCGAATAGACATTTTTCGGGAATTGAGAATGATTCGATCAACTCTCATTTTTCTCTTTCCTTTAGATATTATGTCGCTCGGACTGAACGTTGAGAATTCTGAGAGTACTGGCGAAATCTGGAGGAACGTGCTCCATGAAGATTGTACGAAACGGCGAGTACTACATATGATAATACAATATAATTGTATGGAGTTCGCACTATGGTGATCAGAAGAGACGACCGCTATCGGATTCGTGAGAAACGAGCACCCAGGGAATGTTGAACGCCACTGGCCGCGAGCTAATCGATTTGGCAGAAAAGCGATCGGTTCTCACGCAAGGTTCGCGAGGTTAGCATGTATACAGGGTGTCCCAAAATTCCTTCAACAGTCGGAAATGGGAGGTTCCTCAGATCATTTGAAGCAACATTTTCCTTTGCAAAAATGTTATCCGCGGCTTTGTTTAGGAGTTATTAATGAAAAACACGGACCAATCAGAGCGCGACCTAGACACGAGTTGGCACAATCGGCCAATAAACAGTTGGCGCGCCGGGCCGACTGTGCCAGCTCGCGTCTAGGTCGCGTTCTGATTGGTCCGTGTTTTTCGTTAATAATTCCTTTGTTTACAAAGCCGCGGTTAACATTTTTGCAAAGGAAAATGTTGCTTCAAATAATCTCAGGAACCTCCCATTTCCGACTGTTGAAGGAATTTTGGGACACCCTGTAGTATGCAGCCAGTGCCAGGAGAGCACTACGGGGTTCAAGGTGGACACTTACTTGGTCTGATGTTCCGTATGTTCCATTCGGTGACCGTGTACCGTAGATCGTGGAAGGCGAGGTCGACTTCCGGCCTCTTCGGAAACGAGTGTTTCTCCTTCAGGTAGTAATTCTCTTTGGAGACGATCGCGACGACACCGTGCACATCGTCGTGGCTGTTGTGATCGATTTGGCAGCAGCTGAGGGATGACCGGGACGGTGAACAATGGTTCGGCGAGGTGGTCATCGTTCGTTCGTTCGTTCCTGTGTTAGACTTTAGACGAATCACAAGCTGTTCTTGTTTCGACGCGGTGCGCGCGACTCGGTCCGTGTCCGTGTTCACGTTCGCGGGGAAACGGTGTTTTCCTTCTGACCGTGATTCACGTCCGAAGACGCATGTCTAGCGCCAGCGCCCTGGCTACTCCTTCTCCTCCTCTTTCACGGCCACGTGAGTTCACTGTTTCCTTCCTCGGTCGATCACAGTTCTTGCATAATTGCACCGCGCGACGCTCTGCAACAAAAAAATATCCATACGATGCGATGCATTTTTACAGTAGAAAATCCGCAGAATGAAATTGCTGCAATTTCACTTTTAATTAGTTGTCTACTCTTCGTTCGAATGGACAGTAACCGGCATGCACAGAGCGACGATTCTTTCCGACAGAGTATGACGTTTCTTGTGTGTCTGGGGCCTGGGGCGGGGGGTATCCGTGACTGTGTGTGGCTGTTCATCGACCGATCGTGATCACGTAGAATGTAAAAGAATGAGAGTAAGGTCTGGGTGTTACATGAAAAGTGGCGTCCGTTTAGCATGCCAACGAAACCACCGCCGCGCCGATATTCGTGTCGTAATGTGTAGCAAGCAAACCGGCTTCAACGTTCGACGAAGGTTGGGAAAGAGCGTGCAAGGTGCACTGCGTGTCCGTGAACCGTGAATTCTCGATGAAATTCATTGCGGCCGAAAAAAAATCGGCTCCCCGTAATTTTAATCGCAGCGGTCAAAGCAATTTCACGTTTCTAGAGCGGATACGATTAGCATTCGTTTTCACCCTTAACTAGTAACTACGCGTAATTAGATACCTGCTTCTGAATCCTGTCAGTTCGCAGCACCAGCGCAGTTTCTGCTTTACACTATTCGATCATACAATATCCTGATGTAATAATATCAAGATATGTATCGAGGCGATCGATATGCGTCGTATCAATACTTTAATCCGAAAGCGCAACGAGCATTATTTATTGCAGCTCGTTCATTCGAATGTCCAAGCAACGAGATGCGTCCATCGGTAATCGGTCATGTAAACCTACGTGTAACGTTACGGAAAGACGCGTCATCAAAAAAACTCTGACGGCGCTCTATTAGACCCGATTAAATGAAACGGCGCGCGTAGTGTTCCTGATTTCTCGACATTTTTCATTTCTCGAGAAATGAGAAAGAAGACTATATTTCTCGAGAATTCTCGAGAATTTTAAGAAAATAAAAAAATATTGGAAAACTTATGATATTTGGAATATCGTTGATAATATTTATTGAAAGCGCAAAAAACATTAACTCAATGTTTATTCCTGTCCAATATATACATTAGGGTGGACCTAAGCTATACTTGGAGACAAATTTTTATCGAGATACAATGCACGCAACTATCCAGTATTGTCCCTTTAGGTGAGAAAAAGAATTTGTGCAAAGTTTGAGATCGGTCGGATAAAAGGATGACGTGGCGCACTATTAAGTCAGATAGTCAGCGGCAATATTAAGGGGACACTCTTAAAAATCGCATAACTTTTTAAAAATTGGTCCAGAAGACTTGAATTTTTTAAAGATGTTAGACCGGCTAGTTCGCTAGAGAATAAGTAAACAAAAATTTATTAAGATTGCAATTGGTAGGAATCATACAAAATTTTAAAAATGATGTTTTGTCAACTTTTTTATCTGACAATGAGCCTGTAATGATAACTTAATGCGTTTTATAGATTTCGGTAACTTATATGCATACTGAAAATTTCATCGAAATCGGTCAATATTGCAATGAGCTACATACGTTTAAAGATGAGAGCTTAAGGGTGAAAGTCGCAGATTTTCAGCCTTGCCAGGGCATTTCGCCCTTACGTGATCATCTTTAAACGTTTGTAGCTCATTGCAATGTTGACCGATTTCGATGAAATTTTCAATATGTATATAAGTTACCGACATCTATAAAACGCATTAAGTTATCGTTACAGGCTCATTGTCAGATAAAAAAATTGACAAAACATAATTTTTAAAATTTTGTATGATTCCTACCAATTGCAATCTTAACAAATTTTTGTTTACTCATTCTCTAGAAAACTAGCCGGTCCAACATCTTTAAAAAATTCAAGTCCTTTGGACCAATTTGTAAAAAGTTATGCGATTTCTAAGGGTGTCCACTTAATATTGCCGCTGACTGATGTAAATTGAAAATTTTGATAATTGTGAAATTCACCTTAACTTTTTTCTGAATAGGAATATAGAATAATTATACGACCTCCTTTAAGTAAAAATAACGATGACCTTGAAATTTCGAAATATGGTTTCCAAAAAATTTTCCTCTGACATTTTTTCGTATAATCACAAATAACAGACATATTTAAATATCTACATTAAAATGTAGCATGTTTTGATTGATGGTAGGACATACGTATTTGTTCATTTCCGAGAATATGTTATAAAATAAATGAGATTCATAAGAATTTTCCTAGATTCAAATTTCTCGAGAAATACTGTAATTTCTCGAGAAATGAGAAATAACCAATTATAAAATTTCTCGAGAAATTCTCGAGAAGGAACACTAGGCGCGCGGCGCGGCTCACTTTGGGCCAAACCGACGAAATCTGGGTCAAAATCAAACTTCCGATAGAAATGAGATAGAGCGATGATATTTTTAAAAAATTAAAGCTGAAACTTTGCAGAATATGAAATAATCATGGAGATTGTGGTACGAACGTTTTTTAACCTTGAGAAAATACGTTAAAGTTGCACAATTCCAAGAAAATTGTGGTTTCTCCAATACCACGCGCGGAAAAACTTTTTTTTTCACATGCGACACATCATTTCCTGTAGATTTTTTCACGCTGATTTCAAATCTTGTCTCAAAATTTGTCTACGGCCTCAGGATTTTGCAAAACATCGATTTTTGTGAACAAAACTAATGTTAATCATTTTTTCATTGAAATGATTTGGTAACCCACTAGTTTGAAGGAATATTGTATTCTCATATATAAAACACATTTAAAATAATCATAATGAAGTATTTAAACGTTTACTTAACGTATATCACGCCAGTGACAATCGCAGCGATACGTCAAG
Organism: Lasioglossum calceatum; assembly: GCA_963966675.1. Classification (NCBI taxonomy): domain Eukaryota; kingdom Metazoa; phylum Arthropoda; class Insecta; order Hymenoptera; family Halictidae; genus Lasioglossum; species Lasioglossum calceatum. The sequence goes on from OZ016542.1 coordinate 6,274,455, forward strand.
TGATACACGTTAAGTAAATGTCCAAATACTTCATTATGATTATTTTTAATGTGTTTTATTTATGAGAATACAATATTCCTTCAAACTAGTGGGTTACCAAATCATTTCAACGAAAAAATGATTAACATTAGTTTTGTTCACAAAAATCGATGTTTTGCAAAATCCTGATGTCGTAGACAAATTTTGAGACAAGATTTGAAATCAGCGTGAAAAAATCTACAGGAAATGATGTTTCGCATGTTAAAAAAAAAGTTTTTCCGCGCGTGGTATTGGAAAAACCACAATTTTCTTGGAATTGTGCAACTTTAACGTATATTCTCAAGGTTAAAAAACGTTCGTAACCACAATCTCCATAATTATTTCATATTCTGCAAAGAGTCAGCTTTAATTTTTAAAAAATATCATCGCTCTATCTCATTTCTATCGGAAGTTTGATTTTGACCCAGATTTCGTCGGTTTGGCCCACTGTGCGCCGCCTCTTTTGGTGGAAAAACTGTGCTGTCCTGAACATCGCGTTTGTTAATACCACGTGCGGAAAAAATTTTTTTTTAACACGCGACACATCATTTCCTGTAGATTTTTTCACGCTGATTTCAAATCTTGTCTCAAAATTTGTCTACGACCATACGATCGATGCGTGCCTCGTTTCGCCTCTATGTGTCTTCACGGTTTACCATTACCTATCATAGTGCCATAGCATCAACACGTGTCTCATCAAAATTCATAACGTGAAATATTATTTTATATTGCACTAAGCAAGTAAGTAGCATCTGTCCTAAATTGAATTTAAGTCACATAGTTAATATAATTAAAAAATACAACCTTTATTATTATTTTATAGACGCATTTCTTAAAATTTCTTGAGAATGATCTAAAGAAAGATCGAAACGTTGAAATAGAGATTTGGTGAAAATTTGCAAATAGTTTATGTAGCATACTTGATCGAACCAGTGCGCCGAAAGCATTGAAAATTTAGTTCTTAACAACAATATACGATCGATATAATCAACACATTTGTCTACGACCTCAGGATTTTGGAAAACATTGATTTTTGTGAACAAAACTGATGTAATCATTTTTTCGTTGAAATGATTTGGTAACCCACTACATAGTTTGAAGGAATATTAAGGGACAATCGATATTCCTAAACTGTCTAACTTCATGCGTGTATCACAACTAGAACTGCTATTGTACTTGATTAATTTTATCATTTTCGTGGTCGGTGGACATTTAGAAATCGATATCAATCGAAAAAATATCAAAATTAGAAAGTTGATTTTTTCGCAAAATGTCGCGTACTTCTTCAATCGAGCCCACTGTGGCGGCGCGGCGAGGCGGGTTGAAGGTCGGAATGCATAAATCGCATCGGTGACATTTCAACGATTCAACAAGGAAAACAGTAGTCGGATAAAGCACGGTGAATTACAATCGTCGAATCAAGTTAAACAATGACATTCGAACGTTTTTCCCCGATGGTTTTTCTTCTTTTTGACATACGTAGTTGTATAGCCTGACGTTATCGTGACCAAGCGAAAACGTGATTTCTATTCACGAACCAACGACGCCACGTTTTATTGTAATTTGCCCACTAATTCTCGCGATCGTCCGTGATAAACAGCCGTATTATTATTATTATTTTTATAATTACTATAGACGGACCGAGGTCCTTTTACATAAGTGTTTACAATAGAAAAGGATAAGGGACCACACGCATAATAACAAAGAATAACAAAGAAGGTACGTGCACAGAAAATAATGGTACAAACGATATGGTATTATCCTATAATCCTGCGTAATTGTTTTTTAAAATTGTGCAAAGACTCAGTGAAGAAATCAATACGATTATAGAGAGTGCTAGAGTCTGCTATAATGCGATTTATTGGATTAATTAATCCATAAGTAGATCTGGCTTTAAGTGTTCGAAATCCTGCTCTAGTTCTCAATACACGTTCCGGTATATAGAAATTGATTTGCGCAAGTAGAGAGGAACAATCAATATGATTATTAATTAAATTAAATATAAAGCTCTGGTCGGATACTCTTCTTCGAGCAGACAATGTCTCTAGGTTCATTGTGTTTAATATTGCGGAATAATCATGATCAAAGAATGACATAGGATTTTTTAGCTTATATGAAGAAAACCGGAGAAATTTATGCTGAACTCTCTCGAGCATGATTTCGTAATTAGAGCTTCTCGGAGACCATATAATTGAAGCATATTCCAACAGGGGACGGACGAGGGTGATATATAGCAATCTAAGTGTGTGGATTGAATGAAAATCAGTGGAAAAACGAAGTATGAAACATACGTAGTTGTATAGCCTGGCGTTATCGTGACCAATCGAAAACGTGATTTCTATTCACGAACCAACGACGCCACGTTTTATTTTAATTTGTCAACTAATTCTCGCGATCGTCCGTGACAAACAGCCGTATTAATTAAGTGTTTCGACGCGACGTATGCCTCTATGTACAGGGTGGTCTTTTTATCTGAAGACATTGAAATATCTCGAGAACTATGTATCGGATCAAAACAAGTGGGAAATGAAAGTTGTTCGTCGCGAAGGGGGACATCCAATGATATCAAACTGGACCCCCCACCGCCACCCGCTGGGAGTGGGGGTGAAAGAAGATAAAAAACTTAAATGGGAGCCCCCACTTTTCCTTGCAGATTTGGATTTTCCAGAAAAAAATACACAAATTTTACCTAGAAGTTTTTGCATTTTGGTTCACAGATGGCGCTGTAATGGACAAAAATCAAAATGGGTTAAAAATCGTTGAAAATTGGGGATATCTCGAGAAATACACATCAGATCAGAAAAATGAAACTAGACGTATTTTTAAAAATTCTATTCAATAGTACAATAGGGTGGGAAAGGGAATTATTTCAAAATCTTCAAAGGGAAAACCTTTTTTATAGCAAATCTTGGTTCTCCATTGATTTGATATTATTGGTGTAATTTCTTTCACAGATGTCGCTGCAATCGAAAGCAGTTGGAAAAATTCATTGATTTGTTTATCAATAAATCAAAAACTACTTTTAGCTTTACCCAGGAACAACCAAGATTTGCTATAAAAAAAGGTTTCCCATTGAAGATTTTGAAATAATTCCCTCTCCCACCCTCAAAAGGTGGGGGTGGGGGGTCAATTATGGTGTTAATGAATAGCATTTTTAAAAATATAAAATACGTCTACTTTCATTTTTCTGATCTGATGTGTATTTCTCGAGATATCCCCAATTTTCAACGATTTTTACCCATTTTGATTTTTGTCCATTACAGCGCCATCTGTGAACCAAAATGCAAAAACTTCTAGGTAAAATTTGTGTATTTTTTTCTGGAGAATCCAAATCTGCAAGGAAAAATGGGGGTTCCCATTTAAGTTTTTTATCTTCTCCCACCCCCACCCGCAGGGGGTGGCGGTGGGGGGTCGAGTTTGGTATCATTGGATGTCCCCCTTCGCGACGAACAACTTTCATTACCCACTTGTTTTGATCCGATGCATAGTTCTCGAGATATTTCAATGTCTTCAGATAAAAAGACCACCCTGTATATGTATCTATATGTATGATAAATCGTGTAGTACCCTCATTAAGTAAGTATGTCGTTAAGGCACCGAGGTAGCATTTCTTGAATATATCGGCATTAAGTGATATCGCGGATTAATTTTGTTCGCATTAATAACACTGTCCAACACCTTTGTTCCCAATATACTGTTGGGTCCTTCTTATAGAGTTTTTTGCGCTGATTCCGAATCTGGCCTTAATTTTTTTCCTATACGCACAGTTTTTGAGGAACATGGCTTTAAAAAAAAACATATTTTTCAACTTTAAACAAATATTATGATGTTATTATAAAAGATATTGAATTGTTCTTTACAGCAAAAGATTCTGTAGACTTTCCCGAATCCAGTGATATATAATAGTAATGCATTATGATTGTTTAAACATGTTTAAACAACGTTTAAAGACGGAGAGACACCACTTTTGCACCAATTTTTGAGGATATTTTTCAATTTATCTCAAAAAATAAGGGTCTAGCGGAAAATCGAACTATACCACGCGATAGAGCAGACTTTTATCTAGAGAAACCCCCCTTGAAGTTTTTGCGAAATCGACGTTTTTACCGAACCAGAAAGCAAAATATCTTCGCCCGACATGAGTTGCGGCCAGTGGCGCTCACCACTAGAACGGTCGTTCGCCGCTCCGTATCCCGTCGAGCGCCACTGGCGTCAACGCATGTCGGGCGAAGATATTTTGCTTTCTGGTTCGGTAAAAAAGTCGATGCTGCAAACATCCAAGGGGGGTTTGTCAAGATAAAAGTCTGCTCTATCGCGTGGTATAGTTCGATTTTCCGCTGGACCCCTATTTTTTGAGATAAATTGAAAAATATCCTCAAAAATTGGTGCAAAAGTGGTGTCTCTCCGTCTTTAAACGTTGTTTAAACATGTTTAAACAATCATAATGCATTAATATTATATATCACTGGATTCGGGAAAGTCTACAGAATCTTTTACTGTAAAGAACAATTCAATATCTTTTATAATAACATCATAATATTTGTTTAAAGTTGAAAAATATGTTTTTTTTTAAAGCCATGTTCCTCAAAAACTGTGCGTATAGGAAAAAAATTAAGGTCAGATTCGGAATCAGCGCAAAAAACTCTATAAGAAGGGCCCAAAAGTATATTGGGAACATAAAAAAAGTTGAAATTTGTTGGACAGTGCTATTGGCCGACTGTGCCAAATCGCGCTCTCATTGGTCCGTGTTTTTCGTTAATAACTCCTAAACAAAGCCGCGGCGATAATTTTTGCAAAGGAAAATATCGCTTCAAATGACCTAAGGAACCTCCCATTTCCCGGACTTGAAGGAGTTTTGGGACACCCTGCATATGTATTGTATATTGTATATGCACCTCTGGAAATTCCATGTGCTATTTAAACTGTAGTGCCCAAGGTGGTTCGGGACCCACCTTATAAAAACTGTAGGTCCCGTCGCGAAATAACTCCTGAATAGGAGTTCCAAAAGCGACGTAAAATAAGGAAAAAAAATATGTATTGTATAAGGAGGATATGTAGACTGTACACGTGTACCGAACTTTGCAATACGTATTGCACGATACGCTAAAGTCGCTAAATGAATAATCGGCGAGTGTGCATTTGATATGTATGCGGTATGCGTAAAACGAAGTCAGGTACGTGAGAAGAATACGTTATCGATCGGTTTTTTCGGTGAAAAGAATGTGTCAACGTCAACGCGATTCGTATAACATAATGTTTCGTCGGTAGCCTCGGCATTATTTTCGAAAAAAATCAGCAGAGGACACGCGTACGCGTCAGCGTGTACTCGTGATAACAGAATAATTAAGAATCGCGGATAGACGATTATTCGGTCAGAGTACGTGTTCGTCGATGCATACTGTAGTTACCAGTTCAAGATCATTGCATTTCATATACATATACATATGTGTATGATTACGCGCTGTCTTTGTTTACAAATGTCCCTGATCTTTCGCGTTGTTTGATAACATTTGCAGTTTGATCTGCAACTACGAATGCGATGCATTATGTGCACTTGGATTGCATACGAATACGAATACAAAGCCCTCTTTTAAACGTTCTCTGTGAAAGTGGCGCAATGGCAATTTAACCTCTCTATTTGAACCAAGTTATCCGACGACCATGAGCGTCGTTTGTCGATTAATTGTCGGTTATCGCTCGTCTGGTCCAATCGAATCGAAAGTAACGGCACATAAATCAAACGCCTCGACGATAAATGCGATCTCGCGGAACACGCATCTTGAACAATCGGATTCGCAAAGTTCATTGAGATTTCTGCGGACGGGTCTAGGTTACACATTTTTTTACGCGCTCGTCGATTGTTCCGCAATTTCAATCTCTCGACCGTCGAGACGCTGCGCTGCGCTGACAGTAACAGGCCGGTAAATCTCTCTACAAAATAACAGCATGCCAAAGTGCGTTCGCTCGATGATTCCCAGACGTTGAAAATAATATATAATAAATTTGTGATTTCGGCGCAAGGTTCGATCGTTTCAAACCACAGCAAATGTGCAGTTAGTGAAAAATGCATCTCGACGTTTCGATCCCTATGTGGATCATTCTCTAAAGAGACATTTTTTGCGTCTGAAAAATAATGTATATGTAATATAACGTAATTTGAAAAACAAATGTAGCACAGCCATGTAAATCCAACGGAAAATAATGTTGTACAGGGTGTATAAAAAGTAATGGTCATCCGTCCTAGGGGTGAATCTACACCTCTGGATCGGTAGACATTTGTAGGAGAAACTTGCCGCAAAATTGTTTACAACAAAGAAAATTGTTGTTAAAGTTTTTTTTTACATCAACACCTACGCATCGAGGAGAGAAAAAGTTTGAAAGGAGCCATACGTCGCAAACAAATAGTTGTTGAGATATAAGCTGTTAAAGTTTTTCAAAATTTGATTGTGTGGAATTATACGTATAGACAAAAGCCTACTACTACAGTCCACACGTCCGTGTCGATGAGACAGAACATGATCGTGTGCGTGCTTCAAGGCAAACGACATTTAAAGCGACGAATGTCCCTTTAAATTTTGTTTGCCTCGAGGCTCGAGGTACGCACACGATCATGTTCTGTCTCATCGACACGGACGTGTAGACTGTAGTAGTAGGCTTTTGTCTATACGTATAATTCCACACAATCAAATTTTGAAAAACTTCAACAGCTTATATCTCAATAACTATTTGTTTGCGACATATGGCTCCTTTCAAACTTTTTCTCTCCTCGATGAGTAGAAGGTGTTGATGTGAAAAAAAACTTTAACAACAATTTTATTTGTTGTAAACAATTTTGCGGCAAGTTTCTCTTACAAATGTCCACCGATCCAGAGGTGTAAATTCACCCCTAGGACAGCTAGGATAATTAGGCTGTGCAAGATACCGGAGGTACATACATTTATTTCTCTCCGTGATGGTTCTAATCGGTTGATTATAATAATACAACACGATTCTTACATTCTATCAATGTTTCCACTGTTTGTACCTTCGTATCCTCCGAGTATTGTACGCGTCCGTGGATAACCCAATTTCGCATTTGTCGACGCTTTCGGAGCTCGAATTAGAAAACAAACGGAGCTTATTTACAACTTTCGGCGATTGCGTTGCAACGAAATGCGTTGCAATTTGATTTCGCACTCGACGAGGAGAAACGAGGAGCCTTTTGCAACCGTGGTTTCAGTTTTCTTCCCTATCTAGAAACTCGATCTCTTAATTGTTTGCGAGCGTGAACGCGTGCATCGGTAACCGTAGGAAATCCGCGCGCGCGAGTGAGAAAGAGAGAGAGAGAAAATCGAACGCTTTCGCGGGGGCCGGTGAACCGTGGAGTGGGCAAAGAAATCCCTGTGATCGAGCCTCGAATCGAGGACATTCCAGCCATCGGTCAATTTAATCACTCGATTCGGCTAATTGTCTCCGCGAACGTTGATCGGCCTGGAACCAACGCGTTCCAATCTTTTCGAGTATGGAAAGTCCCTCATCCGTGGCCGCGTGGCCTTGCGCAAATACACCGGCACAGTTTTTCTTTTGCAACAACGTGCACACGCGCAACATGGAATTACGAAAACGAATCGCGAGTGCGAGCAACGGGGCGCGGACGTCATAGCAGCCGTCATAATTCGCTAATAGAGTTACGCACCGTTTTACAGTTAGCTGACGAATCCTGGAGAACGTTTGAACGTAAAACCAAATTACAAATGATTATCCGGTACGAATTCATTTTGACAGAAATCAAATGAATTTCGCAATAGCCAGGTGCACAGGTATCGACATACGGATTATAGTAGATTCTGAAATAATGGGATTTCAAAAGTTTGCGGTGATTTCGCGAGCATGATCCATCACGTGAGAGTTCTTGCCGAGTGGTAATGGAAAGTCCTGGTTTTTCTTGCGCAACGGCAATGTTGGAAGTGGTTCTTTTTGCTATTGAACTGGACATGTCCGCTTCGAACATTAAGCTGTACCGATACAATCTTGCTATTGTCACGTCAAGTGGTTTAGCCAATAATAATAATTCATGATAAAATCAAACATAACATACATTTTCTTAATATCTTTTATATATTTGCTTCAATAATGATGTACGAGAAATAAAATATCAAATTAATGTCAAACTATCGTATATTATACCACACTGCGTGCGATAGAATTAGGAAAACTCATTTTTCGTTTGAATCTTTATTAAACGAAATAAATACGTAGCGAAATTCATTTCATTAAATGATTGAGTCATTTCCAAATATAAATCGTGAGCTAATATCCGTTGAAGACTGTCCATCACTAAAGACTGCGTAGGAATCGATGAGCAATTTGTTGCTAGGAGATAAACAAATGTAATATGATCTGGTCAAGAGGAGGATAAATAAATACAATGCACATAATTAAGAAGAGAGTGACTGAGAGGAAAACAGTTAAGAAGAAATCGAGCTACGAGATAAACAAATGTAATATGATCCAGCCAAGAGGAAGACGAAAAATGTAATAGACGAGAGTGACAGAGAAGAAAGCAATTAATAGGAAGTGGTGACGAAATAATCACCTGATGAAAATTAAGAACAAAGGATTGACCAACTTATAAAAGGGACAGCTCATCCTCAGGAGCCCACTTCTACTACAAATTTTCAGTTATAAGTATAGTCCACTTCATTACAAATTTCTCAATCAAGTATAGTTTTTTTATTCAGTTTTCTCACGTCTAAAGTGTAATAAAAGTTAAAAAAGTGTGTGATAAAAGTTTAACCTTCATAAAGCGTGTTAACCCGCTGGACATAATAAATCATCATCATCATCATCATCATCATCATCCCAGCTGCGGATCAGATAGAGATAGAACATCATCTCCTGCGAGCGAAAACAACTGCGTATCGGTAATTACTAACAAATTTATTATAAGCTTTCCATAACTCAATGTATCCTAAATTTGTTCAATAGAATATATTTTTGTTAATTTTTATACAAAATCAAGATTTCAAATCATCTTTAAAAGAGTTTACCCAACTTCGATTTCTTCGTTCCAATTCCAAAATCAAAGTCACTTAGTAATTAAGCAAATCCTCAATTACCCGAACCGAAGCTGGTGAATGCAGGTAGGTTCAAAACTGCGTTTTATTCTCAATTTAAAATCTTTAAATTTAATTATCTATTTTTTCAAACGTCCATCTTAGGACGTAAACTATCCTCTCACCGCGTATTGCTTCAAAGATTACCGATAATCTTGAATATTTACTAGTTTATCAATGATTTCATCTTCCAAGGTTCGGTTCTGCCGAGGCAACCCGCGAATTAAGATAGAAAGTTCTAGACGGCGCGGCGTTTTTAAGAATGTGCCCGAATATTAATGGGAGTCACTGTAAATTGGAATAATAATCTCGGCTCAACCGAATCGAAATCGGAAGAAATGCAGGATCGCTTTCACTCTGCTTCCGCAGAAGAAAGCAAATTCTATCTGGCCGCACATTTTTAGAAAGTTCTCGCGATTGTTTCTGCGAAGGCCGAAACGTTTTCAACGACAACGATACATGGCACAGATACATACTTGGTTAATAGATTGTAATATAGATTGTAGATTCATCTAGATAGATAGATATCTGAATTTCTTTGAAAATTGGTTATTTCAGTTTGCCGAACGCATACAGCAGTTTCTCGATCGAAACGCAAAAATAGCCTGAAATTCGCTTCGTCGAAAATGAATCGGAACTGCTTTCTACATATTAGGAGACCCGAGATGTGCTATTAGCTTGTATAATACTGTAAGAAATTGCCAGTTTATTCCGATCGACACAGATCTTTAGATATTCAAGATACGCTGCAGCATTAGCATAAATACGACATGTATCGAGTGATTAGCGTTTTTTGATTGCATAAATATGAATGGTTGCCATTATAACTTTACTATGAAGAAGGCAATTTATCGAATTTATATTTCAATTCTGCCACGTTTGCGATCTCTGCCTGACCTGGAGAATTATGATTTATGATTTATGATTTATGATACATATATGTAGAACTGTGGAATACATAAATAATATAAAACGTAGAATGCTATACGGAAATTTATCACCATACTTTAGGCTCTACCATTCAGCGTTGATACCCACGGAATTTTCATTAATATCGAGACCGAGGATTCTTATATCCCGAATAAACGAAAACAGCGCGACTAATCAATTTAATCCTGTATCTAATTTTCTAATTCCCAAAAGCAATCACAATTTTGATCACAATAGAAATTTCTTTCCTTCATTAACAATTAACAACTATAAAAAGCTATAACAATATTAAAATTCTCTGAATCATTGTACTCTTTCAAATTGCGCAGACACATTTCTTCCGTAAATATACTCGTATACCAGGTATGTAAATATGAAACTGGAATTTGCCCATAGGTGGCTCTAGCTGTCAATGTAGTTACCGTCAAACCGCGTCATTGACCCCATTTTCTTGTTTAGACATCTGGTAAAGATTTTCAACTCACAACCATACAAGTTTCATACGACAGCATAGTTTTTAATAACGTTGAACATGTCGAATTTTGTGCTTGGAAACTACGATATCGGACAGCATTGATTTTCTGTTTCCATTTGAAGAAAACTGCTGCAGAATCGCATCGAATGCTTGTCGAAGCTTACGGTGAGCATGCTATTGGTAAATCACAATGCTTCGAGTGGTTTAAAAAATTCACAAATGGCGATTTTTATGTGACAAACGAAGAACGTGGAAGACCACCGAAAAAGTTTGAAAACAGCGTTCTGCAAACATTGTTGCGGATCAATTAAATGTGACACGAGAAGCCGTCTCCATACGTTTGAAAGCCATGGGAAAGATTCAGAAGATGGGAAAATGGATTCCACGTGAACTGAATGAAAGAGAGCAGGAAAACCGAAAAACCACTTGTGAAATGCTGCTCGCCAGGTACAAAAGAAAGTCATTTCTCCATCGAATTGTGACTGGCGATGAGAAGTGGATATATTTCGAGAATCCTAAGTGTAAGAGATCATGGGTAACTCCAGGCGAACCATCGACATCGACTGCAAGGCCAAATCGCTATGGACGGAAGACAATGCTCTGTGTTTGGTGGGATCAGAAGGGTGTGATCTATTATGAGCTGCTAAAACCTGGCGAAACCGTTAATACTGAACGCTACCGACAACAAATGATCAATTTGAATCAAGCTTTGCGTGCAAAACGACCGGAATATCAACTAGAGGGATATTGTTGCTCGCTCGCGAGTAGGGTTGTTGTTGCTCACTCGCTTCGCGAGTTCGCGGTTCGCGGGTACGACTGCTCTTGCGAGAGGGTTATTGGTACTCATGGCTAGTAGGGTCTACAGCTATTAATGTTTTATATTTGGTGTGTGACTCTTGGAGAGTCACACAAAGAACTTCCCGATTCGTTAGCATTACATAGTTGCATAATTGAAAAAAAAAAATTAAAACTGAAATATATATAATTACGTTTGTTTATTCGGTGGAAAATGTCCATCATCTCGTATAAATTGCATTGTTGAATGAACTTCTTTCGAAAAAAACTAAAAAAACTAAAAAAACTAAAAAACTACTGGACCAAAGTGGACCAAAATCTAATCAGCTCTAACAGTTACAGCGGGACACATCGATATTCATCATTCTGATCGCGTTGTTACTTTTTCAAAAAACGTTAACGAAAAATTTGATAACATACAAACGGCCATACGCGCACACACACACTCATCCACACACACATACAGACATTTTGATAAAAATAGTCTAAAATGACTCCAATGACCATGAAACGTGAAGATCTGCTAAAAAATCGATTTTCGATTTTCGGGGTGATTACAATAACTTCCCTATAAAATCGGGAAGTTAAAAAAGGCAACACAAAGTGATTTTGCTTCGTGATAATGCAGCATCACACAGCAAAACTGGTCAAGGAAACGATTGAGGCGTTTAGTTGGGAAATACTTTCGCATGCGGCTTACTCACCAGACTTGGCTCCATCCGATTATTACTTATTTGCATCGATGGGACACGCACTTGATGAGCAGCGCTTCACATCTTACGGAAATGTACGAAAATGGCTCGATGACTGGTTTGCCTCAAAAGAGGAGCAGTTTTTTTGGCGTGGCATCCACAAATTGTCAGAGAGATGGGAAAAATGTGTAGCTACCGATGGGCAATACTTCGAATAAAATATTTTCTATCATTGTCATACAATAAACGTGTATTCTTCATACAAAAATTCCGGTTTCATATTTACATACCTGGTAAAATATCTATAAACAGAAACCGTCGCGTCGTGGCATATTTTTTCAATAAATATTTCTCCTCGTGCCAGATACAGGATTAGAAGTAATTATTTGTCGTGGTGTACTTGCTCGGTAAAGTGTCTTTTCAGATGGAAAAGTCTATTTGAAGAAACACGTTTACACTTTGCACGCCACCGTATGAAAATGAGATAGCTAATTTGAACTTTGTAGCAGTCAGTCAAGTGGGAACTTCTGAAAGCTGTCAGGATCTTAGTCACTATTAGATAATTGCAATATATAATACAGCAGCTCCATTGACATCGGTTACACGAACGTTTGCTGTTGATACTTGTGTAATAGGAAATTTCTAAACAGTGCGAAGATCATTCTGCTATCTCGCAACAGGCGAGTGTCGTTCGATCGATATCTATGCGAATGCGAGTACCTTAATCGCGGTACACTTTTTTCATTTTCATACCGAACGAATCAATCTAAACTCGATTTTGATCGTTAAAATTCAATTGACTAGATCGCGAGTGCAGAAAATATAATAATTTTGGTTTAGCCAAGGAAAATTACAATTTTCTAGTGGCCAATAATTGCACGTTAACGAACATTGCTCAAACGATAACAGAAATAATTGTCAAGTATCGTGATAACATCGACAACCTTTCAACGCAATTCACTGAAGAAGACGATCGATGTTTGCACGATTAATAACGTTCCACGTTTATCTCGAATCTTTTTCAATGTTTTGTCGCGCGCGAATCTTCAGGTTTATTTGCATTCGGTAGCGATTAGTTAGTGTCATAATTGAAACACTGCAGTTTGTCCAAATCACTCGAGGCGCGAGGCCGAGCACAGTCTCGAATCGCAACGACTCGGAATCGCAAACGATAACAACTATGTATGTATTAGACAGCGGATTTTCATGCAAAATCAAAATTGTTTACGTTTCTTCGACATTTCATTGAATTTTGATTTTGCATCAAATAAAGACTTGTTCTCACAGTTAGAGTATTAACATTCTTCCTAGATTGGGACGCCTTGTATAACAATGACTATGGTCATGTATTCCGTATGCCGTACGCCGTATGCCGAATGCCATCAGATTCCGTGACTCTTTCGGTTGACCGGCAGACCGAAACGGAAACGTGTTTCCTACAAAGACTTTGATCTCTTCGAATGCTGCACTTTAATTGCTAATCGACTATCATTCCGTGGCAGCGGAAGCGTCGTGATTCACTTTCCTGGATCGCCGCAGAGTTACGTGCTATCAGCCACGGGGCGATCTTTTCGCGAAAATACGACGCGAACAGGCGCTGCGTCATCCTAAAGTTCGAAGAAGAGGCCATTCACACAGTATATGTATGTATACCTGTTCGCGGTTATTTCCGAAAATTATCAATGCAAATATGTAAAAAGTTCGAAACGGAAGTCAATCTTTCATAATTACGAACTGCTGGGTCTCCCTCAACGACTGCGCTTCATCATTTCTTTTCAGATTGTTATGTGGAGGAAGAGTCTTAACCCTTTGCACTCGAACCAATTTGAATTCCAGAACCAAGATATTTGTTTTAACCCAGATCACTTTTGTTCGATGTAATCTTTTTTACATTGTGCACATCGAATTGAACCTGTTTTCTTATATAACAGTTGAGCTTTTTACAATTTATAGAATGCGGACAAATTAAATAATGTTAAAACTGTTTTAAATGATCTACAATTAGTGTTATCGGCGCACTGGTTCGATCAATTGGAAACATAAGCAAATTTGCGAAAATATCACATGAAATTTAATTCAACGTTTCAGTCACAATTTAGACCATTTTCAAGAATAGAAAATTTCAGTATTGCGTCTGTAAAAATTAATCAAAGACATGTTTTAATGGTTAGGTAAACGTGTTTTCACACAAGCAGAAAGTAAAATTGTAGTTTAAACAATTGTCGATCGAGATTCAGAGAACTGTTTTGAATAGTGGTATGGCAATTTTTAGTGGCGCCTCAGACTCGCCATTCGAGTGCAAATCGTTAAACTACATTTTACTGTGGTAGAATCGCCGAGAGTCTATTTAAAAGATGAGTGTGAAACGCACCGATGCATTGCATAGGTAACAGAACTATTTCCCGGCTCGCCTTGGAATCGTAAATATACATATGTAGTTATTTATACATATAAATGGGAGAAGAATGAGGCTCGTGGCGGTTGGCGAATCTTCACGTACCGGCGCGACGCGACGGTTTAAACACGATGACTAATTCCAGGCGCGTTCAAGATCAATATTCAATCTCGTATGGAATGAACTTGACAGAATGCGAATTCTTATGACGGCATCGCCGGCGATAACAGTAAACGGTGGGTGATTCAGATCGGGCATAAAACGCCCACCAGTAATAATCGGTCAACGCGATGATCGATGAGATCGATATAATATGATAGCGGGCCCGTAATCGAGATCGTACTACATATTTATACACACCCAAACAAACTCCACGTGTTCCCGCAACTTCTTCTTTCGAACGTGAACAATTTTGTGATCGTACGAGATAGAGAACAGTTCACGATTCTGATTCTGATTATGATAATGAAAAAACAGAAGAAAAATGGAACATTTCCTGCCGAAATAATTGTTGGATTTTCAGTGGATTTGAAATGGCTTTCCTTGTTAGATTTACTCGAACGGTAAGTTCGACAACCTAAGAAGCACGACGAAATCGATTTTAATAGATCGAGACCTGAAAACCGTGACTTTGATGCTTAACTATATAATTGGCGAAACTCGGTCGTAGAAATCGCTTGGATACGGTCGTAACGTACTTTTTACTAGCGCGCGCCCTCTCTCTCTTTCTCTTTCCATATTTTATCAAGTAGCGTGGCACAACTGTATAGAACCAGGGCCGGATAAGCCCCGTAGCAGAAGTAGCAAATGCTACGGGCCCCGCGCTTTGGGGGGCCCCGCTCCATACAAAAAGGGACCCCGCACACGGGCGTTTCATCGAAGGGGCGCCGAAACATTAACAATATTTCTGCTAAAAAAAGGAAAGGTCATTCATACAAGCGGCCCTGGTACAAAGCCTAGGGCCTCGTGATAAGATTTGCTACGGGCCCCGCGCTGGCATAATCCGGCACTGTATGGAACTGTAAATCCACTTCTATGTGGATGGAGAAATTGCAAACCACACGTTGTATCAAAAATTATACAGATTCATTAAAAATAACATCAATGACCTTGGAAACCACGTCGATAATATCAAACGTCACAAATATCATTTGCTTTAAAGAAAAAGTTTCTCTGTATCGCTACAAATAACGTAGATATTTTAGATATCATTTTCAAGCAACGCACGCTGTATACTGTATGCCATCTAAAAGCGCGCCATTTTCGTTATCTACAATCTTCGGAAAGCATGATTACGATAAGAGTCTCTGTTGTAATATTCGCTTGTTCAAAACGAGTATTTCTTGCTTTCAAAATTTCATCGTGCCGTTAAAAATGATGTAAGTATTTTAGGTTTGATTAATATGGCCCGCGTATTTTATATTGTATGTGCATATGAATAAATATTTAAAAGTGTGTCGCTTGTGTGAAACGGAAACACGCGGCACGGGCTCGATCTTGGTGATAAATACCTCAGAAGTCAACAAAACGCGGGTGACATTAACGACATGCGTCATAACGCAACAACCATGTGACGCTTCAATGGTAGCGGAGCATTTCAATAACGAATCAAACAGGGTGTAAACATAATCACGTGTCTGACGCGACATTGTCTATGGTCTGTTTCGTAAAGTTCTGTCTAAGAAAACAATTATTATTATTATTTATTATAGATGGATCGAGGTCCTTTTACATAAGTGTTTACAATAGAAAAGGATAAGGGACTACACGCATAATAACAAAGAATAACAAATAAGGGACGTGCACAGAAAATAATGATACAAACGATATGGTATTATCCTGTAATCCTGCGTAATTGTTTTTTAAAATTGTGCAAAGACTCAGTAAAGAAATCAATACGATTATAGAGTGTGCTAGAGTCTGCTATGATGCGATTTATTGGATTAATTAATCCATAAGTAGATCTGGCTTTAAATGATTTCTGATCTCGTTCGATCGCGTATCGATAAATCGCAGTACGAGTGGCGGATGACGAATTAGCACACGCTCGTGCTAATGTTTGGCAACGTAATCGGACATCGGAAGGCTTGCATCGAAGTGCCAGGCGCCAGGTGGCCATTTTGAAGCCTTCGTATGCAACTTGCGATAATAACACGATTAAAAAATCCTTGCTGTTGTATCCCATAATAATCGATTTTACAAAATATCCGCGATCGAGCCGTGGCCGATACGCACGAACGTATCCGCAATCTGAATTTCTTTATTCGACCAATTGCGAGCGTTCATCGACTGAGCCTATAAATAAAAGCGGTGATCGGTGTAATGCAACTACATACACATAAATTGCACACGCGCCAATGAATCCTTCCCGAACTTCGCGACAACGAGACTAAAAACGGGTACATGTGTATACTGTATACTGTATACTGTATACAAACGCTGAGAAACTTCAAAACATTCGATCACAATATTCGATTCCCTTGCGCGTGTCAACTCGCAAATTTCCACCCCTGAACATTCAATTTCATCAAGTACAAATCACCAAACCAAACGATACGTGCAATGTCAATTAAAAAAATGCCGAAACACGGAGTTGTCGATGGCCTGCTCCACTTCGCTACAAACGAGTTCGTGCTCGTACAAAAATAATATTATGGACGAGAGGTTCTGTCAGCATTGCGAAACGTTGCCAAAAATCGCTGGCGGTTACCAATCGTAATATCGATGGATCGAAATTGATTGCACGGTGAATGAATTGTATAAATAACAGCCAGAAATCGTCTTACGTTGTTGTTAGCTGGGCTGTCAACGGACTGCAGCGGACGAACTGGTTCGCGAGCAAGCGTGATGCCAAACGACCAGGCACTACCAAAAGTTTGCAGAGGACTGACCGAGACCGACCGTGTCGTTGTCGTTGTTACGTTACGGTGTGCCGTCTTCCTTTCTCTCTCTCTCTCTCACGCTCTTTTTTCTGTAGAATGGAACGCAAGCGTACACCACGGTGCCGCTCGCGGATCGTTGATTGGCGCATGTCCCCCGAACGTTCCATGGGTATCGTTTGGGAACACTCGACATACATAATCACAATTTGATCGATTCATTACTTTTATCTACATATTTTGTGTAACGATACCTATAAATATTTGCATAACCTACTCTGACTTGTACATTTGTCTACATCGAAACAGAAATCACATTAATATAAATAGAAACACGTGAAACGAAACGCTAGGAGGAACTGTTACAAACATTTATAAGAATTCTAAGGTTCTACAGTTCATATGCAGATTATTATTAAATGTTGAATGTTTTCGGCGCGACGGTTCGATTGTTTATTACTAATTATAAAGCAACTTTGCTAATTATCAAACAAAGCAGCAGATTATTATTATAGGAATTCTGAACAAAACAAAAACCACAATCACAATTTGAAAATATTTATGAATTGTACCGAGTAGAGGAAATGAAATTATTGTAAGAAACGAGAAATTAAATAATTTCGAAACAGTTGAGGATGTGCGCAACGAATGACAGTCAAATTACAGTTGAGCGCCGATTACAACGGAGATTTGAATCGAGCATAGATAGTTTTGCAGGTAGCGCCACTGTTACGTATGACCACAGGCCAGATATAGGAATAGACCTGACACCCAATGTATTTTGGTGTCCGTCGGTATTGGTGCGCTAACGTCCTAGATTGACTCCTACTGAGTCTCATTACCATTCAGTGTCAACACTTCTATAGCATTAACAAGATGTATTATTATTATTTCTAGGGGCACAACATTTATAGCCGGTTTAATAGCAAATTATGGATATAATTTAAAGAAAATTATTGCTATCACTGGCATTTTAAGGTGTCGGTACTACAGATTCCTGTGGACATCAAGTCCCATAAGGTGTCAGGTCTATTCCTATATCTCGTCTGTGGTATGACCACGAAAGAGGTAAAACGTACGCTGATAGACCAATCCTTAGACCATCATGGACCTAAAGGACGGAGCATAAGCCTGTGGGGGCGTCAGAAAAGACGGAAGGGGTATCAACTTGTCGACCATCTTGGTTCGAACCATATGTGGTGCGCTCTATAGGCGACTTTAAATACTAGTGTAGCGTCTGTAGCACGTGGTCTGTGACAATACACGCGATCGCGGTATGCCAGAACCATTTTGTGCCCGGTACACGTGCGGTAAAGTTGGTGAATCGTCATGGCTTTGTGTTTTCTGCGCGTTGATACACATTAATTTGTAAAAATGCCAGTGTGTATTGTGAAAGGTTCTGTTCCATGCTAAAAATGTAGTACAGAGTATTTAAAGTCGCCTATAGAGCGCACCACATATTGTTCGACAAAAGATGGCTGCAGTCAACCATCCCTCCCCGCTCGCTTGGACTCCCCTCTCGCCTAAAACCCTACTTTACGCTCAGTCAGTCCTTTAGGTCCATGTAGACCAGGGATGGGCATTTTTGCCTCAATTGAGGCAAAGCCGTCCCCACCGTAGCGCCTACTGTCCCCCACCAGCTTCCGTCGTTACTATGAAAGAAAGACGCGCTTCGTCCGTCGCAAGCGGTGCGCAGGCCTCGTGCATCGGAGCCGCGAGGAGCGCCACGGAAAGGAAGCTTGGTGGGGGAAGCAGGCGTTTGAGGGGCCCCACCCGTGCCCATCCCTGATGTAGACCATATATACCTATAGACCCGGCACAAATAATTTTCCCCTCGGCAAAGATAAAGTACACTGTGACGTCACATGTTCAAAAGATGCATAAGCTATGCTCATCGACAGTGCCTATTCTGCTATTTTCCACGTTCCAGCGCAGCTCTTTTTTAGATACGCCCGCGCAGCTCTTTTTCAGATGCGCCCGCGAAGCTCTTTTTTTAGATGCGCCCGCGCAGCTATTTTTTAGATGAGCCCGCGCAGCTTTTTTTAGATACACCCGCGCAGATTGAATGATCATCGTAACACAAGAGTAAATCCGAATTAATAGAAAATTAATAATTCAAATTGAATATTTATTAATTATTCATTAATGATATGAATAAAGATGTTCAATAACATAGTATAATTGGAAATATAATTTGTACTCGTGCTCACGTCCTCTCCTGCTTCAACAAAGTACGCCATGAAGCTGTCACGCTTTCGATTATCGAAAGCAACGTGAAGTATCGATCTGGGCAATGAATATGGTCCTTCGATCGATGGATTTTTTTCCCGCGGAATATGTAACAGAAAGAGTAAATTCATTATATATATAAATTACAATTGACAAACAGTCAATTTGGAGATAAAAACAAAATTAACTTTGATTTCTATCGCACTACGACACGCATTCAAATGCAATTGAGTGTCACGATACAAAATTAAATCATCGCGAGAAGGTAACACGATTTGAGAACAAATTTAAATGAATAAAAAGTTAATAACTAGCTTGAATACGTAATTAATTATTAAAAAATGAAGATAAATAATCTAAACCGAGGTTCTAGTCGGTGCAAAAATTTTATGTAGTAAATAGTAAGTAAACATTTTTGCCCAACTCTGGTCGTCATAACATCAAAGACACAACTCGTTAGCCATTTATATTTGATCACTTTCGTGGATCTAGTTCCAACATTTATCGTTCGTCAGCGCAGAGGGCGTAAGAAAAATCCGCGGAATCTTTCAATTGTAATAAGCGTTGATAAATTAATATAAATAATTACGTTGAAATATTATTCTAGAATACGGCGACAACTCCGTATGCGTTTAGGTTATCCGATTTAGAAAGACAAATATCAAGAATTTCGACAAAAGTTGCTAAATATACTTACATGCGTATGAATCCGGAGCAAACCAGAGAGGAAACTTCTATCAGAGAGATACTTTCTACCTCATATGTGTACATAGTCTCAGCTGATTTCTATATAGTAAATTGATTATACAAAATCGTTTTTTCGATAAGCGTTTTGAATAAAAATGTATCATAATTGTTCTCAAGTACACCGTGTATCGTGGTGTATCGTAAACGCGATGCACGCCACTTCCGAGTTAGCCTATATCGCGAACAATTAGAGCATAAACATATATATAGACGTCCACGGTCGACGTTCTTGTAAATCCGCCATAAGATTACATAAAGAGCGACAACGCTTCATTGACAAATTCGTTGTTTCGATAAAAAAAATCACGTAGTACGTTCAGCGATTTAAAGCACCCATAGACGCACGAGGCATAGGTTTATCAACGAACAGCCTCGAACGCGTTTTTCAATCTGTCAGAAACGGATTGAATGTGATTTGCACCGCGAAACAACGGATAGTAGAGGAGGAAATATTTTCCAGCGCCATCTTGCCTCGTAGCTCCTAATTCGTCAGTGCCTGTGAATGGACTTGTCATAAGTGTTTTATGTTATTTTGTTCGTTGTTTCGGTTTTCGGTTGCAAAAGTTAGTGTATTAAATTCCGAGTACACGTCAGGGTGAGTAGAATGACTCTGCATTAAATCGCGCGAAACAAAAACCCGGGAACGAAATTGTTGTTAAGTTGAACACGCGAACTACAATATATACGAGTGGTACGGTCCGTCGAATAAAAGTGTGCGAGCTTTCTGTTCCGTTTCAACGATAGATCACGATTCCCTCAATATTTCTGATCGCGATGCGTTATCTCCTCTCTCGCTTTCTTCCATTCGCCGTCTGTCAAACTATGTCAATCGCGAAGTCACGCCCGTGTGTGTTAAAACGCATAATGTAGGAAGTGATAGGAAGAAAGTTTCGAAATTGACATATCACGTATTTTCATGAACTAAATAGGTGGTCTGGCAGCTAAGTCGACGCGTGCATACCATTATTATTCGAGCTACGTTAACGATTCAGCATTTTACAAGTAGCCGAATATATTTTACAGAAATATTCTTCTATACACGTATAACTGTTCTAACGGATTTTAAATAGTATTCGCGTACTGAAAAACTGGAATATTCGAATCGTGTTCGGCAGAGTGTTGAAACGCCTATTTAATGTTCTCATGTCGCCTGCACGAACGTACAAACGCAACGAATGTTCAGATGCAGAAAAATATAATCGTTTAAATAGAGAAAGCGTGTATCGTCTGTAATAATCAGCTATTAACGGATTGTATAACGTTCGACGATATGTAAATAGAATAGATCGGTTCGAGGACGTAAATCATATTGTAAATTGTACATAATAACAACTATTTCGTTATAACAAGTATTTAGAAGCGAATTCCATGTGTTATACTACAACTAAATACACTGTAACGTGTATCTACTATCTACCTATTGCCTCGGATTGATATGAAAGTAGTGAGTGTGTTCACAAAGCATGTGCATGTCTGACGTCGACGTCCGACGGCAATGTTCTTTCAACACATTGGACTTGGACGCCACGTCGGTCACCGAAGTCTGACAACAATCTTTCTGTTTAACCTGTGACGGTCATCGGTCACCTATGTAAATAAATACGGTCTCGAATTTATTTACAAAATTTTCATTTACATATTGCCCGATGCAAATTAAAGGAATAAAAAATTAATAGGTATCAATTTCGTATTAAATATTCCTGCGAAATATCGTTCTGTGTACGCATCGGTATCTCCAACCTCTATTTATCTCAGTCAGCTTATAAATGCTGTCGAGAAACGAATGTCATCAGAAACACGACAAAAAAACTATGCTCGTGAATTTCACAAAAAATCTGCTGAGTTGTCATATAAAATGTTTCAGCTTAATGATGACATTACAAAAAACTATTTAATGCGTTCGTTATAGATTATTTGAACGCGATATTACGATCTTTGTAATCGATTTGCAGTTTATGTAGAACTATTCCCTATTTATTTGAAATTTGTTAAGCGGAAAATGCAAAACAGAGATCAATAGTTTCACGGTCGTTCGTAAGTCTATATCATATAACTCTCGCCAGGAAACCATACAATGACAATTCTTAAGAGATCCGGTGCCTAAATAATTCCTTCAACGTATGCATATTATGGTATTAAACTGTTTCTTTGGAGGTATATTTGCTTACAGAGACTCCTCTAACCGATAATTCTACGTACGACATAGCTATGCAAACAGATGCTCAAAGCAGATATCCAACAAACGCGCGTGTACTTCTTATCTCTGATATATGTTTTCACGGCTAGAACAAAGTTATAAAATATAATTCGATGTTTTAATAATTTTTAGAAGCCCGAGTAGTTTTTAAATTTTGTTATTGTCGGATCGTTTACGTTATCAAGGATATTGCTGTACAAATTGACATTGTACACCCGGCGTGATAAGATAAAATCCAAATACAATGATATTGACCGATAGATAATAATGGTTTCCTTTATTTTTTCAGTTTAATAACAAGACTATCTCGAAGAAAAATCCAAACTACATTTTATCGATGTAAGTAATACGATTTCTTATATAACTATTGCATGCGGTCTATTGATTTTTAATCGAGTAGTTTGGTTCAGATTCTTTCTCCTTTAATATGAGAGTTTCTTCTTCTTCTTTCTTTGTTTTTTTTTCTAATAACTTACATTAAAGCGCTTGCAACAAGCTTCACAATGAATAAAAGTAGTTTCGAGGATTAACGTAGTACTTTACATTTTCCAAGTAATATTGCAAGATACTACATATATCGATGAATTCAGAGTATATTGCGTGTAAACTGCAACTTTGATTTCCGTGTTGATTTAGAATATGTAATATTTTTATTGTTGCCTTTACCGTTATCTGAATTAAGTAAGTTCATATTTTTTTTTTGTACAAAGTTGCTTTCCAGAGAAGAAAATTTGTAATTACGTCGTAGAGACTGTTGCGGACAGTAATATAAATTGTTTCGATAAGAAATAGCTGCTTTAAATGTACCGTATTCGTTACGTATCGATTCTTTAGAGATACAATATAATTACATCTAAAGCTGAAACAATAGCGTAATTTACTTATCGATTGAGTATGAGTTGTGCCTATTTAATCGTTAGGTATTCTTCGAATGTGACATCTTTTACGATACTGTATATTCAATGGCTATACAGGGATGCGTGTCCGATTCGATATGCGGTATTCCGTGCAATATTCATTTGCATAATATTTAGTAAGATTGTTCGAGTTTCGGAATGTGCCCTCGGTTAGTTATTTAATCGTTTGCGTGTTACATTAAAATTCATTCATCATTCACAGGTAAATATAACAAATATTTCTTGGTTATTTAGCAAACTGTCTAATAGTGTAGGATTTTATTCTGATTCAAAGAGTGTTCGGGAAGTTTTCTATATTTCTGGACAAGAAGTAGCTTCGTCGACAACTGCCAGCAGTATTTCGTATGCCAGCAATGGCGATGCAGAAGGTAAATTTCACAACTGGCCACAGTCAACAAAATAACAAGTGTTATTACCTTACTAATCGACGATGTTGTTGGAAAATGTTTGAAAAAGAAATTGCGTAGATAAATGTTTTATGGATTACCTTTCTAAATAGTATACAGGATGTCACAGAAAGTTGCTGCGCAATGGCAACGAAGAATAACGATTTACGATATCGATATAACGAGAAAACTTTTCGATTTGAACAAATGCATAGAATGAAAAAACACAATCAATTTGAAATCAATTAGCATTATTAACGGCGCAACATCCTGTGTACACAAAGTGATATACAAAGTATAGTTTTTCAGTAATCAAGTTTTTGCACATACTTGGACTCGTTTATGTTTTATTCTTTACAAAATTATAAGATAACGATACTTGTGCGCATTATGCGAGTCAGTATCGCAGCAAATCTTATTTTCAAAGAAGTTTTTCAGTTTTCGTAGAGAAATATAAGATAAGATATACAGCGAAAAGAATGTTCTCGGAATAAAGCTGTCGTTTTTAAAACGAAACGTGCCAGTCTCTTTTATATTAATTTGGAATCTACGCGACAACACTAAATGCACTGGTTTAATCGAAACGTTTTATTTGGGGTATACGAACATAGGCACATCTCAAAAAAGAAAGTTGTTCTACTTCGAAGCTGTATTCATATATTACATGTTTGAAGTAGTTGTAGTCTGTTCTACTACCTTATCGTATTCTGCTTGGCGTACGAAAGATTTAATTTGCGAGTATGTAATACGGCGATACAACCGATAGGTGAGAGGGAGAGAGAGAAACATTATCGTATAATAAGAGGGGTTTCTTTACTTTGTCGTCGATTGCACTTTTACTTTAGCTACTTTCATTCATTTTATTACTAATCGAGAATAGAAAGTAGTGGTAACGTATTGTTTTGATAAAAGTAGACTAGAAGAAATATTTGACAAATGATTTTCTGCTTTTCTACTAATGCGTACCTAGTCGCATGGCTTTGGTATGCGACGATTGCCCATGTTTATCGCCAAACCGTATAATCGTTTTCTTCATTTTTCTTTATATATACATTCTTTATGTGAATGAAATTGTGTTTCAGTCTTGTTGGAAATTTGTAGCATCTATTAAATCTAATAAACAATAAACGCGAATGTATACGACGATAAGTTTGGGCTTTTGAAAGAAGCATGAATTTTACTACCTGCTTGTATAATATACGGTGGTCATTTTTTAGATGAGAAGGCAAGGTCAGGACGTTATGCAGGTTAACCTGGCGGGTATCAGACGAGACATTGTTAATCTCGCCCACAACTATAGCAACGCGCAGGTGACTAAACAAGATTTGCTCGTACCGCTCTGTTCTTGCGTTTAATCAAAAATATGTGTTCCACGGAACAGAAAGCTGTGCGTAAAGCCACCAGCAACGATCCATGGGGTCCGAGCAGCACGCTTATGGCAGAGATTTCCGACCTAACGTACAACGTTGTGGCTTTCACCGAAATCATGCAAATGTTGTGGAAAAGATTGAACGATCATGGTAAAAATTGGCGGCACGTGTACAAAGCTTTAGTTCTCTTGGAGTACCTAATTAAAACAGGATCGGAAAAGGTTGCGCAGCAATGTAAAGAAAATATTTTTGCCATCCAAACTTTAAAGGGTAAGTTGTTTCGTCCGATACGGTATACATAATAATATGATATAAACTTTCCTGACGAGCGCTCCGTTTTATTGTTTTTAGATTTCCAGTACATGGAAGGGCCTAAAGATCAAGGCGTGAACGTAAGAGAGAAAGCGAAGCAACTAGTGGCCTTATTAAAAGACGATGAGAGATTAAGAAACGAACGAGCTAGAGCGTTGAAAGCTAAAGAAAGATTTACACAATCCGTTAGCGGGTTCGGAAGCGATGGATTAGATGCAATGTCACCAGTGAGCAGCGATGTATGTTCGGTAGAATTAATAATAAAAATATCAAGCAATCGCGTTATTAAAAAATGACGATGACGATACTTAACCGATTCAGTTTCAGGATTGGGAGCCGTGTCGTCTGGGATCCGAATCTACAGCTAGACGTGCGTATTAATACCAATATATTCTATATACAATGTGTCTTTTTTCGCAAACTGAGAACGCAGGAATATCTCGTTGATCGTGAAATGTTCGGCCAGTGACCATTGCCCGTTCGGGCAATATTTGTCCATGTAATAGAGCTGGAGCAGTTCAGCAGTAGTTAGCTCGGGCAATGCAGGGTGCGGCGAAACGACGTGTAATCGAGTTTTCTAATAATAAATCGGAAATGTTATCCATTTTTTCGATTTATTTTTAAGAGAATATCCGCTGGAGAATCATCCGCTGCCCGCGCTTCTACACGTTATTCGGCCGCACCCTGTGCACTGTACACTGTACATACATGCCAGGTTCCATTGTGCCGGTGCAGAAATTTCGCCGCCGCGCCGCCGTCCGAGGGTTAAAGATGAATTGCCGCATAAAAAAAGATACATTGTATAATTTTGCATGCAACCTACAAGTAACTATAATCTGTGCGCTGATTAGCCGAATTGGAAGCTGCAAGGCCACAAACAGTCGGAGAGGAGGAACTGCAATTGCAATTGGCTCTGGCAATGTCTAGAGAAGAGGCGGAGCAGGAAGAACAAAGAAGACGCAGCGACGACGTTAGACTGCAGTTAGCTCTCAGTCAGAGTCAGCAAGATTTTAAGTTAGTGTCGTTTATTGGAAAACTTGAAATATCGGAAATATCTTGCGCTACAGTATCAGAGATAAGAGTCTAGATTAATTTCTTGCCTAAGGACACAAATGAATTTCAGAGCCCCGCAAACCGAGAAACAGAGCCACATGCTGGACTTGTTGGACGTTAATCTCGGAGAAGCCAGCGGCGGAGCCAATGCGCAAACCGATCCTTGGGGTGTACCCGTCACCGCACCGCCGCCCAGACCACAGGTAGGCCATACATATATGCTCTTCGGTTGAACGATACTTGCGCGCATTCGCTTATTGCATGTTAATACGATATTGCGTACTCTTTGCACGTTGCACAACAGTCTTTGGATTTGTCTCAGTTTTATATGTACAAGGTATGTTTGGCCAATACAGCCTAGGATACTATAGCGCTGTGCTATAGGTATGCCCCGAAACTTTCCGAAAACTTAGAAAACCACACCAACTGACCGGTTTTTATTCCGTAGCCACAAAACGACCCATGGAGCGCTCCCACTACAAGTAGTACGTCACCTATGGTCGACCCATGGGCACCTGTACCGCCACAAAGACCATGTAAGACACTAAATTACATAATCGGCCGTAAATCGTAAATCGTAAATCGTTTCGTCCGTGGACCTGCAGAACAGCTATTATGCTTACGCATAAAACGCGCCGTCGTCTATTCGTAACGTATCGAAAAATCGTCGAAATCGGAGGATAGGTAGCTGTTCCGCAGGACCATCTTATTTTCTAGCGATTTTCAACTGATTCATCCAATTTCAGCGGCTGCGATTGATCCATGGCGGGCACCCGCACCTTCGCCTGTACCAGTTACATCTCCACCTACAGCGGATCCCTGGTCACCTGTGCCCGCTACCGGCGAACCTGAAACAAATAAGAAACAAGTAAAGTTCTCGCACACCTCTAGCATGTTTCCATTCGTAACAAATCGATTCCAATGTATCGTTGTTTCAGGCTGGACGAGAGGGTGCAACCTCTGCTTCTCCGTCTTTCAACAACCCTACTCTAACGCAGAATATAGGCTTCGCGGCGCAATCGCCGCAGAACATTGGCTTTGCGGCGCCATCGCCGCCAAACATAGGCTTTAATCTGCCTGCTGCTTCGAACTCTTTCAACGCCACGAGCAACGGCTTCAACGGCACCGGATCTAGCTTTAATCATTTCCCTGCGGGTAATCAAAACAATTCTGGCGCCAGTCCGCTGAGCGACCTAGACGAGTTCGATGTAATTACTAACAGAAATAAGCTCGGATCTAGTCCACAACCAATAAACAATGGTATTGCTATTGTTTTATTTTTAACGCAGAATATAGTCTGTCGAACGAGACCAGGCGGTGAAATATCAGCGTACATCTTTTGTTCCGATGGCTATGTTTACGTTTACCGTTTACTGCCTCGCCTCGTTAGACAGATTATAGTTCTATACTATAGTTTTATAGGCGTTTCAAAGCCAAATCCTATAATTTTCATTAGCATTAGCTTTACCGGACGCGTCATAATATTTTTAATTTCCGATTATTGAGATTGCAAAGATGCATCCGCGAGAAATTATTCGACAAATTGATTTCGTTGGGTATATATTAGAAAAATATCCAAGGTGTGAAAGGTAACGCCTATAATGCTATATATAAATGTGTATTAATCGTGAGACACAGGATCGATTGGAACAATTCTTTTTGTAGGAGGTTCGTTATCACCGGATCCATTTGATTTGGGAGGCATAGGCGAAAATCTTCCTACGAGTACGGGAGCTGTTAAAAAGACACCACAGTCGTTCCTCGGGGAGAACTCTGCTCTGGTTAACCTTGATAATCTCGTCAGTACTTCTGCGATTAAACCAGCCACACCAACACCTACAGGTAACGTTTCAGTACAAATCGATAACGTTGAGTAGTCATTTTTCATCTCGGAAAACATCCCCGAATTCTCTATCTGTCGTGAGAAATAACTGCGACTATCGGTTTCGGCCTAATCATCGCGGTGCAGTGGTTTTCGGCACAGGACAGCGTAGTCTCGGTTATTCTGTAATGAACATTCTCTCGGCCATCGGTTTACAAAAATTCGAACGTGAACACAAAATTTTAACTTCTAAAGTATTCCACTTTTCTCGAAAACAAATGTGTTTTTTGTTTTTGTTTGTAACGTATTCTGTCTGCAAAATAGCATTTCATTGGGAATGAATTCGTGAGTATCAACAAACTGATTAACTGTATACTGCATGAGTGCATGACTCAATTTTTGTATTTGAAGAAAAAGGATTTTTGTTGTGAATCTTCTTTTACAGCGAGGACTGACGACGTACTTTTACAGGCTTTTGACTGGACTGTGCATACACGTGTGAATCGAATGCATTATCTTTACAGTTTAATGGATGCGTTTACCCTTAAAAAACGATTTGTTTCTTATTGTAAATTTTCTTGCAATAGTAGGACTAACAGGCGAGTGTAGACTAACGTTGCATACGATTTTCCAGCAACCATCTCGTATTCAGCAAATCCATTTGCGACGGTAACACCACCACCACCCCGTCCTACGATCAATCAGATTCGACAGGATCCTTGGGCAGCGAATGCACCTACTACAGCGAATCCGTTCCTCTCGTAGCTCGGCAATAGAATTGTCGAAGACGTCAGTCGATAAATCAAGAGCACCGTGGTTTAAAAAGTATTCGAGGTTTCTAGCGGTAACCCTGTACGGTATAAGTTTCTCGCTCGCTATAAAATATAGCTTTATTTCAAGATATAGGCGACACACACACACACAATACATACACACACAGAGAGAGAGAGAGAGACAGACAGACAGAGAGACGACAAAGTGAAAACGTCCTATCGCAATAAAAAAAGAAGAAAAAAAAGAAGATATTCTGAACACGCTAGTTTTAACATTTGAAAGTAATACGAGTCTTTTACGAATGATTATTAAAGCGACCACTAGCGACCTATTAGGTCCTCGAATCGATCAGTCAGAAAATAGAAATGTTTAAGGAAGTACGCTAGTGGGCTCAGTTCAAAGTTTCAACAGTGGACACGGCTAATATCGACGTTTATTTTTACATAGCACTTGAGACAGTCTAGCGAACATTTATTTCTATCGTGCTTATTGCGCAGAAGTGTTTTTTGCGTCCGCTACGATCGAATCGCTTGTAGATTAATCGCGTAACGACGATGAATGGGGAACTGTTTCGAGGATAACGTCGGATGCGCAACAAACGGGAAAACGATGTGGTGTAAATTAAATCTTCGGATGCTTGCGCGGCCCCAAGGTGTATAACTAGATTTTATAATCACCTTTTTCATATATAGTATATTTTTTAAGTATGACTCGATTTGACTCGGTAATAGGATAGAATCATTGAACAATATTTTTGGCGGACTATAAGACGTGAAGCTGAGGGACGATGATGGGAGCAGTGGTCGACGCGTCATGAATCAATTTCTTTGTTCTTGTATTTATATACATATATATATATATACGTCTTTTTCTACGGCTAACGAGATCGTGAGACTGTAATCGTGATTTGCAAAAGCATATTATATCGAACAGGGTTCTTCGGTTTGAAGTTCATACGCTTAACAATGTGCATCGATCGCAGCTCGTAACAAAAAAGAAACAAACAAATTAATATACATTCGCGTTGCAGCATGCTTTTTAATTGAAGGGAAAAGTGTGAAAGGTGGAAACATATTTTGCTTTTCGTGAACTCGTGTGGAAGAACGTTTAAAATAAAAGTGCATTTGTTTTTAACTCGCTCGAAGACATCGTTGCCATGCATTCCATTCGAGGACGCGCAGTCTTGATAAATGTACATCGTTTATCGTATATAACGAAGAAATTATATATGTTTACGTAGAATATACAATTTTCTCGTTGCAGTGGGTCATTTTGTCATACAAAATGGCCTGTTAAATGAAACTACGGACTGCCAAGTATATCCTGCTGTACCTAATTAAAAAGATATCGGAACACACATATAATATATGTATGCAACTTGCCAGGGCCAGAGGATCGCTTTATTATCGAACCATCTTCAGTGAAAGTAGATGATTCGTTAAAATGAAGTTGTCGCAACGGGAATGGTTGTGAAATAGCGACTATAGACTGTGGACGTTTATGCAAATATGTACAAATCTTTGTTGTTCGGCGTGGAAATGACGGCGACAAAGTCGGTAAACTTTCTCGGACTTGATGAAATTGTGCAGAAAATCCACAGTCTGTCGTCGATACACCGGTGTGTATCGTATGAACGGTTTTACGGGTTCAAATGGCTTATCGCGCGAGTTCACGAGACGCAACGAAAATGTGCTTCCACTTAAATACTCAGTTTGCTGTGAGAGACGTGTATGCTAGTAAAACGATGCGTCGTTCGCTGATTATTCACTGCGTTTATCAATACCTCGAAGTACTTGCGGATGGGACAGTCTGAAAGCAATTCACCGGAAAATGTAATGCTGTCTTTTACACGTGTAACGTACGAGTCGAGTTTAGTTTGTGAGATTTCACACACGTTTCATTCCGACGACCGTTCAAACGTTATTTGCACAGGCTTGCACCGCGGAGAAACAAGCGTGAGCTGGTATGCATTTTGTTATCGGTGAGGAGTCGCTGCTGTTTACTAAATCGAAGCGTTTTATAATTTCATGGAAACTCACGTGTCGACACGCCGCGCCGGGAAGAGTTACAAATACGAGGCGTTTTTACTCGTTCGATAGTCGATTTAACCTGTTAACCGAGAGAAGGAAACGATACGGGTGAGAATACTATTTATATGAAATGCGAGCGCTACGATACCGTTTCTTAGGAGAATCGTTGGTAGATGGTGGAATTTATGCAATGTATGTATAGCATTCGTTTATATGCGCAAAATGAAATTTCATCTGATTTTTATTTCGTTTTAAATTAGGATTTCAATTAGAATTGATTTGGACTTTTGCACATTCGAACGAGCGTCTATGAAACTCCAAGTAGAATAAATCATTAATTTATACATATTTATATTTCATCGACGGGAATGGTTCTCGGAATACCTTTTGGTGCCACGGTACCGCCTGGTTTTTATGGATTAGACTATTAGACGATTATTAGACTACGAGTGTCTATATTTGCATAAATATTCGTAGTTTTAATCTATATTATTCATAAATGAGACACCGGGAAGCTACGAAGTCTTCCCCGGTTAACAGGTTAAGGGTATCGATTTTAATCCGAGGACAGTAAAGCGAATCGCATTAGCTTTCGTTCCACACGAGGCAATTTACAATTGTACCTTGATTTATACATATAATGAAAGAAGAAAAGAAAACGAGAAATTGTAAATACGTTTAACAGCATATCGTTCCCCAATTGTCAAGTCAACTTGTTTTCGTCTGTACTCGATGGACGGTATACATATATAGGATACTTTTAACGAAGCCTGAAAGTGTTTTTTAACATCGTTCGCTCGTTCTTTCCCGTTTTATCGAGGGAAACGTTGCTGAATTCGTTGTTTCACATCGATACTTTCTACGCTCGAACGAGCGCGTCTCCGTTCCGACGGCTCAGTGGGAACACGACGACGGACGACGGACGACGGTACGACAGTCGGCATTTTTACCCTGTTAACCGGCCGCGCGATTCTGCGAATTCTCAATCGACAGAAATTTTAGCCATGCGCGATACAAGGCCACCAAGCTCGACCGTATCACTGCCATTATCAGCGATATACAAAGTACCTAGAAACGACTTGATCTGTATCGGTCTGATAACGGTACCATTCACGAGCCACATAGAGCTGGCTTTCTGTAAAACTATCGAGAGTCCGGAATCAGGATGACTGGATCGTATCTCGCTTATAAAATACAATTATTCGCTCGATAGAAAATTCATCAGACTGAAAGTTAATCGGATCGAAACTTCACCAGGATGTAGCAAATCAACGGAAGAAGCTAAATCTCGAGAGAAATAAAAAAAATAAATTACGATTAGATCTGTGTGGCAGAGATGCACGATCCCACAACATTCAAGAATGACTAATTGAATTAACGAGGAGTACACGAAGCTACGGAAAGATCAAGTCAAACTACGAATTAACTCGCGATCCCCGGTTAACAGGTTAATCACGATAGTCGACAATCAAAACGCGTGTATGTATTTATTAGCGAGTTCTTTTTTCAACACGTTCAGGACGGATGACTCGATTACGCATCACGTCGCCAAACCAAAGACATCACAGGAAGAGCCCGCGCGACATCGATCAACACCGATTCTTCAAATTTTCTATACGTATCTCGTTGGTTTGGTCCGAGTTCTGTCCTGGACGCGTTAAAGGACTACTTTGCAGGTAGCGTGAATAGTAAATACCGACTCAGCATTTCCTTTTTTGAAGCAATTAACGCATTTTACAATTTTTATACAAGAATACAACATTGGCAAATGGGGGAACAGTGTTTGCCTGCTTCTAATTGAATCGTACACGGTCGATTACACGCGCGATTCAAATTCTGTTATAAGTGAAATATTGCTTAAATAATTCCATTGTATTATTCTTCGTTAAATTAATCGTTTCTGTTGCATTATGCATTTTCAACATACATACTTGCTTCTATGATTGAAACTGTATATTTAATATGTATTTATCCGAATGTTCGCGAAAATATGAAGTTATTATGTGATAGGAATGTAAGTCACCGTATACCACTCGAAGTTGTGTTTCACTGATTTAATAGCTGCGTTCATCGCCTTTGTAGGAACATTCTTGTATTTAAGCGAACGTGTCTTTTGCGTCTGGAATTCGACATCGACCAACCACTAAATCTTTTATTTTCGTTAACTAAAATGATCAAGTATCTTGTTTTCTTCCTTTTTCCTTCTACTTTTTGTACAAAGCAATAGATTGGTATTCTTCTGTACGTACATGATGTGATGCACGAGCTTCATTTTTGCGCGAACAATGGAACACTGTTTAGTTTTTAGTGTTGGTGTAAGCGCAGAGCAAATTCAAAGAACATTTAAGAATGAATATTATATATTTTAGTAGATTATATTATTATTATTATTATTATACAAATAAATGTAAAAATTTTTAATTTTTCTGATTAAATATTTAATTTGAAGTTTCCTTGTATACGTATATCTTTCCTCTATACTGAGAATGCAAATTACGATTTTCGAGTTGAGAAAAACATTTACAAGAACTATAGTAACGATTATTGTTTCTATGGCGTGAATCACATGAAAACAGTACACTTGAATACTTATATTGGATCCAAAGTTACAGAAGCGCTACACAATCCTGAAGAATGAACCGACAGAATGGTTTCTCTTTTATCTTCTTCTTGTTTCTTCTTTTCTGTGTAAACATAATTCTGTGTTTCTATATCCAATAGAGGTAGTCGTTTTGTTCTATTTGCCATGGCTCTGTCGCGAAGTAAAGAAATTACAACAAGTAAAGAAATTAGGCAACAGACTTTTATTTTAAAGAGATGCTTCGGTCGAAGAACTTATAGTAACCGGAGGAAGGAAATACGAGCGAACTTGACTATGTAATTGTGCTATTTCAGGGTCTTCCCTTTCTAAAGCTCTGAGTAATTGTGCAAACTGAACCGTACCTGTAATGTATGAAAGACTAATAAATTATTTGTAAGGAATGAATTTTTAATTTCAGACTGTATAGAGTTTACCTTCCCGTCCTTCTGCAAATCCGTAGTTCTTGATAACGTCCATTTGAATTTGAACAACGATGGGAAATACGAATTGCATCATTTTCAGCATTTCATTTCCCGAGTTTTCCTTTGCTTCTGTCAGTTTCTGAATATTCTCTGCAGTACTCAGCGCTGTTAGAACGTCTGTCAGAACAGCTAAAGCAAAATCATTGAATAAGATTCTTACTGAAATTCATGTAAATTTCACTGTGAATGTTCTGCTTGAAATGTTAAGTACCTTTCGCTATTTCCGGAGTAAAATTGGGCATAGTAGTCATTGCACAGGCAGATTAATGCGAACGAACGTGTCAATAATAATTTAGGCAATTTAGACAGCCTGTTTCTAGACAGCAGTATTATTGTTCAATAAGATTTTTTACAATACCGAAGCTGTTTCATATTATGATTCTGAATGCACTCGAGTCCTTATTATTTTATCCTATAAAGGATTCTTGTTTACTTCTTGCTGCTGACTTTTAGAAACGTCAAACCAATGTAAACAATGCTAGAGTGTAAATAGAAGTCTAGACTGTCTACAGACAGTACAGAGTACGATATAGGTTATAGTTTATATGTATGTAGAATCATAAAAATTTGTTTTCCTGCGTTTTCATTGGTCGTCGATTCGCTGCTGTGAGCTAGCCTACCAATCGCTAAACTCTGTGTGCGTGTGTGGTGTGTGGGATTGTAGTACACATATTGATAGTCGAGAAAACCGTGCACTGCCACTGCCTTGCAGTTATGAAGGCGTTACTGTAATGTAAATTGTAAACACTCAACAGAAAAGTAGGTTAAAAAAATATCTATTTATTTAAATATATAGCAAATGATCTACATATGAAAGTATTTCATGAAACGCTAATTATTAAATTTTATTGGAAAATTGCATTGTTTCAGGAACACATTTGATAAAAATACGGGAATAAAATCGACCGCGATGAGCCTACAAGACTACGATCAAACACTTTTAACAATCTTTTTGAAAGAGAAAGTCAATTTCTTTGACACAATTTTTGGTTTCCTTCATCGAAAGTAAGTGATGATACCGCAGCTAGATTTATCCATACATTTTATATTTTTCGTATAAGATACGTCATCGGTAGAAAAAACTGATCTTTCGTTCGATTACAGTACAGATTTTTACGACGAATACGGTCCAGACAAGAAATCGGCTCTTCCACCTGGAGAAGCGGAGAGGGTGGTATTAAACAGTTTTAGGAAATGGAAGAACATGCCCAAGTTTCGGTATTCGAGTAGAGACCCACAGAAAAATCATAATTCGAATGTACAGACCGTCGAGAGAACCGAAGACGACGTATCAACGGTTGCGGAAGACGCCGATCTTCCAGTTGTACAAGAAGCCGATCCTCCAGTTGTACATGAAGTTGAAGTAGAAACTAGCGTAGAATCGGAAATAGTAGACAAACAGATTTGTTCGGAAGGCAAGGATAAAATTTCCGATAGTTATAATGGAGCAGCGAGGGATCGCTATACGTGGTCGCAGTCCATCAACGACCTGGACGTTCTGATTAAACTGCCTCCTTGTATAAAGACAGCGAAGGAACTTACAGTCAATATAGAGTCAACGTTTATCCAAGTAGAGGCAAGAATACCGACGGTTGTAAATAGCGGTTCGATATGGCACGCCATTTTTGCTGGAGAGCTCTGTCATAAAATTAAAAAAAATGAATCCGTGTGGTCGGTTGTACCTGGAAAACATATCAGCGTACGTTGAAACACCGATCGATCGAGCTGCTGCCCTCGTATCGTAGCAAGTTGCAATCCCTCGAGTTTGTTTACATAAATAAAAGGTATCTTTTTTATTGTAGATACATTTGGAGAAAGCCTCTGAAAGGTGGTGGGACGCGTTTCTCGTCGGTGAGCCAAAAATTGATTTAAGTAAAATTGACTGTTCGAGACATCTCGACGACATGGGATTAGAGGAGCAAATGAAAGTTCAAGAACTAATGTGGAATCATCAGCAGAAACTTCTTGGCAAACCAACATCCGAGGAAATTGTGAGCGTAGTCTTTGTCTTCTCGTTTTATACGAAACGGAAGGTTCCACAGGTGATACGTAATTGTAAATTCTTTATTTACAGAGAATGGAGAAGATTTTGAAAAAGGCATGGAACGCGAAAGGGTCCCCCTTCGAAGGCACACCGTACGATCCCTCGGTTCTAAAGTTTAGTAACTAGTTGATGCGATTTGTATTCGAATAAGCGGTAGTACTTAACGAATCATTTTGTATATTGGTCGAAGAGCTTACGCGTGTACAAACCTATTTCTAAGTAACTATAGAAATCACAATGTGTTTCCATGCTTCGGCGCAAATGGACCGATATCTCTCAAAGTACTTTTTCATATTATGTATTCGTTTATGAGAAACGCCGGTTGAGTTTCATTGTCTACATAAAATCACGTATTTATTATTAGATCGTTTGATAGTGCATCTGAAAAGAATTGTTCGTCGTATGTCATAAATTAATAACGTGGAAAAATTTACCTGCAGAAAATATCTGTTCTTATCTTCGATATAAACACCTTTTTCGAATCTGCGATACTTTGAGAGGTAATAATCCGAGTTAGGGTTAGTAAATGAAAAATTTTTGTTTCTAATTTTTGTTGTATCAAGAACAGTCTAAATCGAAATCTACAGATTGAAAATTCATTCGATACAGTCCGAAAAGTGTATGTTGAAACTGAAAAGCTGTTGGAAGGTAAATATTAATGTAAACGACGATTTAATCTGTCCATTCTGGTTAACAGGTTCATTTTATTTTTGTTTAGAAACACCAATGGAATATATATGTAGAGTATGTTCTTATAAGAAATTCCATCCGGCCACCTATTCGCGATCCTATCGAGAAACGAGTTCGAAACAAACGGAAATAACGGAACCGT
The DNA here is from genome assembly GCA_963966675.1 of Lasioglossum calceatum. NCBI lineage: Eukaryota > Metazoa > Arthropoda > Insecta > Hymenoptera > Halictidae > Lasioglossum > Lasioglossum calceatum. Next base: position 6,311,510 of record OZ016542.1, read on the forward strand.
GCTACGATATAATAATCTATACGTTATTAAGCCGTGCATGTTAAAGAACTATAAAGATTCTACTTCGTTTATTTAGCACCAACGTAGAGTTACGATCTTGTTGATTAATATTCCATTCGCAGAATTGTTAGAAAAAGAATTCTTAACGGTGCATACGCAATTGCCCAATTTGTTTACAAGGAACACGAGATTTCACAAAAATTTTACGACTCTTCTGTTTGTATTTATACCATGAAACATTTATTTCTCTTCAAACTGTGTTGTCATTTTACTGTTCAACACACAAGTTTATGAATAAACATTCAATTTAATGATGTTTTCGGCGCAACTGTTTCGATCACTTATTAAATCTAGCAATTTTGCAATAAACTTGTTTTCTTTCCTAACGTTTCGGTTCAGTTTTGAATCTTTTTCAAAGGAAAAAATTGCATCTACAATAAAATATGTATATATTAAATACAGTAAATAGAATAGGTAAATTGAAAATGAAACATCCAGGATGTTAATACATACTTGCTATAATAACTTTAGTTGTGTAAAATGAACATTGAAAAATTGATTTGTGCACGTTGATGGTTTAGAATGTACTGCGGTCAAAGTAAAGTTTCATTTTCAATTTACCTATTCTATTTACTGTATTTAATATATATATATATATTTTATTGTAGATGCAATTTTTTCCTTTGAAAAAGGTTCAAAACTGAACCGAAACGTTAGGAAAGAAAAAAGTTTATTGCAAAATTGCTAGATTTAATAAGTGATCGAAACAGTTGCGCCGAAAACATTAAATTGAATGTTCAACATTTACGATCGGTAATCGGGATTATTTTATGAATAAAGCTTCAGAAGGATTAGACTATTGTGCAACTATATTGCGTTGCCCAAAAAGTTTCTTCGGCTTTTGATCAATTTATAAAAATCCCGATTTTCTTGGATCACGCGTGTTCTGTTGCCGTAGTTGCTCTCCGCGGTGTAATCATTGCGAACGCTCGGTCTCCGAACATCATAATGCATTGTACGCACTGATTGTTCGACGCAACATTCATCCAACTATATAGACTAGTCAATTTCCGGCGGGCAATTAAGGTCGAAGTGGCATTAGCCGCGCAAAAATTCCTGGTACCTGCATGTCCGCGATTTCATGAACCCGCAGGCACGCGGGTGGTTCTCGGCGGTGATCTATCGTCGACAGGTATCCAAGAGAAAGAGAGAGAATTACCCGCGGATCAATATTAATAAAAGACGGCAAAAACGTGGATCTCGCGGTAGCCAAGGCTGCCAAGGATCAGCGAAACGAACGGAGAACCACGCAGAATGCAAGAAATTCCTCGCTTTTCCCCGGTGTCGACCATGTCGACTATTGCACCGACTTTATCTCGGTGGTGGTGTTGGTGGAACTGTTTGGTAAAGGAACAAGGAAGGAATGCTTTACGATGGTAGCAGGTAGATAGCCGAGCACGGCACGCTGTTCTCATTTTCCCTGCATCCGAAATATTTATTAATAAGTATTACCCGGTACACATATCGACTGCTTGCAAGCGTTTCCAAATGATTTGGTCTTCAAGCTGTAATTTGGAAACATTTACAAGCATGTATACCGTTTTGCTAATCGTCTCTACCGTATCATCCTGAGAATCTTTATCTAGTAAAAATGGGAACTCGCTTGGAAAAACGATTATTTGTCAAGCCTGGTTCGACATATTGTTTGATAAGAGCAGCACAGAAATGTACATTTGCATCGAGGAATTCGCGCACATGCGTGCGTCGAAGTCTCCGGCGCGGCGCATCGATGGACGGCAGGTTTTGCTGCATCGTGGTTGCAGGGAATGCGGGACACGCGTTCGAGAGACGTTCCCGAAGGAAAAATCGGTTCCCAGGGACCCACCCACCCACCGTGCGATTCCATTATCCCGCGGCCCGCGGGGGCAGCCAATCGGCGGGTTTGTGTGCGCGAATGTGGACGAGGGTGAGCAGAAACGCATTCGCAGCGTTCTCGGTTCTCGATCGCGGCTTCGTTCTGCGTTGGAGCACGTCCGTTGAGCACCGCTGCGGGTAAAACACAGGTAATATACCTGCCCGGGGCCCGGGGCTACGTGCATCCCCACCTTGGGTCCGGTTCTCTCTCCTTGGTCGACTCTCGGCTCTCGGCTTTTCTCCGAGGTGAGTCGGGCCGTTAGTGTCGTTGTCGTAGGAGAGAATGGTAGTAATGCGTATCGCGGAGTATCGTGCACCCTGAAGGACGTCCTCATCGTCGAGCGAGCCGCCACCTGCTGCCTGCCTTGTCTCCTCTTCTTCTTCCATCGAACGACAGATCTCGCGCGGTGTTTGCCAACCCACGATCCTGTGATCCACGTTGATCGAGAACGCGCGTTCGATCCGACCGGAGAAGGATATTTCGCGAGGCTGGACCGATTCGTGAACGGTTCGTGACCTGTTTCGTGCGGATACTCCCCTCTCTCTCTCTCTCCCTTTCTTTCTTTATCTTGCTCTCTCTCTCTCTATCTACCTATCTATCTCTCTCCTCCCTTTTCATTCGGATCGCGGATGCTCGACAACCTCGAGGACGACGACGACCTCTGTTCTCGACATCGTAGCTGCTCTTCGGTATCGATACAGTGGTACCGTGTTGGGTGAATTTAACGGAGCGTGGTGTGCCGTCGATAAAGGGAAATCGGTAGATTAGAAGAGTGAAGAGGAAACACGTTGGCTGGTTCGAGAGGAAGAAGAAGAAGAAGAGGATAGATAGCAAGATGCCCTGTTCCGCGGTGACGCTGTCCCTCGCGACCATAACCGGTATCATTGCCAGCGGCCTGCTCGCGATCGCCTTCTCCACCGACAACTGGCTCTACACCGAGGTGAAGCGCGCCCAAATCCAGGTTCGTAAGGACCACTCGTTACAAACGCATTTTTCGATTCGAGAACGCCCCACCGCACGCTCCCCGGGCCCGCCTAAGGCCCGAGTCTGCCACGTTGGGCCCAACGAGAGATCCAACTCTACTGGTAACCCCGTTATTTAATGGACAACGTGTTTCCCTCGCGATTTTTCTTGTTTTTCGTCTGGGCCTTCGCTTCGTTCAACGACGTCGCGTCGCTCGATTCCACGATTCGGTATTTTCGACAGTTTCGGAGAAAATTCGGACGAACCGACTGGTTTTTGGCTTGGACGCGACTGATTTTCATTGCTGCATAAACGGGGTTAAAACAGTCAGAATTGTAATCTCTTTATAAATTATTTAAAATGAAGTTAACGCTTGTCCCGTATTTTATCGGAAACATGGTCCCGGCGTGACCGATCTCCAAATTGGTGAATTTTTCAATGTGAAATCAGGCTCGCTTGTCGGACATCGAAATTTTACGCTTCGATGCGAGTTTATTTTCGCCGTAGAAAAACTGGTTTCGATGATTGTGTCGACGATTGTGTCATCCCGGATACACCCAGTAACGTGCGTGCACGTAGGATATTTTCGCGAATTCGCTCATCGAATCTGTTTATCGTTCGCGGATGTTGGGAAACCGATCCGAGATTTTTCCGATAATTCTTTGCGAGGCATTGGGACATTGAAAAATTGAAAATAGACAAGCTGTCGTTGTTCGTTCGCTTTGATTTCCACTTTCTACGGCACGAGGATTTACAGGCTGAAGAAAGTGTCTCGGTTGGGAACAGGGACAAAATTTGTTCGGGTTGTCAACGGCGAACGAATACCGTGGGACGCGGTTCGATTAATGACACGTTACACGGACGAATTACGGTAAACGCGTTGGAAAGTTCGTTCGTCCCGTAGAGCTAGTTCTCCGTTGCCTACTGGTTTCCTTGCTTTTTCAGCGGTTCCAACTTGGTATCGAATTTTCGTACGCAAACTTCGTGGCATTAAAATTATTCACCGAACGCGAATTATATTGTAGAAATTGTTGTGACAAGGGCTTACCAAGTTGATCGGCGAAATGGAAGAATTTGAAAAAAATCTCGCTGGCACGCGAGAGGGAGTCCGTTAATTCCGAGTGTCTAGAAAATTGCTATGTTCTTATTAAACGAGCCAGAGACCGGAAGTGGAATCTCCCCGGCTTCCGTCGTCCTTGTCGCAGGTGAACGTTCGGGTCGAAGGTCAAGTTCATCCTCGAGGGCCTCGCGAGTCTGTTCGACGGAAGATGTTCTCACGAATCTTTCGTGAAATATTCCACGCGGAAGCCGTACCACCTTTACGGCGAACGATACCGTTCTTCCGTGGCAACGCGGAGCGTTACAGGAGATTCTCACTCTCGATTCTCCGGAAATTTTCGTGGAAGCGCATCGTTGCTCCGAACCCTCTACAATTTCAATAAAAATCTCACTTCGAGACACCACTGTACATCTGCGAAAGAATTTTCTTGTAAAAAAAAAGAGTGATCCAACGAACCTACGAGAAAAAATCAGGGCTTCGGAGTCGTGGAGTCGGAGTCGGAGTTTGGGAGTAATTGCTAATCACTGGAGTCGGAGCCGGAGTTAGAAAAAGCTATGTATCGACTCCCGGAGTCGGAGTCAGAGTCGGAAAAAAATATATCGACTCCGACTCCAACTGTGGCTCTTTTGTTTATAAATCATTAATAGATTTAAGTATACATAAATAAATTGCTAATATTCGATCTACAGTATAGACGTATTGTATATGTACATATATACCTCGGCACTATGTAGAGGAGAAACAGTTAAAGTTATGGTAGTAGTATTTTCTAACTATTTCCTGAAAGTGAGAAAGTAACAAACAAGTGTTGTGTTGTATCAGAGTTATATCTGTTCCATATTCTTAGACTTTAATACAATATTTCAACTATTTATTCAGTTTTATTACAACTCTTAATTATTTTGAGTACATATTTTTTTTCAATTTGGAGAGTCGGAATCGGAGTCGGAATCGGAATCGGAGTCGGAGTCGGAGTCGGAGTTGGAATCGGATTCGGAGTCGGAGGTAAAAAAAAGAGGAGTTGGAGTCGGAGTTGGAGTTAAGAATTTTGTCTACCGACTCCGAAGCCCTGGAAAAAATTACACGAGACCGTACCCGTGTAAGCAGGTGCACACAGCGATTTAAGTCGCGAGAAATTTCAGCAATCGTCGAGTGCTACTTTTACAAGATAAATCTACGGCATGAGCGACGGGGAGTTTTTTCCCCCGGCTAAAATATGTATCGATTCGCGGGACAGGAATGAATTGCACGCCGTGATTCTCCTGTAGAAAGTACGGTATTACAGAGATGTTGGTTTCGAGATACTTTCGAGCACACAAGTCTTTACTTTCGTGAACTTGTTTTGAAACAGTATATCTCTTCGAGCGAGATTTCTCAATGACTCGTTGCTACGAGCGAACATTTCTTCTTGATCTCTATTTTTAAGTACGTACATGTGCACAGGTCACACAGGTAGTACCGCCACTCTGTCGGAAAGAATTCACACTTCGAGCAGAATTCGCATAAAAATTGCAATTGCTCGTATGCTTCCCGTGAACACACTGACACGTTTCAACTTGGCAGGTAGGAATTTTCCTGGCGTTTAGGGGTTGATCGTGGGAAAAATGCGGGAGGCTCTTTCCGTGTCATTCCGCACGAGGATCGTGGCAGTTGCGGAATTCAGCCGCGAATCTTTTCGGCTCTGGGCCCTGGGCTTGCCTCGGTCTAGTCTCCGTCCAGTCATCCAGCAATCAACGATCCGCAGGAACGATCGACATTCCAAGCCGCGCCCATTTTCAGCGCGTTGACTCGACAAGTCTCGCGTTTAGCGCAGCCCGATGCACGCGCAATCGTGCACGCGCTCTCGCTCTCCTTTACGGGAATCGGTCGCCGGATCGAGACGACCCGAGACTTTTCTCTTAAAAAGTACCGGGATTTCGTTGCGCGCCGCTTTCCTGCGCCTCCTTTATTTGGGATCCCGAGGAAAAACCGCCGCGCACCGCGCCGGATTGATTCTGTAGCGGGAACTTTCCTGTCCGACTCAATGGAGAGTTGTACGAGCGACGCTGTTCGAACCTGTCCGGATCCACCTTGATCGCCTAATTACCCGAACAACGATGCCTGGCCATTCACAGAGTCGAGCATCGGTAATTCGAGCCCCTATGTAGGGAGGTCCGTTTAAGTACGAACACCTGAATATCTCTTCAGGTTATTCTGATGCAAAAAATATTTGTTACGTAATGTGCATGTTGTCGATGGACCAAATATCTGGCACGAATATTTTTTTCCGAGGGTCATTTGTTTCGGAGTTGTCAAGGTCATCGATGTTTTTTGATACATAACTACATTTTGTTTTTATTGCATCGTGTAACTGATGGAAAAATACATTCGGATATGTATAATAACACAACCTTGAAATGACCTTGATCCTCGAAAATTCAAGTTATATATGTACAGGACGAATTTATTTATTTGAAGTTTGCCTCTATCGGAAATCGGAACACTCCAAGTGTTTCTTTTTTCTGAACCCGTGGGAGGCTTATGCAAAATAAATTGTGTTCAGAGTTTGTTATATGTATACAGGGTGCGTCTTTTATGTCGGTGTGTAAAGATTGAATAACTTTTTACATTTATCAACCGATTGACTTGAGTAAACATGTTTTTGAAACGTCAATTCGGTACAATTTTAACCATGAATCGCTTCACACCGAAACAACGCGCCGAAATAGTGACGCTGTACATTGTAAATAGTCGTTCAGTTGTGTTAAGGATGTTCTGGAGGTAATATAAAAACGCAACAACATTTTTGAATATTTGACAAGATATAATTCCTACTAAATTAATGCAATTACCACAGTTTGGGTTCGATTCACTGCACCGTTTAAGAATTACAGCAACTTAAAGTTTGCGCATTTTAACGCGTCTTCTTATGAAGAATTCATAAAATTCCACTTCAAACCCTATTTAAACCTTGAAAAAACGCAACTAGAAACTCCAGTTTTTTTATATGTAGTAAAAATTATGTAATTAATTATGTTCAAAATTTATTAGGACTCACTAAACAGTTACAGAGCAAAAAAGTTATAAACTGTTACAAAACGTCAAATTTATCGTGTTGTCTCTCACTAGCATGAAACTCCAGTTTTTTTTATATGTAGTAAAAATTATGTAATTAATTATGTTCAAAATTTATTAGGATTCACTAAACAGTTACAGAGCAAAAAAATTATGAACTGTTACAAAACGTCAAATTTATCGTGTTGTCTCTCACTAGCATGGAAGCGAGACAAGTGTGGACCACTGAATATAGCTGCAGAGGGTACAGAATTCGCAAAAGTTTAATGCAAAATATACTTATGAATGGCTTTCATTGCCAATATATTGATGGATTTCGAATTTTTTGTACTTTTGTCTCCCATTGTACCTCCAGAACATCCTTAACTCAACGTTCACATTGACTGGCCACCCAGATCTCCAGATTTGACCCCTCCGTACTTCTTTTTGTGGGGTTATTTGAAAAGCAAAGTGTACGCCAGCAAGCCTCAGACCATTGACGAGCTCGAGGCAAACATTCGTGCCACAATCATCGCTATACCGCCCGAGATGCTCGAAAAAGTGATGGAAACCCCAGCAAAAAGGGCACATTTTGCTTTGGCCAATAAAGGCGGACACTTGATTGATGTTGTATTCAAAAACCAGTCAAAATAAATTTTAAAGGACCAAATTAAATAAAAATACCTCGTACAGTAATCGCTCCTTCGTTGTCCTGAATCGTGGGCACGATCGTTGTCCAGTGCCTACCCACTCCACTGCCTGTCAACGAGAGGATTAGGCCTGCGTGGATCTGGTCGCCAGATGTGTCCCAGTGACTGTCTAGACTCTAGACCCGCGCAGAACGGAGAACAATAGAAAAGGAATATGGCAAGGAAATAAGGAGTTTTTTAAAGCCAGACAGTTGACTGCTTTTGACTGCGAATGCTTTTCTTTGTCATTTAACTAGTCGTTTCACTAAAGACGCAGTCATAAATCAAAAACAGTGTCCGGGCACGGTCGTTGCCCGATCAAACCCCCGGCCTTTGGACAACGAAGGAGCTTTTACTGTATTACGTTAATTTTAAAGTGTGCTATCTTTTTGTCTCGGGGTGTACAGTAATCGCTCCTTCGTTGTCCTGAATCGTGGGCACGATCGTTGTCCAGTGCCTACCCACTCCACTGTCTGTCAACGAGAGGATTAGGCCTGCGTGGATCTGGTCGCCAGATGTGTCCCAGTGACTGTCTAGACTCTAGACCCGCGCAGAACGGAGAACAATAGAAAAGGAATATGGCAAGGAAATAAGGAGTTTTTTAAAGCCAGACAGTTGACTGCTTTTGACTGCGAATGCTTTTCTTTGTCATTTAACTAGTCGTTTCACTAAAGACGCAGTCATAAATCAAAAACAGTGTCCGGGCACGGTCGTTGCCCGATCAAACCCCCGGCCTTTGGACAACGAAGGAGCTTTTACTGTATTACGTTAATTTTAAAGTGTGCTATCTTTTTGTCTCGGGGTGTACAGTAATCGCTCCTTCGTTGTCCTGAATCGTGGGCACGATCGTTGTCCAGTGCCTACCCACTCCACTGCCTGTCAACGAGAGGATTAGGCCTGCGTGGATCTGGTTGCCAGATGTGTCCCAGGACTGTATAGACCCCGCGCAGAACGGAGAACAATAGGAAAGGAATATGGCAAGGACATAAGGAGTTTTTTAAAGCCAGACAGTTGACTGCTTTTGACTGCGAATGCTTTTTTTTGTCATTTAACTAGCCGTTTCACTAAAGACGCAGTCATAAATCAAAAATAGTGTCCGGGCACGGTCGTTGTCCGCTCAAACCCCCGGCCTTTGGACAACGAAGGATCTTTTACTGTATATCTAGACGGTGACAAGTGCATTTCGTGGAAGACGTGCGATGCGATTCATATGCGATACTCCATTCACAGCGATAGGTGTTGAAAGAATCAAGAGCGAAGAGGAGTTGATAAAAGAGCTCGAGCGACAACGAAAACGTAGGTAAAATTATTTATTGAAGGCCTCTGAGGGAGTGCCGAGAACAAAGAGTTGCTTTGGCGATCACCCCATTATCCGGTTCGGTTCAAATCGGTGGAATATTATTCGATCGTATAGGAGGCAACAGGCGCGCGCTGTGGCTGCATGACGTACGCCGCTCTGTTATTTCTAGGAGCTGGAGCCTCCGGAGCGCGTTTACCTTGGCGAGCGCAGCCGGTGCTCGCGCCCATTAGAATAAAAATGTCGGCTCGACTCGACTCCCCCTTTTGCCGACACTGGACGATCCGTACAGTTATGTTGCTTGCACCATCTCCTTCTTCAGCCAGGTGAACGATTACACCTTTCCCGACGTGTTTGTACATGTACATAGACTGTAGACTGTAGACTGCTATATAAACTATAGATTGTAGACGCGTAGACGGAACGCCTGAGATCCCAGGGACGAGGATACACGAGGACACACGAGGATCGCGCGTTCACAAAACGCGCGAACGTCTGTCTCGGCCGTTCGAACCAAATCTCCCCCTCTTTCGAGCTTATTTGGCAGAGGAATCTCGTCGACCTCTGCACCCGTTTCCCTTTCGTAATATCCTCCACCGTTCCTTTTTCTATTTCTGCAACCTTCGGTCTGCTGTCTGTCCCCCGTCTTCGCCGATTACGCTGTCCAACACCAAAGTTTCGAATATACTGTTAGTTCCTTCTTATAGAGTTTTTCGCGCTGATTCCGAATCTGTCCTTAATTTTTCTCCTATACGTGCAGTTTTTGAGAAAATGGAGTTTAAAAAAAAACATATTTTTCAACTTTAAACAAATATTGCGATGTTATTATAAAAGATATTGAATTGTGCATTACAGCAAAACATTCCGTAGACTTTCCCGAATACAGTGATATACAATCGTTAACCCTTTGGTTACCCTGGACGAGATATCTCGCGCCCCGATACTTCCCGGGAAATGCTTTTGACGAGATATCTCGCCACCTAGCACCAGTGGTTTCACGTTATAGACGAAATATTTTCTGTTTTATTCGGTCATTTTACCCGAGATAAAGATTTCATTAATTTCTACCTTTTACAAATCAGAATATAGTTACGTATAAAATATATTTGTCTATAGTGTCAAAATATTGGTGCTAGATGGCGAGATATCTCGTCAAAAGCGTTTATCGGGAAGTATCGGGGCGCGAGATATCACGTCTAGGGTAACCAGAGGGTTAAAGACGAAGAGACACCACTTTTGCACCAATTTTTGAGGATATTTTTCAAATTATCTCAAAAAATAAGGGTCCAGCGGAAAATCGAACTATACCACGCGATAGAGCAGACTTTTACCTTGAGAAACCACCCTATTAAGTTTGGAACGTCGACTTTTTATCGAACCAGACAGCAAAATATCTTCGCCCGACATGAGTTGCCGCCAGTGGCGCTCGGGACGGGATGACGCGCCGTTAAACATGTTTAAACAATCATAATGTATTAATATTGTATATCGCTGTATTCGGGAAAGTCTACAGAATCATTTGCTGTAAAGAACAATTCAATATCTTTTATAATAACATCACAATATTTGTTTAAAGTTGAAAAATATGTTTTTCTCTTCAAAGCCATGTTCCTCAAAAACTGTGCTTGTAGGAGAAAAATTAAGGACAGATTCGGAATCAGCGCAAAAAACTCTATATAAGAAGGACCCAACAGTATATTGAAACCATAAAAAATGTTTAAATTTGTTGGACAGTGTTATTCAACGGTTTACGATTATTCTTTCGCTGTTTACTCGCCAGAATGAATTATTCTCATTTTGCACCTGTTACAATTTTCTTACCAAACCATTCGATCGGTGATCACTAAAAGAAGGGGTTCAAGTAAATAAATCAACGGAGCGGTCTGGATAAGGGTAACAAAGCGAGAACCAGGAAGATCAGCGGCCGGATACCAACGATCGCAGATATCTCGTTGGTAAAAATCAGGCTGCCACAATGAGACAAAGGAGCGTCGTTCACACGTGCAAATCGAGAAACCTTGAATCTTGAGAACCTCGAGAGAGAGCCTTGGTTTTCGATGGTCCAGTGCTCGTCAGCGTTCCGCGAGGTGATCACGCTCCGGAGCGTTGGTTAATGCTCGATGGATTCACCGATTCGCGATCCTCGACGAGACTATAGATCCCTCGCACTCGTGTCGCTTCGGGGCTAATCGATCGCGGACGAGTAGACGCGACGGGAACGGATCTGCTCAGTTTTTGCTGTGTTGTTCGAACCCGTTATCTGGAAACACGTTAATTCACCAGAAACGTTTTCTTCGAGTTGTGCCGAACACGATGCCGCGCCGGTGTCGTGAACTTTGTTGTCATTGCTCGACACGCGATTCGGGCATTGGGATGCGCGGCGACGCGACGCACAGTGGGGTATTTGGCTTGTTTAGCGCGCCAAAAGTCAATATTTTTAGTTTGTTCAAAATGACTAAAACTTTGTTCTCATAAACCTGAATATATATGCGAGTAATCTACAATAATATTTTTCCATAGAGAGTACTATTTAGTAACATACAGATACTTGAAAGTAACATTTCTCGTGACCAAGAGAAGTGTCGAAAAACTTGTGTTAAAGAAATGATTTGTTTCACAAGTTTAGTGTATAAAATCGAGATATGACCAAATCTAGGATGTAAAGGAAGGAAGGTGTATAGATTAATTTCATGACTTTTTTTTCATTCTCTTCGGTGGTTTTGATAGAATAAACAATCGAAAGTGATATTTTTTTGTTTCAGAAAATTAATATATATCGTGTAATAACTTTTTTCATTCGAATAACTCCTCTTTAATTTTTTGCGAGGTTAATCAGTAGACATTACTTTATATAGCCCATAAAATTTTAGGTGCGAACTAATGCGAACACAGAAGATAATTTAGCTTTTTGTGCGATACATATCAGTATGGCATGAATCGACCGTATATCATATGACTGAAAATGATGAAATTTTTCTTAATCTGACGAAAAAATGTTTGAAATAAAAGTTTAACAGTATTAACATAGGTATAAACTTCAATATATAAAACTTCGAAAAAAATTTTGTTTAAAACAAAAAAGCAAGATCGCTTCTTTTTTTTTAACATTAAGTTGTATTTTTGATTTAATAGTGTTGTAGCTGGTGTTAAGACGAATTCAACGATATATAATAGTATGACCTTCACACTATTAATAACGTTGCAATAGTTTTGGCGCGCTAAACAGATCAAATACCCCACTGTGCGACGGGTAATCGGAGTTGAAGGGATCCGACAAGAACTTGGCCCTTGCGAAACTTCCGTTGGCTAAAGGGGAGCTCGATCGATCCGACGCGATCGGCATTCCGATCGAGCGACGAATATCCTCGGAATTCCTAACAATGATTTCAGCGCACTGGTTCGATCTGATGCTACTACTCGAGCAATTTTGCAAATTACCACAGAATTTTCAACGTTCCGGTCAAAACTTTGGTTTTTTGCTTAAAATTTTCAGTTTGTGTACGGAATACAGCACTATTTTATATTAATTCACTCATTTTTACAGACGCAATTATATAAAAATCTTTTCTTGAAAATGGTCTAAAGTTTTGACCGAAACGTTGAAAATTTAGTGGTAATTTGCAAAATTGCTTGAGTAGTAGCATCAGATCGAACCAGTGCGCTGAAATCATTGTTAGTAGTTATTAACAAATTGTCGATCGGGATCGAGGAAACAGTTATCCTCGGAATTCGTTGCGGAACGAATTCGGTTGCGTTGGAGGCGGTTCTCGGTGATTCTGGCCAATTCGGAACATTCTGAATTGCCTCCGAGGGCCAGACCTGCGCAAAAATTCCATTAGAAATAATTGATTTCGCATTTTTATTAATAATATCGATCAACATTGAAATTGAAATAAAAACTATAAGTGGTATAAAAAAATGTTTGAAATAAAAGTTATAGGGTATAAGGAAGAGTATATGATAATTGTATTTGTTTGATATCGTTGTAACCTTGAGAATCTCTATGAAGGTCACTTTTAAAATTTCATACGGTGATGTATATTTTTGATTATGTATTCTAATAGGTGAGGTTAAGACATTTTCAAAACACTACAAAAACATTATTTTTGCATAAACCGTTGTCAAGATATAAGCATCCAAAGTTGGCATACCTATAGTGGTATTGATTATATGTATGTATTACTACGAGTGAAACAAAAGTCAAAATCGACTATTTAGTAACGTAAGTAGTAATGATGATCATAATGCAGTAAAAGCTCCTTCGTTGTCCAAAGGCCGGGGGTTTGAGCGGACAACGACCGTGCCCGGACACTATTTTTGATTTATGACTGCGTCTCTAAAGACGGCTAGTTAAATTACAAAGAAAAGCATTCGCAGTCAAAAGCAGTCAACTGTCTGGCTTTAAAACACTCCTTATTTCCTTGCCATATTCCTTCCCTATTGTTCTCCGTTCTGCGCGGGTCTAGACAGTCCTGGGACACATCTGGCGACCAGGTCCACGCAGGCCTAATCCTCTCGTTGACAGGCAGTGGAGTGGGTAGGCACTGGACAACGATCGTGCTCACGATTCAGGACAACGAAGGAGCGATTACTGTAATAATAATAATAATCATCATCATAATAATAACAATAAATAATAATATCTGTCGTTTGGTGGACAAGAGAACCATTTCTCGAAAATTTGTGCGTACGTGGTTTCTGGATGTCTTCCTATATAAATAATTTTTAAAATTAGGGTGGCAAGCTCGGACAAAAAATTTTTATAGAATTCGGTAAGGAATAGTCGTACGAATATTTTATAGCAAAAATCGCACGACATGTTTTACCTTTTTTACGAAAAGCTTAGTTAAAGTTATAAGAATTTTCGATTTCGCGTTTCAATAAACGGATCAAAACGGATCACTTTGAGTCAATAAAATATGATAAATAATTAGTGTAAAAACCGCTAGGGAGCCAAAATAACAATTACACACCTTGAACTAAATGATCCATCGCAAATTATTTAATTTTTCGCTTTATAATACGTTGTATAATGTTTTTCTTTTATGCGCGTACTTGAGGTTATAACACAAGAAAAAGTAACGTGTCAGATTATGACTGAAGGAACACGTTTCGTGTCAATCAATGTTCAGTTTTCTTTTCTGGCGAATGTTTATGAGTAAATGGTATTTCTAAAATAGATTCATGTAAACAGATATACATTTTAAAAATATTGATTTTTTTATTTCTGCTCTCTTGGCCGACGCACTGTGCGCGTTTCAAAACGGTCCGAAGAGGAGAAGAAAACGACAGAAATCAGGATCGCGAAATCGCCGTAGTCTGCGTGCAAATTATACACGTGTCGCGGCAAGGACGCGTCGCGTCGACTGTTCCTTTATAATTCGTGGCCTGAATCGATCTTCCGGTTATGTCACGATTTCTTCAATGGAGGCGCGATTACACCGCGCCACTGCAATTCCGACGGTCGTTGCCGACACAACACAATAAATACAAGCTCGCACGAATTGTTTTCGACTTGCGCAATGCTGCGAATGCCTCGCCGCTCCGCGCCGAACGAAATCGTTGCCGCTTTAAAAGAACGATTCCGCGGACGCAGCGTTTCTTTAAAAAATCGCAGCAACGTTTGCGGCAGCCCCAGTACTTTGCAATCATTCCGAAGATAACGTAATCACGAATGTATCTTAATCTCTACGAGCAAAGCGAATGCTATTCCTCTGTGCAAGCCATTTTGCTAACTGATGGTCATGTGAACATTCCACCGTTGTTTGATTCAATGTTAATTCAGCTGTGAGCTAATTGTACCGTCAAGATCAGCAATATCGCACTCGTTTAAAATGTGGATGTAAAGTTGGTGATTCCATTGTTTCGACCCACGACCTAGGAGAGAGTTGCATTCGCGTACAGTTGCAAAAGCCTACCCACACCTTCGAAAGTTAAAATTATAATATCTCCTGTCTAAAATCGACTATCAAAATGTGCTCTTAAATCTTCCTCGATGTTTTCAACACAGATTAGGCGATACTAGAACAGTTTACGACTTGTTTCGAGCGTCTTCTGCAATTTGATTAGAAGCAGTTATGAGACCCCGCTATTCGGATCTACGATCTAAATCAGGCCTGGCCAACGCGCGGCCCGCCACGTTAAATTGTGCGGCCCGCCGGACGATTTTACATTTTTCGTTGTATGTGTACAAGAAATATTAAATAAATGAAAATTTGCATGTATCATTGTTATATGCGCAAGTGCGACTACGAACTCCAGTTCTATATTTGATATCTTTGATATAATTGAGTTACAGTGCAACAATGAAATGAAATGAATTAATTTTTATGATAATTAATTTATACAATCAAAAATTAATTTTTACAATACTTATATTACATCCGAGAGATATTCCAACTTAAGATATTTTGCACAACGAGCGCAACAGTTTTTTCAAAGATGAAATTTACAATGAGTTCATCACGTGCTTCATTAACTGATGCCAATTTAGAAAACCAGCTAAGGTGTGCAGCGTCGAACATGTAGTAAATATATAGAGTTACAAAAATTAAGCGAAAGAAAGGACAAACAAATGTCTCATTAATTAAGACTCAAGAATTAATTTTCTTGAATCATAGTACATATAACAGTACAGTTTTATTAATTTTGTATTTGTATTACATATTTGAAAAGCATGTTTACCCAAAGTGCGGCCCGCTGTAACGTTACGCGTCATCAAAGTGGCCCGTGAAACCATTTGAGTTGGCCAGGCCTGGATTAGGCGATACTAGAACAGTTTACGACTTGTTTCGAGCGTCTTCTGCAATTTGATTAGAAGCAGTTATAACCCCGCTATTCGGATCTACGATCTAAATATCTAATCCCGTCTAGCATGCAGATCAGATGATCTACATTCGATAACGATGGAAAAATTGATCGCGTTCGCTTGCAGCTTTCGATCGAGCAACATCACGATCTACATGTATAGTATACAGTATACAGTATAGAAATTCATTGCACCAGACTTATTCGAGGAACGAGCGGAATGTCGTTTTCCGCGAGAAACCTTTACCCTGCCTGCCACTTTCATTGTTGCGCAAACCGCTTGTCTAGCTATTCAAACAGCCGGAGACCATTAAACGGTGGCCTCCCGACTCCCGGGACAGTCGTGTCCGCGTATTTATTATTTATCACCCGGCGCGACGCGAAATCATTTTCATAAATCGTTCCCGGCGCTGCGGTGCGCTGAGAGATCACTCGCCTAGGTCAACGCAACGGTTGAACTCGATGCCTCGTTGTCCGAGAATTTGATTTTTGCATCGTTACCTTAGGCCGTCCACACACGGGTCGATTGTAATCGCGTCGTGAAGTTCGAACGTCTTGATAATCGTCATGTACGATTCATGCGACGGGCGCGATTGTCATCTGCACACGGGTCGATTGTTTCTGAAATCGCCTCGATTCTAATCAGTGTCGTCAGATGAGCTCCAATCGGAGCTCACACATTCCCCTCTTTTTCCCCGCCCCACTATCCCATTCCAGCACCATGCGCACACCAGTGTCGCCACTGTCGCCAGGTCGAGAAAATCGAGGGGAATACAAGTACCCCCTCTCTGATGACCAGTCCAGTCTACGGTCTTTTGTTAGTGGGGGACGTTGGAGTGTGCGCATGGTGCTGGAATGGGATAGTGGAAGGGGAAAAAGAGGGGAATGTGTGAGCTCCGTTTGGAGCTCATCTGGCGACACTGGCGCACACTCCAACGTCCCCCACTAAAACCGTAGACCAGGGATGGGCACGGGTGGGGCCCCTCAAACGCCTGCTTCCCCCACCAAGCTCCCTTTCCGTGGCGCTCCTCGCGGCTCCGATGCACGAAACCTGCGCACTGCTTGCGACGGACGAAGCGCGTCTTTCTTTCATAGTAACGACGGAGGCTGGTGGGGGACAGTAGGCGCTACGGTGGGGACGGCTTTGCCTCAATTGAGGAAAAAATGCCCATCCCTGCCGTAGACCACGGTGCCCGTGGCGTAGACTGGACTGGTCATCAGAGAGGGGGTACTTGTATTCCCCTCGATTTTCTCCACTTGGCGACACTGATTCTAATCGCGTGCGATCGGAAGCGAAGTTGGAAAATCGTGTGGACCGTACGATTCGTGCGACTCATGGAGTACACTTTGTGCAGTTCATGTCATTTATATCTTGATATGGCCGTTATTTTTTGTAGTTTGAGTGCATCGCACTCTTCAACGTGGTCTTATGTATTTTGGTTACATAGGTTATTATTTATTTGTCATCTTTATTATCTTTTTTTATCGAGAAAAGCGTTTATCAGGAAGTATCCAGGTGCGACATATCTCGTCCGTAGTAGCGAAAGGGTTAAAAATCAAAATATTCTTAAACGTGAGGGGTATAGTCAATATGATAAGTTAAATAAAAATAATGGGATAAATATTGCTAATCAATTTAAAGAAAGGAAATTATTATTAGAATGGTCAAAAATTGAGAATAAAGATATCATTTAGATTTTAACTAATTCTTTAACTTATTTGATTATTTCAATGGATAAAATTTTTATATAATGTAGATAAACGCTTTTCTCGATAAAAAAAGATAATAAATAAATAATAACCTGTGTAACCTAAATACATAGACCACATAGAAGAGTGCAATGCACTCAAACTACAAAAAATAATGGCCATATCAAGGTATAAATGACATGATCTGCACAAACTGTACAGGGTGTATAAAAAGTAATGGTCATCCGTCCTAGGGGTGAATCTACACCTCTGGATCGGTGGACATTTGTAGGAGAAACTTGCCGCAAAATTGTTTATAACAAAGAAAATTGTTGTTAAAGTTTTTTTTTACATCAACACCTTCTACTCATCGAGGAGAGAAAAAGTTTGAAAGGAGCCATATGTCGCAAACAAATAGTTATTGAGATATAAGCTGTTAAAGTTTTTCAAAATTTGATTGTGTGGAATTATACGTATAGACAAAAGCCTACTATGTACACAGTCCACACGTCCGTGTCGATGAGACAGAACATGATCGTATGCGTGCCTCGAGCCTCGAGGCAAACAAAATTTAAAGGGACATTCGTCGCTTTAAATGTCATTTGCCTTGAGGCACGCACACGATCATGTGTTCTGTCTCATCGACACGGACGTGTGGACTGTGTAGTAGGCTTCTGTCCATACGTATAATTCCACACAATCAAATTTTGAAAAACTTTAACAGCTTATATCTCAATAACTATTTGTTTGCGACATATGGCTCCTTTCAAACTTTTTCTCTCCTCGATGAGTAGAAGGTGTTGATGTAAAAAAAAACTTTAACAACAATTTTCTTTGTTATAAACAATTTTGCGGCAAGTTTCTCCTACAAATGTCCACCGATCCAGAGGTGTAGATTCACCCCTAGGACGGATGACCATTACTTTTTATACACCCTGTACAACATGAGTCGCACGAATCGTACGATTCACACGATTTTCCAACTTCGCTTCCGATCGCACGCGATTTGAATCGAGGCGATTTCAGTCGCACCGATTTCAGTCGACTACGAATCGACCCGTGTGTGGCTCTCCATTCATTTGCATTGGAAGTGACGTGGAGGGGAGAGTCGCATGCGACTGGAATGTCTGGAATCGCGTCGACTAAAGGTCGTCGCACACTAGAACGCCCCGCCGCCTCTCCGGCACCGCCCGCCTCCGCTGTTTTGGGTTTCTTCTATGTAGTTCATAGTTGTATGTTTTACATCACGCATGGGCAAATTTTGCTCAATCGGAGGCATTTTCAAGACATACGGCACTACGGCCGCCACGGGGAGCGAGACGCGCGGCCGGGAGAAGTGGGGATATCCCTTGAAAATGCCACTGATCGAGCAAAAATTTGCCCATGCGTGATGTAAAACATACAACTATAAACTACATAGAAGAAACCCAAAACAAGCGGAGGCGGGCGGTGCCGGAGAGGCGGCGGGGCGTTCTAGTGCGCGACGACCTTTATTGTCACTGCTGCTTCGAACTTCAAACTTTGACGAGCAATCGAAACGCGCGGAAGGTTTCGTTCGCTCTTCGCTCGCGCCCGACGAACACGTTCCTGGCCGTAAATATTTACCGGCCGAAGAAATTTGCGGTGTAATCGGACCGATGTTTCGCTGAAACAAAGCTCGCGGCTTGTATTCTTGCGCGACGACGCGACACGATGAATCGACTCCGGCGATCTTGGCAACTCGTAAATAGACTGCGGAAGTTGTGCAAATATGCCTCGCTGGTCAAATGTTTGCAGCAAGCTGCGATTTCGCAACCGCGGAACGTTGTTACGATCGATAAACGTACAATATTTACGAAAAGTAGCAAACGCTTTGGTTGCGTCATTATGCGGAGGACTCGTCGGAATGTCCACGGGGAAGATTTTCTTAGCGGATAACCGGGGAAGTTGATATTTTCCTGGAACACGCGCGCTTCCGGCCGCGTGTTTTCCAAACAACCATAACGGATGATTACGCGAGGAAAAGGAATGCTGGGAACAGTTGAGAAGTTACATCCCCCCAGTCGTTTCCCTGTTGGCCTGTTGGACGCAACGAAATTATATTCCTGGCTCCCGGGAGTAACGGGATCGTTCGCGTTCGTTTCACGTTGCAGCAGGGCAAATTGTCGGCAAGTTGCAGAACGAACCGAGTAAACCGAGCAATAGAGACATAAAACTCGCGAAGGGTTGCCCGGTGTCCTCCACAAACGTTTATTCCCCGAGCCGCGTCTCGAAAAGATGATTGATATTAATTAAAAGTGGCACGCCGCGCCGTTTCATCCGATCTCTATCTGCCGTTGGGAGGTGTATTATCGGCAAAAAGATGTTTCAATGACAGGAATGAAAGGTAATCGCTCGCTGCGAGGCCGGAAGGGGGGGAAATGGTGGACGCGGTGCCAGCGGAAAAACGGTCATCATCGGTGAATCGCGAAGGAATTCCGTTCCACCAAGACCACGGTAGGCCACACACTGCAGAGACGACTTCGGGAAAAAAATTCAATGTTACAATTGGGAATTCACACGGTCGTGCAATTTTTAACCGATAAATTCTGAAATTTTCATTAAAAAACCAGTGGCAGCAGTAAACGAATATTTGGACGCACAACAGATACTTGTTGGGGCTTCGGGCGCGTTCTTACGCCTAAGAAGCGAGTAAGCGATTGTAATTGCTTGGCCGCGGCCGCGCGGTCGCGGTCGGTTCAGTGCGTAAGGGTGTTGAAAAATCGTTATGAAAGTTGCAGCGGGTTTTCCCTATCTCGTGGTTTGCAAAACTGAAATGTTACATAGGAACGAGTTCCACGGTGAACGGCGCGCGGCGTACCCGCGATTTTTTCTTCTCTCGCGAATTCGTTGCAGATAAGCCGCGTTCAATTAACGCTTTCGACTTATGTACGTAGGACGTAGGACATTGAACTCGGCGCGAGTGTGCTTTTTTTCTTTTAGAAATCTGTGGCTGCCGGTTGTCGAAAACTGGAAAAAGTGTTGGAAACTCGTTTGCTGGATTAATTCGCGATGGAAATCTCCCTTGGTCGCGAATTCGACCGATTGTTGGCTCTCGTTTTGCGCCGCGATACGATACTGTTTTTCGTCTTACGTAAATCGTCGATCGTTGATCCAAGAAAATTGAAAGTGCTGGCTGTGGATTCGCTCAGGGATCGGCAAACTACGCCCCCCATGCGCCAGGTTAATCAACGCGAACAAAATGGAAAATAAGCGAAAGAAAAATAAGAAAATTAGTAGTAAAAGATCGTATCTTAGCAGACTTTCGAAGGAACTCTCCACCGACATCGATCGTCGACCTACGCATCGACGTACGAGGGAGTTACGAGCTGCCATGCCGCCCGCGCCCACGCGAGCATATTTCGCGCTTTATCGTGCGCAAGGTTGTTAACATTGCCGGGCGTTATGTTCGCTGCGACACGAGTACATTAATCATCCAGGAATTGTCCGCTCAAATTCCATGTATGTATCGAGTTCCTGAATATTCTTTGGACGTTCTGCCGAGGCGACGCGACGCGCGAGGATCTGTATTTCTTTTTTTTTCGGGAATTCAGAATATCCTGAGGAACGCGAACGGGGTGCGACAGATATATTAAACTGTAGAAACAGTGAAAAATAAAAAACAAGAGTAAGAGGCGTGGAGTCCAATTAACGCACTTTCATCGCGATACTAGGTTTCTCCTGAAATTACCGCGGGACCGTTTCACCTGGAGGACGAAGCGGAGTCGACCATGTTAAAAAGCAACGCACAGTGGCACGGATCGGTAATCTGGCCCATTCGGATGATCTCACCATTAATTTTTACATTGGTAGCCCAGTTTTTGCAGATGCGAAAGATCGAAAATCAAAGAAACTGAAAACAAACAGGGAAATTTTAATTAATTCTTCGTGTCGAGAGATCTATTCATCTAGTCGAAGATTGTTTTTAACATTAATGCGAGTTCGGTTGTGACACGCTCCCAATGACGATTGGTTTTGAAATTGGATTGCGAGGGAAGAATGGAAGAGCTGTTTCCAGGCACTTTGCAATTCCCATTGAACCGCGTTTTCCTTTCTATGTCAAAGAAATCGCGGAGGCAGGACGATGTTCCCGCGCTCGAGGCGAGCGGGCGAGCGGAGCCTCGGTGGCGAAACAACCGCGTGAAAGCAGATTCGAGCGACCTGGTCGCAACGGCGACCTCTTGTCATTTTTCAACCACCTGGCCGATAATATTACCGGGAGAAAACGACAATCACGCGCGTAATTTCTACTCCTCCAGCCTAGATAACACTGTCCAACACCAAATTTGTTCCCAATATAGTGTTGGGTCCTTCTTATAGAGTTTTTTGCACTGATTCCGAATCTGTCCTTAATTTTTCTCTTATACGCACAGTTTTTGAGGAACATGGCTTTGAAAAAAAAAACATACTTTTCAAGTTTAAAGAAAAATATTGTGATGTTATTATAAAAGATATTGAATTGTTCTTTACAGCAAAAGATTCTTTAGACTTTCCCGAATCCAGTGATATATAATATTAATGCATTATGATTGTTTAAACATGTTTAAATAATCATTAAAGGCGGAGAGACACCACTTTTGCACCCATTTTTGAGGATATTTTTCAATTTATCTCAAAAAATAAGGGTCCAGCGGAAAATCGAACTATTTAAACATGTTTAAACAATCATAATGCATTATATATCACTGGATTCGGGAAAGTCTACAGAATCTTTTGCTGGAAAGAACAATTTAATATCTTTCATAATAACATCACAATATTTCTTTAAAGTTGAACAATATGTTTTTTTCAGCCATGTCAAACATGTTAAACACGTTTAAACAATCATAATGCATTAATATTGTATATCACTGGATTCGGGAAAGTCTAAAGAATCTTTTGCTGTAAAGAACAATTCAATATCTTTTACAATAACATCACAATATTTGTTTAAACTTGAAAAATATGTTTTTTTTTTAAAGCCATGTTCCTCAAAAACTGTGCGTATAGGAGAAAAATTAAGGACAGATTCGGAATCAGCGCAAAAAACTCTATAAGAAGGACCCAACAGTATATTGGGAACATAAAAAAAGTTGAAATTTGTTGGACAGTGTAATTTACCCGCTGTAGAAATATCGATTCGAATACTCGCCAGACAATCTCTTGCGTGTTACGTCTTAACCTTAAACGATACAAAAATCTTGATTCCTTACGAGAGGTTATCGTGAAATATATTGTCATATATAACTGGTCACCAGATACTATTTAATAGATTGCGGATTTTATGTATTTATGAATGCGTAGGCGTAAAGAGGCGTAAACCATGAAAATGGTTTAACCGGAACCCGACGAAGATCGCGGTTCCGAAACCCGCTTGAAACGTGCATTAAACAAACGCAACTGGTGTGGCAACAAGCGGAAAAGTGAGTAGAAAACGAAGGGAAATTTCGTGATTCATCTGGAACCTTGAAATTGTATTAATCGTTGCTCAATTAGAACCGCGAATAATTTTCCGCCGGGAAATGCCTCCGTACGGCGCACAGTGGGAAAAAGTGACTTGCCTCGATTCAAAAAGAAATAACTTTCGATAGAAATGAGGTAGAGCGATGAATTTTTTTTAAAATTAAAGCTGAAACTTTGCAGAATATGGGAAAAATAGGGAGATTACGGTACGAACGGTTTTTAACCTTGAGAAAGTTCGTTAAACTTTCACAATTTCCAGAAAATGTGGTTTCTGCGTTACCACGGGCCGAAAAATTTTTTTTAATTTTTGCTATATATCATTTCCCGTAGATTTTTTCACGCTGATTTCAAATCTGGTCTCAAAATTTGTCTAAGACCTCTGGTTTTTTCAAGAAATCGATTTTTGTGACAAGAAATTAATGAAATCATGTTTTCGTTAAAATGATTTTATAACACACTAATTTGAACATGTGTACATCATAATTATACTCTTATTTATAGAAGAAGGTGAGTACTTAATCTTTTTTACTTACATATTTTCATCGACGAAGTTTCTAACTTCTGGTGCAACTTGCTTTCTTCGATATATATTATTCTTTACAATAATTTTTCTTTCTTCAAATTGATCTGAAATCGATAAAAAAGTTTATTTTCATATCATTTCTATTTTCTGCATCAATATTCTTTTCCTTAAGAATAATATATATGCCATGCTTGGTGTTCGAGTAGACCAAGTGTTACAAGGGCATGGCACAACAAACACTGGCAATGTCGCTAGAAGATGCTTCGAAAAACCAGCAATATTTGCAGAAGCTCTGGAAATTGATGTTCAATTTGTAAAAAATATTGCGACAATATTATTAGTGTTTAAGTGTAAGAAGCCTTTAAAAATAAGAGAGCTTGAACAGTTCTGTTGGCAGACGTATTGTCTCCACTATACACTATTTCCATGGGCTCGAATGAGCCCAACGTTACATAAATTATTAAAACATGGTTGCGAAATAGTACAGCAGTTTCTATTGCCAATAGCGTACTATTCAGAGGATGCGAACGAGTCATGGCATAAGCCTTATAAGAAGAATATGATTCTTCATTCCAGACAAAATAGTCGAAAAAACAGATTGTTAGACGTTTTTAATCGAGCAGTACAGTTAACCGATCCTAAAATATCACTGATCTTAATAAAAGATCGATTACAATTCTATCGAAGAAATCAAATTACACCAGAAGTTAGAAACTTCGTCGATGAAAATATGTAAGTAAAAAAGATTAAGTACTCACCTTCTTCTATAAATAAGAGTATAATTATGATGTACACATGTTCAAATTAGTGTGTTATAAAATCATTTTAACGAAAACATGATTTCATTAATTTCTTGTCACAAAAATCGATTTCTTGAAAAAACCAGAGGTCTTAGACAAATTTTGAGACCAGATTTGAAATCAGCGTGAAAAAATCTACGGGAAATGATATATAGCAAAAATTAAAAAAAATTTTTCGGCCCGTGGTAACGCAGAAACCACATTTTCTGGAAATTGTGAAAGTTTAACGAACTTTCTCAAGGTTAAAAACCGTTCGTACCGTAATCTCCCTATTTTTCCCATATTCTGCAAAGTTTCAGCTTTAATTTTAAAAAAAATTCATCGCTCTACCTCATTTCTATCGAAAGTTATTTCTTTTTGAATCGAGGCAAGTCACTTTTTCCCACTGTGCGGCGTACGCGATCGATAAAACGATGCAAAAGTTGCAACGACAAGGTGAAATTCGTAAATATTTTCCCGACGGATCGATAAGACGAGGAAAAATCGCGCGATCGTTGGCAGCGTGGTCGAAAGTTCGTCGCGCGTTGTACATACACCCCGCCGCGCCGGAAAGAATGCTGCGGGAGGCATGGGTGTACGTCGTACGTCAAGGTTAAGAAGATCTTGCAACTTGCAACACGCGCGCATTCGGTATCCGAGCGATTATCGCATTGTGATCGGGGAAAACCGTGGGACGCGGAATCTCTCGGGTTTCCTGTGCAACGAACGCGACTCTTCTGCATGATCGATTGACATCAACAAACCTAATCCCCTATGCCGTATCTTCTTACCAAACGCGACAGGATATCCTGAAGACACGCTTACGAAGCGATCTTGTAAATGCCGTGATTTTGTTAGCAATTTTCATTTATTTGGGTTTCGCCCATGACCGCACTCGTACGAATGTACTATCTCAAACGAGAATGGACTCGTTTCGCGCAGCTTGAATGATCATGAGAAGGCGCAGCGAGACATAATTGGAAACAGGGGGTGTATGGAGTGGGAGTACATACTACCAATTAGGGCGAAGATGCGCAGCGAAGAACAAAAACTGGTCGTTATGCAAGTCCATCGTTTGGGATAGAGTCTAATTTTTGATTTCCGGTCGCTAGAAAGACCGGAATATCATGGTAACAGTCCCAACGAACGGAAACACCGTTCGCGCGCAAGAAAAACGTAGAATTCGGTTGTAATCTGAAGCTAGAAGGCAGGTAGCAGTTTAGCGGTTTCCAGGGGTATCCTCGGCGTCGCGTCGCGCCATTTTGTAGAAAGTGCAATGGCGATTTTCTGACGGGTGCACTGTAGAAAGTGCAATAAGCCGGAGGTCGCGCGCGAAATGATCGGCTACGCGCGCGGTTTAGCCAACTAACGCGAGCGCGGAAAGAAACGTTTTCCACGGTCCGTTTCAGATCCACGTTCTAATGGCGACGCTCGTATCCCGTGTGCGTGCGATCCGTTTTCCATCCGAGGCTGTTTTCACTGTTCCCGATGTTCCCGCGTCCCGAGGCACTGCACCGCACCGGCGCGGCAGCAGCGAGAGATCGTATCGTTTCTCGTTTCTCGTTTCCCGTGGCCACCGGAGATCGTTCTCGGATACGGGCACGTTCATGCGACGATCACGGCCCGATCACGGCCAATATAATTATCATCGTTCGCCTAACGGGCCCTGGTCTCGCTTGGCGATCAGCGTGTGTCGCGTTTCTATCGCAACCCTGCACGTGGATCAAGGCCGACACTCGAGAGTCGCGCGATACGTCGACTACCGGCTGATTCAAAACTTGCGCGCAAACTGGGCGTGAGCTTTTCACGAGCGAGAGAACTATGAAAATGATGCGTGGCCTAGATTGGATCGAATTCTTTCTGTTTAGTAGCTTCGTGGTAATGAAAATGTGGGTTTCGTGGGAGTGTGTACGCGGCAGAGTTCCTTTTTCATAGAATCCGCGAAGGAAGTTTGTCGTGTTGCCGTTGCCGTTGCCGGCAGTCACGCAGCTGTAAAACACTACGCGACCGACAACGTTTTCTGTCACAATACCGCCGCGCCGGAGGACCACACCTCGCGGTCGCACGGCTCGCTTTCATTGAAATCGCTGTCTTTTTCCCAAACGTTGCACTCTCTTTGTTCTTCTCTCGGCGAAGCGTGTTAATTGTTCGGGGGAGTAAACGAAGATCGTGGGCTCGGGAAAACGCTATCAGATTAAACGGTGCGTTGTTCGCGTTGACGCCGCGCGCCGAGGCGGTGACGGTGACTGCTTCGCAGCTCTTATGGCTCGAGTTTAGAGTTTAGTTTCGATTAAGTGTAATGGGATTCACAGGCATGTGCTACCCGTCGTAGAGAATCTGAAATTACATTGAATTTCGAGGGCAGCATGCGAGGTGCATCCTCGATCGCAAGAAAGCCCGGAACTTGAGCCGACACGGCTGAGTAAACGCGCGCTCTCCGCTCTCCAGGCCTCCTTCCAGCCGAGCGCGAGCTTCTACGTTTCTTCAGGAAGTTCCTCCGCACAGAACCTGAAAATTCGTAACGCGAGCACCGTTTCCTTTCTTTCCGCAATTTCCGTTGTTATCGCTTTACAGGCGCAGGGGCACCTGCGACACACGCAATCGTCACAATCAACATCGTTTCAAAATCCGCTGTTTCCGAAACAATTGATTTCCTAACGAGTTTGAATGCGTGACTCATCAGGCTGTCCCAAAAATCGTGTACTTCCCTCCTTGAAAGAGACGATTCCCGATGAGACTCGTTTCAAGTCAGTTTTCCCTTTGCGAAAATCTTCCCCGCGACTTTGTTAACAACTTGTTAACGAAAGACACGGACCGATCGGAGCGCGGCTACTTGGACGGTTTTGATTTTGCGTAAAGCGCAATCCCCCGAATAGTTTCGTAACGAACGAGCTGTTCCGATCATCGATTCGCAAAGGCTAACATGCAAATGTATCCGTTCTATCGTCGTTGTGAAACCGGGGCTTCCTGAAATTGACCAGCCACGGTTCGCGTCTAATTTCCTGTAATCTATTCGCCGGTGTTTTTCGCAGCTGCTTTCGGCGAGCTGCCCGATCGAATCGAAAACCGTTTCCCCGCGGCCGCGGCGCGACGCAATTCGAACGATTCGCAATCGTTACTTTCCTACTTTCTAACGATCGTAATATTCGTACGAGGCGGCTCCGCCGAAAGGATTCCCCTTCGATGATTTTCAGCGTGCGACCCCGCAAAGATTTATCGCTGGCGGCACTCGATTCCGAAGCCGTCGATATCGTTGTCGATGGATATCGACATATGTGTACAGTATATGTAGTATGTATCCTGTTGCATAGGGCATATTACCTATGCGGAATCAAAGGGATCGTTAACGGCGCGAATCATTTGGATAAATTGTGCTGTTGCAGCAATATGCAGCCAAGCATGCCGAGCAGAGCCACTTGGTGGAGCAAATGAATACGAAGTACTACTATTACACGAGGACGCAGGGGCTCTTCAGGATATGCTACCCCAAGGAAAGACCGCCCACTGGTAAGCACGAAAACAATCTTCGTTTCAATTCTTTCCGGCGTGAACGCTTCGAGCAAAATTGATCCGAGAAAAATGTCATTCATCCTATAGTATCGTTACGGAAGTTTAATTTCGAATTTTCGTGTAATTTGATTAATTACAAACAATCCTATGTCAATCTTCGATCATGATTACTCTAAAATATTGAATATAGTCAACCTGGAAACATTATCTGATCGAAGAATAGTATCCGACCAAAGCTTCATTTTTAATTTGCTGAATAATAATATAGATTGTTCCGCTCTCCTTAGGCAAATTAATCTTTATGTACCCGAACGTGTTTTGAGAATGAGAGCAGGATTTCAAACACAACACAATCCAAATCCTCATATGGAGTAATGAATCCTATAAATCGGATTATTGCGAAATCAAATACACTTTACAATAATATTGGTTTTTTTAATGGCACGTTACAGGCATTCAAAACAAAATTACGCGAGATTATTCGCTAAATATCGTACCTGTATTTGTGGAGTTCTGCGCTTGTCCCATCGAATGTATATTTTAGGTTAAGAAAGTTTTTTTTCTTTTTTTCTGTGTTCTTTTTGTATATTTTTGTTATTTTCTATTTGTTTTCGTCAGTTATACAAAACGTCTGTAAACTAATGTATAAAAGGACCTCGGTCCGTATATAATAATAATAATAATAATAGTAATTGTAGAATTAAGGTTGCGTGGGACAGGAAATAGTCCAATCGAGGTAAACTACGAAGACAGAGAAGCAGATATGTTTTCCGCAGGAGAGACGAAGACAGAGAGTACAGAGCAGTTTGAATTTTCGATGAACGGTTTCCAATTTCCTGAAGCGAAGAAGCAATATTTTTGGATGCTCTTTGCGTTAAAATGTTCTCCGTGTTATTTCGGATCCCCTCTCAGAGCCCTTTTTTGCAATACAAATTGCAACTTTATAAACAATAATAGCGTACGTTTTTATAGAAGAAAATTTTTTCAGTACAATTTTTCCAAATGCTCTTTGTGTTGAAATACCCGCAATAATACAGAGAGTACAACACAAAGAGCATTTGGAAAAATTGTACTGAAAAAATTTTCGTCTATAAAAACGTACGCTATTATTGTTTATAAAGTTTCAAGAGACAAATTGCAAAAAAGGGCTTTGAGATGGGCTCCGAAATAACACGGAGAACATTTCAACGCAAAGAGCATCCAAAAATATTGCTTCTTCGCTTCAGGAAATTGGAAACCGGTCATCGAAAATTCAAACTGCTCTGTACTCTCTGTCTTTGTCTCTCCTGCGAAAAACATATCTGCTTCTCTGTCTTCGTAGTTTACCTCGATTGGCGCTGTTAACGTTACTATTTCCTGTCCCACGCAACCTCAACAATCCGAACTGTTCGATTGCTGGTGGTTCGGTAGTCGATAGATGAAATGCGAGGATATTTCCAACAGCATGAAATTGGGGATTGAAGCGAAGCCAATTGGTGGATTGAATCCGACAAATCGTTGTAGTTATCTGATGGACGCTGCCCCGGGACCGGGACTTTCTACGTTACGATACCGTAATGTCGCGGGTTATCCGCGCGGCCACGTAATAGGTTAAGAGTTTAGAATCGATGGTTCGGTTGCACGCAGTTCGCTGCCAGAGAAAGGAAACGCGTCCCGCGAAATTGCTCGCGTGTACGCGATGGCCCGGAGAAACGCGTCTTCCGTCTTTCCAGGAGTTTTCTCGGTCGACGTACCCTATCGTTCGTTTTTCTTCTAACGAGGAATATTAATCCTGCTAACAGTAGAGAGCACAGAAACAGTTTCTGCTCGGTGCGGTGTAGCTCCGCAATCGTCCACGATCTTGATCTTTTTGCTAACGGAGGAGTCGGGGCACATCAAAATCGCATTTGCTCGAGACTCGGCCACCGTTAGACCGTGAACGCTCCGAATTACTTAATTCGCAACGAGACCGAGGAACCTCTGATCGTTTTTACGAGGCGAAACCCGACGCGCGTCGCGTCGTCGTTGTCGTCGTCAACGTTACCTCGATAAATAGACCGTTGCGATTGTAATTGCATTTAGAACCACCGTTGCTTGCAGTTCCTTCCCATCCAGCAATTTCACGAATAAAAAGACGACTCTTGAACAAGAACAGTGGATGCAGAATTTTAAATTGATAGCGCCGCGCCGCTCCGCGATCAGTTTCGCGTAAAATCAGAATTTCGATGTAATCACCTTCGGAAGACGAGAAACTGCTGAGAACAAGACTCTATCGTCTAATCCTATCAGGATAGAGAAGTGAAACCGAGTTTCACCGAATTTTGAGCCGTTCACTCCAGTTTTCATTGCACTCACCGTTGATCCTGGTACATACAATAGTTGGACAAATGGAAAGTTCGTTTGCATAATAAAAGAAACCGCGTTCGTGAAAGGGAGCCAAGTGCAGCACCTTCACAATAAACAGCTGAACGTTTCCCAGTCGTGGCCGTGTGCACAATGAGCGTTATCGTTTTCAGCTGCGAATGCCAGAAACGCGATCGCTCCTTTG
Organism: Lasioglossum calceatum; assembly: GCA_963966675.1. Classification (NCBI taxonomy): domain Eukaryota; kingdom Metazoa; phylum Arthropoda; class Insecta; order Hymenoptera; family Halictidae; genus Lasioglossum; species Lasioglossum calceatum. The sequence continues at coordinate 6,341,762 of OZ016542.1, forward strand.
TGTTCTACATAGTACGCACGACGCGACGTAAGTACCACGTACGCGTCTCGCGCACGAATGATTCTTACCGCTTTCGCGTGCGCGATTTATGCTCGAATCGGCGAGGATCGTTCGATCTATCCCAAAATAACATCTCAAGAAACAAACAAATTCTCTCAGAGTAACTATGTTAAACCTGTCGCGGCAAAGAGACTTCGAAGATAACAATAAGTCGACAGCGGCATTATGCGAGCCGCGTAACTATCGTCGAATCACCGCACCTGCGCGAACAATCAACCCTGCCTGCCTGCCATCCATTCGTAGATGTATATTCATGGCTATCGTAAACAAAGTATGTAGCAGCAGTTGAATTATGCAGTCGGCGACGGTGCTGTCTTTATGGTTCATTGTGTCAAGGAATCTTGTTTCTTGCGAGGAGGATGTGGTCTCAACGTTCACGACGGTAATTACCCGATGATCTTGAGGATATTCAAAGTTTTACCTGCGACTGCTGAGATTCGATAGATCGTACACCGGTAATAACAATTTGAAACAGTGCCGGAGCAACGGTTCTCCTTCCTCCTGAGGAGAAAGCCCCAAAACCACATGTTCGATTAAGAGACGATAAATAGGACAAACGTTGGAGAAAGAAGGAAAAGGGGATAAATTCAAACACGGTGAAAATCTCCCAGACGCTTTATACACAAGACAATACGCTTTATCATTTGCGTAAACGGCAACGAGATCGAAGATTGTGAAAAAATGGGAGAACGAGACACCGCACCGCCGCCGCCGCGCGTCGAATAGAAAGCACCTGCGGGATTCTTGAGAATCGGAACACAACGGTGGACATTGTTCCCGTGGTTCGGGCGGAAAACAATCGACATGATCGATACATCGTACGTATCGTCGCTTGTACCGTTCTTCGACCGCGAGCTCCTTATCGGCTGCAACGTTCCGTTTGCTTCCGGCGCGACGCGCGACGTTCCGCTTCCGGCTTTGTCTTTGATTTATTTAGCGTACGTGAGAGGTCGTCGGTCCCGATAGAGCGAGAAAAGGACCCCTTTGTTGCCAAGAGCGTCCGTACGGAATCGTTGAACCAGCCGATTCGATGTAGTCGTGCTAAATCGATGTCGCTGATTCCGAATTAAAAAGCAGCGAGAAAATACAACGGTCGACGCATCCTGACGCAACAGAGTACGAATCGAACGGGGATTCGAGGTCGGCGGACAGCGGACAAGCAGAAGCGAAAATATTCCCACCTTCGCTTCGGGCAGAAATGGTCCTACAAAATGGAGGTCAGGTGTACGCGGTCGCGCGATGCACGGCGCGGCGTGAAATATTTCAAGAAACCAGGCAACGACCGGTTTCGGGGAATTTTTATGTGTTCGTTCGCTTTTGCCCCTTCCTCTTTCTTCGTCTTTTTTTCCATCAACTCTCTTATCCGGTCGTAATTACGAAGTCGCGTCGACCAGCGGACAAAGTCGGGTCCTACCAGCTACCAGTCGTTTGCGACGGTTCCTCTTCCGGAATGGCGGGGGCTGACGAACACGGCTCTCAACTGGTGTTGTACAGTTAGCCGAGAGTCAACGATCTTGGCATGGCGCCTCGTTTAGGCGAAACTAGATTCGAACAAGGCCGGGGAAACGAGTGCTGCCACCGGCTGAATGTCAAATATTTCAAACGGTACGAGAGTTTGCGCGACGCATCCCCCGTCGACATCGATCAACCAGAATTAGGTACTAGGATTCCGTTCTTCTTGTCGCCTCTTTTAAATTTTCGCACAAACGAAAAATCAAAATGCTGGCAGTTGTCTTTAATCGCACCATAGTAACTATTATTATTATTATACGAATGATAATTACAATCGGCAGTCGCTAGCAACAAAGGCGTGTCAGCCCGAAGCTTCTCACAAGCTAGAGACCTCTTATTCAGTTATTTTTATCTCACCCAGTATCTATTCCGAAGGAGTTCATCGACTTTCTCTGAAAACACACTTGAGAATAGATGGTCGAGGTGTGTCCTATATTTTCTCCATCAACGTGTAAAACTTGTAGAATCGAGTAATAATTGAACAATGTTCGGACACTCTCGTATTCACCGACGCGGCGCGGCGCGGCGGCTGTGGACTATTAAATGGAACACTGAGTAGAAAGAAGATGGCAGTCTCGTTGTGATTCGCCATTCAAGGGAAAAGAAGAGTAGCAAAGGAGAAGGCCAGCCGACGCGACGCGGCGGCGGCTCCGGCTTGCGACGACAGCGCGTTGCAATTAATCCGATTGCAGTTTTCTCTGTCGGGATTCCGAGAAAGACAGGAAACCGTGAAAGCATCGCGACATTAGCCTCCGCGACTTTTTCTTTTCACCCGGCTGTGAAATGCCTTTCGAAAGTAGTATTTCGTGGATTAGGAATGGCCAAAGAGTAAGTACCGTTGTCCATGAAAAACCACGACCGACCGGCTACGAGTTATGTACACACGCGCCGCGTGTTGCATTCTGGGTCACGTGCTTTTCGATACGCGTGCGCGGCGCGGCGTGCACGGATCCCTCGCCTTCGGGCTTCTATTTGAAAAAATGCACTTCGATGTACCAGGTATGTAAATATGAAACCGGAATTTGCCCATAGGTGGCTCTAGCTGTCGATGTAGTTACCGTCAAACCGCGTCGTTGACGCTATTTTCTTGTTTTGACATCTGGTAAAGATTTTCAACTCACAACCATACAAGTTTCATACAACAGCATAGTTTTTAATAGCGTTGAACATGTCGAATTTTCTGCCTGGAAACTACGATATGAGGACAGCATTGATTTTCTGTTCCCATTTGAAGTAAACTGCTGCAGAATCGCATCGAATGCTTGTCGAAGCTTACGGTGAGCATGCTCTTGGTAAATTACAGTGCTTCGAGTGGTTTAAAAAATTCAAAAATGGCGATTTTGATGTGACAAACGAAGAACGTGGAAGACCACCGAAAAAGTTTGAAAACAGCGATCTGCAAGCATTGTTGGATGAGGATGACGCTCAAACGCAACAACAACTCGCGGATCAATTAAATGTGACACGAGAAGCCGTCTCCATACGTTTGAAAGCCATGGGAAAGATCCAGAAGATGGGAAAATGGGTTCCACATGAACTGAATGAAAGACAGTAGGAAAACCGAAAAACCACTTGTGTAATGCTGCTCGCCAGGTACAAAAGACAGCAATTTCTCCATCGAATTGTGACTGGCGATGAGAAGTGGATATATTTCGAGAATCCTAAGCGTAAGAGATCATGTGTAACTCCAGGCGAACTATCGACATCGACTGCAAGGCCAAATCGCTACGGACGGAAGACAATGCTCTGTGTGTGGTGGGATCAGAAGGGTGTGATCTATTATGAGCTGCTAAAACCTGGCGAAACCGTTAATACTGAACGCTACCGACAACAAATGATCGATTTGAATCAAGCTTCGCGTGAAAAACGACCGGAATATCAAAAAAGGCAACACAAAGTGATTTTGCTTCGTGATAATGCACCATCAGAAACAGCAAAACTGGTAAAGGAAAAGATGTATAAAAGGACCTCGGTCCGTACATAATAAATAATAATAATAATAAAAGATTGAGGCGTTTAGTTGGGAAATACTTTCGCATGCGGCTTACTCACCAGACTTGGCTCCATCCGATTATTACTTATTTGCATCGGTGGGACACGCACTTGGTGAGCAGCGCTTCACATCTTACGGAAATGTACGAAAATGGCTCGATGACTGGTTTGCCTCAAAAGAGGAACAGTTTTTTTGGCGTGGCATCCACAAATTGTCAGAGAGATGGGAAAAATGTGTAGCTACCGATGGGCAATACTTCGAATAAAATATTTTGTATCATTGTCATACAATAAACGTGTATTTTCTTTACAAAAATTTCGGTTTCATATTTACATACCTGGTATGCACCGGAACCCTCGATTCAACCCTCAATGCTTCATTTACGCCACAAACCTGTTAACACATTATCTAGTTTCAACTCTTCTCATTCATTGATCCCTAGATAATAAAATTTGTGCCATAGTCTACCGCAAAACCGTATCGAAAACAAGAAACTCGCGAACGTTGAAACGATCGTGTCGGGAACAAAGATAAATTAATTATGCACGGTTAATAAGCAATAACGAAGTTTACCGAGAACTGTAAACCGATTCAGAGATCGTTCGTTGCTCGGAGAACCGTGTTAAGTTGCGAAAATCGATGCCGACTCGGGCCGACGACTAATTGGTCGGGCATGGAAATTCGCCACCGAAACGGTCTAATGTCAGCGAATTGAACCGCACACGTGTCTAACAGGTGCTTACAAAATGGTTGCTTGAATTTCATGGAAACGTTCGTTGCATGAAATGCATCGAACGAATGTCGATTTACCAAAACGACGAGCGCTTTATAATTTCACTGTGAACGGTTACATGGTGAAAGCTGTTATGGTAATAAGAATGGCTATAACTTTGTCAGAGCAACGCGTTTCTCCTTAAGCGGGAGCGTTTATTTGTTGCGAAAAAATAGTTCTACTAGTTTTGTTAATCGTATTCATGATTGTTGTTGCAGTTCAGACATATCTGAGCCCGGTGGAGACGCATTGTATGAACGTCAACTATTTCATCCCCGACGAGGAGAATCTGACGAGAGGTTTCTCCGATGATGCCATGACTCGACTTCGTAAGTGATAGAGATCAGTGTTTCAACCGTTTCGGCATAGTCTCGGAAATTCCTAAAGTTGCGAATCAATAATTCTCATTAAGATCATTTAAATAGCACGAGATCAGTTCACGTTTTTCTCTCCCTCCGAAAAGTTGAAGATTCCAACGCGAAATCTAGCTCTCCGAATACATATGACGTATTTGAAAAGATCCTCGTCCGCTAGGGGTTAAATATTGTATTTGTTTGAGTCGAGCAGCGTTGCTAATATTTCTCGTATGTTTCAGACATGGGCAGATCAGTGATAGCTCTGTTCATAGTAGCATTCGTCGCGATCTTCACCGCCTTCTGGACGGGAGTGGTGGGCTGCTGGAAGAGGTCGCCCGGGAATATCACGGCGACCGCGATTTTGATGCTGCTCGCGTGTCAGTAGTACTCATACTTGACGTACCGATACTATTCTATTCTATTTGTACAAACATTCTTCGTCAATTAATCATAGTTATTGGACTCGACCGGAGAATACTAACGCTGACACTGCACTGTTTTTCGAATGATCCAGGTCTCCTTAGTGCAAGCGCGATGGGGCTCTGGCACGGGGTCGAATACTACGAGAAAGAGAAGGTCGTCGGCGAAGAGTACTATCAACAATGGACCAACGTGAGTAATCACCGTTAATTAACGCCCAACGCGATCAGCGAATAAAAAGAAACATCCGATTCCCAGCAGCCGAGCATCGGCCACCGCATCGGCGCGACACCGGTTAGAAGAATCGTATCGACCATTCTCACATCCATCCGACATTTTCTCTTAGCACCTACAGGTTTCCTAGCAATTAAACAGTCGTATCGCTTACATCATTGTTCAGGGACTTCCGGTGACCATTAATGCGTCGTCGATTAAGATGTCGTAAATATCCGAGAGGCGGACTTGTGTAACGTAGAAAGTGGCGGGTGGTTTTAAATGCCACGCGAAAAGTTTGTTGCTTCTCGTCTGACGAGGTCTCTCGGGGACTTGATCTTGATACCGTGTGGTCGGCGGTCGAACCTGAAGCACTGGGACTCGGATTTTTAATTGAAAAATTAATTTCCTTTGTTCTCTCATGAAAAAGTTTCTTCGATTGTGCAATTTTTCATCTATTTGTACTTTTTAAAATATTTCAGTTCTTTTCTTATTATCCCTGCTACGCTACACAAATTTCCTATGGATCCTAAGCACCCTAATCATCCGTACAAGTTTACCGCACTACATGCAATAAATGTCAATCATCCCTCTAATTCGCATCCGTCGCTTACGACAATTCTCTTCCTTTCTTCACGTGGGAAAATATTTAAAAGAAACAGAACACTTTGAACAACGGTATTGGCCATTTTTAGTGGCGACTCAGAGTCGTCGCTCGAGTACCAAGGATCAGTTTTCACCCCTTCAGAATGGACGATTCCGGAGAACCATGTGGACCACGTATAACAATATTACTAACCAAGTATTCATTATCCAGGTACATACGTGAAAGTAAAAGCAAGATGGTTATGTAGCAAAGATGTCTCGGGATGTTTGTCGTTTCGTTTAGAGGCGCAGAGCGAGGACGCTGCGGGGAAGCAGCAGGCGACGGAACGACGCGACAGGGCGCAGGAAGACGATCCGGAGGGTGCGGAGTGCGGAGAACCGCGGACTCGCGATTTGAAATGTTGACAGAGAAATTTGCCCGCAGGTTTTAAGGAACAACGCGGTGCAGTGGTACGGCTGGTCGTTTTACCTCGCCTGGCTGGGTGTTGCGACGTGTTTAGGCACAATGACGCTATTCCTGATCGCGGCGTCCTGCCTGCGGCGGGAGCATGCCCGCGAACAGGCACAGAACGTTCAGTACATCATGCCAGGTGTGACACGATAACAACAAACCGAACCGGACTAACTTCCCCCGTGTCTTGTCTTTTTTGTTTTTCTCGGAACGCGCGGCGCATCCCACAGGTCCTGAAGGACAACTCACTAATCTCGTACGACTGGTCGTACGTGGTCGCTTGGGTCGGCGTCGGTTGGTCGTTGGTCAGCGCGATCTTGTTTAGCGCCGCGGCGATTTGCTTGAGGGGCGAGAGAATGCGCGAGGAGGCGATGAACATGCAGTACCTCATGCCTGGTACATATTTAACACCGTTTTGCTTGCGCCGCGAACGCGACACGCGCACGCAGACTCCTGATTCAGGTTGATTCGGACGCGACGCGTCGCGTACCATTCTACCGAAGTCGAGTCGAGTCGCGTTTCTCAAGTTGAAAGGTAGTGGCAATACGGAGATAGCCGCTAGGTTCGTTGTCGATGAGACAGAAGTCTGCGTGCACAGCGCGTTCCACTAACTATGATTCATGATTACTGGATTGACCCCGAAAACGACGTTCCACTAACTAGAAACAGTTCAGGTAATACATAGAGAACCGTAGACTAAGGTTGATATGTGGAAGCAATACAATAGATGGTTCGGTACACTATAGTATATGTATTAATTAACGATTGCGTAATATAGAAATCGCCGGTCTAGAATGCGAGAAAATTGCACCACGCTTTAGAATGCTCCGGGAAATATCGCCTTCGAATCTGTTCGTTTAATTGCCGTTCACCTAAGCATATACATACGTAGAGGCATTTTCTTCGGAAAAATTATGCTCCTCTGGGCTTACAGTTAACGCTGAAACGCGAATAGCAGTATGTAATACCCATATACTTTACATAGCAGAGTGGCGGTCGCTCGTGCGAGAATTTCACCAATTTATACATAAATCAATTCAGCAAAATGTTAAATCTCCCGCGTTGAATTGCTTCTACATCAACGGATCGGAAGATCAATTACAGACTGTAAAATTGCCCCCCTATCGGTAGATTATCAACAAATCAAATTTCAATTTCAATCAAGGAACGATATCGATGAAGACGATGAAATAATCGCTGGTAGATAACGTGTTAACAAAGAAACAAACCCCAAACTAATCTGATAACGTATTTAAGAAGAGAAAACGAGACGATACTCGCTTCTTTAACATCTTAACCGGAGGACGTTAAAATCTGTACATAAAGTACCAGACGACTGCGACGACGTCCAGGTGGAATGATTAGAGGTATGCGAGATCCTGAAAATGTCGGGCAGGGCGATTCGGGTTCTCGAAAATTTCCGGATTCTTGAATACATGGGGAATCCCGAAAGTTCACAGGAGTCTCGAGACGTTCGAATATTCCGAAACTTTCGAGGATCCGCTCCAGTCCCGAAACAAATTGTCGACCCGTCCGCGTCCCGGCCCGACATTTTTCGATTCCCGCACACCTCTGGGAATGATGGTTGTCGGAGGATCCGAAGGGACGGAGACATCGTCAGAAGAAGGAATGCTCGATATTCGTCCTCGCAAAACTCTTACTCGGCTCACGCTCTGTTTCCACCGGTGGATTAGAGCGATTCTGTCACGGTCCGCTCCTGCGGGAAACTTTCTAGAGACAGCATAGTCTCCAGCGATGATCGATAATCATGCTTTACGAGATACTTTGTGCCTCGTCTCCGAAGCCGCCACGAGTTCTCCTTTCCTCGCGGAAAACGGGCTTTGCTGTCCGATTAATTTCATCGGGGAACACGCCGAAGCACAGTTGTTCCGCTAATTTGGGTCTCCATTAGCGAGTACACGGCGCGCTCGTATCCTGCTTGTCTCGGCGCGGCGGCGATTCGACTAGCAGGGGTTCTCGAAACCGGAAATCATCGCGCAATGTATCCGCGGATATCTTTCGAGTCGATTCGTCGAAAGCGACACACTTGCCTAATTTTGCCTCCTCCTGCTACGAGGAATTCCTGCGTATTCGAGTTTGCGTATTCAGCGTACGCTTCGCGCGGCCTAGAATCGCATTCGATGCTGGGGAACTGTAGTCGTTTCGGCCTTCCCACGAGTTAGGCCAAGGCCGGGTGGAAATTGTGTTTTTCGGTTTCCTTCGTGCGTCCACTTTTACCTTCCTTCAAATTTTCAGAGTCCATGAACTTTACCGTAGCAAATCCAATGAATCGACATTCAGATCTTTCCGAGTGTAATCCCGCAGGATCTGCGAGCTTTGTACTGCGAAGACGGATAATCGAGCACGCTTTGTACCCCGCCGCGCATTACGAGAACGGTGGAATGCGTTTTAATAATGTTGTGGATGTTAAATATTCGAGAAGTTTGCTGTAACGAGGATTGCAATCACCGAGCGATCGGAGTGCACGCTCTGGTACAAAGGCATGATCCTAATCGGAATCGAGTGAATTTTTCATAAAAACTGAGAAAGGATACTAGACGAGTGGAAATACTAATTGAATTGCTTGATAAGTAGGACTCGCATTAATGGTTCTTAGCCTTGTCTTAAATAATTGTGCAGAGTGTCGTGAAGATTTCTAATTCGCTGGTTTAAGAAGCAGAACTTAAGAGTGAAAGTTTTCAAGATACATAGTTTCCAAGAGACAGTTTTCGTATTATAATTTTGAGCATAACGAGAAGTCCCGTAAAAATTGAATAAACCGCAACTTTCTAGTATACGCGAGTATGTATACTTTGAAGACGAGCAACGTTTATTTCCAATCATTACCGTAACGTAACGTGTTCAAATTACAGGCTGACGTAATACACCCTGCAAGAGCTTTTGTTTCGATCACCAGTTTTTCCTTGAACGCACCAACGCATTCTTTGAATAATAACAATCCGGTTTGCACGGCGAAAGCATAATTACCCGCAGGCTAAGAACCAACTGCGGAACGAAGCGACCCAACTAACTGGGGCTCTTATTATTTTCTTCTCAGATCTCCGGGTACCCGAACTTGAGTACTCGGATACTCGATTTAGTAACGAGTATCCGCCACAAAGTAATTGCCCGATACGTTTGAAAGAGATGTGCACGATATTTCGATCCTGAAATTTTCACATAGATCCAGACGTTACCGCGTGTCCTCAGCTTCAAGTTCGGTTACTCGGATCGATGCGCGATGCTCCGACAGCATAGCCATGTACTCGTATGTACAGTGGCTCACGAAAGTATTCGAACGCACTTTGAAACAGAATAACTTTTTTTATAATTGTACCAAACGACCTGATTTTTTATAATCAATTAGAACCACTGGTTTATGATATGATATGCGAAAAAGATTTTCCAAAAAATTACAATTTACAAGGTTACATGCAACAATAAAAAAGACAATTTTAAAACTTTTTTATTAGGGCCCTTAAAGAAAATTTAAAATACAGGGTGTCCCAAAATACCTTCAACAGCCGGAAATGGGAGGTTCCTGACGTCATTTGAAGCGACATTTTCCTTTGCAAAAATGTTATCCGCGGCTTTGTTTAGGAGTTATTAACGAAAAACATGGACCAATCAGAGCGCGATCTAGACGCGAGTTGGCACAGTCGGACAATAAACAGTTGGCGCGCCGGGCCGACTGTGTTAACTCACGTCTAGATCGCGCTCTGATTGGTCCGTGTTTTTCGTTAATAACTCCTAAACAAAGCCACAGATAACATTTTTGTAAAGAAAAATGTTGCTTCAAATGACGTCAGAACCTCCCATTTCCGGCTGTTGAAGGAATTTTGGGACACCCTGTATACGTTTTGTAGATCTATGTTAGTTATACACATGCTGAAAATTTTATCAAAATCGATTAACATACACACGAGCTACAAGCGATTAAAAATTGTGAAAATCGTAGTTTTACACGACTTTTGATTAGTTTCTGCTTAAAATCCACAAAATCGTACATCTTTCGATGCGTGTCGTTTTTTCCTGCGTCAACCGATTTTGATGAAATTCTCAGCATGTGTATAACTAACATAGATCTACAAAACAGATATTTTAACTTTTCGTTAAGAGCCGTAATAAAAAATTTGAAAAAATGCCTTTTTTATTTTTGCTTGTAACCTTGTAAACCAAACGACCTGATTTTTTATAATCAATTAGAACCTTTGGTTTATGATATGATATGCGAAAAAGATTTTCCAAAAAATTATAATTTACAAGGTTACATGCAAAAATAAAGAAGACATTTTTAAAACTTTTTTATTAGAGCCCTTAAAGAAAATTTAAAATACATGTATACGTTTTGTAGATCTATGTTAGTTATACACATGCTGAAAATTTTATCAAAATCGATTAACATACACACGAGCTACAAGCGATTAAAAATTGTGAAAATCGTAGTTTTACACGACTTTTGATTAGTTTCTGCTTAAAATCCACAAAATCGTACATCTTTCGATGCGTGTCGTTTTTTCCTGCGTCAACCGATTTCGATGAAATTTTCAGCATATGTATAACTAACATAGATCTACAAAACATAATTTTAACTTTTCGTTAAGAGCCGTAATAAAGAATTTGGAAAAATGCCTTTTTTATTTTTGCTTGTAACCTTGTAAACCAAACGACCTGATTTTTTATAATCAATTAGAACCATTGGTGTATGATATGATATGTGAAAAAGATTTTCCAAAAAATTATAATTTACAAGGTTACATGCAACAATAAAAAAGACATTTTTAAAACTTTTTTATTAGGGCCCTTAAAGAAAATTTAAAATATATGTTTTGTAGATCTATGTTAGTCTGAAAATTTCATCGAAATCGGTTGACGCAGGAAGAAACGACACGCATCGGAAGATGTACGATTTTGTGGATTTTAAGCAGAAACTGATCAAAAGTCGTGTAACACTACGATTTCGATGAAATTTTCAGCATGTGTATAACTAACACAGATCTACAAACCATATATTTTAAATTTTCTTTAAGGGCCCTACTAAAAAAGTTTCGAAAAATGTCTTTTTTATTTCTGCATGTAACCTTGTGAATTACATATAATTTTTTGGAAAATGTTTTCCGTATATCATTTCATAAACCAATGCTTCTAATTGATTATAAAAAATCAGGTGGTTTGGTACAATTACAAAAATGTGATTCTGTTTTAAAGGGCGTTCGAATACTTTCGTGAGCCACTGTATATCCGGTCCTCGAACCGATCGTGTGGTTCGGGTATTCGAACGCCCGGATAGCGAATCTTCCGGAACTAAAGCGATCTCATAATATTTTCCAGTGTACCCTCAAAAGCAACAGTATGCGTACGCCGGATACCCAGCTCCGGCAGCGTATCCAGCGCCATACTACCACGGATCGCAATACGGGCCCTACAACTACTGAGAAGAAGCCACCGGAAGTCCGAATGATGCGTCGACAGAGGCAAGAGTCTCGAAGAGCCCGTGAACGTGCTCGGAACGAAGAGAAAGGAAATTCGGCTAACAACGTTCCCCGGGGGAACGATGACAAAACGAAAACACAGATACTAAATAAGCTAACAAAACGAATGAGACGCGAAACCCGAAAGCCAAAATTCCGCGACCGATCCGAAATCGATCCGAAATCGATCCTCGCGCGAACGATCAGATTCGAAACGGAACCAGGACGACCTTGGGTCCCGCCCTAGGCATAATTTATCATTTATCATAGACCTTAGTTATTTTACGGACAATTCTGGTGCGCACCCTGGCGGGTCCCACGGTCCCACGTGTTTTCCAGTTCGGCGAGGATCTCGTTTCACCACACGATCGTTCTCGAAAACGGCGTTCAGGTTCGTCTCGCGAGAGTGACAGTTGCTCAAAAAGCCCGCGTATTTACCTAGAACCGAGTACCGAGATAACCATATACATATGTACCGAGGGCTGTCTGTGATTCCTGGTGCAAAACCTGTCGATGATTCGTGGCGTTGCTTGTCGTCCTCGATGTAAACGAGAACAACGGCTCGACCAGTCCGTTTTATTGTAATATCATCGAATCATCTTGATCGATAAACCCCAGTTTTCTCAAAAATTTTCCTTCGCGATTACTCAAGTCATTCGGCAATTGAATTGTACGATGTCACGTGGTTCTCTTTACCTCGAGCCTATCATTGAGAAGCACTGCACCATGAATTTTGGCGCGCTCTGTATACATACATATACATATATACATATACATATATACATACACGTATATTTTTCCAATTTAATAACTGTATTGTATTATTCTTCGTATGTGCTGACCGTGCTAGGACAATAATGATAGCTAATGGTATTACTGATAATTATGAATGATAACCACATTGTTCCGAGCGAGGAAAGTTAATTGTTTGATTGGCTACGTGGTAAATAGCCTGCCGATATTCGTGCAAAATACTTGTAAACACATTTCAAAATCTGGGATCGAATAAAGCGTCGTTTCCTTGGTCAATTGTTTCAACTTTAAACAAAGTGAGAATAACTTTTCGATAGAAATCGTCGAGCGAGCCTCGTTTAGAAACATTCGGCAGCATGGTGCAAGAGAAATATTCGGTCAGTCGGACGTCGGACCGATGTATGTAAATGGCAGAAAGCGCATAGCATATAGTGGGTGCATCGTTTCATTCGCAAACATCTCGTTATCATACGAACGATTCGCGTCATCGACTCGCCAGACTTTCTAACGTATAGATTCTCCCTCTCCCTCTCCCCAACCATTTATAATAACGACAATTTGTAAGACTTCTTATTGCGGTATCTTTACGTAAGGTATTAAGAAAGAAAAGGAAAGGAAAGAATAATTCAGTTCTCTTATATATGCATACCACACATTAAGCAAATAAAACGATATCGGACCTAACTTCAACCTCTATGTTTCGTCTTTCGCTCGTTCATCGACTTATTTAAGAGAGAGCGTTCGAATTGTTCGAACCATTACCGTAAGTTAGACAAATTAAGAGAACGTAGTGTATGTATGATTATTCGTTCAAACGAACTCTATTTTTTATCGAGGAAAACATTCACAGACGATATTCTGTAAAGTTCAAATGTTTTCAAAAAAAAAAAGAAGAAAGAAACATACCTAACCCTTTATGTACTATATAAACGATGCGACGTATCGTTGAAAACTTGTTTAATATATTCGATACGTTACAAAAAAGCGATTCTCTTTCACTCACCCGTCGGGATCCAGCATGACGCTTTCGGTTTCTTTTTCTTTTCGTTTGTTGACAAGTGGACGCATAAAGGTGAACCGGTTTGATCGAAACTGAAATTTGTTTACTTCGGTAAACGCCCGATCAACTTTTATATACAGAGAATAGGTCTTAATTTTATTTTTATAGAACAAGAATAAAAATCAGCCAATGAACGCATTGTTTACTGGGTTCGACCAATAGGCATCGACATTCTTGCCACCATCAGGTGACCATGTTCCCAACATGGCGTCGCGGTTTCAAATCTAATATGTAATCGGAGTCCCGCAATTCTGGATTTTCCGGATCGGGAATATAACGTTGCTAGCTTCGGGGAAATCCGAGTTTTGAGGAAAATCGGGCGGGAGAATGAATCACAGCCCGTTGTCACAGATAACTTGAGGGGTGGGGGACGCGTTTGATGTCTGATCTGTGCGCCGCGTCCTGCGCCGTGCGCCGTGGCGGTAGTACCGGAGTATGTCAGTGTATGTAGAATGTAGAATGTAAAATTCCACATTCCAATTTCCAGTTGCCAGAGAAAGCACAGCACAGCACAAGCACTGAGTGGCACTGAGTCAGTGCCACTGACAAGCTGTAACAGTACTCGGCAAAATTCGTCCGAGTTCGCACGCACTTGCTTGATGCGCAACAGTATAGTCACAATGTTCAGAATCTGTTTACAACTGCTCCTGCTCTTCATCGGCCCGTTCGTAATCGATTCGAATGCTTCAACGCGAACATTATTCCGAGATGAAAAGGTACGTGACGATCACCATGCATCCGAGAAATCGCTTCGCTCCACCCTCGCTCTTCCTTCGAGTATTCATCGTTTGTCATCTTCTGTAACACATGTGCATCATTGACAATCGTTCGCATACATCGGTTACAGTCATGAAATAATTCCAGTACTATCACAAGCCAATTACGTTATCCAGCAGTCAGATAAATAGGTTGGCGGATTTGTCAAATGTCACACATACGAACGAGCTTTTAGATAACATATGTGTGGTGAGAATCGTTGGCACTCCGGAGCACGGAAGAGTGAAAAATGTGAGTATACCGAATAATATATATTTTTAACATTCACAGATATGATATTATCAAGTATTGACTGTTTAAAAGTACTTATTTAGTTGTCACGGTCTTAATTTAGAGTAGTGGTTTACAAACATGGTAGAACGAAAATGTATATTTTTCCTTGCAGTACATCAAAACATCGATGCAAGATCTCGGATGGAACGTGGAGTCCGATGTCTTTGAGGATGTTACTCCAAACTTTGGGAAATTGCAATTTGAAAACATCATTGCCAAGTTAAATCCTAACGCGAAAAGGTACTTGGCATTGGCTTGCCATTACGACTCAAAATATACTAGAGAAAGAAATTTTATTGGTGCTACGGATAGCGCGGTGCCGTGCGCTCAGATGATCAACTTGGCTAAGGTTATGAAAGATCATCTGGAAACTGTAAAAAATGTAAGCGATACATCTCTAAAGGTCTCGCGTGGCTCTTTACAACGAAACCGTATTATTTTCAGAACGACGTGAGTTTAATGTTTATATTCTTCGACGGCGAAGAAGCTTTTAAAGAATGGGGTCCAAAGGATTCCATTTACGGCGCGAGACATTTAGCTAAGGCTTGGCATAAAAATTATACCGCTCGTGAAAATGGTGAAAATGTTTCAGAATTGGCCAAACTGGTAAGCGCTTTTAACTACAATTTGTTGTATAGAATTTTGCATTGTTCTTTGTTTCTGCAGGATATGTTAGTCCTATTGGACCTGATAGGTGCAGCGGATCCAACATTTTATAATTACTTCACCAGCACAGAGAAATGGTATTCCTTGTTAGTGTCTATCGAAAATAAGTTAGCTGCCTCTAGAAAGTTTTCGTCGTACAGTTACGGGCAACCTGCGCAATCCTATTTTCAACCTTATTCCATGGAGGCCTTTATCGAGGACGACCACATTCCGTTCTTACAACGAGGTTTGCAATGATTTTTACACGTTTATGAATGATTTCGAAGGTTCGTACATAACGAAAAATTTGTATTCCAGAAACTCCTATTTTGCACGTGATACCATATCCGTTTCCAACATTCTGGCATAAACCAGGTGACAATCGTGATAACATTGATTTAAATACCATAGAAAACATCAGTAAAATCCTAAGAATTTTTGTGGCGTCCTACTTACATGTTACTTCTTAATACACTAAATTTTATACTGACAATTGTTAAAAGTGTTTCACTTTCGTAAGATTTTTACATAGAGTAAGACAATTTTGAGTACATGCAAACTAGATTATATCTACTTCCTTATAGATACTTTGAATAGAAAAGTATACACATATGTATATATTTTGAGATCCGATATAAAAAAAAAGGCACTGCCCTTGGATTAAAGTATTATTATAGTCCATGTAAATGCAGCTATACATTTTCATTAATACGAAGATGCTGTACAATGCAGGAAGGTATGCGACGCAGGAAATTGTTTCGACACGTGACTTCCTGAAGCACGATTGGAATAAAAATTTCGGTAATCGTGAAACTTTCCGCGTAGGTAAACATCTCTGTACCGAAACGAAATGTTAGGCATTTGTTTAAATTATTATAATTTAGGTGACTATACGAATCGATATGTATCGCGTGGAAACCGTAAGTAAGATCCTAAATAAATGCGGTTGCATTTCAATCTAAATCTGTATGTATATACCTTTTGATCACGGACTATAAAAAAATACTTTTCTAAGAATTGAATGCTGGTGCTTCGAAATACTTTCTATGTTTCCTGCAATTGGTAAAAAGTTGTTAAATCATTTGGCAAGATTGCGAGATACATTTTGCGGAAGAACCGCGGGCAATTCTCCCTACGTATAACATATATGTAACTGCATCCGACTGCAAATAATAACGAATAAGGAAGCCGACCTGACACAGCGCTCCCTATCGCGGCGATCGAATCAAGTGAAAGTGGGTATTCGATCGTAAGGTTTGGCAGGCCTGATCGAGGTCATTGTTCGTGCGGGCGCGCCCGAGCAGGCTTTCGTGGCGAGATTGAACGAGCGCCGCCGACAAATCCCGAGCGAGGACGAGCGCGACCGAAGCCCATGATTGGCGGAGAGCCGACGCGACGGTAAAAGACACGAGAGAGGAGAGAGAGACGCGAGCGACAGACGTGGAGGGCAGTGGAGGGACGAGGGACTTCACGCTTCTGTCCGTGTATTTCATTTCGATGGTTTTTACGGGTCCGTACGTATCGTGAGTCGGACAGCAGGCCACGGTATCCTGGTGCACACCTTTCGAGACCGTTCTCGAGTGGAACCGTGACGAAATTCGCGTAACGTCGCCGAAAAACGCGAAGCGGCTGACACATCGGCCCAGGAGAAGGCAGGTTGGACGCAGAGCACGGCACGGCGCGGCGAGGCGAGAGAGACCGTTGGAGCGAGAGGGACACGGCTTGCGCGCGAAACCAGGAAAGACAGAGAAGGAAGGAAGGGAAGAAAGAAAGAGGAGGACACGGCGCGAAAGACAGGGGACTTGAGGGGACTGACGTGTTGCAGCGTTGCAGCCGTATCAGAAAGACGTGTGTAGCGGTCGAACGCACCGACGGGTATACACGGGTTATTGTTGCGGCACGGGGAGAGCGAGTGAACTCGCGTGCGCGCGCGCGATCCACAAGAGTTTCACCGTTCCATTCAAGAATGTTTTAATTACGGGGAGGTGCCGCGGTCCTAGCGAGCCCTTCGCGACCACACTGGATGATACGCGTCGCGTGTGCGCCTTACACACCGGGAGTGAGGATTAACCGTCTTTAACGGACGCGCGTGTGTCGTCGCGCCACAAGCAAACGAACGAACCACCCGTGTCACAGAAATGCTCAAGTTTATCAGGGGGAAGGGCCAACAACCCACGGCCGAGCGACAGAATCTTTTCGCCTTTCAAAAGGTAAGTCCTTCTTCTTCTGCTTCTTCTTCTTCTTCCTCCTCCTTCGCCTTCGGGCCCCCTCGATCGGAAAAAGATCCCGATGCGCCCACACCCGGCTTCCCGTAACACGCAGGACACTTTCTTCCGTTCGTCTACTTTTGCGCGCGTGTACGTGTGCGTGTGCGCCAGTGTGTGCACACATCGGAATGGCATATTTGCTTTTCCTTTTCTTTTTCTGTTTCGTTAACGTCGCGATTACCGAGACCGATTAGATTCGTATTCTGCGAGGAAACAATGTTATCGGGCCTCCGTGCCGCGTTCGTCGATAACATCGATACATACTCTCGTTTCGAGTGTGAAGGTAACGGTACAGAGGAGACAGAGTACATAGTAGTTCGCACCGTTTCAGCAGTAACCGAAGGAAAGCGATAGTGAAAATCGGCGCGATGCTGTCCCCGACTAAACAAATTGTGTACTAGAATCTATAGAAATTCCGGAAAACCGTATTATTCTTTGCTTTCCCTTCATTTCCACCCCTGCTATCCTTCGAATGCACCGCAATCTTTTTTTAGTTCATTCCGATAGTTTTCATAGTTTGTACGCTCTGAACGTGTCAATCGAAACTGCGCGCAGCGGTTCGATTACTCTCGGCGCTGCCTGGCTGGACAAAATTATTTCTTCACGGTTCTGAGTTTGTTTCGGGTTCAATTTTGCCTTTCGAGCTATTTCTCTAGCTGCAATAGTTTCCGAGATACGCGATCAAATAAGTCTTGCATTGAAAAATGCTGCGAACGTATCGAGTTTCAAGGAGATCCATAAATATACCGCGAAATCGCGGTTTGAGTTGTAGGTATCTGTTCGGCGATTACTATTGATCGCTGACCCTTGCAGACGGCCAAAATAAAATTTGTACATATTATCGGATGACGGACCGAGCGAGATCGACAGCCGAATAATCAAATTCTATGGCCTAGGGTTGAGGATTTTCGAATAGATCCTTCGACTGTAACAGAAACTTCGTTGCGCGGAGATCGATTAGATCTGGACGATTGGTGCGGTGCGATTGCACCGGTTGATACGCGAGTCGTACACGTAAAAAGCACTTTCTCCGCGGACTTCGGTGAAAAGAGTAACTTCATATCCGAGGATCGGAGGAAACCGTCTTCGCGGAGAACACGATACAGCATGCTGTAGAAGCGAGAGCGTGTCGCGTCGCGGAGAATCAACAGGTCGATACCCGAACGTAATCGATACCGAAAGTCTAGAAGACAACCAGCCTCGAGACGTACGGTGCACAGTCTGGATTATTGTGGTCTGGGTTAGGTGTGCGGTACTGCGGTGTGCACGCCGCGTTTCTTCGGTGGTTCTGTCTCCGACCGGCTGTCATCGTCGCCAGCCATCGAGTGTACCGTCCCGCGAAACCCTATCGCGGTGTAATTCCCCTGCCTCGTGGATTTCATGTTTGACGACACGCGGATTGCGAAAAAGGCCGGGCGTGCAAATCAGGTCGCGCCGGTCACGATCGATCGATTCGCGATAGATGTTGCGCCCGATGCGCGATCTCCCGCTCCTCGAACTGTCGCGAATCAAATTCCGCAGCTTCCCTCCCCGCCCTGATTTTTCAAAGTCGTTCAACTTCTGCATCGAAACGCATCGAACAGTCTTGAAGTTATCGCGAAGCGATATGCATCAGCCGCAATTATTACTCGGTTCTAGTTGTATAGCAACAACTCTATCTAATCGTATAACAACACGCAGTCCACCATTATCTTGTCTCACTCGTTTAACAATACATGCATACATTTAACAACATTTATTTAAGAATACATGTGTACGCCATTTTATGATTTCAATTAGTTAGATGATCGCTCCACATTTGTAATGGAAATCCATTATCTTCCGCCTACAGTCTACACGCTGCCGCGCCATCGCATCGTTCCGACTAAGAAATGGAATAAGAAATGTAGGTTAATTTGTTTCGTTGGGCAATTAGAAGCGGAAGTAGCGCGCTCTCTGCGCGTTAAGACGCACGCCACGGAAAAAGAATAGAAAGCCCTTATTGCGGAGGGTGCTCGTCGTCTCAATTAATCTCTTGGTTTTTCTGGAGCCGCGGCGGTGTTCATACCGCGGTCGCGGTCGGTTCCATGAGAAAACAAATTGCGTTCCGTTGCGCCATCGATTGTTGTTATGTACTTCATTGTTGGACCGGAACGAGGTGTGGAGAATCGATGACTGCAAGATGATAGTAATCGCGAGACTTATTGCTGCGCGAAAATCTTAAACTCTGAAGCGAAAAGTCCAATGTAATTTTACTTGATCAGTTCACGATAAAAATCAAACT
Organism: Lasioglossum calceatum; assembly: GCA_963966675.1. NCBI lineage: Eukaryota > Metazoa > Arthropoda > Insecta > Hymenoptera > Halictidae > Lasioglossum > Lasioglossum calceatum. The sequence goes on from OZ016542.1 coordinate 6,361,654, forward strand.
GAATTAGCTTCGGTTATTTGTCAATTTCTCTAGTACACGATATATCGAGTCGTAGTCTCTTCGAGTTGTTTAAGCAGCTTGATAAAAAATGGTACTTGATGTTTCATGGACGATTAGGAAACCTTGGTCTCTCATTTGAAGATAACGTGTCCGTTATCCGATCTTGTTTTAACGGTATTCCGTTTATACGTAATTGGATTCACACTAATCCCTTTTTCTGGACGATTTCGAGAACCTATTTGTCACGGACGGCGTTGAGGCCATATACAATTTCACGTACTCCCAATAAAGGGAAGCCGCGATAAGGACAAGATACTGTTGGTTCTTTGCGCAAACAAAAATACGATAAGGTGCCTAGCCCTTTTTATCCTAAGCGAAATACATATACCAGGCATGTAAATATGAAACCGGAATTTTTGTATAGAACAAGTCTCCAGCTCATAAGGAAGTTAGTTTAAAATCAATTGCAAGATTTGTACCGAACAAACAGACAAACAAGAAAGCGAGCTAATAAAAACGTGGTTAAATACACGTTTATTGTATGACAATGATACAAAATATTTTATTCGAAGTATTGCCATTTTTCCCATCTCTCTGACAATTTGTGGATGCCACGCCAAAAAACTGTTCCTCTTTTGAGGCAAACCAGCCATCGAGCCATTTTCGTACATTTTCGTAAGATGTGAAGCGCTGCTCACCAAGTGCGTGTCCCATCGATGCAAATAAGTAACAATCGGATGGAGCCAAGTCTGGTGAGTAAGCCGCATGCGAAAGTATTTCCCAACTAAACGCCTCAATCTTTTCCTTTACCAGTTTTGCTGTTTCTGATGGTGCATTATCACGAAGCAAAATCACTTGGTGTTGCCCTTTTTGATATTCCGGTCGTTTTTCACGCAAAGCTTGATTCAAATCGATCATTTGTTGTCGGTAGCGTTCAGTATTAACGGTTTCGCCAGGTTTTAGCAGCTCATAATAGATCACACCCTTCTGATCCCACCAAACACAGAGCATTGTCTTCCGTTCATAGCGATTTGGCCTTGCAGTCGATGTCGATGGTTCGCCTGGAGTTACCCATGATCTCTTACGCTTAGGATTTTCGAAATATATCCACTTCTCATCGCCAGTCACAATTCGATGGAGAAATTACTTTCTTTTGTAGCTGGCGAGCAGCATTTCACAAGTGGTTTTCGGTTTTCCTGCTGTCTTTCATTCGGTTCATGTGGAACCCATTTTCCCATCTTCTGAATCTTTCCCATGGCTTTCAAACGTATGGAGACGGCTTGTCGTGTCACATTTAATTGACCCGCGAGTTGATGTTGCGTTTGAGCGTTATCCTTATCCAACAATGCTTGCACATCGCTGTCTTCAAACTTTTTTGGTGGTCTTCCACGTTCTTCGTTTGTCACATGAAAATCGCCATTTTTGAATTTTTGAAACCACTCGAAGCACTGTGATTTACCAAGAGCATGCTCACCGTAAGCTTCGACAAGCATTCGATGCGATTCTGCAGCAGTTTTCTTCAAATGGAAACAGAAAATCAATGCTGTCCGCATATCGTAGTTTCTAGGCACAAAATTCGACATGTTCAACGTTATTAAATACTATGCTGTTGTATGAAACTTGTATAGTTGTGAGTTGAAAATCTCTACCAGATGTCAAAACAAGAAAATGGCGTCAATGACGCGGATTGACGGTAACTACGTTGACAGCTAGAGCCACCTAGGGGCAAATTCCGGTTTCATATTTACATAAATACCTGGTACAGTACGAGCGAGAATGTACCGTTAGCTTCTCCTGGTTGTATGTAGCTACGTAACCGACACGCGTCAGTTATTCTGAAAGTTGTACCGTAATCTATTGTCGAAAGTAAAAAGAATTTGCGAATGATCTCCTGTCTCAACGTCGCGTTTTCATTGCCTACGACCTACACCTTATACATTTACAATTTACAAGAAGCAGTCATCTATGATATAACTCTATTAAATTGTGGAACTAACGCGTCTGTAGTCTGTAGTGTACGGAAATTGTTTGCAAACGATATTAGATCTAGTAAAACTTTATGCATTTTCAGTTTATCTTTCAAAGTACATATCGACGAAAGAAAGGAACCGTTGAATTTTTCTAGACTTTAGACTCTAGACTCTAGGCTAGCATAGTGTCGGCTAAACTGCGACCTCATCTTTTTTCTGCCTACGTATGAATCTTAAATGAAATCGATTGTCATGTATGTTTCAACGTCGATCTATTCTATTTATTCGCGAAATCTGGTCGAGCAACGTGCAAAAAATAGTCCAAAGAGATTCTGGACAGGTAACTATAGCGCCAGCGTAAAATATTTACGTTAACGCGACTGCAGCGGGATATCGATCGAGTAATTTCTTATGTTTCTTGGAAGCTAATTAGACCAGTGCTAGCTAGCCTCGTACTTGCAATTACAAATCTTGAACTGAAAATATGTACATGTATATCGTTGCTGTTATCGGTTATGCATCTGTGTTGGTCTGGATTAGGTCGAAAGTAACAACTATTGTAGTTTATACATTTGAAAATGGTTCACTTAGAAAACGAAATTTAATCGAATGGCAAGCCCTCGAGTCAGGAGATTGGGAGATTAGATAGAAAGAACTGAAGCAGTCCCAAAATTCGGATTTGGGACTGTAATCGATTGTTGCGCATGCGCAGCCACCTTGTTGCTTTACCTTACCTAATTCTAATTCTTTCGGTCGAACCTTCCCGAAACTCGGAAGCACGGTAACCGGAAACATCTTTCCTCTTTCTCGTGGAAATTAGCTGGGCCAAGGTCTCGCCCTCTTTCCTTTCATCCCCGTGGTCTTCCCGGCATACCTAGAATGAGCAACCATTTTTCTAATCACGCAGTGGAAACACGCCAAATCGATATTACCATGGCACAGCCCTAAACCTGGGCGATTGTAACGCGCGGTCGTATTTACCCGTCAACCCATCTGAGGACCCTCTGGATTCAGGTAGAAAGGTGTTTCGCTGTTTCTCTTCGGACAATTCCGTCCACGTTCAACGAAAATCGTTCTTCGAGAAGCTGCGGTCTGAACGTTCTTCCTGTGCATGAGAAACGTGTCTGATTCGTTAAACTGCAAACAAATCATTTGATTATTACGATACGAGGAATGAAATTGAAAAGAGATTCGCGGCGCGAACAGTTGGCACCGTGGAAAATTGGATAAGTAAAAGAATTAAAGATATTTCTCGAGCTCGCCGTTCGCGCGCGTTCATCGGTCGACAAAACCGCTCGATTAACGGGAACCAACGTCATATCTGACTCATCGGTGACTAATGCGTTGCGCAGACGATTCGTCCAAAAATCGCCGTCACCTACGAACAAACAGTTACCCGCCCGGGAAAAGTCGAAAACGGACGATGCCCGTAATTACTCTTAATTGCTTTCGTAACGAGTCGCGGAAGGGAAGCGTCGCGATCATTAGCCTATCTCTCGGTATTTCCCTCAATTAAGCGTGTCTCGTAGTCCATTCAAAGTACAGTACAAGAACGCAACCTGTGTGTTCTGTTTCTTTTCTTCTTCAACCCCTGGGCTGTTGGACACGCGCCTTGCCGACTGCCTGCCTGCCTGCGCACGTGCACCGTTTTAACTCGAAACTGCGGCAATTCTTTCGATATTCCTCGATCTTTGTCTTTCTACTTGAATCATGTTCTCGGTAAAAATCAAAAGATATTGTAAGTCATTTAAAAAAACAAACAATGAAAGCGGCACTGTAACAGGTGTTGCGTCTATTGAAAAGATCGTAGAGTGCGGTGGTTAAATAACAAATTTATCTCGCAAAAATCAGAGGATTGCGAACAATCGATCAGGCGTTGCAAGTAGAGAACGAACGAAATCTTGGAAATAAAGGCGCCAGAAAGTTGTCACCGGGTCATCAGAAAACTAACGCGACTCTTTCGCGTATCTTGAACAACGATCCTAGTTCTTTCTAGGAGACACCGTTTTCTCACGCTCGTCCGAGTCCCCCGTAAATTGATACGCGTCGTGAATGAAAGTTTTTCATGTGTCCGCGACCGTACTCCAACAACGGATACAGATAGCACCGACTATTTTTACCGACTTTCTCGTATAAATAGTGTGTTGATTACCGCGAGCAGCGCAATTATTGCGAAGGAACGAGCGCAATGACGGATCCGATTCATGAATCGAATATACAATCGAGAGTATATGTACATACATACACTGCGATGCCGGTCGCCGCCCCGGTCGGCTTCATTCACCTCGATCCCATCATCGTCCGTATAACAAAATGAAAGGGCGGTTACGTTGCCGTCAATTTCCTATTCAGCTTTTCCTCGTTCGTTTTATTTTCCATGAAAATCCGTAGTCTAGTTAAAGCCAGGTGCAGTCGGAAATGACATAATCGATGGATTTTATGAATAAATAAAGAGCAATCATTATTTCTAAAGCTGGGAACTATTTATGCGCTTGGTGTCCTCGCCAAAATTATTTTGACTCGTTCTTGCACGGGTTCCCAGTTCCCAAGCGAATAAATTGTTTGAATGTGACGATCTTCAGAATTGATTAGCTCCGACACTTAATTCTCAATATGTACCAACACGTTCAGCAATGAAATAGTTTTGTAAGATTCGCCCGTCTCGAATCTCTGTTGCAAGAGGACCGAGTCTGGACAGCGAGGGATAAAATTTCACCCTCGAGTAACATGATAGACGCTTACACGTTCCAGCGGTACAAACTTGGTTGTTCTTTACTTAACATTTATTTAATCACCCGCCGCTAACAACGACAGCCGTTAAACCAACAACAAGGACTACATGCATCGATAAAGTTGTTCTGTCTTCGATCAGAGAGTATATAGTTGAAAGAACGAGCATCACTATAAATAACTTCTATATCCAACTTGATAAACATTTTTACGGTCCCGTAATCCGAAAGATTACAATGTCCCGCGAGCGATAGGTATATCAAACACGATCGAATCGTTTGATCGGCGCGGACATATCAAAATAATCAACCGCTGTTGGATGATAGCGTGTGTTAACCCTTCTGTTCGTAACCCATTTGGAGCTTCGAGCTAGAAATTTATGATCCTGGTAAAATATTTTAGAAACCTGCCACGATGAATGCGAAAGAGTAAAACCGGAGTATGTACGTACATACAGTGGCGCACCCAGGGGGCCAAGTCCCCCCCAAGAAAAAAAATGTTTAGCTTCCAAAATTAAAATCGCGGAATAGCTCTGGGTTCCGTTGACAGATATTTTGGCTAAAGAAAAGGTCATCGCGCAAAACCTAGGGCTGGGTTCAACTCGCCCCCCCCTAAGATTACATCCTGGGTGCGCCACTGCGTACATATTTATAGTTTATACTTGTTCGATGATCGAGTTAAATTCGCTAGCCTATTGTATGCGTTGATAATCGGCAAAGTAACTCGGTTAAAAGGTTAATGGTAGCGTCTAAATGGGTGGCGCATCGACTGATAAACGTTTTCCTTTTTGTTCGCAGACGCTGCAGCATGGGTTCCCAAACAATCCGACAGCCCTGGCCTGGGACCCGATATTGCGGCTGACGATGATCGGCACGGCATCCGGCGCCATCAAGGTGTATCCTTTTGCTTCTGTTTCGTTCGGCTCCGCGAGACCGCGTCTCGTTTTTTCCTGTCGGTATTTATAATCTGGTCTCGTCGGATCCCGATGACGTTCGCCCCGTGTGTCTGCCGATAAATCGTCGAAAACCGGCGAGGCTGAAGGGAAACGAGAAAACGTGATTGACGTCGATTCCTTCGACGAGTCTTCTCTCTCTCTCTCTCTCTCTCTGTGCTCCACCTTACTCTCGACCGTTTCTAATTTTAGTCACCGGCTCGCACGATATGTTCCACGATTCGCTATTCTGTCCACTTTTACCCATCGATTCTTCCTAGAGTCTTCAGCTTATTGGATAACGATGGGTTCCGTTTAAAACTCGTTTGTCTCCTTAACGTTTTGCGTAAGATTTTAAGTGACTTACCTGTATCGGCACAGTTCTCTCTATACTCTATGCGACCTTTTTCCGGGCGTAAATCACTTTAACGGGGATTGTCCCCGGTTGACCAAGGATTTGTAGGGGGAAAAAATGCTGTGATTAATGTTAGGAGATTATGCTGGATAGCGGAGTCGTCTAGGTGGACGTGCGAGGAAGTAAAGATAGGAGAATATTTCCAGGATTTTATAAAAGGAAGAGCGAATTTGAGTGAAAGCTGCGAGATCAGGATGCTAGAAAGTGAAAGGAGAGCTTTAATGGAGCAAGTATTAAGGGATAGGATGTTGTAAGATGGCAGTGTACGAGAGAATTACGTAACCCGATTTGCATTAAAGTAGGGGTTGTTTCGAGGTATCTCAGAATTGTGGCCAGGGCCGGATTAAGCCCCGTAGCAGGAGTAGCAAATGCTACGGGCCCCGCGCCATACAAACAAGGGCCGGTACATGAGCGCCTGTCTATGCCAGGGGGCACAGATAGTTTTCCTAAAAAAAAGCTCATTCATTGTGGTTGCCGCAAAGGTGCGCTACATTTACACACGAGCGGCCCTGATGCAAAGCCTTGGGCCCCGCGCTTGCTTAATCCGGCACTGATTGTGGCCGTTGTGTACCGGGAGCTACATACGCAGGTGATAAAGAAGTAGAAAAGTTAGAGGTAACAAGAGGTAGAAATGTGTCTAGAAATACGGAAAAGTTCGAAGACGCGCCGAAATTAACCGAGCGTGGGAAAGATGGTACATACATACTTCACGTCGAAGGTTGTCCAGGATTAAGCATTTTCTCCCGCTTTCCAAGAAGCACAAACCAGACCAGTGTCGATAAATTTCCCCTTGCATTTCGACATTGCTCGGACTGGACGTTGTTGCAACGCAGCAACGCGGTTCTTCGGCGAGGCCTAAAGCCCGTGACCGGTTTCTGGTTTTGGTCTCAGTTAGGCACCGCAGAGAGGTCGTTAAAACCATTCTTAGAACAGCACGAATATATTTGTAATTTCATATCACGCACGCAAACACGGCAAATGGAAAGTGCAGTTGTAAACAAGCCCGGCTCAAGAAGCACAGCCCCGTCAGCCGATTCGAAACTTTTATCGGCTTGTTGAACAAATGTTTGGCGGTTGATCGATGGGCAGGAACACTCCCGGGAACCGGAGTGCACTTGCACTTGTCGGAAGACGTGTTGCTGTTGCCTCGTTACCCAGTTTGTTCGCGATTCTCTATCGATTCGACGGAAAGAGTCTATTCAATTCCACCTGTTCTTCGTTTATTTTCTTCATCCTCGTGGGCGAGCATACTCTCTCTCTCTCTCTCAACTGTCTATTTTCCGTTATTTAACAAACGCTCGCCGTCTGTCAATCTCTTTTTGTAACAAACGCTTCAAACCCGCAGTCTAGCGATTACTTTTCGCATCGTTTAATCCAGGGGTCGGCAAACTTCTTTTGCAAAGGGCCAGAACGTGAAATTTTTAGGCTAGGGGGCCCAGTGGCGGCTCAAGTCAAGCGGAGGCCCCGAGCGGTGAAAATTTTGCGGCCCTCAAACTCAAGTTGGAAATAGAAGTTGCGAGAAAACTCTCATAAACTTATTAACAAAAAAGAAAAGTAATGAAAAATTGCATACCGTTACACATTAAATAGGTTCATTTAAAAATTCATAAATTTATTTAAAATTCGGGGCCCTACGGCAGCGCTCGGAATTGTTTAATCGCGAGGAGCTCGAATCGAAGCCTCCGCCTCCTCGACCCGGCCGCGCGTCTCGCTCCCCGTCGCGGCCCTAGTGCTCAGGCGCGTACCATTTTATAGGCGCTATTCGTGGCGCAACAGGACGACACTCATGTCAATAGGTTTCCGCATTACCATTGAGGTACATACTATTGCCAATGCATTTTTTTCGTTAGTGGTATCCCCTGTAGGCCTACTCCACTATGACGCACGATAAGTTCGGACAATAGCAGTAGAAAATTAATTAGAAAAATTAATTTGTAAGATAAATTTAAAAATTAGTTTTTAATTCTATTGTTCAAATTTTAATACCATCCGGGACATCTTGATGTTCGCGCACGTTTAAACGTGCTTGGCAAATTGTTAAAATCTACGGCGCGGAGGAAAGTTTGAACGTAGCTGTTCGCATTGCCGCGCCGACGCTTACATTGTAACTCATTTTAAAAATCAGTCGTTTGTCATTTGTCATTTTGCCTCTTTTATCCGAGTGGGAACGTAATGCGAACAGTCACGAATTGGTTATTGGAAGGTAAGGATCACGAGTTTTTGTAGAAAATCAGTGTTAGTAAGTGCGTTTGTTTTCGGACGTATAAATTCGGACGATAGACTTTCAAGCAGTATTAATAGTGAATCTTGTTGTACAGACAATATGCCTAAATCGTGCGACATAGTGGAGTAGGCCTAGAGGGGATACCACTAATAAAAAAAACGCATTGGCAATAGTACCTCAATGGTAATGCGGAAACCTATTGACATGAGTGTCGTCCTGTTGCGCCACGAATAGCGCCTATAATATGGTACGCACCTGAGCACTAGGGCCACGACGGGGAGCGAGACGCGCGGCCGGGTCGAGGAGGCGGAGGCTTCGATTCGAGCTCCTCGCGATTAAACAATTCCGAGCGCTGCCCTACGGTATCCCGGGGCCCCACGCGGCCGCTTAGTCCGCTTACCGTTAGATCCGCCACTGAGGGGGCCGGGTAGCAAGCTCGAAGATATTTACATGGGTAGGTAATTCTACTCATGGAGCAACGAAAAAAAAAACAGGTTCAAAATTTCTTTATTAGGAAGTGATATTTTTCCATAATGTTTCTTATTCTACGTAATTTGATTTATTTTTTCGTGTTCATTAACCTCGCGGGCCTGATTAAAAACAGGCGGCGCACAGTGGGCCAGATCGTATAAGTAGGAGGAAAAAAGTCTGAAATTGTATTTATATCGATGGCAATGCTAGTGTCTATGTATTTTGTTATTTTAAATCGATTGTGACAAAAATTAAATCGATAGAATAATAATAATAACTTAAGACATATTTTTCAAGACCAGCTTTCGAAAAATTTCGATTCTGCAATTTATTTTGTAAATAAATTACAAGAATTCGCCTATTTTTTATTGTCATCTTTTTATTGAGTTATAACAATTTCACGATCTACCAAGAAAATTATTTCTCATAAAACAGCAACTATCTGCAAAAAACTTTTGAATGTACATTGAGTATAAGAATGTTACTATCGACTAAAAATAGTTTCAATCAGTACCATTTGGTATCTTAGGCTTGGCACTTTACAAAATGTGAAATAGCTTACAAGAAAGGAAAATTATGACTGTTAAGTATTCCCGAAATATATACAATAATCTGAACCACCAAATTGAAATAAATCTGTACTTCTGTACTTACTTTTAACTGTTGAATTCCCATTATTATGAATATAAAAGTCTTTGATATAATTGCTAGATATTCACTACACACGGTCTGATACTCAATACAGTAATCGCTCCTTCGTTGTCCTGAATCGTGGGCACGATCGTTGTCCAGTGCCTACCCACTCCACTGCCTGTCAACGAGAGGATTAGGCCTGCGTGGATCTGGTCGCTAGATGTGTCCCAGGACTGTCTAGACCCGCGCAGAACGGAGAACAATAGGAAAGGAATATAGCAAGGAAATAAGGAGTTTTTTAAAGCCAGACAGTTGACTGCTTTTGACTGCGAATGCTTTTCTTTGTAATTTAACTAGCCGTTTAACTAAAGACGCTGTCATAAATCAAAAATAGTGTCCGGGCACGGTCGTTGTCCGCTCAAACCCCCGGCCTTTGGACCACGAAGGAGCTTTTACTGTATTTCGCAGCAAACGTTGCAGAAACGTTAAACAACACAACGAGGCATTTGCCTTCGTCATTTGATTTATTGTTGATAATATTAATACCAGAGGTCACTTTACGACTCAGGGGAATGTATAGTACATAAAACATTCACCAATACTTACATTTTTTTACCTTCAATTTCCGACTTTTTTCCTCCTACTTATACGATCTGGCCCACTGTGCGGCGGGCCGTAGTTTGCCGACCCCTGGTTTAATCCAACTATGCCCGTTTCTATGTTGTTTTAAATTTTAAATGCATCGTAGATTTCGCTGAAAGACCGCAGAAGAGTTAACAGTTTAACAGAGAGATAGCGCGACACGATATACGTAGCGAGTCGAAATAGCAAAGCGTCTGGTAATTAATTCGACGTTGGTTATCTAAAATCTAGAATCGTCGCTCATGCGTGTGACCAAACCAGCCGAGTCCCGGAGGACTTATGGCATTTCAGAAGCTCGGGACTGTCGCGAAAAAGACCAGTTTTCAAGTGCATCGTGCACAATCGAACGCGGAGGGAAAATGCTAATTAGCCTCGCGCGAAAGATCCGCGCAGCTCGATAGACACCGCACCGCGTCTCATCGGCCAATGGCATACTTTATTCAGGCAACGATGGCAGATGTTCCCGCCGCTACGTAATCGAGAGATCGTTATCGTCTCGCAAGGCTAGTAATAAACGTCTTCACATATTTTTTTTATCGACGGATGTTCTGCTCTACGTCAGAAAAGTTTTTAAGTACTCCGATGCTCGATAACTGTTCTCCGTTTTAATGAAATACTTCGATAGCTCTGTTCGTCGGAGATCCGCGAGTTAGACGATAGAAACTGGTAGAGAGAGAGAGAGAGGGAGTGAGAGAAAATCTTGCAGAATTGTGATGGGATGCAGGATTATTGTGTGCAGTGTGCATTCCTCGGTCCGCTCGGCGAGCACAAACGGTTCGGTCAGCGCGTTAAGTCGGTCATTTTCGAAACAAGACCGCTGTTTGTTCATCTGTCCGGGGCTCGCCACGTTTTCAGACCAAGACGAGACTTTTCCTCGATTTTCCTTGACTAGACAACACTCGCAGATTCGGCAGACCAGGTGTCGAGTTCTACGGTCAGCATGTCGACAGCGGGGAGAGGGCGGTCAAGAGAATCGTCGCGGTTCCAAATCAGGTGAGTTTGGATTTGACCAAATTTTGGTTCACAATGAAAATTTTCGCGCCCAAATGATTCGTGCCGCTTGTTGCGTATCGACTAAATGGCTGCAACGGCAAGAATCTATTGGTGCGTCAGGGTACGTTGCAGTTGTAACCGTAGAGGCGGATGCGCGAAGTTACGATTGTTTTAAAAGTCACACGCGTTGCACCGGTAACGCGATACCGCGTTCGGCTTAGTCTGTCGTGCTGAATTGCGTAACCGTGTGTGCGACACGCGCGACGCGTTTCTGCACGCGTGTGCAAGGTAAATAATACACGGACCAGCGGATCCCATTGTGTCTCCTCCGACCGTAAAGGCCAAGTATGTATGACGCCTGCCTGGGCCACATGGTCTTCACCCGACGCGACGCGACGTCTATCAGACATCGATCAATCTAACTTTAACACAGAACTCGCATCGCGTTGTTCCAGAACGCACAATTTACAAATTGTCTTTCTTTGTGTATTGTAATACCGTTCCATTTCATCGTCGTTCCTTTTTTCCCCCGTTTATGCCTCGTACAGACTTGCGCCGCGCGGCGAACGCGCGCATTTCGACGAACATTTCGGCGCGCCGAACGGCGAACAGCAAACGGAACGGATTTCTACTATTTCCAGAATTTCTTGCAAACAACTATGCAAGCTACAACGGCGTATACTACACAAAGAAATACAGAAAATGTTGGCTGTTTATTGAGTGAATTAAAGTTTCAAAGTGAATTGTTCAGGTCTGTACGAAGCATTAAAGATTCAGATTCGAGATTAAATGACTTGTGTGTGCGAGATGTTATGACAGTTCGACGAACATTTCAACGAACAGCGCGCATTTCGGCGCGCTGAACGGTGCCACGAACGCATTTCGGCGCGCGGTGGATTCATCAGCTCTGGGAACGACGCACAGTGATCGATTCCTCAATTCTAGGTGGACAAAATACAAAATTTGTGTTTTCTTGTAGTAATAATTAAAACAAGTGTATAAAAACTACATGACCTTAAAAGAATTATGTATATCATTTCTTTAAAATGGACATAACATAAAATAAATATTTAAAAAATATTTATATATATTATACATATATTAATAATAAAATAAAATAACATAAATTAAATATTTTATAGTTTTTGTTTAAATATGTGAATAAACAATACACAAAATGGAAAGAATTAATCTTAACTTATATTTAAAAATTGGATAAAGTTCTACAAAAATACAATATAAAATTACAAAATTATAATAAGCAATGTGCATGACAAAGGTGGATATTCTAAATTATTATAAATTATAATCTTTTTTAAGGTGATTTGAGTAAACTCTTTGCCTCTGCTGCTAATTCTTTAGAACATTTTTTAGTAATTTTCCTCTTATTAAAAAATGATATAAATGACGAACGTGCAAAAACGGGCAAGCGATATTTAGTATCATTACTTTGAAATAAGTATTCTTCAATACTATCAAAGAACGAAGTCCGGCCGAGTCCGGCAAAAGAAGTTATACAATATGATCTCTTCTTAAATAGTATTATTAGTTAACCTGTGTTTTATATGATTTACACGGCAAAATAAAATTATACCGATATGTAAAAATCACATACTTACCTTCGCTTACACGCTCCATTTTTTAGATAATTATTTAAACAACAAACAAACAAGTTATACGATCAAGAAGAATTAGCTTATTTTTAGTATTTCGCACGGGTAAAACTTTAACGCCGTATTACGTCGTAATAACCACGTGCAATCGAAATATTAGGATATATATCGAACGAATAAATGTTCGTAAACAAAATAGAACGGCAGCGAAGATATCTGAAGTTGATCAAATTTATCATTTTGTCCACCTAGAATCGAGGAATCGATCACTGTGCGACGGCGCGCACGAATGCGCCCCGAAATGCGCGGCGTTCGTCAAAATGTCATAGCATCTCACACACACAAGTCATTTAATCTCGAATCTGAATCTTTAATGCTTCGTACAGACCTGAACATTTCACTTTGAAACTTTAATTCACTCAATAAACTGCCAACATTTTCTGTATTTCTTTGTGTAGTATACGCCGTTGCAGCTTCCATAGTTGTTTGCAAGAAATTCTGGAAATAGCACAAATCGAAATGTTCGCCGAAATGCGCGCGTTCGCCGCGCAAGTCTGTACGAGGCATTAGATTTATTCCGATCGTTTTGGAACTGATTTTCAGAGCTCGGCCCGTTTAGCTTCTTTTTAGAAGATGCAAGGTTCGATGAACATTTTGTCCTTGCAATTTCTAGAAAATATCCAGATTCGTTTGATCATTGAAAATAATTATAATCGATTCGCGAGTCGTTTGCGTTTTTAGGAACAGCTGCGCGGGATCGACTCGCGCGTGGAACTCGCATGCGCGCCAAAGGAAGAGGATTGCGTTGATAATTAATTACCGAGGCGGGTAAAAAAAAAGAGGCGAGCGGTAATAGGGAAAAGTGGTGTATAATTACCGAGAATATAATGCGAGATTACTTCATCGCTGCGTCGTACGTACGTAAACAACGACGAATTTTTTCACGTTCATTTACCTTCGCGGAATACACGAATAAGGGAGCAGCATCGGTGGTATCCGAGTCTCCCATTCATTTCATCCGGTATCGCGCGTCTCGAGCACAAGACCTTGATTAAGTGGCACACGGTGATTAAGAATCACGCCGCGCGATTAATGGGATTATATGAGATATCGCTAGATTCGGCAATTCGCGCCAGATTCCCAGCAGTTGGATAATGAACTTTCAGCTCCGATGAATCGCGAAAGAACGAATCGACTTGCAGTGAACTCCCGCGATACATGGTATAATAACACTGTCCAACACCAAATTTGTTCCCCACATATTGTTTAAACAATCATAATGCATTAATATTATATATCACTGCATTCGGGAAAGTCTACAGAATCTTTTGCTGTAAAGAACAATTCAATATCTTTTATAATAACATCACAATATTTGTTTGAAGTTGAAAAATATGTTTTTTTTTCAAAGCCATGTTCCTCAAAAACTGTGCGTACAGGAGAAAAATTGAGGACAGATTCGGAATCAGCGCAAGAAACTCTATAAGAAGGACCCAGTAGTATATTGGGAACATAAGAAAAGTTGAAATTTGTTGGACAGTGTAATTATTCGGATTTTACGAGTTTGTGGGAAAAATTGTACGGCTGCAATGAGGAAGAGTGAAAAAAACTGTTGAAAATTGATCAATATTTGGTTCCGAGATCAAACTGGAAACAGAATTTCGAAATATCTCTGCTAGAATTGAAGATGCAAACAGACGTAACGATTCGGTCTGGATACTCCGACGAGTGTGTTTCCGGTCATCGATAATAATTTCAATATTCGCTTTCTGGAAATATCTGACCACGTCGTCGAATCGAGAATTAATTGATACGATTAAATAGAAACCCCTTTAGTCGCCGCATTACGGGACACGTAGAACCGTTATCTTATTTCTCAAGAGAATTGCGAGATAAGATAACGAGTCCCATGATTATAATCTCATCGCGACAGAATCAAACGAGACCAGATAGGAGGTGTACTTGCACGATTATCGGGCCACGAGCCGTGTCGTCCACGTATCTGTTAAAAATCAAACTCTTTCCTCGATGCAGCAGGAAAATCATCCGTTAATAAAACAAATGATCGTCTCCGAAATGCCGGAAAGGACGCGGATCTTACGCCTATCCCGCGAACAGATTCGCAATCCTGTTAATCGCGTTAATTAAGGTTCATCTCGTCGTTGAGAAGTTCAAGAAGTCTCGAGTGTCCCGGCGAGCATCTCGACGCATCAACTGCAGAACTAGAACAGAACAGAACAGAGTAATAAATAGAGAAGAGAACAGAAAATGTTCCCGACCGCGCAATCAGAATCGTTTAACTGCACGCGTTAATAACGCGGGTGACCCGGAGCATTTTCCACGGAGCGGAAACGCTCCCGTGAAGAACGACGGACGACGGGGCATCCGATCCGCGTGAAAGTAAGGAAACACGGAGAGAGGCTCGCGTTTTTCTCGAGTTTTCACTCGGTTCGCCGAGCCACGATGAATCGCCGCGCCGCGCGGGAGTTGGTTCGTGAGAAGCGGGCGGCATTGCGAAAATCCCTCGGCGTACAATAGTTGTCGCGATCATTTATACATGTACGCTGCGATACCGACGAAATCTCGAGAATTGTCGGCGTAACAAACCTCCTCTCCTTCGGTTAGCGTACTACGTATTACTATTATAAAGGTAAATTCTTCTCTCGATCGAAATATAATATACAATACATTTGTGATTTCGGCGCAAGGTTCGATCGTTTCGAGCCACAGCAAATGTGCAGTTATTTAAAAATGCGTCTCGACGTTTCGATCGAGACATTTTTTGCGTCTGAAAAATAATGTATGTATAATATAACGTAATTTAAAAAGTAGCACAGCCATGTAAATCAAACGGAAAACCAATCAATTACAAACCACATACTTGCTGTGAAAAAAAAGAACAAAATTTTTAAGTAAATACTGAGGAGTTACAGATAGCCGGACTTTGTTCCATGGTGGCAGAAATGTAACTGAATATGCGTTAGAAGCGAACCGCAATAGAGGTTAGAAGACCCGTTACATGATTGGTTTGTCGATATCGATGGATGGTGATTCGCAAACGTATTGGGCGGCAATTTTGAAACACCGTAACTGAACAACTTTTAACGATGTACATGCTCATAATTCATATATTGAATTTAAAAAATTGTGGTACAAGCACCTCGTATGCAATAAACCTTGTACAGTATGGTTACAAGCATGTACATCTTTAAAAGTTGTTCAGTTACGGTGTTTCAAAATTGCCGCCCAATACGTTTGCGAATCACCATCGATCGATATTGACAAACCAATCATGTAACGGGTCTTCTAACCTCTATGGCGCACAGTGATCGATTCCTCGATTCTAGGTGGACAAAGTTCTATTTTGTTTACGAACATTTATTCGTTCGATATATATCCTAATATTTCGATTGCACGTGGTTATTACTTTTACCTGTGCGAAATACTAAAAATAAGCTAATTCTTCTTCATCGTATAACTTGTTTGTTTGTTGTTTAAATAATTATCTAAAAAATGGAGCGTGTAAGCGAAGGTAAGTATGTGATTTTTACATATCGGTATAATCTTATTTTGCCGTGTAAATCATATAAAACACAGGTTAACTAATAACACTATTTAAGAAGAGATCAAATTGTATAACTTCTTTTGCCGGACTCGGCCGGACTTCGTTCTTTGATAGTATTGAAGAATACTTATTTCAAAGTAATGATACTAAATATCGCTTGCCCGTTTTTGCACGTTCGTCATTTATATCATTTTTTAATAAGAGGAAAATTACTAAAAAATGTTGTAAAGAATTAGCAGCAGAGGCAAAGAGTTTACTCAAATCACCATAAAAAAGATTATAATTTATAATAATTTAGAATATCCACCTTTGTCATGCACATTCCTTATTATAATTTTGTAATTTTATATTATATTTTTGTAGAACTTTATCTAATTTTTAAATATAAGTTAAGATTAATTCTTTCCATTTTGTGTATAGTTTGTTCACGTATTTAAACAAAAACTATAAAATATTTAATTTATGTTATTTTATTTTATTATTAATATATGTATAATATATATAAATATTTTTTAAATATTTATTGTATGTTATGTCCATTTTAAAGAAATGATATACATAATTCTTTTAAGGTCATGTAGTTTTTATACACTTGTTTTAATTATTACTACAAGAGAATACAAATTTTGTATTTTGTCCACCTAGAATTGAAAAATCGATCGCTGTGTGGCGGTTCGCTTCTAACGCATATTCAGTTACATTTCTGCCACCATGGAACAAAGTTCGGCTATCTGTAACTCCTCAGTATTTACTTAAAAATTTTGTTCTTTTTTTTCACAGCAAGTATGTGGTTTTTAATTTATTGGTTTTCCGTTTGATTTACATGGCTGTGCTACTTTTTAAATTACGTTCTATTACACATACATTATTTTTCAGACGCAAAAAATGTCTCTTTGAGAATGATCCACATAGGGATCGAAACGTTGAGACGCATTTTTAAATAACTGCACATTTGCTGTGGTTCGAAACGATCGAACCTTGCGCCGAAATCACAAATTTATTGTGTATTACTATTATACCACATTGAAAATCACAAGTGTTGTCGCATGGTATTCGATGTTTTGCTGTTGCGTTGGCAAGTACTTGTGCTACTAGCCAGCCAAGTCGTAATGGTTAAAAAAATCGAGATTTTTCCCGCGAGGGAAAGGAGTATGGAGATCGAGCACAGACCTTATAAGCTTCGGTTAAAAGAGGATTTTCCATTGGTGAAAACAGGGCCGACTGGTTACGCTGTTGGACAAGTCCGTGCACATGTGGGAGATCGACGAGAGCTCGATCATCGAAACGGAAACCTTCTCGTTGGAGGGTAAATTCAAAGTATCCGCATTATGTTTGGAGTCGAGCGGCGAGAACCTTCTTCTGGGTACCGAGGGTGGCAACATCTATCTCCTGAACATGAAGACCTTCACGACGTCGGACAACATCATCTACCAGGAGGTCGTGATACAAAAGTAAGAACACCTGTGCTTTTTCTTTAGAACCTTGAAAAGTACTACATACATGCAGTTCTTTTCCCGCGTGAAATCGTGAACCGTCCGCGGGTCGCAGTACTTTGACCGCCGTAGAAACGCTGCGGCTGGAGTCTCTCGGAAGCTATGAAATTTCCATGTCTTCTTTGTGACAGCGTACCAAACGACTACAAGATAAATCCGCGAGCGGTCGAGGCGATAGCGGAACAACCAGGTCATCCGGACAATATTCTCATAGGTTACAATCGTGGTTTAATGGTTCTCTGGAACAAAGCGACTCCGGGAGCTCAACAGGTGAGTCTTCGTTTTTATTGTTCCCCGCACCTTCCTTACATGTCCGTCAATGTACACACGAAAGACTATATTTCTACTATACTATACTATACTGCCGTGGAGCATAACAACACTGCTTACAGTCAACACTGAATCTAATACCACACACACATACACACACACAGCTTGTGTCACCAAATATTTGTGGGGAAACGCTTAACCCATCGGTGGAGAAAATTGTGTTTTAATGATGCTCCTTTACCGGAGATAGCACTTAATCTACAGCAATCAGGGCAAATAGGAGACCCGACGACGGCCTCGTTAACGAAACTCGAAACGGTAATGGCGATTCGATTAGACTCGCTGTTCCAATAATCGCCGGTGACCATGCGAAATGGAATTTGAAAGAAGAGCTCGACGAAACTTTCGCAGAGTTTTTAGTTTAACATCTTTAACAGATGCGATTAACTGCACACGCATTTGCGGCAGGCACCCTGTAGGAGCCTGGGGTAGGAGATTCTTGTCCCAGAATATGAACCGAAGTTATTTAATTACTCGCAATCGGTTCCCGCCGATTAAATTAGACGATCATCTGTTACGTCAGAAAACAACAGAAAAAGTAACGTGTCTGCAAGAAGTACCTCCAAACATATGTTCCGAAAAAATGATAAATAAAGCAGTGAGTAGTCGGGAACATAATCAATTATACATACGGTGATTTTTTTCTAAAATGGCCATTTTGTCTTTTATATTGTGGATTGAAATAAAATTTGAAAACGGCAAATTAGTGAAAAGTATTGCGAAAAATCAGAGTTTTTGTAGAAACATGAAACAATTGCTGATTTGTCCTTTGTCTTATCGAAAAGAATATGGTGACTGTAACGATAGAGTTGTAAGAATGGTACCGGTGACCGAGGGAATTGGCGAGAGACAGGAGAACGGAGAACGGAGAACGCTGATCGGACAACTATGATAGATTCGGAGGAAGCGTGCCCCGATGGGTTAAGCGCGACACGCGAAATCGTACCGTTGGATCTGATTGTCGTTTGTTGTGTCTTTGGTGGTTTTGGCGAACGTGTACGTGCAGCTGATGGGTTTGTTTTCGCGTGCGCAGACGTTCGTCTCCACGCAAGAGCTGGAATCGGTGCACTGGGTCTCCGAGACCCGTTTCGTTTCCTCGCACAACGACGGCTCCTACTCGTTCTGGAGTTCCGGAAGCGATACCATGCTGGAATCCACCTCCCCGTACGGACCGTTTCCATGCAAAGCGATCACCAAAATTCTGGTCTACCCGACCAAAGAGTGAGTACCGTGAAATAAAGTTTGTTGATCTCTAGCCGGCCGTCTAACAAACATTTTTTCCTCTATAGACACGGGGAACTGATGTTATTCTCTGGAGGGATGCAGCGAGCCAGCTTCGGAGATCGTGACACCTTCACCGTCATGTCGAAAGAGAAACACGTCGCCTTCGACTTCACGTCGAAAGTGATCGACTTCTTCACTGTGTTCCCGAATCCGGAAGAGGGCAAAGACCCTGCGGATGGTCCGGAAGCCCTCGTGATCCTGGCCGAAGAGGAGATAGTGGCAATCGATCTAACGCACCCTGATTGGAAGATGATGGCGTTGCCTTACCTCGTGTCCCTTCACGCGAGCGCTGTAAATATCTTTAAGTTTAACTTGATCCTCGGTCCCTAATCCCTTGGACCCTCGTGTCCAGAAATAACACTGTCCAACACCAAATTTCATTTCAATATACTGTTGGGTCCTTCTTGCAGAGTTTTTTGCGCTGATTCCGAATCTGTCATTAATTTTTCTCCTATACGCACAGTTTTTGAAAAACATGGTTTTGAAAAAAAAACGTATTTCTCAACTTTAAACAAATATCGTGATGTTATTATAAAAGATATTGAATTGTTCTTTACAGCAAAAGATTCTGAAGAATTTCCCGAATACAGTGATATCCAATATGAATACATTATGATATTTTGCTTTCTGGTTCGAAAAAAACGTCGCCGTTCCAAACTTAATAGTGTGGTTTCTCAAGATAAAAGTCTCTATCGCGTGGTATAGTGCGATTTTCCGCTGGACCCTTATTTTTTTAGATAAATTGAAAAGTAAACATGTTTAAACAATCATAATGTATTAATATTATATATCACTGGATTCAGGAAAGTCTGCAGAATCTTTTGCTATAAAGAATAATTCAATATCTTTTATAATAACATCACAATATTTGTTTAAAGCCATGTTTTTCAAAAACTGTGCGTATAGGAGAAAAATTGAGGACAGATTCGGAATCAGCGCAAAAAACTCTATAAGAAGGATCCAACAGTATATTGAAATCAAATTTGTTGTTGGACAGTGTAATCAGCAAATCGATTCAAGATTTGTTGCACCCCGATGTAATCGCGTCGAACCTCGATCGCATACAATCGACGAAGATCGACAGAATCTGACGTAGGATTATTTCAGGTGACCTGCTCGCACCACGTTCCAAACGTCCCCGACGAGCTCTGGAACAACATAGTGGCAGCTGGCAAAGCGCAAACCGAGCACTTGTACTCCGATAAACCCTGGCCGATCGACGGCGGCATTGTGAGTCCGAAGGCAACCGGTGACAAGCCAAAAGGTAGAGAGTTGTTGCTGACGGGCCACGAGGATGGAACCGTCAGATTCTGGGACGCCTCGGACGTCGCTCTGACACCGCTGTACAAGTACACCACGTCGATTTTGTTCACCGGCGAGCACCTGGACGTTCTGGAGCAGCCGCCGGAAGACGACGAAGACGTGTGGCCTCCGTTCAGGAAAGTTGGAACTTTTGATCCTTACTCGGACGATCCGCGGCTCGCGGTAAAGAAAGTCCTGTTGTGTCCACTGTCGTCGACGCTGGTGGTGGCGGGTACCGCTGGTCACGTTATCACAGCTTCGATATCGTCCGAGCCAGTGAACAAAGAGATCAAAGCCGTCACCATGAACATCGTCAGCGACCGCGACGGTTTCGTCTGGAAAGGTTACGACCATCTGCCGGCGAGAACCGCTAGCATATCTTTCGCAGTTGGTTTCCAACCGCAGAGTCTTCTTCAATTGTACCCGCCGGCTGCGGTCACAGCCTTGGCTATGTACAGCGAGTGGGGACTGATGGCTGCCGGCAACGCCCACGGTTTAGCGGTCTTTGATTATACCAGATCGAAACCCGTCATCGTCAAATGCACTCTCAACCCTAACGGTACTTGAAAATACTCGAAACGGAATCGGTCCGTAGCTCTAGGCATTTTTCTTTAGGCTAAATTTTACATGAAAACGTGCGTTTCGTAGATCTCTCTGGGTCAGGAGACACGCCCATCTCCAGAAGAAAGTCCTTCAAAAAGTCCCTAAGGGAATCGTTCAGGAGGCTGAGGAAAGGAAGGTCGCAGCGTAGAATGAACGCCGGAAGCCCGACGAGAAACGCACCTCCGGAGAAGAAGGAAACGTAAGTTGCTTCTCTTCTCGCCAGTTATATTTCTAACGTATGAAATGTTGTTCGATATTCGCGAGTCCGATGATCGTTGTTATCGATTCAACAGCACGAGCGTTGCCTCTTCTCCAAGCGGCGAGCTCTCGCCGGTAGAAGTGAAGTCCGTGGAAAGACAGGTGGAAGCAAGACCGGTAGACGACGCCCTTGGTTCGATGGTTCGATGTTTATACTTTGCTAGGAGTTACATAATCAGCAGTAAGCGCAACTTGGAAAATCAAGAAAACGGTAATATCTTCTCTGAAATATAGTTTAATAATCGTTTTGCTCTGTTACAGTGAGGAACACCACCCCCACGCTATGGGCAGGCACGAACAACGGTACGGTCTACGTTTTCACGTTAGCGATACCAGCGGGCGCCAGGCGAACGGAGGAGGATGTAAATTGTACATTAGGGAAAGAGATTCAATTGAAGCACAGAGCACCCGTGATCGCGATAACGATACTCGACGGGTCGAACGTCCCGTTGCCAGAACCGTTCGAAGCCGAGAAAGGCATATGCCCGGGGCCCGACATGGCATCCCCGCACAGAGTAGTGATCGCCAGCGAAGAGCAGTTCAAAATCTTCAATCTTCCGTCATTGAAACCGTTCTGTAAATACAAGCTGACCGCGCACGAAGGTTCTCGCGTGCGGAAGACCGGCTTCGCGAAGTTCACCTATCCCGCGGAATCGACGGGCACTACCCACGAGGAAACCTATCTGCTGTGTCTGACGAACCTCGGCGATTGCTTAGTGCTCAGTATTCCGGAATTCAGAAGGCAACTGAACGCAGCTGCCATCAAACGCGAAGACATCAAGTGAGCATTGTTTTCGACACAGATTTGTCGAGCGTTCAGGCTGTAGCTCCTCGGTTAACAGCGTCACACCTTGTGATCCGTTCTTTCAGTTATTTATTATAATACCGTTCCCTGTCTTTTCAGTGGCATTTCCTCGTTGACGTTCACGAAAGCCGGCGAAGCTTTGTATTTACATTCGAGCTCGGAGCTCCAGCGAATCAACTTGTCGGCGAACAACGAGTCGAAGATGCATTGCTCGCTGAATTTACCTCCGAACGCAAGGTCGCACACCAATAAGACCACCGGCAACGAGAAGGTGCAAGATCAAGGTGTCGTGGAGGGGGCAGCGGAAATTGAGGGCGAGACCCAAGGTAGCCAACCGGTCGCTCCGGTGCAGAGGACGATCACAGAGAACGGTATCGTCGGTTCCAGTGAGTATACTACGCGTTGATCGCTGTGGCTCCGCGTCGATCTTCGATATCTAATCGAATCGATAGATAAGTTTACGGATCGTCTATAGGAAAATGTTTAAACGTGCTACTACTAAAATATGCGTATAACCGCTTGCATATTTTGTAACCTGTGTACTGTGTATACATCTATACATTCGTGTCGCTTCGCTATCATCATCTCTGCGATTCATTAAACGAGAGCTAGCCGCTATGTCGTAATTCACACGAACCCCCACGATTAACACGAACGGGAGACGACGCTCTGTATCCTAACTGCAGCAACCCATCTAGTACCTATTCTTGAACACCTGTCTTTTAGCCGGTGGCGAAGAATCTCCGAAAGAACCGTCCCTACGACCGGCAGCGAGCACCAACGACGTCAACGGGGACGACGATCGTCAAGACTTGAGTTCTATAGGGGATATCACGATCGATAGCGTCAAGGACCATTTACTGTAAGTGAAGACGTCATCGCCGAGCACAGCTTCTTACTGTCTTTTGATTTTATACGCGCTACCAATGTTGCTTCCACGTTCGTTCACTCTGACCGAAAATCTCTAGCCTCCTCTGTCTCGCGAGATAAATAACAATAGCGATACATACTGTCTATTGGCGCGAGAAAGGAAACTCGGATCGTTGAATAAACGAATAACGAAAGTATGGTACAATCGGTGAATAGATCTGCGAGCATGCAGCAGCGAGTCCTCGGTGTGTCATAAGTGTTGAAATAATATATTTCTTGTTGGATAGAATACTTAATAATTGCACACTTTTATTAATAACACCTTGTCCCTTCTTTGGGATTACAATAATACTTCTTGAGTATTTAACTGCGCGCAGAAGCTGGCTTCATAACCACTTTATTTTGCTCTGCTAATGTGTGTTTTCGTGTACTCGCCATTTTCTTGGCAGTAACAGCTCCCTTTTCAGAAACGCAACGTCTTCCGAAGAACTTCACAGTCGTCTTGCAGGACTTAAGATGGAAGTGACCTCGCGAACCTCGGAAATCTCCACGCAGAATCAGTCACTGGTCGTGAGGACCACCACCGTTGTTTCGCAGACGACCAACAACACCACCGCCAACGGGGAGGTCGAAACGAGTCAAACGAACGAAACCCAACAGATGAACAGTGAGTGAAACTGTTGTTAAACGACGAGCCACGAGCCACCACTCCACGAATTACCGATCAGCGGTGGTGTTTGGGATTGGCTGAGCGTGTCGACAGCGTGATCGTATCGATCTACCGCGCTGCCCCGCTATTGGCGGATCATCGCGAAACCGCGAGATCGAGAGTCGATAAGCAGCTCGCAGTAGCATAGACCAACACCGTCGGACTTCGATTGGCATCGATTATCGACCCCAAAAGGGGGATTACTATTGGCGGATCGCTCTATCGATCTGCCAATCATTCGTTCGACGGTGACGGTAAACTGCCAGCTGTTCGACTCCGATCTCAACGATCGCCAATCGTGCTCACTCTTGCGAACGGTAAACGTCGCGCTTCTCTTGACCGGTTTCCGCGCGCAAGAAAGTCGATTCGATCTGGGATTCACGAACGCTAAACGTGAATACCTCACCGGTTTATCGGGAATTATCGGTGTTTAATCAAGCTACCTCTATTTAGCTTCGGTTAAATTCGCTTTATTGTGTACACAATCGCGCTTCGGTTGTGTTCATTTCTACATAGTTTTGTACAAGTTCGTTTGGGAGTGACGATCCCTTCGCGGGAATAAATAAAGTGACGTTAAATCGAAGTTTGTCGTTCTCCCCCTTTCTTGTCCGTAACAGGTGGTAATTCAATTGGTTGTCGATCAAGGTTCACCGGTCTACGTTCTGAAAATGTAATTTTCTTTAGAACGAAATCTTTTTCATTCTCTCTCTCGAGAGAGAGCACATTTATTTCAATGTTCAATGTACGTTTTAATCGAATATTTTCTAGGTCGACGAATTTAACAATTTTTGCCCAGGTTACGAATAATTCTACATAGTATATCCATATGTAATCAAAATTTCACAATTCATCGACCGCTTGATTATACATAATTATTATTGTGTTCGTCCGTTTTCTCTTCTTTCAATTCATCTTGTCCCCCCATTGTTCTTCGTTATTATTTGTAGTACTTTTTGTTATCGTTTTGTTTCGTGCTATTTATTATTGCGCAGGCACTACTGTAGAGAGAGAGATACGCAGCGGTACCGAGACAACAACGACACACGCTACCATCACTCTGCCCCCAAACGTCGAGGTCAGCAAACGGCACTGAGTCTATTGCGAATAATTGGTGTCGGACCTTACCTCGATATTTAAAGAAAAGAAAAACCCATCGATTAATGCTTAGCAAATATTTGTCGGCTACTAACACACTAACAACGCCTATTCGCACCTAGATCCGTTAACATTAGAACTATCAAAAACAGTCGAAATTGCTGTCCTGTACATTTTTACGAACACTGAAACAAAAGATGAGAACAGTGAAAAAAGTAATGAGGTACAATTCAAATTTGAATAACATTAAATAGAGTATGTTCCTTAAAGACAATAACCCTATTTGCATAACACGGCAACTTCGCAAACATTGACAAATGCAAAAAGTTGAAAGTGTATTACATACTGTATTTGTTTAACAAACTTTTCTTTTCCTTTTCCATGAACTAACATCTTTTTGCGTAGACGTAGCGAAGCTTTTTTCTGACTAACAGGATTGTCGATAGACTTTGTAAATTATTATTTAGAGGTGCGATGCCGGATTAGATATTTCATGATGTTTTATCGTATTGCAGATTAGGGCAGCTGACTTGGCAAACCTGGAGGTGACAACGACCACAGTGACCACCGAGAAATCGAAAGCACCATTGGCCAGGCCCGAAGAAGTTGGTTCTTAGAAATATCGTCCGAATTGTTCCCGCGATCCGATCAAACAAATTTTTGATCACTCTGATTAACCAGAGTCACGAACATAAAATTAGATGTTTTTACTTAACGAACTCACACGTGTACACAGAGCGGCGATAGGTAGAGTTTATAATATCGTAGTTGTTAAACAAAAAAACTTTAGATTTGTACGCGGCACTAGCGTTAGCCATATAAACGGTAAGAAGAAGGAGAAGAAAAAGAAGAAGAAGAAAAAGCCGACGAGCGAGCAAATTTTTCGAGTATTGTATAACGACAAATCGCTTAAGATGTACCAACTGCCAAAATCGTCGACTTGCATTTTATTCCTTTTTAAAAGGGAAGGAAGAAAGAAAGAAAGAAAAAACGAAAGAAAATTTAGTCTTCGTCAGCGCATTTACAACACATCCGACCAAAAGAACAAAAAAAATATAGATTTTTCTATCGAAAAATTTCGGCGGTTTAGTGGAACTAGGCCTAGCTAATTTTACCATGATGCATTTTTATTTTACGAATAAGCGAGGGAAATCTTTCTAGAAAAGATTAACAACGTTTTTTAAGATTGTTTTTATCTGGAACCAATTTAATGAAATATACGGTTTTTAAATGAATGACTATTTTCTAACGACACGTAATTTGTAATGTGAAATCGGTGTGATCGAGAGAGACTTCGGTACGTTGATAACGGATAACACCAAAATTCATCACAAATCGCGAGCATGGCAGCCATATTTCTAAATAATAAAAAAATTGAGGAAAAAGGGAGGCGACTTAAACCATTTATAGTATTTCGAATGTTACGGGCGTGTCGCGATCGAGGATAATAAAACTGTTGTGTAAAGAAAAAAAGAAGAAAGAGACAAATCGATACGCCTAAACGAATACAGAGATAGCTACTTAAGTAGTTTTAACGATTGTAATAAGGAAAGTACAGAGAGATCGAGGAAGCGAAACGTATGACGCGACTATTAATGGCCATGATATGGAGGAAGACGAGAAAGAGCGGTTATGAAAAGAATATATTTTTTATTGACGTTGGTTAATCGTTAAGTTTTCCTCTTTTTCTACAAACGACCATGGTATGTACAATGAGACTTTCTCTATCGAAAAGCATCGAAACAACGCCGTCGTTTAGTGGATCATAATCGAAAACAACCCATGTAAACAACTACACATTAAAAGAAGTATTTTTCGAAACGAAAAACTGTGCACTAAATTAAAACTATGTATCAACCTAACGGGAAACATTCTAAGCCCTCCCCTCGAAACCCTCCCCTGTTTATAACAAAAAATTCTTTAACATTTCACGATTTCACTATTTCGCTTACGATTCTATCGCAACAATTCGCCAAAATATCCCGCGTACTTTTTAGCAAGGGTTGTTTCCGTTACGATCCTCTCCATTGATCGAATCGAATGCAAGAGGGGGGGGGGGAAGCAAGGCAACAATGCTTTTTATCAGCGCGCGTGTGTTCGATCTTTTAGATAAAGAAGCCACCAATTGTTGTGTTATTATTTGGTGGAGGACAATTCTACATATTAGTTTTTGCGCAGGATTAAGTCGTAAAATTCCACGAATCTACCGACATGTATCGTTACAGCGATAGAACAAAAATATTCGTACACTGCGGATCGTGCTTCTCGATCGTTGGCAACGAAT
The DNA here is from genome assembly GCA_963966675.1 of Lasioglossum calceatum. Taxonomy (NCBI): domain Eukaryota; kingdom Metazoa; phylum Arthropoda; class Insecta; order Hymenoptera; family Halictidae; genus Lasioglossum; species Lasioglossum calceatum. The sequence continues at coordinate 6,388,874 of OZ016542.1, forward strand.
TCGATGCGATGCTGTATTAACAAATTATTTTATTCATAGAAATTCACCCTTTCTATCGAATTGCCCACAGTACTTTTGGCGTCTGGCGAATTGATCTTCCCATTCAATTTGTATATTTGGATGCATCTAGACATTGTATCGTGGTGCATAGTAGCGTTGCGCAAGAAAAAGAAAATGATGCCGAATCGAACCGAGGGGACGCAGTGCACGTATACATTTTTTTCTGTCGCTCGTATAGCAATGTATAACGTAGCTCCGACGACGTCTGTTCCCGAGGGTGCGGACTGTATTTTTTAAACCACCCACACTATTTTCGATCTCACGCCGACATTCTTAAGCGAACACGTAACTCCATTCCTCGGAACGATTTCGTATTCGGATCGTTGTTTTGCAAATGCGTATCTTGCTAAGAAGCAAGTTCTTTCGTTCTTTTTCGATTTTGTTTGCCGTACGCGGAAAGAACGCACGAGCATAGAGAGATATACATACATGCTGAAATACATTTCCATTGAAAACGACAGACTGACGCGTGGAAAGAGGCATATCCATCCGTTTCTCTTGCATTTAATCAATACCATTCACCGGCGGATCCGAACAAAAACTTTTCTTCGTCGTTTATCGTCTGTCTCTCGAGTCCACGCACACGTTCGAATCGCCGCCGTCGATTTTATTTTTAATTAACCGTCCGACGACGGGACATTCGACGGCCGGACAAAAGGCGGAGCTGGGTCGGTTCCGACCCGCAACAAAGTTTGCTACCCACGCATACGACGCCAGTTCGTCGCATTCTATGTATCTTGATATTTCAAACTACATTTTTATAATGACCTTTTCTTTCTTTATCGTATTAATTAAATAATCGATCACCTGGCTCCACCGCGGAACGGTTATTAAAGCGATAAACGCGAGGCCTTTGTAGATAGATATTTTTTAATTATTCGTTCTTTCTACTATTCTTTGGGAAGAATTCGATGTTAGACAATTGGCTACAACGGTGAAAATCCCGTTGACTCGTTTCACCACTGGTTGACAGTTAAGTAATCCCGTTTACTTGGTACTTAATGCGTGTCGCTATGCTCGTAGCCGCATGGTTCTAGCCAATTGTACAATCTATCCCAAAGATTAAAACCTTTCTCTCGCTTTTGTTTCTGCTTCGAAACGAATTCTGAATACGAATCTTAATCCCCGATCGACAATAATTCGAAGAAATTTCTATTTTAAACGAATTCACCCGCGTGCCCCCGTGATTCTTCTAATTCTGATGAAATTTTATATCCCAGGAGAGCTGGTTACGTGTACTGTGCTTTTAGATCATCCTAAAGTTAATTTTTTTTACTCTAATTGTAAACTATATTAACGAGGCGAAGTAAACGCGTAAAATAAGATATCTAAGAATGTATGAGAAAGATATGTGCTTCTGCTAATTGTACAATTCATTGGTTTTTTACCTTGATAAAATATTACACACTGTACACAGTGGATTGTCCAAACACTGCCCTAAATATTTCCTACTTGTTACTCTGTCTAATATTTCATTACACCGATACTTACATACAGAATGTCTGTTTTTAAAAAATATATATATATATATATACAAATGATTATTAATGTTTTGTTTTGTGAAAACAAATTATAATACATACATATATATATTTATCTTGAGTTATTTTATGCTACACAGAAAACTTGGAATCCCATGCATTTATAGTTTACCTCGCTTTAAAGCAGATTAAGTTTGTATTTATAAAAGATAAGTATACACAAGTTGACAAACTAATAATAAATATTATTGACTAGAGAATACCAAACATGTATTACACTTTTTCAAAACGTTATTACATAATTTTTGCAAACGATCTAATGTATTTTGTACGTATAAATCTATCTCGTCGATGTTCTACCTTCGATCCTTTTAAAACTAAGCAAAATCGAAATTTCAAACAGCAGATTTAAGATTTCATCAGATTAAAAATATAATGAAATTTTGAAATACACTTTCACATAAAATACACTTTTGGGGAATTGCTAATTAAATAATATTTTTCTAGCTCAAGAAAATTATTTTTCTGAAAGAGTTATTGAATAACTCAAAAGAGTTATTGCGCAGATCTCGGTTAGTCGAAGTAAAACGTAAATGTTTTAATACGTCGAACTCAGATTGACAACAGTGTATTGTACCGTCGTTGTGCAATTGAAATATTTGCTTGGGACTATTGATTAATCGTGTTGCTATTTCATCATCTATTCGTTCAAATGGCTTTGAAAATCCATGCAATACGAACGTCAGATTAAATCTTATTTATCTTTGTAATACATAAACGCATTTTTTTTATCAATGCGATATCTTTTATCATCGGCAACTTGTAAATATATAATAATAATATATTGTAATTAATATTTAACAATGATATAATCTGTGACGCTTCTAAATTTAGCCAACGTTCATTTAAACGCGTAGTATAAAATACCGTTCAAATAATTATTCGGAGCACATGTTTGAATAGTACCAGTATACGTACTGTTATCTTCTAAACGAACTGCCCACTCCGTGAAACAGCAAATTATCTTCTAACCTTCGCATATTATATGTATATCGTGTAGAAAAATTTGGAATAATTTTTCTAAAATAACACGATGGTAATATGAAAATCTACAAATTTAAATTCGCGATATCGAATCGTAAAGCCATGGGAGTTGAAAATCTTGCTGACAAAGCGAACAGGCATGGGATCGCATGGGATCAAGATTAATTCGAGTTGTGTTCACCAGATGACGCATGAGTTTTTCAGGTGTGGCGGAAGTGGGAGTGGGACCGCTCATAATGCTGTATCTTGTGTTTTTCAATTTTCAAATTATGCCGCACGCGGAATTGGAGATTTTGTCGGAGTACTGTTTGAAACGCGGAACGCGGACAAGCTACAACGATTCGTGGAGCACGGAACTTCTCATTTGTTTATAGCACCGGGCAGCGTATAAATAATTTCATGCTGTCAATTTGAAAGTGAACGAATCTTTAGAATCTAATCTTGAATATTCCTTTGCTATCCTTTGTTAAGATAAATCATCGATTACAATAAACAATGGACAATAGAATTTTAACCGTGGTCACTCGAAAGACATACAAAACAGCAGTTTTACAATTAATCGAAAGATGTCAGACAGTGTCAATGAACTTACCTTTAAGCAGAAACTGTGTGTGGATTATAAATGGTTGACTGATAGCGAAATAGATGTTGGAATGTATAAGCACGCGCTTTCGTAATTATCCCGAATCCCGAAAGAAGAAGGCGGCAAAGAGTGATGTGAAAATTGAAAAATTCAAAAACACCGGAAAAACAAATGATCGCTCGCGGCCTGACTTCCGCCGCGCAGTGCACAGGCGTGTCGGTGTCGGAGTCGGAGCACGTTCGGGTGTTCGTGTTCGGTCGCGATCACTCGGGCAACGTCGGGGGCCGGGGGTCGGGTGGCGGTGAGCGTGTGCGACACTTGGAATACGGACACGGACTTGTCCAGTAAACGGCGTCGTAGAAAGTGAGCGAAAGTGATATTGGAGTGTAATGATAAATTGCGCGAATGTTTATTCGTGGATCGGTGGTCGGTGGTCCGTTGAAACGCGAACGTGAAGAATACGGAGGGATCTGGTACGCGGGTCAAAGGTGCGCTGGTCGAGACAGAGCGCGCGCGAGAGAAAAAGAAGAGAGGGGTGAAAAGGATCGAATCGGTGTGGTCGGTGGGACGGCCATAACTGGTGTTCTGCCGTTCGGTCTCCGTTGGCGATCGACGTAGCGAAAGGGCAGATGCCCTTACCCGGTTCGCGTTCCCATTCGCGGGTACTTGGCGCCGTACAGCCCGGATCGACGTACTCGGCTAGATCCGGTGTTAGCGTTGGCCGTCACGGCTGGTTCTCGCGCTTACTAAACTCGCGAAATACAAAGACGTGCGGTCAGTCGCCCCCCGTGGGGGGCAATCGTCTCGGACTCGGACGCGATAGTCTTGGCCCTGTGATCGGTGATAGTGCTCCCTGTCGCGGTGATCTCTGTCTGGCAGTGACGAGTGTGACGACGGTGACGGAGACGGGGACGGGGACGGAGCCAGCGCCGTCAACAACAACGGCGACCACCGAAACGATCGCAGCGCCATCGACAGCGCGGCCGCCATCGCACCGAGAAGAAGTGGCAGCAGCACCACCACCGCGAGCACCAGCGATTCCTTCGAGGAGAGAAAGACGAAGAAATGCCCGTAGGTCCGCGAACGGCGACGCGATTAAACATGGAGGCCCCGTCCGGTTTGTAACACGGTGGCCAGGTCTCGTTTAAATCACCGCACCACCACCAACGGAGCCTCTTGCGCGAGAGCGCTCCTCGAGTCGGGGCTGCCTAAAAGTCGCCTTTCCTTGCCCCGTGCTACTTTTCTTCGCGAGGGCCCGCGAGCCTCGAGGATGGAGCTGCGCGTTGGTAATAAGTACCGGCTCGGACGGAAAATCGGGAGTGGCTCCTTCGGCGACATTTATCTAGGTAAACTTCTCTCTGTTCGCCTCATTCGCCTGTTTCCCTTTTCGACGTTTACCTTTTACTTGTGCTCCTTCTCTTCCCCTTCCCCCCCCACCCCTCCTCACTTCTGCCAATTCCCTCATCCTTGCTTTTCCCCCTACATACACGTTATATGTACACGCATAGACGCACGTACACACCGTACACAGACCACCTACTCTATAGTTTGCCACATACCTATTTGCCCTACGACACGCATGAACGCGCCAACTCCCCCGTTGTGCACGCGTACACGTTTTTCTCCTTGTTCTTTTTTATCCCGTTATCCATCTGTCTCTCTCTCTCTCGCTAATTTTTTTCTTTCTATTTACCTTCGCCGTCTACCCCTTCCCCTCCCCTCCCCGCACCGTTCAGACGTCCTGCTCTACTGATTTTTGGTTTGTTTTGTTACGGTAACCACGCGTTTCTGACCGGGCCTTATCTGGCCTTTTTCTCGTTGTTTCTCCAGGTACCAACATCTCCACCGGCGAGGAAGTCGCCATCAAGCTAGAATGCATAAAAACGCGGCATCCACAGTTACACATAGAATCGAGGTTCTACAAGATGATGCAAGGAGGCGGTGAGTAGAGTTTTTTCGGCTGGTAACCACGTCGTCCCGCGGAATGTCGGTCGCAGCTCGCGATTATATTTCGAAACCCGCCCGTTGTCGGACACGAACAGTCGGAATTTTCAGTTTGTTTGTTGGACAGCTGGTTGAGCCTCCTGGCCACTGAACCTTCTCTCTCTGTCTCGCTCTCCCACCCCTTCGTTTTGTCCCCACCGTTCCCCCACCCCGCCGTCTGTTCCCGTGTTACTCCTTTCTTCCCCTACCGCGGTCTCTGTTCCTCTTTGTGACAATGTAATATGGACTTTACCGTTTCAACGATTACATATTTCTGTTGGAGTTTTACCATTGCACTCGTGTAAATGTTTACTTTACAACTCGTCGGTAGACCGATGTTGTTTACGCGAGATTATGACTCTTTGAGAGTAACCTTGTAGTCACAGGTACATCCGAATTCTACATTTGTTCGTATTGCCGAATTTTTCGAGAAAACAATAGAAAATTTTTAGCGGAATTTATTAGGGCGCGCAATCTTGCGTATTTTAAGTAGTCGCTTGCATGTATATGTATGTATATGTAGACTTTATAGCATAGACGAGTATTTGTCTCTTTGTTTCGAGTAAATATTTGGATAGTCGATAGCCAATGCTGGAACAATAAGTCCTTGAATGGTATTGAAGTGTTTATGGATATTTTAGGTGCTTTTGTGTCATTCGAACATTTGACTTTTTGACCAGTTTGTGTTATTGTACTAGATATTTTTTTTTAATGCAAATCACGTAAGGCTGTTTCAACAACAGATGACCCTCAATCTATTTAAAGCAGTGCATACGGTATTGTTGTAGCAAGAGTTCTTCCAAGAAGAAGGTCGCACGAGTATTCCTTTGCGATAATATAATATAGTTGCGCTATTCGAGTTGGTTAAATATTTATAACTGGTAGATGCAGAAAGTTTCGTATTCTTCGAACTGATTTTGAGAAAAAACGGAAAAAACTTGTTAACCATATTATTTCGATAAAATATGATTATTTTTCCTGGGTAAAAAATGCATTACACAGTATTATCGCATGGTAATGCGTTAACATCCTGTAAGTCTAATTGTGACTAAATCCGCTATACATAATTGTTAACGATATTGGTTGTGTTTTCCATTGCGATCAACAATTTTATTGTAACGTGTTCCAGTTGGAATACCCACGATAAAATGGTGTGGCTCGGAAGGTGACTATAACGTGATGGTAATGGAGCTACTCGGACCATCTCTGGAGGATCTATTTAATTTCTGCTCGAGAAGATTTTCTTTAAAAACAGTGTTGTTACTCGCCGATCAATTGGTAAATAACAAATATATTACCTTTGTAGTATCGAAAACTGTCTTAAGATAATTGAAAGATAAGAGTTTCTCATCACCCTGTCACAGTGCTTGTTCATAGATGAAGTTTATCGATTCGTGACTCGCTACTTTGCAGTAAAAATTTCTATAGTCTGCAATTCACGACTTCTCGTTACGTGTTTTTCAAATACAGTTGCATAGTCTGCTCTCAAAACTCTATCTTCGATTCTATGTATTTACGGTAGCTATACAAGCGCAATGCATTATGCTGTTCAAAGTTCACAGTCTGATTATATGCAGTATTCCTTAGTCTTGTTCTCCTTTGGTGAAACGAATTACAATACGGGTAACATTCTTATCAGCGAACACAGTCGGTGGCTGATAATAGAGCTCGACGGTCTCAACAAAAACAGTTTTAAAGTAACAGCTGGAATTAACAAGGAAAACTTTACTTGGGAGAAAAATGCTTCCAGCAAAGGATTATTTCGGTGTCTGTCTAAATGTGGACCATATGCTTGAAGAAAAAAACAACTGTATCCCTGAAAAATTTCTTTCGACAAGACCACCACATTGGATTTCCACCAAACAATTCGCATTTAATACTAAATCTCAACGAAGTCATCCGGCATGCGAAAAGTACAAAAAAAAATAAGATGTAGTAGCTATGCGCCAATATTCAGATAAACCAGTTTTTTAACACTAGGCTTACGCAGCACTACAAATATTAGAATCATCGATCTCAAGAAATGACTATTACTGTACAAATGTTTACAAGATGATGCTACGATGATTCTTATCATTTTTGTCCCCAGATAAGTAGAACGGACTACATTCACAGTCGCAACTTCATCCATCGAGACATCAAGCCAGACAATTTCTTGATGGGACTGGGCAAGAAAGGAAATCTTGTGTACATCATAGATTTCGGGCTGGCCAAGAAGTATCGCGACGGCCGCACTCACAAACACATACCCTACCGAGAGAACAAAAATCTGACGGGAACAGCTAGGTTCGTTGATTGATCGATCAACTAGACTAAAAAGAAATCTTTAAACTTTCTTTCTAATTCGGAGACTTACCGAAACGATTTCTTTGTCCACGAACAGATACGCAAGCATTAATACACACTTGGGAATTGAGCAATCACGGCGGGATGACCTCGAGTCTCTGGGATATGTCCTGATGTACTTCAACAGGGGTAGCTTGCCCTGGCAAGGCTTGAAAGCGGCGACCAAGAGGCAAAAGTATGAGCGTATCTCGGAGAAGAAGATGTCCACGCCTGTCGAGGAGTTGTGCAAGGGTTATCCTGGTAAATTGACAAATCGGTAGACTGCGAATTTTCTGCATTTATTGCATTGCCTATGTTTTCTCCAAAAGCTATATATCGACTAGGACAAAATAGAATTTGATTTATTGCAAAAATGATTGAAAGAGGAAAAATAGATTTCCGCGTTCCAGCTCGAATATATCTTGTACCAAAGTAACTGCCTCGTTCATTGCAGTGGAGTTCGCGTCATATCTGAGGTATTGTCGAGGGCTACGTTTCGAGGAGAGGCCCGATTACTCGTATCTTCGGCAACTGTTCCGGACGTTGTTCCACGGGCAAGGGTTCACCTACGACTACGTGTTCGACTGGAACATGTTAAAGTTCGGAAACGTGAGACAACCGACGTTGCCGTCGGCGCAACAGGCGCCGATGCACTCGCAACAGACGAACACGGGGCTGCCCTCCGGGACCAATAACGATCAGGAGCATCGATCAAGGTTGGTGTTCGACCGATCCGAATTAAGCAGGACCTCCACGCAAACGCCCCGCATACGAAATCAGACGTGAACATGTCGGCGGTCGCTCTACCGTCATGCCCACCGTCCTTCCATGCGTATAAATAGCATGGTCATTTCATTACCCAGCGGTATTCTATTTTCGGCGGCTGGGTCAACGAATCGGGAAATATACCGGTTCGAACAACAGAAATAATCGAATACAAGGAATCCTTTGTTTCAGACTTTCTTTTCTTTTCTTTTCTTTCTATTTCTAACGACCCCTTAATTCCGAACCAGAACAACCTCGAGATCTTCCGGAAGATTGGTATTGTTTCTTTTCTCTTCGGTTACAGAGATGCGTTTGACTGTAGCGCATGTATTTAGACACCCTGTGTTTAGAGATGTAACGACACTCTTACAAGGATTGGAAGGTATAACCCTTTGCACTTAATTATTTTAATGGGAACCACGGTTATAATTACTCTAGATCGATTTCGTTTTGTCGAACCGACACGATGCGATTGTAACTTGCGAATCGTACATGGATCAAGATTTACCATATTATACGGTATGTTTCTTTTCGTTTGCACTCGAAGCGCAAAGGATTAATACTACGCCCATCGGCGAGTCATGTTGTTACTAGGGCTGACGAATATGTATGACGATTATTATTATTATTACTACTACTACTATTATAAAACATATCAAACCCGAATTCATTTGTAAGCGATGATATGTCGCCTTCCGATATGTACATATGTGCGAATAAAATATAGTGAAGTACGATCCATGTGAATTAATTGAATTTTCATACAATCACCGGTTTGGTAACAACATGATGCGTTTAAAGACGTTTGTACATTGCCGCGAATGCTCGCAGAATCTGCCACTCGAACGACGTTGCTCGTTTAGGATAATGGGAGTAGGTCCAGAACAAACCAATTGGCCAATCTTCCTACGATATTCAGTAGAATCTTTTAGTTTGCGGTGACTCCGCAGATTTCATAGTGATTAATCGTTCGATAAAAATATTTGAATCTATTAGATCTATTTTCTTTTATTTTTGAGGGTTAACTTGTTGCGATCTCTGTAGAGTAGCTTCGTCGTCTGATAACCGTGTTCGTTGCAGGCCCTACACGCGGCAGTGTCTAGCGAACGCGTCGGTGACGACGGTGGTGGGTCCGACGGTGGGCACGACCTCGAACCTGAGAAGTCTGCGGCAGAAGCGCGAGGCGATGGACGCTCTCTGTTATCAGGACAATCAGGAGAAGATTGACCTGCAAGGTAAAATCCAGTTCTACCAAAAATTATCGGTTAGCGGTCAGCAGCAGCAACAGCAGGCGATCGGTGAGCGAAAAACGCAGCTCGTAGTTAGTCACGCGCAGCCAGGCGGTAGCGAGATCGTGCAGCAACGTTCGACCCCGTGTCAGTTCAGTACGTTCAAATCGTCCCCGGTTAGGGTAACGCCAAACGTCGTGTCCCTGGACATGTCCGGCTTGAATCTGGGACAGCGGGACGCGGCCGCGTCGCCTAACCGCGACTATCAGCCGGTCAGCCGATTGCGCGAGCCGAGTCCCCAGCTGGAGTATCGCCGGAGTTCCTGGTACACGGTGGTCAAGGACGGAGATTGCGAAGTGGTGACGTTCCATGACAGCCCGGAGACCAAGCGCGATCGCAAGGAGGATCGCGCGGCTTCCGCCGGCTCTTTGAACTGCTTCGGCAGCGTCGATAGAGACCCCGAGGACAAAAAGAGAGGTTGTCGACGAGCGGACGTGCGACGTCACTCGGGAAACGTCGAGTACCTCGACAAAGAGACCGAGTTCTTCAAGAAGATCATCCTGAACGACGACTCGTCGAAGCCCAGGAAGAACTTCTCGTTCGCCAGCAAAGAGGAGAAGGCTCACAGAAGTCTGGAGTCCATGGACCGGAGCGTCGACCTGTCCCGCCTGAACAGACTGGTGCTTCTGTTCGACGATCGACCCAAAACCTTGTGCAACCGTAAACTGTGGAGCCTCGACTACTCGCAGCGGTCAAAAAGATCGATCGACACCTCCGCGAACAAAGCGTCCCCCCAGCCGAGGCGGCTGAATTTCTTCCAGCGCGTCCGACGTGGCTGGCATTTTTTACTCAAGCAACGAAGAATCCGGCGACGGAATAAATACGAGCGGCCGCAGAGCGTGCAGGAGAAGTGCGAGTATTTTTTACAGAAGTACCAGAAGAACGAGTTCCTCGTGCAGAGCACGGCGGCCACGGACAAGGAGGAGATCGTCGCCAAGTCGGAGGACAGCACGTTTCGCGTGAAGACGGACAACGAGGAGGACAATTTGCTCGACGGAGACGCCAACAGCGACCTCGATAAGGAGCCCGAGGCGAGTCCTTCGATCGGCAACTGCTCGCCCGACGGGTCCAAGGATCGTAAGAACGGCGATGGCAGCAACGCCACCTATGAGACCAAGCCTCCGGATTCTCCTAGCAACGCTCAGGACGGTTTCAACGGTTTGAACAAGGAGGCTGACGTTGGATACTCGACGAGCCAGCTGGGCAAGCTCTGCCTGCAGAACATGCAAAACGCTAATCGTAACGACGCTCTTTACTCGCACGAGGTCGCCGGCAACGGCAAGGAGGATCAACAGTTCATGGACTGGATCGACAATATGAAAGGCACCGTCAGCCTCGGAACGAACACCAGCGATTCGCTGGGACACGGAAAGATGGATCGGAACCTGACGGATATTCTAACGGGTATCTTGCTGGATATGTTCATCTGCATCTGCATCTAAGTGATCTAGCTGTCCAACGCACCACCGAGCGATCTACGTCCCGCAACTTTCCTTTTCTCCGTATGTTATGCTTCAGTTGGTTTCGTCGGGATTTCGGTCTCCCTCCCTCTCAACCATACGTATATATTTTTCTGAACTATTTACGCTGCCTGTATACCTACACACACGGAGGTTGCACTTTCAGATTAATTTGGCCGCGATAGCGACGCACAACTAACGGAACCGACTCCTCTTCTCTTTCTCGCGCAAGAGCGGAGGCTCGATTCTTTATACGCGACGCGTGCACCCTCGCATACCAAACCGCAGAGCGCCTAACGTATGTTAAAAAACGGGAACGTTCAACGATACCGCGACGATTGTATTCGATTTAGGAGGTAGATAGGTGGTGGACGGTGAACACCGGGGGAAAAGCGAAACCGGAAAATTCGATCGCCCTAGGATCTGTAGAAAGAAAATCCTGAAGCTAGTTGATCAGATTTCAATCTTTCGAATTTTCCAAGACGGAATCGGACGGGAGAAATTGTCGATTGGTTGCCACCAGGTGTTCGAAGATCGATTTGATCGAGAGCCTTACACAGTTAGCTTTACTAAATAATACTCCATATATTCATTTATTTAACCTTAACCGTTCACGGTCTCCACTGTTGTTTCGCCGCGGTATTTCACAGCTGGTTACAAAAGTATCTTCCGTAGCTCGGAGTCGACGAGCTCTCTCGGGTTCGTCGACATTGATTTGAAAACTTTGTGTTATCGAGAATCGTAGAAGAAACGATTGCGTCTGTTGTTCTTTCGCGCGTGACTCGTCTGTACGTCTTATTTATTTGAAAACGATGGCCTCTTCAAGTCTCCTTGGACGCGTTTTAAAACATTAACGATTCGAATTTTGAAATCGTTTCGATAGTAAATACGTGTGTGTCGTAATGTTATGTGATTTATCCAGCTACTTTTGTAACCAATCGCATCGTACATTGTAAATGAACCGGGGCGTTTATTGTCGTCGTTTCTGCTAATCGTTCGATCGCTTCACGAAAAATCGGAGAATGGAGGATTCTCTGTTCGACCCGTTGACTCGCGCGTCGCCATTGGCGAAAATCAGTATTAATCGAAAGCATTCGGTATGGTCGAGAAGAAATTGTTCGAAAGAAAATATTCCACGGTAGTCAACGCGTCGAACGAACACGCCCGTATTGTTCGACGGTAAGTGTCGCAAAATTGATTCGAATTTGGGAATCATCGATCCCCTCGAAGAGTTAACGAGAGGCGTGCCGTCGCATTCGTTTGGTCTTTTGGTTTTTCGGGATTTCGGCGCGATGGAAGAAGGACCGGATATGTGCGAGAGGATCGGACGCAGAGGACGCGCTTCGCAAATATCGTTCATTTGTGTTTCATTTTTAACGCGGTCTTATTTGATTGCAAAAAGCACGTTTTGTTTCCATCGTCGAAGAAACATCGTTCTTTCGTTTTTGGTCAAGCATTTGCAAATCAATTTCTTTCACAAGTGCAATCATTTTGAACAAAGAACTTGTCAGTTTTACGATCAATTTATTAAATACTAGTCATTCTTTACAACTCATTTATACTTTACACGACATTCAATTATAATATGTTTTCTTTACTTACGATATACTCTAATCTCATTCGAAGATATAATATTCGTAGATGGTTCACACAATGGATTAGTACGCATCGGAAAATATCACGTGTCGTAAGTTTACGCACAGCTTCACTGATCAATTACACACTGCCATTTTTTTACCAGCAATTGTACTCCCTTTACAAACATAGCGGTAAGAAAGAAAAGTAACGATGAAAGCCGCACGTGATATTTTCTAGAAAGCTTAACACTCTGCGACAATCGAAAAGGGAAATTGCTTCAATAATTGGAAATTGTCGGAACTGCCGAATGGATCTGCAAAAGTGAATGTACTTTTGTGGGAGATTATTCATTAAATGAATTCATGCACACATGTTGCAGCGGAAATCAAACGAAACTTCATCGAACGCACTGTCGACTGTCGATAAATTAATATTAAGAGACGCCACTGCCACTTCGACAGGTACTTTTAGTATTAAGTTAAGGAGAGAAAAAAAGACTACTCATTTTTCACATTTGTCACAAGTGCATCAAACTTCCAGTCCATTCATTTTTGAAAGAACGCAGAGCTAATCCTCGCGCACGTTCCTCTCGTATACTGTTCCCCGGCAATCGATCGTGATCGACAACGCAGCGAAGTTTTTCGAGATGTCCGGACAGGTTACCAAAGTTTAGATAGTGTCCTAATTTTTCTACGCTCGAATTACGATCTCAAAGACTTCGCTCGTCCAACAAACGATAGCAATCGATCCCAACGATCTTTCGGGGATCTGCGAAACGATCGACTTCTTCGAAAAAAGCTGGCTGGACCCACGTACGTACACGGTGGCGAGAGAATATAAACAGGTGATCGCTTATCCATGTACAATTCAATTACGTTGCCATAAGTTAGATTTCGTTTGCATGGTACACCGTTCGGAGATGCGCTGATTAATTCTTTAACGATTTATTTAATCCGCGACTGCTTAAGCTTCCGTTTCTTTTCATTCAAGAAATTCGAGATCGCTTGTTACCTTGTACAACGATTTTTCCCTATTTATAATCTCGCCGCAGTGTACCATGTATTATGTATACAAGAAAGAAACAAGAAGTCGTCGCGTCGTTCCTTCGTTGTCACGCATTTCTTCATTCATGATTGTCGCTTGTCCCAGAGAATTCTTCGTAATCGCGTGTCTATTTGTAATCATTCTGTTTTTTATTGATAGTAACGATGATGATGGTGATGATGATGATGATGATGAGAAAGTAGCAAATAAACGTTTTTCCATTCAAGGACTGGTCTTCTTTATTTATTTCACCACACGACATTGTCGAATATCCTTGTCAAAATTGTATTTTTTCTTTTCTCACTTGGCTTGAATGGAAAAACCAAAATTGTACGGCACGTCTCGAATCCAGTCACGCCGCGGATCATCTTTTTCTGGGATTCGTGAGGAGAGGCTTCCCGGAGCGTGTCCGATTCGATCCGAGCGGGGAGTCCACTTGTGTTTTGCGAACACTTTTCTTTTTTTTTTTGTCAATTCCATCGCATCGTCTGTCTTCGCGCGAAGGCGCTGTTCTTTTTACCGTTCGTCGAACGCCTTCTCTTGTATCACATTGTACCACAATCTGCCAGAGAGACTTTTTTCCATTTCAACTGCCAAGCGTGAAAGATCGTCCATTGATCCTGTGCTCGTCCGTTGTGGGCTCCCCGAAGTTGAGAAAACTCGCTTTCAAGCTTTCTCGACAACTCTTAAAAGTAATTCTTTTCAGAAAGAATCGCACGTTTACACAAAATTTTCCATCAAATTATTTCGTGACAGTGGCATGTTTTCTAAGAAACGTCTAGCTTCGTTCTAAATATTGGAGAAAAGTCGCAGTGCGAGAAATCACACTGAACTTCGTGGGGACCATGTAACAAATTGCGTTATATTCTTGCGCGAGTGCGTTATTGAAATTCGCAAATAAGAATTGCGGAACCATTGCGAGATTTAGATGAAATTATAATTAAAGACACGTTCTGCTGTCATGGCTTCGACAAATCGGTCTTTTTTCGCTTCTCTTGTTATAAATTGTATTTCCAAAAGAGAAATGATTGAAAAGTAATCTTAGACGCGCGAAGCTTATAAAATCGGGTTTTCTGGCCGCCACAGAGTATGAATACCGAACGAACGTGTTCGTTGACCCGCGTGCTCTGCCGCGTCGCGCCGCGTGCCGTCAGAATCGGCGCGAAACCATCTCGCAACTAATCGGAGCGTCGCGTCGCGCACGGTGGATGCAACTCCCAACATACGTACCAACGGTGGTCATTCAAGACGCGCGCGCTTTTGCAATACGAGCACCGCGTTCTCCAGTTTCTTATTTTTATTCTGCGTCGCCTAGAGCTACCGCACGACTGCGAATGCGTTTCGACACTCCTCTTCTCTCGGGGGAACGACCGGACCGGACCGGACCGATCCGCGGGGAATTCCGCGAATTTCCGATTTATGGCCTGCGTCAAACGAACAACGCGAAACCAGACTGCAAACAAGAAATTACACTTGAAAATAACGTTAGTTAACTCGACTTTACCCTGTAATTTACGCTAGGATAGAGTATATACCGCGCGTCGATGATTTTCGAGGCACTTCCCGATGTATCACACGATCTGTTATTTTCTTACTGGTCTATTTCAGTGACGGGCTTGCCCGGCCCGGAGCGAAGGGTCAGCATGAGGCTGCACCGTAGGGACGCAGCCGCAGCTGCGGGCGAAATGCAGCCGAAGTCCAAGTGAGTTGCTATATCACGCAAGCAAGCAAGCAGTATCATCGCCGCGCTAAAGCACCTAAGTATAACTCGCTCTCTGCCTAGCATTTAGGGTGTGGTCTTTCGCTGTACGTGGCTTCGTATAACCGGTTGTACGTCTCGGTTCCTCTCGATCTTGCCAATTCGAATCGTCGCGTCGCGTCGGTATACGGTAAACGTTGCACCCGCGCGGCATCTAATTCGTTTCCTTTCGATCCTCCCGGATCTCGCTCGATTCAATCGATCAAGAATTATTTCTCGCTTCGTGTTCCGTCTTTTGTGTTCTTTTCGTTCTCCGTTTACTCCGTTTACTCCGTTATCGCTTGCCTTTCCGGAAGAAGATACACCTGCTATCAGGCTGCAGATATTTTTATTTCAATTTTCGAATTCTTTCGATTTTCCTGGAATTTTTACCGTAATAAAACTGTGCTCTGGGGAATTTCGATTAATTTGATCTCTCCAGTCTTTATTTGATCAAACGAATTGCTTCGATTTTGTTCGATTTTCTACCAGTTGTATTTTCATAACGTTAAATATATTGTAATATAATAGCAAGGGGGTTTCTTCTTTCGGAACAGATGATAGCGAACGTGTCAACTACATGTAATAACTGTATAAATGGATTATAGAATAAAACGAGAGAACGAAAGAAGGCAAGATTCCGAGCTCGTTACACTTGGTGCTTTGTCATCGACGATTGCATGGAACGGTCATCGAATCATCGCGAGTTCATTCGATCGACAGCAGAGTTGGGCAGAAATGATTTCCAATAACGAGTAAACCCATTTATCAATGTTTTGATTATATCGATCGTGTATTGTTGTTAAGAACTAAATTTTAAATGCTTTCGGCGCACTGGTTCGATCAAGTATATTTTTCTATTGCATGATCTGCATTTCAATAAAAATTATACTTGATCGAACCAGTGCGCCGAACGCATTTAAAATTTAGTTCTTAAACCCATTTATCATCTGTATAAATTGGTTCGTTCGTTTGCTATCTCCTTGTTGAAATGAGGATAAAATTCGGTAAAAAGTACAATAGTTCGTTATTCGAGCAATGCCCAACTCTGATCGATAGCTTGTGTTTCTCTAACGCTAACGATACAGCCTCGCGTGTTCCTCGCATAGCTTCCGATCACTGTTGTACATACCGGTTCGATGCACCGTTGTACGAGCGCACGCGCGGTTTTGTGGATATCTATTACGACTGGCAATGTACATCAGGTTCCTCGTTTCGAAAACCGGGCTGCGATCGGATCTCGCGTTTCACCGAATTCTGCCGCAGAGGCCTCCGTACCGCTTGCGAAATAGATCTCGATGTGGATGTCGCGTCGGTGTTAATAGTTGCATCGTTTTTTGGTAGATCTCGGTGTCTTGATACCGTGGCATGGTTCTCGTCCGGATCGCCTAGAGATCCGGGGAGAAGTTGAGTGGGGCAAGGGAGAGCACTGTCGCCATTTCGAAAGAATGTTCATCACCGATTCCGCTAAATTGCCGTGGTCGTTGTTATGTTTACAAGGGCCGAGCCGAATTCATTGCAAAGTCTCGTTTCACAGATTTCGAATGCTCGACTTCACAAATTAGTTAACTTTGATCAGACACTTCGGATGGGAAATCGAGTGAGCACATTCTTTCTAAAATGCAACGTACACAACACAATCTATTTGCCTGCTATCGGGTGCACTGGGATATGGTATTTTTTCCTTCAATCACGATTGTTACCAGTTTGTATGTTTTGCGTAACGCATAGGAACCAGGGATCCTAACCAACGCATAGCCCGAACCGTAACCCGGGTTACCAAGCG
Organism: Lasioglossum calceatum; assembly: GCA_963966675.1. Taxonomy (NCBI): domain Eukaryota; kingdom Metazoa; phylum Arthropoda; class Insecta; order Hymenoptera; family Halictidae; genus Lasioglossum; species Lasioglossum calceatum. Next base: position 6,406,010 of record OZ016542.1, read on the forward strand.
CGGTTACTGTAACCCGCAGTAACCCAACAGGAACGGTTCCCAAGTAGCAACCAGAGCGGGTTACACATTTTAAACCGTACCCGGTTACAAGAAGTGGGTTACTACGTATCCAGGGCTTGAAATGCAGGAAAATAGTATGTAATTGTAAAAATGAAAACATAATATTTTGCGTGTCTGAATTGAACACATAATAGATGCAAGAAAATAATATAATATAATATTAAAGCACACAAGAATATATAAATAGTTTACAAAAACATATAAAAAGAAAATAGTATAATGCAAACAACAATATCTAAATACTTTACAAAAAACATATACAAACAGATACAAATAAATAATATAGTACAATATTGAAGCAAACAAAAATATGTAAATACTAAGTTTATAAAATTGTAGAATAATATTTTATAATGCCTACAATAGTAATAAAAAACAACGTAAAGAAAACTAATTAATTACTAAATGTATTTGTTCTTAAAATCATAATATGATCTAAAATATCATGGTTCAATCTAGCTCTATTGTCGTCTAAGATAAATTTCAAGCCAAAAAATAGTCTTTCAACCGATACTTGAGTTGGTGGCACAGCATGTAGAACATTTGCAAGTTCTCTTAATTCCGGAAGTCCATGTTTCTGCCAATATTGTATAATATCTTCTTTTTTTTTGTCGATTCTTGTCGTTTGAGAGAAAACGTCGATTTTCTGTCAATTTTATATTGCATCCGTTAATAAGACACGCGGACATGTTGTCGTCTACGTTAAATATGAAGTACTCACACACAGGATGTTGCATTATGTACAATTAAATATTTATGATATCAAACTTTCAATTTGATATATGTCGTGATATACCGTCAATTCGTATACTGAATTCACTTTTTTGGGGGGGATTGTTAACACCTTATATACACTAACGAGCATAACTGATTCAACACACTTTAAATCAGGATAACTTTTTTATGAATGGACCAAACGACTTCAATTTCTCTGTAATGTTAGAAGAATTAGTTTAGTAAATGATATCTACAAAATATTTTGAAAAAATGCATTTGGTCGGAATTGCGAAAAAAATTAGTAAAAATTGATTTTTACTACTTTTTTAGCTGGGCCAACAACGAAAATTTGAAAGATTTGTTTGGTCACCTCGTATAAATGATATACACCCTGAAAATTTCATTGAAATTGGTTAATTGCTTTAAAAATTGCAATTTTTCAAGATTTTCGGCCTTTTTACCACTTTCGATCGTTTATAGCTCGGTAACCAATTAACCAATTTCAATTAAATTTTCAGAGTATATCATACTATTATCTATTATCTATTAACCAATATCATTAAATTTTCGTTATAGGCCCAGCTAAAAAAGTAGTAAAAATCAATTTTCACTATTTTTTTCGCAATTCCGACAAAATGCATTTTTTCAAAATATTTTTTAGACATCATTTACTAAACTAATTCTTCTAGCATTACGGAGAAATTGAAGTCGTTTGGTCCATTCATAAAAAAGTTATTCTGATTTAAAGTGTGTTGAATCAGTTATGCTCGTTAGTGTACATATTACGAACTTAACAAAATACGATCGGTAAACAATCCGGACGGTGAAGTGGGAGTGCAACAATGTATGATTGACGTGTCATTTGGCACGCTCGCGGAGGTCCTGAAGAGGTGTCTATATATTTACAATAATATATTCAATTGATTTATCACGGTATTAAATTGATTGTACTTTACAACTCAATACATATATTGGTAAAGTATTATATGATTTTTGCATATTATTTCGTATTAATATTATCATAATTAGTAGACAGTAAATTTATCGTAAATATCCGCTACATGCTACAGCTAAGAATCAGTATCACTAACCCGCTTTGTAAGAGCGGGTTAACCAGGTTAACCGAACAACGACGCCCTCTGCAACCCGGTTACGCGGGTTACTCCCGGGTTACAAGAACCGAACCCGGTTACGGTTACGGTTAGGATCCCTGATAGGAACGAGTGCGACACACGAATGAATGGGTGGTTTCTTTCACGCTGATGGGTCGATACTTCTCTCTCCACCACTGATTTTGTACGTTTCGTTTTATCGTCGCGTTGGTAACGCGGTGAACGTGGTAACTCGGATGACGTCGCCTGTACAGCGATCGAGATCCATGAAATTGGTTCAAAGATTCCTATTCCTTGTTCATGAACAGAAGAGGTGCACGAGAACCCGAAAATGTCCGGTTGACGGTGAGTTTCTTCAGAATCGGGACGGCACCTCGGGTTCTCGCGCACCTCTGTTCCCAAACCAACACCGTAGACCGAGAAGCCCGTCGTTGAAGTAGCGATGGGACCGATACTTGATCGTCGATGCGTATTCATACTTTCGCTCTGATTCCGATACGGTGACCGATAGAAAAATTTCGATCCCATCGCTACGTTTAAGTTCACCGGAAAACCCGCTTTATGTTCTTTCGTTGACTGTTTTTTCAGGTAACCGAAAGCCAACTCACTAATTCTAAATCACGAAAGTAGGCAAAGAGGGGGCGAAATAATCTCCTGTGCCACGGTAGCGGACGCCGGCGAAACACTGAAATCGTGGATAAACGATTCGCCTAGCGATCCTTCTCTCTGACGACGCGACGGCGGTGGCCCGACGGTCTCGAGCCTCTCGCTTATCCGATCGATCATCCCCGTTCGAGCATCCGCCATTCTCAAGAGACAAAAACCAAACCGTTTAACAAAACAAAAAAATAACCGATTCCTTCACCGACACGCATCAAAAACACAAAAAACAAATGTCGAGACAACGAGAGAAAGTAAAATTTCGTATCTCTTTTTTTCTATCTCTCTCTCCCTCTCTCTCGAGTGCGCAGATCGAATCGAGTTTGCCGAACGGTTTCCCCGATCGTCTAGAAAACAAAAACCTACACTTTGCTAGGAACAAAAGAAACGAAAGGCGTTCGTTGGGACGAGGGAAAACGAAAGACGCTAATGTCGCTGTTTTGTGTGTCTTTTGTTTTGGAAGCGCCAATGCGACGGCAATGGCCCCGCCCATCCGGATGGACAAGCTGCCAGCCGTAAAGCACAAGTGAATCAACTACTACAACGTCAACAGCAGCAGCAGCATTAGCAGGCTCGTCGCCGGCACGATCGTTAGCGGCGTCGTCGTCGTCGTCGACAGTGTCGTCGGTGTTGTGTGTGCCCCGCGCGACCTGAGATCTGAGAGTCTACCTGGTCGACGATCGATTCGGACGATCAAACCCGTTGTCGATCCAGAATGCTCCCGAATGACGCGACTGCCTAGCTAAGCGTACCCGCGAATTCCAGAAGAAGCTATGTCGGTGATGCGAACGCTCGAAGAGACCTCAGGCCGGGGACCTGAAACACAGCTGGGAAGACCTCAACGAAGATCAAGATCAGGATCGTGGGAACTGTTCCCAACGAAGCCGATCGACCCGATCGACACAGCCAGCGAGCGAACTAGATGCAAGATCTAGAAGATCGTCTGACGGTTGCTCCGGTGCGTGCAGAAGGACGCTCGCTCGGTGTCCCGACACGAACCGTCGCTCCGCGGAGTGATCCTGGACACCCCGGAGCCAAACGACGATCGAACCTCGTCCTGATCGTTTCGCTACAGATCCCTGGACAGCTTTAGAGACCGAGGGAAAAGAAATCGTCTGGAGAAGACTGAACTTCCCTCTTGCCGTTCTTGCAGTCTCAATCAAACAAAGTCTCTTCGGGTATTCTGGTGGTCCGTTCGCTATCGCCGACGCGCTCTCTGCCACGACACTGGAACTCGTTGGGAGTGTCGCGGTAGCTCGCGACCTTGTTGTTAAATTGAATCGCACCTCGGTCGAGATTCGAATTCGTACGTGTTAATTCGCTTTGTTGCTCGTAGACCGCGGGTGTTTGTTCGTTTATGTGAATGTTAACGTTTCGAGGTAATCGTCGGAGGAAAATCTGTAAATCGCATCGAGAAATTGTAACTGTTGTTTTGCGTAAACGATCGCGTAATCCGACCGTTCTCGTTTCCGCTTTCTAGAGGATAAGGATCGTCGGGAGATTAGCACGAATTCCCGAGGTTGCGGAGGTGTTTTCTTTTTTTTTTTTAGAACAGTCGCGATCGTCCGTGTCGTGGCGAGCGATTCGAGGCGCCGCGCCGGCGAACGCGTCGAGAGCCCAGGATCGATCAACTGTATAAATATGTAATATGTACCCGATCAACCGTGATTTGTACATAGACAAAATCGCGAAAATCGATGGCTGGACGAAGCGCCTCAGGCGTCGACAGCGCTCGGAGCTGTGAATGTCTCAAACGAAAACGCGCGAACTTCGAGAAGCTCGATTATTCTTTGAACGGTCCCCCTGAATACGACGTTAAGAAACACGGCCACACTGTCAATGGCCACACCCGGTTGTGATGAACGCTCGCTCCTATCGATCGTAGGCGTAGGCCAACGGTGCTCCGATTGTCTCACCCATAGACCAACATATTTCCGTAAAACACGATGAAAATCAAAACGTTAGCAGCTTGTCGCAGCAGATTAAGTCGTAGAAATTCTGTGGACGTTTATCATTCGTTCGATTTGCGATTTGTAAATTAAACTTGGTTTCGTTCAGCTCCTTCGAAATCTATACAAAGGAACTTCCGTCGAGTTGGATCAAAAGTAACGTGTGGAACAAAAAATAAAATAGAAATTTGTCGATCCAAACGATCTTCTACTCTCGATACTCGACCAGAAAGTAATGTAAATTTCTATGAAGATTCTCGGTCTATTCCCAAGAGAAATTGCACCTGCAAACAGGTGTTTTCAATCGATCCGAAGTTTAACAAAGTTTTCTGCAATGATTTCGTTGCTTCTATCTTTTCAGTTCGTTTAATAAATGTATGTATATTAACGGTATTTCATTAAATAGACATAGACCAATGAACGAACAAAAAAGTGGTTCCATCGATTTCAGTGATCTTGTTGACCCTCATAAGTTCATGCGCTTTCGAAAGATCCTGGTATGATACGCCCTCCTGCTTGTTTACTCTTCGAATCGACTTGCATACATTGTGCCTCGTAAGTGGACTGCGGATTTCAACGGTAGAGATTCAAACTTTGAACATTGAAAGCGTCGAAGGGAATCGAGACGCTATTTTCGTCCTGCTAACAGTATCAAAGGAATTATGTACCTTGTTATTAACGAAGAAAATGTTTATTTTTCATAAAGATCCGTAGTCTACTAGCAAGTTCGGATTCGGAAGAAACGGACCTCGCGCCACGCGCAGAATGAAAAGAGATAAACCTGCGTCGTGCGGAAATGAACGGAAATGTGAGGCTGGTGGTTTATGTCATCGGTTCGGAAGAATGATCGGCAATTATGCGGGCAGCGCGAGGAGTATCGCGCGAACCTTGCCAAGATCGATCGAGCGTACCGTAGAGTTCGTGTCCTAGCGTTTTCGCACGCGTAAACCCGTCAATGATCGGTTCACACTCGGAGAAGAAGGCGATCGTTTGACACGATTCGAGGCTTCCCGTTCCATCGGCGGATCGGCGGCGCGCCTCTCTCCTCGACTTGTCGCGCGTCTTCTTTCGCCCTTCTTTTTTATACTAATCGAGCCGTGCCCGGCGAGAGATCGTAGATGTAATCACGTGGGTTTGGTTCTGTTCACGGTTGTCGCCCGAAAAAAAGGACGAGGCGGGCGTAACTTTTCGATCTTTCTAGATATTCGAAGAGGCGTTCGAAGCGCGAGAGCTTTCTGCGAACAGCACCGAACTCTGTCAATTATCAACTCGCGTTAACGGTTCAGCTCTGTTCGCAGGCGTTTCCGGAAAAGAGACGAGCAACGCGTAACTGTAATAGAAATATCGATTTGGAGGAAAGGGAAGATGCGACGACGCTCCAGATTCTAGATCTAGACGAATTCGAACGATCACTTTATGTCATTCGGAAATCGAAGAATTATCGGGAAGTTTGGAAATTCGTATTATGCGAACTGTGTACCAAATTGTATGTGATCTCGTTGTTAGGACTTGGTCCGGTCCAATGTTCTCTTTTTATTACGTAGATTCGGTCCTGTGCAGGATTACTTCTTACTTCGCGCGACGAATACGTTGCAGCTTCATCGGCCTTGGGAGAAAGGCCGGTTCGCAATTATTGATCGAACAGAAAAACGAGACGTCGAATCTATAAATAAGTATCGATTATAATTGGATATTAAGGAGCGGCAGGTGACTATAGGCAGCAAGTTGTCTAAGAATAGTATAGAAATATTCTATTCTTTATACCCCGAAGAATTGATTCTTTTTGTGATTGTTTAGAAAAACCGGAGGGGAGAGAAATCGAAAGAAGAGAAGAAGCGCGTAGTTTCATACTGTTGCGAACGCTATTAACAATTCAGAAACGCAAGGCATTTGGTTAAAGGTTTGCCAGTGAACAGCACCAAACTCCATCTTGTCTAGCGTGTTAGGAAAGTCCCAGGAATGTTTGTTAAGCTTTACGGAAAATTTATATATATATATATTTGATAAGCGTTAAGCGATCGAACGGCTATTAAACCTACTTACGTATTCGAGTAGTCGAGTGAATTCCACTTGGTTCCCTGTTATTATTTACATTCGATCGAAATCGCTTGCCGCGTTGAAAGCTGCGATCCGTCGCGCTGCGTTTTTAAATGAAAATTATCTAGTTGTATTCTGTGAGATTTTTTTACATACTTTGATACGATCGATCTTTATAAAAGGTTCTATTTCAAATTTTTGTTAGAACAAAGTCTGATCCACGCAGGCTTTGGACTTTTGGAATATTGAAGAATCGAGCGCGCGGATATTAAACTCGAAGAGTTTAGAGTTTCGAAGCTGCAGAAAGGATTTTCCTAACACTCTGTTCTCGCTAGACTGCGGATCTCGATGCGAACTCCCGTTTTTATATAGATTATTTTAGAATTTCCATGGAGGAAAAGATTTCTTTCGACTACGATTCGTAAGAACAAAGTAGAAACATTGGTGATATACTATATGTATATGTATGTATGTATCTACGAGCCTTCGTGCGACGCGAACGCGTAAAGATCCGCAGTGTAGTCTCACAGTGTGCGTTTCCGTGTGCGTGCGTGTCCCTCTTCGTCCCGTGTGCTTGTATCTCGACTTACGTGTTCGTGTTCGTGTTCGTGTTCGTGTACGCGCGTAATTTCGTCTGCTCGGACTATGGAGATTTTCGGAGGAGAAGAGGAAGAGGAAGAGGAGAGAGAGATTAGATTGCTCTCGGACTTGCGTAAAAACAGAGCGAAACCGCGTCGATCGAATTTTGTAACTTGTGGCACCAAGAGAACTCGCTGTCCCCGGTCCAACAATAATTGAAAAATGTGCAATACATTCTTTTGTATGAGCCTTCGTTCGCAATGATACAAATTCTAAAATAGCGTCTACGATATCGGTAGCTTTAAGTGTTTTGTATCTACTTTCAGAAGAAAAAAAAAAGAAATAATTATCCGATTAAGTAAACATCTCACTCGTATTTATTGCAATCATCCATCAAAACGGAGGAAGGAAGCTTCGGAACGCGCGCGGCGCGAGTCGGAAACGAGTATACGATTTCGTAGGAATTTTAAAGGTCCGACAACTCAATATTTTGGAATAACCTCTACCAAATTATACAATCTATTTATTATTCTCTAGATTACACGGATATAGGAACGTTTCCATAGCGAAGATGTGATTTTTCAACGCGTATACTTCCGAGTCGCTCCGCGCAACGCCTCGTCGCAAGTCAAAGTTTCTTTTGTATTACAAAGTCCCTCCGAGGCCGGAAGTCGCGCGGCAGCCATCGCTCGAATCTTCAGCCCCGACTTTCAGGGAATAACGAAGACTCATATAAGAAAATTCGATATTCGCCGGAAATAAGACCGGACACCGTTACCGAAAACCTCATCGAGAAACGAGATATCTTGTTTCCCTCGATAACACGTAGCTCTTCGCCTCGAGTCCTCGAGTTCTCTTGAGCGCGAATCGACCCGTTCGTACGCTGTCGAGCGTCCTTCGTTCGAGCGAACACTGACTTTTCGATTTTCTCAGTCGATCGATGCATTTCGGGAAAAGAAAGAGGGTAAGAATCAAATACGAAAGTCCGAGAGAGACGCAGTCCCAGCAAAAGAACAACCAGATTTTCATCGACTACTCTTTAACGAAAGTGATTTTTCAAAAGCAATTCTCGAGAAACGACCGATGAACCGATCCAGCGTTGCCGAAAAACGACACGAACCCGCGCATTCGATTCCATCGTTCGCCGCCGCGCCGCGCCGCGCCGCCGTGTTTTCCATTCCTCGTCGCTTCCTGTTTCGTCGTCATTCATTTCTCCCTCTCCTCCATTAACCCGCCGAATCAACTCGTCTTGCGTAACGAACAACAACAAAAAAATTATCGTGGGCGCGATGCGTACAAGTAAAAATGCGAAGAACGATAAACTGAAACAAAAAAAAAACGTGATAAGAACACGCGTGCAACAAAAAAATATGTATACATATATATTATACCGACACGTGTTTTTCTATGTATGATTTGTTTTCATAGGGTACGCTACTACCGCTACTATTAATTACAATTACCATTAACTATTAGCTATTAACTACTACCAACTATTACTACTACCGATTACTACCGCTAATTACGCTATTTACTATGTTGTTGTAACTGGTACAGCGACACGAATTGGTCGCGCAACGATCTGCTCGGGGAACGAAACGAATGGGTCTCGGTCGAACCCGGGAACCAGGAAACGGGAACCGGAAGCGGCGCTTTTCACCGTGTGCCCTCCACATCTTTATCGCGCGTTTCTCTTTCCCGTATTTATTTGCGTTCTTCCGTTTTTCACTTTTGATTTCTCATTTATAAGAGAACCGAAACGCCAGCTGTTCCACGCTCGGCGATCTAGAACCGATTGATCGTTCGTTCGCCAAGTCCCTCGAGTCTGATTTGTCGTACCTTTTTCGCGAACTGTCGGAAAGAATCGTGTTTAGTCGACGATCGATTGGATCGAATTAGACCGGATCGGTGAGATCGCTCTCGAGCTTTCTACACGGAGGAAACGAACACTGCCAGTGCGAGCTATCCTTGCGTTCTACCGACGCGACGTGACTTACGACACTCACGACTGAAAGGTATTACATACACGGACATACCTTAATCGGGCATGAGCAATACAGTAAATTTTCTATGGATGCGAAAATTTGTTCACGATAGATGCGAAAAGAATATCCCCTCCAACTAATACACTGATCTCGGCTCGGTATATCCAGGTATATCGGTGTGAACCACTACTAACGCGACGCGGAGAGTCGCAGTCGTCGGCACAGTTCAAACGCTCGTCCGTCATCACAATGTTACACCAATATTTAATCTTCTGTATTTTTCATTATCTTTTTATGGATCTTTCACCAACATATTCCTGGCATTTTTCGCATGCAAAATCATACCAAACACGATATAATTTCAACTGTATTTAGTGGTTTAATCGACAATGAGAGTTTCGAACGCAAGGGAGGACAGCGCGTCAGAAAGAAAGAGACGCGGACAGGTGCCGTCGCATCGACGATTGCCGTGGTGTCTCTTTACACGCGCTGTCCTTCTCTACGTTCGGCTAGGCCTTGGAAGCTCGAAAAAAGTAGTATGTACCAAGATCGAAAGATGCGAAGAAATCTCCCCGAGGCTTTCGCATCTATAGAAAATTTACTGTAATACATCTTCGCCGATACACAGGACAGTTTCAATTCTTTCTATCTCTCCTTTCTTTTCGTTTGAACGGACCTCCGAATGCCGACTGGATCACTTCGAGGAGAAGCCGTTCTCTTACTACGATCCTTCTACTTTCTACCGTTAGCATTATTTTATTTTAGCCTTACAATTTTCTTCGTACAGAACATTTCTCTTCGTACTTGGGTACCTATCGTATAGACTATATGTATAGACTCTCTTTTATGCGTTCGCGATTTTCATTGTATTTTAACTATACTAATATCGAGCAACTGTATCGAAGAGACCGGTTTGTATATGTACATAACATGCGGTTAACTATGATCGATTAAGACGGAGGACAAGAAGAAGGAGCGACCGAATAACGATTAAGAAAAAGATGGATTACTATTTACTATACAATATAATAATAAGCGATAAAGCGAGCGCTCGAGAGAGGTCTTCTTTGCGTTCGCGGATGTTTGCGTGTGCGCGTCGAAATCACCGAACGAATGAAAGAAAGAAAGAGCCAGACGATTTAGCTGAGAATAAACGCGAGAACGAACGAGGACTAACAGTGCGAAGACCTGGTTCCGTGTACCATAAAAGAAAAATCGTTCCAGGCGGCGTCGAACTGTTTCCCTATCATTGTTCGTCGCGACTCGACAACGGTATAGTTGTATTCGCTTCTGGGAAACAAACACTTGCTACGGAGAATGCAGCAAGCTGGCGAAACTGGAATTAGAAAGATTCGTGTCTCGCGCAGCGATTGTAAAAAGAAAACCGAGAGGAAAAGCGATCGAGTGTGCATGGGTGCGTGCGAAGCGTGTCGAGGAACCGCGGAGGAAAACGCGGTACATATTCGTGGTTTTCGTTTCTAAACCACCTCTTGCCGATCAGCCAGTTTCGAGTTTCCGCTTACGCAGATATTCACGGTTTTCCTTTCTTTGTAGGTTGATGAAAAGCACGAGCGGCTGACCGTCGCGTCGACTCGATCGACGCGCCCCTAGCTATCCGTGGATCTCGGTCGCATCCGTAAGTGATCTACTTTCCTTTTCCTTTTCCGTTTACGACAGGGGTTCGCGGAGGACCTGCACCCGAGGGAGGCTCGATCGATTCCCCGGGACCGGGACTCGCGTTTTCTTTTCACGCTGCTCTTCGTGATTCTTTCGGACAATGCTGAGCGCAGAAGGTTGCCTACTTCGGAGGCGCGCGGTACTCGCAAAACAATTTCAGAACGCGTCAACAGTTCCTGAAAAGATTACAAAAGATTTAGCGAGTTCCGGGTGTTCTCTCTTATTCGAACAGAGCATAACTAAATCTGTTATGTCCCTTATTTCGAAGTTGTCCAGTAGCCACGCCGGAGAGTAGGAGAGAAGATTTTATTCTTACCCAAGACCACGAGTCTTGCGTTCGGATCGTTCGGGTTCCAGGCCTCTCCTCGAGGTTCGTCGACTCTAAGGGCTGTATAGCACACCCTGGTATAGTTGTTTTTTCGAAACTACAGGCTGTATTGGTCTAACCTCCTCGAATCCGAGAACTTTTTGCCGGCGTCGAGACCTGATCGTTACGAATAATGTCCTTAGGATGAACACACTCGGTCGCTTGGCTAGCTATACTCGCAGACGGTTCGCCAAACCGCCGAAGAGTCCCCCGAAGAGCGGCGACGCCCCCTCCGATAGGACTCGACTAGGCCGGTTTGCTGGATCGCCGATTCCCGTCAGAGAAATACAAGTTTCTTCTTCGAAAGGGCACGAGCGTTCTCCGCCGCACGCTCGTCGAGTCTAGTTGAATAATACAAAAGGAAGAAACGAAGCATTTTTTAAATTAAACGAGATAAAAGAACAACTGCGTTTTTTCAACCCCGCCTTCCCCCGTCGCTTCCCGAATCTCCGTTTTCCTTTTCCTCCGGCGAAGGCGCAATATAATCATTTCATCGGTTTAATATCATCTTATTTTTCATAATCCCCCTGTACACGGTAAAGCAAATATTTCACACAAAATATTTGTTCGTTAATTTATATAATCTTAATATTTATAAGGCGAGATTCGTCGAGCATCGACTGATGCTTCACGTGGCCAAAAATCCACCGTCGATCGGTAGCATGGTTCCGTTGATCATGGAGCTTCGCTCGCTCAAGAAGAAGACGATTGCGTCCACGACTTCGTCCACCTCTGCAAACACGGTGATACAAAAATCAGAATTGTCGTCGAAATCGTTCTATAAAATATCGTCGTAAAGGTCGGTCCATGTGTTACCGGCAAATCGGCCCAACGGTATCTTATTCAGCATGGTTTTCGCCTTCTCCGGATCGCTCCAGCCCAGTTTTCCCATTTCAGTCATCACCACCGTAGGGTTCACGCAGTTCACTCGAATCTTGTGTGGACCAAACTCGAGAGCCATCACTCTGAAAAAGGTAGATATCGTAAGTAAAATGGTAAAACGCATTATTCTTTGCTGTAACACAGCCACTTTTCAATATCTGTGCCGGTGCCGGTAGATAGGTAATGTGTAAAGATTAGGGATTGCAATACCGGACCAAAAATACAATACCGGTATTCGGTATTTTTTTAAACGTTGTACCGGTATACCGGTATTAATACCGATATTAGGAATTTTCATGAAAGTTCAAAAACACAGTTGTTCAATAGAAAAAAACATTAACTAATTAATTGACTTCATATTTTTGAAATGTGATTGTAAAAAACATAACGCATCTATTGAACTGTCATTAAAGCCTTGAACGTATTTTTCTCCACAAATTACCTGCAGTTGAAAATGCTCTTTCCGCATCCACGCTGGTTCGTGGTACTGTTAATAATGAGCGATATACTTTCTCTAAATATTTGCCTCGATGTCCTTCATCTTTTAACAACTCGGTCTCTCGTCTGACGGTTTTGGATAAATCTATTTTTTGTATTATTTTTGCATTATTGTTCGTGGCAATTTTTTTATTTATAGCTAATTGTAATTTCTTGTCGAGAGACAATTCTTTTTCGATATTAACATCAACATCATCTTCAACGAATTCTTTTGGATAGTTTTGTGTTTGGTTTTCATAAATGTTTGTGTGGAAATTGACGAGACGAACTTAATTTTTATAGGCAGAAAAATGCCGCAACGTTGTCGTTCATCGCCACAATGTTGCAAAGAATACAGCGGCATCGATACCACGCCGAAAAGAGCGCAGCGGCATCGGTACCACACCGAAAAGAGCGCAGTGGCTTCAGCAGTCACCGCGGCAATGTGCTTTGACCGGCAAGCTCACACACACATCGTCAGCGGCGAACGTATTTCAAATAAAAGTAGATGCCCCAAAAAAATATTTATTATTTATAGCTAATACCGAAAATACCGGTATTTTGCCTTAGCAAATACCGGTTTCACGAAATTGCAAAATAGCACGAAATACCGGTATTCGGTATTTCGCAATCGTATTTCGGTATATTGCAATCCCTAGTAAAGATATTAATTGAACAATCAGTTTCCATACTTGGACAGCATGTCCACCGCTGCCTTGGTAGCGCAATAGATAGCATGATCCGCCAAAGCTGCCTGGCTAGCCTGCGAAGATACGTTCACGATGCTGCCGCCGACCTGCCTCTTGATCATGTCCGCGGCGACAGTCTGAGCGACGTTCACGATCGATTTCACGTTAGCGTTGATGCTCAAGTCGAAGTCTTCCTCCGTGACTTCCATGAACGGTTGGAGAACGGCGACGGCGGCATTGTTCACCAGCAAATCGATAGGCAGAACGCTCTCGATAGCTTTCTTGGTCGCTTTCCAGTCGAGAAGGTCTACGCAGACGGTTTGGATGCTGGGATCCGCGGCAACGAGTTTATCCAGATTTGCCTGCGTCTTGGATAGGGCGATTACCTGACCTTTGTACTTGGACAGACGCAGCGCCACGTCCCTGCCGATACCTAGAATTTATCAATGCGTCAATTCGGGAGGATCGATTAAATCGTTCTTTCTAGCAGATGACATAAAATTGTTGTTACCAACGTTGATTTGGGAAATGATCGTTTAAAATCTAGAAAAATAAAATAGAGCCAACAGGATCGGACGAGAACTAGTTCTCTGCAATCTGCAGCGTGATATGGCCGCTGCCGACTACACTAGTTTCATTCCGAAATGACGCGATACGTACATTTCATAAAATACATATTTCAAAATTGAGAAAAGTTTCTTAACGGATTCTATAAGAATAGATTTATTTAAAAAATGCGCCTTCCCATTATTTATCGTTTCGCTTTCGTATTCGTTCACTGAACTTATTGTCAACGATTTATTAATGTAATCGTTACGAGAATGTTTCATTATTACATACATTGCTAATTTGTTTCTGTTTCGCATGATCAAACGTTTCCATTCGCATTTGTAAATAGAGATATACATGTGTATGTATATATGCACTACTGCCACTTACGGCATTTACTAATCGCCGGTTTCTACGCGGAAGAATCATTTGATCTGATTGGCTCGTTTTGAGCTGTTGCCCAATTGGCGATAACCTCTCTTATCAAACCGTACAGGAATAAATCCGCGTGTTATTAATGATATTTGAAGCCGGAATGGAATCAGATAGAATATAATATATGTATACATTTATATACATGCAAGTAAAATAAAAATATCTTATCCGTTTATCGGTTCGACAACGATGGCTTACCTCGACCGGCACCTGTTACGAGGATACGTTTCCCTTCGAAGTTGATGTTCATCGTGGACGAACCCGTTACCGACTGACTATTACTGCTTAAAATCAACCATGGAATTTAACTGCTCTACCCGATGCTTTTTCGAAGGCTACGGTCCCCTTGTCGCGCTACTCGCGTTCCCCGTTGCTCTCCCCGTGACATGCCTGTCACGTGTCGCGGTTCACGGTTCACGTACAGGGTTGCCATATTTTATCCCCTCCGGCCCCTTACCCTTCCGCCTTCTCGCCCAGTTTCGCAGCGTACCTCTTCCCACTAACGCAGGCGACAGTGGCGACACGCGACGAGTGGGAAGAGTGGGAGCAGGTAAGGAAAATAACGGGTGTACTTTTGTTCCACGCGACGCTACGGACGGCTTGGCTTGAGTGAAGTGGTTTTCGAATTCAGTTTACAGCAGTTTACAGACTTTGGTGTGCAATCTAGCAAGAATCAAAGTTTTAGAGTGCCGTTTGCAGTATTTTATACTACGCATTATTTAAAATTATTGAGAAAGCAGGTAATGTATACATTGAATTTTAGGTTATGTAATCTGCTTTCTCAATAATTTTAAATAATGCGTAGTATAAAATACTGCAAACGGCACTCTAAAACTTTGATTCTTGCTAGATTGCACATCAAAGTCTGTAAACTGCTGTAAACTGAATTCGAAAACCACTTCACTCAAGCCAAGCCGTCCGTAGCGTCGCGTGGAACAAAAGTACACCCGTTATTTTCCTTACCTGCTCCCACTCTTCCCACTCGTCGCGTGTCGCCACTGTCGCCTGCGTTAGTGGGAAGAGGTACGCTGCGAAACTGGGCGAGAAGGCGGAAGGGTAAGGGGCCGGAGGGGATAAAATATGGCAACCCTGCTCGTGGCAGGTGCCACCTTCGCCACGCACTAGTTCCGGCACTGGTCATAATCGCAGTGTTCCGAATGTTCCGATATGAGGCATCTTTTCTCGTGCGATGGATGGCCGCTGGTGGCGCTTTCAGCCTCAGTAAAGTAAGATTCTCGATAAAATGGGGTTCCTTGAGCACCCCGCAGAATTTAAAAAAATGTATATGATTTGATTCTGAAAAATGAATGTATAACAAGTGTATTTGTGTATATTTTGTAACTCGTAGGACACGTCCTGGAGTCTTTTTGTCCGGTAAGATTATTTCGGTACATTCCCGCCAATATAACTTCCTCAGGGTTCTGGCCGCTCTGCTACCCAATAGTAGATACGTTACTGTTTTCTTGCGCATGCGCGAGAAAAGTTGTGCACAATCAACAATCATGCACAATCGAAGCACTGATCTGGGCACTGGGCACATTGTTCGCGCCACATATTTATTTACATATTTGAAACATCGCGATAGAAAGCGAAAGGAAATATCGATTATGTATTGATGGCAATTGATGGTGTAATCCAGTGTAATCGTGTAATCGTCGGTGAACTGTGGAAACGTACCTGTATATCCTGTTCATGTTTGCATTCAAATTTGACGATTGCATTGTTGATCTGTCTTTATTCGAATTATAACAGTTAAAGAGAGTAGCTGTAAACATGTATTATAAACGTTTTGAACATTGTAAATGTCGTGATTATTGAATATTGTTTGACGTTTAACGGAACATAACCTTGATACATCATCGTTTTATGGAAAACTGGTTGCGTGGAAGCAACGTCGATGGTTCTCATCTATACGAATTTAAGATGGATGTTTTTGTCCATGGTGTGGTGATTTATTTGCTCGGTTTAAAGCGATAATAGAGACCAGCTGTGGAAATTACACACGCAACAAATTGTTCCTGCCATGAATGCTCAGAAATCATATCAGTATCCAGCTGTGTTCGAATCGAAACAGCAAAACGATTAAGCAATATCAATAGTAAAGAACAGCCTTGGTATTCGTATCATTACCAAGGTAATGAACACAATGGCGTTCAAAGTGTTCTTGGCAACAGGTAGCACGTTCCATCGTGCCTTAATCTTCATGCTTAAACTTGGGTGGCAATCACGTTTCCGTTTACCGATGCTTCTGGTCATGTTGTTCGTGGCCACGGACAACAGGCTTCAAATGGTAGTCGATTTTGGAAATACGGAACAACATAATCATTTGTGATTAAGGATAAGAACAAACTATCGGCTAAATTATGTAACCGTAAGCATTAACTCGATATAGAAAATGTAAATTTGTTACTTATTTTTCAATTTACCTAGGATAAGGTATTGTAAGGATGAAAGGGTATCGTTGAAACTTTGATTAACTTCTGTTTTAAACTCGTCTTAAACCGATCTCCGCATTGGAATCGCATAGAGTATGACAACAAAGAGCTAGTATTAGCATGAAAAGAATACAATATATATGCTCGTAAATGTTGTTTGTGCGAAACGCATACGATTTTATATGTTATTACATACTATTTAGATTAATATCTATGATAAATCTATTTGTTACATTGTGCGCGAAATAATTTTGTATTTACCTAAGTCCGTAGTATTAAGGAAACTATATATAACTTATTCCTGGATTAAGTTAAGCGTTTGAGACTGATTGGTTTTTATTAGAATACTAAAGTTATATATGTATAAGTTGGAAAATCTACTAAAGTAACAAAAATTATAATTGTTATTTAGTTGTTACGTATATACGTGGGAGTTGTGCGAATACATACATTATCATTGCTGTACGCGTCTGTAAAATTCGTCTCATATCGATGCTACCTTTTTTAGGAAGCTCAAACAAAACAGACCTAAAATGTTCATAATCATCGGAGAAAAATGAAGGTTTAAGTAGATAACGAATAAAGTAGGTAAAAATAATTTTCTCAAAGTAGCAGCTTAGCGCTCGAATAATTCGACCATTTAAATGTTACATGTTACTCGAATAAAGTATGATATAATTATGAATAATATGTTATCGATGAAAGATTAAACCCCCCTATCTCGAAATGTATAGCTGGTATAAATAAGCAAATTCCGAATAGATTACGTATGAATATTTCTTCTTTATTGACAAATCTTTGTATATTATACTTTGTTTTTCGTTAATTATTTATAAACTTTTTACATTAGCCTTGAATAATATTATACAATGTTTCGTTTCGAATTGAACGATGCCTCCTATGTACTTGTCTACAATCTAGACATTTTAGACCCACGAAATCGGCGATTAAAATAAGGTCGGGTGAACTGCATGCTCGTTATTCTTTCGTTCTCATGCCAATTATCAATATCGGCAATTCTTGAAAAGTCTAATGGAACGCTAGACGAAATGAGTTTCTTTGACGTTTGTCTTCTTCCGAAGACTTTTTTGTAGTTTCTCGAAATTCGTTGGAGACGGTTGTTTTTTTCTATGTTTAAATATGACAAGCGTGAACAACGTTATCTTTAAAAATGAGAAATACAAGAATCGCTGGAGGAAACTGATAGCTCAACTTGCACAAAGTGGAATGACAGTTTTTTTTTCTCTATACAATACGTTCTCTATTTATTCCAACAAAGTAGTAGCGATAAAATGAATAATCAATAGTATATTCCCCAGTTGATTAAACGTGAGTACGCGACTTCGAAACTCGGTAATTAATAACGGGTAGCGGCAATCATCCACTCCTCTGTTCTCTCTCTCTCTCTCTCTCTCTCTCTCTCTCTCTCTCTTCTTTCTCATTGTCAGACAACAATTTCGCATTCGCTCGAATTTACAATCGTTTGAGAGCTCCCAAGTCTCGCAATGGTGTACAATAGTTCCCAAATTTCTTAATTTTATTTCTTAAATTTATTCAAATTTAACATTACCGTGGCACCCGATTTCCTATTTTCAAATCTAACAACCGAATCCCTTTGTAATTCGTTTTTACACAGATCGAATTGCGCGTCAGTTGGTTTTCAATTCTTAGACTTGACCAGAACAATCTCTTCGGATGCCTAAGTATAAAAATATTTGAAGTGCACGAGTATTACTCTTTTGGGACCACCATGGCACTCTACTCGACCCGGAGACTTACTATAGGAATATCAACTCGCGCAGTGAAATCTTTAAAAATATATGCTTACAAATAGAGGATACGATGCGAGCGAGCGCGAAAGTATAAAATGTTAAAAGCACCTAACCAGTTATGTTTGCATCGGGGAACAACAAGACTTTGGATAAAATTAGCCCAACTGAAAAGAATTTGCGATATTCGCAGACGACAAAAACTATTTTGTCGGAATTTCTACAATCTTCCAAGATTCTAAAAAATCGCTGACATTTGGCATGATACTCTTAACATGTTACACTTGGATCGTACTCATTCGTGCACATGCATGTTGTTTCGTCGGATGCACGCCGCATTGTCTGGCTCTATCGAACGAGTTACTTTCGCGATACCGAGGGCTTAGAGCTTAACGCTGACTCGACAAATCGTCTCATGCACCAATTTACTCACACTACCCCACCGTCCACGATACGTGTGACTAGCAATAAATATGTTACTTGAATATAACTTAAATATCTTTCCCTCGCTATTTATACGGGCGTGCACGAATGTACGCACATGTACGTCTAGAAATTTCTTTCATTTTCAGGCTTCCGCTTTCCATCGCTTTCTATAAACAAAATGTCTAAGTGGAATGATCGTTATAACTGGGATTCTTAAGAGCATTGAACGCTGATAAAAAGTAGGGTCGCTAAAAAGGTATGGCAGGCTCGACCACAGGAGACGGATCGTTCCGAGTATCGGACGCGCTAATCTGTTTACAGGGTAATACTTCTTCGTCGTGGCTATGTATACATGGTTATAATTCGAATGCGAGTAATGCTAAACAAAATAAATAAGAACGAGCGAAATTAGAGAAGGATACGATTGAATATATAATAAATAATGAGTTAAAAGGTCCTGCCCGACTTACAGATTAAATCGACCAGACGCGTTCGACCGTCCCCCGTGTTTCCTGTCATACCCTGTACAAATTTCAACCTCTTCCGCGTGTTCCAACGTTCGCGGGTGGCTCTTCTAAAATATTCTAACGCAAATACGAGTCTAAAAATCGATTTTTTCCAACGCTATATTTCCGAGAAATTTCCTTCGAAAATAGCCAACTGTCTTTCAACAGACGAACGTATAGACTACTCCAAATGCAACGATAAATATTTTTAGCGTATCGAGATTATCAAAATCTAGCAAAATCACCTATCGATCGTTGAGACCTAGAATAAGTGTTGGACAATGCCATCGATGTAGGGGGGAACCACTCGTGCTACCAACGTACTACACGCTTTCATTTTCGAACATTGAATTGTGCCAATCACAGGAAGAACGAGAAGAGTCAATAGTGGAAGTATATTGATTTTTTTGGTCAAGAATAGATTCCCAAAAAGAACAATAAAATAAAAGGTTGGCCGTTCTGTAATTCGGTGGCTTTCGGATACGATATCGATGCTCGACGATAGATCGCTGTCGCGTCGGAGTTAGTAAGTATGCTTACGCGATTGCAAATGACATATAGATATATGTAAAGATATATATGTATATGTTTATGTGTGTGTGTGTGTGTTTGCATATGTGACTGTTGTACGTTCGCGTGGACTCGTGTATACAATATATATAATTAATATAATAATTAATATATATATATTAATTATCGAGATAAGGCCACTAGTGGGTGATAAAAATATAATATAAATATTCCAGTTAAGCGATAGTTTCAAAGCAATGGTTAGCGACTACACGGTATGTCCAGAGAAGAATAATTTGTGTTTTCGTTTGGATAGAAATGAATGGTGATACACGCGAATCCTATCGCACGCAAGATTCGCTTTATTGTCATAGTTTCCATCGTGAACCACGACTGTGTTCTGTGTTCGATGTACAGGGGGGCATCGATTCGCGCGATAATAAAAAGAAACGTCGCGGTGAACTCTTTGACACGGGCACATTCTTCCCAGACACACGTAGGATTGGTTACCTATCGCGTTGAAGATCTAATATATTATTATATTAACGATAGACGACTCGTAACGAGGGACTCGTGGTATACTCGATACTAAATATAATATAATTTGTCCTTTCTTTAAAAAGTTCTACTAACTGCTACAATGTACAATACAGTTCGCGCAATCTGTATAGAAACACGTTATAAATTACAAAAGAATCACTAATGCCTCGAGTTCCGCTTCCGCGCTCGGAAGAAATACTCGTCGAACGCCGCCGTATTGGCTGATCGTGGAAATACATAATGCGATATCGAGAGAACTACGTGTGGCACTGATATTTTTTTCGCACGTTCGACGGTCGCTTAGAAAGAGAAAGCATATTGTTCGCGATACGAAACGAATGTACTTATAAGCTTCGCGGGTAATCGTCCGTGTTCCGGTTATGCTAGCTTTTTTGGAAAGTTTTGCGACACACCAGGTTCCAGGCACTACACGTTGAGCGATGCTCCAGCCAGATCACGTCCGGCTTAGATCGTGTGTTACAAAGTTGACTCGTGAATGATCGTCGTGTCTGGATCGCTGCTGCTGTGGATGATTGTCGACTGTGGCACATGCGGTATCAACGTGATGGACGACATTTTCCGGACGGGTTTCGGCGAAGCCTGAAACGATAATCGCGAGATTATAATCTCGAAGAAAATAATGTAACGAGCAAACTGCGGATCTTATCGCAACCTACATATGCCTAGGGGAAGAACTCGACGAGCAAGAGTTTTAACGGACATACCCATTCCCTTCTGCAAGGCGCTTCGTCGTCCGAGTAGTGATCTATCTGACCAACGTCCGTTTCGGTCGCAACGTTCCTCTTCTTTGGTTGCAAGGTGGCATAATTGCGGCAGCCTCTGTTGAAGTTTGTCATGTTCTTCTCCTCCACGATCTTCTCCTGACAAAGTATCTCTTGCGACTTGCTTTGGTTATTGTTCGTGACGTTGCTGTTAGTCTTATTGTTGAAATAGAACGGTGGCATTTTCGAAACCCAGTGGTCGAGCCCGGAGCCGGTCGAACTGGTGGAAGCTGCCGAAGAGGTTCCCGAATTGTTGGTCAATCCTCTCCGCTGATAAAACAGCATGTAAGCAGCGTTGGTGATCAGGTTCGTGTCGTTCACTGCTTCGACTCTGGTGTCGTCGAAGCAATACCACTGAGTGTCGTAAGGGTTCCGACAGAACGCGGTGTAATGTCCACCCTGCAGATCTTGGCCGTGGTGATTACATATCGCGTAAAGATCGTAGACGTTCTCGTCGTACTTTGGAATATTTTGTTGGCGCGGTCTGGGCTTCTTCCAGGGTGACCAGCCCAAGCCACCCAAAGCGCTAACGTTGTTGTGAGCCTGGACTCCGTTGTGCGCCAAGTGCGGTGTCATGTCGAAACCGTACAACGGAAAATCGACCAGCATCGTCAGCTTCGAGGTGGATCTCTGTTTGGACTGTTGCCGAAATCTTTTCAAGTGTATCACCAAGATATCGGGCAGGGACCAGAGGCCTAGCTTCTTCACGACTTCCTGTTTCTTGTTACAGTAGGGACAATGCCACGCGTCCTCCGCTCCCAAAATCTCGGCTCTGGTGTAGAGGTCGAAGCATTCTTCCAGCGTGACGGCTCCTCCCAGCTCGGAGTTGCTCTTCAACTGTTTCACGCTGGCGTGTTCCTCGATCTGATCGGTGTCGTCCTGGATGATATTGCGCTTCGTGGCTTCGTCCCATTCCAGAATCAGTTTGACGTGTTGCGGGCCGGAGTCGTCGGCGCAAAGAGCCAACGCCTGCTCGATCTGCTCCGTGTACAGAGGATGCTCGACGCAGGGATCTATGCAAGGGTGTTCGTCCTGAACCGGCGTGGCAGCCGGGTCCGCGACCCGGATGTTGAACAGTCCAGGACTTTGACTAGACGTGAGAACATCGTCGGCCAGAACACTGTGCATTTCCTTCAGCAGAAGCTTTTGCAGGTCTTCGTAGGACGTCTCTCTGGAGACTTGCATCGTGTACGGACTGCCGAAGCGTTGTCTGAGGTCTCCTTTCGCGTGAACGTTGATCCATACGAGAAGAATGTAAGCCTGCTCCGCCGGTTCTTTCAGTTGTGGCAGTTCTATGCAGTAGAGTGGGTCGTTTTCGGTGATCACAGATAGAGGTTGGCAATCCGAGAATGTTCTGGAAATAATCATTATCAGAAGAATTAGCGACTAGGAAAGTTCTGGTAAACGCGTACAAGATACACACATAGTACTTGACGTTCGAGACGTTACCTGTGAAATCCTTCGTCGTGGACTTCCGTCAGCAACATATGATTCTCGTCGATCCCGGTGTCGCTCGCCAAAATTTCCCTCAGTTCTCTCACGTTAGCCGCCTGATTCGCGCTAACGCCAATTTTAACTTGTCGCGGCTGCTGCGACGTGTACAACACGTTCACGAAGAGGTTCATCTGTCGATGGTTCTGCGGGACTGGTACCGACACGCAGAGGAAGGGATCGAACGTGTTCGACTGCCGATGACATCTTGGACAGGTCAGACTAGATCGGAACTGAGCTTGGAACACTGCGTGCACGAACGAGTTGTTGCACCGAACATGGTTCGCTAGCGTTTCCGCTGCAACGATATCGTCCGGACGCCCGAACGAGTTCTGCAAACGAAAATCACGATCATTCTTATATGATAGAATCTATAATATAGATTATACCAGGTATGTAAATATGAAACCGAAATTTGCCCATAGGTGGCTCTAGCTGTCAATGTAGTTACCGTCAAACCGCGTCATTGACGCCATTTTCTTGTTTTGACATCTGGTAAAGATTTTTAACTCGCAACCATACAAGTTTCATACAACAGCATAGTTTTTAATAGCGTTAAACTACGATTCGCGGACAGCATTGATTTTCTGTTTCCATTTGAAGAAAACTGCTGCAGAATCGCATCGAATGCTTGTCAAAGCTTACGGTGAGCATGCTCTTGGTAAATCAGTGCTTTGAGTGGTTTAAAAAATTCAAAAATGGCGATTTTCATGTGACAAACGAAGAACGTGGAAGACCACCGAAAAAGTTTGAAGACAGCGATTTGCAAGCATTGTTGGATGAGGATGACGCTCAAACGCAACAACTCGCGGATCATTTAAATGTGACACGAGAAGCCGTCTCCATCCGTTTGAAAGCCATGGGAAAATGGGTTCCACGTGAACTGAATGAAAGACAGCAGGAAAACCGAAAAACCACTTGTGAAATGCTGCTCGCCAGCTACAAAAGAAAGTAATTTCTCCATCGAATTGTGACTGGCGATGAGAAGTGGATATATTTCGAGAATCCTAAGCGTAAGAGATGATGGGTAACTCCAGGCGAACCATCGACATCGACTGCAAGGCCAAATCGCTATGGACGGAAGACAATGCTCTGTGTTTGGTGGGATCAGAAGGGTGTGATCTATTATGAGTTGTTAAAACCTGGCGAAACCGTTAATACTGAACGCTACCGACAACAAATGATCGATTTGAATCAAGCTTTGCGTGAAAAACGACCGGAATATCAAAAAAGGCAACACAAAGTGATTTTGCTTCGTGATAATGCACCATCACAAACAGCAAAACTGGTAAAGGAAAAGATTGAGGCGTTTAGTTGGGAAATACTTTCGCATGCGGCTTACTCACCAGACTTGGCTCCATCCGATTATTACTTATTTGCAACGATGGGACACGCACTTGCTGAGCAGCGCTTCACATCTTACGAAAATGTACGAAAATGGCTCGATGACTGGTTTGCCTCAAAAGAGGAACAGTTTTTTTGGCGTGGCATCCACAAATTGTCAGAGGGATGGGAAAAATGTGTAGCTACCGATGGGCAATACTTCGAATAAAATATTTTGTATCATTGTCATACAATAAACGTATATTTTCTATACAAAAATTCCGGTTTCATATTCACATACCTGGTAGATTATAGGACATGGGAACATCGACCTTATCATCTAATCGAATCGAACCGAATCTAATGTAATTTACAGGTATCGGTTAAAATACCTGGAAGCATAAAATTCGTTTGTATTATCTATTACGTATTTTCTTTTTTTGACAACACTCGACTGATTTTTCCGTTGGCCCAGATACCGTGAACGGAGTACGGAACTAATTTGACGGAAACGAGGTGAGTGGACAGTCTGAGAGAGAAAACGGGGGAAACTTTCTATCCTGCGGAGCATCGTTTTTATTCGATTACATATCAACGAAAGGTGAGCCAGAGGAATGTTTATCGATATCGGAACACGTGGAATTCGTTGAGAAATCATAGAGCGCAAGATTTGAAACATTCCTGGTCGACGCATTACGAAGAATGACTCCGACGTTCGCGTTCCAAGATAATTGGCGGGAGTTTCAAACTTTCACGTTGCGTAATTAGATCTCCGTAAAATAAATGTCGTTGAGTCCTTAACCGAAAACATTTTAAATTGGTAACGATTTCTCCTTTATCGGTGGTGCAGTTTTTAAACCGCATGCCGCATACGACCTTATCACAGGAAACTGTTTGGACGCGCGCGAAAGCAATGGCGAAACAATGTATTCCTTATCGTCCGTAAATTATGGAGAGTATCGATAACGACGCGTGGAACCATAATGTAAATACTAGGGCTGTTACTTTTTCGAAGCTTCGACTCTTCGAAGATTCGAAGGAACGAAGGGATCTTCGTAGTTTCGAAGTATCGAAGTTTCGAAGCTTCGAAATTGCACGAAATTTCAGTCTTCGAAACGCATGAAGTTGTAACTTATGAGTTTATTACCATGTCACGATTTTTGATAAATAAAAATATGAACACGTTAAGCGCCATGTCAGTCACCGGTATTGACACTGAACTTTCCGTTTGGACTTTCCGCAATTAAACTAAATTTAAAAAATTGCATTCTATTAATAAATTTCGGGATCATATCAGGAATGTACTTACAAGGGAAGTTACCCAACCGTAAGACGCCGATTTTAATGAAATTTTGGTATGATATAAAACTCACAAAAATATTTGACACGTATTTTTTTATAGCGGCCGGTTTATGTGCATCGCGTCGGTTCGTTTCTTTTTTGTTTTCTATTGGGTTGGCAAATAAATTTCTAAACTTCGAAACTTCGATTCTGATCATCTTCGAAGTTTCTGAAATCGAAGCTTCGAAGCTTCGAAATCTTCGACCTTCGAAGGAAAGTAACAGCCCTAGTAAATACCCTTCGCCTTCGATGCGTGCGTAAACGGTGCAGCTGCAAATAATCGGCCCTAGAGGACTTTCCTCTATTTCACGTCATCGGTAGGTCGAGCAAGGTGAGAAGCCGGATAAACAACGAACGCGTTACTAAAATTGTTGGAACGATGGAAAACCACCGAAAGAGGCACGTAATCAGTCGTACGATCGTAATCTCGCAATCTGTATAGAATCGAAGAGCGCTTCATGGAAGTGTAATCGATTTTTTATAATGTTTCGCAAATCCCGATGAAGTAACTTTATCTGTCGATTAGAGAAAACATACTCGAGAATGTCGGAGACGCTTTTAGGTAAATAGGAAATGCGTGTACCGCTTATACATACATACATATGTATGTACGATCTGGCCCGATGTTACGCGTCACGACGAACGAGTCTACGTTAATAAAATGATTACCCTCTCTCGCATATAATCATGCATATCTCTTTAATAATAGATTTAATTATTTTTTTCTGCTATCGCAATTGCTCGATTGTTGGCAGAATACGAATCAACGGCTCGCGGAGCGTCGAATAGATTTCCGTTTTGCAACGACAAGAAGGTGGCGCCGCCATTGCTGCGATTAACAGTTACACGTGCGTCCAGCGTGGGGATTCACGTGTGACAAGCGATTCCGTGGACATATTTTTTGCTGATTGGACGCGTGACAATCACGAAACCAGTTTATCTTCTGATGTACACAAAGATGAACGCTTATAACGCGACTGTTCTAATAATAACTGTCTACACCGGCGCGGCGGTTCACGCTTCTCTACAGAGCCTGTCGTCGTCTGCCCTCATGCCCCTTATTTTCTGTCACGGAGTTTCGCAACCGGGTCCCGCCGCGAGCCGCGAGCCGGATGGAGCCAACCGACTGTGAGTATGCTAATAAACGGCAGACAATTGTCGCCGGCTCGCTAAAACCCACAAAGTTGTTTGCGTTTGATCGGAGCAACCTCTCCCGGTAGACAGTGTGGATTAGAAGATCTCATAGTCCGTCGCCAAAGTGTCAATCACCTGAAAAACCTCGAGCTAACTATCGTCGCGCGTATATGTATTTGCTTATATGTACATAAATAGAATAACGCCAAAACGGGGAGAATGGCTCTGCACTAGCGCTTGCGATTATGTTGGAAACCAGAAAACTGCGTTACCGATCAATAATCGTAATCGCGACATCTTGATTAGGATTAAAGCGGTAGGACCCTCAGAAATCTAACTAGAATCTTACTAGAATCTTACTAGATTAAGGGTGGAAATAAGGGTTTGCCAATTTTCGTTGTTTGTCTTTATTCGAGCAAATTTTGGGCTGGTTGAGGGCTCAATCTAAAGAGGAAGGTTCTCCGCATGGTGCTCTGGTCATGACGCTAACGAGATTATGCTTATACATAATAATATGAGTGTCCAAAGTAGAGGAAAAATCGAGAAAAAATACCCGCAGATTCCAATGTATTTTTCTGCCACTAAAGACTTTTTTGACTGCTGTGATGACCAGCGCACCATGCGCTGACCCTTCCTCTTTAGATTGAGCCCTCACCCAGCCCAAAATTTGCTCGAATAAGGACAAACAACGAAAATTGGCAAGCCCATGTTTCCACCCAAAATCTAGTAAGATTCTAGTTACAATCTGAAGGGGGTAGAATCTTACCCCCTTAAGGGGGTAGGATACTCAGAAATCTAACTAGAAAGGAACTAGAATATTACTAGATTTTGGGTCGAAACAAGACCCAGCGTAAGACGTTAGCGTTTACTTACTTATGTAACGTCTTGTTAGTACGACCGCAATGGTATTTTATAGTTATTTAAATTGAAATATCTCCTGAACTACTAACTTTTCGACATACATAGGTTAGTACTTTTTTATAACGAATGTCCAGCTGCGTCGATTGATGTAATAAAAAATACCTCATTCCATTTAAAAAAATTAAGGTGACCTTCATACCTCTAAAAAAAATTACATAAAAACAAAAATTTTTTTGGTATCGTATGAGCCCCATTTTACCATTCAACTTTGTCCTTCAGACATTTGACGTATCTTTGAAAACAACAAAGATATTTGAGGTGGCAAAACGAGGTGCCCCACCCTGTTATACATATATATATATGTATAGACTAGCAAAGGAAATTCTAATCACTGCGAATAACCTAAATTACTACAGATTATCTACTCGAACGAATGTCAAGAAACAGCTCGAGA
Source organism: Lasioglossum calceatum (assembly GCA_963966675.1). Lineage (NCBI taxonomy): Eukaryota > Metazoa > Arthropoda > Insecta > Hymenoptera > Halictidae > Lasioglossum > Lasioglossum calceatum. The sequence goes on from OZ016542.1 coordinate 6,433,757, forward strand.
ATCAACAGATGAACCTTAACGCGAGGCGTGGTCAGAGAAATATTTTACGAAGATTTATTTGGACGTCTAACCCGGTAAATTACGTTTGAGAAAACGATGCGTCGCGCGTCGCGTCGGTTACGCCGACTTTGACTGGTATCGATCGGAAATTTTTCAATGATAATTGAATTAGTTTCATTGGTAACGTTTAGCGAACCGCCTGCAAAGCCTCGCGTCTTTTTTTCCTCTACCCCCTTTTCGGTCAGTGGATTCCCGGTACAGAGTACTCGCGATCGGCGTGGAAGGCTTCACTTAACCGGATCACGAATCTTCTGTTTTCATGACCTTCGAAATACGCTGTTTTCAAACACCACGTATGTATGTATGCTGCGCGACCAACGTAATCGCGAAACAGAAATTACAAATGGAGACACGCAAGGATGTCCATCAAAATATTACCCACCCTTAAAAGGTTCTTAATGGATTGAAAAATGTAGCTACGCCGGGTCGCTTTCGTTCCATTAACATTTTTATTACGCAAACATTTAATCTACCTTGCCGATAAAAAAAGAACTACGTTATTTTACCCTTAACACTTACGAAAATTCTATACCGTTGCGCCATTGGATAGAGACTGACGTATTTTGTTGATACGGATCAGAGATGTGACTCATTGTCAGCGTTGAACAAGATTCGAGGACAGTGACTTCGATGAGACAAGTATTTCTCGGCAGATTGCGCGAAGCGTTGCGCTTTCGCGAATGGCTGGGCCCCGCGTATTTCTATTGGCTGCTTTCACAAAGACAACCGGTCGGGTCTTCCATTACAGCATAGATAAGGCTAATTGTTTCGAGCAGGCGATAACTCCGAGCGTGTGCATTCGTAAGCCACCGGATTGGGATAACTGTTGAGCCATCCGCAGGATGTGTATCGTCGATCCGGTTGCCGGAAGTAATTTTCAATGCTTACAGGTTGTAACGACTCACGCTACGATTCACGCGAGTCACAATTGGTCAATGTCACGTCGGTGCATACGTACAGGGTGTCGCGAAAATAATTTTCTGATCTACGGACGAATCTAACTGTAAGTTGTTTCACTTTTGTTTCGATCGTCTATTACAATCAGAGTTCTTAATCGTTGTATGTAATTTGTTGACTAAAATGAGAGGCCAAGGTGGTCGGGATCCGGATTTTCCTGAAACTTGCAGTATTTGAAGATGACGTATCCAAATGTACTTTAGCAAAGCAGTAGCGCGCGCTTCTCAAGATTTTCCGAGAAAATTGCATTTGAAAATCGGTTTATACGAGCGAGTTTTAAGGAGTTCGCGTTAAGAGGACAACAAGAATGTGAGTAGCCGGGGGCGCAGCGAGAAATACTAGTAATCTGTAGGTTGCTGGTTCGAGTCCCGCTTTCGATATTTTTTTTTTCTTGAACTTGATACCTACCTCAATTTTAATAAACCCCTAAAATCTATTATTTAAAAGTCATTTTTATTTCTTAAGTAGAACATACATGCATGTATGAAAATACAAAATGCGTTTATAGTGTGTTCTAGCAGGGCCCGTTCTACCGGTTACATCGCCCCGGACAAAAAGACAAATTGCCGCCCCTTAAGAATATATATATATATTTTTAAAAATAAAGGTACACTATATTTTTTATTGTAAAAAAAATAAAATCATTTTATTTAAATTTTAATAAAAGCTTGTTAACCATATAATTTTTTACATTTTTAAATACTATTAAAAATGTGTATTATTGCACAAACAATTAAAATTCTATTATTTTGAAAATAAAAGAAGGTAACATCAACTACGTTAAAATCACAAAAAACCTTTTTTTCTTACTTTCAGTTCTGCAAACTTTTTTATTACATTTTTTAAACTTACTTTATCAACAATTACATGCTGAATTACCAAAATGGGAAAACCATTAAGACACGATTTTGTGTACTAGTCGAACGTAAAAAGTTCTTAATTAGTTTTAACTTGGAGAAACTCGTTTCGCCACTTGCTACAGTTACTGGTATCGTTAACAATATTCTTAAAGCAATAGTAAGGTTTGGGGAAAAATTTAACTTTGAAATTAAGCTCAGTACATTGCTTGGGCTTTCTTTTTTGCCCAAAAGCGCAGATATGTACTACTGAAATTTCCTCTGCTAATTCTACCCCGTTTATATCAACAGAATCACCATCAGTTAAAATACATTCTAAATCCTTACAGTGTTTTAGTAGCATTTCTTTGGACATGGTATTTAAATCGTGGATATTATATAAGAATTGAAAATAGTTACTATGATTACTAAGTTGTTCAAATCTAGCATGTAGTGCATTTAGTGCTTGATCGATTGTAAAATTAAAAGAATCTATTTTATATTTTTCTTATGGTTTTTTCTCACACTTACAGCCAAAATGGCGCCCCTGGCAAATGCCCGGGTTGCCCCTCCCCCCCCAGAGCGGGCCCTGGTTCTAGATGCCGCCAAAATTATTGTTTTCCATGTTTTTACGATATTATATATTTTTATGTACGATTTATTTTATTTCCCACAAATAAAAAACATGTATTTTATACTTCAAAAATAAAAATAACTTTTAAATAATAGATTTTAGGTTTATTAAAGTTGAGGTAGATTGAAATTTCAAGAAAAAAAAGAATATCGATAGCGAGATTTGAACCAATAACCTATAAATTATCAGTACCTTCACGCTGCGCCCTCGGCCATTCATCTTCTTGTTGACTCCTCAACGCACATTCTTTATAACCGAGCAAAGAGATTTTCAAATGCAATTTTCTCGGGAAATCTTGAGAAGCGCGCGCTACTGCTTTGCTAAATTATATTTGGACACCGACTACCTTGGCCTCTCCTTGTAAGAGCTCTGCTCGAAAAATTGACAAATTTAAATCGCGTGCGAATACTTTCGAGTAGGTGTGGAAACGAATTGTTCATATTGACAATTTTAATGAACCGAAGCGCGATACGAATGCCACGTGGATCGCGCAACGGATGCCACGTGGATCGCGCAACGGATTCCGCGTAGATTTGTTATTTTTTTAAGCTGTGCGAAACACGATCGCGACGCAATCCGCCGACGTTGCTACAAAAAAAAGCAAGAGTATCCGAGCGCAGGAACGGATCGTTTTCTATATCGTTGCAAAACAAAGGACCGGAAGTTGGACGCCTCTAAACATTCTTTACGTAACAGTGGCAATCAGCGGCTCTCGGCTCGTAACTCATAATTAACTTCTTTCAACCTGACAAACACGGAACGCGTTCGGACGTATGCATTTCGATGCACAATACGCTTCGAATCCGACACCGCTCGAATTACCTTCCGTGTCCCCCCATGTCCCACCATGTCCCCGGTGTAAAAAAAATTCGATACTGACACTGCAGAAATTTATGCAAATTCACATTTTTGTAATCGATACATCGACACAGCAGTGATCGAGTTTGATAAAAATATAAGTGTAAGCCGTAAGCGTTGACTCGTTGACACACGAATTACAAGGAATTCAACGGAATTTAATCTAGCCGAAGATACCATCCCCATTTATTATTCACTGAATTGCAACATAAATTCTTTCGGTTGCAAATAAAAGTGTGTTCTAATTTTAACGATATGTACATGTATGTACTACATAGTTGTGACTCATTGCAAACGCTGATAACTGTGATTAAATAAAGTCTACTTGTAGCCAACGACTTCATAATTGAACGATTGATATAAAATTCATACATATTCAGTTAAATATAAATTGAGAAGCTCTTTATACGCGAAGGGGTTAATATTAATTTTCGAAAGTGTAATCAATGTCATACGACGCTTTCTGTGAACGATATTGATCCATGATCATTAACATTAAATTGTGCATCCTGTAGACTGTAGACTGTAGATTATAGATTCATCAAATGATTCTTGCCGTTCGGACATAGCGGCATCCAGGCAGATTCGGCGACTATCGGTCTCTTTCACACAAAGAGCTCGGAGCTCGTGCCGGTACATATCATCAATGACAACGTGTCAACGAAAAGATTTCTCCCAAACATTGACACGCGTAACGCGCAATGGTCATTCAGAAGACAATTTGTACAAGTGCGGTCTACGACTGATGGAAGAGCTGAATCCAAATATGTATGGTAAACTGATCGCGTCGACTTTAAACCGGTGCGGTGTTTGTAAATAATCGGTGCAAAGAGCAAGAGAGATGGCTTCGAGCGCAACAATACTGGATTCATCGCTACGATTTCCTGGTTCAACAGTCATACAGTCACGGTAACATTATAAACAATTGAAATCTATATTTTTAAAACCTTACTTATAGACGATGTACATAATATGGAATTATAAGTTACATATATTGTGAATAATAGTTTAGCACAGCGCCAGTGGCGGACCAAGATAAGTGGGGGCCCTAAGCGGTCAAAATTTCGGGTACCCCCCCCTCCACAACAAAAAGTTTCAAGAAAACTCTCATTAAGTTATAAACAAAAAAGAAAAGTAATCACAGAAATTCCATACCATAAGACATTAAATAAATTTATTAAAAAACATACATACATTTTACACATTTTTTATTTTATATGTACAGTAATCGCTCTTTCGTTGTCCAAAATCAAGGGCACGATCGTTGTCCAGTGCCTACCCATTCCACTGCCTGTCAACGCCGAGTCGCTCCGTAGGCGGCGTCGATTGATGTCGGCTCGGGTATATCGGTGTGAACACCACAACATTGACTCGAGTAAACCGAATTTTCAAACTTCTTAATTTTCATTATTTCTTTATGGGACTTTCACTAACTTATTTCTGGCAATTCTCTGATTAAAATGACACCAAACACGATATAGTTTCAACTGTATTTAGTGGTTTAATCGACGGTCAAAGTTTCGAAGGCAACGAGCAACAGCAACAATGTGGGCCTTTAAACTGTGCCGGCGACGGCAACACGCTTCGGTCACCCGATCCGTATCTCATTCTGTCCTTCTCTATGTTCGGCTTCCTATTGAAGTCGCTCGGCGCGGTCGGCGCGATATCTAGACGAAGTCATAAATCAAAAATAGTGTCCGGGCACGCTCGTTGTCCGCTCAGCCCCCCGGCCTTTGGACAACGAAGGAGCTTTTACTGTATATGTAATACATGAATTATATTGGCAGTGTCAATTCGGCTTAAAATTTTCTGCTCCATATACAGAATAGTCATATTATTTAGCCTTTCTTCTCCCATAGTGCTCCTTAAATAATTATTTACACGCTTTAAAACAGAAAACGATCTTTCTCCTGACGCATTAGATAACGGACAGCGAAATTTCCAACTAATTTAAGGAATTATTAGCACACGGAATAAAAACCGCACTTGGGCTATGGTCTTTAAGATGTGCTTGTAAACCTATTTCCCTGCTTCCCTGACATATTAGAAGCATTATCAAATGAAAATCCTCGACAGTTTTTAATATCCACTCCTAATTTTATTAAACTTTGTAGAACTTCTTGTTCTAAATCTGAAGACGTGTGTTTTTCTATGGGAATGAATTCTACAAATCTTTCCACTGTGTTACTACAGGATGAAACATATCTTATTTGAAATTGCACAAATCCGTCCCGTTCGCCGTTGTGCGCGGTTCGTCGAAATGTTCAGGTCTGTACGAGGCATTACGTTTTGTTCACAAGAACATAAATATTGTGACAAAAATACTCGCACAATATGTACATATTTACTATTTATATTAGATTTTTTCGATTATTTTATGGAGGGTTTTTTGAACATTTTCGGTCATTTCCAAAATCTTTAAGTTAAGATATTTTAAGAGCCCGTCCCCTTGGTATCCGCCCCCCCCCCCCGCGACCGCTTAGTCCGCGTACCGTTAGATCCGCCTCTGCACAGCGCTCGGATTTGTTTCATCGCGAGGAGTTCGAATCGAAGCCTACGCCTCCTCGACCCGGCCGCGCGTCTCGCTCCCCGTCGCGGTCGTAGTGCTCGGAGCAGCTCAGGCACGTACCATTTCATAGGCGCTATTCGTGGCGCATCAGGACGACACTCGTGTCAATAGGTTTCCACTAGTGGTATCCCCTGTAGGCCTACTCCACTATGACGCACGATAATTTCGGACAACAGCTATAGATTATTATAATTATAAAAATAAATTAGAAAAATAAATTCGTAAGATAAATTTTAAAAATAGTTATTAATTCTATTATTCAAATACCATCAACAAAAATAACGCATTGGCAATAGTACATTGGTAATGTGGAAACTATTGACATGCGAGTGTCGTCCTGATGCGCCACGAATAGCGCCTATGTAATGGTACGTGCCTGAGCAGCTCCGAGCACTAGGGCCGCGACGGGGAGCGAGACGCGCGGCCGGGTCGAGGAGGCGCTTCGATTCGAGGTCCTCGCGATGAAACAAATCCGAGCGCTGGTTTAGCAAATATTGTAGCGATATAAAAATGTAGATGATCGGTTAACAGTTAACGGTTAAAGGTTTCGTAGGATTGCGTGAAAAAGTTTTGGTTACATATATCTGATTACGTGGATTCCATTTAAATTAGTTCCACCGCAAACATGCCCGAGTTAATTGGATTTGTTAATAAACGGGCGCTGTAATTCGTCAGGGTCATTTAGCCGTCGTCGATGATAATTGGATGGCGTGGGTGGAGATAGTAATTAATTCGATACTACGATTCAGTATACAGAGGAAGGTCACCACGGAAACGGAAGGCCATGATTAATCTGTTAATCAGCTGGTTTTTCGAGCATAAATGCGCACACAGGCGTGACGCGTATTGCGAGTAAAAATAAAACAACGACAATTTTCGTGAATAATTCTCGTGCGCGCGGTGTTTCATTAAATAGATCATCTCTTTGGCAAAATACGGACAAATGCGACAAAGAGAAATAAAAACTCGACAAAATAAAATAAAATACACGAATTAGGTGAACAAAGAGGAAAATAACAAAGGGGGTTACCGAGGGCTAACTCGTTCGAGTCCGAACGATTAGCTTATCGGCTTTTTATCGGGTTAATTTACAGCAGCAATGATTTGCATGTTTATTAATGACATTCATTAGGCGACTGATTCGCTCGAACGAATATCCACTGTTATTATTCTCGGATCGTGACTCATCCTGCACAGTCGACGAACGAATCGAGGAAATAGTTGACTCAAACAACAAATAAGTAAAAGAGCGGACGGTTTGTTTCCAGCCGCCGCGCCGCGTCTTCGAAACATTCGTTTTACGCACTCGCTGCAATCGCTTCGTTCCGATATTTCTACATTGGTGAGCAACAAATACGTAACAACCTCGATGACACAACAATACAACGATTCCGCGTGGAATTTGAACCCGTTGGTTAATGTCCGAGTATCTTTTGTACCTCGACGAGAACAATTTGTCGCATTCCGCTCCGAAGACGTTCGCAAACGATACCCCGTTCGCTTTTGCATATTTCCAACGCAACGGTCGGATAATTAATAATTAAACGTGAAAAAGATATATGTATTCGAAATTCTCGACACGAAACCAGCAATTCCGTGGATGCAAACCGATAATTAAGACCGAGTGGAAAAGAGAAAATTACACCCGCTGGCGGCAATTAACTCGGCCATGCCACCATGGAAAATTACACGCTTCTGGACTTTATATTGCGATGCATTCTGTATGTATGGCATTCTTCGCTTTCGCGCGCGGTATGAAATCTATAGGCTGAATCGTACGACCGGATTCCATCGATGGCCCAACGGCGTATGGCGTATGCCAATAAAAAACCCGCCATTTGTCAACGGAAGCTACGAAAAAGGTCGCGTTGACCGTGTTTCGCAAAACGGTCGTGGAACGGCTGGATCACCGTGGCTCCATTCAAGGTCGGTCCTTGTCATGGTACATACAGTAATCGCTCCTTCATTGTCCTGAATCGTGGGCACGATCGTTGGCCAGTGCCTACCCACTCCACTGCCTGTCAACGAGAGGATTAGGCCTGCGTGGATCTGGTCGCCAGATGTGTCCCAGGACTGTCTAGACCCGCGCAGAACGGAGAACAATAGGAAAGGAATATGGCAAGGAAATAAGGAGTTTTTTAAAGCCAGTCAGTTGACTGCTTTTGACTGCGAATGCTTTTTTTGTCATTTAACTAGCCGTTTCACTAAAGACGCAGTCATAAATCAAAAATAGTGTCCGGGCACGGTCGTTGTCCGCTCAAACCCCCGGCCTTTGGACAACGAAGGAGCTTTTACTGTACTTTGCCAACTATCCGAGAAGGGTAGTTTCAACTCTGTCGCGCACGAGTGGCTGTTTACGTTGGACAGACTATAGTAATTATCAATTGACTGAGACAGCTCCGTCGGTTACGAGTGGAAGTCGATACTTCCCATTGAGTACTTTGGTATCGAATTGATTGAATATCATCAATAGTATCGGTATCGGTCCGATCACTACCCAGGAGTCCTGGGTTGCCATATTTTTATCCCCTCCGGCCCCTTACCCTTCCGTCCCTCGCCATGATGCTACCTCCGCTATCCCCACTCTTACCACTACCGCTGGCGCGACCGAGTCGGTAGCATGCTACCGCTCTCATGCTAGCACTCGGTCGCGCCAGCGGTAGTGGTAAGAGTGGGGATAGCGGAGGCAGCATCTAGGCGAGGGACGGAAGGGTAAGGGGCCGGAGGGGATAAAATATGGCAACCCTGCCCAGGACTGTATAGACCCGCGCAGAACGGAGAACAATAGGAAAGGAATATGGCAAGGAAATAAGGAGTTTTTCAAAGCCAGACAATTGACTGCTTTTGACTGCGAATGCTTTTCTTTGTCATTTAACTAGTCGTTTCACTAAAGACGCAGTCATAAATCAAAAATATTGTCCGGGCACGGTCGTTGTCCGCTCAAACCCCCGGCCTTTGGACAACGAAGGAGCTTTTACTGTACTGCTTCATCCGCTAGAATTGTACAGTGTGTGTCGCCGAGAAGAAAAGAGAGAGAAGCGGGGAAGCCTACTAATTGTAAGCAAAACGTATACCATATTCAAATTTAATTGAAACGTTTGTACAGCGTTATCCCTATCACATGTAACAGACGGAACTGTTTGTAAGAGGAAGTCGACAGCTTTGCCGTTAAACGTTACTCAAATTTGATTAGCCACCGATAAAAGAAAGAAAGGAGTGTATGTATGTATTTTGACAAAAATGACAAAGAACGGGACGTTTGGTTATTATGTACTCTCTTTTCTTTGCATACCTGTTCCGCCGAGTGTGTTAACAAGTGTGAAATGTCAAGTTGTTTCGAAAAACAATCGTGGTCGGAAAGTCAATTTTTCTGTCAGCGCGGCGCCGAAAAGTTTGCGCTTGTCGGGCACCGGGCGCCGATTCGCGAACATACGAGGTTATTTATAGGCAGACGGATGATCCTGCGGGAGCGGCGACGACGAACATGAAAAAACGACGAAAAATCGACGAACCCGATTTTCCTCCACGACGATAAACACTCGTGTTTACTTTGACGAGCCCTCGATACACATATTATCTCTCTTTGTTTTCCTGCACGATTCTTATCAAACATTCCGCGCTGCATCGAAACCGTTCGAACGACACGGCAAAAGTCTGCACGTTTGCGGATACACTGACACCGACACCCTACGACTAGACTACGGATCTTCATGCATTTATTCTTTCCTTATCTTCGGGCATTTGCAAATTTGTAAAGTACATACAAGGCATATATTAGGTGAAGTAAAAAGTTCTGAGCGTTTTTCGCTTTATTTCGTAAGCGAAAAACGAACTTTTTACTTCACCTAATATTATGTCTACAAGGAAAGTTCTAGTTAACAAACGATATCTTTTCCTCATCCTTGAAGGAATGGCTTATCTAAATAGAAACTTGTGTACAGATCCACAGTCTAACTGTGACATAATATGTATAGTAATAAAATGTATGTATGAATTAAGCAGACAATGACGAGTTAACTGGTCTCTGGTCGCAAACATTCCGTAACGCTAAATGTACCGAGCAATAAAACTGACTGATATAGGTACCCTCTGTAAAAATTAGAATATTGAATTTATATAAATGTGATTAAAATCTGAGACCGTTCGTCTGGCTGGAAGCGAACTAAATAAACAGAATATGTACACACATAGCTGCTGTTGTTGATTGGAAGCGAGATCCAGCTTCGCTTCCCATCAATGAAATCTGTATACCGTAGGGCATTGCTCTATTGCATTTTCTTCGAATGAATATTTATAATTGAAAATGAAAGTCGCGAGAGAAAGTTCGGTACGTTGCGCAGCGTCGGCATTGTCCACGGAACGCTGGCCCCTGACACGGTCATAACATGGAGCGAGAATGCGTCGTTAACTATAAATATTTAGCGTTGGAAATGTAATAGAAAGCTGTTTTCACTTTTTCCATCTATGTGCACCGGTAAATGGAGAAGATCGAATGGAACTACATACCAGGTATTTATGTAAATATGAAACCGGAATTTTTGTATAGAAAATACACGTTTATTGTATGACAATGATAGAAAATATTTTATTCGAAGTATTGCCCATTAGTAGCTACACATTTTTCCCATCCCTCTGACAATTTGTGGATGCCACGCCAAAAAAACTGTTCCTCTTTTGAGGCAAACCAGTCATCGAGCCATTTTCGTACATTTTCGTAAGATGTGAAGCGCTGCTCACCAAGTGCGTGTCCCATCGTTGCAAATAAGTAATAATCGGATGGAGCCAAGTCTGGTGAGTAAGCCGCATGCGAAAGTATTTCCCAACTAAACGCCTCAATCTTTTCCTTTACCAGTTTTGCTGTTTCTGATGGTGCATTATCACGAAGCAAAATCACTTGGTGTTGCCCTTTTTGATATTCCGGTCGTTTTTCACGCAAAGCTTGATTCAAATCGATCATTTGTTGTCGGTAGCGTTCAGTACTAACGGTTTCGCCAGGTTTTAACAGCTCATAATAGATCACACCCTTCTGATCCCACCAAACACAGAGCATTGTCTTCCGTCCATAGCGATTTGGCCTTGCAGTCGATTTCGATGGTTCGCCTGGAGTTACCCATCATCTCTTACGCTTAGGATTCTCGAAATATATCCACTTCTCATCGCCAGTCACAATTCGATGGAGAAATGACTTTCTTTTGTACCTGGCGAGCAGCATTTCACAAGTGGTTTTTCGGTTTTTCTGCTGTCTTTCATTCAGTTTACGTGGAACCCATTTTCCCATCTTCTGAATCTTTCCCATGGCTTTCAAACGTATGGAGACGGCTTCTCGTGTCACATTTAATTGATCCGCGAGTTGTTGTTGCGTTTGAGCGTCGTCCTCATCCAACAATGCTTGGAAATCGCTGTCTTCAAACTTTGTCGGTGGTCTTCCACGTTCTTCGTTTGTCACATGAAAATCGCCATTTTTGAATTTTTTAAACCACTCGAAGCACTGTGATTTACCAAGAGCATGCTCACCGTAAGCTTCGACAAGCATTCGATGCGATTCTGCAGCAGTTTTCTTCAAATGGAAACAGAAAATCAATGCTGTCCGCATATTGTAGTTTCCAGGCACAAAATTCGACATGTTCAACGCTATTAAAAACTATGCTGCTGTATGAAACTTGTATGGTTGCGAGTTGAAAATCATTACCAGATGGGAAAACAAGAAAATTGCGTCAATGACGCGGTTTGACGGTAACTAAATTGACAGCTAGAGCCACCTATGGGCAAATTCCGGTTTCATATTTACATACCTGGTACATATGTGTGTACATATAAGAAATCAAAATCGTTCGATCGTTCCCTAACTGCGCCGGTGTCCATTTAACGCATTCACGCCTTGTAAATCTTAATCAAAATTGATTTTCAGATTGAGTAAAAAAAATGGTGCTACAAATGGAGTATGTTCGGAAAGCGGAAGTCCTCTACCGCACCGTTCCCCCGATTTTAGTTAGCCTGTCTGCGGGTGTATCAGTGCTACGATTCGGGGCACTATTTTTCGCGCATGCGCGGCCAAAACAGTAACGTATCTATAATGAGGTAGCAGGTGCGGCCAGAGCCCTGTGGCAATTATATTGGCGGGACGAGTAATAATGATAGACGAGAGACGTGACGCGGAACGAGAGGTAAGTTATTATTAATGTTTTATTATACAATGGCAGTTAATAGTGGAGAAAGAGCTGCAAAGAGGAGTAATACTCGTCAAATAAAATATTTTGTTGTTTTATTATGTATTTTGCTTAGTTATTTTAGCACTCCTTCCCTTTCCCATCCTCAAAATAAAGAATAAGTTTGAATTATATTCAATTTCAATATTTCGTATGTATATTACTAATAAGTTTTTAAAATTTTACGGGGTGCTCAAGGTACCCGATTTTGTACGCTACTGAGGCCGTCTGAGGCTAAAATCGCCGCGCATGCGCGAAAAATAGTTACCCGAATCGAAACACTGGGGTGTATGTGTACATATCAATTTTCCATAATATTTTCTTCTTGGTCTCCGAACCGAGACGACCTCCGGCATGAAAACACGCGTGTCGCGTTGCACGCATGCAAGGTCTCGTCCAAGGTGGTGCACATTTTCATAAAACGCGGCTACGGCTGCACACCGACGTTTCAATGTTGAACGCCTGCACCCAGTTGTAAATTGAAAATATTCAATTTGCCATTCTTTTGAACGTTGCGTCAAAGTTAGTCGACCGCAACTAGATCAAAGTAAATATGTACATACATACTATGTACTATATGCAGAGTAACTAGTTCGCATAAAACTTTCGAAGCATTTCACTGAAAACTACATTTGAAAAATCTTTTACAGAAAATTCGATAAATGCCTCGACGGTAGTTTCAGTGCTAATAGCGTGTATAAATAAATTATGAGAATTTGAAATTCAGTGTTTGCTGCGAAATCTCCTTCACCCGACGCACTATGCGACGCGTCATGTGTGATTTGCACGTTTGAATTACGACCTCTTGGATGAATACACGAGGTGTCGAAGGACGCGTCTGCCGTCACTGCGAGCACAGTCCCGGATGAATCGTAAACGATCGCGTAAATAAGAGTTCGATAGCAGCAGTGTTACCAGATGGGGGGGAAATCAAAGATATATGATGTACCCCCTCTCTGATGACCAGAGCGCCGCGGGGCATACGCAACGTGTCGGTGGAATAAGGAAGGTGAATAGTGGAACGGGAAAAGGAGGAGAGATTTCCGAGAATTTGGGTACCGATCGGTACCCATATTGCATCATTGGATAGGAGCGACCTGCGATGGAAATCGGAATACGATTGGTTAAAGGACACGCGTGATGTTTGTATTTACGTACACCGCGCGCGCGCGCACCGGGCACCGGTACGGTTCATGGCGAGATAATAACAGAATCCGTAATGAACGCGCGTCACTCCATCGCGACGCACAGTGTGACGTTTCGAGCATTTAGGGGAATTTAATTCCGAAATTGAACATTTTTTAAAAATTGCGTATTTACTCTTACCTTGAAAGCAATACCTCCGTAACCCAGAATCACTATTGTTTTTAATTTTTCATCGCATTCAGATAAGAAAAATAAGCCTCAAGTGCAACTTCTGCCTATATAAATGATGAAACTACGTCAATCGTCAGTGATACTTTACCTGAATAAAAGTGTGTGTATTCGAACTTCAATTGTTATTGTGTTTAATTTTTGTGATTATTCAATCTTTTGTCGTGTGTTTTCAATATTTTTAGGTCCTAAATAATATTATACATATAATTTATTATTTTAATTTTAATTAATTAAAAACTTTTCAGTATTTACCAATGTTCTACAGAGTAAAACTTTATTGTATGAACGAATATGGTCCTGAGACTACACTGAATGTATACATTGAAGCCTTGTCTAGTCAGCTATGGAAACAATTTTTTGCGTCCGCCTGCGTCTCTGTGGGAGTTTTCATTTGTTTTCAACAGCCTTACGCTGTCACCTCATGCAGTCGTCTAACACAATTTATCAGAACAAGAACGTGTCTGTTGATATTCACAAACTTGCACTTTGATTGTTACTGCATTAAATTGTTATTGTTTTTATTTGTTATTTTTTAACTGTTGTGTGCAATTGTTGTTACATTTGATAGTTTTTGTCTGTTGTTTAGTATTATTTATTTGGCTTTTATTTGACATATTGTTTATTTTGGCATATTGACATACGACATATTTATTTGACATATTGTTTATTTTCACTCCTTAAGGTAAGTTTTCAATATTTTTGGTTTAAAAATCTGGTATATGCTTTAGTGACCCTGCATAATTTATGACTAGTAAAAAACAATCTCTATATAAAAATGAAGAACACTTTTCATTGTATAGCGAATATGAATTTAATTCTTCATTGAATATCGAAGTTGTGATTAAATAATACAAAAGACGATAATGAAAGTTCGTCTGAATACGATGAAGTCGACTCCTGTTCTTTCACTGGAAATTAATAGGTGATACACATATGTATATAGTATTGTTAATGAAAAGCTTGTTCTCTATATTTATGTATTTGGTTTATTAAAACTCTGAATATATTTATGTAAGAGTGTATTTGCAACTTCCTTATATCATTTAAATTAAATACCCTTTCAAATACAAATTTGCAAGAGTTAAAATACGTATTTTCGGTCAATACATTAAAAGTCATGTTAAAGTAATTAGAAATCACCAATTTTGAGTAGTTCTAACAAAATACATGATAAAAAAAAGAAACAACATCATTAAAACTTTAATGCTCCTAAATGTTCGAAACGTCACACTGTGCGACGCACTGATTTTACCGAACCGACTATGTACATACATACATGTATATCGACTTGTCTTGCTTGCGCAACATTCAAATGTCCCTTCAAAATGTTTTTATGTCAAATCGGGAACAAGGCTAGCCTGTGCAAGCAAATATTTATTTTAGACCTTCGATAACGGTTGAAAAAATTGAATTATATCTGGACAAGGAGGAACAAGAGTTTAGGACTTGTAGAGAAAGTGGGGAGGTGGGCTGACGAAAACATTTCGAATAAAACCGCAGCTGTGCAGAACGTTCGATGTAATTAAAAGATGCTGTAACCGGAGTACGCATTAACGATGCGTGTAATTAATCGGATAAAAGTAAGAGCAAGTTGTTCGAGGAGTAATCGGTACGCACCGAGCGTTATCCCCGAAGCCAGCCTAAAAGGATGATAAATTATTCACACGGTTGCCTTTCCCTATGATAATCAAGTCTGCGCCGGTCGCCTCGTTACACCTTAAGGGTACCGGTTCGTATTTGACCTTGACAACTTTTCGATGGTCATGCCAGAAACGAACGAGCGGCCGCTAGAAGAAGCTAAGTAATAACATTTCTGTCCAGTAGGGGAGCTGGGTACATTTTCTAGAGTCGCTGCATCAGTAAATGTTGCCGGTAAGTCAGGAGCAAGCGTGACGTCACACAGTGTGGGTGTACTCGACGCTGTGTGTGGCACACACTCACCACTCGGGCAGCGTGTACGTGTGCCTAGACGGATTGCAAGGGTTCGTCTGTTTTCAAACCACGTCTCGTTAATGCACATTTGGAACCCCCACGTGGTCTCAATCGCTAGATAAAAGATCAGTCTATTGCGCTTGCTCCTCAAGGTGGTTGACTTTTACGTTTTCGAAGCGTAATTTCCATTATTCGGCAGTAAGATGTCTTTTCGGGAGGCTCTGCAAGCAGGCTTGACTAGCCGTACCGCAAGGTGCACTCACACAGTCACCGCTCGGGCAGCGTGTACGTGTGTCTAGGCGGATCGCAAGGATTCGAGATGCTCCAAACCATTTCTCGTTCTTCGCCGCATCCTCCGCCGTATCATCCCACAGTGGGACGAATGGCTATTCTCGGTGGAAAAAAATCCTACGCATCAGATGCGGCTAGTGATGTTAACGTACGTGGTGTCGTTGTAAAGAGGAGATCTCAATCTTTAAGTTTATGGTAATTTTTTAATGGTAAAAAAAATGTTGGAAAAAATTTCTGAGAAAAATTTTTATAAAGTACATAAACAAATATAAAAAAAATAAAAATGCAATAATAATATTAAATAATAAATAAAAAATGTAACAGTAATATTAAATAAGTATGACAATAAAATCTAAATATAACAATATAACTACAAAAAAATATAACAAGTTGAATCTAAAAAGTAAAATGCCATCTATGTAGAAGATATCAGCAGGTAATTTCTGTGAGAATTTATTTTAAACAGTCTAAAGTAACTTCTATGCAAATTTTATGGCAAGATCTTTCAGAATTTTTTAGTTATTCAATTTTCAAGTGGGTTACATGGCATACAAAAATGGTATTTGTAAAACCATCAAAATCTTTACAAAAAACATTATTTAAATAACTTATATATGATGAAATAGGTACTTACGGGTAGTGACATTCTCCATGGCACTTAGAAAAAATGTATGATGAAAAATTACTGATTAAAACTAAAGGTAAGTTTTCTAAGCAAGCTTGCAGAAGGAAAGAATTTCGCTCGCTGCAGTCTAACGAAGTGATACTTTCAGCTTCACGTCTCTGAAGGCACTAAATGAATTTCTTCTGTGACTCTTAGAAGAAATAAACATTTCTGAGTTGGAGGTGTGAGTTATCTCTCCGTGTGTTTATATGACGATTTCCCGCCTAGCATGCCCATCCAGTCCACTACCGCGGCGCACCGTATGCACCGTATGCACCGTACGCACGGTGATACAGAAATGTAAAAAGTTGTAGCATTCCGCAGATTTTTTTTGTTGGAATCTCTTTAGTATAGTTTGAACTTATAAACAAAAAAAGTTTCAAGACCGGATCCACCCAGACCTGCTAGTTCTGCTCTATTAAAGTAAACTAAATGACGTAGAAAACTGGTACCTAAACCATGTCTAAAAATTATTGTAAAGGACTTTACTAACGTACTTTGTGAACATTAATGTAAACATTTATTTATATTAATACGGAAAATCGTGCATAGAAGCTTAAAGATTCTTATTTATTGCTCTGACACAATTTTCTTTGTGGCGAATATAAACGTACGATTTCGCCGTATGTATTACGGTTTGAAGTTTTCACGTATTAATTTCTATGCTTATATCGCTTTTAAATGAATTATTATGGGTATGATTAGGGTCGGTGAACATTCCCAAAGAAGTATATATGAATGTTATATCTATTTTCTGACATGACTTTTTTCCACCTAAAACGGCCATTCGTCCCACTGTGCATCCGCCGCATTATAAGTTATTATTATTGGGATCTTCAGTGTTACAGTCAGAGACGCTGTAGCGTCGCTGAAACACTTCATTAAGTTATTATTATTATCCTGCATATTATAAAAATTGAAGCAATTAATTTAACAATAAATTATTAGGTTGGAACGAAAGTTCATAGCGTTTTTAAATAAAAATTCAAAGATGAAATTAAGATATTTATTCATAGGTTCATTGAATAACACATATGTATGTAGGGGTGTGAATGTTTAGAGTGACTGTGGACGCGACATCGTGGCGCCAACGTGTTTGGGTCCTGCATGAAAGGAGGTCTGTTTGGGCCAATTAGGCCGAGGTGTGAAAGAAGAGTGTTTGGGTCTTCGCGACAAGCGTCAAGTGGCTAGGGGTGCCAAACGCAGGGCGTACGTGAGCTTTTCCGAATGGATGCGAGACTGATAGAGAGAGAATGAGAGTGCGAGAGAGAAGAATGAAATTGAATAAAAGGAACTATAGATATATGTACAGAAATTATATATATGTATATATATATAATACGGTTTCAGGAACTATTGTATATGCATCTCGCAACATTGTATCTCGCGGTACCTCTAGGTATCGAATCAAAGACAGAGCCGCGCGTCTTTTGGTCCGCCGACGTGTCGCATTCAAATGTTTCTCGTTTTCAAACGTATCGACGAGCTGCCGAAGTCAGTCAGTCTAAGCCTAGCCTTAGTAGAGGAAACATCGGTCAAATATCGTTCTAAATAAATATCTGTTCTTTTATTCTCTCTAAATAAATACCTTGCTTCCCAAAACCAACAAGAACGAACGTAAGGGCTGACAGATCAGAAGTGTGGAAGTCGAAAGAGAGTGAAGTTGCGAGTTGCGAGTTGCGAGAGCTGAGCTGTGAAGAGCTAATATACATAGTGCAAGTATTAGAAATATTAGAGTCAAATTACTTTACCCAATACGCCACACTCAAGGTGCAGGAGTCCCTAAAATATTCCTACACATACATTATAAAAATTGATTGATTTTTATTAATAGTATATTTAAATATATATATAGTTTGTACGCGCGCCGGGGAATAGCAGGCGAACGCAAAGTGCACATTTTATAATTTATAATTTATTACACAAGGTATTTATTATATAATTTATTATAATTTATTGTAAAAGTAAAAATTACGCACAATCCCACGCACAGTGGGAACATTGGACCAAACTCGATTCAAAATCAAAGAACTTTCGATAGAAATGAGGTAGAGCGATTAAATTTTTTTAAAATTAAAGCTGAAACTTTGCAGAATATGGGAAAATAGTGAGATTATGGTACGAACGTTTATTGACCTTGAAAACATTCGTTACACTTGTAGAATTTCAAGAAAATATGGTTTCTCCGTTACTATGCGCGGAAAAAATTTTTTGTTAACATGCTATATATCATTTCCCGTAGATTTTGTGTAGATATCATTTCCCGTAGATCTATGTGTGACTATAATGTAATTTAAATTAGATATCTATTTTTCATAATTATATTTTCATTTACACAGGAAGTATGGTAAGTATTTAATCATTTTATTTCATCAGTATTTTATCATTTTTTATCTACTGGTGACACCTTATGTTTTAGTAAGTAACGTAGTAACGGAGAAATGACATTTTCTTGAAATTCCAAAAGTTTAACGAATGTTTTCAAGATCCAATAAACGTTCGTACCATAATCTCCCTATTTTTCCCATATTCTGCAAAGTGTGAGCTTTAATTTTTTAAAAATTTCATCGCTCTACCTCATTTCTATCGAAAGTTCTTTGATTTTGAATCGAGTTTGGTCCAATGTTCCCACTGTACGGCGCGGCGCGACGAAGGTCGAGGAGGCGGCCCGTATAATTTTTACTTTTACAATAAATTATAATAAATAAATTTTATAATAAATTATAAATTATGAAATGTGCACTTTGCGTTCTCCTGCTATTCCCCGGCGCGCGTACAAACTATATATATATTTAAATATACAATTAATAAAAATCAATCAATTTTTATGATGTATGTGTTATTCAATGAACCTATGAATAAATATCTTAATTTCATCTTTTAATTTTTATTTAAAAACGCTACGAACTTTCGTTCCGACCTAATAATATATTGTTAAAATAATTGTTTCAATTTTTATAATCTATAGAATAATAACAATAATTTATAATGCGGCGGAAGATACGGCGGAAGATGCGGCGGAGGACGAGAAATGGTTTGAAGCAGTGATCGGCAACACCGGCTATTGTTCAACCAGTATTCGTGCCTCCCGCGCGTCTCGCTCCCCGTGACGACAATAGTGCTCTATGCTATAGCAGGTACAGGTAGGTATGGCATGGTATAGATATAGTATACCTAGTGCAGGATGCGGCGAAGGACGAGAAATGGTTTGTCATTTCCCGAACCCTTGCGATCCGTCTAGACACACGTACACGCTGCCCGAGCGGTGACTGTGTGAGTGCACCTTGCGGTGCGGCTAGTCAAGCCTGCTTGCAGAGCCTCCCGAACAGACATCTTGCTGCCGAATAATGAAAATTACGCTTCGAAAACGTAAAAGTCGACCACCTTGGGGTGCAAGCGCAATAGATTGATCTTTTATCTAGCGATTGAGACCACGTAGGGGTTCCAAATGTGCATTAACGAGACGTGGTTTGAAAACAGACGAACCCTTGCAATCGGCTAATCAAGCCTGCTTGCAAGAGCCTCCCGAACAGACATCTTGCTACCGAATAATGAAAATTACGCTTCGAAAACGTAAAAGTCAACCACCTTGAGGTGCAAGCGCAATTGATTGATTTTTTATCTAGCGATTGAGACTACGTAGGGGATCCAAATGTGCATTATAGAGAAATGGTTTGTCATTTCCCGAACCCTTGCGATCCGCCTAGGGACACGTACACGCTGCCCGAGCGGTGAGTGTGTCTCACACACTCTCACTCGAGCACACCGACGCAGCATCATCGTGAGCCGTATAGTGACGTCACGTTTACGGATGAAGCCTAACTTACCGGTAATATGTTTTTTCTCGTCCTCTGTTATACCGATACAGTGACTGAATGATCGGAAACAGGTACCAGCGCTCGTAGTGAAAAATTCCGGAACTATACTTGTTACTCTACCCCCCGCTTAGGGGTAAATTTCGTCTGTTTGCAAACGGTGTGTTTAAACACGTATAGTTTAACATAATAATCGTTGCATTGACATTGTATGTGTCCCAGCAATTGCGCTGGATGTCTACTTTTTCTATAAGAACCCTAAATATCTCGATATTTAAGAAAATGTATGATGCTTGACAGTGGCAGCACTGTCGCGCCGCTCGATGCTCTCGCCTCTCCGCTACATGCTGCCGAATAATGGAAATTACGCCTCCAAAACGCAAAAGCAGGCCATTTTAGACATCCAGCGCAATTGCTTGATCTTTTATCTAGCGATTGTGACCACACAGGGGCCCCAAATGTGCATTAGAGAGACGTGGTTTGCAAACAGACGAACCCATGCAATTCTCGTGTACGTATACAGTGCCTAGCGGTGTGTGAGTGCACCACCACACTCTCGCTCGGCCAGAACCGGTACCCTTAAGGGTACCGGTTCTGGCCGAGCGAGAGTGTGGTGGCGCACTCACACACCGCTAGACAACTGTATACGTATACGAGAATTGCAAGGGTTCGTCTGTTTGCAAATCCCGCCTCTCTAATGCACATTTGGGGCCCCTACGTGGTCACAATCGCTAGATAAAAGACCAACCAATTGCGCTTGCTGTCGAAAATGGCATGCTTTTGCGTTTTGGAAGCGTAATTTTCATTATTCGGCAGCATGTAGCGGAAAGGCGAGAGCATCGAGCGGCGCGACAGTGCTGCCACTGTCGAGACACATACATTTTCTTAAATATCGAGAAATTTAGGGTTCTTATAGAAAAAGTAGACACCAAGCGCAATTGCTGGGACACATACAATGTCAATGCAACGATTATTATGTTAAACTATACGTGTTTAAACACACAGTTTGCAAACAGACGAAATTTACCCCTAAGCGGGGGGTAGAGTAACAAGTATAGTTCCGGAATTTTTCACTACGAGCGCTGGTACCTGTTTCCGATCATTCAGTCACTGTATCGGTATAACAGAGGACGAGAAAAAACATATTACCGGTAAGTTAGGCTTCATCCGTAAACGTGACGTCACTATACGGCTCACGATGATGCTGCGTCGGTGTGCTCGAGTGAGAGCGTGTGAGACACACTCACCGCTCGGGCAGCGTGTACGTGTCCCTAGGCGGATCGCAAGGGTTCGGGAAATGACAAACCATTTCTCTATAATGCACATTTGGATCCCCTACGTAGTCTCAATCGCTAGATAAAAGATCAATCAATTGCGCTTGCACCTCAAGGTGGTTGACTTTTACGTTTTCGAAGCGTAATTTTCATTATTCGGTAGCAAGATGTCTGTTCGGGAGGCTCTTGCAAGCAGGCTTGATTAGCCGATTGCAAGGGTTCGTCTGTTTTCAAACCACGTCTCGTTAATGCACATTTGGAACCCCTACGTGGTCTCAATCGCTAGATAAAAGATCAATCTATTGCGCTTGCACCCCAAGGTGGTCGACTTTTACGTTTTCGAAGCGTAATTTTCATTATTCGGCAGCAAGATGTCTGTTCGGGAGGCTCTGCAAGCAGGCTTGACTAGCCGCACCGCAAGGTGCACTCACACAGTCACCGCTCGGGCAGCGTGTACGTGTGTCTAGACGGATCGCAAGGGTTCGGGAAATGACAAACCATTTCTCGTCCTTCGCCGCATCCTGCACTAGGTATACTATATCTATACCATGCCATACCTACCTGTACCTGCTATAGCATAGAGCACTATTGTCGTCACGGGGAGCGAGACGCGCGGGAGGCACGAATACTGGTTGAACAATAGCCGGTGTTGCCGATCACTGCTTCAAACCATTTCTCGTCCTCCGCCGCATCTTCCGCCGTATCTTCCGCCGCATTATAAATTATTGTTATTATTCTATAGATTATAAAAATTGAAACAATTAATTTAACAATATATTATTAGGTCGGAACGAAAGTTCGTAGCGTTTTTAAATAAAAATTAAAAGATGAAATTAAGATATTTATTCATAGGTTCATTGAATAACACATACATTATAAAAATTAATTGATTTTTATTAATTGTATATTTAAATATATATATAGTTTGTACGCGCGCCGGGGAATAGCAGGAGAACGCAAAGTGCACATTTCATAATTTATAATTTATAATTTATTATAAAATTTATTTATTATAATTTATTGTAAAAGTAAAAATTATACGGGCCGCCTCCTCGACCTTCGTCGCGCCGCGCCGCACAGTGGGAACATTGGACCAAACTCGATTCAAAATCAAAGAACTTTCGATAGAAATGAGGTAGAGCGATGAAATTTTAAAAAAATTAAAGCTCACACTTTGCAGAATATGGGAAAAATAGGGAGATTATGGTACGAACGTTTATTGGATCTTGAAAACATTCGTTAAACTTTTGGAATTTCAAGAAAATGTGATTTCTCCGTTACTACGTTACTTACTAAAACATAAGGTGTCACAAGTAGATAAAAAATGATAAAATACTGATGAAATAAAATGATTAAATACTTACCATACTTCCTGTGTAAATGAAAATATAATTATGAAAAATAGATATCTAATTTAAATTACATTATAGTCACACATAGATCTACGGGAAATGATATCTACACAAAATCTACGGGAAATGATATATAGCATGTTAACAAAAAATTTTTTCCGCGCATAGTAACGGAGAAACCATATTTTCTTGAAATTCTACAAGTGTAACGAATGTTTTCAAGGTCAATAAACGTTCGTACCATAATCTCACTATTTTCCCATATTCTGCAAAGTTTCAGCTTTAATTTTAAAAAAATTTAATCGCTCTACCTCATTACTATCGAAAGTTCTTTGATTTTGAATCGAGTTTGGTCCAATGTTCCCACTGTGCGTGCGCGGCGCGGCGAAGGCCGAGGAAGCGGCCCGTATAATTTTTACTTTTACAATAAATTATAATAAATTATATACTAAATACCTTTTATAATAAATTATAAATTATAAAATGTGCACTTTGCGTTCCCCTGCTATTCCCCGGCGCGCGTACAAACTCTATAAGTATATATTTAAATATACTATTAATAAATCAATCAATTTTTATAATGTATGTGTAGGAATATTTTAGGAACTCCTACACCTTGAGTGTGGCGTATCGGGTAAAATAATTTGACTCTAATATTTCTAATACTTGCACTTTATTAGCTCTTCACAGCTCAGCTCTCGCAACTCGCAACTTCACTCTCTTTCGACTTTCACACTTCTGATCTGTCAGCCCTTGCGTTCGTTCCTGTTGGTTTTGGGAAGCAAGGTATTTATTTAGAGAGAATAAAAGAACAGATATTTATTTAGAACGATATTTGACCGATGTTTCCTCTACTAAGGCTAGGCTTAGACTGACTGACTTCGGCAGCTCGTCGATACGTTTGAAAACGAGAAACATTTGAATGGGACACGTCGGCGGACCAAAAGACGCGCGGCTCTGTCTTTGATTCGATACCTAGAGGTACCGCGAGATACAATGTTGCGAGATGCATATACAATAGTTCCTGAAACCGTATTATATATATATATACATATATATAATTTCTGTACATATATCTATAGTTCCTTTTATTCAATTTCATTCTTCTCTCTCGCACTCTCATTCTCTCTCTATCAGTCTCGCATCCATTCGGAAAAGCTCACGTACGCCCTGCGTTTGGCACCCCTAGCCGCTTGACGCTTGTCGCTAAGACCCAAACACTCTTCTTTCACACCTCGGCCTAATTGGCCCAAATAGACCTCCTTTCATGCAGGACCCAAACACGTTGGCGCCACGATGTCGCGTCCACAGTCACTCTAAACATTCACACCCCTACATACATATGTGTTATTCAATGAACCTATGAATAAATATCTTAATTTCATCTTTGAATTTTTATTTAAAAACGCTATGAACTTTCGTTCCAACCTAATAATTTATTGTTAAATTAATTGCTTCAATTTTTATAATATGCAGGATAATAATAATAACTTAATGAAGTGTTTCAGCGACGCTACAGCGTCTCTGACTGTAACACTGAAGATCCCAATAATAATAACTTATAATGCGGCGGATGCACAGTGGGACGAATGGCCGTTTTAGGTGGAAAAAAGTCATGTCAGAAAATAGATATAACATTCATATATACTTCTTTGGGAATGTTCACCGACCCTAATTATACCCATAATAATTCATTTAAAAGCGATATAAGCATAGAAATTAATACGTGAAAACTTCAAACCGTAATACATACGGCGAAATCGTACGTTTATATTCGCCACAAAGAAAATTGTGTCAGAGCAATAAATAAGAATCTTTAAGCTTCTATGCACGATTTTCCGTATTAATATAAATAAATGTTTACATTAATGTTCACAAAGTACGTTAGTAAAGTCCTTTACAATAATTTTTAGACATTGTTTAGGTACCAGTTTTCTACGTCATTTAGTTTACTTTAATAGAGCAGAACTAGCAGGTCTGGGTGGATCCGGTCTTGAAACTTTTTTTGTTTATAAGTTCAAACTATACTAAAGAGATTCCAACAAAAAAAATCTGCGGAATGCAGCGGAATGCTACAACTTTTTACATTTCTGTATCACCGTGCGTACGGTGCATACGGTGCATACGGTGCGCCGCGGTAGTGGACTGGATGGGCATGCTAGGCGGGAAATCGTCATATAAACAAACGGAGAGATAACTCACACCTCCGGCTCAGAAATGTTTATTTCTTCTAAGAGTCACAGAAGAAATTCATTTAGTGCCTTCAGAGACGTGAAGCTGAAAGTATCACTTCGTTAGACTGCAGCGAGCGAAATTCTTTTCTTCTGCAAGCTTGCTTAGAAAACTTACCTTTAGTTTTAATCAGTAATTTTTCATCATACATTTTTTCTAAGTGCCATGGAGAATGTCACTACCCGTAAGTACCTATTTCATCATATATAAGTTATTTAAATAATGTTTTTTGTAAAGATTTTGATGGTTTTACAAATACCATTTTTGTATGCCATGTAACCCACTTGAAAATTGAATAACTAAAAAATTCGGAAAGATCTTGCCATAAAATTTGCATAGAAGTTACTGTTAAAAATAAATTCTCACAGAAATTACCTGCTGATATCTTATTCTACATAGATGGCATTTTACTTTTTAGATTCAACTTGTTATATTTTTTTGTAGTTATATTGTTATATTTAGATTTTATTGTCATACTTATTTAATATTACTGTTACATTTTTTATTTATTATTTAATATTATTATTGCATTTTTATTTTTTTTATATTTGTTTATGTACTTTATAAAAATTTTTCTCAGAAATTTTTTCCAACATTTTTTTTACCATTAAAAAATTACCATAAACTTAAAGATTGAGATCTCCTCTTTACAACGACACCACGTACGTTAACATCACTAGCCGCATCTGATGCGTAGGATTTTTTTCCACCGAGAATAGCCATTCGTCCCACTGTGGGATGATACGGCGGAGGATGCGGCGAAGAACGAGAAATGGTTTGGAGCATCTCGAATCCTTGCGATCCGCCTAGACACATGTACACGCTGCCCGAGCGGTGACTGTGTGAGTGCACTTTGCGGTACGGCTAGTCAAGCCTGCTTGCAGAGCCTCCCGAAAAGACATCTTGCTGCCGAATAATGAAAATTACGCTTCGAAAACGTAAAAGTCGACCACCTTGGGGTGCAAGCGCAATAGATTGATCTTTTATCTAGCGAATGAGACCACGTAGGGGCCCCAAATGTGCATTAGAGAGGCGGGATTCGAAAACAGACGAACCCTTGCAATCCGTCTAGGCACACGTACACGCTGCCCGAGTGGTGAGTGTGTGCCACACACAGCGTCGAGTACACCCACACTGTGTGACGTCACGCTTGCTCCTGACTTACCGGCAACATTTACTGATGCAGCGACTCTAGAAAATGTACCCAGCTCCCCTACTGGACAGAAATGTTATTACTTAGCTTCTTCTAGCGGCCGCTCGTTCGTTTCTGGCATGACCATCGAAAAGTTGTCAAGGTCAAATACGAACCGCTACCCTTAATGTATGATAAAAATTCACGGTACGACGATAGAGAAGACCTTATCGATAACGTCATCGACGCCGTTTATTTCGAACCACGCAAACCGCGTATCCTAATTTTAAAAGGACAAGAGAGCTAACGATCTTATCGCAAGGTCAACAATACGCGCGTCGGCGTCAGCGGTGAAGGCGGCGGCGGCACCGTGGCTTCAAGCACGTGCCCCCGAGTGGCACACCGAGCATTTTGAGAACCGCGTCGAACTTGTCCCGGATGCTACGAGACCCGCCAATTCATCGGCTGCGACAATATGCACGCGTCCACGGTGCACTGCGACCGGATTTACGAGCCACCGACACGATTACCTTTCTCCAATGGAGCAAACGATTTGAATTGTTTCAGTTACGGGTCATTCCATGCCGATCGATCACTTTTTGCAGGCACCATCGCCGAATTTGTTCAAAATGAAATATGTTGTAGTCCATGGGAAATTAGGGGGGGTTTAAGTCATCATTTTGCCGGTTTCGAATTTTTTTAGAAATGGCAGGCCTTCAAAGTTTCCAATTTTTGCACATTTCGGCGAAAATGGGCCTCACTTACGAATTTGGTCTCAAGAACTGTTTGTCCGATTGAGCTAAATTTGTTTTTGTTTTATTCGGGAAGGATTGGGCTATTACAAAATAATTTTTTCAACCTCGACAATCAACTTTATAATGTCGAAAAATTTAAACAAATTCTTTTGCGTTTTTTTCGATGATGGGGCTCAGTGATTTAAATTTTGACAAAAATATGGTTATATTCCTTGAAGTTTCCCCTTTAAAATGAGACCTTGAAAAAGATGGTGTCATTAAAATTGGCGTCACAATGAGCTGGTAAAGGACGCTGATCTACAGAGAAAATACCTGCAGACTGTGTACGACTAAATAACGTTATTTATACCTCGAGAACAATATTAGTAAAGATTATCCATTTATTACATAGCGAGAAAAGGTCATTAGTAAAAAAAACTCCTTCCTAAGCAAACCAACTGACACTAAGCGTTCGTTTTGGTTGCCTTTTGAAGAAGCGAAGTTGCTGTACTATCGTCGCTGTAATATCGGAAATGGTGCGTCAAAAGTGCTGTAATCCTTTTAAGCGAACGGGACATGCTCATTTCGCGAAAGGACTTCGTAATGTCACATTGAGGATGCGTCAAATAATTCCAGCTCTTCCCACTAAGGGATTGATTTGGGCGAAGTTTCCGTTTACGTCCATTCTCAGAATTCGATGAAATTTTGAAAATAGGTTCTTTTTTAACTAAAATGACGATTGCCAGAAGGATTTTTGCCGACTCGAAAAAAATTTTTTTATCATTTCAAGGTCGCTCTCTACCTTACCGACTTACCGACTTTCTATTTTATATAGAATATCTTCAATTAATTGTAAAAATGGATCATCAATCAAATCAAATCATCAAATAATAATAATTATTATATAAAAAATATTATTATTATAATAATAATAATTATTATTATTATTATCTTTCAATTTTTAAAAACTACTCCCGGATTTTCGTATGCATATTTTCCGGTTTTATAGCATCGAAAGGTACCTAGTTTTCCTCTTGCTTCAACATACATCATTTTATTTTTATGTTTTCGACAATATTTTTCCGTAGGAATTAATGCAAGTTCTCGCACCCATTCTAGTGCTGAATTGAAATCATTCATTTTTTTAATAATATAAAACAAATTTAAATGATTCATTATCAAACTATACGACTCTAAAAGCAGTTGACGAACTGTCGCATCATACTGACGCATGCGCACAGCACGAACATAAAGTAGAAAGTCGGTAGGTAAGGTAGAGCGCGACATTGAAATGATAAAAAAATTTTTTCGAGTCGGCAAAAATCCTTCTGGCAATCGTCATTTTAGTCAAAAAGGAACCTATTTTCAAAATTCCATCAAATTCTGAGAATGGACGTAAACGGAAACACAGCCTTGATTTGTACTTCTTGTCGTATTAAAATAAGTCATGAAGAAACAAACTTGTGCTACCTTTACTTAGAGTACACCAACTTCGCTTCTTCAGAAGGCAACCAAAACGAACGCTTAGTGTCAGCTGGTTTGCTTAGGAAGGAGTTTTTTTTACCAATGACCTTTTCTCGCTATGTAATAAATGGATAATCTTTACTAATATTGTTCTCGAGGTATAAATAACGTTATTTAGTCGTACACAGTCTGCAGGTATTTTCTCTGTAGATCAGCGTCCTTTACCAGCTCATTGTGACGCCAATTTTAATGACACCATCTTTTTCAAGGTCTCATTTTAAAGGGGAAACTTCAAGGAATATAACCATATTTTTTTCAAAATTTAAATCACTGAGCCCCGTCATCGAAAAAAAACGCAAAAGAAGAATTTGTTTAAATTTTTCGACATTATAAAGTTGATTGTCAAGGTTGAAAAAATTATCTTGTAATATCCCAATCCTTCCCGAATAAAACAAAAACAAATTTAGCTCAATCGGACAAACAGTTCTTGAGATGAAAATTCGTAAGTGAGGCCATTTTCGCCGAAATGGGCAAAAATTGAAAACTTTGAAGGCCTGCCACTTCTAAAAAAATCGAAACCGGCAAAATGATGACTTAAACCACCCCTAATTTCACATGGACTACAACATATTTCATTTTGAACAAAATCGGCGATGGTGCCTGCAAAAAGTGATCGATTCGGCATGGAATGACCCCAACACATTTGTTGGCAACATTTGTCAAGGAGGCTCGAACGAAGGTTAAGATGACGCTACGGGAAAAAGTGTGTCCACGAACGTCTTTGAATTTTCAAGGCGTCTCAATGACCGATTCCGAAGAAGTCGGTCAACGTGTCAGACACCGAAGGGCACTCGAACTCGAACTCGAACTCGACGAGGAGAGAAAACCAAAAGAACCGGCTACGAAAAAGTGGCACGAGGCAGCGGCCGTTAACAAGAGCGGCGACATGTCGGACACTGTCGGTTACCGATCCGGATTATCGACTACGCTTCGCCGAAGATCGCTTCATTATCCGATGCTCGGCAAATAACTTTGACCGCGCACGTAAGGAACAGTTGATAAGATAGCATCGCGGAATCTGGAGTCGCGTATATACTATATGTACATGTACATATTTACACGGCAAGTTGTGTGGAAAAAGAAGGAAAAAAGTCGAGATATGGGAAATAGCTGCAACTGTAGAATTCTAGAGCTATGCAGCTAAAGCCGTGGAAAAAACTGTGTACATACATACATATATGTAGTTGGGACTATGTACAGTGAGTCACAAAATTATTCGCTCACTCTTAAAAAGACGGTAACTTTTTAAATATTGTACTATACGATTTGAACTTTTTTGGAAAGCTAGAACAATTAGTTTGCCACAGGATGTGAAAAGAAATATTTTCAAAAATTGCAATTGATCGGAATTGTAGAAAAAATACTAAAAGTTGCATTTTGCAACTTTTTTATGTGGGCCTATATCGAAAATTTAAAAAATACGTTTGGTCGATCTGTGTGAATGAAACATATTCTGAAAATTTCGTTAAAATCGGTAGACGTTACAATGAGCTACAAATGTTTAAAGATGGTAAAAATTGCCGATTTTCGTAATTGCATTAAATCTAAGGATTCTTACATCTTTCAATGCCTGTCATTTTTTCCGAATCAACCGATTTCGATGAAACATTCACCGTGGATATAATTGACACAGATCTACAAAACGTATTTTTAAAATTTTCAATATAGGCCCACATCGAAAAGTGAAAAATGCAACTTTTAGTATTTTTTCTACAATTCTGATCAATTGCAATTTTTGAAAAAATTTCTTTTCACATCCTGTGGCAAACTAATTGCTCTAGCTTTCTAAAAAAGTTCAAATCGTATAATAATAATAATTTGCTTTCTTTCAGCCTTACAGCTAAGAAATGTGACTTGGTTTACATTAACCTATCTGTACAAAGCTATCTTATTTCACACATTCATTCCTACCCTGTCCTACTCTTTTAGTATCCTAATTATCACGAACCCACTTAATTCCATACTTATTGCTTCCCTCCCCATTCCCTAACTTTTGCATTTTTGGTTTGGTGTTCTCTTTGGTTTATTTATGCTCTCTAGTTCAAATCGTATAGTACCTACAATATTAAAAAAGTTATCGTCTTTTTACGAGTGAGCGAATAATTTTGTGTCCCACTGTATGTAATTGTAAGAAAAAACGATTAACGATCGTTCAAGGCGGTTAAGCGGTTACATTGCACAGGCACTTTTCATAGTTTCGAAATTACTTCCTGGAATCGGTTACGTAAATTTTTGAAATTCTTTGTAATTATTCAAAATGGAGCTGCTTGAAATAAAATAAAATTCAAATCCGAACTACTTGAAGCTTTCCTCCCGGTGCAAAGAAAGTCATTGTTTCAGATTGAAAGTTTACAGATTTCTTACGAATGTAAAAATTAAATGACTCTGGTTGACCTTTCACGATAAGACAATATAACAAAAGAATCGCCGTTGTTACCGCGAAATGGCCAGTAGAAAGTTCGCGTCCAAGAGAAAAGAAAATTCAGTTGTTCTCGTAATTAGTAGTTTGTACTGCATTTATCTCTGCACTTGTTAGCCACGCCAGGAGAATAATTGCATCGATACCGAATGACGTACAATTTCACGACGATTTCTCCTCTGTAACGGCCGACGACCATTTCTTTTTACTCGACGAGTATGTACATACACCGCGGGGGAAGCGTAAAAATAAAGCGTTGAACGAATACCGAGAAAGTCGACGTATGTAAATCGGAAGCAATATCTCGTGCACGCATGTGTAATTGCACGTTCGTCAAGTAATATATTCGAAACCGCAATAGAAAAAAAGTTGGTGACAGTCAATAATTTATTCCGCATAGAAAAATGATCGATCACACTAGTTGTGTAACACCTAATTGACGCGGGAATAAGATTAAGAATCGCTAGCCGCTATATTATCTATTATCGAGGCTCTGTTTCTTCGCTAATTAGTCTATCGTAATACGCATTCATCTTTCTAGTAATATTAGTGGTTATTTAAGGCACGGATGGGTTAGGTTTTCTCTACGTTATAAAAATCGACATCGGAACGCAAAAGGATGCGTTTTGTCGTATGTATTATACAGTAAAAGCTCCTTCGTTGTCCAAAGGCCGGAGGTTTGAGCGGACAACGACCGTGCCCGGACACTATTTTTGATTTACGACTGCGTCTTTAGTGAAACGGCTAGTTAAATGACAAAGAAAAGCATTCGCAATCAAAAACAGAATCAAAGTCAAAAACACATATTTTATCCCCTCCGGCCCCTTACCCTTCCGTCCCTCGCCAAGATGCTGCCTCCGCTATCCCCACTCTTACCACTACCGCTGGCGCGACCGAGTGCTAGAATGAGAGCGGTAGCATGCTACCGACCTGGTCGCGCCAGCGGTAGTGGTAAGAGTGGGGATAGCGGAGGCAGCATCTAGGCGAAGGATGGA
Organism: Lasioglossum calceatum; assembly: GCA_963966675.1. Taxonomy (NCBI): domain Eukaryota; kingdom Metazoa; phylum Arthropoda; class Insecta; order Hymenoptera; family Halictidae; genus Lasioglossum; species Lasioglossum calceatum. Next base: position 6,465,618 of record OZ016542.1, read on the forward strand.
AGGGTAAGGGGCCGGAGGGGATAAAATATGGCAACCCAGGACTCCTGGGTAGTGATCGGACCTATACCGATACTATTGATGATATTCAATCAATTCGATACCAAAGTACTCAATGGGAAGTATCGATACGTACTTCATGAGTTGATACCCGTTTGATACTTCTACAAAAGTATCGATACCCATTTGATACCTCTACGTAAGTATCGATACCCGTTTGATACTTCTACGAAAGTATTGATACCGGTTTGATACTTTACGAATATTCCGATACCTGTTTGATACTTTAATCCTCGCGTACGTATACGTGGTCTAGCGGTGCGTGAGTGTACCCTAGCGGTGAGTGAGTGTGGAACTGTCGAGCGTTGTTTGTTGGAAAAGACGCCCGGTAATCGATACTTTCGTAAAGTATCAAATATGCATATTGAAGTATCAAACAGGTATCGAAACATTCGTAAAGTATCAAACTGGTATCGATACTTTCGTAGAAGTATCAAAAGGGTATCAATGTTTTTGATACTTTACTTTTGATACCTATTTGATACGGTATCAAAACTTGCGGATTGGTATCGATAGTATCAATTTGGTATCGGTCCGATCACTAGTCCTGGGACACATCTGGCGACCAGATCCACGCAGGCCTAATCCTCTCGTTGACAGGTAGTGGAGTGGGTAGGCACTCGAATTTCGAAGCTTCGATTTCAGAAACTTCGAAGATGATCAGAATCGAAGTTTCGAAGTTTCGAAGCTTCGAAATTTATTTGCCAACCCAATAGAAAACAAAAAAGAAACGAACCGACGCGATGCACATAAACCGGCCGCTATAAAAAAATACGTGTCAAATATATTTGTGAGTTTTATATCATACCAAAATTTCATTAAAATCGGCGTCTTACGGTTGGGTAACTTCCCTTGTAGTAGTAGTAGTAGTAGTAGTAGAGTTATTGCCGGGGAGGGGCGGCTCGGCCGCCCCTCGCTTCCTTAAGGCACACCGGATCTTTAATCACCAGTATCACAATTGGCGCTGCCGGCACTCGGCCCTTTAGCGGGTTGCAATTATCCTCGTTTTTCAGCCGTCCCCTCTGTTTTATTCGACCCGGGCCATTTTCAGAGTCGTCGACTTACTAGACGGGTCGGTCATCATTGATGAGACGGGCCATGCTACCTAATTTGTAAGTTTTTGAGCTGTTTTACGGCTCGGTGTGAACGTCGGGCCCCCTCACCTTCAGACCTGCAGGGTGTCTCGCCTGCCCTTTCAGACTCCCCCCTCTTCACCATATTTTCATGTCGAGTGTGTCAAGTTTTGAATCCCGTCCCTACTCTGTTCCCGGATATTCCAGCAACTTGCCCCCACCTTCCCCTGGGCTAGTCCCTCTAACTTCCCTTGTAAGTACATTCCTGATATGATCGCGAAATTTATTAATAGAATGCAATTTTTTAAATTTGGTTTAATTGCGGAAAGTCCAAACGGAAAGTTCAGTGTCAATACCGGTGACTGACATGGCGCTTAACGTGTTCATATTTTTATTTATCAAAAATCGTGACATGGTAATAAACTCATAAGTTACAACTTCATGCGTTTCGAAGACTGAAATTTTGTGCAATTTCGAAGCTTCGAAACTTCGATAACACTGTCCAACACCAAATTTGTTCCCAATATACTGTTGGGCCCTTCTTACAGAGTTTTTTGCGCTGATTCCGAATCTGACCTTAATTTTTTTCCTATACGCACAGTTTTTGAGGAACATGGCTTTTTAAAAAAACATATTTTTCAACTTTAAACAAATATTATGATGTTATTATAAAAGATATTGGATTGTTCTTTACAGCAAAAGATTCTGTAGACTTTCCCGAATCCAGTGATACATAATAGTAATGCATTATGATTGTTTAAACATGTTTAAACAACGTTTAAAGACGGAGAGACACCACTTTTGCACCAATTTTTGAGGATATTTTTCAATTTATCTCAAAAAATAAGGGTCTAGCGGAAAATCGAACTATACCACGCGATAGAGCAGACTTTTATCTAGAGAAACCCCCCCTTGAAGTTTTTGCGAAATCGACGTTTTTACCGAACCAGAAAGCAAAATATCTTCGCCCAGTGAGCGCCACTGGCCGCAACTCATGTCGGGCGAAGATATTTTGCTTTCTGGTTCGGTAAAAACGTCGATTTCGCAAAAACTTCAAGGGGGGGTTTCTCTAGATAAAAGTCTGCTCTATCGCGTGGTATAGTTCGATTTTCCGCTAGACCCTTATTTTTTGAGATAAATTGAAAAATATCCTCAAAAATTGGTGCAAAAGTGGTGTCTCTCCGTCTTTAAACGTTGTTTAAACATGTTTAAACAATCATAATGCATTACTATTATATATCACTGGATTCGGGAAAGTCTACAGAATCTTTTGCTGTAAAGAACAATCCAATATCTTTTATAATAACATCATAATATTTGTTTAAAGTTGAAAAATATGTTTTTTTTAAAAAGTCATCTTCCTCAAAAACGGTGCGTATAGGAAAAAATTAAGGTCAGATTCGGAATCAGCGCAAAAAACTCTATAAGAAGGGCCCAACAGTATATTGGGAACATAAAAAAAGTTGAAATTTGTTGGACAGTGTAATTCGAAACTACGAAGTTCCTTTCGTTCCTTCGAATCTTCGAAGAGTCGAAGCTTCGAAAAAGTAACAGCCCTAGTAGGCACTGGACAGCGATCGTGCCCACGATTCAGGACAACGAAGGAGCGATTACTGTAGTTAGAAATTGGACTGATAAACATTGATAAATCGGTACGCGAGTTGAAAGTGAAACGGGGCAACGGTGAACAAGTTACAAACATTGTCGAGTAATTAATTACCGTCGATCAGGGGGCAAAAGAAAACGAAGAAGCAACTCGAGGCTGTGTTCCAGCGCTTTCATCGGGTCTGCCGGTTGTCCCGCCGTGAACCGTTCCTCTTTTGTTCGACGCGCGGCGAGCGGCGAGCGGCGCGGGATGATTCACGGTTCTGTTTTGCAGTCGTTTTTCTCCGCCTCTCTTACCTCACCGTTCATGTAATCGCCATTGTAGAACCGTTGCAGACTGCGGCGCGGCGGCCACGTATGTCCGCGGATCGTTTAAGTTTCAGGGGGTCTTTTCCAGCAGATGACGCTCCACTGCTCCACACTGACACACCGCTAGACCACGTATACGTACGCGAGGATGCAAGGGTCCGGGATTCCACTTCTTATTTCTCGATAATGCAAAGACGGGGGTTTTTAGTAGTCAAAACCGCTAGATGAAAGATCAATCTAGACCGCTGTTTGCCTCGAAAGTCGTTCTTTTACGTTTCCGAGCAATGGTTTTGCAATATTCAGCAGCAAGTTGCCCGTCAGAGGACGCTGCAGTCGCGACGACGATAGCCTCTCTGACGGGCATCATGCAGCTGAATATTGCAAAACCATTGCTCGGAAACATAAAAGAACGACTTTTGAGGCAAACAGCGGTCTAGATTGATCTTTCATCCAGCGGTTTTGACTACTAAAAACCCCCGTCTGTGCATTATCGAGAAATAAGAAGTCGAATCCCGGACCCTTGCATCCTCGCGTACGTACACGTGGTCTAGCGGTGTGTGAGTGTGGAACTTAAACGGCACACCGTGTTTTTTCCTCCGAATTTCTGCGAGATCGTTTCGTTGCGAACGATCGAGAGCCGTATACCGGTGAACAATTGACCGGGGCACGCAATGCTGCGTACTTTTCTCTAAACATTACGTCATAGTTATCGTACGAGCATCTCGTGCGGTGAATCATCCAACTGAAATTCGTCTCGTGAGGTTCTCTCTCTCCTTCTAACACACGCGTTGCGTTGTCGCTTGTGAGTTGTGTCACAAAAACGCGTGGCACAGCCGACCATGTTCAAGTTCGCGCTTATCGAGTATTCGAGTGTCGACTATTTTTAGCGGTGGACCACCGACTGTCTCTTGGCTCTGTATTTTAAAAATGCCTTATTTCCTTCCTTCCTTTCTTTCTTCCTCCGTGAAACCCCTTCTTTCTTCCGGGGAATCGTGCGCGTATTTGAAAAGTTTCTTGTACAGGCTGGTGCAAAATTATGTGTCTGGTTTGAATTCTTTATAGCTTTTCTATTTCAACATTTTTTCAATTGTTTTTTTCAGAATTTTGTAAACAAGGCTTCTGGAATTTAATATGGAAAGTTACACAACCGAGCAACGAACAAAAATTATCGAATTTTATTTTGAAAGCCAACGATCAATTTGTATTTCGCGCAATAGTGACTTCAATTGGCCACCGCGTTCACCAGACTCAACCGCTCCCGACTGTTTTCTTTGGGCGTATTTGATAGAGCGAGTGCACGTCAAATACGTCAGCGACCATTCCCCAACTGAAAACCAATATTCGCAATGAAATCCGTGCAATAACACCTGAAGATTTGCGAAAAGTCATGGAAAATGTATTAGAAAGAGCACGAATGTGTCAAGTAGAAAATAACTGCCATTTGCGAGATGTAATCTTTCGCGTCTAGTTCAATAAAATTCCTCTTCCGTACACTATATTTTTTCCAATATTTATTTATTTCACTCTAAAATTTAAAAAGTTAAAACAATTCAAACCAGACACATCATTTTGCGCCACCCTGTACAGGCTGTTAAAAAATGTTTGGTCTTGGCTACCATAGGCGTATTATTCTACATCTTCGGATCGGTGAAGTTCGTAAAAAGAAGTTGCCGCAAAATTGTTCTTGACCTTGAAATTCAAGGTCAAATTTTTTTATTGTTGCATTGTATTGTACCACCAGTTACGGGACACCCTGTATATTTTAGCAATAAGTGCAATGTCTACGTGACCGGCCAGATTACGTGTACTCGATATTCGAGTCTTTAGTCTCAAGTTTTCTCTACAAGTCATACTCTCCTTTTGTACGCTGCAGGAAGTACTTGTTCTCTTTATGTTAAGTTTCTTGTTTATGTACTTATATAATTGTTATTTTTTTGGCAGAATAAACGTACGCGCGTCGTACGTTATCAAAACAAAGAAGTGGTCAGTATTTATCCCCCGCCTGTTCAATTCCCCGTCGCGTCTGGGAGATATAATTTTTATTTTTTAACAATTAAAATTTTTAATAATTTGAATTATCATAAATTCCCAAAACTAAAATTAGGAAACGGCGCTGCTTGGTATTGTAAGAATTGTGTTCTTTTCTTTTTACAAAAACGATTTGAAAAAACAAAAAGACTTTTTCGAAGAGTTTACCGCAGCTCTTTTCCTCTGTAACTTCTACACGTTCGTACGATCGTGTGCCATTGATTCAGAGAAAAAGAAAATCCACGACAAACCGATTTTCGTGTGTGTATTTTGAAATTTTGCTTTTTTCCGAAGCAATTCCGTTTCGGCGACATGGCCCGGTCGAGTCTCTGCTGGCCTCGTTGAAAAAGCGCGGCATGTAGCATTCAAACGCGAAATAAATTCAGGTTAAGGCCTCGTCGCGATCGACTGACACACACACTCCGTGTTACTAAAAAATAAATAAAATCCACTCGATCCTGCATGAACGTGCGATTCCCTCTAACCGCCGCGACAAACATCGATAAGAACAAGTTAAAACATCTTCGAATATATGTATTGCACTTTTTTTCTCGTTCTCGTTCGACGGTAGCTCGAAAGAAGAAAAACATGTGAGATTTTCATGGACCGATTTCCAAGCGTGATTTTTAAGCATTCTCCGGTGACTGTTTAACGAGTATTCGTATTATGTAATCAATCGACAAGAACGATTACAAACCTGTCCGTCACACGCAACGCGAGGAACGATAGGTAGTAGAACATACATACATCGCACGCGGGCAAAGGCATGCACAAACATTGACACGGAGACCACATGAAGCGGTACGCTACGACTTTTAGCTGTCACTATCAAAGTGACGGTAAGTTGATACGAAACTGAAGAATCCTTCTGTCGTTTCAACTCGCGTACGGTACTCTGCTCTATGTTCCGTATATGTGTGTAATGAAAAGACCTCGATCTCCCTTCGGTAAAAAGCAACGCGCAACGGTTTCAGTTGAACGAATATATTCGTAACTTGAAATAACGAACAAAATTCCCGCCGTTGTAAAATACGTTTTTACTTAGACTTTTAACTACGAAGAATCCTACGAAGAAACTGCAAATCGATAGGCTTAATATTTGAACAGACGGCGAAGCTTGCGTAAACGATTCCGAACGATCGGTTTACGATTGAACCGTGTGGCGCGGTACGTTCGAATTTGACCGCGCTACATAATGAAAACGCGCAACGCTCGGCTCGTTCGGTGACCGAGTCGCAGAGAATCGGATAACTTGCTTACCTTAATAATCTTATATTTCTTTTTGGTAGCCTGATTCAGGTCCTCGTGCACTTTATCCAATAGCCACAACAAAAACTCCTGAGCGTCGTGCTGCAAGTTGCCGCGATACTGGCTCCCGTATTTGTCGACGACGCTTTTGAACGCGGTGCTCATCTCCGGGTCGTACTGACAGCTCCATATAGCCTTGAGTAGGAGGGCCAACTGTTCGGTGATCTCGCCTTTCGTCCCGTACTTCTTCGAGTTGAGCTTGTTCCGCCTGGATAGATCGACCTTGTACTGGTCGAGCACGAAGTACTCGGCGAGTATGTCCGTATGGGATAGACACTGCAGCACGGCGTTCATGAAACACGTGTTACCGTGGTTGCGTAAACCTATGACCCCTGGCACACGATCCGGCGGTATATGCGCGGGCCGAGGCGGAGGGACCCTAATGTCCCCAGCACTCGACCCTAGATCGTCCCTATGGGAGGTTTTATGGTTTTGCGCGCCCACGTTGGACATGTGCTGAACCATCCTGTTAATGAACTTCCTCCAGGACGGCCTGCGAAACACTTTCTTCTCCAAGTATATTTGCCCGTTCGCGTGCAGCCTGCCCATATGGGGCTGCTGCATGCTCTCGACTTGCTGCTGCATATTGTTTCGCTCCTTGTTGCCGCTCGTCCCGCCGCTGTTGTCTTTCGAGTCGCGGTTCTGTTTCGGACGTCGCCGTGACATCTTGGCGTTCTGAAACGGATTCCGCGGCAACGTGAAAGTACGCTTCAGCCGCGAAGCGGACTCCCGTGCCTTCGCCTCGGACGATTTAACCTCTTCCACGCCCAGCTCACCCTCCGACACCGATTTCATCACCGCACTATTCGCCTTCTCACCGTCCATCGCCGGCCACGGAAACAACCGTTCGAGCCTTCCGCCTGCTCACCTCGCCCCGTTCACATCACGACAGGATCCGTTGTTTCGCGAGACACGATCGACACACCACCGTCGGACACGTCTAAACCATGTCGTGCCCGTCAACAACTGACCCGCGGCCCGCGGAGAAAAAACGTCATACGCGTAACCCGCTCTCGTACGCTGCGGCGGCCATTTGCCTTTTATCACGGGCTTCCACGATTCCGTGACCGCTCACCGCCGTGACGCCTCCGTCCTAAACTACGCGAATCGGTTGATGGGAACTGGGATACTGGGAACCGCGACTCGCTCCTACCACTCTTCGCGCGACCTCTGCGCTGGCGGCTGGAATCTTCTTACCGGCAGTCGATAACGTACAGTCCAATCAGTCCAGGGTGAATCAGGGTGAATCAGTCCAATCCAGCGGTTTCCAACCTGGGAGGCGCCAAAATTTTTAATAAAAAATTAATTTTCATACCATAATATCTACAAATAAATAAACTTCATATCGTAACGTAACAGTATACAAATTCAGGTATAAATACTATTTATTAAATAGGGAGGCGCGGAAAAAATTTCGTTTTTAGGGAGGCCTAGTAGCACAAAGGTTGGAAACCGCTGGTCCAATCACCGACGAGAGACTGTCAGCCCCTATGCTATTCAGCGAGACCAGTAACCGGGCGCGACTGGGCGCGGGGATAACGTGGAACTTACAGTGATCTGAAATACCACATCGCTAAAAGTTCTAAATAGTGCAAAAATAGTGCGAAAACATCGTCTGAAATACGGCGGAGAATGTAACATTTAATAATAATCGATATGGTTTCGTGATATGGATTCGTCTTCTCACCGATCCGTCGCGACTAGAATCTTCTCAGTGGTCTTCTCCACCGACGAAATGCCGTCGGTGGCCTTCTGTTTCTCTGGCTGGAGCCAGAATATACCCTAGAGGGCGTAAGAGAGCACCGAAAATTAAGTAATATTGTGGAACCATGGAACTAATATCTCTCTCTCTCTCTCTCTCTCTCTCTCACACAGACACTGTCACCGAGCCAGCCGGTTGCCATATTTTATCCCCTCCGGCCCCTTACCCTTCCGTCCCTCGCCCAGATGCTGCCACCGCTATCCCCACTCTTACCACTACCGCTGGCGCGACCGAGTCGGTAGCATGCTAGAGTGATGCCCACTTGGACTCCGACCGATTGGACACGTCCCGATTGGACTGTCCCGATTGGACGCGTTCCTTTTGGACTCCGTGCCGATTCGACTCGTGCCGATTGGACTCGTACCGTTTGGACGCCGTGCCGATTGAACTCGTACGATATTTTATACAGCTGTTTCTTATTTGCACAAAATTAATATTTATGTAAATTTGTATTATGATATTCACAATCAAACACCATTTTTTATATTTTTTTTGACAACGGCACGGAAGATTTCTTATTAGTTATTCTCTTTTGTAAAAATACGTTATATCCTCACACACAAGAAACACATAAAAAAACCACATAAAAATTTAAATTCAGATCCAAATTTAATAGATTCCAAATCATATTTAACCATATATTTCACAGTACAATATCACCATATGTAGACTTCGAAAAGCAATGATTATAAAATTCGCGGCGTCCAACGATTATAAAATTTCCGGCGTCCAAACGTCACGAATCCAACCACCACGGCGTCCAAACGGTACGAGTTCAATCGGCACGGCGTCCAAACGGCACGAGTCGAATCGGCACGGAGTCCAAAAGGAACACGTCCAATCGGGACAGTCCAATCGGGACGTGTCCAATCGGTCGGAGTCCAAGTGGGGCACCCCCGCATGCTACCGCTCTCATTCTAGCACTCGGTCGCGGCAGCGGTAGTGGTAAGAGTGGGGATAGCTGAGGCAGCATCTAGACGAGGGACGGAGACGTAAGGGGCCTGTGAGCCGCTTGAGCCGCACCGTCTGGCTACACTGTACGGGAGTGGTGTCACCCGAATATTTCTGTGTTCTCATACGCCCTCTTGAATGTATTCTGACTGGAGTAAGAAACAGAAAGCCATCGACGTGATCTCGTCGGTGCAGAAGGCCACTGAAGAGATTCTCGTCGATGAGAAGTGATGAGAAGGCACATCGTCACGGAACCATATTGATGTGAATTGTTACATTCTGCACCGAACGTATTGCAGATATTTCAGAATATGTTTTAAGGTTTAAAATATTAAAAGCAAAACTCAAGGACAAAAGATTTCTAGATATATATGAAGCATAATTTTAGGAAAATCAACAATTCCTACTTCTTTATACGAGATAGCGCTATTTGTAATTTCAAAATATTTCATAAACGAGAACTATGTATTACCTTACACTTTTTTATACATAAATGTTTCAAGAATCTGAGGGAACAGAAATACATGTTGAAAAGACTTTACTGTAAAAGATTAGATGGCAAGGTGGTCAAGGGAGTGCTCGTTAACATCATTAATTAGCAAAAGGAATTGTTATAAACATTTGTTGTAAACTCTAGCTAATGGAAATGTAAAAGGAGTAGAAGAGAAAGGTGTAACGAGTTATGGTTAACAATAGAAAGTATGTATATTTAACAAGGTGATACAAAAGGAAAAATAACAAAATGAGAAAATGAACAATGAATGATCGAACGAAACGAGATTTGATGAGTGTCTGTATGACAAAAATAAACGCACGAAAACTTTGATATGTGTCAATATGACCAGAATAATCGCAAGAGAGCGAGATCGACAAGGCAGCTCTCTTTTACACCCGCGTGGGCCATCGATTTTGGACGGATTACGTAGTGGAGACTTTGAAATTAAACGAGTAGGGTCGCAGCAACGTTCGTTAGGGTAATGACCTAATAAACGGTGCTGCGGAGGTGACAAAGGAATAACGGAATTGGAGCAAGGAAAACATGATGCGATGGCCCACGAGACGATTTGACGGGTTCGACGAACTGTCGATTACATTAATTCGACAACATTAAACAGGCAGAAATAATAAATTTATCTGTGAATTGTATTGAATAAATTAATGCGTGCGAATGTTCATATATGAACTATAAATTAAACTTAAACTATAGTTTCAACGTTATTCCGTATCTCGAATACAATCAGCCACTTTTACTAAAAAATTAGGTGGTCAGATAGCCAAAGGAGTGCTAGTGAACATCGCTGTAAAATGGAATTGTTACAAACGTTAACCAGCTAGAAATAATCAATTTATCAATAATTGTCAACGGCGATCGACATCGATCGATATTCGGTGGGGTGGGGGTACCGCGCGAGCTCGGCGAGAGCCCGCCGTCAGTCAGTCGGGGCGGGGGGGCCGGAGTGAGCGGTCGGGCCAGTGATGCCAGAATCGTGGGACGTGGTATTTTTCCCCTTCGCTCGCTCAGCCGACTCGACCCCCCACTCTGACGTACCATCGGCTCCTTACGTTGCTTCTACTGCGCACGCGCTACACACAAGCGTACCTCTAGTCTGTCCGTGTGAGCTGCCTATTCGTATTGGTACGCTTGTGTGTAGCGCGAGCGCGTAGAAGCAACGTAAGGAGCCGATGGTAAATCAGAGTGGGGGACCGAGTCGGCTGAGCGAACAGAGGGCAAAAATACCACGTCCCACGATTCTGGCATCACTGGGTCGGGCGTAACGTCGGGCTCCGAGACCACGAGGACCAGAAGGACCAGGGACTTACCAGAGGTGGACCAGAGGTCATGTACAGCTACCCTGGCCTACCAGCAACGATCCTGTTTTCTCCTTCAACGGTTCATTCAACGGACAACGGTAAGTTTTATTACTATTAATATTGTTCGATACTTCCTTTGTCTACCCTTGGCCCAAGTTCAACAAACCTGTCCTACAACTGTTCATTCAACGAATACCATCAGTTATTATCTCTAATATGCTAATTGGAATTTCCATTGAAAATTTCGGTATTGAGTCTTCTTCAAATTTATATTTCTTGATTAAAAATGGTATTCCTCCGATCAGAGGTCCCTCAGGGGCTCACTCACAGTTGGGGTCGTGAGTGAGTACGGGGAGTAGCGTCCCCGGGACTACCCGAATCGCCTGTAGGCCGCACTCGTGTGCATGGTTAGGTTTGCGCTTTCGTGCGCGCTTATATTTGCTCTCATGAGCTGGTTCTCTCGTTGTATTCGCATTCTTGTGCATGGTTAGGTTTGCGCTTTCGTGCGCGGTTATATTTGCTCTCGTGAGCTGGTTCTTTGGTTGTATTCGCACTCATGTGCAGGATTATAATTGCTCTTTTGAGCTGATTGTATTCGCACTTTTGTGCGGGGTTACAATTGCTCTCATGAGCTGGTTCTCTCGTTGTATTCGTACTCTTGTGCCCAGTCAACCAGGCCGTCTCTGGCTGAACACGAGCCCGGCGGGCCGAGGGCAGGTAGCGAGACGGGCACTGTGTTGAAGGTCCCTCGAAGCGGCTCTAAGCCCACTGGGCCAAGGTTCTGACCAGGGACTATCCGCGCGGGAGGGCTCGTAACTTGGACCACGGCCGAATTTTGGCCGAACCGGCCCTCGGCCGAATTTTGGCCGAATTTTGGCCGATTTCGGGCCGCTGTAAGATGGCAGCACGGTGGTTCAGCCAAAATTCAGCCAAAATTCGGCCAAAAATCGGCCAAAAATCGGCCGAGGGTCGGTTCGGCCAAAATTCGGCCAAAATTCGGCCGAGGGCAGGTTCGGCCAAAATTCGGCCGTGGTCCAAGTTACGAGCCCTGCCGCGCGGATAGTCCCTGGTCAGAAACAGGGATTTTTGCTTACGGGGTGCATGATTAGGTTTGCGCTTTCGTGCGCGGTTATATTTGTTTTATATGTATTTAAAATTGGTATTCCTCTAATCGGAGGTCCCTCAGGGGCTCACTCACGGTTGGGGCCGTGAGTGAGTACGGGGTGTAGCGTCCCCGGGGCTACCCGAATTGCCTATAGGCCGCACTCGTGTGCGATGTTAGTTTGGCTCTCGTGAGCTGGTTAGGTGCGCACTTGTGTGCGGAGTTACAATTGCTCGCATGAGCTGTTTCTCTGTTTGTTCTTGCACTCATGTGCAGAATTATTATTGCACTTGACAAATGATTGTATTCGCACTCGTGTGCGGGGTTACAATTGCTTTCATGAGCTGGTTCTCTTCTTGTTTTCGCAACCATGTGCAGAATTGTAATTGCTTTTGTGAGCCGATTGTAATCGCACTCGTGTGCGGGGTTGCAATTGCTCTCATGAGCTGGTTCTCTTCTTGTTTTCGCAACCATGTGCAGAATTGTAATTGCTTTTGTGAGCCGATTGTAATCGCACTCGTGTGCTGGGTTACAATCGCTCTCATGAGCTGGTTCTCTTCTTGTTTTCGCACTCATGTGCAGAATTGCTATTGCTCTTGTGAGCCGATTGTAATCGCACTCGTGTGCGGGGTTGGTCTGGCTCTCGTGAGCTGGTTAGATTCGCACTCGTGTGCGGGGTTACAATTGCTTTCATGAGCTGGTTCTCTTCTTGTTTTCGCAACCATGTGCAGAATTGTAATTGCTTTTGTGAGCCGATTGTAATCGCACTCGTGTGCTGGGTTACAATTGCTTTCATGAGCTGGTTCTCTTCTTGTTTTCGCAACCATGTGCAGAATTGTAATTGCTTTTGTGAGCCGATTGTAATCGCACTCGTGTGCGGGGTTGCAATTGCTCTCATGAGCTGGTTCTCTTCTTGTTTTCGCACTCATGTGCAGAATTGCTATTGCTCTTGTGAGCCGATTGTAATCGCACTCGTGTGCGGGGTTGGTCTGGCTCTCGTGAGCTGGTTAGATTCGCACTCGTGTGCGCGTTTATGTATTGTTATGTCTAACTATAATTAGTCTGTTTTAGCTAGAATACAGCAAGAAGTGGACATATGAAGAAGAGGACACACCATGAAGAGGACACACCAAGAAGAGGACACACCATGAAGAGGACACTCCAAGAAGAAAACACACCAAGATGAGGACACACCAAGAGGACTGCGGCGTATGTTTAAGTTAGTTTTATTTGCCGAGCAATTATTGTCTTACCGTCACCCCCGAACCAGAGCCTTCTGCTCTTGTTTCTCACTTTGAAAGAATCAAAGCCTTCAGCCTGATTCGCCTTTGGCCTCCCGTGGATCGGAGACTTCTTCTTCGATTCACACCTTTTGCTCCGCGATGATTACTTGACATACTTGCGTAATTCAGTATAAGTCCGTCGTTGTAAGAAAGGGAGCCAGAAGGAATATTGCATTCGTTCTGACTCCCTTTCGGGTCTCTTGTGCAGCAACCTCCTCGTGGTGAGACCTGGGCAATCGGTATTATCCTCTATTTGTAAGAACTTATTCTAGTGTCTTATGAATAGTGGATAATATCGAGCTAATAGCTGCACATTTAATAAATATGTTGATTTTCAGTAAATTCTATTCCTATACCTATTGTCTTCCATAACATTTTGCAATTTCACCTTCCTTCAGAACAAGATATATGTATTATTCAAGCTGGTTCACCCCGGGCATGAACACTGTCATATATTCTCTGGTTCTATTTAGGGAAAGAGTGCGGAACCACCGACACCGACGAGATAGTATCTCGTTGGGATAGTATTATAAGGTAATTACAGAATGGGTAATTTGAGCATTCTACTATATCATTCTTCTTCTATTTGACGAGTACATATCTCGTCGGTGGTAGAACTTTTAGCGATGTGGTATATCAGATCACTGTAACTTCCACGTTATCCCCGCGCCCGGTCGCGCCCAGTGTGCCCAGACGGGACACCTTTTTTCGCGCATGCGCGTCCAAAACAGTAACGTATCTATGATGAGGCGATGATGTTGCAGAGCCCTGAGGCAGCTATATCGGCGGTAATGTACTGGTATAATTGACGGGACGCACAGTGGTCCAAATGGAAGGTTTAGGAGTGCAAAAGTCAAAGAACCAAACATGGAGTAGGCTCCATGGAGGTCATATCAATTTCTTAAAATTCTGCATGGCGCTCAAGGTGCCACATTTCCTCGAGAAGCGTACTTTACTGAGGCTGAAAACGCCGCGCATGCGCGAAAAAAGGTGTCCCGTCTGGGCACACTGGTCGCGCCCGGTTATGGGTCTCGCTGAATAGTACAGGCGCTGGCAGTCTCGTCGGTGCCGTAAGCCGTAAGCAGTAAGGCTGGCAGGCTGGCAGTCTCTCGTCGATGACACTGTTCAAAGGTGGTTCAAACCAGTGATGCCAGCGTGGATACCTTTTTTCGCGCATGCGCGACGATTTCAGCCTCAGTAAAGTACGATTCTCGAAGAAATGTGGCACCTTGAGCGCCACGCAGAACTTATGATTTCATTATGAAAAACGAATGTATGACAAGTGTATTTGTATATCTGCAATCGATGCAGACAATTTTTATTTTGCATAAAGATCTTCAGTCTAATCATTACTTTTTCCTACAACAAATTTAAAAAATAAATTTCTTAATATTTCCTTGAGAAGCGTTATTTAAACAGTTCCTAAAAATCATTCCATTTTATTTTTATATCTTCCTAATGCTTCTGACCATAGCTGTTATAATTATAATTAATATTAACGTTCTAAACAATAAATTACAGGTGAAAAGGATGTCCTTTATTTCGATAAAATTTTTCATACTGCTACTTTCAACTTGCCACGTTATAACAATAATTGGTTTGACAAGTAAAATTGTCGATGTTAACTTTTACAGACATGAGTGTTGATATAAGAAATAGTCAGAGAGGAAATGAGAGTGCTCACGCCCGGGGTTTGGCCGTGCCGCTTTTGTCTCCACATCATGTTTAGCCTGGAACAGCTCCTACATCATCTTTAGCATGGAACAGAACCTACACCATCTTTAGCAGGAAACAGAACCCAGTTTACTGTTATTAAATCTGTGTAATGGATCAGAACTAGCTTCAACCACCGATCAGATACTATTATTTAATAGTTGATATCATTTAATAGTATCTGGTCGGTGGTTGAAGCTAGTTCTGATCCATTACACAGATTTAATAACAGTAAAGTGGGTTCTGTTTCCTGCTAAAGATGGTGTAGGTTCTGTTCCATGCTAAAGATGATGTAGGAGCTGTTCCAGACTAAACATGATGTGGAGACAAAAGCGGCACGGCCAAACCCCGGGCGTGAGCACTCTCATTTCCTCTCTGAAATAGTATTAAATGGCTACTACATGTTTGGTTCTTTGACTTTTGAATTCCTAAGTCGTACATTTGAACCACTGTGCGTCCCGTCAATTATACCGGCACATCCCGCCGATATACATAGCTGCCGCGGGGCTCTGCAGAGCTCTGCTGTATAGTCGCTTCATCATAGATACGTTACTGGTTTGGACGCGCATGCGCGAAAAAAGGTATCCACGCTGGCATCACTGGTTCAAACTCCCAACACGTTGCATCTATATATACTTCTGTCTCGTCTATGCCCAGAAGTGTGCGATAAAAAAGTATATTTAGCGATTACCCTATTCTGTTCAATCTTGTTCTCGATCTATGTATGCTTATTTATACCAGGTGATATAACCTGTACTGACCGTCATCGAATCGAATCGTCAACCAGTGTCGCCAGATAGGCACTGAAACGAGCTCCTCGTACTCTCCTCCTTTTCCCCTTCCACTAACCCATTCCACCATCCGACGTTCCCCTCAAAGTCCGCAAACTGGTTGCGCGATTGAGTGGGGCGAATGTGGGCGAATGGGAGAGACGGCGGCGCGTGCGCGATGGGGACGCAACAACGAGATGACATTTCGCAAGTTTTAGGTTATTGCCGCGTATCGTACCTATTATGTATGTACCTACTTTGAAATGAATAATACAAGTCGTTCTAGAGATCATAAACATTCTTTATTATTATAGATAAAATGAATTGTAACATGTAGGAGTTTCAGTTGTGGAGTGAAGATAAAATCATAAATGTCATAAAAATATATAATATATTTTAACACTTTTAAGGAATGGACATAGCAAGTTTTGAAACTACCTTTTTAGAACTGAATACTGAATATAATAAATATATTATACACAATACAATAATATAAAATAAAATTGTAGGAAAATATAGTCTGTCAGCTAGAAAGGATATGGGAAAGGATGACTGGTGTGTGGGCGTTTAAAATTTGAACTTCAAATAACAACAATTATTGAGTTATTGACGGCGAAGCCGTCCGCCAAGAGTGTGATGTATGTATTTCAGCTTCGCAGCCTAGAAATGGACTTTGTTTTGGACGCGGCAATAACCTAAAACTTGCGAAATGTCATCTCGTTGTTGCGTCCCCATCGCGCACGCGCAACGTATCACCCATTCGCCCCACTAAATTCCCGTGCGCACGCGCAACGTGCCACGGTCATCGGAGAGAGGGTACCTCTATTCCCCCCAATTTTCTCGATCTGGCGACGTGGCGACACTGTCGTCAACAACCAACAACGTGGTTGAGCCGTTGATGGCCGTTGAGCCTTGAGCCGTTCAGTGTCATTTAAACAATCTTTACACTTGCATTAACAAGTTTTAATTCGTTAACTTTTGCGTACCAGATAATTAAAGAGCCGGAACGATGGCGGAATTTGTAGACAAACGATGCGAGGATATGATCCCCGAATTAGAACAAATGGAGAAAATCAAATTATTTGATAAAAGTGAAATTCGGTAGTTACAACAGGTTATCTTTCTGTACTGTTCATTTATGTTGTTTTTTTATAAATACTAATGAAAATATTTCTATAGGGGAATCGCGAAAAAATTGAAGGAAAATGAGTACAAAATTCAACGACATTCGAAAACCAAAGAGGACTATTTGCGATATATACAATATTTAATGGACCTTCTTAAGTTGATCAAACAACGTAGAAATGTAAGTAGGTACATATGTATTCTATATACACTTTTTAAGCAGTTTTTAAGAAGATAGTAATCGGTGTTGTAATTTTATTAGAAATTCGGCATTAATCAAAAACAGTCGGAAATCGATCACATTATCACAAATAAAATTAATTATTTGTACAAAGATGCGATATTCAAGTTTCAAGATGACATACGTTTCTGGATCGCTTATATCAAATTTTGTAAGCACGTCGTAAGTATTTTTCCAAATAATCATACTTTTACAAAGTTTATTTATTTTATAATGAGCGAGCACAAACACAATATTCGACAGCATTTTAAAAACAGCGTCAGTCACATATTAGGCAGAATGTTGCAAGTACATCAAGACAAACCAAAGTGTTGGCACATCGCCGCTCGTTGGGAGCTAGAAGAAAATAAAAACAAGCAGACCGCTCGTCAATTTCTGCTCAGAGGACTGCATATACACCCGACTTCCCAATTATTGTTTACGGATGCTTTCAGGTAAACATATTTAAATGTGTAACTTTTTCAAAATTTGTATACATATATATGTATGATTCAGATTAGAATTGGATGAGGCATTGGCTAACGATCAAAAGAATGAAACTAACGGTGACTCCGCAGCTACGTCGGCAGGGGAAGACGACATGACTATAGGGTTAAAGAGAGCTTACATTATATATCAACAAGCATCGAAATGCGTCAAGGATATCAAGTTCATAGTAGAATTGCTCAACATTACGAAGGAGCGCAGCAACTCGGAAAAGCTACAAAATAGAATTGTTAGGTAGGCAAAGAAAATAATGCATTAATAGGATATATAAATGCATAATTTTAATCTCTGTAATAGCGACATGATTCAAGAATATGCTCACGAACCCCTAATGTGGGATACAATGGCGAGAAGAGAATTGGAAGGACTTGTACAGCCTTCTCTCAACAACGATGCTATGGAAGTAGATAGTTCGGAGCAGAGTTCATTGAGAGATCGTATAACATCTTGCAATAAAGTATACCAAACGGCACTTAAAAAGATTAAAACCGAAGAAATGTGGACCTTATACGTAGAATGTATGTTAGAAATCAATCAGAAAGACAGATCACTGCCCAATTTTAAGAGGAAGTTATTAAAAACTGCGTTTACTCAAGCTCATCAAGCGAAAAAGTTGAAAGAAAAATATTACTTGCTATGGGTTGGTAACGCTTGCAATTTCTTAACGATATAGCGTACAATGATTTTTCGATCTCTTGATAATTGTTTCCTTGCAGGTTAACATGTTAAATGCCGAGCAAAAGAATGAAAGTACCGTAAAGAAGATAAAAGAAATTTTATGCATTGCTACGGAGACTATACCAAACAGCGTAAGTTTATGGCATGCTAGACTGAGGTACTTGCTGGCCTCCGGGTTAGAAGAGGAAGCCGAAGCTGTCTTTCCTAAGGTATAAATATTTCAATCGTGTATTGTAACATGCTCGAAATCTGCGTATTGGCCGTGTCTAATAATGTATCTGTTAGGCAACTCAAATTCTTGGAGACAAATCGTTACCTTTGTGGAAAATGAGGATACTACATATGCAAACTAAAACTCCTGAAAGAACGGAAGAAGTATTCCAAGCAGCTTTACAAGGACACCCGAGCGTAGCTCAAGAAATTAAACCTATCTACATGGAGTGGCTGATTCTAACAAAAAGTCTGTATGCGTAATAGAATAGATGATTAACGATTTTTATATTACACGTAATATTTATTTTAGGCATACAAGCTACGCGGAAAGTTTACGACAGTCTCTGTCTACAACCACCATTTTCCATTAAAATGCATAAGAAGATGGCGGAACTAGAATTGATGCAACCTGAAATATCGTTGAAGCATCTCAGAAAATGTTATGATATGTCAACGTTACAATTTGGCAAAAATAACACGAGCGTCTGGATAGATTACATTCAATTCGAAATGAAACACGGCGATCCAACAAAAGTTGGAGACCTGCACAGAAGAGCGGTGAAAACGTTAGAGCCAGGATTGACGGATTCGTTTATTTCAGAATACAGTTTAATGAAGGCAGATCCAGATTCTTCGAACACGGATACGTAAGCGCTAACAAAATAGTGAAACGCGTTGTACGAATATATTATATTACCGAGCGACACAAGAAACAAGCATATTTGATATGTTTAAGCAGAGCTTCTGTCCAGTACAAGCTCATGGACATTATACAGACTCGAGTGGTATTTCCTTCTCCATCCGCGTGAGAACGATGTTGCGGTCCGTTTCATTAGGTAATCGCGTTCTGTCCCCGGATTTTAATGTTGCTCTCATGTCTAAGCACATCACATCCGTTGATAACGAGTGTTCTTTGTCATCCAGATTTCCCTCAATTTTTAGAAGTAAACTTTCGAGATTATTGTACGCTCCTCTGAAGAAAAAAAGAATATAAATATGAAATAGAATACCTGTAAGAAAACTGTTATTCCATTTCCATTCTGTTGCAATTAATATGTCCGTCGAAAATATCTCTCGAATGCTCGAGCGAAAGCAATGGGGTTCGCGGTATCGTGAAAACTAACTAAAATATTTTGGGCGGTCATATTAATTGGTACGTCGCGTCGTGGCAAATGCGCGCAGGTACTTTGAGTCGATGATAATATTCTTCAAATCTTTTTCAGTCTGTCGCAACTGTAATACTTCGTCTTTCAAACCGCCGTCCACTTCGTCGCGACAGAGCTCAAAGCCAGGACGATAAGTGCGATTCTCTAGTCTTGTTTCTGCGCATTTGATCGAATCGGTCTTATGCAACAGCGCATCCTCCAGCCGTACGATTTCTTTCTGCATGATCTCCATTTCTTTTTGTATCTGTAAAAATCGCAATTAGATGTGCCTGCATATTCGTCTCTATTCGTGTAGGTGCGGTTGCCACGTGTACCTTAAGCTTTTGCCATTCCAGTTCGTTGCGACCTTTCTGTGTCTGATATATTCTTTTCCTTAAACTGAAGTCTGTTACATCCTGCTGAGCCTTGATATCGTTTCGCGCGCGTTCTCGCATAACGTTCATAGACTCGCGGAAATTGTACACGTCGTTCAATTCGTTATCAGCTAACGTTTTCGTACGCTGGCAGTGTTCCAACCAAGCTTCGTAAGATATTGCACTGTAGAACAAAGCTACTATTTTATATTTATCCTGTCATGCGTAGGTGTTAACAAAATCCCTTGATAAACTGCTTATTACGACACCGATAGAGTTTATCAAGTTTTATTGGATACTTCACGATCATATTTTAGTCGTAGAAAAATCAAATAAAAGATCAAAATAATATATCGCGGACAAACTGACACGGTACGAGTTAAAAACAGTGTCCTTACTCTTTTGGAGTTCTCAGCGCATTCGGTTTATAACTAATGTTCGCACATGTACGATCCAAACTGAGGTTTTCTTTATCTATTTTTATAGTTTCATCCTTATCTTCGACTTCCAACGATATTTTAAATCGAACTTCCTCTAGACGATTTAGTTTTTCCCATGCAGCTTGGATTCTGTAGAAAATATTAGATCAGTCCAAAAATTTGTGCTCGATACCTTGTTGTATTTTAATATGAAATCGTTCGCGACGAACTTTCGCACTGACCCGGCAAAATCGAAAATATTTGTAATCGTTCGTATACTAAATACCATACCTCGCAGTCAACGATTGTTTCACATTCTCTATTACGCAAAGTTCTTTTTTCAATTCTGTATCAGCTTCGTCGTATGTCAGCTCTGTTCCTCTACGACAGTCTCTCATAGAAATACATTGTGCTGTTACTTGTAAAGGATAATTTAAAGTTTCTAGTTCCTTTTCCGCATCAGCCTTTTCATCTTTCAGAGAATGAATCTCCGACAACAGTTTGTCTAAGAGATTCTGAAGCACTTCCCTCCATCTTGATAATTCTGTTACCCTATGAACATGAAAAATTGTGAATTCGTTTTCTTTTTGGGAATAATACAAGGTGTCCATTACCTATCAGCAAAACGAGCATTGTTCATATATGTATCCCATATAGTCTTCACCATTGTCTCCGACTGAATAATTTTCCCTGAATTTCTCAATGCAAATGCTTCTGTGCTTTGAGCATCAGCGTTTTGTTGAAGGTCCCATTGTTTAGCATACCAATCTGCTAATCCTATTTTATGGGACATTAATATTTCGGTCAGAAAACGATTTAAACGATACTCCGTGAAAAATGCAAATAGATCAAAATGATAATTACCTATATGCGGTAGAGGTTTTTCATACGTGGTCACGGATTTGTTAGCCATGATTTTCAAAAAATTTAATTCAGACTGTGAAGGTATATATACAATTTATAAAAAGGTAATATGTACAGACGAAATACTGTCCTAACAGTGACAGTGACAGCGATATTTTGTTGTTATCGGTCACCAAAGCAACCAAAGTATATGTACGACCTACCTCGTATAAGTCGTATGTATACGTATACCGAATTAAATATTGATTTAATAATGTGTACTTCATTATATATTTCATTATCGTCTGCATATAATATAAATTAATTGTTACCATAGTTATTTGACAAGATACTTCGCGAATTCTTTTATCACGTATTGCTTTCCGACTTATCGACTCGATAATAGGGTCGTGATAGAAGATTTACATAAAAATGATTACGCGGTGACAAAGTGAATCCAAAATCTAAAAATGAGATTTTTTAAATAAAACCTGAATATATATATATATATATATATCTTGTTACATTTCAGTATATCATCGTTATTACAGTAGTGTAACGAATAGACTGTGATTAAAAAATTGTTTTCTAAATTGTACAGTATATGTAGAATCTTGAAATTCTTTAATTTTACTATTTTGCATATATTATATACGATCTATTATATAATTTTCACAATAAATGTATAATATTCGCAATCTAGTAACGAGCATCCGTTATTCGATTAGGCAGAGCATTTTAAAAGTTATCTGATTGAACGGAAACAGCTGTATAGTCTTATTAAATTGTTACAATTATATTACTTAAATTGAAACATTGCCAACGTTCCAAAGGTTGCTGGCGTTCCTGAGGAAATAAATATTTCGAACTTGCAAAAAATGTGTTTAGCATCGAAATCTATAATTTGTACTCGAATAAAAATAAATAGCAAAGAAAGATCGTCGGTCGACAAATCCTCTGTAAATATACAGAAAGCGGAAGTCTATGTGTTAGCCAATTTTGTAACTTCCACTTAGACATGCGTATTGGAATTTTTTAGTTATTATGGTTACACATATTATTAGGAAAGTTATCGATGAAACCGATGCGTCAACCGCGTCCATCAATCAAATCTTGCTATTTCGATCGATATACCTACATATTGCGAGAATGAAAATGTCGGAAGGAATAAGGCGCCATATGCGAGTTTCCCCAACAGATAAAAACCGGACGACTAAATAAATATTTACCGCTTTTAATTTCGAGCATCGTATATTTCGAAAAAACTGGCAAAGATAGTGAAAATAATTATGAAGTTTGACGGTAAAAAGCCGAGCGAGAAATTAAGATTTGTTGATATTCGAAAATTCGAACGGATAGAAGAGTGATCCATTTGTGCCGCGCTGAATTGGAAGTTTTTACCATTCTGGTCCGGCACGTCTGCGCAAGAAGTTTGTATTGCCACTCTGGATTGTTTACAGGAATACGAGTGGTAACGGTTTTATAAGATAAGCGGTAAGAAAGAATTGTGAAACGGGGACGCAGGACATTTAGGACTGTTTAAAAGGTAATACGCTGGGAAAAATCAAATTTTGTCACCGGCTGGTATAGTATGCGAAGATTGAGTATGAAGAGTAAACGTAGGAAGTCCGAAACGACGAACGAAGAAGAGTCAGAGGAAGATGGCGTCGGTCGTTCGACGGTTAACGAGATCGACGAAATGAAGAAAGGCAAGGAAGACGGTGACTCTATGAACTCGTCGCGCAGAAGTGCAACCAAGAAGCGGTCCTCTCGTAGCAGACATAGCCTCAAAGGAATCGACGACAATACCGCGAAAGCTGACGAAGAGGACACGCAGGAAAACATCATCGATGAAGATGAAAACAAGAATACCGGGAAGGGTGGAGCGAACAAGCGTCTTAAAAAGGACGATTCGAGAGCCTCCTCCTCGATAAGGCAAGACGGAAATGAGAAAAGGGAATACGAGGTTCGTTTTCATTTGTCATTTTTATCGCGTTTATCTATGTATATATGTATATATTTACGTTCTAACATATTTACGCGGCAATCGAAGACGGCGCGACGCTACGCGGCGTCGGTAGGCTGACTACGTTTTATGCAACCGTAAAATATTCAAGTATATCTCTAACAGTAGTCGGCTACATACGTCCAGCTTTTACCTTGAAACATTGACAAATCAAACGTACAAGTGTATTCCTGTAGTAAACATTTCGATCTATGTATTTAATAATACGTTACGTCCTAAATATGTACATATACGATTTTTATCGTGCACGATCGATTTTAATCCGGAGTTGGAGCTTATTTTACTTTCTCAAGATAATATGAAATACGTTTATCGAACAGGTAGAAAGAATCGTTGGACAACGTTTGGTCAAAGGACGAAGGCGACAATTTCTGGTCAGATGGAAGGGGTACGATGAAAATTCAGACACTTGGGAAGTAGAGAAGGATTTGAATTGTCCGGAATTGATAGAAGAGTTTTTGGCCGAGGATTTAGAGAATGTAGAAGATAAATCGAAAAAGTCGGAAGACTCTCCGAAAGGAGGGAAAGCTAAAACTCCGAAAATGGATAAGAAAGCTAAGAAATCGAAAATTGGTGCAAAGAAGCTGTCGGAAAATGGTACATTTCTTTTTCTGTATTCCCACGTTTATTTAGGGATCGTAAGAGAAGTTGATTTATTTATTATTTACTTGATTTTAGACAAAGAGATAACTACGTCGGATGAAACGAAGAACGATAAAGATGACCAGAAGGAGTTCGAAGTTGAAAAAATTATAGAAGTGCATTTTAAAAAAAACAAGACAAAACAGTTTTTAATTCGTTGGAAAGGATTTTCACCGGCTGACGATACATGGGAACCGGAAGAGAACTTGAATTGTCCTGATCTCATCGAGAAGTTTATGCAAAAGGTAGAAAAGGCTAAAATCGCAGATGTACGCGAACTCCGGACAAACCGTCCTCACACGAAGCGATACACGTTAACTACGCACGAACAGGGACGCAGATTGTCACGTCGAAATATGAATAAGCAAAGGTAATTTGTTTTACTTATTATTTTCATGATTTCTTCCTTTTGTATCTCTTAATTTATGTTTATTTTCTTTTTATAGAGCTACGTATCATGAATGTGATGAATAAGTAGTCGCAAACATGTCAAGACACAGACAGAATCTGTAGCGTTCTAAAAAAAGTAATACTTCTTCAAAACAGTAAATATAAGTGACTTTCCACCTTATAAAATTTTAAAGTAAGATTAGCACTTTAACTGTAATGTTGTTTGTGTGTGTCTTAAGTACATATTATATCACTTCGTATACCGTACTATGAAACGTCAACTTTAAAACAATGGTATTTCATTTACTTTTTTCGATTTTGTAAAGTGTACAAAACCGGTATTTTACATTGTAACAATTAATATTAATTATTGTCGGTGTCTGTGTGTATCAGCAAAGTTCGCGAGACATCGACAAGACAGAGTTTTTGAATATTTCCATATATCATCATGTTGGAACGTACCGAAAAAACGAATACGTTTCAAAAATAAATACTGTACAACATTTTTTAACTGTATGTTATTATGCGTGTGCTAGAGATTAGAAAAACTATCAAACGGATAGTTTACTTTGATGCGAAGGAACTTGGTATTCGGTAATTGTCTACAATTAGAGTAAGGAGTGCAATGGATAAAATAATTTGTAACTAATAGAAGCATATAATAAAATCGTCCCTGCTGTAACACGTAATTACCAGTGTAATTATATAGAGCGGAAACATACAAACGTTTATTATTTAGTTTTGCTACCTTCTATGTGCTGTTCATAGAAATTACGCAGTGCCATTAAATAATGAAACAAAAAAAAGATAGAGACGCGCGGGTCTCGAATGTTTCTATTTTTAATCGGGATTCGGAATATATCATTTTGATTAATAAATGTCACATTTGTATAAGTATCGAAGTGCGAAAAAGGTGTATTATATTTATTATACTTTCACGGTGACTATTACTTTTCGCGATACTGTGAATATGTATGTTTTATAACAAGTGAAAATGCATTTACTGTTTTATGAATGAATGACGAACGTGACAACTTGTTTCAAGATGTAGCGATAATAAAAATCTGAACCTCGAATAACGTTTTTACATTTACGAACATTATTCTTATAGATACTAACAACGAATCGTGCAAAAAGGTACGTTTACGCGTAGTTCTATGCAACGTTTCCTGAAAAATAATATTTCAGTTATCTCCGTTGTCTGTAACTCTAATAGTCCTTATTCGTTCATTTTTAATCTGCATAAATAAATATTGTAGTATCGCGCGAACAAATTCATCATTAATTTATACACAAAAACATGTTATCTTTTTGAAATTCAGTTTTGGGTAGTTCTGCAGTACTTCATGTCTCGCAACGGTGACGAAAACGGTAATAAAAGTTTATTACATGTATATAGGTGAGCATCGATATCGTATGTCGTACAAGGATGAAAATGATTTGAAGCTCTAATTAATGTACAATTATAGCGTAGAACTCAAACGAACAGGAATGGAAGTATATAAAACCAGAAAAAAATTCTATAAACTTGATAACGAGTCGGAAACATTTTTGGACTACTTGTGGACAATATGGGTTCCAGTCCTCGTCGTTTTGCTTCTAATTGTTCTATGCATATTCTGTTATTTGTACAATCATGGACGAATTATCTCCATTTGTAAAAGGTTCAACATTGTTTCGTTTACACACATATAGCACATTTTATATTTTTTTACTATACCTATGTCTGTATATTCAGTTATTGGTGCAATCCTAAAATTACGTTAACAAAGGTGTCTTACACGGCAAAACAAGGAAAGAAATATTGACGACCGAGTGCCTATATTCGATGAAGACAACAATGAATTATGCTCAAAACCGTCGCTATGTCTAAATGCATGTAAATCGTCAAGATCCAAAAAATCTAATAATCAAAGAAATAGGCAACATGAAAATACGGATTACGAATTAAAGACCATTTTACCGGTATCGTATAAAGTATAAAATATATTTTCAAACACCATTAATCGTATATTCTAAATTCTAAATGATAACTATAAACTAATAGGAAAAAGAGAAACTACTCAACCCCAGCGGAAGCAAGACCGAAGATCTCGCTAGTAGCGCAGATTTAAGAAAACGATTATTATTAAAAATATCTGCTGCGTCTTTCTTATCGGCTAACAAAAAATCTAAAATTACAAATAGCGAAATATTGAACAAAAGGGATATCAAAGATTTAGAAGATAATAAAGATAACGAAAGAAGTACTCAAAGTATAACACTTTTTGATCGTAACAAGGTACAAACTGAATTGCCTTAATCGTGTTTCTGTCTATTAGATTTTAATGAGTTTTCTTTTTAGAATGACAAAAGTATCTGCTTCTCAGACACGGATCTAAAGCTTTTGACGAAACCAATATTTTCAGAAACATCCGAAATAAAGAAACACGATGAAAAAATATTATTCTGTGAATGGAATTCCAGAATCATTGATAATTATTATAAAAAACATACCGACACAGGTTCCAAATTAATTGAACTTAAATTTTGTGATACGAAACCACTTAACGACGACACGTACGAATATGGAAATCGAAATTCGAGGACAGATTATTCGCACTGTTCTTTTACATCGAAAACTTGCGATTCGAAATATTTTTCGGATTCTGTGATAAGCAGACTGGACAGTTTTCCGAACTTAAGTTCGGGACTCAAAAATTTTCATAGGTTTCTAAGAAATTGGATTTTTTAAGAAGTGAAATTGGATCGTTCGTGTGTAAGTCGGAAGTATATAAATTTTGTATCGTATGTGTTTTAGGTCGATAAACTCATCTACAGCGTCGAGCATGTCTACTACAAATATTGTGAAAATTAAGTATCCGTTAATCGAAGAAGCAATCGTAAAAAAGAATTCAGAAGTATTAAATGTAAAATCAGGAAAAAATTCTGACGTTGCAACAGATAAATATGGTTCCAATTCAACAAAACAATTACACGAAACTGAATCAAAAATAAGATTGTACGAGTACATTAGACAGTTAAAGAGAATGAAATCATCGGTAGACATACAGCTAAATTGTTTCAGAGAAATAAAGAGTCCTAGGAGAAAAACAAAATCGGATGAAAATGTTACTTACGGAATTATATCCCCCACGGTACGAAGTAGAATAAACAATTGTCTTTCTCCTAGAGACTTCACCACGTTAAGCGAAAGTCTAGTTCATGGCAATGAAGGCACTCATGCGCTACTAGACCAACAATCGGAAGTCAGCGAGACATACAATGAACTAGGAATGTTGTTTTCTCAATACTTGAAGCACCAAGTTTATTTATGCGAAAGAAAAGCTTGTCCCCTTTCGAGGCACTTAAAACGAAGATCTAAACATAGTACAAGACAGTGTCAAAGAAAATTGAATTATCGCCAAACATATCCTTATGATCAAAGACCTGCGTGTAACAGTGGAAACGTGTGCACGGACACGTACGACGAGCTAAAATTAATGTGCACATCACCTTCGAAAAGAAACAATATTTATCGATGCATGTTTAATAGAAGAAAAGAATTTTTAAATCAATCATGCTCCATACCTGTTCAAAATTTTGTAACAACAATGTAATCGAATATGAAATATAGAAATTAGTATCTCGTTAACGATAGTGTCTTTTATTTCCCTTCGGCGTCCTTCATATTTTGTTATAACGTTACAGCAAATAAAATAGTCGTACGTACGTTTAAAAAAAATTATTTTATTTAATTAATTACATGCGTTCACTCCTTTTAACTTCTTTCACTTGAAGACCTAGACAATTAAAGATGAATTATTAAATGAGAAACAAAGATTACAGAATTACCCGAAATTCGAACCGATAAATACCTGGAGGTAAAGATTGCTTCAATTTTTCTGCCTTCTCTTTGTCTGTAATCACAAGGGTATACAGAAACCTGGAGCAGCGAACCTTGAACTTAACATTGTCAGCGTTCTTCTTGATTTTTACAGCTGTATCATAACAGACAGACGATAGATTAGTAAATTGGTGATCGTAAGAACGATTAAAATGACACAATTTCAAACACTCACATTTTGCGTCTTTCCTTCTAGCTTTCAGGAGGAAGTCCTTAATTTCTTTGATTTCACGTGGCTGTAATATTTGAAACGATTAAAATAGGTACGTATTTACAAACTTGTCAAAAAGATTATCTCATTTCATTGAGGTTAGGTCGTATGCACACACTTTCTTTTGTAACATGTATCAAATTGTCAAAACGAATGTTTTAAAGATCGAAATATAGATTGAAATAGAGCAACATCTCAAATAACAAATATTAAGGTAATAATGTCAATGAAAATTTAATGCTTACCATGATGATCTGAAATAGGGTGAATTGGGCTACCTGGAAAATGTAAGAAAAAGTTTAAACATTACTAAATTATAAAAATGTTTAGATTAGATATTAAAAAATATTGTCATATAACGCGCGTTAATAGTTTCAAGTCGAAATAGAAAGAGATTTTTCCATAAAATATGGATTTTGTGAAGCGAAGTATTAAAACAACACGTACCCTGTCGAGTTAACACCGGAAAAAGAGACTGAAAGAGACGTTGCACGTTGCATCAAATATCAAATCAGCAACGAGAGTTTGTATTTCCATTTTATGAAATTACGATGAAATATTCTATACAACGATGTAAAAATATTTATTAAATTTATCAAAATCGATACGATGCATTAATTATTGTTCGTTGCGTTGTTTTTAATTAAAATTTGAATTGTTGTTAGAAAAAACTCTAGCGCCATCCGTGGCAAAGATGTCTAAGCTATTTAGGACAGTTTCATGCACTTGAAATTTCATCGATTGAAGTCTGCTTATGTATTTATTCTATGATTTCTTTCTCGAACGAATACTGATTACTATTGATTACTATCCAGAAAGAATTTGTATTGATTTGTATCTTTCTTCAAAATTTATAAAACATTGATACAAACCAATACAAACCAAGGAAATATATGTATTAATTTCGAAAAATTTGCTTGTCCGAGCATATACAATTAATATATAGTTCAATCGTATAAAATATCTTTTATTATTGATTATCGGTAAATTGTTGGTTTTTATGTAAAATAAAAATTGTATGGCGGGAACCCACTGACGCGTTTACTACTGGATTCGAAACAATGCAACAGGATTTTTAAATTTTGTAAATTTTTTTACTGTTTTGCATTTGATCTATCCATTTTTCTCGTAAATGCATAAAACCCGTAGTCTATATAGTTATTAGGTGTAAATAAAGTGGATGCAGGGAATACTTAGGCCTTAGGCTGTTTAAATTTAGCGGGAAATGAATTCGCAATTTTGATATGCACAACACCGTCTATCCGTCTGTGTATGTAATTGTTTGTTGGTGTGCGTTCCGTGTTCCGTCAGTGCCGTGTGCCGTCGTCAGTGGTCGTCACTGTCGTCAGTCATCTTTTTAGTGTACGCAAAGGATTGCAAATTGCAACGGCAACGGTAGAAATTCATTCGCAAAAAACGCGTTTACGTTTTGATTTTGCCGTCCAAATAGAATTTTTCGCTTTGTAGTCGCGTAACGTGACAAGTTGCTTCGTCGAGGAATAGTTCCGGGGATTCGATAACAAATGGATAGTCCGTTACCGCATATTTTAGAAAGCGCAGATTGTGATGGTCCGGGCAAACCGAAAGACAGGTTAGTCAATCTCCTTGATCAAATCGAAATGCACGTAGAACAGCTGAGGAAGGATGCCTGGCGACTCGAGGAGGAGAAAGATATTCTCTTGACAACTCTAGACACGCTTAAAAACAATGAAATCCTAGGAGGACTTCAAGAAAGTGAGTGCCTCTATCAATTTGTAGCGATAAACGCAAACTTTCTTTCTTTCTACATACATAGAATGTCTAGAAACGCAATTGACAGTACACCTGATATTTTTCCAAAATAATTCTCGTTTGTTCCTTGTCAAATTTCTAATTTTCGACCTCACGATAATTCATTTTTATTAATTTCTATTTTTCGATCTAGCCGATAGAGAGGATGTTTTGAGGTATGCAGAGAGGTTGACTGTACGATGTTTGACAGTCGATGTTTTGGTGAAAGTTCAACGAGATCAAATTCAGCAGGAAGCATTGCATCAGGTATATTATTTATATCGCGCTAACATATTGTCAACAGGATCCGATTAACACGGATTACTTTTAGGTAAACGACTTGATTGACAACTTAATAATCGGTCTTCGAGATGATCCATCTATGACTCGGCAACGTTGTACATCCTTCATGAACGCATGTTCTTCGCACGGCTACGGACTGACAGATAAGACCTTTGAAACTGCTATTCTTGGATGTACGATGGAGGATCAAAAACGGATAAAGAAAAGACTGCAGGGTTTATTGGATTACATCGATAAAATGCATACGATTCAACTACTATGAAGGCGTTCTTCGATCGATGCATTTGAGAAAGGAAAAAGATAAGTTTTCAACCAAACAATTAATTTGTATTAATTGTTCTACCGGGAATTTGATAAAAATAAATTAAACCAGGGTGCTGGATGGGAATTCAATGGCGACGCTTTATGGTAAACGTAGAAGAAGTCGTTACTTAAGACACAGAAACTGTATCTTCTCTACATATGCCATAATTTTTCAATAATACACTCGCCATTATACAGCTAAGCTTCTGTCCACTTTATATTTGCATATTATAGTAGGTTGTAGCGACAAAACTGCTATTAAAATTTCACGAATATTCTGACAATTGTTTGAAAACTTTTCAATGAATAATTATATGTAGTATTACACGATTGATGAAACTATGGTGAAACGAATAGCCTTCTTAGAAATTTAATGCGGTACAATATCTGTGTGCAGAGCATACATATGTTTTGTCAGAATGATCTTAGTAACGGTTTGGATTTGTAAATTAAAACGGTGATACAAACACACACACGCACTAGTAGAACTGCTTGTAATTTGATCTTTGTGTGGATATCACGAATATGTGACTGCTGGTTGGTCATGTCAATATGCCCTTGTAATAACAACTTTTTTCATTACTTTGAATTATTTGTGCTTCCTATTACTAAAACAACTTACAAAAGCGTATTTGGCTTTTGAATTCTTTACATTCTGATAAATACTATATCCAATTATTATTGTAGTATTATAGACTATTAAATGTGAAAATTTATTGCATACTAAGACGAAGAAAATATATGAGGATTGTATGTATGTACGACCGGACATGGTCTTAAAGGAACGTTTAGTTTATGTGACAAACAATTTAATTATTTTGTTTATTTTACACTACGTACCTAAATAGTCTATTGTTAAAGATAGTGGCAGACCATGTTATTTGTACAATTTTCGTTCACTTATTTTTACAATTTGAATTCAAATATGCTATACATGTCTAGTACATTCTTTCAGTTTTAGTATAAGTTTCAAGTCCAGGATTAGTGTACAACGCATTTCCTTATGTGATTCGAATGAAAGAAATAAAATATTGTTTATACCTAAAAATAGGCCAGCGTTTATTAATATTTACGAAACTTATCGTTCTCTTATGCTTTTGAAGGTATCGTTTGAAAGAAACTCTCTCTAAAAATCGTAACATCTCAGTTTATTTATTTCTCGTTGTTACCATTCGCGGAAAATTGGTTTTCAACAACATAATGTTCTTCTTCTTATAACGTAGAATATTTGGTTAGCCATTATATTGATATCTGTTTACATATAAATTAAAGTCTATAAAAAGTCAAAACGATTTAAAAACATCTTTTAATATTAAACATATTTTTAGGAAAAAAAAAACTTTACCACACGCGTGTGATCGCTTGTTACAAATACATTGACTCAACATGCATAAAGAAGAGAAAACACCGTACTCTTCGTCAACGTTCGTCTTTTACACGTACAAATAATATATTTACTTGATTCGAGATATGAAGTGTCTCTGCGAAACTGGCTTAAACGATTACGATACTGACGTATGCTTTAGATTGAAGTGGAGATTAACCTTATACAAGTATTTACATAGTGCACTCATTATGTATAGTAGTGTCGGTGAGTTACAAGAAATTCGATAAAAGTGATCTACATAAAAAAAAAATGCATAAGATTCTTTGTGTATAAAATGTTATTCTTATCGTTGCGTGAACTTTCTAAATTTGTATATTTCTTCTTGTTAGGAAAGCACAGTAATTGCTTCGAATTAATATAAATATAAATAATCGTCTCGAGGCGAGTCGAATTTCTCAGCTTACCGCCACTAAATGCGTTTTGGTAACACTGCCTATCAATTTTTTTCTTTCAATTTGTTGATAGACGATTCTTGTAGAATTTGAATGCTGGATTCGTTCCGAATGCTCGATATTCAGCGTACGAAAATCTATAAGAATCGACAGACAGTGTAATCATTGAAACCATACAGCACGTTCAATCACACCTACCTACACGATCAGTCGTAATCATCGAATTAATTACACGGTGTGCATGTAGGCTCATATCCATCTCTCATAAATATGAATATCAGTCTGTACACGGTTAGAGATTAATTCGTGAACTTTCTTTCACTTCCACGCATTTACTTCACGCAGAGATTAAAGTAGCCTACACGCGTTTTTCACGAAATTCCTCTTCTTATGGTTTTTTGCCTTGGTTCCTGGCCGCAAAACAATCGTACCATTTGCCGTACTCCGGCCGCATGTCGATCCATTAGGACTAAAAGCACCTAGAACACGTATAACATATATTTATATTTTCATAAACCGAAACGAGAAACAGAATGAAAGGATTGTTTTATTGTAGCTGATAGTGCAACCGACGATTATGTGAACCTCCTTTAGAATGGATACAATGGGAGAAAAACAATATTTATACACTACTTGTCCCTCGCAGTCGACCAACAATAGAATTTTTAATGTAACAAGAAATCAAATTATTTTCATAAGCTAACGCTATAATCAATCTAAATTCTTGTCAAATAATTCGCTATGAATTTTCTAATCTAATATTGGAAACGGTATCGACTATCGACACTTTACCTATTGGTAGTGATTTCATAGTTCCTTAAAAAATCAATAGCAACTTCAATTGTACGCTAGCAAATTATCTATGGACGATAGAATTCAATCATTTCTTTCGAGATTATTTTTTAAAAGAAAACTATCGAGTTATCAATGCGCTTCCAGTGATTAAAGTTACCAAGTGTTATCAGTTGGTAGAGAACACTAGCAGTGTACGAATACATTTTTGTCTCACTATGTACGATGACACAGTCCATGTTAACGGTGTACACGTTGTCTCCGCAGATATCGTTTTACTTTAAATCACATTGTTCACATTATTGTATTATTATTTTATTCGATACAATACTGGAAATATATCCGTTCAACATTCTCAAATGTTACGTCCAACGCGATGTAATAAATATTTTCAACAGCGTATGGCGTATGGTATGGCGTCCAATTTTAGAGCACCAAACATCATCTATATTTATTGTGCAATACGTACGATTAGTACAGAGCAGCAGACTCTTTCCATAGTACTATATGTATAAATAATACCGTATGCACCATGTAGATCGTTACGTGCTTAAGTACGAGTAAAAAATAATTTCACGCGAAGCATACTAACGAAGATGTACAACGGTACGGAAAATGTATGGGACCCTAATAACCAGTCGTTTCTAACGAGTACCAAATGTGATAGAGCAGTGAGAGCAACAAGGGCAGAGCGGGAAAAGATTTAAATAGCCATAGTGCTTGTTTCGACGAATCTTAACGTACTTACGTGTTTAATCGATGTACTTTAGATTACTTGTGTAGGTTGTAAACGTTTAGGCAGTTACTTCTATTATCATATTGTTTATGAATAAAACGATTCTTACATTACATCGTCCGGCAAGTTTTGTCTTCTTCTTTGTCTCTTTACCAACTCTACGAATTACAAATACTATTACAAAAACACGGAGCTGAAATATACCAGGTATGTAAATATGAAACCGGAATTTGCCACTAGGTGGCTCTAGCTGTCAACGTAGTTACCGTCAAACCGCGTCATTGACGCCATTTTCTTGTTTTGACATCTGGTAAAGATTTTCAACTCACAACCATACAAGTTTCATACAACAGCATAGTTTTTAATAACGTTGAACATGTCGAATTTTGTGCCTAGAAACTACGATATGCGGACAGCATTGATTTTCTGTTTCCATTTGAAGTAAACTGCTGCAGAATCGCAACGAATGCTTGTCGAAGCTTACGGTGAGCATGCTCTTGGTAAATCACAGTGCTTCGAGTGGTTTAAAAAATTCAAAAATGGCAATTTTCATGTGACAAACGAAGAACGTGGAAGACCACCGAAAAAGTTTGAAGACAACGATTTGCAAGCATTGTTGGATTAGGATGACGCTCAAACGCAACGACAACTCGCGGATCAATTAAATGTGACACGAGAAGCCGTCTCCATACGTTTGAAAGATTCAGAAGATGGGAGAATGGGTTCCACATGAACTGAATGAAAGACAGCAGGAAAACCGAAAAAACAGTTGTGAACTGCTGCTTGCCAGGTACAAAGGAAAGTCATTTCTCCATCGAATTGTGACTGGCGATGAGAAGTGGATATATTTCGAGAATCCTAAGCGTAAGAGATCATGGGTAACTCCAGGCGACATCGACTGCAAGGCCAAATCGCTATGGACGGAAGACAATGCTCTGTGTTTGGTGGGATCAGAAGGGTGTGATCTATTATGAGCTGCTAAAACCTGGCGAAACCGTTAATACTGAACGCTACCGACAACAAATGATCGATTTGTATCAAGCTTTGCGTGAAAAACGACCGGAATATCAAAAAAGGCAACACAAAGTGAGTTTGCTTCATGATAATGCACCATCACAAACAGCAAAACCGGTAAAGAAAACGATTGAGGCGTTTAGTTGGGAAATACTTTCGCATGCGGCTTACTCACCAGACTTGGCTCCATCCGATTATTACTTATTTGCAACGATGGGACACGCACTTGCTGAGCAGCGCTTCACATCTTACGAAAATGTACGAAAATGGCTCGATGACTGGTTTGCCTCAAAAGAGGAACAGTTTTCTTGGCGTGGCATCCACAAATTGTCAGAGAGATGGGAAAAATGTGTAGCTACCGATGGGCGATACTTCGAATAAAATATTTTGTATCATTGTCATACAATAAACGTGTACTTTTTATACAAAAATTCCGGTTTCATATTTACATACCTGGTAAGTAAAATTTTGAGGGAAAGGAGTCCAGTCCGTAAGTTGCACGACGTGCGCTCGAGCACAAAGAACGACTTAATTGGTCTACTTAGCGATCGGGTTATCGTAGAAAGCGAAAAGTTCTTCCTTTGGGCAATGCCCGGGCCCGGCAGCCAGTGGAAAATGTTATACGGTCGCGCCTCGCGCGTGTGTGCGCGCGCGCTGGATTCACGTGCACAGAAGGGCGGCACGAACACCGGCGCGTTATTCAAGAATCAAGATCGATGGTAGCAGTCACGCGATCCGAAGACGTACATATGTATATGTACTTACTTACACACCGTGCAGCAGCGTATTCATAGTCCCCGAACGGCTATTGATCTTTGATGTTCACGATCATCTATATCCATAAACCCCAATATCGCACGAAAAAACGCTACAACCACCGCTCCATATTTTTGATCGAGTTTTGAAGCGCTCGCGGCTTACGGGAACCGGAAACTTCGAGCAGCACGAAACACGTTCGTTAAACCGTGAAATTATAGAGGGTGTTCGAGAAATAGCGGTTCAAGAATTAACGGATTAAACTAAATGAGTAAGAAAGCTAGATTCTCCGATACTACTACTGAACACAGCTTCTCCAGATATATTGTTTGTTTAGCGGCTGAAGAAAGTGTTGGCAATTTACTCTCACTTTCGGTCGTTAGCACGGTTTCCAACCAGTTAGAAATATCCTATCAGGCGGCTATTCAAATTCGAGAGATCGCGCTACACCAACACCATTCTATTCGAATGCAAGTACGGCAGAGTTTCTCGCTTGTAGTTGAGAGTTTTTGTTGGGCGAACCGGTTCGATGAAGTAGTTTATCTAGCAAGGAGAGTAATCGGCGACGAGTGCGATCGAAAAATCCTGTCTTCGTTTCCGTCACCCTGTATAGGTACACCTGTCCAGTCGGTTCACCGAATGCGTCCCTGCTCGAGGCGAAACAGAACCTGCTGATCTATACATTCCCTGCACACTGCACACTGCACACACGTGACTGCGGGTCAAAAACTGACCAGGGCAGACCACCTGGCAAATCTGGGCCAACTATCCCTTATCTTATCTTCTGCTGCCTGCTCGACTTCTCGAATTGGCAAGCTGTTAATCCTCGGGTACAGTACTGGGTACCATTTTTGGTCAACGGGGCAACCCATTTATCTTTCCAGTTCTTCCGAGAATTGCTCGCGTTCTCGCAGAAATATCGCGAAACTGGTCTGGACCATTTTCTAGACACTGTTATGTCCGTTTAGGTTTATGCGCTGACCCCGTTGCTACTTTCCTCGATTATATTTGTTACAGTTTTGTTGCAGAGGAATTGCGAGTGGGGGCGATTTAAAACATTAAAATCTTGATCACAGGAAAAATGAACCGCGCTTTATTGGTTTTTCAACATTCTTTTAAACCCTGAACGCATAAAGATGTCGATTCTTAATCTTTGTAGCACAGCGATGACGATATAGTTTAGAAGAGAAGTAATATGTACAGGGACAGAACCGAGCGACGAGCTGTACCTGCACGCGTGCGTATCCGGCACGGTTTATACATTATGCATCATCTCCACGGAGGAGTTTCCAAGAAAGTGTACTATTCCTTTCGCACAGCCATTATGGTCTTAAACGACTGGTGAACGACTGCGTCGGATCGACCACGTGTGAACCGGCATCAGACTATTGTTCCCTGTTACAGATTTGTTATGGGTACCACTACCACTCGATGCTCACTGTCGTCGCGCTTTACCCTTCATTATATTCCGTGTAATCTGATATGTGAATTTCTCCTATAATTGAATTCCGCTTCAATTTGTAACGGGCAGGCTTGTGGTGCGCGGCGCGGCGTCGCACAGTGGGGTATTTGCCCGATTTCAGCGGCCACAGCTGGTTCAAAATTCGCTCAATATTGAAACTGCTGTAATTTTGCTAAAATTTATCCAAATTCGATGAAAAGACAACCATTTTAAAGATTAAGATTTCTACTTTTTGTACTGTATACCGTTTTTACTGAAACGGATGTTTTGAGTGAAAAATTTGCCCATAAAGTGGAGCGTATCAGATCGTAAAGTTTATATCTATTTTTCAATCAAGTACTGCGGATTATACTAAATATTTTAACGTTATTCGTCTATATTATGTACACTATCGAAAAGTGTAATCATTTATAATTAAAATATCGTTTTAAAATAGTTATTACAAAGAATAATCTTCGTTATTTGTAATAGTATGGAAAAATGTTATGAACAAAATTTGCACGGTACAGAGGGGGACATGTTGTGGCACAAACATTTTCTGCGTGGTTGGAGGCATAGAGGAGATTTCAAGGTCACCTTGATTTTTTTAAAGAGAATGTCCTTTTTTTTATACCATAGATCGATAGAGTATCAAGTTCTGAGTATAAAAGTGTTGACCTTCGTATGCCCTAAATCTAATAGTTAACGAGATATTATCCATAGAAGAAAGAAAATTATTTCGGTAATATCTCGTTAACTATTAGATTTAAGACATATGGAGGTCAATACATTTTTACTCGGAATTCGATAGTCTATCGATTCATGATACAAAAAGTAGGTCGTTCCATTAAAAAGAATCAAGGTGACCTTGAAATCTCCTCTATGCCTCCATCCACGCAGAAAATGTTTATGTCACAACTTGCCCCCCTCTTTACCGTGCAAATTTTGTTCATAACACTTTTTCATATTATTACAAATAACGGCAATATTCAAAGTGGACAAAATTGCTGCCCCACCCTGTATATTATTTAAATTTCATGTGTATACTGTTTTCTTATTTTAGTGTATATTGTGTGTTTATTATTATTATTTAGTATTTACTTAAGTTAATAGGCAGGATGTGAGCCATTTTTTCGTAAATCAGCTATAAAATACGGAGTCAGTCATAGTCAGAACCAATTTTTCTTGCACATTAATCAGAAAACTTCAAAGAATACAATGGCACAGAAATTAACACCGGGACTCACCCGGAAGTATAACAAATTCATTACCAAAGTCTTAGAACCATAAAAAAGGTGACTGTATCGTTGGTTATCTTTAAACATTAGTAACTACAAAAATGTATATAGTACAACAGTGAATTTCTGTTAAAAGTATACCCTATACTTAGCTAAAAAAACTTCTACAAAAGAAAAATCTGTTAGTGTATGTAAATAAGGTAAAAATTACTAATAGGGGAATTCGTAGGGAAATGGAGGCGGGTTAACAGAACTTGAAACTTCCGACAAATTTCAGTGCTTAATGGATACATGAATGTGACAACGAATGGTGGGAGATTGTTCCTCAGATATTCAACTAATTCAAGCCAGAAATTGTATTTTGTAGCCATAAAAATTGAATTTTGACCGGTGAAATCGGGCAAATACCCCACTGTGCGTCGCGTTGTCTTATCCATGGGACGTATCGGGGGGTATCGCCGCGCGTCGCGTCGGGAGCTGAAGAAGTTGACGGGCAAGTTGGCAGCCAGGGTCAACATAGCACGGTAATGTCTACGATATATGCGCGTGCACAGATGCTATTCTTTGATCTGTTTGCTCGTTTAAGGAATTTTTCTCGACCGAAGAAATTCTGGATGTAGGATTGTATCGTGCTTACTTATTACAGAAGGCGACCTAGGGCCGGACGAGTACAATCTTAGGTCGTCCTGATAATCGTCGTCGCAGCGTCGCATCTCGTGGAGACATCGCGACGCCAGGTGCCGGAAGACGCTCATGACACCGACGTCCTCTTTCACGGACGTCCGGAGCAGTTTGCAGCCGAGCGCCCGACCTAGCCTCTCTGCCTCGTCCCTGGAACGATCGCTCTGCTCGAGATTACTCGAAATTACACGGGTCAATTAAATTAAAGAAACGAGACGCCACGCTTACGGATCGATCACGCACTGGTCGACCAGATCCATCTTGTTCTGCACGAGGACCGTGGGAATCTCGCCGCACTCGTTCTCCACCTGCGAAACAAAACTCATCTTATCGTCGCTCTCCTATCAATGCATCGCATGCTTATGCGAATCTTCCGATTTATTGGCAACATATCTATGTGTCAGGATAAACGTTGGAACGTGTCGAGTACATTTTGTAGGTTAACATCGTAGATCGAGAGAGATAAACAGAGAAGAGCGGTTCTGAAGAAAAAGTAAGTCTAGAATCGGAGAAAAGTTCATGTTGCAATTAGCAAGCGGTAAAAGACGTAATAAAATAAGAAGGATGCAGTTCCTCGGCTACATGGTTCGCCTCGATATACGGGGTGGCTAATAAGAAACAGAGCAGCGAAATATGTATCTCGGTTCAGAGACCGCGTCGAGTATTCGACGAGATTAACAATTTGGAGCAGCGCACGACCAACCGGAAAGAAGAGGAGGAGACGCACTGGAAAGACAGAACACGACGCGACGCGACGCGACGCGACGCGACGCGACGAGAATCCCCCAGCGATTTGTGCATGTTTCAAGGCTCGGGCCGCGCACCATTTCCCGCCAGTTTCTCCGGCAGTCGAAGAAAAAAGCGAACGCGCAAGTTTCTACGAAAGGAATTCGAGAGCGTGTCCGATGATCTCGGACGTCTTCGAGATTTGCAGTCGTATTTTCTTTTCGCCGTGCGTACACACCGATACGCGTCGATGCAAATTACTTTGCGCCACATAACGAAGAGGATTCTGCCCTGGCTTCGGAGCAAATCGTTCGTGATCCTCGGCAATTATCGATCCCGGCCAGAAGAATTTCTATTTCGTGATTACACGCGGCTACGGGATCTCGAAAACGGTAACGTTCGAGGTAGATCGGCGTTTTTTCGGCTCAAATATTCGGAAGGTACGAAGAAAAATGCTAGACTCCATAGAGGTTGGATAAATCCGTTCCGAATCATTTTCGATATCTTTATTTACTATACTATGTAAGTAGTCCCGCCGCGCATAAAGCTTTATCTTCTACCATTCCAGAGACATATTGCTACTGGAAAGAAAAAGATGTTTGACGTTTTAGCGAAGGTGCGAAGCTGAGATTGTGGGAGATAAATCTTGTTCCGCGTTATGATCGCGGATGCAGAGCGATGAGATTAGGATTAGATTATCGGTTGCAGGACAGCTCGTAGAGGAGGCATTCCCGGTTGGACTGATCTAGCGTCAGCGTCAGCGTAAGCGGGAATGGAAACGTGGCGACGACGACGCGGAGCGATTGAAAATCAGCCCCCTTGCTTTAATGGCACCTTCACTTTCACATTCCACCATCCGTCGTGACTACCTACGGAAACGTGCTTGCACCGGTTCGCCGCGGCGTGTATGTCTGCTGGTGCAGCAAGAGTCGTACCTTCTGCTTCCACGAAGGAATGGCGTCGAAGGAATCTCTGTCAGTGGCTGAATAAGCGAGGACGCAGGCATGGGCGCCGCGATAATAAGCCGCGGTGATTGCGTCGAATTCCTCCTGGCCCGCGGTATCCCACAGCATCAGTCTAACGTCCTCGCCGTCCACCCTGCGGAACAGACAATGCTTTGGTTAATGTGCTACCGAGGTCTCCGAATCTCTCGGATCAAACCAGATACACGATCGTATCGTATCCACCCCCTAGCCTTCCATCTCCGAAAACGATAGCAATCGAGGACGGTTCACCTCTGTTTCTGAAATTCTGTTAAACGTTAAGGTTCCCTTGGCTGTCTCCTATCAAATTACGAGACTGGAACAGCTGCGAATTCCGTGGTCTCGTCGCCTGTAGGCCAACGTCCCCATAAATTTCCCACTGTCGTCGCATCGAAATTCCGTCGATAGTCGGCCGCGCGTGAATTATTTGCATATGGCCGCGCTCCCGTGGAGCCTTTATCCGCGAGTAGCTGCACGCTTCTGGGTCCTTGAGAAATGCGCCTCTTATTCGTCCCGACGCGATGCGACGCGCGACGCGCCGCGCCGCCAGCAATCGTGGGATACTTCCTGATGCATGTTTGCTTCGGTTCATCCGCCCGCTATAGGCTACCGGTGCGAGAGAGCTCGCCTTTTTCAGAAGGAAAGCATCTTTTTTGCGACCCCCTTTCTTTCGTCGCGAATTTACACCGTGGGACTGCAGCGGTCGTTGCTCGCGAAAGCTTCAGAACCGGAAGCGCTTGTTCGGGACCGGAGACAGCCGAAATTGTACTTCCCGGTGTGCGTGGCCTTCCTCTTTCCAAACTTGCAGAGTTATCGTTTCTCGATTAACGTTAGAACCACCGAGCCGTTACTTTATAATTTATAATAACAACGGCATCGAATTTATTCAGATTTCATGGGATCCATAGATCGGGTCCAGATTCAACTAAACAAGAGGTTGTCGATCCGGGACCGTTTATCCCATCTGAAGAACAGGCCTCGACGCGGCGGATAAAAATCATCGATGTCCGCGGGCGTTAATGAAAACACGGTAACCGTACAACGTAATGGATGGATATTGGCACGGATTCCTCGCGGATTAAATAACGGAATGCGATAATGGTTCATCGCGCAACCGAGTTATGGGCCCGTTTGGGAGAAACGCGGACGAGTTTTCTCTTTTTCCGTTTTTGCGATGCTTAAGTAGATCGCGGAGAGCTCACGCCGAAGTCGCCTGTTGTCACGCTTGACGCTTTATCCGCCAACATGATCCTGCGTTGCCATCATCTATCCTTGTGTGGCGCGGCGACACGATTCCCAGTTTAAACTTGCCATTGAGTGACATTTTAATGGTGGAGCTAGCGCTTTGACTAATGCGAGATAACACTGTCCAACAGCCAAAAAGTATTTCGATTCCCACTATGCGATTCTTGTAGAGTTTTTCGCGCTGATTCCGAATCTGGCCTTAATTTTTCTCCTATACGTACAGTTTTTGAGAAAATGGAGTTTAAAAAAAAGACATATTTTTCAACTTTGAACAAATATTGTGATGTTATTATAAAAGATATTGAATTGATCTTTACAGCAAAAGATTCCTTAGACTTTCCCGAATACAGTGATATATAATATTAATGCAATATGATTGTTTAAACATGTTTAAACAATAAGGGTCCAGCGGAAAATCGAACTATACCACGCGATAGAGCAGACTTTTATCTTGAGAAACCCCCCCTTGAAGTTTTTGCGAAATCGACGTTTTTACCGAACCAGAAAGCAAAATATCTTCGCCCGACATGAGTTGCGGCCAGTGGCGCTCACCACTAGAACGGTCGTTCGCCGCTCCGTATCCCGTCGCGCGCTGTATCCCGTCCCGAGCGCCACTGGCATCAACGCATGTCGGGCGAAGATATTTTGCTTTCTGGTTCGGTAAAAACGTCGATTTCGCAAAAACTTCAAGGGGGTGTTTCTCAAGATAAAAGTCTGCTCTATCGCGTGGTATAGTTCGATTTTCCGCTGGACCCTTATTTTTTTAGATAAATTCAAAAATATCGTCAAAAATTGGTGCGAAAGTGGTGTCTCTCCGTCTTTAATGATTGTTTAAACATGTTTAAACAATCATAATGCATTAATATTATATATCACTGTATTCGGGAAAGTCTAAAGAATCTTTTGCTGTAAAGAACAATTCAATATCTTTTATAATAACATCACAATATTTGTTCAAAGTTGAAAAATATGTCTTTTTTTTAAACTCCATTTTCTCAAAAACTGTACGTATAGGAGAAAAATTAAGGCCAGATTCGGAATCAGCGCGAAAAACTCTACAAGAATCGCATAGTGGGAATCGAAATACAAAAAAAAAGTTGAAATTTGTTGGACAGTGTAATTTGATGGAAGTCAATTAATTTCATTCGTGCGTTTCATTCGATTCTAAACTAGGTAGTAAAAGTATTCGTATAGCTGCAGCTACGTAAAGCATCTTGGCCAACTCTTCACGGTCGTTCATTTCTTACCGAATTCATTACGGCGCGGCGCGCTCTTATTTGCGGGTTTGCTAATCGTACCGTAACGAACCGTTCATTTACATTTCTTCTCAGTTTCTCTCAGAGTTTTCTTTTTCTTTGTTCTATATTTAATTACGCTATCTCGTATTTCAATTTCATGTAAAGAGTATTTGCACTTTCAAGCGTGCGGTTTGTTCCAACTGTTTTCGAGTACATTTACCGAGTTCGATAAATTCGAGTTTTCGCAACAATGGTTCGGATAAATGGTTCTTCGCTGTGATCCTAAATAAAAATCGCGGT
The DNA here is from genome assembly GCA_963966675.1 of Lasioglossum calceatum. Lineage (NCBI taxonomy): Eukaryota > Metazoa > Arthropoda > Insecta > Hymenoptera > Halictidae > Lasioglossum > Lasioglossum calceatum. The sequence continues at coordinate 6,509,375 of OZ016542.1, forward strand.
TGAAACGCGGTTTTCGAAGGGTTGACGACTATTATCGCAAAAGCCGCATAGGATACGAGGTAACGGGGGCCGATAAGTAGGTTACGCGCGTGTTCCATGCGAGCGCTTTATGGTTGAAGGAGAAAAAAGTCGCGTTTGTAGGATCGTTGTCGATCATTCCAAGCGGCGCGGCGTGGCAAAGTCGCTCGGATAAACAGAACAAAATGATAAAAACCGAGCGAAATTGCGAGAGGTTCATGCATACGCACCTGGTAGCGTTTGAAATACGGGCCGCGGACGGTGACCTTCGTCACGATAGACCTCTCTGTTTTGATGTAACGTCGCGACGCGACAGGGACTTTCTTTCAGAGAGAAACATTTTATAATCGTCCGCGAGTGGGGAGGTTCGTGCGCGACCTTCCGGTTCGCGTGATTTTCGAGCAGTCCACAGTCCACGCTCCGTCCGTGGCCGACGACATTATGAAAAACGCAAGTGTTTCGCCGTTTCCATTTCATCCCGGCTAATCAGACCCCGTCCGTTTCGTTTCATTCTTCTCCCTTCCCGCTCTTTGCCTTTCATTACCATTACCATTACCATTGCCACGGAACGCGAGCGTTCGTTTTGCCTGGCGAAACACAACTCGGAAAATTCTACTCTGTTGCACGATCCTGCTATCCAGTCCAATCCAAAAAGTTGGACTTGTCTGCTCGGTCGAGTAGATGCAAAATTGATTAACAGTTCTGATATAGTTTATGAGAAAAATTGGTAAAGTCAGATTAGCCGTTTTGGAATTTCCGCAAATTTTTGCGATTTCAGTTTTCGGGAACACCCTGTATATCGCACGCCGAGGAACGCGTTCGCCGATCTTCCAGAAAATGGCAAGAGGACGAGAGCGAGTGGGTCGTCTCCCGTGGAACGTAATTAACTTGGTGAACGTGTGTATACCATGCCCGTGGTGCGTACACCTATTATGCATTCTTCTTTAACACACTCTTTAATTACCGTCCGACCATAGGCCGCCGCGCGCCGCGCCGCCTCTCCTTCCTACACTTTCAGCACCATGAAAAAATCAGTTTTTCTATTCCGGATATTAATATTCCCACCATTCGTGAGATATTTTCGACGGGTTCCTCTGGGCATTTCGGTCAAATACAATGACGGATACGGAAGACTAACAAGTTAAACACGGATTAGCAAATAATTGCTTCGCGGACCATTAACTTTAACCTTTCATTTTTAATATTAATATTTCTTATAAATTCAGTTGATTCTATCCGGGCATAATGTTGAGAACGGAATACATTATTACAACAACAAATCCTTTGCGCTTTGATCAAACGTGACACCATCGTTGGAAAGATAGGGATGCGATTTGCATCAAAATCTTCGATCTAACGTTTCCGAAAAATCATTCTGACACGACCACCGGGCCTGACGTAAACAGCAGCTGGGCATCGAGAAAAGGGGCGGCGCGGCGCTTCAAGGAACAAAGATCGAGGTCCCTCGATCGCCGGAGATCCCAGGATCGCTCCGCGATCAATTTACGCGAAAACAAAAGAAAAATTTGCTCGCGAAAAAAGGAAAGGCGCGCGACTCGTTGCAGAAGAGTTTCCTCGTCGAAGCTACTTACAATTAGTTCGATCCGATGAAAACACATTTTTCTTGATCGATAGAAAACGGCATCCCCATTATCGACCAGCGCGAAACTCGTTCGCGTAGACGTTTTCTTCGGAAGATCGATAAGGATCCGACGATGATCCGATTACGGCGAGCAGAACCGTTCGATGATCGTTCGCGCCAATGTTGCTCGAACATTAACGATCCCATCGACTCGATCGACACCGTCGATCGTTCTTTTTTTCGATCCAGAATGTTCGTCGGAACGCGAAAAATCCTCGCCGTGAATTATACGGTTCAGAAACAGATTAGAATATGTTAGCGGTTCGTGTTCGTTTACTCACTCGATCTCCCGTTCGAGGAAATCGACACCGATCGTCTTCTTGTAGTCCCTCGTGTACGTCCCCTTGCAAAACCTCTGGATCATCGATGATTTCCCTACGGCGCCGTTACCAACTATCACCACCTGCGCAAAAATAGTTCCCTTGTTACGGCCACTGCAGGAAGATACCAGGTATGTAAATATGAAACCAGAATTTTTGTATAGAAAATACCAGGACTTCGGAGTCGGAGTCGGTGTTTGGGAGTAATTATACTTCCTATTATCGATCGTATGATTGTTAAACAAATGATGTGATAGTGTTCTCGGCGCAACGGTTCGATCATGTAATTACAAAAAAGCAAATTGTGCAAGTTAAATTAAACTTTCAACGTTTCAATCCCTATGTAGATCATTCCCAAGAAAGAAGAAAACTGCGTCTGAAAAAATTTTTCTATATAACAAAAAACTTTATATTATTATAATGAAAACGGGAGTTTTTGGGAGTAATTGTTGATCACTGGAGTCGGAGCCGGAGTAAGAAAAAGCTAGATATCGACTCCCGGAGTCGGAGTCAGAAACGGAAAAAATATATCGACTCCGACTCCAACTATGGCACTTTTGTTTATAAATCATTAATAGATTTATGTATACATAAATAAATTGATAATACTCGATCTACAGTATAGACGTATTGTATACAGGGTGGGGCAATAACTATTAGCACCTCAAATATCTTTGTTGTTTCTAAAGATACGTAAAATATGGTAAGGACAAAGTTAATGGTACAATGGGGCTGACACGATGCAAACAAAAATTTTGTTTTTATGTCATTTTTTTGGAGATATCAAGGTCACCTTGACTTTTTTAAATGGAATGTCCTATTTTTTATACCATAGATCGATAGAGTATCAAATTCTGAGTATAAAAGTGTTGACCTTCATATGACCTAAACCTAATAGTTAACGAGATATTATCCAAAGAAGAAAGACAATTGTTTCGATAATATCTCGTAAACTATTAGATTTAGGACATATGGAGGTCAATACATTTTTACTCAGAATTCGACGGTCTATCGATTTATGATACAGAAAGTAAGTGTTTCCAGTAAAAAAAATCAAGGTGATCTTGAAATGTCCTCTATGGCTCCACCCACGCAGAAAATGTTAGTCACAATATGACCCCCTCTGTACCGTGTAAGTTTTGTAAACAGGGTAGGGCAATAACTATGTTCACCTTGAATATCTCCGTTATTTGTAATAATATGGAAAAATGTTATGAACAAAATTTGCACGGTATAGAGGGGGGCATATTGGGACATAAACATTTTCTGCGTGGGAGGAGGCATAGAGGACATTTCAAGATCACCTTGATTTTTTTTACTGGAAACACTTACTTTCTGTATCATAAATCGATAGACCGTCGAATTCTGAGTAAAAATCTATTGACCTCCATATGTCCTAAATCTAATAGTTTACGAGATATTATCGAAACAATTGTCTTTCTTCTTTGGATAATATCTCGTTAACTATTAGGTTTAGGTCATATGAAGGTCAACACTTTTATACTCAGAATTTGATACTCTATCGATCTATGGTATAAAAAATAGGACATTCCATTTAACAAAGTCAAGGTGACCTTGATATCTCCAAAAAAATGACATAAAAACAAAATTTTTTTTTTTTGCATCGTGTCAGCCCCATTGTACCATTAACTTTGTCCTTACCATATTTTACGTATCTTTAGAAACAACAAAGATATTTGAGGTGCTAATAGTTATTGCCCCACCCTGTATGTATGTACCTCGGCACTATGTAGAGGAGAAACAGTTAAAGTTATGGTGGTATGTAGTATTTTCTAACTATTTCCTGAAAGTGAGAAAGTAACAGTCGTGTTGTGTTGTATCAGAGTTATCTTTTCAATATTCTTAGACTTTAATACAATATTTCAACTATTTATTCAGTTATACAACTCTTAATTATTTTGAGTAGGTACATATTTTTTCAATTTGGAGAGTCGTAGTCGAAATCGCTGTCAGAGTCGGATCCGGAGTCGGAGGTAAAAAAAAGAGGAGTTGGAGTCGGACTTGGAGTTAAGAATTTTGTCTACCGACTCCAAAGCCTTGGAAAATACACGTTTATTGTATGACAATGATACAAAATATTTTAATCGAAGTATCGCCTATCGGTAGCTACACATTTTTCCCATCTCTCTGACAATTTGTGGATGCCACGCCAAGAAAACTGTTCCTCTTTTGAGGCAAACCAGTCATCGAGTCATTTTCGTACATTTTCGTAAGATGTGAAGCGCTGCTCAGCAAGTGCGTGTCCCATCGATGCAAATAAGTAATAATCGGATGGAGCCAAGTCTGGTGAGTAAACCGCATGCGAAAGTATTTCCCAACTAAACGCCTCAATCGTTTTCTTTACCGGTTTTGCTGTTTGTGATGGTGCATTATCATGAAGCAAAATCACTTTGTGTTGCCTTTTTTGATATTCCGGTCGTTTTTCACGCAAAGCTTGATTCAAATCGATCATTTGTTGTCGGTAGCGTTCAGTATTAACGGTTTCGCCAGGTTTTAGCAGCTCATAATAGATCACACCCTTCTGATCCCACCAAACACAGGGCATTGTCTTCCGTCCATAGCGATTTGGCCTTGCAGTCGATGTCGATGGTTCGCCTGGAGTTACCCATGATCTCTTACGCTTAGGATTCTCGAAATATATCCACTTCTCATCGCCAGTCACAATTCGATGGAGAAATTACTTTCTTTTGTAGCTGGCGAGCAGCATTTCACAAGTGGTTTTTCGGTTTTCCTGCTGTCTTTCATTCAGTTCACGTGGAACCCATTTTCTGAATTTTTCCACATGGCTTTCAAACGTATGGAGACGGCTTCTCGTGTGACATTTAATTGATCCGCGAGTTGTTGTTGCGTTTGAGCGTCATCCTCATCCAACAATGCTTACAAATCGCTGTCTTCAAACTTTTTCGGTGGTCTTCCACGTTCTTCGTTTGCCACATGAAAATCGCCATTTTTGAATTTTTTAAACCACTCAAAGCACTGTGATTTACCAAGAGCATGCTCACCGTAAGCTTCGACAAGCATTCGATGCGATTCTGCAGCAGTTTACTTCAAATGGAAACAGAAAATCAATGCTGTCCGCATATCGTAGTTTCCAGGCACAAAATTCGACATGTTCAACGTTATTAAAAACTATGCTGTTGCATGAAACTTGTATGGTTGTGAGTTGAAAATCTTTACCAGATGTCAAAACAAGAAAATGGCGTGAATGACGCGGTTTGACGATAACTACATTGACAGCTAGAGCCACCTAGGGGCAAATTCCGGTTTCATATTTGCATACCTGGTACATCGCTACGAAAATTCGCGTAGTACATCGTACAGTAGGGTGACCCGTTCTCTTATATTTCATGTTCCAATGGTGGTAGAATTAATTGAAGATTAATTAAGAATTATTGTCAGGATTAGCCATGCACTCCGATCGCTTCTAATCATTAGAAGACCGCGGCGCGGCGCGGTGTTCGTTACCGGGGCTAATTTCGATTCAATTGAAGATGGTTACACGGCTGCTCGCCGACTATCACGAAGATGGACTTTCTAAAAGCCATAGGTCGAGCACGAATAAGGAAAAGGTGCTGCGGTGAATTTCTCGCGAGAGATTATCCGCAGACGTGATTAAATGTCGGCTGTTAATTCGGTGATACGTACCGAGCCGGATCGGTCGCGCAATCAAAATCGATGGCTCGCTTCATGTTCGAAAGTATTCATACAGGTATAATAACCCCGATCAGCAATAAATGTTATTATCCATAATTTAGGATAATTTGAATAACGCGGGGAAAGTCAGATAAGAATTCCGAACAGAATAGCTACGGGCTACGTTAAACGCTAAAATGTTATTTTTCCACTTGATCCTTTTGCGATCGATGAAGTAGTAAAAATTAAAAAATTACATATATATGTAGGTAGAAACTATACATTTAATGTGATCCTCGCTCAACCACAAGCATCAGCCGAGAAAATATTTATTTCGCCGTAATTAACGTGAATCTAATCCGGACATTTGACTCGTATCGTAAAATAGTTGAAAACAAATAGACTATGACTCGGACAGAATTTCCCATCGTTCGATCCAATCGTAAGTCTAAATATAACATCCATAAACTCTGCCGGAAGACGCAAGAACCCCATGCGGGACTCGCAGCGGCAATAAGGGAATACGTAGCGATAATAACGGAAAAGGCATTAGCGATAAATGTAAACACAGCAAAAACATTCGCAGACGTTATACAGAGTAAAACTACCGGGCGATCAAACGGAGTGTTCCGTAATTTGTTAAAATTATAACAGTGCGTCCGCTGGGACATTGCGTGACCGATTGTGTGCGCGCGAGTGAATTTATTCGACGATCTCCCACGAAATCGTGTTTACGACCATCGTAATAGTGAAATAAGCAATTTGAAGTGGGTCAGGTACTTTGAAGTAGTAAAGCTGGCACACACTAGAATAATTTAACTGTGCGCGGAGACGTAAATGACACATAAATCGGTGGCGCCGATTAATTAGTTATATCGCTACGCGATTAGATATTTGACAAGGAAAACTGTTAGAACATTTTCGAGATGGCAGCGTTACGAGGTTGTTAATAAATATTAGGAAACGCTATCGAGCTACAAAGTTAGTTACACGAGGAACGAGTTCCCCATCGTGTCAAGCAATCGTTAAACATATCTTTCATTAGCCAGTTCGCATTATTCGACTTGCCCCGCAGACGAATCGCTTCGTTACCCAACGAAACCAGGAAACGACAAGTCATGTTATTACTTCATTATTAATGCCGATCGCGATATAAAACACAGTCTTGCCACGCGGCGATAATATTCATAAGCATTAGAGTCGCCGCGCCGCGCCGGCCGAGACAGATTCGACCTCCTTTCGATGATTGATGTCACCATTAAAATCAGCTATCCCCAATGTCTTTAATTAACGGCCCATGCTTATGCAAATCTACAGTTTCGTGGGGCCAGTCTACCGAAACGTCTACCGTCGTGGAAAAAAAATCGTATAATTGGTAGTACATATTACTTGAAATTACACCCACCCATTGTTGCCATAAGTGCATAAAATCCGCAGTCTAGAGTCTGTTCAACGAGACGAGGCAGCGAACACCGGGCGCGGGCACGCGTAAGTACAGTAATCGCTCCTTCGTTGTCCTGAATCGTGGGCACGATCGTTGTCCAGTGCCTACCCACTCCACTACCTGTCAACGAGAGGATTAGGCCTGCGTGGATCTGGTCGCCAGATGTGTCCCAGGACTGTCTAGACCCGCGCTGAACGGAGAACAATAGGAATGGAATATGGCAAGGAAATAAGGAGTTTTTTAAAGCCAGTCAGTTGACTGCTTTTGACTGCGAATGCTTTTCTTTGTCATTTAACTAGCCGTTTCACTAAAGACGCAGTCATAAATCAAAAATAGTGTCCGGGCACGGTCGTTGTCCGCTCAAACCCCCGGCCTTTGGACAACGAAGGAGCTTTTACTGTACTTTGCCAACTATCCGAGAAGGGTAGTTTCAACTCTGTCGCGCACGAGTGGCTATGTTTACGTTGGACAGACTATAGTAATTATCAATTGACTGAGACAGCTCCGCCGGTTACGAGTGGAAGTCGATGATTCGATGGAACGCGTAATTTGAATGCATTAAAAGGACGATCAAAGCGGAGAAATGATTCGCTCGTTACGACAGATACGGATTGCGGATGCTGTCCGAAGAAAAGTCCAGGTGAAAGCCGTCTATTTGACGACATTCCTCGGCGAGTGGTTAACGCACATGTACAACGGGAACCTGTCCGAATGGAATTATCGATAGCGCACGTTTCGCCGACTGTTTATGGTCGCGGCCATGTTAATTCTTCGGACGAGGATGGCGAACAATGGCCGCGACACACACGCGGGGAAAAGTGGTCGAACCACGCGTGTGAATGGCTTTCGTGATTTCAGGTTGATTAACAGTTTTTCATGTACAGTTACCAGCAGCGCGCTCGCGCGCGCGCGGTTGCAATTTCAGCGGAAGAAACGGAGGAAGCGGTTAATTACGAATACGCTCTCGCGCGCCGATATCTCGCGGAGAGCCCGCCGCTTTATTGCGATACGTTTAATTTAATTAATAGTTCGCGAAGAGTTCGCGTCAGGGTTCCGCACCGTTCGAACGCCGCGTCGCAGCTTCTAATTGTCATTGGACAACTCTATTTTCAGCGTGCTATTAAACTCCCAACGGTCCACTCGGGACTATTCTAGCGAAGCCTAATGAAAATTTCCTGCAATGTTGCAACCTCGTCGTCTCCCTTTTCGTGGTTCATTTGTTCCTTTTCCTTTAGCTTACCCTGGCAAGTTGTACATTAAAAGCTCCTTCGTTGTCCAAAGGCCGGGGGTTTGAGCGGACAACGACCGTGCACGGACACTATTTTTGATTTATGACTGTGTCTTTAGTGAAACGGTTAGTTAAATGACAAAGAAAAGCATTCGCAGTCAAAAGCAGTCAACTGACTGGCTTTAAAAAACTCCTTATTTCCTTGCCATATTCCTTTCCTAGTGTTCTCCGTTCTGCGCGGGTCTAGACCAGGGAAGCCAGACGGTGCGGCTCAACGGCTCAAGTGGCCCCTTACGTCTCCGTCCCTCGCCTAGAGTCTAGACAGTCCTGGGCAGGGTTGCCATATTTTATCCCCTCCGGCCCCTTACCCTTCCGCCTTCTCGCCCAGTTTCGCAGCGTACCTCTTCCCACTAACGCAGGCGACAGTGGCGACACGCGACGAGTGGGAAGAGTGGGAGCAGGTAAGGAAAATAACGGGTGTACTTTTGTTCCACGCGACGCTACGGACGGCTTGGCTTGAGTGAAGTGGTTTTCGAATTCAGTTTACAGCAGTTTACAGACTTTGGTGTGCAATCTAGCAAGAATCAAAGTTTTAGAGTGCCGTTTGCAGTATTTTATACTACGCATTATTTAAAATTATTGAGAAAGCAGGTAATGTATACATTGAATTTTAGGTTATGTAATCTGCTTTCTCAATAATTTTAAATAATGCGTAGTATAAAATACTGCAAACGGCACTCTAAAACTTTGATTCTTGCTAGATTGCACACCAAAGTCTGTAAACTGCTGTAAACTAAATTCGAAAACCACTTCACTCAAGCCAAGCCGTCCGTAGCGTCGCGTGGAACAAAAGTACACCCGTTATTTTCCTTACCTGCTCCCACTCTTCCCACTCGTCGCGTGTCGCCACTGTCGCCTGCGTTAGTGGGAAGAGGTACGCTGCGAAACTGGGCGAGAAGGCGGAAGGGTAAGGGGCCGGAGGGGATAAAATATGGCAACCCTGGTCCTGGGACACATCTGGCGACCAGATCCACGCAGGCCTAATCCTCTCGTTGACAGGCAGTGGAGTGGGTAGGCACTGGACAACGATCGTGCCCACGATTCAGGACAACGAAGGAGCGATTACTGTAATTACAATTCCCCAGCCGGAATTGCGTATCTGTTAATAATCTGACCTGGTCAGGTAAAAATGACTTTTTCATACTTTTTGTGCAATCAGGTGCCGTCCGCGTCCCTTTTCTAACTCGCGCAACGGGTCTTTACGGCTCGGCGATCCGGCCACCAAATTGTTTAGGTTATCAAGACCTCGATCGGGGGTTCCGTATAAAATAAAAGGCTCATTAAATTATATCAGACTTTCTGCTGCGCGGAAACTTTATGGCTCGGATCTGCCATAAACGCATTAAATCCTCGTGGTTCTAACGATATTCGAACGGCCCGGGGCCGCGACCGGGAGGATACCGGGAGGAGAAAGACAGAAAGGAAAAATATATGAATAAATATGCGCGCATCGGACAGGCATCGGAATCCCCCAATTTCCATATTCACATCGTTCGCGACGCTTCGTCCGAGTGAACGACACGTTACCGTCGCGTGTAGAAACCAGTAAAGAATCTGGAGGATCGTCGTCGGCCTGGCCGAAGGCATTGTACTTTAAATAATTCCGCGAAATTCGAGATAACGGTGCGCCCAAACCGAGAAGTGGGTTAAGTCGATAAGGGCCCGTGTCCTCCTGAACCGGTCCTCCGAATCGAGCTTCTGTACAACTGTACACGGTGACCCATTAAAAACAGATCGCCTCGAACGGTACGGCTTTATATTTTTACTGCCGCGTGTAGCTGTTTTCGAAATACATGCATACGTATTTTATAATATGGGGACACGATGCTACGCATTGGAGGTGAGGAATGGGCTGATCTTTGAGCTCATTTAAATATACAATAATTTGTTAGTAGATGTTTATTTTTAAGTAATTTCTTGTTAACAGTGTGTCTATCTTCAGTGTACAAGATGGTTTTAAAAAAAACATTAGGGGATACGCTACCAGGAACCACCCGCTATACGTATAAGGCATAAGGCACAAGGGAACGCCCCAATAAACCTACAGCGGTCTGTCCGGAAACACGTAAATTTAGGGACGGATTCTATGTAAATTCGGCTTGTACAAACACGTGCACGAGTTACACCTGTACTCGCTTACGAACGATCCAGGTTGAAAATAAACCTGCCAGTGTTCCGCTTTACGTTTTTCCAAGTTTTCTTGAAATTTAATCGTGCAAAGAAAACTTTATTATTTTCGAATGTCTAATAAACGCAGAAAGTTTTTTGTCGAGATTCATTAATCTCGACTTTGACAAAAACCTATCCTCTAACGTACATACTCGTGGCGCGGAACAGAAAGGGCGCCGAGCTAATTAATTGTCTTCTCCGTAATTGTGTTTGAACAGTTCTTCGGAAACGTTTCTCGCGTTATCTTCTTTTTCTTATATGTAAACCGCTTCGTCCTTCAACTTCTCGACATCTGCTCCGAAGGACGTTTCGTTATGTGTGCATGACCTTGAATGACCTTGCACGGGAGGACATTGAACTTGCTCGAAAAGTGACTGTCGGCCGTCGGCCGTCGGCGAGATAAACAAATCGAGGTGCCCTATTTAACGAGAATCTCCCTTGCTCTACGGGGGACTCGTTAACATATCAATTCTCCTCGTGGGTCGAATTAATGTATTATCATAATTTTACTTACTAAATTCCACGCACGTTTTTATGTATTTCTCGATCATATTTCGTCGATATGCTATATTGTATTGTACAGTAAGATTGATTACTGTATTTTATTTTACAAGAAACAATGCGATGAAATAGTTCATACCAGAACGTTCCACTTCAAGTATCGCACGCGAAAAATTATAAACGGATATTACACTGATACGGATATTACAAAAGATAGCACACTCTGTAAAATTAACGTAATATTTATTTATTTAACATTACAACCAACGTTTTATTTTTACACGTTCTTGCAAAATATCTCTATAAACAGACACAAATGCAATTGAATTGAATTTTGCCAGTCTATGCAATTTTATTTAAAAAAAAAAGAATGTTTAAGGAAAATTGATGTGACAAAATGATAGCACATTTAACTTAAAATTATGTATAACAGTAAATCAACGAATGATAATTAATGCTTAATATTTTGTGGCTTCTCCTTTACATTTACTAACAGCCATCATTCTCTTTGGCAAAGATTTGTAGAGTTTTTTAATGGTTTTTTGCTCTAATTGCTCACACTTATCTTGAATACATTTTTTTAATTCGGCAATATTTCCAAATTGTCTGCCATTTTTATATACAGCTCGGGCAAGATTTCCCCAACAATTTTCAATAATGTTGAGGTCGGGTGATCTTGCTGGCCAATCTAAAACGCGAATTTTTTCTCGAGAAAAGTACTCTTTTACTACTTTTGCAGTGTATACTGCGGCATTATTCTGCTGAAAAGTATACTTCTCTCCAGCAATTCTGGTCGCGTACGTGTTTATTTGTTCCTTAATCATTTCCAAATACATTTTGCTATTCATTTTTCCTGTTATATATTTGATTTCCATTTTACCATAGTACCCCCGATACCGCACCAAATCTTCACACTACCACCTCCCATTTGCCGACGATTCAAAAACTGTTCCTCTTTTCGCATATCGTGACAATAGTAACTCAGACCATCAGGTCCATCTAAGTTAAACCTCTTTTCATCCGTAAATATTTTTCTTCGCCATTTCTTTCGCATATCAATATTCTTTTCCGCAAAGTGTAACCGATCGTTCTTATGCTGCACAGTTAACCAAGGCTTTTTCTTTTATTTTCTTCGTTGTATGTATTTGCATTTTTGTAAAACACGTCTCGCATTCCTTATATTAGTGTCTACACCAACACTTTGAGCAATTTGCCTTACAGTCATCTTAGGATTGGATGCTGCTCTTAGTATTGCACGACGTTCCCGGACACTTAGACTTTGCGGACGTCCACAACTCTTCTTTTTACTATAGTTTTCCGGATTTTTCAAGAAATTCATTATTACTTTTCGACTTCTATTCATAATTTTTGCTATTTTTGTCACTGAATATTGTTCTTCTTCCAATTTTATTATAGTGTTAATTTCACACGCGTTCAATCTCTTTCCGCGACCCATTCTTGATAATATTTTGCCTTTTTTAAACAAATATACAACACGAGATAATATCACGGACTTTATTAACTATGTTCTGAGGTTGATGTTCGCAATTCGCGAGCTACAGTGGAACTGGAAAGCGTAGATTTACTACACGTGCTATCATTTTGTCCCACTTGCGTACCCAGGGCCATCTTAACCACAGGGCTAAATGGGCTAAGCCCCGGGGCGCAAGCCTTTTGGGGGCGGCAATTTTGTATAAATTTTATGTTCTTTTATAGTGTAATGGTAATAAATTGACTTTTTCTAGTTCTGACACTTTTGTATAACTTTGTTGGTCACCCCGCTCCCGCTAGCCATCCCGTGTATTTTCTTATGAAGAGGGGCGCATTATTTTTAGTAGCCCACGGGCGCCGAATATCTTAAGACGGCCCTGTGCGTACCACAATATTTACGTTTCCATTTCTAGAATTCTGTTGAAGTAAATATTGTCGATGATATTCAGTACATTATACATATAGAGGCATGTCAGAATATGTTGACATATTAAAATACTCATTTTCTTCGGTTTATTCTACCAAATGAGAAAAAATAGACGATGTGCTATCTTTTTGTCCGGGACTGTAGATCGATTCGATCATGAGCGAAACACGACGCCCGCGCCCCGATATTCACGAAAACTTCTCGTTATTCGCCGTCGCGCAGTGGTTCTTCCGGTAGCTCACTTTTTGTGGCCAAAACTATTGTAGCGTTATTTCAAGGTTTAATGTTATATTATTATAGGTCGTTGGATTCGTCTTGATACCAGTTAGAATATTATGGAGTAAAAAATATATGTTAATATTTAAAAAATTGAAGTGACCTTCATTTTCTATAAAAAGATTTTTCTTTAACTTTTTGTATTGAAGTTTGTAGAAAAGTGAATATTGATTAACTTTCGTTGGAAACATTTTTTTGTCAGATCATCGGAAATATTTGAAAAATCGTGTTGACAATTCTCACAATGCCTACCGTCTACAGGGTGTCCCAAAATTCCTTCAACAGCCGGAAATGGGAGGTTCCTGAGATCATTTGAAGCAACATTTTCCTTTGCAAAAATGTTATCCGCAGCTTTGTTTAGGAGCTATTAACGAAAAACACGGACCAATCAGTGCGCGATCTAGATGCGAGTTGACACAGTTGGCCAATAGACAGTTGGCGCGCCGGGAGGCTGTGCCAACTCGCGTCTAGGTCGCACTCTGATTGGTCTGTGTTTTTCGTTAATAACTCCTAAACAAAGCCGCGGATTACATTTTTGCAAAGGAAAATGTTGCTTCAAATGATCTCAGGAACCTCCCATTTCCGGCTGTTGAAGGAATTTTGGGACACCCTGTAGAAATCGTGGAAAAGTAGCAAAGATCGAATTCTTCATAGGAATTATGCGAAATCTAGTAATAAGAAGTTTTCGGGGTCTCTGAAAACATATACGTACATTGTAATTCCAAGCTGCTATGCAAGATTCAAGTGGAACTGCGTATCCGTATCCAGGCGTCGAATAACCACGGGCCCTTTTTTGTTGAAATCCGTTTATAGTTCAAGATTGCGGAGGGTTGCAGTTAAAATTTACATGCTCTTCTTAGTAAATGTTCAAGCTTTCATATAAAACAAGTCCGACGTTCAGCGCTCTTAAGCGTTTTTGTATAATTCTTTTCAAAGTTTGAAATGCTATTAATGTACGCTATTCGTGTATGGACTAAACAATGCTTAAAACTGGATTAAATATTCGAAATGCGCTTACTAACACATGTAAAACCATCATGAAAATCTGTTTTCTGATATTCCATGATTCAAATCTAAAACGTTTTATTTTACTTCGAATTTTCTGACTTTGTAAATATTTAGAACGCTGTATCTCATCACAGAATTATCTAAAATTAATAATATTTTCGATTTGGGAGCTTCGAAGGGTTGTTACTAGGGGTGTGCGAGATCCCGTCGGGACGGGAATTTCTCGAGATTCCCGAGAAATTTCTCGAGAAAATTTCGGGATTCCCGGATATTTTCGAGATTTCGTCCCGATCTCGCGAGAAATTCCCGTCCCGACGTGGTCTCGCACACCCCTAGTTGTTACTTTATAGGGAAAAAAATTTTTTCAGTATATTAAATTTGGAAAATTGAATTTTGACCACGAAAACGAGGTCTCCAGACCACTGTGCGTCGTGTCGGGCTATCGACCACATGCACGTTGTAATAGACGCGGACAACAAGCATTTTGACTAGTCCCTATCGCATCGTAGATCCTACGCTATAATCGAATAAGTACTGTACGAAGCGGGAATCCGATTTACGCGAACGTGTGCAAACATTCTCGGGGTTTTTATAGCTATCGTAAACGGAGGCAGCCCGCAGAAAGTATTCCCGCGAACGCGCGGCCGATGGCCAAATTGAATGTACCGTTTCTTGAACTAACGTTGTCGAAATGAAACGAATCATCATTCGTCGATCATTCGCCGTGAAAAATATTCCGCGCGCCTCGGATAACGAATTCGTACTCGTTAATACGAACACTCGATCGACACAAACAGCTACATGGTCAATATTAAAAAATTTCGGCCAAGCATCGACAGTTTCAATAAATATTCGAGGTCGACGCGCGGTCTGTGTGAACGGTTAATAATTACTATTTCCAACGGCGATAGTTATTGGAAACGAGCGGCACACCAATTAAACCTCCGTATACTAATCGTGCGAATCTCTCGAACACCCCCGCCGACCCCCATCCTCCAATTTGATCGGGAACCGACACGACGACCGAGAACACGGTAAAGAAAAAAATGTACAACTTCATTCGCAGTATTTCGAGACCATTAATAAAACGGGTTTATGCTACTTAACATTTCGTAAAAAAAAGGAGTAGAAGAATCTCAATTTCCATATACATATGTATATGTGTGTATATCGAGTGGTCTATTCGTCAACGCGACGGCAACGGGCATTCCATCGATGTCATCCTGTGACAGTTAAGTGGAACATCGAACGACGTCTAATAACTGCCATAAATTGGCTTTTTTCGGCTGACACTTTTTCTGCTTTTGAATAACGGCGATCACGCCGCACAGTGATCGATCCCTCGATTCTAGATGGACAAAATGGTAAATTTGATCAACTTCAGATATCTTCGCTGCCGTTCTATTTTGTTTACGAACATTTATTCGTTCGATATATATCCTAATATTTCGATTGCACGTGGTTATTACCACGTATTACGGCGTTAAAGTCTTGCCTGTGCGAAATACTAAAAATAAGCTAATTCTTCCTCATTGTATAACTTGTTTGTTTGTTGTTTAAATTATTATCTAAAAAATGGAGCGTGTAAGCGAAGGTAAGTATGTGATTTTTACATATCGGTATAATTTTATTTTGCCGTGTAAATCATATAAAACACAGGTTAACTAATAATACTATTTAAGAAGAGATCAAATTATACATATAACTTCTTTTCCCGAACTAGGCCGGACTTCGTTCTTTGATAGTTTTGAAGAATACTTATTTCAAAGTAATGATACTAAGTATCGCTTGCCCGTTTTTGCCCGTTCGTCATTTATATCATTTTTTAGTAAGAGAAAAATGACTAAAAAATGTTCTAAAGAATTAGCAGCAGAGGCAAAGAGTTTACTCAAATCACCTTAAAAAAGATTATAATTTATAATAATTTAGAATATGCACCTTTGTCATGCACATTCCTTATTATAATTTTGTAATTTTACATTATATTTTTGTAGAACTTTATCTAATTTTTAAATATAAGTTAAGATTAATTCTTTCCATTTTGTGTATTGTTTATTCACGTATTTAAACAAAAACTATAAAATATTTAATTTATGTTATTTTATTTTATTATTAATATATGTATAATATATATATAAATATTTTTTAAATATTTATTTTATGTTATGTCGATTTTAAAGAAATGATATACATAATTCTTTTAAGTTCATGTAGTTTTTATACACTTGTTTTAATTATTACTACAAGAGAACACAAATTTTGTATTTTGTCCACCTAGAATTGAGGAACCGATCACTATGCGCCGTTGCCGTTCGAGTCAGAACCGGAATTTCTGGGGACCATTGAAAATGCCGGGATCTATTCTTCCGACTTGAAAAATGTATACTGAATAATTTTATAATTTCTCGGAGCCGCGTATCAACTTTGCATCGCATGATGTTTCCGATCGTTTTTTAATGCCGATATCTGTCGCTGGTACAAATTGATTGACAAGACAATCGATTCACCGAGAAATCGATAATCCTATGTGTCACCCGTTCGGATGCATTTTGTTATTTAATCGCTTCCAGTCGCACGTGTCCCTCACATGATTCATCGGGTAACAGCCCCCTAAGCGAATTCGTGGAGCATTGGATCGATATTTAACGATCGACCTGAAATTGATTTTTCATAGATTCGCATTAGCCGCAAGAAACAATTGGAATTTTTCGACTTTTCGTGATCCTGGAATAGTTGATTGGAATTCGAACATAGCGGTTTGCGTGTTTGAAATTGGATCCTCGAGGATCGGTATTCGACTCGAGACAGTCAATTCCGTTGGATATCTCTAGGCGACGAAATGAGATGTAACGATGTACGGACGCACAAACTGCTCGTTTCAGCCGTGGACAATAAGAAGAGTAAAAGTAATGCGTGGTTTTACATGAACACTCCCTATGAAAATATCAGTGTGTACCGTTATAGCAATTGAAAGATAAACCGCAATCATTGAAGCAAGACTACGCAGGACTATCACGCAATTTTCATAATACGAGCTGTTCGACATAATTGCCGTCTTTGCTGACACCAGTAAAAACAAGATGCTTTCTGACGTAGAGCATTTTCTCTTTCGAATGGAAATGATCTAAAAAATGACGACATTGGCGCGCATATTCCCGTTTTAAATGTCCCACTCTTTTCTCCCCAGATTTTTCTAATATTCTAAGCAATTTTTCTTGGTAATCCGTGTAACCTTTTTCTGTTTGCCCGTTCGCGACTATTATTCTGCGGAAATTATTATTTGTTCCGTTGATGGGGAAAATAGCAAAACCGGTAGAAAAGAGTTGAAAGATTGATATTCCTAACCTATAGCCTGTCTTAACCGGCTTTCGTTGTGTGCGCTACATCGAAATGCAGATCTGTCACTGCGCATACGCATTTCCGAAATTTGATTTGAAACATCGGGAAATGTGCCGAAACTTTTCCGTTTCGTTAGCGAAAAAGAAAGATTACATTCGGAGGAAGAGTGGTTGGACCGCGTGTAAACAATGCAGTTTCCTGTTATCAAGGAAAGGTTAATACATACATACACACATATATATATATATATATATATATATATATATATATATATATTTTGTAGGTGTTTCGATATGTTTCGAGGCGCGCCAATTAAAAAGTGTTGTTTCGCACGGGCGTCGAAGGGGAACGGGACTGACTGTTCTCGCCGCGCCGGGAGAATATCGAGAGAGGAATGAAAATCGGATTTCTGATCACCTTGAGCGATATCTCGAGTTCTTCCTCCCGCATTCTGACCGTAACGTGATTAGCATAATATCCAGCTACAACATATCCTGCGATGTCTGCCGTTGATCATTCGTGTGAAAATCTCTGTTATTTAGCCGTGATCACCTTTCCCGATATTTCGACTCGACCACTTCGCGCTGCGACCGAGACATCGTCACGTATTTCGAATAAAACACACGCGGCGCGTCCTGTTTTTACTCGCGGGACCGTTCAATGGAAATTGAGTCTCGTCGAAAGAGCAACGCACGCACCGGACACGCGAGTACGCGCCGCTAGCTGACTGAACACCTGTACGAGACACCTGCCGTGACTGACCGTTTAGTGTTCAGTGGTGACTTTCCCTAGTGATTTTTCGGAAGCTTCAAAACAGTTGCCAACCGCCGCGACTCGAGACCACTCGAGACCGAGACTCAAGCGAACAATGAATGAGCTGCTATGAGCTGCTATCACTGCTATCAGCAGAGCTTCGATTGTGCACAACTTTTCTCGCGCATGCGCGAGAAAACAGTAACGTATCTACTATTGGGTAGCAGAGCGGCCAGAGCCCTGAGGAAGTTATATTGGCGGGATGTACCGGGAATGTACCGAAATAATCTTACCGGACAAAAAGACTCCAGGACGTGTCCTACGAGTTACAAAATATACACAAATACACTTGTTATACATTAATTTTTCAGAATCAAATCATATAAATTTTTTAAAATTCTGCGGGGTGCTCAAGGAACCCCATTTTATTGAGAAGCGTACGTTACTGAGGCTGGAATCGCCGCGCATGCGCGAGAAAAGTTGTGGACAATCGAAGCACTGGCGGACAGTGGTGAGATATTCTGCCATATTATGCAAGATTTATTGTGCATGCGCGCCGATTTTAGCCTCAGTAAAGTAAAATTCTCGATAAAATCGGGTACCTTGAACACCCCGTAAAATATCGCTACTTTCCCGCCAATATTCTGTGATTGTCAGGACAATCGCCGCATGCCACAATTTCAAACAATTTCGGATTTACGTATTTACCAGAAAAAAGCTGTGAAAATACATTCGAAAGGCTGAGAGAAATAATGCGATTTAATCAATGTCCCACTATACTATGTCAAAGCATCAGTGACGAAAACTTGAAACGGCAATATTTCGAAAGTGAAATTATGTGACATGCGACGTTTTTTCTGACAACTGCAGCTATAGCTATATGTAACTATATCATACCTCGTCATCATAATATACATATATATATATATTGGGTTGGAAAGAAAGTTCTTGCGGCTTTTATCATAAAATCAAAATAACGAAAACCGTAAGAACTTTCTTTCCAACCCAATAGATACGATAGATACGTTACTGTTTCGGACGCACATGCGCGAGAAATCTTGCACAATATCTCACCACTGACTCTGACTATGAGTGGACCAGAGCGCCCGAGACCATAGACTTATAGAGATAGACTGCGCAGTGTGTACCAAGAGTGTATAAAGAGTGTGAGAGAGAGAGAGCAATAGTCAGGGGAATCCCGTTCTCTTCCTAATTGACGAGTTGGTGGGGAGAGATTCGCCCAATGAACGTGGGGAGTGCGTAGGAAGTGAGAGTTGACTGGCTCGCTGCGCCTCCACCAACTATCGGTGTGCGAGTGAGATAGAGATCCACCCGGCCGCCATTGTAGGCTTTAACACTTCGTACAAGGCGCGTAGTCTATCTCTATAAGTCTATGACCCATGTGCAAAACGCAACGCAATGGCGGCGTGGCCGGTCACGTGACCGATTTCTCATTGGTCTCATTGGTCCATGGTTTACGATGGATTTGAATCAACGGCGACCGCAGCGGTAAGTTATTGTTTCTTTCTTCGTGCGGTACAAGTCAAAATAATGCTACAAAAAATTGTTTATCTACACCTTGCAACGGCAAGGGAATAATATGATATATGTTATACGAGGGGAACGGTTTGCGATTCTAACAGTTTATTAAAGCAAAATATATCATTCGGATTTTACACATATATTGAATATATTTCGTAAGATATTTACAACAAACATTAAATGCAGAACATAATTGTTAATAAGCGTTGGAAGTAAAAAAAAAACAAAGTATAATTAAAGCAAACGAGTTTCGTGAAAGTCAGTCTGTATAGCAGATGGTTAAAAAATATAATTTAATTTGTAGAAAAAGGTACGCGAGATACAAAACAGTTCGGTAAGTAGGGGAAAGCGGTGAGGAATGTAAAAAATTACAAAGAAGGAAGTTAAAATTACTTTCTGTAATATCTCATCTGAATATACGATATATGTATATGTATACATATAAACGTATACACATTCATATATACATGTTTTACGTATGTATATGTATGTATAGGTAATTACACAATATCTAATGTTTATGCATATTGTGTATATGTATGCATACATATAAAATTATAAAGTTGTATATGTATAATAATTGTTACATGGTACGATTATGTACGAACAATTTCAATGACAATACTATTTCATTGACATTACAATTTTTCCGTTTCTTTTTCGTTCAACAATCTTCTTGCACAGAGGATCATGATATTTCACCTAGTTAACGCGTATGCAGCGCTACGTCCTCTGCTTTCTATTTCGCGTTCAATTAAGAAGAAAAATATCGACAAAGAAATTATTGAGCCCGTCGTATAAAAACCGCGTAACATCATATGCATCGATGAAACCTATATATAAAAGAGAGTTTAGTTATGTTCAAATAAAACTGTACAGAATATAAATATATATGCTTATATAAAAATTTATTTTTGTACAAAATCGCTTCACATACCCTACGTAAATGATTTCTGAAATCGTTCCCATCGTTCGTTTTTTTAATATTATCTTCTAGATATAGTATAATTTTTCAAAATAATAACGTGACAAAATACTTTCAATTATCATGTGACCGCAAGAAGGTAATCCAAGATTCACAAATACTCAGTTTCAACGAAAATATTGTTCTCCGTTTAATTCTTAATCCTTAATCCTTAATCCTCGCATGAAATCTTATTTTTCGTGTTTTAATCGGAGAAATCTTCCAAAGAAACAATGCATTTAAAACACCTCTCTCTCTCTCTCTCTCTCTTTCTCTCTAAACGCTATGAAAACACAATTCGCCCTGCTTGTTTTTTTATTTTTGGCAGTATAGATGTGTTTATATATTCTTATATTTTCAATTTTCAGTGGTCTCCGACAAGACCACTGCACTTTTTTTATGTCAATGAAGCATCTGCACTCGAGTAAGAAGCAAAACCAAACAACACCAATATATCCTAAATATGTGTTTTACAAATTTTTTTAGGTTTTTTTCATAGATCAATTAGACTTCCTTTTTATATGTTGTGGAACAAAAATACATATCATAAATGTAAGAATATAAGAATGAAGATTTTACCAGTAGAATATAGTAAATAAATATTAAACACATTGTACAAATCTCTATAAAAAAAATGCAAATAATCTAAAGCATGTATAACATGTTTACTCTAAAAGCATACGTAGAATAAGAGAAATTATTGCATATTTTGATACGGTTTAGCTGTAAAATAATTTTCTTTAGAATATAGAATATTAATTTTTAAAAAACACGAGAATTATCGAACCTATAAGTTAACGATACCTAGGATAAGTCCAATAGACAAATATATAAAAATGAGTTTTGAAGAATTCGGAAATAAGAAATTTAATCGACAAGAGGACATGGTCTAGAGCTAAATTTAAAACTTATTACAATACGATCAAGTCAGAAATTAGGGCATTGTCAGTGTACATGCTTCTAGCAACATTAACGTTAATACCCTCGCGTACTTTCTTACGTTATCTCACACGTTTACTACTTTTACTATGAACAATTACGAACGTTTCGATTAGATGCATTGCTTCTATTTAGCATGTATTTGTCCGAAACTTGTCTCAGAGTCGACATGTTCAGCAAAGATTGTAAAACGAATATCTCCGGCAATGGAAGTAAGAATACTTGTCCTAGATACATCATCGTATTGCTACGGATTAATCCGCTTGTCAAGTTTGAACGTTAAATGCGTAGTTGGTACAATTCTTGGCATTTTATGTCTTTAAAATCAGCAGCTACTTTTCGAATAATAGAAAAGGGAATGAGGCCGCGGAAGAAACGATGAATAAGACATATAACTATCCGTCTCACCATAGGTTTATAATTAAAATTTTAATAAATCACTCCTCCAGGAATATAGACATCGTTTGAAAAAGGTTGTGCATCGAAGGTATCTCACCTACATCGAATATACTTTTGACAATTGCATTATCTCGTCAAGATCGGTATAGGTAACAACGTTAACTTTCACAAATATTGCCTAACGATACTATTAATATCCGACATTTATACGTTCAGAAGCGTGTTGTAAAAGAAATTCAAACGTCGCCGTTAATTTCATTAAAAGTCACCCAAGTACCGATCTTAATTCTTGTATATAATTATTCGTGAATTGACAAGCTCGCTCTAAAATTTCATGGCAGCCACCGGAACATGTAACGAAAGCAATCCGTGTAATCGCTAAAAAAATAAACGACGTCACCTTCCGTTAAAAGACGACAACCGTTTAATATAAACTGTTCTCTGAAATATCACAAACATCCGTGTCCCGAATAAATTGTTAATTGTAATAATCTGCATTCTTCTCGTTGCATGTACATATATAGAATACCTATCGTGTCTTGTCAGTGTCGTGACGAAGCATACTATAACAAAAGATAGTACTTCGGTTTAATGCCTCAATACGCTGATGCTTCCTTGTACTCGGAACCTTCCATGGTAAAGAAATCTTCGAGCTTCCATTGAAGCGTTTCGAAGGTTGGCCTCTTCATTGGATCTTTATTCCAACATTCTAACATGATATCGTATAACGCGGTTGGGCAACCAGGCGGACATGGCATCCTGTAACCATGCTCGACCTGGTGAAGTACTTCAGCATTTGTCATACCTGCGCAACACAATATCAAATATTTTATTTTTCGCGATGTTACGGAAAAAAACAGCGTACAGTATAGTACTGCACTGTAATAAAATATTAAATGACTTACCCGGGTACGGTATTCTGCCATAGGTGACCAATTCAGTAAGAAGAATACCAAACGACCATACGTCAGACTTAATACTGAATTTACTATAATTCGCAGCTTCGGGTGCAGTCCATTTAATAGGGAAACGGGCTCCGACGCGAGCTTCATACTCGTCTTCTTTGATCAACCTAGCTAAACCGAAGTCCGCAATCTTCACGACATTCAATTCTGCAACTAAAACGTTACGCGCAGCCAAATCTCTGTGAATGTAATTCTGCGACTCGAGGTATGCCATACCAGCTGCAATTTGCGCAGCCATATCGATCAGTCGTTGCAAATTCAATGTTTTGCCCTTTCCTAAATACAGAAACATTCGTAGCGTATAATATATCGAATAATTCAATAATATATTTTGAACAGATATGTTTTGATTACCTTGCAAAAATTCTAGCAAACTACCATTCCTCATCAATTCGGTAATAATATAAATAGGCTCTTCCAAAGTGCAAACAGCGTAGAGTTGAATTAATTTTGCATGACGAAGTTTCTTCATGATTTGAGCTTCTGCTAAAAAGTCTTTAGGATCCATGGTTCCAGGCTTGAGCGTTTTTATTGCTACCGCGGTGGTATTGTTCCATGATCCTTCCCATACTTCTCCGAATTGGCCTTGTCCCAATTTTCTCACGAATTTCAGAGACGAACGATCAATCTCCCATTGATCCCGTGTACGATGGCTCAGACCCTCGGTAACAGGTTTCTCAACCTATCAACAAAATCAAGTATGGGCCAGTCAATGGTTGCTCAATTCGAATGTCTCTTAATGAAATGGTGTTACTATAGAACAGATGCTTTTTTACAATTTGCACACTAATGAACAAGATGTAGAAAATTTAAGTGTGTATCAACCAAATTTCTAATGGTCCTCGAAAAAAGTTTGAGGGTTCACTTCAATCTTTAATACAAACCTAATAAGAAGCCCCTTAAAGATGTTGATTGGGCTGCGTAACTGCTTGTTAAGTTCGTGAGGAGCTCGTTATAGGAATTAACAAACAGCGAATAGAGACAAGTTTGCTAAATTAAAACATCTAGTCTAGTGATTATACGATAAGAAAAGAAACTAAACAGAACGAGTGGCTATACAGCAGGATGCATGTGATCATAAGCGAGTGTTAAATTGTTGAATTTCATGCCTTCTGACATTCACATGGGCTTTATAAAGAAAGATGTTTGAGTAACATGTGATAACTAGCATGTATGGAGTGTAATCTGAAAGTTGTGTGGTAAATGGAGCTTTATTTTTTTTGTATGTACAACAATACTTTTAGAAAGTCGCTAATACTTGTGTTTTTATAGACGAGAATGTAAAGTCATTACATATAATTCCAGGAACTTAGTAATTGAACACTTATATGCGATACAAGACATAAATTCATATACTAACGATTGCTTCCATTGTGTTGTATACATATACTTATATATATATATATTATCAAGAAGAATGTAGCACCATACGTCAACTACCTTAACAACATAAAATGCTCTCAATGCCTTAAAGTTGCAACATTTTAGAAAAGTAGAAAGAATTTATGCGCGATAGGGAAAGGTAAAAATTTGTAAAAATTTAAGAAAAATCTCAGTCATTGGGAGCATTCGAGAATGGAATTCGACAGACAAAAATGCTTCCTTATTTGTATCATGAAATTTTCTTGTGCGATGGCTTGATAAAAATCTTTCAGAAAATATGTAAAGTTCATTAGATGAGAAGAAAATCTGTTTTAAAATTCCTTTATGCGTGTACAGACGCAAGAAAGAATCCTAAAACACGCACGTTTATAAACTGATCTATGAATTTAAATTTCATATAAAGGATGTTTCGTGTATCTGTACAAAATATATTATTTACTATATGTATATAATGTAATATAATATAATAACATTTTTCCTTTTCATTTTGGATCTTTGTTCTTTTGTGTGCTCCTTAATGAAAGACATTGTAGACAATGATTCGGCATGAAAGTTGTGAATACATATTTGAAACATCCTGTATATCAAATAGATTTTAAGCACACAAATGACAGTACATTGTTCGTTATAGTCCACATTAAAAAATTCATATGTCACCACGCTCCGTTGTAACTAATTTCAGTTACTTCGCGTCAAAGGAGCACGTACAGCCACGTACGCGTAGATTTTGTTCATTCTTACATGTGTGCTTTCAATCCCATTTCTTCTAAGAAGAAGCTATGAAGTTCGGCAAGATTAAGATTATAAAAACAAGTGTATTATTCTAAATGAAACATGACGATCTAATGTCTTTGAAACATGAATCCATAGAGGACGGGCTTGTGCTGAATGTACAGGCCAAAGACATAATGGATAAGCGTTTATGTTGAAATTAAAAATTAACATGTTATGTCATATTGGGACATTCAATTTACCAAGAAAATCCAGCGGGAGGTAGGGTAAGCAATAACAGAGAAACAAACAAAGTCTATTCAGAGATCAAACTTTGCAAGATTATTCGTCAAACTAAAAGCTGCTTTCACACCTTAATATTTTACAAAAATAAATTGTAGTAATAAATCGATTATATATATGATTTTTGTCAATATACGTTCCTTTCGGAAGCAAATTAGAAATTTCATAATAAATCATTATTCTTCCTTACACATAATAATACTGTATAGAATAAATCAAAAATCCTAAAATCCTATATCCTAAAATATGACTTTGTCCAATATGCATTGCTCTCTCAAGTATTTTTCAAATAATTCTCTCTCTCTCTCTCTGCGTTATATCGATCATTATTATATTAGCTAGACCATATGTGATTTCTCTTGAGCAAAGTCCAACTGGAGTTTAGACAGTGCTATAAATATGTAATACACACATATGTGTGTACGTAATATACACACGTATATTGCATGTATCCATACATGTTTCAGTGTAACTTAAAAGTTAGGTACAAATATTTATATCATTTCATTTATTTTATGTACAAAATTAACCATATTGTATGCTTGTGTACAATATAAAGATCAATAGTATCATGCACTCATGTTCTTACTTTCACTTTTAGCATCTTATTATATGTATTCAGCTTACATTCAACATCAAGGGATTTCTGCAAGGCTATTACGTATATACCGGAATAGAAAATCCAAAAAGATTAATAAAACTTTATCAAAACAATTGGAGAAACCCCTTGATAACATTGCTCAACAAATGTTAACATTTTCTCAACTTCTAGCTCCACATGTGGTTTTTGGAAAATCAATTTCTTCAAAATTATTGTTTTCTCTAAGAAACGTTAATTGGAAGTTAAAAATCAAAATATATGTTGAACAATGTAATTATTTTTAGTAAAATATTGAATAATAATTAAGCGGTACATCATATTTCTTAGTATAATAGTGATATATTATTAAAAACCACTTTCATACATGCAGCAAGCTGTCTAAACTCCATTTATATGATATAGGATCATTAAAAATATTAATTTAATTAGAAAATCTGTCTTACCTGTACACATGGTTTGCAGAGATTTACGCAAAGTCCATCGGCATCTTTACTGTAATGTTCAACCAGATCCTGAAGGTTTCTGAACGTAGTTCTCCTAGCAATGAAGAAACCGCCTTCGTCCAATTGCCTAATGCGATAGTGTTTAACGGTATCACCATCGCGTACTAGAAAAATATTTAAATAACAAAACAATTAAATTCCATTGATCTGGGAAATATGCTAACTTCTGTATTTATAATTTAAAGAATAAACTTTTCTACATGGAACAAATTTTGAGCTTGGTTAGTTTACCTGAAAGAGAATAATCATTGTGTCGACTTTCAGAATCTCTAATCAGAAATGCACCATGATCATTCTCAGGTAGCAACAATTTTTTCTCAGCTTCGATTCGTTTGATCTTTCTAAAGTACCATCTATAAAATAATAATATAAATAGACAAACGTAAATTTAATTATTAGACAATGGTGAGAATTAAATATTAAAATTGTTTTTACAGAAATTCATAATTTTCCAAATTTAGTAACACGATGCATGTTCACAAATTCATTATTTTAAGATACTGTAGACAAGAATTTGACTACAGGTCGTTAGAAGGAAATTATGAACTTATATTTATAGTTATACAGGAAGAAGTAAAAGGAAGCATTGCTTATCTACACCGACCGATAGCCAGAGGTACTCAACTCGAGTTGATAAAACTCGAGATTTAGCCACTGTTAGTGAAAGCAAGGTCGCATCGACTGCCTGACTGCATAGAGAGAAAATTCATTAGGTGAAAATGTAACAACAAAAATTGAACAGTTTACTAGAGATGTTTATTAATCAGATTCGATTAGTAATAATACTCTGATGGCACGCAGCCCATACAGCGGCACCAAACATTTATCATTTGAATATATAACTGTAAACTCATATGTGACTTTCATTCTTAATGCAACCACGTATATCGATTTTCTGCTATTGCTTCCGTTTAACGTGATAAAAACATAATATCCTCGCGAAGTATTATGCTATATCGAATACTAATATTTCTATAAAATATCATATTTTATTCTACGATAAAAATAAGTATTTCATGGGCAAGAAAGCGGTTGTTTAACTTACGGTTCTGCTTCGATCGATTTTAATTTTGCAACGTAATTGCTAGGGATATAGCCTTCCTGTCGAGTCCTTTTACTCCTAGCCAGCCACCAGTCTCCTTGAGTATCGTTTAGAATCTCTAGGTGTTCACCTTTTCTAAAGCTTAAATCCTCGTCTGTGCGCGCATCGTAGTCGTACAAAGCGACAAAAATTTTAGCTGTTGGCACATCCGCATCTGGAATTTGCGGCATAGGCCTGATAGGATCCGGAGGAGGCGTCGGTACCGGACTAGCTTGAGACGCGACCGCCTCTATGTTAGGATTGCCTATTCTATCAGGCTTCTCTTTTTCGGTATCTGTTGGGCTGCTGAAACAATTACCCATGATTTTTGAAATCTTACTTGAAACTCCACTGTAGAAATCAGCTGTCACTGTGTATCATGAAATCTAGAGATTCTCGAACGTGTGTATGCCTCCGATATTTTCTCACGTTTGATCGTTTTGCATGGATATCGGGATACAGTGACAACAACGTGATATTTCCAAAACGCACATGTCTCGATATTTTTGACACAGTTCTACATTGTCCGCGCACTCCTGCGAGTCCGGTTACGAACACACGAAATGCCCTTTGGCTTTTAAAATATTTCGTATTAAAAATCACTGCGGTTAATCGGTGAATCGTGGAAATGTCTTCTTCAAAATGCGGCGATCATTCATTAAATTCGTATCTTTCTTCTCGAGAGCTTCTCAGCTTGTTCTCTTTTTCCTAAGATACTTGCGACTCTTCCGTGAACATCTGGTGTATAATAAATATCGAACACTTCAGATTAATTAGTGCAGTTTCGCTGAAAATACACTGTAGTAGAGTAAGCTCGATCATTCATTCGGATGATCGCTCTCTATAGCGACATAGCGACTATAGTGACTAGTGACACTTTCCATCGCCTATCGGTGTATAAGAAACCGAGATATAAAAACAGAGGTATGCTCGATCGGTGTACGCATTTTCGTCAGGTTCGCGCTGATCCAAGCCACCAAGCTTGACGGCATAATAATGGCTTTTCTTTCTGATGTCAGGTTATATAGGTACACCATGTCAATTTTCTTACTAAATAAATAGTAATATTTATCGTTACCTATATATAGTACACCCATTCGGAATAATATTCGGCGAAACACTTTTCTTATCAAGGTTTTTTGAAACAACCAATTTTTACGAATAAAGGAGCGACGATAAAAGACGATTGTTTAAGAACGAACTTTATTTATCTATTTTTTAAATATATATTTTCCGAAGGAGCCGAAATCTCCAGAGTATATCGAATTACATACGGTCCCAGTTTGTGCCTCTATGATTGTTCACACTTTGTTAAGGGAAATGACAAATCGCTTGAATTGATATAGATGTTAATTTAAACACTTCCGCTGGAATGACGTGTTTCAATCATTTCTGCAAGATTCGTTTATGCGTGCGTACGTACGAGCATACCCTATTTTTTTCTATCGGGTCCCGAACGAAACAGCGTGGGTGCGTCTGCCCCGAATGTATTGAGAAAAGGGTCGGGAAACAGTTTGCACGAGTTGTCGAATGATGTTAAACAGACATGAGATCAAATCCAGACATCAATCTCGAGCCAGTAGCTGCGATTAGTAGTTTCTTATGCGCACGATAAAACGGTAATAACTATCGATCGAATCATAACGAACCGATAACGAGCACGTTGTTGTAAAAATTTGGCGAAAAACACTACGTAAAGAAAATCCGAGCGAAAGAAAAAAAACACTTTTCTATGTATAGGTAATATTGCCCGCTCGATTTAAACTTATTTCACGGACCGGTGCGTTACAATATTCCCGAGCGATATAAATTCTCTTACACCGGAAGATCATCTTTTTTTTATTCCTCTTCCTTATGGTCAATAGTTTAACACTGACGGCGTACTATAACACGACTCTCTCGGAGCACAACAGCGAACAGCCGTCGCACACAATGTGGACAACATAATTGAAAGTAGCGACGATGTCGCCATTGCATTAAATCGAATCCGTCAAAATTCAGATTCTCACATGTGCGACACCGTGGATCACGATACGAGGAGCACACGGACGATTCACCATCGAAACGTACAATTACGGGATGAATCTATTCCGCACAATACTTCAAGACACCTCCACGATCGCTTTATCCGTCTTTAGAAACGAACGCGAAACACGAACAGACTTTTCACGAGAAACCGACGACGGAGAGGTGAAAACACCCATGGTGAAGGTAGCCAGCGGAATGCAGCTTTCGGACGAGTTCGGCTACGAACACGAACACGGCCGAACCTTCACCATCATTCACCATCCCCAAGCCAACTCAACTTTACTTCCATTTACTTCTTAGAATAATATCGTCCGATTTGTTTGATTTGCCAAATGCATACCGATACTATCGATATATATATATGTATATTTTCGGTTACATTTACAATCGCCGAAATTACTGCTGGAACTGCTTTTATTTAGCTATCGCGTTCGTACGTCCAAATCGAAAAGTTCTCGGAAAAATTTGTTGTTACGGGAAATTATAGAAAACTAGAAGATATGAAGAAGCATGAAAACATTATGGGAGTTATTATGTACTTTGATGTACATAGAAAATCAAAGTTACGCAATCCTTCCTTCGCTATTGGTTTTATCCTTTATCCTTAGAACTTTTTCCAGAATGCATCAGTGTTCGAGAAAGGTCGACGTATTTCATGAGATTTAAAAAAGAGATTTCCAAATATTGTATGTATTTAAATATCATACAAATCTCTTATATATATATTATATATATAATAAATATATATATTATATATTCGATGTTTTAGATGGTTGGTAACTGTGCGACGCTAAATTATATTATTCTTATCTATGTTATATCGATAGATTATATTTATTACCTTAGAAATTTATGGAAGAAATGCCGTATAGTTTCCCTAAAAGATGACTTTGAGTTCATTTTTTTTAAAGAATTCACTTTAACCACTTGCGTGTTAACAAAATCATAGTATGTACGTGTCGCACTTTCTTTATTTTTTGCTAAAAATTACATGATCACATCGACGCTAACCAATATCCGCGATAGTACTGCTTACTTGCTTCGACTTATCTGCCTTACAAGTCTCCCTGTATACGTGCATACGTATCGTGTTCCGCATTTGTACGTGTATAAAATCTCATTTATTACATTATCAGATTTCCTCGTTTATCCTCTTATCTTATAAAATGTAGTAAGGGACGAAGGGAGGGGAGCGGAAGTGGGCAGAAAAAGAGATATTGCATACATAGTATTATGTATTTAAACAGTATGTAATATATGTATATCATACAGTATTTTGGCAAATTGAAAATTCTAATTAAGTATGATGCAAAAACAATTCTCCACAACATATTGGAGTCAGAAATCCTTTATAACAGTTAGTCGACAATGTACCCGTAATCTTTTGTATTTTCGCGAAAAGAAATGCTGCGCCCTTTACAATTCCCTTCTAAGAAGGACAACACAAAAGAGACAAAGAAATTCTTTCGACTTCGGCGGTGTGTTCGGTAAGCCTGTACCTGGAACTAATTTTAAGTAGAAAACGGAAAGATGTGGCCCTCTGTACGGAGGTACAATAGCGCTGGGAATTTTCGAAACTCTTTTAAATGCATTCCTCCGATAGATACAGGAAGGAAACTTTTGTTACGGTCGTTTCAGTTTCCTTGTTACGCAAGATTTACTTGGCGGCTGTATCCTCGCTGGTATCCGTGTCAGGTACTTCTAAAATTTTTGGACCATAAAGAAGGACGTACGCGCAATGCCAATCACCGCCGCCGCTAAGCTTTAGTATATCTTCGTTCGTTACAGCGCTGACATTTTCGTCATCACATTTAAACCAACTATCTTCCGATTGTCGAATCCAAGCTACGTAATGACCGCTACTACTCGATCGTCCTCCGTGCGTTAAAACTGCTTGTAACGTATAGAAACCGCTGTTATTTGATCCTAAATCTGTAATTATAATGATGCAATGATAATATGGAAAGAACACATATGTATTACTAAACAGCGGTAAATTTCTCACCGTTTGAAAACCAGAACGGATCCTTTTTCATCGGCTTTTTCTCAATTTCTGTGTCGGGTTTGTCTTTTGCCTGTCGTAATTCTTCCAGTAAACGGTCTTCGTGCTCTTTAAATTTCTCGCGCATAGGCGTAAGTTTACTTTGAAGTTCGTTGCTGCACAATTCAAAGGCATCGAATTCGAGAGGAAATTTAACATCCTTGAGAATTTTTGCATTAATTGCTTCCTTCTCTTTATAATAAAAACGTACAAATTGGATAGTTAAATATGCTGGCAGTCTACTAATTTTTGACTACAACATAAATTACCACATACATTAAACATGAGACATTGTTCCAAACATGATCTTTTTTTTCACATTGTATATGATTTGTTTACCGTTTTCGTATATACAGCATCTCTACCTAGCGACGAGGACATCTTTGTGATTTGTTCTTGCATTTTATTCCTAAGTCCAGAATGCATGTATTTGACTTCGGTTGATATGAAACAGCTTAGCTGTAAAAATTCCTCCTTCCCTTTGGTAGGTGGCTCGTCTTCGGACTCCACGCATTTTAATTCTGTATCGAATGTCCCTCCAAAACATTGTTCGATCAACGATCGAGGCTTATAACTTTGTCCCTCGTCTTCTGGAGGTGCGGAATTGTCCTGCAACCATTTTATGTTCGTTAACTTGTTTATAATTCAACCGTCTTTTTATCTAAATGTCGAGTATGTAGTTCAAGTAGCCAAACTTGAATCCACTTTTATAATAACCTTTGCAGGTAATTGTTGTTGCAACATTTTAATAAGCTCCGTCCAACATTCGTTGGCATCCTGTTGCTGAAATTCTCCATGGTCAGATTTTTCGGCGAATCTTGGAAACCTTATGTGCATTAGCTCCACAAGAAAAAAGGGTGTGTAAAATATTCCTTTGTCCATACGCTCGTACAGATTTTTCAACGCAGCTGTTATATTATGCGCGTAGCTCTTGGTGGGAGTAAGTTCTCCCGAATAATTACTTAAAGCATCTCGCAGTTCAGGAACAGTTTTCAGGCACTGTATAGTTGCATTAAGATAACAGGTATTTCCTAAATTCTTTAAACCAGCTGGTAACCCTAAAACTGAAGCTAATTCAGACTCGTTCATGTCTTCGACGAATACCGGTTTCTCCGTGGGTTCCATAGGTACGTCTTCCTCTTTGGAACCCATCATTAACACGGTAATGCCCTATAACAAAGTAGAAACTTGCAAAATCATATAGATCATATTCTGGCCTTCTAATTTTTCTTATTTACAAACTATATCGTTTGTCGATAAAAAAATAGTAATGTAAACAATTTAAGTCACGCTTACATCTTTTATTTTTATGTTACCCCAGTCATCATCTTTCAATGTTAGTCCTTTCAACATGACTTTTTGTCTTTCTGGCTGCACTCCTGTGAGCGCAAACAGTTGTGCTTTGAACAGCATGGGCTCTTCGTCCGTGTTCACTTCCACATCGGGAAAAAGTTCTTTCCCCCATTTCACTTTAACTAGAAAAAAAAACGTTGTAAAAGTCGGCTACCGAATATCGTACGGTAAAACGCGATGTAAAAAATGTTAGGTTAGACGTGCGGGAATTTGAAGTTTCGCAATACGCACCCGTGTATTGAGGCATATTTCTTGAAATTTTTTCAACGTGTTTACTTCGTGCGAATGTATGTTAATTGATGAACTGAACTATTACAATGTTTGTCCACTATGACTATAAACTTGGGTAAAATGCACCGTCAGACATTCGCGTATATATGTACATATACTACAGACGTATGTATACAGAATACAGAATACAGACGTATATCTACAGAGTTGTTCACTCACTAGTCACTGGGAAACCGCGCGCGCGAGAACAAACGCCACATGAAAAGTGCAACATGTAAATACAAACACTACCCTAAGTATCGTACGCAAAGCAAGTGCTACAAGTACGACGTACGGACACCACACCACGTCATCGGGATCAATCGGGATCGAGATCGGGATCGGGATCGAAACCAATCGAAACCATCGAGACCTCTCGCATTCGCCGATTCCTACTGATTCCTACTTATGTATTTAGTGACACGATTTGAATCTTCTATTGAATTTTTCTGTCATATTGTTTCGGGTCATTTCAGGTAGAATTGGTTAAATATCCATTGTTTATTAGATCAATTAACATTTTTTTTCACGAACAATATCATAATGAAAATATTTATAAAATCAATAAAAAATCATTGCTATACAATTAAAATTAATATCATTGTAATGTAGAATAGATAAAAAAAATAAAACATTACATGATCGATCGCATAGGTACATATTTAGTATATATGCATGAATTAATCTTTTATTAAGTTTTATATAGGGTATAATAACATATTCGATTAAATAGATATACTATTCGCGCAATTTCCTATAAATTAGGACCAGCCTAAAAATTATTAATGTCGAACTATCACATTGTTATAATCGTGACATTCAATCACGATTTTCTAATCTCACTTATTTGCTATAATGTCTGTGTAATGACTATAACAATACTCTTATGTTACAACAATTCATGTATCGTGTTATTCTGCAGAGTATTGCACTTAAAATCAACATGTAGTAATCTCATTGCGTAGGTTTCCAAGATTTACATTTTCCACCAGGAAATGTTTTCAGTTTCATCTAATGGCATAATGAGATGGCAAGTGTAGTCTTATCGAAATTAAGCCCAAACTCGCAGAGTCGAATCCCAGCTTCCAGTTGAGAGGGCAGTTCCGTCCGGGGAAACCCGTAAACATGATATTCGGTTTTCATGTCCATACAAAAATGCAATTCGTTGGCATTTCAGAGTATCCCATATGTTTACAGTGTAGTCACTGTAACCGGCGAAAAGCAGGCGTCCGCTAACACTTAGATCAACAGCGTTTGCCCCAAATATTATACTTTCTTTTGCGTAAACGGCTATTTCTCTATCGGCGCGTAAATCGAATAGACGGCAGGTTGAATCGTCGGAACCTGTTGCAACTGCATCTCCGCCGGGATGAAATTTTACCTAAACTCCAAAAGAAAATTTATTCCTAATATCGTTAACTCAACACCCTGTATATCAACGAACAGTATATAGAATAAACATACAGAGTTAACATCAGACTGATGTCCTTCGAAACTTTGAACACATTGACCGGTACGCATATCCCATATCAGAACCATTTTATCGCAACTACCGGAAACAAATGTGTTGCCAGTTTCACTTGGTGCTAAATCGATAGACATAACATCGCTGGAATGCCTAAGAAAACTTTGCAACAGTTGTCCGCTCTCTACGTCCCATAAAGCGCACGTGCTATCTCCGCTACCGGTTAAAATTTGTTGATCGCTATTGGGAAACACGCAACAAGACATATAAGATGTGTGCGTAGCAACGGTCTTTTTGCGCATCGAGACATCGTCTTCTTGGCTCAGAGGATATACGGTAACTTTGTTGTCTAGTCCCCTGCAAAGAGGAAACATAAAATTCAATTCGCCATTGTCAAATTGAAAAGATAAAATTGATGCCAAAGTCAATTGATCACTATAGGTCATTAAGGAGAAATTAAACTATAGTATCTATAAGGTATCTGTTTATGCAGGGATACTATGCTGATCTTCTGTAACAAAATATTTCATGCGAGGAAAGACCTACACGTCGCTCGTATACCGTCAAAAAAGTGACCTTGAGTGGACAGTTGTTTTGACATTGACTTTATTCTTAAACATGCTTAATACCCGCACGCGACAAGAGCACCGCTTGGAGCATATGCGCAAGCCATAACCCAAATGGTTGGCATAGTGAGGGCATGTTCTTTGTTTGTCGTAAACGCATCCCATATTATCATTTTGCCATCCTAGAATATTTACTGCATCAAGAAATATTTCATGAAATACACAAACAATTAAACTGACCACTGACCTGCGAAGAAGAGACAATATGTCGTTTATCGGGCGACCAATCGGAACAAAGGACTTTCGCTTGGTGGCCTTTTAAAACACGACGTGGTTTCACGGTGGTACAATTGATCGCTTCGAGCCTATCTGCGACACTGGCAACTGAAATAATAATACGATTTAAGTCGCAATCCCATTCCTAAATATGTATTACGAAGGACGTGTCTCTTAGGCAAAGCTAATACAAATAATAATTACGAGTAATATCGTTTAATTTTTGTCGTTCTTCCTCCAATCGTATTTTTAAACTTTCAGCTTCTTTCATTAGCTTCTCTATAAGTTCTGATTCAGTGGCACCATCCATATTTTTAGGTTTACGATATTAGGTACTTGTTAATAAAAGATAAACTGTTCTGATGTACACGGTGCCATTCGAAGCGTCTTCTTTTACAAATTAGCCTTCATTTTCCTGTAACCTGTGTCATTTAATTACAATGGATTACAGTTTCTTTCGGAAAAATTGTAAACAATGAATTACCAGACTTATCACCTGCTGCTTTTGAGTAAGGAACACGGCCGAATTGTAATTATTAAGAACACAACGAACGTCTTTCTGCATGGACGAGTTTTTTAATCTTTTTTCACTTCTTCCTTGCTGATTATTCATTTGTTTTTACTCGAAATCGTCGACGGTATCTCTTTAAAACACGGTCGACAGCAATAATCAATACGATACGACAATAACAAACTTTAGCGCCGGTGCAATGACGCTTCCATATTCGGCCAACTTAACCTGACTATTTGACAGTTTCTGCAAACCATACTGTTCTTCATTTTTACAAATGTTCATTTATTTTTCATGCGAAAAAATGCTTCATCGTTAAATATGGATTGAAACAATCTATTATTACTAAACTATTGCTACAACTATGGTTTCGATATCGATCCTATTAAATTTTCACATCCGACGACGAACATTGCACGTTTTTTTTACAGTTTATAATGAAAAACTGTCCAATAACAATATTTTTGTAACGTGTTACAAAATTAATGAATAAACGGCCGATTTTACGTATTTACGACAGGAATGATAGGTACATACATACTATTTAAAATAAAGAAAAGTTGAGAAGAATTTATTTAGAAATACATACGCCGATGTATCATTTTCAACATATACTTACTAAAATTACTGAAGAAATAAAAGACTTTTTACTTGGCCCCTGTTTCTTACAATCGATGGACAATATTTTAATTTTGCAGAAAGATCGGCAGTTCATCAATGAATTACAATAAACTATGAAACATGAAAGAAACAGTTTCACGCGTATACTTACAAATATTTGTAACGTGTATGTAATATATTTTACATCCTCGAAAAACAGCATCTTGATACATTTTTAAAATTTATATTATACATCGAAAAAATCCGTGTCTCAATTGTTATTTTCAAAACAACGAAACGAAACTCTACTTACTCGTTTAGCAAACAGTTCTTGAGATATTGTACATTGATATTTGAAAATAATTATTTGATATAAGCGCAGGTCTAAGTTCTATGTTATT
Source organism: Lasioglossum calceatum (assembly GCA_963966675.1). Classification (NCBI taxonomy): domain Eukaryota; kingdom Metazoa; phylum Arthropoda; class Insecta; order Hymenoptera; family Halictidae; genus Lasioglossum; species Lasioglossum calceatum. The sequence goes on from OZ016542.1 coordinate 6,546,607, forward strand.
AAATAATAATTATAGATTGGTCGCACACAGTGATATACAGTTTGAATTTGAATTTCGTGCTCTTTCGTTATACTGGGAGTGTGCTACTGCGTATAACCTCGTATCCAAAATCTAATATGCTTGAAACTTGTATATTAAAGATTCGTTAGTCGAGTGTGTCTTTTCATAAGAGTTTATTTGATATATAAATTACAGGAAACTTTGTGTAGAGTATAATAAGAGCAGTATACGGTAGTTTATGAATTAATGCATGCATCTGGATTCGAGGTTACGGCGCAGGTCGATGGATATCGACTTCCTGCCGGTGTGGATGTCAGAGTGGGGTTGAACGGGACGTTCTTCTGCTCGTCCCTGTCTTGACCGTTCTTCGTTTCTGAATTCGTGGTCCGATTGACGGGCTCTCGACACACCAAAATGGCTCAACTGTCCCTACGCTTGGCTTCGTCGATAGCGAGGCAATTACCGAACGCTACAATCCAGGTAATCTTTTTCTTTCTAATCATTTTTCTATCGATTCGCTAACGAAAGAATTGTTCCGTCGGACACGCCGACATTTTCCACCTTGGGACAACTTGTTCGAACTCGTGTACCCGTTTTGTCGAACCATTTTCTTCATAAAGTAAACATTATTTTCATTGACTAACAAGGATCTTTGTTATAATTCGTTGACAACTATTGTATTTCTTTTGTCAGAAGTACTCGCTTTGCTTGTAGTCTATTACATAAACAGAAGTATACCAAGTTATGTAATAAGCATTTGAATTCTGTTACATCTGAGATGTAACAATAATAAATTAAAAACCTTTTTTATAGGTGAAATGGCCTGCTGCCAGCATTGCCTCCTGCAAATACCATGTATCCTGCAGTCGTCGGTCTGCAGAAATCTCTTCCATTTTGGAAGAACGTATACTTGGTACATCTCCTAAGGTACATTGTGAATTCTGTCATTTGTTAGAAACACGTTGAAGCATGTAGATTTATACTGTTAATTGATTTGAAAAGAATGTTATGTAATATTTGGTGACATCTTAGTACTTTACGTGTGTGTTACTTCTATGGATTTTATTGATCGGATATTTGTTTTTAATGAAACCGTAGACCAATCTCGAAGAAACCGGTAGGGTACTGAGCATCGGTGATGGTATCGCTCGTGTCTACGGGCTGAAGAATATTCAGGCCGACGAGATGGTAGAATTTAGTTCAGGGTTGAAGGGTATGGCTCTGAACTTGGAACCCGATAACGTTGGTGTTGTCGTATTTGGTAATGATAGACACATCAAGGAAGGAGACATTGTCAAACGTACCGGAGCTATCGTGGACGTGCCAGTCGGCGAAGAACTATTGGGACGTGTCGTAGACGCGTTAGGTAATCCTATTGACGGCAAAGGACCTCTTAACAACAAATTAAGATTCCGTATTGGTACCAAAGCGCCTGGTATTATCCCTAGGTATTTATTTCTTTTAACACAATTGAACAGGTGTACAATTATTTTTTATTACACACATCTCACTACATATTTTTTTAAAGGGTATCTGTAAGGGAACCTATGCAAACTGGAATCAAAGCTGTGGATTCCCTAGTACCCATCGGTCGTGGTCAGCGCGAGTTGATCATCGGCGACAGACAGACTGGAAAAACTGCCCTTGCCATCGATACCATCATTAACCAGAAGAGATTCAACGACGCCGGAGAGGAAAAGAAGAAGTTGTACTGTATCTATGTTGCCATCGGTCAGAAGAGATCCACCGTTGCCCAAATTGTAAAACGTTTGACGGACAGCGGTGCCATCAATTACACCATCATCGTCTCTGCGACTGCCTCCGATGCAGCCCCTCTGCAGTACTTGGCCCCGTACTCTGGTTGCGCCATGGGAGAATTCTTCAGGTACTATCGGTTTACGTAAACTTTTCTGGAATAGACAGGAAAAGTGTTTCATGAAAAAAGTATTGTTACAACTTTTCATTCTCCAGAGATAACGGCAAACACGCTTTGATCATTTACGACGACTTGTCCAAGCAAGCCGTGGCCTACCGACAAATGTCTCTGTTGTTGAGGCGACCACCAGGTCGTGAGGCCTATCCTGGTGATGTGTTCTATCTCCACTCTCGTCTCCTCGAACGTGCGGCTAAAATGAACGAAAGTTTGGGAGGTGGTTCGTTAACTGCCCTGCCTGTCATCGAGACCCAGGCTGGTGATGTGTCTGCTTATATTCCCACAAATGTCATTTCGATTACGGACGGTCAGATCTTCTTGGAAACGGAATTGTTCTACAAAGGTATCCGTCCTGCCATTAACGTAGGTTTGTCGGTATCCCGTGTCGGATCTGCTGCCCAGACCAAGGCCATGAAGCAGGTAATTGTCTATATACCTGATCAAAATTGTATAAATCTCTTTTTTATTGACTACGTTCTGCATCGTAGGTCGCCGGTTCCATGAAACTGGAATTGGCCCAATACCGTGAAGTAGCAGCTTTCGCGCAATTCGGTTCTGACTTGGATGCTGCAACCCAACAACTGTTGAACCGTGGTGTTAGATTGACCGAGCTTTTGAAGCAAGGACAATATGGTAAGATTCTAGACTTTATAAGCTACTTGGTAAAAGTCCTTCTATACGAGAATACGGGTCTCATTCGATCGAATCGACATATTCGATACAATCTTTCACGGGTGTAGTCCCTTCAAACTGTAATATTTTTTCAGTACCCATGGCTATCGAAGAACAAGTAGCCGTTATCTACTGCGGTGTCCGTGGATATCTTGACAAGATGGAACCCTCGAAAATTACTGCCTTTGAAAAAGAATTCCTTGCACACGTCAGGTAGCTTATCTAGCAGCTTTCACATTTATTTTATTTGAACGCGCATCGATTTAACATTCGAATGTTTCAGATCTACCCAACGAGACCTTTTAAACACCATCGCCAAGGAAAATACCATTAGCGAAGCTTCCGACGCGAAATTGAAGAAAGTCGTCACCGACTTTCTTGCATCGTTCTCAAATTAAATATTGTCAGTATAAATAAATAATATTTCTCTGCTATGCAAGAGACATGTGCAAATGATATTCATTATCATGTTAGTTTCTAATGTATACCACTTGCACATTATAAATATTATTACGAAGAAAGAATTCCACAATCGAACGCTAAACACGATAGTACTACACAAATACTTGTATTCATTACACGTTGATCGTTATACAGTATCATAAATTGGTTATTAACAGCGGTTGCTTCTCCTGAAATCAAATTTCATTCATAGCAGAAGCGGGGAGAAGTGTCGGAAAGAGATGAGTAATAAAGTTCTAGAATTTTTTCAAATCCGTCTTGTTTATTTTCCTTTAACGTGGAAGCACGTTGCTTCTTTTTACACTAAAATATATGTTTAGTTCGCGTTTGTAACTTGCTCGTACAGTTTCAAACGTCTAACTCCAATTTGGCAATCTTCCGGTTTACCAAATTGAATATTTTTCTTGATCCTTGTGTGGAAGATAATTTTACGACGCAGACTTATCGTCTTCGTCAAACTTAACTTTGACTAGGTTCATCTTCCTTTTGTCTACCGGTATCTCCTTCAACACTTTCGTGATTTTTCCTGTGCCAATTGTTTGATTCTTTTCGCGGACAGTAAAGACTTGACCATCCATCACAGGCATGCGAAACAATAATGTTAACCTAGCGGTTGCGAATTCTCCCGGCATTAACATATTTATTCCAGCTGGCAATAAAAAGTCGAAACGAGAATACACGTTCCATGTTGTGCAGTAAATCGTTGTACAAAATCCATTCAACTAGAAAAATTAGATATAAATTATCTGGATTGAAGCCAATTTGAGCACATAATATTTATTAGAATACATACTGGTAACGAGTTACGACGACCACCTTCTGCTTCGGATAATAAATAAAACTGTACTTCAAAGTGATTAGTAAGATCTAAACTGTTGCTTTTACATAATATCATTCCTCTGCGTATAGAATTTAATTTAATACCTCTTAGCAGGATGCCGATATTGTCACCGGCATGTGCTACCGGCACACTTTTCCGAAAAATCTAATGAGATATTTACAAATTAAATGTTGCTATTGGCAGCTCGATAAGTAGATAAAACGTGCATATCAAAATATAACTAAGTTGTTACCTGAAGATCTGAAACATGAGTTTGCATCTTTTCATTGAAGCCTAATAAATCTGCTGCTTCGCTTTTCTTTATAGTACCCTTTACCATTGTTCCGACTACAACCGTACCTCTACCTGGTACGGTGAAGATATTATCAATAGGTACTATAAAAGGAGACGTATAATCTCTTTCTTGAATTGGAATATCGTCTAAAGCATTTAATAATAACTCTACAGAGGGAACTCCAATTTCCGATTTATCTCCGTTCAAAGCAAGCAAGGCTGAACCTCGAATAACTGGCGTGTCTATACCGTTGAACCCATATGTAGTAAGCAGTTCTCTAATTTCTATCTCGATGAGTTCACAAATCTCTTCGTCCGCTAAATCAACCTATAAATTATTTCATGTACATTATAGGTAAACGATAATAGGGCTGCTGCGATAAGGGAGCAGCTTTGTTTCGAGGTAATTTCAGTAAATATACATGATATAGTCATGCGTCCCTTAACGACGGGGATACGTCAGAACAGAAGACATCTGTCGTTAAGCAAGCATCACAGAATGAACTTACAATTGTCAAATTGGATGTGTTAGGGTCTTAGGGTCAGGATCATTGATTTCATGAAAGTCCATATTTTGTTCAACTGGAAGATCTTCCGCGTGCCTAATAATGATAATAATAATAACAGCTGGACTGAATCGTTGTTATGCGATGCACGACTATATGTGCGAAACTTGGAGCTATATCCTTATTGCTAGAGATACCTCAAACATTTTTATGGTTTAAATATTTACCTTATTTATATATACAACAACATGTTTGATTCCAATTTGTTTGATTAGCAATAAATGTTCTTTTGTCTGTGGCATGGGACCATCGTCGGCGGCAACTACCAAAATAGCACCTTCCATCTGCGACGCTCCGCTGATCATATTTTTAATGAAATCAGCATGACCTGGACAATCTGTATGAGAGTACCGTCTTTTCTTAGTCATATAGCCGATATGAGCAATGTTTATCGTGATGCCTCGTTGCTGTTCTTCGGGTGCTTTATCGATCTCATTGTACGATACATATTTACAATCCTTATATATTTCCGATAAATGTTTTGTTATAGCAGCTGTTAGCGTTGTTTTACCATGATCCACATGTCCTATCGTGCCCACATTACAAATTTCCTGTTTCGCCGATTTTGCTTCGCTGCAATAACACTTGACGGTTTGTTTAAACTTTAGTAAATTATTTTTACATGATATTATTTCTAGTGTGTTACACTTCTTATACAAATCTGTGATAACCCTTTGGCGTTTCAGTAATTTATAGAACATGGTATTTGCATTTACTGATATTTTAATAATTTGTGTTTACATACAATATCGGGCACCAGGATTTGTTGGTTAGGTTAGAGTGGGGATACGTGAGCAAGCTGATGCTGACCAGTGTCGCCAGAGAGGCGCCGAAACGGGCGCCTCTTACTCTCCTCCTTTTCCCCTTCCACTATCCCATTCCAGCACTATGCGCACACTCCAATGTCCCCCACTAATTGTAAGACGTAGATCACGATGCCCGTGCCGTAGACTGTAGACTGGTTTAGTCATCAGAGAGGGGGTACCTGTATTCCCCTCGATTTTCTCGACCTGGCGACACTGGTCCCAAAGAGTGAGGCCGGGGTCGGGGAGTTTAAGGTGCTTTTATACCGAGGCCTTTTCCCATAAATTTCGTGCGGGTCAACAGTCAACAGGCCCGCTGTTCCCCGCTGTGCGTGGCAGAAAAAAAGGTCTCGTCTCTTCACAGTTCGTTCAGGTAAACATTAGCTTCCCTCTAAGGCGGTAGGATTTTCTGCCACGCACAGCGGGGAACAGCGGGCCTGTCGACCCGCTCGAAATTTATGGGAAAAGGCCCCGGCGGCCCCGGTATAAAAGCACCTTAATTCGCGCCTAATAGGTGAGTGTATGATGCCGTGTGGTTGCTACGTCGTTCTCGATCGCGTTTGGTAAAACAATTAGGTTCGTTGTGGCCTCTTCGTTTACAATAACTACACTCAAGAACCCCACGCTGGTTAAACCTACCACAATTGTCCGACGTATGACCCGGTTTCCGACAATTAAGACAATAAAGGGGCGAGCGACGGATCTTCATTTACCCGAACCGAACTGAACCGAACCGTCTCTACGTTATCGCGAAAACGTCGCGACTCAAGTCTTCGATCCTGGCCACGTTCGCGACGGTCGTTGCTTCTATAAAATGGAATGACTTAAAATACGATTTATTCAGTATGTACAATTCTAATGCTAGACGGGCTTAAATTAAAGATATCGTTCATTTGTTAAGAAATTCTGCCATAGGATCATCTTCGCGTTGCCGCTTCATTTGGAACGCTTCTATTTCTTCCACCGTTGGTTCTTGTACTTCGTACATACTGTTATACGGCCGCTTCCTTTCGTCTATCCCCAACAGCTTTTCTGCTCTCTTTTGATTCTCTCTTTCTTTCTCCAGCGCTTGTTGTAGCTTGTCCTCTTCCTTCTTCACCATCTTCTCCTTCTGCTTTCGTTCCTTCTGTTTTTGTTTTTTATCCTTTTTCTTAGACGATTTCGATCTCTTGATTGTTTTCGGTCTTTTTTTCTCTTCGTCCGACGAACTATCGCTACTCGATGATTTTTCACCAGGCGAGTCTTCCTTCTCGTTTTCACCGTCCGAATTCTTCTCTTCCGTTGTTCTTTTGTTTTCCGTAACTTTCGCATCGAATGCCTTTTTACCTGCTTCTCCTGTACAGTAAGAATTCTTAACAAACGAATGGCAACACTGATAGCCCCATGTACCAGCATGCCAGTAAGATCCCCACACAGAGGTGTGATTATTTGGATAGACATCCTCTTCATATTTTGAACGAATTACTGGCCTATCCTGTCCTTTGATGATCTGTAAATTATCCATATAAATTAAGAGTACTCATCGAATAAAACAAATATTATAGAATTTTGTTAAGTTACGTACTTTTCCATATCTGGAATATTCTATGTATTGTTCTGTTTGCGCTAATAAAAGAGAAGACGGTAGAGTATCGAGATGCTCTTCGCCACCATATGTACTTATTATACTGTCGCGAGCTTTGTCTTTTAGCTCATCGCGCTTTTTATCGTACTCCTGTTTAAGCAATTCCAGTTTCGTCGGTTCAGCAAGTAAATGAACATCGACACCCCTTTCATGAGCTTCCCACGCGAACAGTTGAACGTTCGCATGACATTGCGTGTCTCCGGAGAAACGAACAAAGTTTTCACCTTTATAATCCACTCTGTAATGTTATGCAATAGGTATTTATATAGAAGAATGCTTTGGAAGTTAAGAAACTCGTTAAACACAGACACACACTCTCTTTCTGTTCCAGCATAAGGATTGTCACGCATAGATCTTGTTTTAGGATCATAGTACGCGGAATTCGGATCTAAATTTCGTAGATATTTTGCAGTGTCTTCTCTGATTCTAAGGTTTCTGACTGTAATCCGTTGTTTCGAATCTACTTTTGTCCCTGGCATATCAACTTCGTCCACATATTTGTCCTCGTCTTTATCCGAATCTTGTTCGTCGTTCTCTTCCGCGTTCAGTTTTTCCGCACGCATTTGTCTTTTAGCTTCTTCAATTTTCTGATATTCTTCAACAATGGCTCTATGCTCCGAAGGATCGTAACCAGCCCACCTATAACAAAAATAAATTGGAATTGTAACATTGTAATTTATTCCCAATTAAAAGCACACATGAAACAGTTAGATTACCTATCTCTTTTGCCGTCGTAATCCATAGATAATTCAGGCTGACCGTATTCATCCGGAGCGATGTTCGCGTTTGTATATTTGGCTCCAATTTTACGCGGACGCTCCATGCATTCCTTTCTTTTGTGAGTCATGGCACCGCAATTCTCGCAAGCTCCTTTACGAAACTTTGTTATTAATTTAGAAGAGTCGACACCTCGATTATACCATTCGTCTATTCCGCTAAATTGTTTTTGTTTCTCTGGCTGTGGTCTTTGATGTTTCAAAGTAGGACCCTTTAAAATATTTTTGTACAAATATATTAGTTGTCGAAAGGATATTTTTCAACGTAAAATTATTGATAGAAATACTAAATACCTGTGCTCCAAAATACCATGGTGTAGCACTAATATACTGTGGAATATGTGGATTGATATCTTTCCCTTCTTCATCTACCGCGGCTGGTGCTGTACCAGCTTTCCTTGCTTCTTCCAACTCCTTTGCTTTTCGCCAATCCTCTCTACTCTTTTTCCTCGGCTCATCTTCAAAAGTGCTTGTATTCTTTATAATCTTCGATACAGGCACATTAGCCAGTGTGTTAGCCATTTTTACTGATTTTTACTGAATAACGCAGAAGAAAGAATTCACGACACACTGTATACGGTATACGTAAATCTTAGACCGTAAATAGCAGTAAATAGTGATTCGAAGTTCGAATTAACCTCCCGGAACTTATCCTGGACCACGGTCCGTCAGCGTCAGTGATGTGATCATGTGATGCCAGAAATTCGCCAGAATGCCAGAATCGTGGACGCCGTGCATGTGCACTGATATATATACTAAATACTATACAATACTATATCAGTATTATTATCATGGACATTGTCCATGTCCATGGGCCTGGACGGGACGGAGACGGAAATGTGCGGAAATGTTATTACTTAGCTTCTTCTAACGGCCGCTCGTTCGTCTGTAGCTGTAGCGTGACGATCAAACTCAATCCGTTCAAATTGGTTCAAATCCGTTGTTAGTTGTTATCTGTTTTCCCACCATTTCCCACCCTTACCAAGTTTGAATCAATTGAAAAGGAAACCGAATGAAACTGTCATTTTTAATTTTACGATAACTGCGGCTGTCATCTACATTTTCGAAAAATGGAAGATTTGGAAGAAATTCACAACCTTCTATTAGAAGCTAACCTCCCTTCGAGTGTAAGTGATTTGAAAAATCCCACAGAAAAATATGTTGTTAATTTAATCAACATATTTTTGAGAAGGTTTCGTATCGACGTTGATACTATTAGAAAGGTAAAATTGTAAAATTTTCATATTTTTAAGGAATCTTCGAATTCTTTACCAATTTATGTTTCATAAAATTTTCTACTATAGCCAACAAAGACGCAGCAAGATGTAATGTCATATAGTGATAACACTGATATAATTGAGCTCATAAATTTACATGTTGCTATGGGGCAAATATGTGACCGAATATATCTAAAAGATTTTTGTATTACAGATATCATTAGTCCAGGTATGTATCTACAATGTTGAAAATCTTATTTCAACGTTTCTTATTTCACTTTTATTTCTTATTAATTTTAATATCATGATTATGTTGTTGAATTATTTTGATTACAAATATGTGAGCACTTGTATAATTAAAACATTTTATGTTATTAATTATATAATTACATTTGTGATAACACAAATGTATTGAGTATTTATACGTTATACTTCATTTACTATATTGATTTATGATGGATGAATGTTGTTGAACATTCTTTATTTGTAGATATGATTTTAATTAGACTGCAGATGTTTATGCAATTTTCAATTTTTGTAGACTACTTTAAAGAAAGTGGAATAAAATAGAATGTTATTTTCCGTGGTAGAAGCCTTTTTTAGAGAACTGAAATAAATTAAGATCGTACTAAATTCTGTCATATTTTATTTCCTAGCAGTTTTTGAACATTTTCAGAAGCCATAATTGTATAAAGATCCGCAGTCTAATTATAAAAAAAAGTATCAATAGGAGAAAGAATAATTGAAATCTTGTTGTTACATTAAAAAGATGTTATGTTGTCTAGGTTCTAAAAGAATACGTAGACAAGGCAAATTTCTTGCAAACTTCATATTATATGCAACTCACAAAGAATTAGAAATAGGGGATACAGTAAGCGACATCAAGAACAGAGCATATGTACTACAGGAACTGTTGAATAAAATCGACGAAGTAAACAAGGCTATAAAAGACAAGGAACTGCACATAACAAAACAATTGCAGCTAAGGGAGAATGTAAAGTACTATTATAACACGTGTTAAAATACTTTACCAGTATAATCTTTCTATTTATGTTTCTTATTTTTCCAGATTATGTCAGAGATTCAAGTAGTTCAGTCCAAAATTTCAGGAAATAATCAAAAATATATGAAATTAACAGCAGAAATGACCACAGCAGAGGAAAACAAGCAACAGGCAATAAACGTTTTTGAATCTTATAAAACACAAGCTTCCAATGTAAGTTTACCTGTATAAAATGATTGAATTAGTTATATCTGAAATTCGAAAATCTTCAAAACAACTGTTCGCGTAAGAAAATAATTCTAAAGAGCATGGAGAATATCCAAAAATGACTTGAATTTTTTTCAATGGTATTCTGATTGTTATCATTACAGTTCGATAATATTTATTGCGAAAAATTGAAGAATCTATGATTGAAAACTTTATCTACCAAAGATTACTTTAGAGTGCTTGAAAAGTAAATAATAATATACTATTGCAGTTAAGTAAGGCTATAGCAAAATTGGAATCCGAGGTTGTAAAGTCTCCTGAAACGTATGAGAAGCGTTTAAAGGAGCTAGAAAATCAACAAAGCGCTAAGATCGAGCATCGTGAAACGTTGTTAGAAGCATTTCAGGATAAGAAGAATATGATCGAACATCGAAAGAAAATCCTGAGTTTCGTTCAAAAGCAATTAGAGAAGTTCAGCGAGGTGCGATGTACAAAACAAAAATTGAAGTACTTAGATCTTTATAATCACAAAAAATAGTAGCATATTTATAATCATAAAAAAAAGAGACTAATGTGTGTGTACGTTCCCAGAACTGTAAATGCACAAGGAGACAGTGTTAAAAAGCAAGTTGAAGCACTGGAAACACAAATCGAGGACTTTGAAAGAAATTTGGAGACTCGAAAAGACACAGAAAACGAGAAAAATGAAATAGAAGATCTTCATACGCAACGTGACCAACGTCTTACACCATTGCATTATCTAAAAGCACAACTGTTAAGGTATAACGAATTGTAATCAATTAACTATTTATAGTTCTATAGAGAATTTTAAAAATTCATTTCATTACAGTGATCGAAAGACACATCAACAAACATTAGAAACAGAACAAGTTCGCTACAATGATACTTGCTTACAATTGAAGAAAAGGCAAAGTGAAATTAAAAAATTAGAAGGAGAAACTTTGACACTTGTCAAATATTATCAAGAGATTTATGACAGTGAAATATCGGTAAGTATACTCATTGTCAGTCAGCCAGGTCTGTCTTGAGCAGATATCGGGCACAGCCTGCAATCGTACGATGCGAGCAGATGGCGGGCGGGCAGTATGCTGGCAGAACGACGCTCGAAGCTGAGTGTGCTCGGTATCTGCTCGATTTTGGACAGCACACCGTGCCAGCATAAAGCGATACTTATTCGAACGCAGATGTATGGTATTCTGCTGTCCAAAATCGAGAATTTTGCTTACTGGGCAGTGATAAATATGAACTGCATAAATAAATATGTAAATTGAATCTTTTTCTGTGTTAACAGGAACTACCGGGATATAATGATCCGATAGAGTAGCCCCGTAGCAGAAGTAGCAAATGCTACGGGCCCCGCTCCATACAAAACAGGGACCCCGCACCCGCACACGGGCGCCTCATCTTAACGCCGAAACATGAACGGGCAAGGACGCCTGTAGATGCCAGGGGGCACCGAATTTTTGCTAAAAATAAAAGGTCATTCATTGTGTTCGTTTGAAAAGGGTGCGCTACATTTGCACACAAGCGGTCCTGATAATACAAAGCTTAGGGCCCCGCGCTGGCTTAATCCGGCACTGCTGTGGGAAACGAACAAATGAATAAAGACAAAAAAACAAATTGGAAAAAAATTATAATCTTTATATTTTTATAACATTTTTATAAACGATTTTAAATACAATACATTGATTGTTTTCATATTGTATACAGAATTTGATTTCACCACCTTAATGATCCGGATGTTACTGCGTTCGGAACAATCAAAAATACGTTATGTGATTCAAGAGAAGCACGTAATTATAAAATAAAAAATTTCTCAAAGAAAAGTGTAAATAAGAAAATTAGTAGAAACACATGGGAAATAAATTTCGAGACTAATTGGTTTTTTCATATCTTATTTAATTACATGTATTAACAATATTTTCACATAATCATGTATTATGTATTTAACTGAATCTATTTATCTAAATATTATTTTCATTGAATTATTCATTAACTATGAAATATTTATATCCAGAATGATAATAAATACACAAGACAGTAACAATATATATATATATATATATATATAACAGTATATATCTTTTATACAAGAAACAATATAAGTACTTAAATTTTATTATACAGACATTGCCAATGGTTTCGATATACATCTGACTTTCAATAAATACCTGATTATCCGTTCGTCTTCTACGGCATTTATTATTTGTAAGAATTAGTATCGTTTCCAGAATTCTTTCCCTCTTTCATATTTTATAATCGATTCAAAATTAATTCTCTATATAAAAATTAAATTCAAATCATTCGTATACTTTGTGGTTTTGTTCATGGTAAACAAGAACTTAATATTGTACTTACGGAACTCGTGACTATGAACGACATTCGTCGCTGAAAATATCAATTCTCACAGCGCTATATGCGTATAATATTTGGTTCTACTTTGCAATTTTTATAAATTTCACGTGTTTCTATGTATCTTTACAAGATAATATTGAATCGGTTGATAGCTTTAATGTTACAAAACAGACATTTTAAATGCATTTAAGATTACAAATTGATACACTGTTTCAATTGTGGTACAGTTTACGTTGTTTAGAATCGTTTTAACAATAACTATATACGTAATAATGCAAATTGCTACTGAACTTAAATGTGTCTCCTGTGCAACGGTTCCGTATACATATTATATACATATTGACAACTTCAACAATGTGACAAGCTTTAACAATATTATGATTATAAACTAAAATAATGTACAATATTTATACCAGCATATACATGAACTATCATATTATTTGCATAAACGGACAGGATGTAGTGGTTATTACCACACATTCTATGAGTACATTTAACGTCTACCACTAAGCAGTGGTATATACTATGTACATAATATCTTTAATTCTCAAAGAAAATATCTATATATGAATATGGTCTGAGTGGACAGGAGAATAATTCAGATATTTATACAGGAAGGAGTGATTCTTTAGTAGACAATGGAATAACTCCTAAATGTACAGAAAATGTTACATTTCTTACATATTTACCAATTCCCCTTTCTCCTGCCTTTTATACAAGTATCTCAATATATATTTAACATATTTTACCTTTACAATACTTTTTAAATTTCTTTCTTATACAACTCTGATATTCCTTGCAATGTTTTGTTATTGTTTTGTTAATTTGAACGCATTGTTACACATACTTTTCTGTGTTAAATGTATAATGTATGTACACTGAATTGAATCTTTAAATTGAAGTCATCAATACAACTTATTTAATTAAATTACTCTACATGGCAGTGATATAGAAAACTAAATTCTGGCATATATATTTTTCTTCTCAAATGAATTCTTCTTTCGTCTTGCATAGAACTTTCAAATAATATAAAAAACCATTTGCTTCGAATTTATCATAAATAGAATACCAAAACCTAAGTAATTATAGAAATTATTTGTTATATTATGTATTTCCCTTTTTTTCAGGGTTTTACGGTTTACATACTAAGAATTTCTAATTCACTATTTTTGACATTTGAAAAAAGAATTAACTCCAATAAGGAATTAAAATGTATATCCTTCATTCATATTTTAGTAATAAAACACAATAAAAGTGAACCTAAATATTCATTTGTTGTGAATAAACTGCGTATACAATATGCACCCTTTGTAAATAAACATAAATGCACAGGTACAGGGAACAATTTCAATAATCTATTGTAAAACGTAATAAATTTAAATTGTTCATACACTGGATTTTTTAAAAATTGTATCAGGATACACATGTTACCCATAGAACTGGGATTTAAATAATTGCTTGCCTTTTTCACGAAAATAATGCCTTTTTTAAAGATATTCTATAAAGCTATATGTATATTGATGTATATATACATACAGGGTGTCCCAAAACTCCTTCGCTTCCCGGAAATGGGAGGTTCCTGAGGTCATTTCAAGCAACATTTTCCTTTGCAAAAATGTTATCCGCGGCTTTATTTACGAGTTATTAACGAAAAACACGGACCAATCAGAGCGCGACCTAGACGCAAGTTGGCACTGTCGGCCAATAGATAGTTGGCGCGCCGAGCCGAGTCGGATCTGCTTTCAAATGATCTCAGAAACCTCCCATTTCCGGGAAGCAAAGGAGTTTTGGGACACCCTGTATAGTTCTATAAGGTATGACCTGACCTGAGTCAGCCTTCTCACATTATTCAATAGACTAAACTTTAAACATGTTCACACAAATGCATTATATGTTTCTTCTTGATTTGATATTGATATTCATGTAACATTTAGTTGAACACTCTGATTGGTAAAAAGAAATCGTAATACATATAGAGTATATCTTTTTCAATACACTAATTGTAAGTAATAGTATGATGAAGTACACAGTCTTTTTAAGTAAATACCAATTCCAAGTTCGATTCTCCTTCTGTTCCGACATAATTTCATATTTTTTCCATGTTATTCAATGCTTAAGTATGTTTCACTTGTTTTGTACGAAAGAATATACGTAGGTAACCAATGGATATTTCCGAAAAAAGTCTTTTAAAAATGGCTTTATAATCACTGCACATGCTTGAAAAGTGTGAATAAATAGATGCGATATGAATTATGAGGATAAGTCATTGGATAATATTTTATTCTGCAAATTCTTGATTCTGAATAATGTAATGTTATGCATAAAATTGAATATACTTCATAGTAATTTGTATGACAGCATTAAAATAAATAGTAATAGAAAAAATCTAATAAAATATAAAACAATAATAACTATAATCTGATACAAAATATTAAGTACAAAATAAAGGCCTTAGGTTTATTAATAGTACTGACATGGACAAAATATTAATAGAAATCAGTTTGAATGTACTAGAAGGTAGAAATGACACGTTAGTTAAAAATATTTTCTAAAGTAGAAATTTATACAAAAACACAGTTTCATCTAAACATAACTTACGGGCAACCCTAATGCATGTAGATAGGCATAAAGATACATTATAGAAAAATTACAAGATCTGTCTAAATATATTCTTAAACTGTTTTCAAAGACAAGTCAGTCATGTATTCTTTTAGCAAAGTATCGAAAATTTGAAAATATAATATTTTAATTATAAAATTAATATTTTTCAATAAAACATGAAACATCTCTGATTTATTTTCGGTGGAATCCCTGGCCGTTGTATAATTGTTATCCATTCGTTTTTAGTCTGTTGCATAAACATTATTTTTTTTTAACAAATTTTAAACAAATTTTGTAGCCAGTTTAATAATAACTGAATATTGTAAATTCTATTTGGCAATAAAATTAATGTACAAAGAAAAGTAAATAAGTACATATTCTTCAATTTGAAAGTATGTATGTTTTGAATGAATTAAATATTAACATAAGAATAAATATTTGGTACGTTTCCTGATTTAAAAAGGCATTAAGAATCATAAACGAAAATGTTTGAAAAAAAAAGCATATGTTAAAACACATGTTTAATATATCAAAGCACATATTATAAAGACAATTAACAGAATCTTTTTAATACACATTTATGTACATCCAGCAAAAGAAAACGTACATTGTCTTAATTTATTGTTCCCTTCCCCATTATATTCATTTTCATTTAATGTTTTTTTTCTTTTTCAATTGGTTACGGAGATCCGTGTTTATAGTAATGAGCCATGTCTGAAAAAATGTGGTGTGTACAATGTTCTTCGCCTTTAATCGTAAAACTTCCTTAAATGCTGAATCAGTATTCCTTAAAGATCCACACTATGTTGAGAGCAAAAACTATTGTATACAACCGACGACGTGAAAAAAAAGGAAACGTTATATTCGTTCAGTATAGCCCACCACTACTATTTTCTTTTCATTTTATAAATCTACTTTCATTCATAATTTAAACAGAGCTGACCTGAATAGATGAAGTCAATGATTCTGTTTCATTGTGTGTTCTTAAATTAATTGTAGTCTCCTTATTAATATTATCTATATCTCCACCCAACGCGTGGCGTTCACCATCAATTAATGAAACATTAGCATCTACTGTAACTGAATTATTTTCTACGCTAGTATTTTTCTTTCTGATTGAACATCCATTTACATTTCCATCAAGCTCTGACAGTTCACTATTTAACATTGAAGAACTACCTTTAATACTCTCTTTTGAAGTCGTCTGAGATCCAAGTTTCTTCTCTTTGTCTGAGACGTTGACATGAGCATTTTTAGCCGACTTTCCATCCTTCTCCTTAGGCTTTTTCCCAAGACCTGGAAAACTCGCGATTTTCGACGCTGTTTTCTGATCCTTCGATTGTCTCATTGAACCAACTCTGTTCGACTCCGCAGTGTCTTCTTCACTGATCGACACAAGATTACTTTTACCTTCTCCACCGGAATCTTCTTTCGTTACTTGAATCGGTATGTCATCTAAACAAAGAAAAACAAAAAGTTAGAAACGTAAAAATATGTTATTAATACTACGCTTCGACAAAAATGTACCAAAGTATGTATACATCACTCGAAAGTATATATACATTACTTTACATAAATATTGTGAAAGAAGCATAAATACACAAAGAATTTCACATTTTTTGTGAGGCTTGAAGTAATATAAAAAGTTTTACAATATTAAGCTCCTGCGATTGAAAAGAAACACAATCATAAATTGTATTTATTATTTTCATTATCTAAAACTGCAGGAATATCTCTAAACTGTTATTAAAAATATGAAAAAATTATTATGGATATTTTTTGGTACAGAAGGGTTACGATATCATGCAAAATTTTGAAATATGTTTCAAAGAATATTTTTCATTTGAGTGTACTTTGTGTAACATAAAAGTTTATTGCACAATCCATTCAAAATGAAATTGATATTAAAATCTCTTCTACAATTTCAGTGTCCCCCTCTATACTAAATAATTTTTATTAGACTTATGAAATGTTTCTATATAACTAACTAAAAACACATCACGCATACAGGCATGCGCACGGTATGTAATTACTAGACTGCGGATCTTTGTGCAAAATAAAAATGTTTTGCATTGACTGTGGGAAGCAGGAATAACATGAAAATTCATTTCATCCCTTAAGAACTTTGTTATGTTAAAAGCAACATTACAACGTCCTTGAATTTTTTAAATCTTTTACTGTTTTATATTTCACCCGATCAATTTCTACATAAATGCATAAAGACCCACAATCTAGTAATTATTATGTAGACAAATTCGGGCATCACACTACCGCTAATTAATTTGTGCAGAAAAGAAATGATTTAAGCTAATCAAAATTAAAGAGGAGAAAAATGAGTGGGTCAAGATGAACCTGCATTATAACAAATTCAATATTCTCGACACAAACAAACATGCCAGAACTTCATGCAACTGTCCATAATGTGCATCTGTGACTATACATATGTAGTAGGATCAGGCAGTTATGATTTGCTTCTTCTAAAAATGACCATCTCTGAAACGAATTTATAAATGAATACACAAATCACTCCTAATTGAATTGCTTAGTATTATACGGTGTAAGAGCTAAAATCTGTCGCGTGTATATTGAAGAAAATTTTAGTGATCCTAAAGTGCTGAAACTGAACCACTAATACCATGTATTTGTTGATAAAGCAGCAGTTGTACGATAGTTCAATGATTTATTTCCATCCACGTATACATTTTCCATCGATTCATGAATCATTTCTCCGAGAACTTTCTCTTCCAAGACACTGTACAAATGAGAGCTAGAAGTTATTTTATTCTCTCCATAGGCAGACTCGCTACCTTCTTTCTGCTCCTTCCTTTTTCGCAGATTCGCTTTCACATTATAATCTTCATTGTGTTCAGATAGATTTCTTTTCGAATGATCTTTGCTCCTTCTGGGAGAGGATTTATTAGGTGAACTATGAGCACTGCACACGCTTCCACGTCTAGAACCCTCCAACGTGGAAGTAGAACTGACTTGTTTCGCTTTGCTGGTTTCCTCGTTTGTCGCTGTGTACGATTGCTTTGATTGCCAAGGGAACCATTTCGAACTGCTCGATACTGTTGGCTGAGGTTCATCAATTTGGTGTTGAGTAGCACTGTTGAGTTCAGCCGCGAATAACTTCTCATCCAGATCGTCTAATGACATATGTTTGCAACCAATGCACATTTGCTAAATCCAGATAGCTTGTGAATGTGTTTATGATTATGCAAATGCTTGAACACACATCTGTTACGTTTGTCGAAAACACACTTCCCACAATGCAAAACAAACATGTGGAAACACTTTTCACTAATGTAAATACAAAGGACTTTTAACTCATGTACATAACTGACAATTTTGATCTATGCTAAATCCTAAACATAAATCCTAAATATATATACAGGGTGTGTCCGTTAAGTTATGTCACCATTTTTTGGGCATTTCCGGTAGTGTAATTAAAAAATGTTTCAGACAAAAGTTTCTCAGTACTTGGTAAGCTACATGTTCGCATATTCTTAAATCTGAAAAAATGCTTTTTACGTAAAAAAGTAAAGGTCACCTTTACACCTTCACAATTTAAAAAATGACACCATATGTTTTGGACGTCATAGGGTTGTTGCTAACGTCGAGACGAATTCAACAGTGTATTACACCATGACCTTGAAATGACCACACACTCAAAAATTTTGTGCAAACGTAACTTCAATGAAAAATTATTTCTTACAAAACAAAGCAAGTTACATTAGATGTTCAAACTGCGATCCGCATCTTCTACGATACAGAGCTCCGCTCTTTGTATTAGTTTTCGTTGTCGCTATAATTAGGGCGTCTCCGTTTATGTTATTACATGCAGTTGTTATGCGATTCCGAAGTTCTTGAACATTATTGATTGTTGTGCCGTATAAAACAGATTGCAGATATCCCCACAGATAAAAATCCAACGGAGACAGATCCAGAGAACGTGGTGGCCAACGAATTGGACCATACGTTCCTATCCAACGATTTCTAAACTTGTTATTAAGATATCCCCTAATTATAATAGTATTGCGGGCAGAACACCCGTCTTGTTGAAGGTATATATCGTTCCTAATGTTCAGTGAAATGTCTTGCAATAAGTGTGGAAGTTTTTCTTCCAAAAAGTTAAGATATCGAGCAGCTGTCAAATTTTCTCCAAAGAAATATGGTCCGATTAAGTGACCATTTAAAATACCACACCAAACAACATTTTTGAGTTTGAGGTCATCCCATTGTTGAATTCGTCTCGACATCAGCAATAATCCTATGACGTCCAAAACATATGGTGCCATTTAAAAAAGTCAAGGTGACCTTTAGTTTTTTAGGTGAAAAGCATTTTTTCAGATTTAAGGATATGCAAACATGTAGCTCACCAACTATTGAGAAACTTTTGTTTAAAACATTTTCTAATTACACTACTGGAAATGCCTAAAAAATGGTGACATAACTTAACGGACACACCCTGTATATACATATGTATATAATACAGTATATATGTATATATTATACTAGGGGTGAGCGGGTACCCGAGCCCCCCGGGTCAAGTCGGACAATAATCGAGTCGAGTTGGGTCGGGATCCCGAAAGTTTAGAAAGTCCGGATACCCGCGATTTCGGGTCCCGAAAGTTTGCAATTCGGCCTGTAACTGCAATAAATCGTGAAAATCTGCAATGTTTACCATTAGCGTTTGTAGCTCATTGCAACGTCTACCGATTTTGACGAAATTTTCAGAATATGTTTAATTGACACAGATCTACAAAACGTATTTTTTAAATTTTCACTATATGCCCACATAAAAACGTTAAAAATTCAACTTTTAGCATTTTTGCAACAATTCCGATCAATTGCAATTTTTGAAAAAATTTCTTTTCACTTTCTGTAGTAAATTAATTGCTGTAGCTTCCCAAAAAAGTTCAAATCGTATAGTACAATATTAAAATAGTTATCGTCTTTTTTAGAGCGTCTTAAACTTTTGTCCGCTACTGTAGGTAGTCGTCACTAGTCGTTTACAATTGCATTGCCACCATTTCCAATATTGCAGACTTTCGGGACCCCGACTCGACCCGAACCCGAAATTTCGAGTACTCGCACACTCCTAATAAATACACATAATAAAAATACAATTCTGCATGCGAAATGAATCATATAATGGACACATACTGTGTTCATGCAGTTTCGATTTTCTATTCATAGGTTTTGCACCATCGATACGAAACTCTATACATAATCTGAAACATGTACTCTCTTGTTCACATCATATTCTAGTTTAGTGCATACTAACCGATGTTTGCTGTACAACATGAATAATGTTAATAACATGCTGGGTAGTTATAAATAATTTAACAAAAACCAGTATGTTGTGCATATTTACAAAAAAGAAAAGAAACCAGAGACATGAATGATATATTGGAGACCAGTATTTTGTCAAAGTATTTCTTCGATTGATAGGAAACTATAGCATTTAATTTGAAAAACCTACCTGGCAATTTTTTCGTTCGGAAGGAGGCATTTGTGATCATGGACTTAGATACTGTTGCAGTTGCACTTGGTGACAATGCAACGCTTACACCAATGGATCCATCATTCAGTTGACCTGAAATAACGAAATTTTTTTATAATGTTTGGTAGGGATGTGATCAAGTACCTCGCAAACAGGTTCGAACTTTGAGTGATTCAATTCGAACCCTCTATTAGTACTTTGAAAAGTAGAAATAGTACTTCTAAATATACTCGAACCTACGTAGTTTCGAACCTTCTAATACAAGTACTTTGGTAAATGGATGTAATACTTGCAAGTATATTCGAATCTTGGTCGAACAGATTGGAAACTTTTATGAATATCATACCAGAAATTCTCTGATCTTTCTAATCATTATTTCTTTTACTTTTAAAATCGATTATGCTGTCCTTCAATGCATAATTTAATTCAACATTTTATCAAAAATTGCACGTGAATATCTTAGTATAAATGGTCACTTCTGTACCTTCAGAAAGAGTGTTTTCAAAAGCAGGAAATATCATGGATAAGAAAAGAAATAGGCTTAAACCAAGTACAATTGTAAATGAAATACTATTCTGAAATAGTTACGAATTTAATAAATGAAGTGCTTAAAACCCTCTACGCAGTTTTCTGATTTCCATGATTCAGGTACTACATACTTGTGAAAGATTCGATTCCTGTCAACGTCTAAGTACTTATAAATATCTTTTCGAAACTTGTAAATAAGTATTCATTCCATGGTTCGATATCAGTTTGGCTAAAATGAATACTTTTCAAATTTCAAGATTCACGAGAATTTTTGAGAATCTCAAACATATTTGAGTCCTCGAGAACCCAAATGAGTTCGAGAATCCCGAATAAAATTCTCGATCCGTCCCGATTCGACATTTTTGGGTTCTCGCACAAACCTAATTAGAATAATTTGATGAACATTCAATTGTTTATACCTGATGGACCAGAACTGGCAGAATTACGTATAGCATTTGTGACTAGCATGACATCTGGGTATGCTTCATAACATGCTCGATTGTGTATATCTTCCACTGCTTGTGTACCTAAGTACCAGCAGTCATTGTACCTGTCAACATTGTATTGCATTATTATCGTTTCAAGTATGACGAAAATGAAACAGATCTTCATCTAAATATCCTTTCAGATTTCTTCGAAATGAAATGTAATTAATGAGAAGTTAATTGAAGAAATAATACGTTCCGTACATAGCAAAATATACAGCATGTAAAAATTCAAGGAGAAATTGACTTGACACAGGTATACGAGGCAACAGCCTTGGAACAAAACTGGACTCGCTTCCATACGATGATCTTTGATGATGTCCTGGTTTCATAAATCCTTGAGTAACGAGTCTGCAATATATTGTTAAATAAATTACGCGATAACATTATTAAATAAGCAAAATCAATTTACATTCCTTTAATTTTATCTTACTTGGTGGCAACTTTGCATAATTGTTCTAAAGCATATTTATTTATGTAACCGAGCTGTTGATTGTAAATGAAGAGAAGAGCAGTCATCACTTTTAATCTGTTCTGTGCATTCAGCGTCTCTACTTGTTGCAACGGTCCCCAGCTAACTAATTTTGTATTACATTCTTCGAATCTACGCACAGCACTTTCTGTTAAGGAAGCAGGTGCTAAACTCGCAGGCTATATAAAATACAGATAACATTTGTTACAAGATACAAATTACACTAGTATTCGTTTAAAAATAGTACATACCTCGTGAAATATAGACAGCATGGCAAGAGAAGGTACTCTAAAAGAAATTGCTTTTTGTTGTCCAGATTTTTCCACTATTTCTAGATTATACAGTCCAATTAACAATGTTTCTACAGATCGGCAATTCTGGGAAATAGAATATACATTACGAAATAAATATGTTGGCAGGGGTCCAAGACAAGCTATATAAGAAATAGCCGATATTGCACTAATTCATAAAAAATCTATATTTATATCTGTAATTAGATAACGGATTTAATGCATTTATGACAAAAATGAGTAAGTGTAATTTGAAACAGTAAAAACATTAGAAGAATTTACAAATATTTTTATATTATTTTCGATCTATTAAACATGTTTTCTATTTCACTCCAGTTTGTTGCAATTCAGTTAGACGATTTTTATTTTGCATAAAGATAAGTCTAATCGTAATAAACAATTAAATAATTTTACGAATGAATTAAGTTTTTTTAATTATACACTATACGAAATCTATATACTTTTTCTAAACATCTGAGTGTAAACTTATTATTAGACTGCAGATGTTTATGCAATTTGCAGTTTTTGTAGACGAATTTGAAGAAAGTGGAATCGAATGAAATTTTATTTTCAGTGGCCTTTGTAGATCTGAAACAAATCAAAATTCTACTAAATTCCGTCGAATTTTATATTCTAGCATTTTTTGAAAATTTTCACGAGCCATATATGCATAAAGATCTGCAGTCTACTTATTATATTAATGATCCTTCACAAGATTATAGATCGTGTTTGTATGGACTGGAACACCTGTTCTGTAATTAAGCAGATGATACGACACTTGTTTCATACAATTTCAATTTGAATTATAGTTCATCTGTGTGTTATGTAACATTAGTTTTTACTTCAGATGCCACAAGTCCAGGAGGAGTACAAAATTAATGAGGTTCATGTTTAATCATTATTTTCTTTGCTGTTATGTATCCTTACCTTGATATCGCCGTGAGCTGCAGAATTTAAATAAATATATACCAATGTCGGCAAAAACTGCAAAGTAAACCTTTGCAGTTCTGTTTCCCGAGAACGGTAGAAATTGTATAATTGATCGCATACCGTGTCCATCAACTGTAACAGAGAAGAAATATTTTATAGATAAATAGAACACAACTTAAATATATAAACATATATACCAAGTGTTTATCTTTATAGCAAAAACAAATTGTTATTTTTATCATCAAAATAATCAAACTGCTTTTCAACTATACTTTTGTAGTGTGACTCGACATCGGAGAAAGAGAAATGTAGCAGGTTTTTATATGTATTTGGTTCTCCCTTCATTTATTTGTCTTATTTTTTAGTTAAAAACAAATATAAGTTCCACAAATATAAATTACAATAAAGTTTGAGAGCTATATTTAATATAACTAGTGGACGAAATTGTTTAAAATAAGTAGAAGTCGAGGAACTGTCCTTTGAAGTAAATCTCAAATAAAACACTTAACATAGTAGGGAGTTGTTGGCAATAAAATTGAAAAATAATTCAGAGTGCAAATGGTTAAAGTTTCTGTTTCCAACTTATATTAATTGGAAAGTTCTAGCTTGTTCTTTCTCGCTGAAATATAAAGAATATTTGTAAACAATGTATTACCTGACTATATTTGCTACGCTCTTCCAACAGCACATAAAGTGCTCTGACAATCTCATTGTCTTGCAATAAAGTGGTAGCGAAGGTGTGAAGCTCTGAAGGCGAGACATCTGCACAGTCTGCCAGCCATTCATTTATTAAACTCTCAGTCATTTTTACTTTATTCACGCCTGTGTCAATAAATCAGAATCTTGCTCATCAGAAACTTTGGCATCCAGAATAAACCGTCTGACACTTCGAAAATCATTACACCAAATTTCAATGATTAATGGCTATTTATAAATAATTCTTAAAAACGACATTTCCGACGGTAGCGCAACACAGCTTTCTAACTCACAGTCTGTCGCCGAATTTATAGAAATTTATTACGAACCCGAAAATCAAGTGACATACTAAGTCGACAACTGGAATAATGTAAAAGATCATTAAGTTTATTTAACATCGGTGATACGCACAATTTCAACGTCTCGATTGTAAATCTTACGATCTTGATTATATCCACCTACTTATCAACTGATGACAGTCAACATAGTTAAAAATTAGTCACAATCGTGCTGGAACACTTTTCAATTACTTCCATGTCTTCCCCCAATGGCACTCAATTCTGAATTGCGAATCTGACACTTGCAACAACTACAATTTTCCCTTGTTAGGGTCATGCAATTCGAGAAACTCGGCGAGACGTTATCAAGTAGTAGACACTATTTCCTATTGATTGACCACTCGTAGATATTCCACGGCCAGAAACAAGAAGATGTTCTATTGGATACGTCATGAGATTGAGGGGATCAAAACGAGATGCTAATAAGGGAAAACTATACATACTGTGATTGAATGCGCAGCATACGGATAGATATGTAGATATTTATAGACATTTATAGACGATATAACTATATGTATATAATCAAATCTATTACTACCGGATTTGTAAACATATAAAAAGCTAATAATAATAAAAAATGATCAAACTAAATAAACTTATATATGTTTTAGGCCTCCTGTTTATATATAGTACTGACAGAGATCTGTGGTACTGATTCTATAATTTATATATGGTAACCTTTGAAGAAAATATTAGGCTACGGATACATCGTATTTATTAAAATTAACCCAAAATTATAGAAAGCTTGATTGAATTTATTTTTAATGCTAATAGATAATACCGAGTATTTAAATAAGTAAATTTGTAATGAAATATGTTATAACAACATTGATTATACATGTGGTATATGATCTATTTAAATCTCCCGCTATTATTTCATTTTATAAATTAAACACGAGTGGTGCTGTAAAGCATTTCACAAAAACGAGGGTATATGAATTATTATAGTACATCATTTGTTCGTGCTTTCTTTCAGTTTTCATGGTTTTCACTGGCCTTTGTACTATATATTATTGTACTTGTACTTTATAGTACTTTATACACCTTTGTAGCTTTGGTTATTTCAAGAACAGAATGTTCGTGAGAAAATGAGAGAAATCGGAGGAGAAACTAATGTAACTTGAACAATGAGAAATGTCGCTCGTGAAAAATAATACTACATATATTATACATAGACTTTTTAGGATTATCGACGGATATTGTTATCCGTTTATTATGGGTGAGTATTCCTTTTTAAATCCAAAAGCATCTACAATAATTAATTACACTTATTATAAAATGATACGATAATTCAATAGCTTTATCTATTTATTAAAACATAAAATATATATTTTTCAATATCTTATAATTGTACTAAATAGTAATTTAATAATTTGTTTACAGGAAGATACACACGTGTCTGCCACAATTTGCTAAGGATGAACACAAAACATCTTAATGAGGAATACAAACACAATGTACGTACAGGATACTATTTATATATGTATTATACTGAAAATTTTATATTCGAAAACCTGATGAAACTCTTTACCAATTGTATGATATCATGATTATTTACTAACATGCACTACCAACTGAATGGTGTTCTTTATAATAATTCGGTATTAGAATGGCCAATAAAATGTTCATTCAGTTTTATTTATTGTAGATTTTACACAATCACAACGATTAAGAATTAGTATCATGGGGTATCTACCATAATTAGCAAATCACCATCTTAGCAAAGAATAAATAGATAATATCTCAATGAAGAGAACAAATGCACAAGGTACAGTCTGGACAAAATGTATTTATGTATTATATTATAAGCATTATATTCAGAAACCTGATGAAACTCTTTACCAATTATATGATATCATGATTATTTAATAACATGCACTACCAACTGAATCATGTTCTTTATAATGATTCTCATTATCATAATTGTCAATTAAATATTCATTCAGTTTTATTTATTATAGATTTTACAACGATCACTGAAAAGATTCAGTCAATAATCACTAATATGTGGCTATGACTCCAGGGAGAAAGTAGCATGTTGTATCTACCATAATATGCGAAGAATAAACAGATAATATCTCAATAAAGGGTATAAATGTACAAGGTACGGTACTGTATAGATAAAATGTATTTATGTATTATACAGCGTGTCCGAGAAAAAGAAAGCCATGATTCTAACCACCTTTTTCTGGGACACACAGTTGTATTATAAACTTCATAATTCAAAAATGTGATGAAACCCTTTACCGATTGTATGATATTATGATTATTTAGTAACATGCACTACCAACTGAATCGTGTTCTTTATAATAATTTAGTATTATAATGGTCAATTAAATATTCATTCAGTTTTATTTATTATAGATTTTACAACGATCACTGAAAAGATTCAGTCAATAATCACTAATATGTGGCTATGACTCCAGGGAGAAAGTAGCATGTTGTATCTACCATAATATGCGAAGAATAAACAGATAATATCTCAATAAAGGGTATAAATGTACAAGGTACGGTACTGTATAGATAAAATGTATTTGTGTATTATACAGCGTGTCCGAGAAAAAGAAAGCCATGATTCTAACCACCTTTTTCTGGGACACACAGTTGTATTATAAACTTCATAATTCAAAAATGTGATGAAACCCTTTACCGATTGTATGATATTATGATTATTTAGTAACATGCACTACCAACTGAATCGTGTTCTTTATAATAATTTAGTATTATAATGGTCAATTAAATATTCATTCAGTTTTATTTATTGTAGATTTTACACAATCACAACAATGATTATGACTCCAGGCAGGAAGTAGCATATGGTATCTATCATAATTAGCAAAGACTAAATAGACAGAGATATCTCAATGAAGAGAACAAATGCATAAGGTACGGTATGGACAAAATTTATTTATGTATTATTGTATTATAAATATCATATTGAAAAACCTGATGAAACTCTTTACCAATTATATGACATCATGATTATTTATTAACATGCACTACCAACTGAATCGTGTTTCTTTATAATAATTCAGTATTATAATGGTCAATGGTCATTCATTCAGTTTTATTTATTTTAGATTATACAACAATTGATGGAAGATACTCAGCTGACACCAACGTATATCTCTTTATTCACTTAAGATGATATAATATGTCTTTTTAAAATTGAAAAAGTTAAACTACAATTCAATTAAAATTAAATGGTGTTCCATTTAATATACCGTAGACCATTTATTTGGCCAACCAACAATTTTTAAGATTACGAAAAATCCTTTGAGATACGTTAACGTATCGCTAAAGGTAAAAACATATTTGAATTAAACAAAATCCGAAACAGTACTCAAAAAGTGTCCAATTAAGAATATTAATATGAAGAAATGCTTTAAATTATTATGATCAGGTAGTGATAACCAACTAATAAAATGTTAGTAACTATTGAATTACGAAACATAAGCTTCCATGCATTAATGTTGCGCGAAAGTTAAAATTTTCTTAAAACATGCACTTAATAATATTATTATGTTTCAGGAAAGCAGTTACTTCAACACAGTTTGATATAATTTGTACTTCATTGACAAGAATCACATTTATTATACATAATGTTCTATAAATTATTCGTATATGCTCTATTATTGTATTAAATATAAAAACTAAATTATTAAAAATAAAATCATGTTATTTCATTTATATATCTCTTCTTTATTTTGCTACACAATATTTATAGAAATAATACTACTTTTTAAGAGGTTTATGAACTATATTCTTTAAAGGCAGATGATATGTAAAAATACATATATTATCTATATACAATATTTCATAATATCGGTGCAGCAATCAAGATATACATATATCTTACAAATAATTAACATTAGAACACAGATGAAAGTGTAAGGATCATCAGTAATCACAAATAAAATTTTAATCTGTGAGAAAAACAGAACTTATAGTGAATTGTTTTTATTCTATAACACATCACTATAAGTACATTGTACTTTGAGCTTATAGAGAAGAATTCGGAAATAACTTAGTTTCCAATTTGGTAAAAACTGTGTATAATAGTAAATTACACATCAAGCATGTATAAGAATAATGTAGACTTGCATTCATTAAAAATTTCAACAAATAAATGAATTATCCTGTAGTTATTAGTTACAAGAAAAGAATATCCAGCCTGACCACTCACCTAAAAATTTATAAAAAAGAAAACATCATACAAAGTATTTTGTAAAAAGAAATAATGCACGTATATGAATTCTATGTACATTAATCTCATTATCTTATTCCATACAGAGGATTATATATGTATAAACAATAAACATTCAAAACAAAATTATAGTCTTCAAAGTTTTATCGATATCGACACTTAAAAAATGGTTCAGCAATTCATACTATATGATCGAATGATCAAACTGGATTTTCAATATATGAAATTTATATTTTTCATATATAAACATATAACAAATCAAATTATACTCGTATTATATTCATTTTATCAAAAAAAAATGCATTGGAAAATAATTGTTTTTGTGATGGTAAATATGTGTAGGATATACAATGGAAAAATTATTCCACAAAGTTCAAAAATTATATGAAAACAATGACTTTAATAAATCTTTTTTTTTCTACTTCGACATAAAATCCACTTAATCGCATATGCGTGTAATTTACAGTACACTGCGTAAACTAACAACAATTGTTTGTATATTATTCGTTTAAATTTTAGTTGAATGTATGAGAATAAAAATTCAAATATTAACATAACTGTATGATCTTTTACGCAGAACATAAAGTGTAACGTGATATATCGTTTAAAAATATTGTATGTACCCATATTTACCTAAAAAATAATTTCATACATACAATTCGTGTGTGCGTGTGTGTGGTGTGTGAGTCGGCGCGCGCGCGCGTGTCATGTTGTGTGTATATTTAATACGCGACCATACACGCATCTATGTGTGTATCATGTATACTTCGCGAGTATACAGAAATCTTCAAGGCACTCCAGATAAATATATTACATTCATATTTTACAAATTCTGTTCTTCAGTTTTTCGCACTTGAGGCATCTTAAGATAGAAAGTAAAATCAGACGAGAGCGCTTTCAAATTAGTGCTTTCCCTACAGCATAATTTCCTACAGTATAAATTATACCGAGGCGACACTTTATACACACACATGTTACAGCAACAATGATCAAATCAGTAAAATTTCGATCTATTTACAATTACCGTCGATCTTATCGGGCATACGTATTACAGTTTTACAAACTTGCAATAGATTTGTTCATTTGTTCTTTTTCTTTTACACTGGTCTTGCTTTCTTCAAGTACAAAAAATAAAGACATTGAAAAATGATTATAGACATCTGTTTTGTCTAATAAATATAACTTCTTCTTACAAGTCGAAACTATCTGGTTTTTAAATCGCACCTGTAGCTAATCGTTTCTAAATTACGTTAGCAAATATTGTGTATAAGGCGATTCTCTGAAGTGCAGTGTTCCCTCGGATGATTTGATAACCTCGGGGGGTATGGAGTCTCAGAAAGCGAAATGGTACAACGTTCTTTGACGTGTGCCGAAGAGGGACTGAAACTGAACGTCCAGGCAGCCGGCACAGTTCAAAAGGCTGCGTATCGATTGCAATGGCAATGCAAACAGGAAAGTTTTTTATTTTTCATTCTTTTTTTACAGAACTTCTACCAACGTATCTGTGAGATTTTTCTAATTAAAATGAGTCTAAATACGGCATCATTCGGACCATATTTGTACTAGTGGAACTAAAAATGAAGAAATTATGAATGAAACTAACAACGCCTTGTTCAATGATCGGTTCTTCAAACAGCTCACATGTGTTACGTGACCTGGAAGCGAATTTCGACCGCCGAACACGGTGTAAGTTATTCAGTACGTCTCTAAAAAGCTGTGTTTATATTCATCACTTATGGAGCAATTGGTCATCCTGTAATGCAAATTGCGTCGTGTTTAGACTCATGTTAATCAGAATCGATTGCAATCGATACGGAGGCCTTTGATATATGCCGAAGGCTACGACTCTGCGCGTCTCTTTCTTTCTACATGCTGTCCTTCTTTGCGTGCAAAACTTTCATCGCTTATTAAACAAGTAAATATAATCGCAATTCTATCGTGTTTGGTCTCGTTTTAATCATAAAAATTTCACGAATCCGTTGGTTAAGATTTCGTAACGAATGACTAAAATTAAGAAAGAGTTCGGATCGTCTTTCTTCGTAGCGCGATCAACTGCCCAAGGGGGAACTCCCTAGTAGTGGGGATAAAAAAGTCAGATCATCCGCATAGCCGAAAGTCATATTATCCGAGGGAACACTGTATTCGTGTCAGTGTCCAATTATCTTGTTCATAAATTGACTACTAGTAAACATGCTCTCTGATTTCTTTTTTTGTTCAATAACTTTCGAACTTTCGTTAATATAAAGGTTCCTAAAGTAGAGCGAATCTACACGAATATAATGTTCATGTGTCGATGGAACAGAAGACCCCTCTGTAATCTTGAACATTACACGGTCACTGTAATCTAAATGAATATGCTCTGAACATTAATTTTATGTTTGCTGTGTCACATTACCAACATATAGATACTTTGAATATACGAACATTAACATGAATTTGTTTTATGATTGTTAAGTTTATCCAAAATATATTATAGATTGACTTCCTGAATATTGCCTATAAGTTTGCTGCCTTTGTATCTTCATATACCTTTGGCTTCTCGCTTTAGTAACAGCAAGTTTCACAAGCCTTTGTGTTCGCACTTAAATACAGTATGTTACAGAAACACTTATTTATAAGAATGCATGTACATCACCATCGCTTACCTAACAACGTTTAGGATAATGTACACAAAGAAGACATGTACAAGATTTTTAGTTGGATAATGGTTTTGATACAGTGTCTTAACATTGAACACCAACCTCAGTCAGTTTTCGGCTCGCATAGTTGCTTTAACGATTTCAGTTCCTCTATTAATGTCTGATTTCTGTTCTCCAATATCGCGACACGATTTTCTAAACACTTTATATACTCTTTCTTTTTCCTCCTACATTCCCGCGCTGCTTGTCTATCGGGACAAAAATTCATAATTTTTCAATTGAAATACAAAACAAAGATGCCAAATCATTTGAAAAGAACTGAAAATAGAATTGTTATTCTTACCTGTTCTTAAGCAACCTCAGTTCCCTTTTCCTAGCCGCATCTTCTACTACAACACCGTGCCCTGTGTAAGCTGGAACATTGCCAGAGGCTGTACTCTTTAAATTTATATCTTATTCATTTATAATATTTATAGTCAATCGTAGGAAATTATAATTGCGAGAGTACTAACGAGCTAAAATCATATATAAATCATTCGCATTTTCACCAGTTTTATAGTTCTCTAGGAGTTCTCGGGAGGACTTTTACACGAAAACAATGTTAATTTTATCCGTGATGAAAATATAAATGACTTATGCGTGGTATTGTGTTCTTGAATTTCTTCATTCAAACGACGGACTTTAATCAATAAAATATTTTCTTATATATTCTTTTTCCAAAAGATCATCCAACAAAGAGTAAAATATCTTATTCATTAAAGTCATTGCTTGAATAAAAAAGATTGGGTTCTATTTGACATTAAAATACCGAAATTACTTTCTTGCCAACTCAATATTTTAGGACAGGCCTGGGCGACGCTGGCTCGCGGAACAGACGTGGCTGCTTCTCTCCCTCTCTTGCTCGATAACACAGTCTACACCACGTCCATTCCGACAGAGGAATAGCAGCAACATCTGTTTCGCGAGCCAGCGTCGCCCAGGCCTGTTTTAGGACATAGATTCAAAGCATTGACCAATGACGTCGCAAAGTCATTCATGAGTTGGTATACTACAGACCTACATTCCCCTGTTTTTCAATGTTTACAACTGAAAGTCACTCATCGGTCACTTTTAGAATTGATAGATAGCAATAGTGAAAGCAGTAACGACGACGATGTACAATGCACAGAGCAGCGAGACTGAAGATGACATTCCGTTATTGAAAAGACTAGAAAGCTTATTAACCCCTTTGTTTTTTTATGGACGACTTTCTCCTCACGAACAAAATTACACAACGAGATTTCTCGTCCATACCGTCTCATGAACGACCTTGCGACGCGAGATATTTTCAAAGCAGATTTTGCACTTTGTATCTCGAAAATATATACAGAGTGTACCGAAAATCATGGTATAATCGGCCGAGTGGTGGTTCTACATTTTTTCGTTTGGCGCTGCGTTTTGAGAAAATCCAGTTTATAGATTCGTCGAGACCGCGTGCTTTTTTAGTGTGCGCTGGAAGTCGAATTAATTGGTTATAATTAGACGCGTCAACCGATTCCTATCTAATAGCACGCGTATTCGCTGCATTCTCCGCATGTCGAATCACCACCCGGCCGGTTATACCATAATTTTTGGTCCACCCTGTATATCATTGTATGATTAATTTAACACTTCTAAGGAAGATATGAAAGGGCGCGCACCTGGGACAAAGAATTGTGTATCTTGACCTTGCGCATACTGTACTATTGCTCCACCAGCAGTTGCTGCATTGCTCATAGTTAAGGTATGAAGTCCTGGAACACCTTCTCCTTGGGTTGCAATTTGAATTGTACCCGCTGGAATTACTGTAACATAATAACAGCTTCAGCTAGGATGCATTGGTTATATTTAATTATATGTATATATGTATATTCATATAACAATTACACATTTAATTGAGAACTTTTTGAGCTACATATTCTTGCCACCAACCAAACGGTTCTATAATTATTGTAATCATATATATGTTACTAAATAACTTTACATATGTAATGTATGTGCACATATCTATCCACATACGTAAAAATAAGAATCCCATAAGCCAGGATGCCACACCAAGCAAATACAATACAGAATATCATAGAAGGCAACAAACACAGAGGTGAAAGCAATCATTTTGAATCTAACAGTTTTACTTTTCTCCTCTAACGTTATTTCCTCCAAAATAATGGAACAGAGGTTGAAATATGCACAGAATGAAATAGTATAAAGGACAGCCAGGAAAGATACATAGAAGAAAAAATAACCAACCTGTCTGATAATGAAGAGAGTGGGAAGACACTTCACTGTCCACGTTAGAATCACACTCAGAAGATGATTCTAGGGGGGGCAATCGAACGTCTGCAACACCGAATCAGCACAACCCCCAGTTATAACAAACTTGTTGCCGATGCGTAACTGAACTTGATCAATCCCCATAAAACAGTATGAATTTCACAAATTCATGTTTTTTATCGTATTAATTCATAGAAACAGTTACAACATTTATAATAATAACTAATATTTCTTCTAAAATAACTTTCCTGATTGTTTAAAAGTGCATAATTCGTGTACATTGCCCCATTCAACTAACATGTATATATATCCAAAAAGAGAATTGTCAGAGAATAAAAACAAGATTATAGTATGTACTATGCTATTTCCTTTCTGGCTGCCATGTGTATAGTATATTTATTGTAATGTAGTGCAGTCAGCTCATACAAAAAGGAAATAGGTCAAGGTAATATGAAAATTAAAAGTAACTAAATTTTAAATCACAATGGTTCAAATCAGCAGAAAAGAAATGTGATCCTACGTCAGAAACCAAATAAAATGTAAATTATTATTGTTATCCACCTATTTTAAAATTCCTTAATCGTTTTACAATTGTTTGCCCCCATTGTAATTGTTTGAACCTTTTTTATACTTAAAAAAAAGAAGGCAAGTGTTGTTATCAAGTAAATATTTCATTAATTACGTATACATATATAGGAACCTATTTGTTGTCATAAAAAGATTTGATAGTTTAGTGCAATATTATGCGTACACAAGTAACAGTTTGAGGAGATTCTATTATCTTACTTTTTAGATTTTCTATTCTTAATAGGTTAATTTTAATCACAGTACCTTAACTTAAAGCTTGGTATGGCATTCCTTCTTCTTTTATACAGATAAAGTCAAATATTAACAAACAGAATGTGTCACATTCATACGCTTTAACAAAATTTTTTCGAAAAATAAGAACATGTAAATTTTCATAACAATTCACTATTAAAAAATTGATGTTTACATTTGCTTAAATAGAAAGTAATATTTTTAAGCTTGTTAAAACTAATTTAATCCGTTTAGATTAAAATAGATATTAACAGTAACTGTATGAACTGACATGCACTTATTATCTTGTATGCTTCTATATAATTTTTAAAAGTGTATAAAAAAAAGTGTATCAAAATTAGGGTATATAAAATATATCAATTCTACAGAAATGTTCACTTGAAATTCTTATTAACGAACGTAATTCAAACATTTAAATTTCGGAAAAAAAGAAATTGTTAATTGACGGTTTTCTTTGAATATTTCAATACAAGAACAACCAACTTACCTGTAATTTCACCGCCTCCTAAATCATTAAGAATTTTCTTATAAGACGGTCGTCTGGTAAGAATAGCCCCCCTCTGTTCCAATAATTCTTCAGATTCTGATAAACTGTCATCGCTACCAGCCTCAACCACCTATTATAATAATATATCGTTGTTAAAATTTAATTTATCTTGATATTAAATTCAATTGCAATTGTAATTTAAGATTAAATTTAATTTAACCATTATATATATTTGAAAAATTACCTGGAGCGTTTGCAAGCTCGCTTGAGCTGTTTGAATAACAGAATTAGGTTTACTAACAAGAATGACGTTTCCTTTTGAAATAGCAACAGGCTGAATATTTGTTGCCGTTTGAATGACTGACTGCTGATTAGGTTGAATAACAGATTGTACCTACATTAACAAAAAAAAAAATCAATTGATATTATGCAGTCACAAAAATGTATATCATAAAATATAATATATTTTTATAATTATTTATAATGATTGCATAAGTTCGTGCCCGATTTGAAAATAAAATTCAATGGTTAAATTTCAAAGAATATTGCTTTATTAATGAATTATGAATTGAATCAAAGAGAATAGTGGCTATATGGTTCTGTTTTACACTCCGCCATGCAGTACATTTTGCGGCATCTATGAAAATCGGGCACGAACTTATGCAATCGTCTGATATACACTGCTGTGCAATAGAAAGAAGCACCTGGCTATATTTAATAGAAAAGCGTTAAAAATCAAATAAGAACACAGTAAGTTTTGAAAAAGGATTCCGCTGTTTAACTGAATAGTTCTGAGAATCTATATATGTATTATATTGCGGATTATCTAATACTTTAAATGCAATAAATCAATCATTGTACAATACAATTTCTACATAAAGATATTGTTTGTGATTATATCTTATAATTATACCGGGTGCTTCTTTCTTTTGCACAGTAGTGTATGTAAACATGAACATTTTTATAAACTGTTTATACATTAAGTAACTTTTATATTTTCCTATCATCATCATGCATATGCAAGGCACTATTAAGTCATTATGAAATAATGTATTCATAAAACAAAATAGAATTTAGCATATATTCAATTCTGTGGTCCTGACAAATCAGGAACAAATAGGTACGAATGAATGAGTTAAGAAAACTAAAGATCTTAATTCTCATTTTTAAAAATGAACCAGCATTATGCAAGATTGAATCCATACACAGTGCTCTCCAAGTAAGTGACGGACCTTACGATTATAAGTAAAGCGTAAATAAAGAATGTATACATGCTTCGAAACTAAGGAAGTAAATAAATGATCGGACATAGATACACAGGAATTTCTCCTGTATACCTGTGTTGTTCCTGACGAAGGTAGCGTCAGTTGCACAATGCTGGTAGAAGCTACCAGATGATGAGTTTGCTGCTGATGTGTTCTATTGAGAGATTGTACCGATGTAGCTATTGCTGGTGCCGCATCACCACCTTGAGAACCCGTAGCTAATGGGTCAACGGCTGATCCATTTTCCTCAACCATACTTTCCATAGCCTGGGGACCTTAAACCCTACAAATAAAAAATACTTAGTATTAATATTACAAACATACAGGTTTAAGTTTATATAACTTCAGTAACTTTCGTTTTCCATACATTTTTCACTGGTATTACACAATATAAGAATTATTATTTACATTGAAAAATACTATCTGTCTATATTGCAACAAATAATTTAGAACGTTTGTAAATTTGAAAGTAAAGAAAAGAATAGTTACATAAAAACGCGTGTATTACTTTAACATTTTAACTGAATATATGTATAAATATATATATATATA
Source organism: Lasioglossum calceatum (assembly GCA_963966675.1). Classification (NCBI taxonomy): domain Eukaryota; kingdom Metazoa; phylum Arthropoda; class Insecta; order Hymenoptera; family Halictidae; genus Lasioglossum; species Lasioglossum calceatum. The sequence goes on from OZ016542.1 coordinate 6,583,467, forward strand.
TATATACATATAACTTTATGACTTAGAATCGAACAAAACATAAACATCAAAACAAGCGGTGTTCGAAAATTCAAAAATATATAGACGCGAAATCGTAGCTATCCAGTGACGTGCGTAAACTTTTAAATTTCCCGCCAGTTAAGCGATCGGCGGTGCTACTGCGTCATTTACATAAGCAGATCTAAAAATAATACGAGAACAATAAACACTCAAGATGCTTTCGTACGTGGTCTAAGGGCCAGATGTCGTAAAAAAAGGTGAAACACGGTTCAACGTAGCTGAGATTGTACCGATCAGTGTCCCTCAGTGTCGATTTAATGGTGAAAAGAGATGTCAGAATCGTCACGTAACCCCCATTGCCCTTTTCAAGAAATTCGTACATCTTTCTTAAGGCGCCATATTTTACGGCATATTCCATAGCAGACGTAAAACTGTCCGTGTTGGTCTCATGAAATCAAATGCTAGTTGTTTCGGCAGCATTTCGGATGTATCGTAAGTGCAGTGGTCCATGCCCGGTTGTTATTATTCTCCAGCTGGGTACTTACCAGTTACGTATTTCTCGTCACCAACTTTGCTGCAATCGGAGTGGGCAAACGGGCAGGTACGTAGCAGCCACGTCAAAACTCCAGTGGCTTCGTCACTGGTGGAGCCCACGACCTCCGCGCTGCGCGTCACGATCAAAATGGCTGACGGTTTCTCTCCACTCCCCCCCACCGTAAGATGATCGTGTATGTATCGGATAGTGATGGGACCGATATCCTCGTGCGCGATACCGATCCTGTTTTCTTCGAAATTCTATGGGAAATTCGTATTGTCATGCACTGAAACGGATATTGGTTGAATCCATTCGTAACAAACAGATTAACATATGCATTTAACACTCGAAGTTTATAATTATGTCGAGTATTCCACGATAAAGAACATAGCTGTCTTTCGCCACTTATCGTTTCAGCAATCGTATTAAATAAATTTGCATTCACCTCATTGCAACGTATTTGACTTGTTATAGTTGATTATATCCAGGTTACAAATGATATTATGCTATTATCAGTATCTTTCTGAATTAATAATCAAGAAGATATAATTGTGAGGTATGTAATAAATGTACGATGGACATAAAATTCTTGTTTGTTTTGAACATTTGGTTTCAATTACCCTCCGTTACAGTATGTTTGTTCGTACTCTGATTTAAATCAATATAATTTGTATTATGTTCAATTATAAAGAAATTATAAAGGAAAGTATTACTACAATATGACTTTCTTGTATATATATATAGTGACGTCGCAGGCTTGCAACATACATATGTATTAGCACTGTGTTGTATCATTTCTTCCTTTCAAATAAACTTTTATTGTAAACTAAACAACGATTTTCCTAATTTACGTACTGATTTATATTTTTATCGTATTCCACGTACGATTAACATTTTAGTGAACTTTTCTTTAAAGGTTACATTAAATATAAAAATAGTATCCAAATCAACCGTGACATTAATAGGCTTACGTAATTGAAACATTTAACTCATAATAATGTTAACATTATTCGGAGAAAAATAGAAGCAGTGCAAGAATAATCACATCTAAAAATATATTTTGCGATGAAATCTTGCGATAAATTTTATGTAAATAATTTGCAATATATTTCGAAATAAGTTTCACTGAAATAATGTATGATACACGAATGTGAAATGTATGTGTAACAATATTTGTGAATTGATATAATTATATATGATAGCTCGGTGAGACATTGATAGTGCTGACGTCATTCGATGACGTCACCGTCGTATTTTCATGGATGCACATGTGTTTCATATGGTGTACGACTCAGTACGACTGCACACTGTGTACTATGTATATGTACATCGAATATTCTCCAACTACAAATCTAATCGAAATAATGACCGAGTACTTAATGTAAAGTAGTAAATGATAATAGTAATAAATACAATTTTACATAACATAATTCTTAAACTTGTGTAATTATTTCATACACATGCGAAAGACGACGACTTTTTAAGTAAAAAATTTAATGTCGCGTCATTTATTTATTCATATATACACACCAACTTGTATGTATGTACATTGGAAATTATACGGATACATATACACAATCAATCTATACGTATATACCCAGTCAACCAGGCCGTCTCTGGCTGAACACGAGCCCGGCGGGCCGAGGGCAGGTAGCGAGACGGGCACTGTGTTGAAGGTCCCTCGAAGCGGCTCTAAGCCCACTGGGCCAAGGTTCTGACCAGGGACTATCCGCGCGGGAGGGCTCGTAACTTGGACCACGGCCGAATTTTGGCCGAACCGGCCCTCGGCCGAATTTTGGCCGAATTTTGGCCGATTTCGGGCCGCTGTAAGATGGCAGCACGGTGGTTCAGCCAAAATTCAGCCAAAATTCGGCCAAAAATCGGCCAAAAATCGGCCGAGGGTCGGTTCAGCCAAAATTCGGCCAAAATTCGGCCGAGGGCAGGTTCGGCCAAAATTCGGCCGTGGTCCAAGTTACGAGCCCTGCCGCGCGGATAGTCCCTGGTCAGAAACAGGGATTTTTGCTTACGGGGCATATATTATAATATTGTACTTTTTAATCTTTGTGCAAGATACAAACTTTCTAATAAGTTAATAATTGTACAAAAGAGAAAATATAGATGGGAACGCATTTCTTAGTTCAATCATTTTAATAAGTCAAAAATGATACGGTAATATTCTTAAATTCTTGTAATATCTTCAAATTTGGTATTTCAGCTTTAATATAACCATAGCATAGTTGCGAAGAAGCGACGTAAAACAATAAAATAAAAATGGTATTTCAGCTACTTATTTTTATCATAAATGCATAAAATTCGTAGTGTAGTAATTTTCTTTCTTAATAGTTTTGCAAAATCAAATTAAAACATTTATTACAATGATTTAAATTAACAAAACGTACTTTGAAAAAACGCAACATACAAAATGAAGAACATGTCAAACTTGTTGAAGTGTCCCTAAAATCTGTACGAAAAACTTGTTTATATAAATTAAATTGTTTATAACCTAACGAATTTCATTTATTATACGCTGTGCAATAATGTATCTTGACAATGAAATACTACTAACTGTATTGAATATACATATTTGTTTAGAAAACAAAAATTTAGTTCGATTTCAGTACTTGGGCAGATGTGATAAATTCATGGACAACAAAGCCTCCATTGTTACAATATAAAAATAAAACATCATTGCATAATTAGCGTTGCAGCAAATAGAAATTTGAAATCTGTCTTCCTATTGGATGCACGCGTTCGAGAGCGCTATGAATGCACGAGTTTCATTTGTTGATCAGGAGAATTCGTGGACGCAACGTAGCCAATAAGAACGTTCTTCCTTTACGAGCACTTCGAGACTTCGAGCGATTATTCATTGAGGCATTTGCATTTCCCCGTTGTATGTGTGACGTGTGACTAAGAGTGCGTGAGCGTATTATTGGGACCTGTTGTTGACACTTTCAGTCACATAACCCTTAGAATTGAATCGCGTTGATTATACATTCTGAGGTTTTAGATCTTGTTCATTCATAATCATTTCTAGGTTGTCAAATCTGAAAGTTTCGTCCTTCCATTTAACGCTTGATGCGTCGAACAGATTCATAGTGCTCTAAGGCTCTATATTTATCCATTATTGTAAGTGTGCTTGCTTCATCGAATGGAGTTGTCAAAGTGAAAGATGTTTTACAATCCAAGATTGTATAATCACTTAAAACTGGTGAATGCGTTTTCCCAGAATTTATACTATCAACTGTATTGGGTGTGACTAATCTTCCTCTTTGTTAACACGTGTAAATTAATAATTAATGTATCACGGTATTTTCGAACTACAAAATGTATATAGTATATGCATGTACAAAGTGTTGTTTTATGAAATAGGAATATTGTTTGTGTGGTGTAAGAGTTTATCGTAAATTGGAGTATTACTTTCTATAAGAGTTATCACAATAACAATTTGCTAGTTATAAAACTCCTAACAAATATTGTTTCCTGTTGATTCATTATAACAATTGCGAAGTTTGCAATAGAAAGAAATTACTTCTACAATTCGTGTAAAATATATCTATATTATGTAGAATAAACTCTATCAACAAGGGATGGGAGACAATTCAATGTCCTTTTTCTATAACATTTCATTTAACATGATTGCAGCTATAATTTTTGTTTTCTTACCATTGTTACATAGTCGTTACTTTACTTTATTAAGTTCATTGATGATGTTTATATTTAATTATATCTAAATGACATTTATTTTATCAATACTATTATCTTTCTTTATTTCGTTATTATGAATTTGTTTTGTTATTACAGTTAAACAGCAATGGCACAAGCTACCACTATTGAAACAATCACTATTACCAGGCCACTGAAGGTAAGTTTTCACTTTCAATGCAACAGTTCATACTTAAAACTATAAACCTGTAAAAGAAGGTAATATTTTTTTTTAAGATACTCCAAAAAATAATTGCCACAGCAATTAAAAACATTTCTTCTTAGGATATATTTATACACTGCTGGCCCAAAAGTTTGGGACCACTCTATATTTCATTACATTTTACAGCATAAGTACTGGAGAATGGCTTTAGCGGTTCTGTAATGTTTTCCTGGGTTTAGAGAGAAGTAGTAGGAATTCGTTTACATGTGTCTTATACGTGTAACCTTCGTTTTTTAATGAAAACCCTTCGTTATATAATAATATAATTCCACGTGAAATCTCTCTTATGTGATGGTTCCAAACTTTTGACAGGCAGTGTATACAGTAGCGGACAAAAGTTTAAGATGCTCTAAAAAAGACCGGTCTGCTCTAGAGCAGTCTTAAATTTTTGTCCACTACTGTATATTTCTATATATTTCTTCTGAAATGTTGATATAAATGTATATAAAAGAAATGCTTTTAATTGCTGTGGCAATTATTTTTTTGGAGTACATAACTTGAAAAAATATTTACATTAAAAGATTTAACTAAGACCAATTGAAATGTGGCTGTTAAATATTAGTTTCAACCACAAATAAGTATAATTTCCGCAGGATATCAAAATTTAACTCTTTCTTTACCAAGTACGATTATAGTAGCCGAAAGGTAAATGCTCGCTATAAACTAACGGAGGTTTCAAAGTTTTAAAAATTTTGCATTCGTTAACAAGTTTGATCGAGTTTACTTAAAAAATGTAGCATTATGACGCGAGTTCATTTTGTAATTCGTTATATATTAATTTAAGATAGCTTTATTATGAAATCTATAATTCGAACGATACGAACAAGTAATTTTTGTTATTACGCTCGATTTGCGAAGAACTGTCGCGCGCACGCGAGTAACGAAAGGGATATAATAATAAATGGAATTAGTCGCGGTTGGAACTATTTAAAAATATTTTTACAAGTGGAACACGGACGTCTTAAGTTTCGTTTCAACTAAAACGCAACCCTCTATCGCGTACGCGTACGCGCACTGCGCCACGACCTTTAATGGGCGCAGCCTCCCTAGAACCCAATTACTCCCCCAACCTCGAACAGAGACTCTGTCCCTGGTTGACCTCGCTGAACGAACAATCTTTCGACACTTTTGTCGGACGCCGAGAAGAAAGTTTCATAGCAACAATGTAACAAGGCGCATTGTTCGTGGCGGGGCACGATTGAAAAGTTGTTTCGCGAAGTCTGTGAGAAACGCGATAAGGGCTTGATGCATGTTTACTTTCCGAGTGTTTTTCATTCGTGAAGAAGGTTCCGTGTCTTCGAACGGTCTCTAAATGCTTCCCTGTCGCCCACCGAGCTTATTCCGCGGACGAGTGTACGATGTACCCTAAGCGGTACTCGAAAACATCGGATAGACTGTGAAAAACTTCGAAACAGTTTTAATTAAATAATTCGCCTCGAATTCTGTCCACTTGAGACCGATCTGAAAGTATATTATACATCTATGATGATCATGTATACAGTCGCGGACGATCACATGGGCGATACCGAAATCGCACAGGTACTTCTCCTCAGAGATTTACTATTACTATTAACCTGTTAACTGTTTTGCTTCATTTTAACAACGTATACTTGTGTGCTTAATTATGGTTTTTCCATACTGAATCGCGTATATACTCTATTAAATTTTATTTAATAGCAAATACAAATCTTTTCCTTACATCACGAGTATACTTACTCGTCGCTAGACATGAAGATGTCACCTATTCATGAGGAGTACATAAATATGTACATAGAGTATGTATTACTTGACAATAAACAGTTAACAGGTTAAGATTTCATTATGACACTACTATATCTAAGAGTTATCTTTGTTGATTATCATTTAGAAGTTCCATTTATCTGTTTACATAAATCTGTTGAATAATAGATTTTCATATCATTATCGGTTACAGGTGATAGCATTTATATGCGGGGTAATAGTGATATTGTTGATGATAATGGGTTTGGCTTCCACTGATTGGTTGATGGCATTAGGATGGAGACAGGGTTTATTTGCACACTGCATTGAAGAGGGTGCACCTACACCATTACCATTTAATATGCCAGATCCAGCTGGATGTTATCAGTCCAGAGATGCAGGTATGTGGAAATTTCATAATAAAATTGTAACTGTAAGATGGGAAAGTTGCTGTAATAGTCTCTGTATGTAGTATACCATTGAAATTATTTATGTTAGCATACATCTATGCCTATACATTCAAATCAACTCATATCAGATAATATTGGAGTAATTTAAGAGATATCAAAATATTTTACTTATATTTTATATTTTTATTATCACAATAAAGATTAATCTATGAATACGAAAGTAAAGTGATAAAATACTACTGTACAAACCAAAGAAGCACCTAGCCATATTTAATAGAAAAGCATAAAAAATCAAACAGAACACAGTAAGTTTTGAAAAAGGATTCTGCTGTTTAATTGAACAGTTCTGAGAATATATGTGTTATTGCGGATTATCTAATACTTTAAATGCAATAAATCAATCATTGTACAATACAATTTCTACATAAAGATAATTCTTTCTTTTGCACAGTAGTGTATTAGCATGGTACAATGTTAGTATTATTACTAGACAGTGGATCCTGATGCAAAATAAAAATTTGATACCTGAATTGCAACAAACTGAAGTGAGGCAGAAATTTATTTTATTCGTTAATACGTTTGATAGGTTGAAAATAATATAACAGTATTTTTAAATTCTTCTAATATTTTCACTGTTTTAAATTACACCTTATCGCTTTTCTTCTTTTACTTTTTAATTGAAACATAATTACTCATATAAATATACTATTAATTATTTATATTTTCGTATAGTATAGGTCTTCATTGTATAGTCACAGTTTCTAACTGTTACCGAACTTCTTCTGCAGCATATATAAAAGCAGCTGCTGCGTTATGCGTGGTCTGTTTATTATCAGACATTGCTGCAACAATTCTTACCGGACTTGGTTTAAGGTCACAAGATAATCGTGACAAACACAAATATTACAGATTTGCAGTCTTCTGCATGGGCTTTGCATGTGAGTACGATTTGTAAGTTTGCGAACATACCTATTTTGTAATACATATGTAACTGCAATCTTTTGTTTCAGTGGTATCGCTATTAATAGCTTTGGTGATATATCCAGTCTGTTTTGCCGCAGAGCTAAATCTCGGTGAGTCAACATCTCAACATGAAATTGGATCATCTAAATTCATTTTCACACGCTACAGTAATAATTTATAAATTCTTAGGAAACCGAACAATGTGGGAGTTCGGATGGGCATACGGAGTTGGATGGGGTGCAGCTATATTCTTATTTGGCGGAGCTGTGTTGTTATTATGCGATAAGGAAAGTGAGGAGATTTATTACAAAGAAAGAAAGATTGTCCGTGACGATATTGGTGGTGGCGGTTCTATGATTGGTATGGGACATCATGGTGGACAAAGTGGGACGCAATTGGCCTAGTGGCATTGCTCCCTGCCCGACGTTGTTCTCTAGGTGATTAATTTCTTCTCTTTCTGTCCTCACATTTTTGATACATTCATGAAGGGACGTACACACACGTAAAAGAGTGAATGGTTTTTATATGTAGTCTACTTGTTACACCAGCATGTATTGGACTTAATTATTACTTCGATATAGGATGTACAAAAACATTCGATCGAATCCGTCAATCGGATGCTTGACGACAAAAGTATTTGAGACTTGTCTGAGACTTTGATTAAATTCATTCATTTGTTACCAATTTCCATTCTCTCATATCGACAATTTCGGGACCATTGCTGTTTTTAGTTTACACCATGATATTGTGTTTTATGTGCATTATACAACCGCAAGTATTTTTTATAGTACGTTTACATTGTTTTCTTTTTTTTTTATTTCCTAACGATTTTTGATTATCAATGGTAGCATTTACGCTGCGTTTCTAATCTAACAGATGAATTGATGACGGAGCCGCGTTTATTGATACCATCTAATTCCGTTAATGACCTAATGGCAACTAACTTTTCTAACCTGGACTTTTGAATTTGCTAAATGTTTCATACTTCTCCGTGCCTGCATTGACAGATCACTGGTTAGCTTAAAAAGACATGGTTTCTGCTGCTTCAGAACAACATACAGTTACTCGAATTAATATTCGGACGCTCTAAAAAAGACGATAACTTTTTTAATATTGTACTTTACGATTTGAACTTTTTTGGGGAGCTAGAACAATTAGTATACTACAGGATGTGAAAAGAAATTTTCTCAAATATTGCAATTCATCGAAATTCTAGAAAAAATACTAAAAGTTGCATTTTACAACTTTTTCATATGGGCCTATAATGAAAATTTAAAAAATTCGTTTTGTAGATCCGTGTGAATGAAACATATTCTGAAAATTTCGTCAAAATTGGTCGACGTTGTAATGAGCCACAAACGTTTAAAGATAGTAAAAATTGCAGACTTTCATGATTTCCGGCCTATATCTAAGAATTCTTACATATTTCAATGCCTGTCGTTCTTTCCCGCATCAAATGATTTCGATTAAAGTTTCACAGCGCATATAACTGATACAGACCTATAAAACGTACTTTTTAAATTTTCAATATAGATCCACATAAAAAAGTTGTAAAATGCAACTTTTAATATTTTTTCTACAATTCCGATCAATTGCTATTTTTGAAAAAAAAATGTTTCACATCCTGTAGTAAACTAATTACTCTAGCTTCCCAAAAAAGTTCAAATTGTATAGTACAATACCAAAAAAGTTAGCGTCTTTTTTAGAGCGTCCGAATATTAATTCGAGTCACTGTATATGATACATGCGAGTACTTAAAAGAAGTTTGATGTTTCATTGACCTTGAAAATATAAACAAAAATATCGACATTAAGCAGCTAAAAAAAGCATGCAAAAAGGAATTAATAAGATTATAGGAAAAAAACACTGCCTTTTATTAACGAAGTATATTGATTCTTATGTTTGTTTTTGCATGAAACGTGCAGCTTTGATTTAGTTATTATTTATTATATGTTAGTATATTTTCTATGTATATGTAATATGTACATATATACACATATCACTCTCACTATATATATATATAAATATTAGATGTTAGTAATTTATTGTTCGCTTTCATTTATTATTATTTTTCCTACTATAATTGAAAGTGATATTTGATTTAATAGAGTGATTTGCGTTCTTGTAACTACCAGTATGTTTGGTATAATATTATGAGGTAACATTACCGTAATGTTTATAACTTCTACATACTTCCCTATATGTATTCTGCAATGAATTTGGGCCAAAAATTTTCTATGTGTATTATCTTGTGATTACATATACGCACAGAAGTATATGGATAGAACTATGAAAATTCGAGTAAAACTAATCTTCAATGTCGACTTAACGAAAGCATTTTTTACAAAATCACATGCTTGGGCACACTTCGTCGATTAGTACAAATAAGATTTTTTTTACTGATTACTTATTTACTGAAAATATATTCATTTCTTTTTAGTCGGTATATAAAGAATTATAAAGTTATGCATTTATCGTGGTATAATGACGAATTGACGAGTGAGTCATAACACTCATAACTTCATTAATTGTTTAATTATACCTGGTTGATTGTTTCCATATTTTTTATACGTCGTCCTACAGTCTTCCTTTATTACTAATGGAAATACGAATTATCTGTTTATCCATGAAACATGCAAATGCTACCTCCAAGAAATTTTGATTTCTTAAGCGTAATTGTTTTCCGAATTACAAACACACGAATTTAGAAAAAGGTGGATGAAAAAAGCAAAGGAGAAACACTTTCCTGTAATTCTTCCAAACTGATAATAATTTCTAGAACTAGTTTTTTTCCAGGAAATTAACTTTAGTTATCTCTCTTGTGCACTTTATATCGTAAAACGAAGATTTCAAAATCATTATTTGTGTAATAAGGTACTCGTTTCACCAGTTTCTGTATAGTTACCTTTTTTCCCAGACAGTATAAATGACCGAAATTCCGAAAAGCATTTAACGAAACGTTCGAAAAACAATAGTGCAAATCAAACTATATGTACAAGGCTGGTATGAATTTTCACAATGGTCTGTAAAGGTTGTCAGTACTTCCAAAATATTTTCATTTCGCAGAAGCGAAAGAGTTAGTACGTGTCATGTCGACAGTAATTTTATGAAATTATTGACAATTTAAAAAAAAACATGTATGCAATGTGAGAGCTGACGTATGTATGCGCTATGAGGTTTCCAATGATATTTTCAGTATCCCAACACACAAAAATGTTGGAAAGTTCATTGAATGTGACTGAACAAAGATACAATTTTTAGTAGTATCATACATTTCATAGTGACTCCTGTTCAGTGGTCTTTCCTTCTTCCTTTCTTCTTTTTCAATCATTCGAATCGAACAAAGATTTATGATTTCTACCCATTATCTGTAGGGAGAAGTTTAAACTTCCCTAAAAATAAATTACATTTTAAGTTGAACACAAGCACTATATATTTAAGTGTGCGATGGAATAGAGGCAGCTCGGGCAGGTATTATCTATTATGTTATCTGCATTACATACGTGTACGTATATGTATATATAGGTATTTTATAAATATATGTAATAGAATGATACACTTGCAGTTACTGCGATACTCTTTATGAAAAAGAGTCTTAATGGGAACGAAATTCATACATGCACTTCGTATAACGCGGCAGATCAATCATGCTTTCCGAGGGGAGGGAAAAAAGAACTTTATAAGATTAAGAATTGCAGTGCGTTTGATTCTTTGCCGTACGCCGTACACTGTCGATTTGCGCCTTTCGATTTTGATATGTGCTATTAATGACATAGAGTACTACGTAAGACTAAGTGTAACCGAGTATTGAAATGTGTTGAAAGCAGAACAAGTGAATCGTTGATACATTAATTAAGAAGTTTATGATATACAGAAAAAAGAGTATTATACATCAACAGAGAGAGGATTTAAGTGATTGTAAATTGAGTACAATAGTAATTGCATTCTACTTGTCACCGGTAGTACTTGTTAAAAAGACTACACGAGGCTGGAATTAGAATTTTGGTATGTTAAGTGATAGTTTGAAAATGCGAATTGCTCGTGCAATGAAACCAGCGTTTAGAATTTGAATTTCAAATGGGCGGGTAGGTATACAACTTGCAACTGCCATGCATTAGAATTGTAGTGTAGATAACAACCCATCGTTTTCTACTGTATTATCACAGAATACTATACAAATAATTTAGACAGACGTAAGATGATTGTGTAATTAAGTGATCATAGATATATTCTAGAATTAATAGAGCACCGTTCCAGAGTAAAAAATATCACGGTTATTTGTTGCGTGTAAACGTTCTCAAACAAAAAGTAGATTCTCTGTTGTGTACCTATAAAACAACTGTTTTTAATGAAATATACAAAATATAGAAAATCAGTAAGAACCGTACAATACTATTTAGGAATATATATGTTATTTTATCTGAACTCGCCTGCCATGTTAAGAAATGGTATTACTGTAATATTGAAAGTTACGGATCTTCAAAAACACGACAGAGAAACTCATTGCGCCAGAGGGTTGTCTTTACGATGGTTACTTCCTGATTTGTACATGGTAATAAGACATTACCCTGAAAGATTAATAGAAAACAGTTAATAATTATTTACCATACAAATGTTTGCAAACTAGAAAGTCTATTGTACGTAATAGGTTCGCGTACAGCACACAAGGTAGTCGAACATAATTTAGTCGATATTTACCAACATTTTCATATTGTATACAGCGTGTCCGTGTTATCTGAGAATAGTCAGACATATCATAAAGATTGAAACGAATAAAGGAACTGTTTCTACAAACGTAGCCTTCGATTCAGATGCATTAGAAAAGAAAAAGAAAAAATTAAATTACCTTTGAAATCGTTCCTACCATTGTACTTATACGAAAACTACATAGGCTGTATAATGCTTCCCAATAAAGCAGAAACCTCGGAGAAATTTTTACGTATTACCCATGTGAAATGTTTAGCTGCTCATAGGTAACTAAGACACGCTACAGAACACATATCGTACTTATCCATGCATATCGTAGTAGATGTCCCAGAAAGTAGAGAACAAAGAAACTGTAAATTCGTTTCCCTCATCGAAAATATTATAAAACGATACCAAGTAAAATTATATATGAGAAAATTAATTATGCGCCATACTACAATGTATACATATCTTAATATTGTACAAAGAATAAACTATATACATCTGAAAATTGAAGTCTATTCATTTCGTTATTGTTTCAGTATAGAAAAGTATAGACAACAATTGTTTGGAATATTACAACAGAATGTTATGAATTATTCCATTAAAATTTTATTAGAAACATTTGAAAAAATGGTTTATCAACAACGTTTTCGCAATGGAATTTTTTCTTGTACATAGGACAAAATAGAGGGAGTTGAATGAGGTGCCGTTCATTTTTAAATAATTATTAATATTCAGCAATATAGAGCGATACAAAGAGTGAAAAATTAACGTACTGAAGAGGGCCTGCGAACGCTAAACGCAACAAAATTTTCTCAGACTCGCATATAAACAATGACACAACGCTACGACGAAGATTTTAAGTAATAAATACATGTGTGTGCACGTGTGTTCAAATGGTGTGTGCGTGTACGTACATGTAACAAAGTATTGCTGAATAATTATTTCTCGTATGTGTTTCTATCATCTGTATAAATACAAAAAGATTACATATGTATATTTATATATATATATATGTACCTAACAAAAAGAAAAAAGGTAGTGTACAAAATAGAAATCTATTTCCAGAATTCATTGCGATATAAAAATCAATTTTCCTCGGAAAAATATATACATGTACACGCAGACTCTCGTTCGTCCATGCCGATTGCGGAAAACTTAACAAGCACATTTGCGACAAAACTACGATATACTTCTCTCACTGGGTAACTGACATTAAATTTTATCTCCCCCGTTTCCAATTCACCTCTTATCATCACTCGTTCTATCACAAAAATAGAGAACTTGACAACATGACGTGATCATTGATCGATACATTGCTCATTTACGCCTTTTTGCCAATGCTTTCTCCCGCAGAGAAACTATTTTATCGCGTTCGGCAGTAAAATATATGTATGTATCAAAAATGTTCAACGTGCTAACGCTTATAAAAGATATAAAATATCTTACGCACCATCGAGAAATGCTATTACATACTATAAATGATTTGCATCATCAACATCCGATTGATAAAGAGATATTTTTCCCATATGTAAACGATTCAAACTAAACTTTCTATCTAATTGTATCCTTTTCGTTCAAATGAACTTGTTAATCCTCTCTTCCTCTCTTTCTCTATTCCTCTCTCCCGCCCTTTCTCTGATCAAAAATACATGTTGTTTAAAAATTTTTTTCTTTTTCATATGAATACAAGAAAAAAATTAAAAAATAATGCTTCATATTGTCAGAGACTCTCCGTGCGCTAGTCAAGGCTAATATTATTAAATGAATAAATCACAGGCACTGCTCTGTGTTGCTTGTTTTCTCCCTCATGCGAAAAAGGAGCCATTTATACTTTCGCAACGAGATTCGGAACGAAAACATGAAACGCGTAAAAAGAATTCATTCGTCTTCTTTCTCGATGCGAAACGTCCTGCGTATAAACCGTAAGACAACGTTTCACTATTTTTACCTATCTTACAAACTCATGTATACTGTGTGTGTTCTCTGTGTGTGTGTGTATATGTTGTGTGTGTGTATATGTTGTGTATGTCGCCACATGTACGCCACCGAGTAAACAAAACTCGGAACATCGAATTTTTCTTAAGTCAGAGGTATTCCATATGCTTAAATTTTTCGCATTTCTGCTAAAAAATATTTTATTAAATGTCGAGGCAAAAGGAGACTCTAAAGAGGGTACACCGCTGCCTCAAGTTATTGTAGTATGTAATTCGAAAGTAACGGTATTTATTAAAATGCAACATTCAAGATCCGATTCTATACCCAATGTCGCGTACACTCGTACACACGGCGAGGACTTAAACTTACACAAACGGATTTGTGGAAAAATTATACATAGACTTTTATCTTACAAGAAAGATCACCCAACTCGAAAATCTTGATCGAAATGAAACTTTGTGTGTACATAGAATAGAATAGAATTTAAAAGGGCTGTAAAGGGACGTAAACAGAAATTTACTCCTTCTTGTGGTAATTGTTATTGGTGTGATGACTTTAGTACGTTGAAATTGAAGTGAGAAAACATTATTATTAGATTATTTATGCACTTACATCATATACGAATGCGAGAAACGTAGTAAAATATAAAATACAATTAAATTCAGCGATGAAACACTTAGAGTCGAGTCTTTTTTTAAATATAATTATGTAACAACACAAAATAAGAAAAAGAAGTTTAAATACGTTCACATTCTTTAGCTATTATTAGAAAAACAAAAGAAATGCAAAAGTGCGGAAGCGATTTCATTCCACAAAGATGACATTGAGTCATCTAAACAAAATTGTTTCTTGTACACTTCGTTATGCACTTACAAAGAAAATTTCATTGAATCTTGAATTTTTGAGTTAGATAGCTTCCCTTGTTAGTAATAGTATTTAAATATAATCCAACTCGAAGAAATATTTAAATACTACTGTCAATATAACAATGTAATATTTTTTTCACTTTCACGTATATGCTCTGTACAAATATTTTCAACATTTACCAACTGTTTAATTCATTCAATTCGAGTTGGTCATTTAATCCACGCTAATCTTTGTCCTAATTTTTCTATGCTAAACTTGTACGATGATATAAATAACGTCATACGAGCATACACAGTAAAAGCAGTCTACAACAAAATATATGATCTCCTCAGCACGATGAAAGCGTATCTTATAAAATACAAAAACTGTTTTTCTTTTTGTTTAAGAGAGCTATGCGAGAAGTAGATTTTTATAGTGTCACGATAAGGACACGCGTTCATGTCTCGGTGTAACTTCATTTCATCGTAGTTTCGAAATAATTCTCAGTGAACACTTGACTTAAAATCGCGCTACGTAATCAACGAATCCCTATCGAGTATCCTTATTACATACTTAGAAAGATACACATCAGTTCAACAACATTATTTGGTCCTAATTGCCGACAAACATTACCGTTACCGACATAGAGAGTAGCATGTCTATCCGTATTGACGCAGGCGTGACGGTTGGCCTAGCATAACTGAGTATCATAACTTCATTTCCCACAGTACGATGTGGGCGTCGTTACTGTTTGGATCTTTGAACGTGTATCCAGACTTCGATCCTTTGTCGGCAACAGACTGAGCGTTCGGTTGTCTCCAATTAACATACCCTCTGCCGCCCATTAATGTCAGGACCGTCCGTTTAGGTTGTTCTATTTGCTGCAGAGTTTTATTTATTTTTTTCCCGTTAGGCTTCAAACTGTTAGACGCCGGCATAGCCTCCGTCACTGACTGTCCTATGCTACTGTTCGGTGTCGGCGTTTCGTACGGTCCGTTTCGACTAGCTGTGCTACTGTTGCGAGACAATTTTCCAGTTTTCAAGGAAATATTCTCCTCGGAACCGGAAGACGTATACAGGGAACTGGCGTGCGAGTCTACGGACCAATTGGACAAGTCCAAGGACCTAGGCCTGGTAATTTTCATCTTCAGTCTACGGTCTAAGGTACTAACTTTATTTGGTATGGCTGCTAGCTCTGGATCACTCCTCCTCAAGGACTCGTAAATTGGATCGATGCCAGAGCTGTTTTCGTTCTCGTAATCCTTAACGTACATCAGTTCCCCGTACAGACCGTAAACGTCGCAGTTCTCGCCCGAACTCTGTGACCCGGACATTGAACTGGATAGGAATCCACCACCAGAACCAAGACCTCTTGGAAGTGTCTTCGAGCCCCTGTATTCGTATTCCTTGCTCCGTTTCCGTCTCAACATTACCGGGCTGCTCGCTAACTGTTGCTTTAGCTTCACTATGCTATTCGACATGGAAGAGTCTAAGCTCGCCCTGTCTCTGCTATTCCTGCTGCTGCTGTCAGTTTCCTTATTTCGTAACTGTACGGTTTCCTCGTCAGTGATTTCGTCGTTTGTGCAGTTCAAGGTATTCTTATGATTCTGAATAGCTAGCAAGAAGGTGATGGGGCCGAAGTGTGCGTGGTAAGATATATTCACACGGCCACTGATAATGGGTACTCCTTCCAAGCGAGGAAGGGGAATAGTTAGGCTGATGCCTACGTTTGTGCCAACCCAGAGGAGACCTTTGCACGCTAATAGCGCTGTTACCGTAACCGTGGTCTGATTGTTGTTCAGATTATCGCCGCAGGAATTCGAGGTGTTATTCGATCTGGTCACCCTTAGAACGTTCGAGGCTATGTTGATGTCTTGGAGGTGTTTGAACGTTTCAGTGTGGTACAAACACACGGTACTCGAGTTCTTTAAGGCGACCCAGAGGCCTACCCCGGAATGAGCCATCAATTTCACGTTGCCAACGTGTTCGTGTTGAGCACTGAAACTTTTCGTGATATCACCGGTAACTCCACTGAGCACCCATACCTTTTTACCACAGGCGGCATAAACGGAAGCGTTAATCGGCATTAAACAAGACACGGGTTCGCTACCCAACGTTATCACATGAGGCTCTCTAAGATTCCACGTGCCATCCATTTGTCTCCTGAACAACAAGAGCAGGCCAATTCCCAGCGCGACAAAGACATTATCGCAGTGATACTTGATCTCTATCACTGGTCCCGATACGGCATAGTTGCCGAGTTCCTCTTGTTTCTCTGGTTCGGAGGCAGCGTAGACGATGATCTTGCGGGAATCCGTCCCCATCCATACTAGATCATTCGACAGCGATAGTGGTTCTGATGAGACACCTTTCACGAATTCTATGGCAGCTACTCTGGTTTCTACCAAGTCGAATGATGTGATTTGCTTCAAGGATGTGGCGGAAGCTGTCGTGGACTGACCGAATATAGTCACGTGACTGGATATACCGTCTCCTGTGCAGATCCACAAGTAGCTTTGACTTCTACCACGACGTCTGGTAGGCCGCGGATTTTGCGTGGTGTAGTAACAGCCGCAACGTACCTGAAAATTGTTGATTGTAGAGCATTCCATTTCGGACATTCCTAGGACGTTCGCAAGACTTAAATTTCGTACGTTCTGGGAATGTCCATTTCTCAAGCCTTATGAATGTCCTTAGGACTTAAATTTCATTATAAGACAAGAACAGGCGTGGGAGAGATCCAAAGCTAGGTGAGCACTGGAGTAATGCGAATAGCGGGTCGCAGTGCTCGCCATTCTTTGGTCCACTAGGAGGTGGATCAGATCTCAATTTTGAGTCCTGGACTGTTAGCTTTTTTTTAGTGGTTATGGGCTCGGTACATTCGACAGTACCGTATCGAGCCTCACACTTTCTCCCCGACCGTTATCTTTAGGGGGGATGTTAGTGTTGTGACTTAAATTTCTTACGTTTTAGGAATATCCATTTCTTATGTTTTACGAATGTTTTTAAAATTTCGAATGTTCTAGAAACGCCTCTCTGGAAAGTCCGATTATAACACTGTACGATCGTTTCAGAGAGAAACGATAACGAACCTTGATGAAGCGATCAGATCGATCTCGTAGCATTTATATTTTATTTCATGTTAAACTTTTATTATTAGTTAAAGTCGGAGAGAGCTAGACTACCCACCTATCTCAATCCCATATACTGGCATTATATGTATGGTATATGTACAGTGTGTTAGTGTTGTATGTATGTATATGTAATTAAATTGCATTTTTATTCAATTCACTCTCATATACATACATAAACATTGTTTAGCAATTTTATACATTCGGAAAACGTTTCGTATACACCTTCGGAAAAGGTTTTTATAAGTTCTGTCCAGAGCACGTTAATTTTTTAACATTGGAGGATGTCGTCACAACGCGTCCTTAGGACTTCCTACGGCATTTACAGAATACGAATTTCAGTTTATCACTTAGTAATGTCTCACCTCTGTCTGATGTTGCGAATGGTACACCTGTTGCGAACTAACGAACAATGGCATCTTGGTCGATGGTCTTTGTTCTTGTTCAGGTACTTCCCAAGAAGGAGAATTATTTGGATCTAAAGCTAACTGGGCTAGCCTAAGCTCGGTTATCCAGTCTTTCTTTACTAGAGGATTTTCTGTTTGAAAAGTGTACATTTGTCCTTGCTTCGTTACTAGCTGAAGGCAACAACTATCCGCCCAAACCATATCCTCGTCCTTTTGTTGTATCGATAGTTGTATAGATTGGAGAATTTGCTTGGTCTTCTCTAACGTCATCCCCTGTACATGATCACAGTGTCACATTACATTCAAAATAAATTTATTTGACAAGTAGGTAAACAAGAACACGCTATATGTGTATATATTCTCCGTACCTCGTATTTACCCTTCAGTTGTGCAACTAAATCGCTTATCCTAGACATTACTTCGTAATCGTGCATAAGGTCATTCATTTCTACACAGAGATTGTCTGCACCTGCCTGTCCACATTCTCCACTTTTATCAGATTTAAGGCTGCCACCTTTGTTTAGGCCAGCAGTCAATAGTCGACTTAACGTAGGCGAAGTACTTGTATCCTGAATCTAGAATGTTTGATTGTATCATATTAAAGTTATTTTCGTTCCTCACTTTCCTAACGTAATTTGTTTGTGGATGTCAAAGAAATGCACGAGAAAAATGTAACAAGTTGATACAGGGTAAAAGGTACCAGTTACCGTGCCCCACCCGGTTATCGGACACAAAACACACTTTTTCGAAATTAATAAAAATAATATTAAGTACCTAGTATTACTTTATTTTTAAAAGTAAAATTGATGTGTCCCCTTCTTGTATAAAATAAAAGTATTACAATAATTTTTGGCGTGTACAACGCAATTTTTCGTTTCCGATTATAGAAAATGCTAAGAAACTGCGATACACCAGAGGATAATAAAATAATAATTTTATTGTGCTACGGCATAAAAGAAATTAATTAATTTGTTATCACAAATTTCTTGCGTGCGGTAAATAGAACCACAACTTTGGAGTAAAACTTCGTTAATATTTCTTCTGCTTTCTAACAAAATCGTCCAGAAAAATTTGACGATACAGAAAGAAGCTTGATAATCAATGGTGTATCACATATAATGCAAAATAAATTACAGAATGCCTTCAAAGTAATAAAAAACTTCTCTAAGTCGTCACCAAATACCCGGTACCTGGTACCTTTACCCTAAAGGGTAAGCATGAGTTAAAAACATCGTTTAATGTACCTCAATGTCTGATACGGGATACGTCCACTTCAAAGTGAGTCTTTCGCTTCCGCTGAAGTCCTCCGCAGATCGCGGTGTCACCGAAACGCATACCACAAGATCATTTAATAGTAGTAATCTTCGTCTTTTTGATTTCGTGATCATGCCATTTTGATTAAATTCCTGTAAATAAAGTATGGTAAATGATTGACATAAATACAGGCAGATATCTGTAGGTTGTATTTTAATTTTTTTTAAATTTCTATCTACCAATTGTGTGACGTTATCTTCTCTGATGAGATATCTGGACGAAGATGAAAGAGGACGATGAGACAGTTTTCCAGACACGTGTCGTAGCATTTCTTTGAACGCCTGGAACTGTTCCGCCTCGCGTTTCCTTTCGTTTAACATCTCCGCTAGACTTTCTAGTTGGGTCAACGCTAATTGCAACGACATCCTGTCGTGGTGTCCTTGCGGTGTGTGTTTCAGTAAGTCCTAGTCAAATTTTATATTATTTTAATGCGACCATCGAGGAAGAGAACGAAATACAGGGTGCGGCAAAAGTTTGGAAACTTTCTATATAATTACTGTGCAACCAAATTTTTATTTATTAAATCGAACACAACAATAATAACATTGGAAATCTATAAGATTTATGTTATACAAAGTCTTTTTCGAAATGACCTCCATTTGCCTTCACGGCACGCAGCGTATTTTCGTCAATTTCGTTCCATGTTTTCTTCAAATCGTGCTTCAACGACTCCAATGAGTTATGAGGTTTAGCACAGGTTTTTGCCTCAAGAATCCCCCAGATAGAATAATCCAACGGATTCAAATCGGGCGATATAGCGGCCATTCATTGGCCAAGATGAACTCCGGAAAATGAGCCTTGCAGAAGTCCCGAGTTGTCTTTGCACGATGAGCGGGTGCAGAATCCTGCTGAAAAATCCAGGGTTGTCCGTGATAGCGGTTTCGTGCCCACAGGACTACGACGGCTTCCAAAATGGTGCTAATTAATTGTTGGCATTAATCTTGACTCCATTTTCCACGAAAATCAGGTCAGTTTTGCCTATGGTGGCCACCTCTGCCCAAACCGTAACTCCTGCAGGTTTCTGAGTGCGCGAAACGATGCGACCTATTTTATTCGCTTCAGAAGACCCATGAGCAAGAACTCTGTCATTTTGGACGTTATAGGCCTGCTCGATGCTAAAATATTTTTCGTCGGAAAACAATATTGGTTTGTGAAACTGAGTCTCGGTTTCAACACGAGACAACGCTTCTTCCGTTCATTGTTTTCTTATGATTTAAATGTTGTCCTTTTTAAAACAAATGAATAGACCACTTATACCATGAACTAGCAAATTGAATGACGGACGCCCTGATTATAAAAATATACAGAAAAGATACATGTCTTTCGCAAATATTTCATGACCATAAAGTTTCCGAACTTTTGCCGCACTCAGTACTGACTCGCCATGGTACTTACTTGTAGGAATAATATAAATTGTGGAAACCTCTGAACGGGTTTGACCATTAATCCAAAAAAGGACAGCCTGTCATGTGCACTTATCTGTTTCACCTGCAACGGAAAAGCAATTAAAATGTTAAACGTTTGTTTGGGACCTATTTTCTAATCAAAAAGCAGTTTGAAAATGAATTATTTGTTCAATTACACTTGAATGTTTTAACTGATTATGCCGATCAAAAGTAATATCATTCTTTTCTCCTTCATATTACTACTATTGATTATTGTATTATTATAACTCATTCGCATGTTAGTATCAATATTTGCACACATGTTTTACACCTACATAATGCTCTTTAATATTGTTATATAGAAGCTTTTAATATTTGTTTGTCTTGTTAGTTATACAGAGTGTTCACGCGCGTTTACTATCCAGCGTTTTTTTGCAAATACATAATAAATATTACGAAAATGAAAGAGGCGGGATTTTAATCGAGCTTGCACCATTCGATAGCCTACCCAAAAAGACCTGTCTCTGCCAAGTTTCAGCCCCCTATCTCATCTGTAAGGGTAGTTATTGAGAAAAATCTAAGAATCAGTTTTTGGCCCATTTTCCCTATTTATTGACAATTAAAAATTCTGAAAAAAATCTGACACATTTCGGATACTAAGCCACATGTTAGGTATCATTTTCAGATTTTTTCGTTGCAAACTCTGGTTGTAAAAAATGAAAACCACGAAAATAATCGAAAAAATGCAGATTTCAAATAGAAATCTTAAGTTGACTATCACAGATTTAATTTAGCAATGAGATATTACCGTAAATGTTATGCTCAATTTTTTTCAAATTTCTGAGAGTGGTGCGCGTCATAGTTAAAAAAAATAAAAACCACTTTTTTCGGCGTTTTTCCCAAGTTGTACTTAACTTTTGACGCGACACGCGACGCTCATTTCTACTTAAATTAGTTATAACTCTCCAATTCAGAACGATCTGGAACCAATTCTTTTTGGACTATGATCGTAAACCTTTATCGAATGTAATGGTACAAGAAAGAGTGCGGAATACAACGGAATGGTTTACCAAAATCGTCAATAAAGTTTTGAAATCGAAAAAAAACTTACAGAATGATTGGTAATGTTGGAATATTAATAACAATACTAATTTAGATGATAACAGAATGAAATCTGTGAAGAGTTTGTACACCTATCTCAACTCGGTACATCGTAATCAAAGCATTCAATTATCACTACTTTTCAAGAGTTCGGATAATCTGACGACAAAATGTTTGAAATAAAAGTTGAACAGTATTTAGACATGTACAAAATTGTATATATAAAATTTCGAAAAAAAATTTTTTTCGACAAAAAGCAAGAATTATTTTGATTTTTTAATTGTTAAAGTACATTTTTTATTTCGTAATCTTATAGCTGGCTTCAAGACGAACCCAACGACCTACTCATTTATGACCCTGAGCCCATAAATAACGCTACAATATTTTATTCCCGTTTTTCAGCGAAATACCCCACTGTGCGACGGTTAGAAAGGAAAAACTAAAGTAATTTCATTTGAGCTGCTGATGAACTGGTGCGAGTGTTAGTGGAAGCGGTTCCAAATATAGTTCTGTATTAAACGGGTACTAAATGCGAACAAGCAAACGGGCTTGACTGTGTAACCAGGTGTCACTTCACACTCAACTAATTACACCGGTTGTTAATGGTTCATGTGTCTACCTTGAAGAAGTCAGCAAGCGCAGTCTTTCGTTTTGACTCCTGTTTAGCCAAGTCCATGGCTACCGAGAAATTATTTATGAAGCCGCTGTAGATATCCAGCACGATTGCTTTGCTAAAGCTGGCCACGAAAACGTCGCCCAGTTTCTCGTCTTTGTCCCATGAACGGACGCATTCGGCGAGCGCGATTCTGAACAACGTGTGGCACTGCAGAATCTCTGGCAATCTATGAAACAGTGTTGCTATTTTCCCTTGGCTCAATATAGGCGGCGAGGACTCCTCCAAAGGTTTCTTGTAGTCCTGAAACAGGGCAACGGTGTAATCGCACGAGGAAGAAAAGAGGAGTTTCAGATTCTCTGAGGTAACGAGCATCGAAACTCGATAGATAGATTCGACGCCTTGATACGTACGTTTACTAGCCTCTGCAACGTCGACACGTAACCGTTCTCTGAATGCACTATGGCTGCCACTATGTGTCTGCGTTTCAGCTGCTGCGGAGTTAAATTCGGAGGTGTCGGCGGAAGTGCCGGCGGTGTTTGACGACGTTGCTGCATGCATTGAAACTGCACCATCGCACTGTTCTCCTCTTCGACCTGGAACAAACCCGAATTAGTATAACGCGACAACATTCCAAATACAATGTGATTTTTATGTTACACTTTTGGAAAGTAAAATATAAAGAAACATAAACTTCAGTGTTTCATAGGTATTCCTTGATTTTCTACACACGCACAAATTGTAGAATGGTGTACAGAATATAAATGGTTAAGATTGCGTCTTTGCACTTCATTTACCAAAAACATGCAAGGGAACTATTCATAAGGTGGCCTAATAGAGCCCAAAGTAAGGCGACTTATAATCATATATTACAAAGTTCATCCGCGAAATTAGTTCGTCTTTAGAGATTTTCCTGTTTATTATCTATGTATTGTTTTTTGCTTCATTTACATATCTGTAAATTCATACATCATTTCATTACTGAAGAATAGCATTGTATCTTCAAAAAACGAAATTTAAACTGTGTTTTATTTCTGAACACTGTTTACTTTACGTAATAGAAATATAGAAGCCTTCCAACGATTGTGCTACATTTGAAAGAAATAATTCCTTTCTAAATAATAACCCTGCAAGATATTATTAAATCATATTAGTTGGGATAATTTGTAGGTTTATGAATAAAACAACGATCGCTATTGAGAATACTTCTAAAGAATTCCCCAATTGTTAGTACCTGATTTCTCATTTCAATCTTTCTTAATTGAAACTACTAAGTTATCATCGATAGATAAAGTATAACAAATGTTCAGAAAACAAATCTGTGTTTTCTCTGATATAAGATCTATCTGAGATCTTAATAGATCTTAATCTAAAAATTAATTACGAAAGATGCCTACGAACAGGTGACTAATTTAGTGTAATTAACACGGATTTCCTAAGTTCACAAGTTAACGTAGGTACATGATCAGTCAGTATTATCTTGTTGTTGGTACAAAATTGTTTAGGACATATGCATAAAGAAATGTCTCTCTTTCAGTGTATGTTGAGACAAAAATGTATTGCATGATATTGACAATAGTCATTTTTCTTCATTTCCATTATTCACTTGCCAAATTAACCCCTTGCCGTATTTTAACGAGTCAGACTCGTCACGAAGTGTCGAAACAAAGTCCAACAAATACATATTACGCTTTTCCTTTTAAATGTAATAAAATTCGATTCGTCTGTAATCAATAGACTGCGGATCTTTATGCAAAATAAAAAATGTCTACGTCGATTCCAAGACACAGAGGTTACATAAAAATTTCTTTCTTGTTTTAATTATTTTATTGAACTGAAACGAATACGTTGATGTTCTTAAATTTTTTAAATATATCCACTGCTTTAAATTGTACGTACCAATTTTTGTTATAAATGCATACAATCCGCAGTCTAGTAATCAATGTTTAAGCATTAAAATAAATGTAGCCATACGAAAAATATAAATTTTCTTTTTCGTTCGACGTTCTGTACCTGTGAAGAAAATGATACGGCAACGGGTTAAGAAAGAAAATAATGAGTTCAGTGAAACTGGACACATCAGATACAAATTCATTTTTCTGGATGACAAATAATAATGTTTCTTATCGTTCGGGAATATTTTCAATGAAGAAGAAGGTTCCAAACAATGGTTCAGGTAATTACTTCGCAGAGCTGCGGCATCTGAGGAGTCTTGATCGGACTCGTGAGAGAAACTGTGTCCGACGAGTCGACGTCGTACTGTTGCGTCGAACCTCGTCGGATGCTGAACCATCTTGAAAGTCTTCCGTGATTCCCAGGCGAGTCTAATGGGTCAGCGTTATTCACTCGCATATTCTGCGACCTCCACTTGTCGCACAGTGTCCTTGCCTTGTGCAACGTACTCCTTAACTGGCAGTTACTTCTGCAACAAATTGGTCGTTACATTAATTGCAAATACAGACGGAGCAACTTAAAACTTGACAGTTTTTAAAACGTGTCTATATTATTGTATATTTATTAGAAATAGAAAAGGTAGGGAAGGGCGGAAACATTTTTTTTCGGGGAGTCGTAGTATTGGGTTGGAAAGAAAATTCGTAGCGTTTTCAAATTAAGGTATTTAATATTCATATGTTTATTCAATAATACGAGAAGTCACCTCGAAAATTGCAGAAAGTAATAGGACAGAATAGCATAAAGGTCGGAAACCGTTGCTGTATACTGTATGGTATACTACGACTTCAAACAACAAATTATATAAAATTAATTTGACTACCTTTAAGTATAATAAATAACGTCGCATATCTATCTCTCTCTGGTGACTCTGGTCGCGAATCTATTACACAGATTTTTACAGTGATCATTTCAAGAGAGCATCTCAATATTTGCTTTACGATTAGGCTGCGGATGTTCATCTATTTCTAGAATGTTTGAGTATGCAAAACACATAGCAAGGCATAGTTTACAAATCAAGTTTTTCGCAATTTTTAGACTTCCTCGAGTACGTAGAAATGTTGTATGCAGGTAATATAGTTTCTGCTTGATATCCACTCTTGGAAATGTATTTTTAGAATCTCGATATTGTATTATACATCCGTGTATTTCATGTTTGACATTTATGAAATTCAATTTCATATCTAACTCGATATTACAAGTCAAGCGGTTAACACAGTTTCCACTACAGAAAATCGATTTTGGATTAAATTGTCATTCTTCTTCAGAAGATAAGCGAATATCTGTGTTTCAATTTCCAATTATATGGACATTTATTTGAATTTATATTTTTCTTGAAACTTCAATACACATCCCAGAAATATTTTACTTAGGTTTGCTTAATCCTCTCTATACACAATCTATAAAATGGATTGAATAGAATAAAAATACACTTGGGTGTCTTTTTACACGGTGATTGCAAATTCTTTCAGTTTTTGTATTAGATGATTGCATAAGTTCGTGCCCGATTTTTATAGATCTTGCAAACTATACTGCACGGCGGACTGTAAAAGAACTATTGTATACATACAGGGTGTTTCGTTTATCTGATAACGGAAATATCTCCTGACGCACTGAAGTTACGAAAAAAATTTATTTTCAGAAATTGTTCGGTACGAAGGGTACAATCATATAGCCTAATTTTTTCGAGGACTAGAATGGTGGGGAGGGAGGATTCCAAAGTCAAATTAAGTTTTTTAAATGGAATGTCCTATTTTTGATGTCATAGGTCGATAGAGTATCAAATTCTGAGTATAATAGTGTTGACTGACCTTCATATGTCCTAAACCTAATTTATTTTGGCTAATGCTGTGACGAAATCAAAAGGGAACTACAGGCACTTGATAATGCTTACTTAATACTGATATTACTCTTCTCGCTCTCATCGTCTGAGGAGAGGTCATGATCCGAGGCGGAGCACCAGGAGTCCTCGCTTCTGGCTGACTGTGTCGAAGTGTTCGACCTAGTCGCCTTCAAGTTAGGGTGGTGCTGTCTGTGCGTTTGCCCGACAGTTTCCATTTTCGTCGGTCCTACGTCATCCCACGATCTGCACCTTGAACGTGGTTCATCTGAAATCAAGGAACATTGACCGTTTTGAATGCGCAATTCCGACAGCGGGAAATTAGCTTCGTCTTATGAAACTATTAATGCTACCAATTCTGCTGAACTGACAGTGAAATTTTTATCAAAGTTGAAGTAGTCGCGTAATCGACTGACCAGGGAGTACATGCTTAATACGATATCCATCACTTGTACGCGCTTAATAACTAACAAATTTCGGTTTATTCGCACTTTCTACTTGGCTGTGTATTCATTCATCGCACACGAATAAACCATAACATTGTATTAATATTTTAACAGAGAAATGAATACACAAGTTCTGTTTTTTAATTGTAGTTAGAATAGATGAAGGTTTTTGTAATATACCAGGTATGTAAATATGAAACCGGAATTTGCCCATAGGTGGCTCTAGCTGTCAATGTAGTTACCGTTAAACCGCGTCATTGACGCCATTTTCTTGTTTTGACATCTGGTAAAGATTTTCAACTCACAACCATAAAAGTTTCATGCAACAGCATAGTTTTTAATAACGTTGAACATGTCGAAGTTTGTGCCTGGAAACTACGATATGCGGACAGCATTGATTTTCTGTTTCCCTTTGAAGAAAACTGCTGCAGAATCGCAACGAATGCTTGTCGAAGCTTACGGTGAGCATGCTCTTGGTAAATCACAGTGCTTTGAGTGGTTTAAAAAATTCAAAAATGGCCATTTTGATGTGACAAACGAAGAACGTGGAAGACCACCGAAAAAGTTTGAAGACAGCTATTTGCAAGCATTGTTGGATGAGGAAGACGCTCAAACGCAACGACAACTCGCGGATCAATTAAATGTGACACGAGAAGCCGTCTCCATACGTTTGAAAGCCATGTGGAAAAATTCAGAAAATAGGTTCCACGTGAACTGAATGAAACACAGCAGGAAAACCGAAAAACCACTTGTGAAATGCTGCTCGCCAGGTACAAAAGAAAGTAATTTCTGCATCGAATTGTGACTGGCGATGAGAAGTGGTTACATTTCGAGAATCCTAAGCGTAAGAGATCATGGGTAACTCCAGGCGATATCGACTGCAAGGCCAAATCGCTATGCATGGAAGACAATGCTCTGTGTTTGGTGGGATCAGAAGGGTGTGATCTATTATGAGCTGCTAAAACCTGGCGAAACCGTTAATACTGAACGCTACCGACAACAAATGATCGATTTGAATCAAGCTTCGCGTGAAAAACGACCGGAATATCAAAAAAGGCAACACAAAGTGATTTTGCTTGATGATAATGCACCATCACACATAGCAAAACCGGTAAAGGAAACGATTGAGGCGTTTAGTTGGGAAATACTTTCGCATGCGGCTTACTCGCCAGACTCGGCTCCGTCCGATTATTATTACTTATTTGCATCGATGGGACACGCACTTGCTGAGCAGCGCTTCACATCTTACGAAAATGTACGAAAAAATAATTTATTTAAAAATGGATAGTATGAAATACTAAAAGTTTCAACTATGGATGTGCAGTTATGCTTAAAATAGGAATCGAATAGCAGAACCGAAATTAATTAATTATTTATTTATTGATGCCATAAACCTAGTTTCGTTTATATAGCATACATAGAAATAACACTTTACAAAAAATTAGAGAAGTATATAACGTAATATGTAATATGTATAAAGTGGAATTATGTAATATAACGGTAAGCGCTAAATCCTAATCTTACATTTTTTGAGAAAGTTAAAAATAAACATTAACGCTTTAATGTTTCGTACGCTTAGAAAAGAATTAATATAGCAGAACCGAAATGTTCAGTTTTTGAGTAGGATTTAGTGAGAAAAATTCCACGCATTCACGATATACATATGTATTACGTTTCATGATGATCTCATACGAACAATGATCTTCGATCGGGACTTAACAGTCACGGTCTTGCGGATCTAACGTGAACTAGTACAGGTTTTGCAAGAGCGGCATTCGCTAAACTCTCCTCGAGATCGTGACAACTCATTACCATACGCCTTAATGTAACTATATTTTCGTCAAACGAGTGACGACAGTCTCTATTTATACAACTTGTGTGTCAATCGGCTCAAGATTTGATCATCCTTTTCTTTTCGAACCCTGCTAGCAAAGCATAAGGCCGTTGTTCAGCTAGAGAAAATAAAATTATGCACAATCCCCGCAATAGGTGCGCCAAAAGCTGCTTCTGCACACTTTAAAATAATCCCGATTATCGATCGTAAATGTTGAACATTCAATTTAATGATGTTTTCGGCGCAACTGTTTCGATCACTTATTAAATCTAGCAATTTTCTAATAAACTTTTTTTCTTTCCAAACGTTTCGGTTCAGTTTTGAACCTTTTTCAAAGGAAAAAATTGCATCTACAATAAAATATATACAGGGTGGGGCAATAACTATTAGCACCTCAGATATCTTCGAACCTACAAGTTTCACAGAAATATTTGCTGATATAAAATTGCACAGTACGAAGGGGGCCATCCGGTGGCGATAATAGTTTTTTTGCAGGTGGAGGTACTTCGGACATTTGAAGGTCACCTTCATTTTTTTAATTGGAAAGAGGTATTTTTTAATACATCAATCGATGCAGCTGGACATTCGTTATAAAAAAGTACTAACCTATGTATGTCGAAAAGTTAGTAGTTCAGGAGATATTTCAATTTAAATAATGCTAAAACACCATTACTGTCGTAGTAACAATAAGACGTTACACTAGTAAGTAAACGCTAACGTCTTAGTATGATAGTAATGGTGTTTTAGCATTATTTAAATTGAAATATCTCCTGAACTACTAACTTTTCGACATACATAGGTTAGTACTTTTTTATAACGAATGTCCAGCTGCATCGATTGATATATTAAAAAATACCTCTTTCCAATTAAAAAAATAAAGGTGACCTTCAAATGTCCGAAGTACCTCCACCTGCAAAAAAACTATTATCTCCACTGGATGGCCCCCTTCGTACTGTGCAATTTTATATCAGCAAATATTTCTGTGAAACTTCTAGTTTCGAAAATGTCTAAGGTGCTAATAGTTATTGCCCCACCCTGTATATTAAATACAGTAAATAGAATAGGTAAATTGAAAATGAAACAACCAGGATGTTAATACATACTTGCTCTAATAACTTTAGTTGTGTGAAATGAACATTGAAAAATTGATTTGTGCACGTTGATGGTTTAGAATATATATGTACTGCGGTCAAAGTAACCGTTAAGACAGATTTAATAAGTGATCGAAACAGTTCCCCGAAAACATCATTAAATTGAATGTTCTTCACTCTTTTATCGGTGTGCACGTTCTTTTTTACAAGCAAAGTTACTGATATAATTAATGCGCGACGGTGAAGATGACGTGTCTTCAAAATTGTATCACAATGTTCAACGTATGTGGTCATCGTTGTAAATGATTATTTGTTACGTTCTACTACTAGATATTGCAGATCTCTACATGAATTCTCATTTTCGTAGATTATCTTGTAAAATTCAGTAGAAAAATGAAATGGAATGATAATAATTAGACTGCGGATCTTTATGCATTTATGAAAAAATTGGTTGGGTGAAATATGAAACAGTAAAAGATTCGAAAAATTGAAGACCATTGTAATATTGTTTTTAATGTAACAAAGTCATTAGAGGATAAAACTTCTGCTTCCCACAGTCAATGCAGAACATTTTTATTTTGCATAAACATCCGCAGAGTCCTAATAATAATAATACTGCAATAAAGTAATACATTTACAAAATTTTCACAGGATATTTGTTTTTTGGATTATCATAAATTGAATTACTAACAAATAAAGCGAAAATAAACCACTATTTCGTTAACGTAAATATTTGCTTGCATGTTCACCACAATATTCTGTGAATTAGTTGAACAACCTGCTTGATAAATAAAAGAAAATCTTTTCCATTATTTAACGGATTATTCTCAAACTGTATAGCATGTAGCAAATGCGAAAAATCTCGTTATCTATCGTTCTTCAATCATTCATAACCAACCAATGGAAAACATTAATCGCGTTCTTAGGATTCTATTGGCAACGTTCGCGTTAAGAAAATCATTATGTTGCTAATAAACCTTCAGAAACAATGTGGACGGAGGAGATAAGGATGATGTTCGGATGAGTCACTCACGCGAGCTGAATTTCGTGTTGGCAAACTGTTCCATTATACGTCGTTGAATCTCATACGTAAAATTTAGAGAGCTGTTCCACTAACACTAGAAGAATCCTGTGCAACGCGGATAATTTTAGGGCGAAGACGCTGTAATTTATTACTTCCCATGTTCCCACATTTACGAGTTAAACATGGATGAAGGACGCCAATAGATCGCACACTTGTGAAAATTCCTCACATTGATTTAGGCGAAAAGAAATTTAGCAAACCTCCATTTTCTGCGCCGTGTATTCTATCTTACTTCGTGCGAAAATTGACACGGTGATTAACTCTTAAATCGTAACTAGATCTTTATGTAAAATAAAAATTGTCCAAGTCAATTGTAAGAAACCGAAGATTAATGAAAATGCATTTTCTCTGTTAATCAACTTAAACAGTCAAAAATAATATTATACAACAATAATATTGAGTGTCTTTTGAGTTTTTTATTTGATCTATTCGCTTTTGTCATAAATGCATTAAATCCGCAGTCCGATCATAACTTAAGCCACAATTTTAGCCAATTACACAAGTTAGGAGATGCTATCATTTCCGTGACATAATTTCGCTCAATTCTGCTCTTGTACGGCAAATAACGTGTTCACATGGCCTACAATGATGTTATCATCCCTTGGTGGCGGCCAGCTAACCCCTATTTTTCTACCTGGTCAATTGCTCATTAAATATTAAGCCTTTATTAATCCTGCTGCGCTTACGAGGTTCTTC
The DNA here is from genome assembly GCA_963966675.1 of Lasioglossum calceatum. Lineage (NCBI taxonomy): Eukaryota > Metazoa > Arthropoda > Insecta > Hymenoptera > Halictidae > Lasioglossum > Lasioglossum calceatum. The sequence goes on from OZ016542.1 coordinate 6,615,387, forward strand.
TCTGTCTAATCAAATTTTCAAATCTTTGACAGTATTACGATTGTATAATACTTTCTGAGCTAGTCGTGTCCTCATTTTTTCAAATGATGGTTTTATACGTGAGAGACGTGTGAAGAAAGAAGAAACATGGTATTGATGCTAGCCTTGGCAGACTGTTTTCGATTAAAATCGCGGATATGACTGTGCGAAGAATTTGTGCATATATTAAAAATAGAAGATGATATCGTAAGCTTATTGAAGAAATGAAATGAAATGAAAGAGGCGACGACAGTATTTCAAGAAAATATTCTTTCAGCTTTTTACCAAATAAAAAATAATGAATTATTTATTTACACATATATTGTTACAGTGTGCGGTCAAATTATTAGAGCTGCATACTTGGTACATTATCAATTGCCGTGCTCGCATTAAAAACAATAAATTTTTCAATTAAATTCTAGTTACGCCGAACATTTTGTATTTTTTTTATGAATTATTCACGTTTACAAATCGAAAATATACATTTGACAACACAGCAGCAGGCAATATTATCTGTCCCATTGAAAGTAAATATATTTTTCACAATCTAGCTTCAATAATTTTATCACAACCACGGAAAATTGCAATACTTTTTGAAAATATAAAAGAAAAAAGATGACCAACGCTTAGAAATGATCGAACCGAACGGTTCCACGAATCAGTATTTAATGTTCGTTCTGACACGGTATTTTGTATTAATTTTTAATGTTTTTAAGAGAGTAAACCTCCTTTTTCCAGGATTGCAGGGGTGCGGGATTCGCGTTCTCATTTTTATTCAGTAGTCATTTTTCCAGTAGTCAAAAACGCTAGATAAAAGATCGATCTAGAGCGCTATCGCCCTCAAAAGTCCTATTCTTTCGTTTACGAAGCGTAATTTGCATTATTCGGAAGCATACAACTGCCGAATAATGCAAATTATGCCTCGTGAACGAAAAAATAGGACTTTTCAGGGCGATAGCGCCCTAGATCGATCTTTCATCTAGCGTTTGTGACTACTGAACAACCACAGTTTTGTATTTTCGAGAAATGACAACGCGAATCCCGCACCCTTGCAATCCTGGAAACGAGTCTACCGCCTTAATAAACCAGAGCCACCAGTTTTAATTGAATCTTTATTACTGAACGTTGAGTCTTTCGAAACGCCACAGGTGTCTATTATATTATCAAGTCTATTGTATCGATACGGCAAAATTATGTATTAATTGATATCGTTGGTTCCACATGCCAACATCAGTACACAAGATTTTAACGCATGGACCAGAAGTAGTTAAAAACTGGGGTAAACTTTACTTTACCGGACTCAAAATGAGTACCTTTCTCCAATTATTTATGTATTTGGTATGTAATCCAGAAGATTTGTACCCGGCGCGGATGCAGATCGAAGTTTCCATTCTCTAGGATCAATAGTTGAGGAGCTATGGTCGCTTGAAGCTACTGAAATGGTGTGTGCGATGCTGGGAGAGAAAAGTGGTACCAAAGATTTAAAGCTTCTTCACGGAAACAAATATTATCACGGAATATCTTCACGGAATTAGAATATTAATCTATTGGGTTGGAAAGAAAGTAATTTCGGTATTTTAAGGTGTAAATAAAAAATCGAATTTCTTTATTCAAGCGATGAATCAATAAAATATTTTCTTATTTATCCTTTTCGGCAAAAGATCATCCAACAAAAGGGAAAATTATCTTATTCATTAAAATTCATTGCTTGCATTTAAAAAAATTGGACTCTATTTCATCTTAAAATTATTATTTATTATTTATTATTATTATAGACGGACCGAGGTCCTTTTACATAAATGTTTACAATAGAAAAGGATAAGGGACTATACGCATAATAACAAAGAATAACAAAGAAGGGACGTGCACAGAAAATAATGGTACAAACGATATGGTATTATCCTATAATCCTGCGTAATTGTTTTTTAAAATTGTGCAAAGACTCAGTAAAGAAATCAATACGATTATAGAGAGTACTAGAGTCTGCTATGATGCGATTTATTGGATTAATTAATCCATAAGTAGATCTGGCTTTAAGTGTTTGAAATCCTGCCCTAGTTCTCAATACACGTTCCGGTACATAGAAATTGATTTGCGCAAGCAGAGAGGAACAATCAATATGATTATTAATTAAGTTAAATATAAAGCTCTGGTCGGATACTCTTCTTCGAGCAGACAATGTTTCTAGGTTCATTGTGTTTAATATTGCGGAATAATCATGATCAAAGAATGACATAGGATTTTTAAGCTTATATGAACAAAACCGGAGAAATTTATGCTGAACTCTCTCGAGCATGATTTCGTAATTAGAGCTTCTCGGAGACCATATAATTGAAGCATATTCCAACAGGGGACGGACGAGGGTGATATATAACAATCTAAGTGTGTGGATTGAATGAAAATCAGTGGAAAAACGAAGTATGAAACCGAGTGTTCTTGAGGCGGAGTTTGTAATATAATAAAATACCGAAATTACTTTCTTGCCAATCCGATAATATTAAATTCGTGATCAGCGACCCTAAAAACCTCTGTACACCGTATTTTTGGAAAGGTTTTCAGTGTTTTTCATGATTTCGGGCGTTTTTGCACACTGTGAGCGTCGCAAGCATGTTCTTATCCACTGTGTGCAGGGGAAAATGTTCCTGCGTCGTTTATAAATGTGGGAAACAGGCAGAACGAACTCGCGTTAACCAGATAGTCACCCTGGATGTTAACACCGAAGTAACTTGAGCGCGACACTCACGCCGGAAGGTCCAATAAAACCGGCAACGCGTGGAACCTACCATTTCCGCACGGGGTCCATCAGCATGAGCAGCGTCGTTAATTACGGGGGAAACGTTCTAAGTTCAAGTTCAGAGGACGACGATATTCCAACAGGGAGTTGCTTCCCAAGTGACTTTTCTTTGGGAAAGTAAAACGAAAAAAGAAACAAATATGTACCGCATCCACCAGTTACACATTGCACAGTGAAACCGGAAAACCGCACATAACCTATTACAGAATTATTTATAGCCTCACGGTCATAATCAGACTGCGGATCTTTATGCAAAATAAAGATTGTCTGCGTCGGTTGCAAGAAATAGAAACTAAATTGAACGTTACTTCTTGCCTGAATGATTTTGACATCTTCGATTTTAAACATTTTTCAACAACTTTGGATTTCATCTGCTCGATTTTGATCCGCTGTTTAGTCTGTAATGCAAAAACTCACACATTTCCCTTGAAACATTTAAAAATCGCTAATATAAGTGAATGACGTTTCAGGAAGCGGTGAGAAATGAAACGCGTGTCATGAAATCTCTTATCTTTCGACGAAGTCTGCTGATTCACCAGTCTATAAATGAGAAAAAAGATATTGCGGTATGCATGTCCAACACTGTCTCGGATAACAAACATTTTTAGTCTTACACAAAATTGTTTACATTGAGATTTTGCGCGCTTTTCAGGTGAAATAACCCACTGTGCGCTGGGAGATTGTATCGAGAGATGAGTGCGCGTAGTATGCGACAGGAAACATGAATCACAACATATTGAGAGTATTTACTGTAAACATAAGTACGGGATTGACATATGTAGCCATTTTTTAAAAATGGCAAAGGAGTAGGCGAAATACATAATAGTGAAAATATTCGAAGAATTGAAAAATACTGTTGTGCTGTTATCAACTGATTGGAAATGTTGAGAAAAGAAATAAATGTCAACGTAGCTCCTGTGTTTTGCAATTAATGCAGACAATTTTTATTTTGCATAAAAATCCACATGAACCACCTTTTTCGCTTGCAGACATTTTACTTCCGAACCACTTGCGAAGTATCAATTGCTTATTGAAGATATTGATGATTAATCGTTGAGTGTTATATTTTAATAGCAGCTTAGAAATAAATATTTCAACTTTAGTTGATTACATTAACACTAAACCTACCACGGCCGGTCAAATAACCGATCTTACAGTTTTAATTGTATAATTATTGAAATTATCACGTTGCTTGCGTGGAAAATAATTCGGCAAATTTCTTTATCCAAGCACATATTGCAACAACAATTGCACGAAATCTAGATAAATAGAGCCTTGTGATTTTTATCAGCTAAAACATTTTAATCGCTTTCAGCGCTCGGTAGTTTTAGTGTTACAATTGTATTGAGTCTCGCGGAGAACTTCTTAATATCACACAGGTATTAAATTTCATTTAATAACACTGTCCAACAAATTTCAGCTTTTTTTATGCTTTCAATATACTGTTGCGTGGTATAGTTCGATTTTCCGCTGGACCCTTATTTTTTGAGATAAATTGAAAAACATCCTCAAAAATTGGTGCAAAAGTGGTGTCTCTCCGTCTTTAATGATTGTTTAAACATGTTTAAACAATCATAATGTACTAATATTATATATCACTGTATTCGGGAAAGCCTACAGAATCTTTTGCTGTAAAGAACAATACAATATCTTTTATAATAACATCACAATATTTGTTTAAAGTTGAAAAATTTGTTTTTTTTTCAAAGCCATGTTTTTCAAAATCTGTGCGTATAGGAGAAAAATTAAGGACAGATTCGGAATCAGCACAAAAAACTCTATAAGAAGGACCCAACAGTATATTGAAATCAAATTTGGTGTTGGATAGTGTGTTGAATCGTATGTTTCATTATACACGGTCTCGGATGTTAAAGTGTATGTAATAATGATTCGTTAATTGGCAAGATTCTGTCATTCGTCAAGATTGGCCTGTCTATGAGATTTAATGTATGAAATTTAGTCTATCGATGCATAATGTATCTTTACTTTTGTCGGACAAATGATAATTAATAATATGCACGGCAACGTTTCGCTATTGGTTCACGTTATAAAAATTTTAATTATCGACTAATTGAATACTCCAGCCACGGTCTACTACCGAGGTAACCCTGTATTTTCCAACGTCTCAACACTCAATCGTGATACTGCTAAAATTAAAAGTTTCAAACATGTCGCTGCTGTGTGGTTCGAGATAGTCAAATTAAATCAATGAACGACATTAGGTCTACGACGAAAAGAAGGTTTGATTACACTGTCCAACAAATTTCAACTTTTTTAATGATTTCAATATACTGTTGGGTCCTTCTTATAGAATTTTTTGCGCTGATTCCGAATCTGTCCTTAATTTTTCTCCTATACGCACAGTTTTTGAAAAACATGACTTTGAAAAAAAGAACATATTTTTCAACTTTAAACAAATATTACGATGTTATTATAAAAGATATTGTATTGTTCTTTACAGCAAAAGATTCTGCAGACTTTCCCGAATACTGTGATATCCAATATTAATACATTAGGATTGTTTAAACATGTTTCTCAAGATAAAAGTCTGTTCTATCGCGTGGTATAGTTCGATTTTCCGCTGGACCCTTATTTTTTGAGATAAATTGAAAAATATCCTCAAAAATTGGTGCAAAAGTGGTGTTTCTCCGTCTTTAATGATTGTTTAAACATGTTAAATGTATTAATGTATTAATATTGGATATCACTGTATTCGGGAAAGTCTACAGAATGTTTTGTTGTAAAGAACAATTCAATATCTTTTATAATAACATCACAATATTTGTTTAAAGATGAAAAATATATTTTTTTTCAAAGCCATGTTTTTCAAAATCTGTGCGTATAGGAGAAAAATTAAGGACAGATTCGGAATCAGCGCAAAAAACTCTATAAGAAGGACCCAACAGTATATTGAAATGAAATTTGGTGTTGGACAGTCTTATCTACAAACGTAACTAGTGTAACAAATATAACGTGCGTGCATTCGTGTTGGTAAAGGAAAGCGCCTATAATACTCTGCACATATATTATGCAAATACATACAAGGGCCCAATGAGGATGTTGCGACTTGAACGTTTAACTGTCCACATGCATTGTCCGTCGGAAATTAAAGTTTATAGTTCTGCAGTAATTCATGAGAAAGAATCTGTTCTATTATTATTGCCTGTTCGAGGCTGATGCTAATAGGAAAGCAGTGTGACATCCAGTGTGTACAGGGTACAAAGTGTACCAGCGTGCTTGGAATATAAACAGCATAACAAATTCTTATATTACGTAACCGAATGAAGCGCACATCGCATGTGCATGTCGACGTATTGTTAGCAAAAATGCATAGAAAACCTGATTGAAATCGAAGGGACTCTTATTTTCACAATTAAACTGTTCCATAATTAATCGTCAATTTGCACTCCATTTGTTCCGGAAATATCTCAACAATTTTACATTTCCATTTCTGACTCGATTGTGTTATTAGTAGACTGCGAAGTTCCTGCGTTCGTGACAATAACGAATAGGTGAAATACTGTTCATGCACACTTTAAATCAGAATCACTTTTTTAAGAATGGACCAAACGACTTCAATTCCTCTGTAAGGCTAGAAGAATTAGTTTAGTAAATGGCGTCTAAAAAATATCTTGAAAAAAATGCATTTGGTCGGAATTGTGAAAAGCAATAGCAAAAATTGATTTTTACAAGTTTTTTAGATGGACCAATAACGAAAATTTAAGATGTGTGATGTGTTTCGTCAACTCGTATAAATTATATACGTTCTGAAAATTTCATTGTAATTGGTTAATTGGTTTACGAGTTATAAACGATAACAGTGGTAAAAATGGCAATTTTTAAAGATTTTTCACCTTCTTACCACTTTTGATCGGTTATAACTCGTAAACCAATTAACCAATTTCAATGAAATTTTCGGAGCGTATATAATTTATACAAGTTGACCAAACACATCTTTTAAATTTTCGTTATCGGCCCAGCTAAAAAAATCGTAAAAATCTATATTTACTATTGTTTTTCAGAATTGCGACCAAATAGTTTTTACAACATATTTTTTAAAGGACATTTACTAAACTAAGTCTGCTAGTCTTACAGAGAAATTCAAGTCGTTTGGTCCTTTCATAAAAAAGTTATTCTGATTTAAAGTGTGCGCGATCGGTTTTGCTCCTAACTGTACATGAATCTAGGAATATTAACACTTTGCCTACCGGAAGCCTATTAATAGGATTTTCAATAATTGTGCTGCACCAAAAGAAAGCATAGCAATTTTCTTTTATATTGCAACCTTAAATGAAACTGTTACATGACTTGTTAGTTCACAATGATAATCGCTGTTGCTATATTGAAGGTTCCATTAAAAAGTGTTTAGCCATGTACCGTAGATTTTTCAAAATTATGGAATAATCATCGATCGGTAATGTGTTAATACTAGACTGCCGATCTTTATTCATTTACCAAGAAATTTTGGCTGGGTGAAATATAAGCCAGTAAAAAATTCGAAAAATTTCAGAATATTTTAATCTTGTTTTGAATGCAATAAAGTCATTAAGACATGACATCAACGCTTATTTTACTCTCCTGCTTCCCACAATCAACGCAGAACGTTTTGCATAAAGATCCGCAGTCGAATTAATACGAGATACATTATTTTCGATTTATTGAATCTATCATAAGACGGAATACATTTTGCTTTCACTTCTGTTTCTTACAATTGATTTAGAGAGTTTTTATTTCGCATAAAGAGGAGCAGTTTAGCCATTAGCTACACGATATACCCTGTACACTTAAACTGTTTGTGATTTATGGAAATTTTCAAGTATACACAGGTCAAATCTAGCAACAAATCAGCCTAATGTACCGTGATCGTGCTCGTCCAACACCGTCCGCTACTTGCCGCGTGGAAGAGCACACAAAGTGAAACGAGGAAACGTTTCACCGAGGTCCATAATCCAGAATATAAAACGGTCATTGATGAATTTTTAACCGTTGATAATTTAACGACTGCGTTGCAGTTCGCGGTAACGGCGCGGCGTCGCGTCGTGTGATTTATGATGCGGATCAATTGGAGGGTACGGTTTTCACTGCAAAATGCAAGTAAACTGTAACCAAGGATGCATCCTAGAAGAATTTCGAACAACTAATTTGTTCATTTATTGGATTGGATAGAGCCCAATTTTTTAATTCAAGCAATGAATTTTAACGAATAAAATATTTTCCCCTTTGTTCGTTGATCTTTTGCAAAGAAGAATAAATAAGAAAATATTTTATTGATTAAAGTTCATCGTTCGAATAAAGGAATTCGGTTTTATTTCACCTTAAAATACCGAAATTACTTTCTTGCCAACCCAACAGAATTGAAACACTACGATCTATGAGAAGATCGTAAGAAAATTGTGTCTCTGAAGAAATTGTAACGTTCATGGAGATATTATAATACCTATGGAGGAGTTCTAAAAGAAAGAAACATAATGAGTGAGAGACAAAAATGTATGAAGTGAATTTGGTTGTGGGAAATAAAGAAACGAAGGAGCGTTCGTTTGAAAATTGGTTTGTCGTTGATTGATCATCGTTTGTGTTGTGTTAAATAAATGGTTTGGTTTTTAACATTTGTAATTCCGGCCAATGCTTGAACAGTAAGATTTATAGAGGAATTTTCGTGTCTAGAAAAGCATTATGAATAAAATGCCAACGCTTAGAATGAAATTGTAGTGTGGTCTATAAAAAGTTCTAGGGTTTATTCAAAGAGAGATCAAAGTCTAGGAAGAAAATTGTACATCCCATGGAAAAATTACAATGCCAGCAAAGGAGTTGTAAGATTTATAGAAAAATTATAATGCCTATAAAGTCGTTATAAGATTCACAGAAAAATTATAATGCTTGTACAGGAATTGTAAGATTTATGGAGAAATTATAATAGTTAGGAAAACAATATATGTAGAACCTATGAAAAAGGATAAGACTTTGGAGAAAGTTGTGAGATCTATGAAAAAATGATAGAATTCATAAGAACATGTTAAAGCCTACGAACAGGACTTACTGTTTCAGAAAAAATTAATTAATCAATTAAAATTTAGGTACAATCCTGAAGAAACAGTATCTTACTCATTTTTACATTTGTAATACACTCCATTGCCGAGATACGTTTCCAATATGATGTCTAACGCAATGTTTTGGTTATGCGTTCTCATTCTGTTCGAATGCGTCAATAAAAACGCAAATGCTTGATCATTCTAGAAGAAAATATAGGCTGCAAGGTAATGCCGACTAAATTTCCGACGAAAAATGTCGTAATGCACAGTCATAGAAGTTTTTATGCGCTCGATCACATCCTTGTCTGATACATAAGCATTAGTTTAGTACCGTTACACATACTTTTGTAACCCGTTTTAGGTTCAGGATAACGATCTATTACTTCCGTTTTTAAACTTGATAATACTGCAATAATTCATTACCGTAGCTGTCAATATTTATTTTTAGTCCACACTCTCTCTACACACGTATTAGGTCGTTGCTATAACTTTTTCCTAAATAAATCTTGTTCACCAAAGTAACCACAATTATGATCAACACATTTCACCAACGAACTAGAAGTTTCTGGATTGCATTACGGTAGAAATTGAATTTTTTGGTCATTCACAAGACTAGCATTTCCATTCTTGAGTTTCTCTTACCATCGACGAATAAACTTTATTGAAAAGTAAAATTTTGGATATCTAAATAAATTTGAAGATGCAATCTTAAAGATCAGCTTGCTACCTTAATGGAACAAACCTGCAGATGCTATGATAGTATTTCTTGATCAAAACGCTTCCTAACATTTGCATTCGAAAATCGGACATTTCATATGAAACAAGCTAATACAATTTTCTTTCTTTGCCTCAGAAGTGAATGATTCATAAACCCTTATAGATTAAAATGTTTTTGTTACAAAAATTCTCTGCATTTTTTATGAGCATTAATAGTAACCGCATCTCAAAAAAGATTTGAAAAGGTGTCAAAAATATTGAAAGCACATAGAAAGGATAATAAAGAATAAATACCACAAAAACAAAAATAAATGGACGGCGCCAAGGGTCCTTGTTGAAATTAATTTTTTAGACGTATAGATTTGTCAAGAAAATTCCGATTAAGTAAAATCGTCTATTTTTCTCCAGTGAAAATAAATCTTCTCGATTCTTTTATGTTTCGTTTCACTTGAACGTCTTGTGATAAATTAGGATGATAAGTTGAACACTTTGCCGAAGAAACACCAACGTCGACGAACGATGAGAAAACATGAATGAACGCTGCGGATCAGTGTGGCTAAGTTTCTGCGAATTGCGCGCCATCGACTGTGTTATGCGTGCGAGCAACGATTATTTATTGCTCCTTAGAAAGAGTCATGACCAACGCAGTAGCCACGAGTGCAGATATTCACTGAACGTTTCGTCCATTACGTTCGCGATTCGACGCTCGTTTCGTGAATAATCGCGAGCGAACGCGTTTGCCAGATAAACACGGACAATCGAGGCAACAATAACTGTGCATATATTCGTACACTTGTACATTCTGAACAATAGTCCCCAGAAGTGCGGTTCCAGAAGACTATACAGTGGCTCACGAAAGTATTCGAACGCCCTTTAAAACGGAATAACTTTTTTATAATTGTACCAAACGTTCTGATTTTATATAATCAATTAGAAACATTGGTTTATGAAATGATGTGCAAAAAAGATTTCCCAAAAAATTATAATTTACAAGGTTACAAGCAAAAATAAAAAAGGCATTTTTTAAAATTTTTTATTAGGGCCCTTAAAGAAAATTTGAAATATATGTTTCGCAGATCTATGTTAGTTATACACATGCTGAAAATTTAATCGAAATCGGTTGACGCAGGAAAAAACGACACGCATCGAAAGATGTACGATTTTGTGGATTTTAAGCAGAAACTGATCAAAAGTCGTGTAAAACTACGATTTTCACAATTTTTAATCGCTTGTAGCTCGTGTGTATGTTAACCGATTTCGATGAAATTTTCAGCATGTGTATAACTAACATAGATCTGCGAAACATATGTTTAAAATTTTATTTAAGGGCCCTAATAAAAAATTTAAAAAAATACCTTTTTCATTTTTGCATGTAACCTTGTAAATTATAATTTTTTGTAAAATCTTTTGTGCATATCATTTCATAAACCATTGCATCTAATTGATTATAAAAAATCAGTTCGTTGGGTACAATTATAAAAAAGTTATTCTGTTTTAAAGGCCGTTCGAATATTTTCGTTACCCACTATATGTGGAAAATCTGTCCTGGAAAATATTCATTTCGATATTAAGGTGTTGGAAATTACATTCATTCGCTAATCTTTCAATTATGCATTCGATCAATGATAATACAATATAGTTCACATTGGGTTGGAAAGAAAGTTCGTAGCGTTGGAATTTTTTTATTTGGGCCCTTCATGAAAATTTGAAATATATGTTTTGTAGATCTCTGTATAGTAGTTACACAACATGCTGAAAATTTCATCGAAATCGATAAACATACACACGAGCTACAGCGGTTAAAAATTGTGAAAATTGTAGTTTTACCACAGACGAGATATAGGAATAGACCTGACACCTTATGGGACTTGGTGTCCATAGGAATCTGTAGTACCGACACCTTAAAATTCCAGTGAAAGCAATAATTTTCTTTAAATTTGATCCATAATTAGCGATTAAACTGGCTATAAATATTGTGCTCCTAGAAATAATAATAATACATCTTGTTATTCTATAAAGGTGTTGACACTGAATGGTAATGGGACTCAATGGGAGTCATCCTGGGGCGTTAGCGCACCAATACCGACGGACACCAAAATACATCGGGTGTCAGGTCTATTCCTATATCTCGTCTGTGGTTTTACACGACTTTTGATCAGTTTCTACTTTCTACTTAAAGTCTACAGAATCGTACATGTTTCGACGCGTGTCATTTTTCCCTGCGTCAACCGATTTCGATCAAATTTTCGGTATGTGTATAACTAACATAGATCTACAAGACACAAATTTTAAATTTTCATTAAGGGCCTAAATAAACAAAGTTATTCTATTTTGAAGGGCGTGCGAATACTTTTTACACTCACTGTATGTAAATTTTGAACAGATAAAATTAAAAAATCAAATATTTCATTAATTAACTAGTTGAATGGCAGGGTAATTGGAACGTACTTGTCCCTATACCGAAGACATGAATGATCCCAACCGTTTACGATAGGGAAACGATTTCACGTCGATGACGAGATACAGTAAAAGCTCCTTCGTTGTCCAAAGGCCGGGGGTTTGAGCGGACAACGACCGTGCCCGGACACTATTTTCGATTTATGACTGCGTCTTTAGTGAAACGGCTAGTTAAATGACACAGAAAAGCATTCGCAGTCAAAAGCAGTCAACTGTCTGGCTTTAAAAAACTCCTTATTTCCTTGCCATATTCCTTTCCTATTGTTCTCCGTTCTGCGCGGGTCTATACAGTCCTGGGACACATCTGGCGACCAGATCCACGCAGGCTTAATCCTCTCGTTGACAGGCAGTGGAGTGGGTAGGCACTGGACAACGATCGTGCCCACGATTCAGGACAACGAAGGAGCGATTACTGTAACTCGTTGTGCAGGTCGTCTTTCAAAAGTAAGGTTGTGTGTCACCGAATAAAAAATTGTATCAGGGCTGCGCAGATTACCAGTCTTGCAGTGCCAACGACAGAGGCGGCTGTTCTTTTTCCAACCGGTGTTTCTGGGACCTTGGATCTCTATCTTAATGGAATTAGCCAGTGGACGTTCGTTATGTTGCACGGTGTGCATTACATAATGAACCAGCGCGCACTAATCCGTTCGAAGCGCGTGGCGCGTGCATCGGTTCGCGAAACATTTGAAAGTTTCAGTCGCCGCGCCAGCATGAATATTGCAGCAGATCAAACGCGATTTCCCGGACTATGCGTCGCCATGAAAAATCGGGCGCAGTGTCATGTGCAAGGTTATCCAAGCTGATCATTTAGTTTTCGTTTTCCACGACGATGGTTCTCCGTCAGAGGTGGGCATTATTTCGGCGAAATAAATATTCCAAATATTATTTAATATTCTAGATTTTACTATGCTTAAAGGTGAGAGAAAACAGTATTCTAGATAAGATATACAATTTCGAAAAGAAAATGCTTTATTTTAACCATCTGAACCACAAAATAAAATATCCCTATTTTAACGATCCGAACCACAAAATAAAATATTTCTATTATAACAGTCTGTAACACGAAATCAAATATTTTACTTTATGCGTCGTTATAATACTCTGGGAAATCGCATAAATATGTAACGAGTTCGAACCATCATTTTTAGCAATAATAATTTAAAATTGAAATTGAAAATAAAGACAAGGTCCAAATATTTTCAATATTCTTAACACTTACGGAAGTCTAGAAATAACTATTTTACATTATTTTATATAAACATAACAAGATGACATAACGTCATTTACTAAACTAATTCTTCTAGCCTTACAGAGAAATTCAAGTCGCTTGGTCCATTCATAAAGAAGTTATTCTGATTTAAAGTGTGCGTGTGTGTGATCAGTTTTGCTCCGAACTGTATACCCCAACAAATAAATTTGGTAAATAATGCCTCAGGGAAGCATCTTTACAATCTTAATAATCGCAAATTAAGAATATTAGAACCCGTCATTGTGACGGGTCCCATAAACCTAGTGTTAAAGTAAAATACTATTTTCAAATATTACATATTTTAAAAAAATGACTGCAAATCTTTTATTTTTAAAGTTGTACGCATACTTTAAAATAAATAGAATTATTTACTATTTACTATTCAAAATACTATTTTACCCAGCTCTGTTCTCCGTTTCTTTATCTCAGACTTTCGCTCTTCGCCGAGATGGAACGAGAATTTTTTCACGTGTCTCGATAAGCTTCGTCCTCGAGCTAATCTGCTTATGGTAAAATAACTATGCCGCGCGTCGAACTTCTCTCGAACGATCCTTTCGAGAAGCCGACGTTTGCCGCAAGGTTATTAAAGAGATTTACGAACGAATAACCGGCAACCTACAATGACGCGACTTTGAAGAAAATATGTGATTAGACTCGCGCTACGGCTCGTTTTCTCTTATTGCGGAAAAAGTATAATTATAGCCGACGGTTCACGTGGATACACAATCGATCCAAAAAGTATTTTAACATTAAATTTCCCATTCTCGAGAAATTATCGATATTTGAACGGTGATCATTACATTAAACATTATCACTTTTTCCTAAGATATTTTTGCATGATACAGCGACTGGGAAACTGCTGGGAAAATTATCACAGTTCAAATAATGACAATTTCTCGAGAATTGGACATTTTGAGTTCAAACACTTTTTCGTTCCACTGTATGGTCAAGAAAGTTTGCGTATTTTACGCTGAAGTCTTTCAATTCATCCACAACATTTCAATTTTCCAAGGAGATGCACGATCTAATCGTGAGGTAAAGGAACATACATATTTGGTTTTTAAGAATTAGTATGAAGAATACAGCAGGCGCTGGTGTATTAACCCTTCGTATACTGTGCCGGAGTCTATTTTGACCGGCATCATCGAAATTGTCATTTAAGTACTCAATTTGTGGCAATTAAACTAACTGAATAGCTGTTTCATTGAGAATATCGGAAAGACTAATGTGTCTACACAAGATATCATCAAAAGTAAATTTGAATAAATGTATTAATTAGTGCTTTGAACGGTCCTAACCATTGCCAATTATAGTATAGCTATAAAAATCGTCCGTTGTCCGAGGGTTGAAATTAGGGATGGGATCAAGTTCAATATGTACTCACGAATGAATCCGAGTCAATTTCAATAACCAAGTTTCATTTCATGGGTTTCGATTACTACTTAAAAGCAATAATGTGTGTGTGTGTGTTTCAATGATTATATTTGAAAAGTATTCATTTTCTATAAACTGATATCGGACCTCGTAATGAGTACGTACAAGTTTCGAAAAGATGCTTATAAAAGTACTTCAATGTTGAAAAGAATCGAATCTTACACAAGAAGTACTCGTATCTTGGAAATCAGAACTGCATAGTCGGTTTTAAGCACTTTCTTTATTAAGTTCGTAACTATTTCAGAATAATATTTCCGATAGATTATGAAATTATAGTTATACATGTTGAATTAAATGATGCATTAGAATTACACGACAACATAATTAATCTTAAAGGTAAAGAAAATAATGATTAGAAAAATCAGAGAATTTCCGGTACGATTTTCATAAAAGTTTCGAATCTGTTCGACCAAGATTCGAATATACAACTTGCAAGTATTATTTCCGTTTACCAAAGTACTTGTGAAAGGTTCGAAACTATCTGGCACAGGTTCGAGTATACCAAGGAGTACTATTTCTGTTTTTCGAAGTACTTATAGAGAGTTCGAATTCAATCAATCAAAGTTCGAACCTGTTTGCGAGATACTTGATGCCATCCCTAGTTGAAATAGCTCCGAGTGCAAATTAGGGATGGGATCAAGTTTAATAAGTACTCACGAATCCGAGTAAAGTTCAATAACCAAGTTTCATTTCATGGGTTTCGATTACTACTTAAAAGCAATAAAAGTGTCAATGATTATATAATACTTGAAAAGTATTCATCGTATACAAGTAGTTATCGAACCTCGGAATGAGTACTTACAAGTTTCGAAAAGATACTTATAAGTACTTCGATGTTGAAAGTAATCGAAACTTTCACAAGCAGTACTCGAATCTTGGAAGTCAGAACTGCATAGTAGGTTTTAAGCACTTTCTTTATTAAATTCGTAACTATTTCAGAATAATATTTCATTTACAATACTTGGTTTTATCCTATTTCTTTTTCTACCCATGATATTTCCTGCTTTTGAGAAAACTCTTTCTGAAGGTACAGAAGTGGCCATTATACAAAGATAGTCACGTGCAATTTTTGATAAAATGGGGTACCAGATTGCATTTTCACGACGAAATAATAACGGGTCTTCTTTGCGTTCTAAATATTGTGATTTCAGATAATTTTCCCCTTCTAACACAGCAGGCGATGAAAAAATAATGATTAGAAAAATCAGAGAATTTCCGGTACGATATTCATAAAAGTTTCGAAACTGTTCGACCAAGATTCGAGTATACTTGCAAGTATTATTTACGTTTACCACATACTTGTAAAGGGTTCGAAACTGTCTGGCAAAGGTTCGAGTATATTTGGGAGTACTATTTTTTTTTTTCGAAGTACTTGTAGAGGTACTTGATTCCACCCCTAGTGCAAACGGTTAAATTCGAGAAAACGTTATTCCTTCCTTCTCAACTGACTTTTATACGTAGAATCAGAGCCTCCCCGGTTGTGCCATCCGTCCGGCCACACCCTGTATACAAAGAAAATATGAACAAACTAATGAACGTATTCGCGTCCGATCCTTTCGAGATGAAGCCGGCAGTTGCCGCAAGGTTATTAAAGAGATTTATGTATGAATTACCAGCAACCTACAATGACGTGACTTTGAAAAAAATATATAACTACGCTTACAAGCGCGAGATGAATGTACGACGCGCAGCATTGCGTCATTTTCCCATAAATGGTCAAGACGAGGTTAGGTACGCCAGTGTCGCATTACAGGTTGTCTCCGACGGGTGTTCTGGACTCTTCTGTTCACGATTTTTCCACGTTAGGGCGAAACGAAATTAAAGTTTCTTTCCCTGCTGGAAAGAAAGTAGGATGTTTTCTGGACATTATCGACTAATTAGAATTTCGCTCGGACCAATCTGTATCAGTATTAATCCCAAAACAAGTACCTCATGCTGCGAAACGAAGAATACAATGATTGACGAAACGACGACACATCTTACGTTTCTGTAGATTTTTCAAGATTTATGAAAGAATGTTGAAAAAGAAGACGATCATGTTAAACAGTGATCTATTTTAAATTTGCAAAACAGTCACACTTTTTAATGGACTTCTGATTTAGTTTTTTCTCGTTTCCGATGACCCACATTTTTAATTTATGTATTTTGTTAAATATACGTTGTTGGTGAGCAACGCCTCTCAATAATAACGACCTTAATTATTTATTGTTAATCCATACTTTTCGTTATACAGTTTTTCGAAACTGAGAAACTCGTCTACATATGAGCCGCTCACTTGCCAAATCGATTAACTCCATAAAACAGAAAGTGGAGAGAAATGTGAATAATATACATTGTTTTCCAAAATTCTCTTTAAATTAAAAATTGAAATAAACACTGTATAATGCATAAATACAGATGTAGCTTTCATATCATATGATTGAAAATAAATTTCAGTGGTTAAATTTTGAAGAATACAACTTTATTAATCCCTTGCACTCCGAATTATTTTCACTTTTGTTGCCAACAACTCCCTACTACCTTGAAAGTGTTTTACTTGAAATTCAATGGTCAGTTTCTCGACTGCTACTTATTTTAAACAATTTTGTTTACTAATTATTTATATTAAATATAGCTCCCTAACTTTGTTATAATTTATATATGTGGAACTCATATTTGCTTTCAACTAAAAAATAAGAAATTAAATAAATAAAGGAAGAACCAAATACTTATAAAAACCCGTTTCATTTATATTTTTCTTTCTCTGATGTCGAGTCACATTCGACAAAGGAGTGCAAAGGGTTAACGAATTTTTTTAAAAAATCTGAAATTAGAAAAGAACTTCTAATTGTGTGACTGTATAACTTTTTTTGTACTCTGCCGTGCAGTTTGCGACATCCATGGAAATCGGGCACGATCTTATGCAATCATCTAATACTTCTAATATAAAGACATGTAGAATGAATAAGATAGAAGCTAGCCTTCGTGTAATCGTTATTAATATCACAACTTTTAGGTGACTAAGGTAGTTAATCGATTTGACCAGTGGAAAAAAGTAATAACATCAAAATCGGTCTTCAAATGATATTTTTCATTGCAGAAAAAGTTCATTAACCGCTAATAAACCTCTAGATTCAATAATTCTATTTCACGTTACAAAATCACATCACACATTACAAAAATTACAATTCTAATAATACAAAGTTGATTCGGTATTATGTTTTCTTCATGTGCATCGTTATATTTTCAATTAAAAATCTTATGCACCACAAATATTTGAATTTCATTCACAGTATGATAATTATACACGGACAGTTCAACTCTGATTTTTCCAACAGCATTTTTCCACTCTCTTAATATTTTCAATCGTTCACAGTCATCTGAATATCAGTCACCTCGAGGGAGCCGAGAAAAATAAAAATGATCTATCAATGTAGACAGAGATATCAACCCCGACGAAACGACGATTTATCGAAGTTTCTGTGCGCGCAGCTGCATCGTCCGTTTATTTTTTTCCCTCTCTCAAGCCAATAAAGACGTCTATATGTATATGTATGTGCGAGCGATAACATAGCGCTTTCATGAAACGTAAATACCTATTTCATTCATAACCGCTCGAGCAAGGTGCAATGGAACTTGAAGCGACTCAATTTCTAGGGCAGGCACAATTGTGTGGGCATTCGAGTGAAGTAGATTCTAGTATAACTTCATCACAAAGTTATTTAAAAAGACTGGGTGTATGTTTTATACTGCGGTATTTTTTCCCAATGAGACTAAAATACGTAAAACTAAATATTTCTGAATGTTTTACAATTACGAATTTTTATTTCCTTGATGAATTGTACGTAATATTAAAATAAAAACAGATACTCTCTCCTTAAACATTATTAAAGTAAGTAATAAATTTGTATTTGGTACCTGTGCTTTTCAATTAGAAAATGTTTATTTTGCATAAAGATCCGCAATTTAATAATACAATTGATAAAACAGTACACCCTCTGTCCCAAAAATAACCGGAATGACTCTACTTTTTAGCGAAAGTAGTGGTGCCATCTGTTAGTCGGAAATTGATTTATGAATCGTGAGCGTTTTTTACTAACCTGTAAAAATTTCATAACATTTCGTTCAGTAGAAGCCCAGATACAACGCATTTAATGACAGTAGTTTGTGTACATCGGTCGAAAAATGAATAGGGAACAAGCACATGCACCTGCTCATCGTTCATTAATTGTCACTCACTTTTTGACCAAACATCACATTTTTTTGCTTCAACATCCACCGTATTCACCCGATTTGGCTCCCTGCGACTATTTTCTATTCCCGAAGCTGCATTTGGCAATGAAAGGAAATCGTTATGCATCAGTTGAAAACATTCAACGGTCAACGACGAGTAATCTCAACACCATTCCGATCAGCGATATGAAAAAGTCGTTTGATGCACTTTTTGAACGTGCGAATCGCTGTATTTCTGCTAACGGAGAATATTTCAAACAAATAAAATGATTTTTGTCAAGATTCTTTAACTACTTTTGATTCTGTATAGCCATTCCGGTTATTTTTGGGACAGAGGGTGTATGACTATTTTGTTCAAATGCAAAAAATGGATAAGTAAAATATAGAGCAGCCCTATTTTCCATTTGTTAAAGCTATTCCACGAAGAAATATGTACATTTTCATTTAAACCTCGTTTTCTACGATCGATGCAGAAAATTCTTATTCGGCATACAAATCGGCAGTCTAATAATGGACATCAAGAAGATTTGCGAGTACATTAATCGCTCCTTCGTTGTCCTGAATCGTTGACACGATCGTTGTCCAGTGCCTACCCACTCCACTGCCTGTCAACGCCGAGTCGCTCCGCAGGGCGGCGACGATTGATGTCGGCTCGGGTATATCGGTGTGAACACCACAACATTGACTCGAGTAAACCGAATTTTCAAACTTCTTAATTTTCATTATTTTTTTATCGGACTTTCACTAACTTATTTCTGGCATTTTTCTGATTAAAATGATACCAAACACGATATAATTTCAACTTTATTTAGTGGTTTCATTGACGGTATGGAGTACTGTAGGACATGGAAGAGGATAGCCAGTGAAAAAAAAAGAAAAACTGTAATGTGTAAAATACCAATGTGATGCTAACACTTTTATTAATAAGTTTCTAGTGATTAGCCTGCGTGGATCTGGTCGCCAGATGTGTCCCAAGACTGACCAGACTCGCGCAGAAGGGAGAACAATAGAAAAGGAATATGGCAAGGAAATAAGGAGTTTTCTAAAGTCAGACAGTTGACTGGTTTTGACTGCGAATGCTTATCTTTGTCATTTAACTAGCCGTTTCACTAAAGTCTAATTGAATCGAAAATGAATTAATAAAAATGCAAAACTAGCCGTCGTCTTGCTTTAAGGGAGGCATCTTGTACGAAGAGGCCGAATTTATGTCAAAACATAGGCGCCGGACAACGATCGTGCCCACAGCGCAGGTCGCGCTGTACTCCTACGGGCTATAACTCCGTTAATTTACAAAATTCAAGTCTAATTCTTTGAGAAGATATTTTCGAGATATTAAGTTGTTTATTTAAACATATGCTATATATAGCATTTGTTAAATGTATGATAAATTATAAATGATGCTTCACATGTGGAGTAAATATGGGACAAATTATATCGTGTTTGGTCTTGTTCTAATCAGAAAAATGACAGAAACATACCAGTGAAAGTCCTATAAAAAAATAATGAAAAATAAAGCATTTTTAATTGGTATTATGTACAGTGAGAACACGCGGACCTTTAAACTGTGCAGTTTAAAGTATAGTTTACTGTATGTAGTAAGAAATGAATTCGATTGTGTAGAATATAATGTCGATAAATCTCAAGCTAACGCACAAACGAAAATGTCTTTCCTGGAGAAATGGGAAAGGGTTAATTGGTTTGATTACCGTAGATATGGCGATGTTTTAATTGAGGGCACGAGCGATAACTCGAATCTGTATGTTTACGTGCGGAGAAACAATGCGAACGGCGATTCGTATCGACTCCGGGTTCAGAAAACGGAAGAAGGTTAAAAGCGGCTCAAGGATAAAAGCATCCTAGGCGAAAAGGACGCGCGCGATCTTCTCGACTTTGCTCGTGTGTATCCTTTCTTTCTTCTCGCGAACCGGAAATCACCACGGGCGACACACAACGCATTCGGAATGATCACTTGACACGTCAGTTCGACCTCAAGGCTGACGCGGTCGACACGGCGCGGCGCGGCGACTTGCGAGTTGAAAGTGAGCGACGAAAATGGTAAACAAAGATTTCTGTGTGCTCTAACACGTTATTTTTGCGTTTCTTCTTTTCTCTGTCGAATTGTTAGAGGTATTCTGGTTTTTCATTTTCTTAACTCGATTATTTCTACGCTATCTTTATGTATGTAGAATATGTGTGCAAAGGGGTTTGTTGACGGGGGTTTAACAGACTGAAACATTTGCGAACTAATAAATTGTTTTCGTAGACAATAGTTTCGAAAGATTACAGATCAAATTGATCTACGCAAAGTTGCATTAACGTTTGTACTTTTCTGATTTTTATAGGCCATAAATGCAAGAAGTTTCCGCAATATGTACATTGGCAACGATCGCCAGTAGCTGCAGTTATGCACTTGCATTTCATTCCAGATGTTTGCGAGCTTGAAGAATTCGATAGCTTTTTCTGACATTTCTTTCACTGCTGAAGCTTCTATTTATACATACTGTCGTTTCGCATTTATAACAGTTTCTATATGCATGTAGAATTTTATTTTATTTATTTTATCAATGCAACGAAATATTCTATTTTAGCAATGCAACGAAGATTAATTGATCACAGTAAAAGTTATCGCATTTTTATTGAGTTTGTCGTACGATATGAACGAAAGTTCACAAACTTAAAACTAGTATCGAAACATAACGGATATGAATAATTAATGAAACGTAAGTTTATTATTATTAGTCTGCGGATGTTTATGCATTTCCCAATTTTTGTAGACAAATTTGAAGGAAGTGGAATGAAATAAAATCCTATTTTTAATGGGAACAGCCTTTGTAAATCTAGAATCCAGAATCTAGAATACATAAAAATTGTATAAAATTTTATCCGACTTTTATTTCGAGCCATTTTGGAAAATTTTCATAAGCTATAAATGCATAGAGATCCGCAGTCTAATTATATCATTTATCTGACACCGTTTCTCATGTATAATGAAACCGTATTGAAACGAATAGCACGAACGCTACACTGCTAATTTGTTTTTTCGACTGTTGCGACATAAAATGAAAGTGAATGAGGAGGAATGGGCGTCGACGCGTGTTAGTATACTTGTCGACAAAATAAAACGGTGGCTTGTACAACGGGTTTACACGACTCATTTTTCTCCGTACGAACTACGCAGCAGAGGAGGTTCACTTTTATTCGGAAAAAAGATCTGTAATGGGCTAATTTGCGAAATGATGGATCGCAAAGGAAAATAAATCTTCACCGATAATAATACCATTGGTTTAACTATTTCAATCAACAATTTCGGACTTTTTCTACAAGATAGTACTCTGAATCTTTATACTATTTCGCAGCATATATATTGCTCAAATATATCCGTTGTTTCATACAAAACTCAATTTTTATTTTTCATCTCATATTTATCAGATGATTGCATAAGTTCGTGCCCGATTTTCATAGATGTCGCAAACTGTAGTACACGGCAGAGTGTAAAAAAATTATTATAATTGATTAATACAGCTTCTTCAAAATTTAACCATAGAATTTTATTTTCAAATCGGTCACGAACTCGTGCAATCATCTAATGTTTTGACATTAGAACTACCGAGCCCTAAGCGCGACTGATACACAGGATGATAGGTGATACAACCCAAAAAGAATCGATTAAAATAAGTCGGAAACGTAAAATAACATTTTTTCACGAGACTTTGTTTTTGAGAAAATTACGTCGAAAATCCGTCATTATCCGTTCTTACCATTTTTAAGTAGAATCGGTAGGTCGTGAACAGACGCGTCAGACGATTTCTGTAGCACGCGCGTTCACCGAATTTTCAAGTCTCGCATAAGCAAATTTTATCCTACACTTTCCACTAATTTTTTTATATAGAATCATTCGCTTTTCAGTTTTTAATTCTTTTTACATACGCAGCTTTATGCTTTCGAATATGTAACTCGAATAACATAGATTGATCTTTCATTCAACACTTTCGACTACTGAAAAACCCCATCTTTGCATTATCGACCCGTGCAATCCTGGAAACGAGAGCCTAACCCCTTAAACCGCAATTCGTAACCGTTAAAAAACTCGGTTTCGCAATATTTTTGCGCGGGTCGTTCTCCTTGGAGTCTCCTTGGCTCCTACGTCCGTTCTTCCGAGATTGAAACGTCTTGATGATAATTCAAGTGTACGGAGAAAGAGAAGGAGAAGGAGAAAGAGGGGGCGAGCGAGAGAGTCTCGAGATAAGATCGGTAGAAAACTCGGGAGCTGCTCTATCCGGTTTATCAGCGGCCACCGTTTTCTCGTAACATTTATCAGGGGCCACGATGAAACTGGGGGATGGGAGGAAAACAATGCATCCGATGCTCTTTGAACGCGCGGGCCTGTTCGAGGAACGTTTGCGCAGCGGAAAAAAACGAGTCTCCGTGGATTCCGGGGACCTCGAAGGATAAATCATCGAGTCTGTGCCACCATTGGCACAGACGGCTCGCGGTCATTACTGTCTTCGGAGATAAACACGAGCATCCGAGACACCCCTTCTGCACTCGATTCCCCGCACCCCGTGCCACCAGCTCACGCCGCGGCGCAGGAAGTTGATTATCGCGCCGCCATGCATCGCGCGCGCGGTCATCAAGAAAATCATGTTCAATAACGCGAGGCACGAACGCTGTCCGGCCGTCTTTAAAGCGCACTCAACGTCACTGACAATTCGACCGCTCGCGCTCGTTTCGAAACTGGTGCCACGTCCAGTTTCCTTTCTTTTCGGATGTTTGACCCGTTGAGTAGCACATATGTATACCAGGTATGTAAATATGAAACCGGAATTTTTGTATAGAAAATACACGTTTATTGTATGACAATGATAGAAAATATTTTATTCGAAGTATTGCCCATCGGTAGCTACACATTTTTCCCATCTCTCTGACAATTTGTGGATGCCACGGCAAAAAAACTGTTCCTCTTTTGAGGCAAACCAGTCATCGAGCCATTTTCGTACATTTTCGTAAGATGTGAAGCGCTGCTCAGCAAGTGCGTGTCCCATCGATGCAAATAAGTAATAATCGGATGGAGCCAAGTCTGGTGAGTAAGCCGCATGCGAAAGTATTTCCCAACTAAACGCCTCAATCGTTTCTTTTACCGGTTTTGCTGTGTGTGATGGTGCATTATCATCAAGCAAAATCACTTTGTGTTGCCTTTTTTGATATTCCGGTCGTTTTTCACGCGAAGCTTGATTCAAATCGATCATTTGTTGTCGGTAGCGTTCAGTATTAACGGTTTCGCCAGGTTTTAGCAGCTCATAGTAGATCACACCCTTCTGATCCCACCAAACACAGAGCATTGTCTTCCGTCCATAGCGATTTGGCCTTGCAGTCGATTTCGATGGTTCGCCTGGAGTTACCCATGATCTCTTACGCTTAGGATTCTCGAAATGTATCCACTTCTCATCGCCAGTCACAATTCGATGGAGAAATGACTTTCTTTTGTACCTGGCGAGCAGCATTTCACAAGTGGTTTTTCAGTTTTCCTGCTGTCTTTCATTTAGTTCATGTGGAACCCATTTTCCCATCTTCTGAATTTTTCCCATGGCTTTCAAACGTATGGAAACGGCTTCTCGTGTTACATTTAATTGATCCGCGAGTTATTGTTGCGTTTGAGCGTCATCCACATCCAACAATGCTTGCAGATCGCTGTCTTCAAACTTTTTCGGTGTTCTTCCACGTTCTTCGTTTGCCACATCAAAATCGCCATTTTTGAATTTTTTAAACCACTCGAAGCACTGTGATTTACCAAGAGTATGCTCACCGCAAGCTTTGACAAGCATTCGATGCGATTCTGCAGCAGTTTTCTTCAAATGGAAACAGAAAATCAATGCTGTCCTCATATCGTAGTTTCCAGGCACAAAATTCGACATGTTCAACGTTATTAAAAACTATGCTGTTGTATGAAACTTGTATGGTTGTGAGTTGAAAATCTTTACCAGATGTCAAAACAAGAAAATGGCGTCAATGACGCGGTTTGACGGTAACTACATTGACAGCTAGAGCCACCTATGGGCAAATTCCGGTTTCATATTTACATACCTGGTACATAATCCGTCATTATACAGAATGTCGTAGGGGAAGTTCCCTTAACGCCGGACGACACCTAATACCGGACATTAGCTCTACAGTGAACCACGAAACTATTTGGACGCACTTTAAGACAGTACATATAACTTTTTTATAATCGGACCAGACGACCTTACCTTTTCTGAGCAATTAGTAGAATTGATTTACCAAATCACATGTAAAAACTTATTTTAAAGAGAATAACGATTTTTAAGGAAGCAGTGTTTAAAGAGCCATATTCATTCGACGCTCACGGATATGGACGAGTACGTTAACTAATGCGTTCGAAACGTTTTTAAAGGGCCACTAATTCGAACAAAAACCCTTGTTTTTATTTTTCAATTACATTATCGTGAAATATTAACTTTTCCAATATGAAAAGAATATTCCAGTAGAAAGAAAGAATTTGAGAATTAATATACGGTGAGGCTAAAAAGTATGCGTACGTCCTTTAAGGGAAGAAATAACATTCAATTTAGTTTCTATTCCTACCAATCGATGCAGAAAATTCTTATTTTGCACAAAGATCCGCAGTCTAGTGATCACATACGAGCGAAATTCCTTGACAACATAATTGACGTAAATCTACAAAACGCATTGATCAAAGTTTAATGACAGGCTCAGTTAAAAATATTAAAAAAAGAGACTTTAACTTTTTTCCTCGCAATTCGATGCAAAATTTCGTTTTCCCGTTACTTAGTAAACTAAGTCTTCTAACATGTCGAGAAATCTCAACTCATTTGGTTCAATTTTGCAAAAATGACGCGATTTTGAAATGTTTTAATCGAGAAAGCGTCAATTGAGAAATCTATTAAATCAATTCCCACGAAAGTATCTTCACAATATTAAAATAACGAATTTGAAATTGATGATATATGATCGGCAATGGTGGGTTTTAATATTAAGCAACACATTTGTATTCGTTGAAGTGTCTGCTTTTATTCGTTTATCGTTTAACAAAGCGCACACAGCAGTGTACTTTTATGGGCACCAGCAACCGAGACGGACACACGAGCATAAAGGGTGGATAAACGAACATTCAACAACGTGGCCTTCGATTCCTTCGAAAGCGACAGAGGATACATACTCGTTTCCCTCGATTCACTGAACACTCAAATGATTTTTTTTCTGTGTCACGTTGCAACACATTGGGACTTTCTCGAACGAAAATGTTTGAAAACGTATCGATGGCTCGCCCACGCGGGCTACGCACGAGCGCGCGGATCGACTAGGACTAGAGCAAACATGTACGACGAAGGACGTGGCTATTTCGATGAAAAAAGGTTTGACGTTTCCTTTTTACCAACCCTTTGTACCGCAAAGTTTTTTCAGTTTCGCACACGTCCCAACTCCCTGCCACTTTAAGTGTTTTATTTAAAGCCCACTTCAAAAGACAGCTTTTTCGTTGGTATCGATTGAAGAACATTCTTTACCAGTTACATTGAAAATATTTAAACACTTGTGTAGTAATTTAAGTAAAAAAATGAATATTCAAACTGACAATTTAAAAATTGCCAGCAAATGAGTGTAAAGAGTTCAGCGAATTTGGTTCGAAATTTCATTTAGAAAAGAGATATTATTTCTGCAGAGTATTCTAAATTATATTGTAAAAGGATTTTTCATGACATTTTGTATGAACCCTTGGTTTTACGTTTCCTATATTAATCAAACTCTTATTTTTCCAACAATCATTTTCCCAGATGAAAACGTTTCTACATTAAAAATGAAATAAAACTTTATCGGATTGTATTAAATCTTATACTTTATAACGAGACTGCGGATTTCTACGCAAAATAAAAATAGTCTGAACTAATTGCAAGATACAGGAGCCATACTATAGACATTTATTTTTTTTCTTAATAAGTTTAGTGGTTCGGAATTAATACAATACAACAGTACATATTTGTTCTGCGCGCGCGTCTGATCTATTCATTTTTATCACGAATGCATAAAACCCGCAGTTTATTGATAATTGTTTTACGACTTCTATGCAAATGCATAGAGGGAAAACTTATTTAATTTTTTGTTTTACGAAAGCATCGAACGGGGAATGAAATTTTGTCGAAATAACACGAAAATGGTATTTCTTTTCGTCAGAAAAGTTAATATTCGTGCTGATTCAGATACCTTACTGTTTCAATGCAGCTCGATATGAAGTTATAATAAAATGAAGAAATATTGCATATCAAGTGAATTATTATCATTATTTACCCGTATACCAGAGATGTGTCTCTATCTCTATCTCGCAAGCTACATATACAAGCTATACATATATGTAGCTTGGTCGATTTTGTTTTACAGCCGATGGCATTGAGAACGAACACATATAACTGTTCAATCTAATATGACACGAATAATAGTTTCCTCTTTGGCGCACTGTCTCTGTCTCCCAAACTCTCCCTCTCTTCCATCGTGTTACCACTCGTTCCCTTTTCACAAGTAAATATATGGGGAAACGTGCGTCCAATTGTGTCTACAATTCCACGTCGTTGGAGCGAAAACTTTGGGAAACGTCACCAGCCATTTTATCGCGGTGAAGTATACATTCTTTGACACCGTATTTTCCAATAGAAATTCGTGTTTTCGTTTTTGATCTTCGTAAGCTGTATTTTTATATTCGCATTATTTGCACGTTATAATTCGTATTACTATTAACCCTAAGCATTCGACTGGAGAGTCACCACTAAAAATTGGTGTACCATTATTCAAAATATTGTACGAGGTATTACATTAATTTCATATCTGTAAAATAAAAATAATCATGTAGAATGGAATTATTCTAGCTAGGAATAAATGTTTAATTTTCGAAATAAAATAGCTCCGACTGAAAAGGGTTAAAAGACACATATTAGAACTATGCTAACTTCACTAACGTTGAAAATCCAAATGACGGGTTCCAAATTTTCAAACTTACGATTATTGAAATTGTAAAGCTGCGTTCATGAAAAAATTATTCGATGAAATTATTTCTTTCCGTATACAGTGTCCCTGGCTAAGAAATTAGGATCACTAACAATTTTTTATTTTTTATATTTTCAGTAGATCAGAATTGAATTTTTTCAAAATTTAATTTCCAAAGTTTAATATTACTATAC
Source organism: Lasioglossum calceatum (assembly GCA_963966675.1). NCBI lineage: Eukaryota > Metazoa > Arthropoda > Insecta > Hymenoptera > Halictidae > Lasioglossum > Lasioglossum calceatum. The sequence continues at coordinate 6,643,500 of OZ016542.1, forward strand.
AATAATAACAATGTATTATATAAAGGTGAATAGAATTTTAAATATTATTCAAGCGTTTTTACATTTCGCGAAAAGTATGAAAAAGGTTGAAAATTGTGAGTGATTCCAATTTTTTAGCCAAAGATTGTACGCTACAGTAAAAGTAGCTAACACTCTGAGTAAATGCATTTTAGTTATTTTTATAAAGTAATGTGAAACAGTCGATTTTACTGCGTCGAAGATCTGATGTTAATGAAACATCTCTGTCAGAGTAATTAAAATGTTGATGCAAGTATCAACTATAACGCTACCAGACTAACGATCTTCGACTCATTAAACTTTCATCCCTGTTTCTAACGTTTTAATTCGATAAGTTTGCGTAGCATCAACGATGTCGATCGATCTTCATTATCAACCAACTATCGCATCATAGCTATCGAAGTGCATCGCTGTGATATTAATTTCAGACAAACAAATTTCTCAAAATTCTACCGTGAAACGCAATGGTGGAAATAGTATCTTGTGGAAATAGCCATTACGACTTTAGACGATTTTTAATAAAAAAGAAGAATACCTTCATTCAAGTCCTCGAAAGGATTTTCCAAATATAAAAATTATTTAATTATTAAAAGAAGAATAAAAATTATAAAAAGAAGTTGCTGTGTTGTGACATACACATACGTTCTTCTCCCATTTTGAAAAGTAAAATATTCATTTGACTCTTTTATTATTAAAGAAAATAGTAAAATACTTGAAACTACTTGAATAGTATACTGCTGCTGATAATCGCTTTTTTCAAAATGAGAGAAGGGTTTATTACGCCAGCTGTTTAAATATTTGTTTAAATATTGTAATAAAAATATTGTAATTTTAAATATGTTTAAATATTACAGTGAACAATGATTCGTATTTTGTTTCCCTGTAACTTTGACGATAAAAAGCATGCTCGCATATAATATACAGTTAGGAGCAAAACTGATCACACACACACTTTAAATCAGTATAACTTTTTCTTGAATGGACCAAACGATTCACTTTCTCTGTAAGGCTAGAAGAATTAGTTTAGAAAATGACGTCTAAAAAATGTGTTGCAAAAATGCATTTGGTCGGAATTGTGCGAAACAATAATGAAAATTGATTTTAACAACTTTTTTAGCTGGGCCAATAACGAAAATTGAAAAGATGTGTTTGGTCAACTCGTATAAATTATATACGCTCCGAAAATTTCATTGAAATTGGTTAATTGGTTCACGACGTAAAAATTGCAATTTTTCAAGATTTTCGTCCTTTTTACCACTTTTGATCGTTTATAACTCATCATTTAACTGGACTCGGTATTTTATGGAGAACCAGGAAAAAATTATATTCTCCTTTTTAATGCATTGTAATATAAGCGTGTGTGGTTTTTAAAATGTTTTTTTTATATATATTTTATTTTCTACTTTTATTGTCATCGAAAGCAAGTGTGTATACAAAACTTCAGCAAGATTGGACTACGGGAAGAGGTTTAAAATTCGATTACAAAATTTGACGCGCACAACAACAACAACACTGCAAGTTAAAGCAAGAGAAAGTAAAATTCTGCGATCCGTTTTCGTGATCGAGATGTAGAATCGTTTGCATCTGTGTAAAACAGTCACAAGTCACACAGCTATTCCGAGCAGAAGAAAAATGCCTTGAATTGACACAAGGGGCGGATGAGAGCAATAAAGCACCCTTACGCCGCGCCGCGATATCAGTCGAAACTGCGACGAAAATATTCATTCCTCGTTGCAGCCTCCACTTGGTGTACGCAGAAGATGCAATCAGCCGAGATGCGCTTTATCACGGCACGTGTTTGCCGACTAAACTCTCAACAGCAAATAATATTCCCAACAGCATTATAACGAGTACACAAATTAAAGCACCTACGACTCGTGTTCACCCTTTGCGAGACGTCTTAAGCAAATTACCATGAATGGCAGTCTCGCCGACAAAGATACAGCCTTATTCAACGATTGCAAACACGCTCTATCCTCAATCCCTCAAAGACAGACGTTCGTTAACCCCATCAGGGACGAAATCAGTACAACACACTGACTGTCACGAATATTTAAAAGTTGATTACACGTGGTCAAATTATTAGATACGATACACTTTCATACTTTATCGTTTACTTCCTAGAATTTGAACGTGGTTATTGGAGATATCAAAAAAAGTCGACATCATCAACAAATCACGGTAACGTTCCTGCTATCATACAATTTCCATGATTCAGAAATAAATCGGCTGTTGTCCGCGGGGGGTTAAACAAAATTTTAAAAAATTGCAATTCGTATAAAGTAAATTTCGAGTATAGGTCATATGCCGACTAGGGTCAAGCCCCTAAACAAGGCAGAAAGTATATGAAATTCAGTGACCGAGGTTTCTAATCGATCTGACGAATCGAATTCGCACCTTTCCGAATTTATGACATTGTAAGTCGTTTCTTTAATTAAAATAAAAGAACTAAGTAAAATTTGAGTACACGGCATATACACTACCGGCCGCAAGTTTGGAATCACGGCCTAAATTCAGAGAAACAGGATGTTATAAGGGAAACTGTTAGACCCCCAAAAAATGTTAGAGTTTCTAAACTCTAAAGTTTGGAGCAACTAAAATATTGCTCTTTCATTTTAAAAACCGCCTTTATTCTTAATGACAGCCTGACATATTCAGGGCAACCTGGCAATTGGTTTTTCAAATGTTTCTAAATTGATATTTTTCCATGCATCTTGTAGAGGTTGCCAAGGATGTCCCTTCAGAAAAGTTTATTCTGAGCATTGTCGCACACTGTTCCAAACCGCCGAAAAGCTGGCCGTAGGATCATTTTTCGAAGTAAAGAATTTTGATGATGTGAGGTAATAGTTCAAACTACAAGGAACTATAAAAATTAGCTTCAAAAATTAATGTTAACAGTGCTAAATTATATCTTTAGTTCAGTTTTCCTCCATTCAATATACTGTGAACTGTTATGCTTATTTCTTCATATTGTGTTACATCTGTACACTTTAGAGAATAATTTTGTAATTGAAAATTGTTCCTTGATGACAAAATAATGAAATTGTGATAGTAGGAATACTTTCTGAATCAAGGATGAGCAGATATAGAGTTTAAAATACACGGTTTCATAGAGAAAAATCATGTTGTCCGACTTTCATCTCAAATAAAACAAAAAAAAAACATCGAAAAACATGCAAGTTTTGCATGGACAGTATACGTGGATGTCTGTGCAACAATGTCTCGAAAGCCAAATTTTCGCAAAATTCCACCAAAAGAAGATATTCATGTTCTAAATTTTCTATGCACGACAGCAGAATACCAATACGATTGTATGCTTGCAGTCGGATCTAACTCATGAGTATATTGTATAAACAATACTGCTCCTGGAGTCTAATTTTTATACATTTAACAAGATATAATAGTAATAATAGTTTAGTGAATTAATTTTTCAATAAAAATTGAAAAATCGGTGTCGATACATGAATATTTATAAATTGAGGATTCTGTGATGCTATCGAAATTATATTAATTAATTATATTAAAAATTATATTAATTTTTCATGTTTTTAATAAAACCGCTATATTATTTATTGCATCTTATATGGAGATTTTTACATTCACATTCAGATGCACAAGATGAGAATTAATATAAATAAACAGATTAAGAAAAGTATTTATCATTTGTGTTACTATTCTCTCTTTTATATTTGTACACATTACTATTATAAGAATATAAACTTCTTGTGATGTATGAACATTTATTGTCATACATAAATATAAAATATTAATATTTTCTTAACGAACGGTTAATTAAAATGCAAATTTAACATTAAATTCGTGATCAGCGACCCCAAAAACCTTAGTACACAATATTTTTAGAAAGGTTTTTAGTGTTCTTCTAGTGTTTTTAATACTTGGCCAGCTTTTCAGCATTTTGGAACAGTGTGTGTCGTACACTGGGTGTTATACGAGAACTATACAAGAGCATTGCGGGCACAAGAAAATGCTGAAATTTGTTTAAAGATATTATTCAGCTAGTTAATGTTTGATATAATAGCGATACAAACGATATAATAACGAACGTTTTTTACAAAAATCTGCAAGCGATTCGAAACTTCTGGCCGGTGGTGTACAAAATTGACAAGGGTCAAGTCCCTAAACAAGGTCGCGGAATCACCTGGAACCCATCGATAGAGATTGCCCTGACGAATCGGATTCATACCTTTCCGGCTTTATGGCATTGTAAACCTTGGTCTCTCGTACTGACCGGTTCGGGCTGCAGGGAAAAACACTTGGAGGACGGACCTGGAGGTCTCCAGGCGATCAAAACAGACGCACAGTGAAAGCAGTGTCTTCGATGGATCGACGGATCGACAAACGAAATCTCTGTTTCGTTGTCTAGAATCCTGGTAACACGAGGAGGGCAACACTGACGAGGAACACTGTCGAAATCTCAGCGGCCGAGCGGATATCGTTCGAGTACCGGTACCACTGGAGCACTAGCAGTCGGAAGAGGAGGCCTGGTCACTTGTTCGGTTCGGACTTGTTGGGGACGCGTCACGAGCACAATTCAAGAGGAGATAGAACCGCGAGCGTCGAGCACACGATCGAGACTATCCGCTCCGCGTCGCTCATTCTCTGTACCAGCCGACCCACGCGTTCCTCTCTCGCGGAAGAGGGACGAGCTGCTAGCTGCTAACCGCTAACTGCTCGCATACTCCTGTGCGATGCACAAGGCAGCGCGAGCGCATGCGTTTCCCTTAGACCGTCTGCTAGCTTATGACGCCGCTACAGACACCCCCGGCCCGCAGGGTGGAAATGAATCTTCAATTCGCTGCAATAAACGGACGAGTCCCGCTGATTGCCTCGGATAACTCATTTAGCCGCAAAATCATCAACAGAAAAATCCCTCGAGCCATCGAACTGCCCAGCGCTGCTTCCGAGGTGCAACAAGGTCGACAGACTATGGAGATCACTTCCCATGGGGACTTGGTAATAGGGTGCTCCTTATTTTTCGACTTTCCCCATTTTTTCTGGTCTCACCGCCCTCAATTGTGACAATTTGTTAGAGAATACTTGGTACCAAATTTTGAAGCAATCGGACGACTGATGGCAATGCTGGAGGCGTCATGTTTTTAAATAAATAGTTCATATATCGACAATTTCTCGAGAATGGGAAATTTAGTCGGACAGACCTTTGTAATTACGAAAAGTCATGGTTCTATGAGTAACTGATATAAACCGAAATCATTCACACGGTAAATTCCTTGTGGTTTGCGTGGTTATGTGATTAGTTAGTGAGTAACACCGAAAATAATATGCATATAATGCGATACATCACACTGATTCGTACGTTGTTCAGCAAATGAAAGACTTTCTTTGAAATGTTCAATTTTCAGTTATTTTCAACAGTAATTACTACTAACTCTATTAAAACACATGTTTACTCTTTGTTTAGTTTATTCTGAGAGTGTCTCAGAAAACTTACTTGTGGCGGAGCAGAAAAGTTGCAACGCTTTTACTTGTGATTTTATACACTTATGAACAAAAATGAGCAACTGAAATTCAAAACATTGGAAAGATTAAGAGAGTTCAATAACGCTATATTGCTCCAAAGTAATTAAAATTATTTAGTAGTAGGAAGTCAACTTCTATTTCGTTCTTAATTTTTGCAGTGGATGCAGAAATATTTGTATTTTGCATAAATTCGATTTAGCCATGAATAATCTTAAATAATTAGGACAAATAACATGATTCTTGAATTTTCTGCCATCTCTAGACAAACACTCTCTTCCATGTATACATAGATAGACAAAAAATAACTGATTTTAACACTAGGTTTACGGAACTATAGAAATAACTCACATTATTTTATAAACTATAAACATAACAAGAATATGTCTTTCCATTTTTAGCAATTTTTACAATGATATGTACCCAAAGAAATAAATTTGGTAAATAATTCCTCAGGAAAGCATCTTTACAATCTTAATAATCGTAAATTAAGAATATTAGAACCCGTTATTTTGACTAGTGTTAAAAAAGCGACAAATTCTCCGAAAGTTCTTTTACAATCTCTTCATTTCGAACTATTAATGTAGTCGACAAATTACTGCTCGAGAAAATGAAATGAAGTTATGCATATTAATTAATTAAATACAAGGAAGCAAATGCAGATACGAAATAACTGAAATAAATAAATATGTGCGACCGTACCCTATAGTTAAATGAAACTGACCCTGCATTCGCAGCACGAGGGTTGAACACGAGAGTGCATGCTAAGAATGCATAAGACAGAGCACCGCCCAAGGAAATTGGTACACGACCGCTACGAGAATAAATTTATATCATTTTAAAGCTAGATCGACTTGGTACTAAAAGTTACTATTTTACATTACATTATTTGCTCCGATTTTATATAGCCCGAATATTTGTTGTGAACAGGTATAAGAAAATGTGTGTAACTTGAAAACAGCAACTATCATTGTCTAGATACAAATTAACAATTTATAGTTTAATACAAAATTGAATTTACGAATAACATTTATCCACGTTGCTTGGTCAAAAGGGAGACACAAAAAGAACAAGATTCATACATCTGTCACATACTTGCTACAAATGGAATTGGACTAAAAAATTTCGATACATATATTAGTATATTTAGTATACGACTTCGAGGTTACAAGAAGCTATCCGCACTCCGAATTATTTTTCAATTTTGTTGCCAACAATTCCCTATTATTTGAAGTGTTTTATTTGAAATTTACTTCAAAGGACAGTTCCTTGACTGCTACTTATTTTCAACAATTTTAGTTTACTAATTCCATTAAATATAGCTCTCAAACTTTGTTGTAATTTATATTTGTGGAACTTATATTTGTTTTTAACTAAAAAAATAAGACAATTATTTAAATAAATAAAGGAAGAGCGAAATACATACAGGGTGGGGCACTAACTATGTCCACCTTGAATATCTCCGTTATTTGTAATAATATGGCAAAATGTTATAAACAAAATTTGCACGGTATAGAGGGGGGCATATTGTGACATAAACATTTTCTGCGTGGGTGGAGGCATAGTGGGGATTTCAAGGTCATCTTGATTTTTTTAAATGGAAACACCTACTTTTTGTATCATGAATCGATAGACTATCGAATTCTGAGTAAAAATGTATTGACCTCCATATGTCCTAAATCTAATAGTTTACGAGATATTATCGAAACAATTTGCTTTCTTCTTTGGCTAATATGTATCTCGTTAACTATTAGGTTTAGGACATATGAAGGTCAACACTATTATACTCAGAATTTGATACTCTATCGATCTATTGTATAAAAAATAGGACATTCTATGTAAAAAAATCAAGATGACCTTGAAATGTCCTCTATGCCTCCACCCACGCAGAAAATGTTTGTGTCACAATATGACCCCCCCTGTACCGTGCAAATTTTGTTGATAACATTTTGCCATATTATTACAAATAACGGAGATATTCAAGGTGGACATAGTTAGTGCTCCACCCAGTATAAATCTCGTTTTATTTACATGTTTCTTTCTCTAATGTCGAATCACACTCAACAAAGGAGTGCAAAGGGTTAATATATGTTCAAAGAATTAAATGTACTAAAAAAATTCTCCATAAATGTTCACAGTCTCGATAAAATTTGGAATCCACCACGGGTCCCATAGTTCCAGTCAGAGTTGGGCAAAAATTTTTGTTTAAATAAAATTTTTGCCCAACTCTGGTTCCAGTGTTAAACGTCAACGTCTGTTTGTAAATTTCAGTACCTGCGTACACTTGTGCTCGAATAGAAAAATTGGTTCAACACCTGTTCCTTCTTCTAAAAACAGAAATTGCGCTTTCTAGACGTCGACCAAGGCTAAAACTCAAAACACAAATTTGATCGAAAGTGTGACTCGCGTGGTTTTGCGTTACGACCGCAGATACGTACATGTATCGGTCGGTCACGTGGCATTATGATTTCACGATAGCCTGATTCATCGGTGACCCACGCTAGATCTGCTCGAACGACTATTGAAATCGCCAACGGATCACCGAGATCTGGTAACGATCCGATACAACTGACATCGTGGGTCACGCGAGCGATTTAAATGAAAGCATGTGCGCACGATAGCAGCTCACCGTCGAAGAGTAGCTCGTAAATGCGAGTTAATCGTGGGACAGCTATCATAGATGCGGATCGCATTAAACATTCGACCCGATCACTCAACTTTAAGCAAGCATAACTCCTGAACCATTGATCCTACAGGATCGAAACTTCGATCTGCAGCCGCCCCGGGTACAAATCTACTGGATTACATACCAAATACATCATAATTCATAGCAAAAAGGCAGAAATTTTGAGTCCGGTAAAGTAGAGCAGCCTAAGTCCTAGTAAGAGAGGTATACTCTTGACTATTTTTTTAACGAAATAATCGCAGTTCAAATATCGATAATGGTACGTTGAGATTATCCCGTCGACCATTTTCGCCAAACACGAAATTATCGAAGTACATACCTATATTATACAGGGTGGGGCAATAACTATTAGCACCTCAAATATCTTTGTTGTTTCTAAAGATACGTAAAATATGATAAGGACCAAGTTAATGGTACAATGGGGCTGACACGATGCAAAAAAAAATTTTGTTTTTATGTCATTTTTTTGGAGATATCAAGATCACCTTGACTTTTTTAAATGGAATGTCCTATTGTTTATACCATAGATCGATAGAGTATCAAATTCTGAGTATAAAAGTGTTGACCTTCATATGACCTAAACCTAATAGTTAACGAGATATTATCCAAAGAAGAAAGACAATTGTTTCGATAATATCTCGTAAACTATTAGATTTAGGACATATGGAGGTCAATACATTTTTACTCAGAATTCGACCGTCTATCGATTTATGATACAGAAAGTAAGTGTTTCCAGTAAAAAAAAATCAAGGTGATCTTGAAATTGTCCTCTATGGCTCCACCCACGCAGAAAATGTTAGTCACAATATGACCCCCTCTGTACCGTGTAAGTTTTGTAAACAGGGTAGGGCAATAACTATGTTTACCTTGAATATCTCCGTTATTTGTAATAATATGGAAAAATGTTATGAACAAAATTTGCACGGTATAGAGGGGGGCATATTGGGACATAAGCATTTTCTGCGTGGGAGGAGGCATAGAGGACATTTCAAGATCACCTTGATTTTTTTACTGGAAACACTTACTTTCTGTATCATAAATCGATAGACCGTCGAATTCTGAGTAAAAATGTATTGACCTCCATATGTCCTAAATCTAATAGTTTACGAGATATTATCGAAACAATTGTCTTTCTTCTTTGGATAATATCTCGTTAACTATTAGGTTTAGGTCATATGAAGGTCAACACTTTTATACTCAGAATTTGATACTCTATCGATCTATGGTATAAAAAATGGGACATTCCATTTAAAAAAGTCAAGGTGACCTTGATATCTCCAAAAAAATGACATAAAAACAAAATTTTTTTTTTTGCATCGTGTCAGCCCCATTGTACCATTAACTTGGTCCTTACCATATTTTACGTATCTTTAGAAACAACAAAGATATTTGAGGTGCTAATAGTTATTGCCCCACCCTGTATATTATATACAGGGTGTCGCAGGTAACTTGACTACCTTGAATATCTTTGTTGTTTTTAAAGATACGTCAAATGTCCGAAGGACAAAGTTGAATGGTTCAGTGGGGTTCACATGATACCAAAAATATTTTTGTTTTTATGTGATTTTTTTGAGAGATATAAAGGTCAACTTCATTTTTTTAAATGGAATGAGGTGTTGTGCCCAGACGGGTTCCAACAATGCTTCAATGAGGATTCTTACAGTCAGGTTCCAGGATCGGGATTTGTTCGGGAGTGGTGACTGTTTTTACCAAACACGACGTTACGTTTTCCAACTTTATTCAACTTATGTCTGTCGCCCGGGTGGTGTCCAGAGTTTTTATAACATGTGTTTTGAGTTAGAATTTTCAGCGGTCGCTGCCTCGCCGTAGCGCTTACATTGATTTTGCTGACGTTACCTTTCGGAGGTTATTGCCTCGCCGTACATGCTTAATCCCGAATTCCGGACACCACAAGGTTTTTTTAAATACATCAATCGATGCAGCTGGACATTCGTTATAAAAAAAGTACTAACCTATGTATATCGAAAAGTTAGTAGTTCAGGAGATATTTCAATTTAAATAACTCTAAAATACCATTGCGGTCGTACTAAGACGTTAGCGTTTACTTACTTATGTAAGTACGACCGCAATGGTATTTTAGAGTTATTTAAATTGAAATATCTCCTGAACTACTAACTTTTCGATATACATAGGTTAGTACTTTTTTATAACGAATGTCCAGCTGCATCGATTGATGTATTAAAAAATACCTCATTCCATTTAAAAAAATGAAGGTGACCTTCATATCTCTAAAAAAAATTACATAAAAACAAAAATTCTTTTGGTATCGTATGAGCCCCATTTTACCATTCAACTTTGTCCTTCAGACATTTGACGTATCTTTAAAAACAACAACGATATTCAAGGTGGTCAAGATAGCTGGGACACCCTGTATTATGTATAAGGTTGACGGGAAAATCCCAAAGTACCTCGATAATTTCTCGAGAATGGGAAATTTAGTATTCAAATACCTTCTGGGTCCACCGTACTTTTGAGCGGTAATGTACGCGTAGTCAAAACATATAGAGGGAGGTCCGTTTAAATAGGAACACCCAAATATCTCTTTAGGTTATTGTGATGCAAAAAATATTGGTTACGTAATGTGCATGGTGTCGATGGACCAAATATCTGGCACAAATATTTTTTTCCGAGGATCATTTTTCTCAGAGTTGTAAAGGTCATCCATGTTTTTTGGTACATAACTACATTTCTCTTTTTTATTGCATCGTGCAACTGATCGAAAAATACATTCAGATATTTATAAAAAAATGACCTTGAGATGACCTTGATCTTCGAAAATTGGCGTTCCTTTGCGTGGTCCATCTCTTCAGGTTATTGTGATGCAAGAAATATTTGTTACGTAATGTGCACAGTGCCAATGGACCATATATCTGGCAAGAATATTTTTTTCCGGAGGTCATTTTTTTCGAACTTATCAAGGTCATCGATGTTTTTTGATACACAACTACATTATTGTTTTATTGCTTCGGGTAACTGATCGAGAAATACATTCAGATGTGTATAATAACATGACATTGACCTTGATCTGAAAAGGTAAAACTTTAATGTTCGAAGATCAAGATCATTTCACGGTTATGTTATTTTACATATCTGAATGTATTTTTCGATCAGTAGACCGAAGCAATAAAACAAAATGTAGTTGTGTGTCAAAAAAACATCGACGACCTTGGTAACTTCGAAAAAAATGACCTTTGGAAAAAAATATTATTATTATATACATATAATTTATTATTATTATTATATTAATATTCTTGCCAGATATTTGGTCCATTGACACGATGCACATTACGTAACAAATATTTTTTGCATCACAACAACCTGAAGAGATATTTAGGTGTTCTTATTTAAACGGACCTCCCTGTACATTATAGTACACATTATAGCGTAGGTCATAGAAAGATTGAGTCGCGAATGCGTGGGTCACGTAAAAATTGATTGGTTCGTGTGGGTCATAAAGAAAATTTATTACAAATTTACTACATGGTGTCATAAGAGAGCCATTCTTGCATGGATAATTCAAGGGAATTGCCGGAAAAGAAGTCTGAGATCGTTATTGTATCGCGGTCGAGATTTGTCGTCGTGTAACACACGGGCGCACCGATATGAGATACAAGTAAAGATTTATCTACGCCGACCGTGAAAATACTCGGAAATTAATGAAAAAGTTCTGTCCTACAAGCCTCGTCACTTCCCAACACGTTCAGACCGAGTCAACCGTGTTTATCTTTCGGTTTACGCCGAAACCAATGATTCGATTTACTTCGAACTTGCCGGATACTTACAGTCGACGTCCTTTTATCGGCTGAACCAGAACTAGGTCGATCCTGGTAAAATCCGGTTCACACAAGGTGAAAAAGAAGCCAATACATTTCTAGCAAAATGGAGATTCTTTTTGGTCGGGCACTTTATCGTTTTAAACTTTGTCAATTTTTATTTGTTCACGCGGATTAGAAGTTCTCCTTTGAATTATATTACTTCACGGAATTGTAGTAACTGATTTTATGTTCATTTTAAATCCAGTTCTCATTTAGGGCACTCTGGTGAGCCGTTATCATTCTGCAGAAAATCACTCTTAACCCATAACTAGTATACTGGCGTCACTCATGACCCCAAATTTGTGTACACAGGGCCCGCTCTAGCGGTTACGTCGCCCCGGACAAAAAGACAAATTGCCGCCCCTTAAGAATATATATATATATTTTTTTTAAATAATGGTACTTTTAACGGTATTTTTTATTGTAAATAAAAATCAAATCATTTTATTTAAATTTTAATAAAAGCATATATTTAGAAAGAAACATATAACATAACATAAGATGACATAACACAAATTGTTAACCATATAATTTTTTACATTTTTGAATACTATTAAAAATGTGTATTATTGCACAAACAATTAAAATTCTATTCTTTTGAAAATAAAAGAAGGTAACATCAACTACGTTAAAATCACAAAAAGCCTTTTTTTCTTACTTTCAGTTCTGCAAACTTTTTTATCACATTTTTTAAATTTACTTTATCAACAATTTCATGCTCAATTGCCAAAATGGCCAAACCATTAAGACGATTTTATGTACTAGTCGAACGTAAAAAGTTCTTAATTAATTTAACTTGGAGAAACTCCTTTCGCCACTTGCTACAGTTACTGGTATCGTTAACAATATTCTTAAAGCAATAGTAAGGTTTGGGGCAAAATTTAACTTTGAAATTAAGCTCAGTACAGTAATCGCTCCTTCGTTGTCCAAAATCAAGGGCACGATCGTTGTCCAGTGCCTACCCATTCCACTGCCTGTCAACGCCGAGTCGCTCCGTAGGCGGCGTCGATTGATGTCGGCTCGGGTATATCGGTGTGAACACCACGACATTGACTCGAGTAAACCGAATTTTCAAACTTCTTAATTTTCATTATTTCTTTAAGGGACTTTCACTAACTTATTTCTGGCATTTCTCTGATTAAAATGACACCAAACACGATATAGTTTCAACTGTATTTAGTGGTTTAATCGACGGTCAAAGTTTCGAAGGTAACGAACAACAGCAACAATGTGGGCCTTTAAACTGTGCCGGCGACGGCGACACGCTTCGGTCACCCGATCCGTATCTCATTCTGTCCTTCTCTATGTTCGGCTTTCTATTGAAGTCTCGCTCGGCGGTCGGCGCGATATCTAGACGCAGTCATAAATCAAGAATAGTGTCCGGGCACGCTCGTTGTCCACTCAACCCCCCGGCCTTTGGACAACGAAGGAGCTTTTACTGTACATTGCTTAAGCTATCATTTTTGTCCAAAAGTGCAGATACTACTGAAATTTCCTCTGCTGATTCTACCCCGTTTATGTCAACAGAATCACCATCAGTTAAAATACATTCTAAATTCTTACAGTGTTTTAGTAGCATTTCTTTGGACATGGTATTTAAATCGTATATATAATATTATACAAGAATTTAAAATAGTTACTATGATTACTAAGTTGTTCAAATCTAGCATCTAGTGCATTTATTGCTTGATCGATTGTAAAATAAAAAAAAATCTATTTTATATTTTTCTTTTGGATTTTCCTCACACTTACAGCCAAAATGGCCCCCCTAAATTTTGGCGCCCCGGGCAAATGCCCGGGTTGTCCTCCCCCTAGAGCGGGCCCTGCTGTACATTCACTTTCACTACTGTATTGTACGATAATTCTAAATTTAATTTATAGCATAAATTTCAAAATTGAAGGAATAACTCACGGCTAAGAAACTGGACTTGATTTAGGTAAACCTAACCAATACAATTCTATGTCAACCTTTCGTTCAGCCATTCACTCATTCGCTTCTTCCCATTGCTTGTTACCTCTTTCTACTATCTAAGTATACCAAGTATCAACATAACTACTTATTGCACCTCTTTATTCTTTGGGTTTCCTGTTCCTTTCCCTCCTTTTTTCTTGTTTCTTTCCGTACGCACTACCTCCTCTATCCTTATCCCTCTTTCGACTTGCCTACAGTCCCTTACCAAATGCTCTAATATACCAAACTAATGTACCAAAATTTTTCAACCCGTTGAACATAATAAAAAGAAAATAAATTTGTATGTCACTCCAGTTTGTTGCAATTCCGGTGGAAAATTATTTTGCATAAAGCTCCGCTGTCTAGTAATTACGTGCGAGTTGATTCGTCCTCTAACCTAGGTTCGTTCAAACAAAAGAAGTAGAAATTCCTTTACTCTTGGCAAGGTTTTACGATAAGATGTTCCCTATTGGCAACGCGTTTACTCTATTCCCCGAAAATTGACGAATGAGACCCCACTTTGTGCTCGACACCACTATCAATCTTACGTTGAAGAATTCCCCAGCGGACGTTGAATCACTTTTCGACAGTCGAAGGAGGAAGACTCTTCGGCACGGTATAACGGGAATACCGCTAAAACGTTCGTTAACAGGGAAAACAGAGAACGAGTTCTAGTATCGAAGTTACGAAATCGTGGCTATCAGCTATCAGTGTCCTGCCGGTCGTTTATCTTCGCGAGTGTACGGAACGGGGCGCGTATTCGCGTGGATTCGCGTATCGGTCCGCGTGTGTTAGTAATTTACACAAGTCACTTGCTAATGGCACATCGGGGCAATATGGTCCCAAGCAGCGTTTTATCACTTGTGCTCCCAGCCTATTTGTTAATCCTACGCGCCGCGCCGCGCCGGTATGCTATACACATGGCGCGGAACGCACGCCACTTGAAACGGTGCATGCAGTTGTTCTTCGGTACCATAATTCACAATTCACGCGAACGAGCACCGGGTACACTGAATTTTTCCGGTTTCAACAGTTTCGAGATAGACGGGAGACATTGTACCATTAGAATATCGTTTTTTCCATTCACTATTGTATTTATTAACGAGCTGTGTGGTCTGTTAATTAGTCCCTGGGTGACCAACTCTCGAGATTAAGCAACTTATGGTACATATCTGAGCGCAGCACTATTTGTTTTGCTTGCGTATTTCTTGAAAAACGACGGCTTCACTTCAGAATAAAATACGCTATGTTAAAAATATAAGCGAACTTAAATAACACTGTCCAACACCACATTTGATCTCAATATGCTGTCGGGTCCTTCTTATAGAGTTTTTTTGCGCTGATTCCGAATCTGTCCTTAATTTTTCTCCTGTACGCACAGTTTTCGAGGAACATGGCTTTGAAAAAAAACATATTTTTCAAATTTAAACAAATATTGTGATGTTATTATAAAAGATATTGAATTGTTCTTTCCAGCAAAAGATTCTGTAGACTTTCCCGAATACAGTGATATACAATATTAATACATTATGATTGTTTAAACATGTTTAACATGTTTGACATGGCTTTAAAAAAAAACATTTTTCGACTTTAAACAAATATTGTGATGTTATTATAAAAGATATTGAATTGTTCTTTCCAGCAAAAGATTCTGTAGACTTTCCCGAATCCAGTGATATACAATATTAACACGTTATGATTGTTTAAACATGTTTAACATGTTTGACATGGCTTTAAAAAAAAACATTTTTCAACTTTAAACAAATATTGTGATGTTATTATAAAAGATATTGAATTGTTCTTTCCAGCAAAAGATTCTGTAGACTTTCCCGAATCCAGTGATATACAATATTAACACGTTATGATTGTTTAAACATGTTTAACATGTTTGACATGGCTTTGAAAAAAAACATATTGTTCAACTTTAAAGAAATATTGTGATGTTATTATAAAAAATATTGAATTGTTAATTCCAGCAAAAGATTCAGTAGACTTTTCCGAATCCAGTGATACATAATATTAATGCATTATGATTGTTTAAACATGTTTAAATTCAATATCTTTTGTAATAACATCACAATATTTGTTTAAAGTTGAAAATTTTTTTTTTCAAAGCCATGTTCCTCAAAAACTGTGCGTATAGGAGAAAAATTAAGGACAGATTCGGAATCAGCGCAAAAAACTCTATAAGAAGGACCCAACAGTATATTGGGAACATAAGAAAAGTTGAAATTTGTTGGACAGTGTAATTCTTTTCAAATCTATACCGAAGAAGAACAGTTTTGTGTGTTTGCAGACAGATTTGAATAATTTCAATTCTATAGAATTTTGTAGCTTAACCCTTTGCACTCGGAGCTATTCGAACTGGAAAATTAAACATTTCTTCCGATACAGAATATTTCCATTCCCTACGATTTTTGAAATTTAATGGATATGAAATTGGCATAATACCTGATATAATACCTAAATGTTTAGTAATTGATTAGATACCGATATAATTGAATAATATAAACAATATTTTGTATAATGGTACAGCAATTTTTAGTGGTGCCGCGGAGGCGACAACCGATGTTTTCACTTGCCCCACATGATTAAAGATAAAAATTGTGGCTCGTGGTGGCTCTCATTCAGCCAAAATACAATATTAGTTCACACTAACACGTTCACAGTCGCGTTAGTCACATATGAGCGGCATTGTCCTTGTTTAGGCGAAAAAATTAGCTTTTATTGAGTGAACCAAAACTTGATTAGGTTTTACAGGGTCTGTGATAAAGGTCAAACAGTAATGAATCTAATAAACTTGATTTTATCAGTTTTCAATTCATTGAGAAAATTCTGTAACTTTGACTGTGAGGATTTCTTTTTTAGGAAATTGTTCGGCAATTAACGCCGTTAATATTTAACCTTCAGAGTAGATATAAATTTACGATGAATAATTCGTGTGTAGTACATAATTCTTGCAGCTTCGGTTCGTGTAGCTACGAAAAAAGATATCACGACAACTTCTTCTTGAACAGTAAAAATTACTTGTTTGGAGGAAAAAATGATTAAAAATGAAATTTAAATATGCGGGTCGTTTACATATGCTTCTGACGCTTTAATAATAAAGTCGGTCTATCGTAGCGTCGCGACGTCGCGTCGGTGGGAAATGACATGACCAAGCTCGGACTTTTTATCTGTCAGGCATTTCGCTATCCGGCCGTTAATGAAACACTATAGAATAAATTGGATGAATCGCAGGCGTGTATTTGTCACAGTTCGCGAACTACAAAGAGCTCGCAGAACCACCAAGGAGAACAGCAACGGGACTATTTAAAACGTTATTACGCATTGGCTATTCACGCGTACGAAGTTTCAGCGGACAAGTATTTTCTAGGCCGCTCGGATCACTTCCGAAATATCAGGTAAACGGTATAAGGTAAATGTCTCGACTGTCAGCCATGTCCTCACTATGAGCCAGCTGATCTCATAACTCTGTTTACGTTGTTTCGTAACTATTATTGGGTATGGGAATAAGTTTCCACCCTTTTGGCAGTTGTCGTTGTACTCAGAGTTGGACAAATATTTTATTTAAATAAAAATTTCGAATAAAGTGACTTTAAAACCCACTTTGTTCGAAATTTTTACTTCACCTAATAAAATTTTTGCCCAGCACTGGTTGTACTTAAGTACCGATCGCGTATCTCAGGCCTGGCCCACCCGCGGCCCGCCACGTTAAATTGTGCGGCCCGCCGGGCGATTTGATATTTCTATTGAAACTTTTGTTTCTCATTGTATGTATATAAAAAATATTAAATAGATGAAGTGATATTGTTATAATATATAATCGATTTATAATTATAATATAATCAAGTTGCAGTGTAACAATGAAGTGAAACAATTTTTTTGCGTCCATATCAAAAATTAATATTTACAATACTTATATCGGTAAGTGCTTTTGGATCCACATATATTTGTGAAACATTTTTTTGGAAGATGAAATTTACAAAGAGTTCTTCACGTGCTTCATTAACTGATGCCAATTTAGAAAACCAGCTAACAAAAGATGTGCAACGTCGAACATAAATATAGATTTACAAAAATTATGTGAAAGAAAGGATAAACAAATATCTCATTAATAAAAACTCGAGAGTTAATTATATTGAATGATAGTATAACAATACAGTTTTATTCATTTTGTATTTGTATTATATTTTTTAAAAGCATGTTTACCTAAAGTGCGGCCCGCTATAACGTTACGCGTCATCAAAGTGGCCCGTGAAACCATTTGGGTTGGTCAGGCCTGGCGTATCTGATGGAATGTAGTATTTGCAGCGACTCCCACAAATATTCGGACACTCTTAAAAAGGCGATAACTTTTTTAATATTGTACTATACGATTTTAACTTTTTTGCGAAGCTAGAGCAATTAGTTTACTACAGGATGTGAAAAGAAAATTATTTCAAAAATTGCAATTGATCGGAATTGTAGAAAAAATACTGAAAGCTGCATTTCACAACTTTTTTATGTGGGCATATATTGAAAATTTAAAAAATACGTTTTGTAGATCTGTGTGAATTAAACATATTCTGAAAATTTCCGTCAAAATCGGTCGACGTTGCAGTGAGCTACAAACGTTTAAAGATGGTAAAAATTGCAGATTTTCACGATTTTCGGCCCGTAAATGCAGATTCTTACATCTTTCAATGCCTGTCGCTTTTTTCCGCGTGAACCGATTTCGATGAAACTTTCACAGTGCGTATAATTGACACAGATCTACAAAACGTATTTTTTAAATTTTCAATATAGGCCCACATAAAAAGGTTATAAAACGCAACTTTTAGTACATTGTATACAAATCCAACCAATTGCAATCTTCAAAAAGATTTCTTTTCACATCCTGTAGCAAACTAATTGCTCTAGCGTCCCAAAAAAGTTCGAATCGTGTAGTCCAATTTTAAAAACGTTATCGGCTTTTCAAGAGTGTCCGAATATTTGTGGGAGTCACTGCACATGTCTTTGAAAGGTATGCGTCTAAGCTTCGAAACGCAGTTAGTGGCAATTGTTTGGAGCGTGAACAGCAGTCAATTTTTCGCGTAAAAAACGTCGACTTTTGTTCCGAATAAGCAGCATTTTCAGGAAGTTATGTTGCATTATTTGGTTTTAAAGGAAGGTGCCGCGGAAACGCATCGTTTGCTCGTGGATATTTACGGGGACGATGCTCCATCAATCACAAGTTGTAAAGAATGGTATCGGCGGTTTGAAAACCCTGATTTCGACGTAAGGGACAAAGATCGCGATGGTGCGCCAAAAAAGATATTATTTTAAAGAAACTGTAAAGCACCTATAAATGGCTTATAGTAGAGACATCTACCTTAGTGGGTAGGTACGTCGAAATTTCTGTCTCTGCCCGGTCGGATAGGGCCGCTTTTTATATTATCGGTTGCGATAATGTTCGTGGGGCTGCAGCAGGTGCAGCGGGTCCGAATTGTTTCGTCTTCCTCTCGGTGCTCAGTAAACATAGACGTTTCAACAAACAGGACGCGCCTTGTGCAGGTGCGACGATAAGTTTTGCACACTATCATTATACCCGTGCTGACTGATATACAATACAAAGACGAATAAAATTTCGAGAAAAATGTTCCTAATACTATTTAACAAGCCTAGTGCCACGCAATAGCAGAACAAGTGTAACTAAATAAACAAATATTATCATTATTAACCTCCAGTTACTCGTGCTCCACTTTCTACATAACTAGTTACATGGAACATTGTACGACTTCAACATAAATAAATTTTTATTCTATAAAGTAACTACTTTAATGCAATATATTGGGTTGGCAAGAAAGTAATTTCGGTATTTCAAGGTGAAATAAAACAGATTTTCTTTATTCAAGCGATGATCTTTAAGCAATAAAATATTTTCTTGTTTATTCTTTTTGGTAAAAAATCATCGAACAAATGGGGAAATCTCTTATTAATTTCACCTTAAAATACCGAAATTACTTTCTTGCCAACCCAATACATATTTGCTGGTGTAGTCGATATTTACCTTCGTTTATGCTTGAAACACTCAATTCAATGTTTTGAGATTGTATGTACTATAATTATATATTATTACATTACAAAATTAAAAGTTGTTGTTCAAATTCATAGTAAACAACATATGTATTAAGAGAAATCACGTGCTTCTCCTGGTAAATTGTTTTAATATTTCATTAAGGAGGTACGTTGCACTTAATAAAACATTTTAAATCACAATTTATTAGAAAATATAAGAGAGGACGTAAAGATGAGCAGAGAAAAAATGTCGATCAGATATAGAGCGAGTGTAAAAAGTATTCGTACGCCCCTTAAAATAGAATAACTTTTCTACAATTGTACCAAACGACCTGATTTTTTATAATCAATTAGAGCCATTTGTTTCCGAAATGATAATTAAAGAAGATTTTCGAAAACTTATAATTTACAAGGTTACATGCAAAATAAAAAGGCATTTCTTAAAACTCTTTTATTTGGGCCCTTAATGAAAATTTAAAATATATGTTTTGTAGATCTATATTCGTCATACACATACTGAAAATTTCATTTCATCGAAATCGGTTGACAGCAGGAAAAAACGACACGCATCGAAAGATGTACGATTCTGTAGACTTTAAGTCTTAAGTAGAAACTGATCAAAAGTCGTGTAAAACTACGATTTTCACAATTTTCAACCGCTTGTAGCTCGTGTGTATGTCGATCGATTTCGATGAAATTTTCAGCATGTGTGTAACTATAGATCTACCAAACATATATTTTAAATTTTCATTGAGGAGCCAAATAAAAGTTTTAAAAAATGCCTCTTTTATTTTTGCATGTAACCTTGTAAATTATAATTTTGGAAAATCTTTTTGCGTATCATTTCGTAAACCAATTGCACCTAATTGATTATAAAAAATCAGGTCGTTTGGTACAATTACAAAAAAATTATTCTATTTTTACACTCACTGTATGTTAACATCCGGAATCTGTTCAATGTAACCGCGCTCTGATTGGTCCGTGTCTTCCGTTAACGCTAGGTTTACGGAGCTCTAGAAATAACTATGTCATATTATTTTATAAACACAACAAGAATGTATCTATCCAAATTTTCGGCCATTTTTCCAATAATATATACCCAAAGAAATAAATTTGGTAAATAATTCCTCAGGGAAACATTTTTACAATCTTAATAATCGCAAATTAAGAATATTATAACCCGTCATTTTGACGGGTCCCGTAAACCTAGCATTAATAACTGGAAAACAAAGTCTATCAAGGATGCACAACATTTTTGGGATACCCTGTATATCCTGGTTAATTGCATTTAGAAAGCAATAGCCGGTGCAAAGAGGCGTCATTCCCTATCCCTATTGTTGCGCGTATCAATGAAGTGCACGCAGCCAGTGCATTCTACAAGTAACTGTACCCGTACGATACACGTCGCGAACAGATACCGGACTCCATTGCGAACACCCGGCTCCCTGGTCGGCCGCATGCATCGCATGGACAACATTTGAGTTGAGTGATTTTGTACGTATACCGTGTGCTCCGGACATATGGTATGTAACAAAAGCAAGCAAACGGCCCGAATGCTAACAAACAAACAACACTGTCCAACACCAAATTTGTTCCCAAACATATACTGTTGGGTCCTCCTTATAGAGTTTCTTGCGATGATTCCGAATCTGTCCTTAATTTGTCTCCTATACGCACAGTTTTTGAGGAACATGGCTTTGAAGAAAAAACATGTTTTTCAATTTTAAACAAATATTGTGATGTTATTATAAAAGATATTGAATTGTTCTTTACAGCAAAAGATTCTGTAGACTTTCCCGAATACAGTGATATCCAATATTAATACATTATGATTGTTTAAACATGTTTCTCAAAATAAAAGTCTGTTCTATGGCGTGGTATAGTTCGATTTTCCGCTGGACCCTTATTTTTTGAGATAAATTGAAAAGTATCCTCAAAAATTGGTGCAAAAGTGGTGTCCTTCCGTCATTAATGATTGTTTAAACATGTTTAATGTATTAATGTATTAATATTGGATATCACTGGATTCGGAAAAGTCTAATATCTTTTATAATAACATCACAATATTTGTTTAAAGTTGAAAAATATGTTTTTTTTCAAAGCCATGTCAAACATGTTAAACATGTTTAAACAATCATAATGTATTAATATTGTATATCACTGGATTCGGGAAAGTCTACAGAATCTTTTGCTAGAAAGAACAATTCAATATTTTTTATAATAACATCACAATATTTGTTTAAAGTTGAAAAATGTTTTTTTTTCAAAGCCATGTCAGACATGTTAAACATGTTTAAACGATCATAATGTATTAATATTGTATATCACTGGATTCGGGAAAGTCTACAGAATCTTTTGCTGGAAAGAACAATTCAATATCTTTTATAATAACATCACAATATTTGTTTAAAGTTGAAAAATTGTTTTTTTTCAAAGCCATGTCAAACATGTTAAACATGTTTAAACGATCATAATGTATTAATATTGTATATCACAGGATTCGGGAAAGTCTACAGAATCTTTTGCTGGAAAGAACAATTCAATATCTTTTATAATAACATCACAATATTTGTTTAAAGTTGAAAAATATGTTTTTTTTCGAAGCCATGTCAGACATGTTAAACATGTTTAAACGATCATAATGTATTAATATTGTATATCACTGGATTCGGGAAAGTCTACAGAATCTTTTGCTGGAAAGAACAATTCAATATCTTTTATAATAACATCACAATATTTGTTTAAAGTTGAAAAATATGTTTTTTCTTCAAAGCCATGTTCCTCAAAAACTGTGCATATAGGAGACAAATTAAGGACAGATTCGGAATCAGCGCAAAATACTCTACAAGAAGTGCCCAACAGTATATTGAGAACATAAAAAAATATTTAATTTCAATACCACAAGGCTATCTTTTATCTATATTGTTGGTAGATTAATCCGCAGCTATTCAGAATATGTGTCTTGTGGGAAAGCAAATAACGTGGATATGTAAAGGGAATCTTAGGAAACAATAAAACATTAGCAAACAGATGATCACATTGTTTGTACATGTTCGTATCATCTAACAGTATACGTGCATGTTGCGAAAGAAACTTTTGTGACAGCCTAATCATAGGAGAAGTACAGGATTTGCACTCCAAATTCACACTTTTCCGAATCAATTTCACCCTATTGCAAATCAATTTCACCATTGTACAAATAAAGTATTTTTAAGCAAGTTTTCGAGTACAGAGGACACTTTGAACCACTAAGAAGCAATAAAAGAAAAAGGAAGTTGCAGAGAAAGTTCAGTGGTATATTGAGACAAGAGGCATTCAAGATGAAGAGAACTTGAGGTCTAGGAACGTCATGAGGCGGCCCTGTCGAAACCTGCAAGACTATTCACGCCTGCCGAACCAGTTAAGCTCGTGTGTCCTTTGTATCGAACACCTACGTAAACGACGCTCGCCTACGTCGCGCATATTGTATTTCATCCTGCGAAAATAGCAGCTAGGAACGCATCCCCTTGACTGCTGTTTCGCGTTTCTTTCAATGAACCGCAGTGAGCGGTTTGCTCGAGTGTCGGTCAAATAGGAACACGAACGCACACCGAGCGGATAATGCATACCATGCAGGTGCAACGCGGCATAGCACAACAAAACTGCAGGTACACGACCGTTTCTCACACGAGAGAACGCGAGTCCATGCCGCTGCTCATTGCGATTTCAGAGGGACGCATCCCACACACGTGCTTTCTCGTTTTATAGGTAATGCCGTTACAAAGATACTCCGATCGTAACCAGAGTTGGGCATTAATCGATTAAAATTTTGATTAAGATTGAATGAGTAATGTATACGATTAAAAAAGTAATCATTGAAAAATCTGCGATTGATTCAATCGATTGATGAAGTTAATCGCCATACGGTCTATCCATAAATTGTAATAAGGAGGGGGATAGAGACAGAGAGCGGAGATGGGGAATTGACAGAAATATATGTCAACAAAAACTCAGTTTACATTTTTCTGATTCATGGCGATATTTTCTTTCAAGGTCATCTGAAAGTCATCGTATAGCAGGTCGTTGAATTCGTTTCGACGTCGCCTATAATATTATACATATAGTTAAAAATACCCAGGTCCATTTGAACATATGACAGCGACCTTGATTTTTTTTAAATTTAAAAAATTGCAATTTCTTGTCGGTTAAATACTGATTAACTTTGGTAAGAAACACTTTTCTGCCCGACCATCCGAAGGGGCTAAAAAATCGTGCGGACTAATTCGTGCCGCACCCTGTATATGAAAATGATATATGTTGCAAAATTTGCAACGTCACAGTACATAAAGTTAAATAGTACTTCGAATTGAGTTTTTGTAAAATGGTATCTCTAAACGACTCTATTCTGATATTTCAATTCTATTATAGCCTGTACCATATAATCTCGATTATCTGCACTAATCATAAGCTTTCGAATAATAGAACAGTTATCTAGGTTCAATGTTATTAATATAAACATCTAATAATATTTAATGATTTGTACAAAAAATCTTGTTGTATGTATGCATTGTTGTAGAGCGAATTATTACACGTGGAACGTATTCAAACAATAAAGAAGCTGTACATTTGAGATTCGTATAGTCGAGGTTCTACTGCATTATAATTATCTGTAACCCAATTTTGCCTTGCAATTCTACAGCGAAATGTTAAAAGAGAAGGGAAACACCAATACATCATTTTTAAAATGGTGTCCCTTTACTTAATTTTCTTTCATTGTTGTCACTACCAAGACACTAATTTCATTTTTTCAGAAATACAAAAGTCTAATGGTAGATTGAAATAATTCTCTTCACAGTAAATGCCCCGATTTAAACAATTTTTGCTCCTAACACTTTAGCCAAAATTAGTGAATTGATTGTGTAACCGGTAGCAGACATGTTAATTGTATAAACCTTGGAATCTCGCATGCAATTTCGGTTCACATTTCACACAGCTATTGCCGTTATAACAATAATTTGTGTAAAACTAAGAAAGTCATCTGCAGTCAAGATGGTTTTGTTTTTAGGCAGAATAAAAATCAATAAACTTTCAGTCATCATCGAACAAGACTTCGTCGTTTGACAGATTCGTCGGATTTTCTCTGGAGCTACTTGAAGCTGATTATGAAAATAATCGTCCTACATTTATTACGAGTATGCTTTATTTATATAAGCGGAAAACGCTCAGAACTTTTTCTTCACCTAATATTTTGATTAAGACTAGTCGGAAGAAAAATGGTGCGTACAAACAATACTTGTTATTTAAACACTGACAATGTATTCATTGAATTGCAGGGATGGGTCGTAATTAATTGCGAGGACAATTCAATTACATAGAGGATACACACAACCACCGTCCTTGCCTTCCGGAAGAGTCTTGTAAAACACGTTGCGTCACAGGTGTATACGTGTGTCGATTTCTATTGTACTTGTACCCCCAATTAACTACTGCTCGCGTCACTCGTCTCCGTGTCCTGACGTACGGAGGATTAATTGATGCGTATTTTCGTTCGCGAAACATTTTCCCGTCGAAGAAAGGTATTTACGACACGTTGTACAGAAAACTTAGATCGCTTTATATCGTTTACAGCGCGACTCGGTTGAATGTAATTATTTCAAAATTTTCATCATACAATTTAGAACATTAGGAATATTTAGTTTGGCCCATTGAAAAAACGAACGTTATGATAAACTGAAGACAATTGTGTGAGTCGCCGTAGAATAAATTCCCCTAAATCCAGTACAACAGAATAGAATTATACCAAGTGGGATGCCTTAATTGTTAATCGAATTTTTTCTATAGAAATGTATAAGCTACTTTAACAATTTGCGTATATTACAAATCAAGTTACAGATAAGCTTGCTTCTCTTAACCTCTTATGCATGAATCATAGGTCTGACTCGTCCGGCAATGATGCGGTATCTACTATTCCATTGTTGCTGATGGTTAGAATAATAAATTCGTTATTTGTCACGAAAAAGTACTTCGAAGATAAAATGAAGTTTGTTTCGTCGAAGAAGTGTTGTGTTATACGTTTCAATTGTGCAATACTACGCTTCAAAAAAATGCAGACCCGAGAAGTTCAATTTAATTAAAAAATTATTAACGTGTGCTTTGGAAAATTAACAGGAGTTAATGGGCTGGTCAGGGCCGGATTAAGCCCCGTAGCAGAAGTAGCAAATGCTACGGACCCCGCGCTTTTGGGGGCCCCGCACCATACAAAAAAGGGCCCTGCACACGGGCGTTTCATCGGAGAGGCGCCGAAACATTAACGATATTTTTGCTAAAAAAGAAAAAAGGTCATTCATACAAGCGGCCCTGATACAAAGCCTAGGGCCCCGTGATAACATTTGATACGGGCCCCGCGCTGGCTTAATCCGGCACTGGGGCTGGTAATATGTAGTCAGTTCGAAACGTGCATTTTTAATGCACGTGTATACGGGACACGTGTAATATGTGTTAAGGAATTAAGAACACGTGTACACGTGTGTTTAATAAGTACACGTGAATAGAGGTCTACGGATACATGGGTACTCTTCTCTCGTGCACTAAAAATTAAATTGATAGCAGCCCGTTTGAAAGGGAATTCACGTGTTCCAGGTTAAAAGAAATCAATCTTTTCTACTTTTGCTGTATGAACCAACGTGCTCTTAAATTATACATATAGGCAAAACTTTCAATTTGTTTTGAAGTTTTAAAATTAAAATTAGTTATGGATTTTTCCTTTATAATATTTCTTTCAACAATATCAAATCAATTTATCTGTCGAAAAGATACCAATTTTTTCAGAACAGTAACGCTTTTTTAATTTTTCAGGTACTTTTTAAAATAGAGTTATAACTTCGCCGTATAAATTTTAACTAACCTGAAGAAAATTGTCCATTTTGTCTTGTCTTGTCAAGTAACTGTAACAGATTACTCATCGTCAACAACGAGTTCGACAGCCGAAGACGTAGACGAAATCATACATTATTCATAGAACAGTAAACAATAATTGGTGAGTGTAATTTAACACTTTAGCTGCCGATAGCCAAATAAAAATGTTTGCCCAACACAAGTTTAATACAAGTTTAATCATTTTTTTTCAACAATAATCTCAATAATTCTAAAACATAATTTAAGAAACTATTTTTTATTTTGCGGAGTTAACTGATTCGATAAATGAGTGGCCTGCATTTGAAATTTCGTTTGAAATGTTTGAAAAATAAAATTTGTATTCGGCTATTGTCTTTGGCTGCAGATCGAAGTGTCGATCCAATTTCATATCCATAAAATAAAAAAAAAATCATAGGGTTTGGAAATACTCTGGCTAGGAAGAACTGTTTAATTTTCGAGTTAAAATAGCTCCGAGTGCAAAGGGTTAATAATTTTTACTTTAAAAAAGCAGCGCATGTACTTGAAATAACCACGAATATGTGTGCGAAATCCTAATGCAAAAAGTTGGACAGTTCTGGAAAAAAAATGCCCAAAAGTTCAGAGCAGAGGAATTAGAAACTTTTTGAGGTTCTCCTTAGTTATGTAACGCAGGAGAGTAGTACGCGTCAATTAGTTAAAAGCGGGCGCTCGGTCGTCCCGTGTGGGCCTAATATAAGTCTGGCAACAGCGCAGCGCAGTCGAGTGCTCATTGTGAGCGGGCAGCACGTAGCCGTGTGAGCGGCTCACGGAGAGGCCGGCTTTTTACAGTGACACACACGTGCTCCCCACTAACTTTATTTCTGACGACAGAGTCCACGATTCGAGGAGTCATCGGCACGGGAATACTTCCTTTTTCGCTAGCGGGGAGCCGAATTTACTGCGACCATGCTCTCGCAAGCAAGCCCTCTTATTCCGTTGGCCCCTTATACACCGTACACCGTACACTGTACACACAAGTTTCTCAACACGCATAACTGAGAGATTATGTGGCTTCGGTGGCGACTGCTTTTCCACGCGTAAGACAACGCGTCCCACGATTTCGTCTGCACACGGTCTTGCTACACCTGGCTGGTTTCGCACCGATGATCGTTTTCAATGTTTTCGCGGCGCACGTTTTCAGGTACCGCGAGCACGACAATGAACGTCAGCTTGGTCTGTTATTGTGTTGCATAACAGATCGATGACCTCGACCGTTGTAAACAACTGCCTTAGGGGAGTATTCTAGTTTAGAGTTGGACTGCGTAGGCTAGGGTGACTGTACCGATTACTGCGGTACATATTATGCTTCGATCGTACTTTATTCGAATATTACTCTTTATCATCAAATAATAATATGTCTGAGCATTTTATGGAAGAATGATGTGTTCTGAATACAAAAGAAATATTGCTGGCCCTCAAAACCTAATGCAATATAAGAAAATATTTAAAAATAAAATCGATAACATTTTGTACGTATTACTGCGGGACGAAAAAGGGTCATGTACTAATTACTGTGAGCGTACGAAAACGAACGACGTATCTAGGCATTCATTTAAATAAATCCTGTACCTAAAACGTACACCCGCAGTAATGAGTACATTTACCCTACCCTTGCTTCTTTTTAATGTATTATTATTATCGATCGTAAGATTGTTAATAACAAGATGTATTGATGATCTCGGCGCAAAGGTTCGATCGGAGATACAAATTATAGCAATTTTGCTAGTTTGATTAAACTCCTAATATGGATTCTTTTCAAGGAAGAAGAAAAAACCCTTGCTTTTTTTAATTGACTCGAAACGAAAATGCAACGGTTGAGACACTGTTTACTAGAGGTGTGCGGGACCGGGACGGGATTCCCGAAAATGTTCGGGCCTGTCCCGGATTTCGTAAAAACGAAATTATATAGAAGGCTCTTGTAGCATAGATAAAGACTAAAAAACAATATTAAAAGATTCCGTACAGTATCAGAGAGATCCCGAAAAAATTCCCGGTCCCGCACACCTCTACTGTTTACTCGAGATTTATTGATTTGATCAGCCCTTTGAACAGGTGTGCTCTTTAGCTCAATACATTCGTTGCCGACACAACACAAGCGCGTGGAAGACATCATTTTTAATAACACGCGAAGAGAATCAAATTAATGTTGTGCTTGTCGTTATTTGAATTAATTATTAGTGCACTGTATGGTATTCGGAAAACTGATCATTTTTCAGTGACAATATCATTTTTTGTATTTTACAAGATGCATTGGATTTAATAGAATATTGTAACTATAAAGATTATTGCTGAAATAAATACTGGTACTAATCGTTTTTTTATACGGACAATTGGTGTGACCAGCGAAAATAATTCACAATTCAATTATTGCTGCAGTGAAAGTACGAATGTTTGTGGTTCAGACTAACAATAAGTTAGCATCAACACATTTTTCTAGATATTTATAATAAAATACATATACGTATAATAAATAGAGTTAATGAGTTTGTTCGTATACGTCTTGTTTATGTTCATTACATAAACGTATTTTGTGAACGTATTTAGCTGTTATCATACCAGTTCTAATTCTGTTTCATCTGTTGTGAGAACATCTATCAAGGTAGATAGATAGTCTCCAAGTAATCTGTTTAGTCTAGAAAAGTCAAATGACCTATCAAATACCCACGCGCAGCTGGCTCAAATTAGTCTTACGTCTAAAGAATTTCTTCCGACGTAATCGTGACGTTCTTCAAAGGTTTTTACAATGTATGTATTAGTTCGATTATGTAACCATTTGCAAACTGCTTGTAATATATTGCGTAAAATATTAAATTGATGCATCATTTTCGTTGTATCCCAGTCCCCTACAATGATATACTAGTATTAGCATTAACTATAAAACGTTTGAACGTTGAGCAAGGGTTAGTTAACTTCATTTAACTGCCAAGAATGTCTGGTAGAATGCATGATAGTCGGATGTATCGCGAAGCTGGGTCACTTACGTTCTATAATAAAGCTTATCATCCATTATATTGGGTCTGGGAAAGTTTGTGGCGTTTTTCCAGTTGAATTTTACTAAAAAAACGCCACGAACTTTTTCCCAGACCCAATACTTTAACTATTAATTCTTTGTTATTTATAAATTTCATCGTATACATTATTTTCTCTCACTTTAATTTTGTCAGTTCGAAGGTGATACATTCAGATGTAAAATTGTTTACTGTTAATTGGATGTTACAGTTCAGTTAAAGTAATTAAGTTAAATCAATAGACTGGGAATTCTATGCACTCATAACAAAAATGGATAGATGCAATTCAAAACAGTAAAAATGTTAAAAGAATTCAATTGATTGAATATTACAATTAGTAATGAAGAAAATGAATTTTGACTACTACAGTCAGCAATTGATGCATAAAAATTCCATTCTGCATAAAGATCGGTTAGTTATCAAATTTTGTGGGGAGCATTCTATTGTCAGTAGATAATTGCATTCTGGTGTCAGTGTTGCACGACCTAACTTTCGCTTTTTTTATCAGGTCACAAGGCCAAGAGAGGGAGGAGTCAAACTACGTATTTGGAGAAGGAAAGGTTAACAAATAATGTTAGTTGAAATAAAAGCTAGTGATTTACAATGAACTGGGGAATTTATTTTTCTTTTGACGGACACGGACTGTTAACAACGTTCACTATCAGCGACACGCGTATCTAACATAATATAATTTTGCATTTTATACATGTCAGCCCTTCATGAATTTATTTAGCATTTATAAACGTTGAAAACACATCCAACTTTAAAAGTAATCTCCATCACTTTCTATCCGTTTGCTCCGTTTCACAGGTCATTAATAAATCTTAGATATCAACTTTAAAAATCAATTTACACAGTGTACACATTTTGACATTATATGAATTAGAAAATATTGTTCTTTAAATACAAGGTGTTAACCCTTTGCACTGGGAGCTATTTTAACTCGAAAAGTAAACATTTCTTCCGAACTAGAACAATTCCATGCTGTATGATTTTTCTTATTCTATGGATATGAACTCGACATAACACCTCACACAATAATGAAATGTTTAGTAATCGATTAGACACCAACTTATTTAATAATGTAAACAATATTTTGAGTAATACCATTGTACAGGAATTTTTGTGGTGACAATGAGTCACCACTCGAGTGCTAAGGGTTAATATAACGAAGTAACCATGGGAACTGTTGTAAAAACAAACGTTGGTAACGAACGTGTTAAAGTCTTGTGAATACATAACGTATTGTTGCGGAATAAAGTACGGAATAAATTCATGGAATAAAGTCCGGTTATTTGTAACTCTTTAATATTTGTTTAAAATTTGTCTCTGTTGTCACAGCAAGTATGTGTTTCTTATTTTTTTCCGTTGGATTTACACGGCTGTGTTACAATATTTGTTTTCAAATTATATTATATTATACATATTAATTTAGGAATAATTTATGCTATACTAGGAATTGGATTCTTAGGTTTTATTGTATGAGCTCATCATATATTTACTGTTGGATTAGATGTAGATACTCGAGCATACTTCACATAATATATTATTTTTCAGACGCAAGAAATGTCTCTTTGAGAATGATCCACATAAGGATCGAAACGTCGAGATGCATTTTTAACTAATTGCACATTTGCTGTTGTCTAAAAACGATCGAACCTTGCGCCAAAATCATAAAATTTATTATAGGGTAACTGCACCAGTGAATGAACATTTAAGAAATTGTTCTGGAAGATATTTTATTTTTTTTTTCAATATGTGAATTAAAGGAATCTCATATATGCCAAATGACTCCCTATACTTAATTTGTCAAAAATAAATGAACACAAATAAAATGAAATTATTATTTTTCTTTATTAAACGTTAAATAAAAAATATAAAAAATACCAGTTAATGAACACTACATTCTTAGTCTTAGGCTTAAAATTTGTTGAAATATACAATAGCGTTCATTTACTGGTGCCCGTTTATTCACTGGTGCAGTTACCCTATATGTTGTTGTTGAAATTCATCGAAAGTAAATACGTTCTCAAAGGCATTGAACTTTGTCATCGCTATACATATCTGTGGGAGAGAAGAAAAGTTCTGCGAAACAGGTTTTAGGAAAATCGAAACAGTCTCCTGTCCTGCGTAACACGGGTTGTATGTATTGGGTTACGTGTATCTGCCGCACCATTATCGCTACGAATTACCTTTTGCGGTCGTAGACACGCGATGCTTGTCACGGTCACTGGCCCATATTTCTCCGGTCTCGCATATGCTTTTTTCTTCCCTTTCATCGCAACCGTACTCGCAACAAATGCTCAATTTAAAACGATAAATTGTACTCGTACGCGGACCTCATTTCGCAAGGAAATGCAACTCTCGCTCTATGAACAAAGTTCTGCCACTTAGCTATTCCAATCTAACATGGTTAGCTCGATGACTTTTGATTTTTTGAACACTGAATCTATGTTGTAAAAATAAAAAGAACATATCGATCACGTTTTCTAGCCATTCCTATCAGAATATATACTTGAACAAATAATTTTAGTGAGTAATCCTACATAAAAAAATTGGTACCTGCCATTTTCACGGGTCCGGTAGTTGTAGCGTTAACACTAGAAGCAATTGAATTTGATTTTAATCATTTAGTGTACCTATAAATGAGCTGAACTGAATAAATTTTCTATTGATTATTTCTATATCTCTAATTGTATAATCCTAAGTTATTTTGATACTCTTAATGGTAAAAATCTTCGTTTGACTTTAATTCTAAGGAAAATGTTCGCGTTCAAGAGAGAATTCTTGAAATTTAAGTTTACAACGACGATATTGATTTTCCCAGTAAAAATTCTATTATCAACATTACGTTGAAGTATCTCAGAAAACCATTGTCTATAGTCTATATTTTGTGTGAATGAATAAAAAAATTGCATAAATATTTACATCTTACAACAGAAACATGTCTTTCATTATGTATTTCTAAACTTCTGATTCAAGTTTCACAAAGTAGGTACTCTTTCCTGTTTTATAATCTTTTCTTTGATCAGTCGTGTTTCCTTCGACTATAATTTTGTTCTTGGATGCATCTTTTTAAATGGGTGTGCACAAACAATTTTCTATATAGACAAAAATGTTGAAAATTTTGTAAGTTGACGATATACTACTCACTAAACATTCCGGAGTAAATCTGCTTATAAACGGTGTCCCTCAAACAGCTGCTGATCAAGAAATTAAATTTTTGTGCGTACAATTATGACACTTACTTGATAAATACGACAAATTGAGGATAACTACTATAAACAGGGAGGGGAGGGGGTACCGTTTATGTCTATGAATATTGAATCGGACGTGTTCGGTGTAGAATTATCCACGTGATTTCGAAAGGTACAAATTAGTACCTATTTGTTCCCTTTCACTATCTCGACCGGTTCATCGGCGTGCACAATGAGCGAGCGGAATACAAACGGCGCATTTTTAATAACCGGCGAAATACCGACCACCGGCATGACATTTCAATCCACACTTTTATAAGAGAAAGCACGCCCACGCGCGGCTAACAGGTCCTGCGATCTAGTAAGCACACATTCGATATTGGTCGAGAGGTTTTCAAAGCTTGCATTAGCATGATCAGAAAGCTCTGACTTCTGTCTGGACGTGTAGAACCTTATTTGGAGGTTTTCACGAAACGAAAGTTGTATTTACCAGGTGTTATGTACATACAGTGACTTCCACAAATATTCGGACACTCTTAAGAAGGCGATAACTTTTTTAATATTGTACTATACGATTTGAACTTTTTTGGGAAGCTAGAGCAATTAGTTTACTACGGGATAAGAAAAAAAATTTTT
This sequence comes from Lasioglossum calceatum, assembly GCA_963966675.1. Classification (NCBI taxonomy): domain Eukaryota; kingdom Metazoa; phylum Arthropoda; class Insecta; order Hymenoptera; family Halictidae; genus Lasioglossum; species Lasioglossum calceatum. The sequence continues at coordinate 6,677,279 of OZ016542.1, forward strand.
TCACAAATTGCAATTGATCGGAATTGTAGAAAAAAATACTAAAAGTTGCATTTTACAACTTTTTTGTGCGGGCATATATTGAAAATTTAAAAAATACGTTTTGTAGATCTTTGTGAACTAAACATATTCTGAAAATTTTGTCAAAATCGGTCGACGTTGCAATGAGCTACAAACGTTTAAAGATGGTAAAAATTGCAGATTTTCACGATTTTCGGCCTATAACTGCAGATTCTTACATCTTTCAATGCCTGTCGCTTTTTCCGCGTCAACCGATTTCGATGAAACTTTCACAGTGCGTGTAATTGACACAGATCTAAAAAACGTATTTTTCAAATTTTCAATATAGGTCCACATTAAAAAGTTGTAAAAAGCAAGTTTTAGTACTTTGTACAGTAAAAGCTCCTTCGTTGTCCAAAGGCCGGGGGTTTGAGCGGACAACGACCGTGCCCGGACACTATTTCTGATTTATGACTGCATCTTTAGTGAAACGGCTAGTTAAATGACAAAAAAAGCATTCGCAGTCAAAAGCAGTCAACTGTCTGGCTTTAAAAAACTCCTTATTTCCTTGCCATATTCCTTTCCTATTGTTCTCCGTTCTGCGCGAGTCTAGACAGTCCTGGGACACATCTGGCGACCAGATCCACGCAGGCCTAATCCTCTCGTTGACAGGCAGTGGAGTGGGTAGGCACTGGACAACGATCGTACCCACGATTCAGGACAACGAAGGAGCGATTACTGTATACAATTCCGACCAATTGCAATTTTCAAAAAAATTTCTTTTCACATCCTGTAGTAAACTAATTCCTCTAGCTTCCCAAAAAAGTTCGAATCGTATAGTCCAATTGTAAAAAAGTTATCGGCTTTGTAAGTGTCCGAATATTTGTGGGAGTCACTGTATTTGGATTTCAAAATCAATTGTGATTTCAACTATGAACTACGATGTTCACTTATTATTAACAGTTTTCGTATTAATAGCTCATATGCTACATAATACCTTAACGCAGATTCATTTTACTTGGTTTACTGCATCACTTCTTAAATTAAACAATTATTCTTTGGTAATTGCATTCATATTTGTGCCGGTGATTATGAAAGTGGTGTAAGTCCAATTTCGCTGATTATCAATAATTGTATCAGTAAGTGAAAAATTGTAGAATGCATTGTATGTTGTCAATGTAAAATATTTCTTTACCAAATCAGACGTAAAAGTTTAAATATCCGGAAAAATTCATTTTCATAATTACCGGTCCATTTATAAAGGTACGTTATACTCGATAAAACATTTTGACTATGAAAACTACTTCTTCATGAAACAGGCTATAAATCAATTCTCTCAACCACAATATTTTATATTGTTTACATAGATACATACAGATGTCATACATACATTAGCAAATACAAATTAAATTATCCGAGAATAATGTTCCAATTTAAAAAATAACATAATAAACAAAGAATAAAAAATGGATACCTTGGTAACAAATAAATAACGAATAAGCACAATGTACTTAAAATGAATATCGAATTGTCAAAAGTTTTAAACTCTTTTAGATAAAGAAGGTGTACAATACGACTTGTAGTATTTTCGCTGTAATTCCGATAGATTACAATTTCCCCAAAATTTTGTTCACATTCTGTAGTGAACTAATTATTCTAATTTCTCAAAAAAGTCCAAGTCGTATGGTTCAATATTAACCTTCGCAAGGTAACATATGGTTCAGATTTTTGAAAAGAATTTTTATATGAATAAAATTAAATCTGTTTGTTTACTTGTCATCCTTACCCCACCTTAGAATCCTAGACCCCACCTTAAAGAAGACGTTAGAAAGAGTTATCGTCCTTTCAAATGTGTCCGAATATTACTCCGATTCATTGTATATTTCATACACGCGACAGTAACCGTAAAATCGTTAAACGCCGGAAGGCATGTTTTCGAAAGACATAAAAGATATAACGTTACTGTAAAAATTATCCATTGTTTAGAATCAGATCAGTGATCAAGCTCTCCGGCAAAGTGCATCATAGGCGTGGCATTTCATACAAGTACCGGATGGAGAAATCTGTAACACCGAAGACTAAATCGGTAAACAGCTCGGTTACGGAGATTGATTGCTATCAAGAGAAAAAGAGAAGAGAGACACAGATAAGTTTCCGATCAACCTAATACATCATCAGGCATAAATTATCATTTTAACAAGCTGGTGGAGGCGTCCGAAATGGAGAACCAACCAATCCCGAATTGAGACCTCGATCGTTATTTTATGTCGACGTGTCACGGGCGTTCGTACCCGTGCTTCGACAACGAATCGTGCGAGGTGTGTCGATTACGCTACCGCGCCTCAAATTCTAATGATTCGACTGCGGATGTTTATGCAAATTCACAACTTTATAGGCAACCTTAAAGCAGCTCTTCGTGAACGGTTCGAGTGAATCAAAAGTCAAATAAATTGCATTAACCCCTTACACTCCGAAGTTTTTTCCGATATTGTTCCCAACAACTCTCTACCATTATAAATTCTTTATGTAAAATCTACTCCAAAAGACAGTTCCTTAATTGGTACGAATTCTAAACAATTTCGAAACGATAAACATTTGGTGGATTTTACTAATCATTCTAACGTAACTACCCCCTCCCCCCAGATTATAATAACTATTATAAGAATAAATATGTATATTAAATTACCTCGAGCAGTGGCAGGTAAACCACTGTAGATTGAGGCGTATGTGTATAAACTGCTAAATAAACATTTTACGTTCATTGTTGTATACAATAAAATTCTTCAATCACTTTATATAACACATATTGCGTACAATAAAATTCGTTAACTTGAAATATCTCATTGAAAATTTACTTCAGAAGACAATTTACTTGATCGCCATGCAAAACGTCGTCTCATGAACACGTGATTCATCGAGATTCAAATTATTCGATTGACATTCATGAATCCATTTTTGCGTAGACACAAGTACGCAAGGAATAATATAAAGTAGTTCTGAAATATAAAGATGTTCTGGAGGTACAATGGGAGACAAAAGTACAAAAAATTCGAAATCCATCAATATATTGGCAATGAAAGTCATTCATGAGTATATTTTGCATTAAACTTCGCGAATACTGTACCCTCTGTAGCTATTATACAGTGTGTCCCAAAATTCCTTCAACAGCCGGAAATGAGAGGTTCCTGACGTCATTTGAAGCAACATTTTCTTTTGCAAAAATGTTATCCGCGGCTTTCTTTAGGAGTTATTAACGAAAAACACGGACCAATCATAGCGCGATCTAGACGCGAGTTGACACAGGCAGCCAATAGACAGTTGGCGCGCCGGGCCGGCTGTGCCAACTCGCGTCTAGGTCGCGCTATAATCGGTCCGTGTTTTTCGTTAATAACTCCTGAACAAAGCCGCGGATAACATTTTTGCAAATGAAAATGTTGCTTTAAATGATCTCAGGAACCTCCCATTTCCGGCTGCTGAAGGAATTTTGGGACACCCTGTATATTCAGTGGTCTACACTTGTCGCGTTTTCATGCTAGTGAGAGACAACACGATAAATTTGACGTTTTGTAACAGTTTATAATCTTTTTGCTCTGTAACTGTTTAGTGAATCCTAATAAATTTTGAACATTAATTAATTATATAATTTTTACTACATATAAAAAAAACTGGAGTTTCTAGTTGCGTTTTTTCAAGGTTTAAATAGGGTTTGAAGTGGAATTTTATGGATTCTCCATAAGAAGACGTGTTAAAATGCGCAAACTTTAAGTTGCTATAATTCTTAAACGGTGCAGTGAATCGAACCCAAACTTTGGTAATTGCATTAATTTAGTAAGAATTATATCTTGTCAAATTTTCAAAAATGTTGTTGCGTTTTTATATTACCTCCAGAACATCCTCAAAGTAAAATATGTTTACATTTATTTTCAATATTGAATGATCGAATCATTCCGCGAACTATTACGTTTTCCAATTTTCCCGCCCCACTGACTCACCCTGTACTTCCCCGGCGAACATTTCCGAAGAACACCGTTTTCCCGTTGGTCAGGTACAATACGTTGAAATTGTCCGATCGTAGGCCGATGCAACATACGCCTGTTCATTCGGCGTGTACTATTGTTTCACGACATAATAGTCCAACAGTGATCGGTACGTAGTCGGAGGATTTACGAGAGACGCGCGTTTGTCGATGGGAAACAAAATTGCAAAATCCATCGCACGTGAACGTTTACGAGCTACGAAAATACGGAGTCGCGCACGAGGGGACAGTCTACCGAGGAATATTTTCGAACGGTTAAGGGAGACAATTTAGACACGGTTACATCCAACCGCGAACTTATTTATAGGTTATCACTGTTCTCACTTGAACGATCACGTGACCCCTTTCGAAGAATCGAAGGAAGCGTCGCTCTTCAGGCATCGGCTTCTAAGTTTCAGCCAGTTTCAGGTTCCTTTTGTCAAACGTGACATATAAACATTCTAGCAGTAAATGAAAATGTATCGTCTTTTTAACCGACTTCGAAAAAGGAGGAGGTTACTCAATTCGATCTTTTTTTTCTATGTTGTTCACCGATTACTCCGAGATGGATGGACCAATCGAAACGAAACCTTTTGCATCTTGTAGAGTATGTCCCCGGGGTGGTCCCGTGAAAAAAAGATTTTGCATTTTTTTATTCCTTATTTTATACTTCTAAATTGTGAATGTTTTCACTAAAATCCGTATCAATGCCTCCGATCGGAAACATTCTGCCAGGGGTTGTAGTAAAAGCCAGATCATAGACGCCTCTGTAGGTTAGGCGAAGGGCATCAGCTTATTACGCAGGCGGTTTGTGTTCAAATGCGACGTGTCCAATTTTTACCGTGGAAATGCATTGTTTATATGTATATTATTTATGACATACTATAAGAATAACCGTAAAAGAGAAGATCAGAATACTATATTAGCGGGCCCAGTTCCCTGTTCGTATAATAGCGACGTAGGCCCTTCGTTGGTCCACTTGCCAACCAATATTGGCAACAAATAATCCAACGACGGTCCATCAAAATGCCAACCATAAATGCTACTAGGGTTTACAAAATACAAGAATGCACGAGATTTCCATTATTCTTCCGTACTCCATAAAAACGGCCACAATATGTAAAGGACAATGCTTTATTCAATCGTCAAACTATTCGCTTTGTCTCTCTTCTTGAATTTAATGTACAAACAGTAAAGCCTTTGTGTGTTGAAAAATGTAATATCATTTTAAACAAATTGTTCTTTACGTAGGTAATTGTAAGGGCGAAGAATCTCGTTAAAATTCGAATGGTGAGGTTAGATTTACTTGTCAGTTGCAGAGAACATCACAAGCCTTTTCTGAAGTGCCGGTACATGTCAGTAGGTAAGAAAGAGAGACGTATGAACGGAGCAGCAAGAACGCGGAACGCGGAACGGGCACTGTCCTGTCGTTGACGCCGCGCGATACGGGCGTTCCATCGTTTCCACGCAATCGTGCCGATGCAAATTGCCGGAACAATGATCGGCCGTGTTGTAATCGAATACATTGCACCGAACCACTTCCATGATACGAGTCTCACTGTCACGCTAAAAAAACTCGCTCCGTATACCGTGGACAACTACATAACCCATGGTGTAATCGAGTCAACAATAGCACGAAAGAAGCACCGTTTACCGTGTCATCAAGTTAGGATAGTCTGCGGGGCAAAAAACTGCGAATATCGTGGACAACGACATAACCATATTTAAGTCGACAATAGCACAAAAAAAGAAGCGCGGTTTACCGTGTCATCGGCGGATCTGTATGGCATATGCGACCAACACAGAGATCGAGTTTAGTAGGGATCGATATTAGTATGATACGAAAGAAATCTTAGATCTGAATCTTTGTGCAGCAGTTTTTGAGCGTGCAGAGGTCCGGCAGCTAGTTATGGCGTAGCGAATTTACCGACCCAACGGCTCAGGAATTTAGATCCGGCCGTGACAGAGGGGTGAACGTTCTGTTTCTGGTTGAACGCCGTCACCGGGCTCGTGCATGGGACGCGCGATCACACATGGGGGCCGTGGATCGGTCGGTCGGTCAGCGGGGAATTGACAGGCGCGATGGCAGACTTACACTTGATCAGGATGACACCGTTGTGCAGCTCCTCCATCTCGTGGAGGCGGGCGATCTTCCTCGCACTTCGCGCTCCAGGTTAAGCGGCGACAACAAAACGTTCGTGTCGAGCACCGGGCTGTCGTGGCCGCAACGTGCTCGTGGGCAGCGAACATACGCTCGCTCGCTCTCTTGCTCTCCAAGTGGGCCTGCTGATTCGCGAGACGACGACACTTTGGATGAACCGGAAAGAAATGACGATCCGTCGGATTACGAGGCACACGTGGCGGCGGGGCTGACCGCTGGCATAATTAATATCGCGGCGTGCAGCACCGATAAGAAGAGCGCGTCCCGTCCGACAAAGAAACGCCACCAAAACCGAGTAAACATGGCCGTGCGCGCGCGCCTCTCTGGTTCTCCGTGGCCCGCGGAGCCGTCACGCACTGAGGGCGGTTGCATGGAAACGAAGGGCACGGAGGAGAGACAAACGGCGAAAGAGAGAGAGAGGCATGGTGTGTACGCCGTGGTTGTGGGCCTGTGTGCGCCGCGCCGTCCGAACGAACAGAGAGAATGGAACAGAGGGTGCTGCAAGCTGCGAACGAGAGAGAAAGTTGGACAGAGAAAAATAGCGGACAACGCGCGGGAAACCAGCGGGAACGACAGAGACGGCCGAGAGCCGGTTACCGACGGACAAAGATGCCGAGGTAGAGCAGGACAGAACGGAGAACGAAAGAGAAGAGCGCACGGCGCGGTGCAACGGAACAAACGAGAAGGAGACGACGTAGAGAGGGCACGATTGTTCGAGAACCAGCGAAACGAGGATAGGAGTATCGTTTCGTGGTAGTTCAGCGAAATGGCCGCACCGCGGCGCTAGTTCGAACGGTCGTCACGACCGCAAGAATTCATGCTCCTGAACGGACTTGGTAAATCACGATCCTCTGACCTGGGTTATTGTTGAACGGAAAAAGCATCGGGCAGCTGAACTACGAGGACTTTGGATGAAAATGTATGCTCAAGTTTCCGGGCCTTTAGAGGCTGGGAACCTGGAAAATTCTTGGAAAGTTTGCACACGTAGGAGAAAACTGCAGCTGCGCTCTTCCCATGAGAAAATATTTAAACTGAATTTTCCTTGCTCGCGATCTAACGCTGCTGAAGATGTAAATACGCGCATGAATGTAATCGAACTTGGCTACTGTATTTTCGGATATTTTCGCGAGACTAAACATGTCAATCGTCTGTCAAAAAGACTCGATGAATTTGCGCGTGAACGACTTATAAAGTTCACACTTGTTTATATATGTATGAATGTGGATTCATTTGAATGATTTAGATATAGGTGGTGATCTTCGACTTCTCTGTAGTCGAAGAAATTCGTTAAGTAGAACGAAAATGTGCAGCAGTCTTCGTGCCGCCGCAAGCAAACTGTTGACACACAAAGAATGCTTAGGTAGTTGAAATGCAATAGCAATCGGAAGTGCATACGTGTAATGCGTCTGCAGCAAAAACTTGAGGTGAACATAGCACAGCCAACGCGAATACGCCATAAATATCTTACGAGAACAAAACCGTTTTTCACAAACGTGACGCCTTCTGAAAATATCGGACCGATCGTCTCGTGACCGTAATGCTGTGCAAACACTTCAGCAGCATTGTTCACTGCAGTATGAGAAACGACACCAACGACTCATCTAGCAGGAATAAAAGTTTTCGCCAAGATCGAAATGTGTCGACTGAATGGTGTTGCCAAAGGGGCAGATGGCCAAGGCTAGAAGTTAATTGTATTTATGGAAATTCCCTTCGACTTCGATCTTGGCAACACTGTACACTCGATGCGTCGTATTGCTCCATGATATTCTAACGGTCTATTATAAGAGATGCATGCTACGTAGTCGATTTATATTCGAAATACTAATAATGATGTTAAATTAAAAGAAAGAAAGAGTAGTAGACTCCCCCTCCCCCAGTTTTTTGATATTTATAATTTGAATATTCTAATATCCGAACTATCTGTTATCTGGATTTTATGCGGGCCAATAAATGATTCGAGCAAATTTTGAACACAAATGGTTGGACTACAAATGTTTATGCATTTAAAATATATCTATGGATGCAACACACTTTTATCGAGACTTAGTTTTCTATAAAAGTATGAATTTTTACGAAATTCTGTGGTTACATACATTGCGAAATTTTTGCGATGCAGTACTTATATTGATGAGGAAACTGTAAATACGTAAACAAACTCTTCAAGACCCCCCCCCCCAATTTAAATAAACAATATTCAGTGACATACAAATAATGATTCTATTATGCAAACGTTATTTTATGTGAGCACTTGTCTCTCCGCTCATTCAGATACGAAGGCTTTGATTAGGACCGGATCATTGTGCTCGCAGGCCATAAGCACCTTTGTATTTGACGGATTACCACTCCCTTCGCTTTCATGTACCCCTTCATTGTCCTTGCTACCTTTCTTTTCTTTGTGTTAATTCTGTCTTTTCAAGTCCTAAAATTTTCGTTGGTTTTAGGTACGGTAGTCGTGGTGTCCATCGGGCACTACGGCCCTGAGATTTATTGCGTTACTGTGCGCGTGCGTGCGTACGTGAGTTTCTGTTGACGATCGATCGACGGATCGATAACGCTCGGTAAGAATCTCTCACATGGTCGATAAGACAGTGAATCGGTTGGAAGCGAGGGACGGTTGACCGAGCATGGGGAAAAAGAGCTGTTGTATGGTTCTAATGGGAGATGGCGACGCGGTTTGTTTTCGCTCCTCGCTTGGCACGCAGTCACAGCAGACAGAAGAATCAAATGAAAGACTTCAAGAATCAATTGCCATTGCGCATGCGTCCAGTAGTAGTTCTCCGTGAACATAGCCGCACAACTCCGCGACACGGAAAGCGCAGGCGCATGGAAATTGTATACCATAAACGTAACACATACTTGTGTATGCGATTAGAAACTAAATAATCAAAATTCTTGTAAATGTAACACTTAAATCTTTGCACTCGAAGCTATCTTGGCTCCATAATTCGAATGAAATTAATCAATTTTTTATTTTGTAAATATCAAATCCAATGTGTCTAGTTGTACCACACCTGAATGTTTACCAATTTATTATTTTGACATTTAGTAATGCAGGAATTGTATTGAACTATAGTACAGTAATATTTAATAGTGATGCGCCCGATACGACAAAAATAATGTTCTGAGTAAAGTAACGCTCGTGAAATGCGTATACTTACATACTAACTTTTTGCGATCCTATGTCGAGCCAGACTCAACTATTTTATTGATTTCCATTACGTTCATTAACAGTATCACAACAATTCGAAGGTATGTGAATAAATACCGAATAATAATGATTTCAGCGCACTGGTTCGATCTGATAGCATTAGATTAGATGATCTGAAATCATTATTATTCGTTATTAACAAATTGTCGATCGAGATCAAGGAAACAGTTATGTGAGTAAAGTTAATAGAGCTATCTATGGAAATATTGTGTTGGCAAATAAGTTAGTTCGGTTTTTGTGATTTATTCCACTGTAAAAAACCGAACGAATTCATTTGCCAACCCAATATAATTAGACTATGTATATAATTTGGTAGCAAGTCGAGCAACTGGAGCAAAAGAGAGTTAACACGTCGATCCGCAAACGGTTAAATACAGTTTTCAAGAGTCTAATTTTTCAAATATTGCCGCGCTTTTTCGCGTTTTCGCGCACAGTCCCCTCTACTCTTTTCTCAATGTATCTATAGGAAATGATGGAGACGTAGTCTTCATCGAAGAAGAGATAATATCGTGTCACAGCGATGTTCAGAGGTAGTCCAGTTTGAAAACAAGGGTATCAGGTATTTGGACAGAGTTTCGCTGACGCGAGACTATTTTGTGACGCAGCTAAAGAGCGGCTAGTTATGCCCCTGGTTCGTGAGCAAACTGCTCGCGTATACACACTGCCCAAGTGCTGCGTCCCCACCAGAGATCTATGTTTGCAGCTTCCACCACGGCGGTAGCTGCCGACTGTCGTTCCACGTATACTCCCCTCTAGCTCCTTGCTGAAGACTGAAACCAGGTCTATATTTTAGTACGCATCAGAATCTCGACTATGAGAAGTTTTCACACGAGTGTCTGTGTCCCTGGTAATGGTCAGCATGACGCAGACTTCACAGCAGACCAAGTTTCGATGTGAGTTCTGGCTTGTGCAAAACAAACGCTTTTCGGTGCCTCTTCGCGGAGACACGTGTGCGGCCCGCGGATTTTTCTGTTCTGACCCGCGCGACGGGTAGTTTTCCGCGGAGCTCAACAATCGATGGTCTCGAGCAGTGACTGTGAACCCTGTTTCACGCGCAGATATCTCCGACGCGACGCGACGTGGCCCGTTCGTTTCCGTTTTAATCGTCCCGCGTACCGTGCATACGTCAGACACGAATTCCCATTTCGCTACGTAGATCCACCCGTGATACGCAAGTGCGAGTCGCAACCGTGTCCCCTTGCGTCACAGTCGCTGTAATGCTTGCTTTCTGCCGGCTTGAACTTTGTTATCTTCCTCCTCGCGCAACTTTCCCCATCCCGCCCGTCCCGTCTCGTGATTCAGGACCGTAAACGAAGTCCGAACCATCGAACACCGAGTACCTAGAACTGGTTCGAACAAGAACTTACGGTCCACGCTATTCCGCAAATAGGACCGGTTCACAAGTTCGGACCGCTTGAATTTTGTGTTAGATTCTTCTAACTGTTCAATCATTTTGTCGTATGCGTAAAAATAAGTGCTTGCGAGTACTAAATATAAACGAAAGCGAAATACTAAGTTCTTTACTCATAAGTGTGATAATGTTGTGATCATAATGCATAACAATCGCTGTATAGGTTTCTATTAGAACTGGGCAGCAAAGCTGAGTAAACAGTATTTCTAGTAAATACTTCATGCTTTATACCGGATGAAAATCGTTTAAAACACCACTAGCGAAAGGTTTCACTTGTTTTGGTGACAATTACATTTATTGAGAACTATGAACTATTTACTTTTTTTCTTAAATCGTTGTCTTTTACTTAGAAAGAAAACGCATTTTAAATCCTTGTCGAATTATTAAATCACACATTATCCTCTAGAACTAATGAATAGACTGCGGATCTTATACATTTATAGGAGAATTGAGTAGATGAAATTGAAAACTGCTGAAAAATTTTAAAAATTGAATATGCCAATTTTTTTGTGATCATTAAGGCTGCGGATCTTTATGCATTTACAGCAAAATTGAGTAGAAGAAATACAAAATTGTTGGAAAATTTTAAAAATTGAAGATGTCTATATTGACATCATGTATGATTTCTCTTTTATTAGAATCATTAAATGTAGTTTCTATTTCTTATTATAATTAGAAATATTTGATACAGTCCGCGGAATTCAAAGTTTACGACGCTGCAATGAGTTTCTTGAATTCGAACAGAGACGATGAGATTAAATTAGTCTGATCTATGCATGTGTAAACATATACATTTAGGCATCGACTTAGCCGGAGGCTGTCATTAGCGACCATGATTTACGATGCTGTGCGGTTTTAAAAGCTATCGTTGAATAGCGTGTGTCTCGTGAAAAATAACGATTAGAACGTTCACGATACACTTGCTATTATTTGGATATTATTACTGTCATTTTGTTCGTCACATATTTAGTTCCAATTAATGTTATTTCTTGAATGTTACCGTAATTAATGTTTCATAACAATGCACGCATGCACACGTAGAATGTGCAACTGTGCAAGTAGTGTAGTAGAATTTTTCGTTCGCGACTGTATGAAATGCATAGCACGTTAGTGGTAGGAACGAAAGTCCATGTAGAGACATCTGCTTGTTACGTCCTGCGACTTTCTCTTGCGGGTCGCATTGTAGAAATCTAGGAATTCCTTTAGTGTTCGAATGCCGACTTATGTATTACAATCGAGATATACAGGGTGAATTCGATAAAGCAGGACACCTGAATATCTCCGTTACTTTTGGTTGTACGAAAAACTTCTTAGGACAAAGTTACACTGTTTAAAATTTGCACGGTGTAGAGGGGGGCATATTGTGACATAAACATTTTCTGCGTGGGTGGAGGCAAGAGGACATTTCAAGGTCATCTTGATTTTTTAAACTAGAAACACCTACTTTCAGTATCATAAATCAATAGGCTGTCGAATTCTGAGTAAAAATCTATTGACCTCCATATGTCCTAAATCTAATAGTTTACGAGATATTATCGAAACAATTGTCTATATTCTTTGGATATTATCTCGTTAACTATTAGGTTTAGGTCATATGAAGGTCAACACTTTTATACTCAGACTTTGATACTCTATCGATCTACGGTACAAAAAATATATGATTCTATTTAAAAAAACATCGATGACCTTGAAATCTCGTAAAAAATGACCTTGAAAATTTTTTCCCTTACACCGTTACATGTGGCCCTTCAAACAGTGTAACTTTGCCCTAAGAAGTTTTTCGTACAACGAAAAGTAACGGAGATATTTAGGTGTCCTGCTTTATCGAATTCACCCTGTATTTTAAAATTGCAGAAAAATTTATTTTCCGAGTAAACAGCATTACCAAACTTGCTTTTTGAAACATTCGTTTTGAACATGTTGGAAACGGATTGGTTTCGAGTTTAGAAGTTATTAATTTTCCTGTCATAATTAATCAGCGGTTTTTGTTTGCAAAATGAAATGTTTATACACGATTTGATTCTAAATAAAGATTTCTTGTGTAAATAATTTTAATTGATTGGAAATAATGTCTCCATACTGTTAACCTTTTATTGTTTTAAGTTTCACCTACTGATTTTTGTGATAAATGCATAAAATCCGGCGTCTCTAGTCGTAATAAGCAACAGAGCGCTGTGCGTTCGCGCAAAGTTGCGAGTCTGAAAGAAAAGTAAAAAATTTGTCCGACATTTGTAGTCGTGAAATTAAGGGTTAGGGATAATGGTGCTATCGTTTCGCTCGGTACCTGCGTTCGCATCGATGCACACGAGCAGTTCAAAGAAACGCACAGTGGAATGCGCGTAGTGTCCCTCCGGTCCACGTGTTCCCGCGGTATTAAATTGCACGCGTTCGAATTGTTATTCCTCCCGCTATCTTCTCACCGAGGCGACGCGACGCGACGCGACGTCGGCCATTTATCCGTCGCTCCCCCGTGGCGACGGCGACATTCCGTCGGCGACGTAATAACCGTCTCATAGAGGAATCGTAACCGCGGGTACACGTGATAATAATCCCGAGTCACGCAGCCCCCCCCCCCTACACTTTTTCTTCATCTTTTTCTTTCTTCACCGATGTTCGCAGGGACCGAGAATCTCACCTGTCGGTTCATTCAGCTCAGGAAGGAAAATGGAGAGATCTTCACCGGCCGCAAATATTCCGCCCAGGCAGGTTGGAAGTAAGTACATGTGTATGTACATCGAAAACCTGCGCGTTACCTGCGATTTTTACGAGCTGGTAACTCGAGACTCAAAGCGACCTCGAGAAGGAATCTCAAGCATGCTCGAAGGGAAAACACTGTTTCTTGGACGAAGATTGATTTCGTCAAGATTTATGCTCGCATTATCGTCTTTTTATGGCGGCGACTACTGCGTGGAGTACATGAAACGAATCGCCGCACCGAGCCGCGCCGGTCGATTACCAGTCAATAACATCGTGATTATGTCACTTACTTTTTGCCTATGTGCGAATCGGAAAATACTAAAATACGCGTTTCAGTAGACTGTAGACACACGTGCACTCTGGAAACGTGTGCCTTTTAGGATCATGGCGCACGATATAAACGATTTCTTATTTCATTCTTTTTCATTGAAAGAGTAAATTGTAGTTGCATTTTGTATATTGAAATCGATTTTACCACGGGGAACAAATCTTTCATGATATTTACAGAACTTGAATGTCTTGTTACGGAAATAATTACTTTTTTTGAAAAAAGAAAAAGGCACACACAGATCGAATTGAGCAGACCTGGCCAACCCGCGGCCCGCCACATTAAATTGTGCGGCCCGCCGGGCGATTTTATATTTCTATTGAAACTTTTGTTTCTCATTGTATGTATACAAAAAATATTAAATAAATGAAGTGTCATTGTTATAATATAATCAAGTTGCAGTACAGCAATGAAGTGAAACAATTTTTTGCGTCCATATCAAAAATGAATATTTACAATACTTATATGAGTAAATGCTTTTGGAAGCACATATATTTGTGAAACATTTTTTTCGAAGATGAAATTTACAAAGAGTTCTTCGCGTGCTTCGTTGACTGATGCGAATTTAGAAAACCAGCTAACAAAAGATGTGCAACGTCGAACATAAATATAGATTTACAAAAATTAAGTGACAGAAAGGATAAACAAATATCTCATTAATAAAAACTCGAGAGTTAATTATATTGAATCATAGTATAACAATAAAGTTTTATTCATTTTGTATTTGTATTACATTTTTTAAAAGCATGTTTACCTAAAGTGCGGCCGGCTATAACGTTACGCTTCATCAAAGTGGCCCGTGAAATCATTTGGGTTGGCCAGGCCTGGAATTGAGTAACCTCCTCCTTTTTCGAAGTCGGTTAAAAATAACCAGAACAGTTCACAGTATTTGAATGAAGGGAACACCTGAACTATAGATATAATTTAGCAACGATCAAATTAATTTTTGAAGCTACTTTTTATAGTTCCTTATAGTTTGAACAAAATTCTTTACTTCGAAAAATTGTACTTAGGCCAGCTTTTGGGCATTTTTGCACACTGTGTGTCGCTCGGCAGGCCTAACGATACGACAATTGCGGAGAGACTACTGTATGTAATCAGGTTTAGTCAAGCTAGAGAGTATCCATCTTTGTATACATATAACTACGGTATCACCTCGTTTCTAGACCGCTTTCATGAGAAAGAGAACGCATTAATCCAGAATTGATTGAAGCTACCAAAGTTGCGATCTCATTGCTACCGACTTCGGTATAAAAACGGCAGAGAAAGGTTCCCCTACGGTTTTCTGATATTTATAGATTTCCGATCGATCGTTTTTCATGTCTTCTAAATACAATGACAGGTTTGCTTCGTGTTTCGTCACGTTTTACTTCCTCATTGGGGTTTAATAGCTGCAAGAAAGCCGAACGATAGCTTGATCGGGTGAGTTGCGGCGACACGTGGAACCGAAAAGGAGACTATTGCCAATGGATCCGCGACGACTAAAATAGCGTGTAACATCCAGATATCGAAACGCGAGAACCGTGGATTGCTATTATTAACAGGCCGCATGAAAATTGGAAGAAAAATCGTTTCTCTTTAAAACGCTGGGAATCCTTTTAGATTAAATAAACAGATACATACTTCGAATATGTATATAATTGATATAGATCTACAAAACGTATTGTTTAAATATTCAATACAGGCACACATAAAAAGGTTGTAAACAATTTAATATTTTCTCTGTAATTCCGACTAATATAGTAAACTAATCACGTGTCATGTAGTAAACTAATTATTATAACTTCTGAAAAAAAATCCGAGTCGTATCCACAAAAATTCAAGTCCTTTAAAAAGTGTGCCAATATTATTTTGATTCACTGTATTTTGGTACCGGCGCGCGGCGTCTCAAAAGCAATTGTATGTACGTCAACACTTTCACAGTTCGTTTACGAGAGCGGAAACGATAATTCGTAAATAGCTGGCGACTCTTTTGTGGCAATAAATTTGAAGCATTTACTGATCCCGAAATATGAATATATCGTATTTATCACAGTAATGACTAATAATATCTGCATTTTCTGCAGATATTGCATTTTTGCACAGACGCGCAAAACGAAATGAAACGTACTGAACACCTAAAAATAGCAAATACATATTTTCGACAAAATAAAAATGAAATTTTTGTTGAACGAATTTATTGTTATTTAATGTGATCTCCTAAAATGCTCTACAGGGTGGTCCACCTAAGTCAGACCACCTAAATATCTCCTCTAATTGTGGGGGTCCAAAAAATATTTTGTATGCTATTTGAATGGTTTGAAAAAACCATTCTATTGCAAAAAATGTTTTTTTTTCTGGGGTAATTTTTTTCGGAGTTTTCAAGGTTATCGATGTTTTTTTGCATATAATTGTATAATTTTTTTTATTGCATCGTGTAGCTGATCGAAAGATACATTCAGATATGTAAAATAACCTGACCTTCAAATGATCTTGATCTTCGAAAATTGAAGTTTTACCTTCAGATCAAGGTCAATGTTATGTTATTATAAATACCTGAATGTATTTTTCGATCAGTTACCCAAAGCAATGAAACAAAATGTAATTATGTGTCAAAAAACATCGATAACCTTGAAAACTCCGAAAAAAAATTACCCTAGAAAAAAACATTTTTTGCAATAGAATGGCTTTTTCAAACCATTCAAATAGCATACAAAATATTTTTTGGATCCCCACAATTAGAGGAGATATTTAGGTGGCTTGACTTAGGTGGACCACCCTGTATATGTACGAATGAAAAATCGTAATTTTCAAAAAATGCTAGGATGTAAAATACGACAGAATTTAGTACGATTTTAATTTATTTCAGATCTAAAAAGGCTATGTACTATGTACCACGGAAAATAAGATTTTATTTGATTCGAGTGTCTTAAAATTCGTTCACAAACATTGCGAATTGCATAAACATCCGCGTGTAATAGAGAATTTAGATATCATCGGTTCGGATAATCGAAGTTCTACTGAATGGTCAATTAAACAAGCAATTATGCTACAAATTATCATGTTCAGTCTCATTTTAACCAGAAGAATGTCATAAACCTATTGATAAAAGTTTCATAATTTTATAATGAAAAATAAAAGAAGTTTCGTTGTTGGACTAGTATTGTCTCACCGATATAGGTATCTACTGATTTCGAGAAGTGAAACTCGATTGTCGAACGAGCAGAAACGTAGTCTACCATACATTCCAACGAATTTAAAGCTGATACCCAGATAGCACACGACGTCTTCAAGACGTCCATTTTACGTTTATTTTAGGTATGAAAGTCTTACGTCCTAAAAAGACGTCTTTAAGACCATAAACAGTGTGGATTTTATATACCTATAATCTAGCAGTAAGTATTAGCATTGGTATTTACTTGATCGAGTTAGTGTTTTCGTTTCAACTTTAATTTCAATATCAATACATATCAATTCCAATCTCAATATTTATTGGGATTTTAATTGTAATTTTAATTTTTATTATTTTTGTAATTTCAAGTTTTATTATTTTTGTGTTTTTAATAGGAATTGTTATTTTTATCACACTTTTTATTTCGGTATTTTAAGGTGAAATAGAGCCCAATTTTTTTATCCAAGCAATGAATTTTAATGAATAAGATATTCTCCATTTTGTTCGATGATCTTTTGCCAAAAAGAACAAAGAAGAAAATATTTTATTGATCAACGTTCATTGCTTGAATAAAGATATTCGGTTTTATTTCACCGTAAAATACCGAAATTACTTTCTTGCCAACCCAATATTTATTGGTTTAACTTTAAACTCGTTTTTGTCGAAATCTATTTTTACTCTGCCCTTCTTTTAATTTAATTAACATTTATGGACCTTTAAGACTTCTTAGGGACGTCTTAAAGACCTCCCGAATGTCCTACGAACGTCTCTTGAACGTCTTTTAGACATCAAACAGCCGTCTTTAAGACGTACAGTTTTCTAACACAAGACGTTCAGGAGACGTTCGGAAGAAGTTCGTAAGACATTCGAGATATCTTTAAGACGTCTGAATGTCCAACTGCAGACGTCTTTGTGCTATCTGGGTAGTTATTTAAGTCACAGTGATTCTGTGTCGGAAAATACTTCACATTCGCTTGGGTTTCACAAACTTGAGGAAATCGCGGTAATAATTCCGTCACGACCAACTCGACCTACTCTAATATACCGTTCGCCTTTTATACCGACTCCTGCAATAGTTCAGCACAATGAATTATGTAGAATTAGGGGAACGGAAACGGAACTGCTCGGGAGAATTGAATCGCCATCGTTATTCATCGACCTTATTCGTTTTCGGTAGATGCGTTATCGCACGAAACTCGTACTGGAGAGATAAGAGCAACACAATGAGCCGATTTAATTCTGCCTGGCAAACAGTGTCCTCAGTGTTCGTTTCTCAGAACACTGTAACGCGCGAACACGCGACCGTTTCATAGTGATCGTGCAACAAAGCGATTTCGACGTATGTATTAACTCGAACGCTTTTATGCTTTCCGGTGCTTTCTCACTTTTCAATTTAGCTAAACGTCTCCGAGTTCAAAGGGGAAAGATTCGCATCAGTCCTTTTCAACTTTTACTTCAAAGACAGGAGTGTGTTATGGTCATTTTTCCTTTGATCACTGAACTATACCTGAGTATATAGCGATTAACAAATATACTGCTAGCTCACTACAGACTTTTATTTACATCCTACCTCACGTAGGATGTGGTACATTATTTTAAAGACACACATTCAAAACATCATCAGCACTAAATGTATGCTTCAAAAATCTCAGAGGAGAATGCATTAATTGGAAGTCGACGAAAGAGTAGTATTTCTATAAAAGATCTTAATTACAATAAACTTCAATACAAAAAGTTCAAAGTTTAAATAATAATCTTTCGCAATATGTATCTGTGTACTTCCGTGTTTTGCACAGACACCTTCAACATATTTAGCTAATAAAGTTCTTTTAATGGTTTTTGTCTAAATATTCCTCCTTTTTTGGTGATATACGTTCTCGATCGGTTTGCATTATTAAACTGTTACAAAGATTAACACAAAACCCATCACGAGGGGTCAAATGGCCAATTTTAGATTTTTTATTTGACAATTATTGAGATCGTAAAAATCGCACAAAATATAAATTAATTTAATCTTGTTATTTTTATAATACCGTACACATTAGTCACTTTTGATGGTCGGTAGATTTAGTGTTAAAAGACTTTGATAATATGAAAGAATTGATTGAACCTGTGAATACTATTTAATCCAAATTATACTATTCTGATATGAAAGTCCGGGTAAAGAAAAACAGGAGACAGAACGTTCTCCGAAGAAAGTTGTGGCACGTGGTACTCATAATTGAAACTATTTACCACATGCATGATCTCTACGGAGTAAAGTGTAAAGGATTAAAAAATGTTTTTATTTCACATTGACCAACGTAATTTGTGAAAGATTTATGAACGGGAGATCACGTGCATTTTGTTCTGCGATATTCGACGTGTTTTCTTTCTTTCCTCAGATACATTTTGAGGGAGATGCGACACGAATTTCCCACCATAATGGCTAACGTGCACTACACGGTGTTGAAGAAGAAATGGTCGAACCTGTTGCAGCAGTACAAAGTGAGACGAACCAGATGCCTTTTATTACCCCCGCGATTGCTCGATTATCTGCTCGAGCGTTAGTTTGTTTTACCATTTCCAGTTTGCGTTCCCCCCTGCGCTGCGTGAAGGATAATAAACGTGCTCCCCCGTCCGAGTGTAGATAAGTCCCATGAGGGGTCGAAATACTCTCTTGTGGAACGAGAATTACGGTCATCCACAAATACTTCACGGAAAATTAGATTATGTATTCCTGGCTGGTCTCCAAAGCGCTATTAACCCCTCAGTGCACGGGTCAAAAGTATCCATTTTTTCGTTGACGTTTCTTCATCAAAATCAGAGCTTTTCTTATGGGGGTTCATCACCAAGTTCGTCACTCAGTTTAAAATTAGAGGTAAAACACAAAAATTCTTTCAGTAATTCTTAAATAAAACGAAAATATCTTTTTAGTAATATCCTTTTGTAATTTTGAATAATAAAACAATACGAAATAAAGATCAAGGTGTTGCTAAACATCTCTTGTCTATTATAAAGTTTACCTAGCATCAAAAGTTACTCGAACATAGAAGGCAACAAATGTTGATGTGAACTTAATCAAGAATAAATAGTTTTCAATGTAGTGTACGATTTTTTTTATATCGAAGATAGATTGCATTGTTTAAACAGCTGCCTTTTTCTTACTTCTTTGAGTTAGTAAAAAATCGTACGCTATATTGAAAGATATTTATTCCTGATTAAGTTTACATTAATATCTTTTGCCTTCTATGTTCGCGTAACGCTTGGTGCTGGGTGCCACCTGAGAAAAAGGCTGAAAATCTTGAAAAATTTCAATTTGTTACCACTTTTGATCGTTCATAACTCGTAAACCAATTAACCAATTTCAATGAAATTCTCGGAGCGTATATAATTTATACAAGTTGACCAAACACATCTTTTAAATTTTCGTTATTGGCCCAGCTAAAAAAGTCATAAAAATCAATTTTTACTATTGTTTTTCACAATTCCGACCAAATGCATTTTTTCAACATATTTTTTAGACGTCATTTACTAAACTAATTCTTCTAGCCTTGCAGAGAAATTGAAGTCGTTTGGTATATTCATAAAAAAGTTATTCCGATTTAAAGTGTGTGTGTGTGTGTGATCAGTTTTGCTCCTGTAATATACATATAATGGAGTCAAAAAATATATTCAATAAATTCCCATGAGAACACCTTTACAATTTCAATAATTGTCAAATAAAACATCTAAAATGAGTGATTTGACCCCTCGTGGTAGGTTTGCTGTTAAGTCCAGTCCTGTTAGGCAACTTCCCCCCAATTTTCGCAAGAAGTTAGGCGCGCCGACGACTTCGATTGCTCGGTAGTTGCAGTGTTAATAAATTGCACTCGCGCACGAGTTCCCGGTCGTGTAAGGTATCGGTGTCGGAAAGGTCCACGTGGATCCCGGATCGAAAGAAAATCGGAATCGAAAGCGAGGCACGAAACGAATGCCCGTGCTTGCGTACACGGACAGAAGGATCGGGCAAGACTCGCTTGGCTCGTTCTGTTACTATGTATCTGCCACAGCGATCTGTTGAAGGAACTGAGGAACCCGGTACACGGAGACAGGAACAAGGCGGATGACGTCTCGTGGCCGTTTTACAGCGCGATCGACGAGCTCCTAGGCGGAGGACACGACCGGGGAACGCCGAACAACGACGAGTACATCGATCCCCACGAATTCCTTTGCGTATCTGTGACACCGGAAGAGCCCACTTCCTCCATGGACGCGCCACCGACGATTTCCGATCCGGAAACCCAACGTAGAGGGACCGACTTCCACCCTGAATCGAGGATGAGAACGTTCGGAGGCGACGGTTCCGTTCAAATCGAGAGAATACCTTCGTACAACACTATCAGGTTCGGATACAGACCCATTTCAAACATTTACTGTCACTTCGGAAAGTATTGGCATCATTCATTTTCACTTAAGAACAATGTTGTTACCTATCTAATATGTATACGAGGGTGGATCAAAGAAGAAAGAAAATTGTTTCGATAATATCTCGTTAACTATTAGGTTTAGGACATATGAAGGTCAACACTTTTATACTCAGAATTTGATAATCTATGGCAGGGATGGGCATGTTTGCCTCAATTGAGGCAAAGCCGTCCCCACCGTAGCGCCTACTGTCCCCCACCAGCTTCCCTCATTACTATGAAAGAAAGACGCGCTTCGGAGCCGCGAGGAGCGCCACGGAAAGGAAGCTTGGTGGGGGAAGCAGGCGTTTGAGGGGCCCCACCCGTGCCCATCCCTGAATCTATGGTATAAAAATTAGGACATTTCATTTAAAAAAATCAAGGTTACCTTGAAATGTCCTCCACCATTCCACTCACAAGAAAACAATTAATACTACGTGACGTAGCCCGTCATACCAAACAACTTTTGTAGGAACACTTTTTTGATAACGACAACGTCTCCCGAGCAGTGTAGCCAGACGGAGCGGCTCGAGCGGCACCCAGGCCCCTTACGTCTCCGTCCCTCGCCTAGATGCTGCCTCAGCTATCCCCACTCTTACCACTACCGCTGGCGCGACCGAGTCGGTAGCATGCTACCGCTCTCATTCTAGCACTCGGTCGCGCCAGCGGTAGTGGTAAGAGTGGGGATAGCTAAGGCAGCATCTAGGCGAGGGACGGAGACGTAAGGGACCTGGGAGCCGCTCGAGCCGCTCCGTCTGGCTACACTGCTCCCGAGATATCCTGCTGATCTCAATACAGCAGGACACCCTGTATAGGGAGGGAGAAATGAGAGAGGCGTATCCCGCACCCTTGCAATCCTGGAAACGAGACTGCGCCCTTGAGGTTTCGTTTTCGAGAAAAACAAGTTTCAAGGTCGGTTGAGTTCGGGTGCTCCATTTTTATCAGAATTTGTTCAGGATCTTCATCACGAGTCAGACACGATATTGTAAGGCAAGGGGTTAAACGCAAAAACATGTACTCCTTCTTAGATAAACGAAACACCCTGTAGATTTGAGACAACAGCTCGTAGAAGGGAGGCCTTCGTACATGAATGATAGAGGTTGTTCCTCTATCACCGAAGAAAATTGTCCAATTTGTTTGACCATTAAATTGAGATTCGCTTGCTACCGTGGTGAGCCGTCGGATACAGGAACGTGTTCTGTTTTCAGACAAATCGATAAAAATCAAGGTCGGAGGAAACGCGTGCCGAGCAGCCCATCGATCCCGCGGCTACCTCGTGCCACGGAGCTCACGATCAAGAAAGTTACGTCGGAGGCGGACTGTTCCAAGGACTTATCGAGGGTACGAGGAAACGACCTGGCCGATTCCACCAGAGACAAAGGCCGAGTGACCGAGGCGCGTAACGAGGATGAGGAAAGGCCGAGAAAGTCGAGGAGAACGCAAGCCCCGTATCGGGAGGATCACGAGTCACGGACCGATCGTCGTATCGAGCAGATCTTCGAGTACATTAAACAACGGGACGAGGAGAATAGATCCATCATGATCCGTGTGATGCACGCCGTCGAAACCATCGCCAATAAGTTATGACACCGTTCAACGTTACGGTCCAACCAAATGTCACAGCCCAATCACGCTCCTTTCCGGGAGCTCAGGAATTCTTAACCGAGTAGTATGTATACGACAACATTAATCCTAAGACACCTTATCTCATCCAGTTCAGAGTATTATGCTGTCCATGTGATTAACCGATATTCGTGTGTAAGCCTAAATAGTGTATAAAGGTTGATATTCACACGTTTTCAATTTTATGGAAAGATTTTCTGTAATATATTTTAATAAATGTCTGTTGTTTCGAGGGAAAGCGTTATCTGAACACTCCACGCCTTTGTACCAGTGGCGGCTCTAGTCAAGTGGAGCGGTAAAAATTTTAGGGCCCTCAAACTCAAGTTAGAAATAGAAGTTACAAGAAAACTCTCATAAACTTATTAACAAAAAAGAAAAGTAATGAAAAATATCATATCGTTACACATTAAATAAAATTTAAAAATTTAAAATTCGGGGCCCTATGGTATTGCGGGGCCCCACGCGGCCGCTTAGTCCGCTTACCGTTAGATCCGCCACTGCTTTGTACATCTGAATGTGGATCAAAATATCCAGACTGCCGACATTTACAAAATTATAATAATTGACGTTTCAATGCAATTGGTGTTGTTAATAAGTAGATTGTTTAGATTCGTACGTTTATGATCTATGTAATGTCTGTATAAAGTGCGTACAGACGTGACACTACGTTTTTAAAATTTGAGAATTCGGAAAATTGATGCATTCCAGATATCTTGTACGCATCAAACAGGTTTAAACATGTTTAAACATGTTAAATGTTTATGACTCTGCAGTAGGATCGTTTTGTGTAAGAAATATCCATGCAGCTTTTACGGTTAAAAGATAACAAATTGGTATTTTCTTCGAGATTGAATTTCTCAAAACATTAGGAAAAAAAGGGAAAAAAAGTGTGGATAGGGAAAATAGTAGTCGAAGCCCAACAAATAATTAAAACTTGAAAATTTGTTTCTTTCCTAAAAACTAAATGTATATCCCAAAAATTAAGGGAGAGAGAGAGAGAGAAGAAGAAGAAGAAGAATAGTAAAATAGGGAAAGTGGTGGTTGAAGCACAGCAAACTCTTGAAATTGAAAATTTGGTTTCTTCTACAAAATTAGATATATCAAAGAGTGAAACAGGGAAGGTGACTGTTGAAAACCAATAACGTTTCTAGTTAATCTAACAAGGCGAACCCCCGCTCTGTCCCTCACGGATTTAGTTCAAACTTTACAGAGTTATAGATCTCGTTCCCCTGATTACGAAAATACCCCATTATAGGCGCAGACGCTCAATAGTTTTCGAGATATCGCCTGCGGATTCCACACCACTGCTTGGTAAAAATCTGAACTAAACTGAAATTTTACGGTTATGAAACTTTAATTGCAAATATTAGGTGAAGTAAAAAATTCTGAGCGTTTTTCGCTTATATAAATAAAGCGAAAAACGCTCAGAACTTTTTACTTCACCTAATATTTGCAATTAAAGTTTCATAACCGTAAAATTTCAGTTTAGTTCAGATTTTTACCAAGCAGTGGTGTGGAATCCGCAGGCCGGGGTTCGAATCCCTTCGTGGTAAATTATTTTTGATTGTTTTTTTTCATGGAAAATGCATTTTCAATGTTAAATAAATTTAAAATAAAATATTTTTATTCGCTAAAAGACTAATTGAAAATGGTACTTATTATTTTATAGATGAAACACTAGATCTATCACTACTGTCTGTTTTGTATTGACTGGCTGCTGCTAGAGCCCACTGTTGCAAATCCCGTGTGGTTACTTGTTCAAAGTTTGCACGAGCCTCTTTGAATCTATCATATGTCCACTGATTAATGGCATTGTACTTGTCATAAATTGTACCCCCGTTCTTGATATAATTCTCCCAGCGTAACAAATATTTTTTGTTTTTTAAAAATCTGTTAAAATGAAACTTTAATTGCAAATATCTCGAAAACTATTGAGCGTCTGCGCCTATAATGGGGTATTTTCGTAATCAGGGGAACGAGATCTATAACTCTGTAAAGTCTGAACTAAATCCGTGAGGGACAGAGCGGGGGTTCTCCTTGTAAGTTGTTGCGTTACCGTTCCGGAATGAATGTTTCAGTGCAAGATCATGCGAAGCAGAGGGTCAATTTGATCCTTGGCTGCCATTCAAATCGCCGCGGCTTATTAGATTTCCACACTGCGATCATAGTTTTATAATACTGAGCGGCGAGGATGTTACTTGGAACACGATTACCGGTACCATTATTTCTCGGTGCTTTCGACGCGATTACAGAGTTCGACGAGTTCACCTTGAAATTCCAGGAAAACTCGCAACCTCCGGCGCGGCGCGGCGGTCACTGCAAAGAGCTCTGGCACTGATCAAAGTGGTGCTCTCGAGTGTTCTTCGAGTTCGATCCCGGGATTAGGGTAGGCCCATGCGTAAATCTCAATGGGATCTCGGACACCATATGGCTGGTTTTAGGAGGACTGCTCTTTTCTCAACATCTGTCCACGAGTATTCGTTTACAATCTCTACGGGCCTATCGTTTCGTCGAGATTCGCCACCAACAGTAAAAAGAAGGTTCATGCCAAACATCTGACGCCCCGACGCGACAGATGGACCCAACACGAGGTTCGCTTTTTTCAGGAGACTAGTTCTTCTTTGTAGTCTACTATTATCACAACATTGGCGAAACAATGTTATGTCATTGTTTCGCTTTTGTACGAATTAGTTTTATTCAACGAACAGTGATTTTTTTTCAATTAGAATTTTAATTTCGGATAATTGTAACGTTCTAAAGTGCTACTGTGTAGATACATTCGATTAAAACGTAAATTACGTTTACTTTAATGGATAAATTATAGTTTAATTCTCTGTCGGCGGATGGCTACCTATCAAGGCTTGTCTCACTGTCTACAATCCAGGATAAGACATTCTCAGGGTAATCATTACACTGCGGATCTTTATGCATTTATGAAGGAATTTGCTGGGTGAAATTTAAAACAGTAAAAAATTAGAAAAATTTAAAGCCTAAACAAAGTTGTTGGCTACACTAGCAAATATTTGTCATACAAAGTTCCATGTAACCAGTTACATAGAAAGAGGTGTGCGAGTAACTGACGGCTAAATAACAATTTTATTCATTGAATTGATAAAATAAATTAAAGAATTAGTTAAAAATATAACATTAAATTGTCATTTTAAAATTATTATAATACTTTTTCAAGAAGTACCTTTGGATAATTTTTGTTTCCACGTAGAATTGCCACCCCCATCATACATACAATATTGTCTTAAATGAAGCGAAGTTCGAACAGAGTTTCTTTAAAAACGAAACAGAACTGTTCACTTCCAGTCTTGTTAGCGAGTATCGAACACTTTGCGGAACCTCCTCTAAATTAAATTACTACGGGCAATAATCAGTTCTTTTCATCGGAAGGAATTGATATCGCGCAGAACGGGAGCACAATGGAGCCTAACTAAGTGATAGATGAGCCGCGAATAATTCGCAGCGCAGTGGATTTTCGACGAAAATGGCTGACCAGCTTGAAACGCGGCAATGATGGCGAGAGTAGCCGAGAAACAGCTCGGGAGAGGCGCGGGAGGGTGGAGAGGATGAAAATCAGAAAGAGGGATCGCACAGCGGGAAGAAGAGGGCGTTGCACGTGGTCTCGCATCTGCTTCTCCACCGAGTGACCCCGCGGCTGACCCGTTCCAAGTACCAATAATTAACTCTGCTCGTGCGCCAAATGCACACGAGCGCGCACGGGGCCAAACGCTTGCGTCATACGCCGCGCCGCGGCCAGTGTTCCCATGAAAGAAAGGCCTGCACTGCGCATACTTGTGCAGTTAAGCGCGACAAGGGGCCACGAAGTAGACGGACAAAAGGTGGCCCGATGATTCGAACGCGCTGCGTGGCCCGAGATTGGTCATGATTACCCGCAACCACACTCGCGATATTCCACCTGGTGCCTTTCCAATATTCCCATCGACAATCGCGAATATTCGCATGGTCCCCACTCGGTATACATATTAAGAGACATCTTATCCAATGAGCCCTGCGACCCCTTACCATACGAATTGATACTAGACTTACTACATGGATCAAAATGTTCCTAATATTTTCTCTTAAAATTATTCGAAGTACAGTAGTATGTACATACACTACTGTGCAAAAGAGAAAGAAGCACCCAGTATAATTATAAGATATAATGGCAAATAATATCTTTATGTAGGAATTGTATTGTATAATGATTGATTTATTGCATTTAAAGTATTAGATAAGGAGACTTTCCAATATTCCTATCGACATTCGCAATGAGCCCTGCGACCCTTTATCATACGAATTGATACTAGACCTACTACAAACATGGATCAAAATGTTCCTAATATTTTCTAGAACTAAATGTTCCACTTTATTCGAGCACTCTGTGGCAAATTTCAATTCCTTTTGATCAACGAAAAATTTCGAAAAAACTTATGAACGTTCCACCCGACAGCGCACACGGATGTGAATTTTTTTCCGAAGTTTCGGCTGCAAAATCGATATTTAAAGTATCTTAAATTCGTATGGTAGTTGTGCGTCTTATTATGATTACACTGTCCAACAAATTTCAACTTTTTTTATGATTTCAACATACTGTTGAGTCCTTCTTATAAAGTTTTTTGCGCTGATTCCGAATCTGTCCTTAATTTGACTTCTATACGGACCGTTTTTGAGGAACATTGCTTTGAAAAAAAAACATATTTTTCAACTTTAAACAAATATTGCGATGTTATTATAAAAGATATTGAATTGTTCTTTACAGCAAAAGATTCTGTAGACTTTCCTGGATACAGTGATATATAATATTAATGCATTATGAATGTTTAAACATGTTTAAACAATCATTAAAGGTGGAGAGACATCACTTTTGCACCAATTTTTGAGGATATTTTTGAATTTATCCCAAAAATAAGGGTCCAACGGAAAATCGAACTATACCACGCGATAGAGCAGACTTTTATCTTGAGAAACCACCCTATTAATTTGGAACGTCGACGTTTTTTTCGAACCAGAAAGCAGAATATCTTCGCCCGACATGAGTTTTTTCAAGATAAAAGTCTGCTCTATCGCGTGGTATGGTTCGATTTTCCGCTGGACCTTTATTTTTTGAGATAAATTGAAAAATTCCTCAAAAATTGGTGCAAAAGTGGTGTCTCTCCCTCTTTAATGATTGTTTAAACATGTTTAAACAATCATAATGTATTAATATAATATTATATATCACTGGATTCGGGAAAGTCTACAGAATCTTTTGCTGTAAAGAACAATTCAATATCTTTTATAATAACATCAGAATATTTGTTTAAAGTTGAAAAATATGTTTTTTTTTTCAAAGACATGTTTTTCAAAAACTGTGCGTATAGGAGAAAAATGAAGAACAGATTCGGAATCAGCGCAAAAAACTCTATAAGAAGGACCCAACAGTATATTGAAATCAAATTTGGTGTTGGACAGTGTTATTAATGTGTACTGGTTTTTAGGGATTGCATTTGGTTGATGTGAAAATTAATTGACTTACGAAAACAAGATATGTAATGGGAAAAAAAGTGAGAGTGTAGGTTGCAGGTTGAACATAAAAATTCATAGGGTTTGCAAATACTATGGCGGAACTATGAGTGTACTAACATTCTGGGAAGTCCAAGATGTATGCGGTAAAACAGGTAAAAATAAAAAGTAGTTTTTATCGCGCTCAAGTGAATGTTATGGGTCTCTCCGATGCATAAGTAAAAATAATCTGATCAACGGAATCTGCTTAACATAAGTATTACGACCGCGAAGACTTGAGCCTTGGCATTACAATTGTTTTCCCATGGACATTCTTGGTTAGATCTGATTTAATTTGTTCCTGCTTGAATACATTAGTCTGAAGTGACGTCAGAGGTGAGTCAAGCGTTTTAGGGAAAAGTGTTGCGAATACGTCAGAGATGGCACCAACGTGTTCAAAGTTACAAATAGACTGCGGATCTTGATGCAAAATAAAAATTGTCCGCGTCAATTGCAAGGCGCAGAAATCACTTGGTAATTTTTTTCATTCTACAACAATTTTGCAAAGATTGAAAATTTCATATCGATATCCTCTAGTTCTTTTAATCTTTCTACTGTTTTAATAAATTTCTCCTATTGTAGTTTACTCTCCCTCTCTCTCTGTCTAGTCTACTCTCTGTTACAAACCTCAGAGCATCATATCTCCAAGTAATTGGAGTACACAACCACAGTAAAAAATGAAATAAAAACAATGTTAACCACTATGTAAGTTCGTTTTTCAAAATATGCTATGCTTACAATTAATGTAGTTTGGAAGTACACTCTGGTGGAAAGAAGTGTCTCATTGAAAAGATTCACAGTATTTTTAACAGTAAATATTCAGGATGATATTGCTTATTAGAAGCACATACAAATTTATGGTAATTGTTTACAAAAGGTCTGCGTCCTCCGAGTTTGATGAAATTTTAATATGTTATGCAGCAATACATTTTTAACAACTTTTTCCTTTTCCAATATAGGGGGGTCGCTTTTGAGTTTTCGAGATATTTGCAAAAAACTATCGCTAATACTGTATTGAATATTTCGTATTCCTGCACGCTCTGCGGCAACGTAAAGGTGCTTTTATACCGGGGCCGCCGGGACCTTTTCCCATAAATTTCGTGCGGGTCGACAGGCCCGCTGTTCCCCGCTGTGCGTGGCAGAAAAAAAGGTCTCGTCTCTTCACGGATACTTACCAAATGAAGGTATCCTACCGCCTTAGAGGGAAGCTAATATTTACCTAAACGAACCGTGAAGAGACGAGACCTTTTTTCCTGCCACGCACAGCGGGGAACAGCGGGCCTGCCGGCCCGCACGAAAATGGGAAAAGGCCCCGGCGGCCCCGGTATAAAAGCACCTTAAGGCTGTCCCGTCGCAGTGTTTGTCTACATTTTGCTTCTAAACACGCTGTGGAGATGACAGAGAAAATAGGGTCTCACTCTCATTATATATTATATTATATATACAGGGTGTCCCAAAATTCCTTCAACAGCCGGAAATGGGAGGTTCCTGAGATCATTTGAAGCAACATTTTCCTATGCAAAAATGTTATCCACAGCTTTGTTTAGGAGTTATTAACGAAAAACACGGACCAATCAGAGTGCTCCCTAGACGCGAGTTGGCACAGTCGGCCAATAGACAGTTGGCGCGCCGGGCCGATTGTTCCAACTCGCGTCTGGGTCGCGCTCTGATTGGTCCGTGTTTTTCGTTAATAACTCCTAAACAAAGCCGCGGATAACATTTTTACAAAGGAAAATGTTGCTTCAAATAACGTCAGGAACCTCCCATTTCCGGCTGTTGAAGGAATTTTGGGACACCCTGTATATATATTATATATATGTTTACTCTCTCATCTCCACAGCGTCAAAATGTAAACAAACGCCGCACCGGGACAGGCTTACGTTGCCACGGAGCGTGGAGGAATACGAAAAATTCAATGCAGTATTAGCGACAGTTTTTTGCAAATATCTCGAAAACTAAAAGCGACCCCCCTATATTGAAAAAGGAAAAAGTTGTTCAAAATATCGAAATCTATAACGTATTAAAATTTCATCAAAATCGGAGGACGCAGACCTTTTGTAAACAATTACCAAATTTATCATTGCTTTTATAAAGTTAACATCAACGGTGTGTTTACAGTAAGTGATCAAATTATTCGAGTCACAGTTCGTAAAACATATATTTGAACAATCTGATGATTAGACTGCGGATTTTATGCATTTATGACAAATATGAGTTAGTAAGGCCCAAGGTGCCGTAAAAACAGCGATCAACGACAACGGGAACGTTCACGGAAAGAATTCGAGTACCTTCGATTATTGTTCACTGTTCGATTACTGTTCTCCCATGAGCGGAATTTAAATATTCCGGTGTCGGTCTCACATGAGCGGAGGTGTCGAGCGTTCTGCATGCTTCGCGAAACAACGCTCGCGGAAAAGGAGCGGCACCTTCGGTGTTTCTGTCTTTGTCCGACAGTCTTGTCTTCGGTTGATAGTCCCGGCACGGGAGTCACGGGTCGCGCAGCAAGAATTTTTAACGAAGCCGCAGTGCCGCGGACACAATTAATTCCCGGCTGCGAGTGGCTCGTGACCGAAGTCTGACCGAAGCCGGCTTCGATTGCACTTTCATTGTCGCGATTTATTGTCCCCGGTGACCGATCGCGGAAATGAAATCGAACACGCCGAGTTATCGTACGACACCCGATCGATCGTCCGCGATCAATCCGCGTCCTGTCCGGAAATCAGATTGTATTATCAGGCTGCTGGAAAATAAATGACTGCTTCTAATAAAATACGGCTTCCTTCCAATCAAACGTCATGAGATTGCTCGCGTTTGACGTTATTTTTGCACATTTAGAATATGCAAAATATTTGGTTAAAATGTATTCAAATACCTACAAATAAAAAGAGTTGTTTTTCCCTTACAGAGTATCAATGTAGAAATACCATTAAATCTATAATTATAACTTCAATATAATTGGTATAAAAATAAAATAAAGTGTGCGCAACTATCGATCGATATCTTTCTATGAAATAAAGAGAAACATGCATCCTAAAAATGTACGCACATCTTAACAGCTGATAACTAGACTGCGAATTTCGTCCGTTTATAAGAGAAATTAATAGACGAAACTGTGAAGTACTGGAAAAACTTAAGAATATTGTTATATTTTAATATCATTAAAATTATTAAGAGGCAAAATTCAATTTTTATTCGTTTCTGTTTCCTACAATAGACTTTTAGAAAATTTTCATTTTGCATAAAGATTCACCGTTTACTGATAACTAGACTCCGAATCTTCATGCTAAATAAAAATTGTCTGCATGAGTTGCAAGAAGAAGCAACAACCGCGTAGAAGCTTCTCTTTTTCTTTAATAATCTTAATAAATCAAAAATAATACATTGACTTCCTTAAATTCATTTAATCTCTGACAAATTTTATTTTCTGACCCATTTTTGTCATAAACCCACAAAATCCGCAGTTTACTGAAAACATAGTTAAAGTTTGTATACATCTTTTTGGAAACTCCTGTATGTATTTTATTATTATTATAAAATTGCCAATGAATACGTACTAAAATAAATAATGATGTTTGTAAATCATTGTAGAAATCGTTTTTATCGGTCATTTGTTTCCCAGCAAGCTAGTAATTCCGCTGAAGAACCTCTCATTGATAGTTCAGGGATTCGCGAGATCTAGAGAACCGCTCTAGAATTCCTCAGAGTAAATGATTCACGAATGACTCACCAGTCTTGTTGCTGTTGCTGCCGAAAGAATGTAGTTTTTTCCAGCCTTTCCAACCCTTTTTCCAGATCATGGCGGCCTTCGTTTTACGCTGACCGCCGGCTAATTCAGGCGTGCTGGTTTTACCCATTCCTCGTCTCAAGGACCCCAGTCCAGACCTAAGCAAAGAACAATTGGCAACATTATTTCTCTGTCCCTCCGCCTCCATTTCTGGCCACACAATTGCTACGCTGAATCAATAAACGCGACGTTGCAAAACTGTCTAATAATTCTTGCTGCTTGATGCGTAAGAGTAGCTGCAAGTGACAGGAATCATTTCAACATAAATTAAAGTCGTACATTCAAATAAATACACAGTATTTGAGCAATAGTCTCGATATACAATGTATGTGCGTCGAAACTTTGAGACCAAAACGTCACTCTTACGTTTTGCAGACAATACTAATGATAAAACTTTGATAAAACTTTTTTGTTTCTTTTTTTAAGCAACTTTTACCAACATATTGGTGACATTTTTCTGATTGATACACGATGCCGAACAAGACACCATTTGGATCGAATTTATTTGTTTAATTCACGATACAGCAGAACCTCGATGATCCGAACTAATCAGTGGAACATGAATGTTCGAATAGATGAATAATAATTTTATCCAGCTACAGTGTTAGATTAAATTGTTACTCATTTGTGCAATGAATTGTTCGCATGAGAAACACATATTCGAAGAATGGACACTTCGAGTATCATCAGTTCGGATAATCGAGGCTCTACTGGATTGTCAATTGAAGAATCACGCATGCATCAAGTAGTTGTATCATGTTTGGTCTCAATTTATTCGGAAAAATGTGACAAATATGTTTCTAAAAGTTTCATTGGATAACAATAAAAAACAAAAATGTTTTAATCCTGTATCACGTTATATTGGGTTGGCAAGAAGGTATTTTCAGTATTTTAAGGTGAAATGATGATGACCTGAAATCGCACTTGGATCAGTTTTTGCCGATTAGGACCAGGAGTTTAATGAGCGCGGAATTGCGAAGCTACCAGAAAGATGTGAAAAGATCATCGAACAAAATGGAATACAAGAAATATACAGGGTGTCCCAAAACTGCATCAAGTCCGGGAAATGGGAGGTTCCTTAGGTCATTTGCGGCGGTGGTAATTTTTGAAAAGGAAAATGTCGCATCAAATGACCTAAGGAACCCATTTCCCGGACTTGAAGGAGTTTTGAAACACCCTGTATAATATTAAAGTTCATTGCTTGAATAAAAAAATTGGGTTATATTTTACCCAATACTGAAATTACTTTCTCGACAACCGAAAATTTCATGGGAATTGAGTTTCTAAGCCCCTGAAATATCGTGCACATCTCTTTCACGAATATATCGAGACATTACTATAGTTTTTAACACAATTCTCAATGCACTGGGATTTTTAAAAACGCAAGTTATACGCGCCAATGTAATATGCTATCTTTGACCAAGTTTAGGATTTCTCCACGAAGAAACTCAGTAAACAGTAATTTTATTATAATTTATATTTATAGCACACCGTGTTTGGAAAGGCCGTTATTCCGCACAGGATTCATTACCAATTAATTTTAATGATTCGTGTCTATTTACCTAACAAGTAACTTAAAGTACGCTGTGCTCCATAAATGAAGAATTATTTATGATACAATTAATTTGTAATAAAAGTTTTATTTCTGTTACTGAATGTGCTCGTAAAAGGTTGACCATAAACTATGTCCAATCTTATGTAGCAATAATATCACATGAAACTATGTATGTTGTACGACTAAAATTCTCCACGGGCCGCTGAATCATTTTGCGTTTAACTACAAGCGTAACAGCAATTGAACACCAGCGATTTTTCAGTCACGCAACAAATACCATCGCTATCATTCCGCGAACGGTATCTCCCTTCCGCTAACTGTCCAGTCGGTTAGAACGCTACAAAAATCGCTGCTGTGAAACTGATACCAGAGATATAAACAAAGAGAACACAACCCCTAGCAAGAAGTGTCTGATCAAAATGTATGATTTGCTCGGTGAAGGAATTACTTTTACTGTTCCAAAGAGTATGAAAACTTCGAGAGACCTCAAAGAAGATTAAATGATCGAAGATTGTTCAAGAATTTCTTCAACCTTCTAGTATTGATGGACAAAAGATATTTATCCTCTTTGTTATAAATGTGATATACTTGAGCTTACTCTGATATGTGAAAGTAAGAATTATCGAGAAAGCTAAAATAAAAATAATACTTCAAAATATTGAGATAGCAGTATGTATTGTGACTTCAAAGTTACAAGAAGCCAAGCTATAGAAGATTCAGTTTTATGTATTCTGATTGATAGCGACTTTTCCGTTTCGTTTGCTGCATGGAAAATGTGAAGACAGGTTTTACCAATCAAATACTTGTTGCCAGGGGTGGCGATATTAAAATTAAAGCAGGAGTTACTGTTTTTGACTCAACCTGTAACTTGCACTGGAGCTTCCACTGAAGCCACTGTCCATGTCACAGCCAACAGGCGAAAGGAGGTCGTCGGTGGGACTGACCGAAGATAACAGCTCCTCGGTGGACGCTTCCCGTTGATCCTGAGGCTCGTCTTCGTCGTTGTTATCGACCACGGTCGGCATCAACATCGCCTCCACGCTCAGGTTCAATTCCCCAAGCACACGACGATGCCGTGACTGGACTCGTCGAACCTCTTCCGCCACCAGGGACCTCCTCGAGCCATGCAACGCTCGGTGACATTGTCTGCTAATGAATTGAAGCGATTAATAGACGGAACCATTTATGTTTAATCGATAAACGTATTCGGCTGATGCGAGGCCTCTGTTACTTGATCCTGCCTTGCGTGTGATCACTTGTATAGGTAACTACCTCTGCCCAGAGATCATAGTTCCGCACGTCTAAATCAAATACACGCGCGCACGTGTATTTAAATATACAGGGTGTCCGAAAATTCCTTCAACAGCCGGAAATGGGAGGTTCCTGAGATCATTTGAAACAACATGTTCCTTTGTAAAAATGTTATTCGCGGCTTTGTTTAGGAGTTATTAACGAAAAACACGGACCACTCAGAGCGCCAACTGTTGATTGGCCGACTGTGCCAACTCGCGTCTAGGTCGCGCTCTGATTGGTCCGTGTTTCTCGTTAATAACTTCTAAACAAAGCCGCGGATAACATTTTTGCTAAGGAAAATGTCGCGTCAAATGACGTCAGGAACCTCCCATTTCCGGCTGTTGAAGGAATTTTGGGACACCCTGTATATGTACTGGTAGAATTAATTCTGGACACTTTGAATAAAAATATTCTTTATTCTATATTTGTGCAGAAAATGTAATACATATATTTATTGTAATCTATAATGGTTATACTTAATATTTTCACATGATTTGGTTTGTAAATGTTTGAAAATGTTAATTCAAAAATATCTAAACTGTGTTGTTATTTTTGTTTTTGCGCCTGGCAATCACAGGATGTGTGAGTTCATTGGAACAACCAATCCGGAATGCCTTGATGGTCTTTACAAACAGTTTCATTATTGTTTTAGTCGGGCATTGAGTTTTCACAAGTGAGGACCTTAGTAAAGTTTTTAAAAGTATGAATAACGACTGTATATAAAATGGCTTCGAATACCTCGAAACGTATTGAAATTGTAATTTTTATTGTATATTAAAAGTATGGCTGTAAATGGTCTTTTTGCATTTACTTTTTTTTGTTAAAGCGCCGCCCTAAAATTAGAAAACAATGATTATTATATAAAATATAACTGATTATTTATTAAATAAATGCGAAATTTAAGTAAAAATTTAAAAGTGGCCAGAATTAATACGCGTACTGTTTCACACGTGCTATTTCACATGTACATTAATATATTCTTATTACTTAATGTATCACTGTTCTAAAAATTACACCAATTAAAATAAGGATATATTAATGCAGGGGGGAAGTATTTTGGTTCAACCCTTAATGTCGATACTACAGATTTATCAAAATAGGACTAAAGATATATTTTTCTTCTTTCTTTCCGAAGTTTACAAGCGAATTGTAAAAAAATGCAGTCGCGTAGCGTGTGGAAATTGTTAAAATTTATATGAAAAATAATGAATCCGTTCGATTATTGAGAGCAAAGTTTGTTTGTCGCATTAAGATCATACGACGTAACACTTTAAGATTACTTTCTCTTACTGACATTTAGTAACATTGTAGTCGTTAAACTTCGTAGTTTCAGCATATATTTCCACGCCTTAAATGTAAATCACTTTTTTAATTATGCAAGAAAGTAGCCTATAGCAACTCTGCTACTTGTTGACGAGGACATTCAAACAATTTTAAACACAAATGTAGCTGTCGCAGCTTTATAAAAATAGTTATGTAAATGTGCAGCTGTATGCTTCCGAATAATGCAAATTACGCCTCGTAAACGTAAAAATTGGACTTTTCCTGGAGAAACGAGTCCAGCCCTTTCAGGGATGCATCGAATAAATACAACTTTTTCTTAGGTATCAAGGTGACCTTAAGTTGTTCAAAAATCGTAACGAACCCAGACCATCATTGCCCAGAGGTATGGGCAATGGTAGTCGAAAATAGCTTATAACTTTCGATAAGTACTTCACCCCGTATTTTTATTTTATTATAATTACACTGTCCAACACCAAATTTGATTTCAATATACTGTTGGGTCCTTCTTATAGTTTTTTGCGCTGATTCCGAATCTGTCTGTAATTTTTCTCCTTTAAACATGTTTAAACAATCATTAAAGACGGAGAGACACCACTTTTTGAGGATATTTTGAATTTATCTCAAAAAATAAGGGTCTAGCGGAAAATCGAACTATACCACGATTACCACGCGATAGAGCAGACTTTTATCTTGAAAAAACTCATGTCGGGCGAAGATACAGTAAATTCTCTATAATCGCAAACAGGGCATGTACGATAATCGCAAATGAAATATCCCCTCCAACTCAATACACTGATCTCGGCTCGGTATATCGATGTGAACCACTACTAACGCGACGCGGAGAGTCGCAGTCGTCGGCACAGTTCAAACGCCCGTGAGTCATCATAACATTATACCAAAATTCTATCTTCTTCATTTTCCATTATTTTTTCATGGGACTTTCATCAACATATTCCTGGCATTTTTCTAATGCAAAATGATACCAAACACGATATAATTTGAACTGAATTTAGTGGTTTAATCGGCAATGAGAGTTTCGAACGCAAGGAAGGACAGCGCATCAGAAAGAAAGAGACGCGGACAGGTGCCGTCGCATCGACGGTTGTCGTGGTGTCTCTTTACACGCGCTGTCCTTCTCTACGTTCGGCTCGGCCTTTGAAGCTCGAAAAAATAGGACCAAGATCGATAAATGCAAACAAATCCCCCCGAGGCGTTTGCGATTATAGAGAATTTACTGTATTTTGCTTTCCGGTTCGAAAAAAACGTCGACGTTCCAAACTCAACAGGATGGTTTCTCAAGATAAAAGTCTGCTCTATCGCGTGGTATGGTTCGATTTTCCGCTGGACCCTTGTTTTTTGGGATAAATTGAAAAATATCCTCAAAAATTGGTGCAAAAGTGGCGTCTCTCCGTCTTTAATGGTTGTTTAAACATGTTTAAACAATCATAATGCATTACTATTATATATCACTGGATTCGGGAAAGTCTACAGAATCTTTTGCAGTAAAGAACAATTCAATATCTTTTATAATAACATCACAATATTTGTTTAAAGTTGAAAAATGTTTTTTTTCAAAGCCGTTTTCAAAAACTGTGCGTACAGGAGAAAAATTAAGGACAGATTCGGAATCAGCGCAAAAAACTCTACATATAAGAAGTAGCCAACAGTATATTGAAATCATAAAAAAAAGTTGAAATTTGTTGGACAGTGTTATTGCTTAAGCGACCGGCATTACCCCATTCTCCCCTACCTACCCGAGAAGCTATCGAAGAACTATAGAAAATTCGTGTTGAATCATTTTAAATACCGATTCAAACAGCCAAGTGATCAAGGGGGTGTAGGTATCTATTCACGGGCAGAGGATCGAGAGCAGAAGCAACAAGACCGCCACTGTCGGCCGCAAGAAAAGCGTCGCATAATAATTTACCAGTGAATCGGAGTCAATTTGAATGGGTATTTATCTTGTCCCGATGAATGACTTAGGTCCCGGCCGCGAATGCGCCGCGGCCGCGGACAATCCACGACTGTTGTTTTCTTATTGTTCGCGACTTAATCACCGTCTCCGGGCATCCGGTGGCCAGGGCCGGGACGCGTCGAATCGGGCCAAGTGGCCGGGACGCGCTTGTTGTCCACTTAAAACCGCATTCACTCGCGTCGGTGAAGTTCACTTCGCGTCGGGCGAATGAACCGCGCGTATTCATCAACCATTTAGACCGAATGAAACTGTAATTCTGCACGCTATCGACCGTAAGAAGCCCGCGGGTCTCTCTCCCTTGGAAACTAACACCGTCTTCCGGTTAGGGATACACGCTCATGGGGGTACGGTCCTATACGGTTCTCTACAGGGTGTCTAGTGTAAAGGGACCGTAATGGGAAAGTAACATTTATCTGAAAAATTTTCACGAAAAACCCGTACCCGTTTATTATTTAAGTTGGGAATATTAATCCCTCGATATTTACCTTATCCTTTGTGTAAGCTGAACAGTGAACTTTTCTCTAATACACGCGTTCTTGGTAATCTCTTGCCGTTTCGTTTTATAATGTCGCAAGTAACCAGCGAATTTTATGCATTTGTAATAAAAGTGAGTACATCAAATGCAAAATGGGTAAAACATTCAAAGAATTGATCACAATTATTCAGAAAAGAAACAAATGTTTACATAGCTTAATACAGACAATGTTTATTTTGAATAGAAATCCGCAGAGACTTCGTTGCACATCTAAGGGTTAATCAAGGAAAAGAAAAAGAAGCCTCTAAAAAAAAGACTACACGATTAAAAAATTAAATGAGAAATTTATTTAGACAATCGTCCAAATAAAAGTTTCTTTTGGTACTTGTTGGTGTCTCAAAATTCGAAGATGTAATTAAAAATAATATGTCTTACAGAATGCCTTACAAGTCCGATGACTAGAAAAAGATTCTTGGTTTAATCCCTTAAGATAGAAATCATCTTCGACGGTTGACATGCTATTATAACAGAAAAGTTTTTAATGTTTTTATTGGTCTCTTACTTGATCTCGGAGATCTCCTCGTAGATATTCTCTTCCGTCCCGTATCTGGTCATGTACGTGTGCCTCTTGAACGTTTCCGGGCATAGCGGTTGTTGCTGTTGCGGCTGGACACGGCCCAGGCCCACTTCCGCCGGATACGTACCATGCAGTCTGCTTGGTCCGGGGTTGTAGTAAGCGTACGAATAATCCTGAAGGGGATGTTGGTGAGAAGAGCTCGTCATGGCCGAAGTGACCGTAGTATCCACCAGTGCTGCGCAGGGCATCTACAAAAGGCATTAACAATAAAAATATTTAATATTTCTTCACTTCTATGACGTAGGAAATTATTCTAATAATTATTCAATTTAGGATTAACTTTAGTGGCGACGTGTGTGCACCGTACTGACTCTGACGAATATGACCATTAACACTAAACCTACCGAGCCTTGAAAGTAACTGGTACATGTTTAGGTATTAAATGGACTGTGTGTGTATGTGTGTGACTTCTAAGAAACATATAAATTTGCTTTCAGGCTTAATAAGAACAACTTTTGGTAGAAGCTTCTGCTTGTTTTAGGTTAATTGAGCCTAATAACAACTTTCAGTAAAAGCTTTTGCTAACTTAAGACAAAATAAACCTAGACGTCACGCGAGAGTGTTAACCCTTTACGGTCGGAGCTATTTGAACTCGAAAATTAAACATTTCTTCCGAGCTAGAATAATTCCATTCTACACGATTTTTTTCATTTTCTGGATATACATAAAACCGATATAACACCTCATAGAATACTTAAATGTTTAGTAATTGGTTAGATACCAACATATTTAATAATGTAAACAATATTTTGAATAATGGTACAGCAATTTTTAGTGGTGCCTCCTCCAAAGTCGCCACTATTAGTGCTAAGGGTCAAATCTTTAAATTCGGAGACTTTTTTCAGATCACTTACTAGCAACTTGAAGGCATTCGTTTATTTATTATTTGCAGATATAATCACTAGACTGCGGATTTTATACATTTATAACAAAAATGAGTAGGTGTAATTTAAAATAGAAAAAATATTAGAAAAATTTAAGCATACTATATTATGTATTATTCTCAACCTACTAAACATAATAGAAAATAAATTTCTAATTCACTCCAGTTTGTTGCAATTCAGGTAAGAAATGCTTATTCTGCATAAAGATCCGCGGTCTAATAATCACATTAATTAAATAGGACTCGGTATAGAATTTTATGGATGTAGATTTGATGAAACAGAAATGATAGATCTTGTAAATACCACTAATTGCTAGCAGTTTTTTCGCGTTCTATCAAAACGAATCTCCGAGTTGCGAATTAGGTTTAGATTTGTACCTGACTGTGAGGAGGTGGATAGGGTGGAGGTGGTGGGAACTCCAGGTTGACTCTTCGCGGTGTCGAGACACCCGACGCCATTCCTGGTCCTCCTAAAGACGAAGCCATGATGCATCGTTCTTCTGCTAGTCAATCATGCTCTTCTTTCTCATTGTTCCTCCAGTACTCTGAAAAAATTGCAAATGTTTATTATTAACGCTGGCTACCAAGAAAAATTTTTCGATTTCCCTACCCTTTTGTATGATGGATCACACACCACTTTTATTCTTTCATGCTTCATTTGTTATAAGTACTTCCAGAATGTAATGATTTCATGCAATGTGTTGTACTCTATAGTACATTAAGTACATGAAGGGTTAAATACGTTCACTCATAATTATGCTATGAAAGTTTAACCCTTATACGCTGTCGAGATTTTCTATTCTATTCGAAATTTTCTATTCATCTATAATTGCTTTGTGATTACATATTTTATCAAAATATGAGATTACAAATAAAACACGTGATATGGTCAAATTAAACTGTAAAATAGAAATCGATGAAAATGAAAGGGAAAGTATTTTGTGCAAATATTTCTGAAAAGTATTTGAGAGTTAAAATAATTTACGGATTTTCTGTATTTTTGACAAGAATGAATAGCTACAATTTGAATCGGTGGAATGATTAAAAGAAGTAGAGTGCTTTGATATAGTATTATCGAATATATATTATATATATTATAAAAGTAAGAAAATCCTAATTATCTTAAGAATTTTGCAACAGGTGCAAATCATTTTTATTTTGCTTGAAGAACTGCAGGCTAGTAGTACATACATACAGAGTTAATTTATTCAAAATCATTTCATACAATTTTCTATCTCCTAAAAGAGAAAAACAAAAAGACAGAGTCCAGCGAATGAAAAGATCTTCAGGATGCACCATTTACAATCCCGAAGACCCAACTGTTTCTCGGAATAAAAACACTTGGTCACAATTATTGTGCAACGCATCGGAGGAACAGACGGAAACTGTGTTTTATGAACTGATAATGCTATAATTCTGGGGGAATCGTATCGATCGAGGTCACAGCTGATCTTCCTTTCAAAGAATCTCACCGACACGGTGCGACGCGCGTAACCAGGCGTGTCGTGCTTTGATCACCGCGCGCGATCTACACGATTTTTAACGGGAAAGGTATCATTAGGCTCTCACGCCCGAGTGGTTTGTCCCCGCTTAAGAATTTATCACTTGCCGCAAATAAAAGAGTCGGGCCGAGGTAACACGAAACTTTATGTATGTCCGGCAAAAGAGACCACATAACGCGACAACCACGATTTCAATGAAGCGACAGAAAATATCGAAGGATCCTGA
The DNA here is from genome assembly GCA_963966675.1 of Lasioglossum calceatum. Lineage (NCBI taxonomy): Eukaryota > Metazoa > Arthropoda > Insecta > Hymenoptera > Halictidae > Lasioglossum > Lasioglossum calceatum. Next base: position 6,719,458 of record OZ016542.1, read on the forward strand.
TAATTGGGTTCGTGATGCAACAAAGAAACGCTAAAGAAGTCAAAACTAATTAAGAAATTGACTCCTTGCACTATTATATTGTTATATTGTTATATTGTAATATTATTATATTATTATATTATGATATTATGATATTATGATATTATGATATTATGATATTATGATATTATGATATTATGATATTATGATATTATTATATTATTATATTATTATATTATTATATTATTATATTATTATATTATTATTATATTATTATATTATTATTATATTATTATATTATTATTATATTATTATATTATTATATTATTATATTATTATATTATTATATTATTATATTATTATATTATTATATTATTATATTATTATATTATTATATTATTATATTATTATATTATTATATTATTATATTATTATATTATTATATTATTATATTATTATATTATTATATTATTATATTATTATATTATTATATTAGACTCCTACTGCTATGTATTTGTTTTGTGGTTATGGTGATTAGAAGTTCTCCAACGTTCAGAATTTCATAGAAAAAAAGAGAAAGTTTATATTCCTTGTATGTATACCTATGTTTTCTCCAGAGGCTATTATATTGACTACAACTAAATAGAATTTACAAAATGGAATATTGTTATAGTCAGTTTCATTTCGGTTTCAAGGAAATTAATAACTTATATATATTTATTAGACTTCGTCCAGAATCTTCATCACGGGTCTGACTTAATATTATTGTAGGGCAAGTAGTTAAACTCCTAAAAGGTTATAACATACATTCAGATTCAGAAAACCAATCGTTCTCAATTGGAATCTATTATGTATTATCCTGCAATAGGTATTGTACTATCATATACAGACTGCGGATCTTTATGCATTTATTGCGTATGCAAGTTTCTAAAATACATAGACGAAAACGTGTACAGTGAGTGTAAAAATTATTCGTACGCCCTTTAAAATAGAATAACTTTTTCATAGTTGTACCAAACGACCTGATTCTTTATAATCAATTAGAAACAGAAATAAAAAATTATAATTTACAAGGTTACATGCAAAAATAAAAAAGGCATGTTTTAAAACTTTTTTATTTGAGCCCTTAAAGAAAATTTAATAAAATATATGTTTTGCAGATCTAAAGTGGTTACAGACACGTGGAAAATTTCATCGAAATGAAGTTTTAATCGCTGTAACTGTAATGAAGACGATACGCCAAGGGGTTAAAAATTCGTTATATCATAATACAATTTATAATAAATATTGATGAACTCACTTCAAGTAAATAAAATATGTCTTTTGTAGTTCTTGATTATTACATTCGCATATTCTACAGACTAATGTAATCCGCGCATTAATAATAACTACTGGACACTTACAATGAAAAATCTTGAATAAAAGTTTTGCACATATCCATAAACTAATTCTAAATCTACTAATTAACCCCTTGTCGTCTTGCCGTATCATTTTCTTTACAGTTACAGCGACTAAAACGTCTTTATTCCCAAAAATGTCGTAGAAGAGGAAAGAAAATTTATATTTTTTGTATGGCTACATTTATTTTAATGTTTAAACATTGATTACAAACGAATCAAATTTTATTTCATTTAGAAAGAATGGCGTGACATTCATATTTATTCGGATTTGTTTAAAATCTTCGTGCCGAGCGTGACTCGTTAAAATACGGCAAGGGGTTCAGAATTTTCATCAGCAGGAGAATGGTCGTACGATGTTTAACAAATTAGGATCCCAGCATCGTAAAGTCTACGGAAAATGGTAGCGGAAGCTTTCCACGGTGTCCCATTACGTCGAGGAGCGAGACGAAAGAAGGAAACGGTGTAACATTGGCGAAGGTGAGATAGGATCAGGTGCTCGAGAGTAAAAAGATCGCAGGTGTGAGACGCGATCCGCCAACGATTGAGATTCAAAACGCAGTGTGTAATTCGCGAACACCATATACGCCGTTCAACGACGTGTATAATCTGCACCGGGTGTGAGATCCAGCTAACAAGTTAAATATATCGTGTTATTCGTGACGCCCGCATTTATCCATGTTCCCTCGTGTGTTACAATAACAATGGAAATTAATCTGTTTATCGACGAAGACGACGATGCCCCGCGGATCGGCTGACAACCGTATCAAATGTTATTCGCGAAATCAGCAGATGATGCAAATGGATCGACGATTACTTGGAAGATGAATTACGAGTTGCTCGTCGACTGCGATTCTTCGTGTAGGTTTAGATCGCTGTTTAAAAATGATTATTTTATGGTTTCCAGTAATTCATTCCAAAATTATGTCGTGTTCCTTTTGAGAAATTATAAAACCGCTTCGAATTACCATTTCTGAGGTAATTTTATTTTGATTTACAATTGCGGTTAAAAATATGGATCAGGAGCGCGTTTAAACTGAAAACTTCAAATTTATTCAATGACATATGAAAGTTTGATTATTCATGTGAGGAAGTGTAATACATATTGACTTTGGAAAATTAAGTGAGAAATGACCGATAAGTAGACTGTGAATTTTGAAAAATATTTTAGTACCATATAATGTATGTTACTTCTGAATTGACCCATAGTCATTCAAATTTGTAAAGTATGCAGATTGCATAAAGGAGAAAACGAAGCCATAGAACATTGCAGACTGAGATGTAAAAAGCTGAAAGTAGAAAAAAGACGAACGGAGACGGTACTTGAAGAGAGATAAAGGAGAGGCTGAATGAGCGGGAAAAAAGGAGGTGGCAGAACGTAAAGAAGACCAGTGAAAGGAGAGCTGAGAAAGAAATGAGAGGAACGAGAGCAAAAGAAAAGCAACGAAAGCACGCTGTGAAAACAGTACAAAGGCTAGTGGAATAAGAAAGTCATAAAGTTAGTTAATTAGCACCAGGTTTACAGAGCACTAAAAGCCATCATTTCACGTTATTTCATAAAGGCAACAATAATGTACTAAATCAAACTTTTTACAATTGTTATTGTAATATTCAGTTGATTCAAGAAGTATTTGATCACTAAATTTCCGATTCTCGAGAAATTGTCCATTTTTTAACTATGATAATTTCGTTTAAATTATAGTTATATGTTATTATTATATGTAAAATGGTTCCGGTAGGTAAAGTGCTAAAATGAAGTACGATCGAAGCATGATACCGCAGTAATCGGTACAGTAACCCTATAGACTTGTAAAGTTTCATCAGTGGCGGACCAAGACAAGTGGGGGCCCTAAGCGGTCAAAATTTCGGGTACCCCCCCCCCCCCAACAAAAAGTTTCAAGAAAACTCTCATTAAGTTATAAACAAAAAAGAAAAGTAATCAGAAATTCCATACCATAAGACATTAAATAAATTTATTAAAAAACATACATACATTTTACACATTTTGTATTTTATATGAATTTCCGTCTTGCTTTGTTTCTTGCAAATTCATGAATTATTTTGGCAGTATCAATTCGGCTTAAAATTTTCTGCTCCATATACAGAATAGCCATATTATTTAGCCTTTCTTCTCCCATAGTGCTCCTTAAATAAATTTTTTACACGCTTTAAAACGGAAAACGATCTTTCTCCTGACGCATTAGATAACGTACAGCGAAATTTCCACAACTAAATTTAAGGAATGATTAGCACACGGAATAAAAGTCGCACTTGGGCTATGTTCTTTAAGACGTGCTTGTAAACCTGAGTACTTCCCGGACATATTAGAAGCATTATCAAATGAAAATCCTCGACAGTTTTTAATATCCACTCCTAATTTTATTAAAGTTTGTAGAACTTCTTGTTCTAAATCTGAAGACGTGTGTTTTTCTATGGGAATGAATTCTACAAATCTTTCCACTGTGCTACTACAGGATGAAACATATCTTATTTGAAATTGCACAAATCTGTCCCGTTCGCCGTTGTGCGCGGTTCGTCGACATGTTCAGGTCTGTACGAGGCATTACGTTTTGTTCACAAGAACATAAATATTGTGACAAAAATAATCGCACAATATGTATTTACTATTTTTATATTAGATTTTTTCGATTATTTTATGGAGGATTTTTTGAACATTTTCGGTCATTTCCAAAATCTTTAAGTTAAGATATTTTAAGAGCTCGGGGCCCCTTGGTATCCGGGGCCCCCCGCGACCGCTTAGTCCGCGTACCGTTAGATCCGCCTCTGAGTTTCATCAAAGTCGAAGGAAGATAGTTGCAGAACATCCTCGTACGATCACGTGCACGCGACATCGGCCGTCAAAGTGTGCTCTACTTGAGCGGATTAAGAAAAAGAGAAACAGTTCAATCTACCAATAAACGAAACGAAACAATGCCGTGGGTGATGATATTGACCCTAAGTCTTGCAAAAGCTTGGAGAATCGTAACGGGGCTGTATCCGCGGAAACGAGCTGCAAGTTCACTCTGTGTGGGAGGCGCATGGGAATGCAGTCGGCAGAGACAAGCCAGACCGGGCTTCCTTCGCATGATAAACGACCAGTGTCTATCTTCACCTGCCCACGTAACGTTAATGCAGTCAATTACCGACTAAAGTGATTCGGTCGGAGCCATAATTCTTTTTCGATCGAGCACGCCGATCGAAATTACCGACATCGGACGGCGATTACGCGCCCGCGCGCAAATATGTTACATACATACATGGGAAACTGGGGGTCCGGCGATGTGCGAACTTGCTTGAAACTGCAAGTTCCAGCAAGAGTTATCTTGGTCTTTTCGTATTTACGAAGTATCATACAAGAATCTCTCGAAAATTCTGTAATGGGAGACAAAAGTACAAGAAATTCGAAATCCATCAATATATGGGCAATGAAAGCCATTCATGAGTATATTTTGCATTAAACTTTTGCGAATACTGTACCCTCTGTAGGTACATTCAGTGGTCTACACTTGTCGCGCTTCCATGCTAGTGAGAGACAACACGATAAATTTGACGTTTTGTAACTGCTTATAATTCTTTTTACTCCGTAACTGTTTAGTGAATCCTAATAAATTTTGAACATAATTAATTACATAATTTTTACTACATATAAAAAAACTGGAGTTTCTAGTTGCGTTTTTTCAAGGTTTAAATAGGGTTTGAAGTGGAATTTTGTGAATTCTCCATAAGAAGACGTGTTAAAATGCGAAAACTTTAAGTTGCTATAATTCTTAAACGGTGCAGTGAATCGAACCCAAACTTTGGTAATTGCATTAATTTAGTAAAAATTATATCTTGTCAAATTTTCCAAAATTTTGTTGCGTTTTTATATTACCTCCAGAACATCCTTATTTTCTCAGATACCCTTAAGTATTATGAATGTTTCCTTATGTCGATCGTGGATTGTTGCTAACAAGGTTTTTTTGATGATTTCGACGCACTGGTTCGATCAATTGTTATAAATATAATCACTATATGCAAATTTTCGCAATATCTTTATTTCGACGTTTCGATCTTATTTTAGATCATTCTCAAGAAAATTTTTAAGAATTGCGTCTGTAAAATTAATAATTAATACTGTAATTGTACTTGTGTGAATTTAAAACAAGAAGAACAACCGTTACTTACTTAGTGCAACAGAAAATAATTTTTCATAATAGACTTCTTCTTGTTTTAAATTTACACAATTACAATTATAGTATTAAGTATTAATTTTAGAGACGCAATTCTTAAAAATTTTCTTGAGAATGATCTAAAATAAGATCGAAACGTCGAAATTAAGATATTGTGAAAATTTGCAAGTAGTGATTGTATTTATAACAATTGATCGAACCAGTGCGCCGAAATCATCTTAAGTATTATAGTTTAAGACTAAATAATGCACATGTTCTAGAGAAGTTAAAGAAACTTGATATTTATAATTATCGTACAATACAATATAGCGAAAGTTAGTGTACAGAAATTTTGAAGATTTCGAAAAAAACCTTGAGATACGTTCATACGTCGCTGAAGGCTACAACGTATCCGAATTTGAACAAAATCCAAAATAGTATTCCGAAAGTTGTCCGATTTCGCGTGATATGATCCAACAAATTGTATCGCGTTTGGACTTATTTTAATCAGAAAAATGTCACAAACATGTTGGTAAAAGTTTCATAAAGAAAAATAAAAACAAAAGAGTTTTGTCATTGGAGTAGTACTGTGTCGCGTAGTCGTGGCCACTCAAGAAGAACGGTCTTCTATACATATATGTAATATGCAAAACTTCATGGGTGTAGCTTAAACGTGTGTGTACAAGTAATTGTGCGAGGCTGCATAAGGCTATGTTATCTGGCCCATTAACATACAGTAAGTGATCAAATTGCTACAGCCACCGTATGAAACCCAGACTTCTTATCCACATGACGAATAATATTAGCTGCAATGTTGCTAAATCTGCATTCACAATTCCCAAACTTGAATCGTTCATAGAAGAAGATTAAAAATTTAATATAGCAAAGTTTGCGTTCAATATTGTTTTAATGTAAAATTGTCAATCTATGCGATTTATACAAATACATAATTCAATCGATCACATATACAGTTCGGAAAATGGAAGTAGCCTTTAATCCAGGGCTTCGGAGTCTGAGTCGGAGCCGGAGTTAGAAAAAGCTGTATCGACTCCCGGAGTCGGAGTCGGAAAGAATATATCTACTCCGACTCCAACTGTGACTCTTTTGTTTATAAATCATTAATAGATTTATGCATACATAAATAAATTGCTAATATTCGATCTAGAGTATATACGTATTGTATATGTATAATACCTCGGCACTATGTAGAGGAGAAACAGTTAAAGTTATGGTACATAGTAGTATTTTCTAACTACATACATATTTCCTGAAAGTGAGAATGTAACAAACAAGTGTTGTGTTGTATCAAAGTTATCTGTTCCATATCCTTAGATTTTAATACAATATTTCAACTATTTTTTCAGTTTTATTAAAACTCTTAATTATTTTGAGTACATATTTTTTCAATTTGGTGAGTCGGAGTCGGAGTCGAAATCGGCGTAGAAGTTGGAGTCGGAGGTAAAAAAAGAGGAGTTGGAGTCAAGAATTTTGTCTACCGACTCCGAGGCCCTGCTTTAATCTACAAAAACCCCTCTTTTAAAATTTTCTATAATTTAGATAACGAAAGGAATCTCAGAGACAGTAATTGTAATTTAACCTTTAGCACTCGAGTGGTTCAGAGTCACCACTACAAATTGCTATGCCACTAAATATTCAAAATATTGTTTAGAGCAGACGTGAGGAACATACAGCCTCCATGAGTTTCTTGTGCGGCCTTCATATAAAAGCTCTTGTATTACTTAATGTAGATTTTAATTAATAAAGATGTGGATGACTATTTGTATAATCAAATAAAAATACCAACAGTGAAATATAATATAAAAAATTATAGCGACCTCCTTTATTACTGCCTACTTTAAATGTGGCCTCTCATGGTAAAAAGGTTCCCCAACTCTGGTTTAGACTATGTATTATGTAACACTAAACCTACCATCACCGGTCAAAATGACCGATTCCAGATTTCTTATTTTACGATTATTGATGTAATAAAGATAATTTCATAAGAAATGATTGTACAGATATCTTTAGTGGAGCACATATTACAATAGGAGCTGCAAAAAGTCTAAATAAAATCAATCTTGTCATTTTTATAAGGGAACATGTAAATACCAGTCACTTTTAAGGCTCGGTAGGTTTAGTGTTAAATGTGTTGGTATCTATAATCAATTTCATATCCATAAAATGAAAAAAATTATGTAAAATTGAATTATTCTAAGTCGGAAGAAATGTTTAATTTTCTAGTTAAAATAGCTCTGAGTGCAAAGGGTTAAAAATTGTGTAACATGTCCGAAAGACATGAATTTTATCCGATCATCGAAATGCAAATAAATATTCCTTTTATGTTTTAAGAATCTCTCAACGATCGACTGGCTTTCACCACCATGGGGTACAGGAAAGGGAAACCATAGACACTTGAGGGTGTCGTAAATTAGACCTTTCTTGGAACGGACTCGAGGGCTAGCAAGGGCCAGTGACTGTTTTGGCAACCGCAACGCGGCATTTGTTCATAGGATCTACAGGGTGGTCCGTGCAGTTTCTGCAGGCCATAATTCCATTGCAGCAGAATTAAAAGCGGGAAGAAGACGACGATGGGTTCAAGAAATATTAATTTTGTAAGGCTATATATCTTTCACGAGTGCAACGCACAATTGTTTCACAGAAAATACAATATTGAATACAGTTATGAACAAATATTGTCACAGATATTATAGTTTAGCTTTTAACTACACTTTTCAAAGCTATTATGTCTATAACTAATATTATATGCAAAATAAATTATGCAAATATAACTTTATCAGACAAGGTCGTCCCATTTGAAATTCTCAGGGCAAGTAAAATATGAATGACGAGAAAGAATATATTTTAAATTTAAATACATAAAAGTTGTACCGTTCCGCGAGACACACATTATGCTGTTATTTATTCAACCTTGAGATGACCTTGGGAAGGTCTCTTATTATAGTAAGAGCTGCGTTATTCAAATATCCATAACTTTGTTATTCTTACGAATTTAAACGAATCTTTTCGCGGACATATTTCTGAAGACATGTGCTTTAAAGAAGTACAGAAAAGAAAAATCGATATCTTCAAGGTTCTAGACGAAAAGATCCCCGCAAAACAATACATCGGATTGCATGGTATGCTGATGTGCTACCCATAATAAAACCCTTTCCTTTCCGTTGCTTTTCTCTTCTCCCGTCCCTCCCATGCTCCCGTGCAGTAATTGCAATTCAAAAGTAATAAAAGCAATATACGTAGGTACTCCAGGGTTAAGGAACATGGGTGGGAGAGAAACGGTTCAGATGGTCAAGCGTTCCCGTTGAAAGCTAGTCCTTAAAAAGATTAACATGGCCGACTGAACCCGTAACGAAGCATGCACCGATGAATGTCGCTTAATATAATCTAATCTTCACGACCCCACGCTAACGAGAATAAGCATCTTTTTTAATTCTACGATTATTGTCTCACAATTCTAGGTATGAGATGATTGTAGAAGTTCGTGCCCGATTTTCAAAGATGTTGCAAACTGTACTGCATGGCGGAGTGTAAAAAGAAATTATATATAATAGATTACATAATAAAAATTATATCAGATGAACGCATAAGTTCGTGCCCGATTTGAAAATAAAATTCAATGGTTCAATTGTAAAGATTGGTCAAGTTAAAATTAAAAAATTAAAAAAGACTGTATGTATAATTGATTAATAAAGCTGTATTCTTTAAAATTTAACCATTGAATTTTATTTTCAAATCGTGCACGAACTTATGCAATCATCTAATAACGTAATAACTAATATATTCTACAATTAGAAAAGTACGGTGACTATATAATTGATTAATAAAGCTGTATTCTTTAAAATTAAACCATTGAATTTTATTTTCAAATCGTGCACGAACTTATGCAATCATCAAATAACGTAATAACTAATATATTCTACAATTAGAATCATTATAATTTAAATGCCTCCCTGGCGAGAGTACGTTTCATTTCGGATGGTTCAATCATATTATCTGGCAATGTCCAGAATATGATTCAGAACGAGATCACCTGTTTGAACTGCTCCTCAATCGTAAACACTACCCTCCCTACAATATTAATTTTATTCTAAGCGTACGAGACATTACAGCGCTAATGTTTATTTTTAACTTTCTCAAAAAATGTAAGATTAGGATTTAGCGCCTACCGTCTATATTACATAATTCCACTTTATACATATTACGTTATATACTTCTCTAATTTTTTGTAAAGTGTTTTCTATGTATGCTATATGTGTTAAACCAAACTAGGTTTATGGCATCAATAAATAAATAATTAATTAATTAATATTCTACAATTAGAAAAGTACGGTGACTATATAATTGATTACCAAAGGTGTATTCTTTAAAATTTAACCATTGAATTTTATTTTTAAATCGTGCACGAACTTATGCAATCATCTAATAACGTAATAACTAATATATTCTACAATTAGAAAAGTATGGTGACTATATAATTGATTACTAAAGGTGTATTCTTTAAAATTTAACCATTGAATTTTATTTTCAAATCGTGCACGAACTTATGCAATCATCTGATACAAAAATCCATTAGACATTTTCCACAACAGAATTGAATAGGTGGAATAGAAAACAGTAAAACGTCAGCAGAATTTCGAAATACTGTCACCTTATATTTAATTTATTAGATCTACACTAAATAATCGACTTCTTTCTTCAGACAAACAAAATTTTAATAGACAGTGCATAGCCACGTAAATATTCAATTCGCTTACCATCTGCATTGCGTGAACTATCCATATAGTTCAATCTAATATTCAAATCTTCTATTTGAACGTCCTCCTATGAGCCTAGCGCAGTTTCGCCAATTACTGCGTCAGTCATTCGACCATTTTCACTAACTTTTACCAGAACGGTGGAAAACGTGACGTCACAAAGTACGTTACTCAATTTTGACGCGGATAATACAATTTCACGGAGGAATTCACCATTTCCGGCCGGCGTCGTTCAGACTTGATGAACAATTTACTGGAATTGTGCTGTCGAGAACCTCGTTCCGCGACTTTTGACGGTTCGCGATGTCTCTCGAAGAGACGTTCGTGTTCCCGTGGGAACTCGTTAGACTGGCACACTCCAACGATCGGATCTGAATTTGTAAATACTTCCGATAACATCAACACGGTTTGTATTCACCTGGCCCCAATGATGATATCGAAGTACCGCGAGTATCAACAATTTCATTCAATATTTCGCGGTTCCAGCTGCCGTTGGTTTACACTCGGTGTTTACACGGGCAACGAGAGGGAAAATCGGAGAATAGAGCTATTTAAACGGGATCCCCATGCGGATACGTTTATGGGTCTCGATATCTCAAAGAACTTGCTTGTATTTGTTTATCGACAATTTCCTGTAATACCATATGTTGGAATATTAATCCTTGACCCCGCATGACCCGATTATTTTTCAAAAATATAAAATTACATGTAACTTGGAAAAAATGTGGAAAATGTATATACATGGCGATTTTAGTTGACACGATTGTGAATCATAATAGATAAATCTTTTCATTATATAGCTTGAAGAAGATTTCGCTAGAAAATTACATGAAGAATTTAAATCAATATTAATTTTTTTCTAAGCGTACGAGACATTACAGCGTTAATGTTTATTTTTAACTTTCTCAAAAAATGTAAGATTAAGATTTAGCGCCTACCGTTTATATTACATAATTCCACTTTATACATATTACATATTAGGTTATATATTTCTCTAATTTTTTGTAAAGTGTTTTCTATGTATGCTATATAAACCAAACTAGGTTTATGGCATCAATAAATAAATAAATAAATAAATGAAGAATTTAAATGGTATTTAAATGGGCCAACGAAGAAAATTAAAAATCATAATCTGGAAAATTCCGTGAAGAATTGATTCATGAGCACGGTACATCATTTTCCAATAACAGGTTTGCTCGTTATTCCCAGTAAACAGGTTAATTTAAATAAAATTTAGAATAATTTTCGTGAAGAAAAGTACTCAATCAAGCAGTGAGATTCCGTCATTAAACGAATACATAGTAGTCATTAATCAAATTGCGTCATCCTTTAAAAATTGATTACACATTATATCACATTTACACATTACAATCTTGGTACTTTGTAATTGATTATTTTTAGAAATTACCAGATATTAACATTCATTTCTTCTGAGTCAACAGTTGTCCTCAATATTTAACCGTAAGACTAAGTACACGCAGATTTGCAAATGAACGAAGAATTTCTTTTTCTCATAGCAAATTGTTAATGGCGTAGCCTGAATGAACACAGTTGCGAAAGAAATCATCAGGTAAAGAGTTAACAGTTCTTCGTAATCTGATGCAACAATATTGTAGTAACGCAGATGATTGATGCTCGTGTGAGAACTAAACCATGAACATTCACATTTTTTAAATTCTTTAAATTCTACGACCCTTACTGAACATACTGTACCAAATGAGATAAAGAAAATTACTATCGCAGTCTATTTTTAGCAAAAAAGTTCTTTTCTTCTTATTGTTGCGTTGCAACCCATGCACATGGGCGGTATTCGTATAAAAAATGTGGACAAATTTGCAATTATAGCTTTATTTGAAAGCAAAAGAGAATGTTCTCATTAGTTGAACTAATAAATATTACAGAAATAAATTACTACAATATTTTGCAACCTCAAAATTATAACGTGAAACACACTGCTCTGTAATATTAAAAATCTGTAGTGTTTCTAGTGTTCCTGATTTCTCAACATTTTTCATTTCTCGAGAAATGAGAAATAAGACTATATTTCTCGAGAATTCTTGAGAATTCAAAGAGAATTAAAAATGTTGAGAATTGTGAAATTCACCTTAACTATGGAACATGGCACATCGTTGGATTTGTTTCTTTTCTGAATAGGAATATATGTAGAATAATTATATGGCCTACTTTAAGTAAAAATAACGATGGCATTGAAATTTCGAAATATGGTTTCCAAACAATTTTTTTATTTTGCCATTATATTTACCTAATTGAACATTGCAAATTTCTCCTCTGACATTTTTTCGTATAATCACAAGTAACAGAGATATTTAAATACCTACATTAAAATGTAGCATGTTTTGATTGATGGTAGGACATACGTATTTGTTCATTTCCGAGAATATGTTATAAAATAAATGAGATTCATAAGAATTTTCCTGGATTTAAATTTCTCGAGAAATACTGTAATTTCTAAATGAGAAATAACCAATTATAAAATTTCTCGAGAAGGAACACTAAGTGTTTCTGTATAATTCGATTAAATTGACTTAATAGAAGCTGAAGATGTGTACAAGAATGCAAAGTAGCGTTCATCTCGGAGAACCGAAATTTAAATACCCTTCCATGTTTATGCTCTGAACACCAACACACGGTAAGAAACAAACTATTTTGCATACAATAATCGAATAAAATAATCTTGTTCACTTTTCTCGTAAAAATACAGTAACGTCACTCGATTCTTAATCTTATACCGCCTAGCGTCAAACTATCAGTGAGACGATGCTAATCTACTGACTTTTGTTTTGAATTATTTTTTTATGAAACTTTTACCAGCATACTCGTGATACTTTCCTGATTAAAATGAGACCAAACACGATACGATTTGGGTCATATTTAATTGGTTAAATCACGTTACAGTAGAACCTCGATTATCCGTACTAATCAGTGGAGCACGAGTGTTCAGACAACAGAACCATTCAGATAAAAGTTATATAGCGACAGTATTAGATTACATATTTACCGATTTAATATCCTCTGAGCTGTGTCAAGTTCAGTCTCATTTTGATTAGTAAAATATGGCAAATACATATCGTTGATTCATAAGAAAAGTGACACAAATATATTTTTAAAACAAATATAATAATAAATATATAAATTGTGGTGTACTTTACAACTAATGTACATGCCAATTAACCCAATATCTAAATAACAACAAATGTTTTTACATTTATAAATTGGTTATACATATACGGTAAGAAAAATTGACAACTTTAGGTAATTTTCAAATGGATCTCCTGTAAAATTTTCTTTTATCGACTCAAGTCTGTCTTTTGAATGAACGATATGTCTGAAATAGGTCTCGTGGAAAAATAATTGAAAACAAAAAAGGTTTGTCATTGGGTTAGCGTAATGGGGACAAATTTTTCACAGATATCGTATATGTATACAATATATTATCGAAACATTACTGTGTTCCTGTGTGCGACGTGGTAGGTAGCTCAGAGCCATGTCAATATCACTGGGACGGACTACAAAGGCGGTTGTCGTTCGCCGTGGCCGAGAACGAGAACACAAGGTTCTTCGAACTGAAATATCGTTTCCGGTATGCCCTGTCCGGGCCACGAATATACGCGCATATTTTCGACGGACGCCGGGTAAGTATTTTTGGCCGTGGTCCAACAACTGGCTAAACGATAGGAAGAAGAAGGGCCCCTAGCCTCTCGATGATGTTGATTCCCTCCGTGTACGTGACACCGAAAATATACTTCTGGACCGCGTTACGACTTCCACGAGTGCGGGAAAAGCACCGTTGTGCCTCTCTAATCCGCTGTCGGGAAGGCTCTTACGCTTTTACGCCGGCTTTGCATTTGGCCCCTATTCCGTTTCATCCCGATTCAAGCGGAAAGGGAGCGAGTCAAGCAGAAGAACCGTGTCCAATTTGGTGGGACCGACTTTCAAAGCACGTGCTCTCTACCCAGTCAATTATTCGCCTCTATTCGGCCAATTATTTCGCTGTATTATTTCGAGGACTTGGAGATCGAAGAAAAAACACGATAAGCAGAAAAAGAGTTAGCCTAACGCCGGACAGTAGCCATATCTAGTGATTGGATTGGCACCAATACTATCGGTGATCCTTCATACAATCCGACACCAAAGTAAAGTTTCAGGCATTATCAATACAGAGTCTTCTTCATTCGATACCAATCTAATACTGCACCAAGGTCAAAACGAAAGTATCGATACGTGTTTCACACTTGCACGAATATTAATACTTGTTTAACCCTCATCCGTCCCTCGTGTCAATTTGACACAGTTTTCCCGAAATAAGTTACACTGTTCTGTTATTTGTAAGTAAATTCGTTCGAAACCTGGTGACTTTTATTTTTTTAATGTGAAACATATAACTGCAAAAAACCGGAAATGTAAGCATTAACTCATCAAATTCAAGGAAAAAAACGTTGAAAAGTAACTGTTTGACTTGTTATTTTATCGATTTTTTGTATCACTGTGTCAATTTGACACCGAGGAACAGATTCAGTTCGTGAAATGAGGGACGGATGAGGGTTAATACCAATTTGATACCCACCTAATTATATTTATTTATTTATTTATTTAACGTCGCTCTGAACTCCCTTTTTCGGTGTTATTTCGCGACGGGCCCTACAGTTTTTTTTTATCAGGTGGGTTCCGAACCACCTTGGGCACCACAGTTTAAATAGCACATGGAATTTCCAGAGGTGCCGGCGTCGGGGATCGAACCCACCTAATTATATGTAGATACAGTAATGATAGCATACAGTTAACGAAACTATCGTTCATTTCAACATTTTCTCAATTTTTTTCAGAATTTTGTAAACAAGGCTTCTAAAACTTAATATGGAAAGTTACACAACCGAGCAACGAACAAAAATCATCGGAGTTTAGTTTGAAAACCAACGATCAATTTGTATTTCGCGCAATAGTGACTTCAACTGGCCACCGCATTCACCGGACTTAACCGCTCCCGACTGTTTTCTTTGGGCGTATTTGAAAGAGCGAGTGCACGTCAATAAGCTAGCGACCATTCCCCAACTGACAACCAATATTCGCAATGAAATCCGTGCAATAGCACCTGAAGTTTTGGGAAAAGTCATGGAAATGGCCGCCATTTGCGAGATGTAATCTTTCACGTCTAGTTTAATAAAATTCCTCTTCTCTGTGTACTATATTTTTTCCAATATTTATTTATTTCACTCTAAAATTTAAAAAGTTATAAACAATTCAAACCAGACACATCATTTTGCGCCTCCCTGTACATATAGTACTGTGGGGAGCACGAGAGGGAACTAGCGGGAAGGGAACAGAGAAAGAAGCCTGACCATTCAGATTGCCTTTGCGTTCTTCTTGCCCCGTACCCCTCCCGCTA
Organism: Lasioglossum calceatum; assembly: GCA_963966675.1. Taxonomy (NCBI): domain Eukaryota; kingdom Metazoa; phylum Arthropoda; class Insecta; order Hymenoptera; family Halictidae; genus Lasioglossum; species Lasioglossum calceatum. The sequence continues at coordinate 6,735,158 of OZ016542.1, forward strand.
GTTTTCTGTCGTGCTCTGGACAGTACCTATTTAGTATTTATCGCGAACATATTAATACGTACATATGGTACATACACGTCTGGATGCTTATAGGAAAGAATCAGATGTAATTCACGAAAACATTAGTTTCTACTAATTATGATTATTTTAATATGGTATAATATGCTGTAATGAGTTGTTGTAGAGTATTATCAATTTACTACCGCGATAATTATTTAATGTGTGTTGATATAATAGAATTTGGTTGAATCTGGATACAAACTTGTATCGTTTGACTACATTCCTAAAATTACAAAACAAAAATTGAGCCGGATTAATCAATTTAGTAAAGATGAATATTAACATATTATGTATATACCGATGATTACTACACAATTTTGGAAAATTCGTCAATCATAGTTAAGAAGGTTTTAAAGATCTTTTAATTAGCGGTGGCAATTTTAATCGTGAGTCAACAAATCATTGCCAGGAATATGATCCAATCATTTCTCTTGAAATTACTGGGTAAAAGGAGATTTTAAAGCTCTTCTTCGATATACATACATATTAAATCATTGGGTGTCATATTAATTGAGATAATTGAGCTGCTGCATTTTAAAAATCCATTTTGAAAGTCCATTTAAAGATTAATTTTTCAACCATCGTACATAAATGTAAGTAGCCTTCAAGATTGTTAAATTTGAAAACCAAGTTTGATCATTTGTCTAGTAATCTATTGATCATAGATCATAGAAAGAACGTTGTAAGAGAGTTGACATGCTCGACCGGATTAAAAACGAATTACTAACGTAGCAAATATGTTAACAAATTTTAGTAAACTTTTCAGCAAGCTGCATTTGTTTACTGAAGACGCAGATCGACTAAAATTAAAATATAGCTTTAAGTGACTTCAAACATGTTTCCCACACCAAAGTTTAACGACTACACGCTATCCCCCCTTATGAAATGTGCATTATACATAAATATGTATTTTCCGAACATAAATTCAGTAAAAATCGATTTGTTACTGGCTTGCTTCGTGTAAAATTAAAACTGTCTGCATCAGTTACAACAAACGGGGCTTAAATAAAAATTTAACTCTTCTCTTAACAATTTTAATAAATCAAGTATAATAATAAGAATAATCTTAAATTCTTCTACTGTTTTATGCTTCACCCTTTCTGCAATAAGTTCATAAAATCAGCAGCCTACCTATAAGGATAGCTACAATGGTGGCCAGTTATAAGGTTGGTGGGAAATGAATGACCGATGAATCAGCGCTGTTGAATTTCACATCATGTAATAAATAATTTATATATGTCAGTCAAAATAATCCGTATTGCAAATTGTACACTTTTCCCTTTTGAGTTACACGATTACTTGTACTTTTCTGTTTAAATTCTCCAGCTTTAGGATCAACATAATCTTCAAATATTGTATACAACTGTTGCTCTTGCTGTTGCTGTTGCTGCAATGATTTTTTGCTTAAAGGAATGTACTGAAATGTCAAAAAGGCCATACTCACTCGTTGTGTTTCAAGTGTGTTTTACGTAACTACTATTTACCAATCGATACGCATATGTTTATACTCATTTTATCGAATCACAGTATCGCAGATAACATTAACCAAATCCCACTTTTCCAATGCGATATTAAAATATGAAAAATGTTTATGATTTATTAATATAAATTAATATGTAGTTCGATTTTATTACATACTTATCAGTAGACTATAGACTATCTGCGTTCATAATAAAAATTAGTTGATAGCAGACTACAATTCATTTTGTACAACACTACAAACATTAGACAAGTTCAACAGTATTGTTATACTATCTTCAGGGCATTAAAATTACTAAAAATACAAATAAATTTGTGTAACTCATCTCATTAGATTGTTGATTGATGGATTTGTAACAAGAATGAGGAGGCGAAATTTAAAACAGTAGAGAGACTTTAAGAATAAGCAAGAGCAATCAGTTTACTACAGAATGTGAAAAGAAATTTTTTCAAAAATTGCAATAGATCGGAATTGTAGAAAAAATACTAAAAGTTGCATTTTCAACTTTTTTATGTGGGCCTATATTGAAAATTTAAAAAGTACATTTTCTAGATCTGTGTCAATTATATGCACTGTGAAAGTTTCATCGAAATCAGTTGATGCCGGAAAAAGTGACAGGCATTGAAAGATGTAAGGATCCTTAGATTTATTGCAGTTACAGGTCGAAAATCGTGAAAAATTGCAATTTTCACCATCGTTAAACGTTTGTAGCTGATTGCAACGTCGATCGATTTTGACGAAATTTTCAGAATACAGTAATCGCTCCTTCGTTGTCCAAAATCGAGGGCACGATCGTTGTTCAGTGCCTACCCATTCCACTGCCTGTCAACGCCGAGTCGCTCCGTAGGCGGCGTCGATTGATGTCGGCTCGGGTATATCGGTGTGAACACCACAACATTGACTCGAGGAAACCGAATTTTCAAACTTCTTAATTTTCATTATTTCTTTATGGGACTTTCACTAACTTATTTCTGTCATTTCTCTGATTAAAATGACACCAAACACGATGTAATTTCAACTGTATTTAGTGGTTTAATCGACGGTCAAAGTTTCGAAGGCAACGAGCAACAGCAACAATGTGGGCCTTTAAACTGTGCCGGCGACGGCGACACGCTTCGGTCACCCGATCCGTATCTCATTCTGTCCTTCTCTATGTTCGGCATCCTATTGAAGTCGCTCGGCGCGGTCGGCGCGATATCTAGACGCAGTCATAAATCAAAAATAGTGTCCGGGCACGCTCGTTGTCCGCTCAGCCCCCCGGCCTTTGGACAACGAAGGAGCTTTTACTGTATGTTTAATTGACACAGATCTACAAAACGGATTTTTTAAATTTTCAATATACGTCCACATAAAAAGGTTGTGAAACGCAACTTTTAGTATTTTTTCTACAATTCCGATCTATTGCAATTTTGTCCCAATATTTTTGTGACCGACTGTATTCATTTTAAGAAGCGTTGATGATCTCGGCGCAACGGTTCGATCGGGGATACAAATTAAAGCAATTTTACTAGTTTGATTAAACTTTCGACGTTTCGATCCTAATATGGATCCTTTTCAAGAAAGAGGAAAAAACTGCGTCTGTAAAGACGCATAAAAACGTGTGTTCGGTGTGTTGAGTTCGCCATCCATTATAATTATATGTATTATGATTATCGATCGTTATTAATAACAAGAAGTGTTGATGATCTCAGCGCAACGGTTCGATCGGGGATACAAATTAATGCAATTTTGCTAGTTTGATTAAACTTTCTACGTTTCGATCCTAATATGGATCCTTTTCAAGAAAGAGTATTAATTTTTGTCGTAAATTGATAAAATCGTTAGTCTAGCAATTACATTACGAAGTAAGCCAATATAGTTTCTGATATTTGATATGTAGTTTTCCGAAAGAACCAATTTTTTGACATTCATCGTGTTCATTTCTGAAATTTCGAGGCAGTTTTAAATACATGGTAGCCATTATATGTTCATACCGGTAGATTTTCTCACGATCTATCGCACGAGGCAATGGTATTTCGAAATGGGAACGCGATACCTATTGACTCGACGATTATGAATCAAAGCCGGTAAGGAGAAACGAGACTGCACACGATGGATTGAGAAATTCGATCAATACGAAATTCTCTTCAATTCCATACTCTAAAAAAAAATATCAATCTGAATCTGCGGAGACCGCAAAACTGTTAGGGTAACTGTAGTGCGTTCGGTCAGCCTGTGGGTGACGAGTATACTGGTCATTTCTACTCATCTGTATCTTCCACAGATTCCAATTTTCTTATTCATTCAACCAGGAAGTTCGCACTAAATTACTATTCCCAGTAAAAACTGTTCAATCGAATGCTTAAACCTGATTTACTATTGTTTACCAATTTCGAATTATTTAATAATGATTATTTAATTCATTGCTCAATTTGGTTTAAGATCAAAAATATTTCAAGTCATTAAAACACTAAACCTACCACCACCGGTCGAAACGATCGGTTCCAAATTTTTTGATTTGACAATTATTGAAATAATAAAAATGATTGTACAGATATCTTTAGTAGAGCACGTATTACAACAGGAGTCGCAGAAAGTCTAAATAAAATCAATCATCTTGTCTTGCTAATTTCTAGACCGCAGAACTTTATGCAAAATAAAAATTTTCTGTATTCATTCCGAGAAACAGGAACGATGTAAGTGTCTTTGTTCCTTCAGTCATTTTAGTAGATCATAAATATTGCATGGATAGTGTTTAATGTTTGAATACATACTATGTATGTACTTTTTACCTACTAGTTACATATAGGTAATAACATTTAGCTGCTCCGTTAACTTTAATACATGCCTCACTTCTTTTAATATTCATGATATGTATAAACGAAATACATATGTACACACATACTGAACTTATGGAAGGCACTGAATTCGAGTATCTGAAGCATGAAGCATGCGTGCTTCAAGATATTATCGTTGTGAAGACTACAAATTGTATTGCTACAGATGCGTGACTCATTCCGTGTTCTCATAACCAGGCATTCGAATGATCGAAATTTCGATAATTGACGTTAAGCGACCTACTGTGTGTGAAGTTTGAATGTTCGAACAGTTCAAAAACTGCAAACTGTAGTACATTTGATATAGCCGACAGATTGTCTCATATTTCTTAAAGTAACGTAAATATCAATATGAAATCAGTGAATATCTCTTTTGATCGATTTCTTGTCATCATTTTTATTCGTTTATTTGTATGTAATACGTGTTCGTGTATTTGCAGTACGAATACATACTACATAAAAAAAAGTACAGAAAGGTTTCTTGTACAATCCTAAATTTACATTTCGACTTTTTTTAATTATATAAAATATTCTTAACTTTTCTAACATAATTTTTGCTAAGAACAGTAGAGCAACCATTTCTTATTTCTCACAGACTAAAGTTCTTAAGTATTGAGGGTGGACGAACACATACATACATGATAACAAGAACTCAGAATAGCATAACGTACCTTGAAAGTAACAAAACAAAAAATAATTAATGTCCTACATCAGAAAGTAAAAACAGATTATTCAACAATTTCCGATAAACGTAGTATTCGATTATTTAGAAGTACTGCAATATTTTAAACGCTATATTCCCAATGCTGGATAAAGTAGTATGCACGTATATGGAATAAAAAATAGAAATGTTCTTGGAGAACATTTCCTAAATTCTGTTACATTTACTTTTCGTATTAATATAAATAATATTTGAAATATGTACAGTGACTCCCACAAATATTCTGACACTCTTAAAAAGCCGATACATACATAACTTTTTTACAATTGGACGATACGATTTTGGGAAGCTAGAGCAATTAGTTTACTACAGGATGCGAAAAGAAATTTTTTTGAAAATTGCAACTGGTCGGAATTGTATACAAAGTAGTAAAAGTTGCGTTTTACAACTTTTTAATGTGGGCCAATATTGAAAATTTAAAAAATACGTTTTGTAGATCTGTGTCAATTATATGCACTGTGAAAGTTTCATCGAAATCGGTTGATGTGGAAAAAAGCGACAGGCATTGAAAGATGTAAAAATCTGCAGTTATAGGCTGAAAATCGTGAAAATCTGCAATTTTTACCATCTTTAAACGTTTGTAGCTCATTGCAACGTCGACCGATTTTCACGAAATTTTCAGAATATGTTTAATTCACAGAGATCTACAAAATGTATTTTTAAAATTTTCAATATATGCCCGCATAAAAAATTTGTAAAATGTAGCTTTTAGTATTTTTTCTACAATTCAGATCAATTGCAATTTTTGGAAAAATTTTTTTTCACATCCTGTAGTAAACTAATTGCTCTAGCTTCCCAAAAATGTTCAAATCGTATAGTACAATATTAAAGAATTTATAGCCTCTTTAAGAGTGTCCAAATATTTGTGGGAGTCACTGTACTTATTTAATTTTATATATGCAATATGTATTTCAATTATGTATTTTCCAGCCAGGTATGGACAGCTTGGATATCATTCTGTGCAATATTTCTATCTTGTTGATTAAAAACGTTAATAAAGATTCCATGTATGTAATTACTTAATTTCGTACATTTCTTGTTAAATACACATTTCACGTCTGAGCAACGAAGAGCTAAGAGTTTCAATTTCTCAAACAACAAGTTCGTATTCGAACCAGTATTTGAATATTTAAATCTTTAAAGAATTAGTTTGTACGGGTAGAGGTATACAATCGAGAAATCGCCGGTTAACAGGTTAAGAATTCCGTCGCGTCGCGTCGTTCCGCTCGTTTCAAAAGTAAACTCGATCCGTTTAACCCTCGTGCGCCGTTCAGGTAAATTTAACATAAAAGCAAACTCTCCCTTCCCTGTATTCTTCCTCAAAGAATTCTATAAATTACTTCAACGCCTACATTTTACCTTCAATTAGATGTTAATTTTAGTGCAATTTAATTCATAAATACCTCGCATAACATATCATAACATATCATAACATTGTATGTATAAGTAAATTATGTACTTCGAATTAAGCCAAGTCGTCACATAGAAAAGTATCAGAAAAACTGCATTGGGTAAATACAAATAAGAAAAATGCTGAGATAATTATTTGTATTCCGATATGACATATGTACAATATGTCAATTTTGGTATGATATGTTGCTAATATAATCAACATTACGACAGTACCTACAGAATTCACTGGTATAAAATGTTAAGCCTGTGTTTTAAAAACTTGTTGAAAAATTTAGTGAAATTAAAAAACCGGCAAATAAAGGTAAATATTTTTATACAGCGGTACGTAGTATTTCGGTTTCTATAAGTTTATAAGCGAAAAATGCCGGCATGTACATATTTCGGTGTAAGTCCCTGGTTAACGAGAGCACAGAGCGTTCCGCAGTCCCGAAAACCGACGTCTGCGCAGACTAAAGCATCGCGCTAATAACATCGGTACACGTACCTGGTGGTTCTCGTCTTGCTTAAGAGCAGAGGATGATGCTCACTGATTATGTTGCCGGTCGTTGTAAATCCATTCGAAATCGGGAAAAAGGTCGTGCGTTCGTGGCGTAAACACACTTCGGACCGGGCCACACACAGGCAGAAAACACAGGGACCATTCGTTCGCGCCTCGTGCTTAGATAGTTTTGCGTTCGCTCATTGTTGAATGTGGCCAAGCACGCCCCCTTTGAGAGACCGGTCGACCGAGGAGCGGAGCACAGAACGAGAGAGCAAAAGAGAGAGTGAGAGAGAAAGAGAGAAACAGGCAGAGAGAAAGAGAGTGGATCGCCGAGCCAAGAAAGGGACAGGGCGATCGAAGGGAATGCAAGATGAAAGGAGCCAGGACGACGACACACAGACCGAAGAGTAAAGCCGCGCACGGATTTCTTAACCACAGACGACACTTTCGGTAACACTTTATTCACTGATCTATCGGGATGGATCGGATCACTGTGTACTGGACGGGCCCCCGATCTACGGGAACACCGACCACCGATGACAAATACTCGGCGACGATTGTTGCGCTGCTGGGTCGTGCGAGAAGCGAGCACCGCGCGTGTCTTCCGACTCGTCCTCGAGGGACGAGGATCGACGAACGATACCGATTTCACACGAAAATCGCCGGTCGGTAAACACTGGTCACCCGAATTGCACTTCGAGTCTCATCGGTACGGCGATCGAGTATGTATATCGATCGCGGATTCTCAACTATACATAGAAACACTGCTCTTCTCCGTGATGATCGACGCTGGTGTGACAGGGATGCGCGAACGAGACATCGGAAAAAATACACAGGCGGCACGCACAAGTGTCGACGAGCGTGTACCTACTGGAGACGGCGAGTTGCGCGGATCGAGAGAGGTTCCCTTTTTCCAGTCCAACACACAAAGCGTTGCTCCTTGGTCGCGGCCCGGCCTCTACTGAGAAACAAGTACGCCAGGGGGCAGTCACGAGCAAGCGGCAAGCGGTTCTCGGAGAGCCGGGAGCCTGAAAACCGTCTTCAGAAATCCCCGGTGCCGGTGCCTGTGCCTGTCCGTGAACGCTTTCGGTGGATGTATGTACAGGGTGTTCGACTAACCGTAAGGTAGAAGGCCCTATTTCTACTCTACTAGGTTAATGGTATAAATAGTGAATAATACTGCTTATTTGAAGTATGCGTACAACTTTAAAAATAGAATATTTCACTTGACGCAGTAATTTTAAAAAATAGTATTTCATTTTAAGAATATTGGAAATATTTGTGTTTTGTTTATATTTTCAATTCCAATTTTAAATATTATTGCTGAAAATAAGGGTTCGAATTCAATACATTTACGAGTATAAATAGTTTCCTAACGATATTATACATTGCATGTTTATCAATACACAAAGAACTTTTAAAAGAATATGAACGTTGTATACGACCCATTGCATACGCTTTGAACAAACTAAATATAAGGTGATAATGTCTTTCTCAGTGATATATTTCCTCGAGTTTTGGGAATAGAGAATTAATTAAAACATATTGACAATATCGAAGATGGTACATTTACCATAAAATATGGCGAACCTTTGAGATTTCATTCACAAATTGAATTTATTAGAAAATACAAATACGTGAAAACATTATTTTTAAAATACAATACAGCTATTCCGTCCTCTGTCCCAGTTGTGAGACGTTTTAGCTTTTTAGCTTAGAAACGTCGTTACAAACAAAACCTAAAACGAAAACGTGGTAAATGATATAGTTTCTTATATTAAAGTACCATCTCGTTTTTGAATTATTGCTAAGATAAGAAATATTAAATCACCTATATGTAATGTGGTTTCTCAGAGTATATTATAACGACGCAGAAAGTAAAATATTTTATTTCATGGTTTAGATTGTTAAAATAAAAATGTTTTATTTAAAATATACTATTTTCTTTAAGCAAAATAAAATCTAAAATACTAAATAGTACAAATATTTATGTCACCAAATAATGCCCACCTCTGGTTAATGCTAATGTTAAAAAAGCTTATCAAATGAATATATGAAAATAATGTGAGTATTAAATACATAAAGAAAAAACGTGTTTCAAAAATTTTGAATATTAATTATTACTAACAAGTCAATTAGCCAAAACTAGGCATGTACCAATCTACTCATTTATTTCGATGATTGTTCTACAAACTATCTCTTCGGTATATGAATGTGATATTTATTTCTTTTTCTTTTTTTTATATTTCTTTTTGTTCATAGAAGTTTATGCTGCCACAATTGTCAACGTAATAAAATTTTGAATGAATCACTATTAAAGTATAATACAATTATATGTATATGAAACCAATGTTTAAAAAATACAATAAGAAGATAATAGAATGAAATTGAAGTTATGTTGCGATAAATCATGTTGGAAATTATAATCTATAAAATAGAAGCATTATTAGTAAAAAAGTGCATGATGATGTTGCACAAAAACACATACAGAAAGCTTTAAATCAAAGTTTGGAATACAACTTTAATTTTCCTTATTAAAAATGGAAAGTATACTTTCTATTATATTACGGAACTAAAGTTTTTAGTAACATATTGTTAACTTCGATACACTGTTCTTAGGAGATGCAATAATGCTGCATATATCTGAATGTGCGAGCAACGATAAAATAATGCTTTTTTGGAGGATATTCTGCCTTTTATAGAGAAGCGGATTAACGCGACCACCGTAGAAATGTTCAAAGAATTTAAAAAGATTTAAATATATACAATTTTAACGTTTGCTAAATATTTGCAGAAGCGAATACCCAGTAGAAATGAGGACATGAATAGAAATAGGGCCTTTTAGCTTAATCGAAATTACAACGACCGATTAAAGGTGGAATTAAACCGGTATCGAAATTGCTGTGGTGATCACGTTTCCGGGTTATTTGCGATTAACGATTTTATTGCGAGCTATAAAAGTAACAAGCACATGTTATCCTAAAAAAATGACAAGATTGAATTTATTTAGACCTTGCGCGATTCTTATTATGATACGTGCTCTGATAAAGATATTTATTAAGTCATTTCTAATGAAAGCATCTTTATAATTTCAATAATTGTAAAATAAAAAATCTAGAACCGGTCATTTGATCATCGTGGTAGGTTTAGTAGATTCCCGAAAATATACGGGATCCCGCGAAGATTCGGGATATAGAATAATACAATATTTGGGATTCTCAAAAGTGTCGTTATTCTTGAAAATTTCAGCAATCCGAATGAAAGGAATATTCCTGCAACGCAAGTAAATAGCGAACGATTATTTTCTACAGCAGGAAATGTTGTAATCGTAAGCTACTCGAACTAAATTACTGGCCGAAAGTGTTGAAAAACTTGCTTTTCTACACGAAAATTTAAAATAGAATGTTTTATACCCACTATTTTTATAATATGCTATTTTTATTCTACTCTCTACCTTTTACAATTCACAATCTCATAATAATTTTCCTCCGTTGAACAACTCACGAGATCCCGGTGTTTGGAATCAGTTAAAAAAAATTACATTGAGATGGCTCGGAACATGATGATTGTCAGACGGAACATTCTCCATTGTCAGAATTGTCGAAATTCGCAATTACTTTCTACAATATTACTAACATAAACAGTCCCGACTAATAAGATATGTAATCTTCGAGAAACACAATGGCTTTCAGATTCTTGTAGTTGTTGGAAGTATGGAGAAACTTTAAAATGTCGGGAATCGCAGATATTTTCGGGAATTCCGAGAATATCCGGGATTTCAGAGAATTTTCGAGATTCCGAAAGACTCGGGATTCCATCCCGATTTCGCGAGAAATTCCCGTCCCGACCGGGATCTCGCACATCCCTAAGGTTTAGTGTTTAGTATTAAAATAATGACGCGCACAGGTCAGGTCGGAAAGAGCGCGGCCAGTGACGTGCTGTGCGCGAGACCAAGACAGAGAACCGACTCGCGCGTCGCTATTTGCGGAGCATTGATTACTTGAATATGAAGCGGAAATCATGATTCTGTCCTTCATTGTTTTAGTCTTGTTTTGAATTGTAAAATCGACTGCTAAAACGTCTGATGCATGTAGACACCCTGTATACTGGACCAGACGAATGAGCAAGCCAAGCTGAAGCAAGTACAATCCGCCCGCTCGCCTCGCTATTCGCCTCCGAGACGACGTTCCATTGTTTCGTTCTCTCCTGGCTCGGGAGCGTGGCGCGCACACACATGGACAATCAGACACGCACACATACTATAAGGGTGAATTATCTATGATTGAAACCGAAAATATCTCCGTTACTCAGAATGACTCGTACAAATTTTCTAGACATTTCGTTCGATTTCCCTAAATTTTTAGGATCATCGATCATCCTCTTTATGTGGGATAACGTACTTTCCCTAGCTTTAAGATCTGAAACACAAATTCGATCGTGTGTAATGGTTGACTTTTACGCGATCCCTGGCAGATTTGTTTTTACGAGACCATTATGTTTCGACGTAAAGGGAGGATACTGAGTGTATTGATTTATTTCCCTGACACTAGCGAGTGTATGAGAATACAAAACCAAAATTTGTGATCAAAACGGAGGTCACACACTTGAAGTCACGTGGGGCAATGGTTCCAGTACTCTGCCATTTAAGGTCAACAGTTAGTCATTTTAAGTATTCTGTCGTTATTATTAATATATTATTTTCTAAATGTTTTATATGGGGACATCGAGATAATATGTATTAGGAGTGAGGAACAGGTAGGCCATTATACCGTGGTCATTGAAATGTATCAGAGTTTGTTAGTTGTTGTCTATTTTAAACAATTTGGGTAATCATTTCGAATAGGGGGATCCTCGCAGATTTCAATGACCTTGAAACATGTTGTTAGGGGCATAATTGTGCACAACAACTTCTTCCTAAACATGTTACCGCCGGGCGACCTTTGTTTGCGAGATATTTGAAAAAAAATTGTTGTTACTGCACAGAGTCCGTTTTCTCAGCTACAACGTCACACGTTTCTCGTACACTTTATACATATTGTATATTATTCTCTTTCCTGTCATCAGGAACCACGGAAATGTAATCCGAAAAGTGGTGCTCATACACAAGTTATAGAACACATTCGGAACCCGGAAACAAAATTATACCGGGTATCTGCAGTGGGTGTACAAAGTATTCGTACACCTTTTGAAAACGAATAATTTTTTCAAAATTGTCCCCACAGCTTCAGTTTTTTTGAAACGTTAAAAGCATTAGTTTAATAGCTAGTGTGCAAATAATTTTTTAAAAATTGTTATTGGTCGCAATTGCGAAGGAAAAAGTAAAGGTCACGATTTTTAGATTTTTTATCTCTGAACTTAAAATAAGGGAGAATTATGGTTTATTTTGAATAAGTCGGATGTTTATTAAATAGGACTTAAGTTTAAAAAGAGAAAGAAAATAAGTGTTTTCAATTTAAATATCTACGAAGTGATTGAAGGAGGAGGCGCGTAATACAATTAAACGAACTTTTCTAAGTGAAATTCTATCGTAATTGTATGAAATGCCTCCTCCTGAAGATCAGTCCCACCCAAATAATTCCCATACTTAACTTGGCAGTTAACCCATGCAGATACGGCAGTTTTGGCTTTAAAATAATTATGGAGATGGACCACAGGGCCACGTACCATGGAATGTTTTTTCCATCTGTAAACCCTGTGGTGACATTGGCATAAAGTAGCGGTACTACGAAGTGATTGAAGCAGGAGGCGCGTAATACAATCATGTACCACCATTTGTTTCCAGGAAGGCTGACAATTGGGCAGAGGCTGAAATAAGACGCATTTCTCCTATACTACAATTTTACGTCTTCCAATGTTTATATTATTTTATTACCAAGATTTATCTAGATCAGGGGTCGGCAAACTACGGCTCGCCGCTTGTTTTTAATGAACACGAAAAAATAAAAAACATTATATAAAAATATCACTTCCTAATAAAGAAATGTTGAACCTGGTTTTTTTCGTTGCTCCAAGAGTAGAATTAGCTACCCATGTAAATATCTTCTGGCCCTTTTCAAAAGAAGTTTGCCGACCCCTGATCTAGATTATGATAATCGTGGCTATTACTCCCACATCTTAAACAGTCGACTTATAACAAGAATGGACCGATGGTGATCTAAAAAGATCAACCATTACTGGATTACGCATTTTATTGTTGTAATGTTTGAAACTTCATGAAGTTATTAATAAATGAAATACATTTCTATGTATGTACCTTGTACTTTGCAATTAATACAGACAATTTTTATTTTGCACAAAGATCTGCAGTTTGCTTAACAGAAAATAATAAAAACGTGGTAAAAATGTGTGATTTCGCTCATTTTTGTTAAAAAAAGGGTAAATATGGAATGATGTACATTTTCTCCACTTTTAAATATTTTCATTATCAGTAAAAAGACGATGAATATTGTACAATAATATTTAGATAGTATGAAAGGAAGCGTGAATACTTTGTACATGCAAATATATTTTTAATTTACGTACTATACTCGCTGATGTAACAGTTTTTATCATATTTATAACCCGAAGAAGAAAGATGAAATTATCATTTCCTCATTACAATAAGTATATTTATGTTTAGTTTAGCATCAGTATATTTATTTTGCATACAAATCTGCAGAGTGTAACCATTACGCATATTCGAATTTGTTTTTCTATTACCGTTAACGTTACAGCAATCAAAATGTTATCCAGTTGAAGAAACACATCGATGACCTTGGAAACGGAATTTCTTCCATGGGTTTCCTTGAGAGTTCCCTTTTGTCATTAAAAACAATAGAGTTTTCTCGCGCCATTAAAAACGGTGGAGGTAATTGAAGTTCCGGATTAGATAATTCACCCTGCATACGTATACGTACGATACATACATTCAGAGACGCGGTCGCGGCAGCGCACGTGCACGTCCGACCAACACAACGTTACCTTCACACGTACGAGCAGGTTAGGGAGCCACGCGCGCATACATATACATAAATAGTATGTGTGCATTACATACATGTCCAGGACAAACACACTCCGCTATAAACCGACCTACCGACCAGTCACGCACGATCTCTCGTTCGTGTATGAATGTCGTAGTCCGGTTACCACCGGACCCGAACCCATCGCGAGCACACAGGCTAAAACTTAGGGCCGCCACACACACGATCGTTCTTACAGTCCTTTTACTTGTATGGGTCTTAAGTTGTAATGCAAGACGCTTGAGCCCACTTATACATTTTCTTTTCGGTTTTATAAAGGAGGGTATAAAGGAGGAAGTTCTTTATCGGAAAGAACGGGAAAATGAAGATGATTGAAACAATAGTTATTCGAAAGGGTGATTGTTGATTTCTGATCGAATGTACATAGTTAATTAGACGAGTGAGAAGGAATGCTTTAACTGAAAACGAACACAATTAGGCTTGCCTTAAGCGTTGTTAATAATAATAGATTATTTTCTAACTGTTTTATAATATTGGGGGCTACGCATTGTAAGGGAGGGAAATCAATCATTATGCACATTCAATGGTGTAATTATTTGTTAGGTGATATTTAAATTAGACACATTTATCCCGATAAGTCTCTCGGGCACAGTGTCCATCTCTGATCTATGAAAATTACTTCAGAAAACGGCGTTAAATGCATAGAAAGGTGATAGGCATAGCAATGCAGGGTTACGTAGTGACGAGAAGATAGATGAGGGTGGTAGAAATATTCATCTCGTCATAAATAATAAAACTGGAATTCCACTGAAAGGTAACGGTGAACACAAATGACGAATACACTCGTCGTTCACGGTTAGCAAGTTGTGTCACGATAGGGAACGAAACGAGTCGACGCAACGCGACGTTGGAACCTGAAAAATTAAGTTTCTTGCGATCATTATAATGACGCTGAGGAATTGGCAGTACATACTCGTAAGTACGTTTAGTCGGTCGATTTCAACATACGACGCACATTCCGTCTTGCGTTAAAAGTTAAAAGTTAAGGATGTTCTGGAGGTACAATGGGAGACAAAAGTACAAGAAATTCGAAATCCGTCAATATATTGGCAATGAGAGCCATTCCTGAGTATATCACTCTGTAGTTATTGGGTTGAGGAATAAGTTCGTAGCGTTTTATGTTTTCTTTTATTCTACAACGATTTTGTTGTTCTTTGGCAAAGTGTTGTACATCAATCGAAAGAGCTCTTTCTGCTCTACAAAACTGTGATAATCGTTGTCTTGAATAATTTAATTTTTTATTATTTTTCAGTCTTAGAAATGGAATATCCAGGAGGCAAAAATCAGCATTTTTGACACCTGCTTTTCTTCACTTTTCATCGAGGTCAAAAAGAATTAGCAGGAAAAATGAACTGCGATCATAAGACCATTCTCAACCACCTTCATTCGATGGAATTTGTCGAAAAATTGGGAGCTTGGGTGCCTCACGAGCTTACCGAAAACAACAAAGAAAATCGCCTTCAAATTGCATCTCAACATGTGTCGAAAATGTTGATTTTTGCCTCCTGGATATTCCATTTCCAAGACTGAAAAATAATAAAATATTAAATTATTCAAGACAACGATTATCACAGTTTTGTAGAGCAGAAAGAGCTCTTTCGATTGATGTACGACACTTTGCCAAAGAACAAAAAAATCGTTGTACAGTAAAAGAAAACATAAAACGCTACGAACTTATTCCTCAAGCCAATATATTCAATGGTCTACAGTTGTCGCGCTTCCATGCTAGTGAGAGACAACACGATAAAAACGTTTTGTAACAGTTTATAATTTTTTTGCTCTGTAACTGTTTAGTGAATCCTAATAAATTTTGAACATAATTAATTACATAATTTTTACTACGTATAAAAAAAAACTGGAGTTTCTAGTTGCGTTTTTCCAATGTTTAAATAGGGTTTGAAGTGGAATTTTATGAATTCTCCATAAGAAGACGTGTGAAAATGTGCAAACTTTAAGTTGCTATAATTCTTAAACGGTGCAGTGAGTCGAACCCAAACTTTGGTAATTGCATTAATTTAGTAAGAATTATATCTTGTCAAATTTTCAAAAATGTTGTTGCGTTTTTATATTACCTCCAGAACATCCTTAAAACATGTGACTGTGCAAGCAAAACGGACTGCATCAGCGAGCGTGTGCGACGGCCCTTATGGTCGTGCGCTCGCGCGCTTGCACTCTCCGTCGAGTACCGAGCGTTCACGAACGAAAAACCTCCATCGGCGTGTACCGGTGGAAATTTATTGCGTGTACCTCGTTTCTTGCCACTTGACCGCTTCTCCTCGACCTTGCCAGTGATTTTCGGGCAATTTCACCGTCGTTTCGACGCTATTTACTATTATCTGGCCGACACCGCCCGGTGACCTACGATGAGAGGCTGAAAGTGGCTTGAGAGAGAACGGGAATCGAGCTGCTCGCAGGAGGAAGAAGGATGGTGCTCAAAGGGAACTGAAGAGGCCGGGTCGAGCGAAGGGGCAAGGGGCTGAGACCTGGGAGCTAGGTGGAAGATTGTGGAAGGGGAAGCCGATGTCGAGCAACCGAACTTGACCCTCGTTGGATCTGCATTTTCGACGGTTTGCTTAGCCGACAGAATATCAGTGGCTTTTTTTACCCTGTCGTTTGCGAACGCTTACGTTTCGCGGCTTAAAAAATGAGTGCGAGCAGAAAATAGCCGTGGAATTTCGTCACGGAAATTTTTCAGGAATGAACATATATTCGTTTCTTGAACATGAAACTCTTTTCATCAGATTCTCCCTAACTATAGATATTAGAAACTGTCAGAAATGAGAGTGATGAAATTAAGTGTTCATATACAGGGTGGTCCACCTAAGTCAGGCCACCTAAATATCTCCTCTAATTGTGGGGATCCAAAAAATATTTTGTATGCTATTTGAATGGTTTGAAAAAACCATTCTATTGCAAAAAATGTTTTCTTTCTAGGGTAATTTTTTTCGGAGTTTTCAAGGTTATCGATGTTTTTTTGCGTACAATTGTATAATTTTTGTTATTGCATCGTGTAACTGATCGAAAAATACATTCAGATATTTATAAAAACATGACCTTGAAACGACCTTGATCTTCGGAAATTGGCGTTCCTTTGCGTGGTCCATCTCTTCAGGTTATTGAGATGCAAAAAATATTTCTTACGTAATATGCATAGTGTCAATGGGCCAAATATCTGGCAAGAATGTTTTTTTTCAAAGGTCATTTGTTCGAAGTTATATGCAATAAAAAAATTATACAATTGTACGCAAAAAAACATCGATAACCTTGAAAACTCCGAAAAAAATTACCCTGGAAAGAAAACAGTTTTTGCAATAGAATGGTTTTTTCAAATCATTCAAATAGCATACAAAATATTTTTTGGATCCCCACAATTAGAGGAGATATTTAGGTGGCCTGACTTAGGTGGACCACCCTGTATATTTTCAAGTCACTGTACATACTGTACATACTTATTAACGATACGTTTCTAAATAGTGTTACGTATATGTTAATATCTCTTTGTTGAAATAAATTTCCTAAGTGCAACGTGCCTTCTTTCAGCCCTTGTCCAAAAGTCAGCCTTTCTGAAAGCAAATTGCTTAAAAATGAATATCCACTGACAAACCATTATATTGATGTGTTGATTTGAATGAGCGCAATGGTAAACCTAGCGCCACGTAGTAAATTAATTGTCCTAACTTGTAAAACAAATTTAAGTCACATCGTTCAATATTAAAAAAGTTATTGTTGTTTTAAAAGTGTCCCAATATTACTGAGACAGACTGTATGCATATTCGAGAATCCGTGTTATTAAAACTTAAACATTTTGTGCTGATTTTCTACCAAATGAGGAAGCATAATATTGCAACTGTGAGAAACAAGAAAATGGCTACTGCGTACATACATTAGAATGTCACTGATTGAAATCATTGGCTTTTTTATATTTCATAATTTCTAGAGTGGTCCTAATAGTTTTATATAAAACAAATACTAACCATGATCTGATCCGAGTAAACCTTTCCCTTAATAAGTATGCGTATGTATTGCGTAGAGCGACGATAATGTATAATCATTACGGAATTGCTTACGTAATACCGACAGCAATTACATCATTACAAAAATGAGACAGAATAGTTGTGCATGGGAACACAGAGACGCCAGGCTTCGGAAGAACGCTGCAAAATGAGGGGAACGTTTCAAATTCTTGTAGGTACACAGAGTTAATACTAACGCCTATTCACGTACTCTTTTTTTTTTGCAGTGAAAGGAATGCCGGGAGTGCTCCGTTATGAGCTTCTAGATGCGTTGAATACACGTTAAGGAATTTGTTCTTGCTAGAACTATGGGCTACATACACCACTTTTTCCACGGTCAGGCGCGTGTCTAATTAAACCTGCAGGTTTCTGTACGTTTGTTTATTATTCTATGTTTCAGTAAACCATACGAGCATTATTATCTATTACAATTACTATGGTTACACTACGTATCTTTCCGCAGTCGGTGAGAATTCTGTTGAATAATAGCCAGTAAAAATAAAAATGTTCACGAAAATCATTCTGTACATAGCAAAAGCAGTAATTAAAATTGAAAGTTCTTGTCTTATGACTAATGTTTTGGTTTTTCACAACAGGAATTTACATAATAATCCTTCGTCTATTTAGAACTATCAGTATTTCTTTTAATGATTCAGTGACGATATCTGTGGACCATACTGATTCCAACGAATGTTTCAAAAGTTGTTACACGAGGCCTGAAAAGGTCGGTATTCTATTGGGTTGGCAATAAAGTAATTTCGGTATTTGAAGGTGAAATAAATATGCGAATTTTTCTATTCAAGCAATGAACTTTCACCAGTAAAATATTTTCCATCTTGTTTGATGATCTTTTGCCATCTTCCTGGTAGCTTTATAATTCCGCGCTCATAAAACTTCAAAATTTTCCCAAAATTGGGTTTTATTTCACCTGAAAATACCGAAATTACTTTCTCACCAACCCAATAGTTTTTTGCATATCTTGCTTGCCGTCTTTAAACATGCGGTTTCGAGTAAAACGTGTTCAAAGTTGTACAACTAGAGAAACTATACAGGGTGATTCTGGGAACCGGGACAAGTTACTGATCTTTTTTAAAGTAAAAATAGAAAAAAATGATAGGAAAATGGCAAATTATGCACCAGAGACAAGTTGCAAAGTTCAAGACTCAGTTGCCACCAGAGTCAAGTAGACACACTTGGCCGAAATTTTGTTGAATCTTGGTATCGAAGTTATTTGGATAAAATATTAAATACAATACCATATATATTTTTGTTAGCATTTTGAATTGGTGCAAAATTGAGTCAGACATAAAATATTGTCACTGGTAAACGGAATGTAACAGAGTTAGAACCAGAGTTGTGCAGAATTACAATTGAATTACTACAGGAATTATAATTACAAAGTAATTGAGTTACATCGTAATTCAGTTATATTGTAATCTATAATTCAGATCTTCATTCAATTAAATTACAATGTAATTCGTAATTGCAATTGGAGTACAATTATAAAATACTTGGTAATTAAATTACTTTAATTACGAATTACGATGTAATTTAATTAAAATTAAAAATTAAAGAATAATAAAGTTATAGGTAAGAAGAGGTTGAAAAATCCATGTGAGGGTACAAACAGAAGGAATTTATTATTTACAAATTTATAATATCTGAATTACAATGTAATTCGTAATTGCAATTGGAGTACAATTGTAAAATACTTTGTAATTAAATTACATTAATTACGAATTACGATGTAATTTAATTAAAATTAAAAATTAAAGAATAATAAAGTTATAGGTAAGAAGAGGTTGAAAAATCCATGTGAGGGTACAAACAGAAGGAATTTATTATTTACAAATTTATAATATCTGAATTACAATGTAATTCGTAATTGCAATTGGAGTACAATTATAAAATACTTTATAATTAAATTACATTAATTACGAATTGCGATGTAATTTAATTAAAATTAAAAATTAAAGAATAATAAAGTTATAGGTAAGAAGAGGTTGAAAAATCCATGTGAAGGTTTCAAACAGAAGGAATTTAATTTACAAATTTATATAATATCTGAATTACAATGTAATTCGTAATTGCAATTGGAGTACAATTGTAAAATACTTTGTAATTAAATTACATTAATTAAGAATTACGATGTAATATAATTAAAATTAAAAATTAAAGAATAATAAAGTTATAGGTAAGAAGAGGTTGAAAAATTCATGTGAAGGTTTCAAACAGAAGGAATTTAATTTACAAATTTATAATATCTGAACAGAAATAACTTCTGCGTTACACAATTTTTTAAATTTCAACCATAAACATGAAATAGCGTTACGTGTTATGAACGAGTACGAGGAATAGAAACTACGCCGCATAAACAGCAAACAAGTCGATATATGAAAGAAAAACATAAAAATATATCGCGCACTTCTCCTAAGTTCTGGGCTATAATTTGGAGAGCTTGTATTTTAATTATATTGTATTTCAATTACACATCTGATTAAAATACTTACTAATTGAATTAATTGAAAGGTTTGAATTATGTGATTCAGTTACAACGTAATTGAATCACTATATAATTGGAATACAATGTAATTCAATTGCGTAATTGAATTAGCACAACTCTAGTTAGAACAGTAATCGTTACACAAGCTATGATAAATGTCAAATCATGTGCTGTTTGAGATTTTTGGAGCCTTGTCTTAATAAATACACAAATAACAATTTTTTGAGAAAATGAATAGATTGGTTCAATTTTGCTCCACACTGTATGTGTAGATATACACATTATGTATCGAAGTCTTCCAGGGTTCACTATCCAGGTAATTTTGTTGGAGAAGGAATATTTATTTGAAATTTTTAGAAATTAAGAATTTTTCAGCTGGAAACACCGGTAAATGGAATCCCTACTGAAATAGAATTCGTCACCAGTATAAAACTGTGCCTATGGCAGCACTTTGGACACGAGTTTGGTGTCACGGTGTGATTCGTTTGCTGATGCTCCGGTCACGTGTTCAGAAACACGTGCGAGAAAGATGGCTCGATGCACACGCCTGACAGACGACCACGAAAACAGCCCTGATAAACGTAACCTGAAACGCTATTGATAACGACGACTCGTAGTTAGTGACGAGAAGGGACCCACATCTAACGGCTGAAAGCACTCGTGCATGTATTCGTCTCTTCCATTAACTCGCCTCGCTGCTCGATGCTTTCGAACACAGCCTTCTTTTGAATACGGATGATTAATGACCGCCGAACTTACAATGCAG
Organism: Lasioglossum calceatum; assembly: GCA_963966675.1. NCBI lineage: Eukaryota > Metazoa > Arthropoda > Insecta > Hymenoptera > Halictidae > Lasioglossum > Lasioglossum calceatum. The sequence continues at coordinate 6,756,430 of OZ016542.1, forward strand.
GAAGAAAATGAACAAATCAATTAACGGATGAAGCCCGCGGATCTGTTACGTCGATGCCTAGATGCGCCGAACAGACGAAGCATATCTCGTGCTTCATTTCATGGGAAAGTTCTAATTAGACAGCGGATGTTTATGCATCTTCCAATTTTTGTATCTGAAACAAATAAAAATTGTACGAAATTCTATCAAATTTTATATTCCAGCCTTTTTCGAACATTTTCATAAGCCATAAATGCATAAAGATCCGCAGTCTCTAGTTACAAGAGAAAGTATTTATTTCAATTTTAGAAGAAAATTGAATTATTTTCCGTGGAAGCATCTTCATATATAATTTTAATAATTGTACAATAAGAAATATGAGAACAGTGATTAGACCGATGCACAGTGGGCTATTTGGCCTGAAAAAGTGGAATAAACTATTTTTGCGGTATTTATAGGCCCAAGGTTATAATATTATATATCGTTGGATTCGTCTTAAGATCAGCTACAACATTATGAAATCCAAAATACATTTCAGTATATAAAAAATCAAATTCACCTCAATCTTTCATAAAAAAAAATTTTTTCCAACATTCATATAACGAAATTTGTAGACTTTCGATGAAGTTTACTACTTCACGGGTGTACAAACAGAAAAAACAATATTGCAGTTTTATTCTTCAGAACTTTAACTACGGTTAGCGGACAACAAAGATTTTATGACGTACGCAAAAATTTCGAAATCGACTTTTTTCCACTTTTTCAGGGCAAATACCCCACTGTGCGATGGTAGTGGCTTCGGTGGTAAAAGAACATCGAATTCAGGAAGCCCACTTTGTTTATCACATAGAGAATGACTTTTAGAAATATTTTTTTCCAAGCATGATTCAGCAAAATCTGTTCATTTGAACCATGCTTACGTAAGTGAAAAGGATCTGCGGGGTTATCGGCAGTCAGTAATATATCAAGCTATTTCCGTCTTTCAATAAGAGAAGATGTCTTTGTATTGCATTCTCTTTCCTTATTTGTAATGCTCGAAAGCAGCTTCCTTTATCTTCATTTTTTTTCTTAATTATCAATTGTATAGCTAAAGTTGCTGATCGCATAACTGTCACAACATAATCAAAATAAAAAGATCGATTTAGTAAACAGTTTTCTACTTGCATGTAACCGTTGATGACAAGTGTAAACAGCTATGATAAAGTAAGTACATATATGGAGTCACAATCGCAAGAAGTTCAAATTATCTACACGTTGGAACAGCGTCAGTATACAGCGAGCTTTGGTAGCGCGAACAGCAAAGAGGAACCTCAAATTCAGCATATTCGGAGGAAACTGTAATTTCGACTAGCTAAGTAAGTAATAACGAAACACATTTTTCTTAGCGAAAATTATTTCCTTCTCGTGAGCTTTATTTATTTTATTCACAATTTATTGGTACATTAGAAATGGATTTTTAAAAGTGTATGGACTCAAAACATCGACAATTCTCCTACTCCAATAGTTTAATAAGTCATTTAAGGTTTAAAAGACAATTTCTCTCTGTCCTATTCGAATTAAGCAAATTGTTTAGTTTCTAATAAACTAAAACTGTGCCCATTTTATTGTTTTAATGTTCTTTAGTTTGACTCATCAGTTTTTCACTGGATGATAGAATTAGCAGAGCTCACTATGAAAAATAGATTTCTTAACCATGTGATGAAGAATGTAATCTCCAGTGCTCGAAATGATAAGAATTCAATGTAGCTAAACATTCACTGAAAAATTGATTGTTTTTACTAAAAATCGTCACCTTATGCAAGTGGATCTAATACATATTTTGATCACCCATTATACTGGATTGACTACTCTTCAAATATACTGTGTATATAAAATACAATGTAATTAATAGACTGCGGATTTTATGCATTTATGGGGAAAGTGAGAAGGTGCCATTTAAAACAATGAAAAAGTTACAATGATTTAATATTGCCAATCTAATGTTTTCAGATTGTTAAAATGATTAAAGTAAGAATTAAACATCTATCTGGCTCCAGTCTCTTGCAAATGGGGCAGACAATTTGTATTTTGCATAAAAATTCGCAGTCTAGTAATTAAATTACATACTCCGGCTGTATTTCCGATTACGTCCATGCACAGAATTGCATGAAATTTTGGAAATGGGTTCCTTTTTGACTAAAATGATGATTGTCAGAAGAATTTTTGGCGACTCGAAAAAAAATTTTTTACCATTTCAATGTCAGTCCCTATCTTACCGACATTTTTTAAATATTTTAATGTCACTCTCTACCTTACTGACAAAGTCGTAGGTGCGATTGTAATCTGTGATGAGATATGGTGCGCTATTAGGTCAACAAAGCTGGTAATGATCCATTGTTGCAATTAGTTGAAGATATCGAATCTGTATATTCTGGAGAGTTTCCAAAATTCCAATTGTTAAAGCAATTAATTGAATATCTGCAATGAGAAGATTATGCGATCAGCATGAGTTTGGGCACAGACTTAGGATAGGTACCTATCTCAAGTCTGTGGTTTGGGTTATGTGGTGGGGGGCCGTCCACGCGAACGAAAATCCTGGAGTAGTGTCGGTGAGGTAGAGAGTGACATTAAAATGGTAAACATTTTTTTTTCGAGCCGCCAAAAATCCTTCTGACAATCATCATTTTAGTAAAAAAAGAACCTATTTCCAAAATTTCATCGAATTCTGAGCATGGACGTAATCGGAAACTTCGCCCATACTCCGGTGACATCAGAGATCCATCAAATGATCGAATTAATAAATTCTGTTTCTCTGGAAGATTAAGTATTTTTGTTGCTAAATATCAAGAGTTCAATTATATTCGCGTTTCTAATTGGCGTCGTTATTTCTATGCATTCTAGCTTAGTTATTTAGGGTTAAACGACCTCCACGTACTTAACAAGAGTTTATTTTAAAGATAATGTTACGTTTACGAGCGACAGAACCCGTGAATCAATCGAATATTCAAGTTTGAAACATTGTCCAACATCCAGATCGTATTCCAGAGCGATCTCCGACGAAGAAAAAAGCGTGCGATGAATCGCGAGTGGAACCAGTTCGCCGTACACAAGGCACCACCAAAGGAACTCCTCACTAAACTCCGGATACCGGTAAAAACGTTAACGGGTCCTGGTCCGACTAATTGCTCGAAGCGAGTTCTTCAGGCCCTCCAGAATCAAGTCCTCGGCCCTTTCCATCCCGAAATTTGCCAGGTAATCGGTTCGCTTAAATCACGATCGTAAAGTCACATTTCAGGTTAAAAGTCGCCTGATTATTATCATTACCGACAATGTAAGCCTTGCCCGTGGAGGAAGATTTAGGCGCACTCGCAATAACCGTCTCGAAAGGTGCACTCTCCTTTCGTGTATACTGTATACATACATAATACAACCCCGTGCACAGCGGTGTTTTACCTTAACTATAAGTTTGTGTTCTTTGCCTGAAATTGCGGAACATTTATCATGCTACACCAGAACACGGATTTTGCACGACGTCGTTATTCACTGTTTATCAACAGGTGGCACCGGAGGATTATCTCAGGTGTTCATGAATGTCTTGAATGAAATCTGACTTGAACTCGTGCTAGAGTAGATTCGATACATTCCTGTACGTTTTGTTTATTTTCGGATTCTTTATTGTTCCTCGATTTTATACATTCCTTGATTGATCATTGTTAGACTGTGTATATTTTAAATTTTCATTACGGGCTCGAATAAAATAGTTTAAAAAGTGCCTCTTTTATCTTTTTATGTCACTTTACCCATTGCCATTCTTTCAAAATCCTTTCTGCCAGTGGCGGCACTAGTCAAGTGGAGGCCCCAAGCGGTAAAAATTTTGTGGCCCTCAAACTCAAGTTAGAAATAGAAGTTGCAAGAAAACTCTCATAAACTTATTAGCAAAGAAGAAAAGTAATGAAAAATATCATATCGTTACACATTAAAAAAATTAAAAAATTAAAAATTCGGGGCCCTATGGTATCCCGGGGCCCCACGCGGCCGCTTAGTCCGCTTACCGTTAGATCCGCCACTGCATTTTGCACGTCATTCAGTTAGTCAATGCTTCCAATTTCTCACAAAAAATCAATAAATTCAATCGTAAAAAAGTTTTCTGTTTTAAAGGGCGTACGAATACTTATGGAACTGGGTGTATACTCAAAGAAAACAAAAAATTGATTCTCCGTAAATGAAAAACCAGAAAACCCCTCAATGTGCACTGGGTCTGGACTGTGGATTTTATACATTCGTGTCAAAAATGAGTACATATATGAAATACGAAACAGTAAAAACATCAGGAAGAATTGATAACACTTAACATTAGTATGAAACTAAATGTAAAATTGTTTGCATCAATTACATAAAGCAAAAACTGAACAAAAAGTATCTATTCTTGCAATTCATTTAGAAAATTCTTATTTTTCGTATTTTTAAAATAATTACGATTAAGATCGCAAAGTCTTTGCTGTTACTGAAGCATTAGTTTGAAATTCGTGTAGTTTGTCTTAAAACATTTTGTTGAAAGAAATAGGATCTGCGATTGGTGCTTTTCAGATGTTAGACGATATAAAGGCGGGTCTGCAATACGTATTTCAAACGAACAACAGACTCACTTTGGTTTTGACTGGAGCGGGTCATGGTGCCATGGAAGCTTCTTTGGATAATCTACTTGAGCCCGGTGATAAGATAGTCATCGTGAAATCCGGATATTGGGGTGAACGTGCTGGCGAAATGGCCTCTCGGATAGGCGCATGTGTATGTGGCTTACTTTTACATAGATTTCTTAATTTTCAATAATATTGGATTCATAATTTGATCTTTAATTGGAAATCGCAGGTTGAGTTTATAGAAACAGGACACGAGAGATCAGCTACGTTGGAAGAAGTAGAAGCTGCGTTAAAGGAGCATAGACCGGTGGCTGTTTACATGGTCCAGGCTGAATCATCCGTTGGTTTGAAGCAGCCGTTGGAAGGTTTTGGAGATTTAATCCACAAGTATATTTTATATAAAATTATTTGGAACATAATTCTATTTTATAACAACGCTGTCCAACATCTATTTTATAATCCTACAAACAATCGGTGGTCTTTGTAGATCTTATTACGCTCCACATGAATTTGAAAGTTTGTTTCATGGTTTTCTGTCGTCTTCAATTTTTAAGGAATTGAATTCAATAACAAATCGTATTGTAGGGTAACTGCACCAGTGAATGAACATTTAAGAAATTGTTCAGGAAGATATTTAATTTTAAAAAAAATATGTGAATTAAAGGAATCTCATATTAGGTGAAGTAAAAAGTTCTGAGCGTTTTTACTTCACCTAATATATGCCAAATGGCTCCCTATACTTCATTTGTCAAAAACAAATGAACACAAATAGAATGAAATTATTATCATTTTTCTTTATTAAACGTTAAATAAAAAATATAAAAAATACCAGTTAATAAACACTAAGTTCTTAGTCTTAGGCTTAAAATTTGTTGAAATATACAATGGCGTTCATTTACTTGGTGCCCGTTTATTCACTGGTGCAGTTACCCTATATGGATCGCATTCAATTAGACCGTTTAAATGTGTATAAATAATACCATATTTGATCCCATAGCGAAGTTCTGGAAAAATGGTTCCATCCACCGGTTCAATTTTGCTCATCGCTGTGTATCGACACATTACTGTATTTCTCGACCGTCAGAATTGGAAATTCGTCAAGTTGACCACTTCGGAATCTTGTTCTAGATACGGCGCCCTCCTGATCGTAGATACGGTTGCATCACTGGTTGGCGAGCCGTTCTTTATGGATTCCTGGGGCGTGGATGCAGTTTTCACCGGCAGCCAGAAGGCCCTTGGCGCCCCCCCTGGACTTTCCCCCGTTTCGTTCAGTCCACGCGCAGAGTACGTAATCGTCGTCACCGAATTTCTTTTTCCGAGGCTTTTCACCGCGATGAAGACAGAACCTGAGAATCGGGACTCCTGAAGTTATCTACACGGAATATCAATCGAATCCGTGAGGTCATCCCGGTCCTTGCTGCCCATTCGTCGCTCCGTGAATCATAACCCACGTGGATGGCCGGTGAATTCTTATTCGATGACACTCTCGACCGTCCTCGAGTGTACCTCGAACGTCTCTCACCGGTTCGATAAAGTACCTATTAAACTGTCCACTTCCTCGGTAGAATACCCACCGACATCAATTTGTCAATACCGAAGCTTGTTAGGCTGACGACAACATTACGGTGACCGGTTTGGGAAGTTTATCCGCGTATCGCGTGGTTGCTCTAGATCGGGTTTTTTGCACTCGCACTATCATGGGCAAAGTATTATTGTACTTGTTTTCCGCTATTACTGCCATACATGTTCCTGCACCTACTCGTTATAAACCAACAAATATTTCCGGTCACTTAATCTGTTGAGTCTACCCGTAATTTCGTGCTGATGTTTGCTAAGTAGTCGTTCGATTGCTATCATTAGCGGAGGCTGGTAACGTCTATGAGACATCTTTCCAATCTTTCCATCCACGTATGAGTTCCGAGTTTTATGCACTTACAGAGATAAAATATGAAACAGTGAAAATGAAAGAAAAAATTAAAGGCACTGTTCAGTGGCACACCCAGGGGGGGAGCCAGGGGGCCAAGTCCTCCCTCAAGAAAAAATTTTTAGCTTCCAAAATTAAAATCGCGGAATAGACCTGGGTACCGTTGACAGATATCTTGGCTAAAAAAAGGTCATCGCGCAAACTCTAGGACTGGGTTCAACTCGTCCCCCCCCCCCAAGATTAAATCTGGGTGCGCCACTGGCACTGTTCAACATGTGCACATTCTTTTCCAAGTACAGTAAAAGCTCTTTCGTTGTCCAAAGGCCGGGGGTTTGAGCGGACAACGACCGTGCCCGGACACTATTTTTGATTTATGACTGCGTTTTTAGTGAAGCGGCTAGTTAAATGACAAAGAAAAGCAATCGCAGTCAAAAGCAGTCAACTGTCTGGCTTTAAAAAACTCCTTATTTCCTTGCCATATTCCTTTCCTATTTTCTCCGTTCTGCGCGGGTCTAGACAGTCCTGGGACACATCTGGCGACCAGATCCACGCAGGCCTAATCCTCTCGTTGACAGGTAGTGGAGTGGGTAGGCACTGGACAACGATCGTGCCCACGATTCAGGACAACGAAGGAGCAATTACTGTATAATAATACACGAAGGGTAGAAATGGATTTCTGTTTAAACTCTGTTTCGCGTAATTGATTTGGAAAAGGTGTTTACATTGCGTAAAGGTTCGCGGTGTAATTATAACTACAGGCTGCGGATCTTTATGCAAAATAAAGATTGTCTGCATCCAGGGCCGGCGCGAGGCAGGTTTAGCGCGTTCGCTGGAACCCGGCCTCGCGTTTTGAAAGGCCCCGCGGTCTACGAAAACTCATCAGACATTTTGCAGGACCCTCTGTATAGTAGATTGAATATTCGGGTGTGTGTGGAAAATGCAATCGCATAATCCACTAATCGATGACAACTTGCTCCAACTTGCTCTCCCATCTTTGCATTGAAATATTTCGTTGCAGCGTGTTGCAGACGTTGACATTAAATGTTGACATCAAACCTTGACACATCTGCAACACGGGTGCAGAGGACGTTAGGTGTTAAGGAAATTACCCAGTTAGAAAACACCGATTTCGATTAACTTTTTACAGAATGATGATACCATAAACAGATGCAAGACATTTCTTGAAAGTTCAGTGTTACTCCATAAAGTATTTATATCCTGGAAACTATTTCAGATAAAAAAATCCGAACGCTTTCAGAGAAATGTACTTTTTACGAGAAATTAAACTATATCAATAGTTTTTTGCGAAAGTCCTATATAATCACAGATTTTGTAGTTTCATTGAATTTTTTGCCCCTTGAAAGCGAATTATGGACGCGAAAAAATATGACTTGCATTTCTTTAAGGTGCCAATATTCTATAAAAATGTCAGTAAAATCGGTGTCTTCAAGTTGGGTAATGACCCATGTAAACGATCGCGATGACCACGGTGTGGCGTTACAAATAATGTTGACTACGCCAGTAACCGTGGCTTCAGCTGAATGTAGTTTCTCGCGGTTGAAACTAATAAAAAAGTATCTTCGGTCATCAATAAGCCAAGACCGATTTACATCTCTGGCTATTCTTTCAATAGAAAGCGAAGTAGTAAACTCAATCAATTTTGACGACGTAATCAAAGATTTTGCGGCGGAGAAAGCGAGAAAAATTATATAATATTTATCTTACACAAAATATATGCAACATTCTTTGTACTTATAAAAACTAATTCCTTATTGTAAAATTTAAGTATAGGATTTGAATGTGTATTCTGGCCCCGCAAAAGGTCACGCCGGCCCTGTCTGCATCGATTGCAAGAAATAGAAACCAAGTTGAATGTTATTTCTTCCCTCAATGCTTTTAATAGAGGAGAAATCTTATATTAACATCTTCAATTTTTTTTAATTTTACAACAATTTCGCATTTCATCTACTCAATTTCGCTATAAATACATAAAGATCCGCATTTAAATAATCCTGCGAATAAAAGATCTATAGTAGTACTAAATAACTGTGTTCCTTTTGCGACAGGGAGAAAATGTTTCGAAGAAAGACGAAGCCGTTCTCGCTTTATTGGGACCTGAGGCAGCTCGGTGTTTACTGGAAATGTTTTGGCAACGAGACTAGAGTGTATCATCACACGATAAGTTCTACGCTTCTGTATGGTTTGCGTGAGGCTTTGGCAGAAATCGCTGAAGAGGGTCTGACTGCGTCTTGGGCCAGACACGCAGCCGCAGCTGCCAGATTAAGGAAGGGTCTTGAATTACGGGGCCTTCGAAGCTACGTCAAAAATCCACAGTATCAATTATCCACAATAATCACTGTAGAGCTGCCACCTGGCGCCGACGACAGGATCTTTGTGCAACGAGCCATGCAGAGGTAAGACACTTTCTCAATTAGGTCTTCTGGTCTGCAGCACCGAGAACGGGCTCTCGTTTTACCATTTTTTTCAACAGATTTCCACTTTATGGTCTGCGTGCTCGTTCATGTTCGTTTCTGTGAACGGTATTTACTATTTATCTTATAAAATTGTTGAACAAGGATGTAAATGAAATCCGAATTCCATATTCTAACAATATTTATGATTACCTGGATATTATTTATAATATTTATTGATTGTTTGCTACCTCCCACTGGAATTGAAAAATTTTCCTCGCATTTTAATACAACGAATCACGTAAACAACATAATGTATAATTAAAAAGATATTAAATTGATGCAGTTATGGAAATGATTAAAAAATAAGAGTAATTCTTGAACAGTTCAAACTATTAATTTGCTACGAAGATGTGCTTACTTCATCATCAATTATGCAAAAAGGTTCTTATATCTGTAGAGGAAAGAAAAACCACTGCAAGTGCTAATTACTTATAATGTATATACATTTGTTTTAGTTAGAAATGTTTGTTACAACCCAAATAGTTAAGAGAATATATGAAATTGATACTTTACTGAGTGTATATGCGATATCATATTGATGAATATTGTTCTAGATACAAAGTCGAAATACACAGAGGATTGGGTCCAACTGTAGGGAAAATTTTGCGAATTGGTTTGCTGCAATCCAATGCTACGCCCAAAACTGTCGACTTAGTGTTACGCGCCCTGGAAGAGGGGCTCAAAGATGTTCCTCGATCGCGACTATAAAATTAAATTAAAATCGAATTTAATTCAAACCGTCAGCGAAGAACTGCGATAAATTATTTTTCTTGTTTGTACTGTTCTGTAATAAAACGTTTCAAATATGAATAAATTGAAGAACTTGGACCAGCAACGAGATACTGTTAAAGACTGCCAGCTTTATGAGACGTCGTGATCTCCCAAAAATTTTGCCGTTTTGTTAAACCCTCTACGATGTATTGTGCCCGGATTAAGAAACAGAATGCCACCGACGAAGTAAGATACTTTTCTTAAGTGGGGAGAGGGGAGGCGGCGGGATTATTCCAAATTTGCAACTCATGCAACACGTGCAACACATACGATAGACCACACAACATGCAACCATGTACAGATATGTAATTACACTGTCCAACAAATTTCAACTTTTCTTATGTTCCCAATATACTGTTGGGTCCTTCTTATAGAGTTTTTTGCGCGGATTCCGAATCTGTCCTTAATTTTTCTCCTATACGCACAGTTTTTGAGGAACATGGCTTTGAAGAGAAAAACATATTTTTCAACTTTAAACAAATATTGCGATGTTATTATAAAAGATATTGAATTGTTCTTTACGGCAAAAGATTCTGTAGACTTTCCCGGATCCAGTGATATATAATATTAATGCATTATGATTGTTTAAACATGTTTAAACAATCGTTAAAGATGGAGAGACACCACTTTTGCACCAATTGTTGAGGATATTTTTCATTTTATCTGATAAAATGAGGGTCCAGCGGAAAATCGAACTATACCACGCGATAGAGCAGACTTTTATCTTAAGAAAGCACCATATTATTATTATTATTATATTAATATTATATATCACTGGATTCGGGAAAGTCTACAGAATCTTTTGCCGTAAAGAACAATTCAATATCTTTTATAATAACATGACAATATTTGTTTAACCCTTTGGTTACCCTGGGCGAGATATCTCGCGCCCCGATACTTCCCGATAAACGCTTTTGACGAGATATCTCGCCACCTAGCACCAATATTTTGACACTATAGACAAATATATTCTTTACGTAACTGTATTCTGATTTGTAAAAGGAAGAAATGAATGAAATCTTTAACTCGAGTGAAATGACCGAATAAAACAAAAAATATTTCGTCTATAATGTGAAACCACTGGTGCTAGGTGGCGAGATATCTCGTCAAAAGCGTTGATCCGGAAGAATCGGGGCGCGAGATATCTCGTAAAAAGCGTTTATCGGGAAGTATCGGGGCGCGAGATATCTCGTCCAGGGTAACCAAAGGGTTAAAGTTGAAAAATATGTTTTTTTTCAAAGCCATGTTCCTCAAAAACTGTGCGTAGAGGAGAAAAATTAAGGACAGATTCGGAATCAGCTCAAAAAACTCTATAAGAAGGACCCAACAGTATATTGGGAACAAATTTGGTGTTGGACAGTGTCATTTACACGACTATCAAACGTTACTAAATTAAAGTTGAGATCTTTCTGATCTCGAATGATCTGAAACAGACTTAATTTTGAATTAGCACATGAACATAAAAATAAAAAAGAACGACATTTTTGGAAAATAATTGTCCACTCAATGTATATTTCAAAGAAACCCGCGAGTGGACCATTTTCTCCTAACGCTGATTTATAAAACACGTGTTAAACATATCAAAAAACCAAACGCGACCAGTGCATTATTATTCGCGATGTTAATTTAATAAATACAATAAGGAAAATTCCCGTGCACTTTAATTTCTGCATACGTAACACTAGAAGGGAAGCAATGGCTGCGGGTATTCAGGGGCAGCCACACGGGCTGCGAGTATTCAGGGGCAAGCCACATGGGCTGCAAGTACTCAGGGGCAGAGTCATATCAGGGTGCAGTGTGGCAACTCATTTATCGCAACTCTAAAAGGCAAGATTGTCTATCACGTGCATATCGGAAAACTTCCACATTAAACCGAAACGATCCTTCGAATTTTCACCGTATACGCGAGAAGGGGAAATATTACTACAGAATCTGACATTGGAAAAACCAGCGTTGCAGGGCGCGATGAAACCTTTTCATTGACAAGTTACATACTGCACTAAATGTAAAGATACCTCCTCTTTTACCTGACGGCAACTCATGCCGGACGAAGATATTTTGCTTCTTGGTTCGAAAAAACGTCGACGTTGCAAACTTTAAAGGGTGGTTTCTCAAGATAAAAGTCTGCTCTATCGCGTATAGTTCGATTTTACGCTGGACCCTTATTTTTTAAGATAAACTGAAAAATATCCTCAACAATTGGTGCAAAAGTTGTGTCTCTCCATCTTTAATGATTGTTTAAACATGTTTAAACATTCATAATGTATTAATATTGGACATCGCTGTATTCGGGAAAGTCTACAGAATCTTTTTGCTGCAAAGAACAATCCAATGTCTTTTATAATAACATCAGAATATTTGTTTAAAGTTGAAAAATATGTTTTCTTTTTCAAAATCGAGTTTCTCAAAAACTGCGCGTTGTAGTTGTAGGGGTTGTAGTCCCCTTCCTGCGCGTTATAGTGTAGAAATTCGCAGAATCGAATGATTTTAATGTGCAAATTTTCCAATATGCAAATGGTAGAAAATCTCTGTTTCCCGCCATTTAGAGTTGCGATAAGTAAAATGGGACACTGCACCTTAACATGACTGACTCTGATGAAGGAAATGAAGGTGCACAGGAGAAAATTAGCGTCGTGACAAATAATCGATTGTCCGCGTTCGTTTCAAGATATTTATTATTTGTAGGTAGCGTTGCGAAAGAATTATTCGGCTTGGCTCTCCCCTATACATTCAAATGGCTGCTGTCGCGTTTCCATTTACAGTTGCGTAAAAAAAACGAAAGTGCACGGGAGTTATCCGTTTTGAATGAAATGAATTAGCGTCACGTTACATAATGCACTGTTCGTGTTGTTCTGAAATGCACAACGTACATTTTGTAGAGTAAGGTTGCGGAAAAATGGTCCAGTCACGCGTTTGTTTGAAGTGTATCGAGTGGACAATCATTTTGTCATATTTATCTTTTTCTCTTATTTCTTTATCTGGTCGGTGATTGGACTTAAATATGTATTGTCGATTTATTTTTAAGGTTATAACAGAAACTTCTTATAAGTTTTTCATAGTATTAAATTTGTTATTCGTATTATATTAAACATAATTGACAAATTTGTCAGTATACGAAGCAATAGCTACAATTATAAAATTTCGAAAAATACTGATAACGCTTAACGAATTTCTCTTGCTTTATATTTTATATCGTACGTGTACGTTTCCTTCAATGTGACGCGGGCTACAATGCAGCAGGCGTTCATAAAACTACATACATTACCGTACAGTGAAATAGAACTTTCATTACATGTGTGTATACTTGAACAAGTACTATTTCCATAATAAGAAATTCTTAACGAAAGGAAGTAGATGCCTGTTTAATCCCGTTTTTAACGAACCTACAACAATTCTATAAAAATGTGCAATTTTAATAGAATAGAATTAATTTTCTGCGTGTGTGTGTGAATCTTAATAATTATCGTCCAGTAAATTTTTATCGATCACAAGAAAATATGTATAGGTTTTTGTTAACTATGACACGATGTTTGACTATTTGATCTAACAATAAGTTCAATTGACTATGGCGAGACCGGAGACACTTATGAAACACAAATAGGCCAAGTCATGTGTATCTGTTTATTAATGGAAATACTGAAATCGGCATACAATTATTTCTAATATAATTATCTGCTTACGTTCATTTATACGATTTTATTACATTAATTAGCAATATCAACAATTTATTACTCTCTCTTGTGTTCTCATTCTCACGACTCTTTCATTCTCTCTTTCTCGCTATCCTCTCTCGACTCGACATTTATCGAACAAGACGCATACATATTCCACTGTACGTGTAATGCAGTTACAACAAGCTAATTGAAGTAACGACGCGACGGTACCAGCGAATTAACGACTCATCATGGTTCAATTGACAATCGTTTTGGCACGGAACAGTCTGGATCTCTGTAAAAATCCATTCCCTTCGAACCTACAAAATTCACAAACTGTCTCGCGTGGCATGTGAAATATTATTGTGATAAAACGTATGTAGGTCGCCGCTGCTCGCGAAGAAAACACAATTTTTGGTCTCCTTAACAATGCTTCACACTCGCAAGTACAGGGTATCTCGACATGAATACCAAAATAAATCAGCGCAGCGAAAACGGAGACTTTAGAGCAAGTTCTTGTAGTATGAAGCTTCATTTACGTTTACATTTACATTTACATTTACACGTAACAAACCTCTCTTTTTACTAGAAAACCCTGCCTTGAAACACCCTGTACAAATGCAGGATAAATAAGTCGTGGCAAGTTGAATACTGTCTCGTCGATGTCCACCGTTTTCGTGGGGATATCGCTTCGATCGTTAATTCGAATTTCTTCAGGCACTATCGTTTTTCACTATTATTGGTTAATTTATACACATTTACAATTTCTATCGAACGTTCGTTCTCACGAGATATATTTATTCAAGTCACAGATGGGCGCAATCTTTACCTAGACAGGTTTCGAGTATCGAATAAAATATGAACAATATTTTTGACTGTACAATTGCATATTCGAATGAATCGTCGGCTACCGATTATTCGATCGAAATTGTGCCCATCTCCGACTCTTAACACATTCCGTCGACAAATTACGATGAACAAGGCACGTTCGATCGGTACGGTAACGTTGCTGCGGAAGTGACCGCCATTATTCCGCGTCTCTGAACAACTTCTGGTCCGCTGTTCGATGAATCGTATTCGACAATCGGCATTTCAATACTTGCACCGCTTCTGACGCGTGTGTGGACCAGCAACGACGTTAGGCAAGTTAGTAAAAATAATAAAAGAAAAAAATAACGCGAGCGTAATGCATTTCAGGACGATATAGTTGTCTCTCGATGGCGAGATCAACAGTTCCCTGAAGAGAACGATGTAACATATGTATATTTACGAGGATGACTTTAACGATTAACCAGCAGGATGGTTTAGTCAGATTTTTACAAAAATAGTCGACGGTTTGGTTGATTAACATTTCAGCTACTGCACGCCATTATAGTCCTCTTTTTGAACACTATTTATGTTCCTATAGACTCACTTGTTCCAACATCTCAAAAGCCATGTAAATACATATGTATATCGTTTACATGCCATGGTAAAATTCTTCCAAAATTTTTATATACAAATATATAAAAATATTACCGCTACGCGATTAGATTAGCTAAAAGGTTGAAGTACATACCTCCTCTGTCTCGGACCTAATCGTATTATACACGGGACTTAAATCACACGATCAAAGCTATTCCACAAGACTACTATACTATTTACTATTTCATTCGACACAGTTGATAATTTGTTCAAGTATAATCGAAAGATATTTTGAAACATTTCCTTCATGTCCCACTGGCTAACTGTTAAACGACCGTGAATATAATATTTCCATGTAATTAATATTATAAAATAAAATAAGACTAATATTAATAATAAGCAACTGTCGAAGCAACGAGCACGACGCGTCCCGCTATAGTTATATATGTATATATAAATACTATTAATAATATTAATCGCAAGTACTGATATTTCATTAACGATAGTTGATGATTCTACTTTTACGTATTGTATGCGCTTATGTACAAAATGTCGACAAACAGGTCGTCATTAAGATCTCTACGCAATTAATTAGCACTAATAGCGTTGACTAAGTGTATGCACACGTTTGTTGTTGGTGTCCTTTTAAGGCATTAAAGGTTAAACAGCAAATCAAGGCATCCCGCAACTGTACACGAAGTATGGTTGCCGCGGATAGTTCAGATATGCTTGAATTAGAGCTACGTCACGTGTGACACGGAGTAAATACCAACGGTTCCCTTTAGTCTTCTCAAGGTCACTTTTTGCAATACATAACGATTTACAGCAGTCGATTGTCGTGTGATGTGCCAATAGAGAATACAATAAATAACTATTTTTTTTACAGCGCCTTCTCGATGTATGACAATGCCAAATATTTGTACTCGAAATGTACGGACAGAGTGTTTCTAAAATAACCTTAATATTTATACGTGATGAGAAAGTACTAACTAATTATGATGTTGTTAAAACAATACAGAGCCTTTCATCTTAGTTTAGAAACACTTTGCGCGTCATAAAGCTTTGATATAAAATTTTGCGAACATCCAGGATATGTTTCTTTTTGATTTCGATGTATTATTTGCTCCCTTTAAAGGACAGTGTCAAAGCGTACCGAAAATCTGACCAGGCTTGCCAGCTGTCATGCTACGCGTAAACTGCTACTCTCGTTTCCGTATCGCCTTTCAAATGCCGATCGGATCACTGGTCATTCCTCCAAACTTGCCCGAAAAGACGCCTCAGAGCCTTAGACTAGATAATAAAGAAATGCACAGACAGCCGTGATACACTTATCTCGGTGCAAGCCGGGAACGATCGAGGTTGATCGTATTGGTAGTTCAAATGTCTGGCGTGTGGGACAGAATAATTTTGTCCATAATTCTGATTGTATTCTGAACGTAACGAATTGCAGGACAATAATCCAGCGACTTTGAACAACCAACACGTTGTGCCTCGAAACTACACGAATTAGTTTAATAAAACTAATGGTACCAGTACCCACGAGTATACACACGAATTAAATCAATTCCAATATTTAAATTCGCGATACAGGTTTTCCTCCGTAGCGTCGCGTGTCCACCTTTATCATCTCGTGAGGCACCAGTAGCAAAGCAGCTGTGAATCGCTAATGAGTCGAATATAAAAGTATTTTCGCTGCTTCCGTAGCGTTTCGTTGTGCTGCTGACTCGCGCGATGTTATGAAGGAATAACTGTACCGAGGATCTTCTATTCTCTTTACTAGATCTCGCAGAAGCTGGTGAAAGCTGACAAAGCCTGGTGAAACTGCTCGAAATTGCAAGAAACGATGCCCGGAACGATTAACAAATTTTTACAAATCGTCCCCATACTCGTTGCCTTAAAAAAGCTACTTTATACTTATCTCGATCTCAACGATTCGCGTAAGTCTAAAAAAAAACTGTCCCACGCTTCACACGCACACGCACGCAGCAGATGTACTTACACAGATCTTTTCTACACACATACAATGATAGCGACTACCAACGTTCTATCAATGCAAATTCGTTTTCCCTAACTTCGGCAGCCGAAGTTATCCGCCACGTTGGAAAACGTCCCCGAGAAAGGGGTCGCTATCGAATAACTTACACGACCTACCAATAAATACGCCTCTAAATTACAAAAAAATTACTCTCTCTAGATGTAACAGCGACGCCTCGCGATTAGAATACGAGAATCATCGCGTTCGGTGCTTTTGTGTTAGTCCGTGGCGAAGATTAACGATTCAGCAATCGCGACAATTCCATTAAACGGTATCGATAGTAGACGGTAATATTTATATACTATTTAAAATAGTAATAGAAACATTAATAATAATAATCATATATGTACATACATATATATTACAATATACAGGGTGTCCCATAGTAAGCGACGTTTGATATAACTCCTGGACGATACGTGATAGGGCAAAGGTGTAAAGGGAGCTTTGTCATCATTTTCTATGTAGAATGTCACTGTGATGAACAAATTTTTATCTTTATTTTCCTGTTTTTTAAATGGAATGCCATATTTTTGTTTCGTTATTAGTAAAGTACAGACAAAATCAAATTCAGCATACGTCTTTGAAACGACCTCGAGGTAATCCAAGGTTGCGAAAATGAACAACTTTGAAAACAGACAAGCATCATTTGATTCGTGTTCAAAATTTCCACCTTCAGTTCTTATGCATTGTTGTTGCCTGTTGTTTCATGTTTTCTCGTATCGTTTCAATATCTTTTACGTGCCTCCATAAAAAGTAATGTGAAGGCGTTAAATCCGGCGACCACGCCGGCCAGTTTACCTTAAAATATCGTTTAGATGTCTTCTTACTATTAAAGCATAATGAGCTGGAGCACCGTCGTCGAAATGTCTTGCACATGCCTGAATGACTCCCATTGCTTACAAACTAAGAGTTACATTTGCGAGACATTGATTCTTCTTTAATTTAAAAGTTGTTCATTTTTGTAACCTTGGATAATCTCAAGGTGATTTCAAGGACGTATGCTGAATTTGTTTGTTTCTGTACTTTCATAATATCAAAAGAAAAATACAGCAATCCATTTAAAAAACACGAAGATAAATCTTTGCCCTATCACGTACCGTTCAGAAATTATATCAAACGGAACTTACCGTGGGACATCCTGCATATGTATACATATATATTGTATATGTATATGTATATGTATATGTATAAGACAACGACAATGACAATGAGAACGATGATGTCGGCGCGACGATGACGATGAGCGAATGAACGATGAAACGAATGACGCCTGTCGTGTACGATTAATAATGTTAATGACGTTAAACAGTACAGGGTTACTCGTAGTAATAAGAAGTTTCGGAGTTAATAATATACGTTAGCGCAATGATAACTGATGCCACCATCGGAGGTTCTTCAGTCTTCTTTGGTTGCTGGGTAACTTGGTGAGGTTGGTGGGTACGGTAGGGCTCTGCATTTACAGCGTACGACTTATGCTCCTGTTCATCTTTCTCTTTCTCTATTTCTTCCCACTGGGATTATCATTCATTTCTTCTCTACCCCCTTCCCCTTCCCCCGTTATTATATTTTTCTCGCTTCCCGAACAGTTATCGTACCGTGTCAGGTCACTCGAGAATAGAGAGCGGTGGTTGGCTTCCGGTCCGTTTATCCGTTGATGAGAGCCAATTGATTAATGAATGTCTGCTGCTTGTGGGTGCTGCAGACTCCAGAACGACTGACGGTAATAAGAATGGCGTCTGACGATCCACGTTCTCTTCCTCCAGTTCGTGTTATTATTATTATTATTGTTATTATTATAGTCATTACGACATCCTGCACGTTCTTCTCCCATCGCGCAGCGGATAGTTTCGTTTCGTCGATTACCATCATCCGCTATCCGATCTTCGAATTGGTCGCCGAGTACCACTTCCCTTGACTCTTTTCACACCATGGTGTCTTTTAGATCATCAGCAATTACTACGAAAGCTTAGCGAAATTTTGATAACCGTGGACCATATTTTAGCTACCGCTTCATCTGTCAGTGGCATAAATGGCTTCGCACGAAAGAATTTTAGTACAGGGTTCCAAAGTCTTTGAAGACCTCTTCTCATGAATTGCTGTTAGTATTGGTTCGGCGTTGCGAAGGATTCTACGAACGTCGATCTATGATGGTCAGCATGTCAAGTGGATCTTGTTTTTGACTCAGCCGACCAATCCGAGAACTTTATACGAGATGGAAGCAAGTCAATGCGCGGAAGAGTAGCACAGGTTTTTAGTGATCATCGACGCGGACGTCATTGCTCAAATTGGACGACCATGTAACGCCAATCGAGGTTTATGTACCTCTTGACCAGACGGCCGCGGCCCAGTTAAATCCTGCCCTCATCTGTCATCAAGTTATACGTGCACAGATTGAACGATGTCTTCCGTCATGCCTCGACAATAAACGTCTTTGGAAGATTCAGAACTGGACGCGTCACTAACAGACTTTAGAATGACTATCAGGCGATCGTAAAAACAATTGGAATTTCCAAGGGATCACCTCCTTAACTCCGAGTCGTTCTCTCACACAATTGTGGGCTTCAAGCTATCGCTACTTACTCTTATCCAATCGAAATTGATGAGGTTACTAGTCAATTTCAAATAGTTTTTGGAATGCCTTTGACTCAACGAACTGGAGGCTCCGGCCATTACAGCGCAGTCCCTCAGATTTCCGATCGTCCAAATCTAAATGTTCGATGCCGAGATTCGACTTCTCCTTTCTCTTCGTTCTGTGGAGTCTGTTCACCCTCGATGACTACGACGATGACTACGGCGAGCTGGTCGCTGATCCGATGACTACGAAACATGTCCCAGGAGCGTTTCCGTACACCGGGAGAGTTCGAAGGAGGCTGCCTGGCTCGTTCGGCCGGACTCAGCTGAGCTCTCGAGGCGTTACGGAGTGCCGGGCCGGATGATGATTGTTGCGGTGATGACGCCTCGCTCGACGGCACTGCACCGTGCAACAGTCATCAGCGTCCGCCACGTATTCGCCGCGTTTCATCTGGTGCACGATCGAGTTGCAGAGCGCCCTCGGACACCGTTTCCTGTCGCACTTCACCTCGCCATTCTGCAATCAAAACAAATATGGTGAAACAAACAATTACGAAACAACAATCCTTCGAGATTCGTTCATATCATAGGTCACTAAAGACTACAAGATATTCCAAGACAGTCAGGGCCACCTTAACCACAGGGCTAAATGGGCTAAGCCCCGGGGCGCAAGCCTTTTGGGGGCGGCAATTTTCTATAAATATTATGTTCTTTTATAGTGTAATGGTAATAAATTGACTTTTTCTAGTTCTGACACTTTTGTATAAGTTTGCTGGTCACCCCGCTCCCGCTAGCCATCCCGTGTATTTTCTTATGAAGAGGGGCGCATTATTTTTAGTAGCCCACGGGCGCCGAATATCTTAAGACGGCCCTGGAGACAGTACTCCAAAGAGTCTCCGATTTCGCCTAGGACGACCCTAGTGATAGTGGAACAAGTACAACCCCTGGCAGAATGTTTCCGATCGGAGGCATTGATACGGATTTTAGAGAAAACATTCACAATTTAGAAGTATAAAATATTACTTTATGGAGTTAAAACTGATGGGAAATGAAAAGGGACTTATTGAAGAATGGAAAACAACAAAATAACATAAGCTTCCATTTATTATAACAAAGAAACGAGGAAATAAATAAAATGTTACATGGAAAAAAAGTTTCCGATTCGATTTACACTGTCCAACACCAAATTTGTTCAACAATTACTGTTCGATGATTCTTATAGAGTTTTTTGCGCTGATTCCGAATCTAGCCTTAATTTTCCCCCTAGACGCACAGTTTCTGAGAAACTTGATTTTAAACAAATATTGTGATGTTATTATAAAAGATATTGGATTGTTCTTCGCAGCAAAAGAATCTGTAGACTTTCCCGAATACAGTGATATCCAATATTAATATATTATGAATGTTTAAACATGTTTAAACAATCATCAAAGAAGGAGGGGCACCACTTTTGCACCAATTGTAGAGGATATTTTTAAGTTTATCTTAAAAAATAAGGGTCCAGCGTAAAATCTAATTATATCACGCGATAGAGCAGACTTTTATCTTGAGAAACCACCCTTTGCAACGACGAAGTTTGCAATGTCGACGTTTTTTCGAACCCAAAAGCAAAATATCTTCGCCCGACATGAGTTGCCGCCAGTGGCGCTCACCACTAGAACGGCTGTTCGCCGCGTCGTCACTGGCGGCAACTTATGTCGGAGAAGATATTTTGCTTTTTGGTTCGAGAAAACGTCGACATTGCAAACTTCGTCGTTGCAAAGGGTAGTTTATACTTCTAAATTGTGAATGTTTTCTCTAAAATCCGTATCAATGCCTCCGATCGGAAACATTCTGCCAGGAGTTGTATGAGCGAGTAACATCGGAAAATCCGGACGGATGGCAACCTTAAGTACATCAAACCAAGTAGAATGATGCGTAACCGATGTGAAGAGCTAGGTGGGAGGCTTAATTCGAAAATTTTACCCCCTTTCTTTTTAGAAGTGAGTGGTATAGGGACCGATGTTCAGGTTGCACTACTGCGGCATCGCTCTATTTGGGATTTTCAGATACATGATCTGAAGCGATACTTTTTCTCGGTGCAATGCCGATGTTCGACGCGATCGGTGGCCGCGTTCCATTTTCATCGTCATGGGTGGACCTTTTTAATGGTCGGTCCGGGCGAACGAGTCCGGTTAAAGGTTTTCTCCTTAAAGGTCTCGGCGTGGCGCGTCGCGGTTGGATCGATTCTAACGAGTGCAACCGGCAATGTCGAGCCGTGATGGTTTTTTCGTCGAGGCCTTCGCATAATAATGGCAAACCGCGGAACGAAAACGCCTGGAGACTTTCTTGCCTTCCAAGACGCTCGCCTTCGAGAAACAAAAGAAGTCACTCGCATCGAGACCGCAACCGCTTAGTTATAGCCATTAGGATAGTTGAAAACTTCTTTAGGCGCACCGCTTACGCAATTGCTGGGCAGTGAATGAGTCTGATCCGTCACGCTCCGAGGTGAAACGCTATTCATGAGAAACAGACAGCTGTGCAATCGCCATAGAAGTTTTCACTTTGGTTGTGCGCTGTTATGAGCACGGTATTTGTCTGTTTTTTCCTTCAGCTATTGGTAACACTTTTCTACAGTGTCTCCGATAAAAATTGGTACACGAAACATCCGATTTTCGAAAATGTATTGACATTAGTATAAACTGTACCTTGGGTAACCAGAAATTTTTGCCTTTTTAGAGACTACTTCTGCAATCTGTCATTCATTTTTTTCCTAAGGTGTTTAAGCACAAAGTAGTTGATGGGAAACGGACTCGCGTTTTTATCGAAGAAGCTGCAGTTTGAAACATTTCTGAAAACGTTGGAAAATTTTGTTGTAACTAAATGTACCATGGAGAGCTGAAAATTGAAGCTTCTGTTTTGCAACAACATCTTAAAACTACAATAGAATTCCTCCTTGCACAATTTTAGATGTTCTATGCGGAAAGACAAGACTAAATTTATAATATATCATATGTAATTTATGCAACTGTAATAATGAAAGACGCCACCTGCTTCATTGACAACATTTACGGTTATAATACTTTAAACGCAATTTTCTCGAAGCCCAAATTGTCAGCACCTCATCATCATGGTTATCCTCATTCTCAGAAACTACCTGCTTCATTGGCCTATCCTTTTAAGAGTATACAGGGTGTCCCAAAATTCCTTCAACAGCCGGAAATGGGAGGTTCCTGAGATCATTTGAAGCAATATTTTCCTTTGCAAAAATGTTACCCGCGGCTTTGTTTAGGAGTTATTAACGAAAAACACGGACCAATCAGAGCGCGACCTAGACGCGAGCTGGCACTGCCGGCCAATAGATAGTTGGCGCGCAGGGCCGACTGTGCCAACTCGCGTCTAGGTCGCGCTCTGATTGGTCCGTATTTTTCGTTAATAACTCCTAAACAAAGCCGCGGGTAACATTTTTGCAAAGGAAAATATTGCTTCAAATGATCTCAGGAACCTCCCATTTCCGGCTGTTGAAGGAATTTTGGGACACCCTGTACATGTGAACCATGTCGTCTTTGCTTAGTTGCTTACAATTCTAACAAATATTTCTCTAAACGCAGCATAATTCCAAAAAACTTTCCTTTAGATACAGCGTAAAAAATGTAAAAAAATTTGCTGTCTAAGACATTACATGGAATTTGTAGAATTTTCGAGTCAATCATTATGACAGTTCTCAGCTGGATAGTTCTAGTGCTAATCGGACGAAGTCAACGTCTCGTTGACTTGACATGCTCGATAACCTTGAACGACCTCTGGTTTGGGCATGTAGAACACGTCTCGACAAGTGTCGTCGTACTGGAGCCGGGAAAAGGACACGGGAACCAGGTTCGAAAAGAAAAAAGAATGGAGGTGTGCCCCTGAAATTTCCTACACAAGTCCATTCACAAGAAAACCATATCCACTACGCAACGATACTCGTGAGCGACTTTTGCAAGAACCGGTTCCCAATATTGTTCAAAAGGACAGAACTACATTTTGCGGGGGCTTGTTATCACTTCTCCTTTGCAATCCCTTCATCTTGAAGTCTGAATAGATGCAGTCTTATCATTATTACAAATCGGTTCTCGTTCATTGCTCGGCAGTTCTAGTTTAAGAAACCTTTTAATTTTCTAAATTTTACATTTAAAAAATTGTCTTTATTCACTTCGCTCGTTATAAAAGAATGAGCAATTCTTATTTAGAACGTTTTTCGTCTACTTATACCGAATTCGAAGGTGTTTCAGAGCTTATTTCCATCTTGTAAATATCAATGCGGTGCGGTGTGTCTGTGCTGTGGTCACTTTTAAAATTCCAACTGTACACGTAACTCGTATAATTTTCGAATTTGCTAAAGGTTTAGTTTTATATTATATCAGTCGTATTATGAAAACGTCGAGTTTCAATTGAATAAATGATCTTGTCAAATAAAAAACGGTACTATAGATTCCCGTATAACGAGATCAAGAAAACTGTTTAAGAAGTTTCTGTTTCTGTACAGGTATTTCGTCTGGCAGTAAATGTACGGTAGACGTACAAAGAATTGTTTAAACAAGCTGGGCAATAGGGTAGCTTCTACTAATTTCGATATTTGAATTTTGTTTTGTGCCACCACCAGGATTGTTCCAATTAATTTAAAAAAATCTGTGCAAAGTTTGAGCTCGATCGGATAACAGCATCGGATTAAATGCTCATAAATTTCGACGAAAAAATTCATTATCCGTTATGACTAGACTGGGGATCTTTATGCACAGTAAAAATCTCCTGCATTGATTGTGGGAAGCAGGAGTAAAATAAAAATTTATTTCATCCCTTAATGACTTAATTGCATTAAAGACAATACTACAAAATTCTTCAATTTTTCTAATCGTTTACTGTTTTCAATTTCACCCAGCCAATTTCTTCGGAAATGCATAAAAATCCGCAGTCTAGTTATAATCAATAAGTGTTATTTCGACAAAATTTGTTTAATGTGACTGTTAAGGATGTTCTGAAGGTAATATAAAAACGCAACAACATTTTTGAAAATTTGAC
The DNA here is from genome assembly GCA_963966675.1 of Lasioglossum calceatum. Lineage (NCBI taxonomy): Eukaryota > Metazoa > Arthropoda > Insecta > Hymenoptera > Halictidae > Lasioglossum > Lasioglossum calceatum. The sequence goes on from OZ016542.1 coordinate 6,780,903, forward strand.
AAGATATAATTCTTACTAAATTAATGCAATTACCAAAGTTTGGGTTCGATTCACTGCACCGTTTAAGAATTATAGCAACTTAAAGTTTGCGCATTTTAACACGTCTTCCCTTATGGAGAATTCATAAAATTCCACTTCAAACCCTATTTAAACCTTGAAAAAACGCAACTAGAAACTCCAGTTTTTTTATATGTAGTAAAAATTATGTAATTAATTATGTTCAAAATTTATTAGGATTCACTAAACAGTTACAGAGCAAAAAAATTATAAACTGTTACAAAACGTCAAATTTATCGTGTTGTCTCTCACTAGCGTGGAAGCGCGACAAGTGTAGACCACTGAATATAGCTACAGAGGGTACAGTATTCGCAAAAGTTTAATGCAAAATATACTCATGACTGGCTTTCATTGCCAATATATTGATGGACTTCGAATTTCTTGTACTTTTGTCTCCCATTGTACCTCCAGAACATCCTTAAAGATCGAACCTTGCGTACGAAACAACGTAATGAACCAAAAGAAATAGTGAAAAACGTTGGCAAACTTCTCTTACGAAATAAGAGTTGTCGAATATTGGAATAAGTGTAAGGGAGGGGACGTTCGTTTTCCTGAGGATCATAAATTTTGGTTCGCCTGCAAGGTATACCTCGACAAGGTAGTAAAAGATGCGTCCTCTGGATCGTGTCGTCGCGTTGCATCGGGCACGGGTGGAATGCGGCTGATGAGGGGTTAAGAGCGATCGTGTAAACCGGAAATTGTCGCACACGCCGGGTAAAGTACCGTGACGATCTCGCGCTACTAGTTCCCGACGGTACGTGTCCAATGAAGGCCACTTTATGTCTATGCAATGCCAGAGGTAATCCATTATTAACGCTCGGCCTTTCTTCTCGTCCTCTTAAGCCGCTCGTTAAACTACACTTTTCCTTTTTTCCTCTCGAACCAGAGACGACGTTGACCACCGCGCACCATCGCATCGCGATTTGTTCCTTGCCAGTGTCATTATTCGAATGTAGATTGTCAAAAACTAATTTATGAGAACGTCACATACAATACACAGAATCCTGTTACTTCAATGATCGACTTTACATTCGGCAAAGTAGAAAACATATTCTCCATTAACTCCTTAAGAGGACGTGGGACAGGAAATAGTAACATTAACAGCGCCAATCGAGGTAAACTACGAAGACAGAGAAGCAGATATGTTTTTCGTAGGAGAGACAAAGACAGAGAGTACAGAGCAGTTTGAATTTTTGATGAACGGTTTCCAATTTCCTGAAGCGAAGAAGCAATATTTTTGGATGCTCTTTGCGTTGAAATGTTCTCCGTGTTATTTCGGAGCCCATCTCAAAGCCCTTTTTTGCAATTTGTCTCTTGAAACTTTATAAACAATAATAGCGTACGTTTTTATAGAAGAAAAGTTTTTCAGTACAATTTTTCCAAATGCTCTTTGTGTTGAAATACCCGCAATAATACAGAGAGTATTTCAACACAAAGAGCATTTGGAAAAATTGTACTGAAAAACTTTTCTTCTATAAAAACGTACGCTATTATTGTTTATAAAGTTTCAAGAGACAAATTGCAAAAAAGGGCTTTGAGATGGGCTCCGAAATAACACGGAGAACATTTCAACGCAAAGAGCATCCAAAAATATTGCTTCTTCGCTTCAGGAAATTGGAAACCGTTCATCGAAAATTCAAACTGCTCTGTACTCTCTGTCTTTGTCTCTCCTGCGAAAAACATATCTGCTTTTCTGTCTTCGTAATTTACCTCGATTGGCGCTGTTAATGTTACTATTTCCTGTCCCACGCAGCCTTAACGCACCAATCAAAAATTCAAAAGCGGTCGTTGTTCCACCAATTTTTTTTACACCAACGAGTACACTCCCGGACAAAAAGATAGCACATCGTCTATTTTTTCTCATTTGGTAGAACTGAAGAAAATTAGGATTTTAATATGTCAACATATTCTGACATGCCTCCGTGTACAGTGATTCCAACAAATATTCGGACACTCTTAAAAAGACGAGAACTGTTAAAATATTGTACTATACGATTTGAACTTTTTTGAGAAGCTAGAGCAATTAGTTTACCATAGGATGTGAAAAAAAATGTTTTCAAAAATTGCAATTGATCGGGATTGTAGAAAAAATACTAAAAGTTGCATATTACAACTTTTTTATGTGGGCATATATCGAAAATTTTAAAAATACGTTTTGTAGATCTTTGTGAATTAAACATATTCTGAAAATTTTGTCAAAATCGGTCGACGTTGCAATGAGCTACAAACATAAAGATGGTAAAAATTGCAGATTTTCACGATTTTCGGCCTATAACTGCAGATTTTTACATCTCACAATGCCTGTCGCTTTTTTCCGCATCAACCGATTTCGATGAAACTTTCACAGTGCGTATAATTGACACAGACCTACAAAACGTATTTTTTAAATTTTCGATATAGGCCCACATTAAAAAGTTGTAAAACGCAACTTTTAGTACTTTGTATACAATTCCGACCGATTGCAATTTTCAAAAAAATTTCTTTTCACATCCTGTAGTAAACTAATTGCTAATACAGTTTAGTAGCAGAGAAAAGCTTCAATTTATAATATTATATAATATAAAATATAATAATAGAATGAATATCGAGCTGATATCGAATTAAAGCAAAATCCCCCAATTAGATAAGAAATGGTTAAATAGCGTATAATGAAGTTCATATGTAACTGTGTACGTATTTTGTAATTCTAAAATTCCAATGGTTTCTTAGAATAATATCGGTTCGAATGACCCAATTGCATTCCAGTAGGCGTGTGTCAAATAGTGATTTGTCTCGAAACAAGAATCGCTACCGGAAGTTGTTCATCAGACGATGACACATAGAAGGTGCCAAGTCGTATGTCTGCAACTTGTTCTGTTTCCGCTTCTGTTACGTGCAAAATTACAAGTTCCGCCTTTATTGCCTACACTTGCAGCTTGTACCACTGGAAATCGTACCTATACATTTTCTCCCGAGCACAATATACATTAATGTCTCCGCGACTGTTATTTATTACCTCGACACTTTAAATCACCTGTTTACAGAGTTGTACCAGTTATCATAAAGTACTTTTATCTACAATCTTAACCTGTTTGTTTGCTAAATTTGTATTTGTATTTAATTACCGACACAGATATTAGTTGTTCCAACTAATTAAGAACCTCGTCGATCGACTCGGATTTGATCAAACGTATTCAATCAGCCGAGTCGCTACATATTTATTTGTCCTCCCGTAACAGTCAGTATTAGCCAGTGATCTCTTCAATAATTTTTCATGCTGCAAAAACGATGTCCTCGTCGGCATCTTCTAATAGTTGCAACTTATAAAGAGATCACAGTCTCGAAGAACTGGAACTATCGACATACGTATGAGCGATGCATTTCTGGTCAATGCTTTGTAATTTACCCTACTTAAGACTAGTTTCACTTTTTGCATTTTGAATTTTTCTTCAAATTTGTTTCCAAAAACTCTTTATCTTTTCGAGAGCTTTATGTTACTGTTTCAGTGTCAAAAAACGATATATTGTCGTGGGCTGCACTTGCAAAAATTGATTGTTCTACTGTAATTTATACATTTCTAATAATATCACAATCTTATTATCAGTGCCGGATTAAGCAAGCGCGGGGCCTGTAGCAAATGTTATGGCGGGGCCCAAGGCTTTGCATCAGGGCCGCTCGTGTGTAAATGTAGCGCACCTTTGCGGCAACCACAATGAATGAGCTTTTTTTTAGGAAAACTATCTGTGCCCTCTGGCATAGACAGGCGCTCATGTATCGGGTATCGGCCCTTGTTTGTATGGCGCGGGGCCCGTAGCATTTGCTACTCCTGCTACGGGGCTCAATCCGGCCCTGCTTATTATAGTATTTGAATTAGAAAATTGTGAAGCGAAATGCCGAATGTCAAACCCAAAAATGCCCGCAAAATCAAATCAGTCTAATGAAACCTAGAAAAGTCCAATTGATCATATGCGGGTACTAAACACCTCAACTCCGCAATCAAGATGAATATCTAATCCTGGTCAAAGGTTAGTATCATATCGATCGGTGACTTTGTGTGGTCGCAGCGGACGTGTTGAAAATTTCGACGTTTCAAAATCCCAAACAAGCAATTACTTCGTTTCCCAACACATCGCAGCTTCGATTACAACAACTTTTCTGCATACGATTACCCTGCATGCGATCACTTCAATTTGTCCGCTCGAACGAGAAAATTGCTACTTTTGCGGCGCTCTCGCATCGGAAATTCCAAACTTCTGGTGTAATCGAGCGGTTCAAGAAAAAAAAAAAAGAAATAGAAAAGAAAAGAGAAGTAAAAAGGTAAGAGAAAAGTTGCCGGACGGGGCAGTGGTTCTCACCTTGCACCTGCACTTGACGCATTTCATCTCTCCGTGCGAGTGGACGCGGGGATGCCACTCTATCCCGTTCTCGTAAGGAGTGCCGAGGGGATTCCGGCAGCCACCGGAAGCCAGGACCTCCTCGGCGCTTCTTCTCGTGGATGGTGCTGCCTGATCTCGTGGAAGACGAGACGTGTCACCGGCGACGCTCACGGTGCTGGGCGTCGTCGCCGGACACTGTCTGCAGCAGGCCTTCTTGCTCGGTCTGAAAGCGAGCTTCTCGTCGCAGTCCAATGGCGGACACTGTACCCGCGGACACTTCACCTCCAGCGTGATCGGCTGCAAGATAAATGGGATCCTTAGTCAGTCCTAATGCTGCATCTACATTGCGGCTACCAATTTTCGTCGTATAGTACAGTCAAATAACGGTACCGAACATGAGACTCCATTTATACAGGCCGTAGGGGGAACGTACCAGTAAGTGAACGGTTAACAGTGAGATTATACATACTACAATTATTTATAACGTATCGCCCCGATTCTTAGACTAACAAGGAGAGTGCAAGGCCTTCGGGTCACCGATTTAGTCGAGATTTTGTATACTTATACAGGGTGTCCCAAAATTCCTTCAACAGCCGGAAATGGGAGGTTCCTGACGTCATTTGAAGCGACATTTTCCTTTGCAAAAATGTTATCCGCGGCTTTGTCTAGGAGTTATTAACGAAAAACACGGACCAATCAGAGCGCGACCTAGACGCGAGTTGGCACAGTCGGCCAATAGACAGTTGGCGCGCCGGCCCGACTTTTCCAACTCTCGTCTAGGTCGCGCTCAGATTGGTCCGTGTTTTTCGTTAATAACTCCTAAACAAAGCCGCGGATAACAGTTTTGTAAAGGAAAATGTTGCTTCAAATGATCTCAGGAACCTCCCATTTCGGGCTGTTGAAGGAATTTTGGGACACCCTGTAGATCTCGATCTCCCTTTGACGAATATATACCATTATAGGGGCAAACACCCAATAATTGTTGAGATATTCGTAAACAAAGTCTCAATTAGTGCTTAAATATGGGACCCGGACATTTCGTCGAAGGATATTTCGTCGAAAATCGAATTCGGACATTTCGTCGAAGTCATTTGGTCGAATGGACATTTCGTCGAAGTCATTTGGTCGAATGGACATTTCGTCGAAAGGACAGTTGGTCGAATGGACATTTGGTCGAATGGACATTTCGTCGAAAATACATTTCGTCCAATTTCTTGACCCAAGTTTTTGTTTTAATTTTTTGTTTTGTTTTTGGTTTTGGGTTTGGTTTTGGTTTTGGTTTTGGTTTACTTGGGTCAAGAAATTGGACGAAATGTATTTTCGACGAAATGTCCCATCGACGAAATGTCACTTCGACGAAATGTCACTTCGACGAAATGTCCATTCGACGAAATGTTTTCGACGAAATGTCTTTCGACGAAGTGCCCTAGATCCCTTAAATATACAATTGTATAAACCGTATACAACGAATAAGGGCAACGTACGAGATTTTCAACCCGGTGGGCTAGGGTTCGATTCTCGTCTGGTGAAAAATATTGTTTCCTTTATTTATTCATATTATTTATTCCCTGTGTAACATTGACTTGTTTATAAAAGACTGCACATTTATTAAAAATTAAAGAATAAAAGTTTTAATAAATAATAAATAAATTAACCGAAATTAATAAAATAGTAAATTACACTCTCATGGCTGGAAACAGAAAAAATAAAGTAAATATAGGAAGAGAAAATATGGTATACGATAAATTTAATAATATTGTACTTACATATTTTTAATTACAACAGTGGTACATGTCGTAAAAGCATACGAAACATAATAAATACACAGAAACAGCTTGCACATCGAATAAGTACAGTATTATTGCATCGGTACTTGCTTCTTTGTACTTCTATGGGAAAACAGATTTGATTGACATTTTCGAAAATTTATCTCTCTGCTGTTAATCCGGCTGTACATGGAACGGTTAATTTATTTATAATTTATTAAAACTTTTGTTCTTTAATATGAAATAAATGTGCAAGCTCTTATAAACAAGTCAATGTTACACAGCGAATAAATAATATAAATAAATAAGAAAAAAATACTTTTCACCAGACGAGAATCGAACTCTAGCCCACCGGGTTGGAAAGTGTCGTACGTTGCCGGTACTACAGTAAATTCTCTATAGCCGCAAACGCCTCGGGGGGATTTCTTTGCATCTATCGATCTTTGTCCTACTTTTTTCGAGCTTCAAAGACCGAGCTGAACGTAGAGAAGGATGTAAAGGCCGAGCCGAACGTAGAGAAAGACAGCGCGTGTAACGCGAGACCACGCGCGGGCCTTCGAACTGTGCCGGCGACTGCGACTCTCCGCGTCTCTTTCTTTCATATACGCTGTCCTTCCTTGCGTTCGAAACTCTCATCGTCAATTAAACCACTAAATTCAGTTCAAATTATATCGTGTTTGGTACCATTTTCCATTAGAAAAATGCCAGGAATATGTTGGTGAAAGTCCCATGAAAAAATAATGGAAAATAAAGAAGATAGAATTTTGGTATAACGTTATGATGACTCACGGGCGTTTGAACTGTGCCGACGACTGCGACTCTCCGCGTCGCGTTAGTAGTGGTTCACACCGATATACCGAGCCGAGATCAGTGTATTGAGTTGGAGGGGATATTTTATTGGCGTCTATCGTGCACGCCCTGTTTGCGACTATAGAGAATTTACTGATTTATGAATATCTCAACAATTATTGAGTGTTTGCCCCTATAATGATATATATTCGTAAAAGGGAGATCGAAATCTATAAGTATACAAAATCTCAACTAAATCGGTGACCCGAAGGCCTTGCACTCTACTTGTAAGCATTACCCTTCGCAAGACAGACACTTTGGACGATTTCACGGTAACCGTGACCAGATTCTAGTTATAGTTCTTGAAAATCTAGTTCTTTAAAATCAATGTAGATCTTCATATTGAAGGTTCCACTCGACAGGGACTTGTCGGTTCAAAGTTGCTCTTGAAGGAGCAATTAAAAAGCTTTCAGCTACGGACCATAGATTTGTAAAAATTATGAAATAATCGTCGATAGGTAATGTATTATTCCTGTACTACGAAATGAATGTTTTGATATTAAAGATCCCACTCGACAGCTTGCAAAGCACGCCTCAGAGACTATGTAAAAATGTACACAATGTGGTGAAACTCTGGAGCGATCGAGCTGCAATTATTCGTCAGCGCGTTCAAACGGCGCGGCGTTTTTAACGCGGCACGCGTTCATGCGCGCCGCGCTGGTCAACCGTAATTTAAGTGACAAGCAATGGATCAAAACTGATCGCGTTATCTCGAGTAACGAACATGACTGGTTGCAACGCGTTTCAACCACGACTCCAAACAATTTACTAATATCTGTTTAGAAAGGCCTGTCACTGATCGGCGATCGGTCGTGGCGTTGAGCTCCTTCATGACTCGGCAGAGTGCAACCGCATTCTTCTGGCGCAACTAGCCAGACAATTTTTCAGTCGCCGCGTCATAATGCCTTTGCACGGGGTCATTATAATCTGCGTCGCGACGATCGCGACGATGGATCGTTACGAAATCCTCTTAGCCTCTCTTAGACGTTACGGTAACGAGGTAAACAAAGAATCGGGTGAAACGCGAGGGGCTCCGCTCCTGCGGAATCCGCTATCTCGGCAATCTCGGCTGAAGATTTCGAACTATGCTGAAATTATTCAAATTCCTGGATTTCGAAACTTGTCGCCGCGAGCTTGAAACACATCGACTTCGAGAATTATCATAGCTGGAGCCGAGCGAAAGCAGAGATCGGATTCCAGATAGAATCGCTAGAATCGGAACGTTCATTTTGGTAGAATAAATTTAGTAGATGCAGACAAGGAACAGAGTTGTAGAGAGAAATCACTGTTGTAACAGCACCGTGTAGAACGAGAAAGAGAAAATCGGCGGACCCAGCTTCCCTCACCGATCCTATTAGTTTGACCTAAGTTTTCCTTTATTGTACAATACATTGCTCGATTAGTTGTAATTTTTGATTAATTTCTACAATGTCCTCGTCGAAGTGTGGCTTCTTCTTGGAGGGCACAAATTTCTAGAAATTGTCTTATGCCTCGTACAGACTTGCGCCGCGCGACGAACCGCGCGACGAACCGCGCGGCGAACGCGCGCATTTCGGCAAACGGAACGGATTTGTGGTATTACCAGAATTTCTTGCAAACAACTATGGGAGCTGCAACGGCGTATACTACACAAAGAAATACAGAAAATGTTGGCAGTTTATTGAGTGAATTCAAGTTTCAAAGTGAAATGTTCAGGTCTGTACGAAGCATTGAACATTCAGATTCGAGATTAAATGACTTGAGATGTTATGACAGTTCGACGAACATTTCGACGAACGGCGCGCATTTCGGCGCGCCGAACGGTGCCACGAACGCTGTCGCGCGCATTTCGGCGTGCATTTCGGCGCGCATTCGTGCGCGCGGCGTATCCATCAGCTATGGGAAACACGGCGCGCATTTCGGCGCGCACGAACGCGAATGGGTGGCACTTGCAAATCTGTTTGCAGGATAGATATCATATCCTAAACATTCATAATATAAAGAATAAATGTCAAGAAATAGAAAGAAATTTATAAACAGACATCGGTGATTTAAATTATCTGAAAAAATTATATCTCTACTTCCTAATTTGTTTCAAATTATTAAACAGGCTAATTAATAATTTTAATTGCTATGAAAACTTTGCAGTTTTGGGATCGGGACAGAATCCCGAGAATTTCGGAAAACCCTGGATTTTTTGGATCCTGTCCCGACATGATACGAGGCTTCCCATCCCGTTCCCGGCATCGGAATTCGGGAATTCCCGGGTTCCCGGACACCTCTAGTATTTACATATCAAAAAGACATGTGCAATTTTCACAACTTACAATTAGAACGCTCAGCCAAACCGAAAAAGACTCGATGTGTGACCAACCTTGTTGTTGTTTACGGAACGCGCTCTCGGAACCTAACCCTTCCGTTTTTATTCAGAATATGTATCGTAGAATCATATAAAGACGAAAATTCATCATGTTGCAACATCGGAATAACAAACTGCAAAGTTTTCATAGCAATTAAAATTATTAATTAGCCTGTTTAATAATTTGAAACAAATTAGGAAGTAGAGATATAATTTTTTCAGATAATTTAAATCACCGATGTCTGTTTATAAATTTCCTTCTATTTCTTGACATTTATTCTTTATATTATGAATGTTTAGGATATGATATCTATCCTGCAAACAGATTTGCAAGTGCCACCCATTCGCGTTCGTGCGCGCCGAAATGCGCGCCGTTCGTCGAAATGTTCGTCGAACTGTCATAACATCTCAAGTCATTTAATCTCGAATCTGAATGTTCAATGCTTCGTACAGACCTGAACATTTCACTTTGAAACTTTAATTCACTCAATAAACTGCCAACATTTTCTGTATTTCTTTGTGTAGTATACGCCGTTGCAGCTCCCATAGTTGTTTGCAAGAAATTCTGGTAATACCACAAATCCGTTCCGTTTGCCGAAATGCGCGCGTTCGCCGCGCGGTTCGTCGCGCGGTTCGCCGCGCGGCGCCAGTCTGTACGAGGCATTAGGAATACCGAACAGCTGGCGAGATTCTTTATCTTCTAGGAGGATTTGTTGTTGTGGGGCGCAAACAGAAGTTACACAAAATGGCTAAATTGCAAACGGACACTTTTCATCAGGAATTGATGAAGAATTTGCAACAAATCGGCAGGTGCGTCGTCATGTTCAACACGCTCGTACATTATGCAATGCGATGCTCAAGAGATTGGGTATAGTTTTTTTAGAGAAGACGTGCAGAGTTCAATCGAATAGTTGCATCACTTCTTAAGACTCCGTCTTTGATATAAACGTAGCAATTTGAAGGCCAACATTGATTTCACTCAATGTCTCAATGATTTTAAAGAGATTGCTTTATAAACTTACATCGCAAGTGCAAACTGCACAGGTATCAAATCCTACAGGCGGTAGATAAGGATGCCACGAAGCTCCCGCTAGATGAAACTGGCTAGCCAGGGTACAACCTCTTGTTATAGAGCTGACATTCTTCCCTGTCGCATTCATGTTGATTCCTGGACCTGGGGACAAACATAACAAACGCTCAATCGTTTTTTAACACTTCACCATTCAACCGAACGTCTCCAAGCTTCAAAGTAATTAAAAGGAACACGTTCTGTTCGAGCATCGCACAGTGTTGCTTCCCTTCAAAGACAGACCCGTCAAGGTGGCGGACAGAAATTAGACAGGCAAATTGACATGAAATAATCTTAATTCGTACACTTCTGTTCCAATGCATGTAAGGAATTATGATTTTTTTGGAGATATAAAATATTTAACTTGAATTTTTAGTGAACTCTTCAGCTTTAACGTACGGTTATTTTTATTTAAAAACTTCGCCTTCGATGTGCTACGTTTTCCCGACGTCCGACTGATCTAAGATTTTAGACATATGTATCATTTTTTCATGAAATGGAACAATTTAAGGGGCGCCGCGGCGCACAGTGGGCCAGATCGCCGCGGTAGCTGTTCACGTCTATTTCACCATTATTTCAAAAAATAAAAACCACATTAAACAGGTCGTTGAATTCGTCTTGGCGTCAGCTATAACATTATTGAATAAAAAAATATATAGTTATAAATAAATAATGAAGGTGACCACAATTTTTTATTAAAAACAAATTTTTTTTGAAATTTTTTATATTGAGATTTGTAAAAGACTGTGTACTGATTACTTTTTGTACGAAACATTTTTTTGTCACACCACCGGAAATGTCTGAACAATCGTGTGAATAATGTATAATAATTGAAAACTGGCTATTCAGGGATTCAAACAAGAGTAATCCATAATTTTTTAATGAAAAAGTTTATTACATGTAATGAAATAACAAAAATGTGTTATTACTGTTTTATTTAAAGAATTACAAATATTCAAACCAGATTAAGTATTATATTTTACAAAGTTACTGACTATAATCAATTGATCATACGGATTTTCTGCTTATGACTGCATTTATCTATTAATAAACAAAAATTTATACTATAATTCCTCTTAACAAAGGTAAAAATCAGGTTTTAAATATGGAAAAACTGCTGTGATGCGATGCTACGATGCTATTATTATGATCTCTCAAATACAAATGATTCAACTAAGCTAGGAAGAAGTTCGAATGTTTATCAATGGTCGTATAATCTAAAAAATTCATAAGATTGGTCTGGGTTAGGTCTTTACACTCTTAAGAGTCGCTGAGTGGTCGTCAATGCGTCTTGTGCAATGCGACTCGCCGCTGAATTGCGTGTCACGCGACGCTTTAAACCATCATAATTTCCATGCTTGGGTCGATTTGGGTGTGAAATTTGCAGGATCTTTCAGAGGAGACGTTGCTGAAAATGTTCCACTTTATTAGAGCACGACACTATATAACACTTTTAACTTATCCCTTGTCAAAGGTGAAAAACTTTGACGGTATTCCTTAGTTGACTAAGTATTTTTTTTTATAACAAATTATGGACATTAATGTTTAATTCCTGGTGCGTTCTCAACATAGATATACATGCTTCATACAAAAAAAAATTGGGCACTTAATCTTCAGTAGGTTTTCCAGGACATCGCTATGAAGAAAAGAAATTATTTCGGTGATAAATCGTATCTGAAAAAGTTTGATATTTGAACGCTTATTGTAACGAGAGTTTTTAATAACTTTAATTAATATTAACGTTTTCGAATGTAATGGACATTTAAGAAACATTGTAGATTCGTTAAAAATCGATATGAGGGCTTTGATTTTTAGCTCATGAACAGCTAGCGCGGCGATCTGGCCCACTGTGCGGCGTGCTCAAAATGTCATAGTTGAGAAATAAGGTCCACCCTAGTGACCACTTGCTAAGAGGACAACTCCGTTCAGCGAAAACTTGAGAGACAAACACAGAGAACGGTCTCTTCGACCGTGTTCAGCTAACAGTGGTATATACCTCGGACGTTGTTAGCGGGGAGCGACACAGATTCGCACGAACCGCGCCCGATAGTATCGGCGAACAATCTTCCAGGAAACCGGTGGCAAGACACGCGTTTATCTGAAATTAATTCCGCGGAGTTGCACCGGTCTACCTCCGGTAGCAAGGACAGGCGCCGCGACGGGAATAAATAACGCGACAAATAGAACCGGACGAACGGAACAGCAAGAGGACTAGGGGATTTAATTAGATACAGCTGAACGTGAACGCGCCGCGGCCGGCCGATACGATCTAAAGAAAATGACGGATCAGCGCCGGGTTCTCTTAATTTGATTCCGCGCGGGACGTTTTTCCCGCCACCGGACCGGGTAATACGTCTCTATCATTTGAACACGTCGCGTCGCATGGACAACGGCTACTGATTTGTCTGGCCGATTAGTCCGGAACTTGCGAACGATTCCCTCGTCAGGCTAGTGTCCGGGGTGAGTCACGCGACCGGGACAAGCAACCTCTATTTGCCGGAGACACGACAAAATGGCCGGGAAACAAGCTAAGTAGTATTCTCCGTAACTGTCGCACAGTGGGGTATTTGGCCTGAAAAAGTGGAAAAAAGTCGATTTCGAAATTTTTGCGCATGTCATAAAATGTTTGTTGTCCGCTAACCGTAGTTAAAGGTCTGAAGAATAAAGCTGCAATATTGTTTTTTCTATTTGTACAGCCGTGAAGTAGTAAACTTCATCGAAAGTCAAGAGATTTTAAGGCGCGCTTTGCGTTCTTAAATAGGCTCTGAAACAGCATCCGTTCATTGGCGATTTTCAAGTGTTCTAAGGAAAATTGTGTAAACTCTTGTACTACAAAAGTTGTTCAGAAAGATATACAGAGCACTTTCGCACAGATTTTATTTTGTTATCATCTAAATTAGTATAGTTATTAATATCTAAACATTACCAATAATTCTGTAAGTTTTTTCACGATTACAAAACTTTATTGGGTATTTTGTTATATTGCTGCGTGAGACTGCCTACTCTATTTGGTCTCATTACATTCGGTAAAGATTTGTGATGATAAGCCAATAAAATTTGGTTTCGGATACGTCCGGATTCAACGTACGCCTGTACGTTCGGCTACGCTTGGCCTCAAACGAAGATGAAACATTATCTGAGGAAGAAATTTCTGATGTATTTTCGGATGAAAATTAATGGGTAATAATTTTAAAATGTTCTTATAATATACCGGGTGAGTCATGTAAAGTGAAACAGACGTATATCTCGAAAATGAAGCATTTTGGAGAAAAATGTTTGAGACAAAAGTTGTATGGTTTCAAGGGGAACATAAAATGGTGTCATTGATTTGACCTTCGATAGTCGTTTGAAAATCACTCTTCCATTTCTTAAATACAAACCCCTATTTTTTTATTGCATATTCTTGTAGCTTGTTTTGAGAGCTTTCCAAAACACTATAATAGAATATTTTTTTCTTAAATATTTTTCAAGTTATGATAGTGCAAATATTTCACTATCGCCATCCTTTTTCATGGGTTCTCGATAATCTGAGGAAAAAATGTTTCCAACAAAAGAGGAACAGTATTCAGACATCTACAAATTTCAATATATGAAAGTTGTAAAACAATTTTTTTTACAAAAAATTGAGGTGAATTTGATTTTTTAAAAGCTGAAATGTATTTTGGATTTCATAATGTTGTAGCTGATCTGAAGACGAATCCAACGATATATAATATTATAACCTTGAGCCTATAAATAACGCTACAATAGTTTATTCCACTTTTTCAGGCCAAATACCCCACTGTGTATCGTGTCGCTGGGTCTGCCGAGCGACCGTTCTATGTAGTAGGGCTAAGTAGGGTAAAGCTGCCAGTTACTAGATATTTCGTGACGACTTGGAAGTCTTTTTTTATTAATTTGAAGGAATTAATTAATTAAGCAATCCTTATTAAGGAATAATTAAGGAAGCTAATCCTTATCGAACCGGGTTTCGAAAAAGTCAATTTTATTCAAGTTGGGTCAGCAGTTTTTCAAAAACAGAAAAGTAGCTAATTCAGCGATCACTGTTTTAATAAAAGAAGAAATGAAAAGTAAAACGAATTTCATGCATAAATTCGTACATTCGTATTACGAGACTATGAAAAGCATTTCGTCAAATAAGAAAAACTGGCAAGATACTTGAGGCTAATAATTCAGCGCATAAAAATAAACGTTCATGCCTGTTAAGATTAAGATTCCACGCTCTTTTTCGCCCTGGGAAGGTACACCGATTTTATAACATTCTCCCTGTTTCCAGAGGCTTTTTACGACAAGTGGACACGAATAGCATAATTCCCGATAAGGAGTCGCGTTTAATTTAAACCGGCTGCAGATAGGCGTAGCTAATTCTGTACGATTACTTTCAAGCGGCGTGTCACGGGTAATCGGATTTAATATCAACCGCAGACGGACACGTGGACGTCCCCGTAATTCTCCGGTTCGGTTAGGCTTGGCGTCAGGTCCGGGGTTTATCGAACGAGATCGTCGAAAGGGGAGGATAATTAATTGTCACACTCGTTATCCTGAGTTACAATGATCTCTTGGGCCGACAACACGTTACGAATCGTGATGAAATTAATCCGATGGCTAAGAGATTCCTCAGGATGTAACAAACTCGATTAAACCTGTTAATGAACGAGGACATTGCGAGTCTAGGTGCAACCTCGCGCTAAAGTGAGATATACTTTCTCGAAACCCGTTGCCGCTAAAAGACAAGATAACGCGTCTCTACATATCTAATAATCGTTTGTCACTTCTTTCCTTATTTTTATTTTACAAGCTCTTGTCCCCGAGAGTGATAGAATTGCCACATGCTCTTGTAAGAATAACGCTGATGGAACTCATTTCAAGGAAAATTATTAAACACTGTTAATTACTTATATTGTCTCTATCGACTCATAGTGGCGAAAATACGATGTTCGAGTTCGACGTGTTGGGACAGATGATTTTGATTCCACGTGTGCACAAATGTTTTTGATTTCTAGATTTTAGATTCAAATAATAAAAATTGAATACTGAAAGAACGCATTCTCTATTTCTCCATCTTGAATATCCAGTAACGACAGAAAAAATGGCAGTTCTCCTCTAAAATATTGCTTCTCAAAAATTAAAAATATTACAGACTAAAGTTTTATCATGGTCTCTTAGTAATTTTACATAATTTGACGTACGTATGAAATCGTGAAGAAGCAAAGAAGGGTAAGAATTAGTTACGCCTATATACTAAGGTGTAACTAAGGATAAGAATTGATGAGGATCCTTTTTTCTGTGGCCAGGAGGCAGACAAATAAACTGTCTGTCTATCTATGAGCCGAATAAATAAAAGACAAAAATGAAAGAGGATTTACCTGAACATATAGGACAACAGTGTCCAGCAGGAGCCTTTAGCTGTTTTGCCTGTGGACAGGTGAGCACAGGACACGGAACCGGGTCGCATTGCGCGAGACCCCGATAGCAATTGCACATGGAGCAAGGATCGAGGCTGGAAGTCCACTGGGTGCCCTCTTCATAGAACCTGGTCTCGTGGAAGCAGGCTCCAGTTTCGATGTCCGGCCTGGGTGGATGAAGATTGTACGCAACAACCGAAGCAACATCATTATCCGCATAAGGTGGAAGACAGCTGAGTGGTGCTCTGGCTTTAAACGGCGCTTTCAGGATCCTATCGGATTGTTTATCGGTTACCTCGAGGAATCCGATACCAGACTCGATTCTGTACAACTCGTCAGACGAGAGTCCTGTGACGGAGCCTTCGAGAACGTATCCGGTGAACTCTTCTAGTAACCTCCTGGCAACTGGTGCACCTTGGGCGAGCCGTGGCATGGTCTCCAAATAAAGTTGGAAGGTGCGAGGCTCGTGATTGCCGGACGAAGAAGATGGCTGAGGGAAGCCAGATATCTCTAACTCGTAGTGTAAAGAGCAGTCTAGGTCGACCGCAGTCCAGATCAAGCCAACCGGACCTGGATGAACAGGCTCTTGGGACAATCTTCTCAATAAAACTGGAGCTGTGGTGTCCCTGGCGTCAGCTACGGGTCTCTGGAGCAATCTGCCGCGTAACATGGAGCCCACATGGGACGCAGCAACCACAGACAATTCCCCATTGAACAGGGGTTCCAGCAAGCGTGGCCCGGGCCTATCCAAGGACCCATTGGCTAAACCGTCCACCAAAGAGGGCGTCAGATCCTCCAGCTCCGTGCGTCGTTTACCTCCCTCGTCCACCAGCGTTACCAAAGGACTCTCCTCTTCAAGACCGATCAGCTGAACACCAAACCGCAGCGATCCAGCTCGATCCAGGTACGCCCACGCGATTCCAGAAGCAGCGGAAGGAGTCTCCGACTGCAGCAACGACTGGTACATGTCGCAGGTAGCTCTAGGTCCAACCATCCCGGCCAGTCTCAGCGCCTGAGGATCCTTCCTCGACATGATACTGATGGACAGTTTGCCTCGTGTCAGAAGCCGCAGGTCCGCGCCCGATAAAGCGCTTCGAACTTCCCCAAAGTTCAACTCGTTCGACGGCTTCTTGACTATGATCTCTTCACGAAGGACCACGTAGTCCTTCTCCATGTGCTCCAGCTGGACGATCAGCGGTACCTCTGACACGTCGTTCGGCAGGAAAACTCCATTGAAGACCAGGGATACGTGGATCGATGGCGCCGACGCTGATGATGCCGAGACTATGGCAGTGGCGCCTGCGCCCGACATCAACGAACGATCAACCCCCATGGTTGGCTCCAACAGAGATGAGAATTGTTCCGTCGACAGAGCACGGTAGCGAGATAATTGTCCTGTTAGCGTAGCCGATGGTTCCCATACGAAGGACACGTGAAGACGTTCTTCGCGCAGCAACTTCCTATAGTCTCGGGGAACACGTCTCCAGACCCCGCAAAGTTTGCCCGTCGCGTTCTGGTAAACTCCTCCGATCGGATCGATCGTTTGTTCTTCGAGTATGCTACCGGATCCGTCCACGAACTGTATGCTCCGCGGCCTGGGCGTTGTCGTCGACAGGTAGAACGAGTAGTAGAGGTTTTTCCGGTGGAACGTGAACCGGCCGGTGGCTAAATAGTTGTAGGCGCTGTTGTACATGGACGTCGGACTGGGCTCGTCGCGACGCAGCGCTTGCGATGTTCGACCGGTCACCAGGGTCCCAAAGTCTGAAATTCAGAAAATTATTAGGTGAGTCTGTGGAAGTCTGTGACAGTTGGTTCAGGGGTGGATAATTACGTTTCAGGCTTCGTTCCTCTTCCTCGGACGTCATCTGTGCTGGAAGATCGTGCACTATGTCGGTACCTGAAACCAACGTAACAACAAGACGCATTAGATTCGTGAAAATAGAGAATCTGAAATTTTGATACTGGATACGAGTTCTTAGCAACCTGACATCAGACAACTGTTACGTTTAGGACTGCGGATCTCTGGCATTTATGATAAAAACGAGTAAATCGATCGCGAGACAGTAGAAACATGAAGAACTTAACAATTCTGTGGCATTGTATCCGATTCAGCTCATTCAAATTATCCAGAAAAGGACATTCCTATACGGATCCTGTGTCTTATAATTAGTGCAGACAGTTTCTATAGGCAGCATCAAAATCCACAGTCTAGTTTTCTGGTGTAAAATGAAAATAGTCTTGCTAAGAAGGTCCTGTCCAACTAGCTTGCGGCGGGCTGGGACGCCCGCCGATGTCCAAAAACATTATTGTCATTCGTGAATGGACAGCTTAAATCTTGTCTGACGCGCTCAATCTCGGGATAATCTGCTGTCGATCGCCGTCACTGCCTTCAACTAATAACGACAATAGGTGTGACGAACACATGCATGTTCGTTCATTGCTCTCCAAGTCGCTTATGGCCGGGGATCCAAATTCTTTGTCTGTACGGGCGATAGTTGAACGGGAATGTTAAGGGGCTAGGATACTGAGATTTGTAACTAGAAAGGACCTAGAATCTTACTAGAATAAGGGTGGACATAAGGGTTTGCTGGAATGCGTTTGTTGTCCTTATTTGAGCAAATTTTGGGCTGGGTGAGGGCTCAATCTAAAGAGGAAGGTCCATCACATCCGGGGCTGGTCATGAGGCTAACGAGATTATGCTTATATATAATAATATGAGTGTCCAAAGTAGGAGAAAAGTCGAGAAAAAATACCCGCAGATTCCAATGTATTTTTCTGCCACTAAAGACTCTTTTGACTGCTGTGATGACCAGCGCACCATGCGCTGACCCTTCCTCTTTAGATTGAGCCCTCACCCAGCCCAAAATTTGCTCGAATAAGGACAAACAACGAAAATTGGCAGGCCCATGTTTCCACCCGAAATCTAGTAAGATTCTAGTTACAATCTGAAGGGGGTAGAATCTTACTAGATTTTGGGTGGAAACATGGGCTTGCCAATTTTCGTTGTTTGCCCTTATTCGAGCAAATTTTGGGCTGGGTGAGTGCTCAATCTAAAGAGGAAGGGTCAGCGCATGGTGCGCTGGTCATCACAGCAGTCAAAAAAGTCTTTAGTGGCAGAAAAATACATTGGAATCTGCGGGTATTTTTTCTCGACTTTTCTCCTACTTTGGACACTCATATTATTATATATAAGCATAATCTCGTTAGCGTCATGACCAGAGCACCATGCGGAGAACCTTCCTCTTTAGATTGAGCCCTCAACCAGCCCAAAATTTGCTCGAATAAAGACAAACAACGAAAATTGGCAAACCCTTATTTCCACCCTTAATCTAGTAAGATTCTAGTAGTTTCTAGTTACAATTTTCAGTATCCTACCCCCTTAAGGCGGTAGGACCCACGAATTTGTAACTAAAAAGGAACTAGAATCTTACTAGATTTTGTGTCGAAACAAGGGTTTGCGGGGATGCATTTGTTGTCCTTATTTGAGCATATTTTGGGCTGGTATTTTGGACTAGTTCCTTTCTAGTTGCTAGAATCTTACTAGATTTTGTGTCGAAAAAATGGGTTTGCGGGGATGCATTTGTTGTCCTTATACGAGCATATTGTGAGCTGCACAAAGGTTCATTTGATAGAGGAAGGTTTACCACAGCTCGCTCTGGTCATCACAGCAGTCAAAAAAGTCTTTAGTGGCAGAAAAATACATTGGAATCTGCGGGTATTTTTTCTCGATTTTTCTCCTACTTTGGAGACTCATATTATTATATATAAGCATAATCTCGTTAGCGTCATGACCAGAGCGAGTTGTGATGGACCTTCCTCTTTAGATTGAGCCCTCACCCAGCCCAAAATATGCTCAAATAAGGACAACAAATGCATCCCCGCAAACCCTTGTTTCGCCACAAAATCTAGTAAGATTCTAGTTCCTTTCTAGTTACAAATTCGTGGGTCCTACCGCCTCAAGGGGGCCGTCTAGTAGGAAACGCGTGACTGTGGGTGAGCACACACACCGCTAGACCACGTATACGTACGCGAGGATCAGCGAGGATTGCAAGAGTCCGGGCCTAGTCTTCTGATTTCTCGATAATGCAAAGACGGGGTTTTTTAACAGTCAAAATCGCTAGATGAAAGATCAATCTAGGGTGCAATCATTTTCAAAAGTCCAATTTTTACGTTTACGAGCAATGGTTTTGCAATATTCGGCTGCATGTTGACGTCGGAGAGGCTAGCACTCCGCGCCGGCGCGCAGCGTGACTGCAGCTCTCTCTGACGGGCAACATGAGACGGGTAACATGCAGCCGAATATTGCAAAACCATTGCTCGTAAACGTAAAAATTGGACTTTTGAAAATGATTGCACCCTAGATTGATCTTTCATCTAGCGATTTAGACTATTAAAAAACCCCATCTTTGCATTATCGAGAAATCAGAAGACTAGACCTGGTCCCTTGCGATCCTCGCGTACGTACACGTGTCTAGCGGTGCGTGCACTCACGCGTCTCCTATTAGACGGCCCCCTTATAAGTGATTTGTATTTACCATATTTATAAGAAGTATATATGGACTGAGAATATCAGCTAAAAGTAATAAGGCGATATATAATTCAGAAAATAAGAGTACAGAAATACTCGAACAGTCTTTAAACTATAGGAATGACAGAGGCGCACAAAAATCGTGTTATAGTGCTCGAAGTATGCATATTTCACGGCGACACAGTGACTTTAATCGAACCCACAAAGCTTTTGTAGAAGTTTCATGGAAATACCGAACGTTTTGCTTCGCGAAAGAGGTGTGAGGCCTTGGTGGCGCGGGCGCGGCGCGGTGGTAGAAAAATAGCAGGATATACGCAAATGCGAAAGCGATGATTTCCAAGGTATGCCCCGAAGAGACCGCGTGGATGGTAATGAAGCGTCGCGTCGCCACGAGAAAAGTCAGTTTATAGCTCGTAAATCGGTTAGCGACAGCACACCATCGGCGATACACTCCCTTCGGTGAGAAACTTCTCGTTAAAGTTCGTCCCTTAAGCGGTGGTCTTACACGCCGAGGATTTGCGCTAAGCGGCCATCGAACCTCCCGGCTAAAATGATCGAACTCGAGACACCGAGGCAACAAGCGAAGAGAGGTGGACAAGCTTCTTTCAGCATGACTCGGGTAATGGGAGCTCTCATCCAATCCCAGCGTGCGTACAGCGTGTATGCGCGTTGATCTCGGGACGTAAAGAGGATCGAATATGGCGGCATGTCGATTACAAGACGTCGCGCTGCGCCGGCGCAAGGAATCGAATGCGAAAGAAATACTATAATCAACTTGTACAACAGCAAATTTCAGGATAAATTATTTCAAGTATTACTGAAACCCATCGTCTGCTATTCTGTCCAAATTGGAACGAGTACTTTTAGAAAAAATATAAGATTGGATGTGTTGCAGATTGAAGAGTTTCCACATATAGTAATATCTCTTCGAGACAGATACTATTCCTTGATCTCTTACCGCTACCGTCAACGTAGATGCTATCGACATCGGTGTATCAGTGAGACAGTATTAAATAATTATCCATAATACTTACGTAAAAGTAAAACTTTTACCAACATATGCACGACGCTTTTCTGGTTGAAATGATATCAAACGCGATGTCATTCAATGTCAAACAATAGAACCTCGATTATCCGAATTGATCAGTGGAATATTCGGATAATAAAACGGTTTCCTAGCTGTAGTGATAGTACGCTAGTAGCCAGAGCTGGGGAAAATAGTATTTGAAATAGTAAATAGTAAATAATCCCATTTATTTTACAGTGCCTGTACAACTTTGAAAATAAAATATTTCATTTGGTGCAGTAATTTTTGAAAATAAAATATTTTATTTGTGATGCAGTAATTTTTGAAAATAGTATTTTATTTTAAGAATATTGAAAATATTTGGAGTTTGTCTTTATTTTGAATTTCAATTTTAAATATTATTGCTCAAAATAATGGTTCGCATTCAATAGATTTCTGAGTATAAATAGTTTCCTGGTGATAAGATACACTGTATGTTTATCAACAAACCTCAGTAGGCACATGCTGTGAACTGAAGTGGATATATGCAGTAATAGCAGCAATCAAACAAAAAAATAAAACGAAAATGTGGCAAAAGATATAGTTTCTTTTAGTTGTCCACAAAGGAGCACCCTAAAAGATTCCAATTTGGAACGCTACACCTAGTTGTGTGCGAATAGCAGCAGTCAAACAGAAAAATAAAACGAAAATGTGGCAAATGATATAGTTTCTTATAGTAAGTACCATTTCTTCTTTAAATTATTGCTAAAATAAGAAATATTAACTAAGTAATGCGATTTCTGAAAGTATTAGGTATAACGACGCGAAAAATAAAATATTATATTTTGTGTTTCAGGTGATTAAAATAGAAATATTTTACTTTGTGTTTCAGATTATTAAAATAGAAATATTTTATTTTGTGGATGAAATTGTTAAAACAGAAATATTTTATTTCGAGGTTCAGATTGTTCAAATAAAATACTATTTCCTTTAAGCACAATAAAATCTAAAATATTAAATAGTATTTTAAATATTTTTTCCGCCAAATAATGCCCACCTCTGCTAACAGCTAAATCATATCTTTCTGATTTGTGAAATGAAACGTGTTGTGTATGGATTGCTTTAGATCTGACTGTTTACATGGTTTTGTTTAATACGAGCATGCGCACAATCCTATACATAGCTTGATAAAATGGAAATTGCTTGTTATCAATCAGCAAATCTTCCTTAAATAAGCAAGTAATTCAATATATGAATGAAACGAACTCTGAACAGATAAAAATACATCATCGGTTAAAATTAGTTAAAAGAATCGTATCAAAATGTTTGACGACTGTGTGACTCTATTAAAAATCTTATAAAGATGTGTTTACTCCTATTACTCTATCGTAACAAACTTGTAAATTTTTTATACGAAGATTATCATCGGAAGAGTGAGTGCACTATTTGTCTTATGCATACTACTTCTTCCTATAATAGATACTGATATTGTATATGGACATTGTAATATGCTTTTTTCTCGAGTTATCAATTTCAAATAATTCTTAAGCTTCCAGTACTATTTGGATCTGATTGGAAAGATACAGGGAGAGAGAGAGAGAGTGAGAGAAAGAGAGACCAGTCCAGAGAAGAGAAAGGTAGACGAAGGAAGGGTGGGAGCACACTCATTCAGCGACGATGTTGCTGTATAAAGGCCATAAAGAATGGCAGTGGGGTTGGAAAAGAACCGGCTGGCGCCAACCACCGCTACTTTGAATGTTGCTTTTATGGCGCATACCGCACCGGTCCAGCTGCGCGGACACGTTAATTGGTATACGTGCGGTACGGGCCAATAACAGAGACTCGGAATACTCGACGATGTTGCTTCACCTCGCTGACCCGTCGTCTCCGCCATTTAACCCTGAATTTGCAGACGCGAAACTCTCAAAGCTCGTCTTACCTTAGCAGTTAAAAGAACCTAACTACTCTCCCTTTCTTGAACTTTGAAAATCCCCAATAGCGAAATATTCGAACGAGGCATTTCGTTGACGTCCCTCAGAAACGGTTGCGCAACAGATTCTCTTTCACCTTGCACTTTAATTAAATAGCAATCTATTGAAAGGAATATATTCAGCGCTAACTTAATAATAGGAAGAAATTGCTCTTCTCAGGCAATTACATGATAGAAGATCAGCTCTTATATGCAGGGTGTCCCAAAACTCCTTCAAGTCCGGGAAATGGGAGGTTCCTTAGGTCATTTGAAGCGACATTTTCCTTTGCAAAAATGACCGCAGTGGCTTTGTTTAGGAGTTATTAGCGAAAAACACAGACCAATTTCACCAAACAGAGCGCGACCTAGACGCGAGCTGGCACTGTCGGCCCTGCGCGCCAACTGTCTATTGGCCGACTGTGCCAAGTCGCGCTCTCATTGGTCCGTGTTTTTCGTTAATAACTCCTAAACAAAGCCGCGGTTGACATTGGTGCAAAGGAAAATGTTCCTTCAAATGACCTAAGGAACCTCCCATTTCCCGGACTTGAAGGAGTTTTGGGACCAGTGGCGGCTCAAGTCAAGTGGAGGCCCCAAGCGGTAAAAATTTTGGGGCTCTTAAACTCAAGTTAGAAATAGAAGCTGCAAGAAAACTCTCGTAAACTTTTTAACAAAAAAGAAAAGTAATGAAAAATTTCATACCGCCAGGCATTAAATAAACTTATTTAAAATTCGGGCCCCTATGGTATCCCGGGGCCCCACGCGGTCGCTTAGTCCGCTTACCGTTAGATCCGCCACTGTTTGGGACACCCTGTATATAAGATAATTGAAAAAGATAATTCAGAAAGATTAGAATCCTAAATTATTTAAACACGTAGTTTTATTGCTGTTATAACATACTGTTAGAGTACGCATTTACACATTTTCAATCCTAAACGTTGAAGTGTGAACTTGTTTCGAAATAATATTTTACAAGATAGCAGACACGAATATCGAAAACAACAAAATCAATCGATCTCGTTCTTAGATGCGAATGAATGGAGTTATTTTTCGTATCGTCGAGGCTATATAGCTAATTAATTACAACGCTATGCTATTTTATTTTCGAAGCTGTCGAACAATAATTTTCTGTTTCGGACGGCCGCGTTTCGCTAGCCTTCGCCCTTTGTGCGCGGGGACGGATTCATTTCTCATGTTAAGCCGAACGATGCGATGAACTTTTCTGCTGGACGCGTTACATTACGAAACATCCTGTGCACAAAGAAAAGGATTCTAATCTCGACATTCTAATTGAGATGGGGATGATGTAACTATCGAGAAGATGGACATTCTATTCTAATACTGGGATTATAAATGATTCCTCGATATGATTTATGAATAATTCGGTTTCTAATAGAATCTCGGATGGATTCCAGGACAGACGATACATGAATGACGAATATAGATGACGGTCTGGCTTCGGCTTGTGATCCATCGATTGAAATTACCGGGGATCTCGTGTGTACGCACCATCCGCAAAGCCATATGGTCCGCGGCGCCTCGTTTCTTTATCTCCCTCGCATTTCGGATCGAGCGAGATGCCGAAAATGCTGCACTTTTCGATCAATTACGTCATCTTCGGCACGCACAAGCGTTCGTCTATGTATATTCGTGATCATTGGCGGTGCTCCTTGTACTATTAGTTGAAAATAGAAATGTGCATCGTGTTCATTTCAGTACAATCAATTAAAACGTATTGAAACATCATTAGTAAAAATAAAACAGTTCATTCAAATTCCTATAGCAATAAGCAAAACAACATAGTTGGAAAGTGAAACGTGATTTCTTCTACAGTCTGCACAATTTTTCGTTACATTTTTATTCTACAGGGTGTCCCAAAATTCCTTCAACAGCCGAAAATGGGAGGTTCCTGAGATCATTTCAAGCAACATTTTCCTTTGCAAAAATGTTATCCGCGGCTTTGTTTAGGAGTTATTAACGAAAAATACGGACCAATCAGAGCGCCAACTGTTGATTGGCCGACTGTGTCAACTCGCGTCTACGTCGCGCTCTGATTGGTCCGTGTTTTTCGTTGATAACTCCTAAACAAAGCCGCGGATAACATTTTTGCAAAGGAAAATGTTGCTCCAAATGATCTCAGGAACCTCCCATTTCCGGCTGTTGAAGGAATTTTGGGATACCCTGTATATGTTTTGATTATATCGATCGTATATTGTCGTTAAGAACTAAATTTTAAATGCTTTCGGCGCACTGGTTCGACCAAGTAGACTACATAAACACTATTTGCAAATTTTCACAAAATCTTTATTTCAACGTTTCGATCTTTTCTTAGATCATTCTCAAGAAATTTTTAAGAAATCCGTCTGTAAAATAATAATAAATGCTGTATTTTATAAATATGTGACTTTAAGCCATTAAGGACAGATGCTACTTACTTGCTTAGTGCAATATAAAGTAATATTTCATGTTATGAATTTTAATGAGACACATGTTGACGCTATGGCACTGTACTAGGTAATGATATACCGTGAAGACACATAGAACCAAAACAAGCCACATATCGATCGTTTGGTTAATGATCGATATTTGGTGCTAGATTCAAACCAAAACATTTTTATTCTATACAATTACTTGTATAAAAGTAAAAAGTTTATAGACGCATAAGCTTCTGCTCGATCTTATTCTCGTTTACAGGGGAAACAAAAGGAATAGAAGGATACAGCAACTGGTTAAAGATTGCAGATTGTAGAAAACAATTTTTTGGCCGAAACACCGATCGACCCGTTTCGGATATCTTTTTTCAATAAGAATGAGCCTTTTGCGTTCCTCGAATGACAGCGCATGCAAATATCCAACGTCGCCGAGTTTGTCTGGAAAGGTTAGGGTGTAGATTCGTGATTTTACGAGAAGTAGACGCGACTAGAAAGAGCTGGTGCGGCCGTTCAATGACATTCACGGTGGAACCGACACTTTACACGGTACGTTTGACCGAAGGACGGTCGTTATTCAGGATTAAAAAGATGTTCGCGAAAACCGCGCCAAAATCTCCGTGCACGCCTAACAAGCTGCCTTTCACACGGTCCTCTCTACGAGACATCTTTCCTTCTGCAGCCTCCAATTATTTTATTTCTGGCTTATTTATAGCTTACGCTATCACCATTATTACTCACGTACAAGGGCCGTTTGCTAGACGTTAAACTGGCTTTTCTAAGATCACGATTAGAAGCTAAAAATAATACAGAAGCCATGAAAATGTTGAAAATACACATTTTACCGCAATTGAATAGAATTAACACTAAATCAAAGTGACCGAGTTCGTATTGCCTTATAAAAACAGTAAAATTTACATTACAAGAACTACATTTATTATTACGATGCATGCTGAAACAGAAAAATCTGATTTTCTACAAATCGTCTTTTTATAATTCAGCACTTGTCGAATAAGAAAAGGCTGGAACTAAAATTGTGTCCGGTATATCAATTTATTAAGTACCTATCTAAAACAATCTTAACGTGTGCAAAAGCTTAGATGTCATAATAAAAACTGTTTAAACAATTACAAACAAAAGTGGTTTCTAGACGTTTGCTAGACGTTAAACTGGCTTTTCTAAGATAACGATTAGAAGTTAAAAATAATACAGAAGCCATGAAAATGTTGAAAATACACATTTTACCGCAATTGAATAGAATTAACACTAAATCAAAGTGACTGGCTTCGTATTGCCTTATAAAAACAGTAAAATTTACATTACAAGAACTACATTTATTATTACGATGCATGCTGAAACAGAAAAATCTGATTTTCTACAAATCGTCTTTTTATAATTCAGCACTTGTCAAATAAGAAAAGGCTGGAACTAAAATTGTCTCCAGTATATCAATTTATTAAGTACCTATCTAATACAATCTTAACGTGTGCAAAAGCTTAGATGTCATAATAAAAACTGTTTAAACAATTACAAACACAAGTGGTTTCAATATGCTCGCTCCAATAGTCTTCAAGACCGTCTGATTTTGAATATGCTGGTGAGTAACGTTTCATTTTTGAAAGGATCATTCGTGCAGAACGTATTTATCAGCTTGTGAATTCCTTTTATCATTTTCTCTTCGAATTCTTCACTGGACTGTAAATAATGGACACTGGGCTTATTTCCGGGCAGCATTATCAGGAATTTCGAACTCGCAATGGTTACGTGGGGTTTGCTATACGTATAAGAAAGAGTACTCATAAAAAATTTGCAAAAGTGTAGAAAGGTCTGGCCGTTTCTCATTCTAATTTCACGCGGACTCGCATTCCCACGGGCGCGGGCGGGAAATTAACGGCGATTCAAGCGACAACTCGTGTCCCGTCGGCACCAGACTAACCATGAATGATCGCAATCAAGCGGACAGCGTCGGCGAAAAGGCTGCGGCAGCCTCTTTAAACGACGATACAGCATAATTCCCGGGGACGCGGTGTGTTAACCCTTTCACAGTTTAGCTCAAGCGAGAAAACGTGGGTGAACAGCGCGGCAAAGCTGCTTGTCGTTCGTCCACCGTTGATATCTCCGTGGACGCAATAAAGAGAGTTCGTGTTTCTTTCTCTTCCTCAAAAATATACCGGCCATTGAGACCTCTTCCTCGAAATGCCGGCGAATCCTTTGATTTTGGTTAGTTGCGTTATTAGCCAAAGAATATCCACACGAATTGATTGCAATTTACAAGGAGTTGCCGTTCAGTCTAATTAGAACTAACGACGGGAGAACGTTCACATTATTTATCGTACAAGGTGCTTCTACTACACGCGGCGAGCATTTGAAAAAGCGACTGCGCAGAGATAAAGTAAAACGAAAATTCAGAGTGACGATATTGCGTTTGCACGCGTATGTGCCAGACGAATGTTATTTATTTATTAAACGCACAATCGGACGACGCGAACAAGCGGCATGAAATAAATGATCTTCGTAACTTAGTAACGCGGCGACGATGATATCGTGACGAGAAAGAATTTCGCATGACGGTCACGATCATCGAGTAAGTTGTCGTTTGGCAGGCTGGTTGGTTGCCCCCCGCTGATAGAAGGTGAAGACGCCATGTCACCGACTCGCGTCTCTCTTTTATATCCCGCGAAAAGAAACTATATGACCCGCGAACCTGTCGATTGGCCTGTCACATTGATTCTCATCGTCTCGAACGACGAAAACGACATTCTCGTCGGACGTAGCGGAACGAGGCCGTCCAATCGCCGCTTAATGACGGGACTCGTTTGAATTTCCCGCCACTCCCCGCCCCGCAACAAGGGACTCCACATTGATGACCGCGAATACCACTAGTCGCATCCGTTGGATCGCCTCTTTCAATCGAAAATAGACTATACTAAATAATACAGTACTACATCGCGATATTGTGCAATGTAAAAGCAGCAAAAAGCAACATAAATGTACCTATTACTGCGGATGTATGTTTATTACGGTATTTTTTCCCATGAGACTAAAATACGTAAAAATAAATATTTTGCCCTGAACGAAGAATTTCCGCCGTTCAATGAGAATGTATTCTCGTTGGCGAGGCAAATAAAATTATCAATCATGCTCATATTTTTATAATCTCAGGTTTTCAAAAAATCGACGATTTCGTAAAACCTCGATTATTTGAACTGATGATATCTGAATTCTTCATATCTCTCCCAATGCGTGTTTCACAAGTAAACAATTCGATCTAAAGCGATCCGTATATGTATAGTAGAAATAATTCATTGTACAAATGACGCAGTGAAGATTGGGTCTAGTTCTGTAGCTATGCAGCTAAACTAAAGTGGCCGAAATAATGATAGGTTCACTTCAACAGATTAATTAAAATTTAGTTTCTCTTCTAATAATTTCGATAAGCCGAAAATGTGGTAATAGTGCGGTTCAATTCTACTAATGTCTTCACAGTTTTGTCATAAACGCATAAAATTCGCAATCTACAAACATCAAGCGCGTAAATAAAGAAATTTGCCGAATTTAATCAAAATAATGCTTAATCCTTTTCCCCGTCTTCTCAATCAGTGCTCCTTCGGTTCGATAAAAATACACAAACGGAACTACTCAACAAAGGAGAAGTATTTTGTATTATATACCATTAGAACTTCTCTTTTAACCCTCCGAGTGCTGTGCCGGAATCATTTTTGACCGAGAACCTCGAAATTGTCATTTAAGTACTCAATTTGTGGCAATCAAACTAACTGAATAGCTGTTTCATCGAGGATATCAGAAAGACTAATGTGTCTACACAAGATATCATAAAAAGTAAATTTTAAAAAATGTATTAATTAGTGCTGTAAATGGTCCTGACCATTGCCAATTATACAGGGCGTCCCAAAATTCCTTCAACAGCCGGAAATGGGAGGTTCCTGAGATCCTTTGAAGCAACATTTTCCTTTGCAAAAATGTTATCCACGGCTTTGCTTAGGAGTTATTAATGAAAAACACGGACCAATCAGAGCGCGACCTAGACGCGAGTTGGCACAGTCGGCCAATCAACAGTTGGCGCTCTGATTGGTGCGTGTTTTTCGTTAATAACTCCTAAACAAAGCCGTGGATAACATTCCTGCAAAGGAAAATGTTGCTTCAAATGATCTCAGGAACTCCTATTTCCGGCTGTTGAAGGAATTTTGGGACACCCTGTATAGCTATAAAAATCGTCCGTTGTCCGAGGGTTAATGCGGTACCACGGAAATTTCATTCCTATGAGTTTTTGTAATTGGAAAGTTTATTTTAAAATGGCACTTGTCCGACATGGACTATCACCGGTATCAATATTGCGCGAGCTCTCGCTGCCAACACGTTACAATTCGAAAAGAAACGTGGGTTACAGAATCCCAGGTTTTGTTATAAAATAGATCGCGGTCGTTCTGGCCCGCAATGCCGGCATGGCAGTGTGATGCAAAAGTTGCCACGAGAAGCGAAGGCTGGATAGATTTTATGTCCCGCGAATAAGTAACGGGTATATGTAAATCGTTCCCATCGAAGCTGGCTAACGTACACGCGTTACATATTAAACGCGTCCATTCTGCGGGATTTTTGCAACCTCGTCGACGCGGTCTCGATCGGAATCCGGTACAGTTACAGGGATTTTTAATCGGTTTCTCGCGCCGCCATCGATTATCTACGGTGATTCCGGAATACGAATTCGGGAAGACGTCGATCTGATCTCTTTTCCGGTGATTTCTATCCCTGCGATCTATAGCGACGAGCAGAATGCGGATTTTAGTGCATACAGAAAGACTTTTGGTCAAAAGTTTGTGAAAGCTGTCATTACGAATTCAATAATTAATTAAATTAATTCAAGAATTCACGAATGATTATGTTATACAGTAGGACCTCGATTAACCGGATCCCGATTGTAAACAAATATGTGTTTAAATATGATTGTATTATAAAGGAAAATCAATTTTCAAAAATACAAAATTTGTTTTGGAATATAATGTACATTTACTTTTTATTATCGGGCCTTTATTTGTCCGGGCTGTTTGTCTCCCAATCAAGCCGGTTAATCACTTCATTCAAGTGGCATTATACTTTATAAGGATTTATATTTGCAATAGAAAAAGATTTAGGTCCGCAAACGTTCACTCAACAAAAGTGTTGACACTCAACAAGAGTATTTTTTATAGTTGCACGGCAACGAACGCAACTGCTTTCAATTATGAGCTATATTATAACCCTTTCAATTATATATCTTTCCAATATATAAAATAGTTCTGTCACGAAAAACTCCGAGTGGCGAGGCCGCGATGGTTGGGGAGCGAAGCGAACAGGGGGCGGAACTATTGTCACTCATTTTTATAAATAAGGACTGTTAAGAATGCGTGTTTTCGTTGCTTGCTTCAAAGCAAATATTAAATTACTATAACGAATCTCGATGAAGATAAACAGCCATCCGACTCGGAAGAATGTTTACATAAAAATTCTGATTCCATTAATTCTCTATCAGATTCTAGTTCTTAAACATTTGAAATATTAGCAAGTATTTTTTGGTTAGTTTTTATTATTGAATTTAGCAATTTCGTAGTATTTTCTTTTGTTTAGAAAACACATAAATAGATGTGAAAAATTTATTAAAGAAGGATTTTGCTTATACGAAAATTTCTTTCGGATATTGAGCATCGCAAAGTTATAATATTGCATGTTTTCTGCACCTTAAGATTCTATATTGTTATTGTATACAGAGAAAAAAGTCGATATGAAGGTGTTTTTAACCCCTTGCCGTATTTTGACGAGCCTGACTCGTGACGAAGGTTTTTAACAAAGTCTCACAAATATGAATGTCACGCGTGTCATTTTAGATGAAATAAAATTTGATTCGTTTGTAGTCAATATTTAAGCATTAAAATAAATGTAGCCATACAAAAAATTAATTTCCTTTTCCCTTCTACGACATTTTTGTGCATAAAGAAGTTTTGATCACTGTAACTGTAAAGAAAATGGTACGGCAAGGGGTTAATTTTGGCCAGCTAATTCGACCGTTTGGATCACTGTGCATGCATTGTGTACGATAAGAGAGAGAGAGAGAGAGAGAGAGAGAGAGAGAGAGAGAGAGACAAAGAGAGAGACGACAGAAGAACACGCACAATATCGACGTCGCGGCGCGTCGGTCAGGTCTCGATCGTAGAGGAATGAATCGCAAAAGATCTCCTCCCACGCTTCCTCCACAACCTTCCAACCCTCCCTCTCCATCCGTATTTCTCCTCGTCTATTCTCATTCCCGGGGCAAAGGCGCGCGCGCGAGCGCGAGCGCGTTATGCCCGATCATTACGTATGCTAATATTTACATTTAGATTGCACGGCTTAATCGAAGTGACGCCATGCGGTAATATAGCCGGCGCCATGGCGCTAAACCGTGGCGCCCGACCTCTCGTCTCTCTCTTTATCACTTCCTATCTCTGTTTCTCCCACGACTCCCGACCGACAACCTTTTCCACTCCTCTTCTCGTTTCTTCATCTTCCCTCCTTTACCAGCATGGTCCCCTCTTCATTTTCCCTTGCCTTCGTTCCCGCTCCCCCTCACCGCGCCCTCTTTCTCACGCGCCGACGTTCCTTTATCATTCCACGTTCCTTTTTTCCGCGCTTCCTTTTTTTCGCGCCGAAACCCCGCCGGCTAATTCGGCCTCTCTCTCACGGGTCGTTATACCGACGCTTATCGGAGGCCGCGCCGCGCCGCACCGCGACGCTGACGCGCGACGGGCAGGCGCTGTCCCACGGCAACGGGGTGGAACGGGGGGCGTAGCTCTCGAAATATCGGTAAAATGCTATTATACTGCTCCGTAAAACTGAAGGGACACTGAATCATTGGGAAAACTGAGTATTCTTAGACTTCGGATTTTATGCATTTATAAAATAGAAATGAATGGATGAAATTTAAAACAGGAAGAAGGGTAAAGCATTTTAAGAATATCGACGTATTATTTTCATCTTGATGAGATTATTGAAGAAAGAATGATAATTTTATTTGGTTCCTGTTTCTTACAGAAGATGCAGACAATTTTTAGTTTGCATATAGATCCACAGTCTCGATATTATTATCTAACGGAAGTTCATTCGATTGCAAATATGAATATGCTGGTAATTATGTGAAGGTGGTCCATTCAAAGTGAATACTCACCACTATTGTTTGTAGGATGCTACGAGATCTACACAATATACAGGGTGTCCCAAAATTCCTTCAATAGCCGGAAATTGGAGGTTCCTGAGATCCTTTGAAGCAACATTTTCCTTTGCAAAAATTATCGCCGCGGCTTTGTTTAGGAGTTATTAACGAAAAACACGGACCAATGAGAGCGCGACTTGGCACAGTCGGCCAATAGACAGTTAGCGCGCCGGGCCGACTGTGCCAACTCGCGTCTAGGTCGCGCTATAATCGGTTCGTGTTTTTCGTTAATAACTCCTGAACAAAGCCGCGGATAACATTTTTGCAAAGGAAAATGTTGCTTCAAATGATCTCAGGAACCTCCCATTTCCGGCTGTTGAAGGAATTTTGGGACGCCCTGTATAGGAATGAAAATATTTCTCGTGTAGTATTGACATTTCGATGGCCTTGGGCTAGTACTTTTATACGTATGATAATAAAAAGAATCGATCGGTTTAACAAAAAACTTGGGTTGCATTAAAGAATAAAGTGCAATTGCACCTGGTGGGTGGATCTGTGCATCCACATAAAAAAATAAGGTCATAGGAAGTTAGGATGTTTGAAAAAAAAGCAGTACCTTGTCCCACTTGCCAGAATCACCCTGTATTGTATGAACGCAAGATTGACATGGACAATAGCCTAATATAATAAAAAATACTTATACAGGGTGGGCCATCTAACGTTTGGAATTGGAACTATAGGTTATTTTGAGGTTGGAAGGTTTGATGACATTTCCGATGTGACAGAAAGTTAGTTTTATGTTTGACATTTATGAAATGGGTCGCTGTAGACGACATTTGGTTTCAACGTGCAACGTGCCACACAGCCAACGTAACAATCGATCTTTTGCGCACTGTTTTCGAAAATCGCATAATCAGCCGAAATGCTGATGTCAATTGGCCACCTCGAAGTTGCGATTTGACTCCGTTGGACTTTTTTTTGTGGGGAGCCGTTAAGAACAAGTGTTACGCTAACCATCCAGCGACGATTGACGACTTTAAACATGAAATCGAAGTTGCCATGCACGAAATAGAGGCCCAAACAATCGAAAATGTACTGAAAAATTGGACTGATCGAATGAGGTATTGTAAGGCTAGCCTTGGCAGTCATTTGAATGATGTCTTCCATTCCTAAATGAAAAGGTTCAATCTTTCTAATAAACTTATAACTTTGAAAAGTTATTCATTAGCTTTTTTTTTATAGCCGATTCAAATTCCAAATCTTAAATGGCCCACCCTGTAGTATGCAGTGTGTTTTACAGAGATATAGGGTGTTTCCGAAATGGAGGTACAAGTTCGAAGGTCGCCGAGTTCGCGTGGTCCGGTGTCTGCAGGAAGTAGAATCGGTAGGTCATGAACAGACACATCAGCCGCTTCTTATCCAATGGCAAGTGTGTCCGTCGAATTTCCAAGATGTTCTTGCAAACGGGGCGTTAAACACAAAATTGTTATTCCTTTTTTAGACTTACTTTTGCATGTAGAATCACCACTTGACCGCTTGTTCGAGTAAAAAATTCCGTAAGCGTAGAACGCTAATTCGACCGAGTAGATTAGGCCGATGTCCTACTGTGTTAAGGTCGATTCATACACGTACGATTCGATCGTCCGAGAAATTCTTCTAACCCAGGTTTAAGTGACACCGTCCACAACCGAGAAAGTCTGAGCGTCTTCGTTCCGATACTTTTCTTCGAGACTGAGAGCATAGACATAGGCATCTCCTGAGGTATAGAGGAGAGTAAAAGGTTCTCAGAACCCCTGGGGTTAGGGTAGCAAATGACACGATCTTCGACACTTGGCCTTTGTTCGAGCATCTCGACCCTTCTCAAGTTGCCTAAAACTTCGGATCGTACGTGTATGAGACTGTGTTCCGATTGAAGCCAAAATTTTTCATACGATGGATGGCCGCTAGAGGCGCTGCGCGGAAAAACAGTAACGTATCTACTATTGGGTAGCAGAGCGACCACAGCCCTGAGGCAGTTATATTGGCGGGAGTGTACCGAAATAATCTTACCGGACAAAAAGACTCCAGGACGTGTCCTACGAGTTACAAAATATACACAAATACACTTGTTATACATTCATTTTTCAGAATCAAATCATATAAATTTTTTAAAATTCTGCGGGGTGCTCAAGGAACCCCATTTCATCTACCCAACAGTAGATACGTTACTGTTTTTCCGCGCAGCGCCTCTAGCGGCCATCCATCGTATGAAAAATTTCGGCTTCAATCGGAACACTGGTATGAGACCCCAAAAACCGCGCACGATTTCTCGGACACGAGTATGAATCGACCCTTATACAGCTTCTGTAACGACAAGTCGAATATTGACCTTCGACACGAGATTTCGCGGGCTTCAAGCAGAGCTCGTTTCGAGATCTGGTCGTTCATCGAGGCCAGTTGTGAATCGTTCGACCGAACGCGTCAATGATTCGGCCAGCGTAGAATTAAGGTGATGATCGCGTGGAATTCTTGACTGTTACGATGTCGTCATCACATTACGAACTTATGAAGATCGTATACAGTTAGGTCTAAAAACTAACACACACGGACCACTTTTGAATCACGCAACAACCACAAGACGATGTGATCCTCGGGAGGTTTCGTACACATTGCAAAAATATACAATATATGTATATATTTAGATATATTGGGTTGTGTAATAAGTTCCCGCGTTTCTTGTATTTTATTTTTTCCCGCAATTTTGTGTTTTGTTAGGTAAAGTATACTATACAGGGTGTCCCAAAACTCCTTCAAGAAATGGGAGGTTCTTTAGGTCATTTGAAGCGATATTTTCCTTTGCAAAAATTACCGCCGCGGCTTTGTTTAGGAGTTATTAACGAAAAACACAGACCAATGAGAGCGCGACTTGGCACAGTCGGCCAATAGACAGTTGGCGCGCCGGGCCGACAGTGCCAGCTCGCGTCTAGGTTGCGCTCTGATTGCTGAGATCGGTCTGTGTTTTTCGTTAATAACTCCTAAACAAAGCCGCTGCGGCCATTTTTGCAAAGGAAAATGTCGCTTCAAATGACCTAAGGAACCTTCCATTTCCCGGACTTGAACGAGTTTTGGGACACCCTGTATATATGCATTCGCAAATCTTTTTCTTGCTCTACAAACCTATCTGCTTCGATTTTTCGAATTAATTAATTTTAATGAATTGCCAGGCTTTTACAATGGAAGTTCGGAGGCAGAAAAATTCATTTTCGGCATCTGCTCGACATCTCAGTCAAGTTGTGTGCCACCCAAGCTCCAAGTTTTTGAGTAAAGCCCATGGAGTGAAGATGGTTAGCGATGGTCTCAGATAGATTTGTAGAGCAAGAAAAAGACTTGCAAATGCATGTATATACTTTACCTAACAAAACTCAAAAATGCGGGAAAAAAATAAAATACAAAAGACACGGAAATTTTTTACACAACCCAATATATTTAGATAGAAATACTAAGCACATAAAATATTTATGCTAGTGTGGTCCGTGAGTGGTGTGTTCCAGTAATTAATGTAATTGTTACAGTAATAAATTGGTGATTATGTATAATAATCGGTTATTATGCATAATCACTGGATTAATCACATTTACCGTAACATAATCACTAGACTGTGGATTTTATGCACTTATGGCAAAAACGGATAGGTCGAATACAAAACTGAAAAGACAGCAGAAATCTAAGAGGACATAGCTATATACCCTCCCTATACATTTTCGACCTTTTAAGATGATTTAAAGTTCAAAGATTAAAAAGTAATTGTGAATCGATTTATATTCTATCTTGATAAAGATATGTATATTTGATAAAATCTTCTTGATAGGCAAGCCACGATAAAATCGCAAACACTCGGTGTACGACCTAATAATTATCTATTTATGTATTCGCATAGACGGGTTTATTGCTTATGGAAGTGAATTATACAAGCTAATAACTAGATGGCAGTCTTATATGCAAACTAAAGTATTTTTAAATGGAGTTTTTCTCCTCTGTCGGTGACTTTTCTACGTTAAAATCATAGAATACATATACATACATAAGTACCTACGACTTATACTCTACTTTCTTAGATTTGAATTGGATGTAGGTATTTTTAAATGTACGAAGTTTATCAATAGCAAGAAAGCAAAGAAAATAGTTAAATATTATTATGCAAAGCCTGCATCG
The DNA here is from genome assembly GCA_963966675.1 of Lasioglossum calceatum. Classification (NCBI taxonomy): domain Eukaryota; kingdom Metazoa; phylum Arthropoda; class Insecta; order Hymenoptera; family Halictidae; genus Lasioglossum; species Lasioglossum calceatum. The sequence goes on from OZ016542.1 coordinate 6,818,042, forward strand.
AAACTTGTGCCTAATATTATATGTAGTGTGATAAATTATTTAAACTTGGCCGCTACCTAACACCTTTTATGGCCATTGGTTTAAAAAGTGACGGCCAAGTTTAAATAATTTAGCACTCCATGTAATTCATTAAAAATTAAACAGCGTTCTTTTAAACTAATTTTTACAAACGCTTTTTTCAGTATTGCAAGAGGTATTTCTAAACTAACGAACTTGGTCGTATTTTGTTTGATCTCACAATTTTTTACGGCCATAGGGAACTTGGCTCCTGTTTACAGGATGTTTTTGTTGGGATACTGTTTTTCGTGTAATACTACATTGTAAAAGATAACGCAGCTTTATGCACGTAGCACTACGTTCTACTGAAAATCATAGTATACATCTTACCACGAAATTACGTAGTACATGCGAGTACAACATTTCCTAAGAGGATATTATAGTATTGCGTCTGGTTGCAAATAATCAAACTCTACATTTTGCAAAAAAGCGTACACTGCTGTACAGGACTGTAAATTATTGCGAAATACTGGAGTCATAGTAAAGTATTTTTATTCACAGCGTAACATCTATAAATGATTTCATGAAGATATTTTCGCTGCACGCCACGCTTTTTCGTTAAAATTAATATCTTCATACAACGTATGTATATACAATGTATGGTGAATGCTCATAAGTGGAGGTATAACATTCCTCGATGTTTGAATTATGGGTGACTTCGCGTAGCGTGAACTGAAAGTCATTTGAGAAGGCTTGCACGAAAAATATGCAAAGGACGCCGGGAATTCGCAACATTTCAAAAGAAATTCAGCATGGAAAGAACGTAGTGTTGAGTTTCGAATGAATGGTCCATTAGGAAAACGCACGCAGCAGTAATTCACGTCCTTCCAGCGTTATACGCTTTTCATAATGAACATAAAATCAAAGTTCGCCGTGGAATGTGTAACAAGCGTAGTCAACCGTGTCGTTCTCTAAATATTTATGAGATATAGTCGCTATTCGATTGCTAATCTTCTTGGGAAACGCGAACGTCCGCGCGTAATTGAATATTGCATATTTATTGCACGTCCGCGCGTAATTAAATATTGTTCAGATCGCTGCTGTTGCATGGCAATCGATTATCGTCGCGTCGGTATCCAACTTTCCTTCCTTCTACTGAAAATCCATGTAAACTAAACGATAATAATATCGGATTGGCTAAAAGGCAATATCAACAGTTTCATTAAGAAAAAGATTTAAATGATTCTTAACGCTATATTTTCATATTCGTAACATTTTCATTATCTTTTGTACGATGTAACGCCGATTGATTCAGTTAGACTGAAGATTCGATTGATGCCAGACTCCATACTTTTAGTAAAATGTCTATTTGTATCATTCATTCACATTTATAATTATAGCAGCATCACTGTTCATCATGTAGACCTTTCCTGCTGTTTTTCCGCGTTTTCACTTCCACGAAAATAAACAATTCAAATAGCACGAAAACCCACCTTATCCTAAAAGGCTAAAACAGGGGAACAACTGATTAAATGTATCAATGCATCCAAAGTGCAATACGTAGGTTTAGTTTTGTTTATAATTCAAATACAGTAATTATGATATAAGAATTATTTTATTCTACTTGCAGTTCATTTTATTGGAGTAGTTTCGATTCATTTCGATTTATTTTGCCTGTAGAAATTAGGCTTGAAGGAATGATGTGTAAGATCTGTGACGTTAGGGAAAAGTGATTGTAAACCGAGTTCCTTTTCATGGCCGAAAGGCTGAAAAAATGAACTTCTTATTAATGTAGCATTAGAATATTTCACAAGTCTATCATAAATACATATGCACAGTACCTACAGCTATCGTTGATAGCGAAGCTTGCAGGTCGAGGCTCTCGTTTTCCAGAGAACCGTGAAGAAGCTGGCAAACTTTGGTCGGGCGACAACGCATCGTGAATAGGAAAAAGGAGGAACATAATCTGTTAGGAAACGATACCACACGCACGCTCGCTCCGCACACCACGAGTCGCTTTTGCAACGTAGCCGGCGCAATTTATTGGTTACTTAGAATCAATTAGCGAACTCGCATTTATTACCCGTGGACAAGTCTGCTGTCATTGTCCGCGTGCGCTTTCTACTTCCATTCGGGGCGCGCGAGATTTCTTTATCGCGACCGGGCCGTAAGAAGTAGCGTTCTGCCTTTCGTTTTATCGCGTATCTTTTATGGGGAAAGAGTATTGAATCGCGCGATCACCCGAATCGAAATCGCTCAACCACCAAATGAACAAAAATCCCTCTGAACGAGAACAATGGCGCGTATTTTGCCAAGACTTTACATAACAGCGCGCTGGAATGAATATCCCCGTCACCTTGTATTTCGTTCTAATAATCGTTGCATAGTGGAAGGATTTTCATGATAACGGTGCAGCACTATGTCTTTGTCACAGAATTTCGTGGTTTCGATATTTTAAAACATTAATGCTTTCTACAGGAGAGGGAAATTACCAAATGCGTTCCTTTCTCTTTATACTTCTCGCCATCCATCCCTCCCTTCCCTACTACTCTTATTATTTGCCTTCCTTCTTCGCCTGTATTCATCATTTCCTTCCCGAACAGTCTTTTACTCTGTCCCTATTCTCTTTTTACATTTTTCCTTCTCCCATTTCGTTCATTATCTTTTTATTTCATTCGGTTCCACCTTTCATTGCCTTTCCAACTTCTTTCTCTTCCTATTTCCGAGTCCCGTTCCACAGCGTGCAAAAACACCCAAAAGTTGGCCAAGCATTAAAAACACTCGAAGAACACTAAGAAAATTTCTAAAAATACCGTCTTTGGGAAATTAGATTAATATTTTAATTAACCGTTTATGAAGAAAAAATTAAATTTCGTAATGTAATGTCTTCGCAGTTTTGTTTTTCACTTATTCATTTCTGTTATAAATGCATAAAGTCTGCAGTTAAATGTCACATTATGAAGAAACATGTTTTATAACAGGCCTGGCCAACCCAAATGATTTCACGGGCCACTTCGATGACGCGTAACGTTATAGCGGGCCGCGGTTTAGGTAAACATGCTTTTAAAAAATGTAATACAAATACAAAATGAATAAAACTTTATTGTTATACTATGATTCAATATAATTAACTCTCGAGTTTTTATTAATGAGATATTTGTTTATCCTTTCTTTCACTTAATTTTTGTAAATCTATATTTATGTTCGACGTTGCACATCTTTTGTTAGCTGGTTTTCTAAATTGGCATCAGTCAATGAAGCACGCGAAGAACTCTTCGTAAATTTCATCTCCCAAAAAAATGTTTCACAAATACATATATGTGGATCCAAAAGCATTTGCTAATATAAGTATTGTAAATATTAATTTTTGATATTGAAAAAATCAATTTTGATTTGAAAAAATTGTTTCACTTCATTGTTGCACTGCAACTTGATTATATTATAATCATAAATCGATTATATTATAACAATGACACTTCATGTATGTAATATTTTTTGTATACATACAATGAGAAACAAAAGTTTCAATAGAAATATAAAATTGCCCGGCGGGCCGCACAATTTAACATGGCGGGCCGCGGGTTGGCCAGGCCTGTTTTATAACATAAATAGATTCAGTCAGTGAAACATTTTACGGTACAGCATATATTCAAACAGTTTGCACGGCATACCTTCTCAAACAATAGACGATACTTGAAAAGGATCTACCTTGTTTTATCAAACCTCAATCTTACATAACGTATGGACACAATGTATGAACATAACGTATGAACACAACGATCGAGCGTAATATACGAAATCTATTGAAGTTCGCGCAATGCTCACGAACTCGTTGGAGCAGACTTTGAGTTTTATGGAGCGATAGTATGCAGGCTAGAAATTTACAATGCACATATAATTTGCGTTTCTCTTTAGTTTTGCACAGATTCGCGAGCAGTAAGGCGCGTTTAACAATGCGCGACGATAATCGGTCTACGCTGAATATCCAATCAAGCTTTTTTTCTTCCCCTCCGGTAATCTTATTCGTTGTCGCGGTATTTCGTCATGGAAGCACGTAACGCTCGTCAGGCCTCGACCGCGTTGTACATAGAAAATCACGTAAAACCTCGGCAACGGCTTCCTTATTTGTAAATAAAATGTAGGATACCTGGCGCCTGGCGCCTGGCGTCTGTCGCGTCCTTTTCGGATTACGTTTCCTTAACTCCGATTTCTTTCGCGGAATTAATGGCTCGACGCATCGCCAGTCGCGAACGGCTAAACCTTAATTCGTCCCTAAAACATTCTCTGTGGCAGAATGTTCTTTTTTTGAGAACGTTCCTTTTGTATTGGTAACATCCATGTTTGAGCTTTCAGAGTAATTTCTGCTTTTGTCTCGCGATCTGACACTTGCACGGGACTCGGCAGAGTTGGGCAAGAATTTAATCAACGATTGACGAATAAATTACTACTTCAATCGCTAATCGCAAGTAACAATTAAACTCCTAGTCGTTAATTGCGGTTAACGATTACATTCTTTTCAATTGTAATCGTCAATCGGATAATTGATTAATGATCAACTGCTGAAATTTCGAAATGAAATGCGGAATCAAAACTGCATGCATACTAAAAAAAATGTGAACTGAGTTTTTGTTGAGATATATTTCTGTCAATTCTCCATCTCCGCTCTCTGCCTCTCCCTCCCTTCTTATTATGCCTCGTACAGACTTGCGCCGCGCGGCGAACCGCGCGACGAACCGCGCGGCGAACGCGCGCATTTCGGCAAACATTTCGGCGAACCGCGCGGCGAACGCGCGCATTTCGGCAAACGGAACGGATTTGTAGTATTACCAGAATTTCTTGCAAACAACTATGGGAGTTGCAACGGCGTATACTACACAAAGAAATACAGAAAATGTTGGCAGTTTATTGAGTGAATTAAAGTTTCAAAGCGAAATGTTCAGGTCTGTACGAAGCATTGAAGATTCAGATTCGAGATTAAATGACTTGAGATGTTATGACAGTTCGACGAACATTTCGACGAACGGCGCGCATTTCGGCGCGCCGAACGGTGCCACGAACGCTGTCGCGCGCATTCCGGCGGGCATTTCGGCGCGCATTCGTGCGCGCGGCGTATCCATCAGCTATGGGAAACACGGCGCGCATTTCGACGCGCACGAACGCGAATGGGTGGCACTTGCAAATCTGTTTGCAGGATAGATATCATATCCTAAACATTCATAATATAAAGAATAAATGTCAAGAAATAGAAAGAAATTTATAAACAGACATCGGTGATTTAAATTATCTGAAAAAATTATATCTCTACTTCCTAATTTGTTTCAAATTATTAAACAGGCTAATTAATAATTTTAATTGCTATGAAAACTTTGCAGTTTTGGGATCGGGATAGAATCCCGAGAATTTCGGAAAACCCTGGATTTTTTGGATCCCGTCCCGACATGATACGAGGCTTCCCATCCCGTTCCCGGCATCGGAATTCGGGAATTCCCGGGTTCCCGGACACCTCTAGTATTTACATATCAAAAAGACGTGTGCAATTTTCACAACTTACAATTAGAACGCTCAGCCAAACCGAAAAGGGCTCGATGTGTGACCAACCTTGTTGTTGTTTACAGAACGCGCTCTCGGAACCTAACCCTTCCGTTTTTATTCAGAATATGTATCGTAGAATCATATAAAGACGAAAATTCATCATGTTGCAACATCTCCAAAAATTCAAGTCATTTAATCTCGAATCTGATGTCTTTAATGCTTCGTACAGACCTGAACACTTCACTTTGAAACTTTAATTCACTCAATAAACTGCCAATATTTTTTGTATTTCTTTGTGTAGTATACGCCGTTGCAGCTCCCATAGTTGTTTGCAAAAAATTCTGGAAATAGCACAAATCCGTTCCGTTCGCCGTTCGGCGCGCCGAAATGTTCGTCGAAATGTTTTCCGAAATGCGCGCGTTCGCCGCGCGGTTCGCGGCGCAAGTCTGTACGAGGCATTATAATTTATGGATGGACGTCGTAGCTATTAACTTCTGAAATTATACAGGGTGTCCCAAAATTCGTTCAACAGCCGGAAATGAGAGGTTCCTGAGATCCTTTGAAGCAACATTTTCCTTTGCAAAAATGTTATCCGCGGCTTTGTTTAGGAGTTATTAACGAAAAACACGGACCAATCAGAGCGCGACCTAGACGCGAGTTGGCACAGTCGGCCAATCTAACAGTTGGCGCTCTGATTGGTCCGTGTTTTTCGTTAATAACTCTTAAACAAAGCCGCGGATAACATTTTTGCAAAGGAAAATGTTGCTTGAAATGATCTCAGGAGCCTCCCATTTCCGGCTGTTGAAGGAATTTTGGGACACCCTGTATAAATAGAGAATTTAGATTGATACAGATAGCAAAAGACTGCGAAATCTATTAATATTTATAACAAATATTATTATCAATTTATTAAAAGTATTAAAGGAAGAAACACTCTTTTTTATTTGGTTTTGGTATATATGTACCTTGTAATAGATGCAGAACATTTTTATTTTGATTATTATTGAATAAAATGCAAGACTAAATAATAAAAATAAAACGGTCAATCAGAATCCATTAGGAAAGAAGAGTTAAATCGATATTCGACATATATTCGTTTTTTATTGCTCGATTGTTTTAGCGAACGCCAGGTCCAGCGAATCGAGAGACTCGTATATTAAAGCACAGAAAAAAGGAAAAACGGAGCAATAATTTCATAGAGAATTTATGGTTGACTGTTAAATGGCGCTGGGTGCCACGTGGAGTCAGTACGTGCACAATACTTCGTATATGCTCGGTTGCGCGAGTGGAAGCCCATTCGCGAGACAGTGCTAAATCCTTGGCCTTCATTTTTCACTGTTCCTTATATTTCCAGTGAAATGTTGACAGGAATGGGCGCAGCTATTCTGAGCATTTTGTTTATTCCATCCGCATTCTACGGCGATTAACGACGAAATAGAAATCGGCCGAGAGAAAAAGAGAGATAAATAGATGCTTGTGCGAAAAGTAAAAGGAAATAAACCGTGCGAGCCCATTGAGAATTCGGTTGTGGATTCGAGTGAAAGTTGCGCATTTGACAAAGAAACGTGCCGAAGCGAGATATCCACCCACTTTTGTGCAATTTTAGTAGAAAGCACTTTTTATAAAGACGTTCTACGCGTATGTATCTTAAATCGTTTTCAACGATGACAAAAATAACATTTTAAGTTGCAGTGAAACGTGCTGCACATGCTATTTGAAGTAGAAATTCTTTTTAACTGGCTTTTAAGTGATTTTTATGCAAAATAAGAATGATCTGCATCAATTGCAAGAAATAGAAGCCACTTATTTTGTCATAAATTATAAGAAATGTAGCTGTATAAACAGGCCCAGAGAACTTTATTTAAATAATGTATTGGAAAATAGTAACTTATTAACTTTTCCATTCATGTTCTGATCAAATTGAGTTCAATCATCCTCTCTTACAATTTATGTGTGAAGAGTATAATATACTTTTTTTCAAGTACGTGCATCAAAGTATAAAATATTTATAATATCCAATTCCTTAAACAGTAGTGCAGGCAATTAAAATAGTTGAACCTTTCCTACATTTTCTGCAAGACAAATAAAAATACATAATTTCGCAATTTTTTTTATTTTTCGTGCTCTGGTAGTTTCTAACACATTCGACTGATTCTCATTCCCAACATTAAGGATTGGCTTTGCTGCTTTAATGAAGACTTGATAACACATTTATTTATAATAATATAATTTTCTACTAGACTGCAGATTCGTATTCAAAATAAAAATTGTCCGCTTCAATCGCAAGATTCAAAAGCTACACAGACATTCATTTCTTCTCTTAATAATTTCAATCAGCTAAAAATTCATTCAGTTAGCTACCGAGTGACGCATGCATCTCCGCATTTGTGTAATAATCACAGTAATCACTCGTGCAAAATTACGTAACTGCGCGTGAATGATGGCTCATAAATAAACAGCGGATTTTACGCATTTGTGACAAAAATGAGTAGACGTAATCGAGCACAGTAAAAACATTGAAGTATATAGTATTATTTTCAGCCTATTTAACATACATATTCAGAAAGAAAACAAATTTCTATTTCACTCCAGTTTGCACATCACTTTTATGAGAAAGTGTCCGTCTGAAATATGTTTCTGAGAACTACTTTCTACGATATGTAGTTGCATTGAAATGAACGTACTTCGATATGTTTCCTTGTGAGAGATAACGGTCTATTCAGCACAACGATAACGAGCGTACACAGTGCCTGTCAATTTCATAAATGAGCGCGTAAAATGTGTTTCTCCGGATCTGTAAGTTCATTAACTACATATTTACGTCTCTGGTACATTCTGCGACAGAACTATCGGATCACTGTGATTTTCGTGAATTTCGTGATACAGTTACGTCATTTTCAAGAAGTATACGTATGTGGTCGGTAGTAAACATACAGTGGATCCAAACTGCATTTAAACACTACATTTCTAATGCTCGCATGCCTGTCGGTATTTGAATTGTGATAATTTCATCAAAGCAAATACAGTAAAGTCGCGATATTTCCCCGCGACTTTCTACTCAGAATTTATCCAGTGGCTACCCACTTTCATCCAACCAATTTATCTCATAAATGCATAAAGATCTGCAATGATATAGAATTCCGTTTCAGAAAAATCGCTCAAGTTTAACACTAAACCTACCACGAGGAGTCAAATGACCCATTCTTGATTTTTTATTTGACAATTATTGAAATTGTAAAGGTGTTCTCATGGGAATTTATTGAATATAAGTATTTTTTGAGTCCAGTATACCAATCAAAACTTCAAAAAAGTAAAAAAATTACGCCAAGTACACGAATTGAATCGAGCCGCTAACACGGCATAATAATTATGATCACACAAAAATAGAAGAAAATAATACATCAAAAAGAAAAAAGTTAGAAGATAAAATTTGCCTGGTTGTCCGCGGCCTGGAAGTCAAATACTTGGCGTGGCCAGGCAAGGTCAAGGTGTTGATGAATAAGAATTATTTAAAAACATACCTCCTCTCTCGCAGGCTTTCATATAATTTGTCAAATTAAAACTCTGACAATACGAGTACCCTATCATTATTTTGCGTTTTTAAATAATTCTAAGATCATTTATGGACACCAACACCTTGGTTTTCGCAGGCGTACAGCTAATAATTTATCAATTTAAATAAAGCTTTGACACACATTGCGTACACTTTCATTAGTTTGCGGTTTTTAAATAATTCTTATTCATCGACACCTTGACCTTGCCTGGCCTCGCCAAGTATTTAACTTCCAGGCCGCGGACATCTAGGCAAATTTTATCTTCTATCTTTTTTCTTTTTGATGTATTATTTTCTTCTATTTTTGTGTGATCTTCTTTTCTTTGTGATCATAATTATTATGCCGTGTTAGCGGCTCAATTCAATTCATGTATTTGGCGTAATTTCTTTACTTTTTTGGAGTTTCGATTGGGATCTCACTTCTTTCTACAAGAATAATTTGCATAGCGAGTGACTTCAGATAATTTTTAATATTATAACATGTTTATGACAACTTACCTAATTTGACACTTGTCGGTTTATGAATGAAATGAGAGATCTAATTTCGATTGCGACTTTTTCGATTTCCAATGACAGGCGACGAGCCCGAGCCCTGCCGAATGATCCCGATAGTCGACGAACGAAACACGTGTGTTAGTCCTCTTGGCTGAATGTGTGCGTGTAACGCGTAGTATACGTATTACGTTGACGAAAATTTCTTGACGAAGGAGAAGAATCAGAAGAAAAATCCTATCATTTCCGACTGATCCATGACATGATATCACGATATCTCTGTCGTACGTGGACCGACTTTATTGAATTTGTTCTTATTCTAAAGCTTATATGCGGTTTGCATGAGAAAAATGCCTTTCAATTTAGAAAATATTGCAGGCGTGATGAGATATTAACGAAAGAAGTTTCAGGTTAGGTTAGAATGCCCGGTTTACGAGTAAAAGATGCGGCGTAGCGATAGTTGACATCGATACAGGGTGTTCGGTAATTTTTCATGTTCTTGGAGTCGAGACGCTGCCGCGTCTCTAGATATCATAGCAAAAATCGCACAAAATATAAATAAATTTAATCTTGTTACTTTTATAATACTGTACACATTGATCACTTTTGATGGTCGGTAGGTTCAGTGTTAAACAGATGAGAACCACTATTATTTTGCACCAACTTAAGAGGACGTGGGACAGGAAATAGTAACATTAACAGCGCCAATCGAGGTAAACTACGAAGACAGAGAAGCAGATATGTTTTTCGTAGGAGAGACAAAGACAGAGAGTACCAAGCAGTTTGAATTTTCCATGAACTTTTTCCCATTTCCTGAAGCGAAGAAGCAATATTTTTGGATGCTCTTTGCGTTGAAATGTTCTCCGTGTTATTTCTGATCGTACTAAAGAGCCCTTTTTGCAATTTGTTTCTTGAAACTTGATAAACAATAATAGCGTATGTTTTTATAGAAGAAAATTTTTTCCATGCAATATTTTTGGATGCTCTTTGCGTTGGAATGTTCTCCGTGTTATTTCGGATCGTAGTAAAAAGCCCTTTTTTGGAAAAAGGGTACTGAAAAAATTTTCTTCTATAAAAACATACGCTATTATTGTTTATAAAGTTCCAAGAGACAAATTGCAAAATAGGGCTCTTTACTACGATCAGAAAATAACACGGAGAACATTTCAACGCAAAGAGCATCCGAAAATATTGCTTCTTCGCTTCAGGAAATGGGAAAAAGTTCATCGAAAATTCAAACTGCTCGGTACTCTCTGTCTTTGTCTCTCCTGCGAAAAACATATCTGCTTCTCTGTCTTCGTAGTTTACCTCGATTGGCGCTGTTAATGTTACTATTTCCAGTCCCACGTAGCCTTAATAGAAAAAGTAATTCTGGTAATAATTTAGTTTTGTCGCCGAATGTATATGATCGGGTATCGGCAATGCAAAATAACGCATTATCGCCGGGCAACGAGAACGGTGTCGCCTTAGATAGTATAAATTGAGATAGACGGACTGGCGTGGCTGCGTTAAAGAGCCGTGCGTCTCGTTTTCATTATTCTACGAGGATAAGCAATTATGCCGGTAGTTGTGAATATATTCCACGGCTGTAACCATCGGGGAAGGTAAACAGTGCTGGCGATTTAATTTAACTGGCAAAGAAACGAAGAGAATAGTCAGCGGCGGCGACGACGCGCGCTCGATGATCCGTTAATCCGTTAATAAGAGCACTCGAGCGACGAGGCGATAACAAAAATAAAGGTACCGGAGATAACGGCCGGCCATGATTACATGGTATTGCAAATACGATTATCGGTTCGATCAGGCCGACAGAGAGACGATCGGCGAAGCGCCGCCGCGCCGCGCCGCGCCGAGCCTCTCCGCTCCGCACCGTGCCGCGGGAACGAGCTTGAACAGAGACAGCGAGAGAACAGACTCTCGACAAAAGAGAAGGACGCGGACAAAGAGGCGGTGATCGTTGATAAATGATTTATGCATACCACTTGACTCTCATTAATGCTTACGGTCCCGATACGTTTGCGTCTCTATATCCTTTCGCGATGTTTACTAGTCGGCCAAAGCATACTTTTATGCCGGGCTCGGGCTCCCAACGCAACTGGATTCCATAGCCCGTGTGTCCCTTCTCGTTTCCGCGTTTAATCTCTCTGCCAATCATCGATCGTAACGCCACGTTCGAAATGTATTCTTATTACAGTAAAAGCTCCTTCGTTGTCCAAAGGCCGGGGGTTTGAGCGGACAACGACCGTGCCCGGACACTATTTCTGATTTATGACTGCATCTTTAGTGAAACGGCTAGTTAAATGACAAAGAAAAGCATTCGCAGTCAAAAGCAGTCAACTTTCTGGCTTTAAAAAACTCCTTATTTCCTTGCCATATTCCTTTCCTACTGTTCTCCGTTCTGCGCGGGTCTAGACAGTCATGGGACACATCTGGCGACCAGATCCATGCAGGCCTAATCCTCTCGTTGACAGGCAGTGGAGTGGGTAGGCACTGGACAACGATCGTGCCCACGATTCAGGACCAGGGATGCCAGATGCGAGTCTCGCGGCTGCGAGTCTCGCCAGGCCCCTTACGTCTCCGTCCTTCGCCAATCCCCACTCTTACCACTACCGCTGGCGCGACCGAGTCGGTAGCATGCTACCGCTCTCATTCTAGCACTCGGTCGCGCCAGCGGTAGTGGTAAGAGTGGGGATAGCGGAGGCATGCATCTAGGCGAGGGACGGAGACGTAAGGGGCCACTTGAGCCGTTGAGCCGCACCGTCTGGCTTCCCTGTTCAGGACAACGAAGGAGCGATTACTGTACTTGGTGTATTTGCGAAACCCGAGGAATGGATCCGATCCTCAATTCACCAGACATCGGAATTCGGCTAACAGTTGGTTACACTGTCCAACGCTAAATTTGTTCCCAATATACTGTTGGGTCCTTCTTATAGAGTTTTTTGCACTGATTCCGAATCTGTCCTTAATTTTTCTCCTATACGCACAGTTTTCGAGGAACATGGCTTTGAAAAAAAAACATATTTTTCAACTTTAAACAAATATTGTGATGTTATTATAAAAGATATTGAATTGTTCTTTACAGAAAAAGATTCTTTAGACTCTCCCGAATCCAGTGATATATAATATCAATGCATTATGATTGTTTAAACATGTTTAAACCCTTATTTTTTGAGATAAATTGAAAAATATCCTCAAAAATTGGCGCAAAAGTGGTGTCTCTCCGTTTTAATGATTGTTTAAACAATCATAATGCATTAATATTATATATCACTGGATTCGGGAAAGTCTAAAGAATCTTTTGCTGTAAAGAACAATTCAATATCTTTTATAATGACATCACAGTATTTGTTTAAGGTTGAAAAATATGTTTTTTTTTCAAAGCCATGTTCCTCAAAAACTGTGCGTATAGGAGAAAAATTAAGGACAGATTCGGAATCAGCGCAAAAAACTCTATAAGAAGGACCCGACAGTATATTGGGAACATAAAAAAAGTTGAAATTCGTTGGACAGTGTTATTATTAATGGACCGGAGCGTATAATTTTCCGAGACAACACAGCTGCCGGGGACGTTAATGACGATTATCATTTCTGTTAGTAACTTTTTGCAATTGCGTCATTCGATGTGCCCCATCGATAGACTGACCCGTGAGTCATGTCGCCTGCTTTGATGTTGAGCCGACGTCGATGGTGTATGGATTGATTTGGAAAAGCACTGTGGCCCGTGACGCGTGGAACCAGTTTTCATCGTCGCAATATTGTGACATGTGAACAGTAGCTTTTCGCAATCTTCAGTCGGAGATTGACAGTGCATTATGTATTAGGCTGTTGCGTATGAAATGTCCGATTCGTAACAATGTCTTTCAACAAACGTAACTTTTTTCCGAAATGAAACTTTCATTTGATTAACGATTAACGTAAGCGCTATAGGGTGGCTCTTATTTACTCTTGCCAAAAATTTCTATCTTTCTTTTATGGCATCCCCAGAGTTGTTATGAATAATTTTAGAAAAATCTGTGCAATGTTTGAGCGCGAGCGGGTAACGGGAAAACGTGCCCCAACACGATTAAACATTAAAATAATTAATTTTGCTGTCTAACTGTGACAAATCTTAGCTTCTCAGTTTCAATTTGATTAACCTCTTCCCCTGCGATATCGAGTCAGACTCGTGATAAAGATTCTGAACAGGGTCTGATAAATGTTATTAAATTCTTTTTTAATTTTATTTTGTTGTAATCGATACAATTCTTTGGGAAAAATATAGGCATACAATAAATATAAACTTTCTTGTTTTTTGTTCATGAATTTCTAAACGGTGAAGATAATCACAGAATAAGTAATAGTGCAAGGGGTTAATTATGTTTCTTTGATTTTGTGGGTACCTTTTGTGCCAACTATCAAATTTTTGAAGTCGGGCGTGCTTGAAAAATGGTTGAAAATTAGAAGAGCGTGATCAGCATTTGCACAACTATTTTTAAAAAGCATATGCAAGAGTTAATGTAAACAAGCACCATTGGGCGATGCCCTACTGTGTATGTAGTACCAGAGCAATTAAAATTGTCTCGTCGTCTGAGTGGACTGCATTAATTGCAACAGATCTCGCCAGGAACAGGTCTCGCGTTTCTAGACGCATTAAAATCATCGTGACTAGAAACGATACCGACACACAGCTTATCCGGTCAGTATAAAAACCGCCTGCGCGCCTGTGTGGAAGCCAGTTCATGGTTGTCGCGAGGCTGCAGTCCCAGGACCCCATGACGTCAACCTCCTTATCTCGGGGACATTGTCGTGTTTAGCACCAACGCGTGTCCTATTTTCTCACCGACATTCTGTGCGTTTCTTACAGGTGTAAGCGGCGTCCGACAATATTTATCGACAGACGTATTGGCGGACACGTGCCGGGGCCCGATGTTTTTTCCTTAGATAAGACGATATACAGCCACGTCGAAGCGGAACAATTCCTTTCGCGTAATCAATTTCAGCGACACGGACGATCTTATTTTCCAATCGGTCGGATACACCGATGCAATCAGCTGCAGTACCGTTCAATCGGAAAATTCTCCCACAATGGTAATTCTTTCAACTAAGAATGACCCAGCGGCCCCGCCCACAATTTTTATTGATATTGTGTGGAAAACAATGGTTTTAGGTTGAAAGATAACCCCCTAAAATTTTAAGTCGCTAACCCTCCGTATAAATACCGTTAAATGAATCATTTTTTCTCTCGGTTATTAATTCAGATATTCAGGTAAGAAGAAACGAAAATACTCGAACTTACCTCCTTCATATCATATATATTTTTCACAATTGTGATCAAATTATTAAGGGTGAACGTAGCTAATGATTTACCTTTAATCAACTCTATGAATAATATCATATAGCACCTTTTTGGATTTGTCTCAGTACCTGCTATGTTCTGAAGAAAAAAATATAGTATTCCATTGAAAGAAAAATTATTATTATTATGTTCCACTAATCCGATCATCTTGAAACTTTTGTATATATTAGATAGGTAACAGAACATTGTTCTCGAATTTTTTGGAAGTGGTCACTCGAAGGCTTGCTTGCAATCTCCACCCCGAAAAATTAAATGATTTTTTTCTACCCTTAATAATTTGATCACAATTGTGAAAAAAATATGTAGGAGGTAAAAGTTCGAGTATTTTCGTTTTTTAAAATCGGAATATCTTAATTAACAACCGAGAAACAAAATGATACAATTAAGTGTATGTATTTAGTATTTACCCTCATATCATCCTTATATGAATGGTTAGCAACTGAAAATTTTAGGGAGTTATCTTTCAACCTGAAACCATCGTTTTCCATACAATATCAATAAGAATTGTGGTTGGGGCCGCTGGACCATTCTTAATCTGCTAAACCCAAATGGTCAGCGCTGATATATCCGGAAACTCGTAAAAAGACGATAAATTTTATAATATTGGACCACACGACTGGGATTTTTTTTTGAGAAGTTAGACCAATTAGTTTACTACGTGACGTGAAAAAGAATAATTATGAAAACGTTGCAATTGGTCGGCGTTACAAACGAAATACTAGAAGTTGTTGTTTACAACTTTTTTATCACATCGGTATGTCCCATTGCAAGTGCAACAGAATACAGTAATACTTCAAAGAGAGCCGTTACTTACTGAAGTCTCCAGGACATGATTTGCAGCATCGTCCAGGAAGCAGGACAGGCTCGTGACACGATAATTTTGGGCATTCGTTCTTGATGTTGCGGCACTGCACCCTCGCGACGATTCGTCGTTTCTTTTGCACCTGAACAGAGGAAAGGAGACACCTGTCAATAAATTGATGGACACTGGGGATCACGATGAGATAAGAATTATTGACGATAAACGCGCAACAGTATCACAGTGTGTCAGGGTGGGCTAATAGGATTGCAAGGGTGCGAGATGCGCCTTCTCGTTTCCCGATAATGCACAGATGCAGTGGCGCGTTACCCTATACGGGCAACATGGGCAAATGGCCGGGGCCCCAAAGCAAAAGGGGACTCCGAACATAAACCAAGATTGAAATTCTACGTTCTTCCTCGGGGGCCCCGAAATTCTACTTTACCCAAGGCCCTAACTAATTATAACACGCTACTGCACAGATGGGGTTTTTCAGTAGTCAAAAGCTCTAGATCAGGCCTGGGCATTTTTGTCTCAATTGAGGCAAGACCATCCCCACCGTAGCGCCCACTGTCCCCCACCAGCATCCGCCGTTACTATGAAGGAAGGACGCACTTCGTCCGTCGCAAGCAGTGCGCAGGCCTCGTGCATCGAAGCCGCGAGGAGCGCCACTGAAAGGAAGCAGGCGTTTGAGGGGCCCCACCCGTGCCCTGGCCTGCTCTAGATAAAAGATCAATCTAGGCCTCAGTCGCCCTCAAAAGTCCTATTTTTACGTTTACGAGGCGTAATTCGCATTATTCGGCAGTATAATTTGCATCATTCGGAAGTGACAGCTACATGCTGCCGAATAAAAATCGGTACAAGGATTTTGATCTTTTAGCCCATGAACAGCTAGCGCAGGGATGGGCATTTTTGCCTCGATTGAGGCAAAGCCGTCCCCACCGTAGCGCCCACTGTCCCCCACCAGCATCCGCCGTTACTATGAAGGAAGGACGCGCTTCGTCCGTCGCAAGCAGTGCGCAGGCCTCGTGCATCGGAGCCGCGAGGAGCGCCACGGAAAGGAAGCTTGGTGGGGGAAGCAGGCGTTTGAGGGGCCCCACTCGTGCCCATCCCTGAGCTAGCGCGTCAATCTGGCCCACTGCGGCGATAGAGCGAATCTCGCTGTAGGTACCGTTTCCGAGTGGACATTTCGTCCCCGCGGTTGACGTTCGAAAGTGCGGCTGCAATGTTCGCGGGCCTGTAAACGCGCTCACATGTTTATTACCGCTTTACGCATCGCTGACGATAGTTGTAACGTTTACATACACGCGGCACGCGATAAATCTATCGGCAAGTAATTGGTAGGTGTTATTGATCACAAAGGACTCGTTTATCACGGTCAATGGTGCCATTACCCGGGACAGGATTTACTGTTCCCGGCGTAATATAAATTATTATTTAATGTCTTTGTCGATCGCCACTTTCTACCGGGTGTAGACGACAGCCGGGAAGAAAAAGAATCGACGACCCGCCATGTGACCGTTCTAAACCACGGTCAATGGTGGCGTTAACCGTTGCGTGCCAGAGCAACGGGCACGTCTTATAAATCCGTATTCCCTGACTTCGCCGCTTTCCACTGTAGATCTGTCGTTTCTAACCTAAATAAGTGTTTCGCATTCAGAACGTCTTACTTACGGGCCACGGTGCCGATCTTTACGATACATTCATGCACCCCAGCGTGATTACGTATCGTTACATAGTAAACGCGCGAGAAACTTTCTTCCGTTTGCACTTTCAACTTTCGTTAAATCCAATTATTTCCTGGTTCTTCGCGAATCCCTAACCATCCAGGGACGACGCATATTGGCTTCTTCTTAGACCATATACAGGGTGTCCCAAAACTCCTGCAGAACCCGGAAATGGGAGGTTCCTGAGGTCATTTGAAGCGACATTTTCCTCTGCAGAAATGTTGTCCGCGGCTTTGTTTAGGAGTTATTAACGAAAAACACGGACCAATCAGAGCGCGACCTAGACGCGAGTTGACGCTCTGATTGGTCCGTGGTTTTCGTTAATAACTCCTAAACTTTACACGCACTATCCTTCTCTACGTTCGTCTCGGCCTTTGCAGCTCAAAAAAATAGTGTCCCTCTACGATCGATGCAAGCGAACCTCCCCAAGGCTTTTGCGTCGATAGAGAATTTACTGTAATTCGTGCCCACAAGTCACGTAAAGGGATATGTTTCGTTCAACAGAATGTTGCAACTATAAAACCTGTTACTGAATCGAACGTTAGTAGCGAACGGTATAGTTAAATACTTAATACAGTTGAAAATTATGGATATATGGTTTTATAAGTTTTATAACTTCTAAAAACTTTGTCGTTTTGTTTCGTATTAGAACGGGACCGTGTCGCAAAATTGCAATGTTCATTGTAAAGCCTCTCAATACTGTGTTCTGAAGAAAATCGCATATTGATACCTTCTAATAAATAGTTAAGTAGTAGTACATTGTAACGGATAGTCGTGCAGTAATACGTTCTAATAGATGACCGCGTAAAAGAACGTTTTAATGGCCAGGCATGCACTAATACGTTCTAATCTGTATCGACGTATTAGTACGCTCTAATAAACAGGTACGTAGTAATAAGTTCTGACAGTTAGCTACGCCGTAATATCTTTTAATAAATCGCCATGTAGCGGTACTGTCCATTAACAACTACGTAGTGAAACACTGGAGTATCAAATTCTGGTATTATACAAAAATAAATAAATAATTATATCTCACACTCCTACATACTTTCCTTTAGTTTCTCATCGGTCAATGTTTGGTTATCGATCAAGACTAGCGACGGTGAAGTTTGTTGTCGGTGATTTCCATGGGACTCTATTAGTGCAATACCGGTATCAAAATCATACCGATTGTAAGTCCCTGATTACTAGACTACGGATCTGTATTGTACAAATTGTACGAAACAGGAGTTAAATGTGTACAAATAAGTTCCCCCCTTTTTTCTACGATCATAACTTCTGACTGAATTCGAATCACTTCCCGATTTTGGCGTCATCGGAAAGAGCATTCTTTTAATTAACTTCCCGCTTCATAGGGAAGTTACTGGAATTACCCCGAAAATCGAAAATCGAGTTTTTAGCAGATCTTCACGTTTCATGGTCATTGGAGTCATTTTAGACTATTTTTATGAAATTGTTAGAGTGTGTGTGTGTGTGTGCGTGCGCGCGTATGTCTGTTTCTATGGTATCAAATTTTTCGTTAACGTTTTCTGAAAAAGTAACAATGCGATCAGAATGATGAATGATGCAATCGATGTGTCCCGCTGTAACTTAGAGCTGATTAGATTTTGGTCCACTTTGGTCCAGTAGTTTTTTAGTTTTTTTAGTTTTTTTCGAAAGAAGTTCATTCAACAATGCAATTTATACGAGAGGATGGACATTTTTCACCGAATAAACAAACGTAATTATATATATTTCATTTTTAATTTTTTTTTTAATTAAAAAAAAATTTTTTTTTTCAATTATGCTACTAATGCTAACGAATCGGGAAGTTCTTTGTGTGACTCTCCAAGAGTCACACACCAAATATAAAACATTAATAGCTGTAGACCCTACTAGCCATGAGTACCAATAACCCTCTCGCAAGAGCAGTCGTACCCGCGAACCGCGAACTCGCGAAGCGAGTGAGCAACAACAACCCTACTCGCGAGCGAGCGAAGCGAGCGAGCAACAATAACCCTCTAGTTTTAAGAAGTTTCCAGTCCTATGCAACAAGCAATATGGCGCGCGAGAAGCATCGTTTGCGTCACTGCTTACTCTTTGCATTTCAGCTTCAGAAATCAGCTGTTGAAGCTACTGAAATGATTTCTGCGGCACTGGGAGAGAACGCTGTGTCTTACAGAACATGGAAAAAGTGGTACCAAAGATTTACAGCTGGAAATTTTTATTTGGAAGTCGACGATCGTTCAGGTGCACCGAGAAAGTTTGATGACGGTCAGTTAGGAGGATTGCTCGACGAAAATCCGACCCAGACGCAAGAAGAATTGGCAGAGAGATTCGGAGTCATCAGACAAGACTTTATCACATAAAATGTATGCGTTATTACTAGACAGCGGATCTTTATGCGTTTATAACAAAAATGAGTAGGTGTAATTTAAAACAGCGATAACATTAGAAGAATTTAAAAATTCTGTTATACATCATTATCAACCTTTTTTATCCACATCGACGAAGAAAATTTTCTATTTCACTCCGGTTTGTTATAATTCAGGTACAACATTTTTATTTTGCATAACGATGCGCTGTCTAGTTATTACATTTTATGTAATCAAATCTTGAATTTGGAAAAAAGGGGAAATAACGGAGATAGTATAACGACATTGTTCAATTCTTCTGTCTTTAGAGTTTTGAACTCGACCAATCCATTTTTGTCATGAACGCATAAAATCTGGAATCCACTGATTACAAATAAACCAGTCCACCCTGTATACAGCCTGTAGGATAACAAGTACCAGTCAAGGTGGGATGTTGACTTTAAACTGAAAGCGGCGTTGGATTCTCGGACGGTCGGACGGACGCGTGTCGACCGGTCGATAAATATCCAAGTTTAGAGGAGATTTGCGGCGCCTAGGTATCTTTGAGTGTGAAAAGCCAATCTCGCGGGATTCTTTCAGGCTGCGACGCGACGGGCCGCCACAGTGCTGCCGGCGACGACCAAGACTACGACGAAGACGACGAAGAAGACGACAACGAAGCGAATAGGGATCGTAGACGCGCGCGGATCGGCGGGGTTTCGATTACAGCAGGCCGAGGTGCGGAAATTAAGTTCAGGGTTTTATAGAGCTGCACGGCATTCCTGAAACACGAAACACGAAACGATACGCGTTCGATGTCGATTCGGTTGACGCGACCGCCAGAAAAAAAAGGTGTAGAGGAGAAACAAGGCGGAGAGAGCTGGCGGTCGGTCGCAGACGTTAAACTTCGAATTACACGACAACCGGGGCGCCAGTGGTAAATTTTCTGTTTCAAGAGGCGACCAGCCCTCGTGAGACAGTCGGGTTCACGCGGGTAGATGGAACTTTTATCGGTCAAAGATACATTTTGGCAGTCGTACAATTTAGTCACATTTTAGTACAGCTTTCGAACTACGAGGAATAGCGAAATTAAAATTATGTATAATTAAATTATACATACATTATTTTTCAGACGCAAAAAATGTCTCTTTGAGAATGATCCACATAGGGATCGAAACGTCGAGATGCATTTTTAAATGACTGCACATTTGCTGTGGTTTGAAACGATCGAACCTTGCGCCGAAATCACAAATTTATTATATATTAAATTTCGATCGAGAGAAGAATTTACCTTTATTAGCGAAATTAAATTTTGACCAAAAAAAAAATACGATAATTGCTGTAACCTATACAACTATCCATACAGTAGCGGACAGAAGATATATATATCTCTTTTCAGTAGATCATCGCATTTTATTAGAGATACTAAACGCCGAACAATTCTCAATTGTTCTTAACATTTCCACATATGTTCGCACTCCATCCACGAACAACCTAGACTCTTTCAAAACATAAACAATGTTTGGCAGAATGCGCATGAAACTTTCAATGCTGTGAATACAGCATTATTAAAAACAGCAAATGCTGCGGACATTAATTTAAGACTTATGTATGAGAAAGAGAGGTATTTATGTTAATATAAGTAACAATAATTTCTTAAAAAGTTAATACTTTGTGGGGTAACAATTTTTAATGACTGCATCACATTTTTGTGGCATTGAATCAATTAGCTTTACACATTGCTCTATTGAAATGTTGTTCCACTCTGTTCAAATTTTTAGATTTATATTTCACGTTCCTTTTAACAATGTTCCACAAGTTCTCAATCGGATTGAGATCCCGTCATTGTGACGGTGAAACAGTAATATTTTCTTCTATAAAGTACTGCTTCACGATTTTAGAGGTATGTTTGGCATCATTATCCTGCTAGAAGACGAAATTGTCTCCCATATATTCTCGTGCATAAGGTATCACGGTTTCCTTCATAATGTCCAGATAGTGAAACCTTTCCACAATGCCATTAATTTTTCGAATTAATCCTGGACCGTCCTGCGAGAACGATGCCCACACCATTACACAACCACCGCCGTGCTTGAGTGTTTCTACGGTGCAGTTTGGATTAAAATCTTCACCTTTGCGACCTCTGATATATCGAATTCCGTCAGAAGATACTCTATTGAACTTCGACACTGGGAACTGTTGGACGTTTAGCATCTCTAATAAAATGCGATAATCTACTGAAAAGATAGTTTTCTTAAAGTTTTGTCCGCTACTGTATTTATATTGGGTCCTCCTAGCCATTGCGAATTCTGTTTCATATTTTTCAAGGATAAAATACAAAGAAACGGTAGCAATCGTTAGTCGCCTACACTGAGCGAGTCGCGTAACTTGCACACCTTAAATAACTTTTAAATTAAGCGTCCAAGGAAAAATTTTTAATACAAATATTGAATGGTTCCAACGGAACTAAATAATGGCCTATTAGTTTTTTTTATATGTGCAGAGGTTTTGAGAATTTGAAGGTTAACTTTCAGTCATATATTAGTCATATACTTTCGGTCATATATCAGGAAAATATTATGTTTCAAATAAAAAAGTATTAACACCTGTTGGTCCTAGAATTGATATTTATCGAGATATTTTACGATAAGTTGCCTCGAGGATTGAGATTGTGTAGTTTGTCAGAGATAACGTCCTACAATGCATCCTCTTACATAATTTGAAAAATAAATATTAGTTAGAAATCTGACTGTTTTACCATTTTAAATAATAACAGACAAGAAATTAATTTGATCATGGTCGTTATTAGACTGCGGATTTTTATGCAAAATAGACATTAGAAGTGGCAATTAGATGGAAAAGAATGTCTTCCTTCAACTCTTCTAACAAGTTGAAAATAATGTAACAATATTCCTGCATTCTTGTAATGTCTACAGTTTTGCGTGTGACTCGTCCATGTTTGGCATGAATGAACAAAATCGGTGGTCTAGTGATTAGCGAGAAATTCAAGCAGAGAAATCGTGGAAACAAGGAGAAATAGTTTGGAGAGGAGAGCCGAAGAGAGAGAGAGAGAGAGAGAGAGGGGGGGGGGGGGAGAGACAGAAACTGCGCTCGGACCAGTGGCTTACGGACGCGCTAACTCTATTTTTAGTCTTCGGAAGAATGACAGTCCCTCTTCAGTGTATATGAGGAGCTATTGATAGGTCGCGGCTTTCGTTGTGAGCGGCAGGCAGACACGTCGCGTGAATCACACGAGATGTTGTTTCTTTACCTAAACTCTCACACCGGGTTGGTGACCACCGTTACGCGTTTCGCTCCTTTACGGTTACATTTTAAACGATTTCAGACGCGAGATTCGAACGCGGGATGACACAGAGGCCACACTGAAGCAACAACGAGCAACTTTTAGTTGGTCTTGCATGTATCTTGGAAAGGTGGCCAGTTTTACCGAATAAAAGAACATTATCGTGGTAGAAATTTAATTTTTTGGTCGTTCACGTTCTTCATTTACAAATTTACAAGATTGCCATATACAATTTTGAGTTCTGTTTACCAATACTACTATTGTACCTCCTAGCGTAACACTAACAATGTAAATGTATTTGTTTTTCCACTCTTATAAAAAACATACTTTTTAAATTATTTTTATCTTGCATGAAGAATGTTTTTACAAATCTGAGAATCATTGACAATTTTGTTTGCCTCGCCAACGAGGATACATTCTTATTGAATTGTTTAAATTTATTTAGAGCAAAATACCTTTTTTGACGTATTTTGTACGCCCGCAGCAATAGGTACATTTACACCAGTGGCGCAAAAATCGGTTTCAGAACGATAACTCGTAAACGCAGGCGGGCCGGTGAATGAGCCAACGAATAAAAGAGTACTCTTACAGCGGCATGGATCAAAAGTTGGTTTTTTTTATTGGGAACGCCTGAAAGCCGGCCCACACGGGAGACCCCACGCACAAATCGCCGTTAACTTCCGGCCCGATCGGGCGCAACGTTCTCCGCTTCCACCATTATTTCTACAATAGTGTCAAAATAATGAATGGCTACCTCGGGGGAAGAAAATCGTGGGTGGATGAATCATGCCACCAGCCGCGGCTCGTGAATAGCGGGACGCTTTTTAATCGACGCGACGCGACGCGACGGTCTGATCGCCCGGCCTGATCTCAGCCTCGCGAAAACATTCCCATGACTGTCTGCATGGAACTGTTCGCACAACCCGTATAATGAACTTTGATGAATACTCGATCGATACATTAACCCGCATTTTATATAGATCGCAATAAAAAGATGAACACTACTCAACAATATTCACGGCATTAGTAACGCATTAACATAATTAACATATTCTCTATCGGCACTATATCAACCGAACTATAGGGTTCAAGTATGGATATATGTGTGTGTATTAACAGGCAACCCTATACAGGGTGTCCCAAATTCCTTCAAGTCCGGGAAATGGGAGGTTCCTTAGGTCATTTGAAGCGACATTTTCCTTTGCAAAAATTACCGCCGCGGCTTTGTTTAGGAGTTATTAACGAAAAACACGGACCAATCAGAGCGCGACTTGGCACAGTCGGCCAATAGACAGTTGGCACGCGCCGGGCCGACAGTGCCAGCTCGCGTCTAGGTCGCGCTCTGATTGGTGAGATTGGTCTGTGTTTTTTGCTAATAACTCCTAAACAAAGCCGCTGCGGTCATTTTTGCAAAGGAAAATGTCGCTTCAAATGACCTAAGGAACCTCCCATTTCCCGGACTTGAAGGAGTTTTGGGACACCCTGCATATAACTAAATTCATAAAAACAGAGAATCATAAATCACAGAAGAATTGTAAAATTACGATCGTCAACGAATTACAAGAAGATGGCAGATCGAAACGAGCGCCCGCGACAAACACGTCTGTCGTTAACATTTGGTTATCCGCGTGCCCAAATACGTTAATAAACCCGTTTTTCCTTACTTCCGTCGCGAAATAACTCCTGAATAGGAGTTCCAAAAAGCGGCGTAAAATAAGGAAAAAAAAAATATTAGTACTTCTCAAAAGTATGTGTGACTTATAGTTAAAGATTTATTTTTAAAGAACCCTGCCGGCCAAGCTTCACTCCTAGACTTTAATTCAATCCTATTCTAAAAAAATCTGACATACTTAACCTATCATAAAATGTTAAATATCTCTTGGAGTATTAACATTTCGATAACCTTGGGTTAGTACGTTTATATGTATGATAATAAAAGGGATCGATTGGTTCAGAAAAAAAATTGGGTTGCATTAAAGAATAAAGTGCAATTGCACCTGGCGGCTGCTACGGTGCATTCATGTAAAAAATAAGGTCGTAGGAAGTTAGGACGTATTATGACATGAGTTCTTCCTTTACCATTTTTTCTGTTTATACTTAAAAAAGAGCAGTAACTTGTCCCAGTTCCCAGGGTTACCCTGTATATTTGAAGGGGCACAATACAGGGTGTCCCAAAATTCCTTCAACATCCGGAAATGGCAGGTTCCTGACATCATTTGAAGCGACATTTCCGTTTGCAAAAATGTTGTCCGCGGCTTTGTTTAGGAGTTATTAATGAAAAACACGGACCAATCAGAGCGCGACAACAGCGGATTGATTCTGGCTCGGCCAACGGCGACGCCACGCTAAGCGGGATTTCTCGCTGAGTCGGACTCCGTTCGCTGTAGCCGCGCTATGATTGGTCCATGTTTTTCGTAAATAACTCCTATACAAAGGCGCGGACGCCATTTTTGCAAAGGAAAATGTCGCTTTAAATGATCTCAGGAATCTCCCATTTCCGGATGTTGAAGGAATTTTGGGACACCCTGTAGATAGCTGACTATTGGCCTGAAATTGTTTAACTTTTGATCGATTACGCTATGTAGAATTACACTTGCATGGAAGAAACAAAACCGAAGGGAAGCTAGTGCGGCGTTATAGGCAAACACGTAAGAAACGGTGTAGCCAGTCAAGGACGGAGTTTATGAAGATTGGCTAAATTAAACTCCATTAGTAGCAGTCGCGACCGTCCTGTCCGAACGACAAATGCGCGACACAGGCCCCTGTTACTATGATAGAGAATATTAATTGAACCGCGCCAGCCGCGAGGGCCGCCGAATCGTTTTATGATTGACCCCGAATTTATTTCCACGTTCGTAAACTGCAAACTAAACCACCGCGGCGCGGCGCGGGTCGCGCGCTGTTAAACCGATGTTACTAACCCCGGCGTGACTCAGCCGGGGCTGTCTTCTGCTTCCCATAAAGCATTTTTTATTGTCCCACGTAGTTAACACTCTGTCGCCGGATGATACAACCAGGCATTCCGGTTGAATAACACGACCCTTCCCCTCGTGCGCAACACCGCACCGCACCGTGTCAAGACTTAGCCACGTGATTTATGCTTTGGAATTATGTATCGGGCTTTCGCGCCTGCTGACGACGCCAGCAGCTTCTAGACGATGATTTTTGGTGCTTTTCTCCCGCGATAATTAGCACATTATGATGTACAGACAGTTGCAAGAGTCTACATATCGTAAAGGGTTAATGAACTACAACCACCAATTCTCTTTCTTTCTGTTTAAATATTCGGAACGCTTCATATGCACCTACATTTTTATCCTTGAGTGTTCATTTTAGACTAGTTCACAGCCATTGGAAACGAAAAATATTTTTGTTAAGCCCATAGCCCTTTTCAGGGCCGGCGCGAGGCAGGTTCAGCGCGTTCGCTGGAACCCGGCCTCGCGTTTTGAAAGGCCCCGCGGTCTACGAAAACTCATCAGACATTTTGCAGGACCCTCTGTATAGTAGATTGAATATTCGGGTGTGTGTGGAAAATGCAATCGCATAATCCACTAATCGATGACAACTTGCTCCAACTTGCTCTCCCATCTTTGCATTGAAATATTTCGTTGCAGCGTGTTGCAGACGTTGACATTAAATGTTGACATCAAACCTTGACACGTCTGCAACACGGGTGCAGAGGACGTTAGGTGTTAAGGAAATTACCCAGTTAGAAAACACCGATTTCGATTAACTTTTTACAGAATGATGATACCATAAACGGATGCAAGACATTTTTTGAAAGTTCAGTGTAACTCCATAAAGTCCTTATATCCTGGAAACTATTTCAGATAAAAAAATCCGAACGCTTTCACAGAAATGTACTTTTTACGAGAAATTAAACTATATCAATAGTTTTTTGCGAAAGTCCTATATAATCACAGATTTTGTACTTGGATTGAATTTTTTACCCCTTGAAAGCGAATTATGGATGCGAAAAAATATGACTTGCGTTTCTTTAAGGTGCCAATATTCTATAAAAATGTCAGTAAAATCGGTGTCTTCAAGTTGGGTAATGACCCATGTAAACGATCGCGATGACCAAGGTGTGGCGTTACAAATAATGTTAACTACGCCAGTAACCGTGGCTTCAGCTGAATGTAGTTTCTCGCGGTTGAAACTAATAAAAAATTATCTTCGGTCATCAATAAGCCAAGACCGATTTACATCTCTGGCTATTCTTTCAATAGAAAGCGAAGTAGTAAACTCAATCAATTTTGACGACGTAATCAAAGATTTTGCGGCGGAAAAAGCGAGAAAAATTATGTGATATTTATCTTACAAAAAATATATGCAACATTCTTTGCACTTATAATAAATAATTCCTTATTGTGAAAATAGGATTTGAGTGTGTATTCTAGCCCCGCAAAAGGTCACGCCGGCCCTGGCCCTTTTACAGATCAGGAAAGATAAAAAATTCGTTGCACTTTATCAATCATTCTTTCATATCGAGTAATTGCAAGCCGTTGTTTTATTGAGATTATGAAAGGGACGGGGTTGAGAAAAGCAGTCATTGGTAGTCAATGATTTTACAGTTGCAATTTGATTGAATGTAAAAGAAGTCTTAGAAAGTGGTGAGAGTAAATTATTGTCTACAGCAATGTTCCTCCGCAAGGCGGTTCAGGTTTCATAAAATTTATTCGCAAGCAACGAACAATATCTCGTAAACAACAAAGCGCCCGCTTTAATCCATCACGTATACAACGAGCATTGTTGAAAACTTTCATTCACAGAACAAGCCTGCTATTAAATACGACTTGGCTGGCGTGTCTGTCCATTACTTACTGTTTCTACTTGCTGCAAGCGTTAATGCATCCAATAAACTTTCAAACTCGTTTATCTCGCAACAAATGACCCATGCGCGCAAACATTATTCTACGCTATCCACGCATACTTTTGTCGAAAATCTCGGCTCTACCATCATCAATATTCGACAAAAAAAATTGTTTTTATTTAACTTCTGCTGGCCACGATTGATGCAGAACATTTTTATTCCACAAGAAGATTTGCTTTCGAAACCGTTCATCATTTCAAGTCTACTATCTATTTATTATGTATGGCCTACACAACCACCAACAATTTTGTAAAATTTTCTAGAAAAATGAAATCTTTAAAAGATTAGGAACCACTTTTTAATTAGTTTTCTGTTTTCTCCCTTCTTCAAGCCTTTTCTCTTTTCTCTACAACGACGATGAATAATTTTGTGAAATTTTCTGAGAATACACAATCTCCAAAAAATTAGCAACCAATTTTACCACGTTTTTATTAACTCGCTTTCTTGCCTGTCCGTTTGTCTGTTCGGTACAAATTTTGCAATTGATGACAATGTAATATTAACTACTATAAAAAGTAGAAAATAATTATTTATTTTAAACAAATTTTTAAGACGGACTAAAATGTATAAAATAATATTTCCTAGCCCCTTACAGATTCCTAACACCATACAGATAGTCCTGAAAAGTGATTGTGAATTTTTGATAGCAATGAAAATACTTGTAAGATTTAAAATCGAAAAACGTGGGGCGCAAGATAATAGTAAGGAGTGTATACTAGAGTAGCTGCCGTTGAGAAAACTCGCACAACAGTTCATATCATTTGAAGTGCAATAGAATTGTATGTGACTTAGGTGAACTATTCAAGCATCAATTATCTATTGCATGCCGCCCCACGTTTTTCGTTTTAAATCTTACAAGTATTTTCATAGCTATTAAAAATTCACAATCACAAATTTTCAGGACTATCTGTATGAGGTTAGGAATCTGTATGGGGCTAGGAAAAATTATTTTATACTTTTTAGTCCGTTTTAAAAACGTGGTATGGATATTAAAAATTGTTTTTCATTTAAATAATTTTCGATTAATTCAGGCTCGTTCCTCGCGGACAGCCTCGTGCGAAAATTGTGGAGGGGTGTAGGGGTGGAGGTGAATGGCGGGAAGAAGAATGAACGCGGATATCGCGTGGGAGGTGTCGGTGGGCCTCGCATAATGAGATGAGTATCTTTAATAGCCGGGACGATACGAGGCGGTCGACATGTCGTGGGCATCAAAAGAGCTCTCGTGTCCGCCCAATGGCCGTCTCGTTTCGACATCGGGATCGAGTGCCGGCAAGTGAGCGGAATCTCGATTGGATCTTCGTTTAATCGCCGCTTTTGTTCCATGCCTCGATAGAAGGTGTTTCCACCGATAAAAATCTGGATTCCACGCTCGTTAATGAAATTCCTCCGCCCGGTACGTTCCTGAAATAACGAAGGGCCCTCTCGCGAAAAAGAAGCGTTGCGCGGTGGTCCGAAACCGTAAAACGTGAATACATGTACATATTTTCTTCGTCTTTGAAAACTTACGATGATTTAGACATTGGTTCTTCTTCTTTGAACATCTTTCAAAGTGAAAATTCACCGATTTTCTGCTTTTACTATAAAATCTTTGCTTTTGAAGAGACCAAATGTAAAACGTGACGTTTTAGTTACTATTCATCTTCTAGATAAATGTTTATAATTAGACTGCGGATCTTTATGCAATATAAAAATCGTCCAACAATAAGTCAATTGTAAGAAACAGGAGTTCAATGAATAATATATTTTATCTTTGAATGGTTTTAATAAGTCGAAAATGCAGCAAAAATGTTCTTAAACTCTTGTTTTACATGAATTTCTTATTTCGTTTCTTATTTCCATGCAGATCTAAAAATTTCCATTTTGTATTAGTAAGTTTGCTTATAATAAAATATATAAAAAAAACTTTTTAAAAACCACGCTTATATTAAAATGCAGTAAAAAGGAGAAAGTAATTTTTTTCTCGGTTCTCCATAAAATACGGAATCCAGTTAAATGATTAATAATATTTTTCCCCAAAATTTTAAGCAATTAGTTCAAAATTTCTTCTGTTATAAAATTAGTGTCGGAATAGATAGAAAAATTTAATATAAATTTAAATAAAATCATGACATTAGTGACTATAAATAAAAGCGTGGAGCGCTAAACTATATTGACGTAATCTTCGTGGGCACTCCACGCTTTTATTTATAGTCACTAATGTCATGATTTATTTGAATTTATATTATATGTTCCTACCTATTCCGATACTAATTTTATAACAGAAGAAAGTTTATATTAATGAAAAGAAGAAAAATATTATTAATCATTTAACTGGATTCGGTATTTTATGGAGAACCAGGAAAAAAATAATTTTCTCCTTTTTAGTGCATTTTAATATAATATAAGCGTGGTTTTTAAAAAGTTTTTATATATTTTAATTTCTACTTTTATTGTCATCGGAAGCAAGTGTGTATACAAAATTTCAGCAAGATTGGACTATGGGAAGAGGTTTAAAATTCGATTACAAGATATTTTATACGCATACAACAACACGGCAAATCAATATAATCGTGGTAAAAATGTGAATTTGTGACTCCATGGTATAACAAATCGGTTAATAACATATCAAAAGTGATTACATTGAAAAGTGAATTTCGCATTTAACAGTTTCCCTACCGGATTAATAGAATAGGACCTATTAATAGGATTTTCAATAATTGTACAGTACTAAAAGAAAGCATATAAATTTTCTTTTACATTGCAATCTTAAATGAAACTATTAGGTGACGTTATTGAGGGTGACTTGTTAGTTCACAATGAAAATTGCTGTTGCTATTAAAGGTTCCATTAAAAAGTGTTTAGCCATGTACTATGGATTTTTCAAAATTATGCGATAATTTTGGCCAGTAATGTGTTAATAAACGTGAACTTTTAAAAATCTGTTAGTGCACAACTTCGTTCGATCTAATAACAGATATTTCAAAGAAAATTAATTTGTACGTTTGACTTATCATTTTAATGATTCCGGTTTGAACGAAATGTAAATTCGCACGGATAAGTATCAGTTACGAAAATCGAAATTGAATAAACTTTCAATCGAACAGTAATTGTGAAACGACTTCAGATCTCACGGAAAGCATTAAGAACCTTCGCCTTCAGTCGAGAAAGTCCGGAAGAGAGCCGCTAAACGAACCTAATCGGCTCGAGCCGGCCGCTTATCGGAACAAAATCGCGCTCATTAATACGAAGCCTATTATTACGAGTCCGTAACAGCGGTTTATAAGAAAAATGACCGATTAAGTAACCGATAAGTCTTTCGTGTATCGTAGCCCGGGCTCGCCGATCGCAGCCACTTGCGATGTATAGGGTGCTCGATTAAATTTGGCGCTCTACACAGGACTACTATACAGGATAATTAGAAAAATTTGCACAAGCCAGAATTTTTCGTCAACAAACAGCTAAACACGAAAATCAGAGAAGCTGAGTAATTTCTGCAATCAATTCTTTTTCTAATGATTCTGCGTGCATTTTCTTACACTTTATCCTGATTTCAAGCATCATATCTTACAATGCTGGAAATCCACAATTTTTTAATTATTTTACAAGAAAGCAGAGTAAACACAATTGTATTTTTTAACTGGAGGTTTTACACGCCTTTACTGTTTTTACATCCTGAGGATAGTTGTAAGTATGCATACGTCCCTAAGTACATACAGTTTATAAGGACATACAGTTTATAACATACTAAGGACAAAGGTTTAAGGACGCTCTAAAAAAGACGATAACTATTTTAATATTATACTATACGAGAGAGAGAGAGAGAGAGAGAGAGAGAGAGAGAGAGAGAGAGAGAGAGAGAGAGGGAGAGAGAGAGAGATTTGAACTTTTTTGGGAAGCCAGAGCAATTAGTTCACTACAGGATGTGAAAAGAAATTTTTTCAAAAATTGCAATTGATCGGAATTGTTGAAAAAATATACTAAAAGTTGCATTTTCAACTTTTTTATGTGGGCCTATATTGAAAATTTAAAAAGTACAGTTTGTAGATCTGCGTTAATTATATGCACCGCGAATGTTTCATCGAAATCGGTTGATGCGGGAAAAAATGGTAGGCATTGAAAGATGTAAGAATCCTTAGATTTGTTGCAGTTACCAGCGATTTGTAGGCCCACATAAAAAAGTTGAAAATGCAACTTTTAATACTTTTTTCAACAATTCCGATCAATTGCAAATTTTGGAAAAATTTCTTTTCACATCCTGTAGTCAAATAATTGCTCTAGCTTCCCAGAAAAGTTCAAACCGAATAGTCTAATATTAAAATAGTTATCGTCTTTTTTAGAGCGTCCTTAAACTTTTGTCCGCTGTTACACTAATTTAAAATATAATCGTTGCAATATGAATAAGTTACATAGCACGTTAAGCAAGTATACCTACGCGATAAAATTACTGGTCAGCTATTTCGAAACTAGCATCTCCATCAAAAAGAGTCATTTCACGATTGTTCTCAGAAGCGTAATCGGTTTTTGCAAGTCCAAGTTAGATGTACGTCCAGGAAACTTACTGCCGTAACATAGCGTCTGGTAATTTCATTACCGTCGAATAATAAGGCCATTAACCAAGGAAAACGAATTCTAAATTCGCGCGCCGTTCTTTTCCAGAAAGGCCATCCTATTATATCATTCTAAATAGTCAGTAAAGTCGTTTAACGGCCATCGCCATTGTTGTACGCGTGAAATGAAAAATGATGTAAAGAAAATGAAGAAAACGAAATTTGCATCTCAATGGAAACGTTATCCGGGTAAATCGACACCGCAGCGGTGACATTGAGAAAGCCGCCGCGCCGCGCCACAGTGTTTGCGCGACTGGAGTCGTAAAAGGGCAAGAATATCGATGACTTGGCTAGCCAAGGGATTCATTGGTATACGATGACGTTATCATTCGACCGCGTGTATGGGACGCGAAACAAACCGGCTATCCGTGGAATGCAAATCACGATTATTGCACAATCGGCAGGGAATTCGAGCGATTCGGGGCCACGAGGATACCGTCAATACCGGAGCAGATTGAACTCGCTTCTTCATCCGCTTGTTCACTACTCACATAACCGAAAACGGACTATGACCTTTACAGGCCCTGAGCACTTGAAACATTTTGAGGCCACCTTATAGGTTCACTTCAACACAATGTTTGGTGGACTTGTACGATTGTCGAAGTGAAAATTCCTTTACCTGTTGATTGAATTCGAACTCTCTATAAGTACTTCGAAAAATAGAAATACAGTAGGACCTCGATTAACCGGCTTGATCGGGAAACAAACAGCCCGGATAAATTAGGGCCCGATGGATAATCGAGACGCGAGGGAGATAATTAAAATGTATATTATATTCCAAAATAATTATTATTTCCCTTCATAATATAATCATATTTAACCGTATATTTGTTTATAATCGGGATTCGGTTAATCGAGGACCTACTGTTTGTATAATGTATTTTCAAATTCTAATATTATTACTGTTTGAAATTACACCTACTCATTTTTATCATAAATGCATTAAATCCGGTCTCTAATTATAATTTCTTTGACATTGAAATAAAATTGCATTCTACTTTTATAAAGATTTAGATCAATATTTACATTGAAATTATTGTAAATATACAATAAATACAAACTTTCTTTTCCTTCTAGGAAACTAATAAAGGTAAGGAAATTATAATCATTGCAATTGTGAAAAATATTGTACAACAATCAGTAAAAGATTTAGTTGTCAAATTGATGGACTTTCGAAGGTTAAAACTGAACCTACTAAGCATAAAAAGCGACTAGCATGTATTGCTTTATAAGATTGACAAGATTGAGGTTATTTAGACTTTCTGTGATTTTTATTATGGTATGTATGTTCGATTTAACAATATTCAATCATTTCCTACGAAAGAGTCTTCCTAATTTCAACAATTCTATAATAAATAATCTGGGACTGGTCAATTGACCCGGCACTGGTAGGTTTAGTGTTAAATAATTTCAATATTTAGACATATCACTTCAAAAAAATACGGTGTATACCTTTTTACATATCAGGCAAAAATGTCAAATTTATTAATATGATATGTAAATGACGATGTACGCCTGTAACTATAAAATAAAATAATCAAACAGAATAAACGAAATTATCTGGAATAATTATACTGAATAACTTGATGCATGATTCCTTTGGCAATTGTAGAAATGAGGAATAAATTAGGTTATGTAACCCTTTCGTTCGTGATCCTTTCGTGCAAAGCTCTGAAGAACGACAAAAAAATTATTTATCAAGTTTTAGACGGTTGTTGTAATAAATCTGTCGTAGATTCAGTCACGAAAAGAATTTTTCAACGTTTCTAGAGACATTTTAGTTTATAATATCTTCGAGAAAACCGTGTCAGTTTCCCATCTATTGTTGTTTATCGTGAACGATGGATTGTGAAAGTAGACCGTTCAAGTGTTTAGTCTTTTGTTAAAAGTAAATTGTTAAAGTCTTTTTAAAAAGTAAAACTGTTTTTACTGTTCAGACTAATTGTAAATCTACTAGTATAATGCAATTTTTATGTTTCGACAAAACAATATAGGCAAGCTCTTCAATTTAATTATGGTCTTCAGATACTGAATCCTGTCACTTCACATACACAAATTAAGTCATCAATTGCATAAAAATGATAAATGAAAAATATTCTCACATGATTTAAGACTGTGGGCCCGTAAATGAGAAGAAGCACTGTTCAATTGCTAACGCTATATACACTTTGTTATAAACAATACAACATTATAAAGATATGATGATAATACTGTGACAGGGCGCAACTTCGCGTGTCACACGCAACACCTTATTGTTTATAGGTTAGCTTCGCTCGATCGTATCGATCGATAATCGATTCCTTTGTCGTGCGAATACTTGTTCTACAAACTCTAATTTTTTTCAAATTTTAAAACAAATAAAGATGCAAATGCTGGACACAAATATTAAATATATCATTGAAATCCCCTTTAATAATACTTTAAATTTTAATTTATTCTCGAATCGTGTTGCCTTCTCGCGATAATATTTTCGAATTAGTGTCGTGTTATAGAAATCGAGTTAGTTTAATTTCCGTACAAATTAATTTTGATTTTCTATACAAATTGAATTGTTTATTTATTATTAATTCTGATTTAGTTTCTGACTGCTTGTCAATTGTAAGTAATGAATTTGCTCTTTCTGTTACAAATTCCGCGGGAAAAGAATCCATCGATCGAAAGACCATATTCATTGTCCAGATCGATACTACTCGATGCTTTCGATAATCGAAAGCGTAAGGTAGAGTCATGGCGTACTTTCTTCAAGCAGGAGAGGACGTGAGCGTGAGTACAAATTATATTTCCAATTATACTGTGTCATTGAACACATTTTTTTCATACCATTAATGAACAATTGATAAATATTCAATTTCAATGATTTATTTCCTATTAATTCGGATTTTTACTCCTGTGTCGTAACGATTAATTGTATTTGAATTCGTGTCGTGTGATAGAAATCAGGTTTATTTAATTTCCGTTAAAATTAATTTTGATTTTATATTTAACTTTAAGTATTCATTTATTACTAATTCTGATTTAGTCTCTGACTGTTTGTCAGTTGAAATTAATGAAATTGTTGTATTCTGTTGCAGATTCCGAAGGAAAAGAATCCATCTATTTAAAGTGCATATTGGTGTAGCCGAGATCGATGCTATTCATTGTGTCGTGTCGTGCTTTCTTCAAGTAGGAGAGGACGTGAGCGTGAGTACCAATTACCTTTCCAATTAAACTGTGTTATTGAACATCCTTTTTTAGTAAATATTGATCTTGAATTATTTATTTCCTACCACCTCGGATTTAGTCTCCAACGGTCGATCGATTGAAATTAAATGAATTTATTCTTTATGTTGCAGTGTCCTGAAGGTTTTTAAATATTTTAAGGCTGCTTATCTGGATGCCTAATGCTGCCTACCTTGATGACCAAAGAAGACATCGATAGCCGAGACCGAGGGCAACGTGTCGTGCTTTCTTCAAGGGGGAGAGAATGTAAGTATTAAAAGGTTTCTTCACAATTATACCTTATTATTGAATATTTTCTTTTCAACGTATTAATGAAAAATTGTACAGCCTACACAAGTTGAATAAATTTTCCATATGATATTATATTATATTAATAAATTTCCACCGCTTTGCTATTATTCTCTCGAAAATCACTTAAATAGATTCATTATATCCCGATGGAATTGTACGAATAGATTTATAATATCATGTTTCCTTTCGCGATTCCAGGACTCTAATGCAGCTTCTCATCTCCCCAACAAGTTACTACTGTTGAAGGTGAACTAAAAACTGTCTTTTTTAATGCTAGATTAACGCCATCCCGTGGAAACACCAGACGTTCCCGCGAGTAGTAATCTGTTTCCTAGCTAGGTAGGGTCTTTTTGTACGTCGGTTTTTTTTGTAAATACAGAAATTTTCGATAATACAATCTCCAATTTGCTAAAAGATAAACATCTTCCGTAACGATGGTATACAATTACTAGAAACACTTTTTGTCATCGATATAATCATTCATATTCTAAAATTAGTTTTATTTGCCCGGAAGTATAGATACCACGTACAAAAAGACAAATTTTGAGTCCGGTGAAGTAAAGTTCACCCAATGGAAGTAATACTTGCAAGTCGTATATTCGAATCTTGGTCGAACAGATTCGAAACTTTCATGAATATCATACCAGAAATTCTCTGATTTTTCTAATCGTTATTTTGTTTACTTTTAAAATCAATTATGTTGCCCCTTTAATGCATAATTTAATTCAAAATTTTATCAAAAATTACAAGTGAATATAATTATAATTGCACGTGTATAATTGGCCACTTCTGTACCTTCAGAAAGAGTGTTTTCAAAAGCAGTAAATATCATGGACAAAAAACCATGGTTAAAATCAAGTATTGTGAATGAAATGCTATTCTGAAATAGTTACGAATTTATTAAATAAAGTGCTTAAAATCCACTATGCGGTTCTGATTTTCAAGATTCGGGTATACTTGTGTAGTTGCGAAAGGTTCGATTCCTTTCAACAGCGAAATACTCATAAGGAGACATTTATGACAAAAATGGGTATTTGTAATTTAAAGTAGTGGTCATTTAAAAAATATTTAAGGGCATCAACGCATTAGTTTCAGCTTAATAGGATAATTAAAAGAAGAATACAATTTTTATTTCTGTGTCCTGTAATCAATGCAAACATTTTTTATTTTGCATAAAGATCCACAGTCTACTTATAAGTATCTTTTCGAAACTTGTAAGTGCTCATTCCATGGTTCAATATCAGTTTGTATAAAATAAATACTTTTCAAGTATCATCATTGAAACTGTACTGCTTTTAAGTAATAATCGATACCCATGAAATGAAACTTGGTTATTGAAATTGACTCGGATTCGTGAGTACATGTTGAACTTGATCCCATCCCTAGTGCTAAGGGACGTGGGCATGACGCGACGCGCGACATGCCATGATCTACTCGTGGAACGATCCACGCACGCACGACGCACACATGTCTATGCGTTGGTGGTAGACCTAACTAACTCAGAAGCGGACGCCAGTCTGTCTCGAACCAGGAATGGGATTAGAAAGCACGTCAAGTCTTCGTGGGTCACGTCACCCAGATCGAGATTTAGTCCGTGCTCAGCGTGTTACGCCGATCTACAGCGCTCTCCAAAGGGCAATGCCACCGTCGCGACCTTCTCGGAAACAACGATCCAAGAAACTTCGATCGCGATCGGATTATACCGCACAGGAGACCATAGAACAATTCTTTCCCCGAATCGGATTCATGAAACTGCGATTACGCGGCGTTTCTATGTACAGGGTGGTCCTTTTCGATCGACCCATACGAAAATATTGTCTTCTTGCATAAGATTGCATAGACTGTGGGTTTCTATACAACGTAAAAATGTTCTGCATTGACTGTAAGGCACAGAATAAGTTGTTTATTACTTGATAAATGAAAAATAATAGGACAGTAAGGGAAGTTCATAAGAAAGTTCATAAGAAAGTTCATAGGAAAAGTTCATAAGAAAGCTCGTAAGAAAAGTTCACAGGAAAAGTTCATAAGAAAAGCTCATAGGAAAGTTCGTAAGAAAAGTGCATAAAAAAGTTCGTATGAAAATTTCATAGAAAAAGTTCTGAAGAAAAGTTCATAGGAAAAGTTCTGAAGAAAAGTTCTGAAGAAAAGTTCATAAGAAAAGTTCATAGGAAAAGTTCATAAGACAAGTTCCTAGAAAATGTTCAAAAGAAAAGTTCATAGGAAAAGTCCATAATTTCTTAGTCTCTCCGGTGTTAGTACATTTAGAATCGTATAAGAATACA
The DNA here is from genome assembly GCA_963966675.1 of Lasioglossum calceatum. NCBI lineage: Eukaryota > Metazoa > Arthropoda > Insecta > Hymenoptera > Halictidae > Lasioglossum > Lasioglossum calceatum. The sequence continues at coordinate 6,856,365 of OZ016542.1, forward strand.
TTTTGAGGACAAATGAGTAGATCAAATTTAAAATGGTAGACCGATCCGATTCTCCGAACACAGAGCAAAGAACGCGCGCTATATTTAACGAGAACTACCGAACTCGTCGATATGATGGATTCCAGATTCTTCGTTTCACAATTATTGAGATTGTAAAGTTGTTTTTATGAACACTTACTGGATACATTCATTTCTTCAGACGTATTTTACAAAAACAGACGTGCAATGTCTCAATAGATCTGTTGTGTGTGAATATGATCTTGTTATTTTTCAGAGTCAATACAAAGCAGTCGCTGTTAGTGTTCTAGAGTTTAACTATATGCTTCTCCATTTCAATTGTTTTATTTCTGTAGAAGGTGAAGCGTGAGGTTGGTCAAAAAGTATTTTCGTACGTTTCTTATGTTTTTTATTGGAAAACTGCCATCCTGCAGTGTCTTTATTTTGTTATCTTATTTATTTCTCGAAATAATATATACTATCAATAGACTAAGAAGAAAAATGCAAAGACTGTGGATTACCTAATATTTTTATTGTTAAATTAAAACTGTTTGATTATATTCTTGTTTCTACTTGGCGCTGTTTAGTTACTTAGGGCTGATACTACTCGAGTATCGTTAAAAATGAAACACCCTGTATGCGACTTCCTATAGATGCGGCGATAATTGTGAATCTAAATTTCAATTTCCGTTTTAGGGATTCGATGAGCAGATTAAAACTAGGGGTACAACACGTTCAAGAGAAGTTTAGCGTGTTTAGCTAGTTTAACGTAATCAAGCCTAGCGATTACAATATTATTGTATGTCGCAGAAATTGTTTTGTAGGTTGTAACGTAAGGGTTAAATGGCAAACCATTCAAGATCTTTCGAAAAGAAATGTCAGGAGAAATTTCCGCTCGTTTCGAAGGATTGCGAATAATGTTCTACGGTTCTGTTTTGCACAGTATGCAAGAATGAGGATCTCGATTGTTTGAAACGAGCTGTAGGAGCATTGCAGGGTGTTTCTACGGGACTAGTCGGCGCGAATTCCGTAAAAGTCGCGTCAGGTCGGCCCCGCTCCATAGAAACGTAATGTTGTACGTGGCGGTACCGCGGCGCAAGCTTGGAAAGGGTTAAAGGTCGGACACAGACGAATACAGACCGCCTCAGATACAGGTAGACGTGCTCGCACACGGGCACGCGCGATCGCGCGATGGCACACCCACTTTAACACGTACCGGAATGCATTCGCATTTGATGCAGTACATGACTCCGAAGGGCGGGCCCAAATCCGCGAACCAGGTGGTGCCCAGTTCCCGTATCTGCTTGCCGAACGTGCATTCTGTAACAGATCCAATTCAGTGTTCGAATTATTACATTGTCTTTTCCAGAGCTGTTTCTATAAAAATTACATGATCCGACGCAATATGCTACTTTTCAATAATTTCCTACCTGCTTCACAAATAATGATCAAATATTCCACGAACATTTCGCGCGTGTTATTGCAACCGGTGACGTAGCGATGTTTAATTATTTGCTTTTGTCTCGACTCGTTTTCGATAAGCCCAGAAGGGTCATCGAAAGATTGTCTTGATTTCATTCTACAGTGGGTAACCGAAAAAGATTTAGTTGTTAAATTGATGGACTTTCGAAGGTTAAAACTGAACCTACCAAGCATAAAAAGCGACTAGCATGTATTGCTTTGTAAGATTGACAAGATTGAGGTTATTTAGACTTTCTGAGAAACATCTAGCGATGTTTAATTATTTGCTTTTATCTCGACTCGTTTTCGATAAACCCAGAAGGGTCATCGAAAGATTGTCTTGATTTCATTCTACAGTGGGTAACCGAACTGCTAGAGCCAATTCTATGGACTAACGATCATATATTCAAACGATCAATTGTTAAATGAAAATTTTGCTGCACTTAATTCTTATTGTTCTTTTACGAGGTGTTGATGCTAGGGAAGTGCAAATATTAGGTGAAGTAAAAAGTTCTGAACGTTCTTCGCTTTATTTATATGAGCGAAAAACGCTCAGAACTTTTTACTTCACCTAATATGTATACAGTATGTGGACACTTTTTTACTTTATTGTGTAACAATGACACAGTCGTCTTATAGAAATAGCACTCAGGAAATTAAATAATAATTTGCGGACTGTAATCTCAACAGACCATAAGTTTCAGTGTCCATTCACTGGCCAGGTATGTTGTCACTGAGGCTGCGTAAAACTATTATTCCCAAGTAATATCAATTTTCATTAACCGCAGCATGTGTCCCTTAGCTTAACTTTTATATGTATTTTGCTGTTCGGTTCATACTTTCGTTTAAAGGAAGAATAGGTACAGTAGTTACACCCATCGGAAAATGAGTTCTGTGTACTCGCATGTGTCATTAATGTTAAACCTACTAGAGCCAGTCAAATGAGCAGTTTTCAATTTGTTCTTTTGAAATTGTTGGAATCATATAACTCTTATAAAAACTGATCGAATAAATTTCTCAACTGAATCATACATGTATTATAATAAACTTGACAACAAATCTGAATAAATTCGCTTTACCCTTACAAACCAGCACATAACAGTCAGATTTTTAGACGAATGTAGTCTTCGAGGCAGTAAAACAGGTGATCTTCAGATAGTATCACAAATTTTGATCAAAAACGTCATTTCTTTCATTCAATTCTTATATTCAGCTTTTCAGTACCTATTTCATGAGAGAAATATGTATAATTCTCTCTGCATGGATTAATACTCGGTAGGTTAAGTGTTAACCAAAAGTCTTTAATTAATTAGGTGTTCCATATTATGAACATTAAGGTATCCTATTTCGAAGTTTTCTCCATATTTGCGTTCGACCTACGAGATTCCCCGCAACCGTAAGATTTCCGTAACCCCCGCAGCGAGTCTAAACCGTTCCGGAGTCCGGAGAACAGCTTTCCATTTCGTTCGGTCGATTCTCGCGGCGCGTGATCCCTCTCCTTATTCGGGAACGGAATAAAAGTGAAACCGCGGAATGAATGAATGAACGAACGAATGGAAAGACTCTCGCCAGCAGCAGCGGGAGAGAGAGAGAGAGAGAAAGAGAAGCATTAATCGCCGTGGCTCTGAATCACCCGGGGACGGCGAACAACCGTGCCGGTGCGGTGGCCGCTGAAAAATCGCCGAGACGACGATGAGACGGTGGAAAAGAAGAAAGGCGAGCGGCTTGTAAGCAGTTGCACGCTGCACCGCCCGTTGCATAGTGGTAAAGGAGACGAGCCACGGAGGAAGAAGGAAAAAAGAGCACGCTCCATTCTCGCAAGGCCGTCGCGTCGCCTCGTTTAAATGTGACGCGGTGCCACCTTCTTCCGCCTGAACCGAGGAAAAAAAGAAAAGGGAAACCCGGCGAGAAAACGAAAAATTCGAGAGGAAAGACGGGTCGCGGCCTATGTATGACTGCGTTACGACGTCCTTTCCTTTTCCGCGTAAAAATAAATACCCGTCAAGCCGTACAGCCGAAAATAACGCGGCCGAGAGACTCTTTTCGACGTATTATACGGTTCGGATTTTATCTTTAGGTTCGAAGAACCGACTTTACGCCGCGCCACATTTCGCCACGCCAAAATACCAGGTATTACACGGGTCGGGTCTTGACGCGTCGAACCGGGACGTATGGTGGTCGGAAGATCAGAAAACTGCGTTTAACGTCACTTATATTATCACATATATTTGCAACCAAATAGGTGAAGTAATTTTCAAGCTCCAGCATTTAAACTGGCGCTATTGATTTAGTTCAAAACGACTGTCATCAAATTAGTGGCACTTACAAGGAGCTTAATGTAATGTAATGAATAGACTGCGGTTCTTTATGCATTTATGAAGAAATTGGTTGTGTGAAATATAAAACAGTAAAAGTTTGTTGTGCCTGCTTCCCGCAATCAATGTAAAACATTCTTATTTTGCATGAAGATCCGCAGGCTAGTAATGAGTGATGTTGGTGATGAGTGATTAGTATAACGTGTGTGATATTGGCTATGAGAGGTTGGCAGGGAATTGGGGAATAAATGACTAAATTGCAGTAGAAGACGATCGATTTGGAATAAAGAGTATTACACATTGAGTATCAATTTATTCGTTTCAAAATTAACTAAATTATAGTGTCAGGTGCAATTTTCATTATCAAGTAATTAATAATAATTATTAATAACTCTGATCGTTCATTTTCGAATTAAATAGGAAGTTGTGTCGAACACAAAAATTCACAGTTGCCTGAACCTTTATTTTGAAACTATAAAATGAAGAAGCAGTGACCAAAAAATCTGCATGCATAGTAGCTTCATGATATTTGTAGAAGAACATGGAAAAGTGTTAGAGCAATTATAGCGAATGAGTAAATACTTGAGTATCCAGTTACCAATATATACCTTTGGCCGCAAAATGTCAAAAAACGAGAAGGTTGATTATTCAATTTGACCTTTGAAATAAAATAAACAAACAAACAAAATAAAAACTTTATTTTGTGTGTTGATAAATGTTAATTCTTTCAACATTTTGATTGAAGTTTCCGGGAAATTAGTTTCATTTCATATGATGGCTGGGAATGTGTTAAAAATATCGGAACTCTCCAACACTTTGAGGAATTTCACAATGATACATTTCCAAAAAAGTCTTAGAAGCTTTGAATATCGTTAAGATCGCGAAAGTCCTAACCTTCTCAGAGCCTCGACAACATTAAAATCCTCAAACGTTACAAATTTAACAAGTTCTCAAGGCATTCAAAATTGAAACTGAAAGTCTCAATAGCTTCAAGCCTCTTCCCTAACTAGCCGTGAGCACCTTAAGTCTCGAAATTTCCGAGAACTTCCCAAAAGTTCCTCACTGTGAAGCTCACAAATAAAAGAATGAATCTCTTAACTTCTACGAGTCACCATAATCTCGAAACCCTCTAAAGCAAGGAGTACCTCGAAACCTTTGACGTTCTTAAAAGCCTATCCTCTAAAATCGTAGCTACCAGGAAGTACTGATATCTGTTCAAATCCAATGGATTAGCATACATTTTAGCACCGGGAGGTTGGCTGGGACTGTGGTGCCATGGTAATATTTTCAGTCGGTTTATTAGACAACAACGATGGATGCTGAATTCGAGGGTACACCGAGAGAGAGAGAGAGAGAGAGAGAGAGAGAGAGAGAGAGAGAGAAAGCAAAAGAACGTAACCCGGTCCCTTTGGTATCGCACATGTCCATTTGTCCGTTTGCTTTGGCTATGCACTCGAGAGAGAGAGAGAGAGAGAGAGAGAGAGAGAGAGAGAGAGAGAGAAAGAGAGAGAGATGGAGAGAGGAGAGAGGAGAGACACACAGTAAGGATCGTTGCGCGAGGTCGTTGCACCGCGTGTGCTAAGTCGTTCTAAGCGCAGAGTCGGTCCTAAGCAGCCCGAAGAGCCCGAGATAGGAGAGAACCTCGACACGCCATCGCATCGCAAATATGCGAGTCGAACGGCGCAGGCCGTTCTTCCATCGAGGTCTTGTTTCGTACAATTCGGAATTCGGAAACTGTAAATTGTGGTGGGTGACCGGAACGGTGGCGAAAGCTTCGAATGCCACGGGTATCGCGAATATTTGGACGCTACCGAGAAGAGCTTGTACCCACTAGACTCTAGAACATTCAACGACTCGGTTACTAGGTTGCTGGCAAATGTCTGGCCAATTTGAGTTTACTCCCCGTGACATGCGGTGCCCGCGTTGTCTTGTTGTGTTGCTTGTAGACACCTAAGCTCGTACATTTGTTCCGAGTAACTGCGATTTAGGAGTAACTCGAGTTTCCCGAGTTCAAAGTTGGACGTATAGAAATTTCATAGGAGATGAAAACGATGTTCACAGAAAAAATGATCATTGATAATGAATTAATGAATCTAATGCACAATGTTTTGCACTGAAAATTAATTTCACGAGGTATGCCTCGTCGACCAACTTTGCTTCCTGAGTTCGAAGCTGGACATTTAGAAATTTCCTGAGAGGTTAAAACGAAACAATGATTGAGACTTGTTTTCATTATGAATTTATTGGATCGGATGAAGCCATTAAAAATGTGTTATTCATTAGAAAGGAACATTATAAATTTAACATGATGAATGTATTGAACTTAAACTTATTAACTGGGCGAACTGTATATACATAGAACTTAGGATACATTAATAAACCGAACTTAACCCTCACACTCTGCTTAAAAATAGTCGCATAAAAAATTCTCCCATGATTTTCACTTTTTTGAGATTTTCGTTTTACACTTTGATTCGACCAACTGTGATTTATTCATAATTGTATATTTTAAATAAATATGTCAAATTACAAATCAAAATCAAAAATTGTACAGTACCGGAAACAGAAAATGAGAGAATTTTCTCCTGAGATGCATAATGAGGATAGTTGTTTGTTAAAAAATTGGCATGAATTGCATAAATTTATTTATTTGATCAAGTACAAATTGGAAGGTTGAAATGTGTGATACTGTTGTTAGTAATCCTTCAACCTTCTTGTATTTTCCAGAGCATAACGAAAGTTAGAATAAATATATTAGTCACCCATATATGGGAACATGTTAAGTAATTGCGATGTTACGGGAACATCACAAGTCTAGTGTCTAGTTAGTAGTAATTCGGAAGTCTCTTTTGGAAGAATACGAAAGGATTGTTGCCAATCATATGTAGTACTGAGAAGATTCAAAATTTCGTTTGTTAGAATCTGTAGGAATAAAACTTTATGTGACATTATAGAAATAACAAGTAAATACCATAAATGTGTTCGAATTGCTGGTAGGTGAGCTGAGAACGGTCTCGAAGCGTACTTATATCGAATTTACAGGGTACAGTAATTGCCAAAGCTAACTTAAAGACGAAATTACTCAATTGTCAGGAAACTCGACAAATTCCACCCGTTTTGTTACACGTTCCTCGGCCTCCCTTTGTTTCAAGGTCGATAAATTGCTTGAATTGCGAGCAGAAAGCCATCGAGCGAATTAATTCCGACAGTGAGAAATCGAAGTTGGAGGGAAGCTTGAACGGCTGGCGCGAGGCACGAGGCGCGAAGTATGTACGCTCGCTCTACACGTTTTCTCGACCCGATCTGACATTTTCCTAATGGACCTCTTGTCTTCCCCTACTTATCACGAAACGCACCCAACACGGACATTCTGATTTCGAAGTGTGCGTTGTATCATACAATCGATATTGAATTGCACAACCCACAGCGGATTCTACAATCGTTATTGAATAACACAATTCACATTGGATAGCAGAAAGACCAATTTTCTTATTGATGCTCTTCAAAACCCAACTCTAGATTGCACCTTCTTATCCAGGAGACCAGAAAATCGATTTTGTTAAATGTTTTCAATTCATTTTCATTTCATTTTTGAACGTGTTTTTTTTAAAACTTAATTTTCTGTTAATAATGCGCACCCTTTTCAATAAGACGAACGTTTCCAGTTTTTGTTGAAGACGAAGAAAGTAATGGGAGCTTTAATTGGATTCTAATTAAATGTTTCTAATGTCGACCACAGCTGCGTTTATAAAGAACAAGAAGAACTTTCGCCGATCGATTTCATTGAACAAACGGATCAGTAACTTTCAAACAAGTCGCGACAGAAGAAAGAGAAACAAGAATTTCCGGTACTACTACGACACACACAACGACCACTAATACAGTATTTATGAAATTCTTTTACACTAGCAAAAATTTCTAAAAACATGTGTAAACAGTTCGTGTATGCACACTCATTCGATTCTTGAAATAATAATTCTCGAGATGTTTCTGAAAATGTACTTTCAGGCAAGGTGAAGTCTAAATTACGAATCATAGTTGATGTAGTGGCAGCTGTAGACATAGAGTATAATTGCAGGAAGAGGATGTCGCGTGTTTCAACCTTATATTATTATTTGACAATTATATTTAGCTTTGCTACGCGTTTCTCGATGCTTATTTAATTCTCAATTGAAATAGAACGAAGATATTTCTTCAACTTGTCCTTTCAGAATTCCATAAACGTACGAAAATGACGAATTAGAAGAAAATAGCTATCACCGAAGCAGCATAATGTAAACGAAGCGTGTTACAACGGGACGCGTGCTCTTCTTTCGACTAACTTTTGCTGTAGTTGCGGGAGGATTCGCGGTGTCTATCGCGAAACCACGAAGAAGAGAACGCAACGCCGATAGAACATAGGCGTCGAATCTCGCTAAACGTTTAATCTATTATTGGAAGGATGAGAATAGGACGTCGTAGTCGAGTCGGTGTGGAGTATAGTGTGGCTGGTACTAATTTGGCCCATATACCAACGTTTCATAGACCGTTGACTCCGGTGGTGGAACTTATGAACTGTGAAATCTTGTATGCTTTATCTTGAACCGCGGTCTTGTGCGAGTCTAAACATATTCCTAGTCGAATTCGCAGAAAGCTACCAGCTCCGGATGAGAGTTAGACGGACGTGCTTTGCTCGGACGCACTTGAAAATGGCCGGAATTCTGTGGAATTCGTGTCATTTTTCCAATTCGAATTTATCACGTAAATAGATACAGCAACTCACATATTTCATTGTAGCGAGCTATTTGTTGGAATTACTTTCAAACAGATAAAGAAGTAGACGTTCCACAAGAATTTTTACTACTTCCTTTTCGTAATAATTCTGGTTAAATTTTTCATTTTACAATCGCAGGAATTACACCCGAAAACCTCAACAGCAATAACTGAATTATAAAACTGCTTTCGCAATCTTTATAGAGTAAATTGACTTTGAAGAAAGAACTTTGACTGCTTGGCAGTTTGAAATTAAAGGAACTAGATTTAAACCTTTTAGAGGCCTTATTAAATCAGTAACAAACATAAGAAATTACACGTATAATAAAGCTCAGTTGAACATTACTATAGTAAAGTTATAATTTTTCATAGATCTTATTACACACGAGACACAAATAAATATACATATACTATTTAAAGCAAATACATATACTTTCTGAGAAAATAAAGCACAGCATATACTACTTCCATGATTTATAAAATTAATGTCTAATTACCATTGTTGAAGATTACGATGATAAAGTAAATGATTAGTTAATCTATAAAAGTTTCAAATATAAATCATGCAAAACGCTTACTCGTTTGTGATAAACTTAAAAATAATGTTGAATCTTCTCGAAATGAACTTCGGTACCTTGAACTACCCAAAAATAACGTTGAATATTTCGAACGACGTGTAATGGCAACTTTGAACAAAATTGAAGACGATAGGCGACTGCCGCCGTCTAGAATGTCCGAGCGAGTCGTCGTACATTTGCATAAACGGATTAGCATAAATTAAGCACAATGGAAGAGCGTCGGGGGATTAGGTGCGTCCGCGAATTGGCCGCGATTTGCGAGAATGAACGATAATGAAGTCTGGTGCGCCGAGATACTTAATAAAGACAATCAACCACGCAAATTTCCATTTTTCCCCTGGCGCGGTGCGGGCGCGGACGCTCTTGTGACATAAATGGAGGCAATAAAGCGCCGGTACACGGGAATGATTCAGTGACTTCGAATGAAAGAGATGGTACGCGATGAAAACAGACGACCACCGATGTTAGCACTCGAGTCGTGTTTCGAGCACCGTAAAAAACGAGGAACGTTGCGTCACGAACTTATGGGATGACCTAATAATCCACTAGAGCCAATCCAATATAACTATGAACACGTTTTCGAGAAATCTTTATACGATCGCTGTATTTATAAACCAACAAGTTCTAAGTAAAACCCTCGAATTATTTCGAACTTTTCAGGAGCATGTGTCCTTATCTAAAGTAGTTCAAACTTGAAACAGATTGAACGAGTTCGTTGAGTCTCCTTTTGCACGATTCACATTTACGTACCTATATGGTTTGTTTATATAATTCAACCTGTATCATTCTTGATTATAATTCGAGTTCTTTTTATTTCAAAACTTCGCATTCGATCTGCCACGTCTTCCCGACGTCCGATTGATTAAACATTTTAGATACAGGTAGCCCTCCTACAACACGATAGCATAAACTGCAACCTATAACACTGTTTCGCTCTAACATGATCAGAAAATTGCGAAAACCTTTGTAAAACACTGTACTTCTATAGCACTGGATAACATGATTTTTGTTTGATATATTTAAAAACTAAATTACCTTGAAATAATGAACTATAGTGCCTCTACATGAAAATATATAAATAAATTATAGTTTGTTCCGCTGAAGGAAGCCGAAAATTCAAAAGGGAGCTGCAGCAATTTTGCAAAACTTCTTCATACCATGAGATCTACAATAACCTTGTGCAAACCAGCAAACAAAGCAAAATTACAGTTTTTATTTAAAGAGGATAGAAGGTGCAAAGAATCTAAATGAAGAAGGTTCAGAAATTGAAGGTGATATCGTTCAACCGAAAAAACGTTCTCGTTTGATTATACTGAGCAGGATTGCCATATTTTTCTCTCCAAGCCCCAGACACGCTGGCGTACGATCGCGTGAGCCTCCCACTCTTCCCACTAGTCGCTGACGCGACCGTACGCCAGCGTGTCGCCACTGTCGCCAGCGTTAGTGGGAAGAGTGCAAAGCAGTGCAAAGACGAGCTACGGTGCGTGGCGTGGCGAGAGGCGGAAGGGTAAGAGGCCTGGAGAGAGAAAAATATGGCAATCCTGGTAGTGAGTAGTGATGAGGAAGAAATTTATTAAATTAAGGTTACATTAAATGAAAATAATATTGTTTGTTCTTTTTTTCGTTTTGTGTTATACATACATACATTTATATTTTTAATAAAAATTAAGTTGCTTATATGGAATTAAAAGAAATGTTTGGTTTTAATAGGTTTTCTGAATGTAACCCCCCGTTTTTGTACTAACTCTGGGTCTCATATAACACGATTTCACACAACACCGCATTTTCTAGGAACCTATCCACCGTGTCATAGGAGGGTTGCCTGTATATCATTTTTTCATGAAATGGAACAATTTTAGGAGGCGGAGCGGCGCGCATGCTCAAAATTTCATAGTTGAAAAGTAAGATCCACCATAATGCACATACATATTTGTGCCAGCGAAGTTCGAGAATGTCTTTTACACTTATATGTTCTTATATATTCCACTAAATACTCTTGTATTCATGTTACATATTCATTGTGGATGATTCACCCGCGATGTACTTCCAAAGTGAGACAGTGTAAATTCGCCTTAACAGTGGATTTCGGGGATTCATTAGGATGACTAGCAAGCGAGCAGCATTCAGCTTTCCGCGAAGTTCATCGCAAATTCCGGGAACCACGGTTTCCCGCCACTATTCTCAGACACGCAGCCGGTCTAGGATAACGTGGTACGCGCGCGCGCGCGCGTGCTTCTAGTCCGAGAGTTCGATGAACCGCGATGAATCCTCGTCGGGTTCCGTTTAGGAAAAATACAACAGGATAGACCACTGTTAATCCGAAAATATCCAAGCCGTCGACCGTTGACTCGTCTGTCCGATGCAGGATTGGACGTTGCCTTCCTCACCTCCCCGCTTTACGCGCCTCATCTCCGCATAGTGTTCATGCGAACCGCTCTTGCACCCCGCTTAACCATGCAACGGCCGGCGAAAGGGCTCCTCGAACCCGTCAATAATAAATATAAAAGAAAATATCAACGAGAAGTGGGGAATGGCGCAAGCAATAGTAATAATAACAATAAAAAAAGCTTAATATTTTATCCACCATATGCACATCAACCTTTCGGGAACGAATGTCGTTATATTGGCACATCAGGTCCATGTGTTTAAGGGGTTAGGACACAGTAACAAGTGGGGAATTTTATAAGATTTTTAAACAACAGTACAGAAAAAAGTGAATGATCGATTAATATAAGATTTTGTATTTTAGTTTACTATATTATGAACTATAAAAAAATGCTTGTAATATTTGAAAAATAATTTGTTCTTATGCCTTTCGTCGTCTTTGCTCGGAATATTATCGCATTAATTATATCAAATATCCCAAAAATGTCATAAACTGTGGTATACTATTCTCTAGGCATTGACGATTCCACATTTCAATTTTTCTGAAGATTAACAAAATGGCAGATATTTTAAATTTAATGACTGAATTTCGGTAAAAAATTTGTTAACTTTTTATATGTATTTAACAAAATAATATGTAGATATTTTAATGAGGATAACTGCAGCATTTCAATGCAATTACTGAGGTAGAACTCGAAATATCTTGTACACCGTTTTGAAAAACGCAACTCTGTGAAAAGCGCTTTTAATGTTTACGAATGTAATTTTTCTACCAAAAAAATATTTTTCTAAATGTTACTGTGTCCTAACCCCTTAAGTCTTAAAATTGCAAACAAATAATTCCACTATTATAATATTAAAATCTGAGTATACATTTCTATTTTTTCTAGAACTGAAGATTCTGATATAAGATAGCGAATTTATTCCTCATACAATAGTTTTATGAACAGTTGTATGTTTTGTAGTACCTTATTTAGAATAAATCTACTAATTTTTCATTGCTTTGGATAGTTATAGTTAGCTATAAGATATGCAGCTGATGTAATTACCAAAAAGACTCCTCAAACAGATGCATATTAAAAAAATCGAGTGAGTTGCGTCGAATGCAACGATCGAGCAAAAACTCAACAAGTTTGTTTTTATCTGTTCGTTCCTGGGACTTGGGACACCGCGTGTACGCGTGTCCGACCGTCTGAACGTCAAGAAAGTTGCAGAAGAAATCTTGGCAACGACACGACGATAATTTCTCCTCCTCCGTCGTGTTTTATCCGACGCGACGCGAAGTTCGACCGGGTAAGACAGACATGAAATTTTTCTACCGCGAAGCAAAAACGACGCGGCCTGGATTCCCGACGGGAAACACGTTTCAGTGTTATTTATATCGGTGTTCAATAAACTGCATAAATATATATGTATATACATATATACGTACGCATACACGGAGACGTATATGCGCGGCAAAACGTTCAGAAAGTTGCAAGAAGTTGGCAAGGGGTCCGCGATAATTTCTCCTCGTTTTTCGTCTCTCGTGTTTCTTCTTCGTCGGCGACGGACGTGGGGATTTCACACAGATTTCGAGAACGATAAACCGCGAGGTGTAACGCCGCCGCCGCGCCGCCCCGCGCCGGCCGAGTTATTAATTTCGTCTGCGACCAGGTTACAGAAATTCGTAGAGCGCTTGCGAGCGCTCGATTTCCTAATGGGCATTTTATGCCTTGCATGACAACTTATTTTATACTTTTTAGTCCGTCTTAAAAACGTGGTATACTAAACAATTTGTTTATTTATATAATTATTGTAAATAACGATCGGAACAACTTACCCTGGGAACTTTTAGCCCCGGTCTCCCCTACCTTAAGCGACATTTCTGTCCGAAAGCTTTGCTCACCTCTCGACACATGACGAATTTTTATTCAGCGACGATGTTGTTATCTCGAATGATGAAACGTTAGAAATCGGACGGATAAAATAACCGCGCGAGGGCGGGGGCGGGGGCGGCGGGGGAGGAGGTTGCATCGTCGACGTGCACGCGGTGCACTCGATGCATCGGAGACGTCACGTGACACGGGAGATCGTATACGATGCTAAAGGTGATGAGAAACTCGAGACGGTGCGCGGCAGTGCGCGGTGCCGAAGTGCGAGAAGACATCGCGGGCGTTGCGATGGGGACGTATAGAAAAAGAGGGACCGCCGATGCAGAAAAGACGGGGGCGGATAAGGGAGCGCGGCGGGGCGCGGCAGGAAGGAAGAAGCGCGAAGATTCATGGAAACCGAAGCGAGACGAAGGAAAGATGGAAAAAGCAAGAAAAGAAAGCGGCGCGGCGCGGCGAGACGCGTCTCTCCGTGTGCGTTTGTCGTTCACTCACCCGGGCTATCGCGCGCTACTTCTCGCTACTTCGATGTTTTTTTCGTTTCACTCGCGCAAGGAGAATCTTATTTATTTTAGCGAGCGAGGAGACGCACCCCGTGAAACCGTGCCGGCAGTTCGAATTGTATACAGTGGCCCGCAAAAGTGTTCGTACGCCCTTTAAAACGGAATAACTTTTTTATAATTGTGCCAAACTACCTGATGTTTTGTAAGCAATTAGAAGCATTGGTTTACTAAATGATGTGGAAAAAAATTTCATAAAATTTCATAAAACTTTTTTATTTGGGCCCGTAATGAAAATTTAAAATATATGTTTTGTAGATCCATGTTAATTATACACATTTTAAGCAGAAACTGACAAAAAGTCGTGAAAAACTACGATTTTCACCATTTTTAACAGTATCTCAATTGATTTCGATGAAATTTTCGGTATTTGTATAACTAACAATGCTTCTAATTGCTTACAAAACATCAGGTCGTTTGATGCAATTATGAAAATGTTATTCCGTACTAAAAGGCGTACGAACATTTTCGTGGGCCACAGAATATGTAGCTGTTCATCTGTTTAGTTACGAAGTTTTTCTGATCTTGCGGAGACAAGGTGACGTCTGATTTTGTTGTGTGCCGATGCTGAGTTACAGAAGGCTGATATGTATTAGGTTGTTGCATCTGAAATGTCCGAAATACATACAACTTTTTTTCGAAATGAATCTACCTGATCAAAATAAGCACCATTGTAGCACCATTCTTGATTGCAATTATTATTAAATTTTCTTTATTTAAACAATTGATTCTACCAAGCTATTTCAAAATTTTCTTCATCATTTGTGATGTATCCTTAAAAAGTGTCTCTCAAAACATCAAATAACAGTAACTTCCGCGCGATTTATTCGTGGAAATTCTGAAAATTGATATTTAAACTTAAATTGCGGCCAAAGTGGTCCGAAGTAGGTCGAGATTTTTTACACAAAGTTAGTTCAATATTACACGTTGCCAAAACGATCGGTGCCAGACCAAAGCTTCATCACACTTTTAAGTTTTGCTTCCATGAATAAAAACTGAGTGCAACGCAAAGCGGCTTCGGATTAGTCCGTGTCAGTTACTTTTAAGCAACTTGATTAAAAACTTATTTTTTCCAGTTAAGTAAAATTAAATAATTAATGTAGCTAAAGTTATGAAATTTCGCTCAGGCCTTCAAGTTTACTAAAACCCCGAGAAACGTCAAATATTGTGAACGGCCCTCATGTTTTAACCTGTTAACCAGTTGGTAGATCTCAACCAACTTAACCAGCATCTGCTAGATGAGGCTTCCTGGAGGAAATCGAATCAAGTCCAATCGCCTTGCCGATGTGCCATTCGGTTTGTGCTTGCTCGGAAACTTAAGATCTCTGCACCAGCCGCAGCGGCGTCTAAAGGTGTTCCCGTGGGCGAGTAGTCGCGAGCTCGGACCAAAATAAAGGCGACGTCGCGCGTCCTCGCGACTACCAACGGGATCGGCGTGACAAAAAAAAAGAGCAAAAGAAACGGAACTACAAGTAACGAAAATAAAACCGAAAAAAAGCGAGAAAAGAGGGCGAAGGAAATACGAAGAGACGAACGAACCAGGTGCGACAACGTCGTCTCCTTACGCAATGGTTGTTCGTCTCTTTCTCTTTGGCCGTGAAGACGGCGTCTCGTTGAAGATGGGGGCCGCTATCTTCATCTTCCGGTGCCCGCCGCGCCACGCCACGCCACGCCACTCCACTCCACCGGCACCACCACGCTACCACCACCGTCACGCCACCACCACCGTCACGCCATCATCACGCCACGCCGCGCCGCGCCGCGACGTGTCGGCCACTTTCTCATAGGTTGCTCGTCGCGGGCAGCAAGTGGGCAGACACGTAGGCGACATCAGTGCGCCCGCAACTTCTTCGACATCGGCGTACGTACCTACGTGTCTCGCCGCGTGTTCCCGGCTATCTATAAGTCCGCGACCGACGTTACGTACCTGCTCCCTCGGCTACAGGTTTCGCGTGGGTGGACACCTACGTGGTACCCGCGTCCCGAAGTATGCCTACGCGTGCCTACGATCGACGCATTAACATGCAGACGAGCCGGACAGGTCGAATATCGCCGCTACGTTCCACCGTTTGCACGCGATTCCACGGGGTTGCCCCATTTTCACGCTAATAGTCCGTCGCGTCGCGCCGTGGAATTTAACGAGCTGAACGCGATACGATCCACAGGTAGTGATGGCATTGATACCAATACTATCGGCGATACTCGATACAATCTGATACCAAAGTACTCGGTAGGAAGCATCGATACATTATCGAAATTTCAGGCAATTCGTATCAATTACCGATACAGATTCTTCTTCGTTCGATACCGATCGAATATTGTACTGAAATCGAAACGAAAGTGTAGATACGTGTTTTACACTTACACGGATATTAACCCTCACTATATTGTTTACATTATTATTATTAAATATGTTGGTATCTAATCAATTACTACACATTTAAGTATTGTATGAGGCATTATGTCAATTTCGTATCCATAAAGTGAAGAAAGTTATATACGTACAATGAAATTATTCTAGGTCGGAAGAAGTGTTTAATTTTCAAGTCGTAATAGCTCCGACTGTGTGTGCAAAGGGTGAATACCTGTTTGATACCTATTCGATATCTATCTAAACATCAATACAGTAGTGCTTCGCATACTGTTACCGTAATTTACTCTATTAGGTATGTCTCAGTCACTATAAACCGATAGAAAAGTGCTTCTTCAGGAAATCCTATATTACGTCGCTATGGTTCTAATGTTGCAAAGCAAACTTCACTTCCGTTTATGCATTCAATAACAATTAACATTAGATAAGTTACTTACTAAAATTTACTTACGGGTTAGACGCGCATAAATAAAATAAAACAAGATAGGTAATAACTAGCATTTTGCAGGTAAAATAACGGAGATTGTTCGAATTTCCAAGGGGAACAGGTATAGTTATTTCTCCAGATTCCGCGTGCCAGGTATTCCAGGAAATGTCAGCAACATACATACATATAATAAATTTAACAATGGAACGAGAGCGACTGTCGAAGTGTTAGGAAACGGTAGAAAGTACTGATCAAAGTAAGTTATTAGAATTCTTATTTCATTACGTTCCCTTGCATTCCGCCTCCCGAAGTACATGAACGTATGCAATCCACTCGCATACTGGTCACGTTTAAATGTTTCCGCAAAAATTACATCAGAACTTCATTCGGCCGAAACTCTTTCACTCCGTCCAATAAATTTCAACGCAGTACAATCTCTCGCAAAGGTTTCGAAGTATTCTGTGTACAGTGTAGGGTGACGTGCAAAGTTTCATAAAGTCCGGACGAAGGTTTCTCGTGATGAGGTGGGCAGAGTTAATATCCTGCGGGGGCGTGGGCGGATGCTCGCTCCTCAACAGAGGACCTCGTTTCTTTCCTCGTTGATCCAGACACCGATCGAAACCAGTTAATTGCCGTTAATTTCGAGCCGGCCCGTTAATATTTCACAATGTTTTCCGAGAACTGGGAAAGACCATCGAACGTCACATTTGTTCACAGGTTGCAGCAGGTCTACAAGTAAAGTTTGAACTTCCAAGCTTTAGACATAATGGTTTAAAATTCGTATGACATCTTTTGTTCATTTTGTGTATCTGTGCATATATCTGTATGCAAAGTATTCCAATTATTGTTCGAATTTTTGTCTTTAATTCTTGTCTTTAATTGTCTTAACACTTTACCTACCAAAAACCTACATATTAATAGGATTTTCAATAATTGTGCTGTATCAAAAGAAAGCATAGAAATTTTCTTTTGCATTACAATCTGAGATGAAAGTATTAGATGACGTTATTGAGAGTGACTTGTTAGTTCACAATGAAAATTGCTGTTGCTATTGAAGGTTCCATTAAAAAGTGTTGTAATAATCACCGGTCGGTAATGTGTTAATATATGATTTCTCCTCTTTTCAAATCAATAAGGGAAGAAATAACATTCAATTTAGTTTCTATTTCTTGCAATCGATGGAGACAATTTTTATTTTGCATACAGATCCGCAGTCTACTAGTCAATTACTACACATATATGTCCATAAAATGCTAAAAATCATACCCAATGGAATTATTCTAGGGCGGAAGAAATGTTTAATTTTCGAGTTGAAATAGCTCCTATTGCAAAGGGTTAAGCATAATTTACGGTATTGTAATATATATCACAATATATATTTTTAAGAATGCATGTTCTGCTGCTTTAGCGAATTACAAATTTTCTTTAAACCGAAATAAAATTCTACTTAGTTGTCGTTTATACACAACCATTGGAGAATATTTAAACACACAATAGCTACAAATTTTCTTCTTCTTCTTCTTCCTCTTGTAGGAAATTATGGATGACAAAGAAAATTTAATCACTGTAACTGTCAAATAGACTAATAGATCATAGTGCAAGGAGTGAAACATCAGCTTCGTACCTTAAAATGGTATATCTAATAAGCTTGCAAGCTACAACAGTATTTTTTTATCAAACCGCTTCATGACATTTGCAGTCTAAAATAGGACATGTCACATGCAACAACCTAATAGGATGTAGGTACTTTCGTGTACTTGAAATTGTGGGTTTGAAATGAGCTCGTCGATCGACACGATTCAGCGTGGGCAGCGTCGTCGCGTCGCGTCGGGGCCTGTGGTTACCTGGCCGGGGCACGCGCCCCAAAGGAAAGCAGAAGTCGCGAAGGCGTGGCGCCTACACGGTGTCCATTTAGGAGGAACATCCTTTCTAAGTTGTACCGAGACGATTTCGGAGGAACTTTCAGGATCTTGATCGGGGCCAGAAGTAACAAATCATATAAACTCTGTTGAGGGGGGATTCTCACGAATTGGACCAAAAGATCGATTGTTTAAAAAAATCAGTATTTTTTAAAAGTATATTTGTATTTATAAAAGTATATATTATTGTGTATATATATATTTTATATTATAAGTATATATATATGTATATATATTTTGTAATAGTATATTGAATTTCTTTTACAGCACCCCCCCCCAGGGATCTTCCAAATAATTCAAACAAAACCTGTGCAAAGTTTGAGTTCGATCGGATAACGGGAAAACGTGCCCCAAGTTTTTTTCAATATGTGAAAGTCATATACAATATAACTATTTATGCCAACATAAAATAGGAATTCTGCGAACATTGGATCTCCAAGTTGCCAAAGAGACGACAAAATATCACAGAACAAAATGGTGCAAAACTTATTCCAAATATAATAGTAAAAATTGTCTTTCATTTTCCCCTGGAAAAACGAAAATACTTTCCGAGCAACCTACCTAGGACTCTACTGACGCGTCTGATTATGACCTACCGATTCCACTTACCGACTCCAAATTACTAGAGACCGCGAACTCGCGACGCACTTTCAAACTCAAGTTTCTCGAAAACGATACGTCAAAAAAGAGAACGTTATTTGTTGTTTTTTTAAAACTTTATTTCAGAAACATCCTGCAAGTACATATGTGAATAAATTAATTAATTAATTAATGCAAAACATTTTTATTGTAATCGTCTATTGATTACACAATGTTATTAAACGTCGCAGGATGTGTTGCGTAGTGATGGGATCTGAATCACTTCGAATCGCTTCGATTCAATATTCACGACAGAAAATACGAATCACTTAATTCGCAGCTTAGAACTCTTGAAACTCTTGGACGTCTTGAAAGTCTTCATTGTCTTGAAAGCCTTAAAACTTTGGAAGATTTATAAGAATTGAAATTCTTGAAATGTTACATCTATCACGAAACAATGTTTAAAGTATAACATAACCTGTATTTGTCGAGTTCTGCGCTTGTCCCACCGAATGTAAATTTTAGGTTAAGAATTTTTTTTTTCTTTGTTCTTTTTGTATATTTTTGTTATTTTCTATTTGTTTTTATCAGTTATACAAAACGTCTGTAAACTCATGTATAAAAATACCTCGGTCCGTATATAATAATAATAATAACATTTATTAAGATTATCACACACAAGACTTTTAAAATTTCAAAGACTTCAAGACTTTCAAGAATTTTTCATTTCGAATAAATATCAAATTGATTCGAAACTCTGTGGTGAATGATTTGTACGAAAACTTGAAAGACAGAGTATTGTATGCCCACCACTAATATCGGGTATTGACATAAGAATTAATTTGTATTTAGTGGATATTTGTTGTTTTCCAGTTACGTAACTATAATATGTTTAAATTCATGACACAAAGATTGTGGAACTGTGGAGGGTTAAAGACGACAAAATCGTGTTTGAAGCAGAGCGAACGCGGTTCGCCGGACGCATTTCCATATCTCCTGAAATGCATCTGGAGGAAGAACAACCGTGTCGCAGGTTGACAGACGCGCGATATTTTACTGCTGCGGGTGTAACAATGCCGCTTTGTTCGTGGGCCGTGCCGGTGCCGATTTGGAGCCGGTGTTTTCAGCCGAGCCTGGAATAAATTTATTCGTTGCCCAGCGATACAGTTAAACGGGGCCTGGCGCGGCGCGGCGCGGCGCGGCGTAACAATGGCGGCCGGTTTCCGACCCTCGTCCGAACGCGTGAAATTCGTAATAACGCGCGCTAACACTGATGTAAATTAGCTTCGACCTGGCCCGCCATTGTAGGAAACAGGATTTTGTGAAAGAACAAAAAAAATATTAGATGTGGCAATAACCACTGCATTATGATTTCAATGAGGTAGCAGTCGTTATTTACACGGCCATCCTGACGCGACGACCGAAAAATTTCGCAAGATTTCCGGGCCCCTTTCAGCGAATACAATGAGTAATCGTCGACAATGTTAGACCATTATATTCATCAAGCTGTCTTCGAATTAACATAATTTCGTAACAAACTTAGAAATGATTTCTTTAATCTTGTACCTGATGATGGCATTCGTCTGTCTACATAGTCTCTTCGATATCAATTGCGCAAAAGAAACTAATCACAACAAACAATTCAAAAGACTCTTAACCTAAACGGTTTAGAATGTGTTATAAATTAATATTCAATATTTACTTGTTTTGCTTGTGCCTTCCTCGCTTCTGAATAAACTTTGTCGATTCATTTATATAAAGTGCGGTTTATTGTAGTTCATAATCTAACACAATGTGATTGAACGTCGTAGAAAAAATGTTGCAAATTGGAGTTGGAGGAGGATTGAAGCACTAAAGTGTCTTTCCGCTTTGGTTAAATTTGATTACTACACCTACATATATGTATGTATGACCACTATTTAGAGAATATTAAAAATTTATATTATATGGACAAAAAAAGGATGATTTTGAGTTTTGAAAATCGTAGAAAATGTCTGGAATTAGGATCATACGGGTTAAAATATACATGAAAATAAGCACAAAAATTGGTATATTAAAAGGTGTTTTTACAATTTTTCTACACTGTTATTTATTTCGATAAAAATCGGGAAAAATATCTATTTTACGTGGAACGCTGTATTCACGAATTCGCGAGGGGTTAATAGGGAACTCGAAGGGATGAGCTCATCGTCGAAAAACCGGCAGCAAAGCTTGGTTATCGAAGGGGAGCTCAGTCATGTTAGAAGAAGCTGAAGCTGCTTGGCGCGACGACCGAGTCGTTGACGCACCCTTAATCATCGGGAGAACAAGAAAAGAAGCGCTGCTAGTCGATCGTCGGTCGAACAGGTCCTCGAGGTCTCGCCGCAAGAACGGGAATGTTAATGCGTCGCATCGAGGGTTATGACAAATGGCGCGGATTTCGCGAGGAACGCGCGAACAGATACGTTAACTGTCGCTCCGCAGACGCTGAAGAACCGTCCCTCGGCTAGGAGCGCGGATCAAGTGGAGGACAACTGTATATTACCCCCAAGCAGGGCCGTATCGAGCTGTTCGTTGGCTCCGAGACACTCGACGTGGATTGCCCTGGCTCCGTTCAAAGTAAGAACAACTAAATCGAGGTATTTTCGTGCAATGGGGAAAAGCAAAGTAAATAGTATGAATACATTCACATAAACCATCTTGGACAATTTTGTTAGACGAAGTCTTCAAATTTCTTAACAACATACTTCGTATACCGGGTGATTCACGTGAAGGCCACTGATTCACAAGAAGATGTTGGAGAGAAAAGTTGTACTGTTGACTGTTAAAGGAAGAAAATATGGTAATGTAAAATAATGTTCTGATTGTTGTCGTTTTCAAGGTCTTTTGACGATCATCGATGATTTTTTAATGAGACTATGACCTTCAAATGACCTTGGACTCATAAATGGGTAGGTATAGTTTGACTACTCCGATTGATCAACGGAAATTGAATTACTTCAGCCATTGGCTCTCTTCTCTGATACTTTTCTCTGATATCGTTAAACCGACAGGAATTGGAAAAATTTATCGAACGATATCTCTCTGCGAATGATAGAGATCGATCAGATAGAAATCTGAAAAATTTTGAATTGTCTTCGGAGAAAATCAGCTTTTTACTACGAAACGATAAATTTGATGATAGACGGTGATCTCTTAAGAATCTGCGTACTATTATTATGGTTCTAAGATATGGATCCTATCGTTTTACCCTGACGATATTTTTATTCAGAACGAACCATGATTTGTGTAATTAGACTTTCTTCTACATCCTGAATTTTTTTAATCCTAGTATAGGCTTAAATCATTGTTTATAATAATCATTGTTTAATAATGTGCTATCAGATTATACTATAGTTAGATTACTTAGGAATTCAAACTTTGTTCTCTCTGTTTCAGTCCGTATCGTGGTGCAAACAAAATGAAATTCTTATTAAACTTCATTATACATATATTTAACTGTGCTGTGTAAATAATGACTGACACAATTTTTTGGCTAGGATCCAACGTTACTTTGTACGGTAACAAATAAAGTAGACCAGAATTTCGTTAAAATATACAAAGAAAGTTAAAATAACAGTGACTACAATAAACCTTGACTTTTCAGTTACGAATTCAATTAAAAAATTGATTAGAATTCTTGGTACTTTGGTGCATGCTGGCGTGGCACATAACGTGTTAAGAGTTAATATTTCTGTTGGATTATTGCCAGTAGGGAAACCTTATAGAGCTATTTGTAGGGAAGGAAGAAAATTAATTGATTCTTAACACGTTCACACTCCCACATCCCAAATGTACGCAAATAGAATTCTAAATGAAAATAAAATGAACCATAATATCGTAACTGAAGACAACAAACTCCCCAAATGGAACTAACTTTATTAGCTTCTTCGACATTTGTAGGACAACACTGTAATCTAAGAGATGACTGGTTGTTATCGCTTCTAATAAAGTTCGAGTGAATCTCTGCATATGTTCGAGCTTCGATACTCTGATAGACGATATGTTAACTATTGTTACTTGAATAGACTGCCGCAGGAATTAATGACCCGGATTAGTGAACAACTTATACAGACGTTAATATCTCGCCATTGGCATGCATCTTAACAATTCCAATAGCGAAAAATAACAGCCTCGAAGGGATTTCCCGGCGCAGGCGGTCTCACCGCGAAAATTTTCGACGTCGACGTTCATGTTAGCGCAACTTTCGACCGCTTAACAAGTGGCTGAAGGCGGGCCCGGGGAGGGGTGAGGAACGACAGCTATCGACAACATTCTCGATTTGGCTGTGACTTGACTATATATGGAGGTCGCGTCGCATGGGTTGAAGCGAGCAGACGAGAGGCTGCATCAGGGGCAAACGGTGACGATGTCTCAACGACGACGACAACGAGAACGACAATGACAACGAGAACACGAACAAGAACGACAACGACGACGATGACGCCGAACGACGACGATGACGCCGACGAAGAGCGACGTCCGTCGAGCGCGGCGCGGCGCGGCGCGGGGTACCAGACACAAGACACAACCGTGGTGCCCGGCGTAGTTGGTGAATGGCCCCTTGATCCAGATTTTTGTAGGGTGATTTTTGCACACTCAGGGCCACCTATATATAGCACTCGGCATTGCATCGCCAGTTGCCGCCTCGACGACAGCGTACGAGTGGCTCTGAAGAGGATTCCCCTGCGTTATAACCTCAGCCTCTTCGTCCTCTTCGCTCCCTCGTCCTCACCCTTCCTCGATACGCGGCTGTTCCCTTTCTTTGTTTACGCTTTTTAGCGTCCGTCTACCTACGAAGTCATCTTCTCCGACGCCGCCCATGTTGCGCGAGACGCTGACACAACGCGACAGTTCTGGACTGCTTTGACATTCGTCTGATTAAGCGCGTGCACGCGAACGCATTCTGCGTTTCACAACTTCTGCCGTGTCTCTTCCAACCCCTGGCTACCATCGTTGCCTGCCGAGTACCGCGTGACGGACATGCTAAAACGACTGGACGCGAATCACTTTTGCGGGAGTTATCGCCGATCGAAACGGTTAGGGAACTTTCTGATAGTTCCAGTTTTAAGATGTGACATGTAGAACTGTTCCGAGAAACGTCCTCATTGTTAAGTTTTGAATGTTGTCTGAATCAATTGCAACATATAGGTACTGCATAGACATTCATTTCTTCCCTTGGTAAGTTTAATGAATCGAAAGTAACACAATCGGATCTAACGATTTTTTAAATGCTTTTTCCGTTTGGTATTCAATCTGCTCATTTTTCTCATAAATGCATAAAATCCACAGACTGATTAGACCAGTTTTATGCATTTATGAGATAAGTGAGTATGAGGAACTCGGGACTGTAGGAAGAGAAATTTGTTAAGCCCTTTGACTGCGATAGACGTGTACAGGGTGTCCCAAAAATGTTGTATGTACTTGCTTGAAAGAGGTGATTCCTGGGGTCGTTTGAAGTGACTTTGTTAACGAGTTATTAATGGACACAGGATTCACCCGTTTCAAGAAAGTACAACATTTTTGGGACACCCTTTATATACGTCCTCATAGAGCTATTAATATATCCACGGAAGGCGTATTCATATACCATGTACGTATAAGTCTAATATGAATGTTAAATGTTCAGAAACGAGAGTGGATTTTATTGTAAATAAATAGTCTATTATTGTTCATGTTCAATACATAAATACAGAATAATATGTATTACGACGTTGAGCGCACAAAACGAAACATGCAACACAATTATAAAAATAATACTACAAGTGGACACTTGCAACAGTGATACTTGTATCAGACTGTTATCTTCTATTACAAACATTTTTCTAAGGATAGGATCTAGTCGTACTAATCTTTCTCCGGCTTCAATTGTAAATGTTCAATGAAACCGTGTGATTCTTTCTGGTAGACATTGTATATTATCAAATTCTATACGTGTATGTACAGGGTGTATAAAAAGTAATGGTCATCCGTCCTAGGGGTGAATCTACACCTCTGGATCGGTGGACATTTGTAGGAGAAACTTGCCGCAAAATTGTTTATAACAAAGAAAATTGTTGTTAAAGTTTTTTTTTATATCAACGCCTTCTGCTCATCGAGAAGAGAAAAAGTTTGAAAGGAGCCATATGTCGCAAACAAATAGTTATTGAGATATAAGCTGTAAAAGTTTTTCAAAATTTGATTGTGTGGAATTATACGTATAGACAAAAGCCTACTACACAGTCCACACGTCCGTGTCGATGAGACAGAACATGATCGTGTTAGTGCCTCGAGCCTCGAGGCAAACAAAATTTAAAGGGACATTCGTCGCTTTAAATGTCATTTGCCTTGAGGCACGCACACGATCATGTGTTCTGTCTCATCGACACGGACGTGTGGACTGTGTAGTAGGCTTTTGTCTATACTCTATACGTATAATTCCACACAATCAAATTTTGAAAAACTTTAACAGCTTATATCTCAATAACTATTTGTTTGCGACATATGGCTCCTTTCAAACTTTTTTTCTTCTCGATGAGCAGAAGGCGTTGATGTAAAAAAAAACTTTAATAACAATTTTCTTTGTTATAAACAATTTTGCGGCAAGTTTCTCTTACAAATGTCCACCGATCCAGAGGTGTAGATTCACCCCTAGGACGGATGACCATTACTTTTTATACACCCTGTACATAAAACGAAAATAATTGAACATCAAAATAACTTTTAATCTAAATGAACTACAAAGGACCAGGATTGCCATATTTTTCTCTCGCCAGGCCCCTTACCCTTCCGCCTCTCGCCACGCCACGCACCGTGTCTCGCCTTTGCACTCTTCCCACTAACGCCGGCGACGGTGGCGACACGCTGGCGTACGGTCGCATCATCGACTAGCCAGCGTTAGTGGGAAGAGTGCAAAGACAAGCTACGGTGCGTGGCATGGCGAGAGGCGGAACGGTAAGGGGCCTGGCGAGAGAAAAATATGGCAATCCTGCAAAGGACAGGAATTATTAACGTGAATATTGTAATGTATTGATTAGGATGGAACAAAAGTTCGTAGCGTTTGTAAATTGAAATCGAAAGCCAAAATCCAGATATTTATTCATAGATTTATTCAATAACATATTTTCCATTTTGTTCTATTACTTTTTGCCATTTTCGAGATAACTTCTCGTGTTATTGAATAAACACATGAATAAATACCTCAATTTTATCTTCGTTTCTTAATTTGTTTCGTTGCTTACCTTCCTTGTTCGAAAGTTTTATTAAATGCAACGTACCCAATTCTGAATTATTGAAACAGTTTAGCAGGAGAAAGTCACAGATTCTCTGAAAATTATGCATTCTACTATGACTTTAAACAACGAAGTGCACAAAATTAATTTAACTGTTTTTAAGTAAACTGTCAGATTATGGATTTGTGACGGCGAACATGATAGCTGAAATAGAATTGTAAATGAAAGTGTGGCGACTCTCGTGAAAATGAAGATAGAGTCAAGAAGATAACGGCCAGGATAATAATTTAGTAAGAGCTTGTAAATCGAGTCCACTTCATAGCCATAAAGCTGAATCAAATAAATATTATCATTTCTATACAATTCTATGAATGAAGGGGATAAGCGAGAATTCATAAGAAGCCTCGAGGAACACAGAACAAGCCTTCCTTTGCCGATGAATGATAAACGTCGTGAAATTCCAGCGAAGGTTCCCGATAACATAAAACATCGTTGAAAGTGATATAGTAGAAAATGGCACTTGCCCGCGCAGCCTGGTTGCACAAGAGTAAAAAAGTCGTATACCAACCGGGTACCTTGTCGTCGGAACGAAATGTTGGATTTCAAGCGGTGGCTGTGTGTTGGAGTTCCCCATCTCCGGAGGAATCTTTTTAAGGGAGGCAGCAGCGAATCGTGTCACTAGAAAGTTCTCGATACTAGACCGCAGTAAAATCCGATAGGTGTTGCATTAAACATCGACCGGGGGAATAATTGAAATTCGCGCGACCACTGGCGCCAGAAACCCGCTAGAGATCGGACGACACGATAAGTCAGCCGAGGCACACTGTGCACACGTACTTACACACAGGCTGGGGAGATGCTCGCGCACACGGTGAATCGAGTGCATTTCAGTGCACGCGCGCGTGCGTACGTGCGTGCACTCGGACGAGCACACGGATCGTACGACCGCCTCGTCCGAAAATGGCCAAACCTCGTCGAGAGAAAAGGGGCAGGTTCGCTGTTACACTTCCTTACACGCGTAATTATGACCGTATTTGCCGTACGGTCCAGATCACCGCGAACCTTTGCTAACCGGGCTCTCCCTTCCCTTCTCTCCTCCTCTTTTTCCAATCACATTCTATCCACAGTAACGTTTCGATATGTGTGAGAGAAACGTGCACGATATTAACATTAAAACTACCGAGCACTGAAAGCGATTCAAATGATTTTAGCTGATCAAAATGACAAGGCTCTATTTATTTAGATTTCGTGCAATTTTTATTGCAATACGTGCTCGGATAAAGAAATTTATCGAATCGAAAAAATTGTCCATGTAAGCAACGTCGTAATTTCAATAATTATGAAATTATAAATGTAAGACCGGCCATGGTAGGATTAGTGTTAAGGAGCCGAGAAGTTCCATCATCAAGAAGTGCAACAAAATACGAGATTAAACATGCTTATGACGTTTTTCTGATTAAAATGAGACCAAACACGATACAATTTGGACGATATTGACTTGTTTAATTCATGATTTGACAGAGCCACGATTATCCGAACCGTTACGAACGTTCTCTGATCCACAACGTCATTTCGTGGGCCGTATCTGGAAATTTTTGTGAAGGAGTCAGACGATTGTTTTGTATTGTCGTTTCGTATACATATTTCTCTGTTATTCTTTCCACAAAATATATAAAACTACGCCGCAGCTCACCTAAAGATCTGAAGCAGCTGAAGCTCAGATTTCTTTTGTACAAGAATAGAAGAAGAGAACTGAAAATCTCCAACTACCTTTGGACAAGCAAGGAAAATGTAGAGAAAATTATAGCCATTACATTCTTATTCGACAATAAAAAATTTTCCATAGAATTAAATTGAGGCTCAGTGTGTAAAGGAACTTTTTCGAACGTTAACTTCATCGATTCTGCGGTATTTTTTGTGGATGTCGAACAGCCGACGTGTTGAAAAGCTGAAAAACAGTTCCGGCGCTAAACGCATAAGAAGGGCAGTCTATGCATGTGCGATTGAATAAACCTTGTTCCCGAAGAAGCTGTAATAGAAACGTAGAGATCCGCTGTGTGGGTCCATGGAACGCAAGTCGCGTTTTCAACGGTGGTTTACCTAACGAACCGCGAAATTAAGGATTCTCGGATGCGGTACGTATCACGTGGATCACGGTGGTCGTGCCCATTCACCGCGACCACCCATCACAACACACGTTCACTGCGAGAAATCGGTCGGTGCACACTAGATGCATGCATGTATTGACTGCACTGCACTGCACTGCGCTGAGCTGCATCCCCAGCCCGATATTCGAATACGGGAGCGCGTACGGAATCTTTCGAGTTCGAATAATTCAGTCTGTTGCATTGTTCGGTATGCACCCTTCATTCGATTTACGCAAGCTTCTTTTTACGCAACAAATAATATCTCGATGCACGCAATCTTTTTACACGCGATTTCGTTTTATGCGACTGCTTTTTTATGTCACATTACACTGTCCAACAAATTTCAACTTTTTTTATGTTCCCAACATACTGTTGGGTTCTTCTTATAGAGTTTTTTGCGCTGATTCCGAATCTGTCCTTAATTTTTCTCCTATACGCACAGTTTTTGAGGAACATGGCTTTGAAGAAAAAACATATTTTTCAACTTCAAACAAATATTGTGATGTTATTATAAAAGATATTGAATTGTTCTTTACAGCAAAAGATTCTGTAGACTTTCCCGAATCCAGTGATATACAATATTAATACATTATGATTGTTCAAACATGTTTAAACAATCATTAAAGACCGAGAGACACCACTTTTGCACCAATTTTTGAGGATATTTTTGAATTTATCTCAAAGAATAAGGGTCTAGCGGAAAATCGAACTATACCACGCGATAAAGCAGACTTTTATCTTGAGAAACCACCCTAGTAAGTTTGGAACGTCGACGTTTTTTTCGAACCAGAAAGCAAAATATCTTCCCCCGACATGAGTTGTCGCCAGTGACGCTCACCACTACAACGGTCGTTCGCCGCTCCGTTTAAACATGTTTAAACAATCATAATGTATTAATATTGTACATCACTGGATTCGGGAAAGTCTAAAGAATCTTTTGCTGTAAAGAACAATTCAATATGTTTTATAATAACATCACAATATTTGTTTGAAGTTGAAAAACATGTTTTTTGTCAAAGCCATGTTCTTCAACAACTGTGAGTATAGGAGAAAAATCAAGGACAGATTCGGAATCAGTGCAAAAAACTCTATAAGAAGGACACAACAGTATATTGGGAACAAAGTGAAGAAGTAATTTAATTGTAAGAAACCGGAGCCACATCAAATTGTCTTTGTTTCCGTAATAATTTCAACAAGCTGAAAAAAATATTATCGATATTCTTACCACTCACGGAAGTTTGGCCAAGACAGATATTTTTAACGTATAATAATTTAAAACGTTTCGCTCGCTTCAAGAAAGTTTATATTATTACATAGTAATCTTAAATAACCTTTCTACATAACTAATGAGGGTTTTTCGAAGAAACATTACAATAAACATTATTACCGTATTACATACGGCTATTCGGCCGTACTTGGAAATTAAGTAAAAATGTATTTAAAGAGACAAACTGATCCTTATAATACTGTTTTTCCTTCAAATATATTGAATAAACTGCAGATAATGCATGTATAACAAAAGTGAACAGATCGAATGTAAAACAGTAAAAACATTTAATAAATTTAACATTTAACTACTGTTGCGTTATTCCCAGCTTATTAGGATTATTAATAAAAAAAATTAACGTCTATATGTAGCTTGTGTAGGTTGAAATGAATGCAGACAATTTTCATTTTGCGTGAAAGTCTGCAGTCTAGTTATTATTATATAATTAGAGAGCGGATCTTTATGCAAAATAAAATTTTTCTACCTGAATTACAACCAGCTAAGGCGAAATAGAAATTTATTTTCTTTCTTAATATGTTTAATAGTTCGAGAATAATATAACAGTGTTTTTAAATTCTTCGAATGTTTTCACTGTGTCGGATCATGCATACTCATTTTTGTTGTAAATGCATAAAATCCGCTGACTATATATAATAACATATAGACTGCGGATCTTTATGCAAAATAAAAATTGTCTGTATCGATTGCAAGGATTAGAAACCAAACAGAATGATATTTCTTCCCTCAATAATTTTAATAGATGAGAAATCGTGTATTGACATCTTCAATTTTAAAAATTTTCCAACAATTTTCAATTTCATCTACTCAATTTTGCTATAAATGCATAAAGATCCGTGGTCTAATAATATACGAAGGATGACCTTTAAATATTCACTTGTTCCGTACTTTGACATATAGGTCCGTATACATATAGGTACATACATATTTTCTTCTCCCTTGGCTCGTGATGAATGTTATCCGTAAGTAGATAATAGTTAACACGATATTTGCTAACTGCACAATCGTGCAGCCGTACCTGACTGCAGAAACCGCCGCGCCGATCACGATCCACGATACTATCGCATCGGTGTAATCAGTTTATTACTTTCCCCATCGACGAACGCAGTCGCAACAGAGAAACACCGTATTACCGCAATCCTCTCCTCCCTCGCGGGCCGGGCAACCTAAAATTATTACTTTTTCCCGTCGACGACTATTATTAATGGCATTTACCCGGTCCGTTGCCGATTCCGACAAAAAAATTAATGTCCATCATTATCGGTCTTGTAAATACTCGATTCCTTACCGATCGGGCCGCATGTTGCATAATTGCACGTTACGCGCGCAATTACCGATCTCGTTTGTAGGGCCGCTGTATGTATACAACGGCGCCGTGGATTGAATAAATCGATACAAATCGCGAGTTGAACGTTCACCTTCCCGCGAAATTTCATCCTCTTTCATCTACATCTGCATCTACAAAATGGCCAGGCTCAAGTGTAAACGGACCGTTAGGCTCTTGCGGGGTTTTTGTAGCACAGGCAAAAATATTTATAAGAAATTTACATGATGCGAGGATCATTAACCCCTTGCCCTACGATTTATCTTACGGTTTCAGTGATCAGATCTTTTTTTATAGTTCATAATTTCCTAAAAAAGGAGACACGTTCTCCAATAACTATACATACATTAGCAAAACCAAAATAGAATTTCATCTCGATTTAAAGGAAGTTAATGACATACAAAGAGACTCTGTTCTGAATCTTCGTCACGAGTCTGACACGACATTGTAGGGCAAGGAGTTAAGATGTACGTATGGTGAAAAGATACAACTTATAATTTTTAAGATTGTTTGACAGTGTCGATAAGAACAAATTTAATGACCCATAAAATTTATACTTATATTAAATATACTTATATTTAATGACAAAAAATGGGTGTAATTCGTAGGGGAAAGGCACAAATTTTGAGTCCGGTAAACTAAAGAGCAGGCGAAAATTATTAATGAGGAAAATAAATTGTTACTTAGCATCTGTAGATAGTAATTAATATATAAAAATTTACAATACAATAATTACTGCAACAATACTACAATAATTCCATTCTATATAATTTTTTTTCATTTTATGGGTATAAAATTAATATGATACCTCGTATAATACTTAAACGATTAGTAATTGATTAGATACCAACATATTTAATGATGTAAATAATATTTTGAATAATGGTACAGCAATTTTAAGCTGCGACTCTGAGCGCTCGAGTGCTGGGGATTAAATAATTCCCTTCTACATTGTATAAAATTCTGTTCCGTGATTTAACTTTGTGTTTATAATTTTTGTTCATAACAACAAACACAAAACATTTTATTCCAAGTACCACATATTATCTTACACCACTATGATTCTCAGCCCGTCATATAAAGCTTTCACTGAATTCCTTATTATCCAATGATGAACTGATTTGACTTGCACCATTCTTGCATCACGGTGCTCATAATATACTGGGTGATTTGAAGGTTCGTACTGCGAGGTTTGAAAGGTTAAAAGGTGTTAAATCGTACGGTTTCCGGTTCACCCGTTAGATCGAGCCGGCGCGGCGCGGTTTGGCGCGGCGAGCCTCATGTTTCGTTTCGAACACGTGACGTGCTCGGCGGACAGAGATTTTCACCGCGAAATTACTTGTTTCTTTTCGCGTAGACGAGCCCCGTGCGCTTGCGCATGGGAACCGGAATTCAAAAGGAAGAAAGAGAGAAAGAGAGAAGAGACCGGGGTCGGAAAAAGATACAAAGGGAGGGAAACGACAGAGCGAGAGGAGAGCCGCCAGAACCGGGGATAGCGATGTGTACCTACGCGTCACGAGCTGGCAGAAGCGGACGTTATAAAGTCCGGGGGTAGGCAAGTTTATTGGCAGCAAGGTGCGAAAACATTGGTTTGTTAATAATGGGGAGCGGCGGGCCCTTTTAAAAACCTGACAAACGCGTTCTTTCGATGCCTCGGCTTTCTCGCTTATGCGGCCGAAGCCCCGGGCTGCGCTGCACCGCGCCGTACCGCACCGCACCGCGATATTTTTAGAGAACGTAAACTCATCCAGCCTGTATCGTATAAAATATATTTTTTAAGCAGGCAACCATCAACACCGCGCTTACCCCGTCCTCCGAGTTTTTCTGATTTCGCGGGACCGACGCGACGCGAGCGTATTCCTCCCGCGAAAATCGGGAACAGAATTTCATTGGCGAGAACGTCTTCTCTTATTTCTGCCGGTGACAGGGAGATTCCGGTCTAAATGCAATTTGAAAATGTCGAATTCCTTTACATTCTTCAGTTCTTTCATATCTAAAGAATACCGAGTTAAACGGAAATTTCGACATTTCAAGAATCACTAAAGTTATAAGTAGACTGCGGATTTTTCTGCTAAATAAAATGTTCGCACTGATTGCAGGACACAGGAGTCACGTGAAAATTGTATTCTTCTATTAATTGTCCTATTAAGCTGAGACTAATAGATCGATGCCCTTAAATAGTTTTTACATGTCCACTGCTTTAAATTGTACGTGCTCATTTTTGTCATAAATGCATAAAATTCGCTGACTGGTTATAAGCTTTCAAGTGTCGCGTCGGCTGCCGTATTGGCTTTTTACCTTCACGCAAATCTTTATACACATTTTTCTGGAAACATCACTTTTCGGACAAATATCTCAAGAGTCAAACTCATAACAAAGAATTCGAACAGACTTTAGCAATGTTGGTAAATAATAATAATAACTTGTGACATAGGACGAGATAGGAAATGATTCTTGCACGATTACATAGAGGAAAGTATTCTGAAAATATTCCTTTTTATCAAATTCTATGACATCTTATGACTCGAAAGATATTCCTTGCGAAGTCTTGATAATTTTGAAAATTTTCTTCATTACATGTAGCGTAACAGTTTTAATTCATTACAAATACTAATTTCCAATTGACAATGGTAATTTACAGCTTAAAGATAAACCTTTCATTAAAAAAAAAATTCAAAGGAAAATATTAAAGAAGATCGTCAGGGTATCTTAAAGAAGAAAAGCAATTTTTTCTATGAGAAAGGCTATCTTCAAAACTTCCAACTTTAACTACTTGTTACAGCAATGGTTTTGGTTAAATTTTAATAATTTTTTCATTTTCGATGTACATGGATATTTAGAAAGCAATAAACATTTAACAGATATCTATATGAGACAGTTGGTGTTTGGGAAAAATTCGGGCGTGCCCGCCGCGCTGCACAGTGGTCTGGAGACCCCGTTTTCGTGGCAAAAATTCAATTTTTCAACTTTAATATATTGAAAAAATTTTTTTCCTATAAAGTAACAACCCTTCAAAGCACCCAAATCTAAAGTATTATTCATTTTAGATAATTCTGTGATGAAATATAGCGTCCTAAAGACAAAGTCAGAAAATTCAAAGTAAAATAAAACGTTTCAGATTTCAATCATCGAATATCAGAAAACAGATTTTAATGATGGTTTTATATACATATGTTAGTAAGCGCATTTCAAATATTTAATCCAGTTTTAAGCATTGTTTAGTCCCTACACGAATAGCGTAAATTAATAGCATTTCAAACTTTGAAAAGAATTATACAAAAACGCTTAAGAGCACTAAACAACGGACTTGTTTTATATGAAAGCTTGAACATTTACTAAGAAGAGCATGTAAATTTTTCCACTTGAATCTTGTATAGCAGCTTGGAATTACAATGTATGTATATGTTTTCAGAGACCCCGAAAACCTCTTATTACGTACTAGATTTTGCATAATTCCTACGAAGAATTCAATCTCAGCTACTTTTCCGCGATTTCTAGACAATAGGCATTGCGAGAATTGTTAACACGATTTTTCAAATATTTCCGATGATCTGACAAAAAAATGTTTCGAACGAAAGTTAATCAGTGTTCACTTTTCTACAAACTTCGATACAAAAAGTTAAAGAAAAATCTATTTTTTTATGAAAAAATGGAGGTCACCTCAATTTTTTAAATATTAACATATATTTTTTACTTCATAATATTCTAACTGGTATCAAGACGAATTCAACGACCTATAATAATATAACATTAAACCTTGAAATAACGCTAGTATAATTTTGGCCACAAAAAGCGAGCTACCA
Organism: Lasioglossum calceatum; assembly: GCA_963966675.1. Lineage (NCBI taxonomy): Eukaryota > Metazoa > Arthropoda > Insecta > Hymenoptera > Halictidae > Lasioglossum > Lasioglossum calceatum. The sequence continues at coordinate 6,891,368 of OZ016542.1, forward strand.
GACCACTGTGCGCCGGTAGGATATCGAAGGTATGAATGATTACAATCATACACGCTTGATTTGTTTGATCGAATAATTGCTGCCAGGGGTAGTGGATTAGGATACTTCTCAAGTTCAAAAGGAACCTTTAGACTGATCCCTCTGTATGGACATTTGCCGAGCAACCTTGCACGGAGCACTTGTGTAAAGAGCTCTCGATGATCTAGCAGGGGGCGGGGGGGGGGGAGGGTTAGGGATCCAAGAACGAAGGAGATTCACGTTTGAAGAGCAAACTGCCGAAACCGGGGGAGGGTGGAGGAGAACGACGAGAAGAGACAAGAGCGGCCAAGGGAAAGAAATGTTCGGTGTGCTGGCACACTCAGAATGGAGTCGAGTGCCAGAGAATCGGTTGTCCGTGTATTTCAGGCGGCACGGGCCACTGCACTGCCCCCACCATTTGTGCGTGCGTGCTATGTATATACGCACCTTTCATATAATGCACGCACCCGGAGACACGTTTTCGTGGGACCGACGGATAAACGTTTCTTGTCTCTCTTTCTCGTTCTTTCGGTCTCTGGGCACCGCATAGTGGCCCTTTCCATTGATTTATCTGACCAAAATTATTTATAATATTTACAGATCCCAGAACGTTTTCAAATCGCATATGTTTAATATCTGTTCTTATTTAAGTTCTTGTTTAAGTATTTTAAACAAATTTTTCAATACCTTTTTTCAATATTTTTTGGTACGTTTTAAATGAAAGGCAATATATCGTTGAGTTAATAGTAGGGTAATTACTACTGTGTTTTAATCTTATAAAGTACAATTAGTTGTATCATAATTTTCATTTGAAGATCGATTCGAGTCAGATGAATCCTTATCATGCTCGGAATATGGAGATTTACTCCGAAGATTTTCTGGTGGTAAGAGTGTGTCCATGGTTTTGCTTGAAACCATGTTTTGTTTTTTATCTTCGTGTGTTTTTCTTGATCCAGTCAAAAGGGGGTCGCAAGTTAATAATAATCTATTGATTACTCTAAATTGCATATTTCTCTGGAGAACTTTCGGGCATAATTTTGTCGATATAAGCGTAAATGCTTATTGCCAATTTACTATGTAGGCAAGTTTATATTACACTATGCACTAAATTGAAATGTGATAGTGGTAAACAGCGCACAGTAAATACTTGTACATCAAATATTGTGGTTTAAGTCCAATTTTCAATAGTAATGGAGTATACTTTATGAATGTTACTGTTACATAAACCCTAGCTTACTTTTAATAAGATTAAAGTTTATGTTTGCACCAGATTTCAGTATATTATACTAGCTAAAACGAAATAGATACAGAAATAACACACTGTAGGTACATATATACCTATTACAGCAAATTAGAAGTAGGTCTAAACATGTAAAAGTCGAAGCCTCTCAAGATTCCGAAGGGAAAATTAGGTATAAAGTTATCCCTAAATGAAGAACTATGAAAATGTTACGTGTTAAGTATAGAAATAATCTAGTAATTATTGCAGACGTTTAAATACGAAATTCTACAGTGCATGTACTTTATTTTGCAAGTATCATGATATTTGCAACAACCAATTCTTTAATCGCGAAAGAAGACGAATGGAAAAAGTTTGCATCTAACGATGCATTATGGTAGTGTAAAAATTACTTTGAAAACCTTGATACTCTCGAGTTTATGGAGGTGAAACGATGGAAGAGAAAGGGGTAGAATGCCGCGTGCTACATCGTGAAACTATTTCCGCGCGAACGACCCGAGACGATGATAACCAGTGATAAGCTTTGGGGAATGCAGCGGTCAGGCTCTGTTCTTCTTCTTTTTTTCCTTATTTTTGCACGAATTTATCGCGGCTGAACGGGCTCGCGGACACGCCTCAGCACATTTCAAGACGGGCCCGCGCCGCGCCGCGTTACGATGTATCGTACGACGAGTTCTACAACTTTCTTCAGCTCGGCTCTTTGCATAGTAATCGCGAGATTGTCATGGTCCGCGAATTTTCATACACTTTTCATGTTATTTCACGATATTCTCATTCACTGGATCCTTCGCAGAGGACACTCTTAAAAAGACGATAAACTTTTTAAATATTGCACCATGCGATTTGAACTTTTTGGAAAGCAAGAGCAATTACCATAGTTTACTACAGGATGTGAAAAGAAATTTTTTCAAAAATTGCAACTGATCGGAATTGTAGAAAATATACTAAAAGTTGCATTTTACAACTTTCTTATGTGGGCCTATGTTGAAAATTTATAAAATACGTTCTGTAGATCTGTGTGAGTGTGGATTATATGCACTGTGAAAGTTTCGTCGAGATCGGTTGATGCGGAAGAAAAACGTCAGGCATTGAAAGATGTAAGAATCCTTAGATTTATTGCAGTTAGACGCCGAAAATCGTGAAAATCTGTCATTTTTACCACCTTTAAACGTTTTTAGGTCATTGCAACGTCGACCGATTTTGACGAAATTTTCAGAATATGTTTCATTGACACAGATCTACAAAATGTATTTTTTAAATTCTCGGCTGCTCTTTACTTTACCGGACTCAAAATTTATGATGTATTTGGTATGTAATCCAGTAGATTTGTACCCGGCGCGCACATAAAAGCCTACATAAAAGAGTTGGAAAGTGCAACTTTTCATATTTTTTCTACAAATCCGATCAATTGCAATTTTTGAAAAAATTTCTTTACACATCCTGTAGTAAACTAATTGCTCCAGCTTCCCAAAAAAGTTCAAATCGTATAGTACAATATTAAAAAAGTTATTATCTTTTTTAGAGCGTCCGAATATTCATTCGGGTCACTGTATGGTATGTATAATGTATAGTCTCGATCATGTTAATTCATAACACGGTGCTCCGAAATCTAGTGACACCAAACCATTTACTGCTTCGGAAATTATCTATCATTGTAATATTAATCGTTAACTAAATCGTACAAGCATTTGATTTTTAAGAAGTTCATTCTCTCGAAATGAAATAAATATACTACCTGTGAAATAAATATACTACCACGACTATATTTGTAGTTCCGAATGAAAATCGCTTTAAAATTCATATTTAGTAAAGCTCTCCGATACATACAAAAATTAACAAAAATTCTAGGAGTTTCAGTTGAAGTATGCAAGAGAAGAAATAAAGGAACTATGAACAAGTGTTGCAAATGAAAGACAGGCGTACATACACGAATAAAAAGACATATGGAAAAGTGTAGAAGGATAAAACATCATTTGTCAGAAACATCAAGTGAAGAGAAGACAACATAAGTATATCATTTAAAACGAGGACAGAGCGATTATGCGGATGAACAGTTTGAAAATAATCATACGGCAAACGCATGGAAAATAAAGCATCGCGAAACTCCAATTTTCTATCTGTTCGTGTTTTAATATTTCATGGTGGAACAACGACGCGGCATTATTCTAAGATTCTTAGAGTTAAATTGCAATTCTCCGGCAATTTATTACGTTGCCATCCGTTAGCGCACTGTTTCGGTCGATTTGTACGTTGGCGGACAGTAATTCTTCCGGTACTATTAAGTCGTTAGCACGCCATTTTGTGCGTTCGAATAATAAGTACGTCAACTGTTAATAACCGTTCCCGTGGACCTGTTGACCCTTTCATTGCGTCCGCGACTTCGGTTACGATCCTGGAATGCCTGTATGAATTATTTCCCAGAATATATGACCATCAAATTTCTGTTCACGTTGAAGCTTGGGCCTCGATACATGTGAATGATCAACACGTTGATCATTTATTGCCGCAGAGAATTCGTTTGATCGTTGCCATCTTATTTAGAACTTACAAGGAGAGTGCAAGCTCTTCGCCTCTCAGATTTGGTTAAAACTTTGCAGAGTTGTAGATTTCGTTCCCCTGATTACGAACATACCCCATTATAAGGGCCACTACCCAGTAATTTTCGAGATATTTGCAAATTACACAGTTGTAGGAACATTTAAATAATATATAATAAATTTTATTATATCTGTAATATAAACATTTAATATTATATAAATTATTTATATATATATATATTTAATGCTTAACCATTTATTCAAATAATAATAATATACATGCAATTCATTTAAATATATATATATTAAACTCTTATCTAAACATCTAATAATATATAAGATTAATACATATATACATATAATTATTATAATATAATTATTTATATATATATATAAATAATATAACGCCACATCATTACTTGGTAATACAGTGAACTAAACATTAATAAAACTGTTCCTACAACTGTGTAATTTGCAAATATCTCGAAAATTACTGGGTAGTGGCCCTTATAATGGAATATGTTCGTAATCAGGGGAACGAAATCTACAACTCTGCAAAGTTTTAACCAAATCTGAGAGGTGAAGAGCTTGCACTCTCCTTGTTAGCAAATTGTGTTCATTGATACATATGATTGCTTCACAAAGCAGAACAAAAATTAATTTGATTGCATACTTTCATGGAAATCCTTGAAAGACGTACATATATAGATATTCCTGCGCCATTTTAGAGACACATAAGGATGGGGGAAGAACACTGAATTCGAACTACAATACTAACTTGCAAAGGAAATAGTAGCTAATTTATTGATGAACACAATCGCTATAGAATTGAGCTGACAGTTGAAGAGCATATTTCCGAATCTATTTTCTGCACTTTCACGGAAATATTTATTAAAGAATTGCCCGCTTTACGGGGTGGATCGATGAAAAAACCGTCCGCAGACAATATGTTAATAAAATCTATAAAGAATATAATTAATATAATCGTACCCCTCGCAGTACCATTTGATTAACAGTTGAAATAATTAGAACTTCTTCGTCCGTAATCATTCGCTACACGAAAAATAAACCTTCGCATCTAGACATTTTCATCTACTCTTAAATATTGATAACAGAAGACCAGAAATCTGTTGCGATTCAAAAGAAACGAATAGTGTTCAGGCATAACAAATTCTGTCTAAAAGTTTCGCCATAAGTCTGAGTTGAGACTGTATGGCAATCGGTTAGAGATCAGTAATAACAATTTCTGGAAACCATAGACTCCGATTTGACGCGCGATACGTAACTCGCGGAGGCACATAACTTCATTATCAATGTCGACGCGACGGGAGAAAAACGAAGGATAGAGTGTGGTATCCCGATGACAGGCGGTGCTAAATGAATCGGGCTCGCGACGAACGGTGCCCCGCCCGATAGGATTCTAAATCATCAATAATATTCTGAAAGTGCGACAGTAAACGGTGGTCAGCCGCGCTTGAAATTGAGCGATTCAATTAACGAGAGAGCGGAGAGAGAAAGAGAGAAACAGCCAAGGGGAATAGAGGGAGGGAGATAGAGAGAGAGACAGGGAGAACAAGGACTACGAAGAAAAAGTTGACCGAACGGCGGAAGGAATAAACAGCTCCAAGAGAAGCAAAACGAATTCGATGGAGGCGGCCAGATGTACAAATCGAACGGTGCGATTGCGATTCTTCGTAATATCTTGCGAACCCGCCACCTTCTTTCGTGACTCGGACATCACCTTCCCGTGATGCCTCAAATTCACCGTGAACGCCCGATGAACCATGGCCTAACCAACTCGGACTATTCCCTGAGAGAAAATTACAGGCTTGTTGAAAAAAACGAGCGTTTTCAAATTGTGGCAAAAATATTTTCGAAAAAGAACACTATCAACCAGAAATTTGCTCTGGAATCTTTGAAGATTCCTTGGAAATGAATCCACTGCTTTATTATACTACTGAAACAATATAGAATTGGAAATAGGGATCGGATATTTAATTTCTACTCGGGAGAAATTAATAGCTGTCATATTTATAAACACATTATTTAACGGCGATTGTGTTCAATACTTTTCAGGAAGCTATGATACACGGCTAAGGACCTGTTAGTATCACTCTCTGTAGCATAATCTAATTTCTTTTGATATTATTATTCACCAATATTTTTAGTATCAATAGGCTTTCGGCAGATGAAGTGTTAATTGGTGTACAAGTTAATTTGTGGTCACGTCTCCATAAATCTGTTATTTATTTAGAAACAGCCAAAGTACACCCTATACTTAATTGTAAGAAACGTGAGTCAAATAGTTTTCATCCTACAACGATATTAACAATTTTGAGAAAAAATTGTACAATCTATCCACGGCAAAATATATGTTTTTACGTATTTTAATCTTATTGGGAAAAAATACCGCGGTAAAACCTACACCCGCAGTAACATTTACCCTATGTATTAGTACAAGGAATATTCCTTTAAAAAACATAACTGTTTATGTCAATCATTGATGGACTGTTCTCGCAAAATCGATATTGATTAGCTGACGAAGGTGTTCGACGCGCTAAATAAGACGGAGAGTCAGTGTTTGCTCGGAGTCGCGCGGAATTCTTGTAATCTAGAAGCGAGCAATCCGCTTTTGCGCGAGGAATTCTAATTTAAGAGGACGCGTCATAAAGAAGCTCCGTGTTTCTGATTCAATTGTCCCATTAAATCGCGTGTCTCCGGGACCGAGAAAAATTCGAGTCGCGGCTGGATTCGGTCATTCACGCGAGGCGCGACGCGCGACGCACGATGCAAGGCTCAAAGGGACGTCACGCGGCGGGAAATAGAGAAGTCAGAGAGCCTGGGCTCCCCGGCCTCCCAGATGCGCAAAGCGGGACGCCGCGCGCCGCGGCCGACTCGGGATTCCTCATAATTTCTTCTCCGCTGGGACACGAACTGGCCTCGTCAGTCATCGCATTTTAAAGTCACTGTTAAACCATCAGGCATGCGGTCTCTGCACTCCACGAACCTCCTGTACGCCGCTGATCTTGAAGATGCGCGCACTGCTCGAGTGATTCTTGCCGCTCCTGGCTGCGAGACGTACTAGTCTATGCATACTATTCCACTTAACCCATTGGCATCATAAGGACGGATAAGAAATAATGCCCTTATCACCAACATTCTTTTTATGAAACTCTGGTACAAAGATCCGGAGAAGTAAAAGAAAAACTCCTGTTTCTGTAATAATACAAATCGGAAGACTTGCACTGGTTCAACATAGATCCTTGAATCCATGAACTGAAGGAGTTCGACCATCAGATGCAGAGATCCAAAGGATCAATTGATATTCCAAAGATAGATGATACGAAATAGTGGATCCTCAGATTTAGGAAATCGGGCTTTTAAGTTACGTTTAAAAATCCATAAATAATCCAGCATGGATCCAAAGTATGAATCTTTTCTAGCTAGAATCTCTCAATCTGTGTATGGTGATGCCTGGCTTAGATCTCTGAGTCTGAGACGTCTTGGGTCTTTACAACAAGATATTATCTAGCTCAGATCCCAGAGTCTGTGAGTCATCTAATTTACAATTAGTTCTCAGTACTCGTTTATCTGAGAATCTAAAGATTGCCATCTACTGATCTCCGGAATCTTGAGATTCATTCGCATCAATTCCTAGATAGAAGACTTCAGGACCCCATCTCTGGAACTGATCCCTGTTTTCAGAACCCGAGTCGGACCAATCGAAGCATTCGATCTCCATGTACCCAAGATTTGGATGCGAGTCTTTGCTAATTCCGTTTCAGTCTCCTAGCATCTGGTTCAGTGCAATGTGGACTTCCAGGCACAGCGTGCGCGTGTACCATGCCACATTACTGTCTTCGCGACCAAGTAATCCTGTCATTAACATGGCAGGATATCCCAACATTACGCCGCATCAACGCCAAACAAGACGTCCGAGGGTCCACTGAGCAAACAGTGGAAAAATCAGACTCGTCGTTAACGATCCAGCCCGTTTCCTCTCGGCGCATCTATTCATCGCGGCGAAATAACTCTCGAAGGAACGAACGCGAAGTATTTAACCGTCACGCGTTCCTCTTCGTCCAATAAGCAGAAGAGAGCAGAGCGGGCGGTTGCCGGGCAAAAAGTCGAAAAGCCGAGCGGATCGTGGTCTCCCCCTCCTCTTGAAGACGAGGCGAGCGACGATGGACGTCGGTGTTGGTCGTGCAACATCCATCAACGCGGTTGCACCAGTCGGGAATTGCCGTGTGAGGTCGGTCAGTAAAAATACCAGCTGTATTATTGAGTGACTCAGGAATAAGGCGGCGTGGCGTGGCGCGGCGCACGCTTCGCGCAACGATGACCGGGCCGTTCCATGAAACTGATGGAAACAAATGAGGAACGAGTTCACAAGGCGTGATCACCGTCGCCTGACGTTATCTCCGTTTATTTTCGGACACGTGGCCAGCCGACGTTAATTCCTGCCGCGCGATCATTATCGCTCGTTACGCAAACGATCGCGTCTACTACACTTTTAGCATATGTATTATTTCAATACGCGGGTGGCTGGTCCGCGGTCCGACCATGATTGGCCGAGCACCGTCGTCGGGACGATACAAAGCGGACTGCACTGATGAAACACTGACGATCAAGCCTATCAGATAAGATTACGCCGGGATTTCTATGTACTGTTGTACGCTCGCGCGGATGGTACAGCTGCAATCTTGCTTTCATCCGGACGAATTCCCCCAGGTGCTGTGCGCACGATTGTCGAATCGGAAAAAGCTACGCCAAAATACAGTAAAAGCTCCTTCGTTGTCCAAAGGCCGGGGGTTTGAGCGGACAACGACCGTGCCCGGACACTATTTTTGATTTATGACTGCGTCTTTAGTGAAACGGCTAGTTAAATGACAAAAAAAGCATTCGCAGTCAAAAGCGGTCAACTGTCTGGCTTTAAAAAACTCCTTATTTCCTTGCCATATTCCTTTCCTATTGTTCTCCGTTCTGCGCGGGTCTAGACAGTCCTGGGACACATCTGGCGACCAGATCCACGCAGGCCTAATCCTCTCGTTGACAGGCAGTGGAGTGGGTAGGCACTGGACAACGAAGGAGCGATTACTGTACAACCAATTCAAGATCGTTGGATATGTGGAAATGAAGAGGCACGCGGTGTATTTTTATGTACACATACAGGGCGTTACACTTAACCCTACAGTGCACGGTTTGAGTTTACGAGATCCATCGATTCAATTCGTGCTGTTCTCATTTCCTTTGGGACTCCTCAATGAATCCTTGCGTGTTTGAGAAACTCCAATTAATACTTTTGACACGTGTACTTGAAGGTTAAATGTGAATAGTAATAAGCAGCTTAAAAAATGAGAAAAAGAAATGATAAACATTAAGGATGTTCTGGAGGTAATATAAAAACGCAACAACATTTTTGAAAATTTGACAAGATATAATTCTTACTAAATTAATGCAATAACCAAAGTTTGGGTTCGATTCGCTGCACCGTTTATGAATTATAGCAACTTAAAGTTTGCGCATTTTAACACGTCTTCTTACGGAGAATCCGTAAAATTCCACTTCAAACCCTATTTAAACCTTGAAAAAACGCAACTAGAAACTCCGGTTTTTTTTAGATGTAGTAAAAATTATGTAATTAATTATGTTCAAAATTTATTAGGATTCACTAAACAGTTACAGAGCAAAAAAATTATGAACTGTTACAAAACGTCTTTATCGTGTTGTCTCTCACTAGCATGGAAGCGAGACAAGTGTGGACCACTGAATATAGCTACAGAGGGTACAGAATTCGCAAAAGTTTAATGCAAACTATACGCATGAATGGCTTTCATTGCCAATATATTGATGGATTTCGAATTTCTTGTACTTTTGTCTCCCATTGTACCTCCAGAACATCCTTAAATAAGGCAGAGAGTCATTTGACTCCAATCCTATCAATCTTATCAATTTTATTACATGATATGATGTCATATGGCAAATCTACATACATGCTTTTCTTTTCTATAATCTTCCTCGAGTAAATCAGGGTTGAAAATTCGCCATTTCGTGCATTAGCATATGTATGCATACGAAGTGGAAGAGGTCAGTCATGATCAGACAGGTTAGCCTATGTCTATGGCACGCGTTCCTGATGAACTGTCAAGAACTTATATTTTCAGAAACGATATCTTGGAATGGAAGCATTTTATTTTGTATTTAACATGAACTGTTTATGACATTATACTTTCTCTAACCTGATTGTATCATGGATATTGGGACACTTTGTATATTACATTCGAGTTATGGAAAAGTGGATAATGTTTCCCTTAATTATGTGTCGACAAGTATCCAATTTGGTTTACAAGCACAAGCAACAATTTTCTGAGCGGAATTCAATCCTAATTCCTGCACACGAGTTAAACTGTAATTAATTGTCTACCATACAAGTTTTTACGACGTTAATATGCTATAAATACAGGGTATCCCACGCAACCGAGCTGTGCTGTGCCTCTTAAAAGAACATATCCCAGTCGTGTGGGATACCTTCTGTACAAAGGTCCACTGCCTACTCATAATATTCGAAAGTATACACATATTTGCGACTGCCAGCAGCTAAAAAATGTAAAGAACATCGTAATGACACGATGTAATCATATGAAATAAACTAACTATTCGTGGAACTGAGAAAAAGATGAAAGGTGTTTGAATGACGAATTACGAATTCGTAATGAAAGCAAATAGTACTTTTATAGGTAGGATAATAAAAGGGATCGATTGATTTAACAATAAAATTGGGTTGCATTAGAGAAGGAAGTGCAATTGCACCTGGCGGGTGCATCGGTGCATCCACATAAAAAATAAGTTCATAGGACGTATTATGACACATGATCTCTTCCTCTTTCATTTCCTTTCTATTTTCACTTGAAGAAGATCAGTAACTTGTCCCAGTTCCTAAAATCAACATATATGTAAATGAAGAGATAAAGTGAGAAAGATTATCTTCAAGACCAGAATGCATTTTGGAAATTATAAATAAACCACTGTATGGAAAAGGATCATGAATAAATCTGTACTTCAAGGTTTGCTGCTCAAAATCAAACAGCGAGACACGCAGAGATCTTTATAAGTCAAACTTTTCAGTGCACAATAAGCTCAGACGACCTCACCCCTCGTAAAATCGAATCGTTACCCAGGCCTAAGCCCGTCGTGCTGTGAAGGGCAGAGGCAGCCAGCAGCATCATCGTCTCGTATCTATAACCCCATCGTCCGTGGACTGTACATGTAAATCAAGCGTTGGATCGATGGATCGGTTGAATCGAGCGACACTCGAGCAGAGAGCCCGTACCCGCGGCATGACTAAGCCTTCATTGTGAGTCGGCTCTTAGCCTCTTCGTGGCGTATTGAGTAACATTTGAACGGATCGGGACCGTATCTCTCGTCTGGATCATCAATGCAAATCAAACTGCGCCCGATCGAAATGGCATCGATTAATGTACGAACGAATTGAGATGGTACACCGGGGAGTGGACTGGCAGCGTCAATCAAGCTTTAGGGACTCCATCAGCATAGCTCCGCTGAAGGAACGCGACCGACCTATCCGGCCCCGTAAAGAGTCCCGATTTGCATCGATCCGGTGCCACCTTCATGACTGCAACCTTCTATCTCCGATTTTATCCCCTAGGTTTAACGATCCATTCGCGGAGCCAGGAAGATGGCGGAGACACCCGACAAATTGTTTGCGAGGGAAGCGGACGAGTCTACTCGCGCGCGTTTCAGACGAGCCTCGAGTATTATACGCGCGGACGATATATTCCATCGTGCACGCCTACGTGATGTCATGCGCGCGTCAGAAATGCCGACCTTGCGGCCGCGGCTCAAGTCAGTGCACGCGTAATGCGATGCATTTGTATTGGCCAAGCCTTTCGGCCGATCCCACCGTCGTTTTGTACTGATAAGCATACCTACGCTTCGCAACCTATATGCATAGCTGAGCGGAAGATCGGCATGCGACGGTCCAGCCATGCTGCACATACTCTTCTCAATACATAGGGACTTCTTCCTAGTCCGAAATTCGATACTTTGATCTCAACGCTGCGCTGTCAGATATCAGCTGGATCTGATAAAACTTAGGAAACTTCTTCGACACACTGCTGTTAGTAAGTAGTACAAAATTAGTTAGTCATCTAGTCAAACCAACCATTAGCCTCTTCCAATTCCTTATATATCACTCAGCAAACATTTGTCCTTTTCTATTCTCTTCCGCGGCAACCATTCTACAACCCCTGGCAGAATGTTTCCGATCGGAGGCATTGATACGGATTTTAGAGAAAACATTCACAATTTAGAAGTATAAAATATTACTTTATGGAGTTAAAACTGATGGGAAATGAAAAGGGGCTTATTGAAGAATGGAAAACAAAATAACATGAGCTTCCATTTATTGTAACAAAGCAAAATGTCTTCGTCCGACATAAGGTGCCGCCAGTGACGGCGAACAGCCGTTCTAGTGGTGAGCACCACTGGCGGCAACTTATGTCGGGCGAAGATATTTTGCTTTTTGGATCGGAAAAACGTCGACTTTGCAAGACTTAATAGGGTGGTTTCTCAAGATAAAAGTCTGCTCTATCGCTTGATATAATTAGATTTTACGCTGGACCCTTATTTTTTAAGATAAACTGAAAATATCCTCAAAAATTGGTGCAAAAGTGGTGTCTCTCCTTCTGTAATGATTGTTTAAACATGTTTAAACATTCATAATATATTAATATTAGATATCACTGTATTCGGGAAAGTCTACAGATTCTTTTGCTGCAAAGAACAATCCAATATCTTTTATAATAACATCACAATACTTGTTTGTATTAAGTTGAAAAATATGTATTTTTTTTAAATCAAGTTTCTCAGAAACTGTGCGTCTAGGGACAAAATTAAGGGTGGTTTCCGAATCAGCGCAAAAAACTCTATAAGAATCATCGAGCAGTAATTGTTGCACAAATTTGTTGTTGAACAGGGTAAATTTTTCCATGTAACATTTTGTTTATTTCCTCGTTTCTTTGTTATTATAAATGGAAGCTTTTGTTATTTTGTTATTTTCCATTCTTCAATAAGCCCTTTCTCATTTCCCATCAGTTTTAACTCCATAAAGTAATATTTTATACTTCTAAATTGTGAATGTTTTCTCTAAAATCCGTATAAATCGGAGCCACTCCGATCGGAAACATTCTGCCAGGGGTTGTACCCTTCACACACCTTCATACACCTTTTAAAATGATGTAACTTTTTCAAAAGTAGACCACATTGTTTGAGTTGTTTCAAGATTTTAGACGAAATAGTTTATTAAATGGCGCGTAAAGAGAATTTCAAGAAAAATAGTAAATAATGATTCCTGAAAATTTCAAAAATACGTTTGATGAAATTTTTTAAAGCTGAACATCTCTGCACTTTGAAACACCACACAGAACGGAAAAAAAGTATGCATAATTTAAAGTAAAAAATTAAACAGACCTCGAGAACGCACTAAAAAGTATAAAATAATTTCCATTTAATTTATGTGAATACACACGAACTTAAATACCAATACAATCTTTTCGGAGGCGGCGCAAAATTGAAAATTTTCGACGCTGGAAATTACGAAAATCTTTCAATTCTTCTACACGCTTTCACATATTAATGTATCTTCTCTTCCCACCTACTTTTCATTTCCAAGTTCACCATATTCCAATGAAATCATAATCAGCAACATCTGGCATTTGGAAAATTTTCCTGTATTGTATTTAAGTTCGTGTAATCACATAAATTAAATGGAAATTATTTCATACTTTTTAGTGCATTTTTTAGTGCGTTTTCTCGAAGTCTGTTTAATTTTTTTTTATAAAATTTGTTTATTTCACTCTTTTTAGTGAAACGAATAGAATTTGTAGAACACCGTAGGGTGGTTTTTCGGTCTTATCGGCTATTTGCAATAAAAACCGCGAAGAATGAAAAAATGCAAAATTTGTTTTCACGGGACCGGACCACCTCGGGGACATACTCTACAAGCTGCAAAAGGTTTCGTTCCGATTGGTCCATCCATCTCGGCGTAATCGGTGAACATACATAGAAAAAAGAGCGAAAAAAGGCACATACAGATCGAATTGAGTAACCTCTTTTTTCGAAGTCGGTTAAAAATGACCCATGACCGATGCAATGAAAAAGCACCGACCTTATTTGCACACCTAACATGCACATGAAAACATTGAATAAAATATTATTTATGTTAAAATTGCTTACGTGTGTTCAATTTTGCTGCTAACTGTATAAGAAATTCTCATATTTGTTTGCTTGTGAAATGTGTCAATGTTGCATAACGCAATCTAGAAAGGTGCGCACAGCAGAATCCTTCTGGCGCCGGAAACGCAAAGGATGTAAGCTGACAATTCAGTTATCAGTGACACTACTAGACTGGCGCCGCGAAAGATGAGATGGTAGCCGTGTTATAGTCTCGTGAAGCGAGATATGTATATTTTTATCAGAACGAGTCACGTCCGAATGCTAAAAATAGATCAAAAATAGTTTAGAGAAAGCTTCGGCACAACAGGTTATAAATCAGTCTTGGAAATCTACATACTGTTTTCCTGTAGACAGTTACGAATTCTCGTATTTTCTTCTTCTTTTTTCTTCTTCGGTTTTTAGTAGCTTGCTTTCTTGTTTGTTTGTCTGTTTGTTTGTCTGTTTGTTTTTTGTGGTCTACTGATACAAAACAATTACACTTTTTAATCAATGCGCCTACACACCTGATAAATTATCGCAATATGAAAATAATAATTTCTTTAGAAAGCGATTCGTTTAGAACAGGGGTGGCCATACAACTCAAGCACTTTTTCTACCCTCTTACAGTCGGTCACAAAAATATTGGGACAAAATTGCAATAGATCGGAAATGTAGAAAAAATACTAAAAGTTGCATTTCAACAACTTTTTTATGTAGGCCTATTGACAACTTAAAAAATACGTTTTGTAGATCTGTGTGAATTAAATGTCAAAATCCGTCGACGTTGCAATGAGCTACAAACGTTTAAAAGGACTCTAAAGGTCGTCGCACACTAGAACGCCCCGCCTGCTCTCCGTCACCACCCGCCTCCGCTTGTTTTGGGTTTCTTCTATGTAGTTCATAGTTCTATGTTTTACATCACGCATGGGCAAATTTTTGCTCGATCAGAGGCATTTTCAAGGGATATCCGTCTAACTGCAATAAATCTAAGGATTCTTACATCTTTCAATGCCTGTCGTTTTGTCCCACATCATCGATTTCGATGAAACTTTCACAGTGCATATAATTGACAGATCTACAAACTGTACTTTTTAAATTTTAAATATAGGCCCACATAAAGAAGTTGAAAATGCAACTTTTACTATTTTGTCTAAAATTTCTTTTCCCATCCGGTAGTAAACTTCTTGCTTTCCAAAAAGTTCAAATCGCATGGTCCAATATTAAAAAAGTTATCGTCTTTTTAAGAGCGTCCCAATATTTTTGTGACCGACTGTATATTCACTGTTGAGGTTGAAAAATAGACATAAGGGTAGGTTCCCAATCAATCTTGATTCGTCTTGAAACACACTATCAGTATGTGAATAAAAGAACATACCGTTCCATTTAGGAAAACAGAGTTGGGCTTCATATTTCGTTGACGTCTGCACTTATAAAAAAATTAGTATCATCAGATGATGAGCGTCTCGATATCAAGTAAGTTTGGTCTGATGCATTTTCTTCTACCTTCAAAAACAAACGAATTATTCAGGTACCTGTTTATAACGTTCCACCCTGTATACACACTTTGAACCACCGTCTATTGGGATTACAGAAAAGATCAGGTGGAGGAAAGTTAACAATAATATTGCAAACGCAAATGAAAGCAATGATGCGCGAGGGGACGCGTTGAAGCCCAGTTGCCATCGGGATGAGAAGTTCGCCGCTCGCGGACGTTGTCGTTATTGAGTTAATACTGCTGGAATCCAGCCAGGACAAGGGGCTGTCTTAAATCAAAACCGTGCAACCGGTGATCCGCTGTCGGCGAGTCGGTCGTTCGTACTACTGTCAAGCGTACGATGGCACGTGTCAATTTCCGAGCCAAGAAAACTGACCGATCGAGTCGCGTCGCGCCGCGCCGCGCCGTTCGTCTCATCCGTCGCTTTTATTATCCGACGGGGCGGCCATGTCTCCGGGATTCCGATACGCGCGCAGCTAAAAACGATCACTGAATCGGGGGAACGAGGATTTCCGTCGCTTCGATCCGAGAACCGGAGACCTTGAGCGACGTTTCTACGAGCAGACAACCGGCAAAATAACACGGTAAATCATCCGGGAGAATGTATAGCGAGTCCCGCCTGAACTCGAGCACTCTTAAATATCTCTACTATGCTTGATGATACGGAAAAGTGTCACAGCCGAACAGTTCGAATTCGTTTTGGAATTTTCTTGGTCTAGGTCGCGCGAAAGTCACCGTGTCTAGACTGCGGAATTTTGTGCGAACTTGTTTCTTCCCTTAGTAATTATTAGACTGCTGATTTTATGCGTTTATGACAAAAATGGGTCAGCACAATTTAAAGCAGTGGACGTAGTAAAAAGATTTACAGACATCAGCGTATTGGCTTTAGCTTAATCAGCTAATTAAGAAGAAAGAAATTTTTATTTGGCCTCTGCGTCTTGCAATCAATACAAACTTATTTCATTTTGCATAAAGATCCGCAGTCTAATAATTATGTTTGTAGAAACTACTTTCTCTTGGAAGGGTTAAACAAGCGAACACAATGAATTATTATTAGCTATTTTAGAAAACAAATAAATAGACTAGTATAGAACATTATATTGAAACTACGAGGGTGGATCGATATGTACCCGTGTTGGGAATGAAAACGCAAGTTTTTCAGAAGTTTTTTTTTTAATTTTTCAACATTATCTAAAAAGGTTAGGAGGATACACTTTTCCCAACGCACCTGCCATTTTTTTAAACTCTCTAAAAAATAAGATTTGTCAAATTCTTCAAGATATGCTTCTGGTATATTCTCTGGTGCTTCTCGTTTGAGCCGAATTTTTTTCCCGCGAACCACGTTTTCATATTGAGGAACAGAAAGAAGTCGCAGTTTCTTGAATCCGTAATTCTTGCAATTTGGCCGCGACGATTCGGGATGAGTCTGCCATCGGAGAAGTAGGATTTTAAATATTGTGATCGAAGAATTTAATTCTATTAAAATTTTGTTATAATAAACATCAGCCTAATTTATTTATTGGAATCTCTAGTATACTTCCCTAGAGATTTACCAGATTGGTCCAATAAATAAATTAGGCTGAAGTTTATTATAACAAAATTTTAATAGAATTAAATTCTTTGATCACAATATTTTTTAAATCCTTCTTCTTCGATCGCAGGCTATTGATTAAACAAATTGTATTTTGTCAAAGACAAGAAAATAACGCTTTGTAAACATTTTAAATATAACGTCAACTTCATATTGGTGAGTGTCGCTACAGTCGCCACATTCACTCTAATACAAATGGCTGTCAAATCAAAACTAACTTATCAATCGGTACGAAATTTTGTTGTGGCGTCGTTTAATTGATGACAGTATACTATAGTAACGCCAACTTCCCTCATCAACAACGCCGCCAGTCTTCAAACACGGGTAATTAGTAATTATTGATCTACCCTCGTAAGTATTCTGCAGATTCAATATGGTGCGCAGATGACCCTGAAGGGTAAAATAAGGGTGAATGTACCGAATACGGATCCTCGAGCTAGCATTACTAGAAAATAAAGAAAGAGAAGCTCATAGAACGTAATATGATTATGATGGCGGCCCTAAGGCAGGAGCTTCACGTTCATCAACAGTGCCGGCTCAGCGGAACATAATGATTCAATCAAGGAAGATTCCCCGAGGTATCGTGGAAAATACAGGCGACGCGACGTGACGGAAGAAATGAATCGTCCTCCACCAGTTAGAAGAAACGTGGAATTGCATGGATGCGCCGCGCCGACTGTCAGTAAACGCTCAACGACGGCCAATTAATTAGCCGGCCGTTTGATAGCGAGAAAAACGATGCGGTCACGCATAATTGTTCCAGTTGCGAAGCCGAACGAGCATATCGCTACGCGTCAGAGAGACAGTGGATCAGTGTGACGGGTGTCGGCAGGAAAATTTTTTCCAGGAGAGACTCGACGCGACGGGATCCTCCGGAGGCGCGCGAGGAAAATTACTATAGTTCCGTTCTGGGGTAGGGGAAAATCGTGGCTATCCACGTCCGCGAAATCGCGAGAACTCATTGAATGGTGCGCCCCGGACGTAGTAGTTTTCCTCATTAGGTTCGACAACGCAAGCATAGGCGCGTCTGTAACGCGACGATGAATAATACATTCCGATCCTCACCGAAGAACGTCCGTGGACGCAAACTGGAGCGTCTGCTGAGTATTAATAAGACATTACCATCTTTATACAGGGTGTATCTAGAAACTGGAGCGAACAATAACTCGGTTGTTGCTGGCGGTAGAGGAGAATTGTGTAGAAAAATGGTTTACAAACTGTATCATCCTCTAATGCAACTTTCTACAGAAGTGAATCGCGGAATGCAATTACGCTTGTTCTTTTAATGCTATCCGCTGATTCTTTTGCATGATCGACTCATCGTATTGATCTTAATGAAAACGTATTAAAATACAATCGTGAAAAACTCAGTATCTTTCGAAATATTTTTATTTCTATTTGCCATCTTCAGGAAGTGTTCAAATGTTGCGGATGTGAAGATTTGCTCTTTGCAACTGCATCAGTGCACTTCAAAATTGTGCAAAATTAGTGTGTGCAATATTTTTCCATTTTCAATAACAGCCGCGTTAACAATCGACTCGGTGACATACTGAGAAAAAAAAGAGGTCGAGGATTTTATATTCTTCACTGTTGGCAATAATATATGAAATGTAACATGAAGCTGCATTATACAGAATTTGGTAGAACTGTCAATGCTGTAGAAAAATGTGTGCTATTGAATTTTTATAAATTAGAACATTCCATATTCTGTTGCACTACAGTCTACTCGCATCTTCAGAATTCATAGAATTTTTGTAGAAACGGTAAACCATAGACAAACCAAGATTTTAGTTTTAATACATTGCTTAACGAGAGCTTATCTAATTGGCTATCAGATTCAAACATGAACAGGTTGGAATATTTTAATCAATTCTTATGCACCAGGGTCTCATAATTATTCGAACAATACGTTATAGATTATACACTGTACTTATGTACTTAGGTAGTGAAATGAAAGCTATATAGCTTTCGTAAAAAAATTTATGAAAAAAGTTTGCTATGAACGGACAATAAATTACCAGCAGAAAAATTAATAAAACTAGGTGAAGGTGAACATATTTAAACGAAGCATCGCATTACTGAAAATTTAAATTAACACTGGAATCTGCACTCTGGTCATTTAGGCCTATTTTATATACATTTTAATTTACATCTACTGAAATACTAAGGGTTTCTTTGAGCTTAGACCTATTTTATATATACACTTTAATTTACAGTTACTGAAATTCTAAAAGTTTCTTTGAGTTATTGTTAAATATATTTGATTTCTTATAGACATTGAATTAATAAATTCTTGCAATTTTTGCGAGGTATGACAGATAATTCGCCTCAACACTCGGTAATTCCAGTGTTACAGTCGTTCGAATAATTACGAGCGATACCTATTGCATCACACCATTTGATGTTACCAATGCTAACAGCGATTATGGCGGCAACGAATCTAATTAGCGCAGTTAGGCTTGCAGCGCAGTCAATATGCAATGTGCAAAAACGATCCAAGGAAGGGACTTTCACTTGAAATTACGTCGAAAAAGACTATAAATGAGTTAGGTGATTTCGAAACCGCTTGTGCCCACCATGAACCAAGCTGAGATATTCAAGTTTTTTATTTTCGAATATTTCAAATGAAACTACAGATACATATACATTTGACAAAACGTAATATTAAAATAAATCAAAATAATTACGCGAAAAGTGAAAGAAAAGTTATTCATTTTTAAAAATTTATTATTGATAAAACGTTTCACATTGTAAGTACAGAAAAAATTCAGAAAGTAAGAAGTAGTTTAATCAATTGTTATTAAAGTTATATCTTTATTCAATTATTTATATATCTTAAGACACAAGTAAGATTTAAATGAAAATAAAGACAAGCAATTCGAACTATAGAAAACTTTCGGTTCTCGAACAGTGAAGTAGAGCTTGTATAAATGTATAGTATTAATAGGTAGATTTTCCTCTTGACTTTCTCACATACTTCTTCGTCTTGGAAGTTCTGACTGAAATCTGTTCTTGTGATTTGTCCATCCATTACATTTGCATAGTAGAATAGATCATTCATGTGTCACCACGTAACCAGACATTACCATAGTGCTTTTTTTAAAGCTTGTCAACATCAGATAGCTTTTCCTCTTTAATTTTATCTCGTAATTGTGATCAGTGATTTCCATAAATGCAACGCGTTTTCCTCATTCATACTCTCCTGTATATACTCCTAAGTTAGTTTTATATTTTGCTGTCGGAACTTGGAAGAAGAACTAAATATAAAAATTGAATGAAGGAAAAGGTGTGGAGCTTAATGAAAACCGTATATAATATGTGAGAACAATCATGTTGTTACTGCCTCAGTGGCGACATAAGCTGTTTAATGGAAAAGTGGTGTAAGTCAATGAATCCCATTCATTTTTTGTTTTCGTACGAAAAGAAATAATTTACTACTTTGTAAGTAGATTGTATATCCAAAATAAGAATAGTCCTCATCGATTCTGAGAAACGAAGGCTGAATAAAAATGTATTTCGGCTCCTAATAATTTTAATAAGTCGAAAACAATCCAACAGTGTTCATTAATTTCTTTAGAATGTTCACCGTTCCACATTTCATTCACCCATTTTCGCCACACATGCATCAAATCCGCAATCTATTAACGACGATGAAACCTTTCAAACGTGATGTCAAATCAAGCAGATAAAGAAACTCATTACTAGGCTGCGGATCTTTATGCAAAATAAAAATGTTTTGTCATAAATGCATAAAATCCGCAGTCTATTCGTTACTGTTCGCAGAAGACCGCGCGACCGAAGTAAAAACTTCGGCTCCTCCGAGTTTACCCGAACAGCGTTTCACCTCGGAGCGTGATGGATCAGACTCATTCACTGCGGAGAAATTGTGTACGCGGTGCGCCTAAAGAAGTTTTCACTTCAAATATACTGACTTGCACCACGTTTGCACTGAACAGCTTCTATGATCTTGTTTGTCCGAGAAAAAAGGTGCGAGGATTTCGCCGACGCGACGCCTCTGCACTTCAGAATCATTGCAGGCGAAGTTCGTGCCTATTAGCCGGCAATGATCGACGTCCACCGAGCTGCTTTCCCGTGTGGTTTTTGCAGAAAAGAATCGCGGAACGAATTCCAGGCGATCCGTGAACAGTTCTCGGTCACGGTGCAACCGAGATACGCGGAATTCCCCGGGAAAAGCTTACCGCCGCGCCTTGGCGCGCCGCGTGTGTTCGCGCTCAAGGTTCTGAAGAAGCCTGTTCGCGCCGAGTTCTGGCAATCTCGTTGCAGATGAGAGATAACCGGCGGCGGCCAATCAGAAACGGTCGCTCATTTCAGCCACGTTCAGGAGGGTTCCGATAACGCGGCTTTGATCATTACGGACTACCGAGAAACGGCGCGATTTCGAACGTGATTTCAGTCTCCGTCATGCCACGCGATTCCCCGCAGAAACGCGCCCGACCAGAGGGAACGCTTGCAGGAAAAATTTCACAGATGTCGAATTCCAGGCTGATGCAACCTCCGTCGACGTTTCAGCAATGCGTCGGAATTACAAGAAACAGGGGACACTGAGCACAGTAGCAACGCGAGTGATAGAAACGTATGTGTTAGGTTGTCCCGAAAGTTTCTTTCGCAATGTGTACATTTTGACGTGCGTTACACAAAAGGATCACGTCTCGTTTCTTTCACGAAGAACAGAATATACGTATTTGTCAGCTTTCCTCGAACACGAATATATCTCAAAACTCTTACAAATATGTACTAGCACGTTTCAGTGGCGGATCTAACGGTAAGCGGACTAAGCGGCCGCGTGGGGCCCCGAGATACCATAGGGCCCCTAATTTTAAATAAATTTATCAATTTTTAAATAAATTTATGTAATGGTATGAAGTTTTTCATTACTTTTCTTTTTAGTTAACAAGTTTATGAGAGTTTTCTTGCAACTTCTATTTCTAACTTGAGTTTGAGGGCCCCTAAATTTTTACCGCTTGGGGCCTCCACTTGACTTGAGCCGCCACTGGCACGTTTCGATTATGCCACGAAAATAATTCTGCTTCATTGAAGAAAGTAACGTTTGGATGTCGCCGGCGAAAACTAACACATTTCGTCGTACGAGGTTCAAAGTAATTACGTACGATATTAATTGAGTTTCTTTATAATGTGTATTTGTAAAAATAAGAATGATGGTCCTCTCGTGAACGAGATCTCGGACGCTTCTTCTTCTTGTAATCAGGCATTTTTCTAGATAATTACAGTCTTGTTACAATTTACCTTTTGAGCGCTATGCGAAAAAACGTTTTCGATGCTTCGGCACAACTAAGCAATATGAAAATAGAGGAATAAGTAGGGACAAGTAGGCGATGGAAGAGCGCCAAATTCAAATTCAATATGCGCTGAACGTTCTGATGTGAAGCATGACAAACATGACTACAATACTATCATTGAGAACGAGACATGTAATATAATTGCAATCATATACAGAAGGAACATTATAAAGCGTTACGGACGAATATCTCCAAAAATATTGATTATACGCAAACGTGTTTCAGATGGAAGTTGTTCAGTACCGAGGGGGGCACAATGCGGTGGAGCTTTTATTTTTGCCGGTGGACACTCCAAGGTGAGGTGAATCTTAAATGCAATGTC
This sequence comes from Lasioglossum calceatum, assembly GCA_963966675.1. NCBI lineage: Eukaryota > Metazoa > Arthropoda > Insecta > Hymenoptera > Halictidae > Lasioglossum > Lasioglossum calceatum. The sequence goes on from OZ016542.1 coordinate 6,914,122, forward strand.
CTATTTTTTATACCATAGATCGATAGAGTATCAAATTCTGAGTATAAAAGTGTTGACCTTCATATGTCCTAACCTAATAGTTAACGAGATATTATCCAAAGAAGAAAGAAAATTGTTTCGATAATATCTCGTTAACTATTAGATTTAAGACATATGGAGGTCATACATTTTTACTTAGAATTCGATAGTCAATCGATTCATGATACAAAAAGTAGTCTAGAAAGAGACGCGGAGAGCCGCCGTCGCCGGCACAGTTCATGAATGTCCCACACGCTGTTCTTCGTTGCGTTCGAAACTTTCATCATCGATTAAACCGCTAAATACAGTTGAAATTATATCGTGTTTGGTGTGATCTTAATCAGAAAAATGTCAGAAATATGTTGGTGAAAGTCCCATAAAAAAATAATGAAAAATAAAGAAGTTTTGTAATTGGATTAGTAGTGGTTCACACCGATACTGTCCTTTTCTACGTTCGGTTTCGATTATACTCTCGGTGCAGTCGGCGCGTTAGACGCAGTCATAAAAAAATAATGTTCCTACACGATATGTCCCCGTGCAGAACACAGCCGTTGGAAAAATATCGCGACTTTATTACATTAATTTATTTTTTATCAATTTTGAAAGTAACAATAAGTGCCCAATTTGATTGTTACTGGTACTAACGGCGATACTGGCAATAAACATTATTTATTGAATCCCGTAGCACATAACACCGCATAGCTCGATACGTCGCAACATAAAGAACAAGAAGCATCCCCGGCGGAGGCTTAGGCGAGTCGCGTCGATCGGAATTGTCAACGGTCGGTGACGGTGTTGGTGTCGGTGTCGGTGTCGGTGTCGGCGCGGCGTTCGTCGAAGGAGAAAATCCGATTTTTAAAGTCGGCCGTTCTTTTTCGTTTTTTCTTCTCCCGCCTGAAAAGGTATCGGTCATAAATCACGGGATCTCGCGAATAAAATGGTGGCAACCGGTTCCGCGGGCAGGAATATAAAAAAGCCCCGGGCCGCAGATCCCCTTTGAACCGCGCCTTTACAGGCTAATACAACGGATTAACGATCGGGGAACATCGGTAAATCGTAATCGGCACAATCGCAAGTGACAGATCCTCTCTTCCAGATTCCACGGGGGCCCCGTGAGAACCGGACTTAAGGAGCACGTGGGAACTAGGAAGGCTAGGTTTGCGACGACGACGTTGTTGGCAGGCGCCAGCGACGACGATCGAAGCGCGCTGCTCTCGGCCGCTCTCCTCCATCAAACGGGATTCATCTCTGTAAATCATCCCCGACAAACGTATTCGGCTCACGTAACACGATCGCCGTTCGCCTCGCGTTCGGGATAGAAACTTTCGACTGGTTCGCATGCCGGGCTGCATTTTCACCTTGGCTCGTGGCCGTCGTCGCTCGAAAGCCCGACGGGCACGTACGTTCCCCGTGCAACCCCGAGATAAACGTGCTAGAGAACGCGAAATCGCGTCGATCGATCGACGATTGAAAATCGAGCAGATGCTAAACATTTTCTTTTTCGAACTTCGGTTCTACGAGAATGTCAAACTTCCTTCTAGATTTCCTTATTACCAACCCTCATCCGTTCCCTATTTTTGCAACGTAATCCTTTGGGGACGAAGATGGATTGTCAGTTTGCGTCTACTATATGGTCAACGTTATATGATATTCCAGATCTTACAATGATCTCTACATGATTTAGAGCAGGAGTTCCCAACGGGGTCCACGTCAATTTCTACATAAAGATATTGTTTCTCATTATATCTTGTAATTATACCGGGTGCTTCTTTCCTTTGCACAGTGGTGTATATTGTATATACATGTTAAAAAGATAAAAATCGCAAAGTTTCAAATCAATTGTTCTACAAATGGCAGAGTAACATCATCCTACACATGAAAACGTGTCAAATAGACACGACACGAGAAATAAGTAGCTAAAATATCTAGTAAAAGTTCCTCGCACTACCTCCTTTTACACGAAACAACTTAGCCGTTTTTTAGAGGCTTATATCTCGGCACTGGAGGCAGATGGAGAGATGCAATTTCGTACACTTGTTAAATGCTATCATGTCTCAATATTGACAAAACATTAATCTTCCAACAGTAGTAGGTTCCGAGATATAGGACCTCAAAAATCGCTAAATTTGTCACTGACTGACTGACTGACTGACTGACTGACTGACAGATCATCAAAACCTTTGGGGTACTTCCCATTGACCTACAAGCTTGAAATTTGGTACATAGGTCCACCATAACAAACACTCAAAGGAATAATTATCAAAGTTTGAAATTTTACACCTTAAAAGGGTTGTATTAAAAAAAACATTACGAAATAGGTTATGTATGGAGAAAATGAAATATGCCACTTTTCCCATAAGGAACCGTGTAAATTCCGGAAAGAATCATCTGCTCTCTTCAAACGTCCGTACAGCGCCATTCAAATTGTTAGATTACGATAAGGTAGAAAATGACATTAAAATTATAACAAAAAAAATAAAGTTGGGTTCTAATTTATCGGCAGCGTGTTAATCTCTGATACCTACTTGATAATTGATGAAATTTCAACAAAAATTGATGAAATCCCAACAAAAACATCCTGTAAATAGGAGCCAAGTTCCTATGGCCGTAAAGAGTTCTGAGATCAAACAACATACGGCCAAGTTCGCTAGTTTAGAAATACTTCTTGCAATACTGAAAAAAGCGTTTGTAAAAATTGATTTAAAAGAACGCTATTTAATTTTTAATGAATTACATGGAGGGCTAAATTATTCAAACTTGGCCGCTACCTAACACCTTTTATGGCCATTGGTTTAAGAAGTAACGGCCAAGTTTAAATAATTTAGCACTCCATGTAATTCATTAAAAATTAAATAGCGTTTTTTTAAACTAATTTTTACAAACACTTTTTTCAGTATTGCAAGAAGTATTTCTAGACTAACGAACTTGGCCGTATTTTGTTTGATCTCACAACTTTTTACGGCCATAGGAACTCGGCTCCTGTTCACAGGATATTTTTGTTGGGTACAACATTAAAACGATCAAAAAAGGATCTAACGGCATAGCTACGTTATTTTCAATTAATTTGAGTTATTAGAGAAATGCAGATTTAATACAGATCATTTTTATTTTGCATAAAGATCAACAGTCCAATAATTACATTAAGCATATTCAATACGTTTCTTACCATTTCGTATTTTCTTCGTAAATTCTTTTGGTTCTGAAACGATTAGGTAATCTCGAACTGTTCGTAATCGTAATTCTCGCAACGATCCCATTTCTCGTCATACCTCTACTAAGAAATTTCCCACCTCGTGCCGTTAAATTTTTCCAGAGAAACTCCTCCGTAACTTCAATTGTTCTCGACATAATCGTCTCACACGCCCACGGCAACACTGCAGCCACCTCTGTACTTGATCATGACCGCGGACCGCGTCATCTGCGAAATCCCTGAAACGCAACTCATTCTCGAAACTGCACACACGTCTAACTCGACCAGCAGAGGAAGGTGACCACTTTCCAACGTTGGATTTCGCAATATCATAACCTTGGAATCGGATCTAATACACCGGTAACTCACGTCAGTTCCCACGGGGCCCTCGCTCTGGAAGAAACGTTGCGGCGCGGCGGGCGTGTAACAGTTACTGAAACCGTACGTCGCGTCGTGTCGCATCGGTGTTGCACAGATCGAACACGATGTCACGATGATCGAGGTGGAATCGTTGGGCTTCGTTACGGCGCCGTTCACCGTTTAGCCGATCGTCATTAGCCCGCCTCGCAGCGAGAAGAGAGAAAAACCGAGTTACGTCAAGGATACGCGGATCGACGAAAAAGATTTCGTCCGGCGACACGTGTTCCTCGGTATTCAGAGAAACGATGCAGAAGGAGCGGGAGGGGGGGGGGAGCTGAGAGGAGGCACGAGAATCGTCGATTCGCCTGGGAATCACCGGATTCGCTAGATCGAAAGGCGAGGTGCGAGTGCCAGAAAATGCCGCGAGCATAGCAATGCGAACGGATCGGCAAAAACGGAGGAAAAAACGCGAAAGATCGAGACATCGGGGCGAGAAAGGGAGGGGGTGGAATAAGAGAATCGCGGATCTCGAGCGGCTCGGTTCACACGATCCAATCGAGTCCGAGACTTTGCTTTCGATACGTCCACCTCTTTCTCTCGGACTCGGATCTCTCTCCACGGTTTCGATCTGCTGCCAGCTTTTTTGCGATTTCTCTCCCCTCTTTTTGGTTTGTTCTCTTCCTTTTTTTCTCTTCGCTCGGAGAGAGAGAGAGAGGGAGGGAGAGTGAGAGAGACTCGTTACAGGAACACGATCGGGATGAGCCGAGTCCACGAGAAACGGAAGACCGGTACCCCTTTTTTCAGACGCCGCGCCGCGCAGAGATCAGTAAACTACCGGCGAGCAGCAGGCGAATAAAAAAGTTACGCTCGAGCGGCGTGTAAACGAGGATAACCGGAGAAAACGAACGAGCACGGGATACCACCTCTGGCAGAACGGATACCGGAGAGGGGTCAGCTCCTGTCGATAAGTGCCGGTGAAAAGATCGGAAACTCTCTTGTTAGCTGCGCTAGATTATACGGTGTATCGGCGGCGCGGCGCGGCAGAGTCAGGCCGATGCATCGTCTCGAGAGACTCCGTCGTTTTGATAGAGCGAAAATTAGATCGAATAAAATGTTCCGCTTATTATGCTTCGGTCGGAGGAAGTGGCTATTTTGTACTGGTAATGGTCGTCGCTGTATACTCTTCACTAATCAGAAACGTGACTTTTTCTGTTCTTTTTTTTTGAACAAATGCTTCTTCGCTGTTTTACGCGGCAGAATTCTTAATGCTTATAAACTAGTTTCCTGTCTCTTCTGGATATGGAGTGGATTCACGGAAATATTTATATGCAATACTCTTTTCAAACAGTTTTAAACCTAGTTCTTCGAAGTATGCGTCGATCTTTTTATTCGATGTGATATGGGAAACTGATAATTTCGATTAATTGTTAGAAGATTAGATGTTCAATGAAGAGTTTGCGAAGTTGGAATAAAATAGACTTAAGTTCCGCCATTCTACGATTAGTACAAACATAGTTGGACTCCTCACCGTTAGGGGCTGTTCCCATATTCTGCAAAGTTTCAGCTTTCATTTTAAAAAAATTTCATCGCTGTGTCTTTTTTCTATCGAAAGTTCTTTGATTTTGACACAGATTTCGTCGGTTTGGCCCATAGTGCGGCACAGAGGCAAAGGGGGTCCTCGCTCGCAGCCAATGGTTAGGCCATGGCATCACACACTTTAGCCAATAATTCGGCTAGAACCGAAACTGCCAGTGGAATGACCCAATCGGATGGCTTGCCGCCGCATTCCTTTCGAATTCCTGCCAGGACACTTCTTGTGAGGCACGGAGAGTACGTCCCGCCTGATTTCGAACAGCAAAATCGTTACTAAAGAGTGCAAAATATGATGAGTCTATCATAAAACGAGGCGGAACGATTCTGGATCATCTGGAAAACGCGAAAATGACTGTGCGATTGTCGAAGCTCGGCGTACATAATCAAACGTGTTGCTATCGATCTTCCGGTGCGGGGAGCACGAGTCTTCCAAGAACTTGAAAGAAGTTAATCCCTTGCAGGTGGCAGCTCGCAGTTCTCAGTTACTGACAACCGATACGCGAAACATTAAGCCCTTTGTTTCCCGCTGGAATTGCTGCGGGTCGGCGCGGCTCGGCGGCTGGTCCGTTTCCCGTTCGATTCAGAAGCCTACCGGTGAAATTCGATCGGAGGCCCATACAGCACCACGCGAACCGTGATTTATCGCTAGTCATGTTCCGTTGTGCCAACAATGTTTTGGCTGTCACGTCGAGAGCGCACCGCGCGTAATAAAGCAAAACGATGCTGCATTAAACCGGATTACAACGTTACGGGACCCGAGAGGAGTTTGCGGACCGTCCATAATTCACTCTATGCTATTACAGGTCGAATCCTCTGTACCTGATCCCCTCGTTAAGTCATCGAACCGCCTGAACTCAACACACCGTGGCATTTTGTAATCGTGGACGAACGCGACACTATAGCCCATCCAACGAGACGAGGGAGTAGACAGCGGGTCAGGGAAGGCTCATAGAGTCCAGACCCCTACGAATTGTGAAACAAGAAGAATTTCTGACACGTTGCATCACAAACTAATCCTCTTAACATCGTAAAAAACATACAACTCATTTGGCTCAATTTTACTTGTGCAACCTCTTCGGTCATAAGTCATAACTAAAAAAGTTATGCCATTGAATTAATACAGGGTCTATCCGGAAAGTAATGCGACCACAGTTTTAAAAAAAGATTATTGAACATGTTGAGGACTAGGGATTACTCCAAAAATAAAAAGGACACACGTAAATTGTGTAGTTTAATAGGAGTCGTGATGTTGCACACTGCACGGACAAAAGGCGAGTGAGCCATCAGAAGAAGGTAAAAAAAGGATAGCATCACATGAAATAAAACAGAATCGAACAGTCACGGGGAAGCGGCCCGCATGAAGTATGTGCGACTCTTATGTCACTCCAACAGAACATACGAGTACAGGGTGTATAAAAAGTAATGGTCATCCGTCCTAGGGGTGAATCTACACTTCTGGATCGGTGGACATTTGTAGGAGAAACTTGCCGCAAAATTGTTTATAACAAAGAAAATTGTTGTTAATGTTTTTTTTACATCAACGCCTTCTGCTCATCGAGAAGAGAAAAAGTTTGAAAGGAGTCATATGTCGCAAACAAATAGTTATTGAGATATAAGCTGTTAAAGTTTTTCAAAATTTGATTGTGTGGAATTATACGTATATACAAAAGCCTACTACACAGTTCGTAGTCCTACACACGATCATGTGTTCTGTCTCATCGACACGGACGTGTGGACTGTGTAGTAGGCTTTTGTCTATACGTATAATTCCACACAATCAAATTTTGAAAAACTTTAACAGCTTATATCTCAATAACTATTTGTTTGCGACATATGACTCCTTTCAAACTTTTTCTCTCCTCGATGAGTTAAAGGTGTTGATGTTAGAAAAAACTTTAACAACAATTTTCTTTGTTATAAACAATTTTGCGGCAAGTTTCTCCTACAAATGTCCACCGATCCAGAAGTGTAGATTCACCCCTAGGACGGATGACCATTACTTTTTATACACCCTGTACAAACCTTTAAAATTCTTTAAAGTAGGACCCTTGGGCGTCGACACATTTTTTCCAGTGCGATTTTCATGCTTCGCATGCTCCCTAGAGTCCGTTTTCTGGAACCTCTCGTAGTATCCTCGCCGTCAAAATGGCATCCGTTTAGCAAATTTTAATTTTTTGAAACAAGAAGAAGTCGGCGGGGGACAAGTCAGCACTGTACGGGGGTGGAGGAAGGGTTGTGATGTTATTTTTTGCCAGATATTCGCGGTCTCGCAGGCAGGTGTGGCTGGGCGCGTTGTCGTGGTGAAGCACCCAGTTGGCGGCGATCTCTTTTCTGACGCGGTCGACCCTTAATTTGAGTCTTTTCAACACTTCCAACTAAAAAGTACCGTTTGCTGTTCTCCCCGTAGCCTACGGAAAAGTTTTAGTCAGGGCCGGATCAAGCCCCGCAGCAGAAGTAGCAAATGCTACGGGCCCCGCGCCATACAACCAGGGCACAGATAATTTTGCTAAAAAAAAAGGCACAGTAAATTCTCTATAGCCGCAAACGTCTCGGGGGGATTTCTTTGCATCTATCGATCTTGGTCCTACTTTTTTTCGAGCTTCAAAGACCGAGCCGAACGTAGAGAAGGATCTAAAGGCCGAGCCGAACGTAGAGAAGGACAGCGCGTGTAACGTGAGACCACGCGCGGGCCTTCGAACTGTGCCGGCGACTGTGACTCTCCGCGTCTCTTTCTTTCATATACGCTGTCCTTCCTTGCGTTCGAAACTCTCATCGTCAATTAAACCACTAAATTCAATTCAAATTGTATCGTGTTTGGTATCATTTTGCATTAGAAAAATGCCAGGAATATGTTGGTGAAAGTCCCATGAAAAAATAATGGAACATAAAGAAGATAGAATTTTGGTATAACGTTATGATGACTCACGGGCGTTTGAACTGTGCCGACGACTGCGACTCTCCGCGTCGCGTTAGTAGTTTTTCACACCGATATACCGAGCCGAGATCAGTGTTTGGGTTGGAGGGGATATTTTATTGGCATCTATCGTGCACGCCCTGTTTGCGACTATAGAGAATTTACTGTAATTGATTGTGTTTGTTGAAAAGGTGCAAAGCTTAGGGCCTCGTCATAATATTTGCTACGGGCCCCGCGCTAGCTTAATCCGGCATTGGTTTTAGTTGGAAGAAAACGCCTTCCAGGGAGCATACGAAGCATGGAAATCGCGCTGGAAAAAATGTGTCGACGCCCAAGGGTCCTACTTCGAAGAATTATAAAGGTTTGTACTCATATGTTCAATAGATTCTTTTTATAAAATGTGGTCGCATTACTTTCCGAACAGACCCTGTATTGCCTCACCGCGTTATACTTTTCAACGATCGCGCTTCTGACCGCTTCAGTGGCTCTGTAGTACCAGAGTACAAAAGTGAAGGAGCGTAAATATATCGTGAAAATGTCGTGGACGTCTCTGTCAGAGGTATCGAGACATTGCTGGAGTATCGAGGCACTACCGTAACCGGCAAAGGCGTCGCGATGCAATTAGAGGAGACAAGGATCGCGGGGCATTGTATGCAGGCTCGCCTGTAATCGGGCTGCGGCAAGACCGCGTTAATTTCGCCTAACTGCCAGGAGAGATTGGCCGTGGACGAGAGAGTTTGTCGGGCGTGTGTCGCGCGTGGCCCAGAGAAATTGCGGCCTCGTATTCAACGCGGTGCGGTGCCGGGAATCGACCCCGACCGTGCACGGACGCCCGTAACTGCCATGGTATGTACATTGTAACCAAATGGAACAATGCAAAACCCGTGGGCTTCGAATCCCGTCTGGCTTATTGATGTCCGTTGATTATGTAGGCGACGACGCGACTTTCTTCGACGCCGCCGCGCCGCACCGCGCCACCGTCGCTCCGTACACGGAGAAATTGCGCGCCACGTAAGTACTTACACGGTGTAATCTGCGAACCCCGAGCTGTGTGATTTTCATCTGGAAAAACTGCGTTCCGTGAGCTGCCACCCAATGTCAAGGAAAATATCGCCGTCTCCGAGGGAACGGCAGTTTGTAAACGCGAGATATCTTTCGACAATGTTTCTTCGTGCGTTAAGTTATGCTTTTTGAAGAATAATTCCTTCGAAGGTCATTTGAAGGTCAACATATTATACATGGTTGAGGAGCTTGTTTTTTCATTAGCTATAACGTTACACTAATCAAAATAGGCCGCCCCTAAACTTAATTGCTGAAAGTTCTCTTGATAAGTTTAGTAAAAGATTCTAATCACTTTTTCGTTTGATTGTTTTACGTCGCTTCTTCAACTGCTATGGTTATTAAGCGACGGGATCCTGTACTAAACTGTAGCGAGGATAAAAAATTCTAGACTTTAGGTAAAGTGTTTGAAATCGCCTTGTGGCCAGTCAAATCAATGAAAAGGACCGCTGTGCGTCGGCGAAGAGTTACTCTTCCCGGTGGTTAAACTACCGCCGCCTACGGTACACATGTGTAATACAACGTTACAACTGGTAGCGATCTTGTAATGGTCATGATGGTTTCTCGGAGCACACCTACGTGCATCGCTGTCTCCTTTTTTGTCAATCGGATGTCCGATTTCTCCTGGAGAAAAGTCGTCACGACAAACCGAGGCGACGCGACGCGACGGGAAAGTCCGTAGTCCAAACGCGGCGCGGACTGTCGTCGCCGCGCCATGCGCCAGACGGAATGAAAATACATGCACACTTTGCACACGCATGCGGGAAGTCTGTAAACAGTGTCGTTTCGATCATTCGCGCTTGGTCCTAAAGGCAACATTCCGCTTCGACGAAATCGATCGGAAAATGGAAAACAGCGGACCTGCGTGAACGACGCGGCGGAACCGGTTTCGATGTTGTCTTCGAAAATATACGTTCTTTTCAACTGCGTCTTTTAAGTCCCGGTACTGCGAGGAACTATATAGGGACAAAATGTGACTTTGGGTCGAAACATGGGTTTGCGGGCTTCGGTTTTGTGTCCTTATTTGAGCAGATTTTGGGCTGGGTGAGAGCTCATTCTAAAGAGGAAGGTTAAATAGACAGCGCTCACGATTTCATGAAATTATGTTTATATCTAATAATACGAGAATACAATGTGTTATCCTGTCACAAAAAGACTTGTTTGGCTGATATGATGGGCGCTGTGCGATGAACCTTCCTCTATCAAATGAACCTTTGTGCAGCTCGAAATATGCTCGTATAAGGATAAAAGACCGAAGCCCGCAATCCCATGTTTCGACCCAAACTCCAGTCAGATTTCAGTTCCCTGCAGCTCGCAACGTATTCTTTTGCAAAATATGACGACAGTATAACTGTTTTGAAATAGTAAGTTTCTTGAATAGTACGTACAAGTTGACACTTTTAGGAACCGGAAGCAGTTGTCGGAGTAACAATTGATTGACGATGAAAACCACCAATTAATTTGTAAACCTAATACAGTAGGACCTCGATTAACCGGCTCAATCGGGAGACAAGCAGCCCGGATAAATTAAGGCCTGGAAATTCCATGTGGTATTTAAACTGTGGTGCCCAAGGTGGTTCGGAACCCACCTTATAAAAACTGTAGGTCCCGTCGCGAAATAACACCGAAAAAGGGAGTTCAGAGCGACGTTAAATAAGTAAAAAAAAAAAATTAAGGCCTGATGGATAATCGAGACCCGAGGGAAATTATGCAGATACATTATATTTCAAGATAAATCTTTTATTTTTGAAAATTTATTTTCCTTCATAATATTGGGTCTGGGAAAAAGTTCGTGGCGTTTTTCCCGATAGAATTTTACTAAAAAAACGCTAATATAATGATTAGGGGTGTGCGGGTACCCGAGCCTCGGGTCGAGTCAGGTTGGGTCGGGATCCCGAAAGTTAACAAAGTTCGGAAATTCGAAATATTCGGGTACTCGAAGTTAAAGTTCTATTCACATATGAGGATAATGCTGTTTTATGCTTTTTCAGTTTAATCTTTTATTTTCACTGGTAGGTTCAGAATAATTTTTGTATTTTCAGTGTAAACGGTTATCAAACTTCGCGAGGAAGAAAAATATCTTAGAATACATTATGTGAAATAATAGTATTTTGTTCTAAATTCGTGTGCAGGAAGCACAATTGCTTTACTTTTCCCGATACGAGTTTTGTTCTCGTGGCTGTGAAAATATTTCCACCGTCAGAAAACAATCGTTCGCTGGATACTCGAGTGGCAGGAAAACCAAGGTATTGTCATGCTGTTTCTGCAACTATAGGTAGTCGATTACAATTGCATTTCCACCGTTTCCAATATTGCAAACTTTCGTCCTACTGTAACTGCACACGTAGGTTATTTCATGGGGGTGAATCGCGGTTTCCGAGCAGAGATTCATTCATATATGGCGACGGCGCCTCTACCGAAGATAAATTTCGCTATTGGATAAGGTAACACGGAAAAGGGAATGCGAAATCGTAAGGAAAAATGGAGAAACCCGAGCGAGGAAAAAATGCTGAATGCAAAGTGGTGCACGAGAGCGGATCCCGTAAACGTTCTCGCACACCGCTATATGCGGTCGATGCATGCCGCACATACGTAACGAGGAATCTCGTTTCGTTGCGTTGCGTTGCGTTGCGTCTGGTGACCTTGGAAGCATGCGCTCTAAAGGAGCAAAACCGGCAAATAAACGCCTTCGTAATTTTAGATTCATGAGGCCCGAACGAGTTGTCCGCCGCGCCGCCCTGCTCTCTGTCTCTTTTCAACCCTTTGTTCCTCGCACTCTTGCCCTTATGCGAGCAGAGTGCACCTTGTATGACTCACGGGTATACAAGGATCGTTATGCGAAATAAAAATTTTGTACCTCGGTTGCGACAAACGGCTGTCGAATGGAAATTTATTCTCTATTTAGATCGTTTTAAACGGTTGAAAATATTCGGCTGCGACATATGTAAATACGATCGACCAATTATAACATCGTTCGCTAGAGTGGCTTCTATTTAATCACAGTTACATGTATTCGCAATACGTCACGAATAAATCGTTAAAATTAGAACTTGAGAGCTTGAAGCCGAACGTATTTATGTTACAACCTAATGCTACAACACTATATTTTTATTCTTCTCATGTTTTTACAAATTTGTGCTTCACCTATACACTTTTTTAATAAATGCATATAATTGCGAAATCTTCCTTAACATATGAAATACCGAGCTCTAGAACCAGATATTGCTGTATAGAAATAACGTGATCTCGGTAGAAGTAGAAATAGAATAAATAACACATAATTGCAGAATGGGAAATCTGGAGCTTGTCATTTTAATACGCCTGGTATTGTAGTTCTAACATTAACACGTTGAATATGCGAATTATCTTCAGCTCATACCGTGTTTGTGCAATAGTTGCATGAATATTTTTCAGAAAAATTGAGATATGAAAACGTTCGAGAAACATTTATTCGGATTCTTCGGGGAGGAGGCTACGGACGAAACAAGATGAACCGGTGTCAAATAATTATTACAAGCGCATAGAGGAATGGATGTTGGAAGAATTTGATCGTGACGTGGACACAGTTGCCATCGCCGAAACTGATCAGCAATGCGGAATGCGTTAAGCGCAAACCACACCTACGAGAAGTAATGCGACCGGACAGCCTATTTTGTGTATCCTGCCGTGCCCTGTCCGGTCCGTATGATCCAATCATTAATCAGATAGCATTATATCCGGAACCGAGCGAACGGTTATAAATCTGCGAATGAAATCTCGATTTCATCGGCGCCGAGTCGGTCGTAAGACTCCATTTAACCCTTCGCAGCCCGAAGAAACCCTCTATCTCTTTCATTTCAGAATTTGCACCGACATCGATTCAATGATGCGATTCAAATACATTTTATGCATATGTGCACTTGTACGGAGTTAACTTTCGAAGTCGAAGCCAGTGAAACATTTCTTTATAAGGTAAAGAAATGTTTCTTTAGATACGAACTCATAAAATTGAAGGACAGATTCGGAATCAGCGCAAAAAACTCTACAAGAACCATCCAACAGTAATTGTGGAACATATTTGGTGTTGGACAGTGATTATTGAATAACTCAAACAGGATACGAAATTGGTATAATACCTCGTACAATACCTAAATGTTAAGTTGATTAGTAGACTGCGGATTTTATGCATTTATGACACAGATGGGTACGTACAATTTAAAGCCGTGGACACGTTAAAAATATCTAAGGACATCAATGTATTAGCTTCAGCCTAATAGGATAATTAAAAGAAGAATACAATTTTTATTTGGCTCCTGTGTCCTGCAATCAATGTCAACACTTTTTATTTTGCATACAGATCTGCTGTCTATTGATTAGACACCGACACATTTAAGAATGCAGACTCGGAGTCACCCTTCGAGTGCTAAGGGTTAAAACACAATTTGATCGAAGAATTAGACAATGTATCGAGTAAAGTATTAACTGAAGCGAACACAATTTGATCGAAGAACTGGACAATGTATCGAGTAAAGTATTAACTGAAGCGAACACAATTTGATCGAAGAACTGGACAATGTATCGAGTAAAGTATTAACTGAAGCGAACACAATTTGATCGAAGAACTGGACAATGTATCAAGTAAAGCATTAACTGAAGCAAACACAATTTGATCGACGAACTAGACAATGTATCGAGTAAAGTATTAACTGAAGCAAACACAATTTGATCGAAGAACTAGACAATGTATCATTTGATCGAAGAAGTAGACAATGTATCGAGTAAAGCATTAACTGAAGCAAACACAATTTGATCGAAGAACTAGACAATGTATCGAGTAAAGCATTAGCTGAAGCAAACACAATTTGATCGACGAACTAGACAATGTACCGAGTAAAGTATTAACTGAAGCAAACACAATTTGATTGAAGAAGTAGACAATGCATCGAGTAAAGTATTAACTGAAGCAAACACAATTTGATCGAAGAACTAGACAATGTATCGAGTAAAGTATTAACTGAAGCAAACACAATTTGATCGAAGAAGTAGACAATGTATCGAGTAAAGTATTAACTGAAGCAAACACAATTTCATCGAAGAAGTAGACAATGTATCGAGAAAAGTATTAACTGAAGCAAACACAATTTGATCGAAGAACTAGACAATATATCGAGTAAAGCATTAACTGAAGCAAACACAATTTGATCGAAGAAGTAAACAATGTATCGAGTGAAGCATTAACTGAAGCAAACACAATTTGATCGAAGAAGTAGACAATGTATCGAGTAAAGCATTAACTGAAGCAAACACAATTTGATCGAAGAAGTAGACAATGTATCGAGTGAAGCATTAACTGAAGCAAACACAATTTGATCGAAGAAGTAGACAATGTATCGAGTAATGCATTATCTTACCCCCCCTTAAGGGGGTAAGATACCTACGAATCTAACTAGAAAATCAGTGTTACGAACCTCTGCGCAGAAAAACAATTTGGTAACACTCATAAACACGCAACTGTCTAATGAACACAAGATAGAGTTGCTTGCTATTTCCATATTCTATTCAGCTCGTTGCGAATGCCGTTTATACAGGGCAGGTCGCACTAATATTAGTGCCATCGACGAGAATACCTCGTCTGTGTCAGTTTTGCTATGATTCCACGTTCACACCAGCGCATGCGCGTGAAATGTTGCAACATATCGCAGCACTGGTTGACAGTCCTCCTGACTAGGCGCCATCTCGTCTAAACTAGCTGAACTAAAATTGGCTCTAGACTGGCTCTGCATCAGAGAGGACCTCCGTCATTATGAATGTAATATGGGGAAATCTCTGCTATGTGGATGAAATCACGCGCTTCGGTTTTTTGTCCATATACGAGCATATTTTGAGCTGCACGAAGGTTCATTTGATAGAGGAAGGTTCATCACGGCGCGCAAAACTCATCATATCAGTCAAAAAAGTCTCTGTGAGACAGAAAAATACATTGAAATCTGCAGTTGTTTTTATCGATTTTTCCTCTACTTTGGGCACTCATAATATTAGATATAAACCTAATCTCGTTAAATAATGAGTTGAGCGCGCTGTATTTAACCTTCCTCTTTAGAATGAGCCTTCGCCCAGCCCAAAATCTGCTCAAATAAGGAAGAAAAACCAAGGCGCGCAAACCCACGTTTCGACCCAAAATCTAGTAAGATTCTAGTTCCTTCTAGTTAGATTTTTAGGTATCCTACCCCCTTAACTGAAGCAAACACAATTTGATCGACGAACTAGACAATGTATCGAGTAAAGCATTAACTGAAGCAATGACAAATCCAATTGTCTGCTTCGAGGTGGTACCGGAAGTGGGTCGACCAAGCCGATGTGTGACAGTACGGGCACTGTCATTATCGTCGACTTAAAATTACACACTCGGTGTTTTAGCGTACGCGGCCGCGGCCGGGGCATTGTTGCCGAGAATCTAAATCTCTCGGAGCATCATTATTGCCAGCTGCCGGGAGAGTACCGAATTCCTGCTCGGACCATTAATCGTCTGTGCATTGTGGCTGCCCCCGGGTGATGCATCGCGCATGCTTCGACTTTCCTCGTGCTCCCGTCGATTACTCACTGCGTCAAGAAACTAATACCAATAAGAAACCGTTGAAACACCTGAGACACTGTATTACGACATTCCTCGGGCAATTGTCTCGCTCTCTTGGCACACGCCGTGAAATTATTGGATAACGGCGCGATTACCCCGAGCTAATCCGGCTTGTATGTTTTATTAGTCACCCAGAGACGGGGAGGGGGTGAAGGGACAGTCGAAGAGTTCTTCCTGCTAAATCGTAATCCGATGTGCGACAAACCGATGATATGCCAGATAACGAGGATTATCGACAGACCAATCTGGGTATTTCTGTTCGAGCTCAAGATCGTCTGAAGGTCGTATACATTTATCACTGAACTCGTTGACAGTTGACGTAGCCGAGTCAGGTGAGACACCTGGTATATCGTGTCACTGAAATGCAACTCTCCGAGGAACTGATGAAACGGGAGAAAATTCTCTAGGCTTTTCCCTCAGATTCATCTTACAATGATTTATTACACATGTAGAGTAGGGACTTGATGGATGTTCACGAGTGGAATTCTCCAAATTGACAGCGAAGATGATTTAAAAATTTACTTCGGCGTGTACTCAACAAGTTGGGGAAACAGTGTGTGCATCTATATGTACAAGGATTTTTATTGTATTTGTTATTTCCATCGTTTGTTACTCTACATTGTTAGTTTAATTCACTGAGTTCACTTGACGAAAAATGTTGTGACGATTCCATAGATGGTATGAAAAGTATCATTATTTAATAGCATATATACCTTAACTAGAACTGAACACTAAAGCTACCAAGCACTAAAAGCGATTAAAATGTTTTAGCTTACAATATGTGCTTGGATAAAGAAATGTATAGAATAAATTTTCGTGTAAACAACTTCATAATTTCAATAATTACAAGATGAAAAATATAAAACCGGTCATTTTACCGGTAGTGGTAGGTTTAGTGTTAATACTATCTGATATGATTCAACTTAGGAAAAAGAGGCAATGTCAAAATGGAAATACAGGAAAATGGATCGACATGATTCATTATTATGCATTGTAGTATTCTCCAAAATAAATTGATCGAAAGCGCTTCTATGTTAGCTGAACATGGATTAAATAGAAAATTCATCACCTGATTCTATCGCCTTATACTACTTTTTAACTGTTTGCGATAAGTAATGTGGCAGATAGTGTGCTATTGCTGTAGTCTTATAAGTATGACAGGATGTGTGCAAACCGAGTATTAAGCCAAATCCATTTCTAAAAAATATAATATTAGACAAGTTAGCCAGGGCATCCAGATGAAGATAAGCATCTTTCTTCTGCGAAACATCCTATTTTCAAACTGTCCAACTTTAAGTGTTCGTTACGATTACAATTTTGATTATACAGTAGGACCTCGATTAACCGGCTTGATCGGGAGACAAACAGCCTGGACAGGCCCGGTGGATTAAAATGTACATTATATTCCAAAATATTCATATTTGAACGCATATTCGTTTATAATCGGAATTCGGTTAATCGAGGTCCCACCGTATTTGATTAATTTCGAGGTAGATGGATATTTAGGAAGCAATACAAACTAGTCAGAGGGGTTTTTCTTGGTCAGCTTTCGAATGGTTCAATAGCCATTCAAAAAGCTCTAAGGGCAGTTTTGACCATCTTAATCGGCTAGGCCCTTTGTACATGTCAATATGAGAAATCGGACCACTGTGCGGTAGTCCGACGCTTCAGGCAGTCCGATTCAGCTCGTCGAACGCGATCGCCGGAACTTCGGAAAGCGAAAATGAAAGAGAGAGGTATAGAGCGAGCAAGAGAGAGAGGGAGAGAGAGGCCAATAAAACGAGCGTCGAAAAAAATGCGGGAGTTCGCGCGCAGGAGGATCGGACACAGAAAGGGGAGAAGAACGGGGAGGAGACGCGGAGGTGGTGGTAAGTCGTTTTGTGTCTGCAGCCCGTCTAAATATACGCGGTCCTCTCCTCGGCGATGCAGCCTTTCCACGCAGGAACGCGAGCGAGAGAACGATAGGCACAACCATCTAACAGCTATCTTGGCTTTAGAGAAATCTCTGGTGCGCCGCGGAAAATCGAGACGATACGGAACACGATTTACTAGCGCGGCCTGCCATGCTGCCATGCCGCTGCACCCTAGACTACCCTAGAGAACCAACTCGCAGTGAGCTGAGACCGTAAAAACCCAGACTAAATTCAGAAGTCTCTTAATGATACATTTTTATTTATCAACAGGCAATTTAAAGCGTTTTTATTCGGATGAGAAACTACCCTTATAAGTAGACTGCGGATTTTAGGCATTTATGACAAAAATGGGTACGTACAATTTAAAACAGTGGAGGTATTAAAAAGATTGAAGGCCACCAGTGTATTAGTTTCACCTTAACAAGATCATCAAAAGAAGAATGAAATTTTTATTTCGCTCCTGTGTCTTACAATCAATGCAAACATTTTTTATTTTGCATAAAGATCCGCAGTCTACTTATAAGGGATGTTTCGTGCTATCGAAATAAGGCTCTGCTAGTTGATTTAGAATGTAATTTTAATCAAAGAACTTCATATAAACATGCCATCAAAAATCATTAGTTTACAATTTATAATATATAAGCTTTATAATAAATTTGTAATAAATAATATATAATAAATAAGCAAAAGTTAAAATTTTCGACTAGTTTGATATATATGTATTTGCTCGTTCGGAATGAGTTCCAAATGGATAAGGGATTTCTTCAAATTACAAAAATAATTATTTTAAAAATGTCATTAATGGTATTACATTACCTTAAGCTTCAGTATCTGATGATGACAGTTCAATTTCAGACTTTGTTACGAAATATCTTTAAATGGCATCTAGACAATAGAAACATAGTGTAAATAATTCAATTTACTTTAAAATTATTTTTTTATTTAATGTTTTGCAGTAGTCATGTTGGAAATGACTTTTTCGTTAAACACTCAGTTAAAAATGAAGCCAAGTGAGTGCAGAATATCAACATTCAAAAGCTGTTATGCTATATACAGTTTTTTTATGAAATCCTGTTAACATCCTCATTGAACAAAAAGCACGCGAAGATTGCCATTTGAAACAAACATTTCGAAATGAATCTTACTATGCTTGAAAGCGACTAATCATAAATTGTAAAATTAGCTACGTAACCTACGAATTTATCGAGTAAAGCAGCTTGGCAGTGTTAATATTGCGCAGTTGAATATTTTTACAAGTTTCAGCTGCGGAGAGTATGGAATTTTTAATTTCAGAAGTTTGAATCTATTATGTATGATATACAGTGGTTAACAAAAGAGGAGATGTATTGAGCAAAACGTGTTTGAGGGTTTCAGTAGTGAAATGTTAAATGCCAACACACCGATGAATAATTTAACTCACAAACTAAAATCGTCTTTGGAAGCCAGATTCGAGTAATGATTAATGATGAGATTAAGACGTAGTTTTATGTATCGTTACTTATATGTATAGTATTTCTTTTACTTGTAATTTATTCAGAACGTCTTGATTGTCTTGAACGCAAAAAAACAAAATAGAGCCGGCGCATTTTTTCGGCAGGGATTTCTGTATCAACGGGAACGCAATATTAATTTTTAACCGTGAAAAATCACGTTTCATTAATTATTGACACTTTGATTGTTACGTCGGTCACATATGCCCGACACTATTTTTTTAGAAACTTAAAAATCAATTTTTATTACAATGTGTATTCACTCTATTCAGTACATCAAATTTTGTTAGAATCTACAATCTTCGAGATAGTTAGGAAAGTATTGACCACGGTAAATCTCGCTTCTCTATTCTTACATTATTAAAGAAGTTGTTTTGATGTATAACTTTTGTGGATACCAGTGTAGCAATCAACATATTAACCCCTTGCCGTATTTCAACCAGTCAGTCTCGTCATGGAGAGTTTAAGAAAGCCTAACAAATATGAACGTTACGCGTTTCTTTTCAGATGAAATAAAATTTTATTCGTTTGTTACATACAAAAACTATAAATTTTCTTTTCCCTTCTACGACATTTTTCAGGACAAAGACGTTTTAGTGACTATAACTGTAAAGAAAATGGTACGTCAAGGGGTTAATTAGGAATTAAAGCCTACCGAAAGATAGGATAAAATCGCACAAAGCAGTAAATATTGCTATCAATCGATAACTGACAAACTGAAGAATCTTAATTATTGCATTAAAAGTTTCAATATCGTGCATAATATAATACAAATAAAATGTGAAAGAACACAATTTCGAGATCCAATTGGGCCTTCGAGCGGAAATGTCAGGTCACGCGAGGCAAACTGAAAAACCTTGTCGATCCGCCAGTTTTAAATAGATCTCGCGATCCAAGTAAAAATCCCCGTCCGCGTCCATGGTCGCCGGATAAGTGGTATCGCTAATCTTCGAATATTGCAATAACGAAACCTTTACCCTGGACAATAAATATCTTGCGTCACGAAATTCCCGGCGTTCAAACTTCAACTTGAGTTATTTCGGGCCGTTTGAAAAGCACACTGCAGGCCGCCCACCGCCCGCCATGCCGGTTGTTGCCGTAGAGATTCGCGCGAAGTCTAGTGACTCCGTTGTTTCCTTTATTTTTATAGTTCCTCTCAAAGCGCGTTCACGTGCCGGGGCCGTAAGTAAAGAGACCTATTCATAAATCGAGAGGCACGTCCCGGCAAAACACACGTGACTCCGCTCGCATGATCCTTTGAGGTGTGCTGCTGCTTCTCTGCTGCCTGCTTGCCTGCTTCTGCTGCTGCTGCTGACTCGCGCATTCCTCCCTATATAAATTCTTCGGCTCGAGCCAAGCGAATATAGATGTCTGTATATTTGTCACGCGATTAACCGTACCCAAAGCGATGCAGAGTACAATGATTAACATCTCCCACCACTGGCAGGCGATTCGCGGTTACCGGGAACCGCGAACGAATCCGCTGAAACTCTGAAACTGTACGATACAGTGCCCGAATGATTCGCACCGTTTTCTGCTTATATACTTATGTATACCGTTGTACTATTACCAGCAACGGTCAACTGACGAATCATGAAAACATATCATCTATTACTAGGAAGTTGCATTAATTTCGTGCTGCTCCGCTGGGAATAGATGGTCCAGAATTTTCCTTTATCCCTTCGAGTGCTGCGCCGCAGTCTGTTTTCACCGGGAACATCGAAATTGCCATTTAAGTACTCAATTTGTGGCAATTAAAAACGAACCGAATAGCTGTTTCATTGAGCATATCGGAAAGACTAATATTAGATTATGTAATTAATCAAACGAAATTAACTTAATGGAGTTTTATTAACACAACTATGAGCACACAGAAAACACGTCTATTTGATTTAAATATCACACGTCAAGTGAGTATCAGTCAGGCTGGAAAGCATCGAACGATACATCGAACAAATAAACAACGGGTTTATAAATAAACTGAAATATACAAATATTAAATCGATCGTTCCTTGAGTAAAACAATAGATTCATTTTGACATATTTCAACAACTAATGTGTCTACACGAGATATCATCAAAAGTAAATTTTTAAAAATTATTAATTAGAGCTGCGAACGGTCCTAAGCATTGCCAATTGTATAGCTATAAAAATCGTCCGTTGTCCGAGGGTTAATATTTGGACGCTCTCAAAAAGACGATAACAATGAGTTTAGTTAGAGCAATTAGTTTACTACATGATATGAAAAGAAATTTTTGCAAAAATTGCAATTGGAATTGCAGTCGGAATTGCAGAGGGAATTCTAAAAGTTGAGTTTTACATCTTTTTTATGTGGGCTTATATTGAAAATTAAAAAAGTACGTTTTGTAGAACTGTTTCAATGATATGCATTGTGAACGCCTCATGAGGAGGTTCACCCTCTTTAAGGAGGGTCGACTTTAACCGTCGGGCAACGAACGATTTTTATAGCTATACAATTGGCAATGCTTAGGACCGTTCGCAGCTCTAATAATTTTTAAAAATTTACTTTTGATAATATCTCGTGTAGACACATTAATCTTTCCGATATAATCAATGAAACAGCTATTCAGTTAGTTTAACTGCCACAAATTGGGTACTTAAATAACAATTTGGATGTTCCCGGTGAAAATAGACTCGAGCACAGCCGTCGGAGGGATAATACACTCCTCAAAAAAATTAAGGGATCACTTGTGCGAACCCGAAAAGTTACTACAACTTTACATACTCATAACTCCGGCCAAAATTGCTGTATCGATATCGTTAAACCACGGTTTGAAAGCCTGAAACCTCTAGTTTCAGATTCTCTGTTTCAAATTTTTGCTATGTTGTTTTTTTACAAAGTTATAGCGAGATAAAGACAACCTTGACGGTTAACAAAAATTTTGTGCAACTTTGTAACATCACACGGGGTTAAATAAATTTTTTTGATAAATCGCGTTAACATTATTTGAAAGGGCTATCTTTCCTGTGTAAAATGAGTGGTTGTTGAATAGTGTGCGATTTTTTTTATTCGAGTTATTCAACATTGAAGTAAATGTTGGCCTTTTAACTTTAACTGGCTCCAGAAGGTGCAAAAATTATCGTAGAATCTTGTGTAAAAAAGCAATAGAAAGAGCGTTTCTTTCTCTTCAAGGCACTTGTTTCGTTTTTTCAATTTCGTTAACATTTCGATATACCAGGTGTTTCTGAAAATATGCTTAAAATATGCATAATTTCCATTTTTCCTTCAACTCGCTATATCTCGGCGAGAAATGATCGCAATGCCATGATTCGAAAGTCAGATTGAAGCAGAGATTCTGCCGATTCGATTGAGTACCCCATGAACCCGCTGCTACCATGTTTTCCCTGTGGCAGCCGTGTTTGAAGTTAGTGATTCGCAGAAATTAGCGCTGCACCTACAGCGCCTGCCGGACTCCGAAGACAGTTGTTTTTCGCTAGTTTTCGTCTTACGTTGTCGTGCGTCGCTGGGTGGGGATACGAATACCAAGCGGACGCTTCAGCCGAGTGATGACATGACAAACTCGCGCTGTTTGCCTCGCTTTCTGCGAATCACTAACTTCAAACACGGCTGCCACAGGGAAAACATGGTAGCAGCGGGTTCATGGGGTACTCAATCGAATCGGCAGAATCTCTGCTTCAATCTGACTTTCGGACCATGGCATTGCGATCATTTCTCGCCGAGATATAGCGAGTTGAAGGAAAAATGGAAATTATGCATATTTTAAGCATATTTTCAGAAACACCTGGTATATCGAAATGTTAACGACATTGAAAAAACGAAACAAGTGCCTTGAAGAGAAAGAAACGCTCTTTCTATTGCTTTTTTCCACAAGATTCTACGATAATTTTTGCACCTTCCGGTGCCAGTTAAAGTCAAAAGGCCAACATTTACTTCAATGTTGAATAACTCGAATAAAAAAAATCGCACACTATTAAACAACCACTCATTTTACACAGGAAAGATAGCCCTTTCAAATAATGTTAACGCGATTTATCAAAAAAATTTATTTAACCCCGTGTGATGTTACAAAGTTGCACAAAATTTTTGTTAACCGGCAAGGTTGTCTTTATCTCGCTATAACTTTGTAAAAAAACAACATAGCAAAAATTTGAAACAGAGAATCTGAAACTAGAGGTTTCAGGCTTTCAAACCATGGTTTAACGATATCGATACAGCAATTTTGGCCGGAGTTATGAGTATGTAAAGTTGTAGTAACTTTTCGGGTTCGCACAAGTGATCCCTTAATTTTTTTGAGGAGTGTAGAAGCCACTGTATACAATTGACAGAAACTACGCAAATTTTATTTTGATTGGGAGGAACTGTATACGATATTAGTAGAGCCTGTTCAAAATCTTCATCACGAGTCTCGTTCGATGTTATAGCACAAGGGGTTAATGCGTTGGAGGCATTAGAAGGATCAATGGCGTAGCAGACGGTTCTAGAGCGCGTCACCCGCGAGATCAACAAAAATGAAATACGACACCAGGAATATCGTCGCGGCAAAAAATATCCCAGACACGTCGCTAGACGAATCAAATGACCAGGGACCCGTGCATTACGCGCAGCAGCATTTTATTCCGGGGGCGTGAGTACGCGCGCGACGCGTGAAGAACCGGTGCGGCGCGGCGCGGCGTGGCATGGCATGGCGTCGCGTCACGACTCGTGTTGTAACTCGAGGAAACAGTCAAGTTTGCCGGTCAAGTGATTTCGAGAATTAAAAATACAGCCGGCGAGCTTTCGTAAGGAGGTCGATATATCAAGGACGAGCCGTGCCCTGTTTATTCGGCCGCGCTATTATTGGAGTCGAACCGCGACACAATGGGATCGAAACGAATCCTAATAGAATTTGCATCGCGGGACGTGGAACGTGCGTGTCCCGTACAACCACAACAACAACAGGTCGTCCGTTGTTGCAAATTGAAACAGAGATTGCGTCTCTGATGGCGCGGGCTCGATGGACCGGAGAAAAACGATCGCGTTGCTAATAAGTTCGGTGTAGCAAATTGAAAATCGGATTACTCGTGCATTGTTCTGTCGCGAGTCCGCTCGACTTAACACTTATCGGACTCCGCTTAAGATGCCGGACAGATACGTTGCAACAGGCTGAGCAGAAAGGACGTAACGACCACTCGAGGGATTTCTGAAGGACACCGCGCTAGCAAATTGTTGCAAAACGGAAATCTTTTTCAAGGAAGCAAATGAAGAGCAGACTCTTCCATTTATATGTTGTATGCTGAGTATTAACCCTCATCCGTCCCTCATTTCACGAACTGAATCTGTCCCTCGGTGTCAAATTGACACAGTGATACAAAAAATCGATAAAATAACAAGTCAAACAGTTACTTTTCAACGTTTTTTTCCTTGAACTTGATGAGTTAATACTTACATTTCAGGTTCTTGCAGTTATATGTTTCGCATTAAAAAAATAAAAGTCACCAGGTTTCGAGCGAATTTACTTACACATAACAGAACAGTGTAACTTATTTCGGGAAAACTGTGTCAAATTGACACGAGAGACGGATGAGGGTTAACGTACAGTCGATGACGAAGGAAAACATATTTTTAAGACATTTCTAAGTGGCTTCTATTTTTTGTAATGGATGCAGAGAATGTTTATTTTGGTGAGATGCGAATTGATCCTTCGGTCCCAAACCCGAAAACGTGGCCTAAAAAATGAACTTTCAGCTAGGTCAGTTTTAATGGGTCCCATGGAAATCACCGACACAAATTTCCCCGACACGGTTTTCCCCGACAACATTCCACCGACTCCAGATTTGACCGACAACGCCTTTAACCGAAAACGAATTTGATCCACAACGCTTGAGACGACCACATGTATGATAATACATACATAAAAAAACAGTAGGAGAAGAACAGCAACAACAATTTCTCCAAACATGAAAATTCCTCGAATGCACACTTTGCCTTGTTATGCCTTACGTGCATGCGACCCCTGAATGACGAGTTAGCATGTAACAGAGTGCTAAAACAACATGGGGGTAGAGTTCATGCGATGGCCTTGAACCGGCGAAATCTGTCGTTTCTGCGTAGCGTCGACGAGTGCGAATTACAAGTCGCGAAACGGGGAACGGCCTCCGCGTGGTCATCGCCATCGTTCCGCGGCGGTAACGCCGTGATTTACCTACTTAAAACGCGCATTGGTTCGCTAAACTTCTTTAATGCACAACGGCCGCGTTGTCTTCGTGGCTGCGGCCAATTAGCCGCGAATCATGTAGCGAGAATCACGGTGAGCGTGCACGGGAACGGGACGGGCGACGGGATCGAAGAACCAAACGAAGAGAGAGAGAGAGAGAGAGACAGAGAAATGTAGAGGGGATGGCGGGGTACAAGAGAGAAAGAGAACGCTCCGCACGTGAATAAGATCCATTTACACAGAGACCTTAAGCAACCTTTGAGCACGGGCTGCGGGGTTATTCCCTCGCGACTACGAAGTTCGAAAGAAATCGTACGCCTTTTTCCTCTGCATAGGAGAATTCTCTATCGAACTCCGAGAAAGATTATTCGTACAGAAGACTCGGACAAGACTGGCTGGTTAAGAGGGTGGACTCGTTTCCAGGATTTCAAGGGTGCGAGATGCGCCTTCTTATTTCTCGATAATGAAATGATGGGGCTTTTCGGTAGTCAAAAACGCTAGATAAAAGATCAATCTAGGCCGCTATCGCCCTCAAAAATCCTATTTTTACCACGTTTTTTACGTTTACAAGGCGTAAGTAGAGGTGTGCGGGACCGAGACGGGATTAAGAAAATGTTCGGGTTTTCTAGTCTTTATCTATGCTACAAGAGTCTTCCATTTCGGACTAAAAAAGACTAAAAAACAATATTAAAAGGTTCCGTAGAGTGTCAGAGATCCCGAAATAATTCATGGGAAACCCGAACATTTTCGGGAACGCACACCTCTAGTAAATTGCACTATTCGACAGCATGTAGCTGTCCCAGCTTTATGAAAATAGCTACATGCGCAGCTTTATGCTCCCGAATAATGCAAATCATTACAAATAGGACTTTTCAGGGCGATTGCGGCCTAGATTGATTTTGTATCTAGCGCTTTGTACTACATAAAACCCCATCTTTGCATTATCGAGAAACGAGAATACGCATCCCGCACCCTTCCAATGGATTTCACTCTGGAAACGAGTCTACGCCCTTAGGGAAACTCGGAACCTGCTGACCCAGTGGATAAAATTATAATTTTTCATAAAAATTGCGATTTTATCCAGAGGTCGCAAGAGTTCTAAAACTTTCTCGTAGGTTCTACAAAATTCAAGGGATGATACGAAACTCGCTGCTACGTTTCGAATAATCTCATTTACGTTCTTAAAAATAAAGTTGAACTCTCTTTTTCCTCTGTATAGAATAATTCTCTATGGAATTCCGAGATAGCTTCACCTTCTTCGCACAGAGAGGTCGGTCAATACCGGATTGGCTGAGGAAAATTCAATTCTGCTGACCTAGTGAATAAACTATAATTTTGGATATAAATCGCGATCTAATCTAGGGATCGAAGGAGTTCTAATACTTTTCTACGAGAATCAGCGAAATATTAACAGGATTTTGTATTGTACAACAGCGTACTCTTGTTCTTATCTAGATAAGATCAAGTGGGAGTTCAAACAGGCATGTCTTGCATCAATCTGCATCGTGGGCTATTCTACTTAACCGTTTTCTCGATGACTGGAACGATGAATGAGCGAATAATACCGTATTCCATTGCACAACGCATTGTTACACGGTTTTTAACTATTGAAGGTGGCAAATACATTGAAGTCTTGCACACATCAGTTCAACAATTTAGAGACGTTACTGAGGACACCAATGGTTGCTGGGCATAAATCGTTTGATAAATTTCCACGTGAAGAGTCGTCATCATTTTCATGGGATGGACAAAACAAAATTCGACTCTTCGCGTAAATATTTCCTCACGGAAGTTATTTGCAGGGAGTCACTCGTCGACCACGAAGAGACACAGAGAAGAAGAAGACGAAGAAAAAAGATCAAGGTGGCCTTCCTCTCTTTTTCTCTTACGGAATGCTACATTTTTTTTTACGCGGAGCGCAATAACAGTCGCCGAGACGAGCCGAGCAGGCTTTAATGAAAGTCATCAAGGTTACGGAAGCTCGTAAATCGATTTACAAATTAACGACCGAGTCTGATTCGACAGTAATAACACATAATGTCCGCAATTTCGAGTCCGCGACGAGCTCGTTCGCGAAATGCTAATTTCTTGGGGCGTTCATATTGCAGGAGATTACCACTGTGCCAACACAGGCCGACAAACACCGAATTCGTTGGTCGATGGACTTTCAGATATTGAAAAGACGAATAAGATACACCGTGTATTTAAATCTCTTGGTCCTTTGCAGTCGGAGCTATTTTAACTTGAAAATTAAACATTTCTTCCTACCTAGAATAATTTCATTGTATATGATTTTTTTCATTTTATGGATATGAAATTGATACATATTATACTTCATACAATACTTTTAAGTGTGTAGCGATTGATTAGATATCAACATGTTTAATGAAGTAAACAATATTTTGAATAATGGTGAAGCAATTTGGCTGCTAAGGGTTAATATTGTTTTAGCAGGAAAGGCACGGACGTATTATAACTTCTTCGTTCAGTTTTCCGTTCTTTGTTATTACTTTTTAGAGATATTTGATGATAATGTAATCTTGAGTAGTCAAAAGAAGATTTGTTGTCCTCGAAGTTTAAAAAAAAATAAAACAAGATTTTCTTTCCTCGAAGTCTTAAACAATATGAGCCTGGCAAGAAAACTAACTTTATTGTTCGATAAGCCTCGTTACATGGAGAGATTCGAGTCATAAATCATTCTCATCATAGATGTTAAAGAATCAATCACCAATGTATAACAAGAACAACAAATATTTTACTTCACCTATAATATTACATACTACGATAATTCGAAATATGCAATCAACGAATTTTAAATATAGAGTTCTTTTGTCGCTATTAATTTTAAAAAGAGGAGAATAAAGAATGCAGAAGGACATATTAATACATTACTGTAATTGTCTTTCAATTAACGACAGATTGTTTTCATAAAATGATAGTAGAAATCGAAACTATTATAATAATAACTGAAAGCAAATATTATAAGCAAAAACGTAATAATAAACACTACTTCACAATAATAGTGTTGTCAATTGGTAATTACTGTACAATCAGCAATTAATAGTTGATAAAACGCAATACTTAACCCTTGACCTGCGAAAACAGCTTCACTCGCGAAGTTGAGTTTCACTTCGTTTTGTTGCACTTCAGACGCCACTGTGACTTATTGACGACTCACATAACGCAGTAGTGATACGCAGATATAAATGTCCAAAGCAGTGTATTCAATATAATAACTACACTACGGATCTTTATGCATTTTTAGTATAATCGAGTAGACGAAATTCAATATTGTTGAAACATTTTTAAAATTGAAGATGTCAATATACATATGATTTTTCCTCTATTAAAATCATTACGGGAAGAAATTACATATCCAATTTGATTTCTATTTCTTGCAATCGATGCAGGCAATTTTTATTCTGCATAAAGATCCGCAGCCTAATAATAAATAAATCGCGGATTTCACGAAAAATGTGTCCATAATTATGAAAGTGGTCTAAGTCCATATAATGTTGAAATAACAAGCACTATCTAACCGTTAATTTTTGACAATATCGTAAAAATTACATTGAATTAATTTAGTTTAAAATAATGCGATGTGAAATAACTGATAAACTCATTTTTTTAAACTTTGACTTATGTTAGACCACATTCATAATTATGAGCAGAAATAACAATTCTCTACATTAATTGTATGACATAGGAGATAAATACGAATTTCTTTCTTTCTTTGAATATAATTTAATTATGTACAGGGTGTATAAAAAGTAATGGTCATCCGTCCTAGGGGTGAATCTACAGCTCTGGATCGGTGGACATTTGTAAGAGAAACTTGCCGCAAAATTGTTTATAACAAAGAAAATTGTTGTTAAAGTTTTTTTTTACATCAACGCCTTTTGCTCATCGAGACGAGAAAAAGTTTGAAAGGAGCCATATGTCGCAAACAAATAGTTATTGAGATATAAGCTGTTAAAGTTTTTCAAAATTTGATTGTGTGGAATTATACGTATAGACAAAAGCCTACTACACAGTCCACACGTCCGTGTCGATGAGACAGAACATGATCGTGTGCGTGCCTCGAGCCCCGAGGCAAACAAAATTTAAAGGGACATTCGTCGCTTTAAATGTCATTTTTAAAATTTTGATGGTATTTTTAATATTATAATTATTGTATTGAGTATAAATTTTAAAATTTGTCATTTGCCTTGAGGCACGCACACGATCATGTGTTCTGTCTCATCGACACGGACGTGTGGACTGTGTACATAGTAGGCTTTTGTCTATACGTATAATTCCACACAATCAAATTTTGAAAAACTTTAACAGCTTATATCTCAATAACTATTTGTTTGCGACATATGGCTCCTTTCAAACTTTTTCTCTTCTCGATGAGCAGAAGGCGTTGATGCAAAAAAAAACTTTAACAACAATTTTCTTTGCTATAAACAATTTTGCGGCAAGTTTCTCCTACAAATGTCCACCGATCCAGAGGTGTAGATTCACCCCTAGGACGGATGACCAGTACTTTTTATACACCCTGTACATAAGAAGAGATCGGTATACATATGTATATTGACAATTTTGCCTATTACTTAAAACTCTATCTACAATCTAGTTCTCTAAAGAAAATATTCTTAATATTTTAAAAAATCCTCGTTGAAATACTATATGTCTTTACATTCTTATTTTCTTGTACCCTTCTCAATTTTCTCTACTCTAAATTTTACCTAATCATTATTGGCATAATGTTATCCCTGTTTGGCACCAGCAAAGGACGTCACAAAACGAATTCATTGAGGAATTCCAAGATAATTGAAAGTACACTAAAACAGTACAAATTCAATTCATGCAACCCACAGACCGAATCCGTTCATGAGGGGTTAACAAAATTTGTGTAGTATTGAAAATTATCTTAATTAGATTACGTAGTACAGTAAAAGCTCCTTCGTTGTCCAAAGGCCGGGGGGCTGAGCGGACAACGAGCGTGCCCGGACACTATTTTTGATTTATGACTGCGTCTACATATCGCGCCGACCGCGCCGAGCGACTTCAATAGGGAGCCGAACATAGAGAAGGACAGAGTGAGATACGGATCGGGTAACCGAAGCGTGTAGCCGTCGCCGGCACAGTTTAAAGGCCCACATTGTTGCTGTTGCTCGTTGCCTTCGAAACTTTGACCGTCGATTAAACCACTAAATACAGTTGAAACTATATCGTGTTCGGTGTCATTTTAATCAGAGAAATGCCAGAAATAAGTTAGTGAAAGTCCCATAAAGAAATAATGAAAATTAAGAAGTTTGAAAATTCGGTTTACTCGAGTCAATGCTGTGGTGTTCACACCGATATACCCGAGCCGACATCAATCGACGCCGCCTACGGAGCGACTCGGCGTTGACAGGCAGTGGAATGGGTAGGCACTGGACAACGATCGTGCCCTTGATTTTGGACAACGAAGGAGCGATTACTGTATGTTGATAAACAGTTTACATGCATTGTTTATCTGTAATGATCCGTGTTCAGGGAATGAAAACAGCCCTCAAAATAGCGAACAAAGAACATACTTTCCGAGATGTCTCGTGAACTAGAGGATGCAAGATAATATATTTTTAATTGACAGGATTGTAGCCTTGTAATTTTAATTTTGCCCAGCTTAACGAACGCGTCAACCAAAAATATACGGATCCGTGCCGACATTATCGAAGCACAGCGACACCGGAGAAGATCCGCGTGCGACACCTGCTACAAGCTTATTCTCGAGGCGGTGAACGTTCGGAGCAGCGAGCACGCAAATATAATAAAGATACGCGGCGGGCGGTCGTTGAAAGATTACATTCGGGTGCACACGGACGTCGCGTCGTGGCGCTCGAGGGGTTAATTATCCATTTCTCGTGTTTATTTATTCCCAATAAATTCTTGATCAACAACCGTCACCGGTGCCCCGGGTGCCAATGTTCGGTTTGGCAATTCCCTCTGCCTTATTTTCTCTCTTTACACCGAACCTCATGCTAAGTTTTCTCTGGTTCAAAATGACCAAGTGCGAATGTGTCAACCCTTAAGTGGTATAGCGTTTAGTCAGATTTTAAAGTATCATCCAAGGACCTTCCTAAAATTTTGTATACATTTTTTTCACATACTTTTAATTTATCATTTAAGACTAAATAATCTAAATGTCCGAAAGAAGTTAAAAAATGTTGACATTTGCAACTTTTATAGAATACAGTAGAGAAAGTTACTGTAGAGAAATTTCGTTGGGGCCTCTAGTGAGACCCCGGTATACCAGTTGAGGGTTAAGAGACTTACAAAAGGTGTGTGGATTTTGTTAAAATACAAATGAAAGCATATAGAGAAGCCTGATAACAAAATATTTTATAGTTTTATGGTAAAAAAGGCTCTACAGTGAACATAAAATATTATTAGATGCTGCAGTACACCGTTAACCCATATTTCTGAGATCTACAATTCAAAGATCTAATTAAAATGTTACTAGAACCATCGATGCCAAATAAACAGTCAGTAGTTGCCTGTAGTTGTCAGTAAAAGCCTGTCCTCGTCTGATTGTTTCCATTTTCTTGATTTTGCGAGACTCGTTAGTTTCATTCAACCGTTTGATACTATGAATTTTTCCTCGCGCTTTTCACGGCCTAAATCTTTTCATTGTGCATCAATTATGAAATAAAATTCCTTGTAGAACTCGTTAGTTTTATTTAGTTGTTGTTGGATCTTTTGCTCTTATGAACTTTTCCCCCCGCATTTCATGGGTTCAATCCTTCCATTATGTATCCCATCCTAGGTAAAAGTCGCATCATTCAATTTTTAATGAACCGATACCCTTTTGAAGCGTGCTGTGGATATAAATCACGGTGAATTTCGAACGAGCATTTTCCTTGTTGGGATGCTCGTCATATCTGGAATGCTCGTGTGAGGTCGCAGCCGACGACGCATTAAATCGCGTCGCGCATGAAACCCGTGGTCGTCCAGCGTCGCCAAGCTGGCAATAAAGACTAATTGAGATTAGCACCGGGCGTGCTACGTTAAGCAGGTGCGCCCATCACGAAAAAAGGGAAGAGGACGAAGCTAGGTGGACCGGGAACGAAGAGAGGACGAAGAGCATGCAAAGGAAGCGACGCGACGACAGAACCGACCACGGTGACACGTTCTTAGAGCGAGTTCGATGCGGACGAGCACAGTTTCTCCGACAACCGCACGAGACGATGCCAGTTATATGACTTACACCGGTTTTCGGTGCTATCGGTTAGCTCGTGTGCAAACGATCTTTTGTTTAACGAGACGAATTCTGTGAACCGGGAGTTCTATGAAACTGTTTTGGGACGATTCGATTTTCGTTGCCACTTCGAGGACGTTGGTAACGATGGCAGTGAGTCACGGGTTCCTGGACTTTAAAGATTTTGTGTAGAATCTTATTATACCGACAATTATTTCTTTACCGTGTCTATCTTCTGTTGTCATTTCCAAATATGTACAGGGTGTATAAAAAGTAATGGTCATCCGTCCTAGAGGTGAATCTACAGCTCTGGATGGGTGGACATTTGTAGGAGAAACTTGCCGCAAAATTATTTATAACAAAGAAAATTGTTGTTAAAGTTTTTTTTTACATCAACACCTTCTACTCATCGAGGAGAGAAAAAGTTTGAAAGGAGCCATATGTCGCAAACAAATAGTTATTGAAGGTGTTGATGTAAAAAAAAACTTTAACAACAATTTTCTTTGTTGTAAACAATTTTGCGGCAAGTTTCTCCTACAAATGTCTACCGATCCAGAGGTGTAGATTCACCCCTAGGACGGATGACCATTACTGTTTATATACACCCTGTACAATATAATCCATACTGGGAATCTTTTTGCGAATTTTCGCATAAAACTCTGAATATCAAATAAGTTACTTCTTTTGAGTCTAGTTTAATAGTTTTGTGCTGCATTTAGTCAGATGCTACCGTGTGGTAATGCAAAATAAAAAATATTATTAGCTTCTGTTAATATACGTATACCATACATTTCTTTGTAATTTACTTGTATTTCAATATTTACTTAATTATATGATGCATCTAATTTTGTTTATGGTTCATTCAAAATTACCACTATTCCAGTACGTACTTTCTTACTGTCTGGATTTTAGAAAATGATCAATAGATTGCGGATCTTTATGTAAAATAATTGAAAGAAACCGGAATCAAATAAATATTTCTTCGGATTTTTTAATAAATCCATTAAATCCAAAAGAAATGATTGATTTACGTAACCTTTAGTGTACCGGAATAGCCACTATAGTGGCCAGGGACAAACTTGGGAATTTTGCGTAACATGTTGATTGCATATATGAATGTTTCGTAAAAGAGATTAAAGTATCCAGCTTTAGCTCTGTAAAGGTTACAATCCTTTAATCTTTCTACTGTTTTAAATCTCACCTATTCATTTTTCCCATAAATGCTTAAAGCCCGCACACCTCCATTAGTTATGGATAATTTCTTAATATTATCTTTGAAAATGCATCACGTAGATAAGCATACCAAAGTAACCATCTTTTGGCAGACAAGAGACTTACAATTAGTACAACTCTAGAAGTTCCAACCCCGAAGTTCGAGGTGTATGCGTGTCCGGGACCCTGGTAATCCATACGGAAATGATCAGGGTCGACAGGTAGTCGTGTACATTCACTTCACGGCCACCAGAAATCAATCAAGGTGGGTCCGCCAGGTACGCACAGGTGTCGACGGTAGGTACCAGCTCGGCCCGTTCGCTCCGAGGCGGGGTTTTCACGTTTTGGCTCTTGCAATCAATGCAAACATTTTTTATTTTGCATAAAGATCCGCAGTCTAATTATACGATATAATGATAAACAATATCTTTATGTAGAAATTGTATTGTACAATGATTGATTTATTGCATTTAAAGTATTAGATAATCCACAATAACACATATTTCTCAGAACTATTCAATTAAACAGCGGAATCCCTCTTTAAAACTTACTGTGTTCTTATTTGATTTTTTACGCTTTTCTATTAAATTTGGCCTGGTGCTTCTTTCTTTTGCGCAGTTGTGTATGTACTGGCGACAGTATCACGGATAATCCAGTTTTCTTTGCTCCTAGTATCGGAACATTAACCGTCTAAAACTATAGTAAAATGGGTCGTGAAAATTACGCTGGGCGTTTGATAATATAAAATTGTTCTTCAGAGTGGACACTCACAAGTACAAAAGGTGAACTCAATTTTATCCCTATACAAGTCAGCCTCATAATTGGCCTCATTATTCGATAACTTACCACGTAGCATCTTCAAGAAAATGGAAATAATTTGAAAGAAAAGAAACTCTATCAAAACTGTAGAAACACATACAGTGAAAGCTCCTTCGTTGTCCAAAGGCCGGGGGTTTGAGCGGACAACGACCGTGCCCGGACACTATTTTTGATTTATGACTGCGTCTTTAGTGAAACGGCTAGTTAAATGACAAAAAAAGCATTCGCAGTCAAAAGCAGTCAACTGTCTGGCTTTGAAAAACTCCTTATTTCCTTGCCATATTCCTTTCCTATTGTTCTCCGTTCTGCGCGGGTCTAGACAGTCCTGGGACACATCTGGCGACCAGATCCACGCAGGCCTAATCGTCTCGTTGACAGGCAGTGGAGTGGATAGGCACTGGACAACGATCGTGCCCACGATTCAGGACAACGAAGGAGCGATTACTGTAATATCAGCTGGAGCTATGGTGATTTCGTTGGTGTTCGCGATGCAGTATGTTAGCAGTTATAATAACAAAAATACACCTAACGATCCCAGTCGGTATCATCTAATAAAACAAAAGTAATTGAAGCAGTACAAACTGGATCGCGAAAGAAAAAAGATATTGCTAATGAGTTTGAGATTCCCGTTAGCACTCTATCAACAATTTTCGTTTTATGAATCTCTCTCCTACTCGAAACTGCGAAACTTGATGATTTAATGACGTGCAACTCGAGGATTTGTCCACTGTTCTAGAATGTACTAGAATGTACAAAAATAAACCAGAACATACGAGAATATATTAGATTATACTAAAATAGTAGAATATACAAGCTCATGCTAGAATATTTCGTAATTTAGACTAAACGCGGTTTTTCTAATGGTTTTCAGTAAAATAATCCGTCTAGCTTGGCAGAGCAACCGATGTCGCCTGGTCCATTTATGAAAACGTTATTCTGATTGACAGTGTGTGCCATCAATTGCGAGACTAATAACAAGTACTTAACATTACAATCTCGAAGTTGTCGCATACGTCGAGACATCAATGTAGAACAGGCCTGGCCAACCCAAATGATTTCACGGGCCACTTTGATAACGCGTAACGTTATAGCGGGCCGCACTTTAGGTAAACATGCTTTTAAAAAATGTAATACAAATACAAAATGAATAAAACTTTATTGTTATACTATGATTCAATTAAGAACTAAATTTTAAATGCTTTCGGCGCACTGATTCGATCAAGTATACTACATAAACACTATTTGCAAATCTTTATTTCAATAAAGATCTTGTGAAAATTGAAATAAAGATTTTGTGAAAATTTGCAAATAGTGTTTATGTAGTATACTTGATCGAACCAGTGCGCTGCAACCATTTAAAATTTAGTTCTTAACAACAATGTACGATCGATATAATCAAAACATTTACTATGATTCAATATAATTAACTCTCGGGTTTTTATTAATGAGATATTTGTTTATCCTTTCTTTCACTTAATTTTTGTAAATCTATGTTCGACGTTGCACACATCTTTTGTTAGCTGGTTTTCTAAATTGGCATCAGTTAATGAAGCCCGTGAAGAACTCTTTGTAAATTTCATCTTCGAAAACAATGTTTCACAAACATATGTGGATCCAAAAGCATTTACTGATATAAGTATTGTAAATATTAATTTTTGATATGGACGCAAGAAATTGTTTCACTTCATTGTTGCACTGCAACTTGATTATATTATAATTATAAATCGATGATATTATAACAATGACACTTCATTTATCTAATATTTTTTGTATACATACAATGAGATACCAAAAGTTTCAATAGAAATATAAAATCGCCCGGCGGGCCGCACAATTTAACGTGGCGGGCCGCGGGTTGGCCAGGCCTGATGTAGAATGTCCAGAAGCTTCGTCCGTACGTAGGAGACAATAGGCAGCAGATAGTCCGGAGATCGGTTAATTTGCTTCGCGGCCGCGATATCGTTGCTCCCATTTTTATTGTTGCACGATAAACCAAATAAAATGGTGCAATGTGATGTCATTTGGCGATAAAGCGGTATCAGGGCAGGCACTCGACGCGCGTTCGTCCGCCGTCGTCGGTTCGTTCCCGACAATACAAAACCATTCCGGGGGAACGAGACCGGGACGAGTAGCCGCGAATTCAGTCGTTTAGATCGCCGCCGATGTGGATACGGTTTTCGTCGGTGGCGGTTTCTATCAGGCGAAACAACGGCGGACGCCGCGCCGCGCTGCGGGTCGCGCCGTGCCGCGCCGACTAGATAAGGCAATAGTCGAGGAACAGGTACGAAACGAGAGCGAGAAAACCGCAGGAACCCGGCACGAGAGAAAGAGAGACGCGAGCATCGGCACCGGACGACACTGGACACTGCTAGATCCTTATAAAGGAGAAGAACGGACCACTTTTAGATCTGCCCATGGCTCTCGCGCGACCGCGACCGGGGAGAGAGCTTTCTGTCGCGATACGCGCTCGGCCAGGCAGGCACCCAACGAGAAACTTCCAAGTTATTAGCTGCGACAATGAATTATTCATCGGTTTCTCTTTTTGTCCGCAACAAGGTAATAATACGGGGAAAACGCCACTTGGACAGTTTAATGCCATTAATCCTGCATGCGTCAATGTTCCGCCGTTCTTGCGGTTAAAGATCATTCCTTCGGCTGTTCTTTGAACGGTTTTTAGCGGCGCACTGTTAACGTCATAAATCTGCAACGTTGATCAAAATCGTGGCGCTGTATACGGCATAGCCTGTCACCTCTGCTACTATTTTTAACGAACTTCTGCATTTTACTGCAATCTTGAGACATTTTCTGTAATTATTTCTTCGAAAATATTATTATTATTGTTTATTATAGACGGACCGAGGTCCTTTTACATAAATGTTTACGATAGAAAATGATAAGGGACTACACGCATAATAACAAAGAATAACAAAGAAGGGACGTGCACAGAAAATAATGGTACAAACGATATGGTATTATCCCATAATCCTGCGTAGTTGTTTTTTAAAATTGTGCAAAGATTCGGTAAAGAAATCAATACGATTATAGAGAGTGCTAGAGTCTGCTATAATGCGATTTATTGGATTAATTAATCCATAAGTAGATCTGGCTTTAAGTGTTTGAAATCCTGCTCTAGTTCTCAATACACGTTCCGGTACATAGAAATTGATTTGCGCAAGTAGAGAGGAACAATCGATATGATTATTAATTAAATTAAATATAAAGCTCTGGTCGGATACTCTTCTTCGAGCAGACAATGTTTCTAGGTTCATTGTGTTTAATATTGCGGAATAATCATGATCAAAGAGTGACATAGGATTTTTTAGCTTATGTGAATAAAACCGGAGAAATTTATGCTGTACTCTCTCGAGCATGATTTCGTAATTAGAGCTTCTCGGAGATCATGTAATTGAAGCATATTCTAACAGGGGACGGACGAGGGTGATAGGTAGCAATCTAAGTGTGTGGATTGAATAAAAATCTGTGGAAAACGAAGTATGAAACAGAGTGTTCTTGAGGCGGAGTTTGTAATATAATAAATATGGTTGGAAAAGTTCAAGGTAGAGGAGAAATGAATTCCTAAGTCCTTTACCTCACTTATTGAGGAGAGAATACTGTCATTGAGACGGTAAGGATATATTGACGTTTCTTCGTTGTACATGCTCCGATATTAATCACTAGACTACGGGTTTTACAACATTACAACAGGAATTAGTAGATGCAACTTAGAACAGTAGATATGTAGATTAAAGTATTATAATTGAAGAATGTGCTATTTTCAATTTGTTCATATTATTAAAGATAGAAGTAGATGTCTGGCTTGAAAGCTCTTCTTCTGCATAAAGATCCGCTATTATTTTATCGTGACTAGACAGCGGATCTTTATGCAAAATAAAAATTGTCTGCATCGATTGCAAGAGATAGAAACCAAATAGAACGTTATTTCTTCCTTTAATAATTTTAATAGAGGAGAAAACATATATTAACATCTTCAATCTTTAAACTTGTTCACACTATTTTGAATTTCATCTACTCAATTTTTTGCTATAAATGCATAAAGATTCGTTCTGTCTAATCATGACCCTGTGTTCTATATTTTCCCTTGTATGGACGAACTAACGTAAATACATTAACAAAAATGCCAGGTGTTGTTCGAATTTGCCGAGACTCTCTTGAATACGATATCGCAGTTCCTCAACATTGTTTACTGGTGCATTGTAAAGAGCATTGTAAACATTCCAAAGACTTTAAAGCCATAAGAATTATAAGGATATAAACAGTTATACATATGTTTATATGAACGCTATCGCTGAATCCACCTCTCAAGTTGTGCCCACATGTTTTGGAACACCTTGTATATCTAGTATCTACTTCGTAGATAGATATTTTTCTACATCCTTGTCTCCTTTCCTCGTTCCAACGATAAAGAAAACGTTCCTTCTTATTGTTTAATTACGAACATATATCTTGCACCTTACGTTATAAACGTAAACACCAATTTTTATAGATGTACACTACTGTGCAAACGAAAGAAGCATCCGGTATAATTATAAGATATAATGACAAACAATATCTTTATGTAGGAATTGTATTGAATGATTGATTAAAATAACACATATTCTCAGAACTATTCAATTAAACAGCAGAATCCTCTTTCGAAACTTACCGTGTTCTTATTTCATTTTTTACGCTTTTCTATTAAATATGGCCGGGTGCTTCTTACTTTTGCACAGTAGTGTACATAGTATATACTTCCACCGTATATAGTTTTCTTTGGGCAAAAAATTATCATATTGCACTGACTTTGTAATTAATTGTTTTCGAACATGTGGACGATCTGATGTAAACAGAGAATATGAACGTCATCAATAGTTTGAGATCAATAAGGATAGAAGATGTTGCGATGGTTTGAGAATAAACGACGCGTCTCATCGGATCGACCTTGTTCTACGCTCTCCCGACGAAGGCCCGAGATATGCTTCACAATCGAAACTACAAAAACATTGCGCAATTACGTGACAAACGTCATACAGTAACAAACAGAACTTCGCGATCGGGTATTATTCTGTGTAGATGTTGAGTTGGCGTCTGTGAGAGCAAACACGCTAAAACGACGATCAAATATTTAGCCTGTTCGAGTAATTTGGAAATTAACGGGTTGAAGTCTGGGTCAGAGCCACTCAAAAGCGAAATTCATCAGCTTCACTTTTTGCAAATTTCTCAATTTTATTAGTCGAATACGGATTAGGTATTCATTCACAACAAGAAACTTACTTTCATTGATTTATCTACTGCTTGAAGAAGTCGTATACGACTTTTTCGAACGCCCTTTAAAACAGAATAGCTGTTTTATATTTGTACCAAACGACCTGATTTTTTATAGTCAATTAAAAGCATTCGTTTAATTCTGGTCGTTTTTCTTTCAATGCTCGGTTCAATTTTATCAATTGTTGTCGGTATCGATCGCCAGTAAGGCTTCTGCCAATTGTTTCAACTTGTTCAAGTTAATTGGGTGGAGTCGTTATCCAATAATGCTTGTAAATCTGAATCTTCAAACTTTTTCGTAGGTCCTGGACGCTCCTTGTCTTTTATATAAAAAATCACCACTTTTAAAGCGTTTAAACCATCGTTTACAAGTTGTCTGGGTAAAAGCATGTTCGCCATAAGCTTCAACCAACAATCGATAACTTTCGGCAGCCGTTTTCTTCAA
The DNA here is from genome assembly GCA_963966675.1 of Lasioglossum calceatum. NCBI lineage: Eukaryota > Metazoa > Arthropoda > Insecta > Hymenoptera > Halictidae > Lasioglossum > Lasioglossum calceatum. The sequence continues at coordinate 6,954,411 of OZ016542.1, forward strand.
CTGAAAGAAGGTTATTAAACTTCCGAAACGTCTTTTTCTGCTACAAAATTCGACATATTTAAAGCTATGAAAAACTATGCTGTTTGCACAATGACGATTAATAACGAACTGGCTTTTGATGGCGTGTGTTTACCCTCCGAAACGCCATAGACGTCATTAGTCTGTACCAACAAATGTATTAGTAACGTCATCTCTTAGCAAAATCGACATTGTTAACCGAAACACCTATTACTTTCGAGTTGTAGGGTAAACTGTATAATCATTGGCACTCTAAGCCGAAATCGTAGTAAAAATCTTTTCATCTGCTTTTGAAATGTTGAAACGAGCTTAACTTGCTATTATTATAAGCTAATAGAGATTTTTCAGCAGAATCAAACAGTTTTACGAGTCATAAATCTTTTATTATAAAATTTATTCAGCGAATACAATCGTAAGACAAATAGTACAGTCATTGGCACAGTATGAAGTAAACGTTAAACAGGCTATTTGTTTTATAATTAAACATATAAGGACTTATTACATCTGTAGTACAGTCCGAAATTCAGTTAAAAAGCGATAAAGGATACTTACTCGTGACGAAAATTTTAACAAAACACTATTTACACTGCACTGTGGTCATCCGTCAGTCTGACTGGATGTACCAGCGTTCCTAACATTCATATGTGTAACTCTGTTATGAAAACTTACAACGTAGCTTTGAAGTATAAATAAGAAGCAATATAAAATGATTTTCTATACCAGGAATTCTTAATATTTGCCGTTTAAATCAAAAGTGCCGATAACTACTGCAGAGCAAGCAATAGTACAGTTTACCCTATACACACTTTATCGAGGCAAGGGCTTAATTTTCAATGGTTTAATGGGATTGTAAGATCCTTCGTGTAGTAGCTATAAGAGATTATAATGAGCTATTTAAAGAAAGATAAGTGATCGCGCCGCATTATATGTACATATAGGATTGATAGCGACAACTTTAGATGATCATTTAGATAACAAGTCCATTTGAATCGGTTCACTTGAACCGTCGCGTCGGGGAAATTCTCTTACTTCGTTCTCTTTAAAATGTTTCTGTAAAAAATTTCCTGCATTACTTGCTCTTCATAATTTATTTTAATAAGTTAAAAATAATACGATAGTATTTCTAAGTTCTTTGAATATTTTCATTGATTTGCAATTGATCTGCACATTTTTGTCATGAATGCATCAAATCCGCACTATGATAATAGGAAATAAACTGTATGTGGCAACAAGTTCTTACAGTAATACTTTATGGTTGTCCTATGGTACTAAAGATAATGAATTTTTCGTGGAGCTTTGAATTGAATTGTTCATACAAATTTTGTATAGTACGAAGATCCACAGTGTAATCAGTGTTTTAATGATAAAACCGCAGATGATTCTACAGATAGTTATCTGCGTCAGAAAAAATATGAAGCCAATTCAAGTCGATAAAGTCCGCAACGATTACGTTATACTCGCATATTCTGCACTAGTATGAGTATTCGCATACATGCTACAGAAATTTCGTCTACATCTCCATTTATTTATCGGAGCTACAGTTTGGGGTAATACAATTCTGCATCGCGTTATGTTACATCATAACAAGGCATCTTTGATAAGGAATATCAATATTTATATGAGTTTTTATGTACTCTTTTTTAAATTGTCGACTGTTCCAGTGTTGGTATGGAATAAAACTAGTGAGTATGTGGAAAAGCAAAAGGAGAGGAAGATAACGAGAAAGCACGAACTAAAGTGTGAATGAATGATAAAGTCTCATTCACACAGTCCACATTTAGCGATTTCACACGCACACAAATCACTATACATAGTACTGTCATCACTATACATCAGACTCATTTCTGGTACTTTCAATGAAATGTAAATGTACCGAATTCATCAACGATGTAAACAAAATTTCACCATACAATCTTTAATTGTTTGAATTCGTTCACGAAAATGTGAATTTGCATACAATTTCGCAATTTAAAACTAGCAAATCATAGTAAAAAAAGCTGATTTCTATTTTCAAATGCCCAAAAATCCCTAGTTTAATTACAACTGCATAAAATCCACGATAATGGCTATTCATGAGTAGACTGCGAATTTCCATGCAAAAATGTACACATTTCATTCAATAATAATTTAAATATGTTGAAAATAATTGAATTCATTTAATCCTTCTACTATTCCACATTGCACAACTTATTTTCGTCATAAATGCATAAAATCCGTAGCCTATTTACTATTTATGAGCAAGAAATTATTCATACTCAAAAACTTATTGTATTGTACAAATTCACTTAAATTCAGAAGAATAAACATCGATCCTTGAACGATTTTGCATCTCGCGGATCTTCGCAAAAATGTTGTATTCGATGTTACGGCACAAATGTTAATTGTCGAATCTAGATCAATGATATATGTAGAATCAACGAGAAAGTAGACTAACGCGACTACGTCGGAGAACATATTGCGCTAACGGTTCGCCGAATACAGAAAGTATGGATCCGGCTTAACGGCCTGCGATCTGCGACTTTCGAGTGAGACGTATGGTTCGCGAATAACGTAAACGCGCCTGGTATGTGGGTGCAATTAAACGGGTTATCGGCCGTTCAGATATACAACGCAATCGGGACGACGCGACGCAACGCGTTGCGATTTTCAACACGGTGAGATTTTAGAGCGCGCGTCGCCAGAACGAGACGGAAATTTTGCAAAGCGAAGCGCGGCGACAGGCGTCGAAACGCCGCGGAAATTTCACCGCGACGAGCGCCGTATTATCATTCATCGCGGTGAGCCTGTTTACATATTCGCGAGGCGACGAGCGCGTAATTCACGGCCCACGCTTTATGTCCAAGCCGACAAATACCGCCGCGGTGACCCGCACGCGACTTTACACGCTTTTAACCATCCAGAATGCAAGTTTTCCTTTCGGCCATTAAACAAAACCGCGTAACGCTACATCGAAATTCATTTGCCACGGTACAATCGTGATTACTCGAGCCTGTGTGGAACGGCCCACAGACGATGCAATTCATCGTACAAATTAAATTGCTTCAACCGTTTGAAAGACGATTGCACCGTTTGTATGCAACATGTGCATAGTATGTCCTTGTTACTTACCTTTAAATATTCTCCTTTTAATGTTTCGTAAATTGCCCAGCAAGCTTTTGGGACTATTTTAACCATTTGCACTCCGGCCTAGCGACTCGTATGGTACACCAACAATTCCAGTACTATAATAGTTACAAATGTATATATATATATATAGTAATTTATATAATAATTTATATATAGTAATATAAAGTAATTTCGGTATTTTAAGTTGAAATGAAACCAAATTTTTTATTCAAGCAATGAACTTCGGTATAGAAAATACTATACTGAATTTAGTATAGAAAATACTAGAGGTTACATTTTACAACTTTTTAATATGGACCCGTATTGAAAATTTAAAAAATACGTTTTGTAGATTTGTGTCAATTATACATATCCTGAAAATTTCAGGATATTCATCCTCAGATTTATTTCACTTATAGACTGAAAATCGTGAGAAACTGCAATTTTCACCATCTTTAAACGTTTGTAGCGCGCACTGCAACGTCGACCGATTTTGATGAATTTTTCAGAATATGTTTAATTCACACAGATCTACAAAACGTGTTTTCTAAATTTTCCATTCAAGCCCACATAAAACAGTTGCAACATACCAGCTTTTAGTATTTTTCTGCAATTCCGAAAACTTGCAATTTTTTTCAAAAATTTTTGTCACGCTGTACAGCGAACCTATACTTCTAAGTTCCCAAAAAATCTCAAATCGTATGGTAGAACATTAAACATGTTATCGTCTTTTTAAGAGTGTTCGAATATTAGTGGGAGTCGGTGTATATAAAATATAAAAACATATCTACAAAAATTAGAAAGAGCATTCGAATGGACTCGAAGTACTATATTCCTCAAAAACGTCTGTTTCTCGAAGGCTAAATAAAATTTGAACAGTGCAGGTAGGCATATGAGCATATAACTTCATAGTAACATGGCGTCATAGAGAGTTAACGACCATTGGCGACGCGACGCGACGCGACGTCGCCTCACCCGGCCGTACCTGTTTCGTTAATTACTGGAGGAACGGGACTCGGTACGTTTTATTCCAAATATTGAGTCGACTGAAAAATATTTACGTTTTTCCTCAATCTAGTTCTTATATAAATAAATCGCCGGTAAACTTGTTCGAGAACATATCAATAAAAACACCTGAAAACACGACGGAAAATTGTGTCTAAATATCCTTAAAAAAATGAATTCAGGAAGAGAATAATTTATAAAATTACTCGCTCAGGAGAGGAGAATTAAATTTTATAGAAAAAGTGAGAGACGTGTGTGTATTTGGTTTGAGGCAGTTGTGAGACTTTAGTTGACAGTAATAAAACAGGTCAAGGAGTAAGACACGTGGTAAAACTGCGCAGATTTAGTACGCAGCAAAGTCGAATCGGGCACCGTGCGCACGCGTGTTTGATTTTTATCTCGAAACCGAGTACCGAGAACAAACCCTTTGCTAATAACTGATCGGGGAAAACCAGTTTTCCTGCTAAATTCAATTAATCGCTCGTTGACTCGACTAATTTCTGCTGGGGAAATCCCCTCGGCCCGGGTTTTTCGATACACTTTCTTTCGGCGATCCACCATTAAATTGATGACTGGACACTTGAATTTGATACCTCATTCGCCTGGTAACTCGATCGTTATTAAAGGTAAGTATTACGCTACGTAATCTAGAAGTAACTGTAATTAATCCCCGGCTATGTAACCGCATTTCCTCTCGAAACATTTTTGCTTTAATTGTTCAACGTCGGACTACTGTGTTTTGTAGCTATAAAACGTGGAATAAATTACTGTGTCGAAACAGAGTCACACGAGCGTGAAATCTGTTTTTTTTTTAAATGAATTAAAGACTGCGCAAGTTTCCAATCTTCTCGGCTGCTTGAGCGACAAAATTCAAACGATCTTTACTTTTGATAGTATGTACGGCTTGTTTTGAAACGACATGTACTGGCGTTTGATAATTACTAATGTTAAGGTGTCGATACTTAAAGTGTCATTACGAGCTGTGTTCTACATAGGGACACGACTACAATGCACATCCATTAGCTCGTTCTAACATCTAGGTCAGTGCGAGGTGTTGAACCGGTACGTTACTTCCTGCCGCATCGTGACATCCACAATTGCAGTTTTCTTCAGTCTTATACTCCACGATTCAAAAAATATTGGGTTGTAAGGAAAGTTCGTAGCGTTTTTCAGTAGGTGGCGCCCAAAGCGTGTATCAGTTCGATGTGTGAGTAAAACGAAAGAGTTGTATACATATTCTGAAAGCTTATGTTTCAACGCATCTCTCTGTGACAGTCATTTTTGGTTTAGACAATTTTACAGCTACCAAATAGAAGTTTAAAAATGGAAGAAAATAAGATTCATTTTCGCCAGTTGGTGACTTTTTATTTTCCAAAGGGAAATAATACTGCAGAAACAGTACGGAAGATTTGTAGCGTTTCTGGGGAATGTTCTGGAGGTGAAAGTACCGTACAGAAGTGCTTTGCTCGCTTCAAACGCGGCAATTTCGATTTAGAGGACCAAAGAACGTGCTGGTAGGCCTTCAGTTGCTGACGACGATGTAATCACAACAGAAATCGACACGGGACATCGCAGATACTGTCCACATATCCTGCACGACTGTTGCAAACTGTTTGAAGACCCTCAAAAAACGACCGGAAGTTGCAAAACGAAGGGGGTCGTGTTCCAGACCGCACGTCTCCATACAAACCAAACAGAAGTTACTCCAGCTCGGGGTGGGATGTCTTTTTTCACCCACCACATTCGCCTGACGTGGCACCATTAGACTTTCACTTATTTCGATCCCTGCAAAATTTTCTGAATGGAAAAAAATTCAACTCCTCAGAAGCTTGCAAAGACCACGTGGACCAGTTTATCTCCGAGAAAGAGGCCATTTCCTGGAAAAATGGAATCTTCAAGCTACCATGTAGATGGCAAAAAGTAATAGAACAAAGTGTACAAGACTAAATATTTCGCCTTAAAGTTTTACTTCAAAAACGCTACGAACTTTCTTTACAACCCAATACAATTTCGAAGGAATTTAATTTCTCCTCGTTAATCCCTAATTTGAATTTTTGTTCTCGTGAGTTTAGTCGTCAATGAACGAGATAACTACGATTGCTTGGATTTTGTCACCAAGGGCTTTTTTAAGTCAGTTGGTCTTCTGTATTTATAATGTAATTCGTATGTTAGTACATACGAGGTTAATACCCTCGGATGGCGGAACTTGGGCCCATTTTGACCCAGAGTTAGAAACGTTTCATCTCAATTTTAATCTTCTACTAGCTAATTTAAATCATTAGCTGTTTATATTGAGTCCAATATGGAAAGAAATCAGTTCAAAACAGAAATGAGTGAAAAAATATCTAAAATCGACGACTGAAAATCGTCGAAATGATCCGTCTTACGAGAGTTTAAGTTTAGAAGCGTGTCAAGGATAGGAGATCAAACAAAATTGATTTCGCTACTTACAACAATAAGAAGCAGAAGAAATGAACTAATTCATAATCTTTATGCTTTGACTATGACAGTTTAATTTTTCACTTATAAGTTTCATTTGCGTTCGCTGTTATCTGACTTTTCTGAATATCATTCCCAGTTTATTAAGTGATTTCTTGAACAGATAAAAATGAAAATAACAAACTTAACGATTGCATGAAACTACAAAATCTCTCGAACATCCGATTTCACAATTACAGACACAGAAAAAAATTCCAAATCCAAAATATAAACAACGAGCAAAGGTTAATTGTGCAACAAACGATTACTAATCAGCTGTATAAATGAGCTACATTTGAAAACGACATCGCGCTCTTAATACGACACTACGACACCCTATTCATACTACAAACTAACAGAACGATTAGGGTGAATGTGCCTTATTTCGGCTCCTACCCGATAGTCAATCTTCCTGAAAAAAAATTCCCTACCGACCATCAAAAGTGTCTGATGTGTATAGTATTATAAAAATAACAAGATTAAATTTTTATTTATGTTTTGTGCGATTTTTACTACTCCCTCTGCCCCATAATAATAGTAGCAAGTGAATATTTAAACGGGAATTATTGGCGAATGCAGCTGTGAGTTATGTTGTAGCGCAAAATAGCGAAGCCTTCAATCAAAATAAAAAATTTCATGAAATCTGTCATTTGCTTTGACACATCTTTCAATTTTTAGGTTAACCTAATTATTACGAATTGTAACTATTTTTCTAATTTCATCCGCTGATCGAAATCAATTGTTTTATTTCAGTTGAATATCAACCCATTGTAAAAGTAAGATGAAAAAAAACAAGTTATGCTGGAAGCAATGAAGAACGATGGCTCCAATAATTTTAAGCTCACGCATATGGGGAAAGCAAAGCTCCGCAGCCAAGAGATCCTATCTACAAGTTTAAAATGCAGTAACAAAATTATTGAAAAATCCAGAAACTATCTGAACACTCAAAATAAAAATTAGGAGTAATGTTTTTAATTTATTGTTTAATGTGATCTAGTTTCTTGATAATAAATGTTGCGTTCTACATTTATTTTCTTTTGCTACTATTATTATGGGACAGAGAGATTATAATATATACTGGAGTCAAAACATATATTCAATAAATTCCCATGGAAACACCTTTACAATTTCAATAATTATCAAATAAAATATCTAAAATGGCTCATTTGACGCCTCGTGGTAGGTTCAGTGTTAAAAACAAAGATACATATCTACCATCGAACTTCTACAGACTTGAATGAGCACAATCCATCAGAGTCCATTCCTTGCTTCCAATGCATTACATTGGCGCCACTCTGGAGACAGTCTCAATCTACTGCTCATAAATAGCATATTCTTATGTGCGCTAGAATAAAGCAAACTAAAATCAAAGGAATCGAAGTCAAGAGATTGGTGATTAGACTGCGGATTATAACAAGAAAGCGTTGGCGCAACTTTAAGCAGTAGACAGATTGAAAAAATTCAAGAGAGTCAATGCATTCGTTGCAGCTTATGAACATAATTAACGGATGAAAGAAACTTTTATCTGTTCCTTGTATGTGAACAAACTTTATTTTCTATAAAGATCCGCAGTCTATTCACGATCATTTTCTTTCAGTTTCTGTTTCCCCGAACGAAGTCGTTGTTTCTCAAGATTGTCGCTTTGAAAGTTGAAGTGGATGGCATAAAAAAATGCTTGCAGTGCTGAGAGTTAATAACAACAACGCTTCAGATAGCAGACCGCTGGCTTTAAATGATTAGCTACTGGAAGGTTTCCACGAATTCAATAGAAACACGAAGAAAAACGTTGTAGGCGAAGGTACGGAACCAATATCCGGGTATTGGAAGAAGAGTTCGACAGTCGAAAAATAACGCGCGAGTGGGCACGATTCAATTTTCTCGTTTACCGGCGAAAGAATGATGGTTCGACGAGTTGCGTGCGCCGCGCGACGCGACACCGATTCAAACGCCTAGAGAATCGGCCGTTCGATTCCCGCCTTTTTCGCGCGGCGCTCTCGTTACGTAAAAGCGGCGCACGGCCCCGGTATTTTCGAGGCGTTCTCTAACCTTTAAAGGAAAAGAAACTGCCCAGATTCTGACGAAATCGCGACGGGGAAGCTGGACCGGGTCGCCGGACGTCGGCGATGGATCTCTCGCTCCGAACGGCCGTCCGTGCGGTCGGAGATCGATCGCGTTCGATCGATTCCGAGAGAGTACAATCGGGCGCGTGCGTTACGTAGAGGGGTGGGGGGAGATGTGCAACGAAAAAAATAAATTGGAAACAATGGCGACTTACCGGCGGCGCGATGAGGCCTTCTCGCCCAGTCGTCTTCGATCAAGGGCGCGACCCTTCGTGCGCGCAGCGTCGAAGGGCAAGAGACGACGACGAGCAAGATCGACAAGAGAACACCGTGGCAATGCATCTCGGCAGCTTTCGGTCCTATCGCGTTGTTAGTTCTCTCTCTCTCTCTCTCTCTTTCTTTCTCCGTCTCACTCGCACCCGCGTATTTCTCCTATTTCGCTTTCTCGTCCCTGGGCACTTCGTGCTTCAACGCATATAGCGTGTTCCCCGTCTCGGTTCCACCTTTCGCGTGTCTCACTCTTCTTTTCTATTTGTATCTTTTTCTCTCTCCCGATTCCTCCGCTGTCTCTCTCTCTCTCTGTCGCTCTCGCTCGCGTCACTGTCCGTGCGTCGGTCTCTGTCGCCGGAGCCGCGGCCACTGGTCTATTAACGACCGTTCACTGCACGAAACTTTCTGCACTGTACGCCACTCTGTACGGTCTCGCACCAACTTCAATCTTCTCCCGCGATCCCAACGCGACACATTCGGAAGAGAAACGGGAAGACGAGGATCGCGTTTGAACAGCGGGATCGCGGCGATGACCACGACGACGACGACGAAGTCGACGACAAACACACGACGACGTCGAGGCACGACGATACGCACGCAGATCGCGGACGTGTACGATAATGATTAGAAACAATCAGCGGGCCCGAGAGCCCGTGCTAGCCGCAATATTTACTGCAGATAACGCGAGCTGTATCGTGCACCGGTCGAGACACATTCAACGAGCGCATCCGACGGCTTAATAGGCTAAGGTACACGCAGGATCGTTATTCTTTCGTTCCCCGTTTTTCTCTCTCGATCTCTTTCCTTCTCTCTTTCTCCCTCTCTCTTTCCCTCTTGATCTCTCTTTCTTATACCGTCTCCCGATCTATCTATTCGTCTCTCTTCTTTCTCTCGTCTCGATCTCTTTTTTGCTATCCTTCTTTCTCTCTTTTAGCTCGAGTGCACACAGTTCGTACACGGGCTGCTTGTCTCTCTGTCCCCTGCCTCTTCTTTCCCCGTGCTGGTCGGTCGCGCGTTCTGTGTTACTGCGCGCGCGTTTTATAAGGCGGTACACAACGAGCGACGAGTTTCGAACGACCAGAGGGACACGAAAGACCGTGCTCCGTTTCGCGGTTGTTCCTTCTGTCTTCTTCCTCTCTCTCTCTCTCCTCTCTCTCTCTCTCTTTCTCTCTCTATGTGATCGTCTCTTTTTCTTTTTAACAATCGTCTTTCACGCACGCACCTCCATAGATCGTGGAGCGCGTCAACGCGTTTCTCGAACGCCGGTAGAAGAGAACCGTCGCGTGGTCTCCACGACACCGACTCTATATCCTCGAGAATCGAGCACGGATCGAGAGTCTCGATCGACGACGACCGGAGAGATCGATCGTCCTCCAACACACCAGATTATGCTTGGTCGCGCGCGTCGAAGTAGTCGTCCCCGTCCGTTAGGCCGGCACGTATCGACGAACGATCATCGACGATACCGAATCTCGAAGTTTGTCGAGGGTCCCATCGCGCATGCGCGGCTCACAGATTTTCCGCGGTACTCGCGGTACTATGCGCTCTCGAAGGGCACGAACACGGGCGCACTGTCGCGAAATATTCCCGAACGGACCTCGGACCTCGGTGTGTTCGCCACTGGGTTCGTTTCTCACCGTTTACTTCGCTCCTCACCGGCCTCTTTCCACGCGAACCAACAGGCCAGTGTGCGTCTGACACGGTCGGCGCGTGACTGCCGTGACTGACTAGCCGTGAGTGAGTGACTGACTGGTGGGAAGCTGTTACTCGACTCGCTCTCTACGCCCGTACCGCCACTGAATCTGATGTATCTGATCATCGGCACCGTCTCCGGCTGGCTCGCTCGAAAAAGCTTCTGCTTTGGCGCTTGCGCCACGCCGAATCGCTTTTTCGCTTTCGTACACGCCGGTACGTGTGAGCGGCCAACACGTTTGTTTGTTCGTTCGTTCGTTCCTTCGTTCGTTTTCGGGCGAGAGAGCAGCGTGCTCGCTCACGCGCACACCTTCTACCGACTCTGCGTACCACCAACGATATTATATGTATGTATATATATATATATATAATATATCTATGTATATATATACGCACACGAAACACGAGACAGAGGACCACGTCTTTGCCCGCGGAAGCGTCGCTCTGTCTGGCGCTTGCACTCGGTGTATTACCGGCTCGCTCGTCTTCTCTTATAATAGTTCTGAACCACGTGCCGGTAACGGGTCACTCGCGACCGGATCGAAGTTGATCGAGCGCGCTGGTCGAAATATCCCGCGTGTGTGTCTCTCGAACGCGACGGTCCCCGGGGGCCCGGAAACGCCACCGATTATATACGTGAAACACACGGCGCGGCGGTTTTTCAAACCAGTCCCGATTTCGGCGACACGATCGCTCTCGATAAACGCGCCGCCGTTATCTGACGCGGCGGCGGGGCGGTCGGTGCCGACAGATCGCCCGGTCGATCTTATCGATTTTGTTTTCTCTCCCGGCCGCTTTTCGAAATCGATCGATTACAGGGAAGAACACGCGGTTACACGGTTCTCGGAATCCGTCCCGCTGCCGCCGCCACCGGCTCGGATCCGTTCGCACCACGCGTCTGTCTCTGCTTCCTATTCACCGCGTGATCCACCGGTGCGTTGCGGCGATCGCGTGACATCTCACGCTGTCCGTCTTCTTCTTCGAAACCGAACACCGTGAACGGAGATTCGGTGCACGGCGATTCAGCACCGATATCGCCGGTTCTATTTCGAACTGTATGTACGTATATGTGCGTATACAGCACACGATCAGCCGCAAAGAGAGACACACGTTGCGCCGACGTAGCCAACGATGACAACTGTCCGCAGGCCGGTCGAGTCCGTCGCTTTTATGGGGATAGCCGAGCACGCTGCCGCAGCGGGACCCGTGCTCCTATCCGAGTGTGTGCGTACGCGTTTACGTGCTTCATGTACCGCGTTATCGTGCAAGTGCGCGTTCGCGGTCTTTCTCTCCCTCTCTCTCTCTCTCTCTCTGTCTGGCTTTATCCTTCTTTCTCTGCACCGTGCGCGCGCACATACACGCCTCCTTGTTCCTCCTTCCTGCGTGTGTATATGCACGGACGAATAGGAGATCGGTCCTAGGCGCGGGAGAGCGACTCGAGCCGGTCGAGATGCATATACGAGAAAGGAAGAAAGAAAGCAAAGGGAACAGGGGTTCACCGAGAGAGAACTCGTGTCGTCCGGTGTGTGATACCTCGATCGCGGTGGGTGTCGCGAATGACTGTGCTGTCCGAGAGGTGTGCGAGAGCGCACCGCGCGTGTGGGTGCTCCCCCATCCCCCCCACCATCGAGCCGCACCACCACTATCGCGATTCCCACCACCAGCGCATCGCCTGCGCGCTGCCGCGCCGGCACACCACCACCAACAGCGTCGTCGCGTCACACCGTGCACCACTGCGAGCACCGACACGCCGCCGGTGTGTAAGACTGGCAGGTAGCGTTGTAAAAATTCTAATGCTCGGACCATTCGAACTGTTCAACCTTTTCGTTCCACCGATCTTTTTTATCGCCGCCTTACAACTCGTGCACCGTTCGACTCGTTTCCTGCCGAAACGGATATTCAACGTTTAACCCCTTACTTTACAGCCGAAGTTACACCGAAAGAATTTGTAAAAGAAACGGATGGGAATGAGGTACGGAACGCAAGTGGAAAGGAAAGAGGAGATTATCAAATAGAAATGGACCGAGTCGAGCAGAACTAGCAGGAGTGGAGGGAATGAGAAGAGAAGGGAAGTTATTTCGTCGTAACTTCACACAGATGACCATTCGGCGCGCCCTTCTGCTGGCTTGTAGAAATCTGTTCTTAAAGAATGTATGAAACAAAGCAGGTAGATTCTCTCAAGGAAGGATCAGTGGGAAATAAGTGGCTGAGATCTACGAAAAATATGGCATCTGCGAGGAAATCGTACAATCAACGCTTCGAGGATGTTCGGAATCGCAATACGTTATTAAAAGAAAGAAAAAATGAGCTTATTGGAGTAGTTGAGTCATCCGCTGTTTAGTTCCACTAACTAGTGGGAAGTAGTAGAGGGTGTGGAATAGCATAAAGAATTACGAACTCGAGGTTTCGAGTGCAGGCTGTTCGTGCAAACAAAATTGTCACCAAAATGTCTTTTCAAGCAGCCCACGATCGCGTTGAGCCAGAAAGATTAAGATGAACAGGCCCAGAGCCTGAAGTTTCCAAGTAGTACGGCTTACCCCTACAAACAGCGTGAACAAATACAGATAGAAGAAGTTTAAGTAGCCGTTAAGGGGCTAGGATACTGAGATTTGTAACTAGAAACTTACTAGAATCTTACTAGATTAAGGGTGGAAATAAGGGTTTGCCAATTTTCGTTGTTTGTCTTTATTCGAGCAAATTTTGGGCTGGTTGAGGGCTCAATCTAAAGAGGAAGGTTCTCCGCATGGTGCTCTGGTCATGACGCTAACGAGATTATGCTTATATATAATAATATGAGTGTCCAAAGTAGGAGAAAAGTCGAGAAAAAATACCCGCAGATTCCAATGTATTTTTCTGCCACTAAAGACTCTTTTGACTGCTGTGATGACCAGCGCACCATGCGCTGACCCTTGCTCTTTAGATTGAGCCCTCACCCAGCCCAAAATTTGCTCGAATAAGGACAAACAACGAAAATTGGCAAGCCCATGTTTCCACCCGAAATCTAGTAAGATTCTAGTTACAATCTGAAGGGGGTAGAATCTTACTAGATTTTGGGTGGAAACATGGGCTTGCCAATTTTCGTTGTTTGTCCTTATTCGAGCAAATTTTGGGCTGGGTGAGGGCTCAATCTAAAGAGGAAGGGTCAGCGCATGGTGCGCTGGTCATCACAGCAGTCAAAAGAGTCTTTAGTGGCAGAAAAATACATTGGAATCTGCGGGTATTTTTTCTCGACTTTTCTCCTACTTTGGACACTCATATTATTATATATAAGCATAATCTCGTTAGCGTCATGACCAGAGCACCATGCGGAGAACCTTCCTCTTTAGATTGAGCCCTCAACCAGCCCAAAATTTGCTCGAATAAAGACAAACAACGAAAATTGGCAAACCCTTATTTCCACCCTTAATCTAGTAAGATTCTAGTAAGTTTCTAGTTACAATTTTCAGTATCCTACCGCCTTAAGTAGAAGTTTAGAACCCTGTCTAAAACAGTTTGCTTCGGCTTGCTAGGTTACGCTTTCTGTTAAAGGAAAGAACGACAATCTCCAGTTGGCACCAGATCCGAAATGAAGGTAGGTCGAACAGTCCAGGTGTCCATGGATTTTACGAGCGAGACCTTTAAGGCGAATTCGGAAGGCCGGCTCTGGCGACATCGATCCGGCGAACACTGTATATAGATTACACTGGATACTGCAAACCGTCGTTTATGCATGCGAGTCGCGTGCACCGCGAGGATTTGCATCGTACGCGCCGTCGAACGTATTTAATGTCTACGTCATTCTGACGCGTGTCGCGAATCAACGAGCCGAGCGAAAACTCCACCGCGATCGCGCCTCCATTCACGGCACCGAGTCTCTCTGGCCCTCATTGATGTATTCCCATGGATGCTTATCGTCGTGCACGCCGTACGCGTATCCGGGAACTCGGATGCTCGTCGCCGGGTGATTCTCTCGCAAACAACGAGATTCTGCGCTTCGCCGTCTCAATTCGGTTACATCACCATGCAAAAAAGAGGATAGTTCTGCTCGGTGCTTCCGCTGCGATTCCACGAGCTATTCGCTTTCATTTGGTTCTCTTCCCAAGCTTCGCGATACGTCTTTGTAATTAAAATAATGTCGGTAAAGCATCCGTTAGTTCGCAAGGAGCGTCACGAAATAGAGATATTGGTGGACAAAGGAAAAGGCGATCATTCCTCGTTGCAGCGGATGATCAAATTTATTAGAGTCACTTCCCCAAGCTTACGATTTTACATTCTAATGTTACATTACATTAATTTACATTAATGTAATTTTACATTATACATAATGTCTAGTTAGTATTTCTGTGTAGTCATTATTTTACATTATAATGTCTAGTTTTAACTAGACTGCGGATCTTTGTGCAAAATAAAAATGGTCTACCCGAATTGCAACAAACTGGAGTGAAGTGGAAGTTTATTCTCCTTCTGAATATGTTCAACAGGTTGAGAACAATATAATAGTATTTTAAAATTCTTCTAATACTTTCACTGTCTTAAATTGCACCTATTCATTTTCGTGATAAATGCATAAAATCCGCTGTCCAATTATAACAATTTTTAAATGACAGTCTATCTCGATGATTGTCTCAATTCCCAGAATCACCCTGTACATTTAATTCTTATTATTTTGTTATGAAGTATTATCTTTGTAACATGCACAATAAATGTATTTTTTACATTGTGACTCTAATAATTTGATTGCTCGCTGTATTAATCCTTAATGCTCCGAGTAGTTTTTGATGTAATCAGCAACCTGAACTGTTAATGCTCTTGAAAACCAAGAATGTTAGTCTGGGAAGAGAAGATCGAAAATATTTATGACTCTGGAAATATTCCATGTGCCATTTTAAACTGTGGTGCCCAAGGTGGTCCCGCCGCGAAATAATTCCTGAATAGGAGTTCCAAAAGCGACGTAAAATAAGCAAAAAAAAATGAATACTTATGAATTAATTGACTCTGATTTCTTTCACTGATTTTGCTGTTATTGCTATTGAGTATTAAAATATGAACGTGTTCACAGTGGCAGGAACGGAGACCAAAGGGTTAGCATAGGTCTCAACTGAGTGCGTATAAGTAATCCGAATTCGGATGCTAATTGCGGAAGACGCGTCTGTAAGAGGAGACTCGATTTGCAGTGACTTTATCATCGACTGAAAAAAGGAGCGGAACGAAATATGAAGTTTCCATTCGCGCGGATATCATAAGCAATTTTGATTCGACTTCATTGGGAGCTGGTGCATAAAAGCGCCTTGGACTTATAGCGTCGTTAGCACGACTGATGCTACCGGTCATCAATGATATCAGTCCTCGGGCCGCTAATTTTACCAGTTCGGTATATCATGTCCGTCAGCCGTATACACCTGGAATATAATCCTGAAACATGGTCGTAGCGAAGTCAGAAAGCGCTAAGAGAACTTTCCATTAGCACTGTCTGATTCCACGGCGAGCATATTTCAGGATTAAATCCGCGTGCGTGTAGCCTGGCAAAGCAGAAGAGATGGCTTTAGGGAGGAGTCTGTGGGACAGGGTGAATACTTTTCTCCCCCATCCATCTCTCTGGCCATATATCCTTCTCTCGCAGCCCGTATATCCTTTTCTCTCTCCGCTCATACACACTTTTCTGTTCACCCGTACACCATTCCCGAGCGACTTCGACTCCTCCCTGGGAGCCACCTACTCTTTGCTAAGCACGCATCCCTCGAAAAACGAACACCGTTCAGCTCCGTTCAGGTTCGAGGCTCCGTTTGCTCGTGGCTCCGCGACGATCAGCCGAACCGTGCCGAAACGAAGGCGACAGATACGAGCAGTCGGAGCGAGCATAGGAGCAAGAAGGCCGGGAACAACGGTCAGGGTAGGTGAGAGTGTTCGGAGGAGGGAGGGGGATAAAAGAAAAAGAATGCTCACCACAAATCGTGTCCTCGGTTATGTTCGGTCGACGGGGCTGGCAGCCAGCAAACTCGTTACGAAATCGTCCCTAAGACGGGGTGACTAATTGCTAAGCGGCTTGTAAAAATTCGCAGGACAGTCTGTCGACATCGTAGCGCGGCCGTCTGATCGTCGCGCCGTTATACTTTTTGCCCGTGCACGGTCGACTAGAGAGAAGAGACACGGCGAAGGGAGGGACCGAGCGAAACGCGACAGGGTAAGCGGGTGGAACAGAGAGAAATGACGTGCCTGTGGGTGGACAAAGAGACGGAGTAAGAGAGAGAGAGAGGGAAAGAGAGAAAGATAGAAGGGAACGGAAAGAAAGGTAGAGTTAGGGATTGAGGCGAGAGGAAAGAGAGGAAGAGCGTGTGCGTGTGGAGACCTTAAGGTGAGAAAAGAAAAATGGCGAAGAGTGGTCGAGGCTACGTCGTCGTCGTCCCGCGTCCGAAGGCGAGAGGGGACGACGCTTTCGCAGATTCCACGTGAGATACCTGCGGCATTCTTCGTTCTGCACCAGGCATTAAGCCGGATGCACATTCGTCGTGGACGACGCTTGGTGAATTCATTTCCAAGAAAAATATCTTCCGCCTCGAAACGAATTTTACGGCAGATTTTGTACGTCGCGACGGCGACGGCGGCGGCGGCGGCGGTGGCTGCAACGGCGGCGTGGCGGTGGCGGGTCTACCGCCGCTGCACCGCGCCGCGCCGCGCCGCTTCGACGCGGCCAGACAACAACAGAGAACGATCTCTTCCACTTTTTTGGTTCTCGTTTTATTTTACGGACACCAGACCGCCGACACGGACACCGGCCAATAAAACTTCTAATCCCACGATGAACCGCGCGTGATTCTTCGCGCGACGTTTACGCGCCTCTGACGCGAGATCCGAGACCGGAGCTAATCTCCTTGTCTGGGATTTTCTACGGTTCTTTTCAGAACGTCGTTGCCTTTTGTGCGTCGAGTGCGAAAAATTTGTTCTCACGCGGTTTATTTATTTCGCGTTATTTCGGCCTCGCCGGAGAGTTATTATATTTCTGTTAAATACTGTTACCGATCATCTTTCGGTTCACGCGGCAGTTTATTTGTGCGGAATTTTTTCTGTTCACGCGGTAAATAATCTCTCAGTTCACGCAGCTCTTCGACATGCAGCTCCAATTTGAGTGACGCAATGTTATGTGGAAATATAAATAAGGTAAAGGCACCAGTGATTGACCTCGTGTCATTAGTTGACCATTTTGCCGGAAAACGTGAAAAATTACGTTTCTAGATGCAATAATCGTTCGAAGAAGGCGCGATTGATAAATATAGTTTCTCGTATTAATTAAGAACAAGCAAACGAAACATTCACCTACTCTGCTCCAAAATTAGATTTCATATGGCATTAACTTCTTTTCATTTTTGAGTGCTCTTTTACTTGTAATTTATACTAATCGTTGCAAGTAAACGGTATTAAAGTAACCACCTTTAGGGTTTCTGGCTTTACTATACATAATAGGTGGTCAACTACTAAGTAACGTATGGTCAATTAGTAGTTTTCTCGTTTACAAGAATGGTCAACTTCTGACAGAATTATTGAATTTTCGAAAATGTCTATAAAATTTGAATAGTACAATTATTTTAAAAAAGTTAGCTCTGTTACACAATACAATGAAATTCAAACAGCATTTTCTCGTGTATTATTGAAATACTTTATAAAACAACTTTCTTGACATTGTGTCACTTTATTACCACTAACAAGATAAGTTACCAATAACATTTTCCTAACTACTACAGAACTATTACTTAACAAACAAGATATCTCGATAAAACTTGATGGAAATAATGTTTGATAACACTACTCCAGAGCCGTATAAATTGATTCGATCTTCCAGCCGCTTTTCATTTGTTATCAATAGACTGCGGATTTTTATGCAAAATAAAAACTCTCTACCTGAATAGCAACAAACTGTGCTGAGATATAAATATAATTTCTTTTTTAAAATGTTTAATAGGTTGAACATGATATATAATATTTCACATTACTCTTACTCATTGTTGTCATAAATGCATAAAAAATCCGCAGTCTAGTTATCAATCATAAAACATGAAGTATCCGTTGAAAGTTGCGTCCAAATTGAGGATCCGTATTGTAACTTGTTTTCTATGTGCAAAGTGGTGTCATCGTACTGAAATTCATCTTCCGTTGTATGCGCTCATGATCGTAATAAGATATCTCATTGAGATATTAAAATACTGCATTTGATTCGAGAATGAGCGTACAAATATCAAGAGTAATGACCAAGAGAATGGAATGCTGTAAACTGCAACAATAAATGTCAATGTTGAACACGTTGCGCAATTGTTAGAGGCAAGACAGACTAAGTAAGTACTGTAGACAAAATCGCATGGGAACGTGCACCGTATCATCACTGATCGTCTTGCACTCCAAGAAGAATGGTAATCGCAGGTTGGACGGAATATTTTCAACGAAAAGGTAGAGAAACTGATGCCACGACACAAACAGATACTTCATTATTTTTGACACGAGCGAACGAATCTTTTCGACCGACCCTCGTAGATTTACTTTCGTTCCGCCAACAGTATCCTCTCTTCCTCGAATGGCGACGAGTGCAATATTACGAGAGTAGTTTTTACGGGGGTTAAAGGAGCATCGACTCGTGACGAGATTGCAGGAGGAGGAGGAGTAGATGGGGCGGAGAGGAAGGGGAGGGGGCGGGAGGGCAGAGAGAAAGAGCGTCGAGGAGGGGTGAGGCGCAGGCACAGTTGAAGTAATATGCGGAGCAATAAGAGAATGATGGTGGTCGGCCACGTCTGTATGTGTGGCGAAGTAAGGAATGCATAATGGGCCAGCGTGAACGTTGGTGTCGGCGCGAAAAAGGGGATACATTTGGCGTGCGCCGACAATACCGAACTCCCCGGCATTCCTGCGGTTCGACAATAAGCATTGTGCGAGAGCCGTCTCCGCGTTACGGGCCCGGCTACGTGGAGCTTGACTTTATTTCTCGGGTTCTCCTTTGCCGGTTGGCGAGGATATCATTGTTAGAAGGGACAGAGCGAAGGGTCCAACGAAAGCGTTACATCCGCTGATCTACCATTCAATAGAACTATTCCCTCCTCTTTTTGCTCCTAGTCGTGTTCGCCGTGCGTGCGAGTTTGTGTGGAGTGTAGAGAACGGGGCAAGGCTAAGTCGCCGAGAATCTATTAGATTTGTCATATCCCTGCGGCACGCTGAATGGTCCACTACGGTCGGATGGATCCCTTTTACGTTCGTCTCACCTCTTTCTACTCCCACTACAACACCCTGTATAGCCCCTTCTCGTTCTCTTTCTTCAAACCATCGTCTTTCTATCTCGCTCTCTCTCTCTCTCTCTCTCTCTCTCTCTCTCTCTCTCTCGACCTCCTTTTTTCCGTTGTCAGGCGTACCTGCGAAAACGCAAGATGCACCGTCAGAATTCGATCGTAAAGCCCCGACACCACAAAGCCCGTCACAATGATTCCTCGAAGTAATTGAGTTTCTTCTTGTTTCAGTGTGCGTGTGGTCCCGCGCAAATGATCAACGCTCCACCCCCTCGTCTCCTGCCGCGATCTATTCCACTTCTGCGCCACCGGGGGCGACAGTAGAATAACCGCGATAGGGAATTGAAATAAATCATTTCGTGGCCTTTGTGCCCGCTCAGGATGGCGCTGTCCTTTTCTTCGAGGATCTTCGGACGAGATCTTTGCTCGGGAGATCAGAATCTTGTGCAGTTGAAGGTCCTAGTCTGTGAAGGCTCAATATTTGGCCTGCGGATGGTTTTGGGATTTGGATTTTGAATGGAGCCGTCGCGTAGAATCCTTGTCAATCGAAGATTGCCTTTGATCCTCCGGTGGTTGTTGTATAAATGGTCTCTTTTCTGAATCTCTTAAGAGTCGAGTGTGAAGTAAAATGTTTCTATTTGTCGACTACAATCGTAGGCAATCGCTTCTTCTATATTAATTAACACGTGCGCAACCAGCACCACATATGTACGACGATCACGGTTTTGTATATGGTCATGTGTGACAATCACATTAGTTTTATATATCACCTAAAGAAAATCAAAACTAGAGGGATATTGTTGCTCGCTCGCTCAGCTCGCTCGCGAGTAGGGTTGTTGTTGCTCACTCGCTTCGCGAGTTCGCGGTTCGCGGGTACGACTGCTCTTGCGAGAGGGTTATTGGTACTCATGGCTAGTAGAGTCTACAGCTATTAATGTTTGATATTTGGTCTGTGACTCTTGGAGAGTCACACAAAGAACTTCCCGATTCGTTAGCATTAGTTGCATAATTGAAAAAAAATTTTTTTTAAATTAAAAAAAAAATTAAAAATGAAATATATATAATTACGTTTGTTTATTCGGTGAAAAATGTCCATCTCGTATAAATTGCATTGTTGAATGAACTTCTTTCGAAAAAAACTAGAAAAACTACTTGACCAAAATGGACCAAAATCTAATCAGCTCTAAGTTACAGCGGGGCACATCGATTGCATCATTCATCATTCTGATCGCGTTGTTACTTTTTCAGAAAACGTTAACGAAAAATTTGATAACATACAAACGGCCATACGCACACACACACACACATATGAACATTTTGCTGAAAATAGTCTAAAATGACTGCAATGACCATGAAACGTGAAGATCTGCTAAAAAATCGATTTTCGATTTTCGGGGTAATTACAGTAACTTCCCTATAAAATCGGGAAGTTAATAATTTCGGAGAATTTGTAACTATTCTATGACAGTATCATTTATGCGACAGGGGGATATGTTGGCGTGGAATAAACTGTACTATTGCTGGCACTGCGATAGTTCGTTGAAATATAATATATCAAAATGAATCTATTGTTTTACTCAAGGAACGATCGATTTAATATTTGTATATTTCAGTTTATTTATAAACCCGTTGTTTCTTTGTTCGATGTATCGTTCAATGCTTTCTAGCCTGATGATACTCACTTGACGTGTGATATTTAAATCAAATAGACGTGTTTTCTGTGTGCTCATAGTTGTGTTAATAAAACTCCATTAAGTTAATTTTGTTTGATTAATTACATAATCTAATAGGTTATTCAGGGCCGGATTAAGCCCCGTAGCAGAAGTAGCAAATGCTACGGGCCCCGCTCCATACAAAAAGGGGCATTACCTTTAGGGAAACATTAACGATATTTTTGCTAAAAAAGAAAAAAGGCCATTCATACAAGCGGCCCTGATACAAAGCCTAGGGCCTCGCGATAACATTTGCTACGGGCCCCGCGCTGGCTTAATCCGGCACTGCAGTAGTTATCGACACTTTTGATCTAAACGACAAATATTAAGAATGCCTGGTATAGAAAATCAGTTTTTATTAGAAGTATGCGGGAATCCGGGAATTCCCGAATCCCGATGCCGGGAACGGGATGGGAAGCCTCGTTCATGTCGGGACGGGATATTCCCGAGAATATTCGGGATTCTCGGTGGTGTTCAGGTTTCCCGTGAATTTTTTCGGGATTTCTGAGACTGTACGGCATCTTTTAATATTGTTTTTTAGTCTTTATCTATGCTACAAGAGTCTTCTATATAATTTCGTTTTTCGAAATATCGTGTAAACAGAAGTCACACGTACACTTGCCATCGCAAAAACAGTAAACATAATGTCAATGGTTATTTATTGCCACAAAATATACTACTATTAACAAACACAAAATATACTACTAAAACTATATGTATAATACTTCTTTAAAAACTGAAACGCAACAAGAATAATATACACATGCATACATTTGCGACGGGGCAACAACTTGCCCCAATTAACACGTGTGGAAATCTATAACAATATTTTAGTTATAGGTATGAAATAACCAATGAAACCTATTACTACATGTTCTTAAATGTCATTTGATCGATAAGGGTAAAAGAATCCATATTAAGTAATCGTAATAAATCAAAAAGTAAGGATCGAATAATATTTACTTGTCCGCTACGTAGCTGAATCTTTGTTAAAAACTTTATAACAAAACTCACTGAAACCGAATCGCGCGTTCTTCTTCTTCTTCTTTATAAATAATGATCGGGATAACTTACCCCGGGAACTTTCAGCCCCAGATTCCCCCACACGCTTACACATTTGATCTACGAAGTCTAGACATTAAAAAATAATAAATGAGGTATAAAGATACTCGTTTTAGGTATCTTTATTAGCAATTTAAGTGCGAGTGTTTTATTTTTCGTAACTCTCTCTGTGTGTTATACAGGTTTTAATTACTGTTTGTCCGTCTCGTAAACATTGTCTGTATATTTTAAAATAGCAATTGCGTATTCAAACTGTAACATATCAAATGCTTTACTATTCCCACAAGCCTATTCCAAATTTTCCGCGGCGGCATTGATCTTAACGAGTGTATCAAGTGATATAAATACACGACGCGAAATGGAACGAGTGTCAGACTAAGTATACGGTCATACTACTGAACAAATAGTACAGCCGAACTATCTGAACCTTGTTTACATTGCAGTTGCAAACAGAAATCGTTAACGACCAAAATTCTGTTCTACAGGAACTCCGAAGTCGGCTAGTGCAATTTCAACGAGAAATATTGGACGATAAACCGATCGTGCGTTGCAGGTAATATTTGGATTGCATTGCTTCTGAGATGTAGGAATTGCTCAAAGTCCTGTTGCGAATTTAGTTCTGCGAGGTCATTACCCAAAAGAAATGTTACTTTAATAGAACACTTTCACATGCAGGAAATTTATACAGGGTGTCCCAAAATTACCTTAGTTTAATGAAATGGGAGGTTCCCGAGATCATTTGAAGCGACATTTTCCTTTGCAAAAATGTAATCCGCGGCTTTGTTTAGGAGTTATTAACGAAAAACACGGACCAATGAGAGCGCGACCTAGACGCGAGTTGGCACAGTCGGCCAATAAACAGTTGGCGCATAGGTCGCGCTCTGATTGGTCCGTGTTTTTCGTTAATAACTCCTAAACAAAGCCGCGGATAACATTTTTGCAAAGGAAAATGTCGCTTCAAATGATCTCGGGAACCTCCCATTTCATTAAACTAAGGTAATTTTGGGACACCCTGTATTCGTAGAGTCCGGGGTACAAGTAATGTGTTTTAAATGGCCACATATCAAGGGTAGAAATGAATGTTCACCGATTCTAATTTGAGCACAGATAAAATTCCGCTGTGAATCATTTTCTTCAAGTACATCGTGAAAGACAACTGCTATTCCGATGTTGTTGTATATTCCAATGGACTACACCAGTCGAGGAGCTCAGTTACGTTTAGGGTCCAATGGCCCCGAAAATAATTCTGTTCGTGGAAAAAATATCGCGGAGACAATTATTCTCTTGATCATAAATATTTAGCTGAATTCGGGCCAACGGCAACACGCTTCTGCAACGGTGCCGCGAATCGCAGATCGGTCGACGGAGATACGGCAAATTGATCCTGCCGTTGCTGCAGAGAGTAATAAACAGACTGTTTAGCAATATTCGCGTGTCGACGCGTATTACAAGACGCCTTTAGCCATAAATTTCTCCGCGGTGTCGCCTGACGACTGCCGTTAAGAAAAAACTTAAATGAGCATGAATTAATGTACTCGTCGCCGCGGCGGGACACTTGCTGACAACGTGTTCGAAAGGAAACTAATCACTCAACCGTTTTCTTGAAACATCTGTGCTTCTTCGGCATTTTTTCTTATCGATGATTGCGGTTTGGTCTTCAAACCAACGGTGGCCACTTTTATCACTTTACACGCTACAAGCATGCACGCCTAAAACACAAGAACTACTGTGCTTCGTGAATAAGATTAACCACGTGTCTAGAATTTTCTCGTTTTTATACGCTTTCTGACACGTGTTTTGTAGTTTATGAGACACGGTATATATTTTACGATGAGCAGTAAGAGCCTAATTCATTCCCTTATTCGTGACGAACAGTGATAGATAAATTAAAGGTGTGCGTGCATGTTTATGCTTCGAAGAATTTATTTACGGCAACTAAAATTAATTGGATGTTCGATGTTCCTTCGTTAGAGGTTAGTAGTTGTAAGTTAAGATTCATTAATTTCCAAATGGAGAAAAGCCTTCTGCGTTAAAGTTTTCGTTTATTTTAATATCGCACAAATTATTATCATGTACATGCATAAATGTACACGTATAAATTTTTATTCATCTTAACCCTTAAATGGACGTACAAAATATACTTTAAAGCAGCGACCGTAACTTTCATAACCAAAAAGAAAAAAGGCCATAGAATAACAAGTATTTCATCGACTAAAATCGTGTTGGTTACAAATAAGGATTATAAGTAACCGAATATTTTTTCTCTTGTTGGTTAATGTTATCAATGAGAGAAATTTATTTCGAATGTTCATAACAGTTATCGACAAGGGGAATTTATTTCAATCGCTCATAACAGTTATTCGATAAGATAAATTTATTTCGATCGCTCATAACAGTTATTGATGAAGGAAATTTCTAATAGTTATTATTAAATAGTACAACTTTCAAATGGCAGACATTATCTCAAATTTCAATGATTTTTAATGATTTTTAAACAATCCAATGTCAATCTTTGATCATGATTACTCTAAAATATTAAACATAGTCTACCTGGAAACATTATCTGATCGAAGAATAGTATCCGACCAAAGCTTCATTTTTAATTTGTTGAATAATAATATAGATTGTTCCGCTCTCCTTAAGCAAATTAATCTTTATGTACCTGAACGTGTTTTGAGAACGAGAGCAGGATTTCAGACAACGAAATCCAATTCCACATATGGAGTAATGAATCCTATAAATCGGATTATTGCGAGATCAAACGCGCTTTACAATAATATTGATTTTTTAAATGGCACGTTACAGGCATTCAAAACAAAATTACGCGAGATTATTTGCTAATATCGTACCTGTATTTGTTGAGTTTTGCGCTTGTCCCATCGAATGTAAATTTTAGGTTAAGATTTTTTCTTTTTGTATATTTTTGTTATTTTCTATTTGTTTTTATCAGTTATACAAAAAGTCTGTAAACTCATGTATAAAAGGACCTCGGTCCGTATATAATAATAATAATAATAACATAATAATAATTTTTATCATAAACAATTTTAGAATAACTGCTATTTTTGATCCCTGCTTTAAAGATATAATAAATCTTTAAAATCTAAAGATATAATTCGGCAATGTTAAAATTTATTTTCGAAGCTAATTTTTATAGTTTGAACTAGTTAGTGACATCACCACTCAGACGAACAAAATTCATTACAATTGTATTATGATTATCGATCGTTTTTATTAATAACAAGTGTGTTGATGATCTCGGCGCAACGGTTCGATCGGAAAAACAAATTAAAGCAATTTTGCTAGTTTGATTAAATTTATTTAATTTATTTAATTTTATTTAATTCCATTTCAGGACATTAATACTGAAATTTCTATTAAAATTTACAGACGCAGTTTTTTCCTCTTTCTCGAAAAGGATCCATATTAGGATCGAAACGTTGAAAGTTTAATCAAACTAGCAAAATTGCTTTTATTTGTTTTTCCGATCGAACCGTTGCGCCGAGATCATCAACACACTTGTTAAAATTCTTTGCTTCGAAAAATTGTACTTTGGCCAGCGTTTGGGCATTTTTGCACACTGTGCGTTGCTACTCTAGCCTGTCAAATTGAGTTCTCCTAGATAAAAGCAGATGTCCGTCGACAATTCGAGATTTACGGAGGTATCTGTTTCGTAAACAATTGGACAGGGAAATAGTACGATTCGTCTCCGAGCCGAATGTGGCCGCTGTATGTGTTTTTAAGCACGAACGTCAGGACGGAAGTGGCTGCGTTAATTTAAACTAAAGGTCACCTCGACTTCGGCCAAGGATGTATCGATCTTGTTCTATACATCGCTAGAGTCATATTTTAAGCCCGCAATTAAACCAGACCCGGCAATCAAGATTTCCACGCGCGGCTGGTCCCGAGCATGGCCACGGATTGGCGAAGCTTTCAACTGCAACTCCTCGGATCATTCAGATAATTAATTACAGAGCGAGATGAAATCATATCGCTCGTAATTAATAATACGGCTCGTTCAAACCGTTTACGATCGATATATTCCTTCGGAATATTAAACGTCCACTTCAGTTTACAAACATTTCACAAACCATTCATTTATAGTTTTCGTTGTATCGTTTTCCCCTTGATCACGAGGACCAAGTTTAATATAAAAACCGAAATATTCATTCATACTTTTTTCATTGCTGAGAGGACAAGTTTATTGTCCATCAAACAAGTGGTAAAATATTTTTGAGCGACATCGTGGATCCACTATTTTTTCAGGTCGTGTGCCAACAAAATCTGCTCCAATAATTGCAACATACAGTCTCGGCAAAAGTGACATACATACCATATGCATCTTCGATGATTCTTCATTCATCGCGAAGCAGAATTTTAATACGTAAACCACGTTAGTTAGCAACACCCGAAGACATGATTGTTATTTATAACGAAATAACATTGAGAACGATTAATCTTTGAAGGACCGGTATTTTCCATATGGAAATTTAAACATTCTTTTTACATAAAATTTATACATATACAGGGTGTCCCAAAATTCCTTCAACAGCCGGAAATTGGAGGTTCCTGAGATCATTTAAAGCAACATTTTCCTCAGCAAAAATGTTATTCGCGGCTTTGTTTAGGAGTTATTAACGAAAAACACGGACCAATCAGAGCGCGACCTAGACGCGAGGTGACATTGTCGGCCCGGCGCGCCAACTGTCTATTGGCCGACTGTGCCAACTCGCGTCTAGGTTACGCTCTGATTGGTCCGTGTTTTTCGTTAATAACTCTTAAACAAAGCCGCGAATAACATTTTTGCTGAGGAAAATGTTGCTTTAAATGATCTCAGGAACCTCCCATTTCCGGCTGTTGAAGGAATTTTGGGACACCCTGTATATGCGAAAGAAAGAAGCACCCAATATAATTATAAGATATAATGACTAGACAGCGGATTTTTATGCAAAATAAAAATTACATGCATCGGTTGCAAGAAATAGAGACTAGATTGAATGTTATTTCTTCCCTTAATAATTTGAATAGAGGAGAAATCATATTTGAAATCATAACAGATCATAACAATTTCAATTTCATCTACTCAATTTTGCTATAAATGCATAAAGATCCGCTGTCTAATAATGACAAACAATATCTTTATGTTTGATTTATTGTATTTAAAGTATTAGATAATCCGCAATAACACATAATACATATTCTCAGAACGATTCAATTAAAGAGCGGAATCCATTTCCAAAACTTACTGTGTTCTCATTTGATTTCTTACGCTTTTCTATTAAATATGGCCGGGTGCTTCTTTCTTTTCCACAGCAGTGTACATATGTACAGGCTACATCCGCCGCTGTAGTGGCCAGTCTAGTGTTAAACGTCATAGCAAACATGGACAATTTTCAAAATTATATTGCACTCTTGCGATGAAAGTGACACAAGTGAAAAAACTACGCTTTTCAGAAACAGCGAAAAATTGTTTCTAATATAATAAGTACACTGCGGATCTTAATGCATTTATGAAGAAATTGGTTGGGTGAAATATAAAACAGTAAAAGATTATAAAATTCAAGAACGTTGTAATATTGCTTTTAATGTAACAAAATCGTTAAGGGATGAAATCAATTCTTATGTTATTCTTGCTTCCCACAACTCATTCAAAACATTTTTATTTTGCATAAATATCCGCAGTCTACGGTATTAATAAGATATAGTAGAGGCGTCAACAGCTATTGTTACACAGAATATGATCTAGAAGTAAACAATAATAATACAATTTTTGTTATTATAGCCTTGAAAAAGTGATAACTTTTATGGCGATTGCACACCTCTGTCTGTTTGTCGCTGCCTCGGCTAAACTTACCCCCTACCCCCGAGTTTATCCGAAAAGTGTTTCACCTCGGAGCGTGACGGATGAGACTCATTCACTGCCCAGCAATTGTGTACGTGGTGCGTCTAAAGAAATTTCACTTCGAAAACCTTATTCCCTTTATTATAAGAGGAGGAGTACTTATCTGTTATATCCGTTCTCTCTCTCTCTCTCTCTCTCTCTCTCTCTCTCTCTCTCTTGTCCTTGTTACATCGTCGTTTGGGAAACGATGCAACCAAGATCACTCGATGTATCGATATCTCTTGATATCGACCCATGCTCGTAACAATATCGTCTATCGCATTTTACAGGCGATATTTTCGAGTTTTTTCCGAGTCAAAAAATGTAATGCTGTACGTTCACGGACCTTCTTTTCCAAGTTCGGTGGCCGTTTCCAAGTTCACCCTGGTTGCTTCACCGAAAAGATAGCATCAACATCTCAAAATTCCAACACGACCGTTGCGACGTGGTCTGAACCCTCCGCATAAGTACCCAGACCGGCAGCGGCATTTTCACGGTCCGCCCGTAAATTTCGGGCCACGTCTATACAAACCACATGAAACTGTATCGCCCCTAAGAACTTGTTCGAGATTAAATACTTCATACATTCATTTTCATCTTCACTGTCTCCTGAAATCACTATTTGTCCAACTTGATATTTGAGTGTCATTTTATACTGTAAGGGTGCGCCTACACTGTAGTCTCATATACAATTTGCACAATGATCTTTAAAGGTCATCTTTGCATTCTCGACAAATGAGAAGGCGCCTCCCGCACCCTTGCAATCCTGGAAACGAGACTACCCCCCCTTCAGACAAACCTGTAAACTCTAAACGAGGTCAACATCAGGATCGCCCTACTTTTCTTTAAATCCATTGATTTATAAAATGGGTTGACAGGAAAGTAATTTCGGTATTTGTATGTATGTATGTATAACTTTATTGCCTCCCCTTAGGGTTACAATCACCTCTACATCTTCCTCCGCATATAACTCCCTCATTCCCACTTAACCTAAACTTATTCTAACTTACAAAAAATGATCTTACATCTAAGCTTAAACTAAATTTATAGAGAGAGAGAGTCGAAACCTATATACAAAAGTAATTTCGGTATTTCAAGGTGAAATAAAACCCAATTTTGGTAAAATTTTGAAGTTTTATGAGCGCGGAATTATGAAGCTACCAGAAAGATGGCAAAAGATCATTGAACATAATGGGAAATATCCTATTCATTACAGTTGATTGCTTGGATAAAAAGATTGGCTTTTATTTCACCTTAAAATACCGAAATTACTTTCTTGCCAACGCTAATAACTCAGCAATTAATGCGACACGTTGAAATAAACTCCAAGTAAATAAATAATAAGTTTCATCTGAAAATCGGCCGCCACCGGATCCTTTCGGAAGTGCAGCCCCGGATTCACCTCGACGAACCTGGTATGCAAAGTGCTTAATCGGTACCGGGTCACGCACAAAAGAGCAACAACAACTCGGTCGAGTGGGGTGGAGCGGGTTCGAGGCGGGTGATTAATTTCATCCGCCAATTAAGAAATCCCTCGAGAGATGGCACGCGTGCCGCGTTGAAAGGGCCGAGGACGGGGATGGCACGGCGCGGCGGAGAAAGGCGGAGGGAACGGAATGGAAGCCACCCTCGGCGCATAATTTCGCCGGGAACGGGGTCCCAGGTTCGTTGAATGGGCTGGAAACGAGGCCGGCGCGGCGCGTCGCGGCTGGCCACCCTATCTTTTTCACACCGTCGGATCCGGACGTGGCGAACAGAAGAAAGGTGGGGGAGAAGAACACGATCGGGACAAAGGAGCGAAATCATTCGGGGAACGGTTCACGTGGCACCATTAATCTCCAAGACAATGGACGGTTCTACGAAAAACTGAGGCGGGACCAGCTCGTCCGCCTCTGGTGAATAAAGTTACCACCACCGCCAGCTGGTTTCACCTGGCTACACGGATAATCCTGGTATGGACCGCGGAAGCACGTTTGATCGCGCAACAAGCCTCGACACGGCCCAAGAAGAGAAAGAGAACGGTTCGGTGTTGTTGTATACACGCCCGATTTTACAGCGCGTCACAGGGTGCAAATAATGGCCACTGAGTATACACCAGTCTAGCACCGGGAACGTCGGACCTCGAATCGGTTTACGACCTGAACGGCGCCTTACCTCCGAAGACACCTGCCCGAGCTTCACGCTGATACCGGCACCGGTAACCGATTCTTGAAAAGCCGCTCCGGTTCATTCAGGTAAACGTCGCTCACGGTGAATGCGCCACACCGCATCGGTGCTACCGAGGCCATTGCTCGGTGCACGATGGTGCTGTCCCAACCGAGACTGTGACCAGGATCGCATTATCCTTTAGCCGGTGTTTCCCAAACTGGTCCCCGGAACACCAGTGTCCCCTGACAAATTGTCAAAGTGAAGACTAGAACTACCGCACCTGTCTTTACAGCACCTCGACTGTTGTATGTTGGGAAATGAAATAATTCTTTCTGTTACTGGAAATTTCTACATCGTACAAAGTAATTTTTAATTTTTTGCAAGATACACGTATTAGGGATTTATATTAGGGATACACGTGTAGTTAATATACTCACGTGATCCGTGTACATTTTAATTCACGGATGCAGGTGTAAGAAAATATACGCTTTCACGTGCATCGACATGTTAATATACTGGGTTGGCAAGAAAGTAATTTCGGTATTTTAAGGTGAAATAAAATCGTATTTCTTTATTCAAGCGATGAACTTTAATCAATAAAATATTTTCTTATTTATTCTTTTTGCCAAATATCATCGCACGAAAGGGAAAATATGTTATTCATTAATGTTCATTGCTTGAACAAAAAAATTGAGCTCTATTTATTATAGTACCGAAATTACTTTCTTGCCAATCCAATATTTGTTATCTTATTTATGCGTTATATTAGTGATATGTTAGTGTTCCGCGAAACGGTCGCTACTCCATTTTCAGGGACTTCTAGTAATAAATGTTTCCTTATGTCAATCGTAAATTGTTGCTAACAAGATTTTTTTGATGATTTCGGCGCAATGGTTCGATCAGTTGTTATAAATATAATCACTATTTGCAAATTTTCACAATATCTTTATTTCAACGTTTCGATCTTATTTTAGATCATTCTCAAGAAAATTTTTAAGAATTGTGTCTGTAAAACTAATGATTAATACTATAATTGAAATTGTGTGAATTTAAAACAAGAAGAACGACTGTTACTTACTTACTTAGTGTAACGAAAAATAATTTATCATAATATAGCCTTTAACATATCACGTGTTGATGCTAAGACAGTATGTATGGTAATGAGGTAACGTGGAGACATATAAAAACGAAACTAACGCATTATCCATTGCTTAGTTGGTGATCGATATTTGGCGGTAAATTCAAAACACACATTGTCATTCTAACCTTCTTTTCACTGCTTTTGTACCATATAGACTATGGTATTTGCAAATAGTGATTATATTTATAACCATTGATCGAACCATTGCGCTGAAATCATAAAAAAAACTTCTAGTAATGTATGAAACATATGGTTGAAAGAAATGTAGGAATTGTAAAAATCTGATTTTTACGACGAAAAATCAAGATCACGTTCACTTTTTTAAATGACATTATGAGACGAACTCAATCGTGTAGAATATCGGTACATTCGTTGAATAACTTGTTGAGAAAAACACTTTTAATGTAATAAGAGTCCTTACGCGTCCTATAGTTCTTGTTGAATTTTCGTTTAATACCTGTAGAACTGATTTAGGAGTATACCATGCTTATAATGTAGTATATCGTGTACAATTCAACATTCGTACAGTTTTAACTTTAACTGTTTTAAAGCGGGTGTCTGTCGTTTGTGATCCGGTCGTTTCCTACGCCAGGTCACTGATCGTTATCAAGTGCCATGTATCTAGAACTGCGATTTGTCACGTTCCTTGTTTCTAAAGTCACAACTAGTCGGGTTCTATGTTCTCTAGGTCCCATTTATCTGTCCCAACAATTCCGTAAACTGGGTTTACGAGGTGCAGCGTTCCCGGTGTTGCGAGTTGCCACATTCTACAAATTCTAACTGTTGTTTATCGTCTCTTGCTCGTCAAGCGTCCTGGGAAAAGTATCCTTTGGAGTAGGGAAGAGCGGGCCTAAAAGTTCTGATTTTGAAGAAACATATAAAATGACGTGGAAATAGTATAGATATTCTCACCTTTAACCAGTAACTTATTGTTAAATTTATTATATTTTCTAAATTTATTTGTCGTTGGGCGAAGCGGAACTTTTTGCCCCGTTGTGAGGCAAGTTCTTACATTGGGACAAGTTGTTACCGAAGAATAAAATTGTTACCGAAGTATAATAATTAAAACTTTAATGAAATATTCTATTTGTTAATGAAATACAACACTATTACTACATCTACATGACTGCACTGCACTGTTGGACTGCACTGTCCAACACTGCTCTTGCTGAACGGTTGCGGGCGCCAGTGACGCAAAATACTAAAATCGGACTAGATCGCTAAGAAAGGGTTGGACCGTTGGGAATTGAGCAACCAGGACACAATGACGGCGCCAATCGTTCGCGTAACCTGACATAAGTATGGAAATGACGGACGTGAGACCAGCCCCGTCGCCTCCGTTACAACGAATGATAAAGTCAACGGTGACCCCTCGTATACGCGTCAGAAGTCAGAACACGCCCACCAACGATGACTGGACGAACGCGTTTTGGTCACGGAGCAGGATACTGTTCGGGGGCTGCGCATGCAAACAGGAACGTGGTTTTTGTACGTATTAGTTAATTTCACCCTTTGGCTGCAAAATACACTAATCGAAATTTCTATAAAGTCACTGAGTTTTGTGCCCGTGCGAAATCAAGACGGGCCTGTTTATGTACTTCTTTAAGGCCTGGTTTACGTTGCATTTTTGTCCAGAACTATTTAAAAGTTGTTGCACACGTCTTGTTGTTACTGCGACAGAGTTGGGCAGTAATTAATTACATGAGTAATTAATTACATCTTCAATTACATGTGCAAAAGTGGACTATAATTACAATAAGAAAACGGTTAAATGGTGCAAAACATAAAAATTAGTGGTTTAAAAGAACAATTACACTGAAGTAATTGTTAGACTCAATTACAATTACTGTAATCGTGTTAAGTAATTGCAATCACTTCTTTCATAATTTCTGTAATTGTAATTGTGGTCCGCAATTAGCAATTACTGGTTGAGCCAAAGTAATTGCAATTACCAATTACTGGTTGAGCCACAGTAATTGCAATTACCAATTACTGGTTGAACCAAAGTAATTGCAATTACCAATTACTGGTTGAGCCAAAGTAATTGCAATTACATGTAATTGTAATTTTATTTCTGCAATTCCCAAGTAATTCTAATGCAATTACAAGTAATTGTAATTGGTAGTTGCAATTACAGTTACAATTACTTTCCAACAGACGACGCTCACGCGTGAACACACACACCGCTAGGGTACTCTAACACACCGTTAGACCATGTATACGTACGCGAGGATTGCAAGGGTCTGGGATTCCACTTCTGATTTGTCGATAATGCAAAGACGGGGTTATTTTAGTAGTCAAAATCGCTAGATGAAAGATCAATCTAGGGCGCTGTTTGCCTCAAAAGTCCTTCTTTTACGTTTCCGAGCAATGGTTTTGCAATATTCGGCTGCATGTTGCCGAAACAGTTTTTCTTCATCGATGACAGTTATCGAGAAAGGTCCAATTTTTTAGGCAATAATAATTGTTATTTGTAACGAAAAAGTATAAAAAATCGATATTTTTAAATCATTTTTTCTTCGATTTTTTTTCTTTATAATATTTCCTGTAGATATCTTAAATTTCAATAATAATCAACTTTTTATTCATGATTTTTATCGTAGAAAATTTTAGAATAACAGTTATTTTTCGTCCCTGGTTTCTTGTGACCCCGTTTTAATAAATACATAAATAATACTGTTCTGGGAAAGTTGTTTCTATCGGTTGAATTTTGGACATCACTGTAATGTTTCTGGATTCCATTGGAAAGACGGCTTCGGCACCACCTCCACGACAATTCGTTTCCACGGATTTATCGCGAATCGGACGCGCGGAGAAATCCGTGAAACGTTGCGTATACGGCGCTGCGCGGCGCGGCGCCGCCCTCGATCCGGTTTAATTAACGGCTCGCGTGGCCACGAATAGATCGACGACGAGCAATAATAATCGTTATCTCGTTCGCCCGGAACGGCTGATCGTGGTGGCCCGGTCGAGCACACACCCGTAAACGGTCTACGTACTCCGTGTTCCGGTCGTTTGTTGTTCTATCGCGCGTTCGCGATAAGCTTCGTGACAGCGCGTGAAACGAAATCGACACGGTTAATGGTCGGTTTTGCTTTACAAGGGAGACACGTTTAATCGAACCCGAGCGTTCCGACCGCTTGTGTTCCGTTGTCTGACCACAACTCGCGATAAAACGAAATGCAGTAGTCCCCGAGTTAGTGTTACATTTCCCGACCCGGTATATTGCGAGGCAGAGGACATCTCTTTTCCTCTGCACCAGCGACCTTTTAATGACTCGCGAGTGTCGTTAAATCGGTGTTTCATTATGGAAAGTGAGAAGTGCAAAGATTAGGGGCTACACACACACGCACCTTTGGTGAAATAACAATTCTCTTAGTACGATCCTTGTGGAATACTTTTCCAAAGTTTTATCTGAAAATTCGCAGAATGGATGGATTTAATATTTTGCTCATAAGCATTTTACACTTAAAATAGCTGAAACTTATCTTGGCTTACTCTCAACTAAAGTGTGTACTTCTTATCTACAGTAAAGTCACAATTCCCGTCAAACAGCCTGTGTTCTGCACGGACAACTATCGCATACCGACATTATTTTTTTTTATGACTGCGTCCGAACGTAGAGAAGGACTGCATGAAATACGGTTCGCGTATGTACGCGAATGTACAAAAACTTTATTTTTCATTATTTTTTGTGGGACTTTCACTAACTCATTTCTGGCAGTTTTCCGATTAAAATGGCACCAAACACGATATGATTTCAACTGTATTTAGTGGTTTAATCGACGATGAAAGTTTCGGGCGCAAGGAAGGACAGCGAAGACGCGGGCCTTTGAACTGTGCCGGCGACGGCGACTGTCCACGTCTCTTTCTTTCCCATACACTGTCCTTCCTTGCGCTCAAAACTTTCATCGTCAATTGAACCACTAAATACAGTTGAAATTATATCGTGTTTGGTGTTATTTTAATTTAAAAAATGCCAGAAATGAGTTGGTGAAAGTCTCATAAGAAAATAATCAAAAATAAAGAAGTTTTACCAGAGATATACCCGAGCCGAGATCAATCATCGCCGCCTTGCGGTGTTGGCCGGCAGTGAAGTGGGTAGGCACCTGACAATTATCGCGACTTTACTGTACTTATGTTTAGCAGGTTTTACAAGTGATGAGTATGGTGAAAGACATAAGCCTATAATCATATGAATGAATGGGCTAAAGAACAGAACGACGCGACGTTTCCAATGTTTATGATCTCTTTTCATGGAGAATCGTGTGCACTTGTGTAACCGTGTGTATACCTTAGTTCCTCAATTTCCTATAGCACTGCTATGATGAAGTATTAGCTCATATTTATTTAACGGTTCGTTTTAGAGGACTTTTCTAAACGCTTTTCTTCTCTTTGTAAGACCTCGACCCTTGAGAAAATGGAAACGAAAAATTTTTAAGAGTTTAAAAAAATACATATGGAATATCCTGCAATTAAAAAATGTATATGTTCCGCAAGTTAAAAAAAGGCACTTTTTTCGCTAATGTTTATTGATAAAAGATAATGAACCACCCTATTCCGCGCACAGTGCTCATGATTCTCATCAAAATTTTTCCGTTCTTAATCAATCGAATACGCCGATCAAGTGCCAACAATGTCAAAACGCGATTCCATTTTCCGGTCACGTTCGAGCGAGTAGCGCGTCTAAACCGTCGAGCGGAACAAGTAGATACAGAAGCACGAGACAGGGGAAAAAATTTGCCGAGCCGATAGCGTTGTTTTATTTACGACGTCCAGACAAATTCATTACGATAAGCGAGCGTGGACTAAGTAAGAAGAAGAAAAAAAAGCAGTCGGCGAGCCACGGCCGACAACGAGGTCAATTAATTACGGCGCCGAGTAGGAAGAATTCAAATGAACATAGTCCTGACGTGCCGCAGATGCTTGTTTTTTTTTCTTTGTTGCTCCTTCTCTTCCGCGTGGAACGCCAGTTTCTGTTGTCATCGCGTTTAAATAACGACCAGCAAACCGGAGTAACACGAGTCGCCCGCAGCCTATACC
This sequence comes from Lasioglossum calceatum, assembly GCA_963966675.1. Lineage (NCBI taxonomy): Eukaryota > Metazoa > Arthropoda > Insecta > Hymenoptera > Halictidae > Lasioglossum > Lasioglossum calceatum. The sequence continues at coordinate 6,991,265 of OZ016542.1, forward strand.
CCGACTTCCTCGCTGCCCGACAAATTTTCACGCGTGTTAGAAGATTACGCACGCAGTCTCGGGTGACTCCCGTTTCTCCGTGGAAACCCTCGGATATCCGATATGTTCTGTCGGCCTGTTGTCGGTAACGATCGAAATCAACGCGCGACGATTGTGCCATTATCCACCTGCCAGCCGTTAATTAACGTTCTAAGCATTCCTTTGATTTTTTACCCCAACGCCCAACGCTCGCAGCCGTGACAAACGCGAACGACAGGAAATGTGGAGTAGTATCGGACTTTAAAAGCTTGCGACAAATAGAGAATTTTACAAACGAAATGACGTGAAATTGATGACGTGAAAATCTGCAATTTTTACGATTTTTAATGTTTGTAGATCACTGCAACGTGACCTATTTTGACGAAATTTTCAGGATACAGTTTAATTGATACAGATCTACAAAACGTATTTTTTAAATTTTCAATATAGGCCCACATAAAAAAATTGTAAAGTGCAACTTTTAGTATTTTCTCTACAATTCCGATCAATTGCAATTTTTTAAAAAATTTCTTTTCACATGCTGTAGTAAACTAATTGCTTTAGCTTCCTTAAAGCTACTTAAAAAAGTTATCGTCTTTTTTAGAGCGTTCGAGTCACTGTAGCTATGACTAGACTGGGGATTTGTATGCAGGATACAAATTGTCCAAGACAATTGTAATACTATAACAATATCCGTAAATAATGTCTTTTCAATTTTAATTTCACCTGTTCGATTTCGTTATAAACGTATCAAATCCGCTGTGACAAATATCGAAATGAACATTAGAGACAAAGAAAAATTAATTTGTATCAGTGAAATATAATTTTAAACAATTATACGTTTCGATGTGCTGAGAAGATTTATTGTGAAGAATGGTGTGATGTGAATCATTTCTTGACTATTGGAAAGGATTATTAATAACGATTATTAATCGTCAATCGGATAATCGGATAATGATTAACTGCTGAAATTTCGAAATGAAATACGTAATCAAAACTGTATGAATACTGAAAAAAATGTAAACTGAGTTTAGGTGTATTGTCATTTGGTCTATAACAACTAACTCTGTTTACGTGCTTTTATGTTTGAAGTTATTATTCCTGGAAAGCTACGACCATCGTAGCATTTACATTAAACAAAGTTACTGTAATGTACTATATGTTGTAATAAATCTCATAAGAGATTTCCGAAAAAAAAACTATTGAAAATGAACATATTTTTGTCGAAGTATATTATTATTTCTGTCAATTCTCCATCCGCTCTCTGCTCCCTCTCTCTGACTCTCTCACCCTCCTTATTACAATTTATGGATAGACCGTACGGCGATAAACTTTAACAATTGATTAAATCAGTCTCCGATTTTTCGATGATTCCTTTTTTTTTAATCAACGATTGACGATTAAATCAATCGCCGATTTTTCAACGATTTCTTTTTTTAATCGTACACATTCATCAATCAATCATTAAAATTTTAATCGATTAATGCCCAACTCTGCGATACGGTTCCGTTGAAAATCAACTTCGCCAATTACAGCCGATTTACGGTCCGACGAGAATAACCGAGGCTGAGACGGTCACGATCTAGGCACGCATGAAATTTTGGCGCACCTGGTAGGCGATACTGTACGTACAGGGTTATTACGACAGAAATATACAAGTTTCAATGTTTCGTATAAAAGGGGACCGATGGAAATATTGAAATCTAGCTTGAACCGATCTCTGAAATCCCCATTGAACTTTCGTTGTAGTTGATGTTTTCTTCTAACTAACAAGTGTTTAACATCTTATGTACGCATGTATGATAAACACAATTGTCCACTCACGTTTAGAAATTCATTTTTGATGCATCCTATTTGTGTGAGCAAACGGAATTTCATCAGAATTTGTAGTTTCTATAATAAATTAGTTCAAAGAGTGTGTACTGTTATAGTGTCGACTTTTCTGGTCTGGTTTCACTAACTGCACATGGTTTTATTACACGAATAATAAACACGTTTTATTTCAACCTACACTGTTTCTCGAATATGTTTTATTTACTTTTACAAAACTTTTATATAACACGTTTCATTTATTTTTACACGATTTTAACAGATTTTCCGCCGTGTAAAAGAAAGACCTCTCGTGTAAATTGCTTTGATTTCGTGGGGGATTTTTTATGGCGGTAATATCTTCCAATACCAATGATTTATAAAATGTCTCATGTCGATCGTAGATTGTCTAGTTCAGTCCTGGCCAACACGCGGCCCGCCGGGCGATTTTATATTTCTAGTTTTTATTGAAACTTTTGTTTAAAAGAAGAATATTAAATAAATGAAAACACAATACTTATATCACATCCGAGAGATATTCCGACTTAAGACATTTTGCACAACGAATTGTAAGTGCTTTTGGATCCACATATATTATATGTTTGTTAAACATTTTCTTCGAAAATGAAATTTACAAACAGTTCATCGCGTACTTCATTAACTGATGTCAATTTAGAAAACCAGCTGAGATGTGCAACGCCGAACCAGATTTACAAAAATTAAACGAAAGAAAGGATAAACAAATATCTCATGAATTAAGACTCGAGAGTTAATTATATAGAATCATAGTATACCAATAAAATTATATTCATTTTGCATTTGTATTACATTTGTTAAAAGCATGTCTAAAATGAGGCTCGCTGTAACATATGTTACGCGTAATATTACGCGTCATCAAAGTGACCCGCGAAACCATTTGGGTTGGCCAGGCCTGGTCTAGTTGATGATCCATTTTCCTAAGCAAGTCAGAAAATTTTATTGCGCAGCAATAATCCGTAATGCACAATATAATTGTAGTGTATGGAACTTTGTTTGCTGTGAACGTTATTTTATGTAGATTGCCAGTCGTATGACGCAGCGACAGTAGTAAAACTTCAAGAGTACACATCCGTGGGAACTAGTTCAAGATGTGCTTCGATATCTTCGAGAGTCTCTTTTTTATGATATGTTGAAACACGTTTCTTTAAGAACAACTCTGCACAGTCAGTGGAGGTTTGTTAGGGAGCATCGTTGAAGAATTTGCGCAATGCAACCGGACGCTAGCAACTTAAAATAACCTGTTACATACTAGCAACGCTTCTAATGTAAAAACAGCAAAACGTTCGTCTGGAAAAAAAACGTCGATGGCGCCTGATATGCGTCAAGAGTATTAGCGTGGTAAAGTTTAAAGAACGGCGACGTTCGTATTACGCGTTCGTAGTCAATGTAGTAAATGATGCTGGAAACTACGAGATCGAATAATTAGTCCAGATAACAATCAATAACATGGTACGATCATATGAGACGTGAAACCTTCATTACGTCAAAGACAAATTTTTTGGAATTACGTAGAGATAGCGTTAAGCTCCAGTTAGACTTATTATTAGATTGCGGATTTATATGCAAAATAAAAATTGTTTGCATTAATTACAAAACACGAGAGCTACATAAACATTTGGACCGTTTATTTTGAAAGTGGTGTAAGTCCACTGGGTTGTTTTTTCGAGAAAATTAAAGCATGTTAGTCAACTTAGAAATATAAATTGATTATGTCAAGTCTGGCAATGTTTCTACTAATTTATCAATATGTAATTTGATTATATAAATTTCTTTCAGGCGAATTTATTTACGTGCTGTAAGTGGACTTACACCATTTTCGTAATTAGTCAATTGTAAAAATCATTTAATTTCAATTAAGAAAAATTAAATATCACTTAAAATATATTTTGTATTAATCCAATTTTGTTTATAAATAATAACAAGAAATAAAATAGGAGTAGTATTTTTTATTTTGAACGTTAATTATACTTATATATCGTTAAACTTAACTATTATTTATTTATGCTCTTTATATGGCAGTGTTTTGAAATATTCATGATGCGTTTTTGAAAAGTTCACACTAAATTAATCATGAATTATGTGATATCTCATTTTTTCTTTAAATGGACTTACGTCACTTTCAAAACAAACGGTCCATTTATTTCTTTTCTTAATAATGTTATTGGGTTGAAAACTATATGACAGTACTTAAACATTTTTTTAATATCTCCACTGTTTTGCAATTTGATCATTTTCGTCATAGACGCATAAAATGCACAGTCTATTTATTCTACATGTACACTGTGTACTAATTTATCACATAGATATATAGAAATTGAACGAAATAAAGAAGTAGAAAATAATCCGGACCGCATGATGAAAAATGGCGCCAACATATGTGATCATTGAGTTTTAATAAAATCAATCTAAAATTAAATACACACATGTCCGCCAGTGTCCTCGAAGTGGTAGAGCAAAAGGTGTGCAGTTACAGTGAATGCGGAGAAATAAAGAAAATTTTGGAATGAATTAGAGTTCGCAGAAGCACTTAAGGAGCAGGCGACGTTGAGAATAAGAAGAATATATGTAATATGTATTTTCCTATTGCGTCAGTATAGCATAAAATTCACTGCGCATTAGCACTTAGAATCGCGGACGAGATTCGTTTCAGCTATACATAGATGCATCCACAATGTAATAGCCATTAGAGAATGTAGATATGTATAGGCATGCAATAAATATAAACTTCTTTCTCCTTCTAAAAAATTACGAACGACAAAGAAGTTCGAATCACTGTAACCGTACAACAAATCGTAGTGCCAGGGATTAAAGTTAAATTTTGGTTAAGTCTCAATCTTACTTCTTTTGCGTTACGTCTTCGTAAGTGTTCATCCTATTTTTAATGGGAACAGCCTTTGCAGATCTAAAACAACTAAAAATTGTACAAAATTCTATCGAATTTTATATTCGAGCCTTTTCTGGACATTTACTCAAGCTATAAATTCATTTATGAATCTAGGATTCAATTTATAACAGTAGAAAGGTTACAATGATTTCAGAGTGCAAATCTATATTTCTCAGCTTTGTAAAGTTATTAAAGTAATAATAAACTGTTTACGTGGCTCCAATCGCTTGAAATTGGTGCAAGTGATTCTTATTTTGCATAAAGATCCGCAATCTAGTTATCACGGAATCGAAAAGATTATACGCCTTAAAATTGCAGATATTTCATAATCAAACAGCAGATTTTATGCATTTATGACAAAAGTGAGTAGGTGTAATTCCAAACATTAGAAACATTAGACGAACTTAAAAGTCCCTTTGTATTATCTTCGACCTAGTGCACATATTAACAGGGAAAATTTTTATTTTGCATAAAGATCCGCAATCTAGTTATCACGGAATCGAAAAGATAATACGCGTAAAATTGCAGATATTTCATAATCAAACAGCAGATTTTATGCATTTATGACAAAAGTGAGTAGGTGTAATTTCAAACATTAGAAACATTAGACGAATTTAAAAGTACCTTTGTATTATCTTCGACCTAGTGCACATATTAACAGGGAAAATTTTTATTTTGCATAAAGATCCGCCGTCTATTCACAACTATTATCTATTGTACGATAAAAGATAGCTGAAGTCAACAGCTGCCGACCCTACTCCTGTTACTTCAAACTTGCAACACGGGATTAGAGTGGACTCTTTCGCGTAATCGAATAGTTTAAGAGTTCCGTTGGATCTTTGATTATTCACTACATATTCGGAACAGTACGTTATCCATCGACCACGACATCGACGGACCTCGCGACTCGTTAGAGGCGAGCTGTGCGGATCGTTGTCCGTCGTCGGAGCGAGATAGCAGAACAGAGCCCGCATCAGAGTTTTGCAAATCTGGTCACATCAAATCTGTGTCACGCTGCGTAAACATACTACAATAATAATACACTATAAATACGCAGAGCGGCGAGAGGCAGTAACGCGAGGGGCGAGGAAGAGAGAAGGCATGCAGGCGCCGGCGCCGCCAGACGAGCACATTACACGCGCCAAGGAAGTATTAACCGTCCCACGTATTCAACATGTACAAGTTCCCTCCTTCTTTTTCTTCACCCTTTCCCAGGCCTCGTTTCGTCTCGCTCCGTCCCACGCGGTTTTCAATTCCACTGCCTCGTTCGGCGTTCGGTTCTCTCGTTTCTGCCCACCTTACCCTTCGGTCTGTCGTTTCTTCGTCCTCCCCCTCGCATCGCGGCGACGCGACGCGCGACGGGCTGTTTGCCTTTTACTCTCTTCTTTCGATTTCTAGCCATCTCCGTCCTCGTCCCTTTTACGAGGCTCGCCCTTCGCCCTTCTTTGTTCCAACCATCGGATCCGTTTCAGGCGATTTTAAACCCGCAATAAGAATTCTTGAAATGGTGCGACCATGCTCGAACCAAGTTTTGCATGGAAAACATCAAAGCCGACGGGTCGAATAAGTTCTAACGTTAAGTTCTAGGCAGTACGCGCCGTTAAAAATAGTTAACGAACGATCTTTTTCATCATATTTGTGGCTCCGATTATCTATTTCACACTGGCATTTACGTAGTCGTTAAAATCGCCGGATTTAGATTTGCTACTCAACAATAGATACGTGATGATGAATGTAATTGTACTCTTTTTATCCAATGTTTAAAATATTTTATCCTGGAAAGAAATAGAGGATACAAGAAATGCGAAAATTATAGCTGATATTGAATTCATTTAAATGATTCAAGTGTTCTGATTGGTGTTCTCGTCAAGGAGAGTTTTCACTTCTCTATTTTGCATGTACATCGCGGATGAATTATCCACAATACATTATTCGTGTATTCATAATTTTTCAATGATCGAATTCAAATCACTAGTGTTTAAAATGAAAATGAACGCGGGTAATGAACACCGTTCATTTGTTTCGACAGGCTTAGACCAAGCTTGGGCATATCGAAATAAGTTATTTGAGAATTAATCGTCAAGTTAATATGTGATTTGAAATAGTCATAAGTTATATTATTTTTGGACAGCCAAATTTAAAATTAGAAAAATTTTTTATTTGAGGCTCTGTTTTCAAGAAAACAAATTTTCTTGAAAATCCGTCAATCTCGCGTGTCTAGCATTTGTAAGTAGAACTGGTAGATCATGAACAGACGAGGCGGTGTTCGCCGATTTTTTAAACTCGATTTTGCATTGATCGAGACATTGATGTACAGGGTGTGTAAAAAGTAATGGTCACCCGTTCTAGGGGTGAATCTACACCTCTGGATCGGTGGACATTTATAAAAGAAACTTACCGCAAACTGTTTACAACAAAGAAAATTGTTGGTCAAGTATATTTTATAAGTATAAGTCTAAGTTATAAGTATATAAGTATACACGTGTTAGTTGAACGAAATGTCTAATGAGTAGACTGCGGATCTTTATGCATTTATAGGAAAATCGAGTAGATGAAATTCAAAATTGTTGGAAAATTTAAAAAATGAAAGATGTCCATATACGATCTCGCCTCTATTAAAATCATTAAGGAAAGAAACAACGTTCAATTCGATTTCTATGTCTTGCAATCGATGCAGACAATTTTTATTTTGCATCAAGATCCGCAGTCTACTAATGAGTGTTGTAATAAAAGTAAAAAGTCTGAGGAAGAAATGCAACAAAGAAATTTTTCGCTTGGCGGAGTTATTCGAGTGAAGGACCCATTGTGTTTCGGACTTAAAAAATTCGCTTCCGAGATTATTGAGCTCTGCATGGTAACAGTCACGTGACCGTGGGCCTTCCTCTCGCCGTTCGTCCGATGTAAGTCGAACTGACCGGATCGCGGGACCCACAATGTTGCAACTGGCTCGGTTAAACGACCAACCGGCTCGATCTCATCTTTCCGTTTCTCCGCCCTTCTTATTTTGTCTCATCTCTTCTCCCTGACCAGTCTAGGGGCGATGCTCGTTAGACGTGAAATAGATCTTAATTTCTCATTGGCGCGAAACCTTCTCCGTGTCCGCCGCGCCGCGCACCGGTCTCGCGATGTCCACTTGTTAATTGTCCCTCTCTTTCTCTCCATGTCTCTCTCTCTCTCTCTCTCTCTCAAACAACTATACTCTATCTCATCGTCGTCGTCTTTCCCGTCCAAGGGGAGACGGGTTTTAGAAAGCAGACGCGATATTTATGACAACCATCGTACCACACTTTTCGCTCTATTTGCACCCCTGCCCACGGAAACTGTATTCCGTTACGCGTAAATCATCCGCGGAAGAGAGATAAAACTGTCCTTGGTCAACATTTTGCTTTTGCCGAACTACACACGGCTGCAGCCTTCTTTTTTCTGGCGCTTGGAAATTATTTTCCGTTTATTTTTCTTCGTAGTTTCCGTACTCGGCGAGTCCTTCCTTTTATATGAAGGTGGTCTGGTTAGTTTTGAGGGCTCCCTATACAGGGTGTGACACCAAATATTAACACATTGATTTACGTCATTATTATTATACGCAGCGAGAAATGTTCTGATGGAGATTATGTGTATGGTTCAAAGGGATGCGCAGCTACAAATCTAGGTCAGATGTGTACATTTTCCGCAAAATAAACCATCCATCCCTTACAATTATCAGTAGACAGCCGATTTTATGCATTTATAACAAAAATCAGTAGGTGTAACTTAAAGAGTAAAAACATTAGAAGAATTTAAAGATACTGTTATATTATTTTAAACCTATTAAACATATTAGGAAAACAAATTAATGTCTATTTCACTCCAATTTTTTGCAATTCAAAGACCAATGGATCTAGATAAAATACCATTAAAAATATGTTTAACCCTTTGCACTCAAGCTGTTTGAACTCGAAACTTAAACATTTCTCCCTCGCTAGAATATTTCCACTCCCTATGATTTCTTAAGTTTTATTGATATGAAATTGTTATAATACCTCACACAATACCTAAATGTTTAATAATTGATTAGATAATGGTACAGCAATTTTTAGTGGCGCCTCAGAGTCACCATTCGAGTGCTAAGAGTTAAAAAAATTAATGAATGCCTAGATGCAATGAAAGATTTCCATCTGTACAAGTAGCAGAACTACCCGCCTTCTGAATCTTAAAAGGGTAACATATCCAAATTGTTAAATATCTTTGCTCTTGGGGCATTTTAGACATGGTCGCGAGTATTCAGAGTAGGTATCCTCGACATCCAAGATTGTTTAGTGATGTCATAATCAGCAGCAGCATGCCACAGTTAATTTTAATATCGATTTCTATTCTGGTCTACGCGAACGGTCTTTCAACGTTATCGCGTCCCGCACGCTCCGACTACAGAATCTGTTCTCCAACTCTCGTTTCGCGTTTTTCCAGCCGCGTGTCAAGCGCCTCTATTTATCAAGGGAGCCGGCGCAGCGCGGCGAGCCGATAAACGACAGAAATCGAGCGCGACTGGAGCAAATTAGAACGGAGCCGTTCGAGGGGACATTAATAATATCCTAACCGCGTTTCAAACTTGTACATTAGTGCTAATTAGCTTGGGGAGGCAGGACGGCCGAAATGTTGACTGCGCCGACAATAATGCGAAACAAATTCAGAAAAACTATTTACAACTACAAGTCAGTAGCAAAATTGATCACACACACTTTAAACCAGAATAACTTTTTTATGAATGGACCTGTTAGATTATGTAATTTAATAAACGAAATTAACTGAACTGAACTTTATTAACACAAGTAAACGAATTACTGAGCACAAAGAAAATATGTCTTTCTGGTTTAAACGTCACACGTCAAGTGAGGATCACAGGCTAGAAAATAGAACGATGCGTCAAACAAATAAACAACTGTTTTTTTAAACAAACTGAAACATACCAATATTAAATCATATCGAATCGATTATAATCGAACATTAGATTAATTTTGACATATTTCAATAGGACCAAACGACTTCAATTTCTCTGTAAGGCTAGAAGAATTAGTTTAGTACATGACGTCTAAAAAATATGTTAAAAAAATGCATTTGGTCGGAATTGTGAAAAACAATAGTAAAATTGATTTTTACAACTTTTCTGACTTCGAAAAAGGAGGAGGTTACTCAATTCGATCTGTATGTGCCTTTTTTTCTATGCATGTTCACCGATTACTCCGAGATGGATGGACCAATCAGGACGAAACCTTCTGCATTTTGTAGGGTATGTCTCCCGATTGGTCCCTCGAAAACAAATTTTGCATTTTTTCATTCTTTGCGGTTTTTATTGCAAATAACCAATAAGGCCGAGAAACCATCCTACGGTGTTCTACAAATTCTGCTTGTTCCACTAAAAAGTGTGAAATAAAAAAATTTCATAAAAAAAAATTAAACCGACTTCGAAAAACGCACTAAAAAATGGATTAAAAAGTATGAAATAGTTTCCATTTAATTTATGTGAATACACACGAACTTAAATACAATACAATCTTTTCGGAGGCGGCGCAAAATTGAACATTTTCGACACTGGAAATGACGAAAATCCTTATTCTTCTACATGCTTCCACATATTAATGTATGTTCTCTTCCCACCTACTGATTTCCAAGTCCACCATATTCCAATGTAATCATAATCAGCAACATCTGTCATTTGGAAAATTTTCAATTTTGCGCTGCCACCGAAAAGATTGTATTGTATTTAAGTTCGTGTGTACTCACATAAATTAAATGGAAACTATTTCATACTTTTAGTGCGTTTTTCGAAGTCGTTTTAATTTTTTTTTTGTAGCATAAAAAAGTTGTAAAATGCAACTTTTAATATTTTCTCTGCAATTCCGACCAAATGCAATTTTTGAAAAAATTTCTTTTCATATCCTGCAGTAAACTAATTGCTCTATATTAACAAATTTATCGTTTTTTTTTTTAGAGCGTCCGAATATTAATGGGAGTCACTGTATAAACTTGAAAAAACTTGAAAAACTCAAAATCACGTTATCGCGGTTTTGGTTTCTCATTTATATTTGTGTACAGTAAAACTTAATTACGACGCTACTTGCACAGAAATTAATTTGAGATTTTGCTTTCGGGAAAACAAATTTTCTTGAAAATCTGTCAATCTCGCGTGCCTAGCATTTGTAAGTAGATCCGGTAGATCATGAACAGACGAGTCAGACCATTAGTATTCAATAGCTCGCCGGTGTTCGCCGGATTTTTAAACTCGATTTTCTAGAAAACGAGACCTCAAATTAAAAAAATGTCTTACGAGATTCTATACGTAGTTTCTCAGTTATATTTGTGCACAGTACAAGTTAATTATGATGCTGCTTGCACAGAAATTAATTTACAATGCTTTCATTATATTAAATTATATTAATAACTCAAACCAGTTATGAGAACAACAATGACAGAGAGATTTTCCTTTTTCGTTAATGTAGGTGTTCATTTTATTAAGATTGATGCGAAAATTTCATTGGACATTAATAAAGGCACTTTGAAGTTATTATGTACAGTAAAATGCGCAGTCTGTTGTTGATCGAGAGCATTGTATTCGAGCGCTAACGACTTGAGGGACCTCCAAGGAGCTCTTGATACTGCCTCGAGATCTGTAGTAGTATTACTCACGCTAACCCTGTCCTGAAACATTATCGTCGTCCAAAAAGACCTCACTGACCCTCACGGACGTCAGCATGTTATGATCTCCTGCTTTCACCGGCGTTCCACTCCAACAATTAATTAATCATGCCTTCGTACACGCGTTTCTATACCGGTCGGAAGTATGTAATTGGCTGAAAATTCTTTGTCCTGGGCGCATTGGTATAAGTACATGGCGAGGTGTCTAAATGAGTATGACATGGAGTTGAAACTGATATGCAGGGAATGACAGATTTCACACTTTCACGAGAACTGTTTGAAAAGAAAATGTACAGAATAGAATCTGATTAGTCGTTCAAACGTGTACGGCATCGAGCCGGAAGAAAGTCGTTTTAAGTGGAAAAATAAATTGACAATATAGGTGAAAAATGAAGACTGCAGATTTGTATGCCAAATAAAAATTGTTTGCGTCATTTTCAAGAAGTAGGACCCAAACCGAAATTTCATATAAGAATGTAATCTATCTATTGCTTTAAATTGCACCTATTCATTTTTGTCATAAATGCATAAAATCCACAGTATAATAATGAAGATGGAAGCACAAGAAAGCAGAATTCCTAACTGAAGAAGAAAGTTAAAAATGTTTTTGATAAGACAAATATGTATATTACATCAAACATTATACAGTAATCGCTCCTTCGTTGTCCTGAATCGTGGGCACGATCGTTGTCCAGTGCCTACCCACTCCACTGCCTGTCAACGAGAGGATTAGGCCTGCGTGGATCTGGTCGCCACATATGTCCCAGGACTGTCTAGACCCGCGCAGAACGGAGAACAATAGGAAAGGAATATGGCAAGGAAATAAGGAGTTTTTTAAAGCCAGACAGTTGACTGCTTTTGACTGCGAATGCTTTTCTTTGTCATTTAACTAGCCGTTTCACTAAAGACGCAGTCATAAATCAAAAATAGTGTCCGGACACGGTCGTTGTCCGCTCAAACCCCCGGCCTTTGGACAACGAAGGAGCTTTTACTGTACATATATTTTCTAATACTCTCCCATCCCTTTTGCCATTTTCGCAAGCGTTTATTATACATACGTACAAAGCATAAATTGCAATGAGTTCAAGAAATACTCCTACATGTACATGTGTTTATTATTTGCAAATAATACGACTCGTCTTACTCGGAATGCATAGAAGTTTAATTTTGAATCACTACAAACATAATGAACAAATTTAACTATGTATACAGGGTGAGTCACCTAACGTTGCCACCTCAAATATCTTTGTTGTTTTTAAAGCCCAAGTATGAAGTCTACAAATAAGGGGCTTCGAAAATTAGTGAGTGATTATCGAGTGGACTGTGAATTTTTAATGGTTAATGCAAAATAATAATGTTCTGTGTCTGTTATATAGACTAGAAGCTACTTAGTAAGTTTATACGTGCATGGGTAAGTATAGTCACTGAATTCCAAATGAAAGGGATTATCATTGTAGGTGTTTAAAAAAGGGTGCTTCCATCTTAAAAAATGAAGGTGACCTTGTTATCTCTAAAAAAAAACACATAAAAACGAAAATATTTTTGGTATCATGTGAGCCTCACTGAATTATTAAAAACAACAAAGATATTTAAGGTGGCAACGTTAGGTGCCTCACCCTGTATGTATACCTTTAGTGTGCTGTTAACATGAAATCGAGGAAAACGTTATTTTTGATAAGAGATTTCTTGAAATATTAAAAATATATTCCTTCGAGAACTAGATTATCTTTGACAATCTTAAATACTGAAAGAGCACAGAAATATGTATTAACCTTTCGTTATTTATGTAATTAAAATATTTGTTTGGAATTTCAGGGGTTAAATATGATGTCGACAATATAAGAAGACTTGTCCTCAAAGGTTGTTCGCAAGATAGCTTCAGAGATGCAAAACTTTTGAAGAGTGGCTCTACCCCTTAAGTACAACTCTTCGCCAATAAAAATAATTATTGTAACTTATTTTCGGCCCTTCTAAAAACCTGCACACTTTTAGTAAACTTGAAGAGAACGATCTTGTTCTTTCAAAACGTGAAGAAGTTTGATTAGAATCTTTGAACCCTCCAACTCGATTCTTTTATTTCTCGTTCGATGCCGTTGTCTGGATTTGTTTGATTAAAGTTTCTAAATCCTGGCTTCATCTTACCGGAGTCCAGCAGTGCTGAATAGACTGAATTCGAGTTCCTCAGTGAATAGGCGAGTGTTTGTTTCTCGAAGGTCTACGAGTACCTCGTTTCCTGCGATGATGAATTTTCCTGACACGTTACGCTCGCTGTAAATTATAGGTAATCGTGCATGCAGACCCTATTTCATATCCGTGTGCTGCCTACTTTTGTTACAGTTCCGCGACATGAAAAGACCAAACAAGTTGCTCCATTCTCTCAGCGCAGCGAGTCGAAAAAAAGTGCGGTTTCAAGAATAGAATCAAGCCCACGCGTCTAACAGCTTCGCCGGCATGGATCAGTGCATAAATATGAAATACACGTATGTAAATAATCTGTCCTTAATATATGTGCATAATCGGTCCAAGTACACACCCTGTGCATTGATCCGGGCCTACGTGTCCGGAGCAGAAACATTCTCCCTTCTGCATCCGCAAATATACGTCCGCGTGGATCTATTAGTCCACGCCTGTGGCATACATGCATTCGAATATTCGCCGATGCTCCAATGAGATTATCTCGTCTGTACAGCAAACCTAGAACGTGTTTCTTGACCTTCCAGAACCAATTCTTACGAACATTGATAATAGACCAAAATTATGCTGTTTCGGAGAATTCTCCTCTTCAAATGAATCTACTCGATCGAATTTTTCGAACGTTATAACTCGACTGCGGATCTTTATGCATTTATAGCAAAATTGAAAAGATGAAATTGAAAATCGTTGAAAAATTTTCAAGATTGAAGATGTCAATATATGATTTCTCCTTTATTAAAATCATTAAGGGAAGAAATAACATTCAATTTAGTTTCTATTTCCTGCAATCGATGCAGGCAATTTTAATTTTGCATAAAGATCCGCAGTCTAATTATAGCACATTCGTGATTTTTAGACACTTTCAAATATTTTAAGTCAATGAAAACAAACATACAAAATTACAGTATGATCAATAATGATAAATCAAACTTGTTGCAAATTATGCAACACACTTTACAGGTATCCAACCAGGTTTTGGCTGTGAACTCCTGCGAACTAGGCACTGAGACTATTTTTTTCAAACTATAGTCAGTCGCATGTATCCTCGTACGCCCTTTAAAACAGAACAACTTTTTTGAACTTTTACTAAACGACCTGATTTTTTTGTGATCAATTAGAAGCATTTGTTTACTAAATAACGTGCAAAAAATTTTTGAAAAAATAGCAATATCGTAAAAAAAAGGCACTTAAAAAATTTTTTTTATTTGTCCCCGTAAAGAAAATTTAAAATATACGTTTAGTAGATCTATGTTAGTTATATATATACTGAAAATTTAATCGAAATCGATTAACATACACACGAGGTATAAGCGGTTAAAAGTGGTGAAAATCTTGGTATACACAGCTCCTGGTCAACTCCTGCTCAAAATGCGTGTCGTTTTTTTCACAGTCAACCGATTTCGATGAAATATTCAGCACATGTGTAACTAACACACGTAGATTTACAAAACGCATATTTTGGATTTTCGTTACGGGCACAAGTAGAAAGATTTAAATAAATAAATAAACATTTATTTTTTCGCCACATAATCGTTGTACCGGTGGCAGGCTTTCCACAAATTTTCAAGCAGATTTGTAGGATAGTTTGGTTTTCATAGATTTTTTTCCGCTTTCTGGCCATTTGGCACCACTGTGCGCCGCGCGGCGCGGCAGTGGAACTTTTTGCAGGGGAGATTGGTCTGCGCGTAGTTTTCGAAAATAATTTGTATTATCGTTTGTTATTTTGGAACGTTCGAGCGTACAACGGGAATTGGCGCCGATTTTTTGGAGCCGTCTCGATGGTGCAACCTTTTCAAATCGTGCACAACAAAGTTCTCCTATTGGCTTATAAATAGAACATTTATTGCAGCCGGTCCCGATAAAAATATCCAATAACGAAACGGTCGTAAGTTACAAGCGTCCGCGAAACAGTGTCTAAAACCGACATTATTGCGTTCGACTGTACATAGCGTCGAAGCATTATTCGTCCCACACGGCGCGGTCGTTACATCGCGACGCCGCGCCGTCGAACCCTCTCGGTGCTTTATGGTGAATGCGTTTTAGCCGGTGTGCACGTGTTTATGTAAATTCCATGGGTATGCATCGAGTGACTTACACCTCGGAACGTTATCCGACGGTGTGAACATTAAGAACGTCGCCGGCACTTGTGCACGCCCGATGAAAACTCTCCGGACACTACGCGGCCGCGCTCGATCCTCGGAGGAAGTGCCCGCACGATCCTCGGATCCGGCGTAGATCGAGCACAAGCGAGATCGATGGCTCCGGTAACTCTCATCGCAACCGACCAACGGAATTTTGGAAGATCGCCGAGCTCGTTGGAAAATATATGACCGATATTGAACTCCGATACGTCAATGAAATATTTGTACATTCTCAAGAAACAAAAGTGGAAAGCTCTCAGCTGGTAAAATTCTTAACCGGTCTCTAGAGGCAAATATTGTACAAAATTTCGTACAATACTGTCGATCGTCTATAGCAAGCAACAAACGTACTTTGGATTGAAAGCATCATGTACGGTAAGGACGCGATAGACTCGTGTGTGAAAATTTCTAGTTACACTATCCAATGATAGATATTTTCTGTTTTCCTAAGTTCTCCAGTTACCTGCTAGCTACAGTTAAATAAATACAGAGTTAATACTTAGATACTTGAATAATGGAAAGTTCATATATCGGTTCGGATAAGCAACATTGTACTGAATCGTTAATTATACACATTGTATCGTGTTTGTTCTGACTTTCATTAGGAAAATGCCACAAATATATTGGTAAAAGTTTCATAACGAAATAATTACAAACAGAAATGGTATTATCGTTGAATCAGCGGGAAGATCTTTACAATTTTGATTACAATAATAACGTGTTTACGCGGTTAACTGGGTGTTGTTCCGACCATTGAAACTTACGAAGCCCACTTTACCTAGGAAATAGAAATAGTTTGAAGTAATTTATGTGGACAATTAGAAACTATTTTCAGTCTTGTGTATCTCGGAAGCACCATAAAAGGATCGGATTGATCAGACTTATCAGAATGTTCGTACGAAGAAGTTGAAATGCTCCAAATTCCGTCAAACGTTTTAACAGGATCGTAAAATTCGCTTATTTTTTTCCATACATCGTCCGCGGAGGATCTTAAAAGTCTGGACTTCCGTTGCAGTCGTCGGATGGCGCACTTTCGACACGGATCCACATCGAATATAAAAATCTGTCCGCCACGCCGCGCCGCCCGGTGGGCGATCGTTGTTATTGGCGGAGCCTTATATTTAGCCCGCGTCGAACAAGTTTCGAACGCGTCGTCGTTCGCGTGAATGGTTTAACGATCCTAATGCATCTCGTGCGCGACCATAACGCCGCGTATCTTCCCCGTTCGTGTTTCGTATTTCTTTTCCTTTTCCCGTGTTCGTGGGGTGCAGGGGACGGTTCGGACCGCCACCCATTTTGTCCTCGCTCAATCACAGCGGCCAAAAATGTACGCTCAAAAATTCCCGGTCGACGCGCACGAATCCCGAGCCTCCTGTGCATGGCACGGTAAACTGTTTGAGTTTACACGGCCGTCTGTGTTTTCCCTTCGACGTGGCGCGGTTATCAATTTCCCTCGGACATTGGGAAAATATTATTCTAAGTCCGAGGCCGGATTGTTGTTGCACCGCCGCGCCACGAAGAAATTCCGAGGGGGTTGATCCTGGAATGCCGCGAGCGAGAGTTTTGGGGACGGGTTGCAGAGTTCGCACCTTAACCCAGGGCCGGATTAAGCCCCGTAGCAGAAGTAGCAAATGCTACGGGCCCCGCGCTTCTGAGGGCCCCGCGCCATACAAACAGGGCCCTACATGGCGCTTCATCGAAAAGGCGCCGATACGTGAGAGCCTGTCTATGCCAGGGGGCACAGATATTTTTGCTAAAAAAAGAAGGTCATTCATTGCGTTTGTTGAAAACTAGGGCCTCGTCCTAACATTTCCTACGGGCCCCGCGCTGGCTTAATCCGGCACTGCCTTAACCCCTTGCGCTGTAATATCGAGTCCGACTTGTAATGAACATTTCGAACAGAATCTACTAACTAGGAGACTGCAAGGTAGATGAGTCTTAGATTTGATGTAAACTTTCTACAGTTATACAGGGTGTCCCAAAATTCCTTCCACAGCCGGAAATAGGAGGTTCCTGAGATCATTTGAAGTAACATTTTCCTTTGCAAAAATGTTATCCGCGGCTTTGTTTAGGAGTTATTAACGTAAAACACGGACCAATCAGTGCGCGACCTAGACGCGAGTTGGCACAGTCGGCCAATAGACAATTGGCGCGCCGGGCCGACTTTTCCAACTCGCGTCTAGGTCGCGCTCTGATTGGTCCGTGTTTTTCGTTAATAACTCCTAAACAAAGCCGCGGATAACATTTTTGCAGAGGGAAATGTTGCTTCAAATGATCTCAGGAACCTCCTATTTCCGGCTGTGGAAGGAATTTTGAGACACCCTGTAGATCTCGTTCTCTATATATTTGTAATTATAGTTTTTCATTACCATGAATATACAGGGTGAACATTGGAAAGCGTTACAGACGAATATCTCCAAAAATATTGATTATACCCAAAAATGTTTCAGATGGAAGTTGTTCAGTATCGTGGAAGATAGTCTATATAAATAATTTTTTGTAATTTTGAGGCTTGATTAGGATCCTGCGTAACAGGGTATAATTGTTCTAGTAGTTAGAAAGAGTTACTAATAGGAGCGATAACGATAAACCATACTGATTAGGAATCATCTTGATATCTTTGTTAAATATAGTCCACCACAAGGTTTCGAACAATGCCGCCAGATCGGGGAAATCGAGGGGAATACATTTTACCCCTTCTCTGATTACGATACTAATACGTGACCAGTCTACGGTCTCATAAGTGTGGGATCTTGGAGTATGCTCATGGCGCTGGAATGGGATAGTGGAAGGGGAAAAGGAGGAGGGAAAAATCGACTAGTTTTGGTTGATTCTGGCGGCACTGGTTTCGAAGCATCTGCGCCGCGCCAGCATGAAACGATGTTTAAACAAGTAATGAAGAACATATAAAAAATTGTTCTCTATGTGACGAAAGAGCAGCTAAATCAATTACAAAAAGAAGATTATAACGTAAGACGTGCTATCAATTCGAAGAAAACCTCATAGAAATGGATCATTTAGTCAGCGTTTACACGAGACAGTCCCCTTGGCAATTAAATTGACGTTCGCGTGAATACGCGTTTCGAAGCGGTCAGTTGAACTTACGTTCGGCAGTGTATTGGGTGTCTCGATTGGTAACTTTATCGTGTTCCTCGGCACCACCGGCAGCCGGATCGGCCGATCGTTGAACGTTCCTCGGGCAGAACGACAGAACCCGTTCGTTCCCTGGGAATTCAATTTATTTCATTTTTGAACCGCACGCGTCCGGAGCCGACAGGCAATATCACTAAATTCGTGCGGCGGACGTGATTTATGGCGGCTGTAAAATAAATGACGCGCGTTGCCCGCGGCTAGTCCGATCGGTAAATCACGGGGCGAACCGGGGAAAGGGCGAGGTAAACGAGAGGGGCAGGTATCACTTGCGAAAATGCTATCGAACTCGTAAACCCACTTCCGCTTTCCTCCGTCTACCAGCAGTAAGCTATACATATATTCAACGAACCGTAGTGGAAGGATAAATATAGACCGCGTCCGTTATTCCAAACAGTCATCAATACCTCGGAGCGGTCGAGATTGTATAAAAAAGAGAAATGTTTGATGCCCGTTTCGATCCGACACGTCCGATCCGATCTGATCTGCGGCTGGTGCGACGCGACGCGACGCGACGCGACGAGAAAAAACGGAAAATGTCAAGCAGCGATTCAAATGCCGGCGCACGCGAAAACATATATTTCTAGCTGTCCAACAGGCGGCGACTTCCATTTAAACGGATTTGCATGAGTGGCAATCAGCCGTCAATTAATTGCTGAATTATACGACATTCCTGTACGCGTCTGGATTTACCTACATCGCGTGCGATTAATTCACCTTATATTCCATATGTAGCACACACAGACCACCGTCACCCGCCACCCACCCACCCACACATATACACGCATACGCGCGCGAACACACTCGTTCCGTTATCACTGTGCCGCATGTGCATTTCTCTCGAACATTTCGCGGCGCATACGCGGTCCGACAGATGGGAATGTTGGCGCCAGCCTCTCGCACCATTATGCGTATGAACATAGACTCGCGGTTACCCGTACGTGGCACAATCTACGACGATGAAGCAAGTCGAATCTCGTTTACCATTCGAACGCTTATAATCCTGATCGGGATACGGTGGTGTTGAAAGCGTCGCCGTAAATCGGTATTGTATGCGACCGGGATGAAAGAACACCCTCTCGCGAATAGACAGAGTTGGAATATCTCCTCCGTGGACCATTTGTTTGAATATACAAAAAGTAAAAGGGCCAATTTAACCGGGTACCGATTATAAACAAATATGTGTTTAAATATGATTACGTGTATCTGTGGTTGCCAGGAAGAACGCCGCATGTCACATCGTTTCACTTTCGAGATAAAGTTTTGCTCACTAATGCTTTGCCATAGGATATCGGTTCAATTGCATTGTTTTTAAGCCTTTATTTATTTTCATGATTTTTTCCTGACAAAGACGTGGATCGTGTGCTATAAATCTCAATTAATGCATAAACTGAAATTTTTTGCAATTGTGACATGCGGCGCTTTTCCTGGCAACCACAAAAATAAAAAGTTTATTTATTTATTATATTTTAATTATGACCCTCGGGTCTCGATTATCCATCGGGCCTTAATTTGTCCGGGCTGTTTGTCTCCCGATCAAGCCGGTTAATCGTAGTCCTACCGTATTGTAAAATTGATGAAACATTTTGTTCGAACAACAAACACCTACGAATTGTAAGGGTTTGCCGCTGATGATATAGTGTGTGTGAATGCCGGTCAAGTCTAGTTGTAAAGGTTTGCCTCTGACGATGTCGTGTGTATTTGCCAATCAAGACACATTGCCGCGGTGACTGTTGAAGTTGCTGCATTCTTTTCGGCGTGGTGCCGCAAAGTAGCACCTTTTCAGGTATCTTTCTGCTTTTACGGAACAGCATACAGGGTGTCCCAAAACTCCTCCTTCAAGTCCGGGAAATGGGAGGTCATTTGAAGCGCGACATTTTCAGTGGCGGCTCTAATCAAGTGGAGGCCCCAAACGGTAAAAATTTTGGGGCCCTCAAACTCAAGTTAGAAATAGAAGTTACAAGAAAACTCTCATAAACTTATTAACAAAAAATAAAAGTAATGGAAAATATCATATCGTTACACATTAAATAAAATTTAAAATTCGAGGCCCTATGGTATCCCGGGGCCCCACGTGGCCGCTTAGTCCGCTTACCGTTAGATCCGCCACTGAACATTTTCCTTTGCAAAAATGGCCGCTGCGGCTTTGTTTAGGAGTTATTAACGAAAATCACAGACCAATCTCACCAATCAGAGCGCGACCTAGACGCGAACTGGCACTGTCGGCCCGGCGCGCAGTGTCACGAGCCATTGACAAAAATCGGAAAAGTCACTGCTTCATGTCGATTGAAAACTATGTTCATACTATGTCAAAATGTCCAAATAAATCATTTATTGAAAAAAAAATAAAAAAATCCAGTAGGAAACTAATTACAAGCGAATCTGTAAACGAAAATTTGGAAGATGAAATAGTACATCAGTTCATAGCGCAACTTGTTTACGTTGTATTATGAACAAAAGACATTTGTAAGAAATAATTTTTTTAGAAAATGATGGGTAAGGGTTGGCTAATTATAATTTATCTTCAAAAATTTTGTAATACTTATGCACTATTTAATAATTAACCTGAAATGAAACCATTAAATTTTATTGGTTCCCCTAATCTTTAGTAGAGGATAAAAAAAAAAGGTTTCAAAACGTGTCGGCGATTTTTTTGCGTTGTATTAGTAAGATAGTATATTTCGATATTATGTAAATTTTAATTGCGAAATCTGGCGAAAAACAGAGTTGTTTAACAAAATATGTAGCAAGAACTGGTCAGCAAGATTCAGATTATGAAGACGAGTAATGCAACTGCACCTCGTATGCTTTGTATGTACGCGTAAGCTTTGATTAAGTATGACTACTCATTTGTTTATAAAAGCGAATTATGATTAAAGAATGTTTAGACCAGAGCGAATAGTCCTACTTTTAGTCAGTTGCGGCAGACATAGCAAACAAAGAGTGTATGTGTGTCGAGGAGGCGAATGTTATAGGAGTTTAAAACGAAGTTTCAGTTTCGGAAGAACTGAACTGAGAATTCATCTACTGAAAACCAGCAATAAAACAAAATTTTGTTTATAAATATCGTTTTACAATGTTTAAATAAATTACTATATTTATAATAGTATCATGTTGAGATTGCTTTCAATATAAATGAAAAAACCCACTTTGTTTCATGTCTCTATCATAAACAGAACAAAAGTTATTGAATTTTGTCCAATAAATAGGCATTTCGTGACACTGTGCGGCGCGCCAACTGTCTATTGGCCGACTGTGCCAAGTTGCGCTCTCATTAGTCCGTGTTTTTCGTTAATAATTCCTAAACAAAGCCGCGGCAGTAATTTTTGCAAAGGAAAATGTCGCTTCAAATGATCTCAGAAACCCCTTATTTCCCGGACTTGAAGGAGTTTTGGGACACCCTGTATACTCTCAGTGGAGGATGGACCCGGTGTTGACGCGTCAGGGCGAATCGTAGGCGGTAATGCGTATAGTGGGTCCATACGATCGTCTTGCACCGAGCTAGGGACACAATGGGGTTGTGAGTCCCCCGGCGGTGGAGGTTTAGTGGGTATGGGTAGGAATATAGTCCCGCTCCCTCAAATTCCACCTGAGAGGGAACCGAGTCCCACACTGCCCCCCTGAACTTTATCTCAAGCGGGGTGTGCGTAAATGCATTCCCCCACCGCCCTGAAACAAAAAAAAAGGTATCTTTCTGCTTGTGAAAGCGAGTCTCAATTACCAAAAAGCCAGTTGTCGCACGATTTCGAACGAATCGACATAGACCATCCTTGACTCTTCAGCGTAGCCAGGTATACAAAGTTCCGTGTAACCCAGGTTACAGAATTAAATTAGAGACTTCGATAAGTATCTCAGAATTTGTGCAGACTTCTTAAAACTTCAATGGGAAACGGAATAGAGACTATCAGTCCCGCTTCACATTAAGAATATCAACGATTCTTTATTTTTCTTGTTCAAGATTTGAAATGTCCTCCGTGTCGAGGGGGCGGAGAGGGCTGGCCGACTCTCTCCGCCCTCCCGCCTACCTGACTACCAACCAAACTTGCACGATACCTTCTCTTCGATATCCTGTATATGATTCTGTATTTTAATTGCCATTCAGTTACAGCTTGTACGAGAGTAAAGTGTACTTGCAACCTAAATGTAACAAAAGTTTTCTGCAATTATCTCGCAAACAAGACCGAGGCGACGGGTAGATGTATAGGGAATAGTTGTCCAGAATGTTGATCTTGACGAGAAAGGATGTTAATATTTCTTTTTTTGTTGACATCACGAAATTTTATTTATAAAAAACATTGTAGCACATAGTCAGAACTTTAAGGGGATAGACTCGTGCAAGGGTGCGGGATGCGCGTTCTCATTTCTCGATAATACAATACAAAGATGGGGTTTTTCTCAAAAGTCCAATCTTTCCATTTACGAGGCGTAATTTGCATTATTCGGAAGCATACAGCTGCGCATGTAGCTATTTTCATAAAGCTGCGACAGCTACATGCTTCCGAATTATGCAAAAGTACGCCTCGCAAACGTAAAAATAGGATTTTTGAGGTCGACTGCGGCCTAGATTGATCTTTTATCTAGCGATTTTCACTACTGAAAACCCCCATCTTTGCAATATCGAGAAATGAGATCTGAGAAATATCGGAAAAACGAGTCTACACCCTTACGAATTACCTTGATTAGGTCAAGAGAGGCAACAACCGAAAATGTCTACTATTTTGATACATCGCCTTGTCCTACTGACTGGTGCAGTAACAGTCGCCGATCGGAAGACCTGTTAGTGCGCATTACTGTGCGGACAATTACCATTTCGCGAAGGATGTTGCGGCTACCTCGGCGTCCAGAAGCAACGGAACACTTTGACTCTGCTATTTGTTATTCGGCGATCAACGGCTTTACGTGGAGGTTGTGAAAAGACGAAGCGCGCGATTCCGAAAGGCCGCGATGACGAGTACCGAACGGTTCGTTATTGCCGGCGAGGAGATGCCTGGCGCCGTCTGCGAGGCATATCTATCACAAACAGCTTCGTCTGACATTCAATACGTGATCGTTACTCTCTCTCGCAGGTTGTTAATAATTCTAAAAATACAGGGGGGGGGGCACCGGGTTTGCGCCGTTTCACAAGCCATACGTATCCGCATCGCGAACGGCATACGAACGCGCGGCAACTGTACGAACGTGATAGATAGGAAGTACGTTGAATAGATACGAATCACGGAGTGGCCCACATCTGATTGATAGCGCCACCTTTTTTTTGCAATTGTATCTTTTCAAGATAGAAAAAGAGCGCAAAGTTGCCTGCCGCATCGATATTACAGTTCCCAAAATGGAATATACGGTGTATTCAGTAAAATGAGTAGTTTTAAAATGAAACCATTTTCATTCAAGATCCCATGGAGCTGATTCATTATATATGTATAGATAGAGAAATCAAAATCAATATTAAATGTTCAGTATCGAACACGAACTAACTTACTTATAAGATATAAGAGATAACATATTTGTTAGATAACATAATTGAAGCTCGTACAAATTATTCCACGAAGGATTACGTTTGTACTTAAATGAATTTTTGTTAAGATTGCATGGGTAAGGTTCCTTTGGGTGGAGCCCCTCCCCCGCTTTAAAGAACGAATTACGTCACTGGGAAAGGGTAGAGATTGCTATAGTCATCCTAACAGTATATATATTTAACCTAACATATAATACATTTCAAATCCATCCGAATCAGAAAAGAAGAGAGAGTTCCCTTTCCTACATGATCACTGAAAATTTCTATGTTTACCCATTTATGTAATTGTATCATTAAGAATTTTACTCTTGTACTATACAAAATTCTTACGAAAATAAAAGTAATTTAACAATATATGAACTATAATAAATTTCAAAAAAGCAAGAGTCATTGAACATCGTTTATTGTCATCTACATAATAAAATGCATAATGAAATACAATTAAGTATACAAAATACAAAGATTATAACTTAAAAAGGGTTCTAAACATATATAGCTAAATCATAAGCTACCATTCTAATTTGATTAAAATCCGAAATTACTAAAAGCGGAAAAGATAAAAAATAATCAGGATTTACATCCTGAATCTGCTGATATAGGTCGCTTTTAACTCTTCTTTCTTTCATTTCATCTGGCCACTTAATTTTAAGCATAATAGAACATTACACACCAAGTTTAATTAAAAGAATAATATTAACCGCAATTAAGGATTACTTATTGTTGAATTATAATTAAGCTTACCTGCTTTGAGCTTCGATAAACAAATTTCCAAATAAAGTATAGCATGTTAAGATAGGAGTAAAATATCTCTGTCTTTTAAGAAAAAGTTTTGCAAAAATGTTTTTTCCTTTTAGCAAGGTATAAAAAATTTCGCAGAAAATTCTTGTACAATAATCATGGTTCTAGAAAAGTACACCCTGAATATAATAGAAACTTTTGAATCATTCGAAAGTCTCCATAGATCAAAACCATTTATCAGTAGAAATATCTATCTACTTTTTAAATTCATCCAAAATGTTCATAAAAATCTGATTATTTTATTATATGTAGGTCATGCACTATAAATTTAATGCAACAAGTCTTTAGAAGATAATGCAGATCTGTGCGCGCATAAGTAGCGCTTTCTGCTGGCAGAAAGACCGAGCATCCGCCCGGCAGATACTGACGGCAGTATGCTGGCAGCATAATGCCCGCCATCTGCTCGCCAGGCTGTGCTCGATATCAGAATAACTTTTTTATAATTGTACCAAACGACCTGATGTTTTGTAAGCAATTAGAAGCATTGGTTTACTAAATGATGTGGAAAAAAATGCCTAAAATTATAATTTACAAGGTTACATGCAAAAATAAAAAAGGGATTTTTTAAAACTTTTTTATTTGAGCCCTTAATGGAAATTTAAAATATATGTTTTGTAGATCCATGTTAGTTATACACATGCTGAAAATTTCATCGAAATCGGTCGACGCAGGAAAAAACGACACGCATCGAAAGCTGTAAGATTCTGTGGATTTTGAGCAGAAACTGATCCAAAGTTTAACAGCTTGTAGCTAAATCGATTTCGATGAAATTTTCAGCGTGCGTGTAACTACTATTTTACACAAATATATTTTTTAAATTTTCTTTAAGGGCCCAAATAAACAAGTTTTAAAAAATCCCTTTTTTATTTTTGCATGTAACCTTGTAAATTATAATTTTTGGAAAATCTGTTTCGCATATCATTTCGTAGACCAATACTTCTAATTGATTATAAAAAATCAGGTCGTTTGGTACAATTATAAACAAGTTGTTTTTTTTGGAAGGGCGCTCGTATACTTTCGTTACCCACTGGTTGTATAATTCCATTAATTACGTTTCTCGCAGCATAGCGAAATTATGCGATTATACGCCTTTATCCTCATCACCATCAGCGATTCCGGAACATTTGCACAACCGAAAATTTCGTAAAATCTCACGAGTCATGTGTTCGTTTTCGGCAGTAATCAAATTGTATATAGAGTATATAATTATTATTACGGATTGTGGATACGATTAATTAATCAGCCGAATTACAGATTAATTTATCGCGGAATTTTACGGCGGCTTGTCTGTCATTCGGCGTGAAAGATTTTTATTATATTTGCCTAATTTAATTATGTAGCAAAGCGTTCTTAATGAAACCGGATTCACTGGCGCACGTATAATTTACAGTCGAAGCGGAATGACAATGCACTGTATTGAGTATACTTACTCATACAGCGAAGGTTACACGCGGGAAAATGTCACGACACTGAGGTCATGCACATAGGAGCGATGCCATGAATGCAATTTATAAGCATTTAACCCATTTATCGTTGTCGCGGCGATAATGCAACGTATACAATACAAAAATTCCAATATCGGCTCCGAATCGGCCATAATAATCTAACAGCGTAAAATAACATCGTACATATATTATAATAACTAAGAACCGGAAGGCAATCATAATATACACTCAAATGACCGCTAGAGCAGGGATAACAAAAAACATTCAGCACTACCACGTTTTTATACACAGAATGTACCACCTAACTTGATATCTAAACTAATATATTTTCTCTAATAAGGAGAAGATCGTAAGGGTAATTATTATTTTAATGCAGAAAGAACACAAAACATTTGAACACCGGTACCGTTTGCTTTTAGTTGACAATACGATTTTATCTAATTTTAATCAAATTGAGCATAATTTCCACTGAACTATACCATAGAGTATAAAATTGTATTTTCATATATCAATCTGACGCAAACAATTTTTATTTTAAAGTTATACTCGAGAGTGTACTATTTAAATAGTTAGATCAAAAAATGTATACTGTTTGCATAAAAACCACGGTGACTTTCAATTTTCCTCTGAAACTTTCGATATATATAAAAATATTTGACAAAGACATCTATAAAAATATTTGACAAAGACATCTGTAAGACACCTGCCGCAAGACATTCGGACGTCTGAAAAACGTCTGAACGACTCCAGAATTTCTTGTGTTAGGCGTTTTTTTAGACGACATCTCCGAAAAGACGTCTTATCTCAGACGTAAAAACGAAGTCTTCAAATAGACGTCTTCGGGACGTAAGCCGTTCAAACCTAAAAACGACGTAAGACAGACGTGTATGAGACGTCGAATGCTATCTGGGATGTTACAACGTGAAACGCCATGGAAGAGTGAACTTTGGAACATCCTGTATACGTGTAATGAAACGATGGAACACAGAGAGTATGTAGCGTGTATTTATACATACAGTTCGCGTTGCGACAGTCCGCGGATTTCAAGACGTAACTATTTCAATGAACAACCGTCTAATTCAGAATGAAGGAGTCTCCAACTCGACGGGTCGATAACCCGCGTATATCGGTAATAAAATGTTATCGTACACCTTAAATATTACGTTCTTTATTTTTGTTCTGACAGAGTCGGGGAAATAATATCCTCGTCGAAGTCCACAATTATCGCTAATCGTTAAACATACACACGTTACTTAAAAATGGAAAGAAAAATCTGTCACACAATTTTTTGCATTTTACCACTAATCGTACGATCTTACATAAAATTTTCATTTCTCTTCTGTTCTGGTTCTTTTGGAAGATTAAAAAACCTATAATTCATAATTTATCCGTTTATCTATCCTATAATTAGTCAATAAAAAAAGAAGAAAGGGAGAACTTAAGTGGCTAAATGAAACATGCGGTATGGGCGGTGCGCAGTCTTTATATAGTTAATTAAGAAACAAAAGAAGAAAGGAGAAATGTGTAATCGTGCTTGTAAAACTGAAGTATCATAGTCTGAACGAGGGGGGATGCGTGCAGGCTGAGCTCGAAGCCACGAGGATAAGAGGTGTGTGTTCGTTTCTCTCTCTCTCTCTTTTCGCATGATTTTTCAATAATATATGTATTATGGATGTATGCGTATATACATTTTTTTATACGTATACATGTATATGTTTTTATTTTGTTTATAACGTGTACACATATACATATATACATATTGTCTATGATATTTATGATTCTCGCATTAGTGCAGTAATACCTTTATCCTGGTCATTCCCTGCACAATATGCATGCACCCCGAAGGGAGATCTCTATATTCTATGTATATGTAATCAGCCAGAACAAAAACAAAACTATTTTCAACGGCAAATAACACATAGACTACATAAAGCACAATTACAGTATATTTCACAAATTGTTTAAACATTCATATATAATTATACGAATCTTCGCATTATGACGGAAAGGCGATTTGATCAAATTTAGGGGAAGATTACTTTGTAAAAACAATTGTATTTTTTTTTTAAGGACAGGAAAACATTAGGAGATTGAAAGGGCTTGCAAAAATGGCTTCATTTGGCGGATCGCCGTGCCAGTGTGGATTGCTGGCTTAGAAATTGCGAGGCCTATCCTCTCATTGCTGCGAGAGGTTCTTTCCTAGTTCTTTCGTATTTTTTTTATGTTTCACACGTTTTTTAGCGTCTCTCTTTTCTTTTACCTTTTTTAAATTCTTTTTTAGTCTTTTTAAATGATTCGTCTGCATTTCCCGCCACGATCGATGCATAATTTCGGAATGTTGACAATATTCTAATTCTTGTTTTACCTTATCAAGGTGCAATAAATAAATGATATCTCTTTTACACTGAGATATGCATGGTTGGCTAACTGTTAGTCTGTATCGCGAGCAGGTGAAGGAGGGTGTAATTACTGCACCTGCCGATAGTCAAGCAGTAAGACAACCACTTGTATAGTTTTACTTTGCATTTCATCGTTTTGTTTTTGTTTGTTTTTTTTTCATATCGACGTATACCACTGAAAACTTAAAAAAATAGAAACAAACTTCTGTAACTAGAAACTGTAACTAGTCATTGCACCGTCAGTTACCACTCACTGCATCATTTTTTTTTATATCAACTGATGGGCCGATGCGACATTTTGTAATGTAGTGGACAGAGCAACATTCTCTCATTCTATTGATCACATTTTTATCATCGTATTTATATAATGTAATGTACAATATGCAGCTACATTATGATAATCAGTATGTCCAACGCATTCAAACTGACAACACCGTGGGTACTTCACGTATGGTATATATTTTTTTTTTTTGGTTGTTCGTAAAATTTTCTTCAAAGATATTCAAATTATTAATTAATCAAATTGTGTATTGTATGTTTCAGAGTTAGGTACTTTAATACAATTACTTCCAAGTTTTCCACTTTTCTCGTGGTATCTCTGTGTAAAAAGTGTAACTATAATGCTAATGTAATAATAATTATAATAATAAGTTGCACAAGGCAATAGTCCTGTGTGGCCGTTCGAATGTGTGCTTCCGGCCGGATTTCCCCACTCCCCTCCCCCCGGCAAAAACTTCCTGGCACAATGACAACTTTCGATAATCTTTTCACCCTCCACTCAAGATCCAAGATGATCTTGCAGTTTGCACTTAGTATTACCTCTTTTTTAATATTATTACTCATTCATGGGGGGGACAGGTGTGCAGCTGATTTTTTTTATGATGTTAATATAGCAACTGAATGTTGACAGAATAACGGTCCAATTAGCGATTGGCATTTTTGAGCTGATTAGAGAGCCAATCAAGACCCTCGTAAAGTCCATCTCCACTTGTGGCACACGTTGCTTGAATGTACCAGTTACGATTACGTAGAGAATGCAGGCCCAACTTGTCAGTAATCTCTGCCGCATTCATTGCATTTGGGAGATCCTGAAATATTATTCATCGATTGATTTCTTTTTGTATAATCACTTTGTCATTATGTTTTTCTTGGCACACATCCATTTTACAAATATAGCATATGTTGTTTACACAACAAACATTAACATGCCTTAAATCTTTTAATGCTGTACGCATGGCTATATTAGAACGATGTATGTACACAACTGGGTGTATTAATACTGTAAAGTTTATACGTACTTGTTTGTTAGCGAATATAAGGAGTACTGCATCTCTAAGTTCATCTTCCGCTAACATTCTCATCAATTCTTCGCGCGCTTCACCGATACGTTCCCTATCATTACTGTCAACGACAAATATCAGTCCCTGCAAGTAGGTTCAATCCATGAAAAAAAGGTCCATTATAATTCATCTCAAGTCAACTATGAAATAAACATATATGTTGACTATAGGAATTTGCAAACGAAACAGAAAACAAGGGGCTATATGAATTTAATTTCAGTTCAAATATAACATGACCAGTGTGAAACGTGACTGAGCGAATAAATTTCATAATACATACTTGTGTGTTCTGGAAGTAATGTCGCCAGAGAGGTCTGATTTTGTCTTGGCCACCCACATCCCATACAGTAAAACTTATATTCTTGTACTCAACTGTTTCTACATTGAAACCTAAAATTCACAATTTTGCATAAGTAATCTGTATTTTGTCATCTCCCATTTAGTAGGAAAAAGTTTACAAAATTTAATCCTAAAATCTGTCTATAATAGAATTGATTAATGCTACCGGCTACTCCGGGTCGTATCCGACTCTGCTGAGGATATATTTCAGGATTAAATTTTATGTGTATTCGATGAGGTTGAAAGAATATACACGGAAAAGTTACCTATAGTGGGAATCGTAGTAACAATTTCCCCTAATTTTAATTTGTACAGAATTGTGGTTTTACCCGCTGCATCAAGACCCACCATCAAAATCCTCATTTCTTTTTTGCCAAAGAGGCCTTTGAATAACGTTGTGAACATATTCCCCATGATTGGTGCTGGTTATGTAAATACCTGTAACAAAAAACAGCACACAAAAATTATATTAATCATTAAGTTGTTAAAACCTACTGCGTTTGAAAAATCTGTTAGAAGGCATTGTACTTCCATTGCACCTTACGTGATGCAAGATCAAGTTACTGTTTCGCTTATATACTACGAGTCACAACATGATCGGTTTGTTGTTCTATTCTATAAATTATGTTAGAAAGACAGACTTTTTTAAACAATGATAAGCAATTTCAAACCTTTCGCCAATCTAACCAAAAATCAGCGTAAATATTGAAAAAAAGATCGAGATACTAAATAAGTTAGTGTAGGGGCAAGAGCATCATCCGCAGGGGAACAAAGGTAATAAAACGAATATATCGTCGGAAAAGTTATAACTAGCACTTGTTCGAACACGACATTTAAAATTAGTGTAGAAAGAAATCAACTACGTATGCCCGACATATGCGAGTCTACGATGTACGACCAATCGACGTGCAACAATACTCAGGCCTTTAAACTCTGTCGTTGAAAGAGACGAGATATTTTCAACAGGGCAAACGGGAAAAGTAAAAAGAAAAAACGAAAAGGAAAACGGACGTAAAACCGTGCGAATTACGAACTTGACGGAAAGACAGAATTCACGTACACGAAACACTGCAATTTTTTAGACAGAGCGGACGGAGCAGACACATGCGTAATGTACTGATACGCCGCTGACACAAAGACTAAAAAGCTAACCTGCACATTTACGAAGAGCGCGCGATCAGAAAAATCGAAAGAAAAAGAAATAATCTCGCGAACAATGTGGAATGTAGTTTTCAAATTGACGAACGAAAGAAAAGGAAAGAAAAAAAAGGGGAATGTGTGGAGGCACGCACGAGATGCTCACGCTGCCCGCTATTGATTCTCATTTTACTACATCGCTATGATTATCGGACTAGCATACCGTCAGGGATCACTTTAGAGTTTTTCGCCGTTGGTCTATGCACTTTTAAAACGTGATCGGCTAGCTAAAACGCCAATACCGAGGTATTGCAAGCAAGGCGGAAGATATTGTGCGGTTTGCGAAGCCACTGCGTACACCCGGTTGTCTGTCACCTTCGACCTACTCCCCAGCGAATCGTCAAAGGTTCCCCGCTCAAACTTCCATTATTTAGAAATGTCGTCTGATTACCGAGAGCTTCTCGTAATGTCAGGCCGCCCGTACAAGCCACTTGCGTTACTTACGTTTCAGTAAAAAAGATTATTTTCACGAGAAACGATAAAACATAAAACCAACACTCTCGAAAAGTACCGTATGTCAAAATGGCGGACGTGGAAAGGATTCATGCCTTATGCCACGTATAGGGCCCTCGAAATTCTCCGATTGGTTACACCGGTCACGTGACACTGAGAATTTACAATGATTTCCGTTTGGTTCACCAGGTGGCGATACCGAGGTGCGACTCGTGTAAGTCATCAAAAATTCCATGAGTGTGTGGGTGAGTTGGTGAGTAAAGTGAGTAAATGAGCCGAGGGCCGAGAGCCGAGCCGTGCATTCGTAGAATGTAGAATGGCCCACGCTCATGAAAGCGAAAAGGTGCTCCTTTTTTTTTCCTATCTTAATTACAAATTCCGATAATAACGTTACAGAACAATGAAAAACTCTGTCAATGATCGCAAGATGCATTAGCGTAAAATTAGTCAAGTTTTCTTTTATGTTGTACAATTTGAAATTCGGTCTACATAAACACTATATACAATATACACAGTATGATATGTATCTACGTATCTAGCCGAAATATACATATAGCGTTGATTACAGTGTTGACATGGAATGATGGAAGTCAATGGAAGTCGATCAACAAGACAGTAAAATGCCGGTAACGTGGGAAAGTAAACAACTACTATTTATGTATGTCTTTGTAATCTAGCTTACGAATTTTAAAATTCCAGGATTTGTATTACGTATCATTTTATGATATTAGTAAAATGATCATTGAATTTGGTGAAAGTTTTATTAAAGATTAATTTTGTTGAAACTTTTTATTCCTTTACATACAGTTATGCGTAAATTTAATTTTTAACAGTAAAAATATGCTTTAATGTATAGCTATCTATAATAATTTTTCATTTAAACACCTGGGTTATGGAACTTTTCATCTAATGTTCCTTCTCCTATAAGTTCACACTCTTCCACATTGTACGGAGTGTATGTTATTATCTCTAATGTTTCAACGGACTGTCCAGGTTTCCTGATTTTGAAAATATAAAATGGAATTATGCATTGAGAACGATATTAATTTCATTTAATAACAACACTTTCTGTCAATTTACTTTGGTTGGAAGGAAATCGTAAGCGTATAGTAACAGCTACCAGCATGCCTGCTTAACAATTTTCCTTCATTTTGATCAACTGCAAAGTCTTTATTATTATGTTTACCTTTTACTTTAAATTGGTAAACAGACACTACATTAAATTTGAATAAATTAATATTTTCTAGTAGAAAATATATAAGTTCATATAATAATTTGTTAACTATAACCATACTTGATAAATTTTCTAGAACCAATGTTAATTTCTTGATTTCGTTCACATAGACAGTACGAAAATCTAATGTGTATGTTGATAATTTTAAAGAAGGTATCCATATTTGTAAATTTAATTCCAGTTCCTGCAATTGAACATAGTGAATGCAAAACTATGAGAAACAAATGCAAATCTTTAACCTAATTGAAAAAAATAGCAAAACAGTCATATGTATATTTTGATCCAAGTTGTGCACTATAAATAGACAGCGGATTTTATGCATTTATGACAAAAATCAGTAGTTGTAATTTAAAACAGTAAAAACATTAGAAGAATTTTAAAATACTGTATATGTGAGTTGCACGTATTAAGAAAAAAAATAAATTTCCATTTTATTCCAGTTTGGTGCAAAATTAGGTAGAAAATTTTTATTCTGCATGAAGATCCGCTGTCTAACTAAACATAAATCTTGCATTATTCCGGCTAATTTTGATGGAGAAACATAAAAGAAAGATCAAAGTTTCAAACCTGAGTGCTGTTATCTGGGTATATAATGAACAATGGCTCTTTTAATGTTATTGTTGAACTACGAAGCTCTTGTGCTCTGCTTGTGTGCAATATAGTATGAAGTAATTGATGATCCACTTTACATATAATTTCTACCTACAAAGACAGCATTATTTAAATCATCTATAGGTATACTTTCTTACAAACAGGCACCTTTTTTTCTTACCTCTGCACATCCATGTCCATGTATAGAAACACCTAACATTGGTATGTGTGGTTTGCACTCGGTAAATATGGAAGTAGATTTAATATGAAATGGGTAATATGTTTCCAAAATAACGTTGATTGCAGTACCCTTGTTATTATAGAAGAAGAATGATTTGCTTAATCTGGAGTTGGGTAGGATAAGATTAATGCATGATCAGAATGTTTTTATGTATATTAAATATATATATTTTAGAATCTTGTTCTTACTCCAATGTTTTTGATTTTGTGTTCATCACATCATTAATGCAACATATAAATGTTTTATTAGCCCTAGGAATATCATAAAGCAGCAGTGGTTGAACAACAGTTATTGCAACATCAAATTCTATGGGAGACAAGTATAATCCATCCAGTCTACAATACTGATTATCTTGATATCTGGAAATTAAGAAAATGTTTAATATGTAAGTTACATAAAAATTGACAAATGTATACAAACTTATCACTTGGTGCTATTCGTAGGAAACCCAAAACCTTGCAAACAAATTCTCCTTCAAAATTTCCATTGGATACACATTTTTCTGGGTATATATTTATCCTAATAGCAGCACTGTGATTTGGCATTGTAAACATTTCCTTAGGTGTAACCTAGAGAAATATTACACAATCAATATTTTATATTGAAATACATTGATACACACATTTTTAATGGTCTTACTGTGCAGACGTTATTATTGATTTCACCACAATAAGGAAGCACAGAAATCCTACATTCAATATCTTCTTTCTCTTTCTTTTCCATTTCATTTTGTTCTGTATCTATGTATGAATTCATGTCATCCTTTTCGTATATCTGTCTACACCTAAAGTACGCCATAATTCGTTGGATTATGGTTGATTGTTTAGCCTTTTCTGAATCATGCCTTTCCTCATCGCGCAATGGACAAGTTGAAATAGCTTCAGTTTTCCTAAATAAAATTATGTATCATGTTTGGTATTGTGTAATAGAACTCTATAACTTAAAATAAAGACATAAATTAATACAGAACTTGTTTGCAATACTCACACATAACGTTGGTCAGATATATCTGAAGATGTTTTTAACGTATCCGCAACAGTGTCATTGATTGAAATAAAATCATGTGTGTTTGGAATTTTCGATTTTCTGTCAACGGTTACGTGATTTTTCATAGGCGTTTCAGTGTTGCTTTGAAGTCTGCTGTTTTTCAATTCCTTGGATAATTCATTCGTGAATGGCGTGCAAATGTCGTAAATAATATTGATGGGTGGGATTTTTTCAGTCAGAACGGGTTTAATCAAAAACACATGCCAATCGATCGCTATAGGTATAACACTTGTATTTTTGATCGACACTGTCCTGGACAGTAGCCGGCTCCCCATGGGTTCTAAACCATAACTGTAAACAACAATATTTAATATAAACGTGAATTGTTCACAATGTTTCTATGGAGTTCAGAAGCCAAGAAAAGTTTAAATCCGTTTGTCATCGATCTCAAACGCTTTGCATTAACTACAGATGTATTTCGCATCAATTCCAAACAAAAAATCTAAAGTACATAGAGCAAATCATATGATATTGTATTTAGAATCTCGGGAACGTAAATGTAAAAACTCGGGATAGAAACATTGGTTTCTTCAATATTCAAAATAAGGGATTCTGTAAATTAAGGATCTAATTGGAAGATTTCAAGCCAGAAGACTCAATTCGAGACATCATTAGATCTGAGAGATCGAAACCAAAAGACTTGCAGAACTTAGAGATCTAGGTTAAGTTCCAAATTCAATTGTTTTGGCTCCTGGATCCCTGAGTCCGGGATTCCTTCAACTTTGATCTTTGGATTCCCAGGTCCCAAGTCCCAAGACCTCTTCTGGTTTGATCTCTGAATCTTGAGTCCAAGATTCCTTCTGCTTATTTGACCCTTGGGTCTTGGATCCAGGACTTCTCTTGCTTTGATTTGTGAGTTATCTTTGATGATTTCTCAATCCTGGATCCAATTGAAGCATCTCGGTATTGTATAGGTCCAAGTTGAGTTGTTGAATTGAATTTCTTTCACATTTCTAAATATCTGATTTGAGTTTTTTTAAAAATCTGGTTCGATTCGGTGCAAATTTTTTGATCCCTTAATTTGAATCGGCTCTAAAT
Source organism: Lasioglossum calceatum (assembly GCA_963966675.1). Classification (NCBI taxonomy): domain Eukaryota; kingdom Metazoa; phylum Arthropoda; class Insecta; order Hymenoptera; family Halictidae; genus Lasioglossum; species Lasioglossum calceatum. The sequence continues at coordinate 7,027,802 of OZ016542.1, forward strand.
TAATCTAAATCAAGTATGCCAATCTTGATTGATAATCATTTGACAATCTTGATTGATCGTAATAAGGGTGGCGTAGGTGTGATTAAACTTTGAAATTTAAAATCGTGTAGATGTAGACGATTATTATATATTTCGATTAAATAAATGCTTTTCTTACTTGAGAATAGGTACCGCAGTTGAACTAGTCTGTGCGATTGACAATGATATCGGTAGTCCAACAACTTGAACGCAGATCGCTAATTTATATCGAGGCAAACCGGTAATACTAATTTCTAATTCGTCAATGTAAATACCCCACGTGTCAGCGAAGACGTATATATCTACGGGCACTGCTGCGAACGGGTCAAGATTGAAACTTAAGGGGTCTATATGAATTATAATACCTGAATCTGGTTGCTTCGCTCGGTACAACGATTCCGCTAAATTGAAGCAAAATAACTGATGTCATTCTTTAAGACGTTAATGCTTTTCTAAACTCTTAAGTCATCCGGTTAGTATGTAATACGAATTCCTTTCATATTTTTGGAAGCTGAAATACAAATATATAATCACAATTTTCCTAATTTTGTACAATCTATAATCAATAGAATATGGTACGTAGAACATTGATAGCTTGATGATAAGGGATTATATTTTTGTATTTCACCTTCTAAAATATTAAAGAAAATTCGCATTACTTACGAAATGACCAGATGCATTACATTTCTCAGTAAAATTTATAATTGACAATTGATTTACCGGCTATGTTCTTATTTTTTCCAAAAGCTTGTTGAAACATGAACTTTATACGATCTTCTATTATCTGCCTCTCGCAACTACACTGAACGGGAGAAAAATTTTTCACGGAGATCCAAAAATTAGTTGGAATTGCAGTTCCATTTTTTATTATGAATGTCTTCTTTTCCACTAAAAAATATTTTCACCTCAAATCTCTATCCCAGTATTTAAATATTCTACATATATAGTTAATATACCTTTCCTTAGTGGCACATTCGAAAATTCGATTACTACTGGTTGTATTGACGATGGCAAGGTTGTTTCAGAAAATGGCACCATGTGTCCACTGAACTCATTTTCTTCTGCGTAGTTTTCTTCTTCCATCGCGAAATTATCAATCTATAATTATTATTTTAAATAATATTTTTTAAAAGACGCGCCGTTACTTACTTTTAAATTCTGTTGTGTGAAAACGCCCTTAAAAATGCGCTTTTTATCTATAACAGGAATTTTTTAAAATACTAACAAGGATACTTTCCTCAGAGAACTGGATTATGTATCAACCATCATTGATCTTTTGATACTTAAAGTTACGAAAAAAATTTGTTTACAAAAATTGTTCGGTACGAGGGGTACAATCATATAGTCTAATTTTTTTGAGGACTAGAACGGTGGGGAGGGGGGATTTCAAAGTGAAATTAAGTTTTTTAAATGGAATGTCCTACTTTTTGTATCATAGATCGATAGAGTATCAAATTCTGAGTATAATAGTGTTGACCTTCATATTCCCTAAACCTAATAGTTAAGGAGATATTATCCAAAGAAGAAAGAAAATTGTTTCGATAATATCTCGTTAACTATTAGATATAGAACATATGGAGGTCAATACATTTTTACTCATTGTCAGAATTCGACAGTCTATCGATTCATGATACAGAAAGTAGGTGTTCCCATAAAAAAACTTAATTTGACTTTGAAATCCTCCTCTCCACCGTTTCTAGTCCTCCAAAAAATTAGACTATATGATTATACCCTTCATACCGAGCAATTTTTTGTAAACAAATTTGTTTTGTAACTTCAGTGCGTCACAAGATATTTCCGTTATCAGATAAACGAAACACCCTGTATATAGTTACATTATAAGTTCGCAACTTTAAGGATTAGATACATAGTTCTGAAGATATAACGGATAAATAATAACATAGCAGAGAAAATTTTTCTTTGTTTTAGCTGCAATTATTAAAGAATTTTACTATACGCTTTTACGGAGCATAAAGCATATTTTGACCTTTAAGGCATGCTTTCACCCACAAGAGCCAAGAGCAAGAAAAATTTTGCATTAGTGAAGAATTTTCGTATTGACGTTTCATTCTAAAATCGTTTACTTTAATGATTTCTGAAGTACGCGTGCTCAGTGAAGATTCCTCCCTCGATTCTACCGCACCCACGTTGGTCGCCGAAGTACCCATAGAAGCATCTTTAAGAACATCTCCTTGATCCAGATTCATGTTCATTAATTCCCGCTCCTCTTGCATTTTGTACTTGTCCAAGAGTTTCTGTAAAATCGGTCGTTAACGGTTCGCTTTACACAATATAGTCCTCATTTTCTATTGTATTCCAGCGTGGCATTACCCTTCCACTCTTGCACTCATCCGCCATATCAAAATCCATTCTCGAGTTATCCATACGCCATTCAACTCGAGTGAAACTTGTTTTCCATTGAGAAACTTCGCGATCATTTTGGGGGAAATAAAACGCCACGTGCAGTGGCTCGATGAAACACTCGATCGTCAACATTATGATTTTTCGCGTGTCGTTGATGAAACAGGGTATGTGTAGAAATTGTACGATTCCCTGGAAATTCGAATTTGTGATTTATTGTCATCTCATACATTCAGTACGTGGCAACAATTAACTGTACCAACAATTGGACAACTAAAAACTTGGAAATGAATAGATCCTAGAAAATGAAAGGCATCCTGCCATTTTTATGTGGTAATGCAAACAGATAATTTCTTTTCTTTCATATTTTTCCAATGTTCAAGTATAAAAACATTATTAGTTCCTGATCTAGTGTTAGTCACTGTACGATTAAAAATGTTTAAAAGAGAAATATTACACCTCCTTCACTGGCACTACAGTTATTTTCATTATTTTCGTATTTTTAGCGGCCACGACGCCATTTTGCGGACATACGCAAAGTTTCAACGTTTCCGCGTCAGCACCGTTCGCTTCACCCCATGAGAACTTCACAGATTTATCAGAGAAATTTCTCGCTAACAATACATACGTTTCCTCGATGCCGATGTACAGAGCCCTGTCGAACTTATTGTTATGATAATGTGCTTAAGCAAATATGACGGATCCAAATCAAATGTGTATACACTTTCTGGATCGAGGTCTTCACGCGCGTTTATAGAAGCGATAGTATTTTGCTGACTGGAAAATGTTCTTCCTTTAATTAAAAGAAAAATCTTAATTTGCGCAAACGTCCGCAATTTAACTATTCTCTTTCTCCACATATTTTAATATTTATTAATTAATTCAAATATAATTCACCGAATGAAAAGAGAATGACTCAGTCTGTGTTAAAACAACTGTGCAAATTGACTTTAATTTTCATCGAGGCAGAAGTTATCTCGAAGCGTATACACATTTTTTGAACCGGCGAAAAGAAATCGTTGGAACGTCATGAACCTTGTTGGCCTGATTGTCGCTACGCTGATTACATGTTCCCACAGTAGGGGTTCAAACTGTTTTAAATTTAACCTATCGTAGTGGGAAAACAGTTCTTCTCTCATCTGCAACAATACATCCGCACAGTTCAAATAATAAGAATGTTGAAATTGAGAAGTGATCATCGGCTTACTTACTAATTTACACAAGCAGGAATGTTTAGTAGTCTCACAGCACACCTCTCTGATGTCTTCTATATCCCACCCGCAACATTCATAACTCGAAGTGGACACATCAAGGCTTTCAAACGTTTCGCTAACTTCGGTATCACTTTAAGGGAATCGCGAGAGTGTAAATTATTATTTCCTCCAACTCTAATAGTATGAACAAACTTGAAACCAACGCACATTCTACTGTCGTCGTCGATGTCGCATTGCAACCGGACTTCTATGCCAGCGACCCAAACATCTACGGACTTCCGATTGTATTGCCAATAATTATGCGAGCTTAAGAAATATTTAGTAAAGGTGAAGGAAACAATGAATTACGCTTAAAGCTTTGCGTTGTCTATTGGTGCACGGTTCGGTATGCAGTTCCAGTTTCTGCGAGATGGCTGCGAGCGGTATGTCCTCCACGTATAATCTAAAAATTATAAAAAGGAACCGATGACGAGATCTAATCTATCTAATATGCAATATCTTTGTTTTTATCTACTTCTCAACGAAAAGGTTAATGTACCCAGTCTGCCAAGCCTGCCTCGAGCAGAAATCGAGCTCATCTGCCGGGCAGAATCCAGGACCGAGCAGCTTCTGTCGGGCAGATGCGCCCGGTCTTTCTGTCAGCAGAAAGCGCTACTTATGCGCGCGTAGATGCCCGTCCAAAATTCTGGCAGAAACACCGGACATCTGCGCGACAGAAGCTGCTCGAGGCGGGCCTGGCTGACTGGATAAGAAGGGAACCCATTATCAGACCTGTCCACGTTGATCAGATCGAACAATGGAGGGGGTCTACAGTAAAAATAACTTGTTTCCGGAAAGTTTTGCACGAAGACTTACTGCAGAACAGCAGAGTAAAGGTTCAACCGCAAGTCTTTAGATTCGGCGGTCACGTTGAAATAGTGTTCAGAAATAGGCGATAGAACTCCGTGTTCCGGGTAAACCTCGAGGAGGTTTAGAGGAAGATTATTGTAATGCTTTCGATCGGTTTCGTCGACGCGCGTCGCTCTTTTCTTCCATCGAAAATTCATGCTTATTTCGCTGGAAAATGGATCGAGTGAACTCGTCTAGTGGTTTTCTGCGTCGAATCGATGCGTTCCAATCGTCGATATTCATTCTAAAGTGAATGAACGTCGATGTTCCAGGAAGTAGACACATTTGGAACACGCGTTACCTAATGTTGCTCACGCAAACCGTGCATTGCCCAATTCCATCCAGATCACTCGCCTTCAGGTTTACGTAATAACGTGCACGTTTATCAGTCTGCTCATTCGACGGCCAATCCTTTTTCACTTGCTGGAATTTTAACTGTTGTTTCTATCAGTAGTCACTTTATTCTATGGAATTATGGAATGAACTATGGAACGCTTACTATAGTATCAACACTAAACATACCGCAACAGGTGAAATGATCGGTTTCACGGTTTTTATTTTATAACGATTGAAACTCAAAAGATGCTTCGATGAGAACTGATTCAATAAATTTCTCTATTCGTGCACACATTGTAAGAAAGATCGCACGGAATCTAAGTAAATTCGTTAGTTTTATAGGAGAAAGCAGTCGCTTTTAGCACTCCGTAGGTTTAATGTTAAAGGCAAATCATTCACGGCTATTCAAGAAAATGGAAAAGTACGCGCGCGCGGCTAAATGAAACAAAAAGTTTGCCACGGGTTACTAAACTTTCTTCTTCATTTTGAAGTTAACAGTTTTATAAAGGTAAATTCTTCCCTCGATCGAAATTTAATATATAATAAATTTGTGATTTCGGCAGTTTTATGTTATGTGCGTAAGAACACTAATTTCCAACGTAAATGTTGCAGTTCTGAAACAAGACGATTACATATTTCGTCGCATTGTTTACTGTTGACTGATTTTGTGCTACATTCCGATAAGTAAATATGCGTTAACGTGAAATAAGAATAGCATGGTTTTCCTGATCTATCTTTACGAAACCCACGTTTAGAAAGTATAGGACCACGGTCTCGCCTAACTGGTATTATGTATACTGGAGTTTTAAGTTTCTATTCTATAGTAATTACGAAAAATGTATCATTCAATTCTTAATATTTCCATTGAACTGAAAAGAGTTTAAAATCTGCGATACCGTTACTATACCTATCGCCTATCGAATGAAAACAATCGCAACGAAAATGAATTAAAGAACAGGATTAATTGCAATGAAATGAAAGTGAAATCTTAGATAATGTAACAGTAAGGAATTCATTTAAACCAGTGCAAAAAAACAGTTCTCCTGTAAACTGTAAAGCATTCACGTTATGATAACGATGGAGAGCTTTCAACTGAATTCCAACAGGTGATCTGCTGCCAGTAAACGTTTTGTTAAGAGTGTTCGACAAGAACGTACTACTATGTCAACAGTACTATTTCGTAACGATGACGTCGATGCTTTACTAGTAAGCTGGATGAAGTCTGGCTCGTATAACACACCATCCCCGAATATTTCCGTTGCCAGCATGGTACTGTTGTTACTGAGTACATACAGTTTGTCGACCTGATAAAAATAGATACGATGAAAGGGGTTGGCCAAATCGACAATCCCGGTGTAGACGTTGAAACTCATTCTTCATTTACATGAATCCCATAACTGTCCGGTAGGAAGTACATCCAGAGAATTATCTCCTCTTGCGACTTCAGCTCGAAGTACGCGGGCCAAATCGCGAATGGGGGTATTCTCAGCAGATTTTCCTCTGTGATATCCTTAGGGAAAACAGTATGCGGACAAATGGATACAGACAAGGTAAGATTAAAGAAAACTTAACAGGTTTTTTTTGACAGGTCACGTATAGGAAGTCGGTGACGAAAATTTTTAACCAGGTACAGCATGTATAAATAGGTATAGAAATTAATTTTTGTAGTGACGTATTTTAATAAAATTAATTTTATTAGGATTTTTAGGATGCAAATTAAAGTTTAAGTAGTTACCGCAGTGAGAAGTTCTAGGTTTCCAGTTTCGATTTGATTGATTGAATTATTTTGATTCTATCGGACTTCTTAAGGGGGTAGACTCGTTTTTCCAGGATTACAAGGGTGCGGGATGCGCATTCTCATTTCCCGATAGTACAAAAACGGTGTTCTTTAGTAGTCAAAAGCGCTAGATTGAAGATTAATCTAGGCCGCGATCGCCCTCAAAAGTCCCATTTTTACGTTTACTAGGCGTAATTTGCATTATTTGGAAGCATAAAGCAGCGCATGTAACTTATATTTTCACAAAGCTCATTTAGCTTTCCATAAAGCTAAAAATAGGACTTTTGAGGGCGATTGCGGCCTAGATTAATATTTTGTCTAGCGCTTTTGACTACTGAAAAACGGCATCGTTTCATTTAACGAGAAATAAGAAAGCGCATCCCGTACTCTTGCCATCCTAGAAACGAGTCTACCCCCTTGAGGATCGTATTTAGCAGTCAACGTGTTAATGAAGCAAGAACACGAACACATCCTACTTCTATGTACATGGAACTCCAATCGATCTCACTCATTACGAAGAATCGTCCTTCTCCCCCGATATTCTTGAATTTCATCGGTACCCTAACTTTCTCCCCTACGAAGCTCTTCTTACAGTCAAACGATACGTTTCTGTACGTCGTGTGTGACCAATCTTCACTGTCGCCGCCGCTAGTGGTAGTATCCGTTGACTGTAAACGACGATATTTGTTAATAACAGAATAATTATCGTTGTTACTAAAAATCAAGATGCACCATCGCTTCGTCCGGATAGCATCCTAGTTCCTGATGAGAAGCGATCGACGACTTCCGAATGTTTCTCGCGTTATCAAGTTCCTCGTCCGACAGATATCTTTCTGTGAAATAAAATTTTTCTTGATACCAGATTTATCTGGAAATATTGAGCATTAACGTAGATGGCATTGATTAAATTTCCTTCAATTAATTTGTATTATTTTCATACGTTTCCGATGCTCCAAAGCAAAATGTGTATTGATATATAAACTACATTTGAAAGTTTAGACAAATTCTCATTATGTTGCTACGTTTCCGATGCTGCAACGCGAAATTGGTGTCCATTTTTCAATTACAGAACAACGAATATTAAAAATATTAACCCTCACTATTCCGAAAATTTAGTCCATCAAAACCCCAACTATTAAAGCGCAAGCCTAGAGAATCAAAAATTTTACTCTAAGGAAGGGAAATTGAAAATGTTTGTGGATTTATATTTACTTTGATTTCTTTTGTGCAAAGGGTTAATTAGGTCGTTGCATCTGATATAATACTGAATGAGTTTTTGAATAATACAACAATTGCCAACCATAGCATCGCAAAATCGGAGGATCCCTAAATCCATGGAGCCTGATGTTCACTGGCTTTCCATCCTGCACATTCAGTACCAGAATTTCTTCCGGCTCGTCGATAACGTTGCAGTAAAACGAAACGATCAATTTCATTACCATGCCAGGCGGAATGATAGTACTGTTCTCCACTATAGGCTTTATCAGAACTTGAAAATAAGAATGATACGGTCGGCCTTGTATCCTGAATTTCGCCGGTGACGTGGTAATATTTTGCAGTCTGATCGTTTTCTACAGCACCGTGACACCAGCAACGTTGGTTACGCAAAAATAGTACTGCATTACGTGAACAACTCGAAATCGAAAACATACCTTGTATAGTTTGTGCAATTTGAAGTTACGAAACTGTATATAATTCGAATTCGCGACAAGTATTGTTTTTTGAAAGTCGAGTCTCATTATACTTCTTTTCGCTGGACCGCTTGCACGGGGTTGTGATCTTACTAACTGCCTAATTTTTATTCAAATAGATAATTATTTAGAATCACATGTGATAAAGTACAGAAATAAAGAAAAATATATTGGCTTGATTTAATTTGTATCTTGAATGATAAAGATATAATTGAACTGTTGAGTGTAGTTTCAAATATATCACATCAAAAATAAAAAGAAAAGGGTATATCAAATATTTTTAAGAGACATGTATATTTTCTAATATATATATTTGTATAATAATATCATTTTGAGTAAATACTTGTCGACACGGATTTTCCGGAAGCATGTCATTTCTGCTAATAGTGATTGCAAATCCTTTTGAGGTCTATAAGTTGATTTGGATAATAATAATAATTTTTTGTACTCGTCCCAAACATTCAGTTTCGTCGAGTCTAACATCGAATCACTGTGATCTACAAATATAACAATATTTACGAACTCTACTATTTGACAAATAACAGGTATACTTTGTAAACAATTTTCGTACCTAATCGTGCCTCGTATTCTTCACTTTCAGCATCACTAATTCTCATCTCCCGCTGAGCAATGCACGTGCATTCTTTTAATTGGTATCTGCTGCAAGGCTATAATTTCAAGCATTTTAAACTTTTTTCTTATTTAAGCATTATTAAATATCGCATTAATACCGACACAAAACGTAAAAGAAGACTTTTGACTGAATATTATATTTTGTTGACCAGTATCGATCACGTTAAATGACATTTTCCAATTGTATAATCTCTGTAATGGATTCTGGGATCTTTGAACATTTATTGTGTCCATTTTCTTCTTGTTTTTAATGCAACTTGAATATGTAGAAGCCTTCATAAACCCCGTTAATCAAACATAAGTATCATTGATTTTGACAGGCGTTCATTACAGTTGACAAAACAATGCAGTTCGCCAATCAAAAGATATATTTGAATTGTATATACAGTGACTCGAATTAATGTTCGGACGCTCTAAAAAAGACGAGAACTTTTTTAATATTGTACTATACAATTTGAACTTTTTTGGGAAACTAGAGCAATTAGTTTACTACAGGATGTGAAAAGAAATTTCTTCAAAAATTGCAATTGCTCGAAATTATAGAAAAAATACTAAAGTTGCATTTTACAACTTTTTTATGTGGGTCTACATTCTATATTGAAAATTTAAAAAATACGTTTTTTAGATCTGTGTCAATTAAACATATTCTGAAAATTTCATCAAAATCGGTCGACGTTGCAATGAGTTACAAAGGTTTGAAGAAGGTAAAAATTGCAGATTTTCGACCTCTAACTACAATAAAAAGGATTCTTACATCTTTCAATGCCTGTCGTCTTTTCCCGCATCAACCGATTTCGATGAAACTTTCACGGCGCATATAATTGACACAGATCTACAAAACATATTTTTTAAACTTTCGATATAGGCCCACGTAAAATAGTTGTAAAATTCAAGTTTCAGTATTTTTTCTACAATTTCGATCAATTGGAATTTTTGAAAAAATTTATCTTCACATCCTGTAGTAAACTAATTGTTCTAGCTTCCCAAAAAAGTTCAAATCGCATAGTACAATATTAAAAAAGTTATCGTCTTTTTTAGAGCGTCCGAATATTAATTCGAGTCACTGTACATAAAGGAAAAAAGTTTATAATATACAATACGAACACATAGAATTCTTCAAATTTTATTTTATGATTTTGTCAAAATGTTTTTTCAATTAAGTAGTACTGATATACCTAATAATAATATAAAAATAATGATTATACGCGAATATGTACATTCTGTTTACTGTACATTATTCTATTGAACATATTTAATATGTTAGTATTTAATACCATTGGACTTAAATAAATAACATTAAGTAAAGCCAGAAAATAAAATTGAAAAATTCTTCATATGCGTGTTTAATATATCACACGGTTGAAAAACTAGCAAGGGTACAATGAAGAAAAGAATCGGTTACATTAGTTTTAAGATTATGATTTATTTGGAAACAATTTTTTTTATATAAAGGTTTAGAGAATGAAGTCCTATGTACAAAAGGGTTACGTTAGTAAAATACTAGGATTTTATATTCCTGGCCGTACACCGTGCAAAATAGTTTCCTCTTACACTGAGAGACGTACATGTATACATTTATATGTATAATCGTTTCCATCACGTGTAATTCTTTCTCCTCTGCCATTTATTGCGAGCCCCATATGGCTCTCTACACTTAAACGCTTGAATCTAGTTTCACCCTATGGACGTTGACAAAAAATGCTGCTCCCGTCCAACGTCGCGATCACATAAGGTACACTTATTACATTTATCATAATCCGCAATTCGTAAATATAAAGAACTCATTTTTTTTAATTATTACTTTTTTTTATCATTCAATCTCTGTATGTAAATCCTTTTGTAACATGCATATAGACATCGTATGATTTTCCACGTATACGAGATTACAGATTACGCTTTGTACAGTCTAGCGATACAAATAATATGCGAGAAAGATCATTTTCTCAGGACACGGGTCTAAATCGGACGCTTGAATCTTGTTCTCTCTCTCTCCCTCTCTCAACTATGTGTTTCTTAACGATTTTCCATCGTTTACAGGTTCGACTAATATACAAAAAAATGAAATTAATACTCATTCGCTGATAGAAGCATACGGCGCAGAAGCATTAGTCTTATTTATTATATTTGCTTTTTTTAAAATTCAGTGTATCTTTAAGCTGAAAAGGAATGGGCTTAATAACGAGACGCGCGTCATGTTCCATTAAACAACACTGTATTTTCGTCTGTCTTCTTTTTTTTTTCTTTTCTTAAAGCCTGTATAGATTCAGAAATGATGTGATCTTTGATAAGAGTGCACTTATTTAATCTATATGTAAGCATACACAGTCCATGGAAACGCAAAACAAGATTTTTCGCGTTTACGAGAAAGATGATTTACAATATGAATTTTAAAAATTCACGCACTGACACCATCTTGGCCTACCACGAAAATGCAATTTATAATAATAGAAACGATTAGCATCGATCGTCCATTGAGAATATTCAACACAGAGTCAAACTAGGTTCAAGCTTCCTGTGAAACTTTTCTTTCTTTTTCTTTTTTGTAGTGAATTACATTTTATATTTACATCTGATAATTTTTTTAAGCGCCAATTAATCTCGATAACTACCGTAGCTTGTCTGGCGAGTCCTCTATGTTACGATGACGATAAGCTTGGACGTTGTATGCAGGGAATAAAGGTCTTTATTAAAAGCCTATTATTGTTTAGAAAATATAAAACCCCAGATTATACTTCACTATCCTACAAATACAATGCTTACTTCAAACTTGTGTGTGTAATGGTGTCGCTTTGTAATGTGATATTGTTCCATCCGCTTCAATCTTAGGCAAAAAACCTGCGGTCCCCCTTATTTTTTAAAATAAATTAAACGATAAAAAGTTAAATTCCAGCCGTTTCGTTTTACACTGAGACATGAATTTCTAAAACAATCGTTCCCTTCATCGTAATCTAATTCTAGATTTCTGCATTTTGTTGAATCCTCCTCGTATCTTTTTTTTTACACTGTTTATTCTTTTTTAGCTGGAAAATGTCAATATATAATTTTATTCATTGCAATTGTACGAAGTGAACGTTCTTACATATATACAACCCACGGTCACCCTTAAGCGTACAACTTCCATGTAGATTGTTATAGTTCGATGCACGATCGCTTATTACAATCCGTGTGTGTCGGTTACTTTCGTGAGTTCTCTTCACTTGCCGAGTCCTAGTGCTGCATATTGTTCTTCCGTCACTTCTGTCATCATCAGATTTCCATCCGGTAAGAGTAAAACTACTCTTCTGGTACCTCCTAATTTTCAACATAGACAAAATGTAATATCAGCACTGTTTCTTTTAATACAAGAAGAAGTTGCATTTCATGTACGAGGTAAATCGCCAGAAATAGAAAATTTACATACACTGTAGAGGAAAAACTACACTGCGTTACTATTTTTCATACATTTTCTTTCATATTCCTACGGAATAACTATTTGAAATCATTAAATTCGTACTGTTACTGTCGATACCGTTATTTGGAAATAAAGGTAATATTGATTCATTTGAAATAATGTACTATTTCATTATTTTTTGATTTCAATTTTAATGAGAAAAATAATCTTGAAAATAATATGCAACAAAGTGTGTTTTGATTATCTGAGTCCCATTGAACTGAGATTCCGTATTATCCAAGGTGCTTTGTGTACAAAAGTGTAAATAATCAGATTTTGTTAAGACAGTTAATCAAACACATCGACCCTTCCGTATTGTTCGAGTTTTCGATATCAGAGGTAGGCTCTGTCCACCACGGATAATAATCAAGACAAAAGTGATTACAGACATGGAAGATATTATAAAATAAAATAACCCATTATTTGAAATAATATTTCAAATAATGTCATTTCAGAAGTGTCTGCTGTTAAAGTGCCTACAAGAAACTCAAAATATTCTGTTTCCAGCAACTCAGCCGTTATAATTTCTCTATACTTTACCTGGTGTAGGTTCTTCTGCTTGTACGACTTGAGCTACGACTTGCCCATGACCATCGCCATCTTCCTGTCCCTCAGTCACGTCAGTTGTGTTCGAGTTATCCATAATAGACATCACCATCGGATTTTCAGTAGGTTCCGAGGTGCCTTCCTTCACATAGAATTGCGAGGCCAAATTCACCTGATCGGGTATCAGCTGAGCAACAGCTTCGGCAACAGCATGGTCCAATGTTAGCACAGATCCACCATCTCCTTGTTGTTCCGTGGTAACGTACACGCATTGTTGCTCACCATCAGCTTCACGTGTTACCAGTAAGGTTTGACCGTCGTCGGCTTGTCCGGTCACTTGATATACAACACCGTCCTCGCCTGTTATCGTTACCAAATTCGATGTATCCTCAGCAGTTACAGCAGTTACCTTCCTCTCCTCGGGCAACTTCTCTTCAGGCTTGGTCACATCAGCAGGTGTAATAGCAATTGTGCTGGTAGATGTGACCGTGGCTGTAGACAGTGCAGCCGCGATAGAAGCCTCGGGAGTAGGTGTTGTTTCAGTCAACGGTGTCGACGAGGTTGTGGTTGGTACCGCCACAGCTGGAGGAGTGTCATCCAAACAAGGAAGATCTGGAGCAGGCACGGACACGTTCGACAAGTTGATTTGTGCAGGTTCACTTGTCTGAACAATAGTGCCAGTTGTTCCTCCGGGACTCATCTCGACTCTCATTATACCACCGCCGTCCGTGAGAGACTCGAGGGATGGTAGAACCAGCTCTGTGGTGGTAGTTGTAGCTGGGACGCCGATACTGTCTGTCGTAGCGGTAGTTGTTTTGACGGTGGTCAACGGTGTCGCAGGCCCTGGCTCGGGTTCTGGCTCGGCTGGCTGCTCAACAGGCTCCCCATCTGGCCCAATGATACGTCCTGTTAATGGACACAGTGTAAACGGTCGAGGTGGACTATCCGGTTCAGTAGTGGTTATGGTATCTGTTTCCGGTGGTGGAAGCTCTGGCTCACCCTCGCTGCTACTTTCTTCGGAGCAGACCTCGTGGAATTCCATGTGAAGTCCATCGCCCTCGGCCAATTTACTCTCTTTCGGTTTGTTTCCTGGTGCTGTAGCTGACGGCGACTCGGCCAACTTCCCTCTACCCCGTCCAACACTAACACGAGCACCTGCTAGGAGTCCACGGCCAGCGGGTTTAATACCTGCTGCTTCTTGAGCTTTTCTTTTTGCCATTAGTAACTTTTGTTGCGGAGATAATAATGACTGTGGCTTACCAACTGGTGTTTTCGGTGATTGTTTCATCTGTTGCACTGGACTAGTTCCAGACTTTACCACTTGCTTCGGCTGTGAACTAAGCACCGTGAATTTCGGTCGAATTTGTGTAACGTTCCCAGGACTCACCGAGTTACTTTGCGTGGTCACGGTTGTCGTTCGTTTTTGTAGCACCTGACGTGTTTGCTGAGATTGAACTTGTCTCGGAGCTGGCGCTCTAACAGGTGTACGAATTGTGGATCCGATTCCGAGTACGCTAGTCGGTGTCGTCGCACGCAATGGGGGTCTCGGTAACAATGGCCGACCATCCGGAGTACGTTGGCCAGTAACAGGTCCAGGACGTACTCCTGTACTTAGTCTCGGCTGCAAAGCGATAGGAGTCGGCACAGCAGTCACGACATGTATCTGCGGTAACTGTGTCGGATCTGGTTTCGGCTGAATCTTTATGGGCTCTGTTTTCGGTGTGCCTCCTGGTTTACTTGCAACCGTCTTGGAAACTACTTTCATCTGAGTTACCACTTGACTTCCATCCATTTTAGATACCACTTTAACCGGCGTTACGGAATTCGGCTGCGAGGCAGATATTACTTGCTTTCTCACTACGTTAGTATTATCCCGATTCTGAACCATCAATACACCTTGTGTTGTTGGTGAACCTTTTACGGCCAACTTTCCGCTAGGGGACGAATCCAACTTGATGATTCCATCCTTCCGTGACATCACATACACGCCGGATGTTAAGTTTGGCATTTGTTTAGGATCTACTTTAACAACTCCCTTCGCGTTGGCAACCAAAACCGGAGGTTGGTTAGATTTTGCTCCTTCGGGAGACTGCAGTCCCAATGAAGTCGCAAGATCTGAGGACGAACCGCTAGCTCGGTTTGATCCGTTTGACTGTGCATTGGCACGGTTAAACGCGCGTTGAATCACATCACTACGGCCCAACAGCCTCTCTTCATCGGATTCTCCAGTCCATTCGTCGTCACTACCTGAGTCACCTTTTGCTCGTTTCGCAGCACTGCTGCCTCCGTCTTCGGAGTCACTCTCAGAATAGTCCAATCTTCTCTTACCCAATACTAAAAGATTAACAAATCTTAGTTATTTCTGTAATATATGTATATTGTCCACCCACAAAGTATAGATTTTTTAAAATATTAGTGTGTATCTGATTATTAAACTGCAGATCTTTATACATTTGTACAGTATATACTCTCTCCCAATAGTTCGGTAATAGGGGACTGTAGGGAAATATTTTTCCACGAAATGAAGTATTATTATGTGAACTCTTCGATCACACATACTAACAAACAATGGCCTCCTTACTCATTACTTGTCTCTCCCAACAGTTCACAAAGCTTCCTCGTGGATAAACTTGGTAATTTACATTAATCGTTTGATATTTGTTTGAAAGTATGTAATAATAATTATGAAATTATTACACACGTATGTTCCGTAATAAAAGAGGTGTATCATTTTTTGAAATACGCATGTGAACATGCTTCCTCAGTAGTAGGGGACTGTTCGAATACGATAGAGAAGAACTATTGGGCGAGAGTACTGTACTTATAAATATCCAAGACCTCGTAAAATACATCATTATGAAAGTATACATACAATCATTATCTTCATCTTTCATAGAACCACACCACTGCTTCACTTGATCCATAGCTTTTGATTTACTCGAGCGCATTGGTCTTCTAAATACAGAATGTTAACGAACAATTATTCCGATATTTTTGGAATTTTGCAATGAATAGCGAGTAAAAGATCATTGACTTACCCTACTTGAGCTGCAGTACTCGGTCCAGGTTTAGCTTCCACTTTTATCACTGTTTTTTGAGCAGGATGTGCACCTCGAGCAGCTGCCTTTGCATTAGCTTGCTGTTGCGCTGCTTTCAATTCTTTCTGTTTTGCCAGACTTCTTTCAAATTCTTCTAATAGATGTTTACATGTCGCGACATGGTCAGCAGGCTCCCATGTATTATGTTCACTTCAAATATTGGACACATTTAATAAACATTGTAGTCATTATCTAAATTCATATATAGCTGTTTAAGAAACTTACTGCCCATATCCTTCCCATTTTAGTAAGTATTCCGAACACCTCTTTTTTGGATTGAATCGTTTAGCTAAGATTTTTTCTACTGTATATTCTTCATCAGTTGTGTCCCTATCTTCTTCACCAGCCTTACTAGATTTGCCCTATGAAAACGAATGAATTATTTTTACAATTAATGTAAAAACTGGGAATTAATCAACTGATTAAATGTAATAAGCTAACTTTAGGTTTTATAGAAGGCTTCAACTTTGGTTTTTCTTTCTTTTCTCCTTCAGGATCAAAGAATTCTTTTTGATTCTTCACTTCTGAGCCTTTAGCATCTTTCTTATCTGCTTCCTCTGGCTGTCCATTTCTAATAACTTTACGTACAACTACAGGTTTCCCTAAAGAAGCAGCACAAGGTCAATTCCAGTAAACGAGTCTTCATGAAATTTTACAATAAAATTAGATTTTCCTATAGAATCTACCTTCTGCATTAGCTGTTTGATTTTGCCTTGGTACATCTTGCATTTTTGCATTACTGATTTTTGTAAAAGTTTGAATGGTCTTTCCAGCTGCAATCCACGAATCCCTAATGTGCGTATCCATTTTACACCATTTTTGATAAAGTTTCCACGAGTTCGTAGAGTCTTTATCCGTACTTTCCTGCTGAATTTGTGAACCTTTCCACAAGAGGAAAGCCCAAACTTGTGCTTTCTGTTCATTCTACAAGAAACCATAATAAAATGAAATAACTCTGTCATGTACTGTCTGTATTGTTTCTTAAAATTGTTAACCAGTAGTACTAACATTACTATTTTCACGAAAATGTGATGTTTGAGTGCAAGCACCGTCTTTTGTACGATGCATTTGAAATTCCACAATAAAGTGAAAAACTGAATGACACTGTCCACATACAAGAACGTCTAATCTTCCCATTTCCTCTTGTGCAGCTGATAACAGAATAATAATACGTTACAAAAGGTAAAAGCAAATATGAGCTGCATGAAGGTGTTCCTGTATGTAAGTATAGTGAAAAAGATCGGTATGTCAGGTTCCTCAATTTTGTGTACCAATGAACTACCGACTTGTTAATTCTACAAATCCTTGTGAAACTGTACAAAAGGATGTATTTATACAAGTTTCAAAATTCAGCAATACATACTCTCATAATTAAATTTTTAATAAACCTTAACGCTCCTTTGGCTCTGCTACAGAGACATCTATCATTTGTTTGATTAATGCTCTGGTTATTTTTTAAACAAATGTTAAATATCTCCGTAGCGGAGCCAACGGAGCATTAAGAGTTGAATAGAAATGTTTGTATTGCTTCAAAAATTTGTGTGACTTTCTTACAAATATAGGATGGATACAAATATTTTTAGAAATAAGTAAATGATTTATTATAACAATCTTGCGCATAATAAACTAATACACATTACCTTTAATAGCAGTAGGATTACTACTAATGGCTGAAGGGCCATCGCCTCCCTCCATTTTGCTCAGCACAACAATATTCGAATCTCTATCCGCAATGTTGGTGTCTAAAAATTAAATGAACCTTTAAATACAACGTACAAAAAGCTTGTGTACATTACATAATGGGCCAAGTTAACATTGTATCACCACAGCTCTATTATTTAACAATGAAAAAAATACTGTATCATAAAATTAAATTTCACTGTATGATCACACTTGTAGCATATTATAGATGTACAAACCAAAGAAATGGAGGTTTTCATTGCTAGAACAATATTATACATATAATTCATGGGTGATACACGAAAAAACCAACGAGAAGAAATTATTGAAAGTAATCAAATCTAACGTTTAATTTTTCCTGTGTACTTACAAAACGTCTATGAATCGGTATTAATAAGTTAGACAGTGCACCAGTGAATACTATTAATATTATTTTCTAGAAAGTTATATACATGACTTAAATAAGAAAAAAAATTTTGTTTCCACCAATAAGCAGTATAATAATTCGTTAATATTGTTATCATGTCGTACCACAGGCGAACAAAATAAAAATTAGATGATTCGGAATTCAAAGTTTCGCGGGTCTCGTAAAAATTTACACGCAACATGCCGGTGGAAATCGAACTGCGAACATTTTTTAATAAGACACCACTGACGTTGTTACAGCAATACAGAGGTTCACTGCACTCACACACACCATTACCATCGGTAAATTTCTAAAGCGTTTGCGATCCCGCAAGCTATGACGAACCGTACGCGGGGGTACTTTTTATTTAAACTAAAGAAATTCCCGCATAAATGGTAAGACATCAGATGCACAGCATGGAGTCATTGTAAACGCGGCCAGTGGCGTAAGTTACCAACGAATAAAACTCACAGATAATTCGATCTTGGAAATAGTAGCCGGCTCACCCGTGAAAGAAAGTTACCGATACAACGTGACTATTCGAACTGCGAACACGGCCGTTTAGAATCGAAAGAAACATTTAGAAACGATGCCATTGCCGCCGTCGCCGTGGTCGCCGCCGCAGACTCGTCCTCCGTCTATCATGAGCAAGCCGATGCTCGTCAAGATGGCTCTCGTCACGAAAACTCTCTCCGACTATTCACTTCCTGTCCACCCATGAATATTTTTCGAACACACCTGTCCGATACTGATCTCAATGGAACCAACAATAAAACCAATGATATTCACTTACATCTGGTATACCGTGGAAAAATCAGACTTTCTTGTTCTGGAAAATTGCCGTCGCCGCACGAGATGGGATGAAAACAGTGATCGCGTCTGACGACGGTGGCGCTATGGCGCCTACTCGCCGCGGCAACAGTTTACCTTTTTGGCGGGAAAATATTACTCTACAATTGACCTTCTTTCCTTTTTCTCGACGATACCTTTTCTATAGACACAATTTTTACAGTCGGATTATTACCCTTGACACGATTCACCAATAAATATACTGAAAAGTTCGGTTTGAAAAACTGGTAAATCGCGAACGTTCCGTTATTGATTTCAAATCTGCCGCTTTAATACGTCGGGTTCTCTTATGTTCCGGCACTGTATTGAGTGTATAGAAAAGGCAAGTTTATGTTAATTAATGTCAGCAAGACGATTTCACAAATAGTCATTGGTCATTGCGCGCAGATTTATGAATGGTGCATGATTAATTAATTCTTTTATTTAGCTGTTATTCGAATTTCACACGCCCACGCTTCTATGTATATCGACGGTATACGTTTCCCCCAGAATTTACGAGAAATTTCAAATAATAGGTTTTTGTATTGACCGAGCACAACGCGGATAAGAATGATAAGATACTGGCTCGGTTCGGTGTATATGCATACATTAATATGAATTGATGTCATCTATTGAAACAGTTTCTTTAGTAAATATATGTACTAGTTTATGATATCGTTCATTTGAAAGTATGGAGCCACTTTATTATTATTCTCTTCAACGATGATCTTGGCCCTTTATACTTTTATGTTATTGGTATAATAGTATAAACAACATTAACCTATATAGCTCATGTGGAGTTAGTTTATCATAACCGGTGTAAAGTAAGCACACTTTTAAATATACCTATGAAAATATATGTTTGAATTATGATTTTTAATTAAGGCTCTATTGTTTTCTTATAGTTTTATGTATTTGAAAAATTAAAAAATGGCTGAGGAAGAAGAGGAGAAAGAATATCGGTGGGAGACTGGTTATGAGAAGACATGGTATGTATTCATTTATTTATTATGACATTCTCTAGTTGTATGTATTTTGTGACTTTATAAATAATTGGAAATAATATTTTTATTTAGGGAAGCGATTAAGGAAGATGATCATGGACTTCTGGAGGCATCGGTTGCAGATATTATTCATAATGCTAAGAGAAAACGTCAGATGGATAAAAAGGTTGGTGCCAGATTAGGAATGATGAGACATCTTTATATAATTCTTGATGCTTCCGAATCAATGTCCAATCAAGACTTAAAACCAACTCGTTTCTTATGTTCTTTAAAGGTATATATATATATATATAATTCCTGTTTACTATGTGACTTTATACATTACCTATTAATATAATAACATTACTTGGTTCAAGCTGTTAGAGGATTTTATCGAAGAATTCTTCTATCAAAATCCTATAAGCCAACTAGGAGTAATTGTTACAAGAAATAAAAGAGCAGAAAAAATCAGTGATCTGGCTGGAAACTCCAAAAAGCATGTTAAAGTAAATATTCTGTTTCAATCGTTACAAATTTGCAACTTGCTTTGTTAAATACATTTTTCCTTTCCTTTTAGGAATTAAAGGCCATGCAGCAGCTTCAACCAGCAGGTGAACCATCGTTACAGAACTCACTGGAATTAGCTTCAAAATCCTTGCGATTGCTACCATCGCATGCTAGCAAAGAAATATTAGTAATTATAGGAGCTCTCACAACATGTGACCCTGGAGATATTAATGAAACAATACAAGTATGTGTTATTGTTAAAGGTATGCGAGAACTCGAAAATATTCGGTGCTCGACAATTTTTGGGATTATTCTCGGGAATCCCGATGTATTCGAGGGTCTTGAAGTTTTCGAAAACCCGACTCGTCTCGACCATCGGATACCCAATATTTTCAGGTTCTTGCACACCTCTAGTTGTTATACCAAGCCAGTACATAGAACTAACGCCAAAACTCATTATTTTAATAACGATGTACTGTAATTCTAGAATATGAAAACAGATTGTGTAAGGTGTAGTGTGATAGGTTTAGCTGCTGAGTTATACATTTGTAAAAGAATGGCCATAGCAACTGGTGGAGAACACAGTGTTGCACTGGATGATAAACATTACAAAGAGCAATTAAATATGCATATAGACCCACCACCAGCTGCAACCAGACTAGATGCTGCTCTTGTAAAGATGGGTTTTCCTCATCATGCTTTACAATCTTCCGAAACTGAAACATCCATGGCAGTGTGCATGTGGTAAGTTAATTTTATTTTGTTCTGATTATCAACTTATAAATACATACAAATGTTTTTATTATACAACCGTTGAATTTAATAATGGAAACAACACGTTTTCTTTACAGCCATGCAGTGAGTGCAGATGAAACTGTTAAACTTACAAGTACAGGATATCTGTGTCCACAGTGCCTTAGTAAACATTGTGAACTTCCTGTTGAATGTAGAGCCTGTGGACTCACCTTGGTATCTGCTCCTCATTTAGCTCGATCTTATCATTATTTATTCCCTGTTGAGTCATTTAAAGAAGTACCATTTGAAGGAACCCCTTCAATTTGTTATGGCTGCCAAAAAACTTTGTCACAAAAAGATAAAAAGGTATAGTATGCACAATTTAATAGATTAAGAAATATATACATGTAACTCTATTTAAGTTTAAATCGATATCTACAGATATACATTTGTAATAAATGCAATCAAACGTTTTGTTTGGACTGTGAGATATTCATCCACGAGTCTTTACACACGTGTCCAGGCTGTGCAACAAATCCAGATACATATCAAAGGTCCGCGGAAAGAGCTTAATGTACTAAATGTATGTAGAATAATATAACTAATTTTAGTTATTTTGTACTAAATATTTTAATCGTGAATACTGTAATCTACGATCAGATTTATATAGAAAGAATTCTTAGAACTGATCCATGATGCATGTATACAGAGATCTCCTCTTACCAAAGAGGAATAAATAAGTTACGAAAAGTAATTATAATGGCAGTTCTTTATTATTTTTTTCATAAAAAACATTTTCTTTGACAAACGAGTTTCTACAGATTTTATTTGAAAAATAATCCGATTCGCAGTTTAGTGCCTCTAGTGGATTGAAAGTAATTTTCAGAAAGTTCAAACTCTTCTAGAAAATAATTATGAACTGTTAAGCAATGATTATCGCTAGGGATCGTAACTATTACCTAACCCGACCTAAATATCCATAAATCGATGATTCATAAATAAATGAAAGTGCGAAACATGCTTTCTAATCAAATGTAAGTTCAAAAGTACATGTATATAAAGCATTGTGTACACGTAAGTCGTTAAAAAAATTACTTATGTGTATTAATTCTCGTACACTGTTCCGACCAATTAACCCGAAAATAATACTTCATTTATGATTAAATCTTTTTTTTTTGGAAAAATATACAATTAATTTAAGACTACCAGTTTATACAAATTATTTTACAAATGAGTAAAGACTATAAAGACGATAAAGACTTTTTTCCACATCATTTTACATTACAAAGTTAGAACTTTGTCTCCTTATTTTTGAATATTATCTCTTTCACTCTAATTTGTGCACTCAAACCCAATTCACCAAGTATAAGAATAACATATTTTAGATTGACCAACAGCCGCGTAAAATATTGTTCAATTGATGCGGCCTATAAGTAGCCTGCAGTTTCTAATACATTGATAAGGATTAATCGGTTTATTATTCATCGCATGTCTCGATAATCGAATCACGGTTTGTGATTGTACAATAGACAGCGGACGTTTATGCAATTTTCAATTTTGGTAGGCAGGTTTTGAGAAAGTGGAATCAAATAAAATCTTATTTCCAGTGGTAGTAGCCTTTATATAGATCTGAAGTAAATAGAAATCGTATTAAATTCTACCGCGCGATTTTCATATTTTAGAATAACAATAACAGAATCTGGTTTAGGGTGTGAGTAAGGTCCCTCGTTGACTTTTCATAATAAGACCTCCAATATGACCGAAGCCCGTCGAACCAAAAGCAAAACAAAACGTCAGCAGTCATTTGTGTACAACCGAATGATACAGAGATACCTCTTTCCCCCAGACAGGGAACCAGAAGTTTTTCAAGCGTTAACGCGGCCGCTTTGAAATCATGGTGGGAGGTGATTGAAGTTTATTAGCTAGCGGACAGGTGGAAGCGAGCATCGTTATATTAGAGCACATTATTAGTTTGCGATCGTACTCCGGTGCGACCGGTTCCACGGTGTCGACCTACTTCCGATTCAATTACGTATGTCCATCCTGCCTGGACAAAGTGTCCTCGTATGCGAGACGTCTCCCTCAGCCCTGGTTTTCTTTCTAACACGCATCCCCGACATAAGGTAAGATTATTTTACTCACGTTTTCAGACTCGTCACGAAAATCTCACGTACTTCCATTATCCCACTATGTTTATTTAAAACATTTGCGGTATTCGCTTGTAACTAGACTGCGGGTCTCCTTCCGAGATAGATTCTGATCGCGAATTTCCATCCGAGAAAGCCGCAATTTCATCTTTAATTTTAATATGTTAGCTTATTTATAGTAAGCAAAATACTAAATTTAACTATAATACTTTATTTTGTTCCTTTTATTGGATGTAAATTCAAATTAATAATAATATTAAATACATAAACATCCGTTGTGGTACTTAAAATTAATTTTTTTATATTTTCTTGCACTCTTTTATAAAACTAAACTTTATTAAAACGATTTGTTATTTTTTCTTTCTTACTTTTTAACAGTTCTCGATCACTCTTTTTCTTTGTTTTGCTTACGTTCTACTCTTTAACGCTCGAACTTCCAAGCAGATTCAAATGACCCGTATCAAGTATTTCATTTTAGAATTAATGAAAGTATAAAAGCACTTTTGTGGGTAATTATTAAATAAATTCTTTTCTGTATGAATATATCGTGTAATAAAAATAACACAGTTTTGCGTAAGAAATGAACAACGAGTCACTTTGACTTCCAGTTTTAACGTTCCGACTTGTAAGTGAGAGTAATGTATTACCTAGCAGTGTATACAAATATGTGTGTGTACATAGTGTACAAGCAAGCGTGTATTATATGTGACCGTGTTTGCTTTACATGGCTATACGATACATATACTAGAAATAGTTAGTCAAGGGAAAAGTAGGTAGAAGGTTAATTTTGCAATATTTCTTCACGGTATAGTTAACGAACTTGCTGCTCGTGTCCGTGCAACAACGTGCATGTTTATCTTTATTTCGTAGCAATGGTAATTAGTTTCTGGCAGTAAAGTGTGGATTTTATGGGTGACGGAAACGAATAGATAAAATAAAAAAATGCGAAGGAGTTAAAATAATTTGAGAATATATTCTCAATCATGTAATAGTATACTATTACATTTATTAAATGTAATTAATATTACTTCAATTTAATTACAATATTTTTACACATTCTTTAAATATTTGATGTTCCAAGGATTATATATTAAAATTGGGACTTCAATACCAATTTCAGAATTATTTTAGACTTTTTTAAAACTTAGAACAATAAAAAATGTTAGTCGTGAGAGGGTTAATTTAACTTCTGTTCTCCGATTCCGGGGAGATTACATATAAACAAATATGCGTTTAAATATGATTACATTGTGAAGGGAAATCAATTTTCAAAAATAAAAAATTTATTTTGCAATATACAATGTACGTCTCGATTATTATTCATCGGGCCTTAATTTATCCGGACTGTTTATCTCTCAATCAAGGCGGTTAATCGAGGTCCTACTAGTGTTCCTTCTCGAGAAATTTTATAATTGGTTATTTCTCATTTCTCGAGAAATTTAGATCCAGGAAAATTCCTATGAATCTCATTTATTTTATAACATATTCTCGGAAATAAACAAATACGTATGTCCTACCATCAATCAAAGCATGCTACATTTTAATGTAGGTATTTAAATATCTCTGTTACTTGTGATTATACGAAAAAATGTCAGGAGACATTTGCACTGTTTAATTAGGGAAATATAGTGGCAAAGTAAAAAAATTTTTTGGAAACCATATTTTGAAATTTCAAGGTCAAATTCAAGTTCATTGTTCAAAGGAACAATACTGGATAATTGCGTGCATTGTATCTCGATAAAAATTTTTCTCCAAGTATAGCTTAGGTCCACCCTAATGTACATGTTGGACAGGAATAAACATTGAGTTAATGTTTTTTGCGCTTTCGATAAATATTATCAACGATATTCCAAATATCATAAGTTTTCCAATATTTTTTTATTTTCTTAAAAATTCTCGAGAAACGAAAAATGTTGAGAAATCAGGAACACTAGGTCCTACTGTATATAAAATTGCACTGAGAACAATATTAGCAAAAACTGAGAGTATAATAAGGATTACATTTCCTCAATAATTGCATTTTAGCGAAAGTACAGGAAATTCAGTGTTAAAAATAATATTGATTACACATTACCGTCAGAGAAGACAGTTACCGTCATTAAGTTTGTAATTTCTGGGATGTATATTTTATTACGTCATATTTCGCTTGTGATGTGTAATCTATCATCGTCGCATCAGTTGCCGCCTCAGATTTACCGCCAATTGTTTTTTTTAAATTGCCGATAGCAACGGAGGAAGAAAATAAGTTATATGTCGTATCACATAGTTAATCGTCAGGATTCATGAACCAATCATCGTTGATAGTATCTAAAAATTTTCGGTAGCAGTCTCTAATTGGTGTTACGATTCGTAATCTATTAGTTTCTCAGTCAATCCATTTTTGTCTAGTTTTCAAGATTTTACTATTTTCGTCTCAATTTTTACTTGTATGTATTTTTGATTTTTCTAGTACAGTTGATTACAAAATGAAGAATAATGAAGGTCTCGGGCTGTTAAAACCGTTACCGAACCGCTTTTCTTTGGATTCAGAAATTATTATCAATAACAATAATTTTTCTAATCACAATGTCAATGATTTTATTATGAAAATGTCATAATTGGTATTTAATAGTAAATACGTACTGCTCACATGTTATTTGAACTATTTGAAGACTGAGAAATATGTCGTCAGATTTGCGTTACAAGTGAAAGAAAAATTTTAGATATTAGGGACAATTGTTGTAATTAGATGTCGTTACTCGATATCCTCAAGGGCACGCTATTTAATTGCGACTTGGTATCTGTTTCATATGAATGGAATGTACTTGTAATCAATGTACTAACCATTCAAAGCAACTTTCATTTCACCCGCCTAAGAGATTTGCGCAAACTGAGGCTACTTTGAATAACAATGATGTCTAATGGGATCTTACTTATCTCGCTTCTTGAATATAATAATTCTGATATGATAAAATGGAGTGCAAAACATCCCCTGTTCGTGTCAATACTAATCGTGCGATTACGTCTATTATTCAACTGATTATTTAGGTGTTATCAAGTAACCTGTTTATCAAAAAAAATGGACATATTGATTTGATAATAATTTATTCAGTCGATTGATTCAGTTCACATCTTGTATGTCAAGTGATGTGCGGACCTTTAACGTTCCACTCGTAATAGAGATGAGTGTCCTGATAACGATTAGTATTGTATAAAACTGTACAAGAATGCAATTTTTGCTTTACAAACACTGTTTATTCTATGGCATCTATTTTATTGTGATCGCTTTTAGTATTATATTTTGACCCCAATATTACCCGCATAAGTGATGTATCCTTCAATCTGATGCACAAAGCTAACATTTATTATTATGTATTGATACAACATTATATTGGATCGCAACATAAATTCGTTTGGTTATTTTGTATATCTTCTTTTTATTTATTAACAAATTGGCGAATTTCAATCAATGTAATTCTTACAAAAAATAATAAAAAATCGTTGACTACAAGTAGTTTTTATTTAGTCACAGTTGTCTGCACTTGCAATGAGTCACAACTGAACTGTTAAAATTAGAACATATATTTATATTTGCAACCGAACGAATTCATGTTACGAACTGTAGTTATACAAAGTTACATGAATTGCGTTTATTCAATGCGTTAATTAGCACAAGATTTATAGTCATTTTAAGTAGGGGAAAGTTGCCAAATGCGTACATATCCTGTTATGCATATTTATTATACTAAATAATATTTATGAATAAAAATAGATATTGAAAATAGAATCGTACAATAATCAACCTGAACTAATTTTAAAACTTGAAGCCTCTACTTTCACAATTTATCGTGAAGCCATTGTGAATGGTTGAAAACGAATAATTATGATTTCTGTCATTTTAACCCGTTTAGACCTGCCATACCATAAACGGTATAATTCATTAAATAAAACAAATGAATGCCATATTTTTGAACGTTTGAATATGCACGAGCCTACTGTACCATTTATGGGAGGGCGATTCCCAACAACCCTTAAATGAATTTGTTTTTTGTATTTTTATAATGATTTCCGGACGTCCTTAAGGATGTTCTGGAGGTACAATGGGAGACAAAAGTACAAGAAATTCGAAACCCATGAATATATTGGCAATGATAGCCATTCGTGAGTATATTTTGCATTAAACTTTTGCGAATACTGTACCCTCTGTAGCTAGATTCAGTGGTCTAGACTTGTCGCGCTTCCATGCTAGTGAGAGACAACACGATAAATTTGACGTTTTGTAACAGTTTATAATTTTTTTGCTCTGTAACTGTTTAGTGAATCCTAATAAATTTGGAGCATAATTAATTACATAATTTTTACTACATATAAAAAAAAGCTGGAGTTTCTAGTTGTGTTTTTTCAAGGTTTAAATAGGGTTTGAAGTGGAATTTTATGAATTCTCCATAAGGGAAGACGTGTTAAAATGCGCAAACTTTAAGTTGCTATAATTCGTAAACGGTGCAGTGAATCGAACCCAAACTTTGGTAATTGCATTAATTTAGTAAGAATTATATCTTGTCAAATTTTCTAAAATGTTGTTGCGTTTTTATATTACGTCCAGAACATCCTTAAAGGGGACCCTATAGACTATAGACAATCAATAATATTGACGAGGCGCATTGAAAGGGCATATTGACCGTTTAGCAGGAATTCAAACGCATTGTCAATTAATTAATTCATTGTTAATTCGGGTGTTTCAATATCATTGTCAACCTACATCGACAATATTATTGATTGTCTAGGGGCCCTTTAACACATTGACTGTCATGTTGCCCATATTTGAACGACGGAATTATATTGTGTTGGTAAAAAAGTAATTTCAGTATTTTAAGGTGCAATAAAACCCAATTTTTTTGGTAGCTTCACAAATATGCGGTCATAAAACTTCTGGTCCTTATCGGCCAAAAAACTGATCCAAGTGCGATTTCAGGTCATCATCATTAGTGGAAGTACATTGCCTGAATAAAAAAAATGGTTTTTATTTCACTTTAAAATACCGAAATTACTTTCTTGCCAACCCAATATATTTAGCCGGACATAAACATCGATTTCTGCGGTGACAGATACATACAGTGCACTCAATTTGTTTATAGCCTGTGAAATGTAAACTCAATACATACTAGTGGTCGCTCAGTCGGCGGCCAAATGTGTTAATTATATTTCGAACGCAAATTCCATAAAATTCTGACTACATTAGTTCCAAGTCGAAACGAGTTGACACGTTGACTGCCACGAGAATTTTATAGATTTCACACAAGTCTCAATAATTACATTTATAGACGCAATCAGTGTTATCCATAGCAGTTGTTAGTTACTTGATAACGAGGTTCTCGTCTTGCACTATAATCTAGTTCCTTTCACCATTAATAATTTGATATTCACTGGTATTAACCCTTATTACTCTAGTGGTGACTCAATCACCATTAAAAATTGCTGTACAACCACTATTCAAAATATTATTTGCATTATTAAATACATATATTAGGATCTAACCGATTACTAAACATTTAAATATTGTATGAGGTGTTATATCAATTTCAATCATATCCATAAAATGAAATGAATCATATAGAACTGAATGATTATTACTAGATCGGTAGAAATGTTCCCCTCTGAGGCACAACTAGAAATTGCTGTACCATTATTCAAAATATTGTTCACATTATTAAATATATCGGTACCTAATCTATTACTAAACAGTTACGTATTGTATGAGGTATTATATCAATTTGACATCCATAAAATTTTTAAAATCATAGGGAACGTAAATATTCTAGATCGGAAGAAATGTTTAACTATCCAGTTAAAATAGCTTCGAGTGAAAAGGATTAATTTTCGAGTTGAAATACGTCCGAGTGCAAAGGGATAATTTGATAAGAATCTTTTCGAAGTGCTTTCATAGCGCCGATCACCGTGTCCCCCGCGGCGTTCAACGTGTTAAACATGAAATCTGATGTACGTTAAATTGCCGGGTTCCGTAAATCCAGTGTGAACATCATTTGGACAGATGCAATTGAATAATGAGGGTTAATGTGTTTCGCAGCAGGAGGCAACAAAAAACGATCAATGGGGACGTTATATAACTATTCGCGTGTGCGGTTCACCACGTGCCGGTGAGTTCTCTTTTTCGTTTGAACCGTGTGTCGCACAGGAACCGAAAGAATTCCTTTCTCTCTCATTATTGCTTTCAGGCCGCGTAGCAATAAACTGGTTGCGCGGCGTTACATTCGATGCCCCGGCAAGGATAAATATCTTGGAAAGGTCTTGTCTTCACTTGTCAGAGAATTAGTCTTGCTGGATTTCGCCACTTTTTCTCAGCCGTGCGTAACGACAGCTCAACATTCTCGAGAAAATGGCAATTTTTCTTTCCGCATCTGTTCATCAGCTAATAACCATGCAATTCTATCGAGCCGCAGACCGTCGTTGTCTTACCAGCTTACGTCTCATTAGGTGTCATTATTATATCTCGCGCGTGATATTATCGCACAACTTATGATGGCTTCAAAAGTAAAAATATCGATATGCCCGGCTCTCAGTGTAGAATTAAATTTATCGAAACTTAAAAGAATATCGCTTTTGATGTTCGTAAAGACTTTCCCGCGTTCAACTGTAGTTTTTTCTTTTCTAAATACCTTCCTAATACTCCTATCATTCCCCTCATTTCATCCTCCTCCTCCGCTTGATCGTTCGTAAAGATATTGCAAATTATACAGGGTACGTTACTTAATAGTTGGACCATTAAGGGGTCAATTTCTTTTTTTTTTTAATAAACACTACAATGGTTCAGCATTTTTATAAAAAAAAGAAAAACTGCAATTAATCTCTGTAAATAAAACTCTGTATATACTTTGAATTATTTATTTATTGATGCCATAAACCTAGTTTGGTTTATATAGCATACATAGAAATAACACTTTACAAAAAATTAGAGAAGTATATGACGTAATATGTATAAAGTGGAATTATGTATATACTTTTGTCATGTTACTTAAGTTTTTCAGTTCCATTTATTTCGAAATGGTGTTTTTATCGCCAGCAAACTAGGACGTTCCGCGAAATTACTTCATTCACATATCTGTCCTCCAGTTTATTTGACATCAACAATTCCAATTCAATTTTTATTTTATACGTACGTATCTACTTATCGTTTGACTTACAATCCACAAGAAAATTATTTTCGAAGAACTTTTGGCGAATAAGCAAAATATATTCAACCCGTCTTACTTGTATGTCAAATAATAAAAGGATTATTTCTTAATACACATTTAAAATGTCAAACTGATCGATCCAATATTTTTTTCTGTCAACCAGTTATAAGTTATTTCAAAACAAAGCGTATCTATCCGCATAATGCGCTTCTGTGTCTTATGTACATATCTACAGAATTTATTAAACATTAAAGTGGAAAGAAACGATTTTTTAAGTTTGCAAACCAGGATGATAAAAGATGTTTTTCGAGATCATTTATTCCAAAATGTGTAAGTTATTATTAATGTTTTCCAAATGAAACTAAATAATTTTCAAGTCGATTAAAATTAAACAGTTTTTATTCAAATGAAATGGTTTCAAACCATAAATAGCTTAATCCCCTTTTGTCAAAAAATTATACTATCGGTGACTGCATTAAAATTTATCAGTTCCGTTTAATGAAACTTTCCATGATGTTGAAGTTTCTAAATATACGACTTGTCCGAGCCAAAGCAAATACCTTTTTTTACAAAAATTTTGCACGTTATTAAAGATGACAAATATATTCTAAAGTCCAGAGTCTTGGCAAATTGACGCTAACAGATGTATAATGAAAGTATGCTACTGTGAGAAATATATGTTACGGTTGATAAAATATACAGGTCTGCGTCGCACTTTCCCGTTTTCAAGGTTGTTGTTATTGTTTCTAAACCAGACATGAACTGCTGCGCGCATTTGTAAGAATGACAGACACCTTTAAAACAGACCGGAACGGAAAGATAAACAGCGAAAAATGCCGATCGGATATCTAGTGAATCACAGTAATATTCGGACACTTTTAAAAGGACGATAACTTTTTTAATATTGAACCTGTGGGCCTACATTGAACATTTAAAAAATATATTTTGTATAATTGTATTCGTAGTAGTTGGATTAACTTCTCAAAAAAATCCAAGTCGAATGATCCGGTGTTAAAAAAGGTATCGTCCCTTTAAAAGTGTCCGTATATTACTGCGATTCACACATATTACGTTACTCGCCCTCCGCATTCTACATAACTGTTTACATGAAACTTTACATAACTGGAACACAAACAAATTTTTAACGAATAAAATAACTATCTGAATGCAAAATAAATATTCGCTAGTGTAATCTACGCCTTTGTTTATGCTCGACACACTAAGTTTAAAGTTTTGAGATTGCAAGTAGGGTAAACTGTACAATGATTGGCACCCTAAGCCAAAATCGTATTGAAAATCTTTTTATCTTTTTTTGAAATGTTTAAGCGAGCTTAACTTGCTATTATTATAAGCTAATAGAGATTTTTCAGCGAAATCAAATATAATAGTTTTACGAACCATAAATCTCTTATTATAAAATATATTCAGTGCATAACAATCGTAAGACAAATAGTACAGTCATTGGTACAGTGAGAGAAGTAAACGTTACACAGGCTTACTTGTTTTATAATTAAACATATTAGGTGAAGTAAAAAGTTCTGAGCGTCTTTCGCTTATATTAATAAAGCGAAAAACGCTCAGAACTTTTTACTTCACCTAATATACGCACTTACTACAGATGTGGTACAGTCCGAAATTCAGTTACAAAGCGATAAAGTATACGTACTCGTAACGAAAATTTAAATAAAACACTATTTACACTGCACTGTGGTCTTCCGTCGGTCTTACTGGATGTACCAGCGTTGCTAACAGTCATATGTGAAACTCTGTTATGAGAACTTACAACGTTGCTTTGAAACATAAATAAGAAGCAATATAAAATGATTTTCTACAATCAGGGAATTCTGGATATTTGCCGTTTAAATCAAAAGTGCCAATAACTACTGCAGTGCTAGCAATAGTACAGTTTATCCTAAGCCTATGGCATCATTGCTATTTCTTTTTCCTCGCGATCTTCAGAGAAATAGACATGAAACTCGATAATCTGAATTCTTGATTCATTTGAGCAACTCTATTCTTGAATGTGTTTCATAATCTTATACGATATTTCACATAATTTCGATTATTTAATTCCATATTCAGTGAAACCTTTTGTAACAGTATCTAATTAAAAAATTGTATAACATTTCGATTTTGCAGGCCTTATTTCGTTCTCTCGTCGCAATTTATCATGAGATTTACAGTTTCTCAGTTTGAATTACTGTAAATCAGTTTTTATTCCGTTCCTGAGCTTGTTAATCCAAGTTTCCCGTTAACATAACCGGAACCAACAATTTTTTACCTGACGTTCGGATTCATATTCTTTTCGTAACGCACGCTGTCATCGTTATTATTCCTGCTAGTCCTGATTCCGTTACTTTCAATCTATGCGCGCTGCCATTCTATTTTAGAATTAACACTCGTCAGGTAAACAGTATTTTAAAAGATGCGCTATTGTTTTTTTCGTGATACAAAATTAACATTTTCGTTCCTGATCTTTTCTGAAGTTATACGAGGTGATCGGTAACTAGCAGAACAACCGAAAAGGGGGCAAAATTGTCCATTAAAAAAAAATAAGTTGAAAATGTTGAATGAAATGTTTTTATACGAGGCTTTGTTTTTCGAGGAAATCGAATTTGGAAATTCGATGAACACATGTGCTATTGAATAGGAATCGTCTGGCGCGTCTGTTCATGATTTACCGATTCTACTTCTTACAGATTCTAAGCACGCGACTTGACGGACTTGCCAAAGTCGATTTTCTCGAGAACAAAGCCTCATATGAACAAATTTTGATATACATGTACGATTTAAATTTTTATGTAGAATCACCGCCACGAGTTTCAAGATATAATGCCCGCTTGTTGAATGTTGGGGGGACTTGAATTATTTATTAGCATTGGTTTCTGTCGGTAATAGTAAGGGAAAGATATGAAGCATTTGCGAAGCCCTGCAGAAGATCCATTCAGCCTTCGTTATTTCCCCTACTCGGTTTCTATCAATGTTCAGTATGTTTACCCAAAAGATAGCCTCAATCGCGTCAAGGCGATTCCTACGATTACGTTTAATCCTTCGAAATTGTATTTGATTTGATCATACGAAGCTAAAAAGTGAACTTCATTATCACAAATTAATATGGGAGATAAGAATCACATTTTTGAAATTCATTTTTGGAATGTATGCGTACCTGGTTAAAGATAACATACTTTATACTTCGGCATAGTTTTGATAATTGACCGAAAGCGTTCGATATTGAAATTATGCACGCATTCAAAGGTTTTTGATAAGTATATTCAAGACGCCATAGTTAGACTGCGGATCTTTATGCAGTTATCGCAAAATTGAGAAGATGAAATTCAAAATTGTTGAAAAATTTAAAAAATTGAAGATGTCAATATATGATTTCTACTCCATTAAAATCATTAAGGGAAGAAATAACATTCAATTTAGTTTCTAGATCTTGCAATCGATGCAAAAAAATTTTATTTTGCATAAAGATCTGCAGTTTAGTCGTAATACTTTCTTAACGGCTTTGAAAATACTTTAGAAAATACTTTCTTAAATGGCGACCTCTTTCTCTCTCTTCATAAAATCGGGACATTAGGCTAGCTTTTCACGCGAGGATAACAGTGTCTGGGAAAGGGGAGAACTCCCGGGAAGCCGGGTTGAGGTACCGGCTTGGAACATAGTTTTGTTATGCGTTAGTCGAGTCTCCAGTCTGTTCGATCTGTTGCTGAGAAGGGGGGCAATGTCTGGAGGATTGTCATTGCAAATGCCACGAGGGGATCAGCTTGCCCAACATTTACAACCACCAAGTTAGCAAACGTGGCCCGATCCCTCCTCATGACGTCACTCTGGCCACTGACCCCGAGGCATGTGTGGCCTGCGGCGCCTAAAAAGTCTCGGACGGTGGAAGAAGATTAGTAAGTACAGTAAAAGCTCCTTCGTTGTCCAAAAACCGGGGGGCTGAGCGGTCAATGAGCGTGCCCGGACACTATTTTTGATTTATGACTGCGTCTAGATCAGGGCTTCGGAGTCGGAGTCGGAGTCGTGGAGTCGGAGTCGGAGTTAGAAAAAGCTATGTATCAACTCCCGGAGTCGGAGTCAGAGTCGGAAAAAAATATATCGACTCCGACTCCAACTGTGGCTCTTTTGTTTATAAATCATTAATAGATTTAAGTATACGTATATGTATATACCTCGGCACTATGTAGAGGAGAAACAGTTAAAGTTATGGTAGTAGTATTTTCTAACTATTTCCTGAAAGTGAGAAAGTAACAAACAAGTGTTGTGTTGTATCAGAGTTATCTATTCCATATTCTCAGATTTTAATACAATATTTCAACTATTTATTCAGTTTTATTACAACTCTTAATTATTTTGAGTACATATTTTTTTCAATTTGGAGAGTCGGAGTCGGAATCGGAGTCGGAGTCGGAGTTGGAGTCGGATTCGGAGTCGGAGGTAAAAAAAAAGAGGAGTTGGAGTCGGAGTTGGAGTTAAGAATTTTGTCTACCGACTCCGAAGCCCTGGTCTAGATATCGCGCCGACCGCGCCGAGCGACTTCAATAGGAAGCCAAA
Source organism: Lasioglossum calceatum (assembly GCA_963966675.1). Taxonomy (NCBI): domain Eukaryota; kingdom Metazoa; phylum Arthropoda; class Insecta; order Hymenoptera; family Halictidae; genus Lasioglossum; species Lasioglossum calceatum. The sequence goes on from OZ016542.1 coordinate 7,062,809, forward strand.
CATAGAGAAGGACAGAATGAGATACGGATCGGGTGACCGAAGCGTGTCGCCGTCGCCGGCACAATTTAAAGGCCCACATTGTTGCTGTTGCTCGTTGCCTTCGAAACTTTGACCGTCGATTAAACCACTAAATACAGTTGAAACTATATCGTGTTTGGTGTCATTTTAATCAGAGAAATGCCAGAAATAAGTCAGTGAAAGTCCCATAAAGAAATAATGGAAATTAAGAAGTTTGAAAATTCGGTTTACTCGAGTCAATGTTGGTGGTGTTCACACCGATATACCCGAGCCGACATCAATCGACGCCGCCTACGGAGCGACTCGGCGTTGACAGGCAGTGGAATGGGTAGGCACTGGACAACGATCGTGCCCTTGATTTTGGACAACGAAGGAGCGATTACTGTACTTCCCTCGGCAATACATATACGCTGCCTCTTTACGCGGTAGACAAGGGCTGTCTAAAAGGCCCTATTACTTTTCCTGCAGTCGATACCGTCCGACTGTCTGGGCGTTCAGTGAAACTTAAACTTAGGCCTGGGTTAGAGGAGGAGACTCGGGGGTTGGTACGTCGGGGGCAGCATTGTAAAAGAGAAAGCCCACGCGAAGGAGCTCCGATGAGCCTGATATTGTCAACTGAGTTTAGTCTGGTTGGGAACTTCGGTGAAGTGGGTGGCCCCCAAGTGTTCTTTTCTCTTTCGGGGAAGGGGAAACTGGAAGCGGGGACTCTTGCACCGAAATAGATAGCCATCGCAGCACGGGGACCCGCCAACCAAGTCTACACACACTACCCGACTAGGTTTGAGCGGGCTGATCGAGCAGTCGCCTCGAACTGGTCCCCGCCGTTCCCGGTTAACTCTCCCGCGAAAATCTATTTAACGGCAGCTACTCACGACCCTTTCTTCCTCTTTCTCTCTATCGCAACGGGACACAACAGCTTTCCACACAAGGACAACAGAAAGGAATGGGGAGAATCCCCGGATAGTCGGGGTTTAGACACGCGCCAACTGGTCTTCCTAGAAGTTAGACGAGTGTTCAAACCGTTCGTTTTGCCACTGTGAAGAGAAGGGTTGCGACCAGCGTTACCATATTTTCATCCCTCTATCCCTCCCGGCCCCTTACCCTTCCGCCTCGCGCCCAGTTTCGCAGCGTAGCTCGACTTGCACTCTTCCCACTAACGCTGGCGACAGTGGCGACGCTGACGCGAGCCACGTGCAAAAACGAGCTACGCTGCGAAACTGGGCGAGAGGCGAAAGGGTAAGGGGCCGGGAGGGATAGAGGGATAAAAATATGGTAACGCAACTTGCGACTGCAGGACTATAAGGGGACCGACCAGCCCGACAGTACAATTAACATAGCTCAAAACTTGGGTAGGTTCAATGATTGAAAAAGTCTCGGGAGGATGTGCGAAGGTCAGAAGCTGGTAATCCGCCACGCCGCACCACCCTTTTAGAGGGCAGAAAAGTGCTGTACGATGGCGTCTTCTAGTTGGAACCGTCGCACAGTGTCACGAAATGCCTATTTTTTGGACAAAATTCAATAACTTTTGTTCTGTTTATGATAGAGACATGAAACAAAGTGGGTTTTTTCATTTATATTGAAAGCAATCTCAACGTGATACTATTATAAATATAGTAATTTATTTAAACATTGTAAAACGATATTTATAAACAAAATTTTGTTTTATTGCTAGTTTTCAGTAGATGAATTCTCAGTTCAGTTCTTCCGAAACTGAAACTTCGTTTTAAACTCCTATAACATTCGCCTCCTCGACACACATACACTCTTTGTTTGCTATGTCTGCCGCAACTGACTAAAAGTAGGACTATTCGCTCTGGTCTAAACATTCTTTAATCATAATTCGCTTTTATAAACAAATGAGTAGTCATACTTAATCAAAGCTTACGAGTACATACAAAGCATACGAGGTGCAGTTGCATTACTCGTCTTCATAATCTGAATCTTGCTGACCAGTTCTTGCTACATATTTTGTTAAACAACTCTGTTTTTCGCCAGATTTCGCAATTAAAATTTACATAATATCGAAATATACTATCTTACTAATACAACGCAAAAAAATCGCCGACACGTTTTGAAACCTTTTTTTTTTATCCTCTACTAAAGATTAGGGGAACCAATAAAATTTAATGGTTTCATTTCAGGTTAATTATTAAATAGTGCATAAGCATTACAAAATTTTTGAAGATAAATTATAATTACCCATCATTTTCTAAAAAGATTATTTCTTACAAATGTCTTTTGTTCATAATACAACGTAAACAAGTTGCGCTATGAACTGATATACTATTTCATCTTCCAAATTTTCGTTTACAGATTCGCTTGTAATTAGTTTCCTACTGGATTTTTTTATTTTTTTTCAATAAATGATTTATTTGGACATTTTGACATAGTATAAACATAGTTTTCAATCGACATGAAGCAGTGACTTTTCCGATTTTTGTCAATGGCTCGTGACACTGTGCGTCGCGTCGAAAAATATTAACATAAAGGTTGAGATTTCCCAAAATTAATTTCAATTTAATTTAAATCTAAACCTATATCATCTCAAACAATCGATGCGACTGAAAAAATATCAAACATATTTTTATATAAATATCTTGTAAACTAAAACCGAGCGGCGGTAAAATGTATAGGAAAAAATTCTTCCGAACGATGACCTTGACATCATATTTCAAGATCATTGAAATCGAATAGATCGCCCCTATTGTAAAGAATTATTTTAATGTTTATTCTTCACATTGTAAGAATAATTTTGTTACGATCCAAGACTGTGAACAACGAAGATATACAGTAATCGCTCCTTCGTTGTCCTAAATCGTGGGTACGATCGTTGTCCAGTGCCTACCCACTCCACTGCCTGTCAACGAGAGGATTAGGCCTGCGTGGATCTGGTCGCCAGATGTGTCCCAGGACTGTATAGATCCGCGCAGAACGGAGAACAATAGGAAAGGAATATGGTAAGGAAATAAGGAGTTTTTTAAAGCCAGACAGTTGACTGCTTTTGACTGCGAATGCTTTTCTTTGTCATTTAACTAGCCGTTTCACTAAAGACGCAGTCATAAATCAAAAATAGTGTCCGGGCACGGTCGTTGTCCGCTCAAACCCCCGGCCTTTGGACAACGAAGGAGCTTTTACTGTATTACGTAATCAATATTAGAGAATGTATATATTTATTGAACAAAATAACGGTGAAGAGGCAGTGAGCTCACAATTTTGTCCGGCTTTGTTTGGGATCTTCATTGCGAGTCTGTCGAGTATTGTAAGTTTCGGTTGTGATAAATCTTGTATTGTGATTCTTGGATATTATATGCCAAGTGGTTAAAAGAGGCTATCATGGTGAGTTCCGGCTAGCTAAAATGTTAAGATACGTGAGACGCGTGTCCTTGCAACGTGACCAGACAAATGTGGCCTGCCGAAACCCGAGTGAAGCGTGATCGATTGGTGAAATTGGTAATTGGCCCGCGTGCGTATTGTAAATAAAGGCATTACGCCGAGGATCATTCGAGGGGAATCACGCAATGGGGACATGGTACCCCGGTGCCTCGCCTTAATTGGTCTGTAACCTTGTCACGTCGGATAGTACCAGCAGAACGCGTTTTGTTTCGTTCTCCTGTACGCCAATGTCATCGTGGATTTGAAAATTTTCGACCAATCCTTTCTTCGAGCCGAAATCAAAAGGCCGCCGTGCCGGACGGAAGCTGCATCGAATGTGCTACGTCAATTAGAGCCTCGCAAATCAGTACGCGCAACAGTGTCTAAACTTTTACGAGTAGTCTACACCGATACAGAAAGTTCAGAATTGACGCGATTTTTTTAGAAGGCTAGTGAAAAGTTCGAAATAGTGAACCAGCCTATTCCTTCCTTAGAGAAAATGATAGAATTACACGATTAAGAATTTTTATATTTTTCTGGTAGACATAAATGACAACGTTTATTAACATTGATTGTATCCGTTCTGTACGATTGATTAGCAGACTGCGGATCTCAATACATTACCGCCCGGTGATTATTATTGCATAATTTTGAAAAATCTATGGTAGATGGCTAAACACTTTTTAATGGAACCTTCAATAGCAACAGCAATTTTCATTGTGGACTAAGTCACCCTCGATAACGTCATCTAATAGTTTTATTTAAGATTGCAATGTAAAAGAAAATTTCTATGCTTTCTTTTGGCATAGCACAATTGTTGAGAATCCTATTAATATGCTTTCGGTAGGTAAAGTGTTAAAATAAAAACTGGTTGCATCAGTTACAAGACACGGGAGCCATACAAAAATGTCTTTTTTCCTTCAGCGATTTTGATAAGATATAACGCCTTGCCGTATCATTTTCTTTACAGTTACAGCGATTAAAACGTCTTGATCCCCAAAAATGTCGTGGAACAGAAAAGAAAAGAAAAATATTGATTACTAGACTGCGGATCTTTATGCAAAATAAAAAATGTTTGCATCCATTGCAAGACACAGGAGCCAAATAACAAATTCATTCATCTTTTAATTATCTTTTTAAGGTGAAACTAATACACCGGTGGCCTTAAATCTTTTTAATATCTCCACTGTTTTAAATTGTACGTACCCATTTTTGTCATAAGTGCATAAAATCCGCAGTCTATTGATTACAAACGAATCAAATTTTATTTCATTTAAATGGACAGGCGTAACATTCATATTCATTAGGCTTTGTTTAAAATCTTCATGGCCAGCGTGAATGAAATCCATAGTTCATTCATCAGAAAGAAGCGACTATGAAAATGTAATTTTTAAATTAATATATTGTTCATATATGAGTCTCGGGCAAGATATCCTTGTCATCTAGATCCTCCTTGAATATTGTTCATATATACACATCAGCCAAATAGTTACAATCATAGATTACATTTTGTATGTGTTTTAATAGTGTTTCACACACTCATCCCGAGTAATTATCGCAAACTATCGCGGAATCTTAATAACACGCGAGTCACGTGTGCGAGGAGAACGAATCTTTCTATGTATGTATTGACAAGCGTAACGCGTAGAATGTGGATACGTAACGGCGACGTTTAGCCCCTCTTTTAAACCACCGATCACGATCGCAGCTTAAAGAGATCAAGGCAATTCACAAAGACGTAAATGATCAAACATCCTTGGGGATTCTTGTGCAAATAATGCCGACGGAATGTATATATGTACATATATGTATTGTCTGATGGATTGAATTTATATTGTTCGGAGCGCATAAGGCGTAATAATGATAAACACATCGTGCTTCTGCGTGTATATTAGGTTATTGCACTCAAAATGGCGGATTTCATAGATTGACACGGTGTAGATTTACTGCAGTACTTTTATCTATCGCTTCTCAATCAAATACAGTTACTCGAATTAATATTCGGACGCTCTAAAAGAGACGATAACTTTTTCAATATCGTACTATACGATTTAAACTTTTTTGGGAAGCTAGAGCAATTAGTCTACTACAGGATGCGAAACAATATTTTTTTCAAAAATAGCAATTTATCGGAATCGTAGAAAAAATACTGAAAGTTGCATTTTACAACTTTTTTGTGGGCCTATATTGAATATTTAAAAAGTACGTTTTGTAGATCTGTATCAATTATATGCACTGTGAAAGTTTCATCGAAATCGGTTTATGCGGGATAAAACGACAGGCATTGAAAGATGTAAGAATTCTTAGATATAGGCCGAAAATTATGAAAATCTTTAAACGTTTGTAGCTTGCAACGTCGACCGATCTTGACGAAATTTTCAGAATATGTTTAATTGACACAGATTTCCAAAACATATTTTTTAAATTTTCAGTATAGGGCCACATAAAAAAGTTGTACAATGCAACTTTCAGTATTTTTTTGCTACAATTCCGATCAATTGCAATTTTTGAAAAAATTTCTTTTCACGTCCTGTAGTAAACTAATTGCTCTAGCTTTCCAAAAAAGTTCAAATCGTATAGTACAATATTAAAAAAGTTGTCGTCTTTTTTGGAGCGTCGTTTTACTCACCACGCACTTTCTGTTATTGGACGTTCGTATTTAATTGCAGTTATGCTTCAATAATAATCCTCAAGTTATTAGACAAATTGAGTAAAAGTTATGCTATCATAAACGAACAAGAAGAAAAATTGAAATTTTGTGTATGCGGCTATAGTCAGAAAATTATGTTGCTTTAATTGTGATACTATCTACATAGATAGGTGTAGTGAAAATGTACATCATCGCACGATTTGATCATGAGATACCGTCCAAATGAACTTGAAGAACACAGTCTCAACAAAAACAATAGTTAGGAAAAATTCAAAATTCCTTTAACCCTTGTGTAGTCAACCGAGTACCCCGGGTATCCATTTGCTGTATTTCTTTCAACAATTTGTTAATGTTCCTCTAAAAAATATTAGAAAATTTCTCTGAATGTCCATTCTTTACTCGATAATATATTAATTTATAGTCTTATAATGAGAATTTGTAAAAAAAATACGGAAAGGTTCTATATAAATAATCTATACATTTTCGTTAACTACATAAGGGTTAAAGAGTAGTTATAAATCAGGCATATATTTTCGAAACACTGTTCAAAGGCAAGAAAAACCTATTTCTTGAAATTACTAGACTAGAATTTCACCTTAGGTTTACGTAATTTTTTAATGAAAAAAATCAGTTTCAATTGGATATAACACGAAGTTTATCAAAAATCTTGTTGCCTTGCATATAAGAAGGCAACGCTTATCGCATGGCAGATATCGCAAGTAGGTTTTCGCTTTAATCAAAACAGCAAAGATAAATTAAGTACCTACTATCTTTCTCTGTTCGAGAGTGATTATATTAGTGTCATCCATCCACTTTCACACCACGAGTGGATCATCCTCTAGAAATGCATCTTCCGCGAGAAGAAACCGTTTGCCATTATGCTAACAAGCCAATTATCAGATTAACATCTTTTGTCATTCAGTATACCGTTGCCAGCGATATTTCCTTCCTTGCTGTTTCTTGGGTCTTATTCAGACTTAAGACCATTCGCTTTCATCGAATAGAAATGTAAGAAATCGGTGAAAATGTAAAATTGTTCTTTGAAACGTTCCTTTCTGAATACCAAAATGCTTTATTTTCTAAATTCGCATGATGGGACAGTAGTTTGATCAAACTGGAATTACTTTCATTATGTTTAACTTCTTTTTTTGAGACGCCAAAAATAGAAGATTTTCTCAGATTCCTTTTTTATGGAAAGAAACAATAGTTTCAAGAAGATCATTCAAAGAGCCCCTTTTGTCGATTATGCCATTTTATCGATCACTCAAACGACAAAAAAAAACGGACTTACCGGTTAGTACATAATTGCGCAAAATACCATAAATCAATCATAAAATAAATTCTTTGCCCAGTGCACGAGCTTCGATACTTTCTTGCGATAACATGCTTACTGCTTACATATGTATACTCATGATACTACAGTTGACGCGAATTAATGGACGGTGACGGTGAAATGGATGGCTGTTTGCACGGCCATGTTGCAAAAACATTCCTGTCGGTTTTCTGTTTTGTCAGGCTCGTTTTTTACAATATGCAAAAGCTCGGAAAAATGTAGCTGACACATTGTAACAACATTCTGGAATTTCTTTACACAATTGTTGGATCGTTGTTCTCCGTGTATGTTTTTTTTCAAATTGAAATATTAATTGTGTGTAGTCCCGGCATTCTCATGAGAGAAGTCATTAACCTTTTATTCGTTGCTTGTGTCAAGTCGACACATTTTTCATTGCCTCTGGAAAAATAATATGACGTGCGCGTCGATTTATTGTTTGTGGATATTACCGGTAATCCTACTTTAGTCTTGCCCCATCTTATCATACTTATTCATCTTCACAGAAGCAATTTACAAATTTAATTATTTATCTTTCCATCGCATATTAATGTCTTATTACTGTCTTCTAATTTGACAACAAAAGACAAACTAAACCTGGAAAATGCTGGACGAATGACAGTCGAGTATTAAACGTTCAACATTGTCAGATTAAGTTGATTTCCGAATCCTGGACAATTTACGCAGAACCAGTGGTACATCACGAGTTTATGGCGTCTGAAAATCATCAAAAAATCAGCAAACACAAAAGGTTGTGGAGCCTAATTCAATTCCATTTAATTTTTGATTTTTTTTATTCAAATTTGTATTTACATATTTGAATCTTCTTTAATCTTCAAATAATTATATAAACAGCAATTGGATAGTTTTGTTATAAAATTGAGTCCTTTTCGTGGAAGAGATAAGGATAATCTGTGGACGTAAATCGTGTTGATTGAAGTGCTAATTGTCCATTAGATATCCGACCGATTACCGTATCTACATCACTATTCGTCGGTTCTATCGAAAAGATAGGAACAGCGAGCATGCCTCTACGTAGAAATCTATTCTTCGTTTTCATTGTTTATCACCTGTCAGATACAAGTAGTATGTGACAAAATATTCATTACTTCAGGTATTCGCACGTGTGAATAGAGAAAAAGCGAGCTAATAAAAACGTGGTAAAAATATTTTCTTCTTGGAATTCTTGCGAGAAGATTATATCTAATTATGCTTCCATCTTGTGTCACAGTCGCTCAAATAAATTCTTTGTTTCTATTCTGCATATATTGTACAGCAGACTATGTTTGCATTGCCAACTAAGAATTTCTTAGAATGTTTTATTTATCTAAAATTGGTTGATATGTACAACGGAGCATATGCCTTTATTCAATACTATCAACATTGAAAATTGCCAACGATCGGTGATGGTATAGTCAATAGTCATACATGATAAATAGACATACAACAAAGTATATGCAATACAAGTGCACCAATTTGATACGACAAAAAATATAAAATAAATCAAAGATGAATTAATTAGACTTGAATGTCTACAACTCCGACTATCGAGGAGGTCGATAGTGTACATAAAATAGACGAATAACGTTAAAATATTGATTATAATCCGCAGTACTTGATCGAAAAATAGCTACAAACATTACAATCTGATACGCTCCTCCTTATGGACAGATTTTGCACTCAAAACATCCATTTTAAACCGAAAACCGTATCAAGACTTTTGCAATGACCTAATACAATAAGGTGAAGTATGTGTGAATCATTACCTCGCAAAGGCTTTAAAAGAGGACGCTATTAAAGATATGGCAGAGAAGGTAATTGAATAGATTAAATGTCGTAGATAAATAAAAAATAGAGAAAAAAGAAAGAAAGAATAACGTCAAATCTAATCTACTCTCAGGAATGAAAGTGTCAGATCTACCGACAGTAGCAAAACTGTTATCACGCCAGCTCCGTTCCTCGAAATAGTTTGCAGAACCATTATTTCTTATAACTGGACTGCGGATCTCTATGCATGTATAGCAAAATTGAGAAGAGAGGACGGAGTACCTGAATGGCAAGGGATACAGTCAAGCGGGAATAGAAAAAGAAGGGAAGGAAAAGAATTTGAGAATTAACGAGACTCTGAAGGAGAAGGATAGGCAAATGCAGGGACAGTGGCAATATAATAAAATAATGGAATCAAAGTACTGCGATAGGTATAAATATATTTATGAAGCTAGGGTGCCAAAGTATTTAGAGGAGAAAGGAGAAGGGGACAGTCAAAGCCTGATGGCGAGAGCAAGATGTGGAAATATGGAAGAAGGGAATAAATACTGGAGAAAGGAAGAAGAGAGAATGTGCGGGATATGTGAGAGACACCTGGGGAAACTAAAACACCTGGCAGAAGACTGTGAAGGGGTAGAAAGAATTAACATCAGTATAGAAAAGATAGTACAGGAGAAAAGAGTGGGTGAAATAGTAGAATCGTTTAGGAGTATAGAGAAAAAAAGGAAAGAAATAATCCTAAGGAGAGGGGAGAGGCAAGGTTAGCGGGGACAGTGGTGCATATACAACATAGTCTATAGACAATAAATGTGATGCGGTATGGGATATGGATGGATGGGTGGAGGAATGGATGGATGATTTTAGAAAACTGTAAGCCAAGTCCAATTTCGTGGCCGCGAGGCTGAAATAAAATAAATACTATAGCAAAATTGAGAGTAGATAAAATTCAAAATTGTTGGAAAATTTAAAAAATTAAAGATGTCCATATACGATCTCGCCTCTATTAAAATCATTATGGTTACGTTACGTTATTCCTCTTTTACGAGTTAGCTTTACCAGAGAGACACCCTGTATCTGTTTTAGTTCTAATAGTGCGCAGTTGACTAATCTACATCAAGAACAGGAAAAAAATTGCTCCGTCACCTTATAAGTAGTCTACCACTTCAAATTCCGGGTGGGGCAACCTAACCGAACGGTTCCAAATGACTCGTAAATTATTGACTGAAGGTAAAAGAATTTCCAGAAAAAGTTGCAGAGTATCGAGAGGATAACATATTGCAATCATTTAAATTTTATAATCCTACCTTCCAATCGATATGTGATCCGTTCACAGGCCAAATCGATTAACAACCTTTCCAGTCTACATATTTACATTCTGCTACCAAATCACTTGATTAATACTGAACGTTTTAAGCACATTTAGAATAAATTTTCTTAACAATCAAGCTTAATACTACTAAACAACAAAAGTTGAAAGAACTTCTAAACATAAACATATAATTCAAATTGGAGCTCATTGGAAAGGTATTATTAGCCACGTTTAAAATTGGCAGTTTCTGATTGTGCGTTAACAGTAAAATAAGTTTCTAGAATGAACAAGTAATGCTACGATATACATATGTATTGCTGCTTAACTATTTTCTCTCGAAGGAATTGAAAAATGAACTTTATCGTATTCCACCGACAATCATAGATGATATGCGAGAACGTATCATTGCAGCATACGCTGTAATAATTGCGGAAATGAAACTGTCGGAAATTGTCTCAGTCTCTCGCATATGCGATTACACAATTGCATTGGCTGCAACAGACAACAATTCAAACACTGTCGGAAATACACTACTGTGCAAAAGAAAAAGGCACCCAGTATATTTATAAAATATAATGAGGAACAATGTTTTTATGTAGAAATTATATTATACAATGATTGATATATTGCATTTAAAGTAATAAATAATCCGCATTAACACATATTCTCAGAACTATGTATTCAATTAAACAGCAGAATCCTTTTTCAAAACTTACGGTGTTCTTATTTGATTTTTTACGCTTTTCTATTAAATATGGTCGGGTGCTTCTTTCTTTTGCACAGTAGTGTACATCTAGCTGAAAAGAAGTTAGTATTTACTTCGTACTCATCCCAATACCTGATGAAATGTATGATAAGAAGTGTTTCATACATAATAAATAATTCTTGAGAAATTGAAGGTCATTAATAGTACTTTTTTCTATCGTTCTGTCGACAATTATGGTTGTTCTAGACTCTACATATATCATCCAACGAATAACTTAGACGTTAGGCTATCGTTTATAGTGTGGGTATAGGTATGGCGATATACAAGAGGTCAGAGTTGGGGAAAAGTTTAATCAACGATTGACAAATAAATTTCTACTTCAATCGTTAATCGCAATTAACGATTAATCTCCTAGTTTAGTCGTTAATTGCGGTTAACGATTAAATACTTATTAATCGTTAATTGGGAGTAACGGTTTCTCTACTTTAGTCGTTAATTTCGATTAACGATTACATTCCTTTCAATTGTAATCGTCAGTCGAATAATCGATTAATGATTAACTGAAATTTCGAAATGAAATACGGAATCAAAACTATATAAATATTGAAAAACATGTAAACTGAGTTTAGGTTTATTTTCATTCGGTCTACAATACAAACTCTGTTTACGTGATTTTATGTTTTTTTCGATGATTTCTTTTTTAATCAACGTTTGACGATTAACTTCATCAATCGATTGAATTAATCGTCGGTTTTTCAATGATTACCTTTTTCGTATTAATCAATCAATCTTGATTAAAATCGATTAATGCCTAGTGATCGGACCGATACCGATACTATTGATGATATTCAATCAATTCGATACCAAAGTACTCAATGGGAAGTATCGATACGTCTTGAAGTGTAAGGTATTTGGTATTACTTTTCGATACTGATACTTCATGAGTTGATACCCGTTTGATACTTCTACAAAAGTATCGATACCCATTTGATACCTCTACGTAAGTATCGATACCCGTTTGATACTTCTACGAAAGTATTGATACCGGTTTGATACTTTACGAATGTTTCGATACCTGTTCGATACTTTAATCCTCGCGTACGTATACGTGGTCTAGCGGTGTGTGAGTGTACCCTAGCGGTGAGTGAGTGTGGAACTGTCGAGCGTCGTTTGTTGGAAAAGACCCCCGGTAATCGATACTTTCGTAAAGTATCAAATATGTATATTGAAGTATCAAACAGGTATCGAAACATTCGTAAAGTATCAAACAGGTATCGATACTTTCGTAGAAGTATCAAACGGGTATCAACTCATGAAGTATCAGTATCGAAAAGTAATACCAAATACCTTACACTTCAAGACGTATCGATACTTCCCATTGAGTACTTTGGTATCGAATTGATTGAATATCATCAATAGTATCGGTATCGGTCCGATCACTTGACTATAGACTCTAGGTAAACCTACAATTTACTAAACAGATTAATAGTTCAAGCCCTTCGACTACGATTATGATAATCTTTTCTTAATTTGGAATAATTTTGATGTGTGATTCTGCATGTAAATTGAAGATTCGTCAAGTGCGTCTGCTGTCGAATAGGACTCGGCTGACGCGTCTGACCATGACCTACCGATTCTACTTCTAAACGCTAGACACGCGAATCTGACGGATTTTTATCCTGCCGCAACATCTATAATGTGCCAATGATTATGATCGTGAACTAAGTCATGTCTTCTTTTGTATCCGATTTGATAAACAAATCTTGTGCCATATAATACATCATTTTTCACTACCACGATCTGGTCGCTAGGCTGTGCTCGATATCTGCTCGGAGCAGGCCTGGCTGACTGGGTAGTTGTTTAACGAGTTGAGAGGAGAGGGTGTGATGCAACTAATAATAATTTAATAACACTGTCAGTGCTAACTTTTGTTTAAATTACGTTCTTTTTGAAAGTGTAAGTTTCTATTCATTTAAAACATTAACTCTTTAACTATTTATTTCCAAGGGTGTGTCCATACGACATGAATTGCTTAAAATCACATTCGAAATCAATTAGCGAAGTTCCTATCCTTTAGATTGAAACGGTCTCTATAAGGGTAGACTTATGAAGTCAGTTTAGCAGCAAACAAGTAATACCAGAATTAGATTCTATTGTACAATCCCAAAAATCTCTTCAGCCGTTCTGTTTCTAAGAAATCATTAGACTGCGGATCCTTATGCAAAATAAAAATTGTCTCCATCGATTGCAAGAAAGAGAAACTAAATTGAATGTTATTTCTTCCCTTAATGAATTGAATAGAGGAGAAATCAGATATTGACATGTTTAATTTTCTAAATTTTCCAACAATTTTGAATCTCATCTACTCAATTACTCAATTCTACTATAAACTAAGATCTGCAGTCTAGTAATCATTTATATATTAACCCCTTGCACTCAAGTGACTCGGAGGCACCACTAATAATTTTATTTACTAACAGTATTTAATATTTTAATAAACTACTGAAAGTACTGTTCGAGGTATTGCATCAGTTTTATGTCGATAAAATTAAGAAAATCATATAAAATGGAAATATTTCAGGCCGGAAGAAAAATTCGGTTCCCGAATTAGAATAGCTCCGATGAGCGCAAAGGGTTAATTAATAGAGACATGAGTTTTGTCCAACTTTTTGCGATTCTAGTATATACTGTGCGTGCAGCAGCACTAAAAATTCAATTCCGAATATTGTGCAATCTATATTCCGAAATTTCTTGCAGACAAGGTACTAGGAACCGGAAGTAAAGGTGGCTCGGGATGGCGAGCCGATTGTGGAAGGCGCTGTCCAGGAGGCGCATCGACGATGGCCAGGAAAACAAAGGTGAACTCGCTCGAGTTCTCGGGTTGTTCGATCTCACGGCACTTGGCGTTGGCTCTACCCTCGGCCTCGGTGTTTATGTCCTCGCTGGTAGCATCGCGAAAGAGGTGGCCGGACCGGCCGTTTGCATCTCTTTCCTCATTGCCGCCATCGCTTCCGCATTTGCCGGTAAATTAGTATATACCACAGTCTTTCTTACCCAGCTAATTTGTCCCTCTCGAACACAGATACTTTGAAAATTTATTATTTCTTCTCAATCCACTACGAACAACCACGGGCGTTCCTGTTTTACGAACGTTTCTACGGAGTGTCATTGAGATCATGGTACAAGCGGTTGAATTGTGATTCTACATAATCCTTAACTGGTATATTGGGGTCTTTCATGACCCCAACAAGACTTCTGTACTCTCACTTTCGCTACTCTATTGTACGAAAATTGCAAATATCAAGTTTCTTTTAACTTTTTTAGAACAGGCGGATCATTTAATTTTAAATTATACATTAGGTTCTCGCAAATGAAATTTCAATCCGATCTTAGAATGCAAGTATCATGAAACGTTTCGTTCATTCATACCATGATTTCGGAGACACCTTACATAATTGATTTCAAAGCAACGTCGATTGTTTTTAAATCTTTAAATGATCGAGACAAGAAAATAAAAACCTTGTACGTGCTTGCACTTCTGAATTAAACACGCGTCAATAAAACTTTTATCTGATTATGTTTTTCCTTATACATATACATATATTTTCGCGGAACTATTGCTACAACCTTCTTTTCGTATTCGCTAAACTTATTCTTAGTTTTTAATTGGTTAAAGGAAAACTGCCATTAGTAATTGTTAGGATAACGCCAACTTATGAGAAGATGAATTTTCTTGAAAAAACTTCGTTTATTATCTTTTCATATCATTGCAATTAATTAGTTGCCACGTCCTGTCTATTTATAGCCCAGAATGAATGAACTTTTTATGATAGTTTAGAACAAGATTAGAACTTGTTGTACAAATTGAAATAATCACAACATTCTTAATTTCAGGCATGTGTTACGCGGAATTCGCTTCCAGAGTTCCTAAGGCAGGATCGGCATATGTTTATAGTTATGTGACAGTGGGAGAATTTGTCGCCTTTATTATAGGATGGAATTTAATTTTGGAGTATGTAATAGGTAAACAAATTTCCTTTGTATCTTCAACATTCTTTTTCCCACTGTAGCATTCAGTCCTTCATCATCTTTCCCTTATTTTCAGGAACTGCAAGTGTTGCCCGCGGCTTGAGTAATTATTTGGATGCGTTAATTGGAAACGTGATAAGCAAAACATTGATCTCCGTCATGCCCATTCGTGTCTCGTTTCTATCAGAGTATCCTGATTTTTTTGCATTCGCAGTAGTGCTCCTCCTTGTGGCTTTATTGAGTATAGGTGTCAAGGAGTCTTCCGTCTTGAATAACATCTTTACCGTTGTGAATCTGATTACCATTGTAATCATTGTTGTAGCAGGATCGATAAAAGGTATGATAGTTGCATTAGCATGCAAGATGCTAAATAGAACTACACTTAAACCTTGAAATGAATATTGAATTATCAGCTGATCCTGAGAATTGGAGGATACCACCGGAAGCAATACCAGAGGGGGTCAAACATGCTGGAGCAGGAGGTTTTGCACCTTTTGGTATAAGTGGGATAATGATTGGGGCAGCTAAGTGTTTTTACGGTTTCGTGGGATTCGATGCTGTGGCTACCACTGGTGAAGAAGCTAAAAATCCACAGAAAAATATACCCATAGCCATTGTTGTATCTCTAATTATCATCTTGATGGCATATTTCAGTATTTCCACTGTATTAACTATGATGTGGCCTTATTATGACCAGGTATAATGTATACAAGCTGTACCGAAAATCGTGGTACACGCACTTTCTCGTTTGACGTTCCCTTTTCGAGAAAATCGAGTTTGAAAATGCAGCGAATACGCGTGCTATTAGATACGAATCGGCTGATGCATCTGATCATGCCCTACTAATTCTACTTCCCGCATATACAGGGTGGGGCAATAACTATTAGCACTTCAGATATCTTCGAAACTATAAGTTTCACAGAAATATTTGCTGAAATAAAATTGCACAGTACGAAGGGGACCATCCGGTGGCGATAATAGTTTTTTTGCGGGTGTAGGTACTTCGGACATTTGAAGGTCAACTTCATTTTTTTAGCTTAAGCTTTTAGCCTAATAATAGGCCTTACTTTTACATGTAGAATCACCATCTGGCCGTTTGTACCGCGATTTTCAATTGTAGAGTAAGGCAATATTAAAAGCAGTTCGTTGTATTATTCAAATTGTATGTATATAGAATGCTGATGCACCATTTCCTTATGTGTTTGAAAAAATTGGTTGGCACACCATTAAATGGATTGTTAACATTGGAGCAGCATTCGCGTTGTGCACAAGTTTACTAGGCGCAATGTTTCCATTACCACGTATTCTGTATGCCATGGGCAGTGATGGAATAATTTTTAAATATTTTGCGAACGTGCACCCCAAAACCATGACACCTGTTTTCGGCACAGTAATTGCCGGTTTATTCACCGGAGCCATGACCCTTATATTTAATCTTCAACAATTGATCGACATGATGTCCATTGGAACGCTTTTAGCATATACAATAGTTGCAATTTCTGTTCTAATATTGAGGTAAATATAATACATGAACTAAGCGTACAATACTAAGGGAAATCTAAAACACATAACTTACACATTTAAAATGTTAAATACTTCCTTTTTTAATGACATGTCGAAACACGGTTTGAATAGTTTCAAACAAAAACGTTACAAATAGAAATTTTAGTTTCATTTACAGAAATATATCTATCTTATTCAAATTTTTAGATACCAAGATAAAGAATATACATCTAACAATCATACCTTAACAACATCAATGAGTAGCTATAAACTGTCACCGATTAATATCTTAAAACAAATATTTAATTTGTACAATCAGAAGGAGACAAGTGAGGTTTCTAGCAAAGTTGCAAGTTATGGTATTGCAACGTTGTGTAAGTAGTATTACCGAGATTACTGAGAATCTCAACAATATTGTCACATGATTTTATTTCTGTACTATTACTATTCTAGGTATTATTATATTTGCTATTGCACTGTTCATTAATAACGTGGGTTCAAATGCCTTCGGTAACAATGCAATAGAAACTGTGATACTAGTCATACTTGTGATAATATTATTGCTGAATTTAGCAGCTGTTGCGAGGCAACCTATTCAAGAGATTGACATAGCGTTTAAGGTGAAAATTATCAAAATCTATTTCGGAAAAATAAAACGATCACTCGAATTAAATGTTGCTGTTACTTACAGGTACCATTAGTGCCATTTTTACCATGCTGTAGCATTTTTATAAATCTATATTTGATGCTACAATTAGATGCTTTTACGTGGATCAGATTTTCTATATGGATGCTTATTGGTAAATATAACAAGAGTCGATAAGCTAAGTCGTTAGCGTATTAATTTTCTGTTTTTAATGTTATTTATTTTCGCAGGATTTGTTATTTATTTCTTTTATGGCCTATCTCACAGTAAACAAGGAAAAAGAGATAAGGTGGAAGCTGAAATGATAAAAAGAAAGTACGCGGATCAAGTTAGAATTGTAACGAGATTCTAACAATGTTGAACTATGATGTGATACGTTCGGTATTAATTTGTAAAGAATTTCTCAGAGAAAGCCCTAGGTGTTACATGAAGTGATTACCATAACGACATTAAAATACGATTAATTAATATATAGTTCACGTAAGTGCGTCGTTGAAAAGACAAAAGGATATTAACAATACGACTGTATAGAATATTTTTAAGATACTATTACTATAATGCAAAATAGTTCTTATCGTGAAACTTTAAGATGCCAGTAACATACTGGTAATTTTACATCAGTACATGCATAAATTATTGCGCGTTATAATATTAATATATACATTAAATGTTTTAAATATACCCACACCATTTATTCCGTAACAAGCTCTGACCAACTGTATAGTGTATAAGGATTTTGTAAAACCTGTTTGTTCCTTTTTGTATTTATATGCTGCAACGCGTTGATATAATGTACATATTTCTTACAGAAATTTTACTAAGTTTATTGATTGTTTAAGTGCTTCTCGCACTGAAGAAATATATTGTTTTATATTAAATTATCGTGTATGTCTTTTTTAAACACAGTTCTTACAATAATTTAAGAATATTTTCATTTCCAAGCAGTAATTTCAGATTTAATAAGAAGAATTACATTTAATGAAACTTATAATGTACAGTTCAGAATAGCACACAATGGTAGTTAATTTGTTTGAAAGAAAATTTGAATTCACTCTTCATATCATTTAATAAGCGCTCAAAACTAATACAATACATACATATATAATGATCTACAAAAGTATTCGTATACAAGAATGGAGTTTATACTGAATTTATTAATTAAGTAATTCAAGGAATCTGCTCAATAATATTTCGTGTAACGTAGGAATATTACTCAAACATGTTATTAAAAATCAATAAGAGAAAAGTTCATCTGTATGTACGAACACTTCCAAGGATCACTGTGTGATTTAGAACGCAGAAAATGTATATGTCAATTTTTAAACAGTCGCAAAACAAAGATGCATCACCAATAATAATGTACAGGCAAATACATATCGTTCATAATAAAATGAGGCCCAAATGCTTATGATTAGACTGCAGATCTTTATGCAGAATAAAAATGTTCCGCATTGATTGCGGAAAGCAGGAGTAAAATAAACATTGATTTCATCCGTTAATGACTTTATCGCAAAAATTTTTCAAATTTTTTACTGTTTTATATTTCACCCAGCCAATCTCTTCATATAAACGCATAAAGATCCGCAGTCTACTTATGATAATATACTCCGGTGGCGAAGTGCTAATCATATTATCCAAATATAGCAAAGTTGTACTTTTTGTATAAATCTATACCATCTTGTGTCAGCAATTCTGCAGAGGTAAACGTTTGCTATTTTTGAATAAGTATCGAAGACGTGATTATTTAAATATATATTAACACAGAGTTACTGTAGTACTACAGGAACCATTAGTATAGTTAAAAAAAAAACGTTGAGTCATTATTTCGTTAAAATATACAGTAGTCGATCAATTTCGATTAAACATTTACAAAAATTCATTTTCTCACTGTTCTTATCTCAAGCTACTCCTACGAACTCGGTTTTTCTCGCAACCTTTTTTCTTGAATCGCAACAAAGTCTTTCCATGTCGCCGTTGAGTGTAAAGAAAGTTGTGAACATTAAAATAAAAATGTGTGTACGATTATTTCTCACGATTTTAGTTTCTTAAGCACTTGCGCTAACAGTCTCAACTTTATCATAAAAATCTAATAAGTTTATATACTGAAACAATTAAAATAAATTATACCTATACAAGGCATCTGGTTGAATCAATATGATTATGAAAAAATAAAATTAATATCTCATACTATTAATGTACTATTTATGTAAAAGCTTTCTTTGGAATGTCTCAATGATTACGGTACAAAATTTTCTGGCAAGCTTATAGAAGACAAATGTTTCCCAAATTTTCTTTGCATAATTCCGGTACTGTCCCTTTTACGTGGGTATATATTCCTATCTATACTTCTTGTTACAGAGCAATAAAACTAAAAACAATGGTACTGAAAGCAAACGCAATCGTATGTACAATCGGTATAATTATTTGTACGTTTTAGATAATGTTTTCACTTAATGGATGTGTCACGATTCATGCTTTTACCATAAGGTCGAGTGAACTCTGCAAAGCTAAGCCTTATACATTGCAGAAAACATTTATCTCGTACGTATATAAACGTACATTACGTACATAAACTTCTCATATCAGTGAAAAATGTTCCTATGAGAATAAAAAGCTAGAGTATCACATTGCTAGATAATAATATAATAATACTTCATGTATTTTATTAAAGGAATCTTCAGTGATCTAAAAAACGAATTACTTAATTCGTTCTATTTACAAGTCCTCCCACACTGATGTATTGCCAGTTTGCCTGTTAAAGGTGATCACAATTTTAGACAAACTTCAACATATTATTTGTATGCAAATAAATTAACTTACCCCAATCCCAGTCGCCCAACCAGTTCCAGCTGGATTCTCATCAGTGATTCCAATTCTGCGGCAAAGTATTCCAGCACCGGAAATCGCCCATACTTGACCTTGTTCTCTAGCGACAGCTACATGTCTAAAACCTTGTTTCGCGTTTACAACAGACATATCTAAAATTTGAAAAAAAACAGCACGGTTAGAGATTTGAAAATGTAATTTACTATAAAGTAAGTAGGACATGCAAGCAAAACGCAATAGAAATATTGGCGAGTCTAGGGTTAACCCTTTGGGTGCTGCACTGCCTGTAGTCGCTCAATAAATTTTACCATCGACACGATAGAAGATACTTGAGAATTTCATTTAATTGGACATCCTGTAGTTAATAGTAGAGATCACGGTTTTGAATGGGTACTAAAATACCCGTGTAACGTGGCACGTGAACCGTGAGGTAAGGAATTAAGGAATTAAGGATCCGTGAAGACGGATCCATTCGGCACGTTCGAATCCGGCGGCTCATGCATATATATTTTTTGATCGAAAACTTTCAACTGTTGATGTTAGAAGTGAGACGCAAGAGAGACAGCAATCAATTCACGGTAAATTGTTCGACGGTATATCACCGTGTATTAAAATACACAAATATTTGTGAAATTAAAATACACGGGCAACCCTGTATTTAATATTACATGGATTAAGATCCGGATTCGTTTATTTCACGTGTTCACACGTATTTGCATATACGAGAAATAAGGATTTCTGGTTAATAGGCATTCGAAAACCGTGCTTAAAACACGCATCAAAAGGGTTATATACACATAAAAACTAGCAGTTTGCTGGAAAATCTATTTAAAATAAAAGGCCTACAACGTAGTCAAACGCTCCTAAGGTATACCTATGTCAGAGGGATCAGAGAATGTGTCTAAATAAACAGGTGTGTCGTTTATATCAGCGTTTCCCAACGCGGAGCGTGTTTTATGGGGTAACCTGCAGAGTTTCCCACGAAATACAGCCTTCGGGGAGGGCATCTTACTCTTACATTTGTCTGAAATTTGTCAATATATAACAAATTAAGTAGACAAATTGTATTACCTGACACGCAGCGATAGCACAATTTAATTTGACAACTAATACTGTTAGTAGAATACTCGTAAATGATTAGTAGCCTACTAGATTCAAGGAAGTGTCTATAGGGACACTACTTGGATCCTACGAGAGATTGGGAAACGCTGGTCTGTTTGGTTATAAAGTTACTAGATACCTATGTGAATAGGATCGTTTGGCATCGCAGGTAACGTTTGCCAGTGAGTTCCTTCTGGGAAAACGTTCAGTTGCACTTCACGACGCACAGAAAGTTTACCAGATGTGTCCAACGCCCATACTACATCTTTTCCCACAGATATTTGTTTTAGATGAGCACCTGATGGTGGTTCAACGTTCTGCCACTGTACACCTAAAGTTATTCAAGTCAATATGAGTACCTACACAATACGAAGGTTCATTGTAATTGTTGTATCATCTGTACCTGTAGGTTTTGCAACAGAAATTCCTAATCTCCAATATGAGGAACCATTTTTTCCTACAGCCCAAACTTGACCACCCGGACCACACGAGATACCTATCAAAGCTTGATCACTCGGTATATGTTCCCATGAAACTCCCTACAAATAAATATTAAAAAATTACAATGTTTGATAAAGAAACTGTTACTTTATTGAATGTTTCATTTGTACCATTGGGCATGACTCTGAAACGCCTCTCCTAAATAATGCTTCACCGTTAGAAGCTACTGCCCATATATATATTTGCGCATCCGAACCAGGACTTCCAGTTGCCTAATAAACAGAATTCATAATTATCTACTTGTATCTGTACCATCAGTATTATGAATTTTTCAAAACGTTTCGTACGTATAAAGAGACATCGAGTAATTTTGTATTTCCTAGCTCTTGCCAGGGGCCACTAGTCGTCAATTGACACCTTCGAAACCATCTTCGTCTTCTAACATAATCGGTGAAGAATTTTTTACCATGGTATTGAAAAGGAAAATCAGTAGCGTATTGCCAGCCGTCTCTATCGACACCACCGGGAGTATGAAAATCTACTATCCAGTCTGACACCTGTTTCAAGAACGTGTATTTAATTAATTTAGTTAAACCGATAAAGTTATACAAATTAAAGGTAATTATTAGGGGTGAGACGGGTACCCGAAAATTTCCCTGCAAAGTGTTTATGAGAACAGTAAACAAATGGTCGGACCAGACTGGCGCAAGGTTACTACGATTAGTATTCAATGTACATAGTATGTATTTAGTAAGTACAGTTTTGTGCGATTATCTCGCAAATTAAAAGAGATCGCCTATTATATGTATAGGAAATAGTTGTTCAAAATGTCTATCTGCATAACATAAATTTCATCAAAATCGGAGAGCACTTTGTAAATAATTACCGAATTTAATTCTTTTTAAAGTGAAATCGTTAAAGTTATACGTATAAAGGCCATTACATGAAACCACACGTATTATATATCTTATTTTAGCGCAAACTGAATTCTAAAATTTGTTGAGCTCATCAAAACTGTACTTACTAACAGTAATTTTTGACCTAATATTTATTAAATTTTAGTTCTACTTAAAATCCACAATAAATCCACTTTCGTTTATTGGTACTCTTCTACCACCTCGGTTCGCATCGAAGTACTCAACTGTCTTATGTATTCGGGTAGCTGGGTAATTCTTGTTTACCAAGATATCTAATAAATTAACTGTCTCTAAGTACTTATAATTATTGAGCTTGCAAAATGATAGATTACTTAGTTTTATGTCAGAAGAGCGACCTTCACGTCACATTACGACTAACTTACTTATAGCTTTACATTCCATAGATTATTTCTTACCCAACGCCAGTGCATCGATAACAATTTAGTATTCTCTCGAGTACGTTTCTGACGTCCTGTTGCATCGCTCCACATGTAGCGGTCCGTTGGAAGACCATGGGAAGTATATCCAGTTACCGGATTCCAGCGTTGATTTTCATAAACATAATAATTATGAGTGTCTACCATGGAGTTTATCCCTGTATTGTTATCTAGACCTAAATGTATCAATACATGTAAATTTAAATTCGAGTCCTACTTTCGTTTTCCAGTAACTACAACTATATATATACTAGGTTTGAAGTTTCTCATGCATTTCCCAAACTATATCTCATTGTAAAAAATATTTCAAATAAAGCTTACTCTGTTTCGGGACAGACATCTTATGGTGGTCACGAATCTTCTTCCGTGCTTCCGAGATTTCAAGGTGACCTCTGTATTTTTTTATACGAAACTGTATGTTTTCCTTTAGATAAGCGTATAGCCTATCCCGAGACGAATTCGCTGATTTCTTTCATCTTCCAACGTGACTAAAGGTTATTTAGTGCCGTTCAAAATTTACCTTGAAATCTCGGAATCACGTCCAACGAGAGAGGCTTCGTGACCACCCCAATAAGATGTCTCTCCCGAAACTTTTACAACTATAGTTTGGGAAATAATTGCGTGTGAAACTTCAACTGGGACACCCTATTACCTTTTAAAAATAAACCTCCCCATCCACCGGTGTAAACCCATGCAGTACTGTCATATCCTATTCCCCATGTTACACCAACAGGACAAGTTTCAACCTTTTTCAAGTGTCCACCCATCTGCCTCCAAAATAATGCAATTGGGTCAATGATAACCTACAATTAATGATAATAAAGTAACATTAAATTACCATTATTCCTCGATTTATATAATCATCAATTAATATAAAAGCGATTACACACAGATGGAGATTTATACAGTACACTGCATAACGTCATCAGTCCCTTGATTCTCAAATGAGTGATACTCTGTGGTAATATTCTATGGCTATAAAAAGTAAATTCTCTGTCATCGATAAGTATTCTGTATCCTCGCGTATCGCAAATCATTTCTAACATGAAATCAGAACCGGCTTTCAATGGGCTATTTCCGTTTCTTTCTTCGTCACCCCACTGTCCATTCTGATATGTATTACGTATAATTACGTTCTCTTTGAGTCGTGGGTTAAAATGTAAAGCTACATCATGGGTATCCACCATGGTCTTTTGTTTCAAGCACGTTGTCGTGTAACAGACAAGATTGAACGATAATCTGAAAAATAAAATTCTCATTGCTTCTAATAAGTTTAATTCAGTTAATTTCGCTTCAATTATTTATTTACCTGTCAGCATCATCGTGCACGCAAACTGTAATTTTTAAGGAACTACCAGGCTCAAAACCGTTTTGTAATATAGACTCAAATGGTAATTCTTTTCCTCCCACGTCCAATTCTTGTATATAACCATCATTAATTAATTGATTTTCCTGGAAATGATTTACACAGGAAAAGTTTTATGAAAACTATTTTATTATCATTCTATGTGTGCCTTGTGTCAACTTGCCTCTGCAGCAGTTGGATCGTACACATATACATCTCCTAATGCTGTCGTGGTCCAAATTGAATTAGGCCCTGGTCTTCCATACACGTTATTCATTTGGCAAGAAACTGAAAGTCAAAAGAATCTTAGAATTGAAATACATTACAATGGTACTCGCTTGTCGCACGAAACAAGGTATCCTAACTCCCCCACTATTCAATCGAAGCCGCGATCAATGTGTAACGGACGAGGTTCGCGTAAAGAGCAAGCAATTGATCGAAAGTGCAATGAGCGAGAACCTACTGTGTACTTTAATTGTCTTTCAACTTTCGGATTAAGATACCTGAAGTTAAATGTTTTAACCAATCTTCCATGTCAGTGTCACTGAAGAACTGTAATCTAAGAACTTTAAGACGAGGTAGTCGAGGAGTGTGTATTGCTATTCTTGGGCTGCCTGGTTCGCTGCAGCACACTACACACATAATTTCAGATACAGGAAATTGAACCTAAAAGGGAAACATTTTTGTCATTTCAATGATTTCCAGTATTTATGAAAGGTATATATTTAAAGAACCTACCAGTGTTGTTGTTCTATTTGAGTTTAAAATGGTTACAGTTCCAGAATCTAAGGAACCACTGTCACTACTTATCCATTCTAATTCGATAACACACTCATCGTACGTAGTACTGCCTTTAAGTTTACATTTTGCATCACTATTTTTTACCCAGGACGACCTGTAACGAATTATTACAGATTAAAAAGTTTTGAATTCATTATAGTTGCGTCGGTTTAGCAAAACCTTACTTTTCAACAACTTTTTCATATATCGAAGGATCATATTCTACTTTTTGTAATCTTTTCTTTAATTCCTCTAAAATACGTATTCTCCATGGTTCTGCTATATCTCCGTGACTTGTGCCATTAGTATCTGCGATCCTACATGTTTAAAAATAGATAGTATATTTAACTACGTATTTAACATGTACACTTACAAGCTACATTATGATCATCCGTTATGGGTTAATAATCTGAAATATTAAATATACCATTTTGGAGGATTTGATGGGTCCATAAAACATGCCCCAGCTTCTACTTTGTACCAGGAAGCATCGCATTCAGCCCAATACATTGCACCGGAACTTTCATCTTCTCCGTAAACTCCAGAATCGCTAGTTAAATCAGGATCAAATATGCTTCCATCTGTTTCTGGATGAGCTTCCACACCAACCATAGACCCAACCGAATGAACAGGACTCCAAGCAGCTGGATTAATCTATTTCAATTTTCAATTTTAATTTTAATTTTAATGTTAATTGATAAAGTAAGCTGTAGATAATTCATTTTTTTTATTAACCTTAACAGTACTGCCCATGCCTTTCCCGGAGACTACAAAGGATTCGCCAGTTTTAGTGAGTGATTCGTTTGATATAGTTATGTTTGCAACGCTAGCCTCAGTAAGATCAGCCATGTCCAATGAATGCGTAGACCTATATTTAATTGTATATATAAGAATACATTTAAAAACATAGTTAAAAACATTATGAAAATGAATAAAAAAAGTAAGAGTATTACTTTTTCTTTCCTTCGTTTAAGTATATATCCTGAAAAGATGTCTGTTGAGGATTCTTGGTAGCACCTTCGTTTGATCGTTGCCATAATTTCAAAGACGTTGGCGTTGGTGCAGATCGTGATTGTTCTTCCCATTCCCTGATCAGTGATGTACCTTCGCTAGTACTATGTGGTCGATTCTGTAAATGCATTGTTTTAGGACTCGTTTCCAGAATTGCAAGAGTGCGGGATGAGCGTTCTCATTTCTCGATTAATACAAAGATGGGATTTTTCAGTAGTCAAAAGCGCTAGATAAAAGATCAAACTAGGCCGCAGTCGCCCTCGGAAGTCCTATTTTTACGTTTATGATGCGAAATTTTCATTATTCGGCAGCATGTAGCTATGTTCGTAGTTTTATCGCAGTTGTATCCTTCCGAATAATGCAAATTACGCCTCGTAAGCGTAAAAATAGGAAAGTTTACAAAATAAACATATGCAATCGCTCGACAAACGGCACGAACTTATGGGATGACCTAATGATATTTGTAGACATGAAATATTTTGTTGGAATAATCACCAATGACCCCCAACTCTGATGTCTCTGCTGCTGAGGAGTACCACACATACTATGTCTGTTGCTTGACGTTAAACTGGCATTACTGCTTGCTCTACTAAGTTGCAGCGGTGCATTTATTAATCTCCACTTTTTACCTGTTAATTCTGAACGTGTGATGTTCGTACGATAGTATAAACTTCTATCTTCGTGGCCAATGGCCCAAACCTAATAAAAATGGAATAGATAAATACAAATATTTCTATGAAAATTAGAATAAACTGAATTACCTGATCATTCGGAGCAACTGACACTTGTGACATTTTACTCAGCATTTCCACCCAGCCTGTACCAGTAGCCATTTGTTCGCAAACTCCACATATTTCACCTTTAATACCTTTCCTAAACCACACTCCACCATCTTGTGTTACTGCCCAAACAGAATCTGTACCTACACTAACTTGTACTAATTTCAAATCTTTTTGAGGAGGTTCGATCTCCACCCAATCGTCCCCTATAAAATAAAATTTATATTTGTGATTGTTGAAACAGTTACAAGTGTGCATGTCAATTTTGAAACTTTATAAAATTTATATACCCATTGGATTTTCTCTAGTAACACCTGTACGCACCAATGCTTTGCCAACCATTAGTACAGCCCAAACAAGACCAGTTATTCCAACGCTGATTTGGCATACCTCAAAACCATTTGGTAATTTGATAGCACTCCATCTTTGCCCTTCAGGACAGGTAGTGCTGGTACTAACACGAAACATTACCTGTACGTTATAATCATTAGTAATTATGTCATTTAGTTTCATGAGAATCAGAATTTTGTATAAAGTTAAGTACAGTTACAATAACCAAAATTATATGTTACATTATTATTTTACAATTAATGTAATTGTCTATGCTTTATTAATTCCTTTCAAAAAAATTTTTTTAAGAGTTATACCCTCCCATGAGCAGTTACTGCCCAGACTACTAGGCATCCAGGATTACCTCCAGGTATTTGATTTCCACCCACAGATATGTCAATAAATGGTTCCTAAAAGTATAATATTCTCTTTATATGCATATTACAGTTAATATGGAAAGACTACAAGCTTCTATCAATCAGAAACTACCTCTGTCGCATCTTTGTGAAGAGGTGCAATAGCACACCACGAATTCATGGCACTATATCTTCGATAACGAACCCATTTCCTCCGTCTCACACACGACTTCCACTGTTTTTTGGTAGTATATACTGCTGGGAAATCAACTGCATATGTCCATCCCTACCAAAATATTAAATTCTCTGTGATTGTAAATCTTTGTTTCAACAACGACACAACAGCCAAGACAAAATTCTAATAACAATACGATAGAAAGAAAGAAATTTATTTGTATATCCTAAATAGATCTTTTGTATTTACAATTTCAGAAAAAGTAAGACTTTGTTTAACAAAATGTAATCTATTGATTATAATCAATGTAATAATCTAACATAACAAAACAGGAAGTTTAGTTTAACTTAGTACATTGACTGCCTTAAAACATTGAATTTTGTGAATGCAATTAATATTAGATTAATAATAGTGCTTTAAAATAATAAGTCTATATGCGAACATAGCAATATTTTTATTTTTAGAATTATAAACTTAAATATACATATAAATATACAATGTGATTCTAACATGGACAATTTGCTAACTTGCTCGATAGCCAATGTGTGTAAGCAAAAAAAAACAAGTTTAAACGAGGATTATTCAATGAAACAATATTGCATGTAGAAAGAAAGAATTAATGAAAACTGCAATTAGTAGTAGAAGCTTTAATAATATTTACATCATGATCCAATGGCTGTCCGTCCAAAGTGGTTTCTATTTGCCAATCACCTTCCCATTGCCAAGCCATTGATGGTAATTTCACTTTGTCTCTACTACGATCAACTGTGCCATCTTGACTAGAAAAGTTATACCTATCTGTAGGTAATAATCTCCCGCTGAATCCTTCTAAAGGAAGCCAACGCTAGAATATTATTCACTATTATTATATCAATATAATATCGATTGCATTTGTACTCATTGTATTATTTTAATAAACATACCTCATTCTCATATATTTCTTCTTTGATTCTTATAGGTACATCTAAACCATGTACGTGTACGTAAACTTGACGGTCACCTCCTATAGCCCACATGAAATGTGGAACTGCTGACAGCTGTTTGAACTCGAGACCCAGGTACATAAACTCCCTCCACATATTTCCAGTTGTCGACAGTCCGAATACGCGTCCCTCATTGTTTATGGCATATAAATGTGAACTTGGCATTTTAACGTATTGTCACAAGAATGTTCTAGTTCACCTGCAACATGCCAATTTTAATAGTATAATACATATTTATCCTATGCTGTTGTAAACATTCAGAAACATTAAATGTATGTTTTTAATCTAATCAGAGATTGAATCCATTCACTGTAATTACTTCATAGAACGAGTGAACCATCGATAACAGTAGCATATTAATATATAAGGCATAACAGTATAAATATAAGGTAATACCTTTTTTCCTTACGAAATAATAGATTGTCTACTATGTTAGATAACTGACATAGTTTTCGTGCAGAAACATAGTAATTCAATCGTGAACAATTGATTAGAGGTTTGCTGTCCTTTTATTTAACTTTACGTCGATCATAATATATGTATGTACATTTTATAACAAGGACAAAATTTTAGTTGAATATCGATTTAATTACTGAAACCAGACGAGTTGGTAATCTCAAAAAACATGACTTTGTAACGATGTACAAACAACTGTCACTGCTACTATGTACCGATTATAACTTATTGTTAGTGTTAGAAGTTAGAAGTTAGAAGTGAGGACCGTGAGGACCATTGTCATTGTATACATATACCGCTACTGCGCAGTGCGCTACTCTGGTGCCACCAGCCTCGTTTTGAGATAATTCAAAATGGTGGATAGCGATATAAAAGCGAGATATACAAGTATATTTATGGATTATTTCGTAAATATTTGGAAAAACGGTGCAAACTAGTTGCATAAAGAATTGTAAAGAACGACAGAAGCGTGATACAAATATATCTTTTTACAAGTAAGTAAGTATTTAATACTTAATATCGCATAACCTATAATAAACAGATTTATTTATTTATAGATTTCCGAAAGATCCACATTTAAGAAAAAAATGGATGAAAGCAATTCATTGTGAAAATTTTGAGCCCTCTGTTCATTCAAGTGTTTGTTCTAAACATTTTGGAAGTGATTGCTTTGTTGGAAATTCTTGGAGTTCCAACCGTAACTCAATAGAAGCGATGAACATGTACAATATTAAAATAGAAAATGAAAGTGCAAGGTATAAATATCTTTATAATCAAGACTTGAACTTAGTCTGCAATAGATTAAATTTGTATAATTTCCATATAATTTGTTTTCAGCTTAAATAATGAAATTGCCGATGAAGATGATAGTTTCGAACCTGCTGCTTGTACTGATAAAGACAATTTATCATTTCAAAAGATATCTTTGAAAAGGAAATTGGTGATTTTCTCAATTCTGATACGATAACTGACCATTAGAAGCATGTACATATCATTACAACAACTTTAGCAAAAGAGAACAAGCAAATTAAAGCATTACAACGAACAAACAGAAGACTGCTTTAAAAAGTTGAAGATTTAAATGAATTATTGAATGAATTACGCAGGAGAAGCGCGAATGTATCACTAAAAGAACTTTAGCTAAAAAGAACAAGCAAATTAAAACATTACAGCAAACAAACAGAAGATTTAGAGTTAGATCTTTAACTTTTTTAAGCAGTCTTTTCTTATAGGATAAGATTTAAAGTAACAAGAACTATTTCATTTTGTAATCAATAATTAAGAATAAGTATTTATTGTATTACATATATGTATTATCCATAAATAAATATTATTAATATTATTATTATTGTTTTATATTATATGTATTACATCAAATATAATATATGTATTGGTGGATGGAGCAACGTTGGATGTGAGATTTCAAATTTGCACATTTGGATTTTATGGGAAAATAATAAAAGCTAATCTTCTTAAGGACATCTCACATTCAACATTGCTCCAGCTCCAGCCACCAATTCATATATTGTTCGTACTATACTTTTTTTAAAATAAAGTAAGTTGTGAGGAAATAAATACAGATTTCATATTATCAACTTCTACATCAAAATTTAACTTTTTCCAAATTATAATCGACAAAATGAGTTTGCCATATTTAAAGTAATAAGAGTAAAGTAAAAATGAACGAGTAATAAAATAAAATGCATGTATATATGTATATTACAGTTACAGTTTCCATAAATATGTATATATTTATACTTTATACAGAATGAGATGCGATGACGATTCCCCTTTCCCCTCTGCCACTTCAGCTTCGCGGTACTGCGATTTCTCAACATACTATAGCACTTTGCCACCAAAGTCGTCTGCTAGCCGGTTTAATCTTGGAACATGGCAAAATTATCTACACCGGGTCTATAAGTATATATGGTCTAAGGATCCGAGGGCTTTTTCCTCCCCTACTTTTCCCCTTCCACTAGCCTATTCCACTACCATGAGCACACTCCGACGGGGGTGTCCCACTTGGACTCCGACCGATTGGACACGTCCCGATTGGACTGTCCCGATTGGACGCGTTCCTTTTGGACTCCGTGCCGATTCGACTCGTGCCGTTTGGACGCCGTGCCGATTGGACGCGTTCCTTTTGGACTCCGTGCCGATTCGACTCGTGCCGTTTGGACGCCGTGCCGATTGAACTCGTACCGTTTGGACGCCGTTCCGATTGAACTCGTACCGTTTGGACGCCGTGGCGGTTGGATTAGTTATTCTCTTTTGTAAAAACACGTTATATCCTCACACACAAGAAACACATAAAAAACCACATAAAAATTTAAATTCAGATCCAAATTTAATAGATTCCAAATCATATTTAACCATATATTTCCCAGTACAATATCACCATATGTAGACTTCGAAAAGCAATGATTATAAAATTCGCGGCGTCCAACGATTGTAAAATTTCCGGCGTCCAAACGTCACGAATCCAACCGCCACGGCGTCCAAACGGTACGAGTTCAATCGGCACGGCGCACAGTGCGGTATTTGGGCTGAAAACCTGGCCAAAAATCAAAATTGTAAATGTTTACATAGAGAGTTGTGATTGCGTCCCATAATAGATAGATAAACATGCCTTCACGTGGTGCACTCCTCAATTGTGTTTACCCAAACAGTCACCCGTGCCTGCACTTAGAACATAGTACTTGTTCGATACACACGGCTTTCATCGAAGCATTCCGTTCGTACGCATCTTTTATGTGTGATAATTTTTATGTTGAAAGTGATCTTTGTGGCGATATTTGTGATGGATATAGTTACAGAAGACATGTACATTATATTAATCATATTTTTGTGAATGTTTAAATTTTTTAATACGTATTTTTATCGATTTGCATGCCTGAATAAGAGATCTTGGATTTTCCTGACTTTTTTGCATAAATTAGTATTTTTAAACATATACAACTCATCGCAACGGCATAAAATTTACGTGGGGTTAAACTTCAGGATATCTAGAATTAATGTACCGCAAAAAAGTATTCACAAGTTTTCACATTAAAAATAAATAAAGCTCCAAATATAGCCCCTTTTTATTACCATATTTTTATTAACTCGGTTTCTTGTCTGTCTGTTTAACTAACTTCCCGATGAGCTAGAGACTTGAAACTTTAAACCAGGGATCCTAACCGTAACCGTAACCAGGTTCGGTTCTTGTAACCCGGGAGTAACCCGCATACCGGGTTACTGAAGACATCGTTGTTCGGTTAACCGAAAGTGAAGGCACAGAAAATCCAGAAGCATTTAAATTTGGGCTGTCAATACTGCACGCCAGAATTAGGTTTTTTGAATTTCTGCTACATCTGTCCTACAAAGTAAAGGCAGAAGTACATACGAGTCGCGTTACATCAAAAAGTGACCAAGCGAAAATCCAAACTGCAAAACAAAACGTACAGAAAGAATTTCGCGAAAAAATGGGATTACTGGTGGACGTACCGAAAGCTGGATACGGTAATACCAATGATGGTAATACGTCACGTAGATTTTTTAACAATTCAGAAGAAGCAGCTGCTATCACAGGGATAGACTTCGAACTAATCAATAGATTTAGAATAATATTAGAAGTGTTATCTTCTGGCTTCGATATAGAGGTGGAAAAATTCTCTACGTACACTATGAATACGGCGAAGTACTATGTAAATTTATATTCTTGGCAACCTATGTCACCAACAGTGCATAAAATTTTAACACATTCAGCAAGTGTTATAACACATGCTTTGTTACCAATCGGCCAGTTATCGGAAGAAGCTGCGGAAGCCAGGAACAAGCATTTCCGCCAGTACAGGGAAAACTTCTCACGAAAATTTTCCAGGACCGCATGTAATGAAGATGTTTTGAATAGGCTCTTGTTGACCTCGGATCCCTACTTGAGTAGCATAAATCGTAAAAATAATAGAAAGAAGCAGTCCTTCTCAAAAGAAGCACTGGAATTTTTTAAACCAGATGATTATGTAAATGATTGTGACACAGAATATGTAGATAAGATGTAATTTTATAAGAATTGTATATTTTTTTATTATATTTTCTCCGTGTTTTTAAATTTTTTATTAAAACATAAAATTTTCTATTGCATTGAAAAAGTTTTTTTTTATTGGTAGCTGCCTATATAAATTGTTGCGGCCTTGACGCTGCCCTACGCCTTAGTATTACATATTAATACCCATAAATATACTTATTACCATTAGTATGTAGTTAGAAATTACTTTTTTACTCATAAACTAACTGTATAACGTAGGAAAAACAAGAAAATATTTTTGGCCAGGTTTTCAGCCCAAATACCGCACTGTGCGGCGTCCAAACGGCACGAGTCGAATCGGCACGGAGTCCAAACGGCACGAGTCGAATCGGCACGGAGTCCAATCGGGACAGTCCAATCGGTCGGAGTCCAAGTGGGACACCCCCGCACCAGCGCACCATGTCACATAGTAGAGGTACGCTGGTGAGTGTAGCGCGCGGGCGCGTTGGAAAGGAACGTAGGGGCAATAGTAGGCTATGGTGGGGGTATGCTGTGGTACGGTTTAGTACCACGGTACCACGGTTCTGGCATCACTGACTAGAGGTAGCGTTTACTTACTAGTGTAACGTCTTAGTACGACAGTAATGGTGTTTTAGAGTTATTTAAATTGAAATATCTCCTGAATTACTAACTTTTCGACATACATAGGTTAGTACTTTCTTATAACGAATGTCCAGCTACATCGATTGATGTATTAAAAAATACCTCATTCCATTTAAAAAAATGAAGGTGACCCTCAAATCTCTAAAAATAATTACATAAAAACAAAGTAAGTATTATGGTCGAGTCTTAAATAAAAATTGTTTAATTCGTAGAAAAATCACTCATTATATAATGTTGTTAATGAATTCAATTAGAAATATAATACACTCTATTAGAAAATATCTTATTAATAGTTCAGTTTTGTAAACTTCAAGTATAATGGCTTAGCAGGCATAAGTAAAAACGCCAACGGATTTAGTTCGTATGTGAGCGGTGTTTTTTCGCATACGTCAACTTTATAATGTTGTAGAATTTTGATGAGACCAATTTTTGTTTGGTAAATGGCGAATCGTGCACCTGAAATATAAGAATTCAATATAAGCAATATATGCATTATCGATAACAATGTACATTAGTATGAAAATATGCAAGGTTTCAATGCTAATTATTCGATATTTCTGAATGTAACATTCATAATTTCCAAAAAATACGATACGAAGTGAGTGAAGAAAGAAAATTATTTCTGCAATTGTCACAATGACATCAAAATCTTGCTTAAAATCTTGAAATGCTCGTGTGTACGTACCAATGCAATTTCGCGGACCATCGCCGAATGGAATATAGTGCATCGGATGTCTTTTCGCCTTCTCACTTTCGTTAAACCTTTCAGGATCGAATTTCTCGGGATTTGGGTAAATATCTGGGTCTCTGTGAATCGCAAAGACAGGTATCCATAATTTTGTATCCACAGGAATCGACACTTTCGTATTGCTGAACGTGTAATTACTAGTTGCAACTCTAAGTATTAGTGGCAAAGGTGGGAATTTCCTTAACGTTTCTGTAAATAAAAGATGTTCTTAAATTAAGATTTTATACAATTTCTTCAATGATCGTCATTCTGCTTCTATCGAAAGGTTGTTAAAACAAATAAGAAGAGCACAGCAAAAATAATTTGTATAAATGTAGAATAGTGATAACACTGTCCAACAAATTTCAACTTTTTTTGGGGATTTCGATTCTCACTATGCTATTCGCATAGAGTTTTTTGCGCTGATTCCGAATCTGTCTTTAATTTTTCTCTCAGACGCACAGTTTTTGAGAAATTTGAGTTTGAAAAAATGACATATTTTTCAACTTTGAACAAATAATTGTGATGTTATTATAAAAGATATTGAATTGAAAACGAAGCTTCGAATGAAAAAAATTCATTCTATATTTTCCACTTATTTTCTCGTGTAGAATCACCCCCTCCGCGGTTTTCGGCGATCCTTAACACCTACCTTGAAACACCTTGTTTAAATATGTCATTTCCTTTATAACTTCATATTTCCAATCACCGTTGGTTTCCAAGTGATACTTGAAAATTTCTTGCCGTAACTGGTCCTGTATATCCTGGTTTATAGCTAATTCATAGAGAGCGTTGCTAATGGTTGTTGATGAAGTTTCAAAACCAGCTGCAAAGAAGACGAACGCTTGCGCGGATACGAGGGTGTCTGTCAATTCTGAAAAATTGTATTTGCATATATCATTTCATCGATCTATGAATTAATAAGAAATACTGATTTTGTTCTCTGAAAGTCTGAAAGGAACTATCGGTATCTTCTTGGGAAAGGATAAATTAAACTAATGATTAGACTGTAAATGTTTATGCATTTTCCAATTCTTCTAGACTAATTGTAAGAGGGTGGAATGAAATAAAATCCATGTTTTGGCAATTCTGAACCACTGTGCGCTGGTAGGCACTGACATGAGATTAGATCAAAGATGTACTGTACATGGCATTGAAAATCTGCGAAGTCTCAATTTACAACTCATTGAAAATAGTCGGAAAATTTTATGAACACACATACCGATGTCGGGGATTTTCTCCGGATTCTTTTTGAGTTCGAGAAGAATGTTCATGAAGTCAGGTCTGGAAATATTGTTCTTCATTCTGTAGTCAATTGTTCCCATCGTAATTTTTGTGAAAAATTCTGTAAGTTTGTCGTACGGCATTAAGTAACTCAACAGGTCGTATAGTTGGGGGACACACTCCTTCATTCTAAATGTTATTATTCCCTTCCAATGCGTAGCAAAAATTTCCTTGCCCATTTGGCGAAAGTCGGTTTCCTTATCTGTCATAGAGTTCATTTCGAGTCCAAATGCGTAGCTACCAATGACGTCAGTCGTAAATTTGCCTGCCAAATCTCGGCAGTCGATAGATTCATCCCTGTCAACTAGCTTTTCTAGATACGCCCCCAACTGTTCGGCGCACGCAAGAATCAGCGAGAAGGCTCCTTTCAATTTACCCGATGTAAACATCGGAGAAAATTGATTCCTCAGCGGCCGCCATCTTTTTGCTTCTAGAGAGAATAGATGCGCTGTAATTGGCTCCGCCTGTATACATGATAACACACTTTTGTCTTACAAAATTATATAAAATTGTGGGCAAATTTTAAATACAATTAAAAATAGTTTGAATAAAAAAATTTGGTTTTATGTCACCTTAAAATACCTAAATTACTTTCTTGCCAACATAATTAGGCAGCGGATCTTTATGCAAACTCTAAAAATTTTGTACGTGAATTACAACAAACTGGAGTGAAATAGAAATTTATTTTCTATCGCAACATGTTTAACAAGTGGGAAATAATATTCTAACATTTTTATTGTCTTAAATTACACTCTCTGGTTACTCGCGATCCCTGGTTACTCGCGGGCTAAAAGGCATCGCGAAATCGGTCCGTTACAATGCTTTCGGCGCCCCGTCTTGCTGATAAAAATTCGCGCCTTTGCGCTGCATGTAAATAAAAAATTTGGCGTAGCACCCCCACGAGACCTGCGTGCGTTGCGCCCGTTACGCCCCTACGACCGTTGCACCCGTGGCAGGTGCCACCTTCGCCACGCCCTAGTTACGGCACTGCCAATGCTTCTAATTGCTTACAAAACATCAGGTCGTTTGGTATGATCATAAAAAAGTTATAGAGTGCGTTCAAATACTTTCGTGGTACATTGGACATCGTAATGAAGTATTGTTGAGCGCTGACAAGAAGATTCCTGGCAGGAATGCGGTGACGTAGGCAAGAATGCGCGCCCGATTGGTTGGCTTGGAGGGGGCGGGCCTAGGCTCACGCCCAATTTCGACTAGAGCGTTCTATTGGCTGCAGCAGTCACAAGTTCCTAGAATCGAGCGAATCTGGGAACTTTAACGGGGCGGGGCGGCGCGGCGCGGCGTAGGCACAAAATTCAGAACACTGCTGATATTGTTACGATGTAAAAGAGAGAGAGCGGGAGAGAAAGAGAGAGAGAAAGCGCTCTCTCTCTCTCTCCCACTCTCTCTCTCTCCCCCTCTCCCCCTCTCTCTCCCCCTCTCTCACTCCCTCTCTCTCCCGCTCTCCCGCTCTCTCTCTCTCTCTCTCTCTCTCTCTCTCTCTCTCTCTCTCTCTCTCTCTCCCTCGTATTCACGGCATTGAATATTGGCTGTAATTCGTGAAACGCCGTAGGCCCCCGTAAATACGGGAATCCTACTACTATGCGTCGTGTGACGTAGCAGCCGAAATGGCGTGGTCACGCGGCGACGATGGGAGCGTCAGAGGTGGGGATGGGCGGAGCTAGCTGGGGACCCCTCTTGCCTCTGTGCCCCCCTGGGGATCTTCTTATCAGCGCTCAACGATACTTACTATTTCGTTCATCGTGAATCCGCGATCAGCGAATTTCGGAAAGTCCTTGATGAGAACGTCTTTGATCAGATCTGGATCTTGAATAATAAGAGTGGGGGTTCTTCTCACTATTATTCCAACCATTGGCTCGTTTTTATACTGTTCCCGAAGCTTTACGTTATAGTCCGGACTGGATATCCTCCCAAACATGAGGCCCCCAACATTGCCAAAAATTGGCACCGGTTTTGGTCCCGGTACGCCTCGCACATTCCAGAAATCAAAGTTCGCGGTGAAGTAATAATACAGTGCAACAAGTACTGCTGAGACGCCGAGGAAAATTTCTAGGTTGGTAACCATCTTGATTTACTTGATGTGTTTGTTCCTCATCAAGGATCTTAAGATGCAGCTGGCTGTTAACTATAAATGCATAAATAATTTTGAATTAGTTCTGTTCGGGCTATCAATCACGGGTAGTGATAGGCGGCATCGAATGCATTTGTAATTCAAATTCGTACATATACAAGTTTGCTTTCAACGTATTGCCGGTGACGATGAGAAGTGTACAGTGTACAGTGTATAGTGCGTATCATATCGTTATCTTTTGCGTATGTAGTAATAGTTTCTTCAATTATATCATTTTTGTTTGTCATGTATTATTTTATATATATATATATATATATATAACATAAATTATTTTAATATAATTATAATCTCTTGTGTATGTAGTAATAGATCTAGTGTTTCTTCTATAAAATAATAAGTATCATTTTCAATTAACCCTTTGGCGGATAAATATATATTTAAAATATTTTTAAAAAAGTATTAAAAAAAGCTACTACGACGGGACTCGAACTCGGGCCCACTCCCCCACTAAGACCGTAGACTGGTCGCGCAGTCGCGCAACTGCTCTGGTCATCAGAGAGGGGGTACACATTTTTGCGTGACTCCCCTCACCTGGTCACACTGGATATATCGCGCACCCGACTCGAGCGAGCCTAGAGCCCGCATGAGTCCGCTCGACGCGACGGCCGACTGTCTGTCACTGTTTTATTCACTTGTCTGTCAGTCTGATATTTTTTAGTGCAACCTCCCTAGTAGCATTTACGGTTGGCGTTTTGTTGGGCCTACGTTGGGGGTATGCGTTGAGC
Organism: Lasioglossum calceatum; assembly: GCA_963966675.1. Lineage (NCBI taxonomy): Eukaryota > Metazoa > Arthropoda > Insecta > Hymenoptera > Halictidae > Lasioglossum > Lasioglossum calceatum. The sequence continues at coordinate 7,101,630 of OZ016542.1, forward strand.
AACCGTTGGAAATGTCGCTCTTTTTTGCAGTTGGGCCAACAGTCAGGGTCAACGTTGGGCCAACGACCACACCGAACCTAGAGCCAACGTTGCTACAAGACGAACCCACGGAGCCCACATTCTGATTTTCTCTTTTTATGGTATATCATAAATAATATACATATTAAAAATGTATTTTCACGGTAAAATTTTGGAAAAAAAAGGAAAAAACTAAAATAATAACCTACCCACTACCCCCACGTCGGACTTGAACCCGGACCCACTTGCGTAGTAAGTACATGCCCTATCGCTGAACCTACAGATGATTCTTGTTCGTAGATGCTATGATTTAGGACTACTAGATACGTCAACAAATAAAAATTAAAGTATCTAAAAAAGGAAGACCCATTTTGAAGAAATCCAAAAGGGTCTTCTTATACTACATGAACACCCCCCCCCCTTGCCTTTCCCCTGTAAAATGGAAAAATTAAGGAAATGAAAAAAATCCAAGTCTGCTCACAATAAAACTAGTAGATCAACCATCGCGCAAAAATTAAAAATTTTAAGTATATTTAGAAATACGAAAAAAATCAATTTGGAATATAACTTAGACGATATATTTAAATGTTGGCAGATTTTCGTTGGGCCAATGTAGTATAATCGTTGTAAATTCCACCGACTATAATATCTGTAGGCCCAACGTATTCGTCGGCAAATTGACATAATTTTTCGTCGTTATACGTTGGGTATTCGTCGTTGGACCTATGTTGAGTATTCGTCGTTGGCCCAACGTTGGGTATTCGTCGGCAAATTGACGTAATTTTTCGTCGTTGGCCCTAGGTTGGGGATTTGTCGGCAAAACAACCCACCATTCCCCAACAAACTCCCAACCGTCGGCCACCGTTGGCCAACCGTAAATGCTACTAGGGAGCTGGCTGTATTATTATCCGATTTATGCCGTGTTTGAGCTTATTTTGATCGGGAAAACATTTTCAATCGATTGGTGATGATAACGTTCATAATAAGTAATATTGGTTTTGGTTAGTAAATGCCAATACGCTGTGCCCTAGTAGCATTTACGGTTGGCCAACGGTGGCCAACGGTTGGGAGTTTGTTGGGGAATGGTTAGTGGTTTGCCGACAAATCCCCAACGTAGGGCCAACGACGAAAAATTATGTCAACTTGCCGACGACATACATTTTTAATATGTATATTATTTATGATATACCATAAAAAGAGAAAATCAGAATGTGGGCTCCGTGGGTTCGTCTTGTAGCAACGTTGGCTCTAGGTTCGGTGTGGTCGTTGGCCCAACGTTGACCCTGACTGTTGGCCCAACTGCAAAAAAGAGCGACATTTTCAACGGTTGCCCAACGGATACCGCCAACGGAGGCCCAACAAAACGCCAACCATAAATGCTACTAGGGTGCGTTACAATGTAAACCAAATCGCATAGAAAAAGACCGCACAAAAAAAGATTTGACAGTAATTGAACGGTACAAAAAAAATAAATTCTTCCTGCACATAGTACCCATAGTGCACTGTAATTCTGTTAATTAAGTGATATAAACAATAATGCCTTGTAGTACTTAAAAATACTTACTTGATTACTACCAATCGCACGTTATAACATAAAACATGTGATTCTTTACGTCTCATGTGAAGTACGTGATAATCAGGCAGAAATCTTACGATAGTACGCAAACCACCTTCGGCTACAATTGTCCGGCAACTATGTAGTAGCATTGAAACCCGCGTTATATATGTAGTTATTAGTAATTACATTCATAAATATTCATCACAATGATTTGCAATTCACGTCGTGAACTTACTGTTCAAATACACTATCTAACACCAAATTTGTTCCACAATTACTGTTGGGTGGTTCTTATAGAATTTTTTGTGCTGATCCCGAAACTGGTCTTAATTTTTCTCCTAGACACACAGTTTTTGAGAAACATGGCATTGAAAAAAAAACGTATTCTTCAACTTTTAACAAATATTGTGATGTTATTATAAAAGATCTGTAGACTTTCCCAAATACAGTGATATCCAATATTAATACATTATAAAGACGGAGAGACGCCACTTTTGCACCAATTTTTGGGGATATTTTTCAATTTATCTAAAAAAATAAGGCTCCAGCGGAAAATCGAACTATACCACGCGATAGAGCAGACTTTTATCTTGTGATTAGGATTATTTACCATTTCCAATCTTAATTTACTTCTAAACATTACTAGACTGCAAGAAGTTTTTTAATATTATTTACGAAGTAACCACAATTGACGTTTTTATGTCACTGTACCGCCGCGTCGCGAGCAACAGATATAATACAGTCTGCAAATAATCCGTGGTTTTGCCCGGAAAGCATCAGACTATCCAATTTTTTAATATTGTTGAAACAAGTAATTTCTATTTAACTTCTGTTTCTTACTCTTCATTTCTGGAGTTTACTGATAAGATCACGTTTCGGTATTATTGTGGTCGTTAACATGTTTAGATTTTGCAGTTGTTCTGTCCTCGACACGGGTCATTAAGGGCAGTCTTCGACACGGGTCATTAGGGGCTATTTAAAATGGAAATAGTTCATAATTTCGAAACGGGGCATCATGTATTGTTGAGCGCGGACAAGAAGATCCCCGGGGGGGCACAGAGGCAAGAAGGGTCCCCAGCTAGCTCCGCCCATCCCCACCTCTGACGCTCCCGTCGTCGCCGCGTGACCACGCCTTTTCGGCTGCTACGTCTACCTCTCTCCCGCTCTCTCTCTCTCTCCCGCTCTCTCTCTCTCTCTCTCTCTCTCTCTCTCTCTCTCTCTCTCTCTCTCTCTCTCTCTCTCTCTCTCTCTCCCGCTCTCACTTCCGCTCTTCCTCTCCCGCTCTCTCTCTTTTACATCGTGACAATATCAGCAGTGTTCTCATTTTTGAAGTTCCCAGATTCGCTCGATTCTAGAAACTTGTGGCTGCTGCGGCCAATAGAACGCTCTAGTCGAAATGGGGTGTGAGCCTAGGCCCGCCCCCTCCAAGCCAACCAATCGGGCGCGCATTCTTGCCTACGTCACCGCATTCCTGCCAGGGATCTTCTTGTCAGCGCTCAACAATAGCTGTTACAGCTTTATGATAATATAACTACATACGCAGCTGTATGCCTCCGATAAGATAAGACATGCATGTACTGCGGCGGTACGAATATTGCAACTTTGCATTGACCCCCCTGGGGGGGAACCGGGTTTATGTGGGGTCCCCCAGGGAGGGGGTCGCCGAGCTGACAAAGCTTCGCGGTCCCGTCCCTCAGAGTACCCACTAAAACACACGCCCACCTGAGCTAATCAGGAGGTGCCCGGATCTCGCGAGAACTCAACGGGTCACCTCCTAGCTTTTATAGCATCCCAAGGGGAGGGGTTAGCTCCCCCCATACCTACTCTAACTGGACCCCGAACGGAGGGACCCGCTCGGTGCAGTGTCGCCAGGTCGAGAAAATCGAGGGGAATACAAGTACCCCCCTCGCTGATGACCAGTCCAGTCTACGGCACGGGCACCGTGGTCTACGGTCTTAGTGGGAGACGTTGGAGTGTACGCATGTTGCTGGAGTGGGATAGTGGAAGGGGAAAAGAGGGGAATGTGTGAGCTCCGTTTGGATCTCATCTGGCGACACTGGCTCGGTGTCCCCATCAATGATGCCATATGGGTACCGATCGGTACCCAAATTCTCGGAAATCTCTCCTCCTTTTCCCCTTCCACTATTCACCTTCCCTATTCCACCGACACGTTGCGTATGCCCCGTCGCGCTCTGGTCATCAGAGAGAGGGGGTACATCATATATCTTTGATTTCCCCCCATAAGTAACACTGGTCCCCATCCATGGAGTCTGCGAATCGGGCTGCCCGAGCCCCAGCTCGGTCGCCGACACCGGTAAAGGAGCTTTTACGGCGGGCCCTCGCGGCTGTGCCGCGAGCGCCTTTTCTCGTAAATTTTCCGAGTCGATAGCATGCTACCGCTCTCATGCTAGCACTAGTAAGAGTGGGGATAGCGGAGGCAGCATCTAGGCGAGGGACGGAAACGTAAGGGGCGTCATATGGCAACCCTGCGTGCGACTCGTACGAAACGAACGGCTTGCATGACGTAATACTACATTGAAGGTCTCGCAGTATCACGTTTAAATTATTATGTATGATGTGTCTTATCGTGATTATTAATGTGTATTTTTTCAGAATTTATATATATATATACTAATATATACATATATATACATATATATACATACATATACATACAGATATTTCCAATATACATATATTGTCAAAGCAACATTTATATTCCATTTTTACGTTTGTAAAAAATGTTCAATATTACAGAATACACATACAAAACGTAAAGAAATATCGAAAAAATTGATTTTTATTTTTTTTACACTTTACAAACTTCAATAGCAAATATGCACTTTTCGAATTTCTGGTAATTTCCAATTTTTTTAAACCTCTTCGCAAAGTATGTAAATTCTGAAAAAATTTACATTAATAATCACGATAAGACACATCATACATAATAATTTAAACGTGATACTGCGAGAACTCCAATGTCGTATTACGTTATGCAAGCCGTCTTTTCGTACGAGTCGCACGTGCTAAGCTCGACTGGTTTGATCGAGCCGCGTCGAGCTGGCAGTCTTTAATAGTAATCTCGTCTGTGCTTCGACGTCCTCTCCGACTCTCCGACTCTCCGACGGGCAACATGCAGCCGAATATTGCAAAACTTTGGAAAACATGTTTTTAATACCAAATAAATCTGTCTCACCGACGAGAGTGCCTACGTGCAAAATTTTAGCTCAATCCGATTTGATCGACATTCGGAAATTTACCCATTTTCTACAGAGTCGGTAATTCAGGACCGGGTGTCAATTCTTTACCGAATTATCGGTAACGTTCTGCCACAGACGAGATATAGGAATAGACCTGGCACCTTATGGGACTTGGTGTCCATAGGAATCTGTAGTACCGGCACCTTAAAATGCCAGTGATTTCAACGTCCTCTACGCATTGAGAACGGTGAATTCGAGAACTAGAACCAATCCGACTCGGGTTCGACTGGTAAAACTTCTACAGCCAGTGCCGGATTAATCCAGCGCGGGGCCCGTAGCAAATGTAGCCAGGAGGCCCTATGGTTTGCACGATAATATAATAAAACCCAATGAATGACCTTTTTTGTAGCAAAAATATCTGCGAACGGTATGTCTACAGCGTTGTCAAGTCTAAAGTACGCAACGTTGTCCGATTACGAGTTTTCAACACATACGAAAATCATCGGAGAGTGCAATCGCGAAGAGGCTCTCTTCTGCCCGTTCGCCGTAAAGAGAGAGAATACGCTAATAAAAAAGAAATCTCCTTACGTTATGCCGAGAACTTGTGTATGTACTAATTGTAAGATACACGAGAGAATTTTGCATACGCAACAAATTAACCCTTCCGACCCGAAGGACGTACGGTGTAGGTCCTCACGATCTATCGTATGCGGAAGAACGACGTATGGCGTACGTCCTGATGCAATATGCACATTCCAGTAGTGGACAAAAATTTAAAGGCACTCTAAAGAAGACGATAACTATTTTAATATTGTACTATACGATTTGAATTTTTTGGGGAAGCTAGAGAAATTAGTTTATTACAGGATGCGAAAAGAAATTTTTTCAAAAATTGCAGTTGATCGGAATTGTTGAAAAAATACTAAAAGTCGCATTTTCAACTTTTTTATGTGGGCCTATATCGAAAATTTAAAAAACAAATTTTGTAGATCTGTGTCAATTACATGCACTGTGAAAGTTTCATCGAAATCGGTAGATGCGGGGAAAAACGACAGGCATTGAAAGCAGTGTCGTTTAAATACACGTAATGCGAATGGAGTATACAATTTTTTCTTCTTGCTAATAAATGCTCAAAATATGTGATTTATCGGTAACGTTGGGTGTTGACACTGAATGGTAACGGGGCGTTTGCGCACCGATACCGACGGTACTGGGGCGTTAGCGCACCGATACCGACGGACACCAAAATGCATTGGGTGTCCGGTCTATTCCTATATCTCGTCTGTGGTAGAAGAAGAATGATATAGTAGAATGCTGACATTACCCATTCTGTAATTGCCTTATCTCGTCACCGACGAGGTATCTCGTCGGTGGTTCTGCGCAACGCCGAAATGCTACGATTAAACTATAAAAGATGGCGCTACAATGACGATTCACATCAGAAATGTGGTATGTTTATAGAAGTTTATTGTTATTACAATTATTACGATTATCGATATATACTTAAACTGTGATATTTTTCTTCAAAAATCGAATACAACAATATAATTGCATGCATTTTAAAACTTGTAGTTTCTAGTTTTGCCATTCATCGTTTATTATTGTCCAATTGTAAGATATTTTCACAGAATACAGCGGCTAAGAAACTGAAGACACTTTTTTGGTCCAAAATGTTACAAACCGAAACATCTATGCGCACTGTACATTTAAAGATGGAAGCTTGCTCTTTAGAACTAATGCTTTCAAAGTTTAAAAGCTTGATTCACGATTTTTTTCAAGATGATTTATCGAGCTTTGAAAGAAAAGCGTACTATGTACCATCATTGCAAAAATACATATAAGGTACACCGTGAAGGCCTTACACGACTAAACTTGTTCCCCATTTCTGTTCTATAAAAACAGCAAAAGAAATCGTAGATTAAGTTTTGAGCCGTCGTTACAAACGGGAAGATTCAACCTCTCAACTTGTAATAAATTCATGCAGATATACTTTGTTTGATTCATTTATTAACAATTCAATTTGTATCATATTTGTCAAATTTCACATAGTTGAAATATTAAAAATTTCTCGAGAATCGGAAGTTCAAATATTTGTTGGAGATCCACTATACTTATATCCTAAAAAATAAATTTATTGAAGAATTCCCCATGAGTCTGCCGTTCGCTAGGTCAATAAACATAAATTAAACAATTTGGTCAGTTTTGGTGTTGGTAGGGTTAATATTTATGCTGCTCATAATATTTTACTCGATGTCCGGTTATCCGTTTCATAAAAGTTCACAGGTGTGTCCAGCGGGAGGGACGGAATCGCCGCTATCATTCTCGGGGACAGGGTAAAAGGTGTGAGTTGCGAGAAATGTGTTTTGGCGAGGTTTTCACGACTCTTTTTTGGCTGTGTGCGTGGCCTCTCATTACGCCGGAACATCTATAAAACGGTGGAGTACGAAGAGATGAAGACAGAGAGATAGGGCCACCTGTGGACATCCGTGGAGTTCGCGGCTTCACGCTCGGATTCATTCGTGGGATCCAAAGGTAAAAACTCGTAAGATTACGGCGATCGTCGGCACGATAAGCACTCGATCCGATGGAAATCCACGGGAGACGCTAATCCAACTTGACGTTCGTTATCCACCGTGTTTCCTCTACCCGGCAACCCCCTGCGGCGTGTCCCTCGATATACACAATTAATAATTTTTTAATTCCGAGCCGTGCCTACCGGACGCCGCTGTCGCCGAGAATTCATGTCGAATCGTTGTTTCACAGGATCTCAGACTCGTAGGGAAACACGGGCTGACTTCATCGCTTACCGGTCGACGCGATACGATTACTATCAGCTTGGAAGCTTAATTAAACATTCAATAGTAATGAAACGTTTGATAAAACGATGTCTACCGGTATCGTAAATGACGTGGTAAAACATATGCTTTCGAGATGACAGAAATGATTTGATCTGCAGCGGAAGATTTTAAGCTCGTTATGAGTGTAAGTGTTGTAATAACGATCCAGTTTTTCTTTTTATTAATTTAGTGTTGTTATGCACACACATTCATATACTGCAGCGTCACGGTGTACATAATTATGGTTCTTATTCACGTGTTTTCATATGCACGATTATCAAGTTACTAGGTCAATTAAATTATACATTCATTTATGTTATATATGAAGTAAGAGGTATATTTGTTCTGTATTTATTTTATATAGTGACTCACTATTAATCGCTCAAACACCCTTTCAGTCGAAACAACTTTTCTAAAAGTGGGTCAAACGACTTCTCTGCGAACTTGGAAGAATTAGTTTAGTAGTTGAAGTATAACTACAATTTTACTCTTAACTTGTCTTAACTTTTGCTCCCTGTTGATGCCACAGTGGAGACATTCGTAATATTATTTACTTCACAATAAAATAAGTCGTTAAATGAAGTCAGAGTAAACTTTACACATGTTTTCAGTGTTTTTAACAGTTAGGGTTGATCAAATTAAATTGAATAGTTACGATATTAGGAAAGGTAGGAAGTCCAGTGGGTCTACAAGAAGTATCTTGAAAAGTATGTATTAAAAAATTGAGACAAGTCTGTGAATGATCCTAGGTGTCCTCCATTATCATTATCGAAAAGATCTGCCCTGCAAGGGTGAAGGGTTCAACAGCGTCAGACGCGGTGTCGGTGGTTTTCACCTCGCAAGATCGCGAGATTCGCGACGAGACGGAAGAAGTCATTCAAGCAGCGAGGCTGCGCCGAAACGGAAAGTGTGTGTACGCATCGAAAAACAGTTATACCAGCGCACGAACCAACGACCCTTATTTATGTCGTCGGTGCTACGTTCCCTGTAACCATCCTGCGGCGTCCTGGTCCTTATTGGTCGCCCTTTTCTCGCCCTTTCCATCCTCCGTCTTTTCTCTTTTCGCATTATCGTGCGAGCGGCAACGCGCTTTTACGGTCGGCGTATATCAATGACTGGCCCAACTGAAGATGGCGGCGAACGAGCTGGCAGAGCCGAGGCGAAAAGGGGGGAAGGGCCCCGTGACAATGGCCGGGATATAAAAACTTGCGTAAAGCTGTCCCACTTATGGGGACCGCAGAGGGGCCAACCGCTCTCGCTGAATGGAGGCGCAATAACCTTTTATTTATCGGTGACTTAAACCGCGATTTTTCTCATCGGAATTGAAGGCGTTCCGGTGTTAAAGGCTTTCGTTAACTACGAGAAATATCTCACGCGGACCAACCGGGACAGACCGGATTTAAGATCGTCGAAATTGGACGTCCACCCGCCCGATCTAGCTGTTCATTTGGTGAAAAAGCAACTTGTCCAAATCGATGTTTATCGAATGTACATGTATTGCTTCTTAAATGTCCATGGCATTCGAAAACGATTAATAAGATTTTAATATAATTTTTATTAAAACTGTGATTAGAACACAGCAGTTGTTTGAGACTTAATAAGCAAAGGTAATAGGATAAACATTGTTCCTAAAAATAAGTAGAAAATGCAAATAAAACTACAATAGAACCAGTGAATGAGAGATCTGGAAAAGACAGTCTTCGATGGTTAAAAAAAGAAGAGAATTAAATAACTGAAAACGAGTCGCGCGTTCTTCTCCTTTCTTCTAAATAATGATCGGAACAACTCACCCCGGGCACTTTTAGCCCTGCTCTGCCCTATTTAGAAATGATGGATGCTCAGTTTGAATCATTTCAGAAGAATTGAACATTTGCATGTCGAATGTGCGTGAAAGATACACGAACGCCGGTAGAACAAACAAAATGAGCAGTGTAAAAATATGAAGGAAGGGAAGAGTGTTCCAGATTTGTGCACTTCCTGTGTTTATGCAACACGCGTGGCGGATTCCCTGAAAATTGTTTCGACGAAGACTAGCAGCCAGCCATTTGAAGTAATAGCGCGATGCTTTATCGTTGAGTTCGCCCGGGCATGCCTGCTACCAAAATGATTCTCGCGAGGTAGACTGCAATGTTGGAAACGCGTTAACCGCGAAAGTTCTCACAGTATTACTCGGCTAAGCCGTAAGCTGCCAGGCCATTGATTAAATTTTCCGTGATCTGAATACATAATAGTTTGAGCCGCGCGGCCGGGACTACTGTGCAACCCGTGAATTAAACACTATTTCGTCTATACAATAAATTATCGTTTCGCGTAACACGTGGTTGTTAGAATCGGCCGTTTATAATAATGTCCGCATATTATGCCAGTTATTAACGTCTCTGTAATGTTTACATTACACGATTTATTACGTGGACCCGCGACGTGAACCGTCTCAGCGAACGTGGTTCCGAAAAATGACTGATGAAGGGCTTCCGAGAATTACATGCTGATGGGTTGTTCAAACACGAGAGCTACGAGTCAAATCTTCAACACTCTTTCGGAGATCAGATATTCTAATCTTGTTTGGAATAGTTTGTGTTTACGTTATATACTTCTCTAATTTTTTGTAAAGTGTTATTTCTATGTATGCTATATAAACCAAACTAGGTTTATGGCATCAATAAATAAATAATTGATTAATTAGTTTGTGTTTAAACAACAGCTCTCGACCAAAGAGGCATTCGAAATGTTGTATTATAGTTAAAGAGAAACTATTCAGATATAATTGTATTTGATAATGGAACGTTCGTGTGCGACAATTTTAACGATACAACAATGCTGTAGATTAACATGCTTGATCAAATATATGTGAACAAATTTAACCTTCCTAAAGAACTTATTTTTAAATATTAAGGGATGAAATCATACATCAAAGTGTTAGTGCATATTCTTTCCTTCAGCATTTGCACATCGGTTTTCTGATATTTAAATAATTGTACTATATTTGTGCAATTTTGTGCATTTTCCAGTACTCGATAAATCAAATTGCCAGAGTAAAACGATATCTCACAACTAAAAAGGAAAGTATCAAGCGAAACACTTGGCACACACATTTACATTTAATTTCCTCAACAAACGAATGGGTAATAATCAGACAGCGGATCTTTATGCAAAATAAACATTTTCTAGCTGAATTGCAACAATCTGGAGTGAAATAGAAATCTTCTTTCTTAATATGTTCGATAGGTTGAAAATAATATAACAAATCCTTCTATTTTTACTATGTTAAATTACGCCTACTCATTTTTCTTATAAATGCATAAAACCCGTTGTCCAGTAATTATGAATTACGTTTTCTGTACTGAGGTAAGAAAATAATGAAGATGAAAATGATTTGCTCACGTAGTCTTTTTTCTGAATACCCACTCGAGGAACAGCCATCAAACAAGACTCTCGGTACCAGCGCCATCAAAGGTCTAATTTTTAGCATATTTCGAGGTAAGGTGTGGGTGTGGCTGCTCAGAATGATCTACCGGGCCCTGTATAGCACCTATCCCCAAGGTTCTACTTTCTAGAAGGCCCGCAGCCCAGAGCCCCAAATTCCATCGCGACTATTACGAGCCGAAGAGCATTCGAGTCCCTCCGCGAGCACGCTCGCCATTAGAATTACAAATATACGCATCACACGGCACGTGCCCTGGGCGCTGAACTCCGTTGTGCCTTAATGTCAGACATTTCGCGAGAAATTCATCACAGGCCCTCCGGCTGCGAACGCGCCTTTACGATCACTCCTCCGTCTTTTAGAGCGACTGCCACGAAATCCCAGACGCCAGATGGCGAAGCGTCTTCTCGTTGAAAATTATTACTTTCCTATTAACTGGGCCAAATCCACTTGTCGGCGGATTTTTCAGCGACGCACTCTTCCATCGAACCGTCCTTACAGCACATTATGTTATTACATTCAGTTGTACTATGCGATTTTTAAAAGTGCATTTGAAGAAGTTGGATGCTGTTTGAATCCTCTTGGACGAGCGGCATTTATTTTTATTAAACCCAATAGTATTTTACCTAGTAGTGGTTGTTTAAATATATCTTGAAATCATTTGTTAAATATATTATTCGATAGTAATAACTAGACTGCGGGTCTTCATGCAAAATAAAAATTATCTGCATTGTTTGCAAGAGATAGAAACCAAATTGAATAGTGAATTGAATAATTGAAGAAAAAAACTGTTATTTCTTCACTTAATGATTTTAATAGAGGAGAAATCATATATTGACATCTTCAATTTTTAAAATATTTCAACAACGTTGAAATTCATGTACTCAATTTTATTATAAATGTATAAAGATCCGCAGTCTAGTATCAACAATTACGAATCAACAAGTCCTCTTGAGTAGCATAATGTATCAGTCTCCTCTTCAGATTTTGGTTTAAGGAAAATTAGTAAAGAAGTGTTTAATATCACGTCAATGTCTCGAAACATATTCAACAATAGGCATTTGGAGAATAGCGCCAAATTGCGAAGCCATCAATCAAAATCAATGTTTCATGACATTTGTCATTTGTTTTGACACATCTTTCAATTTTTAGGTTAATTACGAATTATAATTATTTCTCTAATTTCATCCGCTGATCGAAATCAATTGTTTTATTTCAGTTGAATATCAACCCATTGTAAAAGTATGATGAAAAAAAACAAGTTATGCTGGAAGCAATGAGGAATGATGGCTCCAATAATTGTAAGCTCACGCATATGGGGAAAGAAATTATTGAAAAATCCAGAAACTATCTGAACACTTAAAATCAAAATTAGGAGCAATATTTTTAATTTCTTGTTTAATATAATCCAGTTTTTTGATAATAAATGTTGCGGTCTATATTTATTTTCTTTTGCTACTATTATTATGGGACAGAGGGATTATCTATTTAAAGTCGCCATTCAAAATCAGACATTTCATATATAAAAAAGAAATAATACATATCTCCATTCCCAAGCCTCAGCTAAAATTCGAAAAAATCATAGACAGGCTTCTACAGTTTCGTAGCGACAAACAATAAAGAATACTTTATGCCTGCTAGTAGGGCAGGAATCAAACAAGTCGACGACTCATCGACACGTAAAAATCACAGTGCTCAAACAATTGATAATCCGATAAGCTTGGACACAATGTCGTCCTGTCCCGCATACGTGTTAATCGATGCGACTTTTCCGTTTCGGAACCCTTTCCAGGTGTTGCATCGTTCTTGTCGAATAGGGGAAATGTAGTCACGAAACCAGCGCGAGTTTCAAACTCTCACGGTTCGGCAGGCATCAGATTCATCGGCGGAGATTGTCGCCGTTGATTTGCATCGGGATCATCGTGAAACCCCGCGAAGAATAAAAATTGCTATCGTCTTTTGTATAGAACGATAAGGTCCATATTTGCGGTTCCCACGCCCGCAGCACTGCGCGCCAGGCGCGTGCATAATACAGAGATTTTTCGTCGCTCTCCTGCATTATCGTCTCCGTTATACTTATCGCGAAAGTCGACCCCGATGATACGCGGAGCCAGATTGCGGGTACCACGTCGCGATTGGTCCTTTCGCGTCCAATTCTTCGCTCTCAGTGGCTCTCATTCGCTCGGAGCTGAACCATTCGATTGGCGAAATTATTCATGCTGCGATCGTCGAGTGGTAAATAGATTAGTTTTTGCAAAATTCTAATAGTGAACGGGTAATTGAATTCAAAGGACACTTCGTTCATTCATAAGAAAAGTGACATAAGTAAGAAAAAAAGGAAAGTTTACAGGAGAGCCATTTGAAAATGACCTAACGTATTATTATGTTAGCACCAAATTAGAAATGTAAAATAATTTCTTGTTATTTAGATACTGAGCTAATTGTCATGTACACCACAATTTATATATTTATTATTATATTATTATACTTGTATTTGAAATATATTTTGAGTTGTGCCATTTTTCTTATGAATGAAGTTCTGGCCTATGTTGCATTTACATTCTTTGGCTGCTATCTTTTGATTTTTACAAATTAGGTATTCTGGAAAAAACGAGCACTGTGTATTCCTCAGATTTCAGTGGAAATGTTTTAATAATTGTGATTCAAAATCCAACCTGAAAAGGAACATGCTCTGCAGTGATTGGAGAAATTGACTGGAGAAGCTTATGTTGACAATTTTATATTGTTATATTAGGTTCAATACTAATAATATTTATAATATTGATATTATACTGAACACTGAGAAGTAGGCAGCGGGTCTTTATACATTTATGACAAAAATGAGTAGGTGTAATTTAATATATCAAAAATATTAGAAAAAACATATAATACTATTATATTATTTTGGACTTACTAAACATAATAGGTAAGAAAATAAATTTCTATTTCACTCCAGTTTGTTGCAATTAAGGTAAGGAATTTTTATTTTGCATAGAGATCTGCAGTCTGCTGATGAGAAACACTGTGGAAGACTCTCAAATGTAAAAACAGACGAATTGTTACTTTTGTTTTGAAGAGAAACCCTGCTAAATCAACAAATGAGCTTGCGAAACAGTTAGAGTCAGGGGAAGTTACTATTTGTAACCGATTCGAACAATTGGGCAGAATGCACGAATTTTTTTTAACGAAAATCAAAGATTTCCTACAACGAAAGTATCCTTTCTTCGTAACAACAAAAGAATATATAAAACAATTACTTTCATTTTTGGAAAATAAGCAACTGCAACATCACAGCTTGTGACCCTTCTTATTATTTCCATATTCAAGGGAATCGGTAGAAAAATTGATAGATTGTTTCCATCGATGCACATTGAAAATCCCTTTTTGTTTGTTTCCACGCCTCCCCTTTCCAATATCAACGAATAAAATCTATAAAAGAACAATTTCCATTGTTAGAAAACAAGCAACTGCAATATCATAATTTTTATCCGTGTTATTATTACCGTGATTATAAGAATCTGTAGAAAAATCATCAGTCTAATGATTATCACTCTAAATGTTGACGATAGGGGGTCGAACTTACAAAAGAAGTGAGAAATTTCCGAATTTTCTTCGTCATTATTTCCATAATTTAAGGAAATCAGTATAAAAATAGACTTTTTTAATTCTTTCTACCCCTCCCCTTCCCACTATCGTTGTTAACCCTTCGAGCCTACACAAGAGAACGGCCTCCATTCTTGCGCGACAAGCAACAGCACCGTTCTAAAATGGATTCTCCCGCATAATTATTCCTATTCCTTAAAAATCCGCCGGTGAACGCGGCAATATCGGGCAGCTCTGTGCGCGTTCCGCGTAACGAACGCGCGTCGTGGCGAAACAAGAAGCTGGCCAAGAAAAACGACGACCTCTGCAGCGGCTCGGTTAAACGAGGAACATGCAAATGACCGGCTAGAACAAGAGCGTACTCGAGATACCGTGGCGTGATAATATTTCAATGTAGTACGATAGGCAGCACGGGTAGCAGCCGACGCGACGGGACGGGCAGGGAGGAGGATCGCAGGATGTCGCCTCGTGTGAATCAACCTTGAAGTGGTGACTTTCGAGCCGGTTAGCCCGTTGGGACTTGGTGATCGAGCGAAAAAGGAACAGAAACGAATGCGACTAAGACTTAATTAGCCGGGCAGGGTCGGTCCAGGGTGCTCCGTGTCGTTACGACAAAATCATTTGTGGCCACTCGTCGAGGTCCCCCGACCGCGTCCGATTGCTCTCGACGCGACGATTTAATTACCACCAGCCCCCCCCCCCCTATTCCCCCTTTGCCGCCCTCTCCCGGTCCCACCATCTAGCTCGTTCGCCGCCTTCACACCGCCGCCTCAGCTTCGATAATTAATCGGCCGCTTAATTGATTAATCGATTAATGGCCGGGTACGAACCCGCGAGCGGGGCTCGCCAGATAAATCGTGCAAGCGCTTCGAGCTGTCGCGAATCTCCGACTCTTTTGGCCCCCCTTATCGTCCCCCTTCGCTCCGCTACCGATCGGCCTGGTCGCAGTCACGACAAGACAGGAACATGAACACGCTGTCGTACCACGTCCACGGTAAAGTATCCTCGCCGCTGAATCTTTAGTTAATTTTTACCCTGATCGTCGTGATCTCCGCGCTTCTTGCTCGAGCGACTAGTTCACAGAGTTCGCTGATTGGGAGCTAAATAATTGCGAATCCTTGCACGAGTACATATACAGGATTTTTAATATATCCGCTGGCTCACGCTAATCGCCGTAAAAGTCGTATACATTCCATGTGCTACTTAAACTGTGGTGCCCAAGGTGGTTCGGAACCCACCTTATAAAAACTGTAGGTCCCGTCGCGAAATAACCCTGGCAGTTAACAAAGCGACGTAAAAATAATTTTAAAAAAAGTCGTATACAATTAGGTCAATTTATTTAACTCTGCGTTTCGAATTTTTTCAATTTTCTTCCCAAGTATTATTGTCAGTCAACAAAGTCGAACAAAGTCCGGCTATCTGTAACTCCTCAGTATTTGTTTAAAAATTTTGTTCTTTTTGTCACAGCAAGTATGTGATTTTTAATTTATTGGTTTTCCGTTGGATTTACATGGCTGTGCTACTTTCGTTTTTCAAATTACGTTATATTATACATACATTATTTTTCAGACGCAAAAAATGTCTCTTTGAGAATGATCCACATAGGGATCGAAACGTCGAGATGCATCTTTAAATAACTGCACATTTGCTGTGGTTTGAAACGATCGAACCTTGCGCCAAAATCACAAATTTATTATATATTAAATTTCGATCGAGAGAAGAATTTACCTTTATTAATGTCAGTCTCTTATTTGGAATCTATAGTAGAAATTCGGTTATTAGAATTAATCAGGCACACGCGATTGTTGGAATAATAGAGCCAGTGACGCTGCCAAGAAAAAGGAAATAGAACACTGGAAAATTGGTTAAACTGTAGAACAGCTGCTTCCTCTCCGATTTCGATGATTTTTGGATATGTTATACTATGTAAAACTCAACATTATGTACATATGTAAGTAAGTACTTGCTACTGTCGTTCAAAAAAATTTTAAGCTGTCGAGCAGTAGTGTACATTGATTATCTAACTAAAAAGAAAATATTAATATTATAAAATATAATGCATTTTTAAACTGGCAATTTAAAAATGTTGTTATACTTGGCTTGGCAGTGTAAAGGGCTAGTACATAATACAAGAACAGAAAAGGCACGGTTTATTATTGGGAGTACAAATTAGTTCGGTCCGTTTTTTGTGGTCAAAAATGCATTTATTTCAGAACAAACTGAATGAACAGATTAATCAAAGTATTGTCTATCGCTGGCTACTACTTTTTCCCACCTCTCAGGCAATTTTCGAATTCCATCTCGAAAAAATGTCTCGTCTTTTGAGGCGATCCAAGTTAGGAGCCACTTTTCGATTTCTGCGAAAGAAGTGAACCGGTGACCTGCTAAATCGTGCTGCATCCGTTGGAACAACCAGTAATCCGAAGAAGCAATGTCCGGCGAATACGGCGGATGCGGCACAATATCCCACTTGAGCGTTTCCAAATATTTTTTTACGACTTTTGCGACATGAGGCCGAGCGTTATTATGCAGAAAAATAACTTTGTCATGTCTTTGCTCGTATTCCGGCCGTTTTTCTCGTAATGCACAAACGAATCAATCGTAGCCTATACCGATGGTAACTCCCAATGATTCTGCAAGCTCCTCTTGCGTTTGACTCGGATCTTCATCGAGTAATGCCTCCAATTCTGTGTCTTTGAATTTTTTTGGCTGTCCAGGGCGAGGCTTGTCTTCAACGCTGAAATCACCATTCTTGAAACGTCGAAACCTACTACATGATTTATCAGTTGGAGCATTGTCACCATAAACTTTTACAAGCACTCGATGCGCTTCAGCTGCACTTTTCTTCCAATTAAAGCAGAAAACTAAAACCTCCCGCAAATGCTGCTTCGTTAACACAAAATTTGACATATTCAACATAGTAAAAAACAAAAGTTTTGTATCAAACTCAAAGCGATATAAACTGAATATTATTGGTAGATGTCTAACCTCTCTGAGACCACCGAAATCAGCTGTCACTATGAAACATTCATAACAGCCAAAGCCATCTTTTGAAAAAGGACCGAATTAATTTGTACTCCAAATATAATTACTTTAGTATACATTACTTTATTATATACTTCTTATACTTTATTATAAGTTTATTTATTATAATTTTGTTTATAGTAATTACTTTACGCCTTGACCAATAGATCCTAAGAAAGTTTGATTTACTTAATACGCATATTGTAATAGAAATTGATTTGTAGTAACATTTGTATTCAGTGTAGAAACAACTGAGATAAAGAACTGTATATTTCACCGTTCTTTTCCAATGTTTTAAGGAAATGTAGAGTGAACTGTAATTCACGTTGCTGGTGTAATCTAATAGTACCGCAAATGTTAATGAAAACCTGTTTCCGAATGTTCAGTACCATGTAACCGCGGCTGAGAAGTTGGTAACACTAACAATTGTGGAGTAGTCGATAGATGTCGAGCACAGAGTGTGGAACCGACGCTATCTGTTGGATCTGTACTCGCGGATCCGTTCTCGCAGAGTTTCGCGGCCGGAAGTTTAATTACACTCCGAACCCCTTCGATTC
Source organism: Lasioglossum calceatum (assembly GCA_963966675.1). Taxonomy (NCBI): domain Eukaryota; kingdom Metazoa; phylum Arthropoda; class Insecta; order Hymenoptera; family Halictidae; genus Lasioglossum; species Lasioglossum calceatum. The sequence goes on from OZ016542.1 coordinate 7,119,848, forward strand.
TGCGACCGGAATTAGTTTAGCACTTGATTTACACTCGTAGAATACGTTACGCTGATCACATCTGAGCGGAGGGACCTTTCTAAATGTGAAATGGACTTTGAGCCGGTTTCAGATGGCCGTCCCTTAGCGTACGGGTGAACAAGGAAAGTAGAAATCATAGAGAACACATACCGTAGAATATACATGGAATAAATACTATCTAAAATCTTCCACATCAAGCTTTCAACCCTCCGTGATTCGTCGCGGTAATGGTGGGGATAAGCTCGAGCGACCGTCAATATTTACAGCTCAGTATTATTCCGATATAAGACGACGCTGTCTATTTCGAAATAAGAAAATCGCTATCCCCTCTCTTTTTCGAAGTTGTTTTCTCGATACCGCTTAGTGCAGTGTTTCTCAACCTGCGTGCCACGAGAGATTGTCGAATGTGCTGCAAGGATTTTTGACAAATAAGTAAAATTGCGTGGGTTTTGTAACTTCGAACTTGTCTGGCGACTTTGGAACCTCGTTTTGATTTAATTTGTTCAAGAAAACAGGCTCAGGTTTTGTTTATTTTTGGTATCATACAACTTTTTTATATTCAGGTGTGCCGTAAATAATTCTAGATATTTTTAGTGTGCCGCCAACCAAAATCGGTTGAGAAACACTGGGTTATGCCATAACGAGAGGGTACGTCATATTTTATCCCTTTTCCAACGAAAGACGTCGCTGAAGGATTGTGTCGCTGCTCGGCCGACTACTTCGTAGTTTGCCGCTACATTCGAAATACGACGAAAGACGGTGCGAGCTTACGCAGGGAGGTTCAACAGATACTGCCACCTCGATTTTTGTCATTATTATTACTCGTATCGAAGAATGTTTGTATATGGTTGAATGGCTTCGAGAGATGCATACTTTGGTGGTGCGATTTCTTTGTAGATGGATCTCTTGTAGATTTTTTGTGATCGTATGTTTTTTTCCTGCACCAATCGATGAAGCTTCATATTCTCTACAAAAGAGTATTAACCTATTAGTATCGGAAAACCATTAGTCAAGGAGATATTTTATTTTTAGTGTTGTTACGAAATCATGACTCTCTTGACAATGTTGTAAATACCTTATGGTCACTTTCACATGATTTCTTATTGCATATTCCACAAACAATGTGGCTCGAACAGGATGGTTGTCCTGCACATTATGAAAGAATAACAAGAACTGCATTAAATCAAATATTCCCGAATCGTTGGATAGTGGTTAAATCACCTGATTTAACACCCCTCAACTTTTCCTTATGGAGTTACTCGAAACATAAAGTATACACTGAGGCTTCGATTACAATTGCCGATATGGAAGATCGTATCATCACTGAATGCAATAACATACCACCAATTTTTATTACATAATGTAAAACAAACATTACTTTCTCGATCCAGAAAATGTTGTGATGTAAACGGCCGCCACACACATTGAACCTTCTCTGTGAATAAAATCATTATAACATTATTACGAGAGTCGTGATTTCGTAACAACACTAAAAATAAAATATCTCCTTGACTAGGTTTTTCGATATTAATAGGTTAATACTTTTTTGTAGAGAATATGAAGCTTCATCGATTGGTTCAGGAAAAAACATACGATCGCATTTAAAAAAATACTGATGTCTTTCATATCTCTTCTACACCTATAAAAAACTCACACAGCACATATAATTATATATTTTTCAAAAATATATATTTTAATAATGACGAAAATCGAGATGGTAATATCTGGTGAACCACCCTGTATGAAGGAATACAATTTTTTTAGTGAAATATCGGCGTGAGTCAGAAATGAGTCAGCCCACACGTAAATCTATACATTTTTCTGTGCTCTTTGTTGCCCACCGATGCGAGCAGAACATAAATATAAGTTTTTACACACTTTTTGAGTTCAAAACCCCCTTTTTTACTTTCTGCTTGTGTGAAAACACGTTTGCCTAGCCATTTAAAAATGTCTTTGATTAATTCTTACAGACGCAATACTGAAATTTTCTATCCCCCTTTTCTACTTTCTGCTTGTGTGAAAACACGTTTGCCTAGCCATTTAAAAATGTCTTTGATTAATTCCTACAGACGCAATACTGAAATTTTCTATTCTTGAAAATGGTCTAAATTGAGACCGAAACGTTGAATTAAATTTCATGTGATATTTTTGCAAATTTGCTTGTGTTCCAATTGATCGAACCAGTACGCCGATAACATTAATTGTAGTTAGAACATAAATATGCAAAAGATTGCAATACGTTTCTCTCCTACGAATCGAACATGCGATTTAACTTGTAATGGAGGCCTGCCCCTTCGCACCCCAATCAGAATTTCCGTCAGGCGTCGCTAACTTTCCGGAATAAGTAAAAAATCGGAAAACTCGTCGCAGACTGAAGCGCAAATCCCCGGTGAGATTGACGAGCAGCGTCGTGGTAACGCGAGTGACGCGGTTTGTAACGAACATCCGAACTAATCTAATTTACAGGAAGTATCTGTACACGACAGTGTAACCGCGCGGACAGGACGCGGTGGTTTTCCTCGATCTACGTAGAAATTAGTTTCCGAAACAATTCGGAATTGCAAATGGGCCGAGGAACAGCGACGATTCCTCGACGGAACGCCCTAACTCGCGCGTGGCGTGGATCGTTGACATCGTCTACTGCCTCGCGGGACTCAATTGGACACTAAACAATATTTTTAATGCACGATATTTGATGTACATTGATCCTAGACAATGTTTGACGGCCAGTTATTTTGCGGTTGTTGTACCATTTTAGATATATTGAGCCTCAAACTGTTTATTAACTCTAAACCTACCGCCAACGGAAAAAATGACCGGTTCCAGATTTATTATTTTACAATTATTGAATTAATAAAAATGATTTTGTAAGAATTGATTGTATAAATATCTTTAATAGAGCACGTATTATAAGAGGGGCCGTGCGAAGTCTAAATAAAATCAATATTGTAATTTTTATAAGGGAACATGTACCAGTTACTTTTAAGGCTCGGTAGGTTTGTAGTCCAGTCGCCAGGTACTTTTACCTGGAAAGTATTCCGAACTCAATGAAATTTTTACACGTCATTTAGGGGTACTCTGGGGTGTCGAATCTGAGTTTTCAACCTCGAGGACCCTGTGCTAACTTAGGGAGGGGGTAAAGACCACGATTTTTAGTACCATGTTTTGGTTTTTCGCCTATTACTCAAAAACTATGGGTCCTAAGAACTTTCTTTTTTCGTGTTTGGAAAGAGCATTAAATTTCCTTTAAATTTCCTTTAAATTTCACTGTTTGAACGTATTTTTTGACCCAATAGGTACCGAGAGACAGGCGTTCGAAATTAGGAAATGTTTCTCAAAATGACATTTTGAGCCACGCAACATTTAACAGGAAATTGCAAGTTTGAAATTCAGTGAATTTGAAGGAAATTTAATGCTCTTTCCATAAATGAAAAAAAGGAAGTTCTTGGGACCCATAGTTTTTGAGTAATAGGCGAGAAACCCAAAAAAAGGTAACAAAAATCGTGGCTATTACCCCCTCCCCAAGTTAGCACAGGGTCCTCGAGGTCGAAAACTCAGATTCGACACTCCAGAGTACCCCTCAATGACGTGTCAAAACTTCGGAATATGTACTTTCCAGGTAGACGCCTTTTTTCGACCTGCCGACTGCACTATTGGTGTTAAAAGGAAATTCATTATTCGAGCGTGCTCTCACAGGACATCCGATTTTCAATTATTTTTTCATAAAACTTTTACCCACGTACTCGCGACATTTTACTGGTTGCAATAAGTCAAAACGTGACATAATTCGCAGCTTATTGGCTTGTTTAGTTGACAAATAAGTAGAGTTCAAATGTAAACAGTTTAATCTGAACACATTAACCGCTTGCCGTATCATTTTCTTGACAGTTACACCGATTAAAACGTCTTTATCCCCAAAAATGTCGTAGAAGAGAAAAGAAAATTTATATTTCTTGCATGGCTGCATTTATTTCAATGCTTAAATATTGATTACAAACGAATCAAATTTTATTTCGTTTAAAAAGAAAGTCGTAACGTTCCTATTTATTAGGCTTTGTTTGAAATCTTCATGACGAGCGTGACTCGTTAAAATACGGCAAGATGTTAAATAACACGACTTATTGTACAGATCTGTAGTTATTTAATATAATACTGTAAGAAGGTAACTATTCTATCATCCCAACACTTATGTTCCACTGAATAGTTCGGATAATCGAGATTCTACTCCATCGTGAACGAAACAAGTAATCAAGATCCAATTTGCATTACGTTTGGTATCATTTCAATAAGAAAAATATCAGAGTAACATAAAGTTTCATGATAAAATAATTAAAAACGAGAAAGATTTATCATTGAGACTGTATGTTTTCTTATATTCGATGGATTAGGTTTATTCAAATAACTAAACTGCGGGTTTGTATGAAAAATAAATTCGTATGTATAAATTGCGAGATATACACAAGCTACAGGGACACATATTTTTACAGTTTTGCATTAAACACATGAAACCGCAGTTTATTAATTACAGAGAAAAACAAATCAACTTGCAAATCGTATTTAATTGACATTTTCATTAACTATGCTAATAACTATACTGCGGATCTTTATGCAATTATGAAGAAATTGGTTGGGCGAAATATAAGATAGTAAAAGATTTTAAAAATTCAAGAATCTTGTAATGTTGCTGTTAATGTAACGAAATGGTTAAGGGATGAAATCAATTTTTATGTTATTCCTGCTTCTCACAATTAATTAATTATTGATTGAAAATAATATAACAGTGTCTTTAAATTCTTCTAATGTTTTCACTGTTTTAAATTACACAGTCTACATAACAAACGATTGGACCTGTTTTTGCTTGAAAGATAGAGCCCGAGTGATGAAAACTCATGTATAGTTGATAAAGTTGTGCATAAGAACGTTTTCCCGAGAATCGCATCGATTGAGATCGCGCAGGAGCCGGCTACCTGCATTGTTTCCTTAACTGTAGTTTCATTCGTCTTTGTTTTACCAAATGAACGCGTCTCAGTCAGCTCTTCCGAGATATACGTGCCCAGTTTGTTTAGAAGGCAGTGGAGAACGTCGGAATAAATCCAGCGTTTCGTCAGTCAGAGGGTCAACGGAGCCTTTGATCTAGATGAACTTCTTGCGAGATCTCGTCCTGCAACATTTCAAGTTTCTTTCTCGAATTCCTAGATCCTCGGTCATACGTTCCAGATCGTGTACGTGATCCAAACGGAGCGGCGAATAGAATGCGTTTCCTTTAAATATCGTTTCTTTGTGCTTTTCAACTCCAAGACGTTTCCCGAGCAACATATCGCGATGACTAGCAGGATGTATTAATTCGCTAATGAATTAATCGTATCAGAATGTTGTGATGTGCCGCAGTAATGATCGAACCGAGTCTTATTAAATTCTTCGAGGATGTACTGTCGCTTTTATGTACTGTACGTCAGTCCTGACAATCAACTCTTAATACAGTTGAAGCTTGCTGACAAGTTTATTACATAATATCGTAAGTCAAATAAGTGCTAAGCAAAATTACGTATGTGTTAATTGAGGTGTACAGAATGTCAAAGGGACATTTCAACATTTTTATTTCTATCACAGAAAATTGTGTCGTGCTGGAAATATTTTTGTAATGTCGGGGAAACTGTCGGAGAATATTCTCTAAAAGGTATTCTACAAATGTGTTTTCGAAATGTTACCGAAATGTTTTAAAACTCCCACGCTACATTGTGGGTAACTCATTCTTCTTTGTATACAGGGTGTCCCAAAATTCCTTCAACAGCCGGAAATGGGAGGTTCCTGAGATCATTTGAAGCATCATTTTCCTTTACAAAAATGTTATCCGCCCCTTTGTTTAGGAGTTATTAATGAAAAGCACGGACCAATGAGAGCGCGACCTAGACGCGAGTAGGCACAGTCGGCCAATAGACAGTTGGCGCGCCGGGCCGACTTTTCCAACTCGCGTCTAGGTCGCGCTCTGATTGGTCCGTGTTTTTCGTTAATAACTCCTAAACAAAGCCGCGGATAACATTTTTGCAAAGGAAAATGTTGCTTCAAATGATCTCAGGAACCTCCCATTTCCGGCTGTTGAAGGAATTTTGGGACACCCTGTATAAAAAGAATTGGTGATTTCAGGCATTTCGCACTCGATTTCAGAGTTAATTAACAACTAGATTGCGGATGTTTATGCAATTTTCAATTTTTCTAGGGAAATTTTAAGAACGTGGTATCAGTAAGATCTTATTTTCATCGTACCAAGTTCTGTGGAATTTTATTTTCCAGCATTCTACGAAAATTTTTTGTAGCCGTAAATGCATAAAAATCCTCAGTCTATTAATAACCTTGCAATTTTGCAATATTTCTGGTTCAAAAAATTATAGAATAAAGTCGAAGGTTACATATACGTGTTCCAAAAAATGGAAGTTTTTGACTTGGTCATTACTTGTAAAATAATTCCACAAAGAGATCGTTGTTCTCGTTAAAGGAAAGCGAATTTCTTCCACCGGGCAAATATCATTTAATGTGTTGATTAAATCCGTTTGCGAATCTATGCGGGGTATAATATGTTCGGCCCGGGTTTGGTCTTTGGATTCGTTTATTGTCGATGGGACGTGCGGTGTATTAGACTCGGCGATAACTCGGCCCGTAATCAGCACTCGATCCGGCCTCGTAAAAATATAATTTACCGAAGCAGAAGAGAAACGAATGAGAGAAAGCGAGATATGCGTGGGGGAGACATACGGGGCGGTGTGCGAAAGAGAACGGATCATTATGGGGTTCGGTGGGGTGCGATGGAAGGCGGGGTGGAAGACAGAAAAGAAAAGCATTGCGCGAATGGTGCGCGAGAGCGGAACGAGCCGCGGCAAACGATGGATGCGCGGAATTTATTACGACAGTTTAAGAATATAGGTAATTATTTACGTTTATTGTCCGATCCTGATGTTTTTATGGTTTATGTAAATTATATCCTGTAATGGGGTGGCTGTGCAACCCTTTTCTCCGTACCTCTGCCCGCCGTCATCTAGCCGCGTTCGTTTGTCGACCGCAAGTCGCGAGATCTTATTGTTCCGGACGACAACCCTGGCATTCGCGTTTCTTTAGAGCGTCGTGTGTTCGATCCCGCATAGGACGATCGATCAATTCGACGTTGAATATTCAACACGCTGTAAGGCAACCCCCCTGAGAAACGATTTTGATTATACAGGGCGGACGGTGCACTTCCCAGCGAACTTCAAAGGCACGCGGTGTTTATGCGAAACTGGAGAAAAAAGGGGTTTGATAAATATGATAATGGTTTGATAAATATCGGTGAATCATCCGGCACAAGTGCGGAGGAGTTCGGTGGACCTGAGGTTAATTTAATTTCGTATACAGGGTGGTTAGGTAAAGTGGGACCTCGCTTATCAGAACCTCTGATATCTTCAATCTCCAGTATATCTTAACACGCTTCAAAATAGCTCAATCTAGGACGATCCATAAGCAATACTATTTATTATACAAATCAATGAAGATTGAACTTATCACTGTAACTTATTCACTATTTTATTATTATAACTCTCCACCAACAATGTCACATTGTCAATCAATTCAGAGTATGAATAATCGTAAGTAGACCACGGATCTTTATGCATTCGTGAAAAAATTGGTTGGACGAAACATAAAACAGTAAAATATTAAAAAATTCAAAAATTCAAAAATGTTGCTTTTAATTTAACAAAGTCGTTAAGGGATGGAATCAATGAGATCAATACAAAAATAAGTTTACCGGAAAACATAATCACGATGTTGCCACATGATTAAACGTGCAGTTTTGTTGTTCTTAAGTCTGTATAATCAGAGATTTAGGAATATTTAGGAATAGTTACTGTAGGTACCAATAATGAAATAACTGTGACATTGTCCTTTCCTGAAACATATAATCACGACGTTACTTAACATTACACGACAACATTAAACCTGAACCTTTGCTGTTGTTCACCCTGTAGAATCAGAAATTCAAAAATGTTGAATGTCACTACAGCTACCAATAATGAAATGCTTTCATAATTTTTCTCCCATAGCATAATCATAACTAGACTCCTGATGTTTACGCGAAATAAAAAGTTTGTGCATCAATTGCAAGACGCAGGAGCAAAATATAAATTTACATTCTTCATTAATAATTTTAATGTGGTGAAATTAATACATTAGTGGTCTTAAAGTCTTTTAATATTTTCACTGTTTAAAATTGCACCTGCTCATTTTTGTTATAAATGCATAAAATCCGGAGTTTTCTCATGAGGACGTTACTCAGTACATAATTAAATCTGGAGTTTCATTGTTGCTCACGCTATATAATCTTGATTGTTTTTTCCATTCTCGAAAATAATTCAATTCGCGTCGTCCACCATGTCGTGGCGTACACGTCCAACCTGTAATCTGCACTCAGGGCCGAATCACCGTAAGGAGATCGGGAAGGACAACAACAACGACGACGAAGATGACAACGACGACGACGAAGACGACGACGATAACAACAAAGATGACGATGGCGGTGCACAAGTACAGGTAGGCTGCCGCCGTCGAGGGGGCATTTAACGTCGCGTTTGCAAATTGGAACATAAAATCACGGTAGTAACGGGCGCCGCTGATTGTTCGTTACCAGCGCTGCCTACGCAGGGTGCGTGTGTGCACCTGCGGTACGCGGCCGTTCGCCCGTGTGTCGACCTGACGGAGGCTAACTACCACGGAACGATGCATATAAAAGGCCGTTCCAATATTTCATCGCCGGTATGCGGTAGAGCCATCGAGCCCCGCGTATCGAGAGCGAATCGATTTCTCGAGCCGTCCGATCGCTCAGCAACAGCATCCAACGCCGCACAGTGGTCCGGATTGGAAAGTCTAGTTGACATTTTGTCGAAAAAAGGAACTTTCTCATATTGACACGTACAAGGTCTGTATTGCTTCCTAAATATGCATCTACAGTAAAAGCTCCTTCGTTGTCCAAAGGCCGGGGGTTTGAGCGGACAACGACCGTGCCCGGACACTATTTTTGATTTATGACTGCGTCTTTAGTGAAACGTCTAGTTAAATGACAACGAAAAGCATTCGCAGTCAAGAGCAGTCAACTGTCTGGCTTTAAAAAACTACTTATTTCCTTGCCATATTTCTTTCCTATTGTTCTCCGTTCTGCGCGGGTCTATACAGTCCTGGGACACATCTGGCGACCAGATCCACGCAGGCCTAATCCTCTCGTTGACAGGCAGTGGAGTGGGTAGGCACTGGACAACGATCGTGCCCACGATTCAGGACAACGAAGGAGCGATTACTGTACCTCGAAAATAAAGAAATTAACAGTAAACCTACCGACAGTCAAAAGTGACCGATGTGTGTAGTATTATAAAAATAACAAGATTAAATTTATTTATACAGGGTGTCCCAAAATTCCTTCAACAGCCGGAAATGGGAGGTTCCTGAGATCATTTGAAGCAACATTTTGCTTTACAAAAATGTTATCCGCCCCTTTGTTTAGGAGTTATTAACGAAAAGCACGGACCAATGAGAGCGCGACCTAGACGCGAGTTGGCACAGTCGGCCAATAGACAGTTGGCTCGCCGGGCCGGCTGTGCCAACTCGCGCCTATGTCGCGCTCTGAGTGATCCGTGTTTTTCGTTAATAACTCCTAAACAAAGCCGCGGATAACATTTTTGCAAAGGAAAATGTCGCTTGAAATGATCTCAGGAACCTCCCATTTCCGACTGTTGAAGGAATTTTGGGACACCCTGTATTTTGGCCTAAAACAGGCCACCTGAATAACTCGGCTGCTATTGGTGCTAGGAAAAAATGCGTCACATGGAAATTGCTTGGTTTCGAGGGGGCACTTATCTGATGTTAGTAGCTTTTTTGTAGGTGGACGCGTAAAGGACATACGAAGGTCAACTTCATTTTTTAAAATGGAATGAGGCATTTTTTAATACACCAATCGATGCAGCTGGACAATCGTTATAAAAAAGTACTAACCTATGTATGTCGAAAAGTTAGTAGTTCAGGAGATATTTCAATTTAAATAATTATAAAACACCACTACTGTCGTACTAAGACATTACACTAGTAAGTAAACGCTAATGTTTTTCGACAGATAAGAATGAGATAGAGCGATGAAATTTGTTTTTATGAAAGCTGAAACTGCATAATATGGGAAAAATAGGGATATTATGGTACGAACGATTTTTAACCTTGGAAAAATTCGTTAAACCTGCACAATTTCAAGAAAATTTCAGTTTTTCCAATACCACGCGCGGCAAAATTTTTTATACATGCTTTACATCATTTCCCGTAGATTTTTTCACGCTGATGTCAAGTCTGGTCTCAAAATTTGTCTACGACCTCAGGATTTTGCAAAAAATCGATTTTTCTGTGAACAAAACTAATGATTTGATAACCCACTAGTTTGAAGGTATATTGTATTCTCATATATAAAACACCACAAAGATAAATATTTATGACGAACTATTTGAACGGCCGCGGCCGCCGCGCCGCGATCTTTCGCGTCCAGCTCGTATTTCGGTACGCAGAACCGTTGCCGTGACTTGTCGTCCGACTGATAACTATTCCCGTTGACCTTTCCATGCAGGAAATTCTTTCGGTATCTTATTGTTGAACAATTCTGAATTATTGTTTTCCGCGCGTCGAACGATGCAGCGTTATCGAACCGAATATATCGGTGTCCCGAGAGACCGCGCAATATGCGAACAGCTCTGGTAAGGTCGCTTTCACTTCCCCTTTTTCTGATGGGATTATCGAAATAATCTTCTGACGTCCCAATAGTTCGCACGCTGAGAATCTCGTTCTTTGTATACGGGGTCCTACAAAAGTCCCCGAATGGTCGAAGATGAAACACAAAACATTTTCTGAGAGAGATTTGTCAGATAGAAGTTTGAACTAACGATAAGTCAGCTCCAATGAGATAATATTCACATGATTAAACGTGGGGTGGTATATTTAAGAGAATTCGGATCACCTAGACGCGACCTTCACCCCTCCACTCAAGATGAAAAAGTTATAATCAGTCAATAGAATGTTTGAGACATTAAAACTCTTGTCTGAAACATTTCTTGAAACCTTATCTTTACGATATTTGGGACTCTGTATATTCTTTTATAAAGCGGAGTTATACAAAAATGAAAGTAAAACGATCAACCTACTTGTATGCATATCTTCGTTGATTCTTTAATTAGGAATTCGTTATTTTCTTCTTAATTCAAAGAACAACCATTTCACTTTAGTGTGTCATACCATCAGTATTGATGGAAACTACATGTATTCATTGTATATTTTTCACAGTTATCTTCAAATTCTGGGCAGTAAACAATAATGTATGAAAATGTACTACCCCGAGTAATGTGGTCGTGTGTAATAAGTTCTGAAATATTCCTCAGAGTCAGTAAAGTATACAGATGTTATCTTTTGAGATATCTAACTTACGTACACAGAAAAAGACCAGTACATATCCACTTTTCCCATTATATTCAACATTCTCAGTATCTTAGAAAAATCCTCATCTGCGAAGGACGCGAATTTCATAAAAATCGTCCCCACATATACATACACGCATGTGACGTGTACCGTTGAGTGCTGACAAGAAGCTCCCCGCGGGGGGGGGGGGGCACAGAGGCAAGGGGAGTCTATCGTTCTGCATAGCAGTAATAGTGTGTGCGTGACCGCTTCGACCAATAGAAGGCGCGCCCCTTTCAAGCCAACCAATCGGGCGCGCATTCTTGCCTACGTCACCGCATTCCTGCCAGGGAGCTTCTTGTCAGCACTCAACAGTACATATGTATACGTACGCGTAATAGCAAGCGCGGATGGCGCCCTAGGACGCGAACTGCAGGGCTGTCCAACTTTTCGTTGCAGAAAATTAGTCGCCAAAACAGTAAATTCGCTTGCGCATCAGCAGTTCGGTTATTACAATCATCCATGCAGGAGCCACGGAGGCAGAAAAGCTTCTCATCGTGCGGCGGGCGCGTGCGTGAGCGACGTTATGCTAACTGTATGCAGCGGCCGGTGTCTTTCCAGGTAATTACGCGGAATAGATTCGGTATCTCGATGTCTGGTCGCTGGTTCACCGACGAGCAATCCGGCCGCGAAGGAGTTCGATCGGTCGTTTCTCTCCTAACAAATGTCCATTACGGTCGTCTTCGGGGTCCTGGCCGCTGGCCGCCGAGGCAGCATAGCCGGTTGACATGTTCGGGGGCGGTCAGGGCCGAAAGAAGACCGGGGAAAAGGTATTAGCAAGGAGAGAAAGAGGACGAGAAAGGGGGAAGGGCAGAGGCGCGCCTTTCCGAGGCACAGAGGGCCCCCGCCGGGTTACTAATTGCAATCACGGGCAACAATCTGCGGAGCCAAGAGGCCAATGCATTTTGCCGAAGAGAACCTTACCCTGGGAAGATCTCTGCTTTGCCGGCCACGGATTAAGCTGCCTTCACATACGCCGTTAAAGTGGCCCTAATTAAATCCGAGGCCATCAACAATGTCTCCCGTTCAACGGCGAACAACCTTTAAACACTATTCTCTTCTACGTGAAAACATAAATTAAAAATACAGAATAAAACATTCCGATCTTTACCACTCCCTTTTTCATGTGGGTTACCTCGTTCATCGTACCATCAGTTATGGAACATTCTATACACATGTCCTGATGAAATAATTAAGATCTGTATAAAACGTTCTCCGGACTATGAATCTCCATTTCGGTTCACTATAAAGGGTGTCCCAAAACTCCTTCAACAGCCGGAAATGGGAGGTTCCTGAGATCATTTGAAGCAACATTTTCCTTTGCAAAAATGTTATCCGCTGCTTTGTTTAGGAGTTATTAACGAAAAACACGGACCTATCATCGGTCCGGCGCGCCAACTGTCGTGCTCTGATTGGTCAGTGCTTTTCGCGAATAACTCCTAAACAAAGCCGCGGATAACATTTTTGCAAAGACAAGTGTTGCTTCAAATGATCTCAGGAACCTCCTATTTCCGGCTGTTGAAGGAATTTTGGGACACCCTGTATAGTCAAGCCAAGAAAAATTCATCAGCCACCGATAACAAAGAAGTATTTTATCTATATGCTGGCTTTGTTTCAATAGCTGAACTTGCAGAATAATTAATAAATAATTGCATTAACTCTGTAGAATGCTATTGAAAGAGTTAGAAAAGTGTAAAAGTAACTTGAAATAAAAATAACGGCGTCCATCAACGCATGCACAAAACGCATTTAAAATGGAATTACGTAATAGACACCATTAATAAATAATATCATCAAATATTTTCAACGGAGCGTATGAAGAAATTGAAACGGAGTGGAAACAGCAGTTCCTCTAAGCAATTTTGTTCTTTTTTGCTCTGCGTACAGCTTCGGAAAAAAGGATAGGCAACAGAAGCGAGGCCAGCGAAAAAATATGCGAACGACTTGGTTAGCAATTAGTGGGCAGACTTGTCTATCGATCCCCGATAGGCAAGGGCTCAATAACGAGGGTTGATTCAAGCTCGAGCGGGCACTTTCGGTGACGAATGTACGCGAAGGAAAGGAGCTCGGGGCAGCAGATTGGCCGATAGTTCGCATGGGCTAATGGGAATTCGCGATGGTTACTAATTGGGTAGATCGTCGCTCGTCGATATTGCCCGGCAGCGCCAGCAGAGAGGGACCAATGGAATCTCTCTATCGGCGGAACTGACATCGGCTTTTGTGAACCGCGGCTTCGCTGCGGCTTGGAAAAACGTGCCGGACGGCGGTCCCTTCTTTTGCAAAGTCGCAGAGGAAGAACGCCTTTCGGTACCCTTTGCTATTCTACCGATTCGCTCGGCTACACCGGGTTCCTCGAATTCCTTCACCCTGCAGGATTGCTTTTGCGGTCCTCCGCGGACCCGTGAAACGCTTCATTTTCCAAATGGACAATTAATTTTGCCTCCACGGCGATACTCGCTAGCATTCAAGCTCCGACCCCTTTTTTTTTAGCAATCCTTTTGCGGATTTTAAGGGGGGTATTCTGGTTTCCGAGGCCGTTTCGAATTTTTTTTCAGAAAAACTATCTAACCCTTTGCATCAGAATTCCGCGTACATACTTATTGGTATTTAACGTACAGGTGTGATTTTCTCAAAGTAAAAATAATCATAACTACACGAGTTCTGTATAATATTTTTTTATACAGTATGTTTTAAAAAACATGGGTCCATGGTTGTAGTGATTCCGGCCTCTCTACCGATTCGAAACAAACAAATGAACTCATTTATTAATAAAAATTAAATAAAAAGTGGCATTTTAAAGTTAAATCACCTATTTTTAAATATTTTTAAACTTATTAAAATGATTTAGAGAGGAAATAAATATACGCGCAGCTCCTATACATATACTATAAATGAATATAGACAATTTTATGTATGTACTACATCTTCCATGTTGAAACATTGATTTCAGGACATATTCAAAATTGACAGTTTAATCTCATTACAATATTTCCTCCTTACCATTTTATACTATTAACTTCTTTACAATTTGAGCTTGCTTGATATAAAATAGGGAGAGTATAATGAGTGAACAAGAAGAAACAAGATGCAGTCATACTAATTGATTTCTATAGTTGCCTTTACTAAGGCTCGAAGTAGATTATTACTAGACTGCGGGTCTGTATGCAAAATAAAAATTGTTTGCATTAATTACAAGGAATAGAATCTTAATAAGTTGAAAATAATAGGGTTCTTAAATTCTTTTATTCTTCGTACCATTTCAAATCCCAGGTTTTCGCATAAATGCATAAAATCCGCAGTTTAATTATTAGATTAAATAAGAAGATAGAAATATAGAAATTCCATAGAAATAAGGAAGAGAAATATTATAAAATTTGTCCAAGTGCGCAAGTATTGACTAAGTGATCAAAACATTCTTCAATAATATAGTTACCATTTTCGTGTTTTCCCTTCCACTTGTCCACAGTGTTTTTATCGAGAAGAGATAACGGAGATAAATTCCCAAGAGAGGTAACAACCGAGTCTTTTGTCTAGTTTCGAGATTCACCTTCAGCCAGTAAAATATACCTCGTCCGGGAGACATATTTTAGGGTACCGTCGTAGCGACGTCCAGAAACGACGCGAGAAGGGTGGCGGGCCCTTCTCCCGTAAACGTGTAAGGTATAAGGTTATACCGTAAAGTCGCACCGAGCGATAACGCGTCTCCGATACCAATCTAGCATGACGCATGGCGCCATCCTGGAGAATTATGTTGCCCCCAGGTATTTATTGCCAACAGTATGTCCGCGGCAAATCCAAAGGGATGCTGTTCGCGGAGAGCTGAGACGAAAAGAAATCCCTCCAAAATCTCTTGGTTCCCCTTATCTTCTCGGCGATCTCTGTTATCACGACAAATCTGTCTTTCTATCAACATCGCTTTCAACGTGTTAGTGAAATTCGGATTTATACTGCTCTATGATTCATGAAGATAGACTTCTACTAACCTACAAGTATACTATATTTACTCCATTTTGTTGGTAACTGATGCATCCAATACCAAATTTGAATACAAAATAAAATTATAATTAACGAATTCTGAGGGTCACGGATTAATTTGTACAGCTAATAGATTGCATTATTCCAAACATATTCAGAAAGATCAAAATGTTACTGTGAACCAACAATCTTCGTATAGATGAAGTAAAATTGGGAAAATGTGCCTTATTTTGGCACCTAACCAGTAGTCAGCATTCCCGAAAATAAACTACTTAAAAATAAGAAATACAGTAAAAGCTCCTTCGTTGTCCAAAGGCCGGGGGTTTCAGCGGACAACGACCGTGCCCGGACACTATTTTTTATTTATGACTGCGTCTTTAGTGAAACGGGTAGTTAAATGACAAAGAAAAGCATTCGCAGTCAAAAGCAGTCAACTGTCTGGCTTTTAAAAACTCCTTATTTCCTTGCCATATTCCTTTCCTATTGTTCTCCGTTCTGCGCCGGTCTAGACAGTCCTGGGACACATCTGGCGACCAGATCCACGCAGGCCTAATCCTCTCGTTGACAGGCAGTGGAGTGGGTAGGCACTGGACAACGATCGTGCTCACGATTCAGGACAACGAAGGAGAGATTACTGTACCTACTATTATAAAATATATGTATATCTCTTATAAAATTGAATCAGCACAATGGTCAGCCTACGCCTCATTCCCAATTCGTAGCTTCGCGTCGTTATATAAAATATTTTGAATACTGAAGATGGTTGACTAATGAAACAATTATTCTAGTTACAATTTGCACAAAATAAAACAACATATCTCCAAATTGTTATCGTTCAATATAATACATAGCTATGTATAACCTTTAAAGACATATATTATATGTATATGAATAATAATAGTATAATGTAATAATAATGATGAATACTAATAGTAATGATATTTTAGAAAAACATTAATGAAATGACAAATTGTTTTGTTTTTTAGCAAATATTACGTAATAAATTGTTTCCTGTCTGAGAAAATTTTAAGGAAATTGCAGCAGCATAACAAAAAAAGTAATAGAACATCTTGTAATATTATTTCTAACGAGAAGCAATGACAATAAGCATTGCCATAAAAATGTTCTGAATACTTGTGTGTAGTCGAACCATCCCTCAAATCAGTGTCTAATTAGTTTATTCCGGACATTGTGAAAGAACGCAATATATTCATTCATGTTTTATAACTGCATTTACTTTTATCGTTAATGGAAATATTAATATTGTATTTTCCACATTGAAAACATCATGTCGTTAAGTATGTAGCTTGATAAATAAAACACAAATTTCAAACACATTTGTCAAGTTTCATACTTACCGACCTGATATGAATAGTTCCAAGTATAAAAACTTGATTTGTTTTATCGAATACATTTTGCTACGGGTAGTGTACAATATTCTTCGTAAAGGAAGAGTTTTCAATGGAGAAATGTCGGCCTTCTAAAGATTAATAAATAAGGATATAAGAAAAACAGTAGCATTCGTCCTACTCAATCTCGAAATTAATCAAAAATCCAGAACCTATACCAGACGTGTCCCTGGACGTTGCGAAATCTTTTAGCACGTCCAGGTCCGAAAACGGTGGGCGTAGCGTGGAAATCGGCCGGTTTCATTAGCAGAGGTTCGTCGACGAGGTACGAGTACTCGGCTGGAGAATGCTATATCCGGCGGAGTCCTCTTCAACGAGCGACAACGTCCTTGCGGCTGTTGGCGAACGGCCTCGAGAGAGCTCTCGCTGGTTTCCGGGCTGCGCGACGTGGCGATGTGTGCCAGACACTCGCACGCCTAGGAATTCCTGACCCTGCCCACCTTGACTACCTACTGCCTACAACATACTACCACGGCCTGGCCGACTGGAAGCGTGAACCATAGCCCAGGAGAGAAGATAATCGCGGGCGTGCGCGCGTGTGCACGCTTCTCGCGCACGCGAAACTCGCGTCACTAGCATGGGCACGGCCGCTTCTCTGGCATCCCTTTGTTGCTTCTAATACCCGAGCTATTTATACTACAACCGGCTGAATGGTATTGCCGTGCCAATTCTTTTTTCAATGGGGGTTTAACGTCGCAATTGACTACTGGGTAATTAGTAGAGATGTGCGAGAACTCGGAAATGTCGGATACCCGATGGGTCGGGAAAGCATCGGGTCGAGACGAGTCGGATTTCCGAAAATCCCGAAATTTGCGAGGATCCATCCTGATTCCGAATAAAATTCTTGACCTGTCCGGATCCTGAATAAAGTTCTCGACCCGTCCCAGTCTCGAATACAATTTTTAAACCGTGCTGACCCAACATTTCAGGTTCTTGCACATCTCTGGTAATTAGCGGCACAGCCCATTAGATTTTATAGCGCAGATTTACACTGTTAAGGCTTTCGGATGCAAGCCGTGTACTAGTGTAACCACAGTAGAACCTCGCTAGTTGCAATCTGGTTTACTGCACGGAACCCTCGTTCGTTACCTACCAGCTACTCCCACCACAAGGTGTTCAAGGAAACACTGAAACTTGTGATGGAGATGTTTACCTCTTTCGGCGCACAACTTCGATTTGTTCTGCTGTATTTTGCTAACGATTCGCAAGCATTGCAGCTGGCTTCATATACTGCTGTGCAAAAGAAAGAACCACCCGGCCATATTTGATAGAAAAGCGTAAAAAATTAAATGAGAACACAGTAAGTTTTGGAAAAGGATTCCGCTGTTTAATTGAATGGTTCTGAGTGTATATTATGTGTTATTGCAGATTATCTGATACTTTAAATGCAATAAATCAATCATTGTACAATACAATTTCTATATAAAGATATTGTTTGTCATTATATCTTGTAATTACACTGGGTGCTTCTTTCTTTTGCACAGTAGTGTACAGATATCATACACCCTCTGTCCCAAAAATAACCGGAATGGCTATACAGAATCAAAAGTAGTTAAAAAATCTTGACAAAAATCATTTTATTTGTTCGAAATATTCCCCGTTAGCAGAAATACAGCGATTCGCACGTTCAAGAAGTGCATCAAACGACTTTTTCATATCGCTGATCGGAATTAGGGATTGCGATCCCGCGTCGAAATTTCCCGAGTTTCATGGCTCTGCGCTCTTCACTTTAAAAATTAAAATTTTTTTTCTTATATATATATATATATTAGATCGAAGAACTAAATCCTCAGTCCCGCGGGATTAGGGATTGCAATCCCGCGCCATTTTCAATCCCGCGGGATTGATGTGGGGTTTACTTCAATCCCGCGGGACTGAGGATTTAGTTCTTCGATCTAATATATATATATAAGAAAAAAAATTTTAATTTTTAAAGTGAAGAGTGCAGAGCCATGAAACTCGGGAAATTTCGACGCGGGATCCCGCTTTGCGGGATTGCAATCCCGAGTCGGGAAATTTTTCGACGCGGGATCCCGCTTTGCGGGATTGCAATCCCTAATCGGAATGGTGTTGAGATTACTCGTCGTTGACCGTTGAATGTCTTCAATTAATGAGTAACGATTTCCTTTCATTGCCAAATGCAGCTTCGGGAATAGAAAATAGTCGGAGGGAGCCAAATCGGGTGAATACGGTGGATGTTGAAGCAAAAAAATGTGATGTTTGGTCAAAAAATCAGTGACAATTAATGAACGACGAGCAGGTGCATTATCGTGCAATTCTTGGTGCAGTATCTTGGCTTCTACTGAACGAAATGCTATGAAATTTTTACAGGTTAGTAAAAAACGCGCGCGATTCATAAATCAATTTCCGACTAACAGATGGCACCACTACTTTCGCTAAAAAGTAGAGTCATTCCGGTTATTTTTGGGACAGAGGGTGTATAAGTAAATGTCGTCAAAAAGATATCTGCCTTTTTACTCAAAGATTACCTTCCTTCCTAAAATCAACATGTATACATATACGGAGTCTTTGACTCCCCGACGAACTTAATTGCAATGCTTACGAAACGTTGCGAAAATAATTCCTCCAGGACACCCGGAGGTGTTGACGCTTCTTCGTTACCGCTAATGCCTTGGTGCGAAGGTATCGAATCGTAACAATTTGCCTTCGATCCCGACGAGTTTCCTCCTGCATTTTTCCCGTACCCTGCGCGAAAGCTTTGACCGAATCCGGCGATCTGTCGCTCGCTGAGGCTTGCTGCGGCCCGACTCTTGGCGCGAACTCGTTTTCTAATTATTCACATAAATCAGCGTTTCCTTTCGGGGGGCGAGAGCGTTACAAATCGCGGTGTGGTCCGATGCAAATTGCGGCAGCGCGCGCGCGCGCTCTCGCGTCCATCGGTGCGCCGATAAATCAAGATCGATTGCAAACGCGGCACGGACCGTTTCCACGGTATCAAATCGATCGAGTCGCGGCTATCTGCTCCGGTGAATTACGCCGATCCTGTTCCAGCTTGAAACGTATCAATTTCGTCTGACAAGTTATCGACACGTTTACGGAAAAATCGATGTGGAATTGGGGATCGATTAGCGGGCCCGCTAGTGAGCCCTTGTCAGCGCCTGCACTCGGTATAATCTGCGAACAATATTATCTTGGACAGTAACAATCTGTTGTAACTCCGTTAGTGTTTGAAAAATCGATTTCGAACATATCGCTCACGTTTTCTTGATTATGCAGTTGGTCGTCGATCATCGTTACACGTGCTAATTTATAGCAGAAGTTAGTTCCAATTTAATTGTCCGATTTTTTAGCGGCTCTAATAATAATATGTCGTCGGGCTGTCAGTGTCAGCTTTGAAAAATCGATCTTGAATATTCCTTCACCGTTTTCTTGATCGTGTAATCAGTTCGCTTTGACAAAGTCCTCGATCAACGATGCAGATGGCGATTTATAGAAGTTAGTTCCAAATTAGTTGGTGGATTTTCAGCAACAATAGAAAAAATATTTAAAGAATTTACAAACGAGAATGTACTATCTTCAACTGATTAGAATTAATCAGAGTAAACAGCACGTTATCTTTCATTTAGCAAACTTTGTTTTAAACGGAAAATAAAATAATATTTTCAATTTACGAATATGGAGATTATACAGGGTGTCCCAAAATTACCTTAGTTTAATGAAATGGGATGTTCCCGAGATCATTTCAAGCGACATTTTCCTTTGAAAAAATGTTATCCGCGGCTTTATTTAGAAGTTATTAACGAAAAACACGGACCAATCAGAGCGCGAGCTAGACGCGAGTTGGCACAGTCGGCCCGGCGCGCCAACTGTTTATTGGCCGACTGTGCCAACTCGCGTCTAGCTCGCGCTCTGATTGGTCCGTGTTTTTCGTTAATAACTTCTAAATAAAGCCGCGGATAACATTTTTTCAAAGGAAAATGTCGCTTGAAATGATCTCGGGAACCTCCCATTTCATTAAACTAAGGTAATTTTGAGACACCCTGTAGAGATGCATCCAGGAATTCAACTTTATTACTTTGGGTATATATTATAAAGAAATGGCTGAAAATTTAGATGGACACATTCTTGTTATTTTTATAAAGTTGTGTAAAATAATAGTTACTTTTAGTTTCCTGTAAACCCAGTGTTAATTACTGTAATTTTTTTAGTTTTGATTGACTTGTTTATTATTATTATTTATTATTATAGACGGACCGAGGTCCTTTTACATAAATGTTTACAATAGAAAAGGATAAGGGACTATACGCATAATAACAAAGAATAACAAAGAAGGGACGTGCACAGAAAATAATGGTACAAACGATATGGTATTATCCTATAATCCTGGGTAATTGTTTTTTAAAATTGTGCAACGACTCAGTAAAGAAATCAATACGATTATAGAGAGTACTAGAGTCTGCTATGATGCGATTTATTGGATTAATTAATCCATAAGTAGATCTGGCTTTAAGTGTTTGAAATCATGCCCTAGTTCTCAATACACGTTCCGGTACATAGAAATTGATTTGCGCAAGCAGAGAGGAACAATCAATATGATTATTAATTAAGTTAAATATAAAGCTCTGGTCGGATACTCTTCTTCGAGCGGACAATGTTGTTCGCACATTTTGTTAAGAATTGGAACAAATTGAGTTACAATGGATTAACAAGACTTCAATTGAACGGCGCTTGGTATAGAGACGATTATTGTTTTTCAATCGATCGTACATCGCAACGGTAGTAACAAGAGATCTCGAGGGATCCACCTAGACGCCTCGGAATCTTCTTTGCCGCGATCGAATGGGTCGTTCGCTTCATCAGGAAGCGATTGTCGTGCCGGCGTGCAGTGGGAACACGTGGGACGACAATCATCGTAGGAACGATCGTCGAGATAGACTTTCACTGACATTCTCCCGCGGTGCCGCCTCCCACACCGTGTATACGTAGTGATTAGCGACGAATTACGACGCCCGTTCTCATCGATGATATTTCCGCGGCGATAATACGCGATCGCGTGGGCCCCCGTGCTTATTTCTTTCTCCTCACGGACGTAATAATCGCTTCACACCGTGCACGAGCAATCTGCGCTGCACACAATGCACCTTTGATTAGAAGAAATTGATTTCATTGGCGTATTATTGCTCAGAAAGTATTCAAGCACCGCGTCAATACGTTTCTTAAATTTTATACAGGAATCCAATCAAAATATCCAGTAGAGATAAGGCAAACATCGAATAGTTTCAAAGTTTAACGTAATAGGTACTATTTAATACGATTAGATTGTTATTTAAGATTAAAATAATGTGTCTTTACCATCAAAGGCGTGAGTAAAGTACCTATTTCAATTGTATTTCATATACGGAGTGTCCCAAAAATGTCGGGAAACCTTAAAAGGGGTGGTTCCTGGGGTCATTTCAACTAACTTTTTCCTTTACGAAAATGTTCTCTCTGGCTTTGTTAGGGAGCTATTACCGAAAAACACGAGCCAATCAGAGCACGACTATAGCGAACAGGCTCGAGCAGCGTTGCTATTGGTCTGATTGGTCCGTGTTTTCGCTAATAACTTCTTAACAAAGCTGCGGAGAACATTTTCATACAGAAAATGACTGCTTAAAATCAGCTCAGGAACCATCCCTTTTATGGTTTTCCGACATTTTTGGAACACCCTGTATAGATATGAAGCTTATGGAAGCCTTTCCATGGCACCGTATAATAAAAATCTTAGTGCAAACGTATGCGATACGTTCAGATCGTTACTTCAGATCAAAATAATTTATTTTTCATCATTTATCAGACACAATTTGATATCAACAAGCTTTTCCATGGCACGGTAACAATTATAGAAACTGAAAGACTTGTTACCAATCGCAATTTCTGGTTATCTGGTTATCAGTACTGTTCCAATCTTCTGTTCGTATCTTGATTGACGCAAAACGAATATGGGAAACGGTGATCGATAATGTATGAAGTACAGTTCTTTCGAGGTCATCGTTATTTCACGGGATGAAAAGTGTGCACACAGGTGCGCATTAAGATAATAAATTTCTCGAAAGGCCGTTCGTTTGCACGGGAACCTCATAAAGCTGGGATTTAGCGTTAGAGCGCCGACGATGCTTCCTAGCGAACACCGATCATGGTGTTCGCTATGTTCTCCTGTCTCGAACAGAGATACGTGTTCTGACCACCTGCAGGGGTCCGTTCAAGTAGGCGGGAATTGAAATATTGTAACCATAACATCCTAAGCAAGATAACCGATTATAAAAGATAATGAAGAAATAGCTTGTAGCAGCGATTTTTAATTTCACTTTCGTAATTCGAAAATGCCCGACGAGATTGCAATGCAATTACAACTGTTGCATTCGTATTTATACATGGTTCACCTCGAAACTTTTATCAGAAGTAAGGTCAAATGAATTTGAGGAAATAGATTGTCATAGTTATAGAAACTTGGGAGAATATACTCTAAGACGATGAAGAGAGGGATGTAGCTATTCAGCAAACTAAACATTCTCGATTAAGAAACCGTAGAGAATATTCTGTCGGTATAAAATAATTTTAGTAAGTTGAAAATTAGATATAATGATGAGATGTCCTCAAATTTTTTTTAATCTGTCTGCTCTGTTTAATGCTTTACCCGGTTTTGTCATACATGGACGGAATCGGTAGTCTGATCATGCCATATTTTCTGTATTTTTTATAACTAAATAATTCTAAACGAATTCTTTAGAATTGTATCATCACAATCGAATGAGGTATTTAGGTGACTGCCTCTGAGTAGACGACTCAGTAATAAGTATGTGTAATGTTCTTTGTTATAATTAATTTTTATGTATTTATGAGGATGGCTGAGTGAAATGTAAAGCAGTAACAGATTAGAAAAGTCTAACAAAAGACTATTATTAGGGGGGATAATATTATTAATAATATTATTAAAATAATATAAATTATTATGTATACATATAATATAATAATTTTAGAGTGGATAATTTTTATAAGTTGTAGAATAAAATTTAATTAGATTATATGGGTTTGTTATATATAAGGGTAGTATTAATTATTCCTTTTTTTATTATAATTTATAGAATAGATTATATAATGGGTGATATTTATACTAATCGATTTAAGTGTTTATTAATTATTTTATTAGGATTAGAATTTTATTAGGATGAGATGGATTAGGATTAATTTCTTATTGTTTAGTAATTTATTGTCAAAATAAAAGTGCTTATAATTCAGGAATATTAACTATTCTTTGTAATCGATTAGGGGAAGTTCGGTTATTATTGGGTTAGATTAAAACTCTAAGGCTATGTTATTTCCAATGTATTAAAATTGTTAATGGAATGAAATCAATCGTTCTTTAATCCCTACTTGCCACAATCGATGCGGAACATTTTTATTTGCATAAAGATCCGCGGTCTATAATATATGTAACATAATAATTATAACGTTACTTCAGTCGGCAGTCGTGCTAATTGCGCCGGAAGGAATTAATTGGATGAAAAGCTTTTGTCAACGATTCGTCTCGGAAATAGGGCTGGTATGTATAGTTGCATTCCACTGACACCACGCAGGCCAACGCGACGCGCGACGTATCGAGAAGTAAATGCATCGGCCGAGAGGCCTTAAAGGCCGTCGTGATCGTAAGAATGAATTCGTCTCGGGAGAATTTCCCGGCGAGCGTAGGAGTCCGAGAATGGCGGTGAAAGTACACCGGGTTCGCCGCTTCTAAATCTGATTGATCGATTTCTAATCGATGCTCGGCTACTTCTATAACCTGCGTACGTGACGTGGTTTCCCTCGAGCGCCACGATTGAATGGAATCCAGGGAACGGTATTCGTTTACTTCGCTTTTTGTCACGGTTTGCTGTAAAGAACATTTGCAAAATACTTGCGCCAAGTCAGATCATTTTTCATCCCCTTCATTACCATTTGTCGCACAAACGGGTCAGCGATGCCTTGTAAAGCAGTCGTTGCGTTCTTAAAAATTGCCACATTAATACTGAACGTATTGATTGAATGAATGGATCGATTGAATGTATTGATTTCACATAGTTTGTAATTTCTATGAAGTTGTTATGTATCGAGTATGTCAGGAAGGTGTATGTCTCTGAGAAAGTAATGAATAATTGTATGAACTTCTAAGTAATACAGAAGTGATATACAGCTTTATGTTATTCGATCAGAAAACTGTTTGATCAAATTGCAAATCATTTGAAGTCCAACATGAAGTATAGCACGATAGAAAACTGAGGTAAGTTATACAAATTAAAAAACCATACTCAATTCTACATTCATAAGTACATTACAGCACAATATTAAAAGAATGCCAAGTCACAACAAAAAATTGAGCTCCTTCATCTTTTGATTGTGATTATTTATCTTCTCTTTCGTCTACGAGCCCAAATCCACGCGGATGGATCTTGATGCGGTAGAACGCACGTGTCATTCATCTATGTACTTATTGTTACTTACGTTCGTGCAAACATATCCACGAAATTTTCAAAAATGTTGACGAAGTACGTGACTTTCAATATTAACAATAAAAAGATATGGTAGAACACATATGTCATTTATGTAGGAAGTCGAGCCATTTAAATCGAACGACGGTTGGGCTATTCGATCTAACCGATCAGCGGTTTCCCGCTGACAGTTAGATCACGAAATTGTAAACACGCGGTGAAGAAACCAGGAGAGAACGAGTGCGAATGAGAATAAGAGAGAGACAGTGGAACATTAGGTGACGTAACCGCGTAATCCGTGTGTGAGAGTGTGAGAGAGCGCGATGTATACAGGGTGTCCCAAAATTACCTTAGTTTAATGAAATGGGAGGTTCCCGAGATCATTTCAAGCGACATTTTCCTTTGCAAAAATGTTATCCGCGGCTTTGTTTAGGAGTTATTAACGAAAAACACGGACCAATCAGAGCGCGACCTAGACGCGAGTTGACACAGTCGGCCCGGCGCGCCAACTGTTTATTGGCCGACTGTGCCAACTCGTGTCTAGGTCGCGCTCTGATTGGTCCGTGTTTTTCGTTAATAACTCCTAAATAAAGCCGCGGATAACATTTTTGCAAAGGAAAATGTCGCTTGAAATGATCTCGGGAACCTCCCATTTCATTAAACTAAGGTAATTTTGGGACACCCTGTATATTTTTCGAGGTAGGTCTCGAGAGGACAGTTTTTCGAAGAGTATTGAGAGCGAGCGAAGAAGATAGAGAAAGCGCGAGTAAGCGGGACGTGAAGTTAAACATAGCGAGTGGCGAGTTATTTGTAATATTATTATTAATCTAATAAATAGTTCTTAATTAAATCTACGTTGAACCTTTCTGACTCTACATTCATCTTCGCACTTAATTCGTGCAAACATTTCCACGAAATTTCCGAAAATGTTCACAACGTATGTGACTTTCAAAATCGACAATAAAAAGATATGGTAGAAGACGTTAGTAACGTTCGAGCAAACATTTCCACGAAATTTCCGAAAATGTTCACAACGTATGCGACTTTTAAAATCGACAATAAAAAGATAGGGTAGAAGATGTTAATAACGTTCGAGCAAGCATTTCCACGAAATTTCCGAAAATGTTCAGAAAGTATGCGCGAAGTTTCAAAATCAGCAAAATCAAAAGCTCAATTTTTTGAAGTATCAATATCACTGCATACCTCCTTAATACACACGTCCTCCGACTTTACTGCACGAGAAATAGCCGCACACGCGTGTGCAATAAAATGGCGATAAACGTGGTTTCAATCTCTGGAAACACAAGCTCAACGAAGCGAGAGCTCGATCCGGTTTCTCAAAAGAGAAGACTTGTCTCGGTCGTAACAGGTGTCCACCCCCGCAGCTCCAGATCCCTGTCGTTCCGGTGCTCGAATCGGAGCGTGCACTCGATCAATCTGTTCTCTCGAAAAACAGCGCCCGAAGGACTGGTTCGGGAGGTTCGAGACTTGTCCGTAGGTGGTCGACGCGCGTAACAAGGTAGAAAGATAATTCCTGGCGGGCTGGTTCAGGCCAGGAAGCGAAGAACTCGGCGTAAGTCTGCGTTTACGAGAGAGCGCCGCGCCGCGCCGGTTAGTTGAGCGGCGTCGGTGGCGGCGGCGGCGTTTAGCGAAATTCATTACCGCGCTCATTACTATCGTTGCATCCCCGCCCGGGTCCTCCATAAGCGAACGCGGCTGCGTTCGAATCGCTATATTTTACGAGCCTGGCCTCTTTCTTCCCCTTCAGCGCGAGCATTTAGCATTCGAAGTGGCGTTAAAGCGTGTATAGGTACGTGCTCGGCTGGCAACGTTCGCGATGTCCGCGCGCGCAGTTAGTATAAATCTCGCGGTACTGCACGCGGCTGGTTCATAGATTTATGCGGGCGGCGATTATGAGAGAAGGACAGGCGCTCGTGTAGTTTTTGAGGGAGACGGAGAAGGAGGCCAGGGTGGAGCGGGGACGTATTACCGGCTACGGATCTATATATTAATTGCCTTGTTAGTTGCGAGGCCTGTGCGTCCACTCGGAATTGTTATGGTAATAGCTGCCGCGTGGGTGTTTCCCCCTTTCCTCTGTCTCTCTGTAGCTCCGCTCCTCGTGAATCGTCCGAACGATTAAGGGGAATTTAGACTTTTCACTTTGGATGTCCGGATGAATCATCCACAGTGAGAGGTGCAAAGGTTGTTTTCGTCTGCATTTCGTCCAAAATGATCATCCGATGTGATTAATGAACAGAGTGGGGCCAATTTCTACTTTTAATGCATTATGATTCACCCACAATGAACCAGCCAGCGAAAAGTCCAAACCTGTCTCTGCCTTTTTCAGAAAACCCTAACTCTTCGCTGTGCGTATATGTATTTGTCAATGGAGTGTATCTATTGTTCCCCTGATCTTTTCTAGACTCGAATTTATACTTCTCCGCTCTGATTTTCGCGAGACTGCAGAGTACTAGACCATTTGACATCGCATCGTAAGATTTCTTTAGGTTCGTAGCGATCTTTATAAAATATTCAAAGGAACCGATTTATTGAATAACTCTCTGCGATTCTACGTCTTCGAAATCTCAATAATTTACTTCTAAAGTAGAGGAAGAGAAGAAGCTGCGTGTTCGAGACAGTCCTCCGGGCGACGTAGGTAATTCCAGATAATTTCAAGGGGAATCGAAGCCTCGCAGCGGATCGCCTACACCGAATCCGCCTCGTACGCGGATGACAACCATGAGGTGGGACGAAGAGAGCTGCAGGGATGGTAGGGACCACGAAAAAAGGACTTGCGAGCGTCGGGAAGATCGATCGACGATCCTCTTCAACGGGCCGTCCTTGCTGTCCCTTTCAGACGCGCGCGCTGCGTTCGCGACCACCTCGTGCCTCGCAATTAGCGAATTACGGCTCGCCGGAGCCCGTTAATTAAATCGAAGCCAATAGCAGGCGGCTGCCCCTTTTATTACTCGCACCTACGACGACGGTGCCTCGCTGCGAGCACGAGGCTGACTCCCTGTCGTCGTAAACGCCGGGTATGCGCGCGTCGATTCCGTGAAACGGGAAAAAACATTGCTCGGTGATCAGGGTTCGGAGGAGACTAATAAAATTGCAGGGGCGTGTCGCGTGTCCTGTTAGACATGCTCGTGTGCCTTTCAAACGAAGGAATGGGATCAATGATCCGGTTGAAGGGAAGGTCCAAGGGGCTGTACCTGTTACCAGTTTGGAAGAGCTGTGATCATGCGTTTTCGAGGGCAGTTTAATTTCGTGGAACAGAATGAATTACTTGAGAGAAGCTTATGGCTGAGACGATTATATTGGGTTGGGTATAAATGTACTTGGTTATATTCGACGTCTCGTTTCATTTATTTTAATAAATTGTATTCAATCAATTTTTACTGTATAAGTAGCCTCTTTTCAATCTCAGTTATATGCATTTGAATCATAACTAAATCGTTGGAATTAAACATGCTTATACTTGCGATTTCCTATTTGAAATCCCCATCACGTACTATTGTAAACAGACTGGTAGATGGTGCTTGGAGGATTAGGGAGAGCTAGTAGAGAGCCTAGTTCCCTTGCTCCTGTGCTATTCAGTTTATAGGTGCTTGGCAATTTACGACCTTTGTGCAGTATTAGATGCACATCCCGTTAAAATTTCTGGTCGGCAGCAGGGCCAAGTCGGTCAAGTTCTATCGGCCTCTACCAAAATGAGCGTTAGAAGGGTTGGAAGACACACGATAGGCTCGCTTCTTTAGCTGGGGAATTGGTGGCCCGTGGACCACACGGTCTCTATCTCCCTTGAGCTACTCCCAATACACCCACTTAAGTCTACCTCTGCGTCTGCTTGATTACGCGACACCTATCTATACAATACAACATACTCTGTCGAATACGATAGAGTTGACGTTAACCGTCCCAGATAACACTGTCCAACAAATTTCAACTTTTTTTATGTTCCCAATATACTGTTGGGTCCTTCTTATAGAGTTTTTTGCGCTGATTCCGAATCTGTCCTTAATTTTTCTCCTATACGCACAGTTTTTGAGGAACATGACTTTGAAAAAAAAAACATATTTTTCAACTTAAACAAATATTGTGATGTTATTATAAAAGATATTGAATTGTTCTTTACAGCAAAAGATTCTTTAGACTTTCCCGAATCCAGTGATATATAATATTAATACATTATGATTGTTTAAACATGTTTAAACAATCCTTAAAGACGGAGAGACACCACTTTTGCACCAATTTTTGAGGATGTTTTTCAATTTATCTCAAAAAATAAGGGTCCAGTGGAAAATCGAACTATACCACGCAACAGTATATTGAAATCATAAAAAAGCTAAAATTTGTTGGACAGTGTTATTAAATGAAATTTAATACCTATGTGATATTAAGAAGTTCTCCGCGAGACTCAATACAATTGTAACACTAAAACTACCGAGCGCTGAAAGCGATTAAAATGTTTTAGCTGATAAAAATCACAAGGCTCTATTTACTTAGATTTCGTGCAATTGTTGTTGCAATATGTGCTTGGATAAATAAATTTACCGAATCATTTTCCACGCAAGCAACGTGATAATTTCAATAATTATAAAATTATGCATTATGATTGATGCATTAATATTATATATCACTGGATTCGGGAAAGTCTAAAGAATCTTTTGCTGTAAAGAACAATTCAATATCTTTTATAATAACATCACAATATTTGTTGTGATGCTTCTCAACAGGCGTGCGTCCAACAGGCTATAGTTCTCCGAGTCTCGGTGCAGCGACAGCGGTAATGATGTTCTCCAGGCCCGCCTTATAAAATCAATTGTACTCATAGAGTCCAATTATTTTACATTAAGGTGCAAATCGACCAATTTCCACTAGTCTCTATCACAATGGACAAGGGGAGGGTTAAACAACCCGCGATGGGCTAGCTCGTTTGAATTTAGGTAAAATACCCTGTACACAGATCGGCTAATTTCTAGCACCCTCTATCAAAATAAGCAAGGGAAGGGTTGGCTGACTCGCGATTGGCTCGCGCCATGGCGCGGAGAAAGCACTGTCGAACGAGTTATAACTTGTGGATAATACCAATGAGGAATACCAGCTAGCTGGCCTTCGGAGGTCTCCTAACATCGTCCGTGCTATCCGCGCGTTATACGAGACTCGCGATTACACACTCGAGTACCTTGCAGGTAGACAGCCGCGGATATCGTGGCCGGTGCCGGTCCCTGTGCCGGGTGTATATGTAACCGTCCTGTGCGTATACCTGGCCGATATTTATTGGGTACCGGTACACCGGGTGGTACCCTTCGCGTGCTCCGTAACGTACGGTACCGGGCCGATATCGATTCCGTGCGAGCAACCAAAGATAACGATCGCCGCTGCTTTTCGGATCGGCTCACCTCCGGAAACTCGGCTAGCTAGGTGATGGTTATTACTTACTGCCGGCCGTTGCTCTTGTAACCAGAGACTTATGGGACACCAAGTATTCGCTATTAACCTGCTGTACACCTGATGTTACACCACGATCCTCTTCCCCCTAACAGTTTAGAAGCTTTTCCCGTGATTTCGCAGCCTTTCAGAGTGGTAAACCCACTCAACGACGATTAGCCCGTATCTCGAGGGGGCGAAATCACTGCCGGAGCTGGACCAGATAAATGGCGACGTCATCTTTTAATCAGTTCATTCGGCTAGGCACTTAACAACCCGCTTGACTGTTCTAACTGTGCGGCATTTTTATTGGGTTAATCTCGCTGGTAGTTGCATTGCTTGCTGCTTTTTTTATGTGGTTCGTAGCATTTTTGCTTGTTCAAGGAAGGTTGGTGGGATATTTAGCTTCGTTTCAGTATAACGAAATCACCTCACATTTTATGTATGTTGCAGCCCTCTCTGTATCAATTTTATTAAATACATAGGAATCGAAGAATCTTACTCTTACTCAATATGTCCACTATTTTTAGTATTTCATCGCATCTACTTGGTCGCTCTAAATTAACTCCTTGCATTTCAAATCTGGGCCACTGAACCACTAGAAGTTACCATTCCACAACTCAAAATAATTTTCTCATTATAAAGTTTGTATGTAGCAATTCGGTATGAGGAAATCCATCCAACTTTATGTATATAAAGTGGAAAAAATTGTATAGAACAGAACCACTCTAGGTCGTACGAAATATTCGTGTCCTGGACACGTTGATTGCCTTGTCATACGTGGGTGCAACACAATTCATCTTCAACAATTAATCTCTAATAGGTTTCTCTGTACCATTTTATTTGGTAGGAGCTGAAAGATTTAAAGGAGTACTTAACGCGATAACTTTCGCCTCTGCAGTTTGAGTCTCATTGAATAAATTCCTAAAATTTTGGAGGACTCTTCAGGGTGGTGCTTGGCAGTCAGCGTGTTAAAATAGCTTCGAAATCGAAGGGTTAGGTGGAGGTAACTGTGAGAGTCTTAGCCTGCTACCGCTGTCCAAATATTCCGGTGAGCAATCGGATCTATAATATGTGTGCTTCCCAAGCTACTTGGACCTCTATCGGACGATCTATCCCAAAGGCTGAAGTCAGAGCCTGTCAATATCGTAACTCTCGGGGACAGTTGATCCACGAAGAACGATATTTAGGTAGACGGTAACTGGCTTTTAATTTTACCCGTTGGAATGATATCTGAACAGAAATCGGATCCTCCGGATGACACGGTTGCTCCTCTCGGCAAGATCCGTATCGGCCGGCTCTAAGGAGTTGAACGACTCCTGGCTGGTTATTAGAGAGAGGCTCGGTGAAAAAGGGAGAACTGGAGGAATTCCATGTTCTCCCTCTTCGACGGCTCCGAGCGTGTGTCTCATACGGACCTACTGTTCTGTCGTTTGCCGGACCGGCAACGCCCGTTTTGCATGCTGGCGACGCACCGGTGGATGTTGGGAGCCTTGGTTCTTGAAGCTGGAGCTCCGTAGGGCTCGTTTCTCTTCGCCTCGTCTCCTATACGCTATATCCCCGCCTCCTTCTTCCTCCTTCCTCTAAGTTACACTCGGCTGGCATCGAGAGTCTTTTACCTTTACGCGGGAAATGGCCGCGTAGCCCTACATGGCAGCGAGTCGTTAACGCGGTGTCGACGGTTTTCTCCTCTTGACAGTTCCCCGGCATTGTTGGCGCCTACCTGCCTGGATTCCAACGACGTTCTACCTATCAGGGGCCTCACCCTCACCTTCCGTCCTAATAAGGCCAAGAAGACGTCTTGCACCTTCCGCGACCGACCGTCTTCTTGAAGTCAAGCGTTATGGATCGCTACGATCCCCCCCGACATCCACGATCTCGGCCGATCGAATTGATAAATTCGTCGGGATCGCGTGGGGGCACCGGGATCGGATCATGGGAAATTGTTTTCGCGTTGCGCAAGATTGTGAGAGTGTAAGCGTTGACTATACGGAACGTTTGATGCCAAAAGTTTGCGAAACTTAGGAATTTGTTTTTCATAAATACGTTTCTGGTGATTACTGGACTGCCGATCTTTATGCAAAATAAAAAATGTTTGCATTGATTGCAAGACACGGGAGCCAAATAACAAATTCATTCTTCTTTTAATTATCTTATTAAGGTGAAACCAATACACTGGTGACCTTAAATCTTTTTAATACCTCCACTGTATTAAATTGTACGTATACATTTTTGTTATAAATGCATAAAATCCGTAATCTAGTGATTACGATTTTGTCGTGGATGTTTTACGAAATTGAGTGGATGAAATTGAAAATAGTAGGAACAAAGGAAGAAATAACATTCTATTTGTTTCCTATCTATTGCAATCGATGCAGACAATTTTTATTTTGCATAAAGATGGCCAGGTCAAATGTAAAACTATTAAGTTATTAGATGAATCGCGAATGATGTTGTTATACATATTATATTCAACTTCCTAAACTTATTAAAAGTGGAAATACATTTTTGGTTAACTTCTTTTTCGTATACCATATTATAACGTATGTTAGAAAAATTGGATTGGGTTTGTGCGCGTTGTTGGTTGAGATTGTGATGTATTGTATTCGAAGAACTAATAATTTTTTGTGATTTTATTCTTATTCACATTTCGTAAGAAAATTGTTGGATTTAAGAAAATGTTAGCCTGTGATAAAAATGGGAGTTTGCACAATTATTTTCAGAAATGTACAGGAGAATAACAAATGCACTGATCGAATATATCTGATAATTAATTAGACTTATTGCTAGATTAATCTGATAAAAGGAACATGTCACGTTCCCACACTATCCGTTCCATTTACCACATTTGTAATTCTTCTGGTATAGAAAATTGTAAATAATTAATGATTGTTGGTTATCGGAGAAAATCACTTACAGAAAGCGTATTATTATCAGGTTCTGGACCCCTACAGAACGAATAAGTAATTATTTCCCTTGTAATTACCTAAGCTAGCATTCACTTCTTTGTAACCTTGCATTCTATCTATACAAGAGAAAATTAATTAGCTGCACAGGTGTCTCTACATCTCTCAAACAATTTTTTAAATAAATAAATTTCCTGCTCAACATCTAAGAACTTGAATTGTCCACATTTCTTGAGAAGAAAAATCTTGTTACAGTCAATTTCATGAACTTGTAAGTGACTCATTTATTTTATTTATTCTGTAACCAGTCTGCAAAATAACCAATGCTTACCGTTAAAATTACAGTATTTGTCAG
The DNA here is from genome assembly GCA_963966675.1 of Lasioglossum calceatum. Lineage (NCBI taxonomy): Eukaryota > Metazoa > Arthropoda > Insecta > Hymenoptera > Halictidae > Lasioglossum > Lasioglossum calceatum. The sequence continues at coordinate 7,153,908 of OZ016542.1, forward strand.
ATATACACAATTACACCATTCATCGTTTATACCTATCTATCCAATAAAATAACGAAGACGTTCTATTAAAATTTGTTCTATTAAAACTTGTTCAAAGGGAAAGCTCGAGAAACGCTGGTCTAGACTGCAAAGTGAAAATGGTAGCGCAAGTAGGACTCGATAGCGTGCACAAAGCGTTAAATTGTTGCAAAACCGCAGCACCTTCGAGTCGAGCGTTTGAAGAGGACGGTTAATGGGTTGAAGTTTCGGTGAAAACCGGATGCCCGCGGATCCTGAAAGCAACGTCGGAGGTTAGGGGTCATCCTGGAAGTAAATTAAGCGCGACCAGGTGGAGGAACGTTTAACGGTGGATTTCGTGGGGCCGGGTTCACCGGAACGGGCAAAAAATCAGTGCAACGGCATCATTCCCGGGACCACACCCGGAAGAGACGTTTCGTTAAGGTTAATATGGATGAGCCGCGTACTCCATCCGAGACTGAATTTATGTCGGTGGGTTCCATTGAAATTGAAATCAACGCACGACATGCGCTACGGTTCGTCCATGGATATTCGGGCTGGGGCTAAATTGGAACCACCCAGGCAGATACTAAATTTACTTTCGTATACTAATTTGGAGTGGAGTCACAAGGTAGAGAATCCTGATATCTGTGCCATATCAATGTTCCGTGAGTATGGGTGGATAGGATTCCAGAGAAAATAGGTTCGTAAATGGTGCGCGGTCCCGCCACGACACTAATTATCAAAAGCATTCGAACGAAGAGGGTTCGTCGCTTTTGTATACATATATGTATGAAGGAATTTCGGGGGTTTTATACGAAATGATTTTCTCTGTATTACTTGAATTTCAAATGAAGCAGTACATTAAAAGGGATTTTATGAACCGTTGGCCCACTTTCGGATAAATATGTGCATCGAGGAAGTTCATATATATTTCTTGTACGCTCTTAATTTACCGTATAACTTTGTCCCGAATGGATACGCGAAACCGTGAGACAGCAGAAAAGCATCAATAATAAAGTAGTTATTAAATGTACAATTTTGAAGAGATGAGTTTTTAAAACGTTAATCGACAGAATTGGTAAAAGCTTCTCCGTAACGGTGAATCCGAAAGAAATAATCCCTTGGGGTTCGGCAATCTGATCAGCCAGTAATTGCTTTTGCTGTACAAAAACCAATCGAACACTCTTAACCATCCTCATATCTTTCGTAAGCCAATGAACGTAGCTTCTAGTGCAGTATTTCTATAATAATAATCTAAAAATTACTGCGTTGCTGGAACGGATACAGCTACGCCGAGAGATGACACCGAACAATGACACTGACCCGGACAAATTCCATTTCGTTACCAATACAGACTCAATCTCCTTGTATTTAACTATCGTTCATTAATATTACCCGAGAACCGAAAAAATGGTACCCAAAATGAAAATTTCCCAAGTCACCTGAATCAATTTTTAAAATATTTTAAACTGGTTTGGAAATCATCTTGTACGAAACTAATCCATCTAGCTTCCCAAAAATTATGAAACTGTGCTTGAATCCAGTCATTTACTTTAATCATTTATTTTGAAATGTTCTCAAAGTAAAAATAATTTATCGACAGCATTAATGTATTGGATGTATGCAAAAGCTTTTTGAATCGTGCATATTTATTATAATTATTATATTACATGGTTCTAATTTTCCGGTTTCTTTGGCAACTGTATCTAAATAACCAACTTCATCAACATGTAAAATAGTCTGTCGGCTAGAAATAAAAGGAACTTGAGAAACTTTTACTTTTGCATAATAAATATATGTATTGGGTATGAGAATAAGTTTCCGCCCTTTTGACAGATGACGTTGTACTTAAGTACCGATCGCATATTCGATGGAACGTAGTACGTGTTTTTGAAAGGTGTGTGTCTAAGCTTCAAATCGCAGTTAGTGGCAATTGTTTGGAGCGTGAACGGCAATCAGTTCTTCGCGTCAAAAATGTCGACTTTTGTTCCAAGTAAGTAACATTTGCGGAAAGTTATTGTATTGCATTATTTTGTTTTAAACGCATCGTTTGCTGGTGGATATTTATGGGGACGATGCTCCATCAAATACAAGTCGTAAAAAATGGTTTCGGCGGTTTAAAAACCATGATTTCGACGTAAAGGATCGCGATGGTGCTCCAAAAAATTCGAAGATAGAGATTTGCGAACATTACTTGATGAAGATCCACGTCGATCACTCGGAGAACTAGTGGCGCACCCAGGATGTAATCTTGGGGGGGACCGAGTTGAACCCAGCCATAGATTTTGCGTGATGACTTTTTTTTTAGCCAAAATTATCTGTCAAAGGTACCCAGGGCTATTCCGCGATTTTAATTTTGGAAGCTAAACATTATTTCTTGGGGGGGACTTGGCCCCCTGGCTCCCCCTGGGTGCGCCACTGCGAAGAACTACTACTATTCCAAGAAAAATGGCCGGAATGGGACAACAGGCACGATAAGCTGATTCTGTTACGTGACAACGCTAGGCCATATGTCGCAGAACCCGTCAAGAAATACTTGGAAGGAGTGAATTGGGAAATTTTGCCCGATCCGTCGTATTCGCCGGACATTGCTCCTTCAGATTTCCACTGGTTGCAGTCCATGCAGTCGGTCCCATCTCGAGAGCAGTTCATTCCTATGAAAGTATCCGAAATCGACTCGATGGATGGATTGCATCGAATCAACCAGATTTTATTCTTTGAGGAATTCGTTTATTATCTGAACGGTGGAAGAAGGTTCTAGATGCCGATGGAGCATACTTTGAATGCATTTACTTTACTTTTCAACAAAAACAATCGCCACAAGTCGGAATAGATGCGTTCTCGTTATTTATATAAAGCAATGTAAAATAGTCTCTTTTAATGCTCCGAAAATCTAGTGAAAGAAGAACTACATTTTCATCTATCTTTCATGTCCCACGATCGATTCAGAAAATGTTTAGGTCACTCGAAAGTCTACAGTAACAAATACAGGGTGTCCCAAAATTCCTTCAACAGCCGGAAATGGGAGCTTCCTAAGATCATTTGAAGCAACATTTTCCTTTGCAAAAATGTTATCCGCGGCTTTGTTTAGGAGTTATTAACGAAAAACACGGACCAATCAGAGCGCGACCTAGACGCGAGTTTGCACAGTCGGCCAATAGACAGTTGGCGCGCCGGGCCGACTGTGCAAACTCGCGTCTAGGTCGCGCTCTGATTGGTCCGTGTTTTTCGTTAATAACTCCTAAACAAAGCCGCGGATAACATTTTTGCAAAGGAAAATGTTGCTTCAAATGAAGTCGGGAACCTCCCATTTTCGGCTGTTGAAGAAATTTTGGGACACCCTGTATAGAATAGAAATTGCAAACTAGACCGCAGGTACTTACGTGGAATGACAAGAACGAAAACGAGCAAAAGTACAAAGGACAGGAGATCGTTCGTGCCAAGGATCAGACGCGCCGTAGGACCTCCTGGCGTCGTTCGTCCTTGGCGAGCATCCTGCTTCTCCGGGACATATGTTCTTCGATCATGGCAGCGTGTTTCGCGCTCGGATCGACGTCGAACATCCGCGCCTTCTTATTTATTCACAATGGAGCCAATCAATGAAGGTTAATTACCGTCGACACCGAAGCCTCCGTGGCTCGTTAAATCGATGACAAATCGACGTTCCTCTTCATAATTATTTTTGCCGGCGTGCAAGAGTCCTCCGGTTTTTCACGCGGCCCGTTAGCATTAGTCGCCGATTGTTTCGTCAACAAAACCGGTCGGCGGGAAAATAAATTTCCGGCCGGTTGGAAAAATTGATTCGCACGGCCGCTCGTTACGTTTTATTTAACGAGGAGAAAAATGAAGGAAGTCTTGTACGCAACAATGTTCATGATCAATTTCGAAGATCAATTTACGGCTTCCTGTGGCTTTTGTGGATTATACGGGAGGGAACGGACCGAGGGCAAGGACGGCGCGGCGGCCGCGTAGCGGCGGATCGCGCAAATAGACACGTTTACTCGGCCAGGCCTCGTTATTTACGAAAACCCGTTATTAAAGGCTCTAAAGATCGGTGAGCACGCATTAAACCACTGCCTCCGAACTGTTCGCGCGATTATCGTTTCGTCCTTCCGTCGACAAAGAAACGGCCGGTTCCGTTTTGCTGCAACCGCCATGACGCCGCGCCGCCAGCCCCCGAGGTTTGACCTTTGAGCACCGACGATTAATTAAATACACCGAGCTGCTCGAAATAGCCACTTTGTACTCAATCCTCCACCCCTGCTATAGAAACTACACGTCTATCGCCGGTAATCGCTAGACCGCGGATTTACACGCAGTTTTGTACAGAGATGTACGAGAGGTGCCGCAAAATTAACTTTGACCTTCAATTTCAAGGTCACAAGGTCACCAATTTATTGGGTTGGCAAGGAAGTAATTTTGGCATTTGAAGGTGAAATAACATCGAATTTCTTTATTCAACCGATGAACTTTAATCAATAAAATATTTTCTTATTTGTTCTGTTTGACAAAAGATCATCGAACGAAAGGGAAAATATTTTATTCATTAAAGTCCATTGCTTGAATGAAAAAATTGGGCTCTATTTCACCTTAAAATACCGAAATTACTTTGTTGCCAACGCAATATTTTGACTGCGTCTATTCTATTCGTCACAAGGACAAAAACTGTAACGGGTACCATCGGTCAAAACTCAATCGTTCACTTAAAAAATTATGGTGAAGTTCTTTCATATTATCAAACTGATTTTATTTATATTATATTTTTATTCCTCAGTCACATGGAGTTTATACAGCGTGCTATTGATGAAGTCGTCGGAAATGATTCCTTTGCGCGCGAAATATATCGAAAGTATATAAATAAAATCAGTTTGATCATGAAAAAACGTTAACATAATTTTTTAAGAGAACAGTTTTGACCCATGTCTTGCATGGTTTGTGTGAGTGAGAGAAATAATCATATTGAAAAAGGCATTGTGCGATGTTTATCAACACGTGGTAGTGAATAAATGCACTAATCGTCGATCAAAACAATTCAAAATCAAAACAATTAATTTCTGCAGTGATGCAATCAATAAACTTGTAGTTCGTTGACGGAGTATGTGGATCGCAATGGTGCTTGTTTTGGTGAGCAAGACTTTTATTGATGAAAAAAAGTTTGTTTAATGTTACCGCCAAAAATCAGATATTTCAAAGTATAAAACTCACAGTCATTATTCTGTCCAACAAATATCAACTTTTTTTATGTTCCCAATAGGGACCCGGACATTTCGTCGAAGGACATTTCGTCGAAAATCGAATTCGGACATTTCGTCGAAGTCATTTGGTCGAATGGACATTTCGTCGAATGGACATTTCGTCGAAAGGACAGTTGGTCGAATGGACATTTGGTCGAATGGACATTTCGTCGAAAATACATTTCGTCCAATTTCTTGACCCAAGTTTTTGTTTTAATTTTTTGTTTTGTTCTTGGTTTTGGTCTTGGTTTTGGTTTTGGTTTTGGTTTTGGTTTTGGTTTACTTGGGTCAAAAAATTGGACGAAATGTATTTTCGACGAAATGTCTCTTCGACGAAATGTCCCATCGACGAAATGTCACTTCGACGAAATGTCACTTCGGCGAAATGTCCATTCGACGAAATGTCTTCGACGAAATGTCTTTCGACGAAATGTCTTTCGACGAAGTGCCCTAGATCCGTTCCCAATATACTGTTGGGTCCTTCTTATAGTTTTTTTCGCAGATTCCGAATCTGTCTATAATTTTTTCCCTATACGCACAATTTTTGAGGAACATGGCTTTGAAAAAAAAACATATTTTTCAACTTTAAACAAATATTGTGATGTTATTATAAAAGATATTGAATTGTTCTTTACAGCAAAAGATTCTGTAGACTTTCCCGAATCCAGTGATATATAATATTAATGCAATACGATTGTTTAAACATGTTTACGGTCGTTCGCCGCTCTGTATCCCGTCGCTGCGCAATATCCCGTCCCGAGCGCCACTGGCGGCAACGCATGTCGGGCGAAGATATTTTGCTTTCTGGTTCGAAACAAACATGTTTAAACAATCATAATGCATTAATATTATATATCACTGGATTCGGGAAAGTCTACAGCAGGGGTGGCCAACCTTCTGCATACCATGCGTAAATGTTTTTCACATACGAGTTCAGATGCGCCATACAATTTAAGCACTTTTTTTACCTTCTTACGTTCATCGTTGCGGCTGGAAAATCGTAATAGGGGTATGATCTGCTTCGGTTAGAGGAGGAAAAGGGGTAACTCAATCACGCAACTAAATTAACTTACGCTAGTTGAAAAGACACACGTTCATTGGAGCATCAATCTAAATACAATAGGGAGAAATGATCTTTTAGACGAGAGGGCGATCACTGTCTTGAACACCGCAATTCCCATCCTATAATTGTTAACTATCGAAAAATTGCGACGAATTGATGAGTAGGAAGGCTGTATAAATTCAACTGAGATCTCTCAGGTGTTGAAAATACGAAGATGGATTCAGTTATGGCGCCTACTTCAAAAAAATAATTGTAGACGCAAGGATCCAATGCGCCACGTGTAATCATCCAATGCGCCACGTTTGGCGCATGCGCCACAGGTTGGCCACCCCTGGTCTACAGAATCTTTTGCTGTGAAGAACAATTCAATATCTTTTATAATAACATCATAATATTTGTTTAAAGTTGAAAAATATATATTTTTTTTCAAAGCCATGTTTTTCAAAAACTGTGCGTATAGGAGAAAAATTAAGGACAGATTCGGAATCAGCGCAAAAAACTCTATAAGAAGGACCCAACAGTATATTTGGAACAAATTTGGTGTTGGACAGTGTATTCAAACTCAGAAACAAAGTGTAAAACTCAGCTCGACTGTACCAATCATTGTACAATCTTTTGCCATCAAAGAAGAAATATTCATACCTTGAATACAAGCATGCGTTCCTCTGTTGCGTCCGCAGCCGTACAAATGCATCACGGCGCGGCGGCACAACAGTATCCCTCGTTTCCCAATTTCCTTAATTCGATGATGCATGCCTCTCGGCTGTCCACCGTCGGCGGAACAATCGGCGGACGTCGGTTGCCGGGACACGATAATGGTTCATCGACATTTCGGAATAATTTGTCACGAACCGGCGGCGGTGAACGCGTTCACGAAATATATGCGCCGCGGAGGGTGGGGCGTATGCGAAGGAGAGCGGTAACACGCGATTACTAATCGTGGTATCGCTTCTACCCCAGGGGTCGTGGGGTTGGGCGATGACCAACGACGATATACATTATTCGTAGAGAGGGCCCCGAAACGTATGGGAATCCCCCTTCCACCTGTGAGATACGACCGGACGTTTCGACTTCTTGGAACCAAGAGGTCGACGCGCCGCGGCAAGCCGCGGGGATCCTCGCCCACGCGCGCCGCATAAAGCTGAGAAATCAAAACCGAATTCGATTCGAGGCTCCGTGTCCACCAGGATCGTAGCTCAAACAGGTGAAGTCTGACCTTTACGGCCCCTCGACGGATTAATGCGGCTAAACAGCGTCTCAGACCAGCGAATGCTTCTCTGCGGTTCGAGAGATACAGTGGCTCGAGAACGCTCGCTTTTGCTTCTTCGAATAACTATAATCTACGCGTTAGACTTTACGTTCCAGAATTATATTATCACTCTTATAAGACACAAGTATCAAGATTGTATATGTATATAAAATTTTGGACGAATCCGATAACGTTTATTGTTATAAAACATTCAATGCAATGATGTGCTGAAACAGTAATAATAATAACAATAATGTAAAAGATTAGCATACCTTTCAAAATTAGCAGTCATCCTTCATCTTTATTTTGATAGACAAAAGAAATCTAGAAAAATATATGTATAAAATTTTTACGTTCTTCTCTAATAAATTCAGTGAATTACTAATATGTACAATAAAATTTTGAATTATATAAATATTTAAATGCATATATACATTTTAAAATTGACATCAACTTCTTACAAACTCTATTGTTTAATACAATTTTACGAAATTAATTTTTACGAATGTGATATATTAAAAATATTACTTAATATATTTGAATTAGTGTTCGACTACGTTCAAAAACGTATTGGAACACAGTTTGTTGTCCTCGATTAAAGGTGATAGTTAAAAGATGAAACTATTTTTGAGGCTGCTGAAGCTACACTATGCATGTGCAGGTAGAATTTAAAATTCGACCATCGTTTCTGATAAATTTAATTATTTCGGGGGACTAGATACGAAAGTCATCCAAAGCACTATAAATACACAGGGAAAGGAGCCGACGAAATGTAAAAACCAGTTCCCCGTTTTATCGATAAGAATTTGTACCCCGTTCGCGATTTTGAATAGTGGATGTCAGTATGCTACAAAGCTTGTCCTTGAATTTTAATGGAAACGGTATCGTAAACGCATTACGCGTTATCGGTTTAATAACATTAGGCTTTTTACCGTCTCTGTTCGCTTCGAGTTTGGTGAATATCCCAAATCCTGTGGTTACTTCGTCGCCGGAAGCTTGGACAGTTAAAGAGGTCGCCCAGTGGCACTTCGTAGACAGTAATGCGATACCAGAGGAAGCGTTAATTTTGTTAATTGGCGGTGTCTTTGGAATCATCGATGCCGATAAACCGTGGTTTCGCACGAGTACCGTTAACCTCTTTCCGAGGCTAGCGCGTGTAGTCGGTTTCCCAGATTTTTGCTAACCCGCTGGAGAATTTATTTATATTTTCTTGCTTACGTAAATAACACTGGTCTCTTAATTTCATTTTTCTCAATTAATACAAATAATCATTACATCTTTAAACGTTCATGAAGAACGTGTAGAATTCTATAAGTTTCATTTCTGTTAGATCAAAATCTACAAAGATCCTCTGATCCTTTAACCAAGTTTCAGAACAAATCGCTGATTCTAAAAGAAACTATTTTCTTGTCGAAGCTCGTTATTTCATTACTTCTTGTGCTCTACTTACTACACTAAAAATATACGGCGGTTATTATGAATTTAAAAATACTGTTATAATACTTTCAGCCTATTAAAAATACGACGAAAGAAAATATATTTCTATTTCACTCCGGTTTGTCGTGATACAGGTAGAAAATTTTTATTTTGCATAAAGATCCGCTTTCTACTGATCACCGCGATTACAATCAAAAACAAAACTATATGGACACCCTTCTATCCCCGATAGGAAGCTTGTAATATAATAATGTTGGTCTTACTTAACTATTTTTCAATTTGTATACTACTGCACAGGAATAAAGTGTGTGAGTAAGTTCGTAAAATAAAAAAATATTTTTAAGAGTTCCTTTGAAGTCCGCTTTGACACTGTGCAGATATATTTTTGAAAGGCTAAAAATATCGTTCGTATTTTCGCCGATCGATGCAAACATTTCTGTGTTTGAAGGCAGCCCACAGTATTCATTCTCATCGAATACCGAACACGCTCGAGACGCGATCTGGCCCGAAAGGGGACACAGCCGCCGCGCCGCGCCGTGGCCCCCTTGTTTCTTTGTATCTCGGCCACAATATCTCAGGCCGCTATCTATCCGAGAAACCGCTTCCTCCAGAATCTCGCACAAAGGCGAGCGTGACACGCGGGTCCGGCTGTGAAATTCATCTTTTTAATACGCCACCGCGGGTAACGTTACGCGTGTAATATCAGCGTAGAAGAATGCTGTCGCGGCTGTCCGGACTGCCTTGTCACGGTGTGCGAGTTTCGGTCGCGCAGCGGAGGTACTCGCACCGAAAGCTTGTTCCTCTTCAGGCGCAGCACCGCTACGTCCTCTGGGAACCATAAATCCTGCCCGGCCTGGACTCGCCGCTCGGGGTGGTTCGCCACACAGGTCGTGCCTAACCGTGGTAGGGTAATTGGCGAAATGTGGTAATCCCTAATTACAGGAGATACCGCGCCTAATTCCATAACGTATTGCATCGAATCTGGCCGCAACTGCTCCCGCCCGGTATTAACTGCGACGCGCGCGTTGTTCTTCCGCGTAATTGCGTTCCCTAAAAACGGTACTTATTGGTCTCGGCCATTTTTTCACGTGGAATCGGACAGTTCGCAATTAACTTGTTGCAATCTTCGAGCGGGCCCCGGCGATCGAACGCGTGGGCAATCACCGCGGAAGAGTCTTGTACCTCGTTCCGATGAATTACGCCGTCTTTGTTTTGGGGAACTTAATGCGTGGCGAGATGTCGGACACCGTCGGAGCCTCAGTATGTTGCACTGAGTTCAGCTTTGCTGCATTTCACGAAAGAAACTGTTTGCTCTTTTATTCGTATACGCTCGCGTCCGCGTTTAAGGTTACGCCGTTCATTTTCAAGATGAACGGAGAGCGAAATATTTACGGAAACATATTGTCTCGCGTCGCTAAATGATATTATAGTAGGAAGTTACACACTATTTAGAGTTAGTAACAAAGTTAACGTCTATTAACTACGTATAACGTCACACTAACCAAAATATTTAATAAGAAGTTTGATTGCTTTAGCTTTGATGTGATTTTAGCGATGTGACATAATTAGACTGCGGATCATTATGCAAAATAGAAAATATTTACATTGATTGCTGGACGCGGGAGCCAAATAAAAATTGTATTCTTCTTTTAATTATCCTATTAAGCTGAAACTAATACATTGATGTCCTTAAAAATTTTTAAATTGTACCCATTTTTGTCATAAATGCATAATCCGTAGTCTAGTCATAATTGATTATCGACTCTGAACATTTGCTCCTTTGATCGTGAACTATGTATTTGAGTTTGCTTTCACCAACTTGCGAAAGAAAGCAATGCTATAGAGTCTCCAATAAAGGCTACTGAAAAAAAACATTGTGGAATCTTGCCAGTTGCCATAGTAGCTTACAGTTCGTTGGCTATCTCAATAATTGCAGGCTTCGTTTTCTACAACTATCGAGGTTGTACTGTACTATGTATTCCGATACTAATACCACAATTTTTAGCAAGTTTTCTTACTTAAGGGCTTCTCAGCACGGTGTCGATACTTGCGAAAGTTCGAAAAATCAGGTTGTGCCCCGGAATATTTGTAGAATGGTCGAAACATCCGTTGGTGTCCTGTAGAATTGGAAACCGTAATAAATCGGTTTACTGGAGTAGATAAAAGCGCTCGTAAACGACACAATCTACACGTATATCAGCGTTTTGTTAACAAATCCGGAGACAAGCGGCATAACAGCCTACGTCGTTAAGCCGGACATCAATATCGCGATGTTCCTCGAATTTTACATGTTCGGCGATCGCGCGTGGCCGGGCGACGCCTCTAACTGGCCCATGGAACCCCTAATAAAGATGTCTCTACATGGTTTTATACGACTCTATCTTCTAGACGCGGCAGCGGATTTTATGGCGACGTTTACATATTATCGTCGCGAGGCATATCGTCGCGCGTCGCTCTCCAAGCCCGGACACTCCGTTCCTCGGATTGCACCCGGTTTTAACACCTCGTAAAATTATGACCGATCGCCGCCTAATGGTGCCAGGATATCGCGAGTTACGAGACGTCCATTGTGCCCGCACGGTTCCTTTGATCGCGCGAACCGACCACGGAGTTCACGCGTTATCCTCTCGTATCTCTCCCCTCTCCGCAGCACAATATCTTCGCGTGGGATCCCGTTCTCGCGAAGGATATACCCTTCTTTTTCGCTATCGTAAGAAACACGCGTCGGATCGATTCTGAACGGGGTAATTATTTAGTTTGGGGCAGCCTGGCGACCTGGGCCTTGACATATATTGCCGAGCATAATCCCCTGGATATTGATAATATCTTTAAATACATTGGTGTGGCGGATGAATTTCGTCGGACTTACTTGAGAATTAAAAAAGTGATATTAATAATTAATACTAAACCTACCGAGCACTAAATGCGGTAAAAATGTTTTAGCTTATGAAAATGACAAGGCTCTATTTATTTAAATCTTGTACAATTTTCAGTAGAATATGTGCTTGGATAAAGAACGTTATTGAATCAATTTCCATGTAATCAACTAAATAATTTCAATAATTGTAAGATGAAAAGTATGATACCGGTCATTTGACCGGCAGTGGTAAGTGGTAGGTTTAGTGTTAAGTTCATGAAGTAGAATCAATCAATCAGTAGAATCATAAGAATTATTTACTTTGGATATTAATATATGTACAAAATGATTGTGTCACGTTGTTTCATAGAACAAGCATAAAGACCCAGATGGCGGACCATTTTCATAACATCACAGTTGATATTCCGCAAGACAATAAACTTACTTGAATAGTATGCAATTTCTGTATTTAAAATGAACCACTGCTCAATTATATGGCATACTTTGTGCGTAAATACTACTGGTTTCTCTTCCGTTGTTTCACTCTGTAATCGCGAGTAGTACAGTCTTATTCCGATATAAGGCGAAGGCTGGGGCCCACTTTCGTGGTAATCGGATCAAGTATGCTATTCGGCTCGACTTTGTCCTCGAACGGGCCGAGGGAGAAGGCGGAGAATGAGCGAGAGACGTGAGATAGCGGCGTTTTTCCTCTGAAAAGGATATAATATATATAACTGGACAGCGGATTTTATGCATTTATGACAAAAACGAGTAGGTTTAATTTTTAAGATAGTAAAAATATTAGACGAATATAAAAATACTATTATATTAGGTGAAGTAAAAAGTTCTCAGCGTTTTTCGCTTACGAAATAAAGCGAAAAACGCTCAGAACTTTTTACTTCACCTAATATTATTTTCAACCTGTTAAATATATTAAGATAGAAAATAAATTTCTATTTCGCTCCAGTTTGTTGCAGTTCAGGTAGAACATTTTTATTTTGCATAAAGATCCGCTGTCTAAATATGACATACTCGGTCTGGTACTAACAATAAGCGATCAAACGAACAACTGGAAAAACAGAGGGGATAGCGATTTTCTTATTTCGAAGCAAGCACTGTCGCCTTATATCGGAACAAGACTGCACTCGCAACAACACTGTTGCGAGTAGACTGTGCACTCAGTATGCATTTCCAACAGAAATGGACGGGTGCAGTTTTAGATAATAGGAGGATTACCTGTAACTTACGAAAACTGATAGAAAGGGACATAGATTTCAATTTTTATTTTACATAAAGATCCGAGAGAAGGCAACGACGCAGTATTTTTTCGCGAGGGATCGGTTGGGGATGTCGGACGGCCCGCGGACCCATAAATACAGGTTGGAGGTGAAAAAGGAAGGTGTAACGAGAGCTACGAATGTTTTCTTGTAATTCCCTCATTAATTTCGGATCCGGATAAGCGGAACGCCCACGCAGACACGGGGGCCAGTCGCGTCCGCGACCGCGACCGCAGCCACAGCCGCGTCCGCAGCCGTCGGCGAGGCGTCCCGCGGCGACTTTAACGAGACAATCGCATGGGTGTACACGAGCTTAAGGAGTCGCCTTAGGAGCGAAGTTCGACTCCCACGCGGTACACGGCGCGCAGCGGCGGCGGTGGCGGTGTCGGCCGGGCATGTGGACCGTGGCGTGTCGCGGCCAGGCGTGTACGCAATTTGTCTCGTCCTTGGATAATTACGCCATTATGCCAGGCTTCTTACTTCACCTCGCGGATCCTGCTTACAGGGTCCAGGCTAGGAGCCAACCGGCCTCGCCTTATCCGCGTCACACCGCTTCGCGTCGCGTCCCCTTTTGCGCTCGCTTCTTCTTCTTCTTCTGCCCCTCCGGTTCCTTCGTTTCTCCTGATCCTCTTCTCGTGGATCACGAACTGTCGCGTGGTACGCCGCGTGGCTATCTTAATTAATACGAGAGCCACTTAACGTACCATTGATTTATGCCATCCGGCTACATCGGAACCCTCCCGGCTCTCTCCAAACGACGGCTACTTATCGGACAGTCTTGTCTCACCTACGTAAACTTATCTGCTACGTTTGGCAGCCTCCTTGCAAACGCTGGGCTACTTACGATCCTCCTTATACCGGGTGTTTCGGAATGCGTGGGATCCACTTCGGCTGACGATGGGGGACACGGGAACAGCGGAGATAAATCATACAAATGTATTTCCTATTGAACATTGTTAATCCCTTGCACTACGATTTATGTTGTAGTTATAGTGGTTACAGTAAAGTCGCGATTCTTGTCAAGCAGCCTGTGTTCTGCACGGACAGTGATCGCATACCGACATTATTTTTTTATGACAGCGTCTACCGCGCCGAGAGTTCAAACGAAAGCCGAACGTAGAAAAGGACAGCATGACAGTGGAGTGGGTAGGCATCTGACTGTGATCGCGTATCCGATCGCTGACAGCGAACGCGACTTTATAACATTCAATTTGGTTTCTATCTCTTGCAATTGATGAAGACAATTTTTAGTTTGCATAGAGATCCGCAGTCAGGGCCGCATTAAGCCCCGTAGCAGAAGTAGCAAATGCTACGGGCCCCGCGCTTTTGGGGGCCCCGCTGCATACAAAAAGGGGACCGGCACACGGGCGCTTTATCGGAGAGGCGCCGAAACATTAACGATATTTTTGCTAAATAAAAAAGGTCATTCATACAAGCGGCCCTGATACAAAGCCTAGAGCCTCGTGATAACATTTGCTACGGGCCCCGCGCTGGCTTGATCCGGCACTGTCCGCAGTCTAGTGATTATAAATTTTTCATCGTTCAGAATTTCATAGAAAAAAACATATAGTTTATATTTTTGGTATGCCTTTGTTTTCTCCAAAGGCTATGTATAGAGAACAACAAAATATTTATTAGACTCTCTTCAGAATTTTCATCACGAGTCTGACTCGATATTGTAGGGCAAGGGTAGCCCGCGATAATTTATATTTATAAATGATGTTTTCAAAATTGTCACCCTCGATTTTTATCTCAACATCTCTTTGTATCTTGTGAATACTTTTTGATCTTTTGTATCTTCTGTCAATTGAGTTTACGTATTTCAGTTTACAGGTCAGTCTCAAACGCTTTCTATGAAGATAAGCTGTCAGTTACCGTCTGTCGACGATTATCAAAACAAACAAGTTGCTATAATTTAGTAACAACGTCAGATAGGACACGAGTTTCTAGGATTGCTTCGTTGGTTTTATTTGTTCTCTCCAAATATTTCGCAAAAATATATCTGAAAAGTGTGATTAAGACGGTTTTTTATTTCCAATTTTATTTCCATTCCTCATTCATATTTCACGATCACAAAGTTGCTATGCGTTAAAACATAGTATTATTTGTCCGAAAACATTGCGACAACATTTGTGGTTTTCTAGCTGACGGACTGGTACAAGTCAGACCACTCGGCCATTCCACTGGAAGATGGCCGGACATCAGTAGTGAATAATATCTAACAACGGTAACACATCGTTCATCCTCGAAGTTCTTAGAACGCTGTATCGCGGGACGGTGATTTCAGTGTACACCGATTGAAATAAACATTGGATAGGTGAGAAGCACGGTACTGCAGCTGCAACATATTTTCCCGAGGGTATAGCAATTTCACTTGCATCGATCCTCCATCTCTGACGGGAGATCGTCCGGCGCGGCGCGGCGTGCATCCCCGAGAAAAATCCTCGTCGGCAACGGCGCGTGACTTTTCGTCCTGGCAGCTGGATTACCCGCGCGGCACTACTTTTCCTATTACATAGTAGTTACGCCGGGCAGCAGAAGCCGGCAGTGATAGATCGGGCCGATAGAGCGATTCGCGAGATAAGTAAATTGATACGTAAAGCAGCCAGATAAAGAAAAAGGGTGGGTAATAAAGGATAGGCATTCCCCGCGCTATCCCGCGCCGGTAATGATGCAAGACGAAACGATCGTAAGACACGGCTCTTAGCGGTGTAGAACGAAATTAGAAGCGAAGAAAGTTACTGCCACGGGTTCGACGCACCGCAACGTCTCTCTAACTTATTACATACCCCGAGACAAAAGATATTTTCCCACTTCGGACCACGGACGGGATATTACAAACGGCCGTGATTTATTGGACAGAAAACGCTGCCGACGATGCGCGAACCTTGAGCCGCTCAAAACTTCGACGGATAAACGGCCGGGTCACAGTATCTATTACGATGGACGTTTGTACATGCTGTGCTACTTCGTCTGATCACTAAACTGCGAAGCATTTCAAAATATTGTGATCTCACTTTCAACGTATGAAAAGTTTTGAGAAAAGAAATACAAAAATATATGTGGAGCTCCTCTATCTCACAATCAACGCAGACAATTTTTACTTTGCGTTTAACTCGAAATATAAAAGTTCAAGTATTCATGATTATGCGTGAGTGAATTATACTTAAGAATATGCTTTTGTAGAATCAGTAAGAAATAACGATGTTGAAAGGCTAACTTCGGTGTCATTTCAATTCAAAATCGGTCATTGATATTGAGTTTAGTTATGGAGTGAAAAATAGATGTTCCAATAAGTACAGTAAATCCTCTGTAAACGCGAAAGCCTCGGGGATGTTCGTTTGCAAAACTCGTAGACGGACACTATTTTTTTGAGCTTTAAAGGCCGAGCCGTAGAGAAGGGCAGCGCGTGTAAAGAGCGACTCTCCGCGTTGCATTAGTAGTGGTTCACACCGATATACCCGAGCCGAGATCAGATTACTACAGTGGAGGGGATATTTTTTTTGCGTTTATCGAGTACGGCCTTTTTGCGTTTATGGAGGATTCACTGTATATTTTTATAAGTGATTTTACAAGCATTTTTCTAGTGGTAAGTGAAGGATTACGTATAGATGACAAAGATTTAGACAGAATTTAAATATTTAAAAGTTTGTTTTGACAGAAAATAAAGATGCATTTTTGATTTCATAATATTATAGTTGACGTTAAGACGAATTCAAGGACTATATTACAACCTTGAGCCCATAAATAACGTTAAAATAATTTTTTCCAACGTTTTCAGTCAAATTCCCCACTGTGCGTCGTTCAAGTTTGATTCCAAGTCGATTCAAGTTACTGTAACATCGTTCAACAGTCTCGCGTTTTAAATCAGTTGATGATGAACGACTATGACCTTAACGAATTTAGATTTTATAGCTTTAAAAGATCAAGTAAATTTTTGTCAAAGTGCTCCTCTCCGATTTCAAAGACCTTGAAATACGTTGGCACGGTCGCCATTCCGAACATCATTTCCCTTTAAAGTTTTTGGCAGTCGGCTTTAGTTTACGAGATAATAGCAAAAAAACATAATTAATAATAGCAGTGAATATATTTTGTGCACCTCTGGAAATATTCCATGTGCCATTTAAACTGTGGTGCCCAAGGTGGTTCGGAGCCCACCTTATAAAAATTGTAGGTCCCGTCGCGAAATAACTCCCGAATAGGAGTTCCAAAAGCGACGTAAAATAAGCAAAGAAAAAAAATATATTTTGTATGTATTTTTTTCGTACGTTTTTTTAGTACAGAATTTACTTCATGAATTTGATACCAAAATTGCTTTCATTGAAGACGTGAGTTATGATATACACGCCTGCTCAGATGTTGCTGCTCAGAGAAGTTAGATTTAATCCAGTAAAGGAATTTCTTACGTAACAGCATTAAACACAAAAGGGGACAAACAGTGTGAACAAACTGTTCCCCATCGACACCTAAATTATTCAACAAATTCTTCGTGTCATATTCAGCGACGCGATGAAGAAATCTCCGCCTTGTTCGACGTAGCCGCGTGAGAACATCCGCGCCGGGTCTTCGACACGTGCGATCGTAGGCAGCCGCCTTCTGAATCCGTAGGAAGATGTAATGAAGCTTTTATGATGATTGTGTGACAGCTCACCCCCATGGATTGTCTACAGATCGACGAAATTTATATTCTATTCCGCAACCCTATACGTACGAAATATTCTTGTGATATTAGAAGAGTTCGCAATCCTTCGGGCTTTCTTGTAATTATGAACTAGACTCTGGATTTTGTGCATTTATAAGAAAAATGAGTCGATCAAATTTGAAACGGTACAAACATCAGAAAAATTAAAAATCACCATTATTTTTCACGTGTCACGTCTGGTAAGGGTGGAATTACATTTTTATTTATTCTTTGCTTCTTACAATTGGTGGAAAAATTTTTATTTTGAATTGAGATTTGCAGCCTAATAGTATCTAATATACTGTAATATATTTTTACTGCTTGTATATTTGTTCAGTGATCACTGATCACTGTGAAGCAACATTAGCTGCAAATAATTGCTACGACTAACTGCGAATTTTTATGGAAAAAATAAAAATTTATTCAGTCAATTGTGAGGAACAGAAATTAAATGGAATACACTTTCTCTTTTAACCCTTTGCCAATGGCGAGTCTGAGGCGCCACTAAAAATTGCCATACCATTATTCAAAACAGTTTTAACATTATTAAATTTGTCTGCATTCTAAAAATTGTAAAATGCTCAACTGTTATATAAGAAAACAGGTTCAATTTGATGTGCACAATGTAAAAAAGATTACATGGAACAAAAATGATCTGGGTTGAAACAAATATCTTGATTTTGGAATTCAAATTGTTTCGAGTGCAAAGGGTTAAGTGAGCCGAAAATAGCATAATAGTGCTTTTAAATTCTTTTCAGATTCAGTTTTGTCATAAATGACACTATAATGAACTCTTTTCATCAACTAATTAAAAAATTTCCTGTCACGTTAATTATTCCGAAAGTATTTATGAAGTCACTATTTATGTGCGTAACGAGTTCTGTGCACTGATAACAGATTAGTAATAATTCGTGTATGTTAGCAATCGACAAAGTTGGTAAACGCAACCTACAACGACCTCAACAGTAAACATTGTATACACAGATTAAATAAATATCGGCAATCTGTTCCTACCATCTTCATCGAAAAGGAGTTACAAGTCTACAGTTATTTTTCTGAACCTACAGTGAACCAAGAAAGTATTTGAACGCACTTTAAAACAGTATAACTTTTGTATTATTGTACCAAACGACCTGATGTTTTGTAAGCAATTAGAAGCATTGATATACATACTAAATGAGCTGCAGAAAAGATTTTTCAAAAATTACAATTTACAAGGTTGCATGCAAAGATAAAAAAAGCATTTCTTAAAACTTTTTTATTTGGGCCTTAATGAAAATTTAAAATAGATGTTTTGCAGATCTATGTTAGTTATACAACGGCTGAAAATTTCATCAAAATACAAATTTTTTATCAATGCACTAACGAATTCCATTAAGCACAACACTCCTGAAATGAGAAGGGTAAATCTTTGTATTTTTAAATTTTCATTACGGGCTCTAATAAAAAAAGTTATAAGTGGTGCCTCTTTTACTTTCTCATTAATTCCTAGCAATTGCAATTTTTTCAAAATCTTTTTTGCATGTCATTTGGTAAATCAATTCTTCTAATTGCTAAAAAAAAGACAAGTCGTTTGGTGCAATCATAAAAAAGTTATACCGATTCAAAGTGCGTTGAAATAGTTTCGTGGGTCACTGTATCAACCACATAGTTGTAACAAGCTTAACCCTCATCCGTCCCTCATTTCACAAACTGAATCTGTCCCTCGGTGACAAATTGACACAGTGATACAAAAAATCGATAAAATAACAAATCAAACAGTTACTTTTCGATGTTTTTTCCTTGAAATCGATGAGTTAACATTTACATTTTAGGTTTTTGCAGTTATATGTTTCGCATTTAAAAAATAAAAGTCACCAAGTTTCGAACGAATTTAGCTACAAATAACAGAACAGTGTAACTTATTTCGGGAAAACTGGGTCAGGTCAGACAAGTTGACACGAGGGACGGATGAGGGTTAAATGAATTATGCTGTAATAATTGTAGGAGCGATACAGATACAACAACACAATTTACTTTACTTTTGCAAATGAGACACGATTAGGACATAATTAACGTCAAAGTCCTGGCCGTCCCTGGCCCTTTTCCTGGAGGTATCGTCGAGTCATGGTAAAAGTGCATTTTCCATCAAGCGGCGAACCGCAACGACGCGTCGCGACAGAACGAAAATGCATGGATGCGTGCTGCGCGGGTCGGTGCAGCGGCCGGTGCATCGCAAATTGTATTACACCGTGTATGCAGATAGACGCCGCAAACGCAATTGTCCCCGGTGTTACGGAGTCAGGGGAGTCGGACGAGAGGGACGCATTAAACGCATAGGAAGCAACTATAACCGCGGCGCAAGAAGACGACGCGTTGCGTGTGCCACGCCGCGAACACTGTGCGTGACCATTTTTCCGGCATGCTCCCTCTCTCGGTGTCGGTTGCCGCGGTCTCGCTGCGATTTACGAGTTTATCCTTTTATACCTTTTTTTCCTTCTATCTCCTTCCTGGCCGGATCTCCTCTCCACCGAGATAACGACAGATTCTTATGCATAATGCGACAGCCCTTTCTACCCGGTCTCCCCTCCGACCACCTTTGCCTCCTACAGTTCCCCTGGCTCCTTTTCCATGCAATTTCCGCGTTGTTAAGTCCGTCGTACGGCCGCCATTTTTCCGCTCGCGAGGTTTCGCTTCCTATTATTTCCACCCCGAGCACGGCGAATTCGTTTCACTTTGAGACCGACCTTTGCCCTTCGCGGAGGACGAAAGCAAATTGCGTTTGAAGCTCTTTTGTTTGTTGGTAAAGTTGAAGGGGCCATTGTCATTGATGGCTGAAAAGGAATTTGTGGATCAACTAGATAACACCAGTATTTTTGTAGATGAAACACTGTTCAGGGTGTAACTACATTTTCTGATCTTCAATGAATATATGTTAATTCTTCACGGATTTTCTAAAATGCTAACACATCATCTATAGTTTTATAATTTTTGAGTATTTATGGCCGATGATTCAAGATTTTTTAATAGATCCTTCAACAGCGACAGCAACTTCTGTATCAGGAACTAACAAGTAACGTAATTAGTAAATGGTTAAGGGTGGATTAGGTGGGGAAATGTAGCTTTTCTTAATTGGAGGCGGCTGTGCCGGAAGGACTTTAGGTTGAAGAGTGGGAAGAAAGGCCAAGGATAGGAGTGCCACTAGCCCGGATTATAACATAGTTTAGGAGATGTGCAAAAAGCGGGACCCTAAACTATGCTCTCTCGGGCACGAAAGGATAGAGAGGAAAGGGCAAAGGTCCTAGACGTGCGGTTTTTTTGTGGGTATTGGAGACACCGAACATCTGTGTCCCCCGAGTCCAACACTACCTCCTTCCGAGGTGTACGTGAAAGTATTTTTTCTGCACGCCTTTAAAAAACAAAAAAAAAGGTTGAGGAGTGGGAAACTGTCACTGACATATAGTTCCTTTCAAACCTTTTCTCTTGTCGATGAGTGGAAGGTGTTGATGTAAAAACAAACTTGAACAACAATTTTCTTTTTCGAGACTTAACTTCGACAAACGTTGACAAACTTGCAAACAATTTTGCGGCAAGTTTCTTTTATAAATGTCCACCAATCCAGAGGTGTAGATTCACGCAAACGTCACATTTATGCAAAATAAAAATTGTGTGCATCAAACTGCATAAAACAGGAATTGAATAAAATGCATTTCTGGTCTTAATAGTTTTGATAAATTCAGAGCGACATAACTGCTCTCTACATACTTCCCTTATCCATTTTTGCCACAGATCATTGTTAGACTACGGATTGTTGTGCAAAATAAAAATTGTAAGAACCAGTTAGACAATGCATTCTTACCTTAATCATTGTAGCAAATTGAAAATAATACATTGGTGTTCTTAAATCATTGTAATCTTTCTACTGTTTAAAAATGCACCTACATATTCGTGCTATAAATGCATAAAATCCGGAGTCTAATTATTATATTATTTGGGTAATCATTTGTTGAATTCCATTTTCAGTAAATGATTGGTGAGTCTGTCTGGTCACAGTTTTATTTCTAACGTTTGCACACACACATGTATGGTGCAGTTTTACAAAATTTGTAAATTCCGAGACACCCTGTATTTAATCAATGGCAAGGATTCAATACAGAACGTCAGAATAATTTTCGTTGTACTCGAGAAGTCTATTAGCTGGTTTGACCCAGACCGACGCGCTTTCTGCGCAAACAATAGTGCGATAACTCATAGTAGCGTCGCGTATTATGGTAGCGATAGAACCCCGGGCCACGTACCCCATGAATGTCAATGAGAACGCGAACAATGGCCCGTGTAAGTAATACTTCTGTGATCCGTATTCTTTCCTTCCTTGATTTAAGCTGCCCTTTATGGAGCGGTGCTGACGGTAGCAAAGTTGCGGTCGCGTCGGGTAGCATCCCACCTGTCATCAGTATTCATTGAAATCCATCGGCTACGTGCTCGCGAACTTTGGAAAATTGTCGTATTTTCCGTTACTTATTACCACGGTAATAACTCTTGAATAATTTGATTAAATTTGCGTTTTTGAGAATCAATTTTTAGCAAGACATTGGTCAACAAACAATTGGAATAAAGCCTTTCCAATTATATTATGGTCTCTTCTTTCACTAATAACTCACTATTATTTTCTGAAATTGTCCATTAGTTATATAAATTCTATGGCACTTAACTAGGTTTTCTCAATTTTGATAGCATTCTGCATTCTTAATATACTCTTACTTCATTCGCCGTTTTCATTATGTCGATTTTACAGACTGATAAATCTGTATTTATGTAGTTTATCCAGTCAATTGTTATATTTATACAGGGTGTCCCAAAATTACCTTAGTTTAATGAAATGGGAGGTTCCCGAGATCATTTCAAGCGACATTTTCCTTTGCAAAAATGTTATCCGCGGCTTTGTTTAGGAGTTATTAATGAAAAACACGGACCAATCAGAGCGCGACCTAGTCGGCCAATAAACAGTTGGCGCGCCGGGCCGACAGTGCCAACTCGCGTCTAGGTCGCGCTCTGATTGGTCTGTTGTTTTCGTTAATGACTCCTAAACTAAGCCGCCGATAACATTTTTGCAAAGGAAAATGTCGCTTGAAATGATCTCGGGGACCTCCCATTTCATTAAACTAAGGTAATTTTGGGACACCCTGTATATAATGAGTTATATGTACAACGTCTATGGGAATTAAAAATTTGAGCTAAGTAATCTTGGTTAGATAATGTTGAGCAAAAATTGAAGATCAATCGTACAAATACAGTAGACTATAGTTACAGTAACGTGCATAGAATATCCAAAACATACATATGCATAATATAAATGCTTAAGTTAAAAAACAATTTTCCATTGTTTCACAGATAACAAACATTAGAGGCAGCAAAGTTAATTTTACTTTCATGCTGTATTAAGAATATTTATTAGTTCTACATATAAAGAAAGGTAATATTTTAATTAATAATGTGTAATGTGTCTTAATATAATATTAGAAGAAAAATATGTGAATGCAATTAACATAATTATTCTGTCTATAAATATGTATATTTTATTAAAGCCTCAGCGAAGACGTTCCTGCACGTATTTTGAGTCCAAAGAGAGTAGAACCTCTATTATCTGAACTAAACATAGATTCAATCTGCATTGATCTGCGCAATAAAGAGCGATGCATATGGATTGCCTTAGGTTGAGCTATTCACATATAAAGTGCCAATAAAGTCTTCAGATGTCGAAGCATAGGGTAATCATGGCCCTACAGTATTTATTAGAATATGAAGTAGGTACTAATTCTAGTAAATGCACTTTCAGTAAACACTATTAGTAAACTACACAATAGTAAAAGTTTTACTTGGTTTTATACATACGACCCAATAATATCGAGGGTGTCCACAGTACCTGCAGCAAACTTCGTATAAATTGTCGTTCGATAAGAGAGCGTATCGGTTTGAAACAATCAAAAACTAAACGAAGAAGGAAACGTTAATTAAGCCGCGAAGAGCCCGGGCGGCGTTCCTCGTCGCGGTGATTCGGGATGATGCATGGGGCCTGGTAGTTCGGAAAAAAGTCCAGACGAAGCGGAAAGGAGGCACGCAGACCCGCGAACGAGAAATGTCCTCCGATTCAGTAAACTTTGACCCGCAAGCGAGCTCGATTCTCGACAGTGATGCATCGCATCCTGTCGTTGACCCGTATTCCTTCAGCGAGGTTTCTTCTTCTTCTTCTTCTGCCTCTTCTTCTCCACCTTCATCCTCCGACTATCGTGGTCCGTTCATTTTTGTTTTTCCACTTCCCTCGTCGAGCGTGCAGTGAGTGCACTGACTCATTGTCAGAAGGAGTGAGTGCTTAGTCAGTGGCTGGCATGCGTGCACGACGAAGAAGATGAAGAAGCAGAAGAAGAGAAGGAAGAGGAGAAGAAGAAGAACGACAAAGAGGGAACTATCACAATAGAGGGAGTCTCTGGCAGGGCGTAGGCACTGTTCGCCGCTGTTTAATTCTTTTTCTCGATGTCCCAACGCTCTGTCTTTCTGCGTTCGGAACGATTTATTCATTTTTCTATCTATCCTCTTCGTTCGTGCCACACCCGTCCCCCGACTCGGTCTCTTTTAGAAGATGCGCCGCGGTTGCGAGGGCGAAAATAACAGAAGAGAATGCCGTCGAAGAAAAAGGGGACCCGATTCCGTCCACGCAACGTTTACTGGTGCGGATCGAAAGATCAACTAAATATAAACAAGCCCGGCACCCCGCCCTCCGACGTTCCGCGATTACAACAGGAATTCGACACGGGTGCAGAAACCGCTAAAATGCTTCTTCGTTGCCTTTCAGAGCGTTTAGACGCGCGACACGCGTTCGCCGTTGCATAAAGTTACTTTACCTCTGCATGAAAATTCTGCCATTTTCTTCTTTTAGATACTGTTACACGCTGTTTCCCTGTCTACGTTGCCTTAGGATTTTCTGATTTCATCCCTGTGTCAGAGGGTGCCTGGACATCTTTCTTCAATTTGTCTTTGTGATGCTGTAAAACGTTTTCATTTTTGTCTGCCTTATAAGATGTATTTCTTTAAGATCTGACATTATAAATGGTACACAATTTGCTGATATCACCCTTATGTCAAAGGGTAGGTGGACATCTTTCTTCAATTTGTCTTTCTGATGCTGTAAAACGGCAATATGAATTTTTCAATAATATTATTTCCTCAAGATAATATTATAATAATTTAATACAAATTTAGATTTATATGGATTTTTCACTATTTATTAAACAAATAATAATTAATATTAAAATTAAATAAAATTTCTATACAAAATTAATTTTCATAAATTTTTTATCTCAAAAAAGCTTCCTCATTTTTTTATTATTTAGTGTTTTTAATAAATAAAATAGGTTATAATTATTAGCCTAAGAGATTGTTTTTATCTGAGTAAAAACCTCTAATTTTCAGTTTCAATAAATATATACAATGAATTTGTCAATAATCATAAAATTTTATCATACTTAAATGAAACCCTAATATTAATTTCCCTATAATATTAGGCTTAATTATATTTTTCCAAAATATATGTATATATAAAAATATACAAATTTAAATTTATATGGATTTTTCAATAATATTATTTCCTCAAGATAATATTATAATAATTTAATACAAATAAAATAATTGTAAATAATTATTTGTAAATATACTGTATATTTCTTTAAAATGTGACATTATAACGTCGACCAAATATGGAATAAATAGATTCCTTCGTGGCAGAGTATTTAATTTTTAATTTGTCGAGATATTCGACCGTACGAATACACTTTTCACTTTTCCAGATAAATTTTCTTCGGTGCATACACCACAGAAAAATGGCGGCATACAAGAAGATCGAGACGCGATCGTGCGCGCACTCGGCAATTACAATTAAGTAGCCGAGATCGTTGTATCCACGGTAATCCCAGCTTCTATAATCCCGCGGATCTTCCTCCCTGCTGGCAATTGTCCAGCCGTCAGTCGGCGTTGAACTACAAGAGAGCCTCCGCAGCCGCGATACGCTTTTTATCTCGCTACCGATTCTCTTCCGGCTAGATCGCGCCCGTAGATTCTTGGATCTACCGTGATCTTGGGAACTCGACGATCCCGCGATAACCACGATATCCAGCGATTTGGATCGTTCAATAGCTGCTCGCTTCTTATCATCGTGCTCTCTGAGTAACTGTTCTCGCGCCGGATATCGAACAATAACTTCACGAGAGAAACATTGTTATTAATTGTCGAAGAGACGACTAGACTTTGTGATAAAAGTGAACGGGTGAAGCACAAAACAGTGGGAACGTTAGAAGCATTTAAGAGTGACGTCATATGATTTTTAACTTACATATTAACCCCTTGTACTGTAACATCAAGTCAGACTCGTGATGAAGATTTGGAACGGGTTCAATAAATATGTATATTATCAAGCGAAATACAATTTCATTTTGATGTTGTCGATATTATAGTCATTGGAGAATACACAGACGTTCTTCTAAAGAATTATGAACGACAAAAAAGTTCTAATCATTATAACCGTAAAATAACTTTTAGTGCAAGGGGTTAAAATCGTGAAGGGGAAAATGAATTTCCTATTTAAGTTTCGCTTCTTAAAGTTGGTGCATAGTGTAGAATTTTTATTTCGTTTGCTCGTAACAGTTTTTGGCGAGGAGAATTCATCACGGTTGTCAAAAGAACTGTCTCCATACGCATGGAGATGTTTTTGTCAGTGATCAAATGAAAATCATAGAGAAGATAGTTCTTATTAGAAAAATTTGAGGGCTTCTAAGTTGTTTATTTTGATTAAAGATCCGGAATCCCCGGACGTTCACTGAAAGAAAACCGAGATAACTAACAAAAGTACCATTGGAAAATGGTATTTTTATCATATGTATTGATCGATATCGATGATGCGCAGCCCGATTGTATCTTGAACAGAGAGAAAATATCATGAAAATGTAGTACAAAAACAAGTAAAACGAAAGACAACGTACGTTTGTGAACGAACAGTTCTCCGAACGATGAATCACTTAAGCTGACGATAAATCAGCTTGGAAACTGAATTTGTAATGTCATGTGAATAAAAGCTTGCGGCTTCTTATTTCGCTGTAGACGCGATCATCAACCATCCTCAGCGATCTTAAGTAGATAAAGTATCGACGGTATCGGAGAAAAGAGAGAATCTAAAAATCAAATCTTCTGCATTGAAATGAGTATCCTAGTTTCACTGTGTCACTAAACAAACGATTATTTGCGTTTAACAGAATATTTGATTCAATTATATATTTCGATATCCGTTGAAAGACAATTATCAATTTTGCTGAGTTTAATACGTTGAGCGGGGATAAATTATAATTAGACAGCGGATTTTATGCATTTGTGATAAAAATTAGTTGGTGTTATTTAAAACAGTAAAAACATTAGAAGAATTTAAAAATACTGTTATATTATTTTCAACCTATTAAACATATTAAGAAAGAAAGTAAATTTCTATTTCGCTCCAGTTTGTTGCAAATCAGGTAAAATATTTTTATTCTGCATAAAGATCCGGTGTCAAATTATAACTCGTCCAAATGATGTAAATTGTCTTCAATATTTTCATTCATCATTGTCAATCATTATTTATTCATTAAAAATTCATGAAAGTTCATGTCACATCAAATGTCTGTTATTTGAGCAATTTCCAAGTGTCTAAACCATGGGTGGCCAACCTGCGGCGCATGCGCCAAACGTGGCGCATTGGATGATTACAAGTGGCGCACTAGATCCTTGCGCCTATACTTATTCTTTTGAAGTAGGCGCCATAACTGAATCTATCTCCATATTTTCAACGCCTGACAGCTCACAGTTGAATTTATACAGCCTTCTTACTCATCAATTCGTCGCAATTTTTTGACAGTTTACAATTATAGAATCGCCCTCTCGTCCAAAAGATCATTTCTCACTATTGTAGATTAGTGCTCCAATGAACGTGTGTCTTTTCAACTGGCGCAAGTTAATTAATTTAGTTGCGCGATTGAGTTATCCCTTTTCCTCCCCTAACCGAAGCAGATCCTACCCCCATTCCTATTTTCCAACCGCAATAACGAACGTAAGAAGGTAGAAAAAGTGCTCCAGTTGTATGGCGCACCTGAACTCGTATGTGAAAAAATGTTACGCATGGTAGGCAAAAGATTGGCCACCCCTGGTCTAAACTAACAATTGCAGTTAAAAGCTAACAATAGCATAATCCCAGTCTTGCTAGGTTCTCTGTAATATTTTTACGTTAACACTAAATCTACCAAGCTCTAAAAGTGAGTGGTACGCACGTTGCCTTCTAAAAGTGAGAAGAATGAATTTATCAGAGTTTCAATAATAAAATTGTATGATATAATATATGTCACATAACATACGTCGTGTGCAACAATATATGACTTGAAGAATGAATCAATATAGTAAATGACACGAATAATAAAATTTCTCGAGCATTGCAAGTGAATCATAATTTTGGACAAAGCTGAAATATAGCCGGCGCGGCGTGTAAATAAATCGGACGAGTGACATACTGTCCCAGTCCAGGGTTAAGCCGCTCTTCAGCTTTCCATCTTGCAATTAACTCCTGAAAGATGGCAGCTAACACAGCGTCTGGAAAGCCAGCGAAGCGCTCGGAACCGGCGACAAAGCGCGCAAAGATAATCTCCGCTCGCAGTATGTCAAAACTCCGTCATCTCGATGCGAGGTAACACAAACGAGCCGGACAATGAATTTGAGCACCGTGAGGACGACGGACAATAGCGTAAGTTCAAAGTCGCTGGAGCGGCTTGAACCGGCGCCAAACACCGCGCAAAGGAACAGGGAGAAGTGTTGAAAGAACGTCGCCGTGCGTCTCTTTGCATTCCTCAGCTTAAGTAGCGCGCGATCCTCCTACCCTTGAAATAATTTAGTCGTTTCAAAACAACAGTAACGTCTTTCTTCCTCCCCTTCTGCATTGTCTCGCCGGGATATGTCTTATTCGCACGCTCCGCGTGGAAGCTGACACTGGAACACGACTCTCCTAGACGATTTGCCTTTTCTTAGACGCAGGCTTAAATCAACAATTTTGGTTTTCTATAAACTTATGCTTCTTTAGAAGGTTAATATGTAAATACATGTGATGGGTAAACCTCCTCTTCGATTTCTATGACCTTGAAATATGTTGTCAAGGTCCGGGTTAAGCACCATTCTTCAGTTCCCTTTAAAATTTTTGGCGGTTGGCTTTAATTTACGAGATAATTGCAAACAACTTTGCTTGTAAAGTTCTTTCCATTTCTCGTAACTTCCAATCGAATTTTTATCTGTACAGCTAAAAGGTTTAAACATTTGACTAGAATATCAATTGTACATTAAATTAAGAACTGCAATAAGTACCCCAGAATTTGGTCAGATTTAACAAAAGCCCAAAGCAAGAAGAAATCAGACGTTTGAATGAAATATACCGGGTGGTTCACGACACCTTCTCTTAGCGTTTACTTACTTATGTAACGTCTTAGTACGACCGCAATGGTATTTTAGAGTTATTTAAATTGAACTATCTCCTGAACTACTAACTTTTCGACATACATAAGTTAGTACTTTTTTATAACGAATGTCCAGCTGCATCGATTGATGTATTAAAAACTACCTCATTCCATTAAAAAAAAGAAGGTGACCTTCATATCTCTAAAAAAAATTACATAAAAACAAAAATTTTTTGGTATCGTATGAGCCCCCTTTAATAGTACAACTTTTCTCTCTAACATTTTCTTCTATCTCTAATCCTAACGGAGTTATTTAGGTGGCCTGTTTGTCGTGAACCACCCGGTATACTTATCGAATGGTATAAGAATTAGTTTCCACAAACTGGCCAGGGCCTAGACACGTCGGACTCGTCAACCACAGCCTTCCAAGCCCACAAATAAATTCATTGCAGAAAAGAATCGTTGGTTTGCCTATTGTGTCGGTCGTTCGCAATCAATCCTCTCCGAGATCGTGTCCGAACTCGCGAATCTCGTCACATTAGGAGTCCCATTACTCGGAGGATCGCAGGGCGATCGGTTGTCGGTCGGTCGTTATGAGGGAATCGATCGAGGACTTAATCGAGGACGGACACGTAGCGAGCCGTGATCGGTAACGGGCAGGAAGTTGACCGCGAGCTCTCGTTTAATTGACGAGCATCAGTCACAGTGGACAAATATATTTGTAAACAGGGTGCCGCGGTGAACGCGCGGGTCCCGTATCCCATAATTTATTCCCCTAACGTAGCCCATTATGCGGTACAAGATGTTATCTGCCTCACAGATCTGGAGGAGAGCGAACCCGGGAGAGAGATCTGAATGCGACGGAGGCCAGAAACTCGGAGGCGGTCGTTCGGCGGAGAAGAAAGATAGGGTGGCTGGCAAAGGGGGCTGGCGAGGGAAGGGCGGGGGCGAAACGACCAGAGAAAAGACAGAGAGATTCGTATCGGTAACCAGTAACACTGGTAACACAGGTAACTGTTAGTGACGTGACGATTTCGACAGTGGGACCTACCGGTCGGACGGACGGCCGTTCCATCATTGCATAAGGCCCCATCGTCACCAACCGGCCCCCGCGCAGAACGATATGTTTTCCCTTCTGTTCTTGCGCCGGGGAACACCGGCGTCGAACGATCCTTTTTGTTCGATCACGATCGATCGGATAAGCCCGGACCACGGTTCGTCAATATCTTCTTTTATAGCTTGCGATTGACCCCTGTGTGGCCGGCCAAAATGTTCTTGATCGGTGAACAGGCTACCCTGAACATCCGATAAATCGACCGTACAGCTACCATGCCGGTAATTTAGTATTCAATTTTCTTTAAACATTCACATATATTTCCTGTGACGGATAAGGCCCCGTCATAAATGCTTTTTAAAAATACTTTTTAACCCTCGAGTGGTAGGCCTCGGGTCTGTGTATGTAGAATCAAAAATGTATCATCTAGACCGGGGGGCGGCAAACTACGGCCCGCCGCCTGTTTTTAATCAGGCCCGCGAGGTTAATGAACCTCACTCATTGAATATAACGCACATGTCGCATTTCAATATCGATTATCTCGAAAACGGGTACGCGTTGGCGGCTGAAACCAATTGGATAGTTCATGAGGGTGTCTAAGCTACGTTCACACAAAAATTCGTTGCGATCCGGGTGTAGCGATACGCGGGGTCACCGTGTAAGAGCAGAATTTGCTACCCATGTAAATATCCAAGAGCTTGCTACCCGGCCCCCTAGCCTAAAAATTTTATGTTCTGGCCCTTTTCAAAAGAAGTTTGCCGACCCCTGATCTAGACTGTAATTATTAAGCCAGTTCCAATCATTAACTATTTGTATTAAGGCGAATAAGAAGAACAACGTTGATCTTAAAGATGCATATTCGGTAAAATTGATGCGTAACGATTTGAATAAATCTAACTATGGATCTTTATGCAATTATTCATTGTTTCTCTTGTCTCTAGTACTACATTTATAAATTTTAAATGCAGTTCTTATAATAATTTAACCTTCAGCGGAATTTTTTCTAAGACCCTCGATCATTTATATATACTCATTAATATTTGTGGATGTTTTGTAACACTCGACATCCTTTTTAATTTAACGATATAATAAATAATACCAGTAAATTGGCTGCACCAATTACAAGAAATAGAAGAAATTAGACATGGACATTATTTTCGTAATTAGATTGCAGATTTAAAATAAAAGTTTTCCTCGAGTCTCTTCTAGTATGTCTTCTCTTAATAATTTTAATAAATCAGTAATAATGAAACAACATCCCTAAATTCATACTTATTGTAATTCTATATATAATACTAATTCACTTAGTAATTTTTGTTATAAACACATAAAATCCCCAGTCTGTACATAATTTTAATAAGTTGAAAATAATATATCGATACTCTAAAATCCTCTTAATCTTACTACTGTTCTAAATTGCACCTAATCATCTCTGTCATAAATATATAAAATTCGCAGACTAATCATTAGACATTTCTAATTTATACTACACAGTTTGCCGTTTTCAAATGACCTCGTCTTCAAAGTACCTATATAATAATATATTAATTCGCACCTGCTCTTCATTTATTAAAATGTCTAAACCTTCCTCATTCATTTCTGGTTCTTTCTAATACGTGCCAGTTAAATTATTTTAGAAAGTGTATTCAAGACGATGTACTATACGAGACCATATGAGACTACAAGGATACCAGACCACGCAAACGTTACCGTGTATTAGTATCATCGCCGAGAAATGTCCATAAATCCTGAAACAGCATTCGATCTTTGTCACGTTCGCCAAAGGATCCAGGTGGTAATAGTTCGCGAAATCGGGGGGTCGCGATCTCCGCTGACCTCCTCGCAATCACAGCAACACTGCAAATCGTTACTCGAGCGATCGATTCTCGAGAATCACCGCGAACGAAGCCCGAGATCGGCAGCGAGAAGTCTACGTGATGGTATTGAGCGACGATTCTCGTTCGATTCTTCTCGAATTACCGTCATCGATTTCTAGTAGGCTCGATGATATTCCCAGCGCGAGATCTGCGTCACATTATGCTCGTATCGATCCTACCGTGGAAATACACCGGTAACGAAGAGAAACCTCTCGCGATTGGGATGATTGAACGAAGAGTAAGATGTTCTTTAATTTCTAATCGCGCTGCAAGTTGATCTGTTTATTGCGATTGAATGAGAAATCATCCCCGGACAAAGTAGTTCAAGAGACCAAGGAAATTTCTTTCAGAAGTAAAATCAAGGAAGATTATACAAGAATCATTTCTATGCTATTAAGTATAATACATTTTTAACTTAAATGATTGTTTCGGTGCACTTCACAAGAGACGCCACTCAAGAAAGTCGCTTCTGTTTAAGAATATTTTGGTCAATTTTAATCATCTCACTGTAGCAGACTTTATCTGCTTCTGTTTTCTAAAGCAACATAGTCGAGGAACAAACTGAAAGGAACCAATTAAAAGAACAAAGTAACGACACAAACTAAAGGACCAAGGTACAGGCACAAAGCAAGGAGCAAACTAAAGCAACATATTTGAGTGAGAAAGTAAAGGAACAAAAAAAAGGGAACAAATTAAGGGAACATATTTGAGGAACAAAGTGAAGGGGCAAACGGAAGATGCAAAGTAATCCTGAAGAATGTTTCCGAAGATGTTCGAAGAGGAATTGCAAAGGGGTACTCGCGGAACGGAACACGTAGCCACACGTTACTTCGAGACCCGCTACCGCTGCCAAACTTTCTATCGTCAGTGTATAGGAACCAAGAGCGATGTAAACGTCGTTCAGACGCGAGGATCGCTATTCGAATCCAATACCGCAGATGCAATCATATGTTGCCACCGATTACGGAGAGGTCGTTCACGCTCCCTTCCTCTTATGCATGTATACGTATATATGCATCCCCTATACCTCACCCCACCTGTCCCCGATACACATGCACCGGGGTATCGATCGAAAATAAAAGGGCCGCTCCGTGCGCGGCCGCTACATCGGACAATCACCATAACTCTGGGCCCACTTGAAAGGCATCTCGTTATCTTTAATCTCGAAACAATACAATACGTTGGTGGTGATGGAGGAAGACAGAGGAAGACAAACGTATGTATCGGCGGTACGAGAAAAACGTAAAAGGGAAAGATGAAGGATCGTTTGAGCGCGTTGCTCAAAATGAGCTTGCCAGATGGACGAAACTATTTTCGTTTCACTCATGGAACTGGATAGAGTATTTCAAACAGGGATACATCTATCTCATGAAAAACAAGTAGAGAAAATTCGAATCACTTTAGTATTGCAGAATATGTTCATATTATGGAAAATATAAAGAATGTATTGTGTTATTTCACAAGGAACGCGAATATGGGCTTTATGGGCTGCAGCCCAGGGCCCTGTTAAAAAAAATCAAAATAAAAACAATTTAGATTGAAAATTCAAGAAAAAATAAATTATAGAAAAATTTTTGGTACTTGAGTTAATTTGGGTTGATTGGGTAGATCCCCAAACAGTGCCCAAGGCTCCAAATTCACGGTCCGCCGCTGTTGCACACCAGTTTCTTTTGCTAGCTTTTGAAGTTACTTCTTTGAGATCAACGTTGATCTTCTGATTGAATCCAATAGAAGTAGCTAATGATTTAAACCGGCTACTAGGAAAGTAGAGTTAAGACTGAGTGTTTGAAATATTTCTATGTCTTGTCCAGCTGGAAACCCCATTTTGATCACGGTGGCAAGTTAGAGGAGGGAAGGTACGACCCTGGATATCGAAAGATAGAACGAGAGAAGATATCATCGTGCGGATAAAGTAAAGTCGCAGAAACAGGAAGAGGAAAGTGTCGATGGTAAGCGAAATGGAAACAGAGAAAGGATAAACAGGGGGCACTTGATGGTTAAAAAGGGGGGTCCGAGGGGGGCGGAAGGGAGACGGCGCGGCGTCGATCGATCGTTGCGTCGGTTCGCATCCGTGCGCATGGGTGCACCATAGATCCAATGGGTCCGCGAATGGACCATCAGTCACCAGATAATCTTTACCTCCTCGGAATATTGACAATGACAAAGGGGCCCCGTTACGCGCGCGCGACCGCAGAGCCAACCCGCTGTCTGCTGCCTATTCCCATAAGACCCCATGCTCAAGTACACGCTCGCCTTGCTCTATGCCTCGTCAGCAAGCTCCTCTTCGTTCAGTTAATTTCCCTGTGTCACTTTTTCCAGTTGCCATTCTTCTCCAATACATGGGCCTTATCGATGATACGACTAAGCTGATCAACACAGAGAATGCTGCAAGTTGCGTCTGAAACTGAATTTTAAGTCACGACTCGTATCTTATCATTCTGTAATGTGCATGAGATTAATGATACTAGAAAAGTGTTCTTATAAAGACATCCTACTGATACACCCTCAGCAGTATTATTAACATGTTCGCTATCACCGTTACAGATATCTGAATTCCCCCAACAAGTCTGAAGAGAATTATTTTTCGCACTCGTCTAAAATTTGGTATAGACAATAGCTGGACTCACAATTCATTAAATAAAAAATGAACTGCCTTTAATTTTTGAATATGAATGACGCTACAGCAACCCTTACCTGAATTTATTTATTCAAACGTTCTTAATAGGTTCGATCGTATACTACACACTATATAGCTATTTTGTAGACAACTCAGAACGTTCGATAGATAGCCTTACTGATGAGTCCTCTAACGGGTCTAGGACGAAACACCACCTTTCCTTTTTTCCTAATAGAATACTTTCTATAGCAAACGTGGTCTTATGACGTTAAAACAGATTCATATCCGAATCGAACGTTCTGAGTTGTCTACAAAATAGCTATATAGTGTGTAGTATATGATCGAACCGTGCGCCGAGAACAATATTCAAACTTTAGTGTAAACTCATTTCGATCGAGAAAAATCCTCCTTTGTTCTTAATAGGGGTGTACGAGATCCCGTCGGGACGGGAATTTCTCGCGAAATCGAGATGAAATCTCGAAAATATCCAGGTTATCCCAAAATTTTCTCGAGAAATTCCCGTCCCGACGGGATCTCGCACACCCCTAGTTCTTAATTACATTTATCACGAAAATTCCATGAAATATTGACTGAATTAGTTTCAGATCTAAATAAGTTAATGTTAGGCACTGTGTTAAAAATACAATGTACATAGATCATCGTTTAAAATCGAACAATACAGGGTGTCCCAAAATTCCTTCAACAGCATAACATTTTTGCAAAGGAAAATGTTGCTTCAAATAATCTCAGGAGCCACCCATTTCCGGCTGTTGAAGGAATTTTGGGACACCCTATACATATATGTATTCCAAGTCTACACGCAAATATTGTTCCGGTCTGAAAATTCCGTGAGAAGTCGCGGACGATGAAATAAAACAAAAGGAAAACTGTTTGCATAATATGAACGAATGCCGGCAACAGTTGCCTCCCCTGATCTAGATAGTCAACGGGAGCAACGATCACAGAAGCCTACGAGTTCCTGACGCAACAGCAACGGGGCGAACGTTGAGGGCACGAGCGAGCGACCATTCGCGTTTCATCGCGACGTTCGTAAATCTGTTTTAGTGTCCCGAGGAACACCGGAGTCCTTGCCAGTCGGCGAACAGAGTTTCCTTCGAGGAAGCAGAATTAGATATCGTCGTAGCCAGGTTTCCTCACCGTGGAATAACTCGCCGGATCACGCCTATAAAGTGCTCTTTTCCGGGAACTTTAAACACGGAAGCATACGCTCGTCAGGGACAAGCACTGTCCGGTAGCGAGCGTCTCTAACGTCTACCGAGTATAACAGCCGGTCTATCACGCCTACCAGATATCCACCCGTGTCTAGCCAGCCCGGCCCCTATCTTACCGGCAGATCGGCACGAAACACCTCCCAGCTACCAGTCGCTC
The DNA here is from genome assembly GCA_963966675.1 of Lasioglossum calceatum. Taxonomy (NCBI): domain Eukaryota; kingdom Metazoa; phylum Arthropoda; class Insecta; order Hymenoptera; family Halictidae; genus Lasioglossum; species Lasioglossum calceatum. The sequence continues at coordinate 7,190,132 of OZ016542.1, forward strand.
GGTGGATGCACGATAACGGTTGTGCCTTACGACCGGCGAAGATTAATCGTACCAACGATGGACAGCTCCCGTTTTAGGATGCACGGGAACGCGGGGGTGGCGAGCCACGAGGATGCAGAACAACCGAGGCCAATGCCGATTACCCGTGGCGCACCTTCATCCTTGATCCTCTCGCAAACCGGATAGCGTTTCCAATAATTATCACTACACCATCAAACTTCATATACAGGTCAGCGTCTTCTATGCACATTAAGAGATGTCTTTTATTAGGCTACGTCACTCGACTTTCGAATTACCCTCCCAAGCGTTTGATCATTCTACTTATTTCGACGTGTTGAATGCGAAATATGATCTTCGTTGACAGCAAAAATTACAAGTTGTCAAGATACTGCAAAAATTTTCTTACTAGCACTTTGAACTCTGCTTATAAGCGTGCAGCCGTGACATAGTCTCTTCTCTCACGCGTCCCCTCCACAAAACCTAACCCAGTTCAAACCAGTATTCGTTGAGAACCCTACTGCCCCTATCAGCTATGTTTGTGTATGTGTCACAGACGCACATTTATGAGCAGAATTCATTACCGCTAGTAAGTGCAAATAAGAACTTGTATTTCTCGCCAAAAACGAAAGTCATATTCGTATTCTGTAAAAGCTGGGAGAGGGGGCATTTGTAAAGGACCTAGCCGATTAAGATGGTAAAAACTGCCCTTAGAGCTTTTTTAATGGCTATTGAACTATTCGAAAGCTGACCAAGAAAAACCCCTCTGAGCAAAGTTTCAGCCCTCTACCTTGCCCGTGAGGGTAGTTACAGGATAAAATAGATTTTGCGCTTTCCGGCGCATTTTCCGGTCTCAAATGCGTTCTAAAATTCTGAAAAAAATGTGACATACTTCTGATCCTAAGGCGCATTTTTGAGAATTTTTTCAGATTTTTTAATGCAAACTGTAGCCGTAAAAAATGAAAACCCCCCAAAAAATCTTGATCCTTTGCAAAAGTTTTTCTTTCAATTTTGTTCCCAACAGGCCCCTTGCGTTTTATTTAAAGTGTACTTCTAAAGGTAGTTCTTCCATAATATTACGATTTTAACTAGCAAAGTGTATAAAATTAATTTGACACCTTTAAGCTTTGCTAGATAGTGAACGTCACATATACAGGGTGACAATTCCTGAGGGCAATTGAAGTAACTTTTTACTTTGCTGAAAAGCACGGACCCATCGGAGCGCGGCTGAAGGGGACTGAATCTCCGGCTGGGCCAATCACAACGCTATGCTCGGCGGGGTCTGTCGCCGGGCCAGAGTCCGTTCGTTGTAGCTGCTGCGCTCTGATTGGTCCGCGTTTTTCGTTAATAAATCCTTAACAAAGCCGCGGAGAACATTTGATAAAAATGGAGTTGATCACACGTCAATGGAGAACAAATTCAGTAGAGCTAGTTACAGTTCCGGCGAACATGTGTCATTTTGGAGATCACCAAAGAGATGTGGTATGTATCTACTACGTATCAGAAACGTAGGAGTCGGCGATCGAATCGGCGGGACAAGGGAGACAAGGGAAGAGGTCGGTCGAATCATTCCTCAGAGAATCCGCCCATAAGTTACCCATTGCTTGCCGTACGTTCACGCGAGCCAGTCAGATGTAACCCGTTGAATTTATCACCTCTTAGTGCCCGAGAGCCCGATTACTGCCATAAGTAATGTCTTCAGCAAGATGTTTCGCCGCCGGGTCTTCCGTGTGGTATGGGGTTTCACGAGGGATCTGACTAGCAGGGGCCACCAATATCCCGAGGATACCTTTCATCACTCCGGAACGTTCCCCCGAGTGTCCTTGACCTCGAAATTCTTCCTTCTTCCCTATTCCCCATTACTATTCCTCTTTCAATCGCTTTTAATTAACCTCTCGTTCTCTTAGAACTCGATGGACAGTGAATTTAATTACGCTTTAGACGTGGCGTCCAACGCAAATCCCCCAGCCTGGGAATCTTTCCTGAACATAATCTTTAATAGTACAGTTCAAGCAACTGTATACCAGCAAATGTTTTAATTAGCCTTGGAAAATTAACGAGTTTCTGTTGTGTACAATGGTTGACACAAATAGTTGTATGGTTTCATTTATTTCTAATATATAATATTTCTTTAGAGTCTAGCTAAACATAAAAAAATAATAACTATTGGTATTCATAGCACTGGTTTTTCGAAATAGTTTCGAGCACAGCGTCTAGAACGATCATAGACTGACAAAAAGTTGTTGACTCGTTCAGTTCTCATAATTACTCGAAACTAGGACTTCGTAAGTAGGATAATCATTGAAGTTGAGTAATGGCTTTTCGATTATGATCGATAAGGACAGCGATCAAATAAACATGAATTATATGAAATATAAAGTAAAGTATACTTCAAAAGAATTTGGAAATACTGTATTTTATTTCCACCGCCAAACCAACCACTATTCAATTCAATTTATTCCACGAGAGAGGGCAACTTCTCCCCTCAATCCGAGTAAATTCCCCTCATCTGGCGACTCTGACATGTACACGTGATTTCGCGCGCGCACAGTGGTCGATTAGGCATGATCAGCCAAAGCGTAATTATCGCTCTGCTATCAGTTGTGTCGACTCAGTGTTCGCGTCTACTAGATTGTAAAAGTAGCTGTCAAAATATAAATTACTGATCTCATGATAATAATACTCGCTTTGGCGCGGTATGTCGTTCGAATAACTGCTGAATAAATTAATATAGTGCCCCGAAAAAAATCTCTTTACATTCAATACTGTACAAGGTTGAAAAGAGCATCATAAATGGGTAAACCTTACGTTTAGGGGAGGCAGCTTCGATAACCTTGACCTTGACATATGTTATCGAGGACAACATTCTGAACAACTTTTGTCATTACAACTACCCGGCGCTCGCTCTTAGTTTGCGAAAAACTATTGCAAATACTGTATTGAATTTTACGTATTCTTGCATGCTCCGTGGCAACGTAAGCCTGTTCCGGGGCGGCATCTGTTTATTTTCTGCTTATAAACACATTGTGGGGATCAGAACAGAGTGTCACTCTATATAGGGTGAGCTTTCAATTTTGAAAGACTACTTCTGGATTTTCGCATGCGTGGTTGGGCCTCTCCGTCCCCCACCACCTAACCCTAACTAATTCTGAGTGCATAATTTTTGCATTCTACAGGGTGTCTCAAAATTCCTCCAACAGCCGGAAATGGGAGGTTCCTGAGATGATTTGAAGCAATATTTTCCTTTGCAAAAATGTTATCCGCGGCTTTGTTTAGGAGTTATTAACGAAAAACACGGACCAATCAGAGCGCGACCTAGACGCTAGTTAGCACAGTCCGCCCGGCGCGCCAACTGTCTATTGGCCAACTATGCCTACTCGCGTTTAGGTTGCGCTCTGATTGGTCCGTGTTTTTCGTTAATAACTCCTACACAAAGCCGCGGATAACATTTTTGCAAAGGAAAATGTTGCTTCAAATCATCTCAGGAACCTCCCATTTCCGGCTGTTGAAGGAATTTTGGGACACCCTGTATATAGCCTTCATACAGAATTTGAACTAGTAATGGAAAAATCATGCAATCAGGATTAGTTAGAGTTAGGTGGTGGGGGACGGAGAGATGCGAAATTGTGAATATTTCGTATTTCATATTGAAATAATTCAAAAACTCGCAAGCTTGCAACTAACGTACCGATGCATACACAAATCGCTACTGGATCGCACATGGGTCATATTCGTATATATGGGTTCTTCTGTGTTTATTAATCTAAGGTGTAGCTCATTCGAAACTATGGCAGCCTTATGTTGCCACGGAACGTGGAAGAATATGTAAAATTCAATACAGTATTAGCAATAGTTTTTTGCAAATATCTCGAAAACTAAGAGCGAGCGCCGGGTAGTTGTAATGACAAAAGTTGTTCAGAACCTTGTCCTCGACACCGTATGTCAAGGTCAAGGTCATCGGAGCTGCCTCCCCTAAACGTAAGTTTTACCCATAAATGTTATTTTTTCGTTTGATACGAATTATGTTAATTTACTGAAATGTGTTCATTCATTAGACCACCCTGGCTTCATCAAATTCTGCACGAAGGGCCACGGCCTATCAAGAAGTATTATCATACTAGTAGATTGAGAGTGTGTTTAGCGAAGTCGAAGATAGCGTACGAGTAAGAAAAGGATTCCTCTGTTGGATCAGGGATTCACCTGTCGGAGCTGCGGGACGCTTGATCAATAGCAATTAAAGGGAATTATACGTCGGAAGCGGGGCAACGAAGTCCGAGGCGGGTAAGAAGTGAAAAGGACAAGATGGACAGGAGATTCAGCAGGCGCCTACACGAACGTGGCTTAACTAAATAGGTACAAAGGACGGCGAGTTTTAAGGCCATCTCTTCTTGCCGATCCCCGTGTAATCGTAATCGGCCTCTGGCATTATTCATTGCTCGCTGTGTGACACGACGACTAAAAACTGCAGCATCTCCGGGAGATCGCTAATATTTATTGCTAATTACAACAACTCCGCTTTCCTTGCTTTTTGTCAAAGCGGACGCGGGCGGACAGCGCTGTGATTTGCATCTCCGCTCTTTTTGCAATGGAAGACTCGTCGGGCTCGATCAAACGAAACTGTCGATTCGATACCTCATTACCGACACGCCGCTAAACGATTCCCTTTGATCGGCGTGCAACGCCCAATCTATAAAAAAGGAATACCTATCGTGTATTTCTTAATTAGCACGCTGGCTGCCGGCTAATTAAAAGTGACGGAACGTGCTCGGGAACACCGCGACGATAAGCCGACTTCCTAGAGGAACTGCTTCGCGGACAATGTCTGCCCTTCCCGGGGTTAATGATTACACCCTGATTAGCATGAGAAAATGGACGGCTTCATTCGTGACGACTGCAAAATGTCTGAGCCCTTTTCTCGAATTCTAATTACAATGTGTGCTGATTTGATTCCTGCGGAAAGGAGCTTAATTAAATATTTATGTCAGTGACTTTCCGATCATGGATATTCAAGGAGACATAACGCGAGACAAATAAAGCTGATCCAACAGAAATCTAACCACAATCGACATAAATACGATATAGTTTATACTAATGCGGATGTTATGACAAAATATCGTCAAACAGTTATTTATTAAAAGACGAGAATGAAAACTTTACGGCAGGTTTGATATCATTTGCAATAGCACTCTTCCCAACTTGAAAGATTTAAAAAATGACAGTATGACAGCCAACGCTAAATGATAAGTCTCCCATCAATTTTGTATTTCTAAACACGATAAAATAAATAGTTTTGGTGAAATGTAAAAAGTAAATAAGAGAAGCTAATCATTTCAACTTAATTTTAATTTAGTAGATTAGTGTACGTAATGTCAAGTTTGCAGATTACTCTGTAATAGAATGATAAGAAATAATATCTACAAGGAGCATTAGTATAATAAAATGATACAGTATATAAAATTTGTATAGAAAAAGAAGATTATTGTACAGAACCACTTTTAAAATAATTATAATACACTTTGAACCACACAGTCGATTATTACTGTCCATGTCGTCAAAGAAGCGAACTATAGCAACGGCCAAGCATGCATAATTAGGTTATACGTATACAGACTAAATTAATGGGAGCTATTAAAACTAGTGAACCAGTAAGATGATCTTCGCCGTCATCTCGTACGTTAAAGAGAAAATTAATAGAAACAAAGGAAAATTAATTTCTGCTCCACAAAAAGTTTACGACCATGTGCGGAGTAAACCGAATTATTATAGTATACATTAAATTTCGATGTTTATTGTTTAAATGAAAATATGTGGACGTTTATGTTTCCGACTTTAATGGGAACCATTAGGTACAGCGATTATATACGTACTTTATTTAATCCGGAACTAGTATTTTCAATTTAAATATTTTTCTTCTGATTCAGGATTTTGCAATACTGTATTTAGAGCGTTGTGTAGCTTGAACAAGTACATAGTGATGATACAAATTTTGAAACAATAGAAGAAGTGTGAAAAAGCATTAACAATCCCACTTCTTCGGGACCGCCATTTTTTTACTTTCAATATTTTTCTTCCTTTTTGGTACCGACCATAGCCAGAGGCATATTAAATTCAGTCATTTGGAAATGTATACTTTTCCTTCACAGTTCATGTAAAATTACGTATACTTTATCAATAATAAACTGAATTCGTTTCCAACAGAAAAATTGATGATCATTCTCCAAAACAAATAAAAATATAGGAACCATGATTGCGATAACAATTATTAACCCTTTGCACTCCTTTCTCGACAGTGACTCCTCAGAGAAAGAAAAATGTAAATAAAACGAGTTCTTATATGTGTTCGGTTCTTCCTTTATTTATATTTCTCAGAGTTACAAACAAATATAAGTTCCACAAATACAAATTACAACAAAGTTTGAGAGCTATTGCTAATATAATCAGTAAACAAAATTGTTTAAAATAAGTTTGTTGGCAACTGTCACGCACAAAATACCTCCTACCTTCCACAGTCTGTTTATACTTCAATATAATAAAATAGGGAGGGACAGCGCGAAGCCTGGGAGTTCTAGGACGACTCAACCAACGCACAGCCTAATTGAAACGTGGGCCATGGTGCAGAAACCGGTACGTTTTTCACAAACCATGATAAGGATTCAACGACTGGGAGCATCCCGATCGCAGCACCCTGCGAAAGAGTGCTCGTTAAGCGATGCGCCCGCGAAAGTATGCGCACGACCTCGTCTTCAATCTTATTCATGCATGCGAGCGTAACAGAGCTACCAGTCGAGCGGACGTTCCATTCGTTACCGGTCGATGAAAAAAAGGTCGACCAAGAACGATCCGGCGCACGTAATATCGAATAAAACAAATCTCACCCGCAGCGAAATAAAAGTGGATACGGCTAGGCGTGCGTGTGTGGGAGTGTTGCAAAAGAGAGAAAGACCGAGGGAAGACGATGAAGAAGAGTACGAAGAGGAGGAAGACGAGGCTCGAGAGGGGTTAGCTGAAAGAAAAGAAAAGAGAGAAGGACGTCGCGTTTCAACTCGGCGAGGTATAAATCATGACACGCGTAGGAACGAGGATCATGAATGAAGGTGAAGGCTGATGAGGCGAAGGATGCACGATCCTCGATGGGGATAGTCCGGGTCAGACGCGGCGAGTAAGACTTCTCCGGCCGATGAAGAGCCGTAACCGAGGGGAAGAACCCGTTCGAAACCAGAGTTTATATACCGTGTATAGCTCTGGGCAAGGCTGCCGTGGCAGCGCCGCGATACCGTCTAACCTGAACAGGTTGAGGGACTTCCAGGAGTCCGCGATGCAGAACAAACGATTCCTTACCTCGTGCCTCGGCATACGACCGATTAGACCGCTGCGAGAAGCCCCGATAATTGCCGGCGACTGTTTGCGCTCTCTGAAGCGTGGCGATTATTCGCAACCGCTTCAGCTCTCGAGCTCGGCTCCAGGGCACCGCATGAAAATTCCACCGGGCTGTTACTTCTTATTTAAACAATGAATCATGCTCGCGTCGACAACGCGGTCGGCCGTTCTTCTTTGGAAACGGACGTCCACCCGTGCTACATTGGAGCTGCAGAGCAGCTAACCCGGTGGGGATACTGGCTCTCGAAGTTCGCAGATATCTTCTTAGAGCGTCTACGAAGCCCATTCACCAGCGCCACTATAAGTCAACCGTGATCTACGTTCAGCGATACGATTACTGTGCGTCTACTCTGCGCGAAACGTCAACTGTAGATTCTGCATAGGCTGAAAGCTCGATAAGGCGTGGCGCGTATCTTTATGGAAAATTGAACGGAAAATGTGCAGCTACTTTTTCTGTTCGAGGGCTGGTTTCAGAGAACATCGTGGTTACAAATTGTACGTCAAGGGGAAACGGTAAGTCATGCCCAGACAAGTCGCCGAGTCTAGTGAGCCTTTAACGGGAACGTTTTATTCTACATTGTCCGTCTATTTCTGCGTAAGGCATTACGTCAAACTAACTTGTGCCTTTCTATAGGTTGCGGCCTGTATATTTAGAAATTGAGCGTAGTATTTCTTTATTTGGAGAACAATGGTACTTACTTTTTTTCTTTATAGAAAATAGTGTTTCGGTGTTTGAAAATATTAGAGGTTTTGCAGTCCAGATTCACCCTTTTCTAGATTCTATTCATCTTCTTGTAAATCAAATTAAATTCGCCTTTCTTAAATCAAGTTTTTCTGCAAAGTTTTCTTAAACTATCATATCAAAATAAAGTCGAATGTGAGGATCAACATAATAATTACGAAAAAAAACCTCTACCAACTTTTGGTAAAAATATAACTACAAATTTTGTTTGATAACTGAAATAGAATAATTATTTCTGTAAACAATGAATGTGCTTGAGCAGCTGATGGGCGATCCACGAAATCTCCGAGTGCAAATACTTATTCGAAATCAACATTTCTCCCAGTTTCACTATAAGAAACGTTCCAGTTAATCCAGAATATAGAAAAGAATTTTTCCCCTAGTTCCAACTGCCATAACCTATAGAATGCAAATCGGGAAAAAGGAGTGTGCTCGGAGATCTGTAATCTAGAGATCAGGCGCATACGAACAGTCATCAATGCATCCGTACTATTAAACGACATACTATCAAGCGCAGTAAAGGCCCGAGCGTTTTCTAATGAAAATGCATGAGAGAGCGGGGTTAGAATGCGTCCCGCGCACCCTCTTTTATTTCGCGGTAGCCGCTCGGTGGTGATCGGGTCGGCCGAGTGGTTCGCAATTGGAGCGACGGGACGCGATCCTGATCGGTTGTCATCGAAAAGCAGGTTCCCTCGGGAAAAGAAGAGAGTGAAACGCCGCGGGGCTGGCGAGGCCCGAGTTACACGTTCCACCGGTGGGGGCCCAGGGGCCCCATTACGGGCGCTACCTCGTCGTTGGCGATATTACCGCAAATTGCCACCCTCAAAAGAGGAACGGCCCCGGTTCTCCGATGCCGGGGTAGCGAAGGGAGAGTCGGTCGATTGCTCGGTGCATCGCCTACGTCTCGCAACGTCGGTTTTACAACTGGGCCCCCGTCACTGCCTCTCCCAACCCCCCCCCCCCCTTCCCCACACGTTGCCGTGCCCTCCTCTCGTTTTGCTTCCACCGCGTACACATTTTTCTTTCTCCCTCTCCCAGGGACCGGTGATCCTTGCTCCGCCGCGTTTCACCGCGTGCGTGCCTCTCTTTCTTTCTATGCGCCCCGGCGTGTAATACCGTAATCGGGCAATTTCGGAGCTTCCCGTCCGAATAAATCCATGGTTAATGCCTCCTCGCCGCTCCTCCGTCGCCTACCATCCCACTTTCCCCCTCGCCCGAATCCCTTTCTTCGCTCATCGGCGTCTTCTCCCTCCTCGCCTTCTTCTTTCTCCTCCGCCGCATTTTACTCCTTAGCTTTCTCGCGCCCCCAGGGCGCTGGAAGTCCGGTACGTGGAGAGAAAGAAAAAGGTGGCTGGAGCGAACGGTGGCTGAGAGGACCTGGCCAAGAGAAGGAGAGCGAGAGGGAGAGAACACACGGCTTCTATCCGAACACTCGAAGGCTCGCGTGCGGCTAAGTGGACCCCGAGAAAAGGAGCCCCGAAAGGAGAAGCAGAGGAAGAGGATGATGATGATGAAGAAGACGAGGACAAAGAAGAGGAGGACAGGAGGAACGGGGAGAGAGAGGGAGAGAGAACGACGGTGGAGGGGTACGCAACACCATCCTCTCTACCTTTTACCTCAGCCATCCTTCGCCTCACCCACCTGTCTGCCGGCAATCTTCTAGTAGCCTTGGGCTACCACTCTGCTGCTACCAGAGGGGCTACTCTTCGGCTACCAACGTCCGGTCCTGCTTTCCCTCGCGGTGCAGTAACCCTCCGGGATTGCTATGGACGCGTAATGCCTCGCGTTTTACTGGGCCTCGATACGTATTGTTTTGGAGATTGCTGAATTGCGCTCGCAACTGGTTTTTTTGGTGGAAATCGTAAAACGCAGGCGGCAGCAACCTAATGCCGAGTAATAGCTGCTCAACGCAGAATTTAACATAAACTAAACGGCTACAGTAGAGATGTAACAGAGTCAAATGGAGTAAAGGTATCGGTCAAATTATAGGTTCAATTTGCAGTATTCTTGAATTGTTGAAATGGATATGCTGGCTGTAGAATTGAAACTTTTAGGAGACATGCTGGTCTGATGTTGAACATATGATCATGAACGGAAGCATTAGGTCAGAATGAAGTCAGACTACGTTTATAAAAAGCATGGGATCAAGTATTATACTGAATAAATGAATAATTGCATTTGATCACGATATGCATTGGGTGTGGGACCAGATTTTCACAGAATAAATGAATAATTGATTAATTTGCTGGTAATATGATAAGACTCACGGAATTAGTGGATGAACTAATTGTTTGCGTTCAGCGTTTATATATCCGCATGGACATGGTGGGGATGCTTATGCATTTACAGCATTATGTGTCACGTGACGTGTAAATGAACATATAAATTTGTTTATACAGGGTGTCCCAAAATTACCTTAGTTTAATGAAATGGGAGGTTCCCGAGATCATTTGAAGCAACATTTTCCTTTGCAAAAATGTTATCCGCGGTTTTGTTTAGGAGTTATTAACGAAAAACACGGACCAATCAGAGCGCGACCTAGACGCGAGTTGACACAGTCAGCCAATAGATAGTTGGCGCGCCGGGCCGACTGTGTCAACTCGCGTCTAGGTCGCGCTCTGATTGGTCCGTGTTTTTCGTTAATAACTCCTAAACAAAGCCGCGGATAACATTTTTGCAAAGGAAAATGTCGCTTGAAATGATCTCCGGAACCTTCCATTTCATTAAACTAAGGTAATTTTGGGACACCCTGTAGATGAAGAAATTGCTACTGCAGGAAATAAAATAATTGACCTTCGTTCTACAATTGGAGAACAAACTTGTGGATTGTTCTAAAACCTACTTTCCTTTTTTGATAAATTAACATAAAACGTAGAATTGAAAAGAAATATTCCCAGTGTATTAGTAAAAGTAAACTTGTAATCGTGACTATGATTTTTAATAATTTCATTCAACCATGAAGACTAACACGAAGAGGACACAAGAGAACAATTTACAATCAAATTACCATTTACATTTCGAGTATTATGATGGAACACCGTTGATGATTTTAAGATAAGTTCGGCCTGATAATTCGCGAATCATGCCGCATAAAACAGCCTGGAGAGATCGTCCAGGTGAAAGACAGTTTCTGCGATCTTCCGCAGACCCATTTCGCTGACACGGACGCAGCTGCGCCGTCGAGAAGCTATCGACTTCGCCGATAAAAGGTCACATTAGGATTCAGCACATTCGGCAGCAGATAGAGGCGTCGATAAAAATTGAAGAATTACGACCACACATTCCTATGGCTTCTAACCTATGACCTCGACTATTACCTGCCATTTCTGTCCGTCCAGCGGCTAGCGCCAACTGAAGTCAAACGTATCGGCCGGAGATGGTTCAAGATTTATGCCAGACAATTTCGTGTCCGCGAAGGGGACAAGGGGAAACATAAAACGGGAATTACAGCCCTTCTGTGGACGGTGTCCGGCGCCATTGATCTTTCGCAGACCCACGCGACGATCGTGCGAACAATACCGATCAGCGATAGAACTGTTGAAAGGAATTCGATCGATAAGTCATTTGCCAACGACAAGGAATTTTAATAAATACGTTACCGAATGGTTTATTCGCTTCGCTCTTTATCAATCTTGTCTGCTTGCAACCTGTACAATAAACAATCATCGGTTCAACGATCCCAAGCCAACCGAAGAAAACCGGCCCACGCGATTTCCAGGATCGCGACTCGTTTTCCGACTGACTCGCCCGATCTATCGGTAGCCATCTTCTTGCGCCGAACACGTTCAGATTCAAATTTTGATAAACACGTCACTGGATGGTTTATTTACTTCGATGTTTATCAATTTTGTCGGTTGCTCCCTTCGCAATAAACAATCATCGGTTCAACAATCCCGAGCCAACCGAGAAAAAGCCCACGCGATTTCCTCGATCGCGATTCGCTTCCTCGCGCGATCGTCCGGTAGCCATCTTCTCGCACCGGGCACATTTAGGCCCATATTTTAAAGGAATAGCGTCGCAGGCCATTACTCGAACTATCTTCCTCTTAAACGGTCCACCCGTTTCCTCGGTATCAACGCTCGCCTTGGGTAGGCCAAGATACGAAGGCTTTCAAGGCTTTCGTAAGAGGAGTCGTGGGCCAATCGCGAGCAAAGGTCCAGCGGCCGGGATTTACGGTCGCCCGGCTGCCATTTTATCAATCTCGATTAGCATACGCCGCATTAAACCATAACTTATGGCGGCTACTCCGTTCCCGCCGGGCCTGCCTACGTCTATGATACGAGGCTTCCCGGCAAACTGTTGCTCCTGCCTGGTGGTTGCATCGACTGTACGTGATCTGCGACGCGATAAATTCCAGTCGGTGTCGGTGACTTTTCTTGTCACCCTTGCGGGCTATTATTCACGGATGACTGAACACCGACGAACGCACCCGTTGGAACCTCCTGTTACGTTCCCATTGACTCCTAGGCCATTGGTTTATGCGATCGTTTTTAGAAACACTTTCAAAGTCGTCCAGAGGATCAGAGGATTGCGAGGACGCTACGGAGTTAATATTCGTTCGCGAACCGTTACACCATCAAGTCCTAAGGCTGAAACAATTGTTGGATACTTCTCAATGATGTTGCTCAAGGAAATGGTAAGCTAGAGTGAGACTAAACGTTCGGCGAGTAAGAAGTTTCTTCTTGAATATCTTAGTTTGCTTATGATCCCCTGAAGTCCTTTAAAGATATGTATTATCAAGGACGCTTTCTACAGCGGATCTTCATGCAACATAAAAATGGTCTGCATACATTGTACAATACACGAGCCAAATACAAATTTCATTCTTTAATAATTTTGATCAGCTGAAACTGACACATTGATGTTTTTCAATTCTTTTAACCCTTCCGACCCGAAGGACGTACGGTGTACGTCCTGGTGGAACATGATGAATTTTCGTGTTTTTATGATTGTACGATACATATTATAAAAACGGTATTGTTATTATTAACGGTATTATCTTACTCAATCATTTTTTGATTTTTATTTACAACTAGACTGCGGATCTTCATGCAAAATGAAAAATGCTTGCACTGATTGCAAGACATAGGAGCCAAATAGAACATTCTTTTTTCTTTTAATTCTCTTATTAAGCTGAAATCAATACACTGATGTCCTTAAATCGTCGTAATTCGTCCACTGCTTTAAATTGCACGTGCCCATTTTTGTCGTAAATGCATAAAATCCGCAGTCTACTTATAACTCTTTATTTCATTTATAAATACAAAGATATGAAATCAGTTTCCGAAAACAGTGCGTCGTCGGGGGAACAAACAGCGTACTTGGCTCTTACTCATGTGTCATAAACGCATAAAAATCGCTCTCTACTTATGAGACACGGCAACCATTTAAAAGAACGTGATTTCCCGCACACCTCCAATATTCATTCAATTCAGTCTCCAGGAATTAAGGAATTAAATAACGTATTTATGTAGTTGCCCACATAAGGGTTGAGTAAACCTCCCACCGGCCGCGCATCCCAACCAAAGAATCACCCCATTAAAGAAGCGAAAAGTCCCGACGAAAAGTTAGGATCATTTAGCAGAGTTCCGGGGAGTATCGCTCGTCCCGTGGTTGCAGGGAATGATCGAGTCGGTCCGATCGCGCGTAATACTCTTTGGCTTGGTATCTCGTAGCGGGATGGCAGTCGGGCGGATCTCGGGTTCTACGGGAGTGCAATTAAGAGGCAGCAATTACACGCCACGAAACGTCGGGCCGGGATTGAACAGGGGAGGGGGGCAACGGAAAGGACACGGCGGGTCCTTGGGCGGCGTACCAAGACAGGGGAGAGACAGGCAGCGATCTTCTTTCCCAGCGGGGCGCCGGAACAGTCACATCTTCATCTCGGGCTGCGGGCGCGCGGCCCTAATTGGTCGGAATGCTCCCTTACTAATTAAGCATTCGACTAATTATTAATTACATCGACGCGAGGGCTCGAATTAATTCGCCGCGGCCGGTGGGGTGCCAGCGCCGCGGGGCACGCTCGCCGGGCATAAGTATCGCATTTAATGCGCGAGCGGAGACCGCGCGACAGCGCAGCGTGTTACTTCGCCGGCGAGAGGACGATGTACCTATCCCCTATCCCGCGAGTGTACTGGTAGGCACGAGGAAGAAAACTTATCGTCCCCGTCGTCGTGCGCGCGCTCGATTTATCTACTTTGTCGGTCACTCGTCCCCGTGGCCTTTAAAAGGAAGGTTACGGCACCCTCGGGGCGCAGATGCGGCCGCAGGTGTCGGCCACGATTTGCGCCTCTGCTCCTTGTAATTAGTTAGGACGCACGGACACGCGCGTCCCCGGAGCCTTATTTATGGTTACGAATCGATCGCGCTATATATCCGATGAAACTTTAATTAACCGGCCGACAAGCCACGAGCTAGGCGCCGCGCTGCATTCAGCGATCCAGCCTCGTACCCCATCATCCGAGGTCTTATGACGTACCATCCAGCCACGTCGTCATTTCTTCCGATTTATCCGCGCGCCACAGGTTGCACGGGTAACTTAGAAGCCGCGCCGTGCTTCCCGTGGATACCTGCTCGGTAATCACGAGTACGGAAGGCGTGACGCGACCTGTGATAGAACACGGGATTGGCTTGCGTAATTAGCGTAAAGCAAGCGCGGACGAGAGCTTCTATTCGGTGTTTATGCTAGGTAATTGGCCGAGGAGATGTTTGCTCTTCGAGTGTGGCCTCGGTGATTGGTTTCACGGCGATGCGATGGGCTTCGGGAGTAGATGCTTTTGGGTATTGTGCCACGTCGATTAAACCTCTTTGTTCCTAACAATGATATATTGTCCTTGGCTGCATTTGCGAAGTGTCGTATATAAGTATACCCGTGTAACGTCGTTTATATTAAATAAAATTCAAGACTGTGCGCGGTGTAGAGTGTACGGAAAAAAGCACACAAATAATCCTAGCTGGAAAATAATTAAGCACACAAGTGCGCGTTTTTAAAATGAAGCAAAACAGTTAACAGGATGAAGTCTCACTCTTCTAGCGAGTTCCTGCAAGGGTCATTATTTTAGTCAAATGTATGAAGGTGTAACAGTAAAAATAAAAGTGTAATGGGGTGGGGGGTGAATGATAGATTGATGATTTTACATTGAGCCAATAAATTTTTAAATGGAAACCTCGAACACTGAAATCCTCTTATTCATTTAATATTGACATTTAATTTCGAAATTGCAGATGCACATTTAGCAACGCCGTAGGTAATTTTAATCGTCACGTGGATACTGAGACTTCGTACTGGGACTTAAATAATTTGATCACTGTATAACTGAAATCCGAACGATCTTATAAACCATCCCGATAGTAAGGATAAGCAGATCTGCTCCGATATAAATCATAAACCAAGGAGTTGAATTTCTCCAATGTTCAACCGAAAGATAGAACACAATATCGTTCCCGGTGGAACGATTCCTGCTCCCGTTCATAATTCCGTTCATTCTTCGTACTCGGCAGCGACAGTTCAAGACCGCGTAATATCGGCTTACAAAATACTACTTTCCGCGGGCGGGCAGAGTAGCGAGGAGTCGCGGTGACATTTTTATCGCGGTTGGACAAGGCTAAATCGCGGGTTGCCGCGTTCGCAGGCCGCGAGCGGCCGGTACGTACAGCATCTCGTGACCGTATACACCTTATTTCGATTTATCTACTTTGTCGTGTGCTCGGTCTTGCGCCGGTCGGTTCGCGGCGGCCATGAAAAACGCGCCTCTAAAGTATCGTCCGGGCGCGTAGGTGCAGGTGGCGCGACTTGCACACGGAGTTTTGCGAGCGCTCCCGCAGCCCCGGCCCCGGCCACGCAATTTATTTCAGTGATCGCACGAACACACCGAACCGCCCTTACGTATTATTTATGGTTATGGATCGGTGCCGTTTATAAGTTCGGTGGTACTTTGACCGACTACAAGTACCGGTTGTCTCGCAGTGAGTATATCATTAGCAGTTTTATTATTAGTAATCTCGGGCCGGAGCGGGCGAGCAACGACCGTGAGCGCTAATAAATTCCGTGCCGTGTTACCGCACGAGATGTTATTAATTCCATCGAATTTCATTTCGTGTACGCGGCATTGTGCGCCAAGCAGCGCCGAGAATCCGCCATCGAACCAATCATTTTTACGATTATTGAATTATTAAACCGGCGACGCGTCTGGGGCCGATGGAGGGTCGCAATTCACCCACGCGGCCTGGAAGGTCGATCGCGATACCGAGAAGCGAATTAACCTCCGCCAATTGTTTACTCCTCCACGCAGTCCACCCCCTACCCTACCATCCGGTGCCAATCGGAAGTTCCTGGGACTTCGAGGGTCCTCCGGGTTCGGTCGAACTTGGCGCGAGTCCTCCTACGCTCGAGTACTACTCCGCCCGGGACGGGTCAATCGAGATAGCGTTCCGCATTAACCTCCTGGCAATTAATTACTCCCCTTCAATCCTCGATAGCGTTCGTTTTTCTCCGCTACCCACACTACCATCGCGGGGGAACAGGCTGAAAAAGGGCAAGCACGAGACCGCGAGGGAGTGAAGAAGAAGAGACAGGGGATGAGAGGGAAGAAAGGAAGGACGAGAACACGAAACGTGGGGAGCAAAGCCGGCCAGAGAGGATGAACGAGAACAGAGAAGATGTGCGTGCATGCCGCTCACGTAGCGTGCCAGCCAGCCTGGCAACCTCGGCGGACTCTCTTCCTCGTTCGCTGGTAAAAGTGAGCTCTCCTTTTCCTCTCTCGCTTTCTCCCTCCTCCTCCGCCTCTGTTCCTCCTGGTCCAGCCGGAGAGACACGCCACGGGAGGGTGGGTATCTTCATCTTTATCAAACTGCAGTCTCTTACCTGGAGCACTCCCACCCACGGCCCCACCTGTGGTACCACGGGCACCGCAACAGGTGAGAGACTACCGTGCCCTTAAACCCGTATCGCGGGTCGGACTTATTTTTTGTTTGCTTTCCTTTTCGGCCAATAGCACCGCGGATCTACGCGGGAGTCTGATCCAAGGACTCGTTTATCGAGAACAGCTCTCTCACTCTCTGTATCTCTCTGATTAATCCCGGCCACGGTCGATTCGTTCGGCCAGTATAACATTCTTGCAACCCGCAGAGCTCTAATTTTCAATTGTAGAGATATTATACGAATTTTATTTAGTCAGGCGGGCCTGACTTTGCAATTGCTGAAAGAAAGTTTCACCCTTATGGCGGTAGACTCGTTTCCAGGATTGGGGGGATGCGGGATTCACGTTCTCATTTCTCGATAATACAAAAATGGGGGTTCTCGGTAGTCAAAAACGCTAGATAAAAGATCGAACTAGGGCGCTGTCGCCCTCGAAAGTCCTAGTTTTTCGTTTACGAGGCGTAATTTGCATTATTCGGCAGCGTAATTTGCGTTATTTAGAGATCTAGAATTCCGCTATTAGAATCCCGCACCCTTGCAATCCTGAAGAAAGGAGTCTACTCCCTGAAGGGGGTAAATTTGTATTTCATTTTCAAAAAATCAATTCTGTTTTTCATTTTCTTCAACCTTCGACGATTCTTATAACGACATACACAATTGATCAGGTTTAAGACCATCCGTCTTTTAGACACGTAAATCTTACTATTATTCCTAATGCAGTTCATTGAATTAATTTACAAGAAGCTGAGCAATTCAATGACGATTTTAGTAGCTTGGGTCAAAATAGACTTGGACCCCGCCGTCGGAAGGATAACTAAGCTAGTATGCACGGTTACTGACGACGCTAATTAGAAACACGTCTAAAGAAACATAATGAGTGAAATGTGAAAGTTATATTTGATTGAAGGTGGATCATCGGATTATTGTTAGATGAGATACATTGTTGGTCTTTTCTGTCGTTGTAGATCGATAGAGGATCGTTATAAATTGATGATAGCAGCGTCCACTTCCCGTTCAAGAAGTATGTTCGTAGAGTCGCTTCGGCGAACGAATCAGGAGAGTTAATCGTCTTATTGAGTGCTGTTTATTCATAAGATATCGAGTAATTAGTTTCCGGCTCGTTATTTACGTTAATTGGTCCATTGAATTATGTTTATTGGCCGGTCTCGATAAACCGAAAGTGAGTTGTCGCGTACTATTGGCTCGGCATGGAGCAACAAGCCTAATAGTCAGGGATTTGTATCCCATCGAGTTAACGGTCGTCTGTAGATCTTAATTTGAATTTGGAAATGTGAAAATGAGCCTGATAAGCGATGGAGGCGCCGCTTATCCGGAGAAGTCGCCCCCGACGCGACGACGCGACGGTAATGACTATTTGACTTTCCTTTGTTCTGATATCTGATGCTATTAATATTGTGTTATTGCCATTTGAAAATTAGGACATGCTATTATTACAAGTAAAGAAATGCGTGTTTCCTAATGTATTTTTTTAGGAATGACAGCACGTTTAGCTTAAATCAATACGCTATCAATATACCCAGACCTAACAACTTGTTTTAGATTTGATACATAAAGAGAATGTTTCAGCATCTTTTACAATTAGATCGTAGCAGAGTCATGAATAGTTTGCAGATCTTTATGCAAAATAAAAACATTGTGCATTAATTATATGACAGAAATTCAATAAATCTAGATTTCTTCGTTTAATAGCTTCAATAGATTGAATGCAACGCAACAATATTCGCAAATTCTGCAAATGTTTTCACTGATCTGTCTTTCACTTACCTATTTTGAAAATGTTTTTAAATGTTAAAAATCAAGTAAACCGCTTGCTCTGATATACTAGCTACACGTTATTTTGTCAAAACAATTTTTCTTCTAAGGTAGATTGTAAGCTGACGTTTCTTAAAACGTGACAAAATACTATGATTTCTCAGATTATCTATTTTTAGTTTACATTAACAGTGCCGAACGCTAAAAGTAGCTGGTCTGCATTGCCTGATAAAAATAAAACGATTCAATTTATTTAGAGTTTGAATGATTTTTACCGTCAAAATTTAATTATTTCCGACAGAAGCATCTTTTAATTACAAGAATTGTAAAATAAAATATTTCAGACCGGTGATTTGATTGGTTTTGTGTGAAATTATTGTGGAAAATAAATACACAATGATTGTTGTCTTATATTATGTGTCTCTAATGTGCGCAATTGTATTGTGCAATTTTAAATTTGCGAATTTCTCTAGTCGAGCGTATGGATTGTTGTATATAAAAAATGATTAAATAAAAAATACTGCACCTGTATGAGCCACCAAAAATGATTAAACTAAACATCCAAATTGTCCATCAACTGCTACAAATTTTCTGAGAAGTGCAAATTTTCGCTTCCGGATTCACGGTCTCGATCGAAATCACTTTCGGCCAGGTTGCACCGATGCATCATTACTCAGAGGTAATTACACTAAATAAGATTTTCTCATGCAACACGGCGCGTTGAGTTCTGGCAAGTATGGTGGGATGCACCGTGACGACATAACTCCTACGTAGCGATTTCAATTTCCGAAATAGATTAAGCTCGGACGCAACAGGTGAGCTCGCAGAGGGATCGCGATTTCGAGATCCTCCGGCCCCGGTATCACGCGAAACGATATCCTCGGCGAAATACCACATGGAGAGCGTGGCCGCGATGCTGCGCGGAACATTCTGATAATCTGCGCGTACGTGCCGCGCGTTGGAAATGAAATTGCTCCGCGGTGCGTGGGTTCGATCTGATGTACGGGCCAGCGGGCCCCCCGTTATCGTCTCTTATTAGTTAGAAATTCCAGCGAGCGCCGGTATTTTATGTTTAATTGCGCGTACTCGCGGCGCTCCTAATCTAAATTACCCCGTTCCGGTATCTGCCGGCTAATTTGCTTGGCATCGTGACTTTCGATACACTGTTATCGCGATCATAAGCCTACTTTATGGCGGCCGACATTTTTCTTTGCCTTACCCTATCTACCAACTTCGACGGTAATACCACCGAAAATGTATCGCGAATTGCATGGTGCGCCGAGTGAAAATGTCTAATTGCAACCTTTTCATTCATTCCTCTTGATGAATTGATAAAGTGAAACGAAACGAAATTTCTGGGCATTCTTGTTATTATAACCTACATCTTTGCATTTTCTAACTTTGCTTCGAAACTAATCTTCACATAGATGATGAATTTATTAACAATTGATTCAATTAGCCAGACATGTATAATTACGGACTAGGATAGTGAATCGCAATAATATTTGGACACTTTTAAAAGGACGATAAGTTTTTTAATATTGGACCATACGACTTGTGGATTTTCTTGAGAAGATAGAACAATTCATTTATTACATTAAAGTTGTTATTTATAAATCTTTTATATGGACCTATATTGAAAATTTAAAATATACATTTTGTAGATCTGTGTAAATTATACATATTCCGAAAATTTCATCATAATTATTTTATATTATAATTATTTCCACGCTTAGACTAATTTTACTAAACAGTTCTGATTAAATAATAACGTTTTGGGCACTCACTGCAATAATATATATCAAATCTGTACTTAAAACTTTTGTATTTTTTGTCTTTATCACGCTTGAAAAACAAGTGGCTTTACTAGTGGCTTTTAAAAAATAATTTCCATTTCAAATTATTCCATTATGGCTCCGGATAGAAAATGGATTATATTTCGTAATAGCGCCGTTCGAAACGTTTTATATCTCACCCATTCGCGCCGCCATTGTTCCCATTATCGCACATAATCGATTACAATCACGAACGTTTCTCCCATTTTTTCATTCACGGTCTCAATAATTGCGTACGCAAGGAAGTCATTACTACTGTCATAAATTACATTACCAGTCCGACTATAAAAAATGCTAGCGAATTATCAAAGCATCTAAATACTTCCCGTCACTTGCAAACTCGCCAGAAGTAAATCACGAATAGATCGTTTATCAATACCTGCCTTATCCTCCTAAAAATCATGCGAACGAAAAAAATGCAACACCCACCGACTACCGAGGAAAAAGTCACGAATACTCGACGCAAACCAAGGAAACGAACGTATCAAGGCTATCTGGTTGCGGTATACATATGCGATATCAGGCACCCACGCTCCACTAATCATACGAAACTAGTAAAGTCTAGAATGCGACACGTGCAAGGAACGAAAACCTATTGACACATTATCGAATTCTTTCGTGATGAATAATGCGTCCGGGTCGGTGAAATGAAGTCTCGCGAGTGATTACAGAGTGTTCCACGTTGTAGGAATTTATATCATCTACTAGGGAAAGTAACCAAATATGGAATACCATTTGGTTCTCCAAATATATGTGCGCCTGGTTCTGCAACAGTCTTACATTCTTAACATTAGGAACTAGTTTGAGTATTTTACAAACGTTAAGAAAGTATACCTGATGTGGAACACGAACTCAAATATGGAGTGCTGACGTCAGATACAATACTTTCACGGAAAACAAAGTCGCATGGTCATAAAATTATATGTAAAGAAAATTAAATGAAGGAAATAGCTGCTGTCACTATACTTTGACCATCGTTCGTTTCTCTCAATATACATAATAGTGAAATATCAATCTGGTCGAAAGATAAATTATTCAATTCGTCGATTCCTTTTTTATACATATACATCAAACTAAGACAAAAGGGATTGGGTTTGAAAAAGCTTATTCGCGGCGTTAAAATTTAATAAAACAATATTCAGAGTGTATTATTATTTCAGAATCAGTGAAAAATATTTCAATTTGACACGAGGAGTGAATGAGGGTTAAATACAATCTTCTATTCTACCCTTCATAAGGAATTGGCTGATGCGTCTGACCACGACTAGCCAATTCTACTTCTTGCAAATACTAATACACGAGAACGTGACGAATTTTCAAAGCCGATTTTCTCAAAAATAAAGTCTTATTTATTCTGTATTTTCGACTTGCTTCTTTCTGTAAAATCATCCTCTTTCTTTCACCCTACGTATTTCATAGGCTTCTGCTTCTAAGAACTTTTCGTTATCAGTGAAAACGTTTTTTTAACAACGTTTCAAGCTTCATGTTGTAAATATTGACAGATTGGATTTTCTTGGAAGAAAAAGGACTCTAGCAACTTGTAAAACGTCGGGATACAATTCTAGAAAATGGTGGTGACTATATAATCGATTACTGAAACTTTTATTTCAACGCTAAAACTACCGGAGAGCTCAAAATGACTTATTCTTAATTTTCCCTTTACAGTTACTAAAATCAAAAATGTTTTCATGAGAAAGTATGTAATAAACTTCTTCATTCGAGCACATATAATAAAAATCGTAGGATGTCTACGGCCAAGTGGCAACATAAGTATGTTTCCTCCTTAATTTTTCATTCTTTGACGGCACATCAACAGCTGGTCATTAACGATGACAATATCAGTATTTCATTTCATATGTCTTATTTTTAACTCGGATATATCTTTCGCAATCCTCCCACAGATCCTATTACAAAGTTCTACAATTCTTCGGATCCCTAGATTCTCCCGGCAAGCCTAATCTAGCCAGAATAAAGGCACTGGGTCGGTACGTGGTTCCCGTGGAAGTCGGCGCAGTGTTTAATGCCGAATAAGAGCAATTCCGCGGTGGCTTTCGCGAAACGTTCTTGTTGCGTGAGCGAGCGAGTGCGTGCGTGCGTGAGCAAAATACCGAAAACTTCGAACTCTCTGCTCCACCTCCTCCTCATCTTCTTCCTTCTTCTTTCTTCTTCCTCCTGCTCGCGATCCGGCCGCCTGGTTCGTTTCGCCAATTTTTTCTCTCGCTCTCTCTCTCTCTCTCTCTTTCTCTTGTTCCTCGTTTGATTTGCGGGCCCCCTCGCCGGAAGCGAAAGAAGCTTCGGTCCCGCTGCGATTAACCTTTTCAGGGATGAATTATTTCGCTCGTCAGGTCGCCGGGCGGCTTCGTAAAAATTCGAGCAGCCGATTCGTCGAATCAGTCAGCTGCTGTTTACGTAGCCCGAAGTGACGCGACGAGAGTTATCACGTCCCCCGGATCGATCGATCGACGCCGATCCTCCCACCGATCACCTCGCGGTACGATCAGCCATGCATCGATCCTAGTACCGTAATCTTCATGATTCGGTTGTCTTCAGGTCCCAAGATTTTCGTTCAGTCCCCTTGCGATTCCCAAAAATAATTACAGTAGAATCCAGAATCGCCAGATTAATTGATTGTATGTATACTAGTAATATTATATTAAATCAAGTGTCAATGCTATAATAAATGGCGAACTGTGGTAATAGACTGCCTATTATACTACAAGTTTTTAGCTATAAAAAAATTAAATAATTCAAAACAAGCTTATCAAAAAATACGTATTTTTCGCAGTCGCTGTCACCAGAGTCGCCAGGTTAGGACCTTTTTGCCACTCTCCGCCATGGCCTGGCCCGTCCTAATATTACAGGAAAAACCCCCATACCTATTAACCTTAAAATAAAAATAGTTCCAATATTTATCGTGCATGTGTCACAATGCACGTGGCTAATTCGATACTAGCACTGAGAGAGAAACTTTTTCCCCCCAATTCGACTCAATTCCCCTGATCTGGCGACTCCGGTAGAACCTCGCTTGTTGCACGAAGTAGGACCGAAAGTGCGTAGAGCCAATCGAAGTTGTGCAATCTATTCTTTCCACCTTCCTACCTCGTATTTTCCCTCACCATAAGCCATCGCAATCATCACCACAGGTTCCAGAACTTCTCGCAACCGCTACCATGAACCGCACAAGGATTCCCTGCAATAGGTGAGGTTGCAACGAGCGAGGTTCCACTGTACTTAGCATACACCAGGTCCTGTGATAACAAACCTCTTTCGCTCTACATCTACACAACCCGTTTCTAGTAAATAACTATATTTTATAGAAATACACCTCACAACCAGAAGAAAGGTCCAAATCTAGAAACAGGAAGTGATGTAATTTTCACTATTCAGGTAGGTACAAGGGATATTGCAAGTCTCAAGCAAGTTATTGTCACCTGGCTGTCTAAAAGAAAATAGCATTCTCTGTTTAATACGAAACCTACCATCACCGGTCAAAATATCCGGTTCCAGATTTTTTATTTTACGATTATTAATATAATAAAAATAATTTCATAAGAAATGGTTGTATAGATATCTTTATTCTAAATAGAATCAATCTTGTCGTCTTTATAAGGGAATATGTACCAGTTACTTTTAAGGCTCGGTAGGTTTATCGTTAAATGTTCATGTTCAGAATACTTTGAATAATTTGAATTACTCAATCGTTCAATCAGAATTTTGCACGATATGCAGGGATCTACCCTTACCTAGGACGGTTGTTTAGCTTTTACAGTCAAGAAAAGTCACCTGTATGTTTTAATTTTAATGCTCGTAGAAATGATCTGTATAACAGATTTATTTTTAAAAAATCTTGAATCTATTAGAAGCTTTCTAAGCCACCCTTTCATCAAGGAAGAGTGGTACTGTATGAATTCTTCTAAAAGAAACTGTTTCCCGAGGCTTGGAACAATGTATTTTCATAATACACGTCTGTTTTACGATAAAGAATGGTCCTGTCACCGAAGAAATTGTGAAAATGCTTCCAAATGTACGTACAGTCTCTTAATTAGTGCTGAAAATGCAACAATCGTTATTCGGTCCGCGAACATTAATAAGAATTTGCTTTCTAGTTGGTTTACCAGTGGTCAGCCGCTAATAAATCGATCCCCGGTCGCTAGTAATTACTAGTAACAGCGAGTAGATCGTACAAGCGTTTCATGTCGGCGGGACGCGCGGTTGTGTTTACAAGCGTTTACCTCGACGAAAGATCATTTCGCTGTCGCGTTTATACGGCGGACTTTCTTCATGTGAAACATGATCGCGGTTCGTTCTCTCGTTTCTACGCGGAACGTCGGGACAATTTCGCGAACTTCCAGGCGGGAATAGGATCGTCCCCCGTTCCTCGTTTCGTCGAACATGGCCTCGCTCCGCAAGAAACCATCGGTATCTATACTTCGGCCGGACGTATTGGTACGTCAACTCGTGGCTTTTTACAACGGTGGTTCGTTAAGACAAGCCTTAACAGTAAGGACTGATCCGGGGTAGCGACAAGTGGTATGCAATAATCGATACAGACAGTGCGGATTAATTGAGAATGAGTGGACATTAATTGAAGGGGAAGAAGAACGAGGCACGCGCAAGTTTCCTTAAGCAGCGGCGAGCGTGCGTATACGCCTTAAGGATCGTGTAAGCGATAGTACGGGTACACGGGCGAGAATCGTAAGCCACGGGAAATTAATTGAGGGTAGATGGGAGACGCAGGGTTATTGCCGATCCCTTTCATGGCAGTAAATGTCGGTCTTACCGCGTTTAGTCTAATTCCTTTTGTCTCGTAATGTTTCGTTGCGATTTAATCACGAACAAGATCGATTTTATAGAAACTCGCGCACAGACAAAAACGATTTGCAGAGACACTGACCTGAAAAATCCAGTCACTAAACATGAATTTCTCTTACAAGGATCTTAATCAGTCACTAAAAATGAATTTCTCTCGAGGATATTCGCTCGATGTTGTCATTATCGAAAAATTTGTTGCATCAAGTAAAAACTCAATATTATTAAACGCGAACAAAATTTTCACTCTGGTATAATATATATATTCTTACGTGGGTGCAGACATAGATTTCAAATGTTCAATGGGTTGTCATGTAATAAACATCTATACCAATTGTTAGAAGAAAGACTTAACTGCAAATCTGAACATAAATTTCCTCATTTCTCTTTTTTTCCCGTTGAATTATTTCAAATATTCTGGCAATTGATTCATGACGATATTTTCTTTCAAGGTCATCTGAACTTCCGACGTCGCCTACAATATTATGAAGTTGAAAATCGATTTTTTTTAATTAAAAAAATTGCAATTTCTTATCGGTTAAATGCTGATTAACTTTGGTAAGAAACACTTTTCTGACCGATCATCCGAAGGGACTGAAATGTCCGAAGGGACATACTCGTCATGAAATACAATTAATTACCCGCTGTTTACATTAAAATTTTGATATAAACTGAAACGTTACCGTCATTTCCAGACAGTTTAGAAGATGGTGAGTGAAGATCGAAGTGAAGAAAATGACTAGAACAATGAAATGGAAGCGTGGCCTGTAAAATTTTATATTTTTAGGACAAAATTAAGTAGACTCGGTTTAAAATAGTAGGAAGATTAAAAGAATAAAAATTTATGAAACTTCGTGTTTGATTTCTTTTTTATGCAATTGATCCAGCAGAATGTTTCTATTCTGTCTAGTGGTCAGTGTGATCAATAAAATATTTATAAGACAAAAGATAATATTAGGAACTTTCTAGGAGAATAACCAAGTTGGTGTTGCTCTAAAAGAAAGAGGTTATATTTGACATATGGCGTATTTACAATATTTACAAATATACAAAGTGATTTATTAATTACCTAAAAGAAAGAGAAACGACAATTAAAGTCTATTCTCCTCAATTCCTCCTGGGTCTGTTATTTTATTTTATTTTATTTTATTTGTCGCTTCGGTCTTTTCGCACGTGTTCACTTACGTCGCCTCTCTATGTTTCGATCTCACTCGCTGAGCATCGATATATATCGATTAGAGGGCGCGCTGAGTTAATGAAGCGCGGCTGATTTAATTTAAAGAAAGTATCCTTTCTTTACATATTTAGAAATCGAGTCACGCAGCCAATATGTTAACATTTGCATTTCTTGCATTTCATAAATTCGCGTGTGCCGTAAATGCATAAAGATTCGCAGTCGAACTGCAGCGTGGTTGTTGGCGTCGATTTCACCGGACAAACTGTGAAACCAATTTTCGAACAATGGCATTTCGCCGTGCAGGCCATTGTGGCAAAGCGTGGTAAGAAGCACGTCGAGCACGTGAGTGTTTCGTACGTGTTCGTGTGATTCGTGACCGACCGTTACAAGGTCTCTCCCGATAGGCTTGCAACGTGGGCCGTTACACCTATGTAGAGAGGATGCACCGGCATTCGACCCGAGAGATGCACTAGACTGCACGCGAGGGACGATAGTTTCTCAGGTGACTGTAGGCTCCCGGGAACTCATTCATGCACGGCCAGGGCCACTACTGGCGGCTTTGCATGCACGTCAATGGGATACCTGCTTCCGATCGATTCCCTGTTCTTCGTCGGTATTTCGCGCAATACACTTATGGCTCCGGGCACGGTTAATGGCTTTCTCGATGTCCATGCTGCCAAAAACGACTCCGTGGAAAACATCCTTACGGCCAGATGTGCTCCGCACTCTTCAATCGAGCGTAATTGTTAGGAGGTTTCGCAAAATTTATATTTTTTGCATATTTTCATATGCAGTAGAACGCCGATTACACTGTCCAACAGCCAAAAATCCTTTCGATTCTCACTATGCGATTCTTATAGAGTTTTTCGCGCTGATTCGGAATCTGGCCTTAATTTTTCTCCTAGACGCATAGTTTTTGAGAAATTTGGGTTTGAAAAAAACCATATTTTTCGACTTTGAACAAAGATTGTGATGTTATTATAAAAGATATTGTATTGTTCTTTACATAAAAAGATTCTCTAGAATTTCCCGAATCCAGTGATGTGCAATAGTAATACATTATGATTGTTTAAACATGTTTAAAACCCAAATTTCTCAAAAACTATGCGTCTAGGAGAAAAATTAAGGCCAGATTCGGAATCAGCGCGAAAAACTCTATAAGAATCGCATAGTGAGAATCGAAAGGTAAAAAAAAAGTTTGAATTTGTTGGATAGTGTTATCCGAACCAGTGAATGAGAGATCTCGAAAAGACAGTCTCCGATCGTTAAAAAAAAGATTACTTTAACAAATACGTTTTGTTAACATTAACTGTACGTATAATTACTACGTATCGTATACATATATTTTGAGAAATATATCTCACATTTATAATTACAGTAGTAGTACTCTTGTATTTAACACTAAACCTACCACGAGGGGTCGGATGACCCATTTTAGATATTTTATCTGACAATTACTGGAATTGTAAAAGTGTTTTCATGGGAATTTATTAAATATATTTTTTTACTCCAATATATATTATAGTAAAAATCGCGGATATGTGACAGTACATTAACCCTTTGCACTCCTTTGTCAGTGAGACTCGACGTCAGAGAAAGAAAAATGTAAATAAAACGGGTCTTCATATGTATTTGGTTCTTCCTTTATTTATTCGTCTTACTTTTTAGTCGAAAACAGATATAAGTTCCACAAATATAAATTACAACAAAATTTAAGAGCTATATTTAATATGATTAATGAACAAAACTGTTTGAAATAAGTAGCAGTCAAGGAACTGTCCTTTGAAGTAAATTTGAAATGGAACACTTAAAATAGCAGGGAGTTGGCAACGAAATTGAAAAATAATTCGGAGTACAAAGAGTTAAAATTTAATAGAATGACTAAGTATACGATTGATGGGAACGATCACACTATATAATTTGGCGATTCAAAACTTTTGGCAAACAATATACATACATACATATCATATACTTCCACTTTTCCGAGCGCTCAAACGATCATAATTTATAAGTAAAAATTAGGAAAGGACATTATGACGTTCACAGAATATTTGTCATTTTAAAATATGCAGCACACGATGTTCCTTTTTCGAGATCACTCAGTGTAACATACTGTGCGTAATTTCACATTTCAATATGTCGTTCTGGTACGTCGACATAAGCTTGACGTTGATTTAGTATAAAATTCATCATACAACAAATTTTCTGGATATCAGTAACCCGGTTGTTAATTAATTACTTAATTCATCATAGCTGACAGTTAACTTATCATTGTACCCTTGTACAAGGTAAAGGCTTCATCGATTACTCCAAGATTTATTACCATAAATAGCACCTGAAAAATTCATTTGCAACGTGCCGGTGGCAGTGTACATAAACTGTCAACCGTACCATTCTACAGACAAATGAATACATTCGGCGTTCATATTTGTCTCATCAATGATATTGCATGTTAACCAAATGTTCTCGAGACACGATGTGTGTGTGTGTGTGTGTGTGTGTGTGTACAATAAACAGTTTTTAAGCGAATATTACAGTGTTTAATTTAATAGCACTGATAAAGAGTTGAATTTTTCTCTGTAGGATCAAGTCATCCGTTTTAACGATTCTTTGTGTAATAAACGTGCAACATATGAACTTATGTTATTATTATTGTACTGTGCAGTTTACTTTACAAAGATCGCGTCGCACTTTAAAGATACACAGGCCATTTAAAATTTGTATTCCACTATTCTTTATTGTATAAATTATTGTTCTTTCTATAAATAACTGCAGAATTAAGCAGTCACTAAAATTTTATTCACAAAAAATAGCATTTCTTTTCGTTTAAGAATTTATGTAGAAAGTTTCTGAGAAACTCCATCTTACTAATTGAATCTTATAATAATTAAGACTTATTAAAACTATATGAATACTTATTTATTTACTCATTTAACACTTTTGCATTTTTCAGTTCTGATAAAGTTAGATTTTCTTCGATGTACAATATTATAGAAAAATTACTGTTTAAACCTAGTAAATAAACAGTATCACCCACATACGATTAAAGAGTTAAATAATATGTACAAGTATGGATATTACGCGAAACGGAAAGAAATGATTGATATCACAAAAGGAACTGAAGTTTAAAATTTAAAATAAATAAAATAATGGGAATAAAATTAAAATCGGTAAAAAGATGAAAATATTTTAAAAGCATGGACGTACCATTTCCAACCAATTATAATGATTAAGAAAAGAAATTTCTATTTAAAAAATTATTGTTTTGCATAAAGATCCGCGTTCTAGTTGCCAGGTTCAAAACAGAAGATTGCTTGGTGAACAACAATGTGGCACGCGCATGGAGTTCTGTTTCCCGCAGCTTATTATACGGAGTTAACAGTCGAAGAAACTTTTCTGACACGTCGCCGGTTGAATTTGCATAGATCGGTCATTCTCGTTCCTCTTTACGAGCGTGGCGTATGCAGATGGTTGTTTCCGTGATTTCCAGGTCGCGTCGCGATAGAAAATCGTCTTGCAGCCCGTTCCGGGCCAGTTCCCGACCTTTCGCCCGATTTTTCCAGGGTGTGGCTTGCGTTTGCATACACGAAGAATTAACGAGTAAATACGGAGAAGCTATTACGATCCATAGGATCGTCTATGGTGTATGCAAAGGAGGCGGAAGAACGGCCGATGAGGAAACACTGTCAAGCTGTTAGTATTCAATGAGATAATGAAGGAACACCACGGAATTCAATGACCCAGCCGGGGTGAGCGTAGGACGATAGTAACTTCGTGGCTTCTATCAGGATTAGATTAGCATAGAAGCAATGCGGACTACGGTGGATCGTTCGATTCGAATATTCCGTCCTGCCTTCTCGGTTTAAATGCGCGTTACGGCGCTCCGGCACGCACCGAAATTCACTTCGGGCCATCCGCGCCTCTGTATCCACAAGAAATCGCCAACCGAGACCGGGAAAATGAACAGGATACGTTCAACGGATCGAACATAGAGGAAACAAGAGCTCGCCGCTTCCAGTTTTATGGAATACCTTCGTTTATGCTCAATTAATCGAGCATGCAATTACCTGAGCTGCTTGATTCAATTTATTTATGTTGGATAACGTTCGTTGTGCAGGGTGAGTGCACCAGTGATAAGCAGGGTCGCCAGAGTAACATCTGTGTCCCCATTCTACGTTCCCTAGTACGTTTAATACGTTGAAAATAGTGTAACAGTATTATAAATTCTTCAAATTTTATTATTGGTTCAAATATATGGGAGCTAAGCTAACAGCAGCAATACATTAATCATAGTTTCTATTAATCTGATTACTAGACTGCAGATGTTTAGGGTAAAGTGCCCAAATATGAACCACTCTTTGTTGATGTCATTTTTTGATTATTTCAGAATGCTCTTTTTCGACCAGAAAATTACCAGTTGTAGATGCATTTCCTTCCTATAAGATTCCGGGGCCGAGTTTGTTCAAAAATTAATACAACTTGGGAAAAATATTTTTTTTGGTAAGGGGTTCTTAATATGGTACAGCTTGAGTCCCTAATATGACACCTAGTGCCATATTCGGTACCCACACCAAGAATGTCAATTCCCATATTAGAGAGCCCTTGGTAGTGCCATTTTTGGAACTCCACGTGGACTCATAATACCAGCTACTGACAAAGGGAAAATGAATTTCAGCCCAAACTTACAGTTGGCAAACATTAATATAAATAAACTGAAACTACAGATATGTTCGAACATGTCAAAATCACTTACCTTCCTCGAAAAAGATACTGTCGAAAATCTAACCACAAAAATATTCAACACGTGGAGAAACAACTGGCGGAGGATCGATACTAAAATCTATAGAATGGTGGGATTGTACTGCACACTGTTGAGTAAACATGGTAAAAATGGTTCGAGGATTTTCTCACTAGAGTGCGACTTCTCCTTTACAAGATATAAGGTAGTGCCATAATAGGCGACTACACCATATTTGGGTACTTTACACTATGCAATTTTTAATTTTTGTAGGCAAATTTTAACAAAGCGGAATCGTGTACAATCTTATTTTCAGTGGTAGTAGTCTTTGTGGTTCTGAAATGAATAAAAATCGCACTAAATTCTATGGAATCTTATATTCTAGCATCTTTTGAAAATTTACAAAAGCCCTAAACACATAAAGATCCGCAGTGTGCTGATTACTCTCACTGTTTAACAATGAATTACTAAGTCTGAGCACAGTATGGTGGTCCTTATTCTTCGACCATGAAATTTTCGGCTGTCCCCCCCCCACAATATTGTTCCTTTTCCTGAAAAAATGATATGTCCAAAGTTTTAGAGCAATCGGACGTCGGAAGTCGTGCCTCATTAGGGTGGACCTCAACTATACAGGGTGAAATTTTTTTGCAAGATTTTTTTCACAACGCCCCCTAAAATTGTGTCATTGGGTAAGAAAATATTTCCTGCAAAAGATGAAGTTGATCGGATAAGGGGAAGACGTGCCGAATTGACTTTGAGTTGCGAAAAACAACCAAATATCCCATTCCTATACAATTTCATGTTTTTCGCAACTCAACGTCAATGCGGCACGTCTTCCCCTTATCCGATCAACTTCATCTTTTGCAGGAATTATTTTCTTACCCAATGGCACAATTTTAGGGGGCGTCGTGAAAAAAATCTCGCAACAAAAATTTCACCCTGTATAGTTGAGATCCACCCTAATGAGGCACGACTTTTCGACGTCCGATTGCTCTAAAATTTTGGATATGTATATCATTTTTTCATGGAAAGGAACAATATTGGGGGGGGGGGGGAGCCGAAAATCTCGCACAAAAATTTCATCAGGTATAGCTAAGGACCACCCTAGTGCACAGTCTGGAATGTTTAACAAAAATTTTAAAAAGGAACAGCGTAGGTCCCCACACGAATAGAAAATAAATATCTAATTTAGTTCAATGAAAAATCTGGGATGGCTATCGTTAAAGGTATGGTGGTGACGGTGAACGCGTCGACGCAGACAAGGTGTTCGTTTTTTTAAACGGATGTATTTCGATGATCGGTGACGAACTGTGGCCCGGTCTTGTTACAGTCACCAGCGAAATTTCTTGCGGCGCGGCGGGTCCGTTGTTTTTATTGACATTCCGCGAGCTCGATTCAGGGATACTTAAGGTGGCCAGAGGGCGGTAATTCGAGAACCGTAAGGTGTTTCGGGACAGCCGCACCGGAGCATTCGATACCGGCTCTGCGGAGGCGGACGATACTTTTCCCTTGTAGAGTGCGATACGTCAAACCTCGTCCACCGGCGGATTCCACCGGTAATCCGGCCGGATCGGATTACTCCGTCCATAATACGTGAATCGTGATACGCCCGCGATATTCCTTCCGAGGGGGCTGTTCGTCCTCGCGCAGACCAGTCACGAGCGAACCCGGACGTCACTGGATCTACTCGAATGCGAACTATGTTTCCCTTGATACCATCTTCACTTTCAATCGAATTTCTTCTCAGTTAACCGAGCATTCTTCGACATGTTCAGAAAACTGAGTTTTCTTTGTTTGCATACGTCAAAAGTACATTTGAGAAATGTGCTGTACACAATATATTAGGTTGTCACAAAAATTTCTTTCGGGATGTGCTCCTTTAATATTGCTAAATAAATATTAGGTTGGCCCAGAAGTTGGTTTTCGATTCATGCACATAATGCAAATTCATGTTAGGGAGTACTAAAACATTCACATAAAGATTATCGCATTGTTCGTATTTATTTAGCAACATTAAAGGAACACATTCCGAAAGAAACTTTTGGGACAACCTAATACATTATAACAAGGTTCTTTCTGACTAAAAATATATGTATTTTTAGTTAATTCAATAATGTAGCGAAACACATAAAATTTCAGAAAAATTGGACCTCCCTATTACTTACGATAAATTCCCAAATGTTTGTTTTAAGACTTCCATCTTAACGTGTTACAGGGATGCAAATTTTGAGCATCTTTGGGAATTTATTGTGACTAATCAGTTGAATCGATCTTTCAGAAATTTTACAGATATTTTTGGACGCTATTGAAGTAACTAAAACTATTTTTTTAGTCGAAAAGAAATTTACACGACGAAGATATAAGAAGATTCAAGAAGGTGTACTACTTATTAGCCCTTAACACACGAGTGGCATCTATGATTAACACAGTGAAACATCACTAAAAATTGCTATATCAGTATTCGAAATATTTTTTACATTATTAATTTTTTTTATACCTAATAAATTACTAAACATTTATGGTCATGTACACATTGATTTAAGGGCGAAGCCAGTTCTTACTTAATTTTCAATTAAAAGTGGATTGTTTTGTAAAGTGTGTTCACGACAAGCATGATCAAAGAACCGCTGATTGATTCCTATACGAATAGCTTGATTGAGACTCAAGAGTACACCACGCACTTTAAGATAAAAAATTTCATAGCTTAATCCAGTACCTTAATCTATATATAAAAAATAATTATGATTGCGACAATAAAAGATTTTGCATAAGCTAGTAGTTTCTAGACGCCACCCTGATGTTTAATACAGTGATCTATAAACAGTTCATTGAAGTTACAATGCAGTCAACGTACAAAGAAAACATTACTAACTCCCTGCTACCTGTTTCCCGTACAGTCCACATGGAACATGCCGCGAATGCGAAAGAGAAAGTACATTGAAGAATATTTATCTCGCGTTCGTTTTAAGTTATTGACACTTAACTGTTCTTCGCAACTTCAGCTAGCACGTGGCCACTGAAGTAGATTGACTTCTCAATTATATATTCGCTGTAATTTTACGATAGAAAAGTAGCAAGTGCACGCATTTATGAGTTAACGCATGTACGCGCGCACTGGACAATATTTATTATTATATGTATATCGATTTGTAATAAATGCAAAGTACAAGATATTGCACAGACATTCTCCGGGTAAGAATGGATACAGTGGCGGCTGCTGGAGTCATACACAGCTTTCCTTTCACCCGTTTGCATAGTATCGTAAAATTGACAGCGCATAATTCATCTCTAAGCTGCATATGGGAAAAATTTACAGCCAAGCTTCCTTACGAAACTTTCAGAAACAAACCAGCGGTCGCGGATATTGTAATGCGCGTGTTCTGGTTGCTACACGTAAAGGGTTAGTTGAACGCGAAGTCGCGGAGGGAAGACTCGATACCCAATAGGCTTTAATAAATATGATATTACTGCATATTTACACTCAGTTTTCGCACATTACAAAGTTAATGGTAATCACTTTTAAACGAACATTTGATGTACACATTTGCAATAAATAAATTTACAAAAACACCACGAAAGTTCAGTGGAAGATTGAATTGTTAGAATCAGGAGTAAGGAGGAGTAACGATCTAAGACAAACAAGATCGAAACAGTGACTATGCCCACGAAAGACCAAAATCGGAAGCCAGATTTCGTTTCTAAGAAGGTTGCAGTGTTTCCACAGAGAATACTCGCCCCCCTGGTTCACCGAGTGGAGAACTGAAGAGTCTAATTTCTCCCCTCGGAAGGCGATCATCTGAGGATTCAGAATGCGAGCAAAGTGAAAGGTAAACAGCGAGGGGACCTCCTTTTCCCCATGATTCCGGGCTGGAGCTGACGTCTGATCACGGAGGTCGAGAGCGTCATGCGCCAAAGAGAGGACAATACGTGCACGCAGCCGATCAGCAAATTTCACTTTCGGGAGCCGGAAATTATTGGACGGGACCGGCAGCATCGCGTACGGCGAGCCCCGAAGGTGGATCGTTCAGGGGCGGAAAGGCATCCGAAGTTGGGGCCCTGGGATGCGAGGCAACCGCTCATTACCGAAACCGCTTTTATTGGTTACCGCGCGTGAAGATGTACACAGAGAACCGGTGCAACGAAGGAAAGGAAACGACGTAAAGAAAACCAGGG
Source organism: Lasioglossum calceatum (assembly GCA_963966675.1). NCBI lineage: Eukaryota > Metazoa > Arthropoda > Insecta > Hymenoptera > Halictidae > Lasioglossum > Lasioglossum calceatum. The sequence continues at coordinate 7,225,670 of OZ016542.1, forward strand.
TTGCGAAGGGAGAACGGGGAGGACAAGAGGGCGAAGAACAGGAGGAGGAGGAGGAGGACGAGAAGGATGGAAAGAGGTGGATGAAGGCAGAGAGGAGAGCGCAAGCCATCATCCAGCGGTGGCGGGCCAAGAAGCCTGATTATACGGTGGGAGTGGCATGAGGAGCTCCAGTTGGGCATCGGGTTCCTACGTAATTCGTAATACGTCCAGATATTCCGCCCGCGGCCGAAAAAGATCCTCCGCGAGCAGCGGAACAAAAAGAATTTCGGATTTCATAGAGCCGCCGCATGCGATGCACCGTTCAGCTCGTTTCCTTGGTTAATGTTTTAATGGCGGAACACGTCGGCCGGCAATTTGTTCCTTTTAAACGCTCGGCTCGATCTCTCTACCCCCCTTTCCAAATTTCTACTTTGCACTCTATATTGCGCTTCTGCCCTCGAGCGAGCCGGGTTTTCGGCTTCTTCTCTTCAGTGGTGGAGCTCAAGATTAATTCGATTGACCGCGTAGCTGCGAGAAAATGATCATACACGCTGCTGCTGGCGATGACAACGATTTTTCTTGCCTCCGGATTCATTTTGGCCTGTTCTTTTTGATTGAGTTTGTCGAGGTTTGCCGTCAGTGATGGCGGTTTACGAGTGATTAGAAATTCAATTGCTGTTGAACTGCATACATGGTGAACTATCTAATATGATCAAATTATTTCTGTATTTGTGGATGGCTTGTACAATTTTTTAAAAATAATATATAGAGATAATATAGCTCATAGAGATTTTCAAAACTTTACGAATTTTTACTAATATTGGAACAGTTTTACTTATATGTTACTAAAATAGTCTTCATTATGTAATTTGTATTGTAACTTAGAATCAATTTGTCTGTAACAAATAGAAAGTTGCCTTCAAAACCTTCATAAAAAGAGACTAGCCAAGAGTATAGCTTAATCGTCTTCAAAATCCCACTGGATTGCGTTATTCAAAAAATCTAGTTAAGTACCTAGTGAAAAATATTAAATATAGCTTACTAACGATTCTTCACTAAAATTTAAGTATTCCATATGATTACTTTATAATTAACCAGTTAGTCATCTGTTAAAATAGCTCGTCGAATACATTGAATGATCTGGAATTGAGGCTGGCGAGGAGAAAGCGTCTGTCTGACTTCACACATCCTTTTCTCCTTCTGACGAAACTTATTCGTTGTGCAGCTAAAGTACAATTGTATTCAAATGGACGAGTCTCCGTTAGCTATTTATTCCTTTAACACGTCCGTCGTGTCGGTCAACGGTAATTTAGATTTTAATTTTCATACATCTAGAGAACCGGCCATGAAATTGAAATTTTGAACCTTCTGCTAACGATGTCGTGTGTCAAATGGCACTGTATTAGAACTTTATTCTATATTTTTGTACAGAATCATTTAATATTAGAATTAGTTATATCCACAGCTAGATAAATTAAAAAAAATGTGTTATGTGTGATATTTCCAATTCAAGCAAGTGTTTTCGTCTGTCTACTAAAATGCATCACATATTACAAAAAGCAAATTTCATGTTTAACATAGTTGCTTATTTATAATCCGTTGTATATACTACTGAAATGACTATGAGCATTTTAATATGAATGAAAGATTGTAAAATACGTTTAATTCAAGTAACACTAAATGTTGCAATACGTATTTATATCATGATAATACAAAAATGAATATATTTCTATCATGTACATATTAGGTGAAGTAAAAATATATTCATTTTAGTATTATTATGATATAAATGCGTATTGCAACATTTAGTGTTACTTGAATTAAACGTATTTTACAATCTTTCATTCATATTAAAATGCTCATAGTCATTTTTCGCTTTATTTATATAAGCGAAAAACGCTCAGAACTTTTTACTTCACCTGATATATACTATTTAATCAGTTTTGGTCTGTATAGAATAAATTACAAAATAAAGACATGGATAAAAAGCACGAGTGACACAGTTCAGAATATATCAAGTATAAATAATAAACTGTTTATACAAACGGTACATTATATCGCTTTGATAAAACTGTCTCCAAGTTAACCAACCGAGTAAAAAATGTAACACTCTGTAATCGCATCCCAATGTACAAGATGAAATTCTATCAAATTCATTTAAAATCTTATTTTGTGCAAAGAATGAAAAATATCCCTTCTTGAGCAATATTGACCAATAAACACGGTAGGAAAATTAATTCGGAAATCAATAAAATCCAAAGATTTGTATTTTATCTTCCACGAGACTGCAGCAGTATACCTCGAAGCTCACAATAAAATACAAACCGCCTAATATTATAACTTTGTATTTTACTGTCCGAGAAACCACTGGTTCAGCAGCATTTCCTACCAAAACCGTGCAGCTACATGAAGGACTTCGCCAAGGACGGTGGAATATCCGCAGCCCTCAAACAGGTGTACCGTGACGTGGACTTTATTTCCGTCGGTTTACGGTTCTCGTCGACTGGAACGTCTTCCAGCGTTCCTGGAATAGCTCCACGAACAGAGGCATTCCGTCGCTCGCGACGATTGTCAGCTCGCTCGCGAGACGTCGCTCGCTATTTTACCACGAAGGGAGACGACGCACTTCGCCGGAAAGCTACGGTGCTGACCTGCCCGAACGCAAGAACTCTGACGGCCATTAGAATTCCATTCTGATGAGACGACGTTCGAAATTTTTTTCTCCTACCGAGCAGCTGGAAGTCGATTTCGTCTTGCTTACTTCACTCGGCTACTTTCCATTGCCAGACAGAAACATTTTTCATTAACCCTCACCCTGGTGTCAATTTGACACATTTTACATTGATTTTGAAAACACAGTATTTACTATACCTCGTTTTATGCATTATTTACAAAGTTAATTATTTGTCTCTCTGTCGCATTGATTTTTTATCGTCTTATCAACTTGACACTAAGGGAGAAATTAAATTGGAAACACGAGGGATAAGGGTTAAGGGATGAGAAATCATCCCTTCGTAAAATCCCCCTCTTTTCCCTGTAAAAAAGCCGAGTGGAAGGTCGTGTGAGAAAGGTCATGAAAGAATTAATTTGCAACGATGTCCTGTAACATCGAGTCAGCCTCGTGATGAAGATATCGAACAGAATCTACTAAAAATGTATGCTATTAATTTGAAATGAAATACATACAAACTTGATTCTTCCAAGAAATTATAGACGAGAAAGATGTTCTAGTCACTGCAACCGTAAAACAAATCGTAGTGCAAGGACTTAGGCGAATGAAAACGATATAAATCAAATATTTTGATAGAAAAATGATTTTTTCGAAGAACTTTTCGCACACATTTATGGAGTGAAAGGCGAGATATAACTTTTACTTCAACTATTTCTTGTTATCTTTCGCCGTCTGCGATTTAAGAGCACTTAAGTTTCGAATGAAAGGGTTGATTCCTCCCTTAAAATGAAAAATAGGCACGAAAGAAATGTGGCTAACTTCTTACGTATGTCTAATGAACACTTATGTAAAGTTTAATCAAAATCAGCGTGTATCAGTCACCGGGGTTCACGGGGGAAAGAACCCCCACGTAAGGGTGTTTAACAGTTGAGTAAAAAGAAAACCGTCAAAATCGTGTTTTACTGAGCAGGAAGCTGCAAGGACGGGTCTGTTTGTAATGACCGACATATAGTTATCAAATATGGGAGTTTGGCCGATGACTTTGATCAGATCGACCACTGCGGTGTCGAGCGAGGCATCCCGCACGGTTTTCGGCCGGGATCGATCGACGCGTGCGTTACTAGGACGAAATTAATGTTACAGATTCGGTCGTAATTGATTTGGACGTCAGACCTCTTGCCCCGGAATAAGACGCGATGTATCGATGCGATTTATCAAGCGACGACTTAATTTCGCCGGGGCCGGAGATTTACAGCGGGCACTGAATTAATAATAACGTCCCGGTGCCGGGGACTCCGAGTGATATTTTATCGAGGACAGGTCCACGATTAGAGCCCGTAGCCGCTCTCGCGTACGTGATTCCAGTTTATGGTTTCTAATTCTATTGGATCGGTTCGCGATAGATCAAGACGGATGGTTCGTGACGGATAGCGTTCGTAATGGATAGATCATGATGGATACGTCGCATCGGACGATAGTGTATTCCTGGGCCGGGAATTGCCACATATGGAATTAGGCACGGACCAACATTGGCCGGCGTGGCGTGGCGCGGCGTTCTGCGGCCTGTATCGATTTCCCAACCAATCGGCTTCCCTTAATTATTCGACCGCCCGTACCGATCGATCCCTTTCGTTCCGTGTTACAACATACACACACACACACGAGCGAGCGAGCGAGCGGCTCTCTCGGCCGCGATTCTATTACTGTACGAATATGTAATAAATAAATAGAAACAAGCACGGGGAGAGTATATTTCACGACCGGCCGTAATTCATATCGTTATGTAAGCGGAACCGTGGACCCATGGAAGTGTAAAACACCGTGTATCGTTAGATCGGTATCAGGACGGCCGAAGTAATTGCCGCCGTTCGGATTTAAAGGTGGCACGTCTCGCTCGTTACACGTTCCTCTCCCGACGAAAATCAGGCTGTTCCGCCGCGAACACGTTCCACGGCCGTGTCATTCCGCGGCGTCGATTTTACCGCAATATATTTTTTATCGCGTGTTTTGTCATCGTTTTTGTCATACGCGCGTGGCCGGGCGTAAATCATTTCAATCGGCGCACTTAACGCTTAAAAGGTAACGATTGCGCCGAGAAATGTATGTATAAAAAGGCCGGACGCGCGATTTTCCCTCCCAGCGACGTAACGTTTGCAACGAGCAATTTTTATTGATATGGAAGAAGCGTATATCTCGCATCCGCATCGGCGAAACGCTTCTATAAAAAGGATTTTTATGCGCGTGCATTTATTATATGAGTCCTTTATCATATCCTTGAAAATTTAATAATGTAAGTGCGCGCCGTAGACCGCGGACGTTCCTGCGATTCAACATGTTCGTAGAACACTCGACAGATTTAATGTTATCCGTGCGGCGCCGCCGTGAGCCGAGGATTCTTTATTCAAGGATTTATTGCGCGAAAGATAAAACCGCGAATTTAGTGGTCGCTGGTAAAATTTCTGATCTATTAGGACTTCCTGTATTGCATGGGTGCGTGGCTTATACTTTGCATAGAGATCTATTTTTTACGTAGTGTAACTGTCACAAACAGTTCACTTCTTGTACTCCAATTTATACCACGATGCAATGATTCGAACGTTTTTGTCGTTCATAATTTCTTAGAAGAAGAATGAAGAATATATTTACTGCGTGCCGATGTATTCGCCCATGGCTGCACGTCGACAACAAACGAACAGAATTTGATTTCGACTTAAAGGAAATTAATGATACAGGTACAGTGACTCCCATTCATATTCGGACACTCTTAAAAAGACCATGGCTTTTTTAATATTGGAATATACGATTTGAAATTTTTGGAGAAGTTAGAACAATTGGTTTGCTACAGAACGTGGCAAAAAAGATTGCCAAAGGAATTAAACGTTCCGAGTCCGTAGTACGTAATTTTTTGACACGTGGTGAAGATTACGACAAAAAACGTGCTAAAAAAGGAAATACAAAAATCACAAAACGAGAAAAAAATAATACAATAAGTGAAACGACGAAAAAAATGAATTGCACGTTAAATTGTTCCGCAGTTACAATGACCAATAACGTCCAGACGTGTGTAACAAATTTTGCACAATGCCCCGAATGTTGTTTTCAGAAAACTGATGAGAAAACCAATGTTAAAACAACCTCATAAGGCTACCCGGTTACAATTCGTAGAAAATCATATGCACTGGCCTGACGAACGAAAAATTCTTACACACAGATGTTTTGGTAAATATATATATGTACAAATATTATAGTATTATTCTTATTCTTATTAAAATTTTGAACCTTTAGCCCCAAAATCCTTATTTTACCACGTTTTTATTTGTATGTGCGTTTAAACGAATTTCGCTCACTGTATTTCTGAAACATGGACATCTCATAAATGATAAATGTGTCTTATGTTGAGCATTTTACAAAAAGTAGAACGCGTTATGAAGGTTCAATATCTTGGTCCTAATTTTGCCTCAGCTGTAAGCTAACTTGTGTAATGGTTTTTAATAATTTCAATTGAAATTTGTGCTACAGAAACATTAGAAGAAGAAATATTTCCAAAGGATTCAATAGGATTGAAGTTGTTTAGAGTTTTCCTGACAGTTCTGCTACGTAGAATATTAATATTTCTGCAACTTTAGCAACATCAGTTCGAAGAGTCACAAAGTATTGCAACCTCTAGTTTTATATGAACAATTTCACTCCTGCGTCGACAAACTACCCAACATCGTTTTCGGAGTCTTGTCTTCGGACGCTATACCGTCATCCCTGTCGTAACACACAGTCGAAACGTACGTTCACGGTTAACTTATTACCAGCCAGACTAATAAAAGACTCAAAACGATCGACATAAAACAGATACATCCCGAAAGAGGTACAAAGTACTTTGTAATGTCCATCGTAAATTAATCTAATAAAAAGAATCTAATTTCAGCATAAATAACAGTCGACTGTCTCTCCGAACAAATAACCGTGGAAACAAAATAGATCGTAATTTATACTTTCAATGAGGTATATTATGGAATAATGTTCTTCATTAGCAAAATACTCCTGCTGATTTCAGTATTTTTTTAAATATTGCCTAAAAAATTCCAACTCATTTAAAATGATTGTCTGTTTTAAACAAATTTGTTGATAAATAAAAGATTTGTTAAGTATTAATTTCGAGTTATTTCTAAATCGAGTGTTCTTCAATGACTGTTACATCGACAGTAACGAAATAGAATTTAATTTCTAAGGATTAATAAAACTCTAAAAAAATGGATTTTATAAAAGAATGACGACTTGCAGCTGCGTATGCACAAAGCGCACGATAGAAAAGGTAACATTATGATCAACAGACTACCCCGTCACCAAGACTTGCTATAGGAAAAGTTAGTAGAAAGCACATCAAAACTGTAACCGATAGTGTGCAACAGTCTTAGGCGACTTTATTACGAAATATGACACGTCTAAAATTTTTAATTGTTCTTATTTACATCTTACTATACCGTTCGCCGCACGCGAGTACGGTCCCCATTCAACCGTTGCCTCAGAGTCGCCAGATTAAGACTTGTCTCCCACTCTATCCTTCCCCTTTTACGACGCTATTTCCTTGCATGAATATGAAACTACTTTTTTTTATTGTAGGGATCAATGAAAATATTTGACCCCACATTTCTATTTTATTACAATTATTGCTTAAGTTGCCACCATTACTCGATTCTCTCCTACGCGTTTGTAGGACAGACTGTATAGCGCAAGGGGTTGATGACACTAGGGATGCGCGAGGAATTTCGAGTCGAGTCATTACTCGGTCTGTCGAAATCGACGAACTGTTTGAGAAAAATCTTGAATCTACTTGAAAAAATCAAACGGCTCGAATATTCGAGCCCTCGTAAAACTTCGATCTACATCAAAATGAATTTTTAGCTCGAAATTACTCGAATACAGTAAAGTCGCGATTCTTGTCAAATAGCCTGTGTACTGCACGGTCAACTCCCTAGTAGCATTTATGGTTGGCGTTTTGTTGGGCCTCCGTTGGCGGTATCCGTTGGGCAACCGTTGGAAATGTCGCTCTTTTTTGCAGTTGGGCCAACAGTCAGGGTCAACGTTGGGCCCACGGTCACACCCAACCTAGAGCCAACGTTGCTACAAGACGAACCCACAGAGCTCACATTCTGATTTTCTCTTTTTATGGTATATCATAAATAATATAATTAAAAATGTATTTTCACGGTAAAATTTTGGGGAAAAAAGAAACAACTAAAATACATAATAACCTTCCCACGTCGGACTTGAACCCGGACCCGCTTTCGTAGTAAGTACATGCCCTATCGCTGAACCTACAAATGATTCTTGTTCATAGATGCTATGATTAGGGCTACTAGATACGTCAACAAATTAAAATTAAAGTACCTAAAAAAGGAAGACCTATTTTGAAGAAATCCAGAAGGGTCTTTTTCTACTACATGAACACCCCCCTTGCCTTTCCCTTGGAAAATGGAAAAATTAAAGAAATTAAAAAATTCCAAGGCTGCTCACAATAAAACTTTAGTGGATCAACCATCGCGCAAAAATTACAAATTTTAAGTATATTTAGAAATACGAAAAAAAATCAATTTGGAAAATAACTTATTTTTGGTTGCAGCAACACATTTTCATTGGGTCAATGTAGTATAATCGTTGTAAATTTCACTTACTTAACCGACTATAATATCTGTAGGCCTAACGTTGGATATTCGTCGGCAAATTGACATAATTTTTCGTCGTTGGCCCTACGTTGGGGATTTGTCGGCAAACCACTAACCATTCCCCAACAAACTCCCAACCGTTGGCCAACCGTAAATGCTACCAGGGCTACGTGTGTTACGTACGGAAACTCGAAAGCTAAAGATCAGTTCGAGCTGAAAATTCAGTTTCGAGTAGACCGAAGCTTTACGAGGGCTCGAATATTCGAGCCGCTTGATTTCTTCAAGTAGCTCGCATTTTTTCGAACAGTTCGTCGATTTCAAGCAGCTCGGAAAAATTAAACGCTCGACTCGGTTCGAACAATCGAATCGAGTTTAGCTCAGCTCGTAAATTACGAGTACTCGCACACTCCTAGATGACACCCTCAACCGTCTCACGCGTCTCTCTTTCTTCCTTTTTCTAAGCCGTATGACGACGAAAGTTCGGCTATCGTAGAGACAATTTCAAAGTCAACGTTCTCTTCCGCAGGTGTCCGCGATCGTGGAAATGACCGATCGTAAAGAGTTCGAGGAACAGAGTCGTCAGGGCCGCGGCAGCGTTGGCGTGGGTCAGGATGCCGACGCGTCTCCGTCGAAGGGGAGGGTCGTGTCTCGCCGCGAAGAATCCGCGAAGGGACGATCGATCAGGCGGGGGGCTGACACTAATTGCGGGGAACACTTGGGGAACACGCGTGGTTCCACGGTGGAATGGCTGGAACGAACGCCGCGTGATTTATCGCTTATCGGAGGTGCTCGTCCCGCTGATTGGCTGACGAGCAAAACTCTGGTTCACCGCGACACTCTTGTCTCTCCTCGATTTACGATCGGACCCCGTTCCCTGGGCCATCATGCCGGACCCCGACGACGTCCACGTTCACGTCGCGTCGCGCTACCCTGCCTGATTGGCAGTGAAATCCAACAGGAATCGGGCTACGACGGTCTATTAGCTAGCCGGAAGAGATACACGTGGGATCTAATAGGCACAATGCCTTCTAGCTCTCCTTCCATTCCAGGAAACAACGAGAGATCAGTTTTACGAAAGATTGATGCTTTTATTAATGACGCACGCAGTTGTGCCCCTGCAGATTTTTTAATAATTCAGTTATCTAGAAACAATCGTAATATTCTGATTCGTGATCTGTGCTGTGGTTTCTGAAATCTTTATGTATTAGTCATCGACCAGAGAGCATGCCAGGTAATGTGCAATGGTGGTGGACCCACTCAGTTCTTTTCGACTCCACTGTGAAGTTGTTACAGAAAAAGATGTTGTTCAAAGAGAAATACATTTGAAAGAAACGAGTGAGAAACATTTATCCTAGAACAGCTGAGGAGCTCTTTCCTGAGACCACCAATAACGAAACACTGTAAATATTTATTTACTTGTTCCAGAATATTACGAAAATTTATTCACTACATCTTCAAGATTCATACCGAAAGCTCCTGTGAATTTTAACAAATCATAATATCACATAAAACATGCGTATATTTTCGATCATTCCACACCAAATTAATCAGTTTTCATGAATTGTATCTATAACCTCTTCCAAAAAATGATTCATACAGTAGCCTAAATCTGTGTGAATGAAAAATTGAAACACTGCCTACACAATTGGCTAAATAGTTTCCAAGGGGAAAGTTCATAAGCACAGATCTCCTAAAAGTTAGCCCCCCACTTTTAGAATTGAATAATTTCAACAGTTGTGCTGAATCGTGCTAACAAGGGAACATATTCAGATGCGAAAATCGGATTTTGATGAAACTATGGGAGCTTATAGTTCTTTGAAAAATATTTGACACGTATTTTTTTTATCGGCAACCATTCACTCTGAAGGGGTGAAAACAGCCCTTAAAGTTGGGGGTCAAAACCATATTTTTTGAGATATCTCGGAAACCAGCGGTCCAAAAAATTTGAATTTTTTTTAAATTGTGTGTTTTTCAAAGGGGAATGTAGTCGCGTAAAAAAATGTTATCAAAAGTTTTTTGTTTAAACAATATATTAAAAATTTGATTTTTTTTTGCAGTTTCTCTTATTTATTGTTAGTTTATTTTAATGTAAACTTGGGTGTGTGATCTTTGATCCAAAATAGGGGATACATGTTTCAGGATTTTTTTTGTTTTTGCCATTTAACAATAATTATGCATAATGGAAGATACTCTTCCACCTGGCGTGCGTAGGAAGGAATTCTGGCTTGTTTTATCGAAATATAAGCATTTAGTATAAACGTGTATAGTATTTTAAATAATACCACTGGATTATGTGTCGTTTATTGTTTTATTAGTAGCTAAAGAAGGTGGCGCAGGTAGCAGCGCGACGCGGTGCTAATGACCGCGACGGAGTAAGGGTACCGACTTTTATAGCCAATTCGCCTGTGAATTTCTGCAGTCGTTGAGCCTTCGGTCAAAATATATCTCCAGCCTTTTTAAAAAGTGGATCCTTAAAGTAATCGAAGCTGGAGTTTTCCTCGTCGTTTATGGTAGCTCTGAAAAGAGCTGATTTTGAAAGAAGAGCTGTCCGCAAAGATTATTCTATATAATTCTGGCAATAATGATACTCAAGGATAAAATAAGAAAAACATAAATGTTATTTGCACCAAGAACATTTAAGTACAACTACATTTGAACAATGGAAACACGTTAGACCATCTAATTTTGTAAAGCAGAACTCTACGGGATTTTCAAATTCTCCTGGCCGTTCTTCTATATATCCACTGCGGAACCAAGCATATTGAAATAACCGTTTATAACGCGCAGCTGATAATTGGTTGTGGATTAATGATTGTAATTTAATAATATTATCTCTTGCGTGTAGATTGATATCAATATTTAATAATATTGCAAGATCGGAAAGTTTTCGTGCAAAATTCTTCCAAATGCGGAACCCATACACGTCAACTGGTTGGATTAATGGCGTCGTATTTTTTGGTGTCGTTAATACCTCTCATTGTTTGTTCTCTGGCAGGGCGTTACGTATGATCTCGTCGTTATATCCATTCCATGAGTCAAGAAGTAAAACAGAATTTTCTGGAGCAAATGGGAGAAATACTTCAGTCAACCACGTTCTAAATAATTCTTTCGTTAGTTTACCCGATGTGGAAGCTTCAATATGGACATTGGGTGCCGTAAACACACTTCTTCGTACACGAGGTCCCAACTGTCCTTTGACTTCTTTCCAATCTAATCCAACTTTCTACTCCAGTGGTATTATTTAAAATACTATACACGTTTATACTAAATGCTTATATTTCGATAAAACAAGCCAGAATTCCTTCCTACGCACGCCAGGTGCAAGAGTATCTTCCATTATGCATAATTATTGTTAAATGGCAAAAACAAAAAAAATCCTGAAACATGTATCCCCTATTTTGGATCAAAGATCACACACCCAAGTTTACATTAAAATAAACTAACAATAAATAAGAGAAACTGCAAAAAAAATCAAATGTTTAATATATTGTTTAAACAAAAAACTTTTGTTAAAATTTTTTTACGCGACTACATTCCCCTTTGAAAAATACACAATTTAAAAAAAAATTCAAATTTTTTGGACTACTGGTTTCCGAGATATCTCAAAAATATGGTTTTGACCCCCAACTTTAAGGGCTGTTTTCACCCCTTCAGAGTGGATGGTTGCTGATAAAAAAAAATACGTGCCAAATATTTTTCAAAGAACTATAAGCTCCCATAGTTTCATCAAAATCCGATTTTCGCATCTGAATATGTTCCCTTGTAAGTTTGTGCTACATTGTGTTCGAATATTAAAATCAAACTATAAAAAATGCGATAAAAAATAGAGAAAAACGATTTTTACCCCAAATTTTCATTCATTGCAATTTTCTTTGTTGTGCTAAGGTGAGAAAACATTGGGCTAAAGTATTGCTTAGCATAATAGAAGTTGAGGGCTAACTTCTAGGAACTTGCAAGATTGAAATAGTATCCACGACATAATTGATTGTTCATACGATACATTGACCTCGTTTCTAAGCCTTGGGGGTTGGTCTTTTTGCAGGGTCGGCGAACACCATCCCAGGGGGGTAGTTTGTCAGCAATTTTCTGGGGAGGGAAAAGTGGGATCGAATCCCACGAAGGCCAGCCTCACAGAAGGGAGGTAAAGGAGACAACAGGTTGGCAATTTGCGAGACACGCATTCTTAGAAGCGGAATGACCGGTCACAACAATGTCCGCCAATTTTTCTAATGCGATGCTTACGGGCATTGGCTACCTTCCGGGAAGCACCGACATTGTGTCCAGGATTTTTCCCTCGCCACCGCGGGGCCGGGATGCACCTGGTGGAAAGCGAGGGAGACAAGGAGTCGCGCGTTCTTCGAGGAATCGAGCATGCACGACTGCTATTGGAATCGATCGTACGATACTGTTCTGCCATTTGTAGATACCAGACATGCACACGGGATCCTTCCTTTCCAGACACCTGCGCGGGGAGAAACGTGACAAGGTGTAACGCCTTTTCGAGACGTCTTGGACCATTCACCAGTAAACGTCGGGCGACGGTTTAATAATGTTGAGTGTGGTTTGAACACGAAATTAGGGCAATGCTCGTTAACCAAAAATATTAGGTTGTCCCGAAAGTTTCTTTCGCAATGTGTATATTTGATATCGTTACACAACACGAATATGTACATATTATTCAAATAACGTGATCATCTGTGCTCGTTCACATTTTATTACCACAAGCTTCTTTTTACATAGCCACGCGATTTGCTTTCTTAAAAACCAGGCTGAATTTCCATTGTGTTCATTAATTGAGAACGAAACGAACTGTTTGTGCAGTCTGGCTTTTAAAATGTCGCTTGGATCCGCGTTGTACTGCAGAAATTTCTAAATATCTTCAATTGTTTATGTATATTTTGTCTCCAGAGGGGAATTGCCCTCTCTCTGCCAGTACCAGATTAGACACGTGACGAAGCGTGGGGGAACAGCGTCGTAGAAGGCGAAAGGTAGAGCGGGAAGGCAAGTCTTAATCTGGCTACTCTGATTGTGATGGTTACGTAGAAACAAAAGAAGGTCGACGCTATACAACTCGCTATGATTGGCTACCTCTTTCGATCCCGTTGCGTGCAACGAGCGAGGTTCTACCGCGGTACAATTTTTGTATGGCCATTAGCGTGTATCTCAGTTAACAGCAAAAGCACTGTTGCAACCGGTAAACGCCCAACATCGTACCAACTCGTAAAAGAGGATCGAAGGTAAGGCCCGGTAAGAATTATTACAGGATAAATAATACGGGCTGCGGAGGAGCCCCGTTTTACGCAATTTCGCCCGATCAATTCCTACTCGTTACGTTTAATTCGGCCGCGGCTAATCGTGCGTTCGTTAATTTACTTCCCAACGATGCGTGTACTCCCTCCGGGAAGGGGTCAAGGTAGTGCAGACGCACACACAGGTGTATTTAACGTACAATGCGATGCAATTACAGAATCTAAATTATCATCGTCGTGGGCCAATCATACGTTTCTCCGGGGATCCGGAGAGTAAAAAAAGGGAACGAAGAAGAAGGGGTGGGTAAAAGGAAAGGGTTCATTCTTCCTCGTCGCGACGTGATCCCCGTACCCGATGAAGCCGATCCCGAGCGACTGGGTGAACCGGAAGTGGCCGGACGGACCCAATTACCTCGGCTCGAAGTTGAAACACGCGTACCGTTACCAGACAAGCACGTATGTGCCGGACGAAGAGACCGGCGGCCCACCCCGAATCAAATTGCGCACGGTTTCTCGGGTTCTCGCGGGCCCGCAAAAGCTAAAGCTGCGTATCCCGCCGTGGGACGGGGCCCCAGGATCAACGGAGAAGCTTTCCAGACAGTGCCCAGGATATATCGCGTTTCCGGGCTGCCCTCGAGACTCGACCTCTTCCCCCGACGCGAATTCCAGCACGCCCCGGAGGTCTCTCTACTCTTCTTGCCGGACCTCTGCCTCCGCTTTCTTCGCAACTTTTCGACAAATTGGCTAAGTGCTCGCTAAAGACCGGCCGTCCTCGATTTTCACGACTTCTTAACCCTTTGTGCGACGGACAGTTCTGTCAGGTCATCTCCCAGCAACTCATTCATACGCGAATCAGCGAGGACATACACGCCACGTTCTAGAAACTGCGACACGACAAATTTAGACTCGCTCTACAAATCTTGGATACAAACGGTATAATAGTCCAGAACATCATCGCATTAAACGAAACCCTTTAAACTGCCAAAAAAGAAGTTCTACTCTTCTGGATCCCCTCGTACGTTGGTATAGAAGAAAATGAAAAGCTCGACACAACAGTAAAGCTGTTTAGCCGTAGCTCTGGCACGTCCACGACAAATCACGAAGTCGTATACCACGAGGACTTCCAGAATCAACCACCCACCATATTCGCCAGACTTGGCACCTTGGCACCTGCTGACTTTTTCTTATCCTCAGAAACGCAAACTGAATTTGAACTTGAACATGCTACTGAAGAGAACGTATTATGGGAAGGTCAGAGCGATAAGGCTAGAGTGACCGAGCAATTAAAACGGATAACAAAAGAAGAATCTCAAAAGCTTTGCAGTGCACGTCTCATTTGAAACTCAATAAACCGGTTAGAAGCTCCCAAATCTACAGCAGTTTCAATCAAATACATGTTTTTCGATTCGTAGCATGTTAAAAAATGATCAGATTTATTAATAATCAGAAAAGTGTTTTCAGTTTCCCAGCTGATGTATCATGCAAAAATATCTTGGACCAAAAAGGAACGATCGATGGCAGAAGTAGAGTCTTCTGGCTTTAAAATGAGTCTATATATTGTGTTGTACTATATTTCTTAACGAAATGATCACAGTTTAGACATCGAGAATAGAAATTTGTGATACTTTTTGGGTTTACTGTAGCTCGCAACAAACTCGTACAATACTCATTAGGTTCAAGGCCGTAGAGCTGTTTACGCAGTAACATTCTAATTTCTCTATATTTAGCCACTGATTCCCCATTCGCTCGCAGAAATTCAATATTCAGAACTGAAATTCCGCTTCGTTAATTAACATCGATACGAGGATGAAAACGCGCATGGAGGTTCTCTCCTCGCCAGCACGGACGTTTCCACTCTCCGGTATCGAATTTACAGATTTATTGTCGCGATCGTAAAGGTGTCCGGAGTTTCGCCTACAAGTAAATCACTCGAGGCGATTCAGAACCGAGTGGACGGTAGGGGGCAGGGAGAGGACCGAAGAGAAAATGAGAAAGAGAGAGGGAGAGATCTATCGCGAGCGAACGTGGCCTCTGATCGCGTATCTCGTAAACTAGCCACGATCGAATGCTAATGGCGGGTAGCATGGTTTTTATAGGGCCGATAATTTGGCCGAGGTCGAAGGTCGACGTAGGCCGCGCGAAATATATTTAAGCAGCCCGTAGCAGGTGGTACGCGCGCACGCGCTCTTCGATCATTGATCCCGCGGAGGATACGCAAACAAATTTATTTCTGCTCGAATCACAAATCGAGATTGCCAATTCTTCACTACTTTTTCAGTCTGAGGGAAAACCAGTTCTTCGACTCATATTTTAAATCTTACAAGTACGTTTCCTCTGTCTGTGACCTTGGATGACCTTGAGCAATTATAGTCACTGAATTCCTATTGAATGGGACCATCATGGACGGTATTTAAAAAACGTAACGATCTCTAAAAAACGTGAAATATAAACAACTTCAATTCTGACCTGAACAAATTTGAAAACAACAAAGACATTTGAGATGCAAACGTTAGGTGACTCGCCCTGTATGTACAGTAAAAGCTCCTTCGTTGTCCAAAGGCCGGGGGTTTGACCGGACAACGACCGTGCCCGGACACTATTTTTGGTTTATGACTGCGTCTTTAGTGAAACGGCTAGTTAAATGACAAAGAAAAGCATTCGCAGTCAAAAGCAGTCAACTGTCTGGTTTTAAAGAACTCCTTATTTCCTTGTCATATTCCTTTCCTATTGTTCTCCGTTCTGCGCGGGTCTACACAGTCCTGGGACACATCTGGCAACCAGATCCACGCAGGCCTAATCCTCTCGTTAACAGGCAGTGGAGTGGGTAGGCACTGGACAACGATCGTGCCCACGATTCAGGACTCAGGACAACGAAGGAGCGATTACTGTAGTAGCAACCTATTTCACGAATTGATTTTAAAGCAACTCGATTCGGTTTATTTTCTATCAATGCACATTTAGAATGACGTCCGTTTTTTTTTTATTATGTTGAAAGCTTAATTGAAACTCTCCATAGGGGGTTATAAAGCTATACATTAGTGATATGTGTACATCTTACTGTTAAGATTAATAATGTAGGAACCGCAGAACATATTAGGTATATAACACATAAGTACATAACTTTAAATCTTTAAATTACATTGCTTGAAAAAATTGAAAAGAAGATAACATGCCTGAATATTCGGTTCATAAAGTAACGATCTGATATTTAAGGGTGGAAACAAATTGAGCTTCCTTAATTTTTTCATAAGATCAACTCTTTGTGATTCCAACAAGGTACATTGCCAAATGATATGGTTAAGATCTTGACCCTTATTACCGCAGTTACATTTGGAATCATCTATTATGTGTAGTCGTGAAAGAGATGCTGCAAGATGATAATGATTTGCTCTACAACGATTGAATGTGACAATAAATTGCCGTGATAAACCTCTACCCGAAAACCATGGTGCAGTCCTATCTCTAACATAATACTGAAAGTATTCCTTGCCTTTAAACTGACCCTGTTGCATTGTTAAATCATTAGTACTTTGTCTACAAGACGTCCGTTTTAATACTTGAATTCTTGTAACATTGTAATTAAATTGTAAGGCTTGTTAAACCGAAATCAAAATGATTCGCGATGATCGAGGAAAGCAGCTACGACACACTTCTTAGATCGAACAAATCGAGTACGTAGATCCGCGCCGAAATCAGCGTGTGTTACGGATGTACGAGTCGCGCGAGGATCGCCGGGCAGGGTCTATCTCGGCGCTAATAAAATCTCGTAATTAATTCGTCGACCGGTCTCGAGATTCGATAGACCGGTGCCAAGTGTTCTTGGTCGCTTCCCACGTTCCTGAAACCCACTTACGGATGCGAGCGGAGCCCTCTGAAAAAAAGGCACGGCCGCCGCTGAACCCGCGGCCACGGGTTCGTTTAGATAACGAATTCCGGTTAATCATGGGCCCCGGGATGCGAGACTCCGGGTTTCGATCCCTCGGCTGTTAAGTAACGGCGACGTTGTCAACGGGAAACCGAACCGGGGCCCGAAACGCATATCAGCTGTTCGAAGGAACACGTCCTGCATCCGGTAACAGCGTGCGAAACTTTTTCGATCGAGTCGCGACTCTTCGCCTCGATATCTGGGAAAGTAGCCGCGTGGATTTTCACGCGGTACCCTGGGCTCCTTTATTCGCCGTCTCGGACTTCGCGTGAGTCGCGTGTACCTTTGCTCGGCCATCGTGAAGGAAGCGTATTCTTAAAATTAATATCGTTCGATTACACCGCTTTCCGAGTAATGTGGAAGTTGCAATTTGTTTCGGGATGAGTACCCTGCAATTCGGAGATGAATTATTTTCGAAGCGTTCTTTGTGGAATGTCATTTAACATCGTTTAGCGGAATAATGGCTGTTTCATTGACGCCCGTAATAGTTCATGTTTGTGGATATATTGGAGTGGTAATGTTGTTTGTGATCTTATTCTTGTGTGACAGTAGAATTATTGGTTGTCACTCTTTCACACTGTACCATGACCTGTACATTGTAAGTATACTACTCTGAAACAGAACTAAATTATTCAATATCAAGTGCATGTTCCACAGATCTATGGCTTAAGTGTATGCACAAGACTTAGTCAATCGTTCATGCATAATGACGTAGAATTATAATGATCGTAATCTTCCTCCTTTTTATGCTGAAATAACCAACTGCGTTATCGGTTGGTATCATATACTTAATGTGTCGCATATAAATGACAAAATTTGAGAAAGAGACTAAACCTTTTGCGTATACCTAATAACCAGACTGCGGATCTTAATGCAAAATAAAAATGTTTTGTATTGATTGTGGGAAGCAGGAATAATATAAAAATTGATTTCATCCCTCAACGATTTTGTTACATTAAAAGCAACATTAGAAGATTCTTGAATTTTAAAAATCTTTTACTGTTTTATATTTCACCCAACCAATTTCTTCATAAAAGCATAAAGATCCGCAGGCTATTAATAACTATCAATTTTTAAATGGCAGCCCATCAAGTATACTGAATTTTTATTATTTATCTACGAGGTGTTTTTTTCAAAATAAAACTTGTTTGTATTAATTTCAAGCTACATGAGCTACATAGACATTTGTTTCTTTTCTTAATAATTAAAATAAGCTGAAAATAGAACAACAGCAGTTTTCCATTGTTTAAATGTTTTTACTGTTTTGCATTTGACCTAGTTACTTTTGTTATACAGTCTTTGGCGAAATGTTTCACCGTAATCGTCGAATTAAAACATTACAATGCAACTTAACGTATATAGTTAATGTCTATAATAATTATGTATAACGTTTGTAATAACTTATGTTTTCCCCCTTATGCATTGTTTTATATCCATTATTTTGGTATGATTTCGCCAAATACTAGAATTTTCGTTTAAATCATCTATTGTGGAGACTTGCCTGACTACAATGGTGCATACAGGAACTTTCTTTAACGAAAGTAAATTAATATGCATGTATGCAATACCTTAATCGTAAATGAGATGAAATAATGAAAGTAATGAAGTAATTAGATTCCGTTCATGCGTTTGGAGCTTATTCAAAGCACGATAGACGTCAAAAATTGTGAGTGGCCCTAATTTTCTGGCCAGGGATTATAAATGCATAAAATCCTCCGTCTAATAATGACTCTGATAATATAATCTGATCGCTCACTATATCTGCTATTAGACGCGCTGCAGCGTTTACCGAAGGCGAGCGAACGAACGAATGTCGCAGAAAAGGAGGAAAGGCGAAATTCGTCGCGTGAGTGGAAGCGATCTAAAGAAGGAAACATGCCGTACCTTTTACGAGCAATCAAAGCCGCAGCTAAAAATCGCGGGACCGAGGCCGACGAGGAGTTTACGAACGGAAAAGGAACGGGCCGGAATTCTTTTTACGACGTTCTGACCCCACACCGAAAGCGATACGATCGATCGATCGATCGGCCGATCATCGTCGACGACCCGGACGAGAACCGTCGCGTCGCGTCGACTGGTGGCCCGGGTGGATCCTCAAGCGGTGCCGCAACGCGAGTAGGAGAGAGAAACACTTTTTACGATGATGGATCGCCGGTCGAACCGGCGCGGCAGGAACGTCGTCGTCGGTCCACCCGGTTCCTCTCTCGTGTTGGTACCAGGCGAGGGAGGGGTCTGGGGATGCGTACGTCGTGTCCCCAGCTCGCACATAAATTCGTGTAAACCTCCATAAATCGCAGGTGAGGCGCGAGCGGAAAGCGAGACATGCCGGAGGACGGACAGCCGCGTTACATCCGCTTCAACGCGCCTGAAATGCCGGCTCCGCGGTGAACTACCCGCGTAAACTCGAGTTTCGCCGTTTTCGTGAGATAGACGACGCGACACCATGGGCTCCCGTGACCCTTTCTCGCCTGGAATTCTTGAGATTCGTCGCCCGCGCCGCGGGACGCGTTTTCCCCGATGAATATGAGAGCCAGAAAAGAAATAGGGGCGACCGAGATAAAAAAAAACCCCCAGGTAAGTTCGCCAATGTCCATTATACTTATCTAGGTGCACGGTAGTGCACCAGCTAAGTACTCGCACTACCTCCTTTTACAGCTTAGCCGTTTTTTAGGGGCTTATTACTCTGCACTGGAGGCAGATGGAGAGATGTAATTTCGCACACTTGTTAAATGCTATCATGTCTCAATATTGACAAAACATTAATCTTCCAACATTATTAGGTTCCGAGAGATAGGACCTCAAAAATCGCTGAATTTGTCACTGACTGACTGACTGACTGACATATCATCAAAACCTTTTGGGTTCTTCCCATTGACCTCAAAGGAATAATTATCAAAGTTTGAAATTTTACTCCTTAAAAGGGTTGTAAGCGTAACGGAAATGGTGGGGATGGTGAGCCGAGCTAGTCTTAAAAAATGACTGTACCTCGGGAACGGTGCGTCCTACCGCAAAAATAACGAAATTTTCGAAAGGCTTTACGCGAAGTATATAGGGTATGCCCAACCACATGACTATGTGGTCTTTTGATTTAAAAAAAAAGAAAAAATTAAAAAATGGCTAAAATGTTTAGGATTTAATAAATCAGGGATAAAATTAATACCTACTTGATAATTGATGAAATTTCAACAAAAATTGATGAAATCCCAACAAAAACATCCTGTAAACAGGAGCCAAGTTCTCTATAATCGTAAAAAGTTGTGAGATCGAACGAAATACGGCCAAGTTCGTTAGTTTAGAAATGCCTCTTGCAATACTGAAAAAAGCGTTTGTAAAAAATAGTTTAAAATAACGCTATTTAATTTTTAATGAATTGCATGGAGTACTAAATTATTTAAACTTGGCCGTTACTTTTTAAACCAATGGCCATAAAAGGTGTTAGGTAGCGGCCAAGTTTGAATAATTTAGCCCTCCATGTAATTCATTAAAAATTAAATAACGTTCTTTTAAACTAATTTTTACAAACGCTTTTTTCAGTATTGCAAGAGGTATTTCTAAACTAACGAACTTGGCCGTATTTTGTTTGATCTCACAACTTTTTACGGCCATAGAGAACTTGGCTCCTGTTTACAGGATGTTTTTGTTGGGATTTAATAACACACGAATAGGAAACCGTATTGGCTCAGATTGGCAGTAAATTTTGTTGCATTGTAAACAGGTAGCTTCTCTGATTGTAATGAGACCAAAACAAGCACTGGGACTTATTTAGAAGTAGATATAACAAAAACATTCGTTTTTCGAACGTTGACAATCACGCAAACACAATGTAAATCGGAATTGAAAATTGTTGGAAAATTAAGTACATACTTATCGGAAACATATCTTTAAAAAAGACATTAACATTATTTCTTTACGACGTATAAAAATGACTAATGAGCGAACGTTCTTTAAGAGCAATTAAGAGAGACACGTGTACTACAAAAACTCTTCACTCTTGATGAAGTGTAATAATTCATGAGTGAATACATGAAAAAACAGTATCGCTACACTAGTCTTCAGGTGTTTAACTATCACTTTGTAGTTTCAGACTAACTTTTTGAAATCACATTTTGGCCAGCTTTTCGAGCGAAATACACCACCGTGCGGCGGTCAAAGCGAATCAAGAGGATTTCGTAGCTCAACAAAGATAAAGTTTCGGGAGGCGAGCCCCGTGGACCGAAGAGGAAGACCGATAAAGCCTGCCGGTTTTGCTGGCGGCGTATTCTGAATCCGGAGGCGCTCGGCGTGCAACGGAAAAGAAGGGAGTCAGTGGGGGCCGTGGAAGCGGAAGGGGGGCGACGGTGATGGTTAAGGGCGATGGTATGGGGGGCAGGGGAGGGACACATACTCGTTGGCCCACTACTTGTACCCCCGCGATACGCGTTCCGCATTGATATTATTTCATTAACTTTTTGCTGGTCGCCTCGCTTGTTGGAATAGTGGTCCCGTCGGTCGGCAATCTCCTCCTACGGTTACTCCACCTTCTTCAAGCTCCCTCTCGAACAGCTCCGATCGCCTCCTCCGCTTCGCTACGTTCGCCTTAGCGTGCTCCTCTCAAGAGCAACATCAAGAGAGCAAGAGCAACGGCAAGAGAGGAACAGCGAATCTCTCTTAGGAGCGCATCTCTCTCGCCCTTCTTTCCTCGCCTCTCGGCCTTTCGCCGGATCATGGATGCACCTGCCGTGCTCCGCTAGATGTCCCGAAACTGTTCTTCTTCCCGCCTTTCTTTCCCCGAAGGAATCCCGGGGCAACACGATCATTTTTCTTCCATTAGCTGTCGATAATTGCCCAGACTTAATTGGAGCGCTCTACACCGCGTCGATCACCGATGGGATGGGGCAGAACGGGGAGAGGGGGCCATCGGCGCTTCTTAGCCTTCGCCTCTTTCCTGTTCACCAGCGTTTTTCCCTAATGATTTTTATTTCTCCTGCATTTTCGGCGATTCGCTTTTTCGCAGCCGGAGGTCGTTAATTAAACGGAGGGAACAGTGATCCAGCCGGATTTACTTTTTGCCTACGCGCCGGACTCGCTAACGCTGCTTCCTGTACCGTATTTTGTAGAAAGCTTAGGGTTTCCAATAATGTGGTCGCGGTAGTGCTCTCTGCACACTCGCATTATCGAGAACCGTTTAAAAACTGTACATTTACTGGTGTATGAGTCGTTCACGAATCATTTTACTGCCAAGGCACCTCATTAATGCTTATGCTTTACATCTAGAATAAACGTAACCACTACTACCGCGATTGCGAAAACCAATTGAAAACAATACCAACTATATGATCGACCAAATAAATTATTGGTCCAGTATGAGTCCATCAGAAATTTGTCTCGAGCAAGTACCGCAACAATTGTAATTACGAGACTGCGGATCTTTATGTACTTATGGATTCTGAAAATTTTCAAAAAATGCTAGAGTATAAAATTTGACAGAATTTTATACGATTTTTATTTATTTCAGACCTGCAGCGGTTACTACCACTGAAAATAAGATTTCACTTTCTCAAAGTTTGTCTACAAAAATTGCAATCTGCATAAACATCCGCAGCCTAGTAATTACCATTTTACATCGCGTATGTTTTGTACAAGATTTTTGCCACAGCGATCATTCCAATTATGTATAAGCTTCATTCTTGTAGATTATTTAGTCTTGAATGCATATATTTATACATAGTTATAGATAGACGCGATTCAAACTATGCCTCTGAAAGTGACTAAAAATATTCGAACATCAGCACGGTAAAAATATCATCACACGTTGACCGTTAGAAATGAAAAGATCATGTTCACCTATAACCTAAAACAGACACATAAATTCGCGAAAAAATTGAAATAACATGTACCGGCAGCTCTGACAATTTATTATATCTACCGTAAGACGTAGAGCGCCGTCACTCGGACATATCCGTAGCCATCTGTCGTATCGAAACCGCGATGGAGCTCGCAAATAACGATTATTCGACAAATGTGGTACGCGGTTAATGCATTAAGAAACGAAAAGTTACTTTTCGGCGAGTTTGTCTGATGAGTGGGTTCACCGCGGTCGATTACATTCTCGACCGTATCGCGCGCGCCGCGGCAAGAAAATTAATTTTATCGTGCCCCTTGCATCGTTCTTCCATGATACATCGATTAATAACGCAACGATATCGGGACGATCTCGTGCGGCCGGCGGATCCCAGATTCGGTCATCTCGTTCACTTCCTCGATCGCGATCCACCTGACTCGCGGACCGAGAGCAAGCCGCTCACCGATCCGATCCGATCCAATCCGATGCGATGCCATGCGATGCGATGCGTTGCGATGCGATGCGATGCGTTTGCGATTCACGGCACGGGAAAAAAAGGTCGGCGCTTTATTAACAAGGCGTTCCGCAATAAACCGGGATGTACGTATTGCCCCCGTCCTGGGTCGAAGGAGTCGCACCGTTATCGAACGATCTTACCCGCAACTTCTCTTTTTAATCTTCTCGCCACGACTCACATGAAGAATTCGCGCAAAACTCCAAGTTGCGATTCTGTCGGGAAGTCAAACGGAGTACTTTCAACAAGTGAGTTGATAAATGTTGTACACTGTACACACAGTGTCTTCCATTAATTCAAAGTTACCGCTTTGTCAAAAAATAAAGTGGAATACTTTCAACGAGTGAATCGGTGGGAATCCACGATGGATTACTGAAAATTACTACACTATAATTCGAAACGGTTCCTACATTAAAATTAAGAAGATGTCGCAGGCACATTAAGGTCAAACGTAACCGATCAACGTATTCGTAGAAACGAAAGAAAACTTCGCTAAATTTGCAAATAAGGAAATGAATTGAATAAGTGAAACGCATTAAGATCGAATGTAACCGGTCAGTAAGTACACATGCCCTTATAAATTATCTCGTGATTTTTTGTGATATGATATTTTATATAAATGTAAAATATTGCTACACGAAACATATATTCTTTCCGGCACCCTAATTCTCCGTCTCAAGAAAACAACTCTCTTTAAAATAATAAAATGATTTGATAATGGACTTATTTTTGTGAACAAAGGAAGCATAGAAGACACACCAAGATCGTAGTATCGTAGTTGATCAGCAAAGAACCGTAAGAAAACACTAAACGGTGGCAAAACCGTGGCGCTAATCCGCGGCTAAGCCCGCATTCACAATAATTCTTTAGAAGAACTGAGCTAAGCAGAGAGCCCTTTTCAAGTCCTAACCCAGCCACCCATGTTCTGCACGCCCTTAATCCCCATTCAGCTTGAGCACACATCCCCGTAATCCCGGCACAGAAGGTCTCCGATTCATCCTCAATGATAACTCACAATTACCCGCGGCCATTAATTCAATGGGCAGTCGTAGCAGTGGACAAACAAGTCCTGCCTATTCAAAACTCGGTGACTCCGCGAATTAGCAAGAAACATAGCTGTGGGGGGATCGCGTTCCATAGATCGGCCGCGTCGACGTCGTCGGTAGGATCTACAGCCTGATCGCGTGCGCTCGTGCCGGGGTTAGAGTGGCTGGCCGGGGCTGGGCATGATTTATCGGGTCCTCGTCGAAATTATTCTATTAATAAATATTCCCATAGACGGGCGGAGAAGGTATGTCCAGGATGCGGCCGATTCCTCGCCGCGGCGATCGGCTTAGCTATGCGAGGCTCGCGGGCGCAATGTGCAGCCTTTCGTATACGTACACGCGCAATTCCGATGGACCCTGCATTAAACATTAAGGCAAACCTCCCGCAGGAGCGTGCGAGCCGATCCGGGATAAAAACCAGTCCCATTTTCCACGCGTACAACCGATCTGACGCCCGACTATGGTATCGAACGCTCGCAGGTCTCGCTCTCCACTCCTCCTCTTCCTTTCCCCGAGAGTTTGCTCTCCGCGAGAGTTTCTTTCCGATCGCGTCTGCTTCCTTTTCCTCGCTCGCCCCCGTGTCCCTCGCACGTTCGGAAACGGCCAACCCAGAAGCCAATAAATCCTCCGGTACAGATAATTCCACGAGGCTCTTCCCTCGCGCTCGATAACCAGCCCCGATATCGATCACGCGGACAAGATTTCGCGAACCGTGCAACGCACCGGGATTCCCGGAATCCGCGCGGGAGAGAGAGAGGACTCCGGCGAGCGTTCGCGCGCAGCAGACGTTCCAGAAACAAGGCTGGGCAAGGCGGTCCCAGTCGTTTGTAACTTCACCGTTAAACTCGGAAGTTCGAGGCTGGAAGTCACGGTGCCAGTGACCGTGACGAGACTTTTGCTTTATGGGATCACGCGCGCCACCGGCGAATCGGCCTGATCGCGGACTACGGGACGCAGCTTCCTGCTTTCTGCGGTGCAATGATCTGGGGGGCGGGAACGACTTATGGGATCCTCTCGTACCATCTTGACTAGTTTGTAAAATTAAGTGTCTCTAGTGTCGAGATCGTATAAAAATTTGATTAGGTGCAATCTATTTTAAAGGGATTCTATTCGGACAAGTAATCGCACAGAATAGAAGAGCTCTACTGGGAAATACCAGGATCTATTTGACTGAAAATATAATAAAAGAATAAAAATAGGTGGAATTTCAAATAATAATACGAATGAAAACATTTGAGAGTATCGATGCACTATGTTCATATTACCAAAATTATTAAAGAAAGAATAAAACACACGACGGTTTCTTGCGATACAGACAATTCTTATTTTATGAAATACCCGCAAATTGCGAATGTCTTTGCAACCAATCTGAATCAAACATCTAAGATGATCAATAGACTGCGGATTTTATGCATTTATGACAAGAATCAGCTCATTAAACGCAAAACATTTAAAGCATTCAGACATACTGTGTTGCATAATTTCTAACTTATTCAAATAGTTGCGAAAAGAAATAATTCTCTATGTTGTTCCCATATCATCATCATCAGAAAACTTTTATTTTGTATAAAGATCCGTAATCTAGTTTTCAGTAATATAAATTGACGGTTCCAAATTAGACTGGGTTGCTCACCTAGTTAGTCACCTAGATATCTCTTCTAATTACGGTCATATAAAATATTCTGTATGCAATTTATTCAATAATGGATAGAGAAGCTGAATGGTCAATAAAGCCAAATGGAGCAAAACTTAATATTTCATGGTTCTATTTCGTATGCAATTTGTCAATTCCATATTTAATTTTGGATAATGAAGGAAATATGTATATGAAACGGATATAAAACACTCTGCATGCAATTTATCCAATAACATAGTAGCCAATAATAGAGAATCCGAATGGTCAATGAAGTTTATAATGGTTGGAAATAGTAGCAGCATAATTTAATATTTCATGGTTTTATTTCGTATGCAATTTGTCAATTCCATATTTAACTTTGGAAAATAAAGAAAATATATGAAACGAATAAGATTATTAAAACAAACGGATAGAGAAGTTGAATGGTCAACGAAGTCTATAATATTGTAGTTAGAAATAGTGTGAGATATGTTGCAAGGTACTATTTGGTACGCAATTTATCAGAAATCAATTTCTCATTTACTTTCGGAAATCATAAAAAATATATGCACATGACCGTTGAAGCGAATGGGAAAAGAAATGGAATGGTCGATGGAGTCTACAATAGTTGAAATTAGTGGGAGCGTATCTTAATATTTCATGGCAAGCCCGTTGATCCACGCGAGCCGGCGCAGCGCGTCCGCGTCCGCGTCCGAAAAACTAGCGTAATAAATATTCCGCTGTCCAAACGCGACAAAACGGCCGGCCGATGGGACTCGAGCGGAGATAAGAATTCTCACATTCGCAATCATCCTGTCGACGCGACGCATCTCCCCGAGAAATATATCGACCAAGATTTTTGTCTGGGGCGAAGCGGGGACGCGTCGCGAGCTGGTTCAGCGACGCCGCGCCGGTGCCGAGAAACGGCCGCGCCTGTCCGCCTGTCGGAAGACGGATGATCCTCGGTCGTCCTATGGCAAAACCGTCCAACCACCGTGGCAAGAAGAAGTGGAAAATGGTCGGTCTGCTTCGGCTTTGTCGTTGGTGCGCGCGACCGATCCGCCGAGCCGGACGCCTTCGGAATGAACGTTTAGCGCGTAAAAGGCCACTTCTCTCCTCTCCGAAGCGTGTTGCCGCCGGTTTTCGATATGCCACGCCGATCTTTCTAAGTCGATGGGATTTCTCGCAACGGCGGCGTGCAACAAGCTGCAACGCAGTGCAACGCGGTCCAACGCAGCCGCGCCGTTGTAACCTGGGCGCGGCGAAGAGCGAAGTAAAGCAGAGCTGCGCGGAGCGAACGGGGAACGGCGCGGCGCGGCGGCCACGCGATCTACCGCGGTACACGTCCACTTCTATGGAATTCGAACGCAGAAAACACGGTTTCGCCATGGAATAAAGATGCGAGCTAGCCGGAATTCCCTTTTTTACGGGTCGCCGTGTCGCATCGCGGCCGCTCTCATGCGGTTCTGCTCGCGTTTTTGGCCGACGGTTTTGCAACCTGGCTCATTCTTGCAAAAATACATCTCAAGTAGCTCGCTCGGCGAGTGAACGACGCGAGTATTTCTAACGTCAATTTTTATGGAATAGCTTCAACCAGCGTAATACGACTAGAAACTGTAACACTGAATATACAGGTCTGAACGTTGAACTGTCGTACTCTGATCGATCATAATAAACGAGCGAGACAGCCATTGACGACACACGTGACAGAATGGCAAATATTAGGTGAAGTAAAAAGTTCTGAGCGTTTTTCGCTTTATTTCGTAAGCGAAAAACGCTCAGAACTTTTTACTTCATCTAATATATTTATATTTTCAACGTTTCTCTAGAATAGCTCAAACAAACGAGGGAGTGGTCAGGATCGCCAGATTAAGACTTTTCTCCCACTATACCCTTCCCCTTCTACGTCGCTACTCACCCACGCTTCTGCCACGGCTTAGTCACGTGACGCGTTTTGTCTCTGCCGTGCATGTGTCACAATGTCACGTGAGTAATCCAATAGTGGCAGAAAGAGGGTAACATTTCCCCTCAATTGGAGTGAATTCCCCTGATCTGGCGACTCAAGAGAATTATGCATACAGTGTGAATCTCTGTGCAAAAGTTTTAGACCCTTTTCAATTTTCTTTTATTTACACACACACAACATACGAGGCGTGTCAGCGTAATGAAGCACAAAAAAGTTAATGATCGTAGCTAGTATAATTATAATTCATTACGCATGAACAATGTTGCAAAAGGCCTATACTAACTGACAAGTTCTGAGTAGTAAACGAAGGAATGTTGAAATGATTAGTCTTCGAGTTTTTTTAATGGATATTCTGAACCGCAGTAGCAACGAAACAAGCTTTTCGAACCCTTTAAAGCAGCGAATGGAGCAAGCAGAGGTTCTTCGACTTCTATTCACACCCACGCGGAGCTCCAGCCAGACTCCTGCGATCCATCCAGGCCGCGCGAAGGAGACAGCATCAGACAGCAAAAGGCAAAGAAACGAAAGAGACGAGAAGGGATACCGAACAGGATGTGTAGCGTCGGTATTACGAGGGAGTACCCGAGCGGAATATTAAAGCCGTAAGTAATCTCAATCCGACGTGGTCGTTCGCGGTAGCAGGCTGACGCTACCGAGATACGTTGCCACTGATTTCCTTACAATAATACAAACGTCGCTTAATTAACCGACCGCAAAATCGAGGAAGATGAATTACCGAGTTATTACAGTCTCTGAAAAGAATCTGTCGCTAGGAATGGTTTTGTTTCAAGAAATTTGGACACTACTCAAAATGTATGTACCGATGTGCACGATATGTGTGTATTTATCCCCACTACAGTGTGGTACACTTCTTGAGATGCCCACCACCTCGTCGTGTTTGGTATCATTTAAACCAGTAAAGTGTGACAAATAAATTTTTAAATTACACAAATAAATAATTAAAGGTATGATAAAAAAGATGATTAGGAACAAGAGAGAATTATCATTGAGTTAATACTGTCCGACGAATACAAATGAAATACTAGTTGTCGATTTAAAGTACAAAATGACAACAGATGATCCACTGTCCCAGTACAAGAGTTACCATAATTGAAATTTAATGCAAAATAGCATGAAATGCTTTTCTTCTGCACTTTCAGCTGTTGCATTGCTTCTGTTATTATGCACCACTTGTATTTATAACCTCCCGAGCCATTGAAAAAGTGCGAAACAGTAAACATGTATTTACGATGGATCAAAATGACCGGGCGCCCATGCGTCGTGTCTCTACTCATGCGTTCATAGTCCGAGGGTTAATTACGCGGCAATCGCGCGTGTGTGCGTCGCGCATGTGCAACATTCATCACGGTACACCGAGACAGATATTAATAAGCAATATCGTTGAGTATTATACGGTCGCGGATCTACAATTATCGACCGTAAAATACGATTTTTCGTGCATCTCCGAGAAATATCATTGAGGGACGGCACGCTGCCTTCCTGTCACACGCCGCGCCGCGCGCTGGCAACGTGATCGCACGGCCAACTGCCACCGGCTACCGTATAATAATCCGCAATTAATTATCCCGATCGCGATGCGGCGAGCGTGAAACGCCACGTGAAAATTAATGAAACTTGTCGCGTGGGCGACGAGAAAAATGCAGCGGGACGCGAAGTGAATTAATTTGCGCCCCGGAGCCGGTAATGATTTTATTTAATTAGAAAATCGGCCAGCGTGCTCCTGGCTCGAATCTAGAAGACTCGCGAAGCTTATTCTAGAAAAGAAGTATGAGGCCATAGGCGTGAACGATCCTAGATGCATAGCAGTGTTTCGCGATGAAATTGCTTTTATCGGATCTATCTTCGCGAATTTATGGAATGGGTTTTTAGAAAGGATTTACAAGAAAGTTTACGATGATTAGTAGGCGAGTGTGAAGTTTCTGTAGTTTTCCTTTTAACAATGTAAAAGTTGTTAAAGACCTGTAGAGAAATTATATCTGCTGTTAGCATGTTATTAATCTTTGTCCTACTCTGAATGGATACAAGATATATTAATGTCTAGCAGTTTCTGCGTATTCTTGTAAACTCGAACAATGATGAATTGTATTGCTTTCTGTATAAATATTCAAAATTTTTACTAGTAAGACGCATGGATAACTTGTAGTTCTCTAGCTATTAACAGTAAACCTATTGAACGTCAAAAGGGACTATTAATGTATAGGTTTATAAGAGTAACAAGATGTTATTACATTACCCAGAGTTTCTCGCTTAAGTGTGATCTCCAGAATATCTTCCTTAATTTTGACAAAGTAAACATTTTTTTATGTGTAATTTAAATGGTATCAAGTGGTCAGTATATCGCAAGGGTTGTTTTTTCGTACCTTTCAAGGTTGTCGAGGTTTTTTTCAAATAACGACATGTATTTTCGTGTTGAAACAAATACATTCACACATCGCACCCTCGCAAGAAATGTGACACAACTCAAAAATGCAGCATTTGAGACAAATCAACTTAAAGAAAATACTATAAATCTTTTACATTGAAATAGTTTAAGCTTCTTTCAAATTTCAGGTGACGCTTTTCGCGCATGTTAGAACACTTCATTCGATACATATTTTTCAATGACAACCTCAAGATTGCTATTTTTTGACTTGTGTCACTTTCCTTGCGGGGGTGCGACACGTATTGTGAAATGACCTTCGAATGACCTTGAACTCCGAAGATGAAGGTAAATCTTAAATTTCGTTTCTAAGGAGAATGCAGTATTGACTCAATTCCTATGAACGCATCTTTATAGTTTCATATCATGATGGAGAAAATAGATAGAAATACAGATTTTGAAGAGATTTAGTAGCGTTCCCATTGTGTTTTGAGTAACTTTAACCAATCCGTTTGCAAAAAATTAATCAGAATGAAAAACTGAAGTTTCGAAGATAGAAAGCAATCAAATTTAGAATTAGGTGTTGAGTACAGTTTTATTACCGGTACAGTTACGTAATTAGTTTTAAGCGTCCGTGGCTAATGCAAGAAATATTCCGATTATGGTGTTTATAGTTTTCTATTGCGGTGATAAAATCGATTTTTCTCGGCCATGGAAAATGTTCAGCTCAATAAAAATGCGAAAGGGGCGACAGGCGCCGTTAAAGGACAGTTTTGTAATTGCCGCCGTTTCTGGGCCCAGTGAATGCGTTATTAAAGGTGTCAATTTCCCTCCGGGTCGATCATATTTCAACCGATAGAGAAGTCAACCAGAATCACGTCGATAAATAGCAAAACCGTGGTCAAGCGCTCGCTCAGTTTTACGTCGCCGTAAATTCCGCGGCGGAGCGCAATTTATTGGTACAGATAAACGAAGAATTTTAAGTGAAATCTGTCCGCCACCAGGCTCCACCTATCGAGACATCTAGTTCAACGAGTCTCGTCCAACCTCCTGGTCGGTGCATATAAACTAACAATAATTTTTCAATGGACGAATTCGCACCTGCGCCGATAAGCTTCCGGTAATTAATTTGAACGTCGCGCGCTGCGTTCCGCGGATTTCCCGGCTACCTTTCTGTTTTCAACGAACGTCCACACGACTCTCTAACTGCAAAGCAAACCCTCTTGCAACACAGCATAAATGTTTTGACTGGGCGTTAAACTTTGAACGTATTTACGGTAAAAATGAATAAATCAAACACGGAACAGCGAAAATATGTAAAGCATTTAGAAACGCTGTTGTAGTATTTCCAAACTATTAAATTTATTCAGAGAAGAAATAAATGGCTACGCAGCTCCTGTATCTTGCAAGTAATCTAGTTGTAACTTGTATAATGCACCTGTGCTTCAAACATTCGTTTGAAAAATATTCCTCGAGTAAGACACAATATTTTTGTCGGAAATTGTATGAGAAATGATCTACGGAAACAATTATTTTGATGTGAAATCGAATGAAAGTGCTCCCTCCTCTTACTTAACTCTGCTGAGAATCACGACGTAATAAAAAGAAGGATTAAGGGATCCACTGCAAGAAGGAACTATTCCAGAAAGTGTTAAAAAAACAAGATGTTGTCTAAAAATTGTATCAACACTAGGTTTACGGAGCTCTAGAAACAACTGTTTCACATTATTACATATATAAACATAACAAGAATGTGTCTCTCCAAATTTTTGGCCATTTTTCCAATAATATATACCCAAAGAAATAAATTTGGTAAATAATTCCTCAGGGAAGCATCTTTTCAATCTTAATAATCGCAAATTAAGAATATTAGTAAACCTAGTGTTAAATAGCTTACATAAAAAATTAAAGCTCCCACTTTAAGATTTCTACTGAAATACTATTTACTACAAACTTAGTATCTGACAAAACGAGTGCTGTGGCATGGCTCCGTCTCACAGCGGACGCCTCAATTTGCCTTCGAATAAAGACAGAGTGAAGGTCCAATCAGCGCGAAAAATTTTCTGATTTGTCTTCGCTGATCAGTAGAACCACCTGTGAAAACTATGAAACATTTGTGTGCGTCTTGCAAGGGAAAAGGAAGTCGGAGGATAAATCGGGTGGAAGATTGAAGAGGCGAATCGTGGTGATTCGCGATCGTTATTGTCATTCCGGGTTGCATAATCACACGCGGTTTTGATTAATTAACGGTTTGATAGATTGCCTGGGGCTGCGCGGTATGCAAAATAATGAATCCGGTGTACTAACTAGGAAGATGAAGATGAATTATTCTAAGTAGACGGGGAGGAAGATTATAATAATGATGATGGCCGATGTGAATGGAGAAGCCAGGTAGCGACTATCGACATTGTCTCGTTCTTCGATTTCCTTTTCAAATTCAATCGGTGTTTCAATTTTGTGCCTATGCGGCTCGGTGCCGATCCACCGATCGCCGGTCGGCGAAAAAGACGTTACCAGCTGAAGAAATATTGCCTCGTACATTATTAAAGTCAGTCTTCGACGATTCAGCGGCGCTGGCTGCTTCTCATTTGCCGCATTCACCGCTGACTTGCTCGAAACAGTGGGAATTAGCCGTGGGACCTGACTCGGTGCGTACTGGTGATTATGAATCAATTGGACATCGGGGATTCATTTCATTGGATTCGATTAATGGCTACCGAATGATTTGTTTCGCGTACTTGCCGAGTACTCCCTGTTATTTAGGTGCTATCGATACTCGCGACGGATATGAAGAAAATTGCACAAGTGAGTGCAGGGTTCAAACAAAAATAATAAATAGTTCGAATATTTTATAAGAAAATAACTAAGGACACACCAATGTTCTTCAAACAAAAATAATGAGTAGTTCGAATATTTTATAAGAAAACAACTAAGGACACACCAATGTTCTCTCTTGTTATAATTGAAAAGTATTATAAATAGATTCCAGATTTTTATGCAAAATAAAAATCGTTTACATCAATTGTTACGAACAGAAACCACTAGGGTATTTTTTAGTTTCTTCAATCCCTTGCACTATAACATCGAGTCAGATTCCAGATGAGGATTTCGAGCAGAATGTGAAGAATAAAATTTCATTTTTTTGTTATCTATATACAGGGTGGTTCACGCAACTTGCACACCTATATAACTTCCAAAGTATGCGTTGCATGAAGAAGGTTTGTATACAGAAGTTGCATGATCTGAAGGGGTATATTATGTAGCGTATTTATTTTTTTACAGGTGGAAGCGTTTCGGAGATTTGAAGGTCGACTTTGTTTTTTTACATGGAATACTATATTTTTGATACCAAAATATGGAAGAATGTCGAATTCTGAGTAAAAAAGTATTGACCTTTATTAGCCCTTTATTAGCCCTCTATAGTTTCAAAGTTACTCGTTTTTGCCATGAATGCATAACATAGTTTTATTTTGTAAACTTCTGTTTTCAAGTACACGATCGTTTGTGAGTCGCCAGACAGTTAATTAAGTATTGATAAGTATTGATAAATAGCAACATGAACGAATGAGAGTCACACCGTGATATAAATCTTGAAAACAACTATGTAATATATTTTAATACTTCGCGTTATAAACGCACATAAATCATAGAGGATGTACCGAACAATCTTAATCCTTTTTTATCTAGGTATCGACTTCGTTCAGAGATGACAGGTGAAATTAATCATGGCAGTCGGTTGATAAATAGTTTTAAAGAGTTATGAATTCATGTCATTCCAATCTTCTCATACTCTTTCCCGTAATTTCTTCCTGCAATTGGTTCTTCACACTGTCTCGAGATTTTCGTAAAATCGAGGTCGATGATATGTGGGAAAGATTATATAATTTAATCCTCGATATCACTTTCTAATTAGTTTAACCGATTCTTCGAGCAATTTGGCGAATAATTAATGTCGTCGTCTGATTTACACGAGTATAGTAGAAGGCAATAAATCATTCGAAGAAAGTTGTATCTGTATAATATATATTTTCCGCATACCAACCATGTGATCGGTGTCGTGTAATTTATATACACGTACAAACATAAATTGCATTTATTCATAAATATAATCTGGTTTTTTAGTATTTAATAGACTTGCAAACAAACCATAAATTTTTTTTAATGCATTTAGAAACTGTTCAGTGATATTTTAATTATTCCGAAAGCTTGTAAAATCCCTAACAAAATAAACGAATTTCTCTTTCGTTCCAGTTTATGTAATTAAGTCCAGAAAATCAATATTTGCATAAACGTACAGGGTGAACTCATAAATATGTTTTTTCACTATTAAATGCACTCTCAAATAGACCATGAATTTTAATGGTATTTAGAACTGTGCAGTAATATTTTAATCCCTAGCAAAATAAACAAATTTCCCATCCGTTCCAGTTTATGTAATCATTTCCAGATTTTAATATTTGCATAAACGTTCACGGCGAACCTATACGTGTAATTTTCTTTTAACTCGAACAAGGTTCAAATGTTAAATCCGGTATCAGAAATCGCATAATTGGTCTCATCGCTACCGGTAATCATTGTCTAGCAAGTAACGCTCGCCTAGCGTTAGACTCGCAGATAAGCGAAAGATAAAATGTTAGAAACTTGTCTTTCGAAGACAATGCTACCAGCCGATCACCGTTAACAGCCGCGAAAGTCGACAGACAAGAGCCAGGACTCGCTCGTAGCCTGTTTAAACGCAATAGATCACGATCGATGACAGGCTTTAACGTGGCAATTAACATAAAAGACAATGGAATCGCGAGCGACCCGCGTTACTTAACGACCCGCAAATTTTCTGACACCTCTGCACACGCGGGCTCGCTTCGAATAAACAACCACGTTCCATTGTGCGCGTTCAACTGGCAATTTGCTTGAAGATTTAATACAAATCGTGTTCTGCCGTATTGAGTAATAGCAATAATCTTCGGAACATTTTATTATTGTCCAGTTTTAACAAAACAATTTAATTACACTGTTGAAGATCTACTGAATATCTTCCTTGAGTGTTACTTTCAGAATTAATTCTAATCTGTCTGTGGTAAAGTAGTAGTTGAATATGTTCTTGTTAGTGACTCTGTGGGACCTGTAAAATTATACACTGTTATGTATGGTCGTATAAAAATTATTTCATTTCAAACATTCACAGAATATTTCTATGCTGAGGCCATTTTTTCGAATTCTTAAGATTATGAATATATTTTTTAATTTAGATTAAAGGCAGTTGCACAAGTTCACGACTCTGCATTAAAAGGATCAACGTTTCAAATGAAAGTCTAGCTACACTGAAACCTTATTATTTTGTTATAAAGTATGTATGTTTGACGAAGTTAAAAGTTTACTTAAAAGTCGTGTAAACTTCATGTATGACTCTATCAGACTTCAGAACGAAAAGTATAGAAGATACAAAAGAATACAGAAGAAAAATACAGAAGGTCCTTCGGTCCCCCTTCGGACAGAAAATGTTTCGTTGAATCAATTTTTTCGTATGTCTATCCGTTTCAGAGAAATCTCTATTGGTCATTTTATTCTTTATAAAAAATATGCAGGGTGAGGTATTTAAAACAAGCCACCTGAATAATTCGTTTGCCTTTGAAGATTGAAGAAAATTCATCAGACCAAACCGAGTTGGTTATCGAGGGGTTCATAATCTAATGTAATTAATTTGTTTATAAGTGAAGGCATCAAGGAGATATGATACATCTCTCATAATCTAAAACGTTGCAATGTTGATGACACAGCACGCTCTGTAGTTATTGGTGTACAGATATTTGTCCAATAATTACCAAAGATTTTTAGGAATGTCCAATCAATGTGGAGAGAACGGGGCCTAGGATCAACGACTATAATTCCCGCGACACCGCGTGCTCGATGGATCACGGTAGACGGTGGATCAACAGTGGAGTTCTGTCGTGGGATTCCCGTTTCCTGACGAAAGAAACAGCCATCTCGAGGAAGAGGGAACGTCAGGCAGGAACATTGGTTTTACGTGGCCGTGCGTACGCCCCTCTGCATACGTACGTGCTGCGTACGACTGTATCGCGGCTTAGCCCGGTATTACACGTCCGTATTACGCGTAATGATAGGCCAGGATGGTTCCCATTAACGCTCTGGAGCACCCGCGTTTCTTAGGCGATCGCCTTCCACCAAACGGCCACCTAATTACACGGGACAATGCGGGCCAGGGGGAGGAGGAGGAGAAACAGATGAAGAAGATGAGGGGCAAGAGGGCGAGGGGCTGCTGGTGCGTTTGCTTTACTGCCGACGATTCCTCCAGTTTTATTGAACGAATGAGCCAGAGCCGGCTTCGGCTCTCTCGGATCGCCGCTCAGGTGGATGCTGATTCGACACCACGGTGATTCCAGAACAGGTTGCGAAAAAGAGAAGGAGAGCGTCTGACGATGGGTTGCCGGGCCCTTGGATCAACGTTTCCGAACATGCCGGTGTAAATATAGCTTCTTATATGTGGGAATCGTCTAATTATTGTCGGTCGGTCGTCAACAGGACTTGTTTATTTGCGCGTCAAGCCGATCTCCCGTTTCGCAGCCCTCCTCTGGAATCCGAGACCCGGCTTCTGGTCCGGCCGGTGTTATAGTAGTAGGCGGCGTACGATTATGGATATTGAACTTAGAAAAATGAAACCTGTCGACGGCCACGAACGGACCCAATACCAGGGACTGTTATTAGTCAGGGGGAAAAGACGTTCTACAACGTGAGTCACTTAACGCGAGGCAAATCGTATCGGGATCATTTTGCTTTTGCCATTCGCTGCCGGACGATGCGTTTTCAGGCGCAATTACAACGTTCGCTTAAACGGAACCGCATGCTTTCGTGATGCACGTGCAGCAGACAGTCGGTCGGGTCGGGTTCACTCGGAAAGGAAATTCAATGTTTCTGATCATTTCTTAATCAATGATTCTGTTTACATAATTGTTGTTGCATACCAACTTTGTTTCATTGTATATAGATACCTCCCCCCCCCGACTTCATCATTTTTATTTTGTTTTATTTTTTTTAAATTTTATTTTACTTTATTTTATTTATTTTTATTTTATTTTTATTTTATTTCAGCCTACTGTCTACCCCCTTTTTATCCTTTCTCCTCCTCCCTTGTCCTGTATCCTTTCCTCCGCTGACAGTTCTGTTGTTTTTAGACCCTGTTTTTACAATGTTACAATTGTACATATATTCTCAGACCTTGTTTTCTAGACCCCGCGTCTAGACCTAGTTTCTAGACCCCGCTCTGTCTCAATTGTATATATATACATATAATTTTAGTATTTATTGTGCATAGTTCCCAAATGCCTGGGCGTAGTAATGCCTAATAGGCGGTGTCCACCCGGACATTTGATAAGACCATGAGTCATAGGAGGAGGGGTTTAGGGCACGATCACCTCGACCCCACTACGGATGTAGGGTGTTTTTCCCCTCCTCCTTAAAAAAAAAGATACCCCGCTTCATGTTTGTCACCCAAAATACTATACAAACTCATGATTTCATTCTGGACCCATCCTCAAGGTCTGTCTCAGCCTTGGCCTCTGTTCTAGCACACTCTATTCACAGCTCTGTATATATTAGTATAGAAATGGTAGTGATAGAGGAATGTGAGTGATCGGATAATAGAACCTAGTAAAATGAATTTTTTTGAACCATTTATATCTGCAACATATTCAGGCAATAAAGAAGTCAGATGCCGGAGACTCGGATAATCGAGGTTCCACTGTACCTACAAATTTAACATCGAGAATTGTGTTCATCATCCAGAGTGTCCTTCCAGTGGAATCATAAAGAATAATGATTGCACTGGAAGGACCACACCGAAGTGATCTAAATCTTATCAAAGGCACAATTACGAGGAGATCCGACTCTCTGTGGAACATTCGTAATAACCACACCGATAATAACCGTCATTTGGCGAGCGGTAGCGGTATCAGAAGTGCGAAGATAATTAATTTACAACGCCCTAACGATACGGAGAAGATTGCCGACTCGGTGTCCCGATGCGAAACGTATTCGTACTAGGAAACACTCAACACCACGGAAGAGCGATTCGCAGTTTCAACCCGGCGATAATTCCGTTTCTCCACGGGCTACAAGCGACGCAACAGACGTGGCTGATGGCTCCTAATGGATCCCCTTTAGCCAATTACGCGATGCCTGTTTCCGCGTCTGCCACCCCTAAATGAGGGAAAAATGTTGTTCCGTTGCCGAACGCTAATGATTATGCTATCCATGTACCGTTCCTGCAACTTCTGGTTCACTCGACGCACGCTGTCATGCTACGTAAATTCAAAGCTGGACTGTATTACAGTGAGTGATCAAATTGTCAGGACCACTTGCACACGCTGAGGATTTTACTCTAATCTTCGGCTACACTGAATTCTTAGCATCTTTTGTATGAACTATTAACGTTTGTCTCCGAGTA
This sequence comes from Lasioglossum calceatum, assembly GCA_963966675.1. Classification (NCBI taxonomy): domain Eukaryota; kingdom Metazoa; phylum Arthropoda; class Insecta; order Hymenoptera; family Halictidae; genus Lasioglossum; species Lasioglossum calceatum. The sequence goes on from OZ016542.1 coordinate 7,264,954, forward strand.
AATCATTTGTCGTAGTACATATACTTTTAACACGTTGACATTGACACGATTCTTTGTCCTGAAAAATTTAATTTACGTTATAATGCAGTTGAATTGGATGTGAGATTTCCTACAGGTCTATTAGCTTTTCAAATCCTGCTCTCCTGTGAAATTTGGATTATACAAAGTGCAAATATTACAGGAGAGAACGATTTGATGGGATAACAACAAAACCTAATAGACCTTAAGGAAATTTCACATCCAACGTTGCTCCTGCCACCAATTCAGTTATGTGAATTTCGTTAAAATTTAAGGGATTCGAAAAAGGCAAAAGAGCCGTGGTGAATTTGAGTTCTACAATTTCAGATTCGTTAACTAAATTATTATACTTGCATTTTGCGGGTTTTTTGGTGGCGGTAGTTCGGCAGTGAACGTGTCAATTAATTTTCAGCAGAAAAGATCTTGTCAACGCCTTCTGTGCGCGAAGTATTTGCGAACATACCGAGCCTGCCAGAATGATCGCAGCAACGTTCCAGCATGTGTTTCTGGGGTCCGAGAACCGAGTCCCAGAATATCGTGCCGTTATCGCATTGTTACGGTCGATATCGTCCGACCCGGTCCAATCAAGACATTTCAATCGATGTTTTTCTGTAGGTGGAATTGAGATCCGAGGCTAGACTGGGGAAGGAAACTGGTAGCCTTGAACGACCTCCTATCGCGGGCGCAACGCCCGAGGCGTTCAGAAGCGGGCTCGCATTATCCGCGCGCGAGTACCAGTGTGTCGCGCGTGTGCATGAATGCCAACGGAAATATCCAGGAGGTTTATAGTTATTGTCAATAACCGCGAACGATCCGCGAGACGCGGAAGTACTTTTACTATTAGAGAGCCTACGACCTCTGTCCCGATGATTTCCTTCGACTTCTCCGAAACCTTTATCCGGCCGTTTTTCTCCCTTGACTGTTGTGCTGTCGATTTTTGGCTGCGCAAAGATCGTAAATAACTCTTTCTGCTTGCACGAACCATTCGATCGTGGAGGATAAGGGTCTTCTATGGAAGACTGCTTTTAGGGGGAAAGATTTTTCTGCATTCATCTTACACATGCGTACGTCTGACCGAAATTAGTAGAATGTGAAATCTTATGGAGAGTTACAGTTTCTTCAGGCGAAAGTAGAAACCTTTATGTTTTACGACATAAAAGCATAACGCTTGTACAACAGGTGATCAAATCATTAGAATCACAGTGTGAAAGATACGTTCATAGGAAAGATTTGTTGCACGCAGTGTTGCTAAACAGTTTTAACTCTTTGCACTCTGTTCGCGCTGTCATCAAGACATTTATAATATGCTTTGCAAGGTGTTGTATCAATAATAGTAATGTTAGTAGTACTGTTTTTAATGAAGAAAATCGACAGAGGAAATAGAAACCAATAAATAGACAAACATTTGCAATTTGTTATTTTCAAAACAAAATTTCAAATCTTCAAAAATTTCACTATGGAACTGATCGGAGTGCTAAGGTTATAATATAAAGAAATTGATTTTTGTCAATCTATTATAAGTGCATGCATTGCTGGGTCTCATAGATTGTGGCCGTTTTAAGTAGAAATAGTGAGCAATGGACAGACAAGGTAGTTAAATCGTATACAAATCTTCATCTGCCTAACGAATAAATTTTCTTGAAGGCAAAACTGCAGTTTGGAAAAACGTTAATACTATTTCTAATATTTATTTTATAAAATAAATTAACGGTTCAACAAATACTCGCGACATCAAACTTTTTGTTATCAATATTTCAGCATTAAAATACAATGAATATGAAGTTTCCAGTGTGCTGATAGCAATTGTCAAAGTAATTAAATGTTGATTAAAACGTAATATCGTTGTGATTTTACAGGATAATGATATTTACTGAACTGGTTTGTTTATAACTAGACTCCGGATGTTTATGCAAAATAAAAAGTTTGTGCATCAATTGCAAGACGCAGGAGCTAAATACGAATTTATATTCTTCATTAATAATTTTAATGTAGTGAAAATAATATATTATTAAATTGCACTTGTTCATTTTTGTTATTATATAAATGCATAAAATCCGGAGTCTATTTATAACAGTCTACTGATGCATGTCAACTTTGTTGTTTTCTACTAGAGAAATAATTTTTTTTTTCTTTATTTTAAGAATTTTGTTTAGCAAAATAACTAAAGAATTACAAAGAATTTAGTGAATACCAAGATATAGAATTCGGGCGCTGATTCGTCTAAATACGCAGTCACAAGAATATGAAGTCATTAATATCAAAAGTGAACGCATCCAGCGTCTTCTGTAACAGGTTGCATTCTTCGCGAGCCATATCCAACACATCCCACGTGTTTGTAATCAAGCTAAACGGTTCCTAAATCACATGTATCGGCTCCACTTAATTCGAAGTCGTTCGGATACTATTAAACTATCTCGATGCATCGGTTATATATTCTTGTTGCGCGGAAACATAACGAAGTGGGCTGATCTACAAGCACTTCGAAGCCCACGTCGCGTCCGCCGAATGCTCGAAGCGATCTACAAGACTATTAAGCTCGTTTATCCGCCGGCTAATCGCGATTTTATTTTCCCGGGACCGCGCAGTGTCCGATTCATTAATGATTTTCTGCGTCAGGTCTCGTTCGATCGAACTGGTCGCTGAGTCACACCGGTCGTCGCTCGGCGATCAATGAAACGTTCGACGCCAGAACGAACGTGAGTCGGGCAACGATAAACGGATGCATACGCGTTCATCAGCTAGTTTTACAATCGATCCAGTGTCTTTTTCCTTGCGAAACCACCGTGGGGCAATCCGCGGCGTCGATAATTCGCGCGTTTCGTCGGGGTAATTTAATTTTAGGCATCTTATCGACGGGGCGCGCTAGGATTTCTAACTTTATTAGTTGGCGAATTTAGATAGAGATAAGGGCGGAGAGATAGCTCGGGTTCTTTCTCGTTTGCTAGCTCGTGTTTCCCCGCCGGTGCTTACGATAGCGATAATTGCCGTAATCGTTAAGCGTTGTACACACGCAGGCGAAAAGGCTATATGGAGCTCCCCTCGAACGACTTTCCATGATTCCATGCCATGCCGTGGCCCGCGTACGTCCCGATACGCGAGCCACGACCGAGAAAATTACTAATACCAGAAAATTACGAAACAGCCCCGGCGAAGTAAAAGAAGTTAAACACGAGACGATTTACGTTAACGTCCTGCCCCGGCTTCCACGAAATCCTCACCTCGAGGTCCTTTTTCCTGCCGCGTATCCTGTGCACTCCTGGTTTTACGAGCAAGAAGGAGCGGCGGCAGACTCCGGGCCCGGCAACAGGTACCCGCGTGCTAAGCGCGACCCGCCAACGTTGCGTGCGTACGAGCTGACGAAAAAGGAGGAAACCAGGCCGACGTCGGTGGTAGCGGGTGATACCACCCGTTTCCGGCAGCCTCCTCACGGCCGCCGGCCAGAGACACGCTCGCTGCACCACACTATACCGACAGTCGTTCGAACAGCGCATGCTGCTTGCTTCATTTCATTCAAGCAGTTCGTAGAATGATCATTTTCACTACCGTCTCGGCACATCTGCAACGATCTGTCTAATCGATAAATGAATGGGTGTCTGGAAGAACTTATTCTACTTTAACAGTTAATGAAACAAACCGTAAAATATGTCTTTCATATTAGTGACTTATTATAGAAACTACGAATTTATAAGGTTAATAATGTACGCTCGCACACCGCGCTAATCGATATATGAATGGGTGTCTGGAAGAACTTATTTTACTATAACAGCGATGAAACAAACCGTAAAATATGTCTTTCATATTAGAGACTTATTATAGAAAATACGAATTTATAACAAGATTAATAATGTACACTCGTACACCGCGCTAATCAACAAATGAATGGGTGTCTGGGAGAACTTATTTTACTTTAACAGTTAATGAAACAAACCGTAAAAAATGTCTTTCCTATTGGAGACATATTATTATTGATTATAGACGGACCGAAGTCCTCTTACATAATTGTTTACAATAGAAAAGGATGAAGAACTAAACGCATAATAACAAAAAATAACAAAGAAGGGACATGCCCAGAAACTAATGGTACAAACGATATGGTTATTATCCTATAATTCTGCGTAATTGTTTTTTAAAATTGTGCAAAGACTCAGTAAAGAAATCAATACGATTATAGAGAGTGCTAGAGTCTGCTATAATGCGATTCATTGGATTAGGTTTTCATTGGCTTTAAGTGTTTGAAATCCTGCTCTAGTTCTCAATACACGTTCAGGTACATAGAAATTGATTTGCGCAAGTAGAGAGGAACAATCAATATGATTATTAATTAAATTAAATATCAAGCTCTGATCGGATACTCTTCTTCGAGCAGGCAATGTTTCTAGGTTCATTGTGGTTAATATTGCGGAATAATCATGATCAAAGAATGACATTGGCTTTTTTAGCTGATACGAACAAAACCGGAGAAATTTATGCTGTACTCTCTCGAGCATGATTTCGTAATTAGAGCTTCTCGGAGACCATATAATTGAAGCATATTCTAACAGGGGACGGACGAGGGTGATACAGCAATCTAAGATATATTATGGAAACTTCGAATTTATAATAAGGTTAATAATGTACACTCGAACACCGTGTACATGTAAATATACCTGTTAGTCAGGTGTTAGAAATTTAAAAAAATGTACAAATAATTATTTAAGAAGATTGTACATTCACTATCTTAGAAGATTTACATGTACAATCTCTTTGAAGAATTATTTAATCGCGTTATACGGGAGTCTACTGTGTACTTTGAAAACGCGCTAGGAACGCGCGGCAAAAGTGGCGCCAGCCTGAAAAACTATATTTGCTTAAGCATCCGCAGACTAGTTATGAAATTTACTAGCAACACTCGGCTGTATCGGTGCTTGTTGATGCTCTGCCCGCGGCAACTGACCCGGAACAGCGCGTTTAGCACGCGTCGTTATTTTTCCTTGTTCCACACGCGTGATGCAACGGATACACGATGTTCCGCGCGGAAATCCAAGAATTCTGATACGCTCGGCTGCGTATGCCAGCGGCCACATACGGGCAAGCATTGCGTGGCAGCAATAAAGTATCGTTAATATATCCACTGATCGAATACATTATCGCCCCGACGATTCGGAATGTAGATCATCCGCAATATCCGACTATAAATTCCCTGCCACGAAAACTGCAACTGGAAGCCGCGATATGGACCCGAGTAGTCATCATTGGACTGCGGATCTTTATGCAAAATGAAAATTATTTCTTCCCTTAATAATTTTATATTGACATCTTCGATTTTTAAAATTTTCCAACGATTTTGAATTTCATTCACTCAATTTTGCTATAAATGCGTAAAGATCCGCAGTCTAGCCATCATCGAACCGATTGCCGACTGTTACTGGTAAGCAAACAGATTTTACTGTTTCGCGACTTTACTGACCACTAATGTGCTTGGCATTTAACCGCTAATACCTCGTAAGGATTATTTAAACCTTCGGCGAAATGTGTTATTTGTAATTAAGAGAACGGCAAGGATCATGATATTCTAAAATGTATACATATTTGACCATACAATTGCGCGTTCAGTTAGTTGGAACATACACAAATATTCAAAAATATTTTATGGTTTGTTTACAGTTAACAAACGGCAGTGTGTTTTGCGTCCTTTTTTCTGTAGATTATAAAGATTGGATCAATATTACGTATCAAATTTATTGCCCACACATTGTTGGACGCCAACTCAATCAAAACCCGTTCCACATTTAATTATTATGTTTCTATGTCTAAATGTTCTACGCCACTAGATTAATTGAAAGAATAATGCATTCACTAAAATATTAATGAAAATAGCTTTCGTTAGTTTTTCATAACAATGTAGCAACATCGAAATGTACTGCAACTAAAAACGATCAGCAATAGTGTAATGTTCTACAATTTGGTGAATAGAATTTCCAAATTCAAAGTTTCCGAAAGCGAAGCTACGTGCTGTAAAACTTGTTCTTACACGCTGTAAAATTTCGATGTCCTTTTGCACATAAAATAACTAATGTAATACCGAAAATGACAGTCCACCTGTTGTAATAAAGTTTTCTGAAATACGTCGGTAGCGATTATCCGATTTAATGAATACGTGAAGAGCTTCTGTCAACGATGATGCATCACGCCTTACGATTTCATGTTTAATTATGAAAATGATAAGTGGCGTGAGAATATTACAGCCGCAGGGCTTGCCGAAATAATTTCCGCGCGTCGGCACACACCTGCACCACCACGGCTCCCGCTCTTAATTCGCTAAATTATTGCTTCAGAGGTTGCGTCACCTGTCAGAAACCGATATTTCACAGCTAACAATGACGCAACACGAATTCGAATTCGAGGGCCTGCTATTACCAATAACTTTTTCTGAGCGTTACGTGTCAAAGGCTCTTGTTTTCAATCTGTCATGTTGCTCGTTACTTTTTCGTTTAACACTTGGGCAACCGATCGTGCGGATCTGCTTGCACAATGTAACTTCAAAAAATGATCGAATTCAACTATTTATACCGTGCGATATTTAAAACTTGTATACCAGTAGAAACGAACGTACGTACATACATATAAAGCTGTATCAGATGTGCGCAAAAGATCTAGTCTTCTCTATTTGTTCATACATATGACTTGCAATTGTGATAATTACAAAGCGGATCTTTATGCAAAATAAAAATTTGAACTAAAGTGGATAAAATAATATAGTGGTATTTTTAAATTCTACTAATGTTTCTACTGTTTTAAATTACACCGACTCATTTTTGCTTATTATTTTGATAATCACCTTGCTTCTTGTGGTATTCAATGTTTGCTATCGATATGTTAAAATAATTGTATTATCGACACACGTGCCTTATATCCGTGCCGTCAGATCAGAGGAATTGACTCGAATTACTAGAATACGGGTTGCCCCCTCTCTCTGCTAATACCAGATTAGTCACGTGACCGGGGCGGAAGGGGAAGGGTAAAGTGAGAGACAATTCTTAATCTGGCGACACTGCTTCATCTATCGAATATAAATATAAACTAGAGGGATATTGTTGCTCGGTCGCTTCGCTCGCTCGCGAGTGGGGTTATTGTTGCTCGCTCGCTTCGCTCGCTCGCGAGTAGGGTTGTTGTTGCTCACTCGCTTCGCGAGTTCGCGGTTCGCGGGTACGACTGCTCTTGCGAGAGGATTATTGGTACTCATGGCTAGTAGGGTCTACAGCTATTAATGTTTTATATTTGTTGTGTGACTCTTGGAGAGTCACACAAAGAACTTCCCGATTCGTTAGCATTAGTTGCATAATTGAAAAAAAAAATTTTTTTTTAATTAAAGAAAAAAATTAAAAATGAAATATATATAATTACGTTTGTTTATTCGGTGGAAAATGTCCATCCTCTCGTATAAATTGCATTGTTGAATGAACTTCTTTCGAAAAAAACTAAAAAAACTAAAAAAACTAAAAAACTACTGGACCAAAGTGGACCAAAATCTAATCAGCTCTAGGTTACAGCGGGACACATCGATTGCATCATTCATCATTCTGATCGCGTTGTTACTTTTTCAAAAAACGTTAACGAAAAATTTGATAGCATACAAACGGCCATACGCACACACACACATCCACACACACATACAGACATTTTGATAAAAATAGTCTAAAATGACTCCAATGACCATGAAACGTGAAGATCTGCTAAAAAATCGATTTTCGATTTTCGGGGTGATTACAATAACTTCCCTATAAAATCGGGAAGTTAAAAAATAAGAAGGAAGGACTAAAACATTCACGAACACTCAAAATGTATTAGCTTCTGTGGACTTGCTGGTAGATTTGATGCAAATCTCTGGAGAGTGATTAAACGCGAGTGCAAATTGTAGGAAGCTAAGTAACCTAGTAGTAGCAACGAAAATTCGATGAGCGTTTCAGTGAATGTAATTCAGATTGAGACGGGCGAAGCGTTGCCAATTGCAACGGTTTTACGAATTGCTCGGCGAAGTGTAAACTTCGCGGAACAGAGAGCGGGCCGAAATCGATCCGCGTGCCACGACCTCGGGGCCCTAAGGGCCCCATCAAGACAGGTGCTGCTGGGTCCTCTGGTTCTCCAGTGATCTCCCCATGAGCTCCTTTCTCGTCCCCACCTTCCTCGACTCCCGGCGACCCGTTCGGCAGACTCGTTTGATCACCGCCGCTCACGACTCTCCAGGTACGCCGGGACGATAATTATTATACTTGCGTAACCGCCCTCGGGGCGAGATATACGGGCACCATGAACGTACGCTCCTGAAAATAAATATACCTCTACGATCGAGCCCTAACGGTCCCAATAGTTGTCCAGCCAGCAATGAGCCGAGTCCAGAGAAAAATTTCAGATAGCGAATCATATGCAGATTAATGAGAACTATTGTAAATATTAGCTGTGTGTAAAAATTTTAGTCAGTCTTTTAGCTTTTTCTTGTTAATCATAAAATGCAGTGCCTACAAATGTCATATCGGTCTGGAAGCAATGAATTGACTGAGAAAGACTAAAACTGTTTGCTCGTGGTTTATTCTCCGAGTGTAATTGTCCTACTTTATATTAAATTGATGCGATAGTAACACACCATTGAGCACACGTGCTTTGACCGAAAGGAGAAACAGTGAATCATGCACAGACACGTCGGCCAATTCAATTCTCTTGAGCAATAATTATAAGCCTCGGGTAAACACATCTTATTCTACAGTTTTTGTTTATTTTTCAATATATCGAAGAACCTCAAGCTGATTTGTACGTACCTTGTATATTATTTTAGAAATTCTATCTAAGTTACTCAGGTCACGAAGACAACAAACAAGTTAATGAATAAAGTATCAGTGTAAGATCCTCGTTGTTTATTTAAAACAGCTCTTTAACTACTGTTTCTGTATAAGGAGCACAAAATCTACCACTCGTTTAGAATAACAATTTATGGTTCCTGAGGACATGGAACTGTCTAATGTTACTTTCGAATTTTTAGAGAATACAGTATGATTTTTATGCACCGTGCAAATTCTTTTTCGCGACGTGTTGTATGAAATGAAAGCAAATGTATTATTCCTCTCGTGTAGAATATTCTGCAAAACATACCCACTACCACTTAAGTGATCCAGATTAATATTGAAGAACCATTTTCGGTTTCTAATAAATTAGAAATAAATGATTCAAGAAGATCAAAAGAAGAACTTTAATATTACATCTTACAAAAATTGTTCTCTTACATTTTGAGCAGTAGTTGACACTGCAATTGCACATACATCCACAGCCCAGTAACAATTACTACACTTCTGGTCAATGACGATTCTACTATCGCAGAAGATAGTGAAATCTTGCATAGCAAAATCTTATCGACTCGTGCATCGAAACATCATTTGTTTCAACAGGCAGCGAATCACGTGGGCAGATAATTTCTAATAGACAACAGAATAGAAGTTAGCCGGATACCACCACGTGGGAACATATCCTCTCCCGTCATCCTGGAACTGATGTCTTTGGCCTTGGTAGCCAGGAGTAGTGCCGCGGCCACAAAGTCGGAAAGGAACACTTATCACTCGGTGCAATTGCAACTCTTGGAACTCGGGCTCCGATGGCGCAGCGTCCACCAGATGGACAGACGATTAGACGAACGTCTTGCATCCAAGTCGGCCAGCAATTAATGTCTGCTTGTGCTACTGGCTCTCGAGAATCCTTCGGTTTAATTCGATCAGGAAAGCCTCGGGTCAATCTATCGGCGCTGTGTTTTCTCGAGTACAGCTGATTCCTTCAAATCCTAAAATACTGTTCGCTCATAATCCATTCTAATTCGTTATCTGATTGCTTATCCTTTCCCTAATTGTTTTAAAACCAACTGAAGCTTCAGCTTTTAAGATCGTATCATTATTATACAAAACTTTGGCAACCCTAATTTTAGTCCTTTGTAATTCTAGTGTTACTGACTACTGGTTTTACAACCCATGATCACATGCAAATATTTTATCCATATTTCTTTAGTAATTTGTCAGAGTGTAGAATTAAATAAACATAAACAATTTACAAGTAATTTAAACTGCAAAAAATAGGCACCTATGCACATAATGTCAATCGGTTTCTTAAAGCAGCTTCAGAATTCTCAGGAAGTAAAAACGATAAGTATTTCGTAAAGATTACTTTCTGATGAAAAACTCTTAATATTATTTAGTCGTGCTATGATACTAAAGTGGTAGACAACTGTTTAAGACCTAGTCAATCTAGCACTGCCAGTATAAACTAAATTAACTCGTATGAAATCCTGGGGAACCTCAGGCATTGGAAGATAAAAGTACACCAAACAAGGTTGCTATCGGCGACAATATTTAAGCGCTAATATTTTCAGCCGGTAAGAAGATTTGCGAGGTACAAACACGTATAGGAACGCCGTGCGTGCACAAGACTGGACAGCCGCGTGAAACGAAAACCGATATCAGCTGGGCCATCAAGGATCCGGAGCTGGTACGCCTTCTGACCCCAAGGCGTCAAGTGATATATCGATCCGCGTTCACAGCCTAGCTACCCGGCGAGGTAGATCGATCGATAAAAGAATCTGTTTTGACAGACACACGCGAAGGGGTCCCAGGTTTTACGCCGGCGCAAATCGGCTGGCTTCCGGACTTTCTTGTACTGGTTATCGCATTTGCAACCACGGTAATCGAAACTGTGTCAATATTAATACACCGGATTGCGCGTGGACTGTCGTATTTATGCGTTTATGATATTTGCAATTCAATAAATGAAAATCTAACTGCAACATTCGCTGTAACGTTTATCTTGCTTTCGATAATAATAAAAGCATTCGGAAAATACATTCTATGCCACATTTTGTATCCTGATTATACTACTGTAATTTGATGTTATCTATGTTGATCCATGTTATGATCATGAGCGATTTCCCCTTTCTTCCAAGTGCGTAACCCTTAAACAAACAGTATGGATGTATCGTAATCCAACCTCATTACACTGTCCAACAAATTCCTTTAAACATGTTTAAACAATCATAATGCATTAATATTATATATCACTGGATTCGGGAAAGTCTACAGAATCTTTTGCTGTAAAGAACAATTCAATATCTTTTATAATAACATCACAATATTTGTTTAAAGTTGAAAAATTTGGTTTTTTTTCAAAGCTATGTTCTTCGAAAACTGTGCGTGTAGGAGACAAATTAAGGCCAGATTCGGAATCAGCGCAAAAAACTCTATAAGAAGGACCCAACAGTATATTGGGAACAAATTTGGTGTTGGGCAGTGTTATTAGACTGCAAAACGTTGTCCAAGTCAATTTGTAAGAACTATTGGGTTGGCAAGAAAGTAATTTCGGTATTTTAAGGTGAAATAAAACCGAATTTCTTCATTCAAGCGATGAAATTTAATCAATAAAATATTTTTTTATTTATTCTTTTTGGCAAAAGATGATCGAACAGAAGGGAAAATATCTTATTCATTAAAGTTCATTGCCTGAATAAAAAAATTGGGCTTTATTTCACCTTAATATACTGAAATTACTTTCTTGCCCACCCAATAGAAATACATAGCATAAAAATGATTTCTTTCTTTTAATAATTTCAATCAGTCTAAAGTAGTGTAACGATATTTTGAAATTCCTCTACTACCAGTCCTACATAAAACCCGCTGTCTAATTATTATAGTCTTGCTATACTTCTGCGTTTATAGTTTATAAGACTTAACACTATTTCATTTCAGTTATTGACTGTGGATATTATTCATTTATGACAAACATCTGACAATAAATTTTAAGATCGTAAAAAGATTATATGAATTTCGGAATATCAATGTATTGTTCCCAACTTATTAAAATGAATAAAGAACGAACAAAATTGTACTTAGTTTCAGTTTCTTAGAATTGACGCAGCACAATTGAAGGTATTGCTCATGGTGGAAGCATTGTATATAATTTTAATATCCTTCGATCTATTTTTGATAGTATGAATCGAGACACACGCTTCCACAGTCTACTGATAACTGCATCAAGTACAGTTTATTAAACCAGATCTAACAAGGCGAAATCTGAATGAAAAATGAACAGGAAAAGAGGCATTCATCTTACAGTTAAGCGATTTCGAGGAAACCGTTAATTCAACTGGAGAAACCGGCGATCCAACGATAGAAGAACAAAAATCGTTCCACCGCACCGGTGAGTTAACGAGGGAAGAAAAATTAACAAGTTGCACCACCCATTCGCTGATAAATAAGACAGAGGGGCAAGTAGCGGACGACAAACGGCACCGGTGTGGCGCGCCTTTTAATTTCCAGTGTCCAGCTTGCCGTCAGACTTGCCGAGCCCGGCTCACTTATAACGTCTCGTCGTTTCTGACGTCCGTTGTCACGTCTTCACAGCGTCGATCGATCACCGGACCGACACACCTGCGGCCCTGCCAACGAGGAACGAGCGTTGTGAAATCGCACGTGCCCGTGCACCCCTTTTCTTCGGCCGCTTCGCGACATCTGCGGGTCTCGTGCACGAAAGAAAGCACGGAGAAATGTATTGACACACTCCACATGAAATAATAATAGTAACAACAATAATAGCAGGTTTTTATTGCGTCCCTGTGGCACAAGCATAGCAAGAATTTGTACGAAAATTTTGCTCGTGCAGTTCTTTACGAAAGAAAGTATCACAGAAGAATCACAGTAATATTAGGACACTTTTAAAAGGACGATAACGTTTTTAACACCGGACCTTGGTTGTTTTGAGAAGTTAGAACAATTAGCGTACTACAAGACTTAGAATTAGGCGTGAAAAAGAAATTTTGAAAAATTGCAATTGGTCGGAATTCAAAGAAAATACTGAAAGTTGTTTTCAACTTTTCTACCCGAGTGTACACGTATGTACTAACAACAAAAAATAGCAAAATATTAAAATTAAAATATCTCCCAAAGTAATAGTTTTTATTCAGAATATCGAGATGCATCGAGTAGTGCATAAAAAATTATATGATTCCATTAAAAAAAATAAAGGAGACCTCCATATGACCTCACTTAGAAACAAAATACAGTAAAAGCTCCTTCGTTGTCCAAAGGCCGGGGGTTTGAGCGGACAACAACCGTGCCCGGACACTATTTTTGATTTATGACTGCGTCTTTAGTGAAACGCCTAGTTAAATGACAAAAACAAGCATTCGCAGTCAAAAGCAGTCAACTGTTTGGCTTTAAAAAACTCCTTATTTCCTTGCCATATTCCTTTCCTATTCACAGTCCTGGGACACATCTGGCGACCAGATCCACGCAGGCCTAATCCTCTCGTTGACAGGCAGTGGAGTGGGTAGGCACTGGACAACGATCGCGCCCACGATTCAGGACAACGAAGGAGAGATTACTGTAGCGACACTGGATTACATTCCCCTCGAAACAGAGAAACTTTCATTTGAAACATTTTTTTTTATAACGAATAGTTCTAAAATCGTCCTGTATATAACAGTGTGGACTATACAAATAAGCTTTCTCTACAGAATCGATAGATATTCCGAGACTTATGAACGGGGGTGTACACGTCTCGAACGAATATGCAAAATGGAGGCGACGACGAATCGACCGCGGAATGCGGGAACGGAAAACGCGGCGGAATGGTTAACCAAGCGATTATGCGACGCGGTTATGCGCGTGTGTTCACCGCGACGCTACGTGGACGTCGTTTAAGGACCAGGAGGATCTTGAAAGGGACCACTGTGTTGCCTCGGCGCAAATTCAACCTGTGTTCCCGCGGGGATGGGAGAGTCTCACGGGTGCGCGAGCAGAAACGGATGCGTGACTCGCTCGGATGAATCCGTTTCGTCGTTTTGCCTTGCGGTGCTAGTTCGTTTGTCTCCCTGCTGCGTTTCGTGATGCGTCTCACCCGGCACTTCCTATCGGACCACGGCTCTATTCATGTTAACAGAGTTAGTTGCTAGGATCGAAGAATAGAGAAACTCATTTTGCCGATCAATGGCGAAACTTTTTTTACACAATACCAGTGGAAATTACGTTGCCCAAGAAATACTCATAAGAAGTGCTTGCACATTGTTAAACTTTGCAGTCAGACTTTGCACGTTCGCAGACTAATTAAAAGTAATAAACGTGTATTTTGTTGTTGGAAAACTAGAATCTGAAGAGTGAAACATATCTACGAGGTCCTGTTCTCCGTCTTTTAGAGACAGATATAACGAAAATTTATTTATGTTGTTTATCAACGTTATCCATAAATATGAGTACAACATATGGGGTGCTTCATTTATCTTGTCTATCAGCAATTCCATTATCTGAACACTCGTGTTCCACTAAACAGTTCGAATAATGGAGGTCATCTACTAGGTCATTCATGAACTTTCGTTCGTAGCCTTAACATACCATACACTCGAAATCGACCTGTCAAATAGCTTGCTTCAGGCAGCTGATTAAAGTGGACGTGTTTGCTTTGGTTAAAAAAATGGAGAACTTGAAAAATCGTGCAGTCATTGAATATTTATTTATATAAAAGGATTAAGCGGAAAGGAAATTTTTGATGACATGGTGAATGAGTTAGGGGACAGTGGTAGTAGACAGTGGGGACAGGAGATAGTGATCACGTGATCACGTGATCGTTATCATTATCGTGATCACGTGATCGTTATCGTTATCGTGACCGTGATCGTTGTCGTGATCGTTATCGTGACCGTGATCACGTGATTACTGGCAACATTTCTGATGCAGTGTCCCGTTGGCGCTGCTGTACTTCTCGACATTCAACTGTAGAAATTGTACCCAGCTCCCCTACTGGACGGAACTCAAACTAATGTCGAGGTCAAAAACGGATCGGCACCCTTAAGGGAGAATATACTGAAGAATAAATGTATTTTGACTCATTATTTCATGTCATTTCATTGTTAGGCTACGAACTTTCTGAATGACCTAGTACTACATCAAGGATTGATACGATATCGACATCCGATGTTGCACTCGCCAATCTGACTGTTTCACTTATTTAATCGGATACTTGAGATTCTTAATGCAAAGTGTAATGCAAGGAATAGATATAAAAGACATGTATAATTTTCTTTTTAAAAAAAGATTACGTATCTGGTACTTGGAGAATAACCTCTGCCGAAAGCTAATAATTTAGATCAAAGGGAATGTTGTCCCGGGATCTGCATAGACCGATAGAAAATCGAGAATCATTCGGAACCCGTAAGACGGCTACCGAGTTACCGGGACCTGGTGTTCCAGGAATAATAACAGGACGGCAGAATACAGGGGTATCAACAGCTTCCTCGTCGGAATCTCGCCGGACTCCCTCTATTCGTAGAGGCTTACGTTTTCATCGGCCGGTTTGATAAACGGCGACATAAATCCAGCGTGCAGCGTTCGTTAGAATGGATCTCCCCGAGCGGTGGTTCGCTCTTCATCATCGTTCCTGCTGCGGGATGAAAGAGTGGAAATGGCGTCGGACGGCCATGGGGGTTTTAACGGGGAGAAGGAGAGCAATATAGCGTACGTGATCGAGTAGAAGTGCGGATACCAGAGCGATCGCGTGGGCGTTACACGTTCTCTCGTTATGGAGGCCCATCGTATTCTCATGTAGATCGGGTCCTGTCCACACCTCGGTCTCCCAGGCATACGGCCCCCTATACATTGATAACCAACGCCTTGTAACAGTCGATACACTCGGTACTCGATATCGGCCGGCCACGGAGAAACGCACCTCCTATCGGTCCATGTCGATAATATAAATAATATTCCATAAATATTAGGACAACGAATCCGAACAATCGTTGAGAGATCAGTTTCAACATTGTTGAAGCAATTTCCCAACAGTGCGATCACCTATAATAGCTTTACAACAACACGACTCTTCATTTCACGACTTTTCGTTGAGAAAAAACTAGTAAAAAATTGTTTTGTACAAAAGTTGATTGGTGCAAAGGCCAACACTTTGTAGTATGAATGATTTTTATGTAGGTAAAGCAGTAGAGGAGACAACATTCTAGCGAGCGACGAATTCAACGACTTACTGATATTCTTCATAGATTAACAAACATGTAGTAAATACCCTGAATATTTTAATCATTGCAAAAGTAACATGAACAAAGCGGGTGTTACATAGTAAGTAAATAGGTAGTTTCCAAAGTACTGTTTTGCACATAATGCTATTTCTTGGCAACTGCTGTTAAAAAGGAAGTCATTCATCCTTCTGGGGAATTAAATGACTCTTATACGCGCACAGCGAGTAATTCCACCTTCAATTGTGCAGACTACAAAAACGTCTACCCATAAAGGCTTCTGCTGTGAAATACCAGGTGCTGTAGCAGAAGTTGATCGGGCAGATATAGCGAACGTTTATGCAAATATCGATTTTTCCCGGACCAGTTCATAAAAAAGGGAATTAGGTAGAAACTTGTTTGCTTTATTGGAAGTTTTATGAAAATAGATTAAAAAAGGCTAATAAATTGATAATATATTTGTTGGGCGTACGATTCCGCCGTGGCTGGCACACTCGCATGGTCGCTAGTAATGTTGTAAATCCGTAAAATTCACAGTTCATCGATCATTATTAAAATCTTTATAACCGGTATTTATCACGTTCCCCGCCAGCAACATATTATAACTACATTCACGCGATCCAACGGTAACATAGCGAAAACAGGTCTTTTTCCAGAATATCAGGATCACTGACATAGCACAGGAGACCGTAAGTAAAATGCCTGGATTGTAAAACTTCGTAATTTCGTTCTCTTCCAGTTTGTCCTGATTTATACGTTAATGCGACGCAATGACTCGAAAGATCGAATGCACAAGAGATAAAGTACGAAGAACCATGCAACGCTGTTTGAAAATTGCAACATGCTGGGCCAACCAGCTTCACAACATTGGATGATTAAAACGATATAAACCCACTGTGTTCTCCTTTTTGGTGAAAATCTCGAGTCCCACAATCAATGCAAATAATAGAGATTAATAGATCGTTAATGAGACAAGGAATTATTAAAACTGTAATGTCCACACGATGTAATTACGAAGCCTAAGAAAAAAGGCAATTCTGATGGTAGACTTATCATTTTGTTTAAACATTGTAGGGTCAAAGTGATGTAAACCCACGATAATACATAGTTGTTTAATGTAAAGTCAACACGACGTAATTACGAAGCCCAAAAAAACGACACTTTCGATAGTGGATACTGACTTATCGTTTTGCTGAAACATTCTCCATAAATGATGCAAAGTGTCCCTCGAATCACGTGCTTACGCAAAGTCTGATTATAACTCACAAATTCTTATTATTTTCCCCAAGTACAGCGCTCGAACGTCTCCCCATTATGTTCGTATCGGATAAATTACTTAATAACAATGTTGGTAAAACACTGTACGCGTTGAGTGGTCAGAGCAACTCGACAGAAAGATATTAAGCTGAAGACGAATAAGCTACGGCGGATGAGAAAGTGCACCAGACCGTAATCATGAGCAAGTTCCATTCTTTCCTCGGTTCAGTGCAAAATGAAGACGCACCAAGAATGAAAGGAAGATCGAAATAGCTGTCAGGTGGAACAGCTTCCACGGGTAGAGTCTCGCAAGAGGCTAAAACTTCGCGTGGTAACCACGTCTTCAAGGTATCTACTGTACTTACGTGCCCGACCACGAAGAGAAATTGGAAACCACGAGCTTGAACCACTATGATCCACTGAGAAAGCCAACCGTAGACAGCCGGATCTGTAATTGGGTAATCGTGAGCATGAGTTTTACATAGTACGAATTATAACAGACCGAAATTGTAACCGCACACGTTTTATAGGTGCAACACAAAACAGTCAAAATTTTCATAAACCCAATTACGATTTTAATAGTACCGCAGCTTTAAATCGCAATTAATTCTATTCAAAATTCCATACATTTTTCGATTATTTCTATACGGTGCTATAGCAACTGCTGGAACATACACTGATTTATTTGAACATAGTCCTACTCTCGGAATTTGTTCAATTATATTTGGCGAGTAAGAGGCTGACACATCTCGTTAACAATGAAAACGACGAAAGTGGAAGCAATACATAGAACGAGAAGCACTTTCTTGATGGTTGTCGAGGTTTTCGCATGATTAATATGATTAATCAAGTTGGATTATTTTCACCGTGTAAAATGCTGGTGAAAGCACGTTAGTTTGGTTCTTGTTCACCGTTCAGATTGTCCGGAAAGTTTCATTAATAATAATTAAGAACAATGATTAATCTAACGATTCCCCGTGACAAGGAACGACAGAGCGACAACAAATCTCGTCGTAAACATGATGAAGCGTCCTCTCGCACACCCGAAGGAATTCATTTCTGTTTACCTTGGATTCCTTGCCCGACCGACGTCAGTAATCATCGACTAATTGCACACGGCTTCCAGGAGCTAACGATTAATACAGCAGAGGAGCCGTGCGCGCAAACATTTGGAGGCCTGCTGTAGATACCTACTCGTCAACGACGCTATAGAAGTCGTTCCACTGGTTTCCGTTGATTCATTCCGCCACACCACGATCCTGCATACACCATCATCGCGTTGATGTTGCGTAATTACAGCTTACACCGTCTAAGCAAACTAATGAGTAACGTAAAATGATATTCGATCTCCGTGTGCAGGCCGATCCACGCGGATCGCGCGCAGCCCAACAACAGAAACAAGGGAAGAGAAACGCGCAAGTCAAACTTACCGAAGCTCGCGTTTTAAAACTTACGGTCGTTAGACTAAACTAATTACCGGTTTACAAATTATAGTGGAAGTTCCGATCCCGGGAACGTCTGTCAGTCGTGTATTATACCCAGAATCCGGAGTGCGGGCTCGCGTTCAAATTGGATTCGAAATTAAGGAAACACATTCGTCACAAAAAATCCCGCTAATAAAACGCGATGCAATTAACCGACTGTGATATTCTTATTGTACCGGTGGATCGTTAAATAGTAATTCTGACCAATTACGACATTGTTCGGAGCTACGAATGGCTGATGTAAAATTAAAACGAGAAACGCGATCAACGAAAACGTGTGACACTGGTGAAGAAATAATTACCGCTAATAAACAGATTGTTTCGTTTCTTTTCAGCCCGTTTGAATTATACTGAGTTCGATCTGAAATTTACTTGAGTTTCTTCTTACTAACCTAACCTACAGAAAGAAGAAACTACAGAAAAGAAAGTAATAATCAGAAAATAGTTTGATCTCCTTTTCAATCTCTACTCTAAAATTATTTAGATAACTGATGTAATTCACAATATATCCCATAATTTAAACATTTGTGTACAACTTCTTTGGAACCTACTAGAGATCTTCTTCTTTCTTATTCGAGATACTTCAGTGCTCATTACTGCAGAACCAAAAAGTAGCTGCGGCCTTTTGCGGTATCTCGAGATTTATGGTCTGGAAGTCATAAGAAGGCTGAAGCGGCTGACACCCAATAAATATAAAAGAATTTCAAAAATAAAAACTGTTGAGGGAGTAAAATTTTCGAGGAGTGTGAATGTGCAAGATCCGATTCCCATACCTTGCATGTATGTACTTCGGACTTTCATTCGGAAAAACCTACCATGATCGATGGCGATGTTAAGTCACTACTTGACAAGTATGATACATCTATCTACAAAGATTAACAGGTATATTCAATATCATACGCGGATTAATTAAATTTTCAAGTCAGACTGATTTTTGCGCGATTTTTGGAAAAATCAACCACTGTGCGACGTCTAGGCGAAACTACGCATCGCCATCCGACAACATGCGCGAGGAACGTCGTTCGAGCAGGGAACAGGTCGATCGCTTGCCGTGAAATTATGAAAAAAAGCGCGTACTACATCTTCATCAATTAGCGATGCCGAGCGACCGGTCGAAAGCGACGTGTAGGAAGCTGAGGAGCCCATTGTACCAGGAATCGAAGTCCCCACGGTTCGAGATCAGCTCCCGATTCAGCGGCGCGTATCGAGCTCACGGGGGACGGGGGAGGCGGCGAACACTCCCTAGGGAAACCGGGACGACGCCGGGAATGCGATTTGATTCCTTTAACATCCTCGATCCGGACCCGGCCGAGAGATTTCATTTCTCGAAAGAGCGAGCATGACCTTCCACGGCGAGTTCAGGATGGCCGATTCTGGAAACAGGGGGACCAGCAGCCTCGAACACTTGCACCCGAGGAAAAAAGCTTTCGCGCCAATTAGAACCACGATTTGTCCAGGACGCGTCGTGTGAAAATTACTGTGCGATCTGGACTCCTCTTCGACTCTGACCACGTAATTGTCTGACGAATACGATGTTTCTACTAGAGATTCAGACTAGTCTCATCTTGTTATGCACCGTGGCCCACGAAAGTGTTCGCATAAACTGATGAAGTTCAATCATTTTTATTTTGTAACATATATAGTTCAGAGGATCTTAAACTGTGGTCCGCGAAACAATTTTGACATTAATTTTACATCCCCCAACTTTTCGCTTTTATTCAAATCACTCATTTAATAAAAATCCTACATGCGAAAAGAATATTGTTCAAGAGGGGGGCCTCGGACTACATAGGTTTAAGAACCCCTATTATAGTTTATTATAGTGGGGCTCTTTGTCAATAGAACTTTACTTTAGCCCTTCGGAAACGACGTCTGTGCACTGCCTCGGGTGAATATTTCAAAATTGATTACACACGATTAAACTGTTACAGATGATATGCTTACGATTTGAAGATAGCTATAGCACATATGTAAAAAAGTCTCAATCGTCAACAGATTATGCTAATATTCGTAACATTATTAAATTACTACGTTTTTATTAGCTCGCTTTCTTGTTTGTCTGTTTGTCTGTTTGTCTGTTTGTTCGGTACAAATCTTGCAATTGATTTTAAACTAATTTCCCGATGCGCTAGAGACTTTAAATTTTAAACATAGCTCAGAACTGGATGACAATGCAATATTCCGAAAAAAATTTTTTATAAAAACTGTGCGTTTACGAGATAGTAATTATAAAAATCGTAGTTACTGGACCGGGATTCGAACCCGCGCGACAGAGCGTGGTTCAGAGCGAACTTCAGCGTGAAATGCTGAAAATGTCAATATCGATAACATCTGTCAGGCGATATCGACAAGACTGGCGGATAACCAAAGAAGTTGGAAATTTTAAACGGAGCGAGAGTGATCCTCCGCTGAATGAAATTTTTATCCCTTACTGCAATAGGATAATTTTTATTTGCATATTGCAACTCTACTTTGATAAAGGAAATTCCATTGAAAAATTTCACACACACAAGACTAAAAAGCAGAAAATAATTATTTAAATAAAAATAAATTTTTAAAAAATACCACGTTTTTAAAACGGACTAAAAAGTGTAAAATAATTTTTCCTAGCCCCTTACAGGTTCCTAACCCCATACAGATTGTGAATTTTGAATAGCTATGAAAATACTTGTAAGATTTAAAACGAAAAACGTGGGGCGCATGCCATAGATAATTGATGCTTGAATAGTGCTACTCTCTGCAGTCCTTACTATTATCTTGCGCCCCACGTTTTTCGTTTTAAATCTTACAAGTATTTTCATAGCTATTCAAAATTCACAATCTGTATGGGGTTAGGAACCTGTATGGGGCTAGGAAAAATTATTTTACACTTTTTAGTCCGTTTTAAAAACGTGGTATTTTTTAAAAATTTATTTTTATTTAAATAATTATTTTCTTATTCTACGAAGTTGATCGTACAAAAAGAAATCGACGATCGGGCGTCGTTCCTCATGGGTTCATTGTATGAAATAATTAAAAAACCAACAAAATTAAATTGGATAAACTTTATCTATATCTACATACGTGCTATTGCTGTATTAATTGATTGTGTGCGCGCCTTTCCCTTTCGACAGCCCGCAAGTTTTCTACAACAGAACCCGAAGGTCTGAGGAACAAAACAGAATGCGAAAGATGGGCAATACACCCTGCATGTGAAAATTGGCGATTCTCATTTGGATACCAGCGAGACCGTTGCGTATGACTGCTCTGATGTTACTAAATACTAGCTGCCGGAAAGGCAAACACCAAACGGTGCGAACACATTGATTTTATTATGAACACATAAGAATTGTGGGCAGGCTTCTTATAACAATGAAAGGTACACGCTTAAAAATAGTCAAACCCCTTCCCAGCATAGTGTCAAATCATTCAAAGATAAAAGTTTAAGTAATATTATAGGAGTTATTATTTGTACAAAATAAAATTTTCTACCTCAATAGGTTCAAAAAAACGTGGTAAAACAATACAATCTTATTTTTAAATTAAATGCTTTTACTGTTTTGTGTTCCTCAACCTAATAATGAATTGTGTGGCATGTCCCTGTGTTTATAATTTGTAGGAACTACACATAAGTTTTACATTACACCTGCAATATGTATATGTGTAGGATTGAACTATATTCTTATTAATAAACATCCATTTTGTTCATGTTGAGGCTGTTGCTTTGTCATATATATAAAACTGCGTAGAATGAAGGAAATGATTTATTTTAGCTATTGAGAAATTCGTAGAAAATTAAACGCGAATACAAAAACAATTATAAGGACGCTAGCGCTCACAGAAACTATTTATTTTCTTGTCTGAACAGACTTACGCATTCTGATAATGAATATGTTAAAGATGTAACAGTAAATTTTCATTATAAGCTCAAATAAAAGAGTTTTAAAGTGCCTTCTTCATTTTTCATGTAATTCCTACCAATCGCAATTTTTTCTTAATCTTTCTTGCACATCATTTAGTAAATCAATGCTACTAATTGCTGAAAAAAGTCACGTCGACTAGTTATATTTTTAAAAAGTTATTCGTGAATACTTTCGTGAGTCACCGTATATAGATTTTACTAATATCAATGCAGCGTGTAACATAATCTTTCGTCTGTCGCGGCATTTTAAATGGTTTAAAATAAAAATTTGTACAGGATTTCATATTCCTCTGTGGCTCTCTAAAATGTTCGGAATATCGAGCTCCCATCTAATTCCTGTTTCCATAACTCATCACTCCGCGGAATCGTCAACATGCATGGAGATCTGCAGTTGAATTATAAGGTGAGGGTTCAAACAGTGGTTTCTATGGTAGGATCAGAGGATCGATTTCCTGTTACCGATCCCTTGGCTGCTGGGACTGCACGGTACCCTCATTATGGTCGGAACAACGGCCGTACGCGTTTAATTACCGCTTTCGATAATTGTGGTTTTTGCGAATACGCTGGGCTGTACGTTCTATCTGTAGTAACGCTCCAGTCACGGTTCATTTCTGGTGAAACTTTTTGCCATGCAGTTGGCGGACTCGTTAGGCCTCGTTTGTCCATCAATAACGCGTTTATCTACGTTTCCACGAGAGTACAATCGACTTTATGACCGCGGTTTTAATCGAGTGTTGTTCATCGCCAGTCTTGGCCATTTCCGATCGTCGATTACGCCGGGAGGATCGCGCAACGAAACCGCAGATGGATAATCGTCAGTGAACGTTCGATCAGAATTCGTTCGACTTTCAATTCCGCGCAAAAACTGCGGGACAGTATATTGCGTTGCTAATTCGAACACGCTTACCGATCGTAACGATCCACCGGGGAAAAGATGCTCTTTCTTTTATCCTCGCCTCAGAATTCCTTAACGAACGCTGTCCACGAAGAAAGCTACCTTTAACAGTACATATACGATGTCGTGACCTGTGTTCGAATTGCGCAACACTTTTTGCTGTGATCGAGATGGTCAAGCGACCAATGGTCGAGCGACTAGTCACCAGGTCGTGAATGTTCATGCAAAATCATGCTTCCAGATATTAGCTTACGAAACCGGAAGATAGGGAAAAATTTACTTCCTTCATGAAAGTCGTGAGAAAAACTGTTACCACTTGTTACAGCTCCTCTTTCATCGCATGTCGTTCGGGTAAGTACGATGTACGTACATCTTCTAGGTCCATGATTTAATTATGAAAATAATTCAGACAATGAACGCACCCGTGTTATACGCTATTGAAAATAATTAGGAGACCTAGAAGGGTGCAATACAGTCTGTAAATGCTCGAGGACACTGCACCCAGTGGTTATTACAGCATTAAGCTGATCGACACAGCTGGCTCCGCAGAAATACGAGGTTTCAAAAAGACGAAAAAGATATTGGCGATTCTCGTTCGCCAATGGGCTTCGTATCTCGAGTTTCATCTACAGTTTTCTGCAGATTGGCGAGAGAACAGTGGATCGATCCTCGATCGAGCTAATAGCTTGCACTTTCATTTTGCCCGGATGGTGCAACGGAGAAAGCCAGAAAAGTTTCTGTTGCGAACGGTCGAATCCGGGTTAGAGGTTCCTCTCTAAACGCAAAACAGAAGGAGCGGAAACCCGGAGAAAGTGCGGGTCGCATCGAGGTATTCAGTGGAGCGGCCGATTCCGTACCCGCGAGCAATTATCTTAATACCGCGAGCAGTCTCTAACGAATAGCGGGGCTTTTTGCCGGTGCGGAATAAGGAGGCAGAAGTCGTAGCATCCACCTTGCGCAGCCTGGCCATCAGCCCCCCTTTCCTTCGACCTGATCTCCCTCCCTCTCTTTCTTTCTCTTTATCCTTTCTTCTGCGGTATCGTCCACTTTACTTTCAGCTCCTGATGAACCGCGCCACTACGTGAGGCTTGTTACCTCGCCGCTGCGCTGCGGTGAAAGAGATGGAAGAACAATCAAGACACGCGGAAAAGCTCATCAACGGGTAACGAGGGAGGGAGGCCGGGAGGAGATTGGGATTGAATCGATGGCAGTGCCGGCGAAAAAATTATGAACTGACTGTGATTTATGCTCAGCGAATTTTAGTGGGAGGTCGTAAGTAGGGGGTGGCAAGGATGCAGAATTGCGGGCGTTATGGATTAATGTCTTTGAATTTATCGCATCTGGTATGCTATGTAGTTCGTTGAAACCAAATTTACTGACGTGCTCCATTAACTATTGGAGATGAATCGACTGTATTGCACTACGTACGATGCAGAGTGGTTCGCGAAATTTATTTCTTTCTTGTCATTCTTCTGGCGATTTTTTAATGTCCTTAATTACATGTATTAACGAAAAATTCTGACCAAAATTATTGTCAATGACCTCTCATAATTCATCCAACTTTCTTACAATTTAATACAAAAAAATAACTTGGAAAACGACTATTCGAAGTAATACAAGTCACTCATATTGTAACATTTGTGTCTCCAGTTTAATTATTATTGTATTAGGTGAAGTAAAAACGCTCAGAACTTTTTACTTCACCTAATATATACAGATTATACCAAATGAATAACTGTTTTGATACTTTTTAGCACATTCTTCGCCAATTTCAATGACCAACTATTTACTATACATATTAGCGCCGGACGACCTTGATTTGTGAAAAATTGTTGGGGATTGTCGCAAACTCTTCTAATTTCGAATGACCAAATTTCCCCTCTAGGGTAGGGGTGGGGCGGGGCGAATGTGATGTAGGTCAATATTTGTCTGTTTCATTTAACATTCTCAAAATTTAATTCCTCATTATTCAATGATGCTTTGACTTGCACCATTATTACGTTAAAGGGCTGATTTAGTAACCATCCATTAAGAACACAGTTCGTATATAAATTTCGTCCACTGCAGTCCCTTTATTGGATGAATGAATTACGTAGCACGTTCCAGAGGAAAATCACTTTTCCTTCGAGTGCGGCGGTATCTGTTCTCCGTGATGCATCGACGGCCTTTTCCACATCGTATGCTTGTCCTCGAAAGGGTCGAGCTTCCTCGAGGTCATCGACTCGCGTGGTCCATCCCGGAGACCTCCGCGATCGGCAATCAACGTCATATCTTTCAACGGATACGAGCTGCGGAGAGGCAACGAGGGATTTCTACGAATGCGAACGACCGGCGTCCGGAAGCTTTCATGATCGATTCTCGATAACCAATCGAGCCGAACGGTAGTCACTAACGAAATGGATATCCCGTCCCTCAATTACGATCAAACATCCCACCGCCTTTTATACTGCTTTTCCCGATACGCTGTACACTTCGAATTAATCCTTTTGACTGTCTCTATGGTGCCTCGGTAGTGGGAACGTCGGCTGGAGAAAATTGACCGGTCCCTTGGGGTCAGTCAAGGGTCATTCCCGACATACCGTTTGGCTAACTTGTTACTGCGTCCTTTGTCTTTTTTGATAAATCTGTTGATTCGATATCCTCTCAAACTCCGTCTCTCTTACGACGAAGAATATACGAGCTGGAAGTATTAGTTGCATGCGATAGGAATTGTCGTTATGTTTTTGTTGGTGGCATATCTTTGCTGCGGGTCTCCGCTCAGCTGTTCAGTGGAAATTGTGGAGAGAGAAGAAGGAAGATTCGCAATAGTAATCATTTTCTTGTGCTTTTCTCAAATATGTCACTGTTGTCGAGAAATAAATACGTGACTGGATTGAAAAAAATGATATTGCCACGGTAGTATTTATGCTCCTACGTAACAGTTGGTTGAAGGGAAAATATTTTTACTGTACGATAATAGTATAATAACAATAATAACGTTTAAGACGCCGACTACTAGCCTTAACTCACAGACGGCAATTGTTATAATATTTTTAAAAATCGAGACATACTCTCAGGTACTTAGCATAGTCTCCAATTTAAGGTGAAACTGTTACTTTAGCTAGATATTTAGATCTGTTAACAATAAAAATAAAAATTCGAACAAAAGTTATGAATAGACTGCGGATTTTATGTATTTATAACAAAAATGGGCACGCACATCTTAAAGCAGTCGGCATGTTAAAAATATGTAAGAACATCGATGTATTAGTTTCAGTCTAATAGGAGAATTAAGAGAAGAATACAATTTTTATGTGGCTCCTGTGTCCTGCAATCGATACAAACATTTTTTATTTTGCATAAAGATCTGCAGTCTAGTTATGGATAGACAGCGGATTTTCTGCATACATGACAAAAATGAATACATACAATTTAAACTCAATATACTGTTATATTATTTTCAACTATTAATCATGTTAAGAAAGAAAGCAAATTTCTATTTCACCCCAGTTCGTTACAATTCAGGTAGAAATTACTATATTTCATAAAGATCCTCTATTTATGAAGAAGTGGGATTTCGTCTGGAACTCGATGACCCCTTTCGTCGACAAAGGGTCGAATGGTTGTCTACTTGAACAATGACCCCACTAACGGAAGTCTCGAAGTTCGATGACACAGGTCGCTCCACAATAAGGACATCGCAGCGATGTAAATCATAGCGTTCTTATAGAAATATCTCCAACAACGAGAAACCAGATTCGGATAACGAGCGCGAAAACGCAGAACGAGATAAAACAACCAGGAAGCGTGGAGGCGAACGATGAAACTCGGCTCGGGCAAACTGTAAAAAGTATAATTAAGGTACGATTAACGCCAGCGTAAATCACCGAGCCGAGCACAAAGCGAGATTTCGTTTATCGCCGCAACTACGACCGAATGGAATTTTAATTGCCCTTCAATTATCTCCGTGGGCCTTTCGCCGGTCGCCCCGTAAAATAGCGAATCCCCTATGCGCCTGGCCGGCGTGAAAAGTTGCGTAGCCGAGAGGTGTCCGGGTTGTCACCCATCAAAACGACACTTTAACATTCAATTAAAGGAACGCCACGGCGGGGGACGATTGCCCGTAAATCCATCGCGTTGGCGGGACGTTATACGTGAAAATAAGAAATATTGCCGTGTAACACGCCCCGTCTCATTATCCTGTGCCGAGGTCCTCGGCGTTGTGAAACAGCGGGAACAGTCGGTCTCCGTTGCGAGGAATCGATTTCCATGACGATCGGATCGGGGGAACGGATGGAATCCGGGAACACGCGTTTGTCTACCGCTTCGGTGAGTTTGAGAGGATCGTCGTTGTCTTCGTCGTTCGAGCCGGACCAATAAAGTTCCATCCGCGGTGGAGATAGCAGCGACTTTTTAGATAGGAGAGACATCGTAAAAATTAAAGGGTGGGGGGATGGGGGCGGGAGCAAAGGCGCCGATCCGACGGACGAATCAACTTCACGGTTTTTATTTATTTACGACCAGTCGGGGCCGGGGGAGTGGAGAGACGTCGCGGCGCGTCAGATAAAACGACGCTGAGAGGCGGAGAGTTTAGTGCGTGTTCGCCGTGACTCGACAGCGAGAAAGAGAGACAGAGAAGGACCAAGACAGTTCGTTCCCCTGGCAGCACCTTTACCCAAGGTGAATTTGTCGATAACGTCCCACGCCTACCCGTCCGAATAATTAATCACCTGTTCCCGATCGACTGACGTACCGTTAGAGGAAGCTTGCCCCGAGGGGCGATCGCGCGCGGAACCCTTCTAGCGGGTGAAAAAACAATTTTCGGAACATAATGATCGCGCAACATCAAAGAAACAATGGCGCACCGGTGCCTCTGTGTGCCATGGAGATCGCTTATCGCGACCGCGATGAAAGTCTTTCTGCCCCGAGGAATGGCAATGTCGGGGTGGAAAAGAATATTAGTGGGGTGGATCGAGGGTAATAGAGCAGAGCCATGATTACCGCTGGAAAACGGAGGGGAATGCCTGCTGGGAGCAAAGTGCATGTAATTATTGAGTTGCTCTGCCGAGGAAGTCGGTCGTGTTTTCTTCAAAGGAGAGAAGTTTAGCGATAACATCTTACTGAAAAGCTAGTTCTGAATTGATGTACAGTTGTTGATGCAAAATTAATATTTGTAATATTCTGCATACAGTTGCACAAAAATGTGTTTGACATTTTGAGTGCTACGTGGGCCAACACAATTTTTTTACCAAAACCTGAACATCAATTTTGACTACAATCTATTGAGTAAGCCAAATTTTATTAGTAGATTGCGCATCATTATCGAGAATAAAAATATTCTGCATTGATTGTGGTATAAACAATTCTGCGGCAAGTTTCTTTTACAAATGTCCACCGATCCAGAAGTGCAGATTCACCCCTACAACGGGTGACCATTACTTTTTATATACCCTGTACAGTTCGCGTATTTCGAGGAAAACTTTCGATGCGAGGAAACCGAGCACCATCCTTAATGCGCTCCGAACACCGAGGATCCTCTCGGATGACTATAAAGTCCTGCATCCTACAGACCGTAACCCCGGAACCGGTAAGAAAAACTCCGGTAACCCGATATCGCCGAATTTTACCGGGGATTTTTATGGGGCCGCTTAATGGCGTTTTAATTGCGCGGCCTCACCGCCTCGACTGATTAAGCAGTAAATTCACGTATTTTAAAACACTCTGCTTTACGAATGGCCACGTTCCGCGCATATACTAGGTGTTTCCAAAACGTTAAACATTAAACGTAGTGTTTTTACGAAAATCATTTCCGTATCGTAGGATCAGTTTTTTTAATTGCAAGGTTCCTGAATAAAATGACAGTAAGTACAGTAGAATTATTCGAACCTCTGACATCTGAATCCTTTATGATTAATTTCGTCGGGTTTTAATGGAGCATAAACGGAATTCGTGATTCTACGAAGTCCAAACTACAGGCTCGCGTTCCTCGCAGGATTTACTCCGGAGGAGAAAACGTTGAACAGTCACTTAAATTAAATCCGGTCATAACGTGTATTATTTAATTGTGAAACGATCGGAATCCCTCACGCATATTATTTAAAAACAAAATCGTCACCATTAAGAATTTATTAACGCGTGTAATCAGACGTGTCAGATATGCCGACGAGCTGTTTACGACTTTGGAATTAAGCCTGTATTATATGAAACGACCTATGTCGAGAGCACACTGCGGCAAAGCTCGTGCGTGTGGTTTTTCTTATTTCCGTGTGCCTCTGTTTTATGAAGTCGAGGAATTATCTTAGGAAGAGAACGCGGTTTTCGGGTCGTCCGATCGCAAGATATCGTCCGTGGCTTTACGAGGCGACGGATAACCAACGGGGACCGGCGATTAAGCGAAAATCCGCTTTCGGTGGACCGTTCCGATATTCTTTATGGAGATAATCAGCTCAATCATGCTTCCGCTAACGACGATCGGCCCGGCGTATTTCAGGATATTTGAAAAATCGGGTACAATGTGCGGTGCGCGCCAGCTGGCCGATTTAATCCTCAATGTCCGTGTGCATCGACGACTTCTCCCCCCCCCCCCCACCTCCCACCCGTCTATTCTTTTTTTGTCATTTAATGCACGGTTTTTTTCGTCGCCCCATAAAGGATAAGAATTTCGTCTGACGCATTTTAGAGGCTTCCCTTAGAATGCCAAGAGCCACGGCCCGGCACGGTGCCTCGAAAATGAAGGAGGCGTGTGAACGAGAGAACCAGCTCTCTTTCGCTCTTTCTCTCTCTCTCTCTCTCTCTTTCTCTCTCCGCGCACCGTGGGGAAGAAGAAGAAGAAGAAGAAGAAGAAGAACACGACGTCGACGACGACGAAGAAGAAGATGAAGAGTGGGAGCGAAACGGGGATGAGGGGGGTGTGTCCGCTTGGCGGCTACCTGCAAAACCACTCTCGGCCCGAGCTATATATCGCGAGTCCCTCCCCCGCGCCGGTATCGCTTTAATTTTAAATTAAAATTCATGAACGGGTTATTACCTTTTTACCGGATCGAGTTACGCGCTTTTTCGCCGCGGCGTCTATGCGCAAGCCGCCTCAAGGACGTTCGTTTAACGCCATCGTGAACTCTCGTCGTGGGTATTCGTGAACATGCAGCCGAGTGCTTAATTGAATCGCCGCTTCGGAAGAGGATTTTCTAACCGCGTGTTTCTTAAACAGCAGAATTAGACGGCTACGCAAACACAGTGGAAACCAAAAAGTATTTGAACACTAAATACCCTATTCTCGAGAAATTGTCAATATTTCAACTGTGATAATTTCGTTATAATAAACAGTACAATAATAAATTCGGACAGGATATTTAGGCATGATACAGCAGGTGAAAAACTGAGGACACGTTTTTGCTCGAAAATTGAACGTCTGTAGAACCATCAAAGAATATTTTTGTGAATTATTCTATTACAGACTTGAATCTTCCTCTTTACAACGACTGCTTAAAACTTAATCTACGATTTTTTACACCTATCCTCCAGAGCTCTATCAAATTGACTAGCAAAAAATCAAGTTTTCAAACTTTAAATCTATGTTTTAATCACGATAACAATTTTTCAATGTTTTTATAGACGTTTGGATGTATAGCATTTTTTACAAAAAAAACGTGTCTTCAGTTTCTCGCCCAATACATCACGAAAAAAATCAAAGAATAGAATAATCGATGGGTTAGGAAACTAAAGGCTTCAATCCCTAAAATGAGTCTAATTTTATTGTCACACTAGTTTGCCCGACGAAATTATCACATTTTAAATATCAACTATTCTTCGAAAATGCAAAATATATTACATACATATAATAAATACTGTTACATACAGATCACCCTAGATTGAGCTGTTCACATGTGAAGTGTATTGAGATAACAGAGACTTCAGATATCAAAGGTTCGGATAATCGAGATTCTACTGTGATTCCAAACTCGATAGATGAATTATAGAAACATTTTACAACATACAAAGAAAGTTTTCCCTGCAGACAAGCTCGAGATGAAGGCCGCGAAGCATTAAAACCTGCAAGCATCCGTTGCAGCGATTTTATCTGTTGCGTTTCCGATTCTCTTATTTTATCACAAGTAGAAAAATCACGTAGTTTCATTAAGTATCTCAATTTAATGGTGCAGTTGCGACATTTATGGTGTACTAAGATATTTATGCTAGATGCAGTTGCGCCGTCCAGAAGCAAATATTTCATAGTTCATTAAGGTTTGCATCTAGTCATTCTAGTAAAATAAAATATCGGGTTCAAAGATTATCGTGAATAAATATTGTGGAAAGGAAAAGTCGGTCAACTTTTTCCCTCTAAATTTATATAATTAGACTGCAGATGCTATTACAGATATATTTTATGAACCGGTTAACATAGACTGAAATCTCAATAAAATTTCTTTAGTCTACTGGAGGCTATTACGTGCTTTAAGGCTATTACAAATTTCAGAAAATTGTGATTGTTGTGAAAGCGAGTAACATTCGTAAGTGTAAGCATATGACGTGGCTATAATTACCCTTTTCATTAACTGTGCTGTTAATATACTGGTTAATCTTGATAAGTCTTGCTTCAAACAAATATTAGTGATACGAGTAACTTATCGACCAACCCTGGGTCATTCGTGTGAATAATTCACGCATGATTTAAGGTGCGATTAGATCCATGTGATTTAAGTAAGTACGTTAATTAAAGCTGAAATTTGACCAGTGACAAGATTAGCATACGTCAATCACAAATGGAAGTCGATAGCTGATGAGCAATTCCAAGTAGCACTTCCAAAGTGAAATAATCTCTACAAGTTAAGACGGATTATCGCTTTCTTCTTTCAATTTACGGGCTGACTTCGTCGAGCGAAAGACGACACTTTGACGACTACCTTGGTCTTCGAAATGATTCTTCTTCCCATGCCGATTATGGTTCTTCGAACGGCAAGGACGGGTCTAACGCAGGTACCATCGAACGCTTTGCGAACCCTGCATTATTGTTAAGCGCGTTGAAGTGTCTGCAATTATCAGCAGAAGACCCCCCAAAGAGAACGATCCCCCATTCTTTTTTTATTACAAACCCCTCATTTGATTAGTGTTAATTTATTATTTGGAACGACCCCATTAAATACATGTAAAAGCTAGTGTTAAAACAAAAGTCAAAGGGTATAAAAGCTAATTATACTTGTAATACACGAAAATAAAGGAAAGAAAGTCAATTAGCCCCTGACGTTCCTTGTATAATGTTTAGAATAAATGGCCAGGAATACATAAATAAACAAAAATAAAAAGTAATCAAGGTATCATACAAAGAAGAGAAAAGTACATGTAAAAAGACTTTACAAGTCGTACCTATCAAAACAAGTAGAGTGAGTTGGATTCTGTTCATTATTAATAGTAATTGTATAGTAAAATGACTAAGTCGGACATTTTAAAATAGGTCTAGCAACGTTGCAGCAAGGTATCATGAACGTAATATCATTTTCAGAGAAAAGAAACTACAGGTTAAAATAATTTCATTTCATTTTGAATTAATGAAATTATTTTACAGAAAAAACTTTATTGTCTCACTTTTATTATTCAACGAAAATTGTAAAACTTTACAAAAAAACAAAGAAAGTATTACAGTTGGATATACAAACAAATATTGCCAGACACATTGTGCCGATAGTTGCGAGAAAGTAAAGTTCAAAGCTAACTTATTGTCGATTACCACATTATTAACCATAACTATATGTTAGTTCCAAGAACTTACTGATTTTTGAATGCACTATTATTGCTACTAAAAAAAGATTGCCAATTGTACTACAGCTCACGACGTTCATATTCGTATTCATCGAACACGACAGTACTAAGGACGTTGCCATAAGCGAACGGCTTATCTAAGGCTGGTGAAACTTAGTGTGTGTATAGATAGGACTATAAGTAATATTTCTCTCCCGACCAAATCGCTGCAGCATTTCCAAGATGGCAGTAAAAAATCATTCTTTCGAACACTTTAAACGGAGTAGTATCCCATTTTTGCGAACGTAAAAGGCGACAAAGAATTCAGAGGAATGACAACGGATCATTGCAGATCATCTAGGGAGAAATGACTGGGCGGAAATTTTTCGGGAATTCTATTAGCGTCCCCGCACGACCGTAAATCTCGATCCCGATGACTCACGAGCAAGATCGTCCGCACGGGTGGATCCCGTGGCCGCGTTCGCCAGGACGAAGCGTACCGCGTCATTAATTAGGGCCCGCGGCTTCGTGATTCATTTGGGCCCCATAATGAAACTCGAGCAACACGCAAGTGGCCAGCGCAGCCCCGACACAGAGCTCGATCGCCACTGTAAATACGGCTGATGATCCAGGATCGAGAATGACTACACCGTCTCCGTCGACGCTTCTCTATGTCATCGCCGCACAATAGCAAACGCAGTAGGTGCTATGGGTTTACCTTAATTCGAGGTAAGAAGCTTTTGCAAACCTACGCGGGGATTACTCGAGGCCTACGTAACTCCATTGTTGAACGGTTCCGCAAAAATACTCGCGCGGGTTCACCGTCAATCGCATTGTGCGTGGAATGGGAAAAATCGCGTGATATGCAGACGATTGATTGCGAAATTCATGCTAAAATTGCTTCAACCCCTTGCACTGTAACGTCGAGCGAGACTCGTGATGAAGATTTTAAACAGGACCTACTATACAAACATGTAATATATTATTAATTTCATTGAAACCGTAATAAAATTATATTTTCTTGTTGTCGATATACAGGCCATTAAAGAATACCTAGACATGCAATCAAAATAATAAAATCGCAAAATAAATCACAAATAGATTACTTCTTATGTTCTCTAACTTTTATGCATTTTCTCGTATTACATTTTGTTTACATCGATAACTTAACCCAGAAAAAATGTGATTTCTTTGTTATATAACTTAAAAATTTCGTAAATTGATCTAACGTAACATAGAACCTGCACATTCTTAGTCGTCCTTCAGCAATTTAAAATTTAAAACCTTGTGCGAATTTAAGAATCGATTTTCACCGTACGAAATAATTCAAAGAGCAAAATAAATGAACATTTACAAAACGCAAAGAGATAATACTTCAGAATTCAGGCAGTATAAAAATACGTATCTTGAAAAATGAATCTCAATCTTCGTGTTGAAAAATCTCGAGCCAAGCTTTCGATATAAAGTATAAGGGAGGCAGCATTTTTCCGATTGCAAAGAATTACAACTTTAATGGTCAACATAAAACAACTGACTGGCAGGTCTTACTAAACTATTTCTAGTACCGTTCGAAAGCAACAAGTTTTACAATAAATTTCCGAGTTGCGTAATCGGTTTTTCGACTCGTTGTCCGGATTTTATGCGACGAAAAAGGACGGGGAACGGTGCTATGGAGCAGCGTTTATTTGCATACCTATCGATTAAGGGGTAATTGGACGAAATATACGGCGTGCACGTCCATCGTGTCCGCATAATACAGATGCCAGAAAGTGAAACTACCCGCGGTGGAAGAGGGAGAACGTGGAAACTCGTTCCCACGTCGCGGTTTGCTTGTGTCTAGGAGCGCGTGGGCGCGCGTAACACGCGTAACACGCATAACCGGGGGAGGCAAAACGCCGCCGACCGTTTCCAGATATAATGAGTGCCGCTTAGGCCGCGTGGGTGGTTTGGAAATGCTTCGAACGGCGAATACCGGTGTCCACAGACGACTGTAACTCGAGCTTCGGTCAGGTGCGCCGGCTCAGTTACCTTAATTCTCGAAACTCGTTCTCATCTCGATTTACGGAGCCGTGGCGACGAAGTTGTTCCCCCGCGACTTTCAAAGAAGGGCACGATATCCCTTTTGTCATCGCAACGATCCCGGTTTGTCGCCGGAGATTATTGTGGCTCAGCTGGAGGACGCTGCTGATCGATATGGAGCAGGTGAATTTTTTCGTAATTGTTTGGAAATTATGCTGCTATAATGAATTCATATTTGAACCATTCATAAGCTAAATCGAAACTACCTTTCCAGTTGTCTGATGCTTTCTCTTTTTCATTCAAAATTTTTCTTAACACTGACCGTACCACGATCGGTCAAATGACTACTTTCACATTCTTTATTTTTCAATTATTGAAATCGTAAAGATGCTTCCATTACAAATTATTCTAAATTGTAAAAAATCTAAATAAATTCAGCCTTGTATTTTTTACAAAACAGTATATATCCGACGCATTTTGTATCTGATACGGTTAGTATTAAGCACCATAGATCGCCTGTGAGACCACTTACTATTTTTATTCATCTGTATTTCAATTCTGATTATGTTTGAGTATTGCAGCATTTTGCAATATGTGTGCTGTTTTTCAATTTCGTTTAGAACTTTTTATTATTAATATATAAAGCAATTAAATTGAAACATGCGGCCTCGAAGACCTTTTATAATGATGTGCAAGTTGGAGTGTTTTGTAGTATTAAAGATTAATAATTAGGCTTAATACTATTGAATGAGAAAAATTGACAGAATTTTTAAACATGAATGTACGTAGGTATACTATTTCATCAATTTACTTTACCTTCTATTTTGTGGAGTCAACTGATTTGGCGATTGGCGGGTTCATTTAGATTTAGATGTCCTCAATTCGGCTACATTCCCCAATTTGGTTGGACGTAATAGGTCTCGAGTCGAAAGTGTCCTGTACATGTAAAATAAAAAATACTTTGTAATACCTTGTGAAGAAACGTATTTTAGCATTTATTTTACAAATATACATATCTTTACGTATATTTTATTTTAATTATCTTAAATGCTTTACTCCTTTTTCGTGCATTTGATGCCATGGAAACGACATGATACAATGCGCTATTGTGACACATTATTAGTACACATTATATTAGTACAACCTGTGCAGTTAGTGCTGCTATATCAAGTATATTACAGAAAAAAATGATACGCTAACTTTTCAACGGTGTCTATAAATCTTAACATTTTGGATGTACATAGTTCCATTGCACAATGTGCTTCGATTTTGTCGAATACTCGCGGTGCTCGTTCACCGACCAGAAAAACCGCCAATATCAAATAAAACACAAGAAAGACTAACTAAAGTGTAAGACACTCGCCCACAAGATTACCGTCAAATCACAAATACCAAACCTTCCAGACGCGAAGAAAACTATCGGAACAAGCCCGGAAAATACCAAACCGTAGCACATTCAATAACTACTCCCCTCTAGCGAATAAATCAGAAACCGTTCGACACGGGAACCCGAGGATCGAAAGAGTCTAACGCAGCCACTGGTCGCGCGGGCACGCCCTAATTCAACACTTCTGCGCAAAAAGCGCTAATGACTGGCTGGAAAGCGAAGCCGCGTAAATCCGCTCGGCTCCATAAATTGGCCAGAAATAATTTCCACTCAATATTTTGATAGACTCGTTCCGACCGAGCGAATTCCCGTAACGCGTCGCCCGGCGAATTCCCGTAACGAGCATAATCGAGCACGACCTGAATCAAAAGAAAAGCAAAAATAAATGGAGGCTATTCGACGGCGTAATGACTGCCCCCACGCCTGCCCACCGTGATCCCCGTAGTGACATTAACTGCGCAGTAGATTAACCATCGAGAAATAAGTCTCGTAACGCCGGCTCCGGATTAATCCATACCGGTGCGCGCGTAAGAGCATCTCGGGAGCCGGCTACGTGTTGTCCATAGGGTAAGGCTAGAGGAAGCTTGTTAAAACTTTAGTTAATCACGGCCCGGACATCGGTCACACGTTGTCGTACTTAATTCGCGATCTGCCGTTCCGTGTCCCCCCTTGGTCGCCCCCCGTACTCCTCAGCTGGTCCTCAGGTTCTCTATCAGGCTCGAGACCCCTCCCCCCTTCGGCCCCTCTCCGCTCCACAGCATCCTACATAGATGTATCTTGGTCTTCGCATCGCGGAGCTGAAAACTCAATTACAGCTTAATGAATTGGCGCGGACTGGACACGGGGAGAGGAACACGGTCCTGGGGAAGAAGGTCCGACACGAGCTCTCTCTCTCTCTTTTTCTCTCTCTCTCACTCTCATACTCGCCCTCTATCCTTTTCTTTGCGGAACGATTCTCGTTGGCAACGTTGGCCGGCTGGTAACGAGCCAACCGTAACCTGCACGTACGTTGCATCGGAGATACCAGATTCGAGATAGGAAGATCTTGAGAATCGATTTTCCCTTAGCGGCTCCAAGATCGGTCCGCGAAGTATCGGCGCACATCGCGCGCGGTATCGATCGCACGCGATCATCGCCTCGCGCAACGCCGGACGATCCATCGGCGGATCTATCTCCCGACACTGCGGATCGCGGGACTCGGGAATTCGTTCGATTTCAACGGCCCGAGAATACATCGACGATCGTTTCGTGCCGGTCTTTGTGCCATTCCAATCTTCAAGCAGCTCTGTTTTGCTTGCTTACGACTGCCAGATTCCGAGATTTCGCGGTGTTTGTTCCAGATACGAAATTATTGCATTTTACTGCAATACCCTGGAAATTTGAAGCGAAAAGGTTCGACGCGAAGCCACCCCTGCGATCAGGGAAAGTCGATTTCGGAATCTAAACTGTAGTTTCTGGACAATAGGAGTCGTTGTTGACGAGAAGGAGATCGACAGATCGATCTGACAACGAGATGTTAACACTAGAACTACCTAAACGCGGGTGACGCATGTTTCTTTACGATAATAATAGGACTGAATCTATTCTACATATACAGGGTGTTCCCTACTTTTCCGGCAAGATTGTAGGAACATGATCTATAAGTGAAAATACGAAAAAAATGTTATATGAAGTTTGTTTAGAAACGCTTTATTACAATATTATAGGCAAATATTGGTGCGGAACAGCAGATTTAAAGCTAAATAATACGGAAGATCGATTGTGATATACTTTGCCTGTACTTACGAGATATTTCTTGATCAGAAATCTGCTATTCCGCACCTATTCAGGCTACATTCAATATTTGCCTATAAAAAAACTTATAAACTTATAAACAAACTTCATATAACATTTTTTTCGTATTTTCACTTGTACATCATGCTCCTACAATCTTGCCGGAAAAGTAGGAAACACCCTGTATAACAATGAAATTTCTCTCATACATATTTAGCAACTTCGAAATTTATTATCTGAATGAGCAGGGAGACGATGACTTGGTGCGAGCCTATCGACGAATGTCGATAACAATATCAATTTTCGTTGGAAAGTAAACGAACCCCATCAGCAGGGAATAATAATAGAAAATGAAAGTTTAAGGATGATAAAAAAAAAAGAAACCTCTTCTGATCTACAGAGAGATGTGAAGGTGCAACGCATGGCTTGTTTCTAAATCCGTTTTTTCGTGCTACATCGTTTATTACAGGTTGTTAAATTATTATTTCGCGATCATTCGGACTACGCCGGCCGCAGATCTCGAGTCGATAGTATTCGAAAAACCCGGCAGCAGAGATAAGAATGATGGTTTATAGGACCAGCGGTTGCTTTTTTCTAGCTACCGGGAATGGGCACGAGTTTGTCAACGCTTGAAATGTTGAACCTGATCGCACAGTACCCTGGCAAATAGAATTTCAACGCGGCAGGACGCCGCGTGCGCGCGTTGGAAATGAGAAACTTGTTTCGATCGTGTTGTCCATATATTATTACTGTTGCCTTTATCGATTTTGTTCGGATGATTTAGATATCGCCGACGTTGGGTGATTTCGATAGAGAAATCAGGTCATCGAATTAGGCGCTACATGGATGTTCTGTGTTCCGCTGTCTGCTTCTCGATCCAACACTTGATCGGCTCTGACAATCGCTATGCTAAACGCTACTCACGTTGCTCCGCACGCGTGCTCCATGAAATTCGTTTCAACCATGAAAATACTATGTATTCAAAGGTTTGAATTTATACATACTTCTCTTATTCAGTTAATAAATCATACCGCGATTATTTGAAGATTTATCTGCCCCGGCTCGGAGAAATACGATTACGAACCGCTCAATCAATGCTCCGCGAGATACGTATCAATTTAATTTCGCCGTTCGTCAATTAAACGTCGGTTAATTAAACGGGGAAACGATAATGCAGCTTACAAACGAGATCAGTACGTCCGATCAAACTCGACGCATCGGCAACTTCAACGCGCGGGTCGACCGCTGCGTTGGTGATTCCAACGCTGGGTAGGCAACTAGCCTAACAGCTAGAAGGCGGGACGCTTAGATTCTGCACAACTTTAAGCTTCATACTTTTCTAGTATAAAAAGTAATACATTTGTTACATCTCATTTGTTACGTTTCTTGTAGCTGGGTTCTGTATACACCCTTTTGCTTCGATCGAACTTGGTTTACACGTATCCTAACCTTCGAGAGCTCACCCAATTCATTCACTCGTCTCAATTAGTTTTTCCGTTCTCTCTCTTATTGGTTCTGATTAGAGAATAAGTGGAAGAAACATAACACGGTTGAAACATTAAGAAAACTTAAAAAGATTGTTATATTATTTTCAATTTGTTAAACGTATCAAAGCAGAAAATAAATTTCTCAATTTAGTAATTGAGGTAGACAATTTTCATATTGATAGAGAATATCCCCAGTCTTTTTATTATTATCCATTCTATTCATTTTATTATGCTTACTATCATATTTATTTAGTAAATTGAATTCTCCACTTGTAATCGAAGTAAAAGATTTTTATTTTGTTTAAAGACCCACAGTCTATTTGTTATTATTCGCACTGTTCTATTTAGTCCACACAACATTCATATCATCCATATTCAAATTTATTTTCTCCACACAAGCTTCCCTGTTCATCTTAATAACTTGGAATTGGAATGCAATTACAGGTTAATAACCGTTCCAATTATCTTTTTGCGAACACGGTCATACAAATGCGATACGAAGGTAGCAATTATGCGAGCACAATAGAGGGCGTTAAACTGGCCGAGGCGTGAGAAAAGCTGCGAAGGGAGCCTCCCTCAGACGAATTACGTGTTTCGAGAGGATTTCACCAGAGAAACAAGCCTCGAAATCCGATGTTTTCATACTTGTACCAAGTTAGCGAGCGTTTCGTATCGCAATCTGAGCAAGGCCAACGGATTTTAGGGGATGCGGTCCGCGAAATTGCGGGTACCGCCGCGAACGAACGATCCTGGAAAGAAAAGTTGCAGTGCGAGGCCGGTTGCAGAAAAAACAGGATCGAGCGCAGCTGGTTTCCTTGGTCGGCGAGAAGAAACAGTGCTTCCTGATGCGCCTCCTCGCCTCCCGAATCCCGCTCGCAGCTCGAGGGCAGCTCTCTCACCTGGGATTTATTTTTCGGCGAAGTGAAATTAAGTTTTATATCCAGAGGCTGTAACGAGGCTGCCCTGCTGGTGGGCGCCGGAACGGCCACGAAACTACCGTGCGATGATGATGACTCGCACCGCGTGAACCAAGAAGGTGAGGCAAGGCGAGGCAAGGTGGGACGAAGCGAAGCAAGCCTTTATGGATCAGCTGCTTTGCGGTTTCCAGCTTCCTCGCGCCGCGGAATCGAGGATAACGACGCGCAATCCCACGGAACGATAAAAACGCGTTCGAGTTAACGTAGCCCGCGGCGGGGTTAATTAATGAACGGATTTAGGCCGGCGTATAAACCCGGGCTGCCCAGGTGCATTATCTCCGATGCGGCCCGAGATACCGACGCAATTAAAGTATTCGGGGTTATCTTGGTTATATCGTTGAGAATTCAAGTATATTGCGCAATTTCGGCCGTTTTCGGATCGTTTCAGATAAACTGCCGTACGTGCCTCCGCGGACCCCGAAGAAATAATAACAAGACGTCGTTATCACTGCTAATCGCCGACGATGTTTTATGGTTATTGTTGTTGTTTATATGTTGGTTTGGTGATTTCGGGACGAGTTTCACCGAGGAGCCTTGTTACCGGGAGTAATTTATATTTTTCTTTTGCGCGTTTTGCAGCCGGGAGAGATCAGTTCGCGAAGGATCAATTAATAAAATTAATGACGAGGAAAATTCATGTCGATCTGTTATCAAAATTATTCCGCTATGACCACGCCGCGCGCCGAGCCACCGATAAAAGCCTGAATTTACAGGCACGCTCGCGACGAGAGGCTCTAGCCAAGGACGAGAGTGATTTCTAAGAGATTATAAGCTTGTCCCGGTGGGGAACTATAGGCATTTATTGCAAGCGCGTTAAAGGTTCCTGGCCATTCGCGTGGGCGGCCGCCGATAGAGTCTACATGCTTCTCGGCATGTGCAAGCCAGACCTCGTGGTTGCTCGACTTTTTCGATTAGCCCTCCCCTCTCCCCCATCCTTTCTCTTTCTTTCTGTCTCGGTCTTTTTTACCGTCGTTCTCTTTGTTTTTTCTTCCTCTTCGAAAGGTAGAACGATGCTCGACGCGCGTGGGAGGAACGAACGAGATGGTCCGCAACGGAGAGTCGAATTTTAATAGCCTGCACACACCTTCGCAGCCGCTCTCCTGCTCTCGTGATCGAGCTCGCTTTCATTCGGTTCGAGCTTTCATGTTAGTGGACCGCGAAAATGAACCTCTACGCGTCTTATATCAATACACATACGCCATTCAATAAGATTGTAGTTGTTCAGCGCAGTTTCAGCGTGAATTTTTATGCTGCAAATACAATTGAATTTTAAAATTATGTATGAAGTAAATAACAGTTTGGCAAGTTGTCAATATCAACATAGAAACGATTTTAATGACACGTTGCATGTAAAGAAGAAAATTAAACTTCTGATTATCAACTTGCAATACAACATTGAATCAAATTCGTATTGAAGAGTTCAAAAACCGAATCTACTAAAACTAGATCATTAGACAGTGAATCTTTATGCAAAATAAAAATTTTCTATCTGAACTGTAACAAACTGGAGCGGAATAGAAATTTATTTTCTTTCATAATATGTTCAATAGGTTACTAATACATAATATTACAGTAGGACCTTGGTTAACCGGCTTGATCGGGAACAGCCCGAACAAATTAAGGTCCAATGGATAATCGAAACCCGAGGGACACAATTAATATGTACATTATATTCCAAAATAAGTTTTTTTTTGGAAAATTTATTTCCCTTCATAATACAATCATATTTAACCGCATATTTGTTTATAATCGGGATCCAGTTAATCGAGGACCTATACTGTATGTATTCTAAAATTATAATATTATTACTGTTTGAAATTACACCCACTCATTTTTATTATAAATGCATTAAATTTACTGTCTAATTATAATTTCTTTGACATTGAAATAAAATTGCATTCTACTTTTATAAAGATTTAGATCAATATTTACATTGAAATAATTGTAAATATACAACAAATACAAAGTTTCTTTTCCTTCTAGAAAACTAATAAAGATAAGGAAATTATAATCATTGCAATTGCGAAGAATATTGTACAACAATGAGTAAAAGATTTAGTTATCAAATTGATGGACTTTCAAAGGTTAACACTGAACCTACCAAGCATAAAAAGCGACTAGCATGTATTGCTTTATAAGATTGACAAGATTGAGGTTACTTAGACTTTCTATGATTTTTATTATGGTACATGTTCGATTTAACAAATTTATTCAATCATTTCCTACGAAGGAGTCTTTCTAATTTCAACAATTCTATAATAAACAATCAGGGACTGGTCAATTTGACCGGCACTGGTAGGTTTAGTGTTAAATAATTTCATTATTTAGACATATCACTTCAAAAATTTGGTGTATACCTTTTTACATATCAGGTAAAAATGTAAAATTGATATGTAAATGACGATGTACGCCTGTAGCTACATATAATAAAATAATCAAACAGAATAGACGAAATTACCTGGAATAATTATGCTGAATAACTTGATGCATGATTCCTTTGGCAATTGTAGAAATGAGGAATAAATTAGGTTATGTAACCCTTTCGTTCGTGATCCTTTCGTGCAAAGCTCTGAAGAACGACAAAAAAATTATTTATCAAGTTTTAGACAGTTGTTGTAATAAATCTGTCGTAGATTCAGTCACGAAAAGAATTTTTCAACGTTTCTAGAGACATTTGAATTTATAATATCTTCGTGAAAACCGTGTCAGTTTCCCATCTATTGTTGTTTATCGTGAACGATGGATTGTGAAAGTAGACCCTTCAAGTGTTTAGTCTTTTGTTAAAAGTCAATTGTTAAAGTCTTTTTAAAAAGTAAAACTGTTTTTACTGTTCAGTCTAATTGTAAATCTATTAGTGTAATGCAAATTTTATGTTTCGGCAAAACAATATAGACAAGCTCTTCAATTTAATCGTGGTCGTCATATACTATATCATGTCATTTCACATACACATAAATCAAGTCATCAATTGCACAAAAATGGTAAATAAAAAAAGATTCTCACACGATTTAAGACTGTGGGTCCGTAAATGAGAAGAAGCACCGTTCAATTGTTAACACTATACACACTTTGTTATAAACAATACAACACTATAAAGATATGATGATAATACTGTGACAGGGCGCAACTTCGCGTGTCACACGCAACAGCTTACAGTTTATAGGTTAGCTTCGCTCGATCGTATCGATCGATAATCGATTCCTTTGTCGTGCGTATACTTGTTCTACAAACATTTTTTGCAAATTTTAAAACAAATAAAGATGCAAATGCTGGACACAAATATTAAATATATCATTGAAATCCCCTTTAATAATACTGTAAATTTAAATTTATTCTCGAATCGTGTTCCCTTCTCGCGATAATTTTTTCGAATTAGTGTCGTGTTGTAGAAATCAAGTTAGTTTAATTTCCGTACAAATTAATTTTTATTTTCTATACAAATTGAATTGTTTATTTATTATTAATTCTGACTTAGTTTCTGACTGCTTGTCAATTGTAATGAATGAATTTCCTCTTTCTGTTACTAATTCCGCGGGAAAAGAATCCATCGATCGAAAGACCATATTCATTGTCCAGATCGATACTACTTGATGCTTTCGATAATCGAAAGCGTAAGGTAGAGTCATGGCGTACTTTCTTCAAGCAGGAGAGGACGTGAGCGTGAGTACAAATTATATTTCCAATTATACTGTGTTATTGAACACAGTTTTTTCATACCATTAATGAACAATTGATAAATATTCAATTTCAATGATTTATTTCCTATTAATTCGGATTTTTACTCCTGTGTCGTAACGATTAATTGTATTTGAATTCGTGTCGTGTGATAGAGAAATCAGGTTTATTTAATTTCCGTTAAAATTAATTTTGATTTTATATTTAACTTTAAGTATTCATTTATTACTAATTCTGATTTAGTCTCTGACTGTTTGTCAGTTGAAATTAATGAAATTGTTGTATTCTGTTACAGATTCCGAAGGAAAAGAATCCATCTATCCAAAGAGCATATTGGTGTAGCCGAGATCGATGCTA
This sequence comes from Lasioglossum calceatum, assembly GCA_963966675.1. Taxonomy (NCBI): domain Eukaryota; kingdom Metazoa; phylum Arthropoda; class Insecta; order Hymenoptera; family Halictidae; genus Lasioglossum; species Lasioglossum calceatum. The sequence continues at coordinate 7,309,913 of OZ016542.1, forward strand.
TTCGATGTGTCGTGTCGTGCTTTCTTCAAGTAGGAGAGGACGTGAGCGTGAGTACCAATTGCCTTTCCAATTAAATTGTGTTATTGAACATTCTTTTTTAAATCATTAATGAACAATTAGTAAATATGGATCTTGAATTATTTATTTCCTACCACCTCGGATTTAGTCTCCAACGGTCGATCGATTGAAATTAAATGAATTTATTCTTTATGTTGCAGTGTCCTAAAGGTTTTTAAATATTTTGAGGCTGCTTATCTGGATGCCTAATGCTGCCTACCTTGATGACCAAAGAGGACATCGATAGCTGAGACCAAGGGCAACGTATCGTGCTTTCTTCGAGGGGGAGAGAATGTAAGTATTAAAAGGTTTCTTCACAATTATACCTTGTTATTGAATATTTTCTTTTCAACGTATTAATGAAAAATTGTACAGCCTACACAAGTTGAATAAATTTTCCATATGATATTATATTATATTAATAAGTTTCCATCGCTTTGATATTATTCTCTCGAAAATCACTTAAATAGATTCATTATATCCCGATGGAATTGTACGAATAGATTTATAATATCATGTTTCCTTTCTTGATTCCAGGACTCTAACGCAGCTTCTCATCTCCCCAACAAGTAGTAAGTGAACAAACAACTGTCTTTTTTAATATTAGATTTTATTAGTAGTTGATTTTGACGAGTACAGTGACCGTGGAAACGTCAGACGTTCCCGCGGGTAGTAATCTGTTTCCTAGCTAGGTAGCGTCTTTTTGTGCGTCGGGTTTTTTGTAAATACAGAAATTTCGATAATACAATCCCCAATTTGCTAAGAGATCTTCCGTAACGATGTCCGAGGGTATTTAAATACTTCCATGAAGCTGCAGAGTAAATAAATCAATAAATGAAGATCATTATTAAAATCTTGCTTTGCCTTTTTTTGCTCGACAATTACATTTTCGTTAACCATTTCAATAATTAAATATTTGATTTTTAAATTAAAATTAAATTTTGAATTGAAAGTAGAGCCATTTTCAAGAATGCGTAAGCATTAGTCCGTACAAAATCTAACGGACTCTTTTAGTTAGGATTTTCAGGTTATTAAGATTCCCTGTTCGTTACTCGAATCCTCTCGCGTGCGCAGGCGCTACTCGGGAGGGTGAGAGCAACGAGCACATGGAATATTGTTCTAATCAAATGTGTGGCGACTGACAATGGTTAGTTTATCGTGCACGACGTATTTGCCACTTGTGTGTATGTGTGTGTTGTTAGGCAGTGGAATTGCGTCGGCTTATTAAACTAGATTTAGTAGCGCGTATTCCCGTTAATCTGTGACATGCTACATGGATTCTCGTGGAATGTGTGGTCGCGTAGCTTTCTCAATTCACTAAAAACAACGTGCAATATTCAAAAGTACACGTAATTAAATTCAACGTCCAATACAGCTGCTATTTCGATTTATGCCGCAATGATCACTGCCATTGCCAGTCGATTTCAGGAAAACTGGTACGTACCTTACAGTTAGAGTGTGCTTGCTTAAGATTCGTACGTCAGGGTGTCGGAGGCGTCCCGGGACGTTCTCTCTAGGTGTTAGGCTATTGCACCCTGGTGTCTGTGTGGAGATCGTGTTGCGAATGTGTTTGGGAGCTTGTGTCTTTTGCCATTTTTTAAATATAGGGCTGGGTAGGTAGGTAGCTTATCTTCTTGGTGTGACTGTTCGTTCTAAGTAGGTAGGGCCCGGGGCTGGCTACCGCTTTCTCTTTCGGGCAGACCGCGATTCGCACGGTAGTCAATCACTGGAAGAGCTCGAAGTTTCGTCTCGAAGCTAAGTCGAACGAGGCATGACGTTCGAATGGATGCTTCGTGCTCGATTCTTCCAGCTCGCCTCGTCTAGCTTTTCGCGAACGCGCGCGAATTAGGGTTTCGAAACGTTGCGCACCTGCTCGATTGCACCAGCGGAACGATCGGCTTCTCTCGAAACTTGTAATTCGTTTCGGAAGTCGTCGATCATTTTCACTGCGAGCACGTTTAGTTCGCTTTAGTACTCGCGCGTTTGTTTGAAGTATATCGAGTGGACAACTATTTTACATATTTATCTTTTTTTTATTTTTTTTATGTGTTAATAGAACGACTTCTCATGGTACGGTCGACTATCTGGTAGTTTTTCAGTAATTTCTTTTTTAGTGTACCATTATCAATTTCTTATCAAGCCGTTGCCATTTCTTTAGTACACCGGTCTGCAGCCAACACGTGGTACATAGTAATAAGCACAATTAGAGCACATCATTTCTTTTGTTAAGCTATTTGAAACAAATACGTATTTCTAGAACTTCTACAGTTCTAAACTTCGTAAAATGATAGAACGGATTCTCCGCGTAAATTGAGGGAACGGAAGGAGCATTATTGGACTACAGCTTCTTCGATGTTGAAGATTCCGATCAGTTTCTTCGCATCGAAATAGACGAATAATGCGAGAATGTGCCCCGAGTAGGCCTTTTTCCACCGAGCAGTTCCGCGTCGCAAGTAGCGAAACAGTGACTCGCGGAATCGATTAGCGTCGAGTTCAAGGCACTCGAAAAATTATGCACGCCCGTCCTCCTACACCTCCCGAATGGCGAAGTGGAGCATCGACTGCGACCGCGCTGGTATGAATATGCAACGGGGCAGGCTATAGAGGCCGTCGAGGACCGTATAAAGGCGCGCTTACACGTGTGGTCCGGTGACGAATGCGTGCAGGTACATCGGTAAACACATGTGTAAACCGTGCGTGCTTTACACGTGCGTGCCGAGGGTGGGGCACGTGGGTGACTTTCCGTTCCACCCACACGTCACGTTCGCTGCTCGCTCTTTCGACAGTCGCGACGTGAACGGCAATAAATATCGCGCCCGAAGTTGTCCTGCAACCGATACAGCCCGGCGGCTAAGGACTCGTCTCGCTTCGTGAAATTGAAGCTTCTTAATTAGCCGGGTTGCCTCTCCGGCTGTCTCCCGCCGATTAAGCGTCCGTATTCGATGAATATTAAGCGCCCCATCCGGATGACATTATCATACTAAACGCCAGAAACGAGGAAACATTTTTTGCCCTGAACCGACGTCGACGTCGGGATCGAACAGAGAAACCAGCCGAGGAATTTCTTTTTCGTTATTTGTCGGAGAGACGTGGGCGGGTGCTCGCAGCATTCATAACCGAGGATGACCACTGTCTTTATACTGTTACATAATACATATATGTACTAGTTACGCTCGTACATAATTTCTACAGTCCCATCAAGAGACTACCGCCTCCCCCCCATCGCTGTTTTTAATCGAATAGCCTTGTTAATGGAGCAGGTAGATTTTTAAACAAATATTCTAGACGGAAATTGCTCGGCGAAAACGTAGATTTGCATAGGAGTCTACAAACTAGCAATTAGTATTAAGTTAATGGGAAACAAATCTGCGGTGACTATCCGTGTATGTAATAACTATAATTTTGTGGCATATAGTTTACATAAATAAAATACTTCAAAATCTTATCTACCAAATAATAATTTATTTTGCGCCACCGCGCAGACACTATTTTACAGGGGAACGATAAAGACAGTATAAACGACCGTTTTCCTGCAATCACATATTTTTTGACTTCCAATAATTTATCGCGAAAATGACTGGACTTTTTATTGCTGTTCTGAACATAAATTTAATACCGATTCTTGTATAATAATGTTATTATTACACTGCGTAATATTATATTAACCCTTTGCACTCGGAGCTATTTTAACTCGAAAGTTAAACATTTCTTCCGACCTAGAATATTTCCATTCTCTATGTTAAATTTGGTAGATACGAAATTGATATAATGCCTCATACAATACTTAAATGTTTAATAATTGATTAGATACCAACATATCTAATAATGTAAACAATATTTTAAATAATGATGAAGCAATTTTTAGTGGCCCCTCAGAGTCTATACAGGGTGTCCCAAAATTCCTTCAACAGCCGAAAATGGGAGGTTCCTGAGATCATTTGAAGCAACGTTTTCCTTAGCAAAAATGTTATCCGCGGCTTTGTTCAGGAGTTATTAACGAAAAACACGGACCAATCAGAGCGCGACCTAGACGCTAGTAGGCACAGTCGGCCAATAAACAGTTGGCGCGCCGGGCTGACTGTGCCAACTCGCGTTTAGATCGCGCTCTGATTGGTCCGTGTTTTTCGTTAATAACTCCTAAACAAAGCCACGGATAACATTTTTGCAAAGGAAAATGTTGCTTCAAATTATCTCAAGAACCTCCCATTTCCGGCTGTTGAAGGAATTTTGGGACACCCTGTAGAGTTTCAGAGTCTACCTCAGAAAAAACAAACTTGTTTTTAGTTGAACTTGATAGAAAGTCATAGTCAGATAAAATCTGTTCAACGTAAAGTCTGTTTAACTTCAAACTTTCGCGGGTCATACCAAGGAACTTTAATTATGCATCGAAATGTTTTATAAATATTTCTTCGGTATATTTCCAAGCGTTCCGTAGCACAAACGATTCTACGCGGAACACGGAATAAAGGAACACAATATGGGGTTAATGTCTAGCACAGCTGAAAGCTGGTTGATCAAACGGCCCCCGAAGACAACGATGATCGAAAGTTACGAAAGAAAGGAGAAGTTGGGGTGAAGAAAGGAGGAGAGGTATACGCGCCGGCTGACAATGGAGCCGCAAGAATAAAGAGGATAGGGAGGGTATATCTGCGTCGGAACGACAATGCCCGTGCTCTTTTATGCGTCTTGCGTTGGCGATCCTCTTGTTCGCATAAACTCCGTCGCACCAGATAGTCTTCGATGGCCGAACCCTCGATTAAAACTATCGATCGATACGTCCTCGCCCGGCGTATTCTCTCCCTTGCCATGGTGATACCTGTCCGGCCACTTTTTTTATTTATCCGATCTTACATCCCCTGCTAGGGTATTACCGATCGGACTGCGGATCTCCGCAAAATAAACATTTTCAATTACGACAAACTGATGTGAAGTAGAAGTTTGTGTTCTGTCTTCGTGGGTTCAATAAATTAAAAAGAATACGACACTCCTTTATATTCTTTTAATGGTTTAATTATCTTCTGATCCTTCGAACGAATAACTTTTTCAAAATTGGAACGAACGAATTGAGTTTTTTAGAAATGTTAGAAGGATTACTGTACTAGGTAATGTGTAAAACATTTTTTTTTTATCTTGCGAAAAACATTTTCCTTGTGAATTTTTGGCATTGTTAAAAACAAGAGAGATATAAATTCTCGAGTTAAGTGGAATACTCTCTATCATTCCATAAATAGTGCGACTTTTTTCACATTTTAGAAGGTGAAAATGGAAGGTACAATCCATAGATTTCTATATAGTAAATTAACAATTGTGATTGTTGCTTTGCGTTTCACCTTTCCAAGATGTCCAACGAAATTCATATCACTTATAGGAAGACCCAATTATACACTACACCACAAGCTCAAATGGACATTAAATTATAACCGGAAAATTGTCGACCTTCCGACTCCTGTAACTTCGTGTAAAATAATCTTAAAATATTCTGGCTGTGCTAATTTTAAAGGATCAATTTTCTACCGATTTTATGGGTGTGAAACCAGAGAATTCATCCTGTAAAACGAGTACAAGCAGCGTATTTTAATTCCAATTTATAATCATTATATTTTAATTTATAATTATATAATTTAGCGTTCCGTTGATCATGCGAGTATTTTACAATCTCCATTTTTGGCGAATATTCACGGAGCATATCGGTCCAATTGCTCGTCCCTTTTTTTCCAGCAAGCGTTATGGCTCTGTCCAGCCTTGTTCGGTCCTGTTTCGCCATCGGGAATCGTCGTCGTTTTTGAAGCGAGCTGGAAGGCGAGGTTCGTCTGCAAAATCACGAAAGGAACGCGTCGCGGAACGAGTTTTTTTCTGTCGTCACGGGGGAACCGTTCAAACGAAACCGCGTTAATTATTATTAATGAAATACCGGGAGCGGGGACGGGCGGGGAGCGGGGACGGATCGGACGACCGAACGAGAGTGAAATTGCCGCATTAAAAGCTCGCCTCCCGTTTGTAATTAAATTACGGGTTTCTCCTTTGGAGGATGAGTCAGCCTTTACTCCCGCGGAACGTTCTGAGCGTGATTCAACATTGAACGCATGTACAATGTATAGCCGCGCACATACTCGCGAGTTATGCCGTGCGAGGGAGCGCCGGATTTATACAGGAATCGTCGGCGTCGATCGCGGCGCGGCGTGCCCCGGTGCCTTTATCGCGGCGCGTTCAGGTTTTCAGGGTTGTTGAATCGCTTTCAGTTATCTAAATTGCATCGGAATCGATGTCGATGCCCACGGTTTCCACCGCGCCGTCATAAACCAACACCTGTTGATACCGGACGCGTGTGCGGGGTGGTCCCGGCCGTTTCTCTGTTCCGCTCGCGAGCCAAAAACATTTTCTCGAGCCTCCACTTAGCCTCGGATCGATACGACCTCCTTTTCTTCTCGCCGTTCAACGGAAACGTCGCGGGCGCTTATTTACATGTTCATACATTCCGGTTTAATTCACGAACATCCACGCTTATTGAGCCATAAACTCGCTGTTTATTCGCCGAATCGGGTGAACTTTTTGGGAGGAACAGATATTTTTTGGATTATGTGTGACCGACGAAAATATTTTATATTGTAGGCCGGAGAGAAAATTACGCACATTACTTTACGGTAGTGCTGTGACCGGTTATTTATTAATATAGAGATTATATAATATATTATTTAAGAGGGTAATTAATGGTTGGACGCGTTGTTTTTCGACCATTTTTAGAAGAGAAGTTTATTTTCTTTCATGTTAATACATGCTCCCCTTAATGTGTGATTTAGGACGGCTTCTATGATTCAAGTGAAACGAAGAAATCAGAGATAATCTTAATCTATTTGAGTGCGACTGTATTAGTATTATTATACTGGATTATGTACTGTATTATACGAGTGTCTGTATTAAAATTTAAAATTAAGGATCCATTTTTATTATAAAAACTTTTAGTTCTGCAAAACAAACAAGAACTATTGTAAGTATTGGCAGTATTTGAATAGTATAGGTACTATTTTGTACGCATGTAAAATTTAAAAGACATCGGTTGATCCAGTGTTGAAAAATCATGGAAGCCAATTCATGAGTTATTGTTTCAAGAAAAACACCTTTAAGCTATTACGGTAATTTGGTGAATTCAAACAAACCATTTCGCAAACATAATCCGCAAAGCTTATACTTGAAGAAAGTGACAAGAACATCAATTTTTAAGAATGCAAGAGCAGAACTCTCTAACACCATCAATTTTTTAATCTTTCCTGGAGAGAACATATCTCAGTATGGAAATAGTTATAATTAATTCCCTTCGCTTTGAATCGACCTGAATAAATACAAGTAACGAGCACGATACGTTGTTCGTATCACAATCAGTTGTGTTCCTCACAATCGGAGCCGGTCGGCTTTGAAGCGAGAACAAACGATTAATTATACTGTGCCCGAAACCACTCGAGAATGCGGTTTCGTTCCTCAGCATCGTGATGTAAGTCCAGTGCACGATAGATCACGCTGCTCGATCAAGGGTGCCAAACTGTCCGCGCAGAAGGGTGCGGCTTTTCCATGCGCCCTTGAGGGCTCAAGACACTACTACACCAGTCGTTGCGTGAACCGGACGCAGGCACAATCATGCACTTTTACGACTCGTCCTCGATAAATTGCGCTACGTGGAAACCGACAATGGCTCCTCGGAGGGGAAAAGCCTCGGGGTCGAGAGGAGGCGAAATTTATCCGTATCCAAAACAACGGTCACCCCTTCGAGGCAAACTGTGGGAAACGCGGACAGCTGAGGACAGGAACGAACCAAGATCGAACGGAAGGAAGAGGGACGAGTCTTCTGCGAAACAGAGGAGCAAGCAAGCTGATGCGTTCTGCCACCCCTTAGCGCTAAGATTATTTGCCTGCTGGCATTGAACATACCAGGGGGTGATCCCACCCCTCGAAATTTTATTAAGGACCAGCCAACAAACATGTTGCACGAAAATTTGGATTTTCTATTTTTTTTAGTTTCCAATTTTCTAATCGTTTGTTCTTCTTTCTTCAGTACATATGTACAACTATGTACATACTTTAATACTCCAAGTATTGTTTTATGCCATCAGCAACCACAATTGTTAATACTAAGCTCTTGAATTTTGTTCTGACAAAGGAAGTTATCTATACCGTAAATTCAAAAAAATATGAATCTTTGCACACAAGTAAATGAAATCAGTCCTTGATATTACAAACCAATGATATTACAAAAAGTTGAAACGAATGTTACATGGTATTATTGTGTACCAAACTGTGTAAAACAACTTTTTTAAATGGTGGAGGAATCAATATAGTATACACGAATTAAAAAATATTAAACTTTCTTATGTATACCATGCACCATTAGAAAGAAAAGAAAAGAAAAATATGTTCGCGACAATTTCTTTTGTATTTCGATCATATTTCTGTTTATTATTCGATGACTACTTTTTCCATGAATTGTGGAACCCATACGACTGTTGCAATCTTTTAGTTTCGCTTTAAAACACGGAATTAACAATTCCAACGCGAGTTACTCCATTCGTGATTTTCGTTTATGGGCCGATTTCTGGAAACGTGCTCAATTATCTTTGCACGAGGCCAATGCGTGAAACGCGTAGTCGATAGTAATAGGGTAAGGTAAAACCACGAAGTCACGATCGGTATGAAAGTTTTTGCGGACGTGTTGACGCGACACGCTCGAATCAATTATTCCTCATCGATCTCCGCAAGCTGCTTAGTGAGGATATTACGCTGATATAGAGATCGTGGCTGACTCGGCTCGATGATTGCCTGCTTTCGATGGTCGTCAGGCGTCAACATTGCGTCCCGGGGATCATTCGTAATCGAGAACAGAATTAAGCGCTCACCGAGCACACTCGCGCCGCTGATTGCAGTCATTAATAGAGAAAATTAATGAGCCGGTGGAACCGACTCGCTTCGTCTTTGTCCCGCGCGGTTTCGACGTGCCTCCCGAGCTAAGCGCGTGTGTTGATTCACAAATAAATCATCGGCGTTCGCGCCTGCACCGATCCTTCTTTGAAACGAAACGGATTTATTCGACCTCCCCTCCTCGTCTGTTCATTCATGGTTCGTCGAGAGCCGGTATGTTGATTCGATCGAGTGTTCCGTTTCGTTTAATCCCAGACGAACTCTTTTCGATTGCCGCTCCTGCGAAAAGAACCGTACAATAGTCTGAAAATAAAATCATAGGTAGCTACTAGATTACAAAAGCTTGTATCTGACATAAGAACAAAATAAAAACTGCTACATTTTAAAATAACCATTTTTTTACTCGTCAGTTTAGCATCAATATCTCAGATAATTATTAACGACTACTTGACGATTGAATCCTTTAATGAACAAAGTTACTGCAAGTTAGCAAACGCTATTTTAGGGCTTTTTTAAAGTCTGCTGGTTTTTCTACTTGTTTCTAATATTATTAAATATTTATTTGTAATTTATCAATCAGATTTTTCTTTAAAAATCTTGAGGTCTCTGAAAACCGGTCATAAGGAGACTGTTTAAGCAATTTTCAATTTTCGTAGAAAAATTTTAAGAAAGGAGAATCTAATAAAATCTTATTGTCACTGGTAGTAGCTCTATCGTTATCGAACTAAAATAAATAAAGGACGTAGTAAATTCTGTCGTATTTTATATTGTGGCATTTATCGAAAATTTTCATGAGGCATAAGATCCACAGTCTAGCCATGAGCTTTTGCAATCATCCGATATCAAATGAATAAAATAGTTTGATCGTCCCGTTTGATCCGAGAGCTGAAACATTAACTCTCTCTCGATTGCACTATAAATTCTGGTGCATCTAACCTACGCGCATAATTTCAAGAGTTATACATATAGTCCACGACGGATATCATGTTACACAGTGCAGGTTTCGAATTAGTGAAGGGCAATGGTAATTAAGCTCACCAGCCGGAACAAAATTTCCACCAACAATCAATCATCCTGTATTCCGCAAAGATAAGAAAGTATTTAAATTGATCTGGAATGACTCCTTCCACTTCTCTCCCATGCATGTAATTGTGTTCCTTCTTCCGTTGCGAGTGCAAATAATTTGTACCTTAATCACCTCAATTAGTGAATAAATATTGCTTGACAAGTCGCTGGTGCAACAATTTATCGTTACGCACATCAAGATCAACTACTAGATATCGGTGTTTCCCACAATGATTCACTGGAGAACCTCATACATATTTTACTAAAATCTCAGATCCTCTGATAAACTACTGATAAAGTGTTTTGTTCAAGCTAGGAATCCAATTTGAATCCGGGGGTATATTTAGTTTCTCATAAACTGAGAAACTAATTAGAAATATGTTAAAAGTGTGCAGGTTCAGCAGGATTACAAACGAGGTCGATCAACTTATCTGATATATTTACAATTTTGATTTTCACTCGTTCATCTTTGCCACGAATGATTAAAATTCTCAGTCTAATTATAACACCTTGTAATATTCAAGGAGTTTATGACTTCTCTGTGATAATATGTTTGCTCGCGTATTTTATAAGAGGATACGTAACATTGAATAATATGTTACAGTGATGAAAACAATTAGCAAAATAAATGCTGGCAGCGAACATGTTGAACTAAGGTTATTCACGTCGTTCATTGTTACCATACATAATGTGTAGAACATATTATTTACTCAAAGAGTGTGGGTTAAAGTATCTTTTAGATCATGTGTTCAGGGTATCTGAACAGGAACAAGAATGGGAAGAGGTTTTCCGAAATGGCACATTGCACCAGGTGTTCATTTCGCGAGTATGTGTTTCCCATCGTGTAGTGTGTTCGTTACCTTGGAAGGCCGCCCGATGACCTCGACTTTGATGGCTCACCCACAAGCCCCGATGGTTCCCGCGCGACCACGATGAACATCGGGACCATGCGAGTCGGGGACAACCAGACGAGCCGGTGGCGCGCCTTTCGCCTCGCGTAATTATTCACAGTTCATTATTCAGTGTCAGATTATCGCGACGTGACAAGTGTTGCGCGACGAAGCTCGCGAGAGAGCCCCGGAGAGTGCCAGGCGTGCGCGCGGCCTCTGGGAACCGGGCTTAAGCCACGAACCGGGCCCCGTTCTGAAGAAACGCGCGTGTGAGTGATTAGAGTCGGTGCGTTAATCAAACGATGAAATATTCCACAAAGGACCCGAGAGCTGGCGTGCCTTCTGCCTCGAATACTCGCACTGAAACTTGAACGACCGCGCTCTCTCGACCGGTTCGGACAAGACAGGCATCGACGTCACCGAGATATCGTGACGCGTCTTCAGCGTTTCTATGTAGTCTACGTCTCGGACGAAAGGGATTTCAACGATGTTTCACATAGATCTACATAGAAAATAAAGTTGTGCTTATTCAACTATACCAGATCAGCATCGTCGTAATCACAACATACACGTGTATTTTAACATTAAACCTACCGAGCACGAAAAGTGATTAAAATGTTTCAGCTTGAAAAGTGACAAGGCTCTATCCATGTAGATTTTATGCAACTTTAATTACAATATGTGTTTGGATAAAGAAATACAGTAAAAGCTCCTTCGTTGTCCAAAGGCCGGGGGTTTGAGCGGACAACGACCGTGCCCGGACACTATTTTTGATTTATGACTGCGTCTTTAGTGAAACAGCTAGTTAAATGACAAAAAAAAGCATTCGCAGTCAAAAGCAGTCAACTGTCTGGCTTTAAAAAACTCCTTATTTCCTTGCCATATTCCTTTCCTATTGTTCTCCGTTCTGCGCGGATCTATACAGTCCTGGGACACATCTGGCGACCAAATCCACGCAGGCCTAATCCTCTCGTTGACAGGCAGTGGAGTGGGTAGGCACTGGACAACGATCGTGCCCACGATTCAGGACAACGAAGGAGCGGTTACTGTATATCGAATCAATTTCCATGTAAGCAACTTCGCAATTTCAATAATTGTAACACGAAAAATATAAAACCGGTCATTTGACTGGCAGTGGTAGGTTCAGTGTTGATAGAAATGCGCCTACACTTTTCTCTCGTCTTCGTAGAAGTGAATATTGGTCTAACACTCATCACATGCTGAGCTGTTGAATAGGTTACAACTTTAAAACGTTTACTGAACAAAGGAACAATGTCTATTAAGAATGGTTGCTACGTGTTCATTGTTAAAACTGTCAATACTGTGTACAAGTCAAAAACTTAGAGATTTGATATTGACCTCTCACATTTCGACCCTGGATGTCCTATTCGGTAATAGGTTAATGGTACTACTTACAAAGAAGAGGATCGTCCCTTTAGTAAACTGTCGATTATCACTAAAGAAAAGTTTAACACCTATCAGGCAACTCGATGCATCCTTTAGCATAAATATGCCAGTGATTTTATTTCTATTCGTACATCCATCTTCAAGCTTAATTCACGATCGAATGCACGGTGTGCACAAGAACACCGAGCAACCCTATGTAATTTTGAATGATAAATGCGTGTAATAGAACACTGTGCGGGATTCAAATAATAAATCAACCGACTTTTACACAGCGAGCATGATAAATTTCATGCTAAAGAGAAATCGCGAAGAAAATGTCACGAATATTCTGAAACGAATTATGAAATGATTAGATACGTGTACGTATGCACTTTGCATCGCTGTTCGAAAACAATCGTCGATACAGATTGATGACAAGGTAGGGATTAATTGGAAGTCGAACTCGATCGTGATCGCAGCGGCAGCGAAGCGAAGCTTCTGGTATTAATTCAAGTCATTAACGCGTGGTTAATTATCGTCGATCGTTTACCATCGGTTACGAACGATATTTCAAGTGGCTCGTTTATCAAACGAGTCTCGGGCCCCGTTCTCTTTCCCGACGCGCAGGGTTGCGGATTGATAATTGAAGAGAGATATCTGTCGCGTGTGGGTGTGATAAATTATTCTGAATGGACTGGCTGGACAATAATAAGAGATTCATGGTGTGTGTGGGTAATCTATTCGCGCGTTGCGAAACGCACCGTGAATTTTATGTTATTAGTGCGTGTAACACAGACTGACCTATTTCGATCGATGTATGCAGGTATGGACGTTATTAACCCCTTGACTCGCCATTCTTTTTCCTTCGCCGACACTGGCGTCGGGGCTTACTTTATCGTTGCATTGTACACGACTATTTATCAGTGGCGTTGAACATTGATGATAGCGAAAAAGTATCGCCCATTGTGTTCCACATACTGCAGAATTAACGATATCTGCGACTTTTAAATTAGTCGGAATTGTTCAAACTACGCTCGAAACACTGTAACCATTCCTAACTGAATTATTGTCATAGCTGTCTCTGGAATCACAGATATTTAAATTTTTGTTCTATACTAGATATATAATATATTAATTAATTATCGCAAGGTGTATGATTTTGGCGATTCCATAACAGAGTTAAAAATCCATACAAATCCTTGTGTGTTCCAATTTTATTTCACATATCGCCGAGTTAATACAGGTACAGATACCTACACTGGTGGTCAAAATGATAAGGCACCTGAAGGTTTTTAGCAAATTAACATTCATTTGTACATATATACCTACACGTAGAAAGTGAATATACAACAAAATAAGTACTATCTTTTATATAATATAGTAAAAATTAAATAACTCGTTCAAACCATTATTATTTCTACAAAAATTGACTTTTAGTGTGAGCAAAATGATAAGGCACTTTGAATATAAGATAAGAAAAGTATTTGAATTCAACAAAATTACACAATTTTCTTGGTAAACTTCTATATAGATTTTTTTATATCATTTTGATGTATGCTTCCCCAAGCTTCTAAAATTATTGATTTCAATTCGGATACTGTACTGTACTGCTTTCTACCTTCGTATAATATTCTTGACAGTCTTACCCAAACGTTCTCGATAATGTTTAGGTCGGGAGACGTCGCAGGCCAATTCAAAACCTTCATATTTTCCGCTTCAAAATAATTTTTTACTATGCGAGCATTATGCACAGCTGCATTATCTTGCTGAAATATATATTTTCTGCCAGCAATTCTGCGAGCATATGTTCCAATTTGCTCTTTAATAAAATTGAAGTAGCCAGCACTATTCACACGGCCTTGAATAAATTTTATTTCCATTTTTCCTCTATAGCCGATTCCTCCCAATACCATTACTGTACCGCCACCACATTGTCGACGACTCAAAACCTTTCGTTCCTTTCTTAAATCATGGAAATAGTACTTGTATCCATCTGGACCATCCAAATTTAGTTTCTTTTCATCAGTGAATAAAATTTCGTTTCCACTGAGATTTCGCGACATATACAGGGTGAGTCACCTAACGTTGCCACCTCAAATATCTTTGTTGTTTTTAGAGATACGTCAAATGTCTGAAGGACAAAGTCGAATGGTTCAGTGGGGCTCACATGATACCAAAAATATTTTTGTTTTTATGTAATTTTTTTAGAGATATCAAGGTCACCTTCATTTTTTTAAATGGAAGCACCCTTTTTTAAACACCTACAATGATAGTCTCTTTCATTGGGAATTCAGTGACTATAATTACCCATGCACGTATAAACTTTCTAAGTAGCTCCTAGTCCATATAACAGACACAGAACATTATTATTTTGCATTAACCATTAAAAATTCGCAGTCTACTCGTTAATCACTCACTAATTTTCGAACCCCTAAAAACAACAAAGATGTTTAAGGTGGCAACGTTAGGTAACTCACCCTGTATATGAAATTTTTTGTGTGTACAACGGTGCCTTATCATTTTGTTCACCAATGTAATACAGATTAGGCCTAATACAAATACAGTGTGCTTCCTTAAAAGGGATGATAGCTAAGATCATTTGAAGTAATTGTCCTTTTTGCTAAAATGTTCTCTGCGGATAAAATGTACAAAATCATAGGGAATAGAAATATTCTAGATCGGAAGAAATGTTTAATTTTCGAGTTAAGATAGCCCCGTGTGCAAAGGGTTAACAACAACAGTTCTTAAGGTAGCCAAGTACTGAGCTTAAATGTTTGGCTAGTGGAACAACTACCGTACCGACGATCAAAAATTCAAAATTTCGATTTCCAGTAGGTCGCAGGGACCCGAAAGGGCCCAGGCGTCTTAGTGCCACGCGGCACATCTGTCCAGAAATTCCTACACTCGCACTATACATCTGCTTTCGTGACGTAATCTGACGTACACCGGGTAACGGGTCCCTTTATGATGACGTCAGAAGGAAAGGGAGACCGGTGTGCCGGAGCAACCCTCGAGCCTCTCGGATGCGACCATATATGAAGAAGCAGCTCCGGCAGAGCCCGAAACGTCCAAATTGTTCATCTTCCCCGAAAGCGATTACCATTTCTTATCCTCGGTACCGTACGGGTCGAGGCGGGTGGCGGCCGGCGGGTTGCGGCGAGGGAAGAGGGTAGGCAGTAGCTGCGTTTTTGCGGCTTTTAAATCGCGATAGCGAACGATCGAACGGGGTTGGCCGAGCGTCGCGGCGGCCGCAAGAAAACCGGCAAGTGTTTGCACGTCCGAGTGTTCGTACGAAGCGGAATGTCGTTCGGCGAAGCGACGGGTACGCCGAAGAAATCGTCCAGGGAGAAGAGGAATCGAACGATTACCGAACGTGACTCCCGGACGACGCGACGGCCGCGTAACTTATGTTAGAACCTGCCGGCAATAAGAATAACAGCAGAATTCCGTTTTTCTAGCGCCGCGAATTGATGCGTCTGCCGCGTTCCATAACCGTCACTCTCATTTCACTCTCGCCGCCAATTAACACGTACACGGTCGCGTGACCCGCCCTCCGGGTCATTCGGCCATCATTGCACCGACATGCGACGGGTCGGTTGTGCATGACTTTAGCTGATCACCAGAGACTGCGGATTTTCTGCATTTGTCACAAAAATTAGTAGATCGAATCTGAAACAGTAAAAGCGTTTAGAGAATTTCAAAATATTGTTGTATTATTTGCGAATCGTTAAAATGATTAGAAAGAGATGCCGATGTAGGATCTATATCTTGTAATTAATGCAAACCATTTTTACGTTGCATAGAAATTCACAGTCTCCTGAGTACTGGCAAGTAGATTGCAGATTTTATGTACTTATGACAAAAATAGATGAACTTTTAAACGGTAAAGTGGTTGAAAGAATTTAAGTATATTGATACATTATTACGAATTTATCGAGGTTATTCTGGGGAGAGAGAAATTAGTATTCGGCTCGTGTTTCTTGTAATTAATGCAGACAATTCTTATTTTATTAGATTATGGATTTTATACGCTTATGACAAAAATGAGTAGGTGAGAGATAAAAGTAATTTGAGGGTATCTATACATCACCATCAACTTATTAAATTTATATTAAAAGGAAAAATGATTTTTTCTTAACTTCTATACTATCCAGTCGGAGTCGTGACGAAAATTTATAAAAGAATCTACTAAACATGAATGTTACTATTTACTTCAAATCGAAATAAAATTCTATTTCTTTAATCGATATTCAGTCATCTTTTAATAACGAAAGCACATGATAAATAAAAAATTTTCTATTGCTCAAAGACGAACTAGTCTTATACATCGTCACAGTGAAGTAAATCGTAGGACGAGGGGTTGAAAAGGTTTCGTAGGATGACTCTGAGACTGTGAGGACCAAAATAAAGCAAACGAATTAAACCGGACAGAAAGTGTTTCAAACTTAAAATTCATCTGTAGTGCTTCCTGTGATTGAGATATGACACTATGATTTCCTCAGATCCTCGTAGTTCAACTATCCTCTCGTCTTTCCTAAAAAGATTCTGTAGGACATTTCTGAGTCGCAAGGTCCAAAGCGAGCAAATCGGTTCATTGATTCATCGCGACGATAAAACCCCTGAAAGGTATCCCGGTACGACGTGGTGACGCTCAAAGGCTCTCAGGAAAACTAAAGCGATGATAATTGAGGCATACGGTGCAGTCGGTTGTGGCTCGCGTTGACCTCGTCGAAGACACTTGTCTACCTTCGAAGGTCCTTCGTGTCTCGGCCAGGGGAACGTTTGAATAATGCAAGCACCGGAAAGTGAATATTGACGGCGGACGATCTCAGGGAAGGACAAAGCCGACGACCACGGAGTATGAAATCGATGGTCGGATAAGAGAGTTTCGTTCGCTCGTCTCGGGCGTCGAACGTACGTTGCGTACGCATAGGCGCGCTCGCCCGCATCGAAACTCAAAAATCTACGCTGTGGGCGTTTACGAGGATCATTTATATTTTTCGCAAGCGGCCCAGCGCGCGATATAAACGCGGGAGCTCGTTAATGCGCGTGCACGCCGGAACATAATGCGCCATCAGGCACGCTAATAGTTGTTCGGCACCGTCGACAACTCCGCGAAATAGGTCCTGTTGCAAAGCGAGTCGCCGCGCGTCGTGTAGCCGCTCTTCAGCTGCCCACGCGATTCGGGATGATTCACGCGACGCGACGCGACGCCTCTTCGACGAGAGCCGGGAGAGAGGCGATGGTAAAATTTGGGATTTTTTCCCATGCATCGCCGGGATACGGCACTCGTAAATGGAAAACAGAAGCGCCGCGAGACCGTCCTTTCTCTCGTTCGTAGCTGGAGCAGGTAGAACGGCGAGGAGAAGAGGAGGCTCGAGAGTGCCGGGACGATGTACAGGACGTTAAGAAATTTTACATCCATCGTTCGCCGGTTTGCAGCGTCGCGTCGCGTCGGTGGAATCTTAACGGTGGACAGGGAAAACGAGGCGGTTCGTGAGATACCGAGCGCAAATCGTCCCGCGATCTTTTCTCTCTCCGACGCGACCGGATCGAGGCGTTTTTCAGTTCGACGCGGGTCCACGGGCCCGTCCACAAATCTCAATTAACCGACCGGGTGAACAGTATTATCAATGTTCATCACGGCGAACCCGATAAGGCCCGCACTCGCTCTAGATCGTAGCTGAGTTTCACGACCGCCCGAATGATCCTGGCTGGGGCCGAACGACACCACGCCGTTCGCCTCCAATTAGCTTATCTCGGCAATTGAAGGGAGCCCTGGCACCTTGCTATCTTAATCCACCCGATCGTCCCTGGTCGGTATTCGATGAGATCGGTATACATATTGGGGAACGATGTCCCGCGAGAACGACGTCTAGCAAAGATAGAACCACACGGTCTCGATAGAGGGTCTTGGTGGATAGCTGATCCACCCGAGGCTCGTCAATTCGCGCGCGTACGCGTGTAACTCTCGTTGTAACGAGCAGCGTTACCACGTCGTAACGGCGGAGTAATGGGACCTCTTACTAGAACAATGGCGCTGGCGACACGCCGTGTACACCGACGGTTAGACACCTTCGGCCGTGGGCAAACAGAGTTTCTTTTCCTCGCGCGCGTCCTTTCGTAAGGAGACACCGGTGCGAGGCAGACGCGCCATTGTGTCCCAAGCGTTGTCAGCCACCCACGCGTCCCGCGAGACTCTCGAGACCGAGCCGCGAGAACTGCCTGTTAGGCTTGTTAATTTAATCTGCGACTTATACCGAATTGACGCGTCACAGAAATGGCACGGCGCTTTTTCCTTGCCCCCGCCCCACGTGTCTGTCGATGATGACGCTTTAGTATACGTATAGTGTTCGTGGAATGAGGTGCAGACTTCCTCTTCTTGGTGGGCAAAAATTGTGAGAAATTGTTTTTAACGTTACTCGCTAAAAATGTGTTCTGATGTTGGAAATTCTTTGCTTTTACTGATAGTTTGTTAAATGCAGAAGAGAGAGAGAGAGAGAGAGAGAGAGAGAGAGAGAGAGAGAGAGAATTATTAGGTTTTATTTGAAAGAACAAGTGCCCGAACTCGTTTTTCCTACACATTTCAATAAGACTGTACAGAACACTTCTTGTATACATAGATCAATACTTCAATATTCATTCATCCACAAATAAACTATTTCTTAAATATTATGGTTATTTGTAGACAGAGGACTGCGTGCATTTATGACGAAATTGAATAGATGGAATTTGAAACAGTGAAAGGATTAATACAATACAAGAATATCAATGTATTATTTTCATCTTGTTGAAATTATATAAAGGGAATGACATTTTTATTTGACTCCTGTTTCTTACATTTGATGAAGACGATTTACATTCTGTCACAGTTCTACCAGTTTATACAGGCGACACAATACAACACAAAATCATACAAGTGCTCAGAATTGACAGACACCATAAAGCAACTCGTAAAAAGCTGAACATCTTCGAGAAATTTATTACCGAATTATTAAGGAATAAATTCTCGTCCTTCCAAAGTAAAAGTAACGAAGGCTCCCAAAGATCGTCAGACTCAACGGAATAAAAGCCGTCGAATGAATGTTTATATCTCCGCAAATCACTTTTATCGGCCATTAATCGACCGAGGCGAAAAAAGAGTCCAGGTGTTCTCAGGAATCGTTTACCGTAACGACAGCGGCGCGTCGCTTAAACACAATTCGGCGAAGTTAAACGACGCGACCGACAGATTTCTCAGCAGCTCCCTGGGTCGCAAGGTGGGGTCATGACGTACCCTGTTGCAACGAGGGTGTGCCATGAAAAAAGGCCGGGCACCTCTGTCGGCTTCGTTCCTCTTATGCGCCGCTAAAGCTGCTTACTTGCATTCCCACATGTGCTTGCCCTTCTGCGGAATATGCTGGGGGTAGCGACATACCCCACGTGGGAGTGCATGCTTGAAAAATTTCTTCACAATACTCGTTCCCCCACGAGCCTGGATCCAAAGAAATATCATTGTCCTCCGCGTAACGCGTTCAGTTATGCATTGTTTGAGCGCGAAAACCTGAATTCCCATAAGAGCCTCTGGGCATCCTAGGATTACGAAAGTATTTTTCGAATACCCCGGCTAGATCTTGTCTATTGTGTCGCGACACTCGGCATCCTACATCGTCCTTATCAGAAACGAAGTAAACCTTGCGAAACTATAACATAAAATTTGATGTCTCTCATTTGTCCCCTTGTGATCAGTTCGTCAAATTTTATTAAAATATTAGTAATGTCAAAATAATCTCACGGAGGTTAAAACTGCGATTTTATCTCTTAGGGATCATCGATCCCAGGTCTTCAATGTTTGGCAGCTCCCTAGTCGAATTTTTGGCGGGAAATCTGGCACCCTCACGAGGGTACGCGCACCCTCGACCTTAATGGATCCAACAAGACGGATCTTCCCCATTGTTAGGCCGTAGACGATGACGCGGTGCAAGTGTGTAACGAGGAACGGTGACGTAAATAGGTTTCCACCGGCTTTTTGGCGGGAAGGAATAAGGTGTCCCGGTTCAGGAGCACGACCGGCAGCTTGCGCGATTCCCACACAAGGAGGCTGCATGCTTCGAGATCCCCCTCGTCGTTCCTCGTTAATAACTCCCTCCGCGACAATAGAGGGGCCGCTTCTCGTGTTCTTGGGGAGGGAGATGCTGACTGGAAGGAGATTGCCAGTTACCACCTGGAGGCACCGTGCGCTTCAACGTGGGAGCTCCACACCTATTCCACCCCAAACAAAAACTTCGCGCTCTGCGAACAAGAGTTGGCCCGTGGAATTTCTATTAAATGTCAAGTTGCGGAAGCTCGGATGCGTCGGCCATTGGCGAATGAATCGCTTACCAGTTGCTTCAGAACGGGATATTCAAGAAATATGTGTATACCGTAAAGCACCGATAGTACAAGCAAAGGGTCCATGCTAGTAGTAGGCTAACTGATTTGCAAGGTCAGACCACGAAGAAAAGGTTGCACCTTTCGATGTTGTAGCCCTACTTGACAGCGATGCACTTCCGTGAAAAACCGCATTGCAGGACGATAGGGCTTGTTAAACCATGCGGAACTTTTCTGTACGATTTTTTTTCTACCTTTATCACTTTTATATGAAAATCTTATGTGGGAGGGGTAGAATGCACTAGTCGAAATTCACAACGATCGAGACTCCGTTGCAACGGGTAAGTTTAGTTAGATACTGTTTTCAAAAGCCGCACAACATTTCCATACGAAAAAGCATGAGTAGGGGTAGAGTACCGAAGTTGGATTAAAGATGTGCAAGTCTTTATGCTGCAACAGGGTAAATTTGGCAAGACATTGTTTAAAAGGCCCGTGCCTGAGACCTGTACATCTCGTGCATGGTCGACCGACAATCAGAGGTCACGAGATTCTGACTCATGCGGATCGTTATCGGGCCTGTCGACTCTCTCGTTGCACGGGAAAGGTATCCGAGACAGGTAACCCTCCCGTAGCCGGAGATAAGTCACTGCATGTCTAAGCGCCGTACGATTATCGTCCTCGTCGATCGTGCTTGATTATCTGCAATTCAAAATGCCACGAAGACGTCGGCCGAGACGGCGTAGCGGGCACATCCGCCTTTATGCGGGAGTCCCGGTGTGCCACCGTCGCGTCGTCGTGCAGACTTTCTTGTTGCCAATCAGCCGCTATTACAACATCGCGGCCAATCTGTGCCTGGTTCTCGTAACGGATTTCATCACGAGCAGGGCTCTGATTTCCTGCGGACACGCCGAATGGAACAAGAGGGGAACAGTTTGTTCCGTGCGTCGACGTCGGCAAACGAGCTCTACCTTGGGCGAGGCAGCCTGCGTCGTTAATAGAAAAGCGTTCTTGAATTAAGGATCGGTACACGTCCACTCCGGGATCTTTTATAAGTGGGAACAATTACAAAACTCGCCGGGCCGACAGCTTACAATCGTATTGTTCCTCTCGAGGAGCGACAATATTGGAACTTAATTAAAATACACGGGGCAGGGTCGGGGGGCGGTCGTGGGAACCAGCCAGCGAGAGAGGGATTTTCGAAAAAGGATATCGAGAAACGCTGCTTCGCTTGTTTTCTTCTTCTTCTTCCACTCTCGTCCCTCTTCTTCGTCTTCCTCCGTCGCGTAGGACACGTAGCAACAGTTCTGAATGCGCGAGGGTCGCAGGGAACCCTTTACCGAAGGCGACCCCTTCGAGACGCGGACGTCTCTAATTTGCATTCGCAGGGCACAATCGGCTCTCCTTGCTCTCGCACGTGTAGCTCCTCTCCTCGCCCGTAATACTCCTCCTCCTTTTTCGCCGAGTAAACGACGAGTAAACGTGACGTGACGTCACCGTGCCGCAAGCAAAACCACCCCACGACGTAGAACAGCTGCTCGCGATTTCTCACGCGCCCAAAAGCCACCGCGAGACAATTGAACTTGATTCCGGTTCGGCCGGGGTGTCTCTTTCTCGTGCCCGGTCTCTTGCTCTCCCGTTCTCTCTTCCCCTTGCGCCAAGTATATATGCGTGAGAGGAGAAAGAGGAGAGGAAGAGAAAAGAAGGTCCACCCATATGGGCACGCACCTACCTTCCACGCGCGGAAACGCTCTCCCTCCCGCTTCCGGAAAAATCGATAGACAGGTGACGCAGACGTAATCACAACGCCGCGTCGCGTCGCCCCTCGCGCGCCGCGGCGACTTTAATGCTTCTTCTAGATGGAAGACCTTATTGTCGATGATTACCTGCTGGATGATGTTCTTGGTCATCTGCTCCGGGACATGAGAAGATTTTCGAGGGGTGGGTCGACTACTGTGTTTTCCGAGATACACGATCGTTACACCGTGTTCCGGGAGCTTGGGGATCGCACGGAAACTCTACGGTTGTAAGGAACTATGCATACATACTTTCTACTTTAAGGTCGCATACTTTCACTTTCGAGATATTGCCGTTTCAAGTTTTCATCGCTAAGACATCACACCGGACAGCGGTTTTTATAAATATTATATCTCTAATCTATTTGTTAATATTAGTCTGGGGAGCTTGATGCCAGACAAAAATGTTCTGTAATATGTATTTCTATTGGTGGGAATTGCAGAGAAATGCCAAAACTTGTTTTTTACAACTTTTTTTATGTAGGCCTATACTGAAAATTTAAAAAATACGTTTCCTAGATCTCTGCCAGTTATATACATGCTGAAATATTGAGATGTTGATAAAATTTTCAGAATAGCTGACACAGATCTATAAACCGTATTTTAATAATTTTCAATACAGGCTCAAGAGTTTGTAAAAAACAAACTTCTTTAAAAAAACTCCTCGGTGTATGGTCCGATATTTTGGGACTTAATTGTTTTTTAAGAGGGTCTGAATATTATTGCGAGTGACTGTATGTATGATATAATTCTCAAATCTCTGAGGTGTAATATATAAAAACATTAGTTTTGTCCATAGAGAATACTTGAAGATTGAAAGAAGCCTTGCAGTTTGAAATCGCCGAGTTTCTAGGGAAAATTCTACGCCTCTGCTCCATAAATGTATCGCCAAATCGTCGTATTATTCGCGAGGCGATCTAGAGTCGGGATTACCGAACGCATTGCGGAATATTCTGCATTGATTCTTTTTGTAGGCAACGCGCTTCTAGAAACCATGTGCTCCTCTCCAATCCAGGATCTGGATCCTGATCAAAGTGGCCGGACGGGCAGCCCGGTGTTTATCGATACCGAACTATCTCCAGACGATTCGGCGGTTTGGTCTCATATTCAGAGCGAAGGTCCTTGCATCCTGATTCCTCTGTTTGGCTCGCCTAGATATCCTGAGGTAATATGCATTCGCCGGCTAACCGAATGAATTATGCAGAATCCAACAGACTCGATCCGCAGTCTCTCTTTATGCATCGATCTCTCTTCCCTGACCATTTTTGTTTCCTTCTTTTCTGCGCGTCGCGATCTTGCTGACCTAGAACCCGGGCGTCTAGGACTCGACCTCGAACAATTCCATTTTTCTATTCAAAAATCTAAATGTTGCAGGGTATTATGTATTCTGACTATCAAACTGTGTAAAAAAATTTTGTTAAATGCATAGTTTTTTATTTTCTTTTGAGAAATGCATTTAAAACTTTTTTACACTGTTTGGTAGACACAATAATACCATGTAACTTTTGTTTCAACTTTCTTTTAATATCATTTGTTGTTCTTGAGATATTTCACGGAAAAGAAAATATTGAAAGTTTGGCAACGGCAGATTCACCCTTGTAATGCAAGAAATTGCTTAATTAAAAAGTGTTTAATTTACGGGTTCGATGACTTCCCTCTTGTATTTGGAACGTGGAAACCTTCGCGGATTAAAGAATTGTAAAAGGAATGAAAAATTGAAAAACTAGATGATTTAAGGTTTAGAAAATTGAAAAATTGAGGAATTTGAAGAATTCAGGAAGCTGAAGAAATATGAAAGCTAAATATTTCAGAATTGAAAAATGTAGACACTATCGAAGATCGAAGGATGGAGAACTGGAAAATTAAAAGTTAAAGAATTTAAGAATTGAAAACTGCAGCAACGTAAGAGCTAAATATTGCAGAAGCTCGGGAAAGAAGTAGAAAACGAAACTGTAACGTTTCACTGAAACGGAAAAGGGTCATTCGTGTTTGAGGACGTCAGAGGCAGGTTTGATGAAAGGATAGGGAGAGCTTAACAAAACTAACATAACGTGTGATTCGATTATCACGTTAGAGTCATGTAGTAGCTTTTCGTTGAACCTCGTGATTAAAAACAGTCTCGAGACCGTCACGGAAAATGGGCACCGATATACACGGACGGCCGGCAGAAAGCAATTAATTCTGTCCGCGACAAGCGACAAGCCAGCGTCCCTTTTTCCAAGTGCTCGCACCGCACGCATGTTGCTAAGCAAATATCTAGGCCCCAACCGCCGCTAGAAACTGCACTCGACATCAGCCTCGCGAAATCGAGATTCATATATTCGGTCGCGCCGATCGGCGCAGTCCGATTTCCGCAAACGATGCTAATGCCGATGGAGCAGAGCGTACCCAATTCGCCGGTTCACAATTGCCTCCCACTCCGAACTTTCTACGAATTCGTGATCCCTGTCGAAAATTCTCTTCAAATATCCGGCTCTCCTGATTCCGATTTTATTCGCCGTATATCTTTGACCTCTCGTTGTCTAGAGCATTTGCTTGCATTTGACGCCGCGCCGTTTGACGATGTTTCGCTTTGATTGTGCCCGTTTGTAAGCTTAGCTTCAGGTGTAATTAATTTATGCTGAAGGATGGTGTTGGAAAGGGACAAACGAAATTTAGAAACATAGTTTATATAGCATCTACGAATTAATTAATTTCTCGTGTTTGACGATGCTAATTTTTATATTACAGGTTTATAAATTTGGATCAGGTGACATAATTTGTGGTAGGGATCTTGTTAGAAGTAATAAAATTTCGAAACGTAAATTTATTGTAATTTATATAAAATTGCAATTTTATTATTAAATTTAATTATGTTTCTTTGAAGTATACAATTATTTTTATTTTATTTGATACTTGGAAAAATGTCAAGTTATTTACTAATTAATATTTTAATTCAAAATAGCCTGTGTTGCACGACGCGATTTTGAGGTAGCGATTGACATTTGGTTTCCATTAAAATTTACAAAAATGTGTAGATCTTGAGGTGGATAGTGGAGGAATATTTAAAAATGCATTCTGGAGTATAGAATTAGATACGTAGCATGTGTTAGATGTTGTTTGACTTTTAAGATCCTGTCGAAAGCATTCGACGCGTCACCAAATATTTCTGGTGGGTCCGATTTGATTCACCGTATATCTTTGACCTCTCGTTGCCGCGCTTAGAGAAGAGGAAAAAGGAGTAGGAGTTGAGAAATGGTCCTGTTGCAATCGCGCTCGCCTGGAACTGATTGAAATGCAGCTCGTATATAGCGGACGTCGTTTGAAAACGCCGTTTACAGACAAAGAGACAAATTATCGATTTTACACCTGTAATAGAAATTCTTTGTAGCTCATGCGTATACATGACATTTCGCCGAGATCGTTGGTTATAAATTAATCGAAACGAACACCGGTTAACACAGTTTCCGTCCTTTTTTCCCCTATTGATCCAGTTCGCCCCTAACATCCAGTTTTTCCCGTGGCCACTGTTATCGAAATCTCTGTTGCACCGGTCGAAAAACATAATACCGGACAGGCACTCGATGCCGATCGATCGATCTTGACCAAGGCTCGTAAAATGTCACGGGAGAGAAGGTGCGGAGCCGCAATATCCCATGCATATTAAGCCGCTCTCTAACCGTGGCGGATTACTGCAACGCGAAAAACGGTTAATTGCTGCCGCGGCCGACAACACACGCGAAGGGCAATAATTATTGCAGGTGTCAGCAACTATGTTGCCGGCCCGATAATCATTTATCGGGAGGAACGGTACCAGGGATTTTTCAGTCGCCAGACCGATACATCGCTTCGATGCTGTTTATCAGAGAAGATAGGATCGTTAATTCTGTTCATCTAAAGTAATCCTTCTGTCATGAGCTACAGGAAGCAGCCATCGTTACAGAGTTTTATGGTTTTCGTACCGCTTAATACAAGCACAATAAATCGATTGTGTATTAAACGCATTTTTCTCTAGCGGGACGATCGTTCTTCCTCGTGCTGGAATACCATGGATCGCGGGCGGAGTTATGAATATTTCAGTTCATCCTTTCATTTTCTTTCCACAGCGATTATAAATTGTTATAACTTTTTTCATCAGTGACACGTTATTGTGTCTTTTTTATTCGACGAAGGTAAATCCTCGGAAAAATATACGTACGTTATGAGTCGTTCAAATGATTAACCACAGGCCAGACTTGTAGTTGTAAATTTCACATGTTCGGAATTTTTCATTATCGAGCGAATGTATTCTTTTTGTTTATTAAACAGAACAAATTAACAAATGTCTACCGAATGGATTAAAAGTTGTTCAACTCCGAATCCTGCTGTTCTCATAACTCACACAATTGTTTTTCGCGACTGTCTGATCCACCAAAAATCACAAGAGAAGTGTCATCTTAGCTTTTAAAATAATGTTGGCACATATCAATTTCATTTTGCAATATTCAAGAAGTCACTGCAGCTGCTTATAAAATGAAGTTATCCCTCTTACGTTCAAGAGAAACATTAATCCCTTGACATAAAAATTAAATAGAATTCGATGTAACTCGAGATGAATCTTTGTATATATTCAAAATAGACATATTATTGGTAATATTCGCTATTAATATTAAACAATATCTACCAACAATGTTTATGAGACTGAATGTCAAGGGATTAAAGTAAATATTCTTGCATAAAAGTTCTTCATACCCAAAAATGAGCAAAGTAGTCATTTAGTTTCAACCGAGACATCTATAAACGTCAAGGAATTAATAATAATATTCTCGCACTTACATATACGAGTTCTTGATATCCCAAAATGAGCAAAGCAGTCATTTAGTTTCAACCGAGACATCTCTATAAACGTCAAGGAATTAATAATAATATTCTCGCACTTACATATACGAGTTCTTGATATCCCAAAATGAGCAAAGAGGTCATTTAATTTCTACCGAGACATCTATGAACGTGAAACTCTGACACTCCAAAATAAGCAAAGCAGTCATTTAGCTCCAACCTTAATGAGGAAAAATGACCAAATATAATGAAATGAATGAAACTGAGCCAAAAAAGAATTCTACATGAAGCGGTACAAGCAAGGTCGCGCAAATGTGACTCTGGCCGAACGAAGTCACGCGCACGCAAAACTGTCCGTTAAAGTACAGCATCAAAGTCGCTAGAATTTCCATGTAACGTTCCCCAGCTGACCCAGACGCCTCTCGTCAGACGGTCAAGGACCTACTTTGACTGGTAGATGAAGCAGCCGTCTATCAAATTCGCGATCCTCCGAAACATCTGGCGCGATAAATCCTGGATCATCGATCACGATCTCCTCGCGTAGGATATGTATGTACATATGTACTGAGAATATCGACAGTCATCGCGAGCGTCGAATTCGCGTCGCGCGATCCCGACGAGCCTAAATTCATTATCGGCCTGTAGAGAGTTAAATGAACCGAGACCGAAGATTTCGATAGATAACCGGGCCAGCAACTGAGAGGTTCGTCTCCCACGCGGGCCCGGGGGATCGAGGTTACGAAACGGCGTACCGTTAACGAGATCGTTAATGAATTCGCTTGACGTGGAGGCAGGTGGATTCTGATTCCGGGAGAGGCCGTCCTCTATGATCGCCACCGCCGCCGCGGACCCGTTAATGAAACGTCCAATTGTCGCGATGCTGATTAATCGACGGTCTATCGGCGAGGCGAGATCTCGCTTTAATTTAATTGCCATCATCGAGCGGCTCCAGGAAGCGGCCTCCATCTGGCCTCCTCGCGGCCGTTCCTTTCTCCGGACGGAAGGGGGAGAGCTTACCGGCCCCTTGACGCGGTGGTTAATTAACCGAGGAGCCAGCAAATGAATGAGAAATAAACTTTCAGCCCATGACGAAGGATCCCTCCGGTCCGGTACGCGCCGTGATTTAAGGTCAACGGGACTGCACGCGCGCGGAGAAAGAAACGCTCAAGAACCGTTTCGAACGCGAGGTTCCGCGGATCCGCGAATTTCACCCGGCCATAATTCGCGCGTACGCGTGCTGCGTCCGCGATGTTTTCTAGCGAATGCCGTAAAACAAGAGTTTCTTTAGGCCGCATAGAAATCCGCGCGGAGAAAAGGGAAACGAGCACGGCGGAGCTGAAGAAGCCTTCTATTCACCGTGTCGACGAGTGAAACGGATGACTGCGCGACCGAGTGACACGGCCGACAGGTCCGTTTGTTTATATCGGGCAAATTAGATTAATATTCCGCGAACGTAGCGGCACGGCGTCTGCCCCGGGACGATTCTATGGATTTCACGCGTGCCTGCCATGCTCGCCTCGCTCGCGCTCGGTTCCGCGAGCGATCTAGTTGTCTCTCGGTTCTTCTCTTTCGTTTTGTCTTCCTCTTTCTCCTTCTCTTTTCCCCTCGATCTTTCCGGCGAGAGCGTCGCCGCGCCGCGCCGCGCCGTCGCAACAGGAAGATTACACAGTGTCGTTGGTCGCGGCTCGACAACGCGACACCGACGGAAGATGAATGCTCCACGCTTTCGCGAACTCGCTCCCTGGGCGGGACGCGTGTTCCATCGGGGCCGCGAGCCGCGAGCCGCGCATCTATGATGAATGCCCGATGTTAACTGAAACAATAATTCAGTTAAGACTACCGCCAGTCGCGCCTCGACACGGCTCTTTCCGTTATATATTGCGCCGAGGCCGACCGCGCCGCGCCGCGCCGGCCCGGTTCGTTTATTGTTGCGCCGAAGTAATAGATGCGGAACGACGGTCGTGTAATTTATGCCAAGGGTGGTGTCGGAAGCGATGCTCCGCGGTATCAAAAAGCGTTTCATGCACGGAGAATTTACAAATCAATTCATAAGTCCAGTTGAACAATGTGCGACTTTGTACACGTTTGTTGCGCTCGGGTCACGTGGCGTAATTTATGTTGCACGCGATGTAATGAAATTTAGAAACATCACATGAATAGAGTTTGCAAATAGATTCATTTGATGAAGCTCCACTTTGCTCGTGCAACTTTATAAGTTTTGGGTCACGTAGCGTAATTTAAGGCGGGCTATAGCGTTGGAAGTGGAGTATGAAATTCATAAACGTAGCCTGTATACATATAGAACTTACAACGAGTTGTTCATAGCTTGTTTGACAATGTTCGACTTGATCTTGACGCAGGACAACCAGTTGACTTTGACATAATGAAATTGGAATTGCAAATAAAAAAGTGCCACATGAAAATTCCAATTACTGTATACAGTGCATATCTAAATAATACAATTTTACCATTGTATATTCTCTGTTTAAACAAATTTATTCTAGAGAAAAATTGAACGCGAGATTAGCATTTAAATGGACAGTATATGCATTCATGTGTCGTCAGATAATTTTTTGCAGGAAATAACATGACGTTCCACAATGAGTCAGAAGTAATATTAAGTACTGATAGCAATTATGCAACAGATTGTGTATGAACAACAGCTATCAATTGTTTTCGCCTGAATGAAACTGGAAACAGATAAACGAGGTTGTTTACAAAGATCCGACACGTGTTTCCCCTGCCGAGTGTGAAGTATACCATAATATTGTCTTACCATTTGGTTGACTTCTAAGGATAGAAAAAAATGATTCACAACTGCGAGATGAAAGCCAATAAATTGTAGAGACACGTGGAGATGATGCAGTACGAAAAGAGTATCGTTTCTACGTTTCATCCATGTGACCTTAACTCTCGCTCTCGTCGGGAGAGACGATGGCGTAGGAGACGAGGGTCCCACAACAAGTATAATTATTAGTCACGCTGTGGTCAGAGAATATATACCTGGCCACAGCCTGACCGAGACCAGCGTAGATTCCATGTTATTTCCGCTGATTACATTCATTATCGGATTTAAAGTTAGTCGACCCTTAGTTAGGCGCGCTCCGAACCGTCTCGTTGCTACGAACCCGCTAGTCGTGCCTAGTCGATGCCTCGTCGAAAACCTGATATTAAATTTATTGAACTGCCTCGATTATCCCCTCCCCATTTTCATCCTAAATTTCTGTCCTTTGTTGAACCTTGGACATTTTGTTTTAGACAAAACCTGAAAATCTATGCACAATTCCACCTCGAATCATTATGCAAATTCTAATTCTTGTGAACTAGCTTTCGACGATTGAAGCGGAGCTGAAATCTTAAACTCTGTAAAAATTAACTCATTTATGCTAAATTATCGTTTATATACTGCCATAAAATTTTATGACTCACTCGTTCATTCAACTGTTCATTATTATCAGGATTGTAGTTCACGTTGCGAGAACTTCCAAAGTGTTCAAGTAACTAACAAAAGATTTGAAAATAAAATTCAATGGTTAAATTTTAAAGAATACAACTTTATTAATCAATTATACACATAGTCACCATTCTTTTCTAATTGTAGAAAATTTAACCATTTTTTATTTTAATTTAACCAATATTTAACCAAATCTTTGAAATTGAACCATTGAATTTTATTTTCAAATCGGGCACGAACTTATGCAATCATCTAATATTTCTATGGTTTCAGATACCATATCCAATAAAACGTATAACGCAATTTTTACCGTAAAACCGAAAGAATCACCTACCTAGAAATGCAGAAATTTTGAGTTTCTGAATGCCTACTATAATTCTCATTCTATAAATCTAATTCTTGCACAAAAGAATATATCTTTCATTACACATTTAATGCCATCAGTACTGTTACCACACACGTTGCATCCATCACTCCAACACTGTTGGCTGCTGAATCACTGTTGTAATTTTTGTTTTACCTCACAATATCCCTGTCTCATCTTCACGCTTAAATTGAGAGCGCTACACCGCAGTGCAGTATTTAATGTTATCACTGATCTGCGGATCTTTATGTGAAATAAAAATTGTCGGTGCAAATTCCACACAACAGGAGCCAAATCGAAATTTTATTCTTTCTTTAATGATTTCGATCAGCTGAAACTAGCACATTGACATTTCTTAATTCTTCCTGTAGACTGCATTAAATTGCACTTACTCATTTCCGTTATAAACGCATAAAATCCGCAGTCCAGTTAACCCTTTGGACTCGAAGCAATTTCAACCCAGATCATTTTTATTCTATGTAACCTTTTGAAATTGTGCACACCGAATTGGACCTGATTTCTCATACAACAGTTGAGCTTTTTACAATTTATACAATACAGGCGAATTTAATGATATTAAAACTGTTTTAAATAATGGTATGGCAATTTTTACTGGCGCCTCAGAGTCACCATTCGAGTGCAAAGGGTTAATACTCATTGATTCCTGACGACTAGACAGCAGATGCTTATGCAAAATAAAAATTGTCTACATAAATTGCAACAAATTGGAGTGAAACAGAAGTCAGTTAATTTTCTTAATATGTTTAATAGGTTTAAAATAATATATTCTTGTCATAAATGTATAAAATCTTCTATATATAACAACGCTCAATACCAAATAGAGCCGTTCGAATTCCTGAAACAAATTGCGAGAGTATAAGCAATGCAAAAACCGAATAAGTGACCCAAGACGATCCAGTCGCAGTGACTCACCCTGCACCGGGCACTTGTCTCTGCCGGAGCATCCCGCGCGTATTTGCGAGATTCGCTCGTAGTTATCACGGGCGTGCGTTACGCCCACGCACGATAATGCAAGCGTCGGCGGTATCGCGGAACAGAAATATTCCACTCGCCGAAAATCGGAGCCTTTGTTGTCCGAGGCGTGATAGACGTTTGAGTCTCACGCTCGGGTCACCGCGGGTCATCGTGCAGATGCAAAATATTTGCTGAAGCGACTTCGCTTCCAACGTGTTTACCCCGACTCGTTGCCCGCGGTTCTCTGTCTCAATGAATTTCTTCCGAAAAAAATTGCCAGGGTCGAGAAAAATCCCCGATGCATCGGAACTCGTGAGCAAGCACCAGCTATACAAACTAGAACGCCGATAACCGGGACGATGAAGGGGGTACGTGGTTTGCGTGGTTCCCGTTGACGCGCTCCCGTGCTGTGATCTTGATATTCCAAGAAACGATAGCAAAACTTTCCACGTCCAGACGTAGGCGACATCGTCGTGACTCAACCAGGACTTTATGTATTTTAATGATTTTAATTCTCTTCAGGTAGTTGCACAGATGAAATTGCAGCTCGTTAATTTCAGTAAAGATACATTCAAAAGTATTTTTAACGGTGTTGCATTAGTTCAAGGTGGTTTGTAATCTGCATCTGTAATAAATATTTCATTTGCGAATCACATGCTGTGAAATGTACAGACTTTACTTTATGTAAAGTAAACATTTTTATATCTGTTCTACGCAACAGGAGCCACTTAAGAATTTTATTCTGCCTTCAATTAGTTTCATAGAACAAATATCTGAGTAAATTCAATCTTGTTTATTCTATAATAGCATAGTAGGTTTAGTGATACATACACTCTAGATTTTATGCATTTTTGTGTAGGTGAAATTTGAAACAGTGAAAAGATTAAAAGAGTATTAGCACACATTAAAATTGTTAGCGAAAAATATAGATTTATATTTGGCTCGTGTGTCTTGATGCACAAACCTTTTATTTTTGCATAAGAATTATAAATAAAGAGATAGAAAGAATAAAAAGTTCCTCGAACAATGAAATTATTCAAATTACAGAAGAAAACTATTTTCTGGAAATGTTAGGCACAGGTTATAGGTATTTAATTAAAAAACAATTATATTTCCTAATGTTTTCCACCATAACTTTTATTTCGATATTTTCATGGCTTAAGGCTACAGAAAAATGTCTCCAAATTCTCCGACCCAACCCACTGTGCTCGAAATAAATTTACGCCTCGAAATAAACCAACAGGAACCTATAGAAGCCCGATGTTGCCCGTTTCCGCACAAAGAAGCAGATCTCCTTTGTCCGCCGCGGAAACCGGTGCGAGTCGATCATAGAGAAGGTTTAAACCAGCCGTCTGACCGATTTATAAATACATGCCGATAAGGAGGGATTATCGTTGTTTGCGTAACTTTCAGCGTGGGCGTCTCAGAGGTTGTTCATTGATTGCGCTACATTAGCGGGGCCCGATATCAGGACAGGGAAACAATTCTTTTCGCGCTGCACTGTGGGAACATTCCTTCTCAATTATCCCAGACCAATCTAATTTACATGTTCGGTTCAGACATTACAAAACATTGAACTTCATTGTACGGTAAATCCTATCGCGATAAACTAAGCGCAAACATTCTCTTATTTACGACGATAACTCGTTAGATCAGCGTGTCGTCACGATGTTTTCCTGTGTCAGCCACCCACTGCGAAAACATTTGCTCCGATCATCGATTTTTATCGTCATCGCTAGCGTGTAACATAAAGTTGCGTGTCTTTTATTCGTTTAACAGAAATAAACGAAAAATGGTATATGTAGCTTGTTAAAGGTTTTCTTAAACTTTAGATACAAATGGAAGGTTGGTTAATCGGTCTGAAACTCTGATATACATAAAATATTGATAATTTCTTGATTTATTGTCCACCTTATTGAATATTTCGATTATTGTATATTTTATTCATCGAGGACTTATATATAGCTGCAATGGCTTTTAATATATTATAGCATGTTTTAGAAAAATATTATTATAGTCAATACTGTTATGAAACATTATAGCTACATAACCAACATTGCGTAATTCACACAAATTCCATCATGCTCGATACGGACAGAATTTTTTGAATAATTCGACTGTGGATTTCACGCATTTACGACAAAAATGATTAGCTGCAATTTGCAACAGAATTGAGGAGAAAAATTGACGAGTCCCGATACATTACTTTCGCCCTACTAAAATCATGAAAGGAGGAACGAAATTTCTAAGTGATTTCAGTTTCTTGCAACAGATGCAGAACATGTTTATTTTGCATAAAGATCAACAGTATAATGATGAGTTCACTGACCATTCCGGAAGCAATAAAAATTCGGTTGCACATTGAAACGCAAGGGTTGATTTCTGACTATAATTTACCGTCGCGAGAATGGGAGGGGAAGCTGATCAAGCGAAAATCATGCATGCCCATCGGGGAGTCAAGGGTGTGCACGACCCTAACACGAAATTCGACAACTCGTCGAGTGATCATCGCGTGCCGATCGCGTGCTACGCGGATCGTTTTCGCGAATCGCCTTCTGCTATCGAGCAGTCAATTACCACCTGCAATATACACTCGATTAACATATTATATTTACTTCGGGTGTAATTAATCGGTCGCCGTAGCGGGCAGCGGTCGCGCGTTGGGCCCGTGGGCCCCGAAAACCAGCAAGGGCAAAACATCAAGCGAAACCTGCGCCGGCCAGGTTCTCGTCCAAGGAAATCGTGCGAGCCTACGTGATTCCTAATTATTATCGGAGGACCGTTGCGTGGGCACCGTGGCTGCTTACATCGAGGCGGGAGAAGCCCGATATATCCGTGCTGGCCGCTATCAATACATTAATTAAAACATCGTTGCACGGACGTGGCTGACAGCGCGCTCACGCCCAGCCTCGATCAGCCGAATATAACTTTTATTTTTCAATCCTCCACCCTTCCAACCGGAGCCTTTTTTCCTGCTCCGCGTCAATTTTTGTTTCTCCGCTTCGCCCGCTCGCATTCCTCGAGCAGCTTGTGCACGGTAATCGCGCGCGTCTTCCGCGTAAATTAATCACACGGCTCCGCGATGCCGCGGCCCTCGAGATATCTCCCTGGGAAACGTCCGTGGTTCGATTATGCGTCGCCGAATGAACGAATTATGCTCACAGGATCCCGAAAGTCGGTTCTGCTGCACGCCAAAATGCTCGAAGTTGAGTGCATCTGCTGCGTGCATTATTAACTTCTTAACCCTTTGCGGTTCAAAGCGTTTCCTCTCTTTCATTTCTGAATCTGCTACAACATCGTAACATATATGTGACTTTACCAACCTGTTTAGAACAGTTGGAAAATACTACAGTTTTCTTTCGATATAAGACGGCCATGTTTTCTCCGCAATAAGGAAATAATCATTCCCTATTCTTCGTTTCGAGTTGTCTGCACAATACCGCTTACCACTTTGGTCTTCCGGATAACTTTATGGAACCCATATATGTACTCCCAACCCATTCAAGAACAATGTCAAGCCGTATAGATACCCTCATCCGCAATAC
Source organism: Lasioglossum calceatum (assembly GCA_963966675.1). Lineage (NCBI taxonomy): Eukaryota > Metazoa > Arthropoda > Insecta > Hymenoptera > Halictidae > Lasioglossum > Lasioglossum calceatum. The sequence goes on from OZ016542.1 coordinate 7,345,492, forward strand.
GTCGAAAGACGCCCCGAGCTATCGTCTTATATCGAAAGAAAACAATTGGATGGAAACCTCTCCCTTTCACTTGTTCTTACACACTATGCAATTGTCGCATTATTGACGAATGTAACAAAAATTGGTAAAACAGGTAACAAATTAGTGACAAACTGTAGAATCTGTTTCGACCGTAACAGGTCCAAAAAGTTCAGGATTTTTTTATACAATATATCGGACATACAGGATTTTAAATGTATGTGCCTTGAATTTTCTAATTGGATTGGATAGCTCGCATTAGTGTGAGCCCCTTCAAACGCTGACATATGTAGAAAGGACTTAAGACCTTACGACCTAAGTTTCAACAGATTTCTTCGGCGGCCGCATTGGAGTAATCATTAATATAAAACTATAATAGTAATTATTAGACTGTGGATTTTATAAATCTAGGAGTCACAGCGGCTCATGGCAACACGCGAACAAACGCGACAAGCGAACGTAGAGAACAAACACGAGACGAAGCAAATGCAAAACGCAACAACGCCAGAGCAACGTTCGAAAGAACGAACGAGACGACAGTCTTTCGCTGACGATCGAACTGTGTGGTTCGAATCCATTGTGCTCATTCAAGCTCTTGTTAATAATTACTAAATTCATTTTATACGATTAAACGCTGAGTTAGACCGTTACCGAGTCCCAACTCTGCATACATTTATGACAACAAGGAGTCGGCGCAATTTAAAACAGTAAACAGATTAAAAGAAATTAAGAACGTCGATATGCTATGTTCAATTTATTGGGATTGTTAAAGAGAGACAGAAATTTCTAACATTAGTTTTATTCCGTATAAATTTTAAATAAATATTATTCAACACTGATTGTGCAACTGTGAATCATATGTGGTGCACAGGACAGTGAACGTGTTAAATTCCAGTCGGGCCTAAAGATTTCATTAAAACCGCGGCTGTACGATTTACTGCGGATCTTTGCGTAAAGATCTGCAGCCTATTAATCACTGCATGCACTATGAAAGAAACGAAAACATTAATATCACTCGTACAAGTAGCAAATTGTGTCAAATGACGAAGTATAAAATCCTCGATGCAAGTGAATATTTGGGGCACTTCCGAAGCCTTGATGAACACTCGAGGTATAAGCGCAAATGTCATCCAAATTACGATGTCTCGTAAATCGTTCGACTCGGAACGAAACCGATTTGCAAGTTCTCTCGAGTACGATCGAAAGTGAGTTAGAGATTACGCGAGATTAGTGGCGAGCGTGTGTCGACGCGACGCATCGGTGCAGGCCGTTGGTCGACCCGCGAGTTGGCACAGCGCAGCGCAGCGTGGCGGGCGATGCAACCAGTTGCATATCCAGCTAGTATCGTGCTCGGGTGCAGCAATGCCTCGGCGTGGAATAATACGTTTCGAATAGCCGTCGTTTTGAACAGGGGTGGCGCGGGACTCTGCCGTTCCCCGCAGCTCGAAAGAGAAATATACAGGGGGAGGGAGAGGGTGAAATGAAACAAGGGGGTCGTCCTTGCTCCTCCGCTGGAGTACCTTTTGCAAGGGAGGAGTCCGCATTGGTGACGTCGATGAGGAAGTGGAGGAGGAGGAGAGGTAAAGGGGAGGAGAGGAATCACAACGTGGCGTGGGAATCAGAAGGGAGAGACCGCCTCGCCACCCCTCTTTCACCGAGACCCTTCAGAGGGCGAGATTTCGCAACCTGGAGACGCAGTTGCCGGCGACGATAATCACTGTTGCTGCGTAGTCGACCGTCGTGTTGGCTACCGGTGATTTACGCAACTTTGTTTGTCAGTCCACTGACTGGATAATCGAAACGACGCGCGGTTTTTTTTATCACGGCTAGGTTGTTTCTGAGACACCCGGTGCGTCGTTCGTGCGAAGAGAATAAGTGAGCTGAAATTTGGAACGATAGAGTTGCGAAGAGTGTTTAGAAGAGTGTGTTCGCGAGGATCGAGAAGATTGTTTGTTGAATTGACAGTGAAGTTTGTGAACAATCATTGAATCGACGCTTCTCGGTCAAGTGTTGTCGACATGGTCTTAGGATGGTAGAATTGACGTACCCTGTGGAGAATCAAGACAACAGTATCAAGGTGGTACGTAAATTTCATGCTATTTATGAAAATCTTCTGTGAACAAGGACATTTCCGTAATTGTCGCGTGCATTGAAAATTTAGACCTAGTAAAAAGCATTGAAAATCGAACGATTGCAAATGGAATCGCTGTATCCAAAGGAATACTTGAATCGACTTTCTAGACAAACACCTAACGTTCGGTAATATAAATATATTAGATTGGCAATAATAATAATTTTTTTATTGTATCATTATAACCTCATTCAGTGACCATTCCTTCTGAACTGTATATCATTGGAAAGCTCTGAATTTTACGATTCATTTTATATAAAATATTCGTGCTTAAAAAATATATATAAATGACTGTTTGAGAAAATGTGGAGGTCTCGAACTTAGTTGCCAACCTAATGATTAGATTTCCAAGAGGACTACATGTGCTAAGTGAAGCTTCATGGAGTTCACCGATAAATCATAATGAATTAGAAGTAGATTTCATCAAGTCATTTGTTGTAAATTGAACGCCGTACGTGTATTCAATTTTATATATCCTATAATCTATTACTAAAAGAAGACTATAAATTAGTTTATGCCTCATGAAAATAATTGTCTGCTTAAATAAATAACTTAAAATTGCAACGTTTACATTAAAATTAAGAAAAATGGGTGATAGGAAAGTATTAAAACAAATGGTAAAATTCATGAAGTTTGTGTAATTCGTTTCTTTAAAGAAAATTTATAATTTCCTCTTGGTGATAAGTAGACTGCAGATTTTTATGTATTTATAGCAAAATTGAGTGTGTGAAATTCAAAATTGTTAGAAAATCTTGAGAATTCTCCTCTGTTAAAATCATTAAAGTATGAAATAACATTCAATTTGGTTTCTATCTCTTGCAAGCGATGCAGACAATTTTTATTTTGCATAAAGATCCGCAGTCTATAAGTCACTACTGAGATAAATTTTAAACCTGGTCTAAGTCATTTGAGGTTCAAACCTTTTTTTGAGATTCAAAAAGTCCTTTGAGACTTATTAGTCCGCGTAAGACTTATTGCCCCATCACTTGAAATTAGGAAATTATTTGTGTTTGGCTGTATGTAGTCCTTGGAATGCGACACTACAGAAGGCAAACTGATCGTAGGATGTACTAACTCATTAGATATAATGAAACAAGCTGTGGAGGGCATGATAGAATACGATAGAATATGATATCTATAGAAATTCTTTAAAAAGATTTATTGTGAGATACAAGGAAACTTCTTTTGGATGTGCATCTTAACAGTATATATTTTTTATTGAACAGGAAAATGCTTTGAGTGCATATTTGTTAAGAATATCTAAAATTTTCCATGGTTCGAGTCCAGAAAATAATAAGTTTTGGGTTCGTTAAAAATGGATATGTTTCTACTTTTTGGTAAAGAGAAGCCAAGATTATCAAAAAATAACATCACCCATATTGGACCGAAGCACGACGTGGTATTGAACATGTTAGACGACGTACGAACGAAAATCCGCGGATTTGAATGATCGGCAGGGAATAGCGAGGAGATAGAAAGAGAGAGAGGGAGCGAGAGAGAACGGGCAAGCAGGAAAGCGGTCGCGGGGAAGAGTTGCCCCGCGTGAACCGCTTGAGGAGTAGGAGAAAGAGGAACGAGGGGAGGTCATCCCCTCTTCCGATGACCCTCTCTCTCCCCCACCAGGGCTCGTGTCGCGTGTCCTACCTCCCACTCCTCCTACCGCACGTACCGTACACCGACGGGAATTGGCGAAACGCGCACACGGAGACACGAAGTGAGAGAGAGAGAGAGAGAGAGAGACAGACACGAATACACGTGCACACGGTCAGAGCCATAGGAGCGAGTCGATGTGCATCTGCAAACGGTTGCAGTTGGTGCGTGTGTTCCACGGCCGGGTGGGACAAGGACGTCGGTGATGAGAGAGAAAGAAAAAAAGGGGAGGGTACTGTAGGTGGGTTAAGGGTGGAGGGGTGAAGAAAGAGGCGAAGAGTGGAGAGCAGAGCAGCAGAGGGTAACCAGGACAGGGGAGGGGGAGAAGGAACATCGTACGTGTTTCGAGGTGCAGGCACGCACTCGTGTGTTGGCGGCCACACGTGTGGTGGAGAGAGAGACACACAGAGACCAGAAGAGAGGACGAGAGAAGAGACGAAGGAGAGAGAGGTGACTCTCCTCGGGGCTTTAGTTGCCGACTGTCCGCTACTACGCGCGGTGTTACGCCATCGTCATCGTTGTCCGTCTTTCTCTATCCTCTGCAGGCGGCTTTCGTCCTCCTCTACCGTTCTTTCGTCCGCGTGTCTCTCTCACCTGTTGCGGCGCGTTTCTTTAATCCGCGATTTTCGGTGTCCCGCGCCGGTCGGCCCACGCGACGCCTCGCCAGGCCTTCGAAACTCCCGCGAAAAATTGGATACCCCGTGGGGATTAATCAATCCTCGACATCGAAACGACGATCCTGGAGATCCTGAAGACGAACAGTACGCGTCGCGGACCAAGCGTACGGGGAACGATTTCGCTCCGAAACTACAGAGGATGTGTATAGCGGGAGACTGAGACAGTGATTGATCAGATAGAAGCGGGGAAGGTCAAGGATATTGACAACAGGCAAGCCAGCACGGTAGAATCTTCGCCGGGAAGCGTCGGTGTTATGTCGTCGCAAGTATGGTAAATAGAGTTCCACGAAATTCGGTCGGTCGCCCGCCTAAATCTCCTGTGACACAGTGACCGACAATATTATGAGAACTCTGAAAGGGATAAGCAGACACTGTGGTACCTCGTGGCAATTAGAAATCGACGGTAACAGCGTGTTCGTATCGTGAAGATCGATCGAGTGTAGGGAGCGAGCCGTTTCGTCGAACATCGGTCATTAGCGAAGCTACCCTTAACTTAACGCGCGTGTCGGCGCAGGCTAGCCGAATCATCAAGTCACGCGACTCGACGACGACGAAATTCCTGAAGAGTGCTTGCGGGAACAAAAGACGCAAACAAGTTTCATGAAACGAGTGAAGTGGAGTGCTAGAAGTGACGTGTGCCTGGTCGAGCGCGTCCCTCGCCGCCACGATTGAACGACCGTCGACAAGCAGATCCACGCTGCCGTCTGCACGAGAGGTGAGAGCCGATCATTCTACTCGCGGACTCGAAAGCTCACCCCCGCGACCACGATTTCTTCGAAACGATCCTTACATTCGGAGCAACGCGTTATCTTGTCACTTCATACTTACATTATATTTGCTCGTAATTATTTCACACGTTAGTGGAACTTCTCACAACAGTACTATACGATGATTATCGCCGGTAACAGAGAAAAGGGGGAAACATTACGTTTTCCTACGTGTGAGGTTATGAATTGGAAAAACTGTTCTGTAAAATGAGGCATCCTTTTCTAGAAAGTATGTGTAATAAGACGGATGGCTTCGTCGCACGGTAAATTATCGAAACGGCCCACGCGGCACTCTCCGCGTTAATCAATCACTCGCCGTTAATTAACTCGTTATAAAATAATCGTAATGAAACCAGTGCTCGTCTGTAGACGTCGCTTCGGAGTCCGGCAGGATCGTCGTAAATCCACGGTAACCGATGTCGTTGACGTGGCGAGCACCGTTGAATGCGTCAGTGGCTTATCTAGGCCGAGTATCAGAAGATGCGGCGTACTAATTGCTCCGAGACGGGGGTGGAACGCCGTGGCTCTAACGAGTAAAGTCGTCATTAAGACAAACGATTGTTTTGCTTATCGGGGATCGCTAATTACCGGCGCGGTCATCGGTGATATCTCGCTTTCGATCGCCGATAGGTATTCACGTGCGCCCCACTCCCTTCTACAGCTGTTTTCCGTCTGGGTAATTAAATCACTCTTTGTTCTATTACATTCCGCGCAACCCCCCGCACGGTGGAACTGTGGCGCGACGTAAAACTGTCAGCGAGATAAGAGCGTTAACTTTACGACACCTTTCCGCAAAACGCATTCGGTAGAGCGGGAAAAGAGAGGATAGGTTCGAGGAGAGGGTATGAGAGGGCGGGAAAGGGGGGAGGAAGAAATAGAGACAGAAAATGCCTTTCGGGTGATATCATTCGCGGAGAACGTTCCACAGAGAGTTTAACGAGCAGCCATGAAAATATCTAATAAGCTACCGAGAAAATAATTAATACACGCGATGGTATTAATCGTGGCCCGATCGGGCCGGCAATTATATTTAAAGAATTGCCGTTAAGTATTATCGTAAAACCGTAATCTACGGCCGATTCCCGGCTTTTCATTACCGTGGGTACAACGCGGAACTTTGCAAGGGGAGTGGTGGTGCGTACCGAACGAGTAAATCCGCGGAGTCAGATAAAACTGTATTTATGAGACACTTCATTAAATAGTCACCAGTACACCAACGATCGCATTCGTCCACGAAGCAATGCGAAAAGAGGGTAAAAGGATAGGGGCTGTGGTCGTCCCACAATGCAGATATGCGTGGCAGAATCCGCGCGTAATAATCTTACTTTCATAATTGACGTGCACAGGCGCGATTCAGCGGATTTCGTAACCCGAGCACTGGAAATATTCGCGGAACGACGCGCGAACGAAACTAGTCGAGATTCGCACAAACCGCGACTGCCGGTGTGTACATACAACAACACGCATTACATGACCGCGAACAACCTGAAACGAGTAAACACATTCTCTCTGCTCGCTCCGATACAAATGCCGCGCGGCTTCTTCGGGAGTACGCCGGCCACGTGCTTTTATTTTCCTCCAAAATATAATTAGTACCTTCCATTCGCGATTCTATGTTATTATCTTACCATTAATAAGTCCGATTAATTGGCCTACGTGGGTAATATGCGCGCGGTAATAAGCAGTTTCGTAAGCACGGGTGGAAGAGCCCACGGTAAATGAGTTAACCCTCGCATGACGGTGACTGGGTCGCTGAGTACCCTAACAATGACGCAGAGAACGTATAGGAGGGACCCTGTATTTAATGTGGGTCACGGATGATTGGAATTTCACTTTGATTAACATTACAATTCATTAAAACGCGCGTCGTTTGATTGTTTAACAGAAGCTTTACACTTATGGCAAAAATGAGTAGGTGCATTAAATGGATTTAAGGGCACCAATATTTCCGACTTGTTAACATTATAAAAGGAAGAATCAAATATCTATCTGGCTTCTATCTCCTGCAGTAGAAGCAGGCAATTTTTATTTTGCATAAAAATCCGTAATCAAATGATTATACTATCTTTTCGTATCGCTAGAAGACCGGCTAACTTCGTCGAAATATAGAGAGACATCGGTTCATCACCCGAATTTTGAAGATATTTGTAATATTTGGCACGATGACAATATGAGTCATCCCGAAGATTCGGAAACTGAAATGTCATTAGCTTGGTTAGTTAGTTGTTCGCTTTGCCAAAAACTTTAAGTGGTGATAAATTTATGGTAACGCGTAATGTTACCTATCAGAGGAGGTTACCAATCGACTTTCAATTTGGAAAGTTCTATTAACAAAGTGGACAGACAGGCGAAGGTATTTCCGAAATTCATTGCAATTCCCTTTGACCTTATTTCTTGATTTTCATTGTCACGATGAATTTGCTATCATGAACAGATTATTTTTGCAAGAAGACACACAAATAGGGTGCTGAGGTAAATGTTCCTTATTTCCTAAGTTCATCAAGAACATCTACTGACAAGCTCCTGTACATTTGAATAAGCATAGTTTCATGTCCTCATATGGTTGGAAAATTAAGAAAAAAAAACTATTTCTACCGCACATAGTATGCAATAAGTAAACTCACCATTAGGTCTGAGACATGTCTGAATACTTTTTGGTTACCCCAGTTGTCTCGACGAAGGTCGATCTTTCATCGCAGACGACCTCGCAGACAGTTGTAACGGGATGAAAATAAATCGAGGAACGGTCAGCGACATTTTACGTACCGTCGCAAAGAAATTCCAGGTCCTGACACAGCTCGGTAGCATTGTAACCCCGGTTGGTATTCCAGTAGCATAGCAACTACTAGCGACCGGCGTGCCGGCAGCATTTATTACGATCTCTGTATATGTAACGCATAGAATCGTCTCGCGTGCCCAAAGTCGTTCGCCGGGTTACGCACGCCCGTCTATGGTTTTACATGCAAACTGGCGAAATTACGGCAGACCGACCGGCATCTAAAGCGAATAATTACCTCGAGAATGTGCCGCTTTTCAGGAAAAATTGGCTAATAACAGTCGGGTTGCCGCGGAACGCTGTTCCTCCGAGCACTTCCTGTTCCGATCGAAACAAACCATTTTCGCCCGGCTCAAAGGGAACCAACGTTAGAAAGATGATCATTTCTTTTTTCCACGGTTCGATGAAAAAGAAAACGCTGTCGGATGGTATACGTATCGGCGACTTCCTGAAAATCTCGTGTTCTCGCGGCGTTCGAGTCGCAACCACTGTAATTACCGGCCGCCGCTCGACGAATTTCCATCGGTCGCGTGCACGCGGTTTAAAAGTAAAATAAAAACGCGCGTTCTACCCTGAACGAAACTGTAAACTGTGCCTCGCGATTAGACCGCGACCAACGGCACGGTCGTTCCTTCTCGCCGCGACCATTAAGCGTTCTTGAAATATTGACATTCGGTGACGAAGCGTAAACGCGCGGCCGGAATTTACCCGGCAGCGTGTCATAAAGAAATTCCTCCTCGCTCGACGTAACCCTGGCGATGCTTCCTCTACCGGTAGTTTGATGTCGCTTGCTGAATGTGTCCGATCGTATATAGGGTGTTCAGTGATCAGTAACACGAGCCTAAGCATCGTCATTCTAGAATTTATCCGACGAGTCGAGCCAATCCATCTAATACGCTAACTATCGAAACACAGTTCTTTGGGGGTTCGAAGCACTGTGTCTGACAGAAGTTTGAAGATTTATAATTCGGGAGCATTGCAAAATATGAAACGATGTGCTTATAACACGGTTATGGCATGATACGATAGACTATGACGACCCTTGGAGTTTCCTTGATTTGTATCACTTCCGACTGTATTTCGTAATTGTCAAATTTAGGCGGTTGTTGTTCAGAATTGCATTGAAGCATGCAGGGGTTGAAATCCATTTGACAAATTATGATTCTGATTCACAGATGAAATTATATCATTCATTTCGATCTAAAGAAAGTAGAGGTATCTGTTTGCTACATGACACAAACGAATGAGTAATATTACAACGTCGTTAACTTCTGGAAAGTGTGAAGAGTTTTGGAGTTCATGAAACTCAAGTTAATGAAATTTAAATTAATAAAATTTCAAGCAATTGGTTTTAGTAGCTCCTTTCTGAACGGTCTCGTCTAAATCTGTATAACCATCATTACGTGTATTAATTTACAATATACTGGATTTGTAGAACACAGAACAAATGAATATCTAAATGAAGAAAGAGGCTTCTCCACCCTCTAACTCGCTCATAGGGAAGATGAAAACAGGAGCTGTCAGGTACAACTTTATTCCCTGGATAGTGTTCACAATAAAGTCCAAAACCTAGTACATACTCAGCAGAAACCAATGTAATTAAATTAAACTTCCACGAGACAGCGGTGGAGCAGATGATATTGTTCATAGATTATATATGATCAGATTATATTTCATAGAAATACCGTCAACCCTTCTATAAGATCGTTAATTCGTTCCGTGTTGTATCGAAACCGTCTTTACCGAGACGTATAACAAATGAAAATAATGCGAACGCGTTCTGTATTACATCAAAACCGTGTTTCTGGAGAATTGTATCGAAACCGTGTGAAATGAATTCTAAAAGTAATACCAAGATGGAAAAACTACACCGCGTTTTCAGAATATGGGGTCATAAGAGGCTCGACCGTGTCACTTTGGACTCGTACTTTCGATATAGAGAAACCACCTCTTGGACCGTGTCGCCGTTTATAGAACACCCTGTATATCCCTCGTACATCACCATGCTCCTCTGTTGCGTGCGCGAACTTGTTGGTTGTCGTGCGAGTGCGCGAACACGAGCGCAGCCCGGCCCGGCTCGGCTCGCGTACCGAGTTACGTACGCTTGTCCCGCGTGTAAATAGCGCGCGAGGCTGCGACGCGTGTGCGTGTACACGCGTACCCCTAGAGGAGACAGATGCATAGCGCGCACGCATTTACATCTCGACACGCGAGACCCCTCGGCTCTCTTTTCTCGTCGACTCGCGTCTGGCTCGATTCTACAATCAGCCTGGCCCCATTGTTCCGTCCTCGAGGATCGTCTTGCGTGGGTCATCGAGGTTCCCGAGGCGACGAAACCTTTTTGTGCCATGGAACCGCTGCGGCTTCGATCGATCTCAGCGATCTCTGCTACCCAACTGATCAAAATGGAAATATTTTTTCGCCGACTAAAGAGTAACTCGAGTAGCCGGTGTGTTAGCGCGAATCCTCGACAACGAAACTCGCGAATTAGGATTTATTGGGGCTGATTGCTAGCTAAGAGGACGTTTATGGAATATCGAAGGCACCAGAGCTCGGTTCGAAACGGTGTAATGATAGTACACAGATTATGTACATAGTGTTTTCCAACAGAAACGAGGCTAGATTTCCTGGTATCAAGAAAGTTAATCGTCACTGTCAGCGGGTAATATAATAGCGCTTAACGACCACTCCTGCGTAATCTCGCAGGATCTTCGGATAAAGGAGACGCGCTCGCGGCACGTGCGATAGGGCGGACTTGCAAATTTGATGATCCGGGAACAGCTGCCCGCTCGAGAGAAGCCTCGTCGAGAGAGTATCCTAGACATTTAAACCTAGATCCTCCTAGGGCAGGGGCAGACAGACAAACGGAAAGAGAGGTTGACAGGCGGAAGATCCTGGTTGTCCAAAAGATTACGACGCCGGTAGCACGTGCCCCATTCAAGACGCCGTGGAGGGGAACCACCCTCGTAACTTAACCTAACCTAATCCAACCTCCTTGCCGCGGCTATTCAGACCGTGACGAGGCAGGCTCCTTTGTGACCCGGGGTTCAATCTGAGAGCACGGCGATTCAGCCGTCTCTCCGTTTTCGTTCCTTTTCACCTTCCCCCAGGTTTCTCACTTTTTTATCGCGCCACGCATCAGGAAGTTATAACGTCTGCCCTTCAGGCTTCTGGCTTTTGATTCTCGAATTCAGACGGCCAATTAGATTGAAACGACGCGGCGAACGAGATGGAAGAACCCGCGACACGGCTATTTTCAACTAATCTATAAAAATTTCGCTTCGAACGATGACATACCTTTAAAGTTCGCCAGTGTTCTCGAAGTGATTTCGTGTTTACACTTAATTCGTCGCACGTCGGAGGATGTTAAATTCGCTGAGCAGCAGAAAAAAATTGGCCACGTCCTCGCCACACGGTTTGCTAAACAGAGCTCCCGAGGAAGTCCCCTCCATATTGGGCGCCGCATACTAACGGGGCAATTTGTCAGTGGCGAACGGTTCCGCGCTCCTTCGTGAACATAAATCACGGGAAGTTTCGGATAGTTAGGCCATTTACACGCCCTTCAGAGTCCACAGGACTCCATTTACGAGCGTCTTGTAAAGGAGTACGCCGCGGAACATCGGTTTTCGCTGTTCCTCTGACTTCTCCTTGGAAGGAGGTTGGCATAGAGGAAGCATTGTCGAAGATCCTGCCACCCGCCGATGCTGTTTGCCCCATTTAAGACCGACACAATGCGAACGCGCCTCGAAAATGTAACGAACACCGGCCATTGTCCGGTCGAAGTAGGCGCGCCCGAGTTCCTTCGGAAGCAAAAGCAGAAGGAGGAAGAAAGGGATGGAGTTCCATGTTGGGGTCATTCCTGCGACCGTTTTGCCCGGAGGCGCGCGCTCAGAGGAATGACCATCTAATCTGTTACGAACCATCGTTTCTTATTCGCAGCAGGCCTGTAATTTCTGATACGATTTCGAGATCGCCGAATGGAAAAGTCCGCGCAAAAAACCCGCGTGTAATCACCAGCCGCGAATATCACAGCAATTATAAGGTAACATCGTGTTGGACTTTCTAAGGATGTTCCGTGATCAACCGTAATTATTCAATCGCGCACTCAATCACGCAGAAAAATCGGTATAATATCAACGTGCGCAACGATAACGGTCCCTTGCTGCACACCCGGGTATAACTTTATTCGTTTTCTCGGTTAATCACGTAGGTCGAGTGCCATTCTAACGATGAACGGACCGTGAACTTCCGCGTGCCCGTTCAAAACTGTGTAAGATGTTATAACACGTCCGTTGTGCGGCGCTCCGTCTTTGGGAGCCACCGATAATAACATTTATTGGACGTTACCGCGCGTAATGCAACGGCAGAACAATTTACGTTCCCTTTTAATGCGTCGACTTCTTTTCAGGCTGTCTCGAATGGATCGCGAGACCTCTTTGAGAAGGGCGAGGAGAGCATTTTGTGCTGTCGCGCTGAAAGGGAAGCTCTCCGGTTGCGAAACCATCGAAACGATGCTGCGGGCGATCGTTAATAATAAGAGTGTATTATGAGCCGCGGAATCAGAGTGTAGCGTGCAATTACGTGTCAATTCCGTCAACGTATTTCGTCACGCTGCAGGATGCCATCGGTGACCGAAAAGGAACGGCCGTTCTTCTGCGCGCCTACCAAGAGAGCTGTATTTATTGCTTTCTTTCTGGCGTTAGCCCCTGCCGAGGGCTTTCCTAGCTACTACATTGGCGTGGAAGTCTCTAATCGACTCGCGCGCGGAGTATAATCAAACCCGTCGAAGCTCTTCATCGGAGAGAAATCTCGATAAATTGATATATTTGAAGCTTGCCGTATCCAGATCGCGATACGAATGTCCACCGAAAGGATCGCTCGAAATCTCGGCGCGGCATCGCTCAAAGGACCCCGCGCGTTCCCGAAGATGCCCGCGAAGAAGTAACTTAATATAGCTCCCGCTCCATTATTCTTCCGAGCGAAAGAGAACAAATAGAGACACCACAGGGTTACATCGCACCCCCACGGCTTTCGTTATTCCCGCGCCATTGTTTCGCGGATACGTGCAACGCTGTCGAGAGTCTAAAAGGCGCGTATAGGCGCGTTCCTCACACACGGAGAGCAGTACAAGGCAAGCTGCAACAGCGAACCTTGTCATAACGGTCGTCGACGAGGTTATGGGGAATACGGGCGACAGGACGGGCAGCTAGGCCATTATTGTGTACGGACGACGATCTTTATGTAAGATCTTCCACGGGGACCCATGGGGTCCTGCGGCGCACGCCCATGCCGTGGAGGGTGGCTGCGGTTTCACTATTTTTCTCTCTCTCCTGCTCCCTCCTTCGGAAGCACCTTTAATCTTTCTTCTCTCCCTTTCTCTTTCTTTCTTTCTTTCTCTCCGTCTGCCGCCCTCCCTCCTCTTCCTCTTTCTCGCTCGCTCTCTCCTCCCTTTTGCCGCCTCGTAAATCTCTTTAGGTGTTGAAACATTTGAAGGAAGGACGGGTTTTATGCCACGGGGTGGAACACGTCGAAAAGCAACGTTCGGTTTCTTTTCGACGATAACGCTTCGTTTATTCGATATAACCACGTCGAATCGCCGCTGTTGCTTTACGAGCAACGAGACCACGCTCCGCGAAGCTGTATTAACACTTTACCTGCTGTCAGGGCTTGAATAGTCATTTTTATGGTAACACGGTGAGCGAGGCAAGTTCTGTGTGAAGTTTCTTTCATAGCAGAAGGTCTGCATAAATTTTGTTCTGCGCGTTGATTTATTAATATTTGAGCAATGGTTTTACGCCAGTACCTGCATCACTCGACAAGAAATGTTTATAAATAACACATTCTATGTGCCACTTCTGTCACTATATAAATCAGTTAATTACGAGTGCTTCTCCAAAACGATGCAAACTTATTGTCCGAATTAAAGCCGAACCAATTTTCCCTGGAATTCCGCCGAAGGCAATCGCAATCAGGATGGAATTGCAACCTCCATTCTGGAAGCTCGGCGTAGGCTTGATTCGTTTAGTTCACGGGGAAATCGCGACGGTAGGGGTCCCGTGAGCGAAAGCAGCAACAGGTGGCAAAGAATAGGAGACGCGAACGTGCGTGGAAACCAGTTGCGTCGCGGCGAGTCCTTTCTCTTCATCTCCATCGATCTCTTCCAGGATTCGGTTTGTTCGCCGCCGGTGAATTACGATTACTCTGCTCCCGTCCAGCGCCGCGACTCGACGCGACGCTGTCACGAGCTAACGGGCAACTCGGCGAGCAACTTGTTCACCGTTTTCATCCGAAATCGTTAAAGAAAAACGTCGGTCGTAAAAAGTCGGGATCAATCATGCGACGAGTGACCTCCCGATCTTTTACGAGCGGACCGTTCCTCTCATCCACAATCTTCACGTTTGACAATTGACACGATCTTCGGTCATTAACGATCTTGTAGCTACACGTCCCCTCGACCCGGATACTTGTGTCTTCTTTTTGAACGGTACTGATAATCCCGTCGAGACTCCCACCGTCCGTCCCGAGAATACCGCGAGAAGAGATTCATTAATTGGCTCTTCTTCGAGAAGAAAATGTTAACGGCGGCAGCGGCACGGCCGCGTCCACTTGTTAGCCGTCGCGTGTACAAACACGGTCCGGTTGTGGTAGTGGCGATAGGTTGGGTAGGGGCAAACCCTAATGAGGATCCCCTACCATGGGCTGCCGACCGACCGACCGACCGACCGATCGCCGCAAAGTAAATGAGCAGGTGCCTCTGGTATGCGCCCCGCCTACGCTTTCCACTTGTTCTTGTCTTCTACACAGGTTGCTCGAGCCTCTTCCTTTTTTCCCCGGCACCGGCCAGCGGATAGCATCGCGGAAAAGTGGTTCTTGATATACTACCAAAGTCGGCCGGGGCTCCGACAAATTATTCTTATATACATTCCCGCCGATCCGATGGGTCGGCTAAGCCGATCACATTAGCGTGTATTAGGTACAGTTAGTGTCATAATTTAGGATTAATTCCTCAACGCGGCGCGGCTTGGTGTCTTCGTTAGTGACTCGCGTTCGCGTTCGCGATACTCGAGGACAAGATTTCTCGGTAGTGTTGGTTAATCCGAGCCTCGTTCCACAAATTCTACGCGCTCGCGCGCGGACGATTACAAGTTGGTTTTCAACTTAATGGCATCGGTGCCAGTAGCCAGTCCGCATCAATGGAGGACGGGGTTGTGAGGATAACGCAATGCCATCCGCATGACTGATGCTGGTATTATATATTTGCACGTCCACCCGTCGCCGGTCGTTAGACCTCTCAACCTTGGAGAAAGACCTTCTCAAGGTGAGTAGACACCGCGACACGACCAGCTATATCGGGAAGAGAGTTCTCAGAGCTAGACTACTCTTCTAGAGTATATACGTGGCCGTGAAGTAGCCTCCGAGACAGAGCAAACCCGCGCGCTTTTTAGAATTGCTCGGTGCTGTTGCGTGTCCACGCATGAACGTGCGGACGCACTACGTGTTTGCTTAAAATCTTGACGCACAGTCCACCGATTTGTTTTCCCATTTCCAGGAACGGGGCTACTCGTGAACCGACGTATTAGGTCGTCCAAATACGTCGTTTCTATGCGTGCAATCGTGGCGTACAATTTCTCTATCTTAATTTCTCAGAGATTTCATTCAGCTTTACGATTTCACTTTTCTTCCCGTGGGCTAGTACGCGAAAATCTTGTCAAACATTGCAAGAATCAGTCAAGATTATCCGAACACTCCTGTCCCAGCGATCGTGGATTAAACAAGTCAGTATGATCCAAATTGGGTCGTGTCTGGTGTCGTTTCAATCAGAAAAGTGTCATAAATATGTGGGCAAAAGTTCAGTCAACTACACATAAGTAACTGTTCCACTATCCGAACACCAATGTTCTACTATACCTCATTTTAGACTTGTTTAGACTTTCTCTCTTCTTGTTTCTACCAAAAATACGAATAATGTGATCTACATAACTCACGCAGGGGACGTGTGTGAAATGTAGATGAATATCTGACAAGACATTAAAATAAAAATCAATTGATATCTCGTAAGGTCCCTCAACAAAATAGGCTGAAATGAATTTTTTCGTAGAGGGTCCAGAATCATTGAAATTGTCTCAGAGCTTGACAGAGAGTCCCTTCCTGTTAGTTTCCCTGGAGGAGAGTCATCGTCCGTCCTTCGTCGATCTCGCACCATCGTGCTCTTTTGTGCCAGCTCTCGCTTCAGAGAAGGACGGACCTACGTCCTACGGACCTCGTTCGTCGCGGTATGTAAATACGTGGAACGAGAAGGCTCCTCATCTCGGACGACCGACCGCGGTGTATCGTATCGTATTCTGCCGCCATTTGTCTTCGCGATCCAGGATTACGTTACCACGATGATACACGATGACATTTATTTTGGGATTTGTACGGGTCGCCGTGGCCCTTTTCTCCACGCTGTATCCTATGCGAACGAGTCTTTCGTCGGTCTGCCTACGCGCCTGTTCCATAATAACCGAATATCTTCTCAAAGTTTCACCGTTATCATAAACTGCGCCGTTCAATATAATTAGGCGATCAACTGATTCAAACCGGCTGCTTTTCTGAATCGGATTTACCGTACGTCATGCTGTTTTGAATAGCTTTACTTGGCCTATCGAAGACAGTTTATTACTCGAAATAAAGGCCTGTTTATTCAGAGAAATTCTTAGTAGAATATTCTTCATACCACTCTGACGTTGCTTCGTCGGGGACTGTGACTTTCGCCCAAGTTCGATGTGTAAACATCCGGTGATGGAAAGATCGATCGAGCCCCGCGATCAGAAGTTGAACAATCGCGGGAAGATTGTGTAAACGCAGATGTTGTTAAGGAGCCACCCCAGCTCCCAAGATACGGAATAAAAAGGGAGCACGTGGCGAAGATCAAACAGCTGGATCATCTCGTGCGTGCGTGCCTTTAGGTAAGGATCTTTTTCTTGCGGAAAAGGTGGGTACGCGCTCGACCCAGGTGCAACCTCGGAAACCCTGGAAGGCGTGCGTGACAATGCGTGTACGCGCGTGTGGGATTCGTCGTGACATGAAAGTCGCTCGGAAGAAAGGGACACTACGGCTTCTTTTTAAACGGCAGATAACGTTCTTCTCCTGTCCACACCGCAACGACAACATTGCAGCGCTACGACCGCGACCCCGAGATTATCAGGAATGAAACTCCAACCCCTTGCACTGTAATTTAATTGCAGACCATGATGCCTAGGCTTAGAAATCAATTTCAGTTGAGAACAGTTTCGCTATTGAAACAGTTGGTTATCCAGCTCTAGTCCTAATTCCTGATGAATGAGGTGTGCACATTCAACTTAAAGATCGAGAAGTTGTAAAGTTAAATTGTGTGTATACTAAGTAGAATTGTGTATCTGAAAGATAAGAAGAATTGCAGCACTGCATGCATACGTGTTCTCAACACTGAAGAAGAAATTTAGAATTGATCAATTCTATTGGAGTTGGCAGGGGAATCTGGACCACTAAATGTATCCACTGTCAAATTTGTTGATAAATGTTGTAGATTAGTAATGAATGTGACTTGTACTTGTTTCCTCAGGGTCATCATTGACAAAGTAGGTCCAGTTTATTAATTCATGTACGTTAATAGAGGAATGCGTTATTAATACATCGTGAACGGGCTGGGTAACACTTAAAAGGAAGTAGACGATCGTTGAATATATTCATGGCACACGAGCTCCTAAAATAAATCGACTCGAGTATTCTGCATTTTACGGTTCTTCCGCGTAGCGTTGGGTCCGGCGAAGAGCGGCGTGGCGGTTCTTTCGTTGAAAAAGAAAAAGAAGGTAAACAGCGAGCGTCTAGAAAAAATTCAAATGGTCGACCGGCCACTTAGCGAGTACTCTCGGTATAGTGGACACGTGTCTAAAGCGTGGCTGGAGCCTCGACCACGTGTCAATATCTCAAGGGACGTTTGTTTACGAAAGTCATACAGGAGGCGAGACGCGTTCGACATTTTTATCGGAGGCGTCGGAAAAAAGCGTGGTCGTGCACTTACTACGCCTACCGGATGCACTGTCTCAACTAGAGTTGCAAATAGAGGTATTCGTACGCTCGACTACTATTCTTGGGTATCATGAAGGTGGGAAGTCAAATTGGAAAGCAAACATTACAAACTAGAATGTGAATCGTTCGATACGGTAGAACATTCACAGAATTGCACACAGAAATAGTGTCACTTTCCCCTGTTGCTGACGGTTTTTACCGGAAACACGTTGGTACCGCTCGACTCTTTCGAATTGAATTTGAAAAAAGGAAACGCGGTGACGCGTGGGGCGCACACTTGTTGCGCGCACGCAAGGAGTCGCGAGGCGGGCAAAAATGGACGTCGGCGGTCTAAAACAGCGCGCGGTTGACACGCAAGAACGCACGACGAGTCTGGAGATCGTCGGGTCCCGGTTGATTCCTGGGATTCCCGCAGCATCCTATGCGGTTCGCTCCTTATCGAAGAGCTTTTGCGCGCGCAAGCACGCACCCCGGACGCGTGGGCAGGCCCGAGCGTAGAAACCAGTAAGAAAACTTCCCTCTCTGTCCTCTCTGGTTCGTTCTCTTCCGGCGACCGAATCCGGTGCGGTTCTCTTTCTCTGTCCCGCTATCGGTTACCTTGCCGGTAAAAACAGCACGAGGTGGTCGGTCGCGCGAACAAGGGTAGGGGGATAGGCGTGGTTCGATTCTCGTAGGTGCACTCCGTAACGATAGTGTTCGTGCGCCCACCTCGCGCCTACTGAGCTCGGTTAGGTCGGCGAGCGCACGAAGAGGGGCGAGTCTCGCCGAGGATCGTCGATGGTGGGGGTAGCCGGCACGGGCTGCGCAGTGGGGAGAGAAGGGGAATTAAGGTTCGCACACACGAAAATCGGTGGGGACGCGGCCTGCGCACGTGTAGAGAGCGAGAACGCGAGAGCGAGAGAGGGGCGAAGGGAGCCGAGCACGGCCGAAGGTGAAACCCGCGAGTCGCCGTAGCCTCGCAGTCGGCGCGAGACCGCGCTACTGGAAGGGTCGGTGTGCTGTCGTAGATGTGAATGTACGCAACGCCTCTCTCAGATACTCTCTTTCCACCACTCTCGCTCGCAGTCACCTCACCCGCGCGAGACAACCAACAACAAAATAAAGATCGTTCGACGACAGCGAGGCTGTTTAGAGAAAACGAGCGAGTCAAGAAGAGACGACGTGTGGCCCGCGAACCACGCTTTTCCCGCTCGGACGAGAGAGAGAGACACGGTTTTTTTTATTGTCAGCTCGTACCACGGAGGAGACAGACGCGTACCGCACATGCGTCGAGGATCATCTCTGCACGCGATCACGGTCGGAAGACTTTTCGATCGCTGTAGAATCGTTTATCGGCTCGATACCGGGGAGAAGCAGCGGTGTGATCGGAAGAGAAAGAGCACACGATCGGTGGGACACCGACGGGACCGAAGAAGTCTGTGATTTCGATGTGCCTGGTTCTAATATAGATTTACGAAAAACATATCGGTTCGCAACGTGTTTGCGTACGGGGCTCGCGAACAGAACTGGTGAAGCAGTGCGTTTTTACGAACGTGTGTGTTCGCCTGGCAGGAGCAAAGGATACGCTCTTCGTGACGTTGAGATCGTCGAAGGGACTTTGTTGTTCGTAGTGCCATTTTCTACGACGGTAGTAGTAGATTCGGTAGTGAGAGACAAAAAGAGGTTCTGTGACGTACCTGCTGCTTTACGTTGGAGAAAAAGGAAGAGAAGGCCGCGGCGTGTATAGTGTGTGATACATTCGATTGGCATCGATCACAGGATTTGTTGGTGTTGATTATTGTTTAATAGTAATCGTAATATTATCTCTCCGGCTGTGTCGCCGTCCGTGGACGAAACTCGTTGCGACGCGACGGCCCGGAGACGATCGCTGCTCTGTGATAACGAACGATACTCGACTAAGTAAGTTTTTAGTGCCTGCCACTGTGATTCGTGACATTATTGCCGTCGGAAGTTACCTCGAAAGCGTCGTCAAGACAGCTTAAGTGTCATACGCTGGAAGGAGTTGAGTTTCGCGAGCATCGGATGCGCGGCCGCCTTTAACGACCACCGGGTAAGCCATTAAAAGGCGACTTTCTTTTGCCTCGTAACGTTCACGTGTGTGTCGGTCCGCCGCGCTGCGTTCGGTTCGGTTCGAGAGATGTACGCGTTATCTTCGAGTGCTCTCCGTCTGCCAGTATTACTCGAAGTCTGGTCATTTTGCAATTATCAGCACCGATCCGTATCGATCGTATTTACCGCGAGACTACCGTGTTGTTTCCTCTACGGTTTTCCACTTCGACTTCAAAAAGTCAATGTTCCCTGTTTACCAGACCCGCGCATGCGCGTTGTACGCGAGTTTCGATCCTCGAATTTCGAATCTGGAAGCGTTCGGTGACATTTTTTTGTTTTTAATAATGTTGCTTACACTTCTCGAATGATATAATGACAATAACAGACACTTTGTACTCTTGCACTATTCTTGCAAATACAGTGGGAGGTTAATATGCATATATTCGTTCGAATATACAGCGAAACATAGGCTTCAAACCTGTATCTAGAACACAAGATTCAAACGGAGAAAGTGAAACACATAAATGTACAGATAAACAGTTGTACAGATTTGAAAAGATTTGTCATCGTTTTCACGGGAAGACTATCTTGGTAGATATGATATTATTGATCGATGGAAAGACTGGTGGTAAAGCCGAAATGGAAGTGAAATTCTACGCGAAAATGTAAGTAGAAAATGTCGAATACGATTTGTTCCTGAGACTTTGTTTTCGAGAAAATCAACATTGAAAATCCGTCAAGTTCGCGTGCTTAGCATTTGTAAGTAGAATCGGTAGGTCATGAACAGACACGTCAGACGATTCCTATTCAGTAGCGCGCGCGTTCGCCGAATATTCAAACTTGATTTTCTCGAACACGATGCCTTCGTATGGACAAATTTTATTGCACATTTTCGACATATTTTTGTACGTAGAATCACTCGCGTTTCGGTCGTGCCACCAGTCACCCTGTATATTAATTCGGCGATTAAAATTTGTGCGTGGAAAACGTCGTTGTGATAATGATCGAGTGGCCTAAAAGCTCCATTTTTTTTCATGTTTACTGAGCACCGGAGTGCATTCATAATCCGTGTCACACGATTCTGCACCTATCGTCGCGTGCGAGGGCGGTTCAGTACCGTGAGCCCCGAGATCATTGAAGCGTCGCGGCGCTAAGCGTCGGAAGTAGAGCGGATGCGCGCGTTAGGGTGGACGCGTGTGATCATCTCTTTTCACGCTCGACCTTTTCCCTTCTACGACGTCGTAACGAATTTATAAACTCGTCCGATATTATCGTCGACAGATCGAATTGAAACCTCTGCGCGTCGAACGTTCTGTTATCGCGATTCCATTCATGATTTCGAAAGAACTGTCCGTCCAACTCTTTTCGTATCAAACTAGATAGATTTAGGTCAATTATCTTTCTTGATGGAGTTTGCAGGTGACAGTCTTTACAATAAAACTGTTAAATTCTGGAGTTGCCATTTCTCAGGAGATTGCTTTCTTTTAAATATTTCAGTTAAACTAAAAATCAAATATGAAAAAAAATGAAACGAAGTTATTCGAAATATGAAATGACCTATTAAGGCCTTAACTATGACATGCTCCAATTCAAGTCAACATTTTCATGGCACCACGTCCACATTGAAATTGCTGCGACCAGCTCAGATAATTCACGATTCGAGAATAGTAGCCGTGAGACCATTACTGAATCGCTTTGTTACGAATGAGAAAATATCGAAACAGTTGTCAGTATTCAAATATGCAGTATTCAGTGTAGCAGTTTTATGAAACGGCGAATGCATCGTACATAATTTACTGGTGACCTAGATACACATTTCGTATCTACGATTATACCGATAGGCTTTGAAATCACAGCTAATGGATTCAATTTTATTTTTCATTGTTGCTTAGATACTTCACTGACATGAATGTATCAACTAGACCGCAGAACTTTAATACTATTTAACATAGTTTAATGTTTTGACAGGTTTATCTAATGATTCAATTAAAGACCTCTAAATATAGGACTCGAATAAAGGAAAAAACGCAGTGTCCAATGAAAATTTGATAATATTTTAAAATAATAATTTTTGATCGCCTCAATGACATTCTTCATCTGCAAAGGGTTGAACTATATTCAAAATATAGGAAGAAAATAGGTAATTGAAATTTCGTGGCAGCACGATCAAAGAATGAAACCAGTTCATTTAGGGTAAATTTCGTTTGCAGGAGCTTGTGCAGTTCGGTAACGACAGTCGTTGTCGACGTGGCACGAAGGCCTGCAATTTTTCGACCCATTGCTTTCAAACTTTTTAACACGCGCACTCGGAAAATCTCTGTCGCTCCAACCTGCTGCGTCACGTGCGAGGGTGGCTTAATGTCGGAAGTGGAGCGAACACGCGCGTCAGACCAGCCACGTAGAACGATCTGCTACGACCAATCTCTTTTACGCGTGTCCCTTCACGGCTCGTGACTTTGATGCGCGTGCTAGGCATGACGTGCGCGTGCTAATCCTTTGTGTTGATGTTGCCAACGTATACGAGCATCGCGCGTGACCGTTCGACTAAAAATTCCCTCGCGTAAACGAATTTCCCGCGCGTCGCAGAACAGACCTAAATTTCTTCCTCCTCCTCTTCACTCCATTTCCGTCGCGTTCCCTGTTCGTTTCGCCCTCTCACAATAACGAACCGTCATATTCAACCATTCATCTTTCCGAAGAGTGACCAAATTTTATTATTCCTATACGTTAACACAGTTCTCTAAACACGTAGGTACCATCTCGATGAAAATATTTTTACATTCTCCGATTGCCTATAGGTGAACGGTTCGACTTTGAAAGAAAATTTTGATCGGTTCTGATGTACGCCGACATTTTCACTTTGTGTAGTAAAATTTCTATGAAACCCAGCTGTCAAACCAGTTTATTTTTGAGACATATAGTCACACGGTCATTGTAGGAATTCTGTAAGCTCCAAAGCTCTGGCTCGATGCACAGTGAAACGAGTGAATATCGAGAACTGCTCCGCAGCTATCTTTCCTCCAAGTCCGTCAAAATTTAAATGGAACTATTACCGTATCGTGAATTAGTTCCGCTAGTCGTAGCGATTGTTAATTGAATGGTGGGCCGCGAATTGCCGATGGTATCGAGGTAGGCGCGCGCCGGTCAAAGGGTTAAAGGGGAACTATCCATGGAACAATGTTCGTTAACAGAAGCGAAACAATAAAGTGTGTACAGGAAGGTCGGCGTTCGGAAACGTTGCGCCGCGCCGCCCAGGGTTCATTGTCGCCCTCGGCGAGCAACGCGTGTAGCCGGTCGTGCGAACCTCTATTGTCTTAATCGGCCCTACATACGGCGATAAGCGAAGAAGTCGACGGCGCGTCGCCGGTCGGCCGTGTGAGAAAAAGAGACGGCGTCAGAGAGTGCACCGGGTGTCAGGTGTCAGGGCTGTCTGGTTTCGTTTGCAAGCACGACGAACAATAAAAACATTTCTTGCCGATCGTTCTCGGGTGATCTTCCAAGTGGTTCCATCTGCGTGTGCTCGTGGAGCGCCGCGAGGAAATATCGTTTTTGCTTGTTGACTTCGCAAAACGCGCCGCGTCGAACGTGCTTATTCTCCGCGTGTGTCTTTTTTTTCTGTTGCATACCGGGAATCGTTGCATCGTCGATAAGTGTATCAAGGAGCAGACGGGGGGAAGGAGAGACGGGGCAGGATTGCGCGACAGAGAGCGTTTTGCGTGCGACGACGTGCACGTTTGACCTATGCGACAGGCGTGACTAGATGTCGAGCACGTTTCCATTGGTCTAATAGTCTCGTCGGATAGGCTGATCGCCACCTCGTCTCGCGCAACTATGCGCTGCACCGGCGCGGCCGCGCGCTCGCTGTCCCACCGGTTGCATAATTCGCGATCTTTTTCACGGAGGTCGCGAAAGCGAAAAAGATCCCGGAGCACCGCCCATCGGGCGACTTGTCATTCGTCGATCCGTATCTCTGCCGCGCGTGGACGATTTATCGTGCTTTATGCACATATTCGCGCCCGCCGCCGCTCGCCGTTGCAGCGCTGCGCCGCGTCGCGTCGTTTGCTCGCTCGCTCGCTCGCTCGCGCGCGCGCGCCGCATGCGGGCAGCTGCATCAAGACCAGGGCCGCCCCGCGCATAATGATACATTGCGCCGGACATGAAAGTTATAAGCTTTAATTCGAGGCTCGCGCGATTCACCGTGCGGTGACCGTATATCGATCGCCAATTTGCTATGCAGATCCAAGGCCTTTCGGTGCTGCACTCCTTGAAGCAGCCCCTGCAATCTTGCTCCCTCCTTCTCTGCCACCCTTGCCACCCTTTTGCCATCGTTCTCGCGGGTCGTCTTACTCTCGCTACAGGCCGGGGACAGCCGCCGCGCCGCGCCGCGCCGCGCCTCGTACAGAAATAGAATAAGCGAGGATTAAAGTACGCGCTATCTGCTCGATAAGATTATACGCGGCGAGGACCCAAACACGATTACACGCATGCTTCGAATTCTTCTTTCCTGGCCGTCGATACCCGACCTATACCAACCAGCTTCGCTATTACACCAATCTTGCCTGTACACGGTACAGCAGCTCGCCAGAGTGTCAAGCTATTAGCCTAGCACTTGTCAGCTAAAGTATCGCCTGTGCTCCGCAATTTTGGAGCAGGTACAAGGGTTCAAGGACCGCTGACGCTCCTTGATTCGAAATTTCACCGTTTCTATGCTGGAACGGATTATACCCTCGGCGGGACTCGGCAATGGCCGGTCTATAATAGCGTTCGGCGAAAGCCCTCTGGCTTCATTAATTCCCTCCTGCCGTTCGATGATCGAAACGGACCACACTGTAACTCCCGTAAATCCGTTCTCCGGGTTTCGAGCGCGGTGGGTTCGCGTGGTGTCGATAAATCGATCCACGGCTGATTGAACCGGAACCACGAGGGAGAGATGCAAGTACGTCTTCCTCGGCGCGGCGGCGGCCGCAAACCCACGCGAGCACGCGGCAAGAAACGGAAAGAGAGGATGGAGGGAACGCGTTTCGACCGGTATCATCGGAGTCTCGGTGCCGATTCGTTCGTGCGGGATGTTCGAACATGAGCAATCTCTTGTGGCACGGCGCCGCAATTAGGAAATCCATTTGGCGTAATTGCGCGAACGATCGCGCTCGCCGGTAGCTCGCCGACTCCGCAGCTACCGCGCTTAATCAAACGCCCGTAGTCATCCAGTTGGCCATTTACCTATACCTATAGACACCGATATCAGGGGGGCCTGCCACGCCACCGACCACGCCGCGTACCTGTTCGCCTCGGCACCAACCACCACGCCACCAATACACTCGGTCCCGAGATACGCATCGAGCTTCTTCACCGCGTGATCCCATCGCCGATTCGATGAGATCGAGTCCTGTATCTGCGCCTTTCTCGCTCCGCGCAGCCAATCGACGACCCGTGCTCCGCGAAGGACGGAGACGATAACAAAGATGACGGTATTGATCGTTGACGATCGTAATGGCCTCCGATTAACGATTTAACGATCCACGGCCGATACTCGGGAATAAATTGTACCCAGACTCCTCGCGGTGGGAGATGGACCTGACGCGACGCTGGGAACTGGATCGAGTGTCATGCGACTCTACAATAAAGTTTCCTGCTCTTGAAAGCGTATTATTATTCGCCTCGGAATTAACTCTTTCGTCTGTGCCGGTGGCTATAGTCGGTCGACGTTGAACACTCACTTTTAAAGGTGACTACAAGCACCTTTATGCATCCTAAAGGTGATGATCTTGACGTCACCTGTCACGAATTCTGACCGTGTGTGCTATTAACATTTCATTGCTGTCATATTTGTTTGTTTGTAACTCGTCAGATTAACTTGAGACTACTCAGAGATACAAGATATACTAGTAAATGTTGTATAATTGTACACTTTCCTCTTGAACTGACTGGTAAGTCGAGTATGTATTAACAATAAACCTACCCAGCGCTAATTGTAAGAGTTATTAGTAGACTGCGGATCTTTATGCAAAATGTTCGCATTGATTGCAGGACACAGGAGCCAAATAAAAATTGTATTCTTCTTTCAATTATCCTATTAAGCTGAAACTAATACGTTGATGTCCTTACATATTTTTAACACGTTGACTGCTTTAAATTGCGCGTGCCCATTTTTATCATAAATGCATAAAATCCGCAGTCTAGTTATTCAATCATTTTCCGTGAAAGAATATCTTCAATTCCAATCATTTAAAAAGGAAATCATTTAACTGGTAGGGTCTAGAACAACCCCATTTTGATCCGTCCAATACCTAGAACAATAAAACTAGAAAATATTTTTTGGATCCCGTGTTCAGTATACGTCGGCGAGCTTTTAATCTCGAACACTGGTCCAGTGAGAGCCTGCTCCGGGTTTTTTAGATTCCACAATGTGTACAGTCGACGAATCCTTCGTCTCTTGGCGAACTCCGGCCGCGGTTCTCGCGATTTCGACCGTCCGCCCACGGAAATCGGATGACGCCGGTGTAATGATCGGCCATTATGCTAATCTTTTCTGGAGGGCAAATTTCGCGCGGCGATACCACGCCGTGAATTGTCACCTGCGCGTACAAAGAGCGTATACGCATTTCGTAGAGATATATATCATGCAAATTGCAGCCTGTACGGGCTCGTAGTTTGCGCTAGTGGCTATTACGCTGGAAATGTAAACGTTCCAGAAAGGCCACTCGGCATTGTTAGTCTAATGGTCTAATGAACCGAATGAACGGCATCGCTCGGAAGAAAAGCTCTCGAATGATACGTTTCACCCCGGCAAGATGGAGGACGAGGTGCTGGCGAAAAATACTCGACTGGATTTAGGTTACGAACGGTACTCGGACTCGATTAGACGTTAACGCGCGTTCGGATCGCGTCATTGTATTTGCTGTTGCCTGGCTCGCGTGGATCACGTAACGTTTCGTGTCTCGTTAGCGCCATCCGATCCGTTCGTATTTAACCGTGGCAATGGCACCGGGTCTCCGGATCAAATAATATATTCCGTATTTAAAGCGCCGACAAGCCTCTCTCGCTCTCCTCGAAAACATTTATGAACGGGGCATAACGCCGCGATGACAACAGCTTCGCACGAAATTATGCGCGCGAGATGAGGCGACCGAGCGAGGCTATCGAGCGAGAGAACTCGTGTGAATCTTCGTCCGTTTAATTTGTCGAGCGGACTATAATGGGACCGAACGGAACGGTGCGTAGGTGGTTGTTCACGGTCCGTTTCTCCATCGGCTCGCAGGTGTAACGCTGGCTCTCGACGCAATCCCCTCGGACGATATTTTATCCGCGTCTCTGTCCATGGTCGATCTCTGACGAGAGAGAGAGAGAGAGAGAAAGAATCGAAAGTGCGTCGCGTTGCGTAAATCCCGGCTGTTTCTCCAGGATCCGTATATCCCGTCGCATTGCATATCGTCCTCGTGAATTCGTCCTCCCGTCGTAAATTTTCATTTCGAACGTTCCCACGTTATGCTAATATGCACGCATCCACTTTTCGTTCCCGTGCCGCGTGCGCGCGCACGCGTCGCATCGCTTCGTCCAAACCGCGCCGATTAAAATACAACAGAAATGGAGGAGCCATAGGCGCCTTGATAAAATATTTTCATTTTTATCGGACCGTGCCGATCTCTCCGCGGCTCGCTCGCTCGCGCTTATATGCGCATTTTTACAGGGGCGCAAGCACGGACGCGAAAGAGGTGGAGTTTCGAAGAGATAGAAGGCAGCGATAACGCGGAGCCAGAGGATAGAGTTGTTAACCGTACCGTGAAGCGTTACCGCATGGATTGCCTGGGCAACAGTGGTGGGTGAAAGCGAGGGTTGCCCGAGAGAAATGAGAGCTGGAGGGGTTGTACCGGCGTCCTTGACCGTGAATTTCATCCCTGTGCGCGCGCGCCGCTCATGCCAGCCAGCAGGTTGGTTGGGTTGCACGCTGGGATGCACACCGGGGACTATCTCCTCGCCGAGCCGTGTGCCACACTGGAAATCAATATTGCTCGCTACACCGCACTGGTGGCAGAAAGTGTGCCATCCTCTGAACCATCTCTCGGTCGGGGTGCGCGCTCGTGCAACCCACAGCCTCCTCTGCCAGGGTAAATGTTGAATGTAAATTCTTGTCACTATTATTACACGAGCAAGTTCCAACCCTTCGCCCCTACATTTCTTTCACGGCCACCATAATTAGGAGTACCTACATTTCACCCGTATGCTAGAATCCAAATAGACCTATGATGAGGTATGATTTACAAGTGTTTGTCCCCTTGCCTTAGAATGACGCTCCAGAGACGTCATGAGTATCAGACGCTACATTTGATTATTTTTATCTTTCCATGCTAGACTATGTAGTAGCAACCTAATCATTTTAGATTGGTTCTGAAGCAATATAAATCATTTTATTTTGAAAAGAAGTACGGTAGTCTATTTCCGTCTATTCCTCTTCCAGATTTTTAATACAAGCTGTGACCATTAAATATTGTTAGAATTGTGTTCAGAAATGTTAGTCTCCTTATGTAAGTAGCACTCAGGGAAGTAAATAACGATCTGCGAATAGTCATTCCAGCGGACATGCAGCTTAAGTGTTCGTTCATTGTGCAAGTAATTTTAAAGCTTCGTTAGTTAAGAAAAAACAATGAACTAAGATATACACGTCTCTCGCGTGCACCCAACGTCGAGTCTATTCAATAATTTTCCTGAAGAGCATCTTTATAATTTCGATAATTATAGCATAGTAAATTTCAGGGACTATAATGAACACGCGTGTGTTAGCCATTTTAGTGGTTCTGTTCGTATCGCATAAACGTTTCGAGAGAGCTAAGCAGTTAAGTTGCCCGAGATGCACCGGCATTTGTTAATGCTGTGAACCTCACTGTGTTGCGTGTCTTTTTTCGAAAAACAAATCGTAGGTAGGTGCAACGTTTGCGAACGTTGCCAGGAACGGTTACGAGGCACGTTTCGACGCGAACGTACTCCGAAGAAACGGTATTTCAGTCGGTTATGTTGTTATGCAGATTTTATAGCGAACGTTGTTTCCAGCTAATGAGTGGCTATTTTTAACGATAGCAGTTTGAACCTGAGGATTTAATTAATCGTGTTTTCGACATCAGTTTACGAAATCGATCGAGCCTCTTCGAATATAATTTATCGATTCAGAAGACGTTTCGGAATGGCACAATTTTTTATTTTCACCTTTCGAATTCCGTTTTCATGTTACTACTGGATTAATACGGAAATGATTGTGTGATACACAATCGTATTGGTGCGAACCGACCGCAAACGATCCGACTGAAATGTAATTTTCAAGCATGATTCACGATATGAACCGATGTAAATCTCAGTTTAGCAACATGCCACATAAACACAGCTTAGTAGCTGTGCGTTAGCACGCGTCTATCGGTCAGCCGAGACACTTGGGTGGTTTTTCGATCAGTTTGAAACGGGGAGGAGAAAAATGATCGCGAACCGTGTCTATCGGCGTAATATACTTGCAACGAGCCGAGCGATAGTCGCTCGTATCTGTCCGACGTTCCGTGCCCACGTCTCGTGTAATACTCCCACTAACGCGAGCTGGTTTTAACGGAGTAATTAACGCCCACGCGATCGCTTCGGCAAAGTCAGGCGCGATTGACTTCGCTCGCGCGACAGGAAGATTTGTCTCGGTTATTTGTCCCGGTTTTCTCGATTACGCGACCACTTTTCCCGCGAGGAAAAATCTTATCAAGGACTCGCAATAGAAGTCGACCGTTGCCCTCCCACGCGGCAAATATTCCAACGCTGACTTCCGAGCATTGATCGTTCGGGCGGGTGTCTGCACAAATCTGGTCGTTAGTTTCGCATGGTGTGAACATATGCGAACGATTAAAGGTCTATTTAGTTTGAGTCCGCCACGGTCGGCGCACCAAACTAACTACATACACAGACCTTAAATCTGTGGTTATCAGGAAAAACGCCGCATGCCACATACTTTCACTTTCGAGATATTTCCGTTTAAAGTTTTGATCACTAATGCTTTGACATAGGACATCGGTTAAATTACATTATTCTTTCGAGCCTATCGAATTTATTTCCATGACTTTTTCTGGTAAAGACGGAAATCCTACACTAAATATAAAACTCAATTAATGCATAAACTCCAATTTTTTGAAACTGTGACATGCGGCGTTTTCCCTGGCAACCACAGAAATATTTCACGAGGTGGACGTTGAAGCGCGATTCCTTGTCACGAGACACACAAAAATCCTGCAACCCCCGCGAAATGTAAATCCAAGACTAATATTTGAAGCACAGCAACATAAACAGATACTTCAAAAATTTCACGCATTGCGCTACAAAATAATAAAAACAAAAATATTCTAAATGAGAGAGCGAACAGACTTTCCAAATGTTGTACAATTAGTAGAATGAGAGAGTCCTCTTCAGGGTTGATATCCTAGCGGGTTCACGTCCGGGACTGCATCGAGCCACGCGGTAGTCCGGGGCGTCGTTCTCTCCCGGAATTCCCGGTGTTTATATAGGTCAGGAGAGGCGCGTGGCGCCTATCGATCGACCCTCGGGTTCGAGTTCAAGGACGCGCATCTCGTTTCAGAGGCTGCGCCGCTCGGCTGGCACACGTGTGATCCCGGGAACCCCTTTTCTCGCCGGCTTGCATACAACCGTTGAAACAACTCCGCGTCGACAGTGTTCCTCGTGTTGCTCTTCGCATCGAGCGACGAAACGGCACGGCCGATCGAACCGTGGAATCGAGAGAGAACCAAAAGGATCAGTACACATCCGCGCCGCGGGTAAACGCGATATAGGAACAGTGGAAACTGGGCCCGACAAGCCAGATTTTCCGATCGCTAATCGCAATCTTCAGTTGAATCCGGATCCCCGTGCCGATGCGCTGATCTCGCCGCTCATCCTTCGTGTCCGGTTATTCCAGGCGGCGCTCGGTGGTTCTCGGTTGCGGTTACTCGCTTCCGTAACGGCCCGCTGAACGATTGCCGCGCCGGCGCTAGGAAAACGATCATTCTCTATGGTCGAACAGGTAGCTGGGTTGGGCCGGGTCGTTAAGTAGGTGTACATACCTGCCGTGATCGCGAAGTCGCCAAAGAGCCTGGCTACCGGAGTTAACGAGTCTCTTCGGCGTCGTCGACCCATCGTTCTCCTCTCTCGCGTCCTTCGCTCTTCGTCATCGTCTGCTTTCGCTGTTCCCTTTTGCTTTTTACAAGATCCGAACAGGTATTTGGCCTCGTCCGCGCGCGCGTGGGTACACAGATAGCGACCGGGGAAGATGAGGGTGGAGGACGGTCGGCAGGGAGGAGTAGAAGCATCGAGATATCGATAACCAACCACGTGCCCTCGGCCGAAAATGAGGTACGGACCCACCTTACCCCCGTGTGCTCTCGTATGCGCCCGTGGAGAGCGTTATCGGCGATCGAATCTTCGTTCACTGGTATCCGGGGCAGGCTTTGCTCTCTCGATGTTCCCGCGCCGCGCCACGCCGCGCCGGTTCCCTCGGCCAGTGGTTCCCATAAAGCCGGGCGGCCGTCGTCCTTGCAGCAACCGGTACCATCGCGGGAAAATATTTTTGACAAGCTATCTCCGACGACGCCGCGACGAGGTGATTCGCATTGATACGCGGTGTTTTTCTTACTTCGTTAGCCAACGGCTACAGCTGTGCCGCGAGGGTAGCCGGCAATTACGCGCGGGTAGTTAGCCGCGGTCCCAGCTGCGGGCGTACTTCATCATCCGATGCACCGCATTAAAATCGGCAGGTCGTTCTACAATGTCTCGTTTGATATTAAGATCGTATGGATTATATGTGTCTCTTCCAATCTTGTTCGATTGGATTCGTTGCAATGTTACACTCGCGTGGCGCTGCGCCGCGTCACACCGCGTCGCGTCGTCCGGTCTCGCGCGTACTTTTAATTAATCCTTATCTTCAGCTGGCAGTCGAAAAAATTATGCCATTAACTGTCAGGCGTAAATCCGAGTTTCACGTGGCTCAGCTGCGGAGGGCAATTCTCCATAAAGCCCGCTCCGTACACCTGTTACGAGGCTGGACCTCTCCAGAGATTTCTCTTTCTCTTCTCCGGTTCTCCTCTCTTCCCTCGTTCTTCGGCTTTCTCTTTCTCTCTCGCTCGCGCGTCCCTCATTTGTAGGTATCGTGGCCCTCCCACCTCTCCGTTATTTGTTCGTGCAGGTACCCTAACTGCTTATGCTCGCTCTTCCCTCTTCGGGGACCCGCGTCTCGCCCGGTAATAAATTCTCTTCGCTGCTACTTCTTCGCCTCGTTCCTCCTCCTCCTCTCTCTCTCTCTCCTCTTTCTCCTCCTTCTCCAGATACGGGGCCTCCATATTCTACCGACAGTTTTTCTTCGCCTTATATTCCGTCTCCGCGACTCTCCATTGTACTGCGCCGCCTTTAAAGGTACTTTCGCGCAGCCTCTGCTCCCGTATGGTATCGATGTTCGACAGTTTCCCATATGAAAACGCTCTCCTAATGCTTTGTAACTGATAAACGCGAGCATACTCTCGATGGCGCGGCGATAGTCACGGTTCGATCTTGCCTGTCAACAATAATTTACAGCACGCTTAGGTTTGATATTCGGCTCGGCCGTAGACCTATGTATATCCGTACGGCCGTTTGAATCATAGACGAACACCCGTAACGAGTTAGCCGATAATTATCTGTTAGAGCTCCCGGCGTCGATAGGAGATCGCCGTTATCGATAGCCCGAGATACGCATTAAATATCGGAATCGCGAGAAAATAATCTGTATTCTGGCCTAATCAGTCTGTCCCGACTGCACCGATAAGAGTTAATTGCACGTACCCGATGATTTCTGCTTTTAGTTTTCTATCCTTTTGCTTTCGCCGATTTCCCTTCCACCGGTTTTCTATTCCGTCCTTTTTTTACCTCGCGAAGCGACGCGACGCGTGGGGACAGAGATAGAGAGATCGAGATTATCGGCCGCGATCGATCGATCGTCACAGTTTCACGCCATCGCCATGCGCGAGCCTAGTGTCGAGTACTATGGCCGACGTCATAAATGGACGAATATCATTCGGCGTGACAACGAGTTTTGATGGCAAAGGCGGCGACGCTGTCGAGTGTTGATTAAGTCCGCTCGTAGACCCGCTAATGACGCCGATTGCAACCGGTTATTATATAA
Organism: Lasioglossum calceatum; assembly: GCA_963966675.1. Taxonomy (NCBI): domain Eukaryota; kingdom Metazoa; phylum Arthropoda; class Insecta; order Hymenoptera; family Halictidae; genus Lasioglossum; species Lasioglossum calceatum. The sequence goes on from OZ016542.1 coordinate 7,378,775, forward strand.
ATGCTGCTCCAATGAACTTTCGGTCGATTAATCTAGCCATCGGTGTCGCGAGTTCGCTAATACGAGAGAAAATCGCGACGACAGCGCGCGGTCATTGTAGAAATCCCGGCGAGAACTTTCGTTCACGCCTAAATTGTAATTACGGAGCCGCGCCGCGACCGCGTTCGTGCGCTACCGATTGCGCTCGCACGTAACCCAACTGATTCGAGCTAATCGCCGAGCCACGTTTCGTTCGAGCACACCGTGCCTCATAAAATATTTCAGTATAAATAATTATCGTAATCAACCGTTGATTAGCGATTATTAATTCGATTAGGAAATGCTAATCTTGAAGTAGGTGTACCAGAAATATTGAATAATTTTGCGCGTACTCGTAAACAGTTGTAACGTATGTTAACGTTTTCAGATTCTTTTGGGAATTGAATTCGAGGTACTCGAGCGGCGTCGGCCGAGCGGGAACGCGGAATTCTTCGCGGTTGGGAAACAGAGGAAACGCTATTCGAAGAAAATCACGTGTAGACTTTTTGCGAAAATTCAACGGTAAAAACCAAGAAAAAACCGGGTCGCGGCGTTGTACTTAACTTACTTCGAACGTTCCACTCATTACACACGCGGTTTTTGCGGGCAAATTCGATTGGCGCGGCGCCTTCGCGTGCTTCCAGACAGCGGGGCAAGCCCGCGCATAAATTCTCCTCGGAGTTACTCATTGAAATAATAGGCGCTAGCATTACCGTCGCGGGAGCCCGTAAAATTGAGAATCGATCGGCGCATCGCTGGTTCAAGCTATCCGGCCCGCGATTCATTGGCGGATTCGATTTGCCGGTCGCGCTTTTTATCCTTTAACGTATGTCTTTATCGTCGCTGATCTACGTCCGGCGATCCTCCTTTAATAGGATTTGCATACGTAAGCCGATTCGCCGAGATTATCCGGCGAAGATGACGGATAAATACGCGCTCCATTCGTCAGCGATTGACGCCAACGGCGACAATTTCGTCCTCGATTTTTCTCCGGGACACGAGAAGTCGCGATTGAGATTTCAAGCAACGTGTTACGGTCTCGTCGGTGGTGGTTGATTTTCGCTCCCTTCGTCCTTTTACATCGGCCACCTCCTTCCCCCTTCGTCGTCTTCCCCTTTCTTCCTTCTTTCCCTTTTTTTCCCCGCTCGATCCGAACTCGTTCCCCGCGAAATAAGAAAAGTCGCGCGCATACACGGGACTCCTCGGCTGGGACTTTGCCTTTTGCGACGATTGGCCCGTTGCATTACGTCATCTCGGACTACCTGCAGTCTTGAAGGGAACGGGGAGAAAAGGTACCGCCTCTGGTCTGATGCAAACGAGCGAAGTAGGTCGTCTTCCTCCTGAAGCCACGCCGTCATCGGAATCCTCGGAGACCCTTCTTAGGGGTTCTCAATCTGGTCCACGGTCTCTCCTCTTCAAAGCGAAACTACTGCGCTCCACGGCGCGTCTTCGCTGGGGATTTCACAAAGCTACGAGATCGTTGTCGAGCCGAGCAAAAAAAAGGTTTGCAATATAACATCCTTTGACTCCTACCGTTTGGGTAGCTTCTCGATGTTTGCCGACTCGTGCCCATTGATCGAAACGAGAAACGGATGAAAAGGTCTTCTGTGCTCCCGGACGCCTTCTAACCACGTCCTCCCTCGATAACAGCGCCTTATGTAACGAATTAAACGTAATCGTCAAGGGAAGCGGCTAACCAGATACGGAAGTACGCCGATATGTGATAGATTTCGTAGGCGTTCCGAATGTCCCAGCTCATCGGAATTTTTCCTATTTTGTGTACGCTGTCGACGTTGTTCGTATTGAAGTTTCATACTGATGTATTAATATTTTTCAGACTTTTAAAGTATCTTGCCGTGTCTCCTCTGTGATCAAGCAAGTTTGTACCTTGCCATTGTCAATTCTTGAATCGAATAATTTGTTTCTAGAGGACGATACTTGCTGTTTTCTAGTTGCTCGCATCCATTTAGATAACAAAAATTCCGGCTGTAGAGGAGTGAAGTAGAAGAGTGTACCTCTGAAATTATAATAGACTGACCTTGATTGCCGTGGAAATTCCTATTGGCTCTCCTCCGGCCAGATAAGATTCACCAGAGAATATTCAGATTGTAACAGAGAAGACGCATTAATCGGAGGGGGCTCGGATACTTGACCTGAGAACCATCGCGTCGATTCACCTGCCGCATAGAATCGTTCGCCGGTTAATTACACGAGTCAGGAGGCGGCAGTCGGCGGTAGCATCGCGCTATCATCTCCGGTGGTTCTACCTTTCAATCCCAACCCCCGGGGCCCCTTGTTCCCTCCACGATCGTCTCTTACCTCCGAATTCCTAAATTCCTGGACTCTCCGTTTACGACGAAAGTCCATCTAGGAGGCCGGCGGAGGCTTGTCCCATTCGTTATTGGCAGATAAGAAGGCTCTCGTCCCACGATACTTTCTCGGTTGCACAAAGGAGGCGTCCACGTTCCTCCCGCGGGTAACGATTTTACGTCGTTGTCGCCCGGAAACGAATTCACCGCTCCTGACACATATCGCCGAGCACATTTTGACTCGCTGGAATTTCGTCCTGCCAACAAGTATTTCCGGATTCAATTATAGAATACACAAAAGTCCGTTGGCCGAAAATTTATTCGCCTCGCATTCCCCGCTGGTCTCGCGAGAGACGCTCGCGACGCGACGCGACGGCCGCCAGTGAACTCGCGACGTACCTGTTCCGGGTTTAATGGATTCATTTTGACGGTTTTACGATTCGCCGGGAGGTCGATGTCTCCACTCGAAAATAGACCGTCATTTGGAACATTGTCGCACGTCTCTCGGTGCGATGTCAGGAAGGGAGAGAGAGAGAGAGAGAGATTGAGCACGGGACAGAGACGAGCCGAGGAAAAAGGGAGAAAGCCGTCGGCATCGAGTGGCAGTGAGTGATTTAGAAAGCGATGTCCGCCAACGCGCGAGACCGCGTACGTGCGATCCCAGAGATAAAGCCTCGTCCTACGCGTCCGCCCGCGGTGTCACTTCTCTTCTGATGTCCTGCCGAAACCGACCACGGGCCTAAACTCTTAGGACGATGTTCGTCGCGCGACTCCCACGACGCTACTTAGCATTCCGAAATCCGCGGACAGGTTATCTCCTAAAATTATCGGCGTGAAAGCATTGTCCACTCGTTGCTTGTCCCGATTTCTCATCGTCGCGTTTCCACACTTATCCAACACATCCTCCAACCTTGATCGATCTCCGTTATAGACAGACGTATTTCTATTTTCGCCGAAAATTCGGACGCCTTCAGATAACGCTTATCGAAATCCGTTCGCAGTCTACATTTAAGTGATTAGGCTGACGGAGTGATGCTATCTTATTCCGACTCGCCGGTATCTGAGCTTTCGGTATGGACTTGACTTAAGGCGCGAGCCTTCCGCCCCCCTCCCGGGATTTACCCTTTTTTTTATCTTATTGGATCTGCTTCTTGGCTTTGTAGTAGAACGAGTTTTTGCACAGTTATGGACAAATATGTCGGTCCTCACTAAAAATGACTATACTGTAGTTGAAAACAATTCCTGCATTATATTCGATTGAATATTAAACTGTACTTTTGTTTTTGCCTGCATCTATAACGATTTATTCAATTGTGTCAACTTTAAATCATTTCAACATACGTTTGTATATTTTTAATAACTCTAGTAATTTTCTAATAGTCTTTTTAGAATCGAAAGATTAACATTTGAGAATTTTGTAATGAACTGGTCAAAAGCGGCAGCAACTTCATTCATAATTCAAGAAATGTTTAGAATTATCATAATGCGACAACGAATTATTATTTAAAAGACAATTATCGAGCTTCTTTTACATGGTACAGTTTAGTCATCAAAAAGCCTATTATGTAGTAACTCCTCTGAGGCAAAAAATATTTTTATTCAAATCTGAACATGTCTTAAAATTGTTTTAATTATATGTATCCTCCAGTAAAGTTTGTCATCAACGCTATCTACGTCAACGCTGTGACGTATATCCTGTTTGTACTTTACCTTGATTGGCAACGGTTTGTTATCAACACATGCACACTAAAACGATCTTTAGAGACTGTAGAATCTTACTAGACTGTTAACTTCGTCAAAAACGCAACATGGGTCATCCGAAGATTCGATTCAATTCTCGAAAATTTTACGAACTTGTGACGAAAGCGGCAGATAACTCTTCCGGATGATCAGCCATAAATTATTTCGGGTCTATTCGGGGGTGGGAGGGGGGTGGACGAAAAGATGATCAGAGGAGACATTATTCTAAGCCATGCTGCGCGTTTTTTCCTCGTTCGTGCGCGTTTATTTCTGCCAATTTGGAGAGGCAGGGATCGAAGGAGTCGTCGGAGGCCAGGCATTCCTTGGGGAACGACGAGCGAGGAGGACGTCGCGTGGGGCCACCATTACGTGGCTCCGTGGAACAGCCGTAATATCGCGCGATACGCCGCGGAAACCTATAACGCAATAATGTGCCGACTTTATGCGACGGTTATCGCAACGACTCGTGGTGCAGAAAGACGGCGAAACCGGCGAGATCCCATTAACCGGGTATGGTGGGCGCCCCAGCGTGTGGCACCTGTCCGGAATTGCGTGTCTACTGCGCGCTCGGCTTCAACCCGCCCTCGGTCCTTCGTGTTTTAGGTGTCTGACCGCAGTCCTTCCTTCCTTTCGTCCTTGTGATCCTCTCGGGACGACGCACACCGGAGTATTTGCCTCGAAAAGTTGGCCAAAATACGATTTTTCTTCTTCTATCGAGCTATTGGAATATGAACACACACACAACCGTGTACCAGTTTCATTATTTTTATTTATGTACTCATGTAGCGTTGTTAGGCATTGAACGTAAAGACTTTTGTGGTACTCATTTTTCTCTTCGCCCGTTTCTGAAATATCGCTCGGCTATTAGGATCGTTATGTGACGAAGATGGTGCGTTAATTTTTACTTTACACACACTTTTTAGGCAGGTATACGACGATCCTTTCACGATTTCCGCGGCCCAACGCCGCGCAATTACTCCCATGAGTCTATCATTAAGCGTACCAACCGCGTTTCTCTATGCAACGTGAGCTACGCGATTATTAATGTCTTAGAATTCCGGTATGGGATTTCTGATCCCTCGAGCGAAAGGAAGTTACAGGCGCAACAGATTCCATGAACATTATGTTACACATTGTGCTCTTAATTAATTGACTTCGCGCAACTTCTATGTCTCATCATGTAAACTGGAAAATTATGAGCGTCACGCGTACGTGAAGCTCGCGTTTCGGAGAAACCAGGGATGAAATTCAAATCTCGCGGCCTATCGCAATAGGAAAGAATCTTACACGTTTTACTTTACAAAAATTACGAAGTTATCAGTCGGAATAACGATGGATAATTCATCTAATCTTTCAAGAAGGGATTTTAATCGCTTCCTGTAGCACTGGTAACCACAGTGCGAATCTTTATGCAGATTCTCTATTCCGGACATTGGATTCTAAAAATGGAGAGTATATATTTGATTCTCTGGCTCCTTTTTTGCTTTTAGATAGATTGCACGTAATGCACAGTTTCCTTAATATCATTATTTTACTGCGTCTTAAGCTATAAATGAATAGGCATCCGTGGTTCGCTGATAACTGTTTAAGTACTCGAAAAGATACGAGGCTCTCTATTTCCTTGTGGAAGAATGAAGAATACACTCGTATTTCTAATTTTTTATACATTGCTTGCACAGTTTTTACCCTCTTCCGCCCATCGTGTCAGCCTGATACACGTTCATTGAGAGTGAATAAATAGTGTGTTCTACACTTCTCGTTTTGTCTTTGGTTTTCATTTTCAAATGAGGAATTTATAAAGTTAATTATCTGTCTTTTCAGCACATTGATTTTTCACTATCATGTTAATCGAACACCAAGGACTTTATCTTCTTTGAACTTACCTGCATCATGAGGATTTATGTAGAATGTTATTGAACGTTGTAAATAATTTGCTGTGGGTAATCGCACAAGGATTAAATTGAATACACGAGGAACGGAAAAGGTTTAGCAGAGCTAGAGTTACGAATGCTCCCCCTAAATTCTAATTGTAACACATCCCTCTCAAGGCACTATTCAATTTCAATGGATCTTCATGGCCACCATGAAATCGTTGAAAGCATTTCTTCCTGCGTGGTGTAATCACTGGAAACGTTTAACATTCACCCTGAAACTGAAAAATCGATAAAATTTCGTTCACACGGTCTTCGGCGATAAAGCCGCGATAACCGAGTCCCGCGGTCGGTGTTTAATTATCTCGGGTGACTTTTTGATCGCGGCACAGGGTAAGAAAGAAGAAAGGCAAGACGGACGGCCGGCCGGCGAAGAAGAAATACGTTCGTGGGCGTAGGTAATTAAGAATACGGGCCAGCGTGCTGCGGCGGCCGCGATTTCGTAAGCGTTCGGTTTAATTGACTCGAATTAACGTGTTTTAATTACACGTCGTCGTCCGAGACTGCGTCGCGCCTCCGCCCCGTCGCGTCGCTTCCGCCGATTTTTTTCTTCCCTTCCGTCGGTCTTTCCCTCCACACTGGCGGAATATATCGATCGATCCTGCGAGTGGAATTATTTTTAACCGTCGCTGTCGCGAACTTCGTCGCTACCTCGCGGCACGATATTTATCGGGTGTTCGTGTATTTTTAAAATTCCTCCTGCCGATGCCGTTGCGGCGCACGGTCGACAAAGTATCGAATCGCCGGCCGGTGAGTTAAATGCCGCGACTAATTATCAGATAACCGAGCGCTAATTTCTTTTCACCGCTGCTTCTTCAATGGTCGCGTTTCTTGCCGCGCGTGCGGGAACAAAAGAAACGGGCTACCCGAAAGCGGCGAACAATGTTAACCTTTTGAGCAATACATATTCTCGGCCGAATCAACCCCAGCGGTTGCCATTGCTGGGAACGGAGTACTTTATTATTGATGAGAACTCAGTTGATTGGTTATCAGTAGACTGCGGATTTTATACATTTATGATAAAAAAGGGTAGGTAGAATACATAATCGTGAAAATATTTGAAGAATTTAAAAAGATTATACAAAAGAGATAAATATCAATGTAGCTCCCCTGCATAAGAATTGTCTACATTTATTGCAAGATACAGGAGCCACATATAAATTTATTTCTTTTCTTAATTACATTTTAATACGTCCGGGATAATAAAAGTGCTTTTTCAAATTTTTTGAATATTTCTACTGTTTAGAATTTGATCTACTCGTTTGGGTCATAAATGCATAAAAAAGAACCGTAGTCTAATAACTAGACAAATAAAAATTGTCTGCATCAGTTGTAACAATCAGGAGCCAAATAAAATTGTCATGAAATTGTTATGAAAATAATCTATCGGTATTCTTAAATTGTTTTAATCTCCAGTCTATTGATTGTACGCAATATGTATAGATACATGTATTCATCTCGTACACTGCTAATTCTGACCACAGCACGCGGGAAATGGAAAAGATTGATAAACAATCTATGTGGAAATAGTCCGTGCTGGTAACTTTTTATTGGACACATGCATGCGTCAGTAATACTTAAAGAGTTAATGGTCGGTAAGAGCTTGTTCGCGACACGTTGTGACTAGCGATGGGTCAGCGATCATTTAGAATCGGCTCGAACTCAACACGTGCGTGTATTTTCGAACCGATTCGATATCGGCTGCTTGCTGACCTACCGCTATCGATTCTTTCAAGCGATCTTCTCCTTTCCCCGCCGTTTATAGACAGTTCACTTGAAAAGAGAGACTGGTAAACATCCTTGTGTTCGTTTACTCTCATTTTACGCTGTTTCCGATTCCTGAAAATTGTTAGCGACATATATTGCTTGAATATTTTGTAGTCGTGCGTACTTGCACCTGATCCTAGGTCGTAGATAGTCCATTATCTTAATCTAACTGTGTTGGTACAAAATGGTAACCACTACAACCTTTCAGTGCTATTATGCACGTTAGTGCTTTTTAAACTCGTATTTTCATTTCTGCAGTACTGTTATAATTGCTATGATGTAACTATTCTTAACTAAGTCTTGCTTTTATTTCCTCAAACATGGTTTCACGTTCTAGAAAAGCATAAGAAAGGTTGCTAATGACCGTTCTCCTTTTTTCTTTACCACCTGTGCCCACAATGACCTAGCCAGATTCGTGTTGACCATGTCGAACAGAGTCGACTAAATATATGTAAATTATACGTTCCTTTCAAATATAAATTTTCTTTGCCTCTTGTAAAATTACTAACTAGACACAATGTAATCCCAGTCGTTGAATTATTCAATTATTTTGAACGTGTGAATGATAGAGAAATTATAGTTTTCACAGAAATAAATGTTTCGAGTATTGTCTCGTTCTGAAAACGAGAGTGAGGAACGTTGTTAAACTGTTAAGCATTGTTGTACTGAAGTATTGATTGTCTGACGAACAAACACCAATTAGCAATTTACAGAGAGCATGAGGCACCCTTATCACCAGAAATCCTGCGGAAACCTAGTCCTAGGGACTCTCGTTTACTACACCTGCAACAGTCACACTCTCGCCCACGACGAATTAAACACCGAGTCTCTCATTAAGCCGGCTGTTGCTACGCGTGGATATCTGCGCCGCGCCGAGATGAATATTGCGGAATTAAAGTGGCACCGCGTGCTTGAGCACAATAAGTTCGTTGCAACGTTACGCGGCGGGAATCCCCGGTCAATTACCGGTCTCGGCTGTTATCGAGCTCGTAATTATCGCTTTGATATGGTCTACTGTTCGGATCACCGTAGCCTGTGGATTCACCTGTTGGTGGAATTAGTCTGGCGCTAAAAAGTGGGTCTTCTAACAGTGCAAGAATTGTCACGTTCCTTAGCTCCGGAGTCGTTGTTGCTCGGACTGTGAAACCTTCGCGGTGACTTTAAATTTCCTGGGATCTTCACTTGGATCCTGAGGTATGAGAAATGTATCTGTTTGAAATCTTGTGCTTCATCTTTTTTGTACGCTAACTAATAATGTTCCGGATGAAGCACACGATTTTCCATGTTCAATTCAACACGATCACGTTCGAAAGGAACTATTTTTGAATCATCAGTGGCACACGTACATCATCTTTTTCACATGCTTGGTGCAACCTTGGGGTTCTCTATCAACCTGTAAAGTTTGAAGTGCCCTCTAACTAATACAGCCACAGCACGGTTTTTACACCAGTTCAGGAGCCAGCAGTTAAATTTCCGAGACACCTTTCCTGTTTCCTGTCGTTGTCAAATGAACCGTGGGAGAAGAGTGGGGCTGAGTCGTATAAATTTAACCGCGCAGATTGTAGCTTTCAGACGAGCACTACTGTACTTTGGACGAGCGATCGAGAGGCGAACGACACGGAAGATCCGCCTGCGTATCTCGCTTTGCGGTTTGTCCCGCAGGCATGCTCGAGGAAGTGTCTTGTTCGATTGATTTTTATCGCGGCAAAAATTTCGCGCATTGCGGCGCACCGCGGTCACCGCACCATGCCGGGCGCGTTGATCGAGCCGTTTTTCCCGCTACACATTGTATCGTCGTCGTGGGCGCAGCCCAGAATTCCGTGCCGCTTCTCTCTCTCCTCCCCGGGTTGGCTAACCGATCCTTGACGGTGAATCGCGGGTATTCGATTCTCCTTCGTTCTTGCACGACCGTTCCTCTGTTTTTTCTTGCTGGTGCTGCCGTCCGGGTTGCGCGCCTTCTACACCGAGAGCGCACGAAAGGAAACCACGCGAAACGCTTTTATTGCGGCAATCAAACCGCGTTTCTTCGCGCGGAAACTTACGAGCGGCGAAAAGGATCGGTTAATCCGTCGCGCGATAAAACCGTAAAACGGGCGAGATCGAGACGTCCGAGAAAAGGTTAGTGCCTCCGGCGCGATAGGGGCCGAGCTACGTTGACCAATCGACACGATCGGCATGGATAAATCGGTTTCCGCTACGCGTCTTCAAACTCCCGCGCGTTCGAAACGACTCTCGATCGTCTTCGCTTCGAGGGCTAGTAGCCATGCGAGTACGTACACTGATTTTCCGGCATTGTACCATTCCGTTCGGACTAATGCGATTCCAGCGGACCGTTTAATCGTTCCGCGCGGTGAGTCGGCAGCTGACCAACGACCGGAAAAGATTCTCGTGGGCGGAGAAGAAACTCTAGTAATGAATTTTCTTCGCATGCGATCCCGATCGACTCATTCCGCGATCCTTTATCGCGTGCTTTATACCTGCCGGGGTTAATCTCATTCCTGACTGACGTACTGAACGCATTTGATGGGACCTGGGGAAAATATTTATTAGACAGATAATTCACTTTTCATTATATGGCTCGTCCACAGGTCAAATCTATCATCCGCCATTTGTGTTTTCTTACATTTTACTGTGGGAACACAGGAAACAAATTTTAAGTTTCTTTAACAACTTAGCTTAACACCACTGAATGACAAATATGAAAGGAATATTTAAAAATGAAAGTATACTATTTCCTCGATTTTATCTACTTTCTATGCTAGTATTTTAGTATTTCAGTTGATTGATTTAGCATATGAGCGACGTATATGTCCAAATGTACATATCTTTTCGCAGAAGAAAAGTTATACGATGTTGACAGTGGCGTTGTACTTACGCGTTAAGTAAAATACAAATTCATATAAAAGACTCAGAAACATTGATGTATCGGTATGTGTCCGGTATACTGCAGATTTAAAGTGTTTATAACCAAAACGAGTAAGCAAAATATGAAACAACAGAAGAATTCAGAGTGTTTAGATACGTTGATAAATTATTTTCCTAAAATGGTTAAAAGTGTAGTTATTACTTCAAAGTTCCACAAAGCTACAGAGGGTTAATTTCACAGTCTAAATACACAGTCTAGAAGTCTAGACTTCCTGAAGGCTTGACATTCGCACGGTACCAACGCGTTGATTTCGCGAATCGACGCGGAAACGGTCCTCGGGTTTCGAAAACGCGCGTCATCAATCACGGTCGTAGAGTCGTTCCAACGGTCTCCGGGAGTTTTTACCGGCGATTTCTGATTACGTGCCCCGATATCCGAGTTTCCTCGAATCGATCACCTTGAGCAGCTCATTTCGGCGAGCGTCCGCTGCGGCGTTCGCCTCGTAAATCGCGATCTGCGGTGGTTTCTCGATCTCGCGGTCCCGAGGCGCGCGTTCTCGGGCAAGAACGAATCGACGCGTTTTGCCCGCGAAAAAATGGAGGATACGCGTTCGTAACGAGGTGCAGTGGCGCGGCCGTAGCATGCTCCTGGCGTGGCACATACAATCGTACGAAGGATTACTTAGCGCGGTAATGACGATCGGTCGGCAGATGGCGGCCACGATAAAAACTCGCCTCGCCGCGACCATACTCGCCATATAATACCTTCTCCATCCGCGTCCATCCATCCTTACGTGTCTTTCTCTCCGTCTGTCTCTCCCGGAACCTCGCTGTTCGTCTCTCTCCTCTTCTCTCGCTCGATCTCTCCCTCGCTCTCTCCCCCTGCTTCTGGCGTTTTAACGGAGGCCTCTCGACATTGCGGCTGGTCCTTCATTTATCATGTTCCAATAACTCCGCTGGTAATAAGATTGATTTGTTCGGGCGCAACGATCCCTACTCTTGTCTAACGGTAACCCTCTCGGTTTCTACGAGCACAAACACAGGTGCGAACCCGGTGGACCGAGCCAGAGATGATGATGGTCTTCGCCTCGTTCCATCGAATTCGTTGGCTTCAAAGATCTTCGGAAACCGATAGACTACGAATTGTATGCGTTCGTGACGGAAACGTGTAGTTGCGATTTGAAACAGTCTAATGATCAAAGAATTAAGTGAACTACATCGATGAAAACGTTCTCGAGTGTCTCCTGTATCTTACAACAGATTCAGACAATTTTTATTTTACATGGAGATTTTCGCAGTTTACTCTAAAATTTGTAGAAATGTTTCGTTAACGGTGATCAATTAAACATTATTATAATTGACCGACATTGTGCTTCATACATAATTGTAACCAATCACAATATATGTTACAATTAAGATTTACAAAAATTTCTAAATCCAAATCTGCTTTATTCATAAAAAACATTAGCTCTTATTGCAAAACCCTTTGTATAACGTAATATATAAAATTGTAATGCTTCTAACGTACGAAATATTTCCAAAAATTATTTATTGGAAATAGAAGATAAACTCGAGTGATTGAATTCAATCGATGCCCAGGTAGAGAATCTGCAGTGTGTGCGAGGATTCATAATTCCGTTGCCACGTCCTGGCGTCATTTTAGTAGGTATGAGAGACACTGTTCGTTTAATCAGCACGATCCATTTGACGGTATCTTTTTGTACCCTTTCCCATCCGGCCTGGGACGATTTCTGGCCCTTACCGTGAGATTTAATTTCGTAACTCTATGGATGGCGTAAGGATCGCTTCCGCGAGATCCTGAACTGTATCGAGCGATGTTGTTCTCATAGACTGAAAGGATACGCTTGACGATGCCGTGAACGCCCACGCCGCTTGTATTGAATGCCCGAGCAAAGATTATCTCGTATTGATTTACGTTCCTCCTGACCAGCGTCCGTCTACACGTTATGCGCACTCGTGTTCGATTCGATTCCGCGACACAATGCAAAATCGGAGCAACTGGGGTAGCTATGATCTAGTATGTGAGGTATAGCTCTGATCCAAATTATAAGATCTTTGGTATTCCTCAGCAAGTAGCTCTTTTCAGTAGAAATCACAAGAAGAACGTTTGTACTTAACTTGCCAATTAATCCCTGCCATTCTAATTGCCTAAAAGTGGCAAGATCGTATTTAATCAGGTATCTATAGTTTCTTATCACAGTATATGTCCAATGAAATTAATTAATTTATTGAATAAATTAAGTTAATTACTGTAAATTTTATGCATTTATGACAAGAATGGGTGGACATAATTTTAAATAGTGAAAACATTCAGACGATTTAAGAACATCCCAATAGGAAGAAATTTTTATACGGTGCTGCATCGTGTAAGCGACGAAGAAAATTTATATTTTGCATAAAGATCCGCGGTATATTAACGAACATAGTGAAAGATCTTTTTTGCAATATCAACAAATACAACACTGTGGAGAACTCCTCAATGAACTCCTCTTGTACCTTTAAAAAATCGTCGAGCTTCACGCGAATCGGAGCCACAATCGACCGCAGTTATAACCGCCACCCAGTACATTAAAGAATTCCAATTAATTATTCGCCGCTCGATTTCGCGGTTTCCCGGAATCCTGGAAAGTTCCGCGGCCCGAAAAGACCGAAGTTCCTTTCTTCGGGTGTTCAGGCAGCGTGCGAAGGCGCGAAAGTTGTTTCGACAACGACGGAAAGTTTTCCAGCCCAGGAAGCGTCCCGTCGAACGCGTTTCCGGTCCAGTGGCGTCGGGTCGCTGAAAAATGCGGGTAAGGGAACCGGGTAAAGAAAACGCATCGACGTCGACGGGAAGGAAGAAGGTGCACGGTGCGTAGTGGCCGGTCGCAGTCAATGACTCGGTGCGATCTGATATCTAGATACGGTGATATCGCTCGGAGGAGGTTTGAAAATCCGCGGGACCAAGAGAGAGACAGAGAGAAAGAGGGAGAGAGACTCGACTGGTCGAGAGCCATATAATTTCAAAAGGCTCTTTCGATGTCCGCCGGTGATTTATGTAGGACGCGTCGCGTGTTGCGGTATACAGAAACTGCGGCAGCGGAGCCGTGTGCTCTCCCGGCCGATTCCGCCGCGGATAATCCCATAAACTCTAGTATATTTCACGTTTACGGTCCCCGCTGCCTGCTCCCGACGCCGCCCCGTTCCGTTTTACCGGATCGACAAATATTTATCGTACCATTGAACGTTTTCTTTCCGCGGGCCGAGTAAATCATACCCGGCATCGATTAGCATGAGAGCACCGGGGGAAAAACCGCCGCGGACCGTTCCAGTCCGCCTCGCCGCGCCGTTTTCAATGCGTTCTCGAATCCGCTCCGTTCCCGAGATCCGGCGACGATTAGAGATCGAATCGCTCGCGCCTTGCTGCGAAACCAGCGAGTCTTTCAGAGACGAGTTAATCTGCATAATGCACAGGGTGCCCCAGGTTTTCCGGCCCGAACGCTCCCGGCCTGTTCCGCCAGCGAGATCGACGAAAAAAGAGTTATATAAACATTCCCCGGTACATGCTTCATTACAAAGTTATTGCCAGCGATAAGTACTAATAAAGTGTTTACGATGTTTGCATAATGTCTTTTTTTCCCTGAATTTCACTAACATGGTTGATCTTGCCGATGGGAAGAGGATCTGGCGCACCCTGTAGTTGACGCCTCGAAGGCCAAGTTGAACAAGCCTAAACTCGCCTGTGGTTAATCGAATACAGTCTTATCCACTTTGCTCTGTTCATTGATTATTACGTGTTACGTCGTTACGATTCCATTTACTGGTTCTTTGGAATCGGCTTTAAAACCGATGCCACTGATATTAGGTGAGATACTCTATCGCTTCTGGTGTCATTAATTAACTACGGATTTCATGGCTTCCAAGAGCATGTTCTAACATGCAAGCGTACAAGAAACGAGTGGCTTTAGTGTAGTTTAACAACGTTCGCCGGTTGTTTTTACTCGACGGAAGTGCTCCGTTGCAATAACAAAATGTGTAACACTTGTCATTCGAAATTTGCATAGTGATCCCCGGGCCTGTTAACGTCACTAATTGCGATAGAGTGGCTGACATACTATCAGTAGCATCGACTCCAAAACATCCCTGAGAACCAGTAAATGGAAACTGAACGGAACAGCACGTCGCGCGATCAAGGCAACAGCACAGGCATTCCTTTCCTATCGTGCTTTTTTCAACACCTGTTACCCTCTCAATGGTAATCGCGTTTACACTCTTGAATTCGTTATCTGGATAATTACAGAAAAGTTATGTACAACAGTAATTACTTCCCACAGTTCCTCGTGCACGTATTTACGTCATCATTTCAAGTTTCATAGAGCCTGCCTTTTACATAGTTTAGTAACCTGTAACACTTCTTTCCCTTCAATTCTTCTTTTCACGAGGCAATTGGCATACATTGCCTTATAATAATGACAAAATTGCGTTTTTTAAAATTTCCTACCACTTTTGGTACAACGAACAAATCAGGAGCAAGTCATTTGCAAGACTCATCCGATAGTTCTAGTGTTAATCTCAATTCTCTCAGCCAGAAGAATTTGGTTTACGGCTGTCTTACGTATTAACATCAACAGAATATTTCCAAGCAAGCAAAATACATTTATTAAATTTTAATTGTTAATACTTTTATACTGTATGTATGAAAATCTATTCTATTCTTAATCTACACACTAATTTATTAGAAGAAATGCTTGACCGTCCATTTATTACATTTTATTCTGTAATGTATATGCATCTTCTTCCTCGTAATGAAACTGTTCACTGAAAAACCGCGCAGCGAATGGTTGCGAATGCACAAGTATAATTAACATCACGTTTCTTTTTCATAGTAAATAGTAGTGATCGAAATATTGAGCTTTTGTGGAGACAAGCGTGGCCCTGAAATTCGTAATACAATCGACGTTGAAAAAACGATGATTCAACGTTTCGTCGTGGCTCGTGCGTGCTGGATCGGTAGAATGCGACAATAACAAAATTCCGGAAATGCGTACACGGTTTGCGTACGCATTATTCTGACGTAGCACAGCGGGTCTCCCTGCGAATTCGCGTAACACGTTCTGCATTTGCGAAATATTCCCCGTGTTATCAAAATAAAATTTTCATGCAATCAGGGTCGTCTTATACAATAAGTTTCTGAAGCACGATGTTCAGAACTGTAACAATTGCAACGGCTATAAGAAACGGGGTTAAGTAACATTTTATACGAATCGAGAAGGAGAAGAAAACTTCTAAACGAAGATATTTTTATGTATGGAAATTAGGAAGTTTATTAAATATCAGTTTTGCGATATGAGTAACCTGATAAACGATGAAAATAGCTTTTTAGAACGACACTGGGTTCTAAATGAAGAATAGGCATTGCTAATTGACTCCTCGGAAAAATCAAATGTAAATAGTACAGACGGAACGGTGAATAGAAAATTTAGGATGCAAGGAAATCGTGACACGTTTAATAGAAAAGCGCAATATTTCGTAGTCGGTTAATCAGCTTCTATTCTGAGCACAGCTCGTTACATTTTCTTTCTGTTCTCTCCGTCTCGGCTTTTTATTTCCTACGTAAAAAAAGGAGTGTTCAAAGTCCGAGCAGTCGTTTAAAGGGCTGGATTAGTGGTTTGCGTCGCGTTAATTAATCGGCCCCGTTTTAGATCGCCTCTAATTGGAAATTTCCATTTTCCATCGAGCCTGTGCACTTGACTCTGCGATTCCCGGCGCGTTTAGCGTCGACGGGATTGGCAAGGTGGTGCGGCAGCTACGTGATCGCGATTTCATCGTTCGGCTAAATTGGCGGGACAGGCGGTCTCGATATGCCGGGTGCACTTTTGTGTCTCGCAGCCTTGACGGTGCTTGCAAAAGATCGCAAACGATTCCACGTATCCGAAGATATTTACGTTCCTGCAAAATACAAACACGGAAACAACCGTGAGGAACGCCGCGCTGGGAGTCTAATGAAATTGCACCTGCGTTCCTCCGAGCGACAATTTAGTCACTCTCGCGGTCATATTGTCAACGGTGCCTAGTCTCAATCTCGGAAACGTTGTCACCGACGCTTATTTACTTTCTTGAAGTCGCGTTATCACAATTTTAGACTCGACAGTACTTCACTGGTATTTGCTATTACTCACCGAGGTGGTTACTATGTGCTTTTGAAGGTAGAACAAGCTTGTAGCTAGGAGAAATATTTCTTGGAGTTTATGAGACTTCGTAAAAGCTTTCAACGAAAGGTGAGGCAACAACAAATTTAATTACATTCACTAATGATCACCTCGAGAATGGAGTTTGCCCTTTGATTTCCTAAAGGAAAAAGACAATACGTTACGTCACACAAAATTGAAGGAGCGCTGAATGATTGGCGAAGAACTGTAGACTTTTGAACTTCTGTAACTTTGTGTAAAAAAAATATAAAAATGTTCTGCCTTTGTTCGCTCCAAAGAATGAATTCTCTTGTTATAAAACGATATAAAAATTCTATTCTAAGATCACATTAAATCGACTGTGAAATAAAATTTTGTTAACTGAAGTGAAGAAATGAAGGACGCAACTTCAAATTCTCGTCCCATTTTGTAACGAAGAAGATACTTAAAAAAAATGAGATGCAGAGTTAGAAAAATTTGTATGATTTCAGCAAGTACGAAAGAAAAAATCAGAAATCAATCAAAAACGGTTTAGCACGGCGACACTGATGCTTTAATATTCCTTGTTTACACTGATTCTTGTAAAACAGGAGTTCACAGCACGAGACAAATCATTTTAATTTAGTGTATCGCGATGAAGGTCCGAGCTGTCCGCGATAATGAAGATTTCAAGCAGTTTGTTACACGTCCCCGGCACCGTGGGCCATCCATCACTGGATCGCGACATTCCTAAGACCCTGTCATGCTCAAAGGCATTCCTGCAGGACCCGAAAACCAATACAGTCTGTGCCGAAAATTAATAGTGAATTTACACAGACGAGGGAGCCAACCCTCGGTTACTCGTCCGAGAGACAGATCTGCCGCGCGGCACGCGACGTTCATTACGGGCTGGCAAGGTCGACCGACGAGATGGGCCTTTTTCACTCGAGGCTGGAATAGTATAGCGATCCCGCGTGTAGCATGTTGTGCCCCCGTCGCGTCGCGTCGTTCCGACCGCTATTCACCGTCGTTCCGACGGGGGTGGTTACTTTACGCGCCGGCTAATTTGCACCGGCCACTCATCATCGTCGACCCTGCTTATTACCCGGCTCCTTCTCCCATTCTCGTTCCGACATCGCTTTTCCCTATTCCAACGAGTCAAGACGTTTTCATCTCCCGGGTCGTTTCTTCTTTTTGAATCCTCGGTTCGCGTGTTGGTCGCGAGAGGGGGGGAAGGGTTCGGGTACAAAGTATGCTCGCCTCCCTCTTCATCATAGCGCGAACAAGTTTATATCCGACAGCGATTACCCGGGGTAGATGGTACTAAATCGTCGACGGGGATAGGCGGTCGTCCGGGGACCTAATCGCGACGAGTTCCGTCGACGGAAAGTTTCACCGTTGGCGGCGCGACACTAAATAACGCGTAATGGGCTTGTAAGCGCGGCCGTCCCGCGGCCGATGGATATTAAATGAGCAGGATTAGGCGAGTCGCCGCGCGCGCGCTTAATTGAGTTTCGATAGGACGCGGGGATATTCGGACTGCGACCGTACCCGGCTGATTTACTGGCCAGGCCGTTTGTCTTCGGCCGTGCGTCGATAATAATGGGTGTGTTTATGTAAACTTCCATCGCGCAAGCAATTAGACCGCATTTTCCTATTTGCGAGCGAATGCTAATGCGCATGGGTGCGTTACTCGCCGATTAAACGACACTTCACGCGTGACGGGGAAAAAACTCCGTCACGCCGAGAGCCGAGAAAAATGAGACGGCCTGGGTGTAACGAGTGTTGTGTAAAGCGACGTTTTATCGTGGACTCGTTCGAGCCAGGCCGAACCACGGGTCTTGGAAAATTAGGGACTAATGGAAAATTCGTGGATACACCGACATAACTTAGTCGGCCGGTCCTCGAACCAGCAGGTGGTATCGATGACGGACGGATCTCGTAACTTTGTCCGTGGACCGCGCTCGAATTATTATCGCTCTGATAGAAGAGATTCCGGATTTTTCTGTTTCCTGATCTGTTATGATTAGACTGCGGTTCTTTATGCAGAATAAAAATCGCTTGCATCGATTGCAAGGAAGAGAAACTAAATAGAATGCTATTTCTTCCCTTAATTATTTGAATAGAGGAGAAATCATATATTGACATGTTCAATTTTCTTAATTTCCCAATTTCGAATTTCACCTACTCAATTTTACTATAAATGCATAAAGATTCTTCAGTCTAGTTATGATCGTCTTATTACCAAACTGTGCCTTTTATGCATTTATGGCAAAAATTAATTGCTGACGTATAAAACACTAATATTAAAACATTATATTGTATTGATTTAGGATTAGAACATGAATATTAATATTCTACAATATTATTTTTTACTTAATAAATTGACTAAATATATGATTATTATATGATTTAGGATTAGAACATACATACGTATGAACATTCATATTCTACAATATTATTTTGACTTACTAAATTGATTAAAAGAAAAAATAAATGTTTATCGAATTGTTATTTTTCATAAAGATACGCAGTCTGCTCATTGTAGTCTGTTGGTCTGCATGTTGGAATAATATTTCATATAGCGTCATCTTATTTTGAAGATTAGTTGTAATTGTAAATCAAAGATATTTATAAATACAATACGCACGCTCTTAAGCATGTTATGCGATTGTGTTTGCTTTGTATATATTCATTAATGGTCTTCTCGATGACTACTCTATATAAAAAGATAAGAAAGTTAATAATATTCGTTCAAATAATAATCCCAGAAAAAATAGATAGAGTGTGATAATTGAGATGACTTTGCTAGTTTATATACTTGTCATCGCTGTTAAAAAGTTGAAGAAGAAGTTCTTAGCTCGATCACTGATCCTTGAAAAACAAATACGTTTGCGTATTTTGCATACAGAAAGTCGGGTGAATTTTATAAATTTTGTCGTGTAATCCTAGTCATTTAGATCTCCCGTTCATACGATGTGTTCTTGCATCTTTGTTGAATTCGTGAACAATTGTACAATGTACAATTAATTACGCTTAGGACAGATTTACGAGTGTATTTATCAATTTTTTAAACGTAGTTTTGATGGTGCTTCTTGTAGACCCATTAATCTCTCTGTTATTTATAATGTAACATCTGTTCGTTTGATTTAATCGCCATAAATTTAATAACTGTGTGGCGATTTTGATACCATGGGCCAAACGGACCAGGGCACATCATTTTGTCATTTTCATGAAAAGAATTTGCAAATTTATTGTCTTCGGTCAACAACATTCGAAAAATGGATAGTGCCAATTGGCGTCTTCCCTTAACAATGTATTAACCCCCTTGACGTATTATTTTCTTCGCAGCTACAATGATTAAAACGTCTTCATTCTTAATCATTTTCTAACAGAGAAAGAAAATCTATATTTATTGTATGTCTGTAGTTCTACAGTGATCAAAATATTAGTGCCACAGTATGAAAAGCACAGATTTTGGTTGGATGGTACACACGTTCGAAACGTATGTATAATTTGATAGTAAGTATTTATTTCAAGAAGATGTGTGGTAAATGATGTGGGAATTAGTATGCAAAGATTAATTAATTATCTATCGATAATAGAATGAAATGGTTTAGTAGAGTGCGGATCTTTATGAAAAATAAAAAAAATTTGTCTAAGTCAACTGAAAAAAACTGCATTTTCTCTTTTAATAATTTTAGTAAATTGGAAATCGTGTAACAATACGATTAAATTCTAACGTGTGCAGAATTTTTAATTTTACCTACTTATATATTTTACCTAAGTATGTATAACGAAAAATCGAGAGAAACGGCTCGGCACAGATCGTGTTACTTTCTACAAATGGCCTTAATAATTCCATCATTCTCTGTCGTTAACGTCTAGCGTCGGATACCGTCTATCGCTAGGGATACTCCCCCTACAATTTTACCAAAAAATCCTGTTAACAGAAGTACAAAGAAAACGTGTATTGAAGAATAACGCGTAACAGCGGGAAGAAAAGCGTCGGATCGAAGTGTATCCGAAACCATCGAAATTCCTGCGGCAGTCGTCATCAATCTCCCCTCAGCGTCTGCTCATCCGTCTCCCGGAGGCGTTCAGCGGCGGCGTTGCGAGAATCCTATAAATCTGCGTCCTAATCGCGGCGCGTATCCAGCTGGTCGTAATTCATCCTCGCGGCGAGTAGCTTATGTGGTCGTCGGGATGCGGTGCGTCGCGACGCGCGATCCCTCGTCGTCGCGGTTCGTTTCGCGGATCATAGCGGGTCGATTATTTTCGCGGCGTGGAAAAGCGTCTCGTCGGGCTCTCGCCTAGGTGGCTCGGCTCGTTAAGTGCGGGGGCAGACATCAAAGAAAGGGACCACATCAGCCGCTAAAGTGTGGCGGCCGGTCGCTGGCCGCACGGGGCCAACCACCGATACACACAGATGAGACCGACTGCTTTACGCGATGGCGTGCAAACTGCTCCACCGGCTACGAGGGAAACAGGGAAACGGGGAAGAGAGAGAGAGTCGGCCAGGCCAAGGGTGATTTGCATACGGGAGATCGGAGCCCTGCGTATGAGGGGAATGTTTACGATATCCGCATAATGAGGGCGTGGGTGTTTCTATTAAGGCGCGCGGCCCTGCCGAGCCCTGCACCGGCGAGCCCGCCCTATCCGAGACTCGGATCTCTCTGTTCCTCTAGCCAACCTCGAATCGCCTCCTGCTTTTCCCTTATCCTCTTCCACCGGCTCCTTTCTTCCCCTTACCCCCTTTCTAACTTCCCCTTCCTGTCTTCCTTTCACTGCTTAAGTTCACTCTTTACCTTTGGCGGATGATTGCCGAGCACAGATCTAAAGAAGCGTTCTGTCCTGGGACTTCTGAAGAACTCGTCTGCTGGCCTATAACTCGTTGCCACTGGGGGTGTTGAGTATTAACACTTTGCAGTTCGAGCTATTTTAATTTGAAAATTAAACAAAGTATAATGTTTGGAAACGCTACGTCGAATACAATTAAACGAAAGAACTCAACTAAACGAATCTCCATCTGAGAATTACGTCTTTATCGTTCAACCGCCACATTCCAAATCGCAATTCATAAATATCTGAAAGCCGCAATCAATAACGGTAACGACGGCGTGTTTCTAATACCTAACATTCAGCGGAGTTCACAACGGCATCACCGACCTACAATAATGGTACAGCTATTTTTAGTGATGACTATGAGTCTCCCCTTGACAGCGAAGGGTTGATAGTATTTTCAATAATTCAGGACATTTCTGAAAAAAGGTCTCTAAGGTCTATGGACCCTTTCCCATTTTAATAGTCTAATAATTGAGATAAATACGCTACTGTTTCTTTACTTTAGAGAAACGTATTGGTACTTGTCTCGCACATATCGTATCAACAGCGACCAGATTGATTGATTGAAACTAACGAGAATTGAATGTTCCTTCTGTTTTATAGCTTTATTATCTATTTAGAACAGCTAAGAAATACTACAACTGTTCTTACATGCATACCTTGAAATAGCATTATTAATCAAAGTAATGGAAATTAATAAAATAATTAACCTCGAGTCTGACTCGAGACAGGAACAGAACAATGTGATAAAATAACTAAATATAGAATTGCGTTTATAATTGGAAGAAAGATAAACGAAAAGATGATGATAGTACAAGAATACTGTAATCTGAAAGGAAAAAATAGAACATAGAAATTGAATGTATATTTTTTTAAATTTAGTTCAAGTATTAAGCGTGATAGATAATTATCAATTGTCGTTATTAGAACTGTTTAGCTTATACTACACCGGCTTGTTATGCAAGTTCATTCAATATAAGAAATTAGATTCATCACTGTTATAAAAGAGAATGGTATAATATTCATCTTAGTTTGGGAGTACATAGATAGATACATTATTACAGATATGAATTCAACTTTAACTTCATTCTTCCACTAAAAACCTACGACAAGCTTGTTTCTAAAATTGAGTTTATTGACTTGTGTCTTAATTTTCACGAAATACGAAGCTATACAATCTCCACAACAAGTTCCCCCGATTTTGCACTTGATATCCGGTTGCCCTCCAACGCATGATTGTCTTAGACACGTTGTTTAATGGAAAGTATATTCCTGTGGCGTCTCTTAGGATTTTCCTCCAACGTTTCTCCGTCGATTGTTATTACCCCGATCCACCAGAAATGGTTTCCGTCTCGCGCGACCGATCGCGCGCGCGCGCCGTGTGCCACGGATAAGTTATTAGGCTAATGCCTCTCCGGAGTTAACTTAAATCAGTCATTTATCGGTAACGGCGGAGGAAATTACGTGGCGACTGGCGGCCTAGGCCGACGGAAAGAGACAGACCGAGCGTGTAATAAATGACGTTGTCTAACGGCATGGTAGCCGAATGATTAACCGCAACGCGTTACGTTTCGCGTCGTTATTAACGATTTTCATGCGTCGGGTAACTATCCCGCGTGACCCCGGAGTTATACCGTGCCCGAGGAAAATACGGTTACACGGAACATCCGCTTCGAAACGCTGGTACAACCGTGCATATCGCGACGTCGTTTCGGCGGAGATCGTCGCGTGCAATGCTGCTGAACGACAATATGAGAGTCGAGGAATCGCCCACGCTCGAACTGTCCGCCGCCAGCCTCGAATTAACCCGCAATTACGCGATAACGTTCCTCCGAGAACGCTGCCCGCCAGATTCTTCCGATGCTCTCGTGCATTCCAATCCGCATACAGTTAACCCCCATACAACGCAGAAAGTCCGCTTCGTCTTATGTAAATTTTAGTTTATTCTCCTTTATTATTCCACTCGGAGCTTCGTTCGAACTTTTAACCTCTAGTGACAATTAAAGGGGGCATTCTGGTGTTTCATTCATCACAAGTTTCCTTATAAAAGTGACAAGATTGATTTTATTTAGACTTTGCGCGGCTCCTATTGTACATAATACGTGCTCCTCTTAAGATATCTATACAATAATTTGTTACGAAATCATTTTTTTTATTTCAATCATTGTGAAGTAAATAATCTGGGACATTTAGTATTAGCAACCGCGCCTAAATTTGATTAGCTCCCACGGCTTCGTCGCAACATCTATCCACTCTGCAGAGATCTGGGTTAGATCGTAGTGAAGTTTCCCGGAGCGAAATGAGCCAGTGAAGGCGAAACGTTCAGCGAAGATCAGCCTCCATGAATCTCACTTCCCGTCGATTCCCAAGCATCGAAGACTTCGTTGAATACTGGAATCTCGTCCCGATCATCATATGTCGAAGTAGGTTATTCACTTCGTCGCGGTTTGGACGAGTTACTCGAAGTACTCACTTCTCGTTCGGTAGCGGCTGATCGTTTCCGACGTCGCCGCGGGCTGATTTTCTCGTTCGATTCTCCTCCGACGAGAGAGAGACACGATCTCCCGGCAGCTTTCTCCCTATTTTTCTCGAATTTCCCGTGCGATCCTCGTCCTTCCTGCGCAACACGTCCGCAGCAAGTCCGTTACATGCCTCCGTATTCTCGTATCCGCAGTCCTGCTGCACTGCGGTGCCATGATTCTTCCGATGCGGCCCGAAGACAGCTTTCTGCGGCGCGCCGCATTTACTGGCAACGGCTTCGAAACCTGCGACCCCCGCGAAAAAATCTTTACTTCCTCGAGGAATTCTACGGGACTCTCAACATTGCTGCGGACGCTCCGACGACGACTATCGGCTCTGCGCGATTATCCCGAGTCGACGGGGTTGCTTGCGTATTGGTCTTATGCAACAGGCTATTCTATTATACATTCGCTGTAAATTCTAAACAGAAAATGCCTGGATTACGAATATAAAATCCGTAGTTTCTGACTTTCTTCCAGCGAGGATCATGCCAGTACTACATTTATTATAGTTGCAAATGCATTCACTCGTTCAGTTTCCTCTTACTCGAAAGATTATCGTAATCGCCCCTCAATTCCACGGTTTGTGTATGGAACGAAGAAACTGCGGATCTCTGTGCGACAGAAAAATTCTCTGCATCAATTGGGAGCCAGGTAGAAATTTGTTTCTTTCTCTGATAATTCTAATAAGTAGACTGCGGATTTTATGCATTTATGACAAAAACGAGTAGGCGCAACTTAAAATAGCAGAATTATAAGAAAAATTTAAACATACTATGTATTATACACCCTCTGTCCCAAAAATAACCGGAATGACTCTAGTTTAGCGAAAGTAGTGGTGCCATCTGTTAGTCGGAAAGTGATTTATGAATCGTGAGCGTTTTTCACTAACCTGTAAAAATTTCATAACATTTCGTTCAGTAGAAGCCAAGATACGACGCATTTAATGATAGTAGTTTGTGTGCATCGGTCGAAAAACGAATAAGGAACAAGCACATGCACCTGCTCATCGTTCATTAATTGTCACTGATTTTTTCACCAAACATCACATTTTTTTGCTTCAACATCCACCGTATTCACCCGATTCGGCTCCCTGCGACTATTTTCTATTCCCGAAGCTGCATTTGGCAATGAAAGGAAATCGTTATGCATCAATTGAAGACATTCAA
Source organism: Lasioglossum calceatum (assembly GCA_963966675.1). Classification (NCBI taxonomy): domain Eukaryota; kingdom Metazoa; phylum Arthropoda; class Insecta; order Hymenoptera; family Halictidae; genus Lasioglossum; species Lasioglossum calceatum. The sequence continues at coordinate 7,404,102 of OZ016542.1, forward strand.
CGGTCAACGACGAGTAATCTCAATACCATTCCGATCAGCGATGTGAAAAAGTCGTTTGATACACTTCTTGAACGTGCGAATCGCTGTATTTCTGCTAACGGAGAATATTGCGAATAAATAAAATGATTTTTGTCAAGATTTTTTAACTACTTTTGATTCTGTATAGCCATTCCGGTTATTTTTGGGACAGAGGGTGTATTATTATCAACCTACTAAACATAATAGGGAAGAAAATACATTTCTATTTCACTCCAGTTTGTTGTAATTCAGGTAAGAAGTTTATGTTGCATAAAGTACCGCAATCTACTTATTAGTTTTGATCCATCTGCAGTACATTGAATTTTCTCTTCGGACAGCCTCTACAAGAGATGTTCTCAAATCACTCTCTAAAAGCTCTAGTCCCAGCAATCATATTCCACAAATCTTCCGCATCGACAAGCATGAACATAATCTTACCGTGTTATTAACTGGGCGAGTGTTCGATTGTACTTCTTATTTCTAATTAAAATGACTTCCTCGTTGCAGCAGGACTCTTCATTTTCCCTTCAAGGTTCGTTGCTCTTCACGGACGGATTTATCAAAAATCCGAACTTCTGAAAACGACTATTGGCGAAGTTTCGCGCTCCGGTTATTACAGCGATCAGCCGGCGGCGAGGATTTTACGAGCGCGATCGCATTATCAAACGTTCGCGCACGATGTAAACGCTTGCAAACGATGCTGCTTGTTACGCGGTCAATGTTATTAGTTCGCGGAATGCTCCGGCTCGGTGACGCAAAGAATCAGGAGCAAATAGGCGCGAGCAGGAGCAAATGTTAAACGAACGTGCTATTTATTTGCAACTCGAGCACGTCACTGCCCCCGTCTAGTTAAAGAAAACGACGGGTTCCGCGTCGCGTCGCGACGTGCTTCGGTGTCGCCCTCATTTTCGTAACCTGTTCAAAAATTCAGTCAAATAAGCACCGTGACTCGCTGTTAACAACGTCGAATTATGGGACCTGTTTCCCGGTCTCTAATAATAAATTCATACCGCGGACTTTAGCAATCACTGGTTACTAAATTTCGGTATGCCGACCAGGAAAATGAGGACTGTAGATCGAGAAGGGTAAATAATATGCTTGAAAGGTTCAATGAGTCTTACGTTCCAACACGGAACGCGGAAAAATCGCGTAATTACCGACTACGCGATTTTGATTGTATCGTTTTGAGGGGACTTTAACGCCTATTATTAGGTCTAGCTTTAGACGCACCAATTATTTTCTTTCGACACTTCTGTTGACAAATGACTCCTTCATACAGACGATTATTTGGTGCCTATATAATTTTTTCTGAAGACTGAATAGAGAAGGTTCCGCGAAGTCTTATTATTAAACTCATAACTAGCCTGCGGATTTTATGCATTTATGACGAAAATCGACACGTAGAATTTAAAGCAGTCGACGGATTGAGAAGATTTAAGGACATCAGTATATTAATTTCAATTTAATAAGACAATTAAAAGAAGACATTAATTTCTATTTGGCTCCTGTGTCTTGCAATGAATGGAAACATTTTTTATTTTGCATAAAGATCCGCAGTCTACTCATAACTGTGTAGTTCGATCTTAAAGTATGTGGACGTTGTATCTGAAAAATAAGGGAAAAGATAAGGGAATCTTTTAGTTCCTCGTTTTCTTATTTCATTCTTGCTTTGAAGTATTATTGTATTCTGAAATTTACGAATATATTTTAATTTTTAGCAGCATTTGACGTCTTCTTCTTATGAAACATTAAAACGATAGTAGAAGAGAATTGTGTAATCTCTGAATATTATGCAGTGTACTATGATGGTAGACTTGGTAGACAATAGTGTGGTCGTATAAAATTAATTGGACTGTCTTTAACATGTCGACTGCAGCTAATATGTCGAATTTTATGCATTCCGCACAAGTTTCGCCAATTTCATGGAATGATAATGTGACAATGACAATAATTTTTATCTCTAATTTATATCTAAGTGTCTTTTATATCTAATTATCTCTATTTATCTTCTAAGTTATAAACACTGTCCCTTTCAAAGCTTGAAACACCTGGCAATTCAACATTCATTTTTCAAAGATATGTTTACACGATATAACGGGTGGGAAAATATATTGTCATTGTCTGATGACGCGTATACCAGCAGAGCTAAGAGGTTAGACAGTCTGCTGTATGATGCAGCTACGTGCAAACAGGGGATGAAATCGCGATAGCAGCGATAGAACGTGCCCGCATCGATCGTTTCTTCGGAGATTGCTATCGATCCAGCTGTACCGAATGCCAAGTCAGGAATACCGAATACTGACGATGTCGGTTGGCGCGTGGAATGACGGAGCCGGCGCGGCACGGCGAGGTCCACCCGCATTAATCACTCTCGTAGCACACAGGTGATTCCTGGGAGGAAAGGGCCTGGCGAATCGGAGTCGCGTGTGCGAACTCTCAGCTGGCGTTTCTCGCCGGCTCCTTTTTAGATTCCGTCGAGTGGCGGATCGCTAATGATTCTCCGCTCCCCGTGCCGAGCCGGGGCCAGACTGCGTCAGAAACGAGCTGACTGAGGGTGGATGGCGGCTCGGGCCCGTAAAAAGACCGGCTACACACCGACGCGACGGGGGAAATCGCAAGAGTTTAATTACCAGAGGGCGGTTCGCGTCACGGAGGATGTCAATCGTGGCCGACCGACTAACGACTCTCGGCTATCCGACCAGATGGTAGGGAGAGAACGGGAGAGAGAGAGAGAGAGAGAGAAAAAGAGGACCGTAGGGAGGGAGAGATTCAGCAACCGATAACGATCGTTTCAGGAGCGCGTTTTCAATGGCGCCGCAGCAGCTCCGGGCTAACGCGCGCTCCTTCCTACCATCCTTCGTTCTCTAATGGCAGGGAGCGCCGGTTAAATAATTACGCCGCGGTTCAGCGTCCCGGCATTTAAATAAGAACGTCGTATCGAGGCTCGTCTATCTTGCATGGCGGCGAACGAAATGACGCGTTAAATATTAACGCGCGAACTGACGCGCACGCGCGCGCTTCAAATCCGGGTCTCGGGATACCGAGGAATGAGAAACGGAAACGGGGGTACGTTAATAACACCTGGAAGCAAAAGGGGCGATTTAGAAGTGGTTCGGCGAACGATCTCGACCGACAGGAAATCACTTTGCGATTGACAGTAGGCTTGAGTTATTGGGCTCCGTAGCGTCGAACCCGAAACCGGACATTCAAAAAACTCCACAATTTTTTAATAGGCCCAGATCTCGATCTAGATCTGTGCTACTTAAAACGGGAACCGTCGACCTTTTTCTCAAAATGTTGTAACGATGAAACGTCGACGGGAACGGATACGGACCAGTTCTTGAAAGTAACAGTTTTAGGCTGAACGGCGGCTCTAAACCAGCAAGATAAACATTTTTTTACGTCGGAAACACAGATTTTGTTTGTCGATAGTAAATGAGTTCTCTGGTATTACAAACTCATAGATATGATATATAAGCAACAGTGTTATAACAATATTAAATAATTATAATTAACCTTCCAACAACAATACGAGTCGCTGAACTCTGAGTAGAACTCTAAAGATTTAAATAATAATTAATAGAACAACAAAACATTCGTTTGAAGGAGTGAAGAAAATGAGAGGATTAAGAAAATGCTTTCGCGTTGGTTTTACAGGTTACTTACAAGGAGAACCCCCGCTCTGTCCCTCACGGATTTAGTTCAGACTTTACAGAGTTATAGATCTCGTGCCCCTGATTAAGAAAATACCTCATTATAGGCACAGACGCTCAATAGTTTTCGAGATATTTGCAATTAAAGTTTCATTTTAACAGATTTTTAAAAAACAAAAAATATTTGTTACGCTGGGAGAATTATATCAAGAACGGGGGTACAATTTATGACAAGTACAATGCCATTAATCAGTGGACATACGATAGATTCAAAGAGGCTCGTGCAAACTTTCAACAAATAACCACACGGGATTTGCAACAGTGGCTCTAGCAGCAGCCAGTCAATACAAAACAGACAGTATAGTAATAGATCTAGTGTTTCTTCTATAAAATAATAAGTATCATTTTCAATTAGTCTTTTAGCGAATAAGAATATTTTATTTAAAATTTATTTAACATCGAAAATGCATTTTCCATAAAAAAAAACAATAAAAAATTCAGCTCGCTGCTGTTACGCCACACCACTGCTTGGTAAAAATCTGAACTAAACTGATATTTTACGGTTATGAAACTTTTTACTTCACCTAATATCTCGAAAACTATTGCGCGTCTGCGCCTATAATGGGGTATTTTCGTAATCAGGGGAACGAGATCTATAACTCTGTAAACTTCTCCTTGTTAGTTCCTCGTATCCCTGAAGTTTTTGAATAATACTTTGCTCATCAATATCTTTTACTAATCCTATATCAGTGGCCGGTCGCTTCGACTCGTATCGAGGAGGACAGGCTCTCGGTTCTAGATGCACTTAACGCGTCCTAAGCTGAAAGGAGACGAAACCGCGCGTGCGAAAGCGAGAACGATGAGAAGTTGTCGCGTCATTAAAACCGACCAGAAGAGAATTGACGTCTTATTAAGCGACGGATAACGTCGACTAGTCCAGCCGTCCGGAGAGTATCAACAAGTAGAGACGAAGGGCATCGGCCGTTATCATCGGCGGTTCTGTCCCGATGCTGGGAATGATTCAGCGGATTCCCGGCGTCCTTTCATACCGGTGCCGGCCAATCGATTACACGGCAATCGGATCGACGGATCGCGCTAACTAGATCGTAAAAGATCGATGCCATACTAGCTTGTAATCACGGTTTATCCGCTACCGATGAAGTTCGAGCTGTCGTCGGGTCCCTCGACCGGTCGACAGAGACGGCGGTTTTTTGATGACTCGCCGCTCATAGAACAGGATTGCAACATCCTCTGAACCTTGAGTTTTCAATGTATTTATGATATGGAAATCCTAAGCCGGTCCAGATCGCTGGAGAACGTCTTGTCAAACTTAATTTCCCTGACAGAGCCGGCAAAGCTTCGCTACATTTCTATATTAATACTTACTGAAACGAATATGAATCTCGAGTTTTCATTACCGCGGAGTGTGCCTGATGAATATTCAATCGCTGCGCCAAGCTTCTCGTCTATTACATATTAAGAAACTTCAATACGGAAATTTGAAACTTTCTCGATACATACAGGGTGTCACAAAACTCCTTCAAGTCCGGGAAATGGTAGGTTCCTTAGGTCATTTGAAGCGACATTTTCCTTCGCAAAAATGGCCGCAGCGACTTTGTTTAGGAGTTATTAGCGAAAAACACAGACCAATCTCACCAATCAGAGCGCGACCTAGACGCGAGCTGGCACCGTCGGCCCGGCGCGCTCTCATTGGTCCGTGTTTTCCGTTAATAACTCCTAAACAAAGCCGCGGCGGTAATTTTTGCAAAGGAAAATGTCGCTTCAAACGACCTAAGGAACCTCCCATTTTCCGGACTTGAAGGAGTTTTGGTACACACTGTATACCGAATTGTACTAACCTGAACATGTACTTTATAACAACGAGTAATACGTGGAGAATAACCAAAAATTTATGTTCCCTGGGTTACGAATAATTAATTTTTCGTCAAAAAACAAACTCTTGACATAGTAAAATCTACTGAGCTTAATCCTTGAGGATTGGTTACTTCCGTTTCCAGACAAGAACACGGCGGCGTTCGCGCACTCAGGTACAGGCTCCAGCAGCGTGTATCGGTGTGTCACTATCTCAATAGTCTTCGCAGCCAGGTCTGATCTATCACGGGGCTTAACGAAGCAAGGAAAGATAATTCTTGTCGATAGTTATCTATCCCTCCGCTCGGTGAAATCAATTGTTGCGGCTCAGTCCATTAGCCGCCGAGCACGGGCGAGAGAGAGGGAGACGGATAGACTCGAGGAGTAGGATAAATTGATTTTGTTATCGCGTCGATCTAACACGCCACCGAGGATAATTAATAATCGTCGTGCAGCGTGACGACGTGTCGCGCGCGTGAACTCGAAGCGGAACGCATCGGAGAGGAGCTGGAAGCCGTGTATATCGCGTGTATCGGTGTGTCGGGACTCGTGCGGGGATTTTCTGGATCAAGGGGAGGCACCGTCGTTATAGGCTTGTCGTCGAAGTCGTTCCTCCGGTGCGCCAGAAAAAAGACCACAACGGCTTTTCGTGGAAAAGAAGGCTCTCGCTCGCGGCGTCACGGGGGATATCGCCCGCGGAAAGAACATCCTCGTGAAAGAACCAGCATGATCGACCGACCGTCGTCCACGAACCTTATAAAATACTTACAACCATTCCCGGGTGACGTTAAGTATGATCGTCGCTTTTTGCATCTCCCTGAATCGGAGACGGCGCTTCTTCAGCGACCGGTGCGGACACCGTTCGGATATCATCGCTTGATCATCTGCTATACAACGGCCATGTATAAAAAGTTCGATCGAACAAACGGTTTTGAGCGAACTCTCTAAACAATATTCTATTGTGTCGATGCAATGTCGAAAGAAAGATGTGCATTGATCTTTTGTTATGTAGATAATTAATAATAACTTCTAGAAGTATATGATCTCCATTGCTGAGGATTTTAGTATAGATCCTTCAACAGCAATAAGAACTTCAAAATCGCAATCCAACAATTCACCCTCAGTAACGTAAATCTAATAATTTTAGTCTACATAGAAGAGGATTTTTAAGCTTATATTTGGCACAGCGCAATTGCTGAAGAGCGTATTACTAGGCTTCCAATAGATAAAGTGTTAAATCGCCTATTTGCAATTGTAAGAATTGTATAGATATATGATACTATTATTATTACTAGATTGCCAACTTCCGTGCACAATAAAGATTGCATCAATAATTTCAGGAGGTTGAAACAAATGCAGACTTCAATTCGTCAAATCTTTTTGCTGCCTCTGCTTACTTGTTTTCATCATTAATGTATAAAACCAGTCTTGTTGTTAGTAAACCGTAGATTTCCAAGCATTAGGAGCTCCAGGAAATTTAAACAAACTCGGACACGAATGATATATTCGTTGCTTGGAAACGTTCGCTGATGCAGCAACTTTTTACTGAAAGCCCATTTTCATCAATTAGACCGTGAAAACACGAATTTGCATGAAGATTCGCAGTCTAATCTAAATGTTCCTGAACGAATTGGAGCGGAGACGTTTCTTTTATTTCAGTTTCAGAAAGAATCTTGCATACCACTTTATCGCATTTACATTCTAAGTACGTACATACCTAATCACATCGATAAGTATGTAAACAAACATAATAACAGCTGTAGCTCGATCGTCATAATTAAACAGCGGATTTTATGCATTTATGACAAAAATGAGTAAATGTAATTTCAAACAGTAAAACCATTAGCAGAATTTAAGAATACTGTTATATTATTTTCAACCTATTAAACATATCAAGAAAGAAAATAGATTTCTATTTCACTCCAGTTTGTTGCAAGTCCGCTGAAAAAAGATCCGCTGTCTAGTTATAACTCTTTAGTCGTTGTATAGGTATGGGTATTATTGGGAGCTGAAAAGAAGTAACCTGTGGCGGCACAGGAGCAAAGGAGGTAGGGGGTCCTTGCTCGACACGCCTGTCGCCACTATCAATGCTTCCGTAGTCCCAATGTTTAAGCTTTGACGGCATACGCTACGTAGTATGTGTCAGTATAGTGTCACCGCTTAGCCAATACATATTTCGCTATAGCCGAAAATACGTGAAATTACTCGGGGCGTGCCTTTCCACGTGACTACTTTTCAGCTGCCCAGAGGAGCATTTCAAGTTTAAATTAATTTTAAAAAAATTGGAGAATCTAATTTAAAGGAATTAATTAACCCTTAGCCCTCGAATGGTGACTCAGAGTCACCATTAAAAATTGCTGCACCATTATTCACAATATTGTTTTCATTACTAAATACGTTGGTATCTAATCAATTACTACACATTTAAGTATTGTAAAGAAAAATGACTCGTTAAACTTATTTGCTATAAAAATTATAATATCTGTTACTTACAATTAGACTGCTTTGAAAATATTATTTTCTATGTATTACTAGTACATCAGTTTATCGCACCATTATAGTTTACTACCGGCACCATTTAAATCAATAAGTGTTTTTCTACAATTTATGGTTACCGCAATACCCGCAGATACATAAATCATACTTTCCTTCGCGTGCGTTGCGAGAAGGCGAATCGCAACAAATCATTTTTGATCATCTTCCACTCATTAACACATTGAATGCCGTCGCGTCGTAGTCCCCATTGAATTGCTTAAAACAATTAGCATGCAATTAAATCTACAGAATATCAATTTCTTGAACACTGAAATAACCTACATTGGTGTAACCTTAATTATCAAGTAATTAATGATAGTTAATTAACTATCGTGCTTCTACGAAACACCTAATTGCTGATGTGTCTATAAAGTTTTAGAAGGTTTCAATTCAAGAGCGTGCGTTAAAGGTAACTCTTCCCATAGACCAAATTTCTATTAATTAGATTAATAACTGTTACAGTAACCATTAATTCGAAGCTACGACAAAACTTAAATTCACCCTGATGTGCGTGTTCGGTCTCAAGCAGACCGAACGTGAGATATATGTATTTATTTAGGCACGGACCGCTGCGAAATCCCGAGACACTCGTCGCGACGCGACGGTCCCAGAATTTTGGTGTCACCGGACACCACTTCGAGACCGCCTCGTGAGCGAAACCCATTGACAGGGCAATCTTACTATACAAGCAAATACTTCAGTTTCCGCATCGTTTCCCCATATCTCTCGCACCCAAGTAATTCCAGAGCCTAAACATAGTTTTACCAAAGCGCCTCTACTCCTACGACCAAAATGCACCACCCACTCACCAATTAGAAATCATTTTGTCATCCTCACACATTTCAGTATAGCCAATAAGGAAAGATTCCGAGCTGACCTTATACACGACGCGACACCGAAAAGCAGATCACTAGAATTACTCGAACAGAAACCAACCTTTATCTTTTACCTCGAACTCATCGTTATTGTATCTTGTTAAGTTGTCAAATATATATGAAAGTGTGTTAACTTCCGAGAGTCAAACTTATTTAAATTAGTCGGCGTCAAAGCCCCGAGTATCGTCGCGAGCAAGCGGAACGGGATTTACGCAAAGTTTTTTCGCATTTACCCGCGAAGTTCGGTATACGGCCTTTTGGTATTTTGGACGCTTCAGTGCGAAATAAATAATAATGCATAGAATTTCTGGGTTACAGAATAGACACAACAGAACATAAGAAACTTTTGTCACATCATGGCTACAAATTGAATTAGACTAAGAAATATTATAGATATGCCTTCAAAGTTCCTCGGCACTATACATAGAGGCTTAAAAAGATTAGACAGACAAGCATCTACGACACCTGAAAATTGCGCAGCGAATTTGGACTGCCTCTAAGAAGTGGCTCGCTTGCTCACTAAAATAAATAAAAAATAACGATTTGTGAATTCTCTTAACAAATTATGTAAAATTTGAGATATCGAGCGCTCACATTTCGTTTGGTAGAACGGTCGTTGGTGGAGTTATCCTGCGTGTATGGGAGTTGATAAGCAAAAAATCTCAGATAATTGACGTTCTGTAGCAGCGCTCATCTATCTGCAAGAACTACCTGTAGCAGGAATGGTTTATAAAGTTTTTACGGCTTCCGTGGCTAAAACGGTCTCCAAGAAAGGGAAAATACCCGGCAGACCGGGGAAACGAAAGAGAGGAGCGTGTGTGCGTGTAGTTTCGCGTCGCGTCGTATAGCTCCTTAAATCAACCCTAGTTGGCTTGTCAGCCAAGCGGCGCGCGTTCCCTTTCGCGGCGCACAAATTACGGCGCGTTTAATTACCGTCCGATATCCAAAGGGGGGCCATTAATCACCCCGCCGATAACCCGTAATTTTCCAGCAACGATAAAATCTGTCGCGCGACACTGCTCGCCGCGTCGACTCGTTCACTGCCGCGGATCTTAGCAACCGCGCCGCGGTAGATGTTACAGAAGAACGTCCCTGTGTTTTATAAATTTTCCTCGGTGCCCCGGCTGCACCGTCCTCGGTTTCACGGCCGAAGGCGTTGCTCGCTCGAAAAGGGAAATAGGCCAGGAGAACCCTAAGCTCACGTCTCCGAGAGACCGAGAACGAACTCGGACGATCGATAGCCCGAACGAGAACGAGACTGGACGTCGCGATTTAAACCGGAGATTTTCAACCACGATTCCTGATCTTTGGTCCTCCTGCCAGAGAGACACGGTCACCCCGACGGTTTCTCTACCCGTTGCCTATGTAGATACCGACGATCGGCTTCCCTTCGGTAGCCCGTCTGGTTTTTTGGTAGCAGTTTGCCGGAGTCCCACCGCCACCGAGTCCAGCCTGCCTGCCCTAAGGCCACTCTTTCCTTCCGAAGGAGGAATGGTAGATGGACGGTGCCCAGCGATGGCTTCGAACTGTCACAGAGCGCACGCTAACCGAACAAAACCTAAAACTTAAATTGCCAAATGCTAATAATGCTTTTAAGTAATGTAGTGCGTTTAAGTAAACACTCACTTATCGTCTTGAACATTTTAATCAATGAGAAATGAAGTAACAATACTGTAGAAATAAGAGTGCATTTACTCAAAACTGTATTTATGTATACAGTTTTTATTCTCTGTAACGAGTATGTATTATTTTAATCTCTATAACTAGATTTTTAACGCATTCTATCAATTTACATAATTTGTCTCATATTTTTATGAAAAGTCATTCCACCAGATCACCGATTGCATAGTTAATGTTATAATTTAATACTATAGATGATAATTTTCTTAGTTCAGTACAATACATTTGTACACATTATACAATTCCATAGATGGAATTATATCAACAGAATATTGCTGTTAAGATTATTCCAGTCAGGAGCACATTAAAATTAATGCTTTAATCGCTCTGAAAGATTGTAATTTTTATCCGACATATTCAGTTGCAGTTAGTTACTTATTATCGTCCGTATCTGAAGTTATTTATAGATTAAATTGATACAATTCAAGCGTACACCTTGCCGAAGACGGTTTTTATACATCCGATCGGTTAATGCGGGCAACTGCAGTGAATGGCCGAAAAAATGTTGCAGCTGCACATTTTATTGCAAGGACTTGGTAATTCAAATAGTAGATTATTACTCGCAGCGTTTCCATTACGCGCATTCAATTACCATTAAAACTAATATGTGGGGCAATAAAGTTTAAAGTTTAAACCATTAAAAGGCAGAATGGAGGTATATATCTTTAACGTACGATTAAAAAATTTTTAAAACTCCGAAATCCGTTTGGTGTCCCGTTATCCGATAGACTAAAATAAATTTTGAAAATACGAACACAAAAAAACTGTGATCCGAATTTAAAACACATGAGCCGTTGTTTTTGAAAGCGGTGGAAGTCCATTTTTGGAAAAAATGAGTTAATGGTAGTTTTAGTCGAAGATAACGGCTCATATTACAATTACAACAACAGTAATTGCCATTCGAAACAAATAATATCTCCGCAATGAAAAGTATACTTGTATGCAAATGAACGAACGGCTTCCCATCGATCAAACGAGGACGAAAACCGAACGGATCGTCGCGTGTGACGAGGCGATATTCGCATGTGACGTAATCCTAAGAAATTTGGGGAATAACCAAAAAAAGAGAGAGACAGAGAGAAGATGTTCAAGGTCTTCAATATATCTCAATCCCCGTTTTTAGATAATAATGATTTGATTTGCATATCAGATTAGACATTTTAAGAAGACGCGACTGACCTTTAGAGTCTCCGCAAACTAGTGGGAACTTGGACGACGTCAGAAAACAGTTCTTCGTCACATTTCCGATGAAATGAATGAACGAAGTTGATATAAACGAAGCTCTGATTAACCCTCGTGTATCAATATAAAACAGTTTTCACTGATCTTGAATAAATAGTACATTCTGCAAATCGCTTCGTTAAGTCATTACTCAAAGATCATTGTATGCCGTTGAACACTTTTGTAAATTCCAACACTTTGAATTTTCCTTTACAATTTTTCGTACGTTTTCGCTGATAATCAGCGATAAATGATAAAATTGTCGTAGATTTCTATTCTCTCTTGGCTAAATATAAATTGATTTGGATTTAAGGCGTAAAAGTACACAGCTATACTGAAGCTATAAAGCGATTATGATGAAATTGAGCGTCGTAGGAAATGTTGGGCATTGACATAAGGGTTAACCCATTGAGGACGAATGTCGATAAATTAACTACATCACGATTAAGCATCCAACCCCAGAATGTACGAACTTGATCGAATTGAATCATCGTGTGCCTAACGAGAGATCAGAAGACACTGATGACATGATCTAGTTCTTTGAGGAACACGTACAAAATGATCTAGAAAATCCTCGACCTCAAAGGGGTAATTTGTCTCTCCATCATAGCTACTGTTCTCTTTACCACCAGTTAAACACGACGAGACAAATTAACAACAACAGGGTTAAGCATTCAACCCCAGGATGCACGAACTTGATCGAATTTAATGATCGTGTGCCTAGCGAGAGATCAGAAGACACTAATGACATGATCTAGTTCTTTTTGTCTCTCCGTCGTAGCTACTGTCTTTTTCAGCACCGGTTGAACACGAAGTGACAAATTAGGAAAAATGAGGAACGGTCGTACAAAATGTTCGGAAATGATTTACGAGCAGGTCGTATCCATCGCCAGGCAGTCGGGGCACCCGGTATATGGGCAGATCGTACGGGAGAGAAAGATCAAGCGCTCCACCCACGCCCATGTCTCAACCTGTTCTGTTTCTGCCGTCGGGCCGCGGTTACAGGTGCCTCCCCGAGGACATTCCTGCTGGAATTCTTCACCGATGATCTTCGCTCGGCCCTCCTGCAAATTCTCCCGTGGCGTAGTCGCGTCGCGGTTTACCGACGCGGATCGAAATCGTCTCGAAGATTCCTGTCCGCGGTCGAGACCCTCGATTTCAATCTAGAGAGAGAAGGAGATGACTGACAGAGACGAAAAAGGGGAATACTGATAGAGAGAAAGAAAGAGCGAAACAGAGAGAGAGAGAGAGAGACTGACGAAGAGGAGGAAAGAGGCTGCGTTCCATTTCTCTGTGCTATCTCCCATGAAAAATCAAAGGGGAGCCGTGGTGGCACCCACGGAACATCGACGCGGAGGAATCTAACGAGCCGATTAAGTTTCTCCTCTCTAATGAAACGCACTGCGGTAATCGGGTTACACAATCGATGACGCAAAGCCAGCGAGGACCGTGTCGCCGGAGCGGTTTCTACGAACGGCCACGTCCGACCGAATCAGCCTCAAAACGTAACCGGCCCGGCCATTAAGCTTTCCTAAATGCCCTTCGATAGCGTGCCCGGCCCGGAGATAAAGTCCCGCGGAGAGAAAGGGAGCGGGCGTATTTAGTTCTCGAGTTTCACGAGGCTCTCTCGATCTCTCGGAGCGTGTGCTAGCAGCGGACTGCTTGAAATAATCGTTCCTGTGGTGGGGCGGCTTCTCGATGTCGCGAGGAGAGGAGGCAAAAAGCAACACAGGAAAAGGACGCTCTCCCGAAGAAGAAGAAGAAGAAGAGGAGGAGGAGGAGGAGGAGGAAGAGGAGAAGGAGGAGGAGGAGGAGAAGGAGGTGGAAGACGAAGAAGCGCGGATGGCGAGGGAGAAATAGAAGAAGAAACAGTCGAGGAGAGGATGGCAGCCACGTACGCCCACACATCCTCGTCGGGGACCTGTTCTCGGCTTTTACGTTCTGACATCTTTTCACTCCGTTTACGAGTCCCCTTTACGTTTTACGACCGATCATCGGGGCCCTTTCTCTCTGCGAGATTCTACCGACGTGCCGTGCACACAGCCGGCCACGAGGCTCTCTGTTGCACGCCGAGCCCAGAAGGGAAAAGGGAGGACTGAACGAGGAAACAAGAAAACGATCACCCGCCGCCTGGAAGAACAGAGAAGACCGAAGACCGCCGTGAGACTCTCGCGCGCTATCCGCCGCGGATCTCTCGATCCCCGATACGAATATTGCGTCGAATGGCCGCGGAATATCCGCCGAGGAAAATGGAAGTCCATCGACGGGGGATACAAAGAGAGATTGGATCGATAGTGGGTTCGGTTTTGCCCCCTTGTTCGACCGAGCAACATCTCGCCGCCACCGCGCCGCACACTTTCTTATTCCTCTGATCCCGCGACGTTACCATGTCGCGCCAAATTTTCTCGCACAGCTTCCTTGGTCCGCCACTCTTCAAATCACGTATTTCTTTTTTAATAACCACCACACTTTTGTACAGTCGCAATAACAAGAAAGGGGTAGAAGAAATACGAAACTGATGAGAGGTTTTGTGTAAATAATTATAAACGTGAACGGTGGAAGAAATATATTAAAGTATTGGAAGATGTCGGAGGTGTCTACAAGACGGGCGCACGATTAGAACTACCTGCCCAAACGCAAGGGCAGCGGTACGTACCTTCGTACCTGAAAAAAGGACGGCAAGTTATAAACGAAGGGGAATCAGGGATTTCGCAATATTCCAAGGATGTGGGGTTTTCTACAAAGTACGTCAAAACGCCTAACTTTTACCTTGACAGAAACAGTAAAACTTTAAAAGTTCAAACTACATATAATATTATGCTTCTCAATCTATTCAACGCATTGACCTTCGCAAGCCAGCGATTGTAGACGATTTCATATCACCCATTGCTAGACCTCTTGAAATCTTTTTATTTTAGTTGATCTTCTTATTGGATCTAGTACGAGTAGTTAACGATTTGGACTGGCTATTAAAATATTAAAATTTAGGCGTAAGGTCTGTAGGTCCGAGTCTAAATAGACAGTACCACAAACTGAGGGTAAACAAAGGAAGTAAATTTCTATTTCGTTCCAATTTGTTACAATTCAGCCAGAAAGTTCTCTTTTCGCACAAAGATCCGCAGTCTACTAATCACATACAGGGTGTATACCTCCAAATCGCTGGCTACTTTCATTAGGGTGGATAAGAAGACCAAGCTCTAAATTATATGTTAAAACAAATTACTGTATATGGATATTGCCACGCCTATCACGAAATCAGCAAAAGCATCCACCTTGCGAGTAATAGAAACTTATTTTCTGGGCACAACACTTTTAGGTCATTCAACGAAACAGACTGATGCATATGTATTCGCGAGTTTTCACTTAGAGAAAAGCAATCTAAACGAATCAGTGATTTATATTGCCTCGCCGCGTTACAGAGTTTTAAAAGCGATTTTCTAATACCATCGCGACCGGGGCTTTAACATCCGTGAAAAATGTTTAGATAGTACACCTTCAAATGTGCACGAATTAATAGCTCGACTGGGTACTTTATAACTCAACTCGTCCAGCTTTTAAGAGATAAAGGCTCAACCCTGAAGACACTAAGCCGCACGACTGAGCAACCTATCTGCGTGCATAACCATTTATAACCGAGGTTTTCCCTGGGAAAACGTTCAATCTTGAAGGCGCGAAGGTGAAGACAACTTGCTAGAGTTATTAGAGAAAAACAGAAATTTATATTTGGTTTCTGTTTCTTGCAACTGTTTCTCATATGGCTGGTAGAGAAATCACATAGAGGAGTCAGACCACATGATTAAAATTAGTCAGTTTGCCGCCAATCACCACCGGCCCAAGTAGTCAAAATACAAACAAACAGAAATATTGATCATATTAATCATTTGGGCCTTGGAGTAAATAAATCTAGCTTCTCGAAATCGAAGTGAGTTGAAGCAGCCCATGAAAATTAATAAAAAATCAAATCACAATTTCTTGAAAAATATAAGAAAGACCAGATAAGTGAAGAAATAACATTTCGAGGTTGTTATGCCGTGGTGCAAAGGTGTAAAGTTGAAGGCCACAGGTGTCGCAAACGCGGCACCGCGCAGAGATTTCTTCTGAGGTAAACACAGAGAGGCGAGCTTCCGCCGCGCCGCGTCGCGTCGGGGACGCTTTCTGCGTTAATGTCTAGGCATCCGAGCGTTTCTGCCATGAAAGGACCCGTCGGCGAGAGGAACTCGGGTATCAAATCGATTTGAAAGAGCTCGTAACTGCCCGTGCACGCTTCGGAATGCAATGGGTCTCGAGGCACCGGTGGAAAGTCCACGTCGTCGGAGACATCTGTGTCGGCGCGGCCGCGCCTTCCGGGAACGCGAATTTCTATTCCGCGGATGCGGCTAATCGGCGTGCTGGAAAATCGTCACGTTCTCGCACGAAGATATCGACGGACCGGGTCTGAAAGTTTACAACGTTACTCGTCGCGTCGTCGTCGGGGACGACACACCGTGGCAACGCCGTGCGCAAAACCGCTCCGGCAACCGAGTGAGGCCGTTGAAAGCGGGCGGCGCGTTTCATCCGCGCGGAATTCCGGGGAATATATTTTACGCATAATCGCCGCCATAAATCGCGATCGAAAATTTAAACGCGCGTCGTCCCTGTCTAATTTACTGCGGGTAATTTAGGTAATCGACGTTCGCTGCCTCTCGCCGCAACGGCGCGTCGCGCCACGTTTTCTCCTGCTTCTTCGAACGTACCGCGCGCTACCCTCCGTAAAAACTGTCCGAGCTCTATGAGACGTCGCTGCTGCTGATTAATTTCAGGCGTTACGCGCCGGGAAATTTACTACTTTGACGCTCGCAGCTCTGAATTATGTCGTTCCTGCTTTTTCTTACCGATACCTCGAGACGTAAATGATACGTGCGCCGAACGGAAAATATCGCTTCGCAATAACTCCAGCGTTTATGCATATAATTGGACTTTAATTATACACAACGAGATTAGATAGAATTCTAAACTTATCTGTCTGTCTGCCGGGACAATTTAACGCTTTCAGGACGAATGTCGACATATTGACGACAACACCGCAATACATCCTGAAGTTGCAAACATACTCGACTGTCCCCTCTGAGACACCACTGAAAATTGCTATAATATAATAAAAAATAAATAGTACGTTATCAACCCCTTGCCCTACGATTTATTTTTCGTTTTCAATTATTAGACACAAAGGAGAAAATTTATATAAATTGTGTATACCTACATGTTCTCCAATAGCTGTATATTAACAAAATCAAAATAGAATTTTATTTCGGTTTGAAGGAAATTATTAACATACATTTTTATCAGAATCTGTTCAGAATCTTCATCACGAGTAAGACACGATATCGTAAGGCAAGGAATTAAATGTCTTTGTATTTAATATATTGCTAAACATTCAAATATGGTAGAGTAAATGCATTCGATTTCATATGGGCAAAATGAAAACGGTTATATGTAACGAAAATATTATTTCATTATATAGTATACGAGATGAAATATTCCAATTCTGTATAATAACATGAATTCATTGTCCTCAATATTTAAGACTTCGATAATGAAACGAATTCTTTAAGGAAAAAGTTCTCAGGATTTCAAAAAATCCTTGTCTAAAATGGGTTAATGGTAGATGTGACTTCAAGATATGAGTTAGAATTGTGTATCTTATTGGTACCAGTCTCCCACACCATTTAAATATTCCTTTCAAGAAATTGTCTATCGAACGTAAGCAACATTTGCGTCGCGTCTATTTTCTATCGCTAATTGCAGTCTCGAAGCAAGATCTGTTAGCGGCGTCATTAATATCGTCGAATTGTCGCCGTAAAAAAGGTCGTTCCCGTGACGCAATTGCTAATTCGTAGCGATCAATTACTCGGTCCGAAGGGAGAGCGTTGAGGAGACAGCCGGCATTACAAATTTTATGGCGTCCTCGGACGAGTCGAACAACTTCTCCACGGAAAGTCGCCTACACCGAAAAACGAGGATTATTCAGCTCGATTCATCGCTCGTACACGTTGATTCATGCGCTCGCGGTGCGCACCGCGCGGGCGATTTAAATTTCAAATGGTCGCCGGATAGCAGCTCACCGCTTACACGTGGTTTTATGACAAAGTGCCGTTGTCGCGTCGAACAAGACGAGCCGTGTGGTCCCCTGGCCGCATTAAAACGAACAAACATAAAAGGACCAAGCGACGAGACGCGTCGCGAGAGCGAATTTTTGCTCGGGGACCGCGCGGCTCGTGAATTCGACGATCGGTGATTTCCTGTTCGACCACTAAATCAACGCGATACTTTTACAAGTCATCTTTTTTCTCAATTTTAATTAGCACATAAAACAAAAAGTCGAACAGAGAGATCGTTGAATATCGTCGAGGCCGCCGGTCGTTCTCAGAAACGTACGCACACACACGACCATTATGTTGCAACAGCGTCGAGCGCGCGCGCGCGTCACCGTTTCCATCTCGGAAGTTGAATCGATCACGCGATCGTCTCACCTTTTATTTAATGGCCGCGCCGAGCTCGATGACAGATTGTCAGCCGACACCGCCTCGGCATAGAAATCGAACGAACGATCTAATGGTGATTTATTGCGACCGCAATTCAAGTTTCCGCCGTCGATCGGCGTCACGTCCGGTCTCCTGTTGCCGCGATCGGTACCCGTTCCGATCGAAGATCTTCACACCTTCCTGTTACTCGTTCCTCGCGTCTCTTGTCGATTCGGTAAGCAACGAAGCTCGCTTAACCTCAACACGACTAGCTATTATAAATAACTCATTTGTACTGTATAAAGTTGTCGAGGATTTACAAACTGAACAATTAGATTGTCCCCAACAATACATTGGTACAGTTGATGCTCGGCGACTTCCGATCTCTGCACTATACAATACATAAATAGTTTCAAAAACGATCTTTGCTGAAATAAAAATGATTCTTGAATAGCGATCTTCAAGACAGAAGCACGACAGTAAATATCTTTCCATTCTCGACAGGGTGAATAACAGATTTTTAATATTTTACACCTCATGAGCTTAAAAACACGTTTTTTTAGTTAACCTATCAGCTACCTAATGATCTGTTGTTCAAGAAGTGTTTTCTTTTCCTCAAACTTGTCAGACATTCTTGCTCTTCTTAAAAGAAACGTTTATTGCACTTACGCAGACATAAATGACCGTATAAAATTTGTAAGTATAAATAATGTTCCATTTTGAGAACCAATACAAAACAAGTCTCGATTACACGTGGCAGGGAAGAGCTTGAAAACAGAATGTTCCTTGTATAGCGATTCTAGAGTTCGTGTAACGATTCTTAGAGCAGATAAGCGAAGATAACGCGTAACCGCGAGCCCCGGTGGGATCCGCTTCCCCTAAACGATGATTCATAGAATTACGCGTGTCCAGAGCAGTTTCGTTAGCAATCGGAAATGAGGTTGCTCCGGCGCGGGGGCTGTAATTGAACGATAACCGAGATTACAGGGCAAGGCGAGAGAAGTAAGAGAGTGGTTTGGTTTGATTGTTTCAGGACGAGGTGGGAGGCAGTACGGTGGTAGCCGAGGGTGTAGTAGGCGGCATAAAGGGCCCAGGCGGCGGGTGCCGCGCATCCTCGATGACGATGGCCGAGAGCGCCGTGGAGGACGCCGCAGCCGCGCCCTCGGGTCCAGCGAAGCCGCCACCGCCCTCCTGTACGAACAACAACACCCTGGCTGCGACCGCGAACCGCAACCACCGGAACCTTCGCCGACGGAAACGGTTGGACCAGGTGCTGGACAAGCTGCAACATCGGAGTTCGCCGTCGGAGGGTGAGGTGTTGCGTTTCGAAGGCAGCGGACCAGCGTCCGAGGAGGAGGAGGACGTGTTCGGTTCACCGAGGTCGTCTTCGAGATCCGCGGCGGATCCGCCGTCGGGCATCAGCCTGCTGCCACTGAGGCTGAAGAGCGAGGAGCCCGTGACACCTATCGACGAGGAGGGGAGCACGAATGACGCCGATCAGCAGCAGCAGCAACAGCAGAATCATCATTCTCATCACCCGCACCATCATCCTCATCACCATCGTCACCGGCACAGGCATCATCACAGGAACAACGCGAACCACGTGTACGATCACCTTCACCCGTCCCATCAGAGATCGTCCGCGCCCAAGTACGCCGGATGTACCTGCGTCCAGTGCTCACAATCGGCATCCCCGTCGATGGTGTTACCTTCACCGACCTCCCCGTTGACTCCTCTCACGCCGCTCACACCGCTCACGCCCCTCAGTCTGCCGCCGCTAACGCCCGGATCGCTGTCGTCGTATAGCTTCGAGCACTACATGCACACCAAGTACCTGCCGGATATATTCAGAGGCCGCAGCCACTCGGACTCGGACCTGGTCCCGGGATGGGACCAGAAACCACCGCTCTCGACCTCGTCTGTGTTCGTGAACCATCCTCTGAGGAGCGGCTCCCTCGAGAGCGATACGACGAGTCCGCAAGAATCGCCGTTGGACCTCTCGATGAAGAACTTGATGGCATCCGCGGCCGCGGCGGCGGTTTCCGGGAGACCACCCGCGCTTCAATTGCTACCGCCTGGCATAGTGTCCAGGGGATCCGTGAGCGTGCCTGTCGTCAAAGGCGACGTCGCGTCCCCGACGACCGAGGAGAGCGTCGCCGAGAGATACAACCTCGTGGTGAGGCCCGTGGTGGAGAAGATGCCACCGGGCGCGAACGTCGCTTACGTCTGTCCTGTCTGCGGTCAGATGTTCAGTCTGCACGATCGGCTTGCCAAGCACATGGCCTCCAGGCATCGCAGACAGGGTCCACAGGACGCGTCCGCGAAGGCGTACCTCTGCGACGTGTGCAAGAGGAGCTTCGCCAGGTCCGACATGCTCACCAGACACATGAGGCTACACACGGGCGTCAAACCGTACACGTGCCAGACGTGCGGCCAGGTATTCAGCAGGTCGGATCACCTGAGCACTCACCAGAGGACGCACACCGGCGAGAAACCGTACAAGTGTCCTCAATGCGCGTACGCGGCCTGTCGTCGAGACATGATCACCAGACACTTGAAGACCCACGCGAAATGCTCGGACATTCAGACGCCGAAGAGCGAGCCCGGCCTTCTCGCCGGCGAGGACAGCCCCACGTTCGTGCAGGAGATGGCCTCGCCTTCCGCCACGATCAAGGCCGAATGACGACGGCCAGTGGTTCCGCGCGGACCTCGAGGGAAACAGAGATCCCCGTCTCAGCGACGCCGACGACGGTGCAGGTGCTGAAGAGGACAACGGCGAAGGGTTACGGATCCACCGGTTCATCCGGGAGCTCGTCTTTCAGCTCCGATAGGACTCGGCGGTAGAGCTTTAGGATATTCAGATCTTCCTCGACTGTTCGGGTATTCTTCGGAAGCTGTCCTCGCTATCTCAGAGTTGTCAAAAAAAAGAAGAAAAAACTTTATGCGAGCCGTTTTAAACACGTTTCAAGCATGTCACAGTATTATCGTATCTCTTCGTCTTCCCCGTTGCTTCCTCTGAACTCGCGCGGATCTTCGCCGCAGGTCGTCGTCGAACGTCGGAGACACACAGCTACTCCGAGAGATCATTCCAGCAATGCTCGACCATCCGTCGAGTGTATCGTTTTACACTTTTAAGGGAAGCAGAGTCGAGTGATTTTATACAGGAATTATTTTTTAGTTGCGACCGAAGGAATTCGTGGTTGTGTTTTTCTTTTAGGCGAATCGGTGAGACTGTCGCGTCCTCTTACGGAAACGACGACTTTTATGGCTTTCGGGCGTCGCGTTTCGCGGAGACTAGTTAGGCTTCAGAGTTGCGCGGCGGCCGCGATCATTGTTGGAATCTCTTGGAGTACGCGATCTCGATCGAACGGTGTTTGTATGTATCGCCTTGAAACGTTAACGGTCTGAAAGCATTCCCGCAAGCCTTCTCCGCGAAGGTCCACGAAAACGGTGCTTGAAGGCTCGATACCGCCGCGGTGGTATCGAGACGCGATCGACGCGATCGATCGTTTGGATCCGTTCCGTCGTCATCGTTCCTCGACACGAGAGCGAAACCTTGTGCCAAATTTTTTGTCTGTCCAGGAACTGTTGGACACGCGGATGTCCATTCGTTTTGCTGTTTGATTGGCCGTTGTTGTAAGGGAGAAAATGTTTCCGTGAACCCGCGAATCGTCAGCGCTGTTCTCGAAGCTCGACGTCGCTCGTGATCTATTTAAATTGTCGGCCCACCAGGTGAGAAAACGGAATCCTCGAGACGATTGTTCGAACGTGAAACACGTACCAGGCCAAGACTGGTATCATTGTTAATCGACTAGGATAGACTGTTTTTTATTGCGCGTTTCGAAATTCTTCTCGAACTGTGTCGTGATATTTATATCGAAATTTGTTGTTAACCCGCGACCGAGACGGTAACGTTGGATTGTAATGTTGTAAGAGCCACGAAGGAGTCCAAGGACGTGAGGAGATGAGGAGGGGAAGCTGGAGGGCGTGCTTTTGGCTCACAGCAAAAACAGAACAAAAATGGAGTAAAACGAACGTAATCGTACCTGCAAAATGAATGAAACTTAAAGCATAATAAATCGTCTAGACGTAACGTTAATTAGTGGGTAATATTGATATTATTATTGCGTTTTTATTATTACGAATATTAATATTATTAATTATTAATATTATTCTCATTGTATTTGTTGGCGTGAGAATGTTGCGAAGCATGCGGAGGAACAGAGAAATATTTTTTTACACGATGTCGAAGGGGTTCCGTGAACTAGATCCGTTAGGGGAAACGGAAAACGTGAGAAGCATGTATGTATAATAGAATTGGTGAAAAATGTCACCAAGAGAGCGCAGTGCGCGTAGAATTTAATTGCTGACTTGAAATTGCGATTTTCGACGATCGGGCTAGGTGGGTGGTTCTCCTCTCGGCTCTTTTGCGCACGACCCGTTCGACTGTTCGATCGTGAACGATCGATTGTGAGCGTATTCCGACGAAGTGCTGGTCGATTTCGACGACATTCGGATCCACGATGCTTTTGGACGATCCCTCGAAAATACTCACCACTTCACAGGCGTATACGCAGTTCCGCGGTTCGATTCCATCTACGGGACAGCCAGCCTTGAACGCTTAGTCGACCAAAGTCCTCGTGACCCTATAGTTCAGAACAAAATTGGCTGATCGCTCGAGGTTCCTCGGCGAATAGATCTCTTCCTGTGAGATCAACAACAAACTGTCTTTCCCAAGATACGATGCTTTCTCGTTACACATTAATATGGTGAAAGTCCAGAAAGATCTAACACTTTTTCAACCTTGTATGTAAAAGTAAAAATTCATTTTTAAGTCTGGTGCAGCATTGAAAATGCTAAATATTGGGTTGAAAAGTAATTTCGGTATTTTAAGATGAAATAAAACCGAATTTCTTTATTCAAGCGATGAACTTTAATCAATAAAATATTTTATTATTATTATTATTTATTATAGACGAACCGAAGCCCTCTTCTATAAATGTTTACAATAGAGAACAATAAAAACTAAAAGACTACTCGTATAACAACATAGATAATTATTTGTTCTTTTTGGCAAAAGATCATCGAAGAAAAGGGGAAATCTCGTATTCATTAAAGTTCATTGCTTGAATCAAAAAATCGGGCTCTGTTTCACCTTAAAATACCGAAATTACTTTCTTGCCAGCCCGATACTTGTTGTTACTTGTTGTTAAAGAGGTATACAAAATCTTTTCTCATATAAGTTTTCAATGAAACCATAAGAGACATATCATGACAGGACATTGTAACACTCTGTTCATGGACAAAATAGTTTTCTTCCTCCAGTATTTTGCTACACAGAAACTACACAGATACTTTGTGAAATGACAATCAAGGTTCCTATAATTAAGAAGAACTACGGAAAACCAGCTCTGATCGTGTGCTACAGCAAAAGAGCAGACCTGATGCTTCGAACACAGTTAGAGGGTTTTGATCGGACTATAGCGCGGATTCCCGCAGGACTTCGGTCACGGGGCGAGCGTCATTGAATCAGAGTATACATACGATGTTAATCATACGTGAGCCCGTCGACGAATCGGTCGGGCTGGATTTTCGCTGACATGCAAGCCGACCACGCGTGGCACCAACTACTTTGAACCTTGCTCAATCTCGACCGTTTGCCTTTTCCCTTGCCATAACTCGCTGATCGACCGGCGGGTCCACCGTTCGTGGCCACGGTTGCAGGCAAAGTGATACACACGAGCGTCGTGGGTCACTCCCCCGAATGTTCTCTTTCTTTCCTTTTCTTTTTATTATTTCTGTCTTTATTTTCGAGAGACACACGCTCGTCCGTACATGGACCCGGGTTCCGCTAAGTAGGATACGGACAGACGAACGGACGAACGAACAAACGTTGTACACACAAAGAAAAACACGGTGGTATGGTGTGCGTGGCCCGCGCAGGGGGTATGTATATCTGTATTTTTGTATACCGAGGTTTTTTCTAATTAGTCTCTACCGTTTAAGCGTTTTCTCGAGGAGGAACGGAACGAGTAATTAGCCATTAAGGAGAAAAACTGTCGCTCTCTGCTTGCCATTTTAACTTGCCTCTGTCGATCGAACGATTACTCGGAAGGTGGCTTGTCGGAGAGACAAGGTGGACAAGAAGGGAGGGACCTCGGGACGGAAGGTCTCGACATTTTAGGAGAATCACGCGCGACGCGTACTCCATTTTTAAACGTTTTCCTTTACCCCCCCCCCTCTTGCGTTTTAAGAATTCTTTCTTAACTGACACTTGAAATTTCTGTTCTCCCCCACCGTGATCCCCGTCGCGTCTTGCGATACGTTGCGCGAAGCTCGTTACCTTGCGTCTCGACGTCCGTCCCTGAGCGCGATTCAGCCTTAAAACTGGGAGGATCTCTCGCGAGAGAGACGCCCGTTCGACACACGAAGAGAATAATGTGTAAGTAGAAGAAGATAAAGAAGGGAAACGATGCGTAAAACACGCTCGACTTGCCCCGAGGGCAATTAAGCGATCGCCGTGCCAGACAACCTGTTCTTGTAATTATTAACACATTCGTACGATTATAATGATTTCTATTATTATTATTATATTATTATTATTATTATTAATTAATTATTATTAATTATTACGCCCTAGTTACGTTGTTAAGTGATTAATCATGTTTAATGCTTCTATTATTTATTTTGTTATCCTATTCGCAAGTCAAGCTTCCTATTTTTCGCCCCCGTTCTTACATTCACTATCCCTCGGACCCTTCGACCCCTTGTTCCTTGTTTCATCGAATTAAGTCGATTTCATCGTCGGAGGGACGGAGAAGAGCGCTATGATTTCCTCCTTGTCGCTCGTGCACGGACAGCACGCGCCTGCATTTATAAAAAAAAAAGGATATTCATTTTCGTTTACTCGTGCGATTCGTTTTGTTCGCGCGCGCGTCCTCGTACTCCCGGAGCTTCTTCTCCAGCCGTCCGTCCGGTCGTTCCGTTCTTCCCGACTGGAAGAAAACGGGAATGGAACTCGCGGAACGACAGCGATGAAAATGGCCCACAACCCCCCGCGGGATCCCGACCCCGAGCGAGAACGCGTTCCGTTCATGTTTTTCTTTTTGTACTCGATACGGCGAACAAGCAGAAAACAAGAACGCTCGCGCGAGAGAGAGTTTCTGTAAATTATTGATGACGATGATTGTGTATGTTAATTTATAAATTATGTTGTGTTTACGAATCGTGCCAGAATGGAACAAAAATATAATTTTTCAACGAACCACTCCGCCTTCTGATTTTTTTTTCTCTGTCTCCATGATTCATTACGTTCTCCCACGCCCGCCCCGGATCTTTGCTTTCCGTTTTTTCTTTTCTCTCTCTTTCGTGCCGCTTCTATCCATATTTTCGTTCCTCACGCAGCGATTGTATCCGTTCGATCGTTTGTTAATTATACACGGTGCCTTCGTCTTCGTGAAGCTGCGAGAATCGCGACGAACCAGAAATACATATCACTTTTAAGGCTGAAGATTCGGATAAGATAACACACACACACGAGGGTAGAATATTTTTCCATGTCCGATACAATTCTGTCGAAGGAGCTTCTTTACACTATCGAGTATGTGGGAAATGTGTACCATATTTATATTTGCGATCAGTGTTGTGCAAGCGAACCCGCTAATCTCCTCGTGTCACTCGGCTGACCGAAACTGAAACCGTAATGGGGTGGAAATCGATTTTATAATGACAAAACTTTACGGTTTTTTTTCGGGTTTCGTTGATCGACGTCGATCAGCTTCGGTTAGCCGTAGATCGAAATTAATTAACAGCTGTATACATCATTCGATGCAGTTCGATTAACACTAAACCAACCACGGTTAAATTGCTGGTTTTTTATTTTCCAATTATTGAAATTATAAAAATTCATTTATGAAAGATAATGGAATAAATTATATTGAAAGTTACAGACAATCTCATTGAATTTAGCACCGCCATTTTTATAAGGCAATATTTTCCAGACACTTTTAATGCTTGGTAGTTTTAGTGTTAACATGTATAACAAATAAACGTGAAAAGGAATAATTATCGTTCTGTTTGATCCGCGACAATAATCGAGGGACGATTCATTTATCCGACCACTGCACAACACTGCCCAAAAACCACTCGTCTATGATCGTAAATCTACACGGCCTTTCTTGGATGGAATAGGCTCGAACAGATATTGTGATGTCCCCTTTGTACCCGTTTCTACAATACAATTACAAGTTGATAATCTTTGTATCTGTACATCGAAAAACAAACCGAATCTGTATGTTGCTGCACACTTATGATGGAAATATATATACACATTAATTGTTTTTACAATTGACTGTGATACCTGAGAATTCTTACTGTGTTCGTCGTTGTTCGCTCGGGAATCTATTCATGCTAGCGGTGTGCGGGTACTCGAAATTTCGGGTTCGGGTCAGGCGGGATCCTAACACTTTATAGAGTTCGGATACTCGAAATTATAGTCGGGTCGCGGATCAGGTTCCAAAAGTTTGCAATGTTCGGGTACCCGAAGTTGAGGGGGAGTTCAGTTTGAGGATCCTAACACTTTAAACAGTTCGGGTACTCGAAATTGTAGTCTGGTCGGATCAGGTTCCGAAAGTTTGCAATGTTCGGGTACCCGAAGTCGAGCGGGAGTTCAGTTTGAGGATTCCAACGCTTTATAAAGTTCGGGTACTGGAAATTATAGTTTGATCGGATCAGGTTCCAAAAGTTTGCAATGTTCGGGTACCCGAAGTCGAGGGGGAGTTCAGTTTGGGGATTCCAACGCTTTATAAAGTTCGGGTACTGAAAATTATAGTTGGATCGGATCAGGTTCCAAAAGTTTGCAATGTTCGGGTACGCGAAGTCGAGGGGGAGTTCAGTTTGGGGATTCCAACGCTTTATAAAGTTCGGGTACTGAAAATTATAGTTGGATCGGATCAGGTTCCAAAAGTTTGCAATGTTCGGGTACGCGAAGTCGAGGGGGAGTTCAGTTTGAGGATTCCAACGCTTTATAAAGTTCGGGTACTGGAAATTATAGTTTGATCGGATCAGTTTCCGAAACTTTGCAATGTTTGGGTACCCGAAGTTGTGGGGGAGTTAAGTTTGAGGGTCCTAACACTTTAGAAAGGGTAGTTGGGTTGGATCGGGTCAAGATCCAAATGTTCAGGTCCCCAAAGTTAACCCCCCCAGGTCAAGTTTGAGGATTCCAAAAACGTGCAACCACACGAGTACGACGTTTCTTCATGGCCTCCCAATGTAATTTTACATTGTAACTTTTCGAGTACTCAAACTTTTAAAACTTTCGGGATCTCGACCAATCTCGACCCGACTCGGCCCGAGGCTCGAGTACCTGCACATTCCTGAGTTACGCACTTTCGAATTTCTCGTAGTCCGGCCAGGCGAGATTCGACAAAGGGAGCACTGCGGGACAAAGATATTGTCATTAGGGAAGATGAAACGTACCGTTGGCTTGGATCAAGATTTATAAGAGTTAAATCATTCCAGATTCGTAATCGTAAAATCGGACGGGAATAGATTTCCAAAGGAATATTTACTACCGGCCTTATCCTTTTATAGTTATGGCGCTGTCATATTTTATAACGCTGCTGCTATAACCATAATCCTTAACTCCGCCGGGAAAGGTTAATATCGCCGCATAGGTAAACGCGACACCGTTAATTAAGTACGAGTGTACGGCAGCACACCTAGGTCCTCGCGTAAACCGAACTGCGATCTTTATCAAGCTTACCGCTTAGTTGTAATAAACCGTCAATTAATTGCCAATGTCAACATATCTCAAAATAACGTTTTTTAAGTGGTCCGCCAGACTGAAATATGTTCGGACTACTTGAATTGCTTCCTGGCCAGAAGTCGCACGGTTTGAAACGCGTAAGTTCAATAATCGAGTGAGATATTTTTCGAAAGATATGCTACGAATAGACTGTGTATTTTTATGCACTTGTGAATAATGCACTTATGCACTTGTGAAGAAATTGGCTGGGTGAAAAACAAAACAGCAAATGATTAAAGAAATCTAAGAATATTTTGTTATATTATTTTCCGTGTGGATGAAATTAATTTTTACTTAACTTCTATTTCCCGCAGTTGATGTAGCATATTTTTATTTTCCATAAAAATCCGCAGAAACACTTTGAACACGACTGTTATAAATCTAGATGAAGATTCGATCATGTTCATGCAAATATTTTATTTTAGTTCATCGAACGCAGTCGAGTACTGTGTAAGTCTCTGACACACAATTGCATGTTGGTTGTCAAGATCTTTCCTGGAACGCTACGGTAAGTTAACTACAACTAATTAATTAATACTACATTTTGTTTTGCAAATATTTAACCGATATACGGTTTACGATGTTTCTGACTACTCAGAGAAAATTGTGATGAAATGTTGAAATTCTTCGAAGGAAAACTGAAAATTATTGGTTTTCTGAAATGGAACTGGATAATTTGGAACGTGTCACATTAGAACTGGCATAGCATAAATTTATAATCTATGAGATGATGACCTTTAACGACATTTCACCTAGATAATCATGTCGAGCTTTTTCCGCTCATGCTAAAGGGGTAATTAAAAGTAGAGGAGGTAGCTACGAATAGCTTAAGAGCTTAAAGTAATCATTAGCAAAGCAAGATTAAGATTATCGATAATGCGTTATGATCTTATTAAAAGGTGAGAGATATAACCATGACTTAATTGACATGAGATAACGTAAAATAATTGTTGAAAATGATGATAGCCAGTTAAATGAGCTGCAGAAAATGTGTCTAAACTTATGAATGCGCACGATGTACCACAGTATTTTGATAACTAGTCTACAAATTTTAATGCATAATAAAAATTATCTGTACTGACCCCATGCACCACACTTTATTTTGCAGGGATTAAAATGTCTGACGCTCATAATTTCTGAATATAAGAACGAAGATTACATCTATTTAATGGCCATGTATTAACAACAAAATAGAATTTTATTTTGGTTCAAAGAAAATGAATAACTTAAATATTTGGTATGTATTCTTATTCGATAATATTCTTAAAAC
This sequence comes from Lasioglossum calceatum, assembly GCA_963966675.1. Taxonomy (NCBI): domain Eukaryota; kingdom Metazoa; phylum Arthropoda; class Insecta; order Hymenoptera; family Halictidae; genus Lasioglossum; species Lasioglossum calceatum. The sequence continues at coordinate 7,433,531 of OZ016542.1, forward strand.
AAGAACAAAGTTTATATAATATTTATTGTATGGATATGTAGTCTCCAATGGCTATATCAATAACAACAAAATAGAATTTTATTATGTTCAAAGAAAATTAATAACACAAACATTTGGTAGATCCTGTTCGAAATCCTTATCACAAGTCTGACCGAGTTAATTACACGAAGCTTGAATATATATTTCTTCTTCTAACAATTTTAACATCTATATGTGTTAATTCTTCTGATGTCTTCACCGTATCCCGATTGTAACCCGACTTGCATAATCGACCATGTACATACACGCGTGATATCGTTCACGTAAAAGAAGTAATATAAATTCGTGTACTAGTAGGAAACATCTGTAGCGAGGTACAAAAAGGAAAGCACCGCCGACGCGACGCGAAGCGTATGCAGCGGCAACAAAAATGGTTTTTGCAATTGACTGATCGCAACACGAGCAAGCTTTCGTTCGACAACGTGCTGACTCGATGCGTTTCCCGGCCTGTTCGAAATAAAACGACGCACCGGATATGTTCTCGGGTCGAAAATATTATTCCGGGCGTTCTCGCGATGATTAATTCTCGCGATGCACGCGATCGGCAGGTCGAAACGTTTTCTGATCGCCGCGAACGTTCGACGTGATCCGCGTGTTTGCGCCACGGGACCGTGGGTATTATAAGATTACGATGCCGGTCGTTAATTCCGTCACGTTTCGTCTCACCGCACTCGGAATTGAAATCGGCGAAGCGGTCATTTTTATGAGAACGATACATTTTTGCCAATCCTGTCTTCTTTTCAATTTTATCTCCTCACAAAGTTCTTACTCCACGATAAATTGTACTCCCTCTGTCCCATAATAATAGTAGCAAGTGAATATTTAAACGGGAATTATTGGCGAATGCAGCTGTAAGTTATGTTGTAGCGCAAAATTGCGAAGTCTTCAATCAAAATCAATGTTTTATGACATCTGTCATTTATTTTGACACATCTTTCAATTTTTAGGATAACCTAATTATAACTATTCTTCTAATTTCATCCGCTGATCGAAATCAGTTGTTTTATTTCAGTTGAATATCAACCCATTGTAAAAGTAAGATGTAAAAAACAAGTTTTACTTGGAAGCAATGAAGAACGATGGCTCCAATAATTTTGAGCAATTTCCTAAAAACGGAGAAAATTTATATCTATTGTAGTATGCCTACATGTTCTTCAATAACTATGCATTAACAAAACCAAAATAAAATTTCATCTCGGTTTAAAGGAGATTAATAACATACATATTTATTAGACTGTGTTCAAAGTCTTCATCACGAGTCTGACACGATATTGTAAGGCAAGGAGTTAATGCTAATTTTATTTTGGATAAATATTTTATATAAATATTTTATATATTTATGACATTTCGTAACACTTGAATAGACTTTCTTTGGACACGATGAACATTATTTTTATTCTGCGTGTTTCACCCTCCGTCGGCAGCAACGGTGCCAAGGCATACTTTTTGTAAGGCGTATTATTACGAGTAATCGTGCGGCGTAACGTAAATTACCCTTCTGTCGGCAGTAATTAAATTGATCCCGTGGAAAAAGAATGGAAGAAATCGAGGGACTCGAAAAAGTTTCGCCGAATTTATCTCCGCCCAATCACGAACCTGCGCTTCCTTCACCTTTCGACCCTCGTCCTTAAATCTCGCCGGTAGATTACACGTTTAATTATGGGATCGATTACGCCGGCCGCGAGATATCTCGATCGATTCACCGGCCCTGAGTGTTCTCTCTCTCTCTCTCTTTCTCTCTCTCTGTCTCTCTCTCTCTATTGCGTTCATCAAAGCGGCTTTCTGTTCTCGTTAAATCAAGACCACGACTTCCGACTTGAGCTGCAATCGCTCTATTTGAGATCGATATCGCCGTCGAACACCTATCCGAATCTCGTTGAAAAGCATCAAGCCTGACGTTCGACGCAAGCGAACAAAAGTAAAACGCGAAGGGAAATGGAAGACTGCCTATATGTGTATGTACTTTTTCCTATCTCGAACGGCAGTCTCACTTATCGCGATCGTGTTGATCGACGCGACTACTTAACATCCATTCCGCTACCTATTAACAATGTAATTTATATCGGTTTGAATGATGCCCGACACGCACCCGGCAAAAACAGGAGTACTGCGGAAATGTAATTGCTTAGGGGAATTTCTTACAATCGGGGATGAGAGGTTCATCGTTTCGCTACGGAACTTTAGGTACTGCATGATTAATCTTTGAAAGTCGTGACATACGAAGATCAAAAGAATTTAATCTTCATATGCTTCAGAAAAATCGTACCGGTTTCAGTTTTCGTCTCGCACTTTCATTTAATCTGTGCCTCGTGCATGATGTCTTAGTTCAGCGTGCTTATCAGCTATTAAAGTAATGCATTCTTTTGTAGAACGTGAAAAATGATATTATTATTATTATTTATTATAGACGGACCGAGGTCCTTTTACATAAAACAATTACACAGGATTATAAGATAATACCATATCGTTTGTACCATTATTTTCTGTGCACGTCCCTTCTTTGTTATTCTTTGTTATTATGCGTGTAGTCCCTTATCCTTTTCTATTGTAAACACTTATGTAAAAGGACCACGGTCCGTCTATAATAAATAATAATAATAATAATAATAATAAAATGTTTACAATAGAAACAAGAATGCGAGCTAATAAAAACGTAGTAAAAAGGATAAGGGACTACACGCATAATAACAAAGAATAACAAAGAAGAGACGTGCACAGAAAATAATGCTACAAACGATAAGGTATTATCCTATAATCCTGCGTAATTGTTTTTTAAAATTGTGCAAAGACTCGGTAAAGAAATCAATACGATTATAGAGAGTGCTAGAGTCTGCTATAATGCGATTTATTGGATTAATTAATCCATAAGTAGATCTGGCTTTAAGTGTTTGAAATCCTGGTCTAGTTCTCAATACACGTTCCGGTACATAGAAATTCATTTGCGCAAGTAGAGAGGAACAATCAATATGATTATTAATTAAATTAAATATAAAGCTCTGGTCGGATACTCTTCTTCGAGCAGACAATGTTTCTAGGTTCATTGTGGTTAATATTGCGGAATAATCATGATCAAAGAGTGACATAGGATTTTTTAGCTTATAATGAACAAAACCGGTATTGTATATTGGTATTGGTATTGTATATACCGGTATATTGTTGAAGACAAATTATAAATCAGTTATAAATAGACTGCGGATCTTTGTGTAAAATATATAATGTCAATAGTCTCGTTATGAATATCATGCTGTGAATTATAATTTTAGGCAACGACATAGTGTGACTGCTATACATTATCGTATAAAAATGACAAGACTGAAGTTATTTAGATTTCTCACAATTTTATAGCCACAGGTGTACCTGAATACAGAAATTCATTTAATAATTTCTAATAGAAGCATCTTTGTACATCCAAGAATTGTATAATAATTGATTTTCGTCGGTCGTATCTAAAACAGAAAATGGAGAAGCATTAAAGGGCTTAAGCAGCTTCATTTTATGTGCCACTTATAGAAATAATTGGTGAGAATAATTGTATTCGTTCATTAACCTTTCGTAAACGAAAGTCGATATTGACGCGTTCAAAACTATACATCTAATTCCTGAAATTGCAAATGTATAATTCAATTACGTACATAATAAAAGATGAGTACGTACTGTTCATTTCTTTTATCACTTGAGATTTTTAGTTCTTTGAAGAGAACATTCTTAGTATTGTAAAAAATCGTGATTTGAAGGTTGCTTTCAGACCTGAATAAGTCATTGTACAGTGTCTGAAATAGAAAATGGAAGCATGCATTCATTTTATTTGTCATTTATACTACAATGAATTTGTGAAAACGAGGACTCTGGTCCATTCATTTCACTAATAAATACCCACCAAGGTTTCTTTCAATCCGTTGATCGAGGATGCTGGAATATTTCGCTGGATAAGTTGGTTTCGCGGTAGTGGAAGGTGAAGGGCGACGTTATATGAGTAATAACGCGAGAAAAGAAAGGGAGGAGAGAAAGAGAAAGGCCGTGGACGTGTCAAGCGTCGAAAAGGAGCATCGGTGCATCGGCGTGACGCTCGAATTTTACGAAAAACAATGCAGGTGACGGTGCATTAAAGGGTGTACAAGGTCGTTATCGCGCGAATGCATAATAATGTTCAGGTTGATTTACGCTGCGCCCGGGATTTCAGGTGTGTACATGTACAGATCTCATTATGCACGTATTATATGGACGGTGAATCGGTGTGCGAGGATAGGCGTGTACATGCATATCGACGCGGCCGTATCCTGTTCCCTGCGATCGATACCCCGGATAAGTGGTAATGGAATAATCGACGTTTCGTGTAAAGGATATTCGGATAATCAGCTATCCGATGCGCGATATCTCCATAACAATATCCGGTGACACAATTTCTTTTTTTTTCTTCAAATATTCACTGCTATCGTTCGGTATCTGAACGGTGAACCGTCGCGAACCGGTTCGCGGGGAGAGGGGAAACCGTGTAATTGGATTAACGGACCATTGTCAGACTTATCTTAATCGTGTTCCCAGTTGTTTATTGGCGAAAATTGCGGATCGATGTTGACACGCGGCTCCAGCGAATTTCCGGAAACGTCTTCCTGGACTGGATATCTATGCACGTGTCGTTTTAACTTTATTTCAGCTGGAACGCGTACCGTTAAAATGGCACACTGCTTAAAAAATTCTTCGATCACAGCTATCGGTAAATCGGTAATTGCTAGACTGTAGATCTTTATGCAAATTTCTCGATATCATTTACGGGCCACAGTATTTACACGAAACTTCATGTCTACCGCTAATGACTTTAATACTTTTAAAAAATAATATGACTCACAAGAACACACGATTGTGGGCGCTCTTACATTTTTTAAATATTTTTAAACACACTTTTCTCATCGATGCGTTATAATGTTTCGGCTGTAAAAATACATTTGTGAGTTTACAAAATTATATGTTACTAAATTGTGTTCTAAGCGAAGAACCCATTTTGACAGGGCAATATTATACAAACAAATAGTTTAGTTCCGTATCGTTCTCCCACATCTTTCGCACCCAATTGATTGCATAGCCTACACATAGTTTTACCAAAGCGCCGCTACTCCGACGAACAAAATGCACCACCCACTCTCCAATAGAAATAATTTAGTCACCCCATATTAGAAAAGATCCGAGCTGACTTTATACACGACGCGACACCGAAAATCAGATCGCGAAAATCATTCGAACCGAAACCAACGAAACCTTTATCTCGAACCTTGTACATACCCTGTTAAGTTTTTAAATATATATTAAAGTGTGTTAACTTCCAAAAGTCGATTTTATTTTAACCAGACGTTGCTACTTCCGTAACCGCGACAAAGCCCCGAGTATCGTCGCGAGCAAGCGAAACGGGAGTTACGACCCCGCGAAGTTCGGCTTACGAATTGCGGTATTCGGACGTTTCAAATGGAATTATTCTGGGTCGCAAGAAATGTTTAATTTTCGAGTTAAAATAGCTCCGAGTGCAAAGAGTTAAAGGCGGATGAAACTATAGATTAATCAAGAATTGTTGTATAAGAAAATGGTATGTTCGACTTGATGTTTTATCAGATCAAAGTGTATTGCATGACGTTTCACGTTTACAACGATCGAGTTACATAGATTACAGATATTCTTTCGTCTACAGTATTATGATATCGTTCTCAGATACACCGAGTAAGAAGACGATCTTAGCTACCTTAGGAAGAACGTGACGATACCGTATCCTAGGGAGTAGGAGTCGGAGAGCCTTGAAAAACTGCTGACGAGCCATCGTGAGGAGGGTCATCCACCTCCAATCTTCTCTCAGCACAGTTTCGAGATCGGTAACTATATCGCGGCTTTGCATAACAGGGGTACACAATGGTCTTAACATTTTATAAACATGTAATACGATCGGTATCTTTGTGCTTGCAAGTAAACAGAAATTGCAACAATATAGTCCATTGGCGATGCGAAAATGTAGAAATGGAAAATTCTGAATGTCTGAAGTCAATTCATTGTACCTTCTTTCTTGATGCTGGATAGAAATGACGTGTTATAGTAGAAAGCGATGGAAAATGCATCTACTGATAGAGTGCTACTAATAGACTGGGGATCTTCATGCAAAAATTGTTTCCATCAATTGCAAGAAACAGAAGCCAAACAGAGATTTCTGTCTCCTTTTATTTATTTTAATAAGCTGAAAGCGGAACAGAGCGGACTATTCTCATAAATATCCAATTGAGGATGTTCAGGACCATTCACTGCTTCATTTATGAACTCTTTAGACAGCGGATGTTTATGCAATTTTCAATTTTTCTATTGAAATTTTAAGAAAGTGGAATCATGTAAAATCTTATCTTCAGTGGTGGTACCTTTGTAGATCTGAAATAAATAAAAATTATACTGAACTCTGTAGAATTTTATATTCTCGCATTTTTCGCAAAGTTCAGAAGCCAAAAAGACATAAAGATCTGCAGTCTATTGATCACAGACGAATAAAATTTAATTTCGATGCCAAAGAGATGAGTGACATTAATAGTTAGAAGACTCTTTCTGAAATCTTAATCGCCAGCTAACTCTTTATTGTGCGGGAAGGGGTGAACAGGTTTCCTACCATTTACAGCGAGCATTTCAAGTGACTCGCGCGGAAAGTGGCAAGGACGTCTTAGCATTTTTACTGCTAGAATTTTTGTAATGACTTATAGGACTGGCTGATCCCTCGTGATCGTCGACAGGAAGCGGCGTGACGCTTAGTGGCGTGATTCTCGCGATCCGAGCCCGTCGTTTTCTCGCTTTTTCTCGCGTGCACGCCGACGCGCGCGCGACGCTGTCCTCACGGATATAAATTATTGCGGGCCTGGTCGGCCCGTTCCGGCCCCGCGCAAAAAAATCAGCCGCTACCCATTAGAAATTATAAGTGCTGCCGGTGGACGGGGCTTCAACCGACATCGCCGACTTCTCTCTCTCTCTCTCTCTCTTCTTGTTTTTTAAACTCCCCCGCGCGTCGGCTCCCTTCGCCGGCTGCCTCTTTTTCTTCCTCTTCTTCCCTCGATCAGCCCGGTGAACCGGCTGATCGTACTTGTCACTGGTCCTCGTCCCACCCACGCCACGCCATGCCACGCTCGCCTTTCTACGCCGTGGACCGGTCCAACTTTTTGTCACGACCACCTTCTCCCGTCTACCTTTCCTTCCTCCAACCCCCACCCCCGGGAGCTCTCGATCTTTCTCCTCCCTTTTTACTCTCTTTCGATCTATTCATCTCTCCCATGCCACAGCCCCTTTCTCTTTGTCTTCGGTGCCCGGTACTCCGCTCATACCGGGAAACGTCGATCGGCTATCGAGATACCACCGAAATGAGTTGTCGCGATCGACGAGCGGCGTCCGCATCTCCTAGGGTAACTTTACCGATTACTGCCGTATCATGCTTCGATCGCACTTTATTTTAATGTTATTCTAATAATATGTGCGAACGTTTTATGGAAGATTAATGTATTGTGAATACAAACCAAAAATTGGTCGCCCTCTCAAAACCTAGGACAACACAAGAAAATATTAAAAAATAAAATCGATAACATTTTGTACGTATCACTACGGACGAGAAAGAGCCATGTACTAATTACTGCCGATTAGAATTCGAAATATACAAGCGTACGGAAACAAACTACGTATCTAGCCATTAATTTAAATAAATCCTAAGTACAGTAATTTTTGTTATTTATTACATTTCAAATGAATCAATCTTTTAGTAATTTTACCATCGTATTATATTATCACATAAATAACTAAGTACATTCTCTTAACAAATATTTTAGTAATATTTATTATCTTTAATTTGAAGTTGTTTTAAATTGTTCACGCAAGGTGGAGAATGTAGCCTGCAATTTGTGGAAATGATAGTTGTTTCTTACACAGGGTGTCCTGCGTACCGTGGACAATCGGTTAGAAAGTAATTCTACGTGCAAAAGTGAGTTGAAAAGGAAGAATAACATTTTCTTGTTTGACGTCTCGTTTTCGAGAATAACAAGTTTATACAGGGTGTCCCAAAATTCCTTCAACAGCCGGAAATGGGAGGATCCTGACGTCATTTGAAGCAACATTTCCCTTTGCAAATATGTTATCCCCGGGTTTGTTTAGGAGTTATTAACGAAAAACACGGACCAATCAGAGCGCGACCTGAACGCGAGTTGGCACAGTCGGCCAATAGACAGTTGGCGCGCCGGACCGACTGTGCCAACTCGCGTCTAGTTCGCGCTCTGATTGGTCCGTGTTTTTCGTTAATAACTCCTAAACAAAGCTGCGGATAACATTTTTGCAAAGGAAAATGTTGCTTCAAATTTCGTTAGGTACCTCTCATTTCCAACTGTTGAAGGAATTTTGGGACACCCTGTAAATCTATCGGGTTCGCGTGCTTTAGTTTGGTATATGTAAGAAGTAGAATCAGCAGGTCATGATCAGCCGCATCGTACGATCCCTTCGTAACATCACGCGTATGATATATCATAAGTAGACTGCGGATCTATATGCAAAATGAAAATGTTCTGCATTGATTGTGGGCAGCAGGAATAAAATAAAAATTGATTTCATCCCTTAACGACTTTGTTGCATTGGAAAGAACATCACAATGTTCTTAGATTTTTTAAATCTTTTATTGTTTTATATTTTGTCCGACAAATTTATTCATAAATGCATAAAGATCCGCAGTCTAGTCATAAGCAAACTGCAGATTTGATGTATTTATGAATAAAATTCATGTAATACAACACCATGAAGACGATACAACAATTCAAGAATGCATTTACATTATTTCTCACTTCTTGAGATTATTAAAAGAAGAAATAGACTTTTAACTTGTGTTTCTTACAATCAATTCAGAAAATTACTATCTCACATAAAGATTCGCGATCTAATCATAGGCGAAACAATGCATTCTAATAACGTGGGACAGTACTGGAAAATTGGTCGAGTACGCAACGTGTTAAAAGCAGGGATTCGAATGCAGTAAAACCTCGATTATCCGAACTAAACAGAGAAACATGACTGTTCGAATATTACAAGCAACTCGGTCACAATGCTAGATTTAATTTGTACAATACACAGTGTTGCATATGGATCGTTTAGGTTGAGCTATTTGAAACATGTTGGGATACTACAGACTTCAGACATCGGAGGTTCGGATAGTCGATGCCCTGCTGTATCTAGATTGACATGTCAGGTGGCTTTCGTTTTCAAAAGAATTCTGTTCCAATTTCTATCAAATTCATTCATCAAATCTTACACATTTGTGAACTATTCTTCCATGAATCCACCACCGAAACTTTACCTTTCGATGTCTACTAGATAGCGAGCTGCAACGAACAGTCAACATTCCACCGCGTGTCACTGTCCGCGCCAGATGACGCAGTAAATCTCGACACAGAAAGAACGCATTCCGCGAGTCGCTAGCATCCCTGCAGAAAGAGTCAGGACGAGCATATTCTGCGTGCTGAGGAGAGGATATAACGAAGTCGTGGCAAGAAAATCAACTGCGATTACGCCTGTCATTCTATGTCGAATCTAGCGGCGAAAAACAGATTCCTACTTTAATTTCTAGCATTCGCGGATAATTGAATGCTCGGATATCCTAGGTCTCTCGCTGAAGAACCTAATCCAGTATCCAGTTTTCTACATAAAGACTACACGAGGTTACCTAAAAGTATCACAGTGTACCAACAAGTTTGTACCAGATTTTATTCAACGACATATTGGCACGCTAATCGCCATGTCAGTCACCGACGATTAATTTAATGTACAACATCCTTATGTTTTTCTTTTCACACCAAATATAATGTTATTCTTTTGTAATCAATATTTAAGCATCGAGGTAAATGTAGCCACACGGAAACTATGTTGGAGGTTGAAGACATTCGTTGAAGAGGTTAAGGACCTGAAAATCCTTTATAGAGTGAGGGAAAGAATATCCTAACAACTAAGAAAGAAGCTAACATCAAACTAATTGTACTTAATTCGATACTTCCGAATGAAGAACAGGGGAGAACGCACTCTAATTTCTTAGATACTCAAGTACAGACTAGGAACGGCAAACACAAATGTCCCGATTTGTAGAAGCCAGTACACCGGCACGTTAGCTATCAAGCTCACCTCTGTATGCCTTGGAACGACTGAACCAGGTACATACTCCGAGTGTTCGAAGAGCCCGATAGCAGTTTCAAGGAAAGTTTAGCTCGAGCAGGATCGCAGATGCTGTTTGCGTCGAGCATCGATTCCATACACAAGTCCGCGCGGCGATCGCAGGCCGGGCTCCCATTCAAAGCATGGACCCAATAAATTGTCATTCATGACAAACTGAGGACAAAGTAAAGGCGCACGGCATCGACGTGGTATCCACCACCACGGCATGGCAGGATTCACGACGGACACTGGCAATACCGTGGTGGCCAAGACGTCGCGTCGCGGCGTTATGCTGTATCTTCAGGCAATAGATCACCCGCTCGGCGTAATCGAGCAACGCGCGTTCGACTGCCGACGTCCGCGAATTTCTTGGACGTCCCTCTCGACATATTAGGTCGTCTCATTAGTTCCTACCGCGCACTTGTTTATACGGGATCGGAAACATTAGCGAACTTTTTGGCAAGTATTGTCTTTAGAATTTCTTTGGAGAACGTTCTTATGCTATGAGCTGCTCATTTGCCAAATCAATTAACACTAGGTTTACGGGATTTAACCCTTTGCAGTCGGAGCTGTTTTAACTCGAAAATTAAACATTTCTTCCGACCTAGAAATTGGTTAGATACCAACATATTTAATTATGTAAACAATATTTTGAATAATGTTACAGCAATTTTTAAAAAGGGGCTAATATTTTCAATTAACGATTATTGAGATCGTAATGATGCATCCATGAGGAATCATTCAACCAATTCATTTCTTTGGGTATACAGAGGGTTCTTAAAATAGGATTATAGATCTTTGACAGCTTATTACAGCCACATTTTTGTCTTCTTTCTTTTCAGGTTTCACAAATTAGTTTAGCATTGTTTGCCATTTTACAACGGAAAGATATACCGTCGCACAGAGTGTAGAAATTTATGCAAAAAGTAATGAATCTGTTTGATTATTGGGAGAACAGTTTGGTAATCAATAGACTGCGGATCTTCACGCAAAATAAAAATATTCTGCATCGATTGTGGGAAGCTGTAGTTAAATGAAAATTCATTTCAACCCTTAACAGTCTGTTCACGTCGAAAACAACATATCAATATTCTTAAATGTTTTATACTTTTCGCTGTTTTATATTTCATCCTGTTCTTTCTTCATTTTTCATCTTCATTTCATCATCGTTCTTCACAAATGCATAAAAATCCGCAGTTTACTGATCAATCTCATATTGGCCAAATTATATTTTTATTTCGATTTAAACATGTACAGCTCTTATTTGATGATCCTCTCCTATTTAAAAAATGGCTAAAAATTTTAATATATACACTACTGTGCAAAAGAAAGAAGCACCCAGTATGATTAGAAGATACAATGACAAACAATATCTTTGTGTAGAAATTGTATTGTACAATGATTGATTTATTGCACTTGAAGTATTAGATAATCCACAATAACACATATTCTCAGAACTATTCACTTAAACAACCTTTTTCAAAACTTACTGTGTTCTTATTTGATTTTTTACGCTTTTCTATTAAATATGGCCGGGTGCTTCTTTCTTTTGCACAGTAGTGTACATTCTTATAACGTAAACCTACTGCTACTCGACGATATAAAAAGTAGTGAATAAACAATATACATTATATAAAATACAGAACTACAGGGTGTCCCAAAATTCCTTCAACAGCCGGAAATGGGAGGTTCCTGAGATCATTTGAAGCAACATTTTCCTTTGCAAAAATGTTATCCGCGGCTTTGTTCAGGAGTTATTAACGAAAAACACGGACCAATCAGAGCGCGACCTAGACGCGAGTTGGCACAGCCGGCCCGGCGCGCCAAGTGTCTATTGGCCGACTGTGCCAACTCGCGTCTAGGTCGCGCTCTGATTGGTCCGTGTTTTTCGTTAATAACTCCTGAACAAAGCCGCGGATAACATTTTTGCAAAGGAAAATGTTGCTTCAAATGATCTCAGGAACCTCCCATTTCCGGCTGTTGAAGGAATTTTGGGACACCCCGTATACTATAGAAATATATAATTCGTGTAATTCTGATAGTTTTCCCTTGCCAAATTTCAATCCAAGTTTAACATTTCTTCCGAAGAGATTCTTGAAGATTGTTGAAAAAAAATGGCATTCGAAACTAGAACAGCCCTGAACGCTGTTATTATCAGGCGCGTTCCATGGCGGACGTGTCGCGCGAAATTAATCGGTTAATAGAGACAGAGCTCTCTGTACGAGCACGATGTGACTACTGTTCTGATCGTATCAGCGACGCCCACGCGACGGAAAACCATCGAGCCCGAACCAAAGACGTCGCCACGCAACCGGTGGTTCCCGTTTTGGAAAAGTTTCTGGCAACCGATCCGGTTGCCGGACACGCATAGTGGCGCACGCACACGCGTCGGACGCGGCGTGCACACACCGCTTAGATAAGATCATTGTTCTACAAGCACCGAAATGCGAAAAAGTTTGTAGGCCGATAGCGGAGCTGATCTGGTTATCCCCGATCTCTTCCTAGTCGGACAGACGTACACGCGAGTTTTTCGTCACTGTCCGAGTACCAGCAGGCTCCGGGTGAAGTGAAACACCGAACGGACACCGGTAACTCGCGATCGCCGCGATAAGATCGCGCTCAGAGCCGCCCACGCAGTCGTGGAACGCGTTAATGTTGAGCGGTTTCCTTTCGTGGCGCTGCGTCAATCGTGTTCTACGCCTTGGCGTTGGATCCCCTTTGTGCGAGCGTGTTTGTTTAATAAGTTCGTCGGCTCGGGCTCGGGATTAACGCGGTCTATCACGCGGGATATTACCGTCACGAGCAATCTACTGCGTGAGATGTTAGAGGTGGGGAAAAATGAATCCGTGGGCTTGTTAAATCGAAACTGGAGAAACGTATCCGAGACGATTTCCCGCGAGGTGAACGACGATCTTTGCGGGGCTTTTGAATCAATTCTTGTATTCTTTAACACGACACAGTGACCCATCATCTTACAGCTTCTTTCATCGTACATTTTTGTAATTTTTCTTCTCGTCGAATCAACATCAACTGCGTCCAAATCCATCAATTTTCACAACATAACATAACTTCTTTGAATTCTTAATGGTCCAATTATTCATCTATTTGTATCTCCTGTTACGGCATGGTGGCACGCCGCAGCTGCGAGTTGCATGCTTCGAACGTCTATAATTAAATTAACGTTACAGATACAAACAAATTCTTTTGCTCAAGAATTCTCATACTGAATCAGACTAAACGCGGACGTAGTTGAATTCCATCGCAACATAAAATAGAATAAATATAGAATGAACGAAACAATATCGCTTCAAGAATGCTCGGGTTTATACTGCGTTTTTCCACAGATTTTCATTCAATCTAAGTGTATACTTAGGTTGCTATATATCTTACCCTTATCCGTCCCCAGCTAGAATATGCTTCAACTATATGGTCTCCGAAAACCGTTAAGTATGAAATCATGCTTGAGAGAGTGCAGCATAAATTTCTTAGGTTTTGTGCATATAAGACAAACAATCCAATGTCACAATCTTTGATCATGATTACTCTAAAATATTAAACATAGTCAACCTGGAAACATTATCTGATCGAAGAATAGTATCCGACCAAAGCTTCATTTTTAATTTGTTGAATAATAATATAGATTGTTCCGCTCTCCTTAGGCAAATTAATCTTTATGTACCTGAACGTGTTTTGAGAACGAGAGCAGGATTTCAAACAACGCAATCCAAATCCTCATATGGAGTAATGAATCCTATACATCGGATTATTGCGAGATCAAATACACTTTACAATAGTATTGATTTTTTTAGTGGCACGTTACAGGCATTCAAAACAAAATTACGCGAGATTATTTGCTAATATCGTACCTGTATTTGTGGAGTTTTGCGCTTGTCCCATCGAATGTAAATTTTAGGTTAAGATTTTTTCTTTTTTTTTTGTTCTTTTTGTATATTTTTGTTATTTTCTATTTGTTTTTATCAGCTATGCAAAACGTCTGTAAACTCATGTATAAAAGGACCTAGGTCCGTATATAATAATAATAATAATAATAATATCAATTGTAGAGTGGGGACACAAGTCTTAATCCGGCGACTCTGATGGTCACCGGTTATAAAATTTGAGCATATTTAAAATATATAATAATTAAATAAAATTATTGTAATTGAATATAAATTTATAGAATTTTAAAATTGAGGTGATTTTAAATATATTATAATTAAAATTTGAGTATATTTAAAATATATAATAATTAAATAAAATTATTGTAATTGAATATAAATTTATAGAATTTAAAAATTGAGGTTATTTTAAATATATTATAATTAAATAAAATTATTGTAATTGAGGATAAATTTATAGAATTTTAAAATTTGAGGGTATTTTGAATATACGATAATTAAATAAAATTATTGTAATTGAATATAAATTTATAGAATTTTAAAATATGAGGATATTTTGAATATATTATAATTTATATTATAATCGAAAAGATTAACCCTTTGCACTCGACATCAGTTTTTACCACAGGAACTGTTATGTAGAGTGACGCTCGACATTTTAAAATAGTAGGGAGTCGTTGGTAACGAAATTGAAAAATAATTCAAAGTGCAAAGGGTTAATGCCAAAAGAGTATTCACTTGAAAGTTCAAAAGCAGAATATCTCGGCAGTGAGAGCACCGAGAAAGCCGAGCGGGGGACGGAAATAAGGTGGCCAAAGAAGGAGGCGAGAAGGAGCAGCGGAGAGCCTGAAGTTGCAGAGGGAACCCGTTCGAGCGCGGTACCTCGCGTTAATTATAAAAAATGTAAACGCCCGATAATTTTAAATATCGCCGGCCGACAGGTGCGAGCGTTTCGCCCGGACTCGCGTGAAACTGTGCGGCTTTAAGCTACCCCGCCTTTATCGGTGCGTGTGCGTGGACCGATCTCGTTATCACGCGAGTGCGAGCACTTTCCTACGCGAGTAATTGGCTCGATTTCATTCGATGCACGCCGCCGCGAGAGATCGCACGATAATCCGCTTCCGTTCGCTACCGGAGAACCTGTTCCGTCCGATTCGGCCGCCGCCGCCGATCGCGTTCCGTTTCGATTCCGTTCCCGCGAGAAGAACTACCGGGAAGATCGGACGCGAATTGTATTTGTGCGGCTCTCGCTATCGTTCGCTACATCGTCGGCGGAATCCCGCGCAACGCTGTCCAATGAAATGGCTTTCAGTTTTACGGCCGCTTTAATTCTGTCGATTTTTAACTGGTTTATGAGCCACCAGCCACACAGATGACTGCGTTAGGGTCGATTCATAGCTCAACGGAACGATAATCGGATCGGTCTAGCGTGTTCATAGTTTATCGTTCCGATTCTACGGCAACCTGAGGACGGTTCGAGATGCTCGAACAAAGGCGAAGTGCCGAGAACTCCAGGGGTTCCTACCCTTACCCCAGGGGTTCCTAGAACCTCTGACTCCCCTCTAAACCTCAGGAGATGCCTATGCTTAAACCTCCGTAAAAGTCGGTAGGTATTCTCGAGGGAGAATACTGTCCCGAATATCGGTGGGCACGAAGACAGAATATAACATCTATTTAAAAAGCTGTTTTACCTGGAACTTTTCAGAGTCCGTCTTGCCAATAAAATTCGACAACAGTCGAAAATGCGTGTGAAACGAGACCTGCGTCCTCCACTCTGACCCAATCTGCCGCGGATTCGAACCTAGACACGTCATCGTACTCTTGCCTGGGAAGGCTTCTTCTCAGACTCGCATCAATACAATGTCACCAGTCACCAGTTCGGAGCCATACGAGATGGCGTCTTGCCACCCCCTACAATCGCCTAGTAGTGGGCGGTAACGCTGTTCCCCTATCGCACGTACGGGGCAATGTATTGGACTACTCGTTGGACATAAACTAATAGAAAATGTTTGTCACTACGTGAAAGGTGTAATTTTAGGACAATTTTAGGACAATTTTAGGACGCTGTCAACCCTTATTTCAGAATGTCCAAAGAATATTCAGCAAGTTTATGGGCCCGAAACAACAAGCAAAATTCAAACCTAACAGCTGTTTGTACTTACTGGAGTGTTTCACATCTCATGTGTGCCGTATAACATTTTTAGGCGAAATGACACTACTGGTTTCCCTAAAATGAATACTTTATTATTTTCCGGTGCATCTGAAATAATTTTTAATATTTCTGTCGCATTTCAATACTAATTAGTCATTGGGATACGGGAATTGACAGGTTACCTGAAATATGGCAACAAGTTGTTACAAATAATGGAAAAAACGGAATTTCAAAGAGGAAGAATCGTAGAATGCGACGAATATTTTAAAAATATTTTTCACATTTGAACCGATGGAAAAATTTGCAGAACAATTTGAATTTGAATTTGAAATTGAAATTGAAATTGAATTTGAATTTGAATTTGAATTTGTATTTGTATTTGAATTTGAATTTGAATTTGAATTTCCGATTGTTAACCCTTAAACTTCCAAATATGTAGTGCTGAAATTTTAATGAACTGCTAGATCGGCCGCCCGGACCACTGTGGAACGTACAGAACGTCCAGCACGGAATACTAAAAAACTTGATCCTGCATTGATCATGCATTTTGAATCAAGTACAGTAATCGCGCGTTAACTGTCGAACAACCGGGGACTGGAGCGACAGGTATCGAGTAGTGGTATATTTTTTGACTGCGTTTACTACGCCAACCGTGCAGAGCGAGACTTCAATAGAGAGCCGAACATAGAGAAGGACAGAATGAGATACGGATCGGGTGACCGAAGCGTGTCGCCTGTTGTTCGTTGCCTCCGAAAATTCGACTGTCGATTAAACCACTAAATAAAGTTGAAATTATATCGTGTTTGGTGTCATTTTAATCCGCGAAATGCCAGAAATAAGTTAGTGAAAGTCCCATAAAAAAATAATGAAAATTCGATTCACTCGAGTCAATGTGTGGTGTTCGCACCGATATACCCGAGCCGAGATCAATCATCGCCGCCGTGCGTCTCGGCGCGGTGTTAGCCGGCAGTGGAATGGGTAGGCGCTCGACAAGTTTCGAACGACAGTTATCACGCGACTACTGTAACAGCTTTGACTTGGTTTTATACACACGACACAGTATATCAATTTTATTCAGCACCATCAGACGTCTGATAGTAATCGCATAGAATTTGTCGGTTTCTGTCTTTCCGCGTATGGATCTGTCAAGCGGTGCCGATGAATACACTGGTAGACCTTAACACTTATCCTTTCGCAGCGTCTTCCGCTCGCAGATCGTTCCGAGAGGCGTCTGAGAGTGGTCTCGCGGCGTTCCGGCGGCGCCGAGCGTCGCCAGCAAAGAGCCCCGATGTCGATAAATAAGTATCACCGCGTTGAAAAGCGCCGATTGGCCGAGCCGCGAAGGAACGCGTGCTCACCTGCGGCTTCGCAGCGTCGCGTCGAAGAAAGGTGCGCGCGCGAGAGATATCGCAGATAAATATCTGCGAGTGCGAATGCGAGACTGCGTCAATGTGAAAGAACGAGAGAGACAGAGAGAGAGAGATAGAGAGAGAGAGGGAGACCGAGGACGCGGTGAACGTTTGCGCGGCGCGCAGCGGTTTTCACGTGTCAACCGGTTGATATATTTGCGACTAATGACTCGAAGGAATAATTATGACTCTCGCCGCGAGAATTTCAACCGTACGGAATCGTTCGGCTGACGTGTGCGTTCGGTTAAGGGCAGTTGAAGCGCTGCGATAACTCAGTCCGCCGCGACGATCGGAACTTAATCGGATGCATCGAGGTAGATTAACGACTGCGACGTGAATGGCCGAGCGTGTTTCGCTGACTTCTGGGGGATATTGATGTTCCTCGGTCATTTCGCGGCTCCTTCCTTGTTCGGACTAAATAGGAGTACGATTTCCTTCTTATTGTTGGGTCGTCACAGAAATTCGTTCGGTTACCTTCGATATCTTCTTTTCATTTATTAACATTGTAGACGACGAAACAGCCGATAAAATGGTCGATTAAATGATGACCCTCCTATACTCTAACCTCGTAGAGAGACTTCAAAACTTTCTTAACGAACAAAATATAAAAGTCGACTAATCACACGTTGATCCATCTTTGAAAATTCTCAGTGGAGGAGCAGCATGTACGAAAACACGTTGCCGGCTGAATTAACACTAGTATTGACATCTAATTTCTTTTAGGGTGTACTATTAAAAAATAGGCTAAAATTTGGACATATACATGCTTGTTATTTCTATAAAATTGTATAAATTGTGAGAGTATTCCAGAACGATAGTATTAAAAGAACACACCATTTTCTAAAAATTGCCTTTTTGTTTTACGAAGGGTATGTAGCTCCTTATTTGAAGCACTGAAAATAGAGAAGTCCCTCGGTAATTTGTCTCGGGACGGAGGGGGAGTCGTTGATCAAATGGCCCGATGCGCGATGGTTCGAAAGAAAAATTCCATCGGGGTCCAGGAAGAGGAGAAGGACACGGGAAAAAGAGGAATGGGTGGAGCAGGGCATTAAGCCGTATTTACGCCTGACGCGATTTTGCGTGGGCGAGCGGCAGCAGCAATTACGGACCCCGGGGACGAGCCGATGAGCGAAGCCGCCTTAACGAGCGGTTCTCCAGCTGGCCCCTCGCCCGTGCACCGTAGCCCCCTTTCCCTCTTCGTCTCCATTACCGATCGAGGTGTCCCACGAATTTTAAGGGACACCTTTGAGAGGACGACAGCCGCCTCCTCTCGCGTACAGTTTTCCCGGCGATTCTCGTTCACGGTGCGGCGGCGGGGGAACTAAAAAAAAGCCCAGGAAGAATCATTCTCGGGAGCAGCAACCTGTGGACTGGCCTTTTTATCGCGCCGGTCGGAGCCGGCTTTACGAGGAGTCCCATAACGGAAATTTACGGTCCTCCCTTGCACTCTCTGCCTTTCCTTTCCGCCCCCTCGCCTCCTCGCCGATCGCCTTGTCCTTCTCTGATGCTCCTTCGCTCCAGGCCAAACAGTGTGTCTCCGACCGGGTCCCCGGTCCGTTCCGTTCCGTGCCCATCCGATCCCGCCTTCGATTCCCGACGATCATCACCGGATTCTCGCCACAGAGCCGGAAAGAATTAACGCCGATTAATTAAGGCCGCCAGATTCGGACACTCTCTCTGTGTGGTCCGGCCCGGGGACCGATTCAAACAGCCGCGAGGGCAGTCTTTAAAGTACCGGTTATATGCGCGACAGTAACGAGCGGCCGCCTACGCTACCCGTTTCCGATGATTCCTTATTGACTCGGGACCAAACGATTTCGTTAAGTAGCACGTCGATACTAATTAGAACGGGAAACTCAGCTGGCGACGCGACGCTCGCTGCTTTCGCCGAGGATTCTTCCTCGATCTTCAACAGCCTCTGCGGACTCTGCTGATCGCATGGGCATTTTCATTCGAGGATGGCGTCAAGTACACATGATCTTCTATTTAAAGTTTCGCACGCAATTATTTCCTTAACAATTATTTCCTTGTTTGTTTTAACAAATGTGTCAAATCTTGTCTAGGTAGACTTCCTCTTAAGGCGATCAGTTTCTTTTCTACGGGGCTGTATGTTTTTATTTAGGTGTGTAGTATTATACAGGTTGTCCCAAAATTCCTTCAACTGCCGGAAATGGGAGGTTCCTGAGATCATTTGAAGCAACATTTTCCTTTGCAAAAATGTTAACCGCGGCTTTGTTTAGGAGTTATTAACGAAAAACACGGACCAATCAGAGCGCGACCTAGACGCGAGTTGGCACAGTCGGCCAACAGACAGTTGGCGCGCCGCACAGTGGGGAAAAGTGACTTGCCTCGCTTCAAAAAGAAATAACTTTCGATAGAAATGAGGTAGAGCGATGAATTTTTTTTCAAATTAAAGCTGAAACTTTGCAGAATATGGGAAAAATAGGGAGATTACGGTACGAACGGTTTTTGTACGCATTTTCTCAAGGTTAAAAACCGTTCGTACCGTAATCTCCCCATTTTTCCCATATTCTGCCAAGTTTCAGCTTTAATTTTAAAAAAAATTCATCACTCTACCTCATTTCTATCGGCAGTTATTTCTTTTTGAAGCGAGGCAAGTCACTTTTCCCCACTATGCGGCGCGCCAACTGTCTATTGCCCGACTGTGCCAACTCGCGCCTAGGTCGCGCTCTGATTGGTCCGTGTTTTTCGTTAATAACTGCTAAACAAAGCCGCGGATAACATTTTTGCAAAGGAAAATGTTGCTTCAAATGATCTCAGGAACCTCCCATTTCCGGCTGTTGAAGGAATTTTGGGACACCCTGTATAACTGCTAGGTTATTAGCGATATCACACAGTAAGTCAGAATATAGAATATTATTTGTTTGAAAAGTTGTTCTATGACGAATTTATAGTATATTGGCCTAGTTTAGATCTAATAGAAGTCTTCATGTTAATAGTAGCAGGTTCCTCTCGTCTCACTGTCTTCATTGGCTCTGTTTCGAGTTTCACTTACGAGAGTCACTGTTCATCATAATACAGTAAAGTCGCGATACTTGACTACCCACTCCACTGCCGGCCAAGGAAGGGCAGCGTATGGGAAAGAAACGCCTGCTGTTAAGAAATTATTAAGAAAAAACACGGACCAATCAGAGCGCGTCTACAGCGGACGAATTCGGGCCCGATGGGAGGTCCCGCTGAGCGTGGCGTTGACTCTGATTGGTCCGTCGTTCTCGTGAATAACTCCATAATAAAGCCGCGGAGAACATTTTCGCAAAGGAGAAAGTTACTTCAAACAACCTCAGGAATCACCCCTGTCGAGTAAGCAGGGCCGGATTAAGCCCCGTAGCAGAAGTAGCAAATGCTACGGGCCCCGCGCTTTGGGGGGCCCCGCTCCATACAAAAAGGGACCCCGCACACGGGCGCTTCAGCGAAGGGGCGCCGAAACATTAAAAATATTTCTGCTTAAAAAAGGAAAGGTCATTCATACAAGCGGCCCTGGTACAAAGCCTAGGGCCTCGTGATAAGATTTGCTACGGGCCCCGCGCTGGCTTAATCCGGCACTGCGAGTAAGTACAACATTTTTGGGACATTCTGTATGAATTCTCGACGTAATCTTGGAACGATTTTCCCGACACAGATACGTCGCGAGATTTAAGTGACAACGATCGGAAGGAATGAAGTGGCACCTGTTCCCCGAGGCGCTTAATCATATCTCCGCAATTGTTACATTTGAGAGATCGTCTTCCTAATTAAACTGTCCCGAACGTCTAGGATTTGCTACGCCGTATCTCGGAAGTTCGACGAATCCTCCTATATCGATCGCGAACCACAAGACGAGGGTAAACGGGATCCGGAACCAGGTCCACGATCGAGAATTAATCCAATTCCGTTGATCCCGGAAATATCCTGTTCCCGATTCCGAGCCGCGTGCTGCGCAACCGATGGATTCACTTATTTAGATTCAGCTCGGCGGTTGTTCTCAATAATAAATCAGTCCACTTGATTAAATTACTGCGAGTGTCAGTTATCGAGGATACGGCTATATCTTGACAGCGCGACAGACTTACTCGCAAATAACTTGACACGGTTGATAAGTTAAGCCCGTGGGCAGACCTCACGCAGATCGAATATTGTTAGGACGATTATTCTGTCTAAACCATTCTCATATTTTTCATCTTACCGGTGAGAACACTTCCCTATTAACAGTATTCGGTGACGTCGATTCGTAAACGATATTATAAAGGGCATCTCATTACGTGAAAATGAAAAAGACTTATCTAATTATGTTCAAGTTACAGTTGCTGACAACTGTTTTAGTTATATCTGTGTCTATCTATTCTTGTTTTCTTTCGTGTTTGATCTCTTATTCAATTTTTATGCCCATTGGAATGAATCGAAACGTCACCATTCCACGGAATTTTATATTTTCTTGTAAGCAGAGGTTCCACGTCGTATCTGATGCTAGATACATATGCACTTAAGAGCATAGAACTCCGTTTCCCACATATTTGTATTAAAAAGCTAGCGTATAGAACTTATGTAGAACACGAATTATGTTTATGTAGATCATTCTATTTGATTGCCAGCATAAGTACTGTTTTAATTGTCGCTAAATGATAATTTAAGGTAACGAAGATTTTTGAATTCCTGTTTTGCTAGTAGTAATTTTATACATTATACCAATAATAGTATTACGTAGGAAAAGGTCTGAATTTTTAGAAGGAAGGGTCAACAAAAGAATGGATACTCTTGATCAGTGCCGCCAGATCGAGGAAATCGAGGGGAATACATTTTATCCCCTCTCTGATACCCATACTAATACGTGACCAGTCTACGGTCTTACAATTAGTGTGGGATGTTGGAGTATGTTCATGGCGCTGGAATGGGATAGTGGAAGGGGAAGAGGAGGAGAGGACTGAACTGCTCTTGATCCACGGAGGAAAGGATTAATTATGGTAGTTGTGAAAGAAATCATAAGACATGGGGATAACCTGACAAGTCCAATAATAATGACAATATTTCGCGTTGCAATCGGGACACCCGGTACGTGAAATGACCTTTTAAACGTCACTATCCGTTGTTCGATAAACTGCTTCAAATCCTGCGGACGTCGCGACGTGCACCGGCTAATAAAACATGATCGTTTCCTCCCTTTGTTTTCCCGATTCGTAGCAACGACTCGATCGCATTGGCGAACCGGGTATAAATAATGTAGAGGCACCGGTCGTTAGTTCTAAAAGAGCTGCGGGTTGGTCGCTCGCGTTTCTTCGGATCCTGGACGCTGTTCATTCAGGGACAGATTGCCCGGAGACGAGAGCGAACGTCGACGTCAGTCAACGAACCGGTGACGGTGGTCCTGGATCGGTTGTCGTTGAACGACCGGGATCACGGTTAACCAACCTGGAAGGAACGGTAGATAGATTTGTTATTTTCAGCGGGACGAGTTGAATGGAACTGGACGCTGCTTTATTTCCGTTACTTCCACCGGAATTCGGTGACGAATTTGCGTTTGTTGCCCGTTGACTCATCGCTGCAGCTAAGCAAAGGGACGTTTAAGTGACAAGGATATGTGACGCGATCCAGCTTCGGAATCGGATAACCGGCTTTTGAATAATTGAGTAATCGCGTGATTGACGGGTGCTCGTGTCAGATATCATTGACAGGTACGGCTGTAATGACTCCTGGGAGGTGCGATGGCTTCAATTTGGGTTGGCGTGAATCATCTATGATCCGAGTTATAATTAAGATGGGCGCTCCCGAGAATAATTGGAATTTTCAACGTGTCACTGCTTTCCTTTAAAAGAACACTAAATTTGTTCCATCTATTATCAATATTTACTCACTCATTAATAGAACTTTTCATAATTGCGCTGTACCAAAAGGAAGCCTAAAAATCTTCTTTTATTTAATAATCCCAAGCGCAATTATAAGACTACGTTACTGGAGGTGACTTGTCGGTTTACGATTGAAATTCCCGTTGCTATAGAAGGAGTTAGAAAATAATCTTTAATGATAGACTTTCAGAACTTCGTAAAACCGATTTTCGAAATCTGTAAATTTTTCAAAGCCCTCTACCGTTTCATATTTTACTTTCTCATATTTGTCATAAATGCAAGTAGATTATGTGTCAAGCATTGAAATAAGTGTGAATGTTCTTTACTTATGTTCTTTACTACTTTATTAATGTTCTTAATGTTCTTTACCAGGCAGAATATTGAGGACGAAGAAGTTCCAATCACGGCAAGCCGCGAAGAAAATAATGCTGGAAGGGGTTAATTATGATTGAGTCGATCGTACATTCGTCTCCACAGCTCCATACGATTTCACAAGAACGACCAGCCGATTCGTGGACACGTGGAAAGCGGCAGTAACGTCGTCGTCGGCGGCTAAAACGATCAGCAGAAACCAAGAACGACACGATCGCTCGCAAAGATAATGCATCTGCCGCGCCGATCCGCGCGACGTCTTAGCACCCCGACAGCCCCGCTGACGCGGAACACGATTCCGCGCTCGATCGGTTTAAATATTCTCCGCTTTGCTCCGCTTCACTCCGCACAGTGCGACGCCGCGCCGCGCCGCGATATTAATCGAAGGATTCCGTGATTTTTCGCTGGGGGATCGGGCGTAACAGGTTGTCCGGAGCCGAGGAGGTCGGTGACTTCCACGGGAAACGAACGATGCGATTCCTCTCGCGAGCGCCGCGCCGTTCGTGCGTTTTCGATGTTCGATCGGCGCGACGGCTCTCGTCGCCGACAGATACGTCGCACGAGAAGCGGCCGGTCGATCGATCATCCGCGGCTCGCATGTAAATCGGTCATACTCGATCGCAGCGACGTCCACCGATCGTTGGATACAACCTGCCCGAGGGATGACGATGATCATTCCTCCCGCGCAGATCGACGATCGTCAGCGGCGCTTGCCCGTCGCGGAGACCGCCTACGTCGAGACCGGATTCTCTATTTGGCAAGTTGACGACCGCCCTACCCCCCTAGCGAGCCTGTACACTTCGATTAGGTTTACTTACGACCCGATCTCCTAAGGGCACGCCGGGTTCTACGACTGCGGGGTACCTGTCAACGCTTCCGTTTACCACGGCCACTCTTTACCTCGCCCCATGGGGACACCGATGGGCGCTGCACGCTTTCCTGCTTCCCGATTACCCTTGCCTGACGGCCACAGTGGCGTCGCATGCTGTGTTTCAACGATTTCGTCAGATGGGAGTTCACAGTTTTCGTGGTGAATTGGTGGGAACTCATTTTAAGGCGGTAGGACCCTCAGAAATCTAACTAGAAAGGAACTAGAATATTACTAGATTTTGTGTCGAAACAAGGGCTTGCCAGTTTCCGCTTTCTGCCCTTATACGAGCAAATTTTGGGCTGGTTGAGGGCTCAATCTAAAGAGGAAGGTTCAGCGCATGGTGCTCTGGTCATCGCGCATCGCATCAGTCAATAAAGTCTTTCAGAGACAGAAAATACATTGAAATCTGCGGGATTTTTCTCGATTTTTCTCCTACTTTGCACACTCATATTATTTAGATATAAGCATAATCTCGTTAGCGTCATGACCAGAGCACCATGCGCTGAACCTTCCTCTTTAGATTGAGCCCTCACTCAGCCCAAAATTTGCTCGTATAAGGACAAAAAGCGAAAACTGGCAAGCCCTTGTTTCCACCCTTAATCTAGTTCTTTTCTAGTGAGATTCGTGGGTATCCTACCCCCTTAGGCTGCGCACAGTGGGGTATTTGGCCCGAAAAGTCGGAAAAAAGTCGATTTCAAAATTTTTCGTAAGTCGTACAATTTTTGCAGTCCGACGTTGTTAAAGGTATGAAGAATAAGGTTTCAGTATTGTTTTTTTTCAGCCGGAAATGTATTGTAGAATAATCCCCATCTGTACGAATTAGAACCAGGGCATGAACAGACGCGTCAGACGTTCGAACATTTGGAAATGTTCTGTGCTACTTAACGCATGTGGTTGTCTAGTACACGTGGGTACATGCTGGATTAATAGCCGATGGCAGAGTGATAATCACTATTGCCTGATTTCACGGCTGATTAACCACTGTCAGCGCGAAATTCCGTGTACCGTGATAGCAAATGCCACAAAATATGTCTTTTTGATAGGATCCTTAATTTTTGTTCGGTATTTTTTTACGGGCAAAATGTATACCAGTTATAATATAATGTATACCGTAGTTTACAATTCATTAGTCTAGTAAATAGTACACAGTACTAGATCAGTATTGACAATTATTATCGATAATCTTCGTATCGACGATAGTCTCCTTTTTTCTTCATTTCATTCCACTCACTCATAGTCACTGCCACCTGCACTAACACCACCACCAACACTAACATTAACACTCTCACTCACCACATCTCACCTGCTTCTCTTTTAATTTCATATAATTTTCTGCCGCTTTCGCACGTCTTTAACGCTCGTCGCTCTAAAATATTTCCAACACAATAAGCTTGTACAATCTTGTACAAACTTTGTCGCACACCAGATCTCCCAACGGTCATGCGAAGTCGTTATACTACGATGTATGCTAGTTTTCAAGCAAAAACACCTTTAGGCACAGCGCGTACACAATTGCTGAACAGTGAATAGGTCGAGTTTAGTCGAGCGAGCGAGAGACAGACAGGTGTGCAATCGCAATAGAAGTTTTCACTTTGGTCGTGCGGTCTTATGCGCACAGTATTGGTCTGTTTTCCTGATTATCCAGAGTAGAGTTCAGAATTCCTTCCAGGAGGATGCTGAAGAAAACCTGGGAGCGTTGGGACATCAACTTGTGTGCAATGGCAAATACGTGCCGCTAACATCATGAATGCCTCGAGAACTTTCAGATGTGCCTTAAGGAAACAGAATCTGTAGTGAGCAGCGTTGACAGTACTCCTTCTTTATGCTAATGGGGGGACAATTATTACAGCGAGAAAGAGTATCGGAAGTAGCCGACAAGCGGTGAGAGTTGGATGCTGCGTGGTCCAGCTAGAACTTTCTCGCAAGTGAAAATTTTCACCGATTCCTGTAAAGGAGCATCTTCTGTAGTGCTAAATGGCTCCACTAGGTAATTAGTCATGAAGAGTACTTCCGGAAAGTGTCCCCGGATTAAGACTTTTCTCCCACTCTAGCCTTCCCCTTCTACGACGCTATTCCTTTGTCGTGCATGAGTCACAATATCGGGTAACTAATCCGGTAGTGACCAGTCCCGCCAGATCGAGGAAATCGAGGGGAATACGGTTTACCCCCTCTCCGATGACCAGATTAATACGTGACCAGTCTACGGACTTAGTGGGGGATGTTGGAGTATGCTCATGGTGCTGGAATGGGATAATGGAAGGGGAAAAGGAGGAGCGGAAGAAGCTACCAATTTTTGTCGATTCTGGCAGTGTTCCCCTCAATCCGAGTCAAACTGAGAATGGCCGTAAACATGAATCAGGTTCAAGGCTATTTTCGACCAACTGTCGAGCCCTTCAAATGATCCCTGTACATTGACGTGTGTTGGATCTCTGATAAGAAAAATTGTTTACTTTGTAAATATATGCTGGAAGCCAATATTATTGTATAACACAGTAGTCAAAAGTCTCAATAATTGTTAAAATTTAACCTCTGCGGTATGATCGTCAGCATGAGTCTGTCACTTTAGACCAAACGAAGACCTTTGTTGATTGTAGTTGACAGCCATGTTTTTTGTGTTTTGTCTTCCTAAATTTTTCGATTTACATACGAAACTATTTCAAGTTTTAACAATGATAAGTAGAAGGGTTAGTAGAGAGGAATGAGACTTTTCTGTAATAAATAATATGTAAGAGTATCTAATGATATAAGACAGTGTTTCTTGATATGAAAATAATGTAGATGGTGTTACTTACATTCAATATAAATGTAATAATTAGACTGCGGATTTTATGAATTTATAACAAGAATGAGTAGGTGTAATCTAAAACCGCAAAAACATTAGACGAATTTAATGCTACTGTTATATTATTTTCAATCTAGGTATGTACTAAACATTTTAAGAAAGAAATTACATTTTCATTTCAGCCCAGTTTGTTGCTATTCAGGTAGACAGTTTTTATTTTGCATAAAGATCCGCAGTCTAGTAATAATTGAAGAAGGGTTAACACAGTTATACATAGAAGCAAATGTAGACCGACTGAAGCTTTTATTGAAGCACATATTACAATGAAAATAATATGAAGCCTGACGAGATACAGTCTTGTTAATTTTACAAAGTAATATACATCAGTCGCATTTATTACTCGGTAGCTGTAGCACTTAAAACTTCTAAACTATATTTGGCTTTATACTTTGTTTTAAAGAATACTTTACTAAATTTTACAGAAGGTGTAGGAAGATGATGGATCATAAAGAAATAATAACGATGAATTAGTAGATTCTTTAGCAATCTATCGCAAAATTTTTCGGTCTAGTCCACCACGCACCTCTCTACGCGTGAACAAATTTTATTCTGCAAAAGTTAATATTTATTATAGTGGATGCTACGTGAATGCTCCTTCGCATTCTAAAAAATTCGATTCATCCGATTACGTCACAATAAAAATCAACTAATTCCATGAATGAATACATTTTATTGTTTTGTTATTTTACGACGCTTCGCCATCTTGGTCATTAGCAACTAGTATAATAGATTATATAATTTAGTCAACAGTCTTGTATCCTCCAGGAACTTGATGAGGTTCTCTTCCGTATCTTGTTTGCGGCACATTCGCTTCTTTTTATTTTGATCCTGGGATATGCTGAATTTGACTTGAACATGGCGAGCTAGCTACGCACCTGCGGAAACCGCGATCGGTGCGTGTACATAGCACGCACACGCAGCGCCATCCGCTATTACCTGGTCGGTTCTCGGCGATCCTATTAGGAGTGTGTCAAACCCTGCGACATTTATTGAGC
This sequence comes from Lasioglossum calceatum, assembly GCA_963966675.1. NCBI lineage: Eukaryota > Metazoa > Arthropoda > Insecta > Hymenoptera > Halictidae > Lasioglossum > Lasioglossum calceatum. Next base: position 7,462,129 of record OZ016542.1, read on the forward strand.
ACCGGCGGAATGTCCCGAGTCCGAGTGGCTCAGCTCGCCGCGGCGCGGCATGGCAGTTGCCTGCTGATTTTGTCCAGATGTGGAACTGAACGCTCGCGACGCGAGGCGGTCACCTAAAATGGCCAGGCCTTGGCCAATCTATAAAACATCCGCTCGCTCTATCAACGGCCCTAAACGCTTTTGCGTTCGAACGCGCCCGCTTCTTGCCGTGTCTCGCCGTAAACCGCCGCCGCCACCGATGACACCGGCCCGACAAGAAAAACCAGAGAAGAAAGAGACCCGTATCTACCGGGAATACCGCTCTCGACAATATTCGTAATAACCCTTTAGGGAAAGCGTATTGCTTCGCGGCCAACGGGAGAGACGAGGCGACGCGACGCGACGGGCTGCGTTCTCGTGCGTGGCGCGCGGTTTAACTGGCCTTTACAACCGCGGAGACGGCAAGAAACGACCACCGCGGCAAAGAACTACCGTGTTTTTATCCACCACGGTTCGAGGAGGTGGTTGGCGAACGTTTACGGTGGTCGGGCCCCAGTCGATCGATCGATCCATCGATCGGTACCGATTCGCTACGTGAATCTCGTTATCGAGCGCCCCTCGTTTTCGGAAGCTTGCCTTTCCAGGCCGAAGGAAATGAACTTGTACCGTGAATCAAGGCAACTGGAACGCCACGGTTCTATACTATCACGCCATACTACAGGATTTTATATAATTTCGTTTTATACGACGTTCACAATTGCAAATGTTTTCTGCCTGTCACCTTCCTATCGCTTCTTCTTAACGCTAAACCTACCACTGCCGGTCAAATGACCGGTTTTATATTTTTCATCTCGCAATTATTGAAATTATGAAGTTGCTTACATGGAAATTCGTTCGATGCATTTTTTTATTCAAGCACACTGTTCGGTCTCGAACAGACCGAACGTGAGATATATGTATTTATTTAGGCATGGTCCGCTGAAATATCTAGAGACACTCGACGCGACGCGACGGTCCCAGAATTTGGGTGACACCGGAGACCACTTCGAGACCGCCTCGTGAGCGAAACTCATTGACAGGGCAATCTTACTATACAGGGTGTCCCAAAATTACCTTAGTTTAATGAAATGGGAGGTTCCCGAGATCATTTGAAGCGACATTTTCCTTTGCAAAAATGTTATCCGCGGCTTTGTTTAGGAGTTATTAACGAAAAACACAGACCAATCAGAGCGCGACCTAGACGCGAGTTGGCACAGTCAGCCCGGCGCGCCAACTGTTTATTGGCCGACTGTGCCAACTCGCGTCTAGGTCGCGCTCTCATTGGTCCGTGTTTTTCGTTAATAACTCCTAAACAAAGCCGCGGATAACATTTTTGCAAAGGAAAATGTCGCTTCAAATGATCTCGGGAACCTCCCATTTCATTAAACTAAGGTAATTTTGGGACACCCTGTATAAGCAAATACTTCAGTTTTCGCATCGTTTCCCCACATCTCTCGCACCCAATTAATTCCATAGCCTAAACATAGTTTTACCAACGCGCCCCTAATCCTACTCATCATTTTGTCATCCCCGCACATTTCAGTATAGCCAATAAGGAAAGATTCCGAGCTGACTTTATACACGACGCGACACCGAAAGGCAGATCACGAAAATCACTCGAACCGAAACCAACCTTTATCTTTTACCAGTGTTCCGATTGAAGCCACAATTTTTCGCGCATGCGCGGCCAAAACAGTAGCGTATCTCTAATGACGCAGCAGAGCGGCCAGAGCCCTGACGCCTTCAGCCAGTTATATTAGCGGGAATGTACCGATGGTATTGGCGGTGTCTTTCACTATCCCATCCTCAAAATAAAGAATAACTTTCAATTATGTTAAATTTCAATATTTCATATGTACACATTAATATATTTTTAAAAGTCTACGGGGTGCTCAAGCTACCCGATTTCATCGAAAAGGTTACGTTATTGAGGCTGAAATTGCCGCGCATGCGCGAAAAATTGTGGCTTCAATCGGAACACTGTCTTTTACCTCGAATTCATCGTTATCGTATCTTGTTAAGTTGTCAAATATACAGGGTGTTCCAAAATTCCTTCAACAGCCGGAAATGGGAGGTTCCTGAGATCATTTGAAGCAACATTTTCCTTTGCAAAAATGTTATCCGCGGCTTTGTTTAGGAGTTATTAACGAAAAATACGGACCAATCAGAGCGCGACCTAGGCGCGACTTGGCACAGTCGGCCAATAGACAGTTGGCGCGCCGGGCCGACAGTGTCAACTCGCGTCTAGGTCGCGCTCTGATTGATCTGTGTTTTTCGTTAATAACTCCTAAACAAAGCCGCGGATAACATTTTTGCAAAGGAAAATGTTGCTTCAAATGATCTCAGGAACCTCCCATTTCCGGCTGTTGAAGGAATTTTGGGACACCCTGTATATGAAAGTGTGTTGACTTCCGAGAGTCAAACTTATTTCAAATAGTCGGTGTTACTACATTAACACCGTCAAAGCCCCGAGTATCGTCGCGAGCAAGTGGAACGGGGGTTTACGACCACGCGAAGTTCGGTATACGGACTTGCGGTATTTCGGACGCTTCACACACATTATGATAAAAATTGCACGATATCTAAATAAATAGAGCCTTGTCACTTTTGCAAGCTAAAACATTTTAATCGCTTTTAGTGCTCGGTAGTCTTCTTTGTATAGGATTTACACCTCCTCCTCTGTGGGTGTTAATGCAAAATAAAGTATTCTGATGTTCTCACTATTTTGTGTTAAATGTATAAAATCTGCAGTGTACTAATACATTTTGGAGCATTCTTTGACCCGCCCCTCGAGGCAGTTTGACAGAATTTTCACAGACACTGAATAAATAGTATGATCTACGCAGTGTTTTACTAGAGTATTAGATTTATTAAAGGGTGCATGCTGTTGTGTAGGTATTGGCTGATGTGTCTGATTGTGACCTGCCGATTCTACTTCTAAATATTAGATTATCCAGAAGATCCACATTAATATAGCACTGTCCTGTATCTAATAAAAGGCTTAATTAATTTCAGTTACCGTGCGATCTCAACTTTGAAGTAGCCAAGCTGCGGGCAATACTTTTGACAGACTTATGTCCTCTTTGAAATTAGATCGAGGATTTTGACCTCGATCTTCCGGGCTAAATTATCTGATCTTAAAATTGTTACGTAGATAAAAGCTTAGGAAGTAATAAAACATTGACAAGACGACAATCACATCGCTCATAATATATTGTAACGTTGCCTAGCAACATCAAAATACATATTTTACCTACACCTCGAACAATGCACGTTTTTGCCTGGAAGCTTATCGAATCTCACTTATCGAAACCAATTTGTTTTAACAATAAGATCCAGAACGTGCAGAACAGATATTTTATTAGTCCAACAACAAGAACGAAATTACACTGCAAAATCGTTCGGTTTCAAACAAAAGCAAGTTTGAGAATTAAAATTCGAACAATGTGCCCAGCTGTTATTTCACCGTGTTTTTTGTTCTATCGCCGAGCAATTCCGAGGTCTCTAAGCAAGAAACGATTGTTGTCCATGCTTGGCAGAGCGCTGCCACCGTGCACTTACAGTCCTTTTTCCTCGATGTTCGTTGCAGAAATCTTTTTGTTACCTTGAATGGTAGCGGAGGTGTACGCGGGTGGCGTGGAAAATACTTGGCGCCGAGGTTGAGTGTGTAGGCGGCAATCACTTTCATAGGAGTACCGAGAAAGAGGATCAGAAGCTTGCGAACTGGCAACTCAATTGGTCGAGGCAGTCGACGGTAAAAGGAAGGCTCCGGGCTGAGGTCTCGGTCCAGTAAACCGTATCCTCTCCCTGAGAAAGTGCTGCGTACTCGAGCGAAAGCACTTTTATTTCTGTCGATACCACGGCTGAAACCGCGAGGAGTTTATCTTTCTGGGAGATGCTTCCTAGTTTCTCTTTCATGCCCCGTAACCGATTACGGTTCTTCTTTCGCCACAATTGCGAGGCGTCTCCAAAAATCTAGAGGAAATCTAGTTTATAATCTTCACTTTTGAGATGCGATTAGGTCACCGTAATTCATAAAGACAATATTAATATTGTAGGTATGAATGTCAAAATGCAAATATTAGGTCGTTGCACAAGTCCTGATACTATTTTCGGTTTATCTTTAATTTGCTCTTTATTACAACACTGTCCAGTGAAATGTCTTGATTGGCACTTCGAGATGTTCCGTCGCTATAATTCGCTATAATTCGCTTGCTTGTGTTTCCTTAAAAACGACAGCAACTGAGTAACCATAACGAAATAACTATCAGGGGTAAGGGGATATATTTTGTTCTTGTTGGATGCTTTAGCAGCGGTGCTAGAATCTTTGTTCAGCCGTTAATTATTTGAAAACGCAGCCGGAATTATTTTACTCTTTTTCCCTGATATTGTCTCGAAGAATCATCCCCTAATGGACAGCACATGCAAATGTAATATGTTTGCAATTTTTTATCATTGTACTTTAACTTAATTGACTATGCAATGGATAGGACTACTATGTCCTTAATAATTTTACGTCAATGATGAAACATTGAGAACAAGACAGGGAGTTATACATGTGATTAACACTTTGTAATTAACACAATTAACACTGGAGACCAGTTTCTACTCTATTTTTGGTTGAGTACCCATTGTTTCTACGAAACAAGAGCATGTATCGCAGTGCTAAATGTGAGAATTAAATTGGAAACATTATGTCATATTAAACGAAAGGTTTGATATCATTTGAGAACAATCGCCTTTGTTCTGCTGTAAGGGTGGTGTTTAACCCCGTAAGTCAGATTATAAAGTACCATCCTAGAACCTTTCTAGATTTTCGTATAAATCTTTTTCAGATACTTCACAAGAGACCCCGGTATACCAGCTAAGTATTAAGCGTAAATTGTTAAGGGCTGTTTTTGGCAGCCTGTAGTCCACTTGAATCGTCCGATCATTATCGCTAAGTAGATTTTCTTGGTCGGCGGTGTTCCCGGTGGTAACGAGCAACTTCTGTCCGTTCGATTGGACGATTATCAGGGATCCGTGGTGAGTGCGCGAGTTTCCAGCCAGGTTCCGCGAAACGGGCAATTCGCGAGCTTACGGGACGCGAGGAAAAAGCGTTCTCTTCGTAACTCTGTTCGCGAGAGACGGGAAGGAAGGCCTCGCTCTATCGGCCAGGATTTTCCCATTAATTACTGTCCACGACGGCGAGAAGCAGACCGAGAGAGGAGCGTACGGGCTGGCTCACTCAGACAAAAAGCGTCGCCGGAGCGAGCAAGACGGAGGATCGCTTGGATTTATTGCTAAATCGTGCAAAACTAATAACGCTCTCCTCGTCTGTCCGTTCCGATCGACCTGTTACACGCCTCTAGACTGCCACTCGCGTTTTTTTTTCTCTCTCTCTCTTTCTCTATCTCGCCCCTCTCCTCCCCGCGCCGAATGTCCGATCGGGGACGTTCACCGATACGTCCAGCTAGCTCGTTGTTCCCGATCGATCATGATAATTACCGTCCTGAATGGGCCTCCCATTTACAAATAAAGACGGAGACCTGTTACGCGGTTTTGCCGCGGTTTCGCAACGCGTGCTCGACACTGCGCTCTCGGGTTTCTGCGAGTCGACGGAAACAGGAAACTGCTCGCGACCCTTCCCTCGAATAGGCGCGGTTCTGACACGGTCGAGTGAATTATTTTTGCCAGTAGATGAACGATAACAATAACAACGCTTTTACTCAAGGTATATACGCCTGCGTGTGTCACTGCTCGAAAATGTTTGGTCGCTTTCAAAATAATCGTACAGCAGAAACGAAAACAAGAGCAAAGTACATTCCCTTACCCCTGATTATTATTTTGTTATGGTTACAGGTTGCGTTTGTTAATGTTGTTCGTATAAAATTCAAACATCCGTTCCTTTTCAATGAAATACATTTGCAAGCGGATTCGTATAATGGGAGAACACCTTGAAGTACCAATCAAGACATTTCCCGGACAGTGTTGAGGGATGATTCTTCGCGACAATATTAGGGAAAATATCAAAAGTAAAACGACTCTGGGTACTTTTACAAATAATTAACGACTGTAAAAAGATTCTGGCACCGCTGGTAAGGCACGCACAAACGAGAAAAAGAAACGAAAACAAGAAAAAAGTACATTCTCTTACCCCTGATTATTATTTTGTTATGGTTACAGGTTGCGTTTGTTAATGTTGTTCGTATAAAATTCAAACATCCGTTCCTTTTCAATGAAATACATTTGCAAGCGGATTCGTATAATGGGAGAACACCTTGAAGTACCAATCAAGACATTTCCCGGACAGTGTTGAGGGATGATTCTTCGCGACAATATTAGGGAAAATATCAAAAGTAAAACGACTCTGGGTACTTTTACAAATAATTAACGACTGTAAAAAGATTCTAGCACCGCTGTTAAGGCACGCACAACGAGAAAAAGAAACGAAAACAAGAGCAAAGTATATTCTCTTACCTCTGATTATTATTTTGTTATGGTTACAGGTTGCGTTTGTTAATGTTGTTCGTATAAAATTCAAACATCCGTTCCTTTTCAATGAAATACATTTGCAAGCGGATTCGTATAATGGAGAACACCTTGAAGTACCAATCAAGACATTTCCCGGACAGTGTTCAGGGATGATTCTTCGCGACAATATCAGGGAAAGTATCAAGAGTAGAACGACTCTGGGTACTTTTACAAATAATTAACGACTGTAAAAAGATTCTGGCACCCCTGTTAAGGCACGCACAAACGAGAAAAAGAAACGAAAACAAGAGCAAAGTACATTCTCTTACCCCTGATTATTATTTTGTAATGGTTACAGGTTGCGTTTGTTAATGTTGTTCGTATAAAATTCAAACATCCGTTCCTTTTCAATGAAATACATTTGCAAGCAGATTCGTATGATGGGAGAACACCTCGAAGTACCAATCAAGACATTTCCGGGACAGTGTTGAGGGATGATTCTTTGCGACAATATCAGGGAAAGTATCATGAGTAGAACGACTCTGGGTACTTTTACAAATAATTAATGACTGTAAAAAGATTCTGGCACCGCTGTTAAGGCACGCACAACGAGAAAAAGAAACGAAAACAAGAGCAAAGTACATTCTCTTACCCCTGATTATTATTTTGTAATGGTTACAGGTTGCATTTGTTAATGTCGTTTCTATAAAATTCAAACGTCCGTTCCTTTTCAATGAAATACATTTGCAAGCGGATTCGTATAATGGAGAACACCTTGAAGTACCAATCAAGACATTTCCCGGACAGTGTTGAACAATCACTCTAGAAGCTCTGCTAAGGCAACTTGGAACTCTACTTCTATTTTTCAGGATCACGAGTGCCAGGCAGAAGGGTCGATTACAATTCGCTCCTCATCTCCCACTCGTAAGCGATCCCGCGTTAGAGCAGTTCGGTAAATTCCTTTTCCATCGGCTCGATCCACATCCCGGGCTACTTTTCGTGAATTTTCGGAGCACCTGCCGGTCGAGTACCCCGGCCGCATTCTCGGAACGTACGTGCGTTCCCGTGGGTCACTCACGCTCGATCTCCTCCGGTCTCTCTCGACCGGCGCGGCGCGGCGCGATGCGATGGGTCCCTGTTTTATTCATCACACCGCGAAACCTTTTTCCCGGGAACGCAGGATCCCAGGACGAGGATCGAATATGTCGAACCTCCTTCGGGGCCCGTGATCCTTCGGCGTTTCTCTCGGCTCCCCGTGGCCTGGAATACGCGCAAACGAGCGCACAATGCCGGGACCGTAAATACGCGCGCGGCGGCTCGGACAAGAATGGGGGAGATATTCGCGTATCCTGGACAAACGCTTTCCTCCGTTCGATCGTCGGCGTTCGTCCCGCTGAAGGGAGGATTTATTCTTCGTCGATTTACAATGCTTTATGGTGTCGGTCTCGCTGCTTCAACAAATAATTGCCAATTAAACGTCCCGCGCATCGATCGTTCAGCCCGCTCCGCTCGTTGCGGGACCACGGATATCCTTCCTGTCCAGCACACCGATCCCTGACTCCGTTCTGCTTCTTCGTATTTCTCCGTGTCGATTCGTAATTTCGCGTGGGCAGCCGGCCTCAACTTATTCTACACGTTCGTGGAAACTCGGGCCTAATGCTCGTTACACGCGTCCGTCGGGAAATACATCTGTTGGCATTGTTACAGAGACGTTAGCGGCCCCAGACTGTGCTCGTTTGCGCCGCCATGTAGGTCGATGGCCGAGGACGTTGGGGTTTTTGTCTACGTCTTTATTATTGGAGTCATTAGACTGTGGGTTTTGCGCATTTCTGAGTAAAATTTGTAGGTGTAATTCGGGAAAGTGGGAACATTCAGAAAGGTTTCACAAAATTCAATGTACCATTTATAGCTTATTATAATCATTGTGGAGAGAAGCACAATTCTACTTCGTTCCTGTTTCTTGCATTTGATGTAGACAATTTTTATAAAGGTTCGCAGTGTACTAATAGACTGCGGATTTTATCTATTTATGACAAAGTGAATAGGTGTAATTCGAAACAGTAAAAGGATTAGATGAGTATGACAGTGTCGATATGCCATTTTTAACATATAAAAATGATTAATGAGGGAAATAAATTGTTACTAGGCTTCTACAGATCGTAATTGATGTGTAAAAATTAATTAATTCTCATCTAACCCTTGGTTTATCAACTCTTTCTGTCCCTTCGTGTGAAAATGGTACGATGGTAAAGAATCAATGTTATGAAAAGAGATAAATCTTCATAAATTCTCACTTGGAAAATGAAAATTTACAGCAAAATATTTATTTACAACATAGTGAATCAGTGGAAAGAGTAATACAAGTAAAGATTGAAGATTATTTGGGTACAGGATAACAATATTAATGATGTCTTGTCCTGAAAGTACTTACTGTCGAATTCTTAATGCAGCTGTTTCATGAATGCCGAAAGTAAAAGCCTTAGAACCGAGAATTGAACGTAGCCATTACTCAATAAGGTGGATGAGTAACACTGTTTTTGAGATTATGTTTTAATCGGCAAGCATCAAATCGTGATTACTAGTTGAAACATTATTTTTAATAAAATACTTTTCACTGGCATCTCAATCCATATTAACAATGAGTATCAAAACTGTCCCAGGATAAATCGACTAAAAATATGAGCGCTGCGATACTGAAGAAATTTGACATCCCTTAGACACACCTTTCATACATAATTCATCTGTGTTTCGTATACCGTCATTGTTCTACTTTCTTTTCCCCTATTCCTCATTTCGAGGATGTCTATGGTCGGTAGAAAGCTCGTTAAAATCGAGAGCTCGGGGTGGACGGGCAGAACGAGAGAGCGAGCCAGTAATAATATAAAACTCGAGTCTCGTTTCCAGTGCACGTTGAAACGTCGACGACGAGATAAATTTTCGAGTAGTTCGATCAGGATCGTCTCGGTGTGCGAGCGGCATGTCCCGATGCGGCGGCGGCGGCGGTGCGAGAACGACCAAAACGCCCCCGTTTCATTGTCTAGCGGCGAGCAGAATACAATACTCGCGGCTGCCTTAACATGAATAAATGTATTTACGATTTGACGTAGGTGTGCCCGCATACCCGGCCCCGGCAAAAAATCGAAACGAGCCCCGTGGTCGGATTCCGCGGTCGGGAACGATCCGGAGAGCCACGTCTTCTTCGTCCGGCACGTTCAACGAAACACGCGGCCCACAGGTGGAGGACGAGTTTCGTCCAGTCGGACAGATCCAAGAAAAAGAATAATCGTATCGACAGCACGCGATCCCTTTGATCCTGCACGATTGTTCTTGACTTTTCCCATTGCCCACCGCTGTACCCAATAAAAATCCAGCACGGTGAAAAATCAAATTTTGTAAGGTATATCACATCTATGGAGAAGGGCGCTACTAAAAGTGACGTTTTTTAAATATACAACCTATGTGTAATTTAGAAATAACTAAACGGCGGATTGTATGCGTTTATAACAAAAATTGGCACTCAAAGTTTAGAGCAGGGGACATATTTAAAAAATTTAAGAACGTCAACGTATTCAGTTTAATAAAGTAATTGAAACAAAAAAGAAATTTTTATATTGGAATCGACGCAGACATTTTTTTTCATAAAGATCCGCAGTCTAGCAATAACTGTGTGGAAATATACTCCTTCATTTTGTACAAATTGCAAATATTGCATACGCTTTATTTTTACTAACAATACAAAGGACTTTCTGCTCCACACATTTTGCAATAAGCAAAGAATTCTTTTCAGATCAAGAAATATCTATTAGACAAATCCTTTTGGATATGTCTATAATGAAAATAAAAATATAAGTCGGAAAGTTTATTATTAATAATTAAGGCAACAAGGAATTTTTATTCTAATTCTGTAGCTGTAGTTTCCTTCATAATTACAAATATATCTTTCAGAAATAAATAATGTTATGCTTACTGCATTTATCTGATATGATGTTAAACTGCAGTTTATATCGAATAACAGACCGAAAAGGTTATATTTGTTCACTATTAAAAAGGAAAGACAGTTTTCGGCAACGGTCCTTTGTGTTTACACGAAGTAAATTGGACTTTTTATCCATATTAAATTTTATAGAAATTAATTACTATTTACAGTGATATCGTCAGTGCACTTTTTTAGGACAGACTGTAACTTTCAATTTTAGGTAGCAAACAAAAATCCATGACAATTACCACACTTAGTGATCTGTCTCTGTGTAATCAATTTTGAAATATTCTTTAGAGTCGGTACAGTATACGAACGTTGTATCAGAAGTGTTAATAATATATTATGAAAAAAAAATCATTTGCCCGATGTTATAAATACAGAAGCTCTTTTTCGGATTCCCATATCGTGCTCTCGCGTAAAAGAAATCCGCATCCATCATTTTCTGCGATTTCCCGTGCGATTCCCGGTGGCATAAAGCATTCTCGCAATTTGCTCATAGAGGCGAAAGCGATTTCGTTTTCCCGGCGCGGCGGCGACGGTGACGGTTCGAGAGTGGTCGGTGGTCGACACGCGCGTCCTTTCTGCTTCGTTTCTGGCGCGTCTTGGCAAGAAAGGTGCTCCGAAAGTTTATGGCCGCGTAGAGGAAGTGAAGGAGATATGTGAGCACCGTACACGGGGATGCACCGGCGTGTATGCGGACGCGTGCAACGCGGCCGAGCCACTTCCACATGCATACGTACTCAACGTGCATACTACGTACGGTGGACCGGCGAATAAATATAATGCCTAGCGTGGGCGGCCATTGTTCGCACGCGTAAAGTTGAAACGCGCGAGAAACCGACCGTAAATCGAAGATTTCGAAGTTAATGGTTTACCGGGATGCCTGCTCTCTGCCCCGTGGGAAGATCTCGTCCCTCTTGCACGACTTTTTCGCCGGGTACCTGCTGCGCCAGGCCATTTCGAACGACACTTTTGAACGCCGGTATAAATTACAATGTCTCTTTGAAACGAGCGCTAGTTCGCTTCCCGAAACATTTTGTTGTGCTGTTTGAACGTGTTCGCGGCTCCGTTACTTGTGTGTTACGTGGCGTGCAAGGAAAGCGTAATTTTTCAAGTATTGTGTGGGAGACTTTAGCACGTTCATTGTTCATACCTTCAGCTTTCTACACATGTATATCATTAAAATGGTCAGTTTAAGTGTCCACTTTTCCTTCTGTTAATTATTATTTGTCCTCATTATGTCATTGTGCTTCTTTCCATTAATTAATACATAGTCGTCCATTAAGAGATTGTCGCATAAAATTTTTAAATTTTAATAAAGATTGTAAATGGTAGAATACAGCCTTATTTTATAATTTGAAATAACACTTCTGAATGGAGGACACTGTACTTTCATATAATATAGGATGTATTGTGTAGATATTTTTAATGAACATCATGCAATACTGATTGTAACTGTGAATCTTATATTATGATACACGGGACAGTGATCGTGTTAATTATTCTGCTCGGGGAATTGCTATATTAACTCTAGAGTGTCGGACATTTTTCAGAAGTACGTGATTGACTATGTTTAAATCTTTTTAACGTATTTTTGGAAGCGTTTCTTGTAGACTTTCTGTTGTTCCAGACGGAACAGGTATCCTTCATTTAATCTAAATTGAATAATTAAGTGACCATTTTAATATTTAGTTGTCCCAAAAGTTTCTTTCGGAATGTGTTCCTTTAATGTTGCTAAATAAATAAAAACAATACGATAATCTTTATGTTAATGTTTTAGTACTTAGTAATTAGTAACATGAATTTGCATTATATGCATGAATCGAAAACCAACTTTTAGGACAACGTAATATTTATTTAGCAATATTAAAGAAACGCATTCCGAAAGAAACTATTGGGACAACCTAATACTTTCGGTCAGAATAGACCTGGACACTGCTGTGAAAGGATTAATACATATGCTGGTGTTCATTTCTTTTGTAGTTTCTTATAGTTTCTAATTAATTCGATTTCATTTCAATCGAAGTAATTCGGTATGATAAAAAACAGAAGCTTCAAGCTGTAAAATTCCTATGGTAGTGTAGTTCACATTGTTGTAAGACATTACCCCGATTTAAATAAATTTGTAAACAAAATAATTAGAGCAAGGACTATTTCAATAAAAATTGTAACTTCAAAACGAAAGAAGGAAAAAGGAAGAATCTATTAAATATAAAGCTGGAACGAAACAAAAAGTACATGTATTCTAATAATTACCTATATCCATCAACAATCCATTCGAAGCTGACAATTTAAGGATCGTCGCCTCCAGGGTTTGTTGACTAACCGTTCACATACGAATAACTCGAACAAGGTCCAAGCAAGCTGGCGCAGCTCGTTGACGAGAGTGCGATGGTTATGAATGGCATAAGATGTATCAAGCGGGGAAATGAGGATGAAGGGGATCACCTGTATCGGCTCTTTAGACGCGCGCAGGTTACACGTGTCCACACACGCGTGATTTACGTGTGAGCAACGCGGCGTGAACTGTCGGACGACCTCGGGGCCCGTGCATGTAACGCCCGGATCACCTGTGCTGCAGGGAGCCGCTTATTACCGATGCGGAATCAATTTCAATTTCGCGCAGCTTCACCACCTGCGATGCCGTTCGCGGAGCCAGCGCAGCGTCTCCCTCTAGAGATTACCTGGCAACTGGCTCGCTCGCTTACTTGCGTGCATTCGTGCGTGCGTGCGTGCGTGCGTGCATGCACTCGTGCGTGTACCTGCCCGATCCGCCAATAAGTGCATTAACCTTTCGGTATTGGGATACCGTGTTTAGGACGAGAGATTCAAGGTCAGTCGGTGAAACTCTTCCACCTCATTCTGCAAGCTGACCCCTGAATGCGGGCGATTTTGATTCTCTCAGGACAAACATAAATGAGTCCATTCAAATCCTTGCATGTCGACTTTGTTTCGTTCCCTTGGTACTTCTATTGGACCTAATAGAGACAGTTATGTGATTCACCAAGTTTAAGATTTGGGATACCGTGTGTAGACTCGGGATGAAGATTCTAAACAGAGTCTAATCAATCGAAATAAAATTCTGTTTTGTTGTAGCCGATATACAGTGAGCCACGAAAGTATTCGAACGACCTTTAAACAAAATAACTTTCTTGTAGTTGTACCAAATGATCTGATTTTTTTATAATCAATTCGAAGCATTGGTTTATGAAGTGATATGCAAAAAAAGATTTTCCAAAAATTATAATTTACAAGGTTACATGCAAAAATAAAAAAAGGCATTTTTAAAAATTTTTTTATTGGGACCGTTAATGAAAATTTAAAATATATGTTTTGTAGATCTATAGTAGTTATACACATGCTGAAAATTTCATCGAAATCGATTAACATACACACGAGCTACAAGCGGTTAAAAATGGTGAAAATCATAGTTTTACGCGACTTTTGATCAGTTTCTGCTTAAAATCCACAAAATCGTACATATTTCGATGCATGTCGTTTTTTCCTGCGTCAACCGATTTCGATAAAATTTTCAGCATGTGTATAACTACTATAGATCTACAAAACATATATTTTAAATTTTCATTAAGGGTCCCAATAAAAAAATTTTTAAAAATGCCTTTTTTTATTTTTGCATGTAACCTTGTAAATTATAATTTTTGGAACATCTTTTCTTATCGTAATTACTTACAAAATCATTAATAGAAGTTTTTATTGCTTTTATGCAAATGACCCAGGGGGTAACAAAGCGGAAAAGGTTCATTTTAAATTGATTCAATCAAAATGGTATGCTAAATAAGGGTGATTGCGTTTTCAGGTTTATTTCTGAGTGACCCTAACGCCAATACTATGATTTTACAATGAATGCAATTGTTTTTAAATATTGTAACCCATTGTATACAGTTTCACACATGGTAGCAAAATTTTGGCGTGATCCTAACGCCAATACTATGATTCCAGAATTAATGCAGTTGCTTCTAAATAATGCAAAATGTAGCAAAATATATCGTGCAAGTTTTATTAATCGCTGATGCGAGAAACCTAAAAGTTGAAAAAAGTACCATGAAACTTCGTTTAATCGCGTGCAAGTGCTCGAGTTTCGATTTATCGTTCAACTTTAGCGATATCAGTGGAGGTATTATAAATCTTATATCGTAAGCTTGATAGTCTGGAATCTCATCACGCCGTGCCATTTCGAGTTAATCAAGAACTCATCACATGATCCGAGTGTGCGAAATAGCGTCACGGTGGGCCACGGTGGCGACACGTTTTCGCGGTAATGGTTCCAGTCGGGATCGGCCGTGTTGTTTTTAAGTGTAGACATCGATAGCAGAGTAATGACGATAATGATAATGATGCTCCAGATAACGATCGGCGAAAACAGAAATAAAACGGCATGGAGTATCGACGTGCATATAATAAGGGAAGTGTGTTTGCTTGTTTTTCGGTGCGGCGCGAGTGTATTTATAGTAGAGGCTCCTATCTACTTCGCGTTACCCGGTGCCTGATGAGTTTTCTACCAAAGAAAACTGTCATTTGCAACGTTAAAGTTTCGAGAACGTGATATCGGTAGCAACAGGAAAGCGAGTAGACGTTTCAGATCCTGTAATCCAATACTGCCGTTTTCTGAAACCTTCAATCACGTTCCTGATTCCTGTAAGATGAGTAGATCAAGTGTTTTTATGCTGCTCATATAAGGTTGATGAAAGGTTCAGGATTCTTAGTTAACGGAGAAATTTCAATCTGCCGATTTTTCGAAATTCAAGATCGCGATCTCGAGGAAAATTAATTAAATGTGTTTATTTAATGGGAAATTAATGCCGAGACTCTTATTTTCCTGTCGTTAAACTATTTTAATTATTGTTCCAGCACGATAGAGATCGGGCACGCAACGATTTTTACGAAAGCGTTAGAATTCCGGTTTTTCTTGTTCGAAGATGATTCGAAGATTAATTTCTGTTAGCTAATCAGTGAAAAACGAATCATCAATCTTCGGTGGTTACTTATTTAACAAGTCATCAATTTGCGATTAAATCTAGATTTATGTAGCTTCCTCCAGTTGAACTGTTCAAATTTTGAGCGGAAGAATGTTTGCGATTTTCCACGAGCGTGTTTCTTATCGATTGCTTAAATATTGCGAAATGTACATAGTACATTGTAATCGTGAAACACAGGCTGGTATGTGTGTGCACCCGCAGTGAACGTCATCAATGATGAAAGGTTCGCGAAACTTTTGATACTTTCACCGTTCGTACGAGAAGAGCATTGACATGCATAGAATTCCTTTGTGTGTATGCAAGTACGCCTGCGCGTTTATGAAATACGCCGAAGGAATGCTCGACTTTGTTTAAACGTTCAACTCGCGTAAAATCGGCAAACGTTTCCCGGTGAATGTACGGCGGCGGCCAGTTGCAAGAAATAAATTAATTAACGGTTTTCAGGCTCGTTTTCGAGTTTACGCAACGGAGCTAGAGCACACGAACGTATTCCAAAGAAATCATATTTCGAAGCACAGAAGGAATTCATTTTACTGCATATTTAAGCAGTTATAAACGTTTAAACGGCAAAACACTTGGCTTTTACAATATGTTTAATTCGCGGTTTTTCTCTAGGAGGATCTCAAGAACCACGTTGTTGTTAGTAATACTCCTGCAGTGAGTGCCTGGAGGCTTGTGGATTTCGCTGGAAGACATTTTAGATTTCAGGGAATCCTTACGTTGACATTAATGCTTCCTTTTTCCTGATAATGCCTGAAATCTGCAAAATTAGAAACTGTCGAGTTGCGAGTTGATTAATTGACTCAGAGTTCATTTAATTAACCTGTTAAGTGACTAACCTGTAACAGCCACGGGTAGAGTCGCCAGATGAGGAGAGGAAGCACGAATTGAGGGGAAAAAGTTACCCTTTCTCTGCCAGTACCGGACACATGCACGACAGAGACAAAACGCGCCACGTGACGTAGAAGGAGAAGGTAGAGTGGGGACACAAGTCTTGAATACCTAAACATGTTATAAATGACATTCATATATCTTTTACGCAATTTTTTACCTTTTTAAAATAAGAAGTTATTTACGATTAATGTCGAATTTTCTGACCACTTTCTCGATTTTCACGGATCACTTGAGGGGTTCAGTAAATTATAGTTAATGACGATTATAAATATAATTTATGATTGACGGAATGCCACTTGACTAACAACCTGTAATTTGTGATTATCAAAAATGTAATCTTGCCAACAGCTGATTTGATCAAAAATGATATCGTAGGGTGAGCGAGTGGTTACGTAAAGCACAGGTCGATACAGTTATAGGTAATTTATGATTGGCTCAGGCTGTAGACCGTTTTCGCGCGGTTTATTAAATACTAAATGTTTATACAAGACATGTAATATCCAGGAATTGGATCTTGTCACGCCAGACGTACAGCTTACAGTTCGCCGAAGGCAGTGAACGAACGATGAGTTACGATTCGATGTCGTACAATAATTAAGTAACAACCTATATCGTTCCGATCGACGCGTTTATTAGAACGCTTTCCCCTGTTTTATCGATTGACACTGGTGAACGCTGCCGGAGAGCTCGCCGCGGCAAAATAACTTGATTTATGTGATCGTTCAATCTGATAAAACGGTCTTACACACAATGCAACAATTACAGCCGGGTATTTTATTTATTGTGTTTCTTCGAACGAATACTATTAATCTTTTTATTGGCGTTATTATTGGTTATTATTACAAGCAATACTGTCAATACAAAACGTTTCTTATGTGCGACTGGAACTTACGACCAGTGGACAATTAATATCTTCATTTAGATGTAACTTTCATACGTCAAAGTATAAAAATGTCTCGCGTGCACAATTATACCGGTGCACGTGAAGCTACTGCAACTAATGCATCTACAATGTGGAATGGAAACAGAATATTTTCCCTAAGATCAAGGGAAAATGCAATTCACATATTATAGAGCTTGGTCAATGGAAATTAATATAGAATGCAGATGTCATGTGTGCGTAATAGGGTCTTCTATTGAGAAGTATTATTTTAAATTAAACAAAACGCTGTTTTTGTACAATTGCTGTTTTTTTCATTACTTTGGAATTTGATTTTTGAAATATCTTCTTATTCGATCTATAATAATCTTTAAACTACAATTAATGTTATCGACGCACTGGTTCGATCAATTGGAAAATAATCAAATTTGCAAAAATATCACATGAAATATAATTCAACGTGCTTATTTTCTAATTGATCGAACCAGTGCGCCGATAACATTAATTGTAGTTTAAACAATTGTCGATCGAGATTCAGAGAACTGTTATAATAATCTTTATCTAGAATCGTATCTTACCTACTTACGTGTATCGAATAGGTGAAGCTCGATTCTCATCGTAGTTGCAATTCACACCGCAGTATTAGGGACATTCCTAGTGATTTTTGTGCCGCAGTAACGAGCTTCTCCTTTACTCTAATCTACGAAATGCTAAGGGCTTAACACTAAACCTACCGAGCCTTAAAAGTGACTGGTATTTACATGTTCCCTTATAAAATTGACAAGATTGATTTTATTTAGACTTTTTGCGGTCTCTATTGTAATACGTGCTCTAAAGATATCTATACAATCATTCCTTCTGAAATCATTTTTATTAATTCAATAATTCTAAAATAAAAAATCTGGAACCGATTATTTTGACCGGTGGTGGTAGGTTTAGCGTTAATTTCATTATTGAAAAGCCAAGAGAAGTTGCTTCCTACATTTCTAATGTATCGAAGTAGGTATCTAAATAATAATAAAACTTTCCCCTATGCACAATTTAAAGCAATATAAAGAATGTACAGTCATGTGAACAACAACCCTTTGGTGAACGAGATAGAAGTATAGTAAAATGTTGTTATTTTTACTTTTTCTGAAGAGAATACACCCCCATTGAATTGTAGGTGGGAACTGATTGGGAAAAAATACCGCAGTAATATGTACATTTACCCTAACAGTTTGATTCGACCTCAGGTTTGGAAAGTTGCCTCCCCTGGTCACCGAACAGCAAATATTTGCGCAATTCGTGGAGCAACGGGGACAGTGTGCAATCCCCCACCCCCTAATTTGAAAATCGCACCGCCTCCGAAGCCTTCACACGCGCTGCAACCGTTCCGTGCCAGAATGTGGACGCAGCCACCGTCCCGGCCGCGAACGGTAGCCCAGAATTGCATGTTGCGCTCGCGATTGGTCGATGCCGGCGAAACGGCGGAACATTAATAATTACCCGCCACTTTCCCCTGGAAAACCAGGAAAGCCTGAGGGACGGACGGTTGGTTGGTTGGTTGTCCAGACAACCAGCGTGTGGTCCCGATTGCCGCGATAACGGGCAACGTTCGAATTACCATTCGTCCTTTCACGTGTTAGCAGCTCCGGTACCGCGAAACGTTTAATTTATCACATCGTATTGTGCCGCGGCGGGGTAGTAATTACGAGATATAAATCGTTCCTGGTTCTGTGCTCGCGCGCGCGCGTGCTCGCACACAACCGGACCGATCTCGTCCGCGCAACTTTCGAGCCATCGCGGAAACCGCTTCCGGTCAGCAGATTTCTACCCCCCACAATTAAATGTTGTGATTAATGTTGTAATTAATAATACCACGCTAATTGTGTTAAAAATCGCGGAGTACGAAAGTCAATGAGAAATGGTACTTCTTGTTGGTACTAGATTGCAATTTTATAAACGAAACTGATGCGTCAAGTATCGTTGAATTGATCATTGGTAGTTCATGATTATATTCAAACAGGCCACTTATAAATGAAAGTATAGCTACATTGAATTGTTCTTGAATTGTTTAAAAATGCTACTGACAGCATTACATGTCACGTAGTGAATAAATATACTTATGTGAATTGAATAATTTGATTAATCACTGTATTACCAGAAGTTTGGAAGCATATGACAATTTTTAGAAAAATTCTGTGACGTGACAAATTTTTTCTGATTAGAAGATATGCACATGTAGACGCAGTATACCTATACACATGCAGTGCCGGATTAAGCAAGCGCGGGGCCCGTAGCAAATGTTATGGCGGGGCCCAAGGCTTTGCATCAGGGCCGCTCGTGTGTAAATGTAGCGCAGCTTTGCGGCAACCACAATGAATGAGCTTTTTTTTTAGAAAAACTATCTGTGCCCCCTGGCATAGACAGGCGCTCATGTATCGGCCCTTGTTTGTATGGCGCGGGGCCCTCAGAAGCGCGGGGCCCGTAGCATTTGCTACTCCTGCTACGGGGCTTAATCCGGCCCTGTACACATGTAAATTTTCTTATTTTTTACCATTTTTTAATAAATAGTATTGGTGTAGACACCTTACACCTTTAGAATGTTTATTACACTTCATGAAGACATTAATCTCTGTGGTGTACACAGTACATGTATGCTTTACATATGTTTGTGTCAGTTTTGATGTTCTGTAGTGTGTACAAATATGGGATACATATATGTAAATACCTACAAGTATAGTCATTACTAACACGAACGTTTTCTAGTAGACACAAATAGTACTATTTCTGTACACTGTTTTATTTGTCTGTCTATTGCAAGAGTATCGGATCAAAATGATCCATTTCCGTTGTTCAACGGTTAAGTCATTAATGCAATAATTTCTAGATACTTAAACATGTCGATTTAATCTAGTTTTCTACATTTCACGAGGTTCCGCGATTTCCAATAACCAGCAGCGCACTTTTACGGTCCATTACATTCAAAGTAAGAGAAAAGGGAATAAAATTGTATTTACATTCTACAGAGTAATTAATAGTTACTTATCTTCGCATAGTTTTCACAGTTTTCGCGATCTCGTATTGAGTTTAGCAATTAAGCGTGCTGTAGCAGTTAAATGGTTTTTTTCAGCTCCGACCAAGCTACATTTTGCTTTCTACATCGTTAATACCTATATCCGTTGCTAGCCTCTACAAGGTGAACGTTTCTGAGGAATGAACGACCGACTATAGGTTCATTTAAACCTGTACTTATCAATTTGCCTAGGTATACAGGATATTTAAGTACATTCCAAGCATGATAGCTACCTTAAACGATTTTAGTTCGATCTCTTAATAGGCTTACGTAATCCGGTGCAACAATACTCTAATTACATGGAAATTACTTGTCTGTGACCAACGTCAATTTTAAAACATTCTTTGCTACGATATCCTTACTCACGCATACTTTTGCGAGGATCTCCTCGCAGATCTAACACAAACGAAAGGCATCTTATTTACAACAAGTAGAAAAACTTATGTAAATATAAAAAGGTATATTATTAATTGCTATAGCCTGGCAAGAGCCTCCTCAACAGAGTATAGATATACATATAGGGTTGTGTGTGTTATTGGTGTGTGTGTCATAAACAACGAAGAAATAATATTTCATTAAAATTACGACTGCACAACGTTTTCGAATTTAGGGTCATTGCACGGACATGGTATAATACACTGTTAAATTCGTGTCGACGTCAGCAACAATCCTATGGTTCCCAAAACATAAGGTGATCTTCACTTTTTTACGTAGAAAGCATTTTTTGAAACTTAAGATTCGCGAACGTGTAGACCACCAAGTCCTGATCAAATTTTGTCTGGAACATTTTTAAATCGAACTACCGGAAATAGCTAAAAGATGACGACGAAACTTAACAGTTATACGCTGTATATTTGTAGGACAAAATATTTGATAAGAGTAGTTCTCAAAATCCATTTGCTTAACCCTTGCCGTATATTAACGAGTCAGACTCGTTACGAAGATTTTAACAAAGTCTAACAAATATGAATGTTATGTGTTCCTTTTTAGATGAAATAAAATTTGATTCGTTGGTAATCAATATTTGAACATTGAAATATGTGTAGCCTTACAAAAAATATAAATTTTTTTTTCCCTTCTACGACGGTCTTGGGGATAAAGACGTTTTATCCACCGTAACTGTAAAGAAAATGGTACGGGGCAAGGAGTTAAACAAAACGTGTTCTTAAATTACAAGACTACAAATTGAACAATTTAATTGCACGACCAGCAACTTTGATTTATTGTGAGCTCGGCGATGATTTAGACCCTATCTAGAACCGCAGCGGTCACTTTTACAGCCCTGACTTCCTGAAGTTAATGAAATGATAACAGAAATTGCTACCTTTAATTAAAATGCAGTCGTACGTCCAACCGATTCGAGTGTATTCGCAGCGAGCGGTGTCAGGATCTCTCGTCTTCTGCCAGCTCGTTGATTTTACGGTTGATTCGGGCCTGATCGGGCTTCTCGGCGAGAGAAAGGAGCACAGGAGGCAGTTAAAACGCCTTTAAAGAGAAAAGTCTTTATTATTCGCGTCCCTGGGCTAGAGTCGCTTAACGGACACGATGATTCACGTTGGATCGGCTAATTTATTAATCGCTCGCGGCATTCCCGAAAGAAATTGGCCGAGGCCGGCGCGAAAACGTTGATACACTTGATGCTCGGAATTACGAATGCAATCAACGCCCTGATTCGTTCTATCAACCGCATCGTTGGACACGCGAGTGATCCCGACGATTGCGTCACGTGGATGCCACGTCCATTTTGCTCGGATCCTTCCCTATGCTCTGTTTTCACCACCTGCCTCTTCTAGGTAATCGTTGAACCGACAGATTAGAAGGAAATCATTTGTTACACCGCACCATCGTGCTTCGGGATACGATAAGCGCGTTGCGTCACCGGCGCGGCGGTCTCTTGGCACGCGTGCTCGGTTCTTACGCGGTTTTCGGTTTCGTGGAACTATTCCACTGTGTACCGATCGGTGTAAATATCTTCGTACGGCAAGCGTTGTTTGAACGGTGAAAGCGTTTTAAGATCCTCGCGCTCGGGGTTTGTTTGGAAAATCAGTGTTTTAAGAGTTTCGACACTGCCACAGGTTGTATTTGTACGCGCGGGTGTATTCTGGCCGTAGAGAGTGTCAATATTGTTGAATTAACGTGAACATGGCTGCGTAGTTCGAGATTAAAAAAAGATTTTGCAGGGAGGTTTTGAAAGTTAGCACACGCGCTGTTTGAACAGTGTTGTCGACACTTAATTCGTAGTGTTTTAGAGTAAACCGAGGTCTTCTTAAGTATCTGCGATTTCAATCACTTAGAATCGTTGTTAGAAACCCATGATCCTTGTGATATCTATGATCTCTAAAGGACTTGACAGATATCGCTCATGCATAAGAAAAACGTCACAACTCAAAATTTTTCAGTTTCTGTTCGTTTACGTTAAAATACTCGCGAGTATTTTTATATTAATAGATACTTATAAAACTAACCCCATAGTTAGCCCTATTAGATTTTATTTGCTTTACTTGCAGCCACGGCTGGTTAAACTATCACAGGACTTTGAAGCGCTCTCCTGTAAAATTCGTATTTTCATATTTGAGATTTCTTTTCGTTGTAACCGTATGAAATGTTAAATGTTAAATGCCTTTTGTATTTTTGCATGTAACCTTGTAAATTATAATTTCTGGGAAATCTTTTTTGTATATTATTTCGTAAACCAATGCTTCCAATTGCTCATTAAAAAAATCAGGTCGTTTGGTACAATTATAAAAAAGTTATTCTGTTTTAAAGGGTGCACGAATACCTTTTACACTCGCTGTATATTCATTATACAATCAGGAAGAGTATGAAAAAGTAAGTAGAAAATGTAGAATGAAAATTTTCTAGATGTAGCTCCCTGTTTTGGAGAAAAACTACTGTAGACGTTCATAAGACGCGCGCGCTATTGAATGGGTACCGTGTCTGGTCATACCATTTCTACTTCGTCTGTAGAATGCGCGCGAACTCGACGAATATATTAAATTTGCTTTTCTTGAAAGCGAGATCTCATCGCAAAGCATTGTACTTCACATGTTAAAATACTTCCAAGTTCTTCCAGCGCTTACATTTAAATTTGTTAGCGGCAAGATAACTAATTAATTAATAGTTTCCGGATTTTATGCACTCATAACAAAAACGGGCACGTATGTTTTAAAGCAGTGGACATGTTAAAAATATTTAAGGACATCAATGTATTACTTTCAGCTTAATAGGATAATTAAAAGAAGGATAAAATTTCTATGTCTCCTATGTCCTACATCGATACGAACATCTTTTATTTTGCATAAAGACCCGCAGTCTACTAATTAATAACAGGGCTTCAGCCCGCATGCGACCCTAAATGAGGATATTCGAGACTAATTGTAAGCAGAATCGTTAACCGAAGTGGGTCATCCATCTATGTTATAGGGATATTCCCGAAATAGTACATAGCGAATCTGCATGCAGAATAAAAATAATCTGCATCAATGACTACCAAAGGGAGTCACGTAAAAATTAATTTCTCCTCTAAACAATTTATATAGGTTGTAAGTAATGTACCAGTACTAATCAAATCTCAGGTTAGCAGCACCATAGTCGAGACAATCGACCCATCGCGAGCGTGAGTCAACGTGATCTATGATTCAGCAGTCGCGTCCTTGCGGGCGCGCATCCAGCCTTCCGGTTCGGCGAGCATTCGACTGAAACAGCGCCGATCGGCGATCCATCGCGCATGTGCCGGTGCGAGTAGGCGGTAGCGATCGCGCATGCGCCGTCCCGTTAATGTGTATCGCCTATGCGCAGTGGCGTTAGCGGCGGCGCGTTGCAGGCCGTGCGTATCGTGGCACGTCCTTGTAAGGCCACTTGCCTCCCGTCTAGTGGTGCGCACGCGTGCAGGCGAGCGTGTACGAGCCGTGTCTAGAATCACGGTTGTGCACGCACGCCTGTGTGCGTGTGCACACGTGCCGGTCCCGAGGTTTCGCGAGATCGCTGGTGGTGGTTGTGCGCTGCTGTTGGTCGCTGTTCCGCGGGACTGACGCAACGGCGTGCACGCGTTTGCTCGTAAATCGATTCTGTTGGAACGGACGAGAAGGGGTCGAGCAAGAAACTGCGAGAGAGCTTTGCCTTAAGCAAAAGACCTCTCTGCTGGACCGGCTCGGGCTCGGTCTCGGCTCGTAACGACTGGTATTGTCGTAATGCGCGCTGTTATCGTACCGATCGTTACTCCTTCGCTATGCGCCCCGACTCCTATCGGCAACCGAGTTTTTCTGGCCGAGCTTCCAGCTCGGTTCAGCCCAGCCGAGACGCGGGCCGGATAATGATTTTCGACAGGTTGCCACCGACCGGGCTTGCTCCGTAATCTGGCAACAGCAGATAGTAATAAAGACTCCGCTACAAACGAAACAGAAATTACTTCTTTACTGCTCGGAGTCCTAACCGGCAGGTGACTGTCGGCTAAGTATAGGTAAAGCGTTCGTAGAACGGGAGTACCACGGAATCATTGAGTGTCCGAAGTCACTGTAGGCTCGCTGCAACTAGATCGTTGGAATTGCCAACTGTTTCTCTATGGTTATCTTATTGAAATAGCAAACACGCTGATTTAATAGTAAAAACGAATTGAAAGTTGAGATTGAAATCGCATGGTACGAAGCGTCGTTTCGAGGAAAACGATCGCTCGCGAGCAGCCTGACTCTCGTATTCTAGTTCCACTTATTGTTACCTCTGTCTGTGCATTGCTGGTCGTTTCTACTTGTACTATCTTGGTCGTTCAGCGACGAAGAGATAGAGGACGCATTTTTCAATAACTCTGGCATCGCCAGAGAATTACTGGAGCAATGACTCCAACAACTTCAAGGATCAGGAGTTGTTACGGGAATTCCTTTTATTTAGATTCTTTGACCAGCGTAGCTATTCCTTTGTGATCATCAGGGGAGAAAGGCGTCTGATAGCAGTTTCGCAGTATAGTTTCGTGGAATTATTTAAATGCGAGAGCACCGGAGGCTTTCGACGATCAGTTTCCGGAAGACGACTCTTTCCTCTACCACCACAATTCTGCAGGATGGTTTCGCTTGAATCGCTTCCTCGGCTGCAGCGATTTTGCTGTTCAGAAGGTGAAACGGACGTTGATTAAACCACGGATGCAGACCGTTATCAGACGTCGAATCGCTGTTTAAAGCTCTCGAACCCATTAAGAGAGCACTACCGTAGACGCGTATGCAAATTTCCGCGCGGTCCAGCGGCTGGATTCGTTTCCCTTTCGGCGATCGAGCGGGTCATTCGAATTATAATGAGATAATTTAACGAGCACGACGAATCGGGACTCTTTGGTGTTTGCCGGTCACGCACGGAACGGAAACGGCGAATTGAATTCGAACCGAGACGAATCTCACGGGTCGTCACGTGGTGCGTCTGCCAGTCAAAAGTCGGCTGTGTTCTTCTCGAGAAGAACGATCGATCGGCGTTCGGTAAATTCACCCGAAATTTCTCTCCCGCAGCTCGTTTCCCCCTTTCCCGATCGGTTTCTATCCTCGTGCACGCATCTCGCGACCAGAACCCGTCTTCCTTCCATTATTTGTGTACGAAATGAATTGTCCGGGGAATCACCAGGTTCGGAGTCACGCAACTGGCCACCGCCTCGGCTTTGGGAATCGATACCCCATAATTATTCCCTTTTTTCTGGTAGCCAGTGCGCTTTTTGCAATACCTCCGATACCAAACCGTCCGCCCCTCGCACAATTTTCAGACGGCCCGGTTCGCTCTCGTCTCTTCCTCTTGTGAACCCCATATCTTGGTTTTGGACTTGATTCTATTGAAGATTTAGGCAATACTGTCTGATATTTAAATGTGTCTTAATGCAGTAGGACTTCGATTATCCGCACCCCTGATGTCCGAAGTCTTTAGTGGCTTGCTTCACGTGTAAGTATGTAGCTCGATCTAAGGCTTATCGTACAAATCAATAAAGATTGAATCCACTGTAATTAAGTAATTGTTCTGTTATACCATGTTATAAAAATTAACACTGTATAATGTGTTAAAAGTGTAGTTGAATATCGGAATACAGATAAAATTACATGTTAACTATTATGGAGGTTTCAAAGGTTAACGACACATAATGTGGACGAAAGAAATTTGCAAATGTATCTTCGATAGTGGAAGATGACGATACATATTTTTTAAATAGCATTTGAAAGCTCTAATACTGGACCACAAGAGTAAACGTAGTAAACTACATTTTCAGAACCTATTAATATATTATTATAGATTATATTTTTCAACAATTTTTATATTTCCTGGCTAAATGGACATTCTACTATCGAATTCCAATGTGATTTCATACATCTGAATCATTATCAAAATAGTCAACTGTACAGGGTGTATAAAAATTCCATTCTAGAGGTGAACTTTGAACTCTGAACACGATCATGTTCTGTCTCATCGACACGGTCGTGTGAACTGTAGCAGAAGGCTTTTGTATATTACCTATTATTCTAACAATCAAATTTTGCAAGAACTTTACAGCTTATATCGCAATAATTATTCGTTTGCGACATGTGGCTCCTTTCAAACTTTTTCTCTTCTCGATGAGTAGAAGTTATTATGTAAAAACAAACTTTAACAACAATTTTCTAAGTTATAAAAAATTTTTCGGCAAGTTTCCTTTACAAATGTCCACCGATCCAGAGGTGTAGATTCACCCCTACGACGAATGACCATTACTTTTTATACACCCTGTACAACGTTCAGAAAAGATCCTAGGATAACAAATCATTAAGGAAGCAAATCATGGTCCATTTATACTACTACATTTGAATATGTGACTGGAACTGTTTTTCTATTCATCTTTATACTCTTCGCAGTGATGCTGAACGCCGTAGAAAGTTTTAGGTATTGACACAAGGGTCAATGTACTGTGAGGCTATGGAGGAAGAAAACAGATTATTACGGCATCTGACGCCTCATTGCATTTGTCAGGTTGCTCAAAAGATTCGTTTCGTTCTCGACTAACGCAGAAAATGCAAATGCGGCGTAGTTTTCTAAGCAATTAAATGGCACGATTATAAAAGTATCAGCCTAGGAAATAATAAAAAAGTAGACCAATACTGTGCGCATAAGACCGCACGACCGAAGTGAAAACTTCAATGGCGATTGCACACCTGTCTGTTTCTTGCTCGCTCGACTAAACTCGCCTCCCCCGAGTATACCCGACTAGTGTTTCACCTCGGACTGTGACGGATCAGCCTCATTCACTGCCCAGCAATAGCGTACGCGGTGAGCCTAAGGGTCGTCGCACACTAGAGCGCCCCGCCTGCTCTCCGGCACCACCCGCCTCCGCTTGTTTTGGGTTTCTTCTATGAAGTTCATAGTTCTATGTTTTACATCACGCATGGGCAAATTTTGCTCGATCGGAGGCATTTTCAAGACATGCGGCACTACGGCCGCCACGGGGAGCGAGACGCGCGGCCGGGAGAAGTGGGGATATCCCTTGAAAATGCCTCTGATCGAGCAAAAATTTGCCCATGCGTGATGTAAAACATAGAACTATGAACTACATAGAAGAAACCCAAAACAAGCGGAGGCGGGTGGTGCCGGAGAGCAGACGGGGCGTTCTAGTGTGCGACGACCTTTAAGAAGCTTCTACTTATACCAAATTAACACATAAACAATCGTGTCGGTTACATATGCGCGTGTTGCGATCGGAACTGTTGGAACGACCTAACCTAAAACATTCTGAAAAATCTCTGAGCGACCTCCACCTCGAAAAATCTCGTTGATCCCATCTTCCGACCGCCACGTAACCACGCCACTTTCATCCGCTTCCCCGCAGACAATAATATTGACGTAGATCAGGCCGATAACTTCGATCGACCCTGCGCGTCCAGTCCTCAGCATCTCAGTCGCTCTCATCCGCCCTCGTCGGTCTCGGGATTCTCGTCCGCGGGCACGGGAATCGAGCACTGTCGAAAGTGAAAGGAGCCGAAGAAATCAAGATGGATCGTGCGTTCGTTATTAACGCTGGTTTTCTCGCTGCGTGCCGCACGCACCTCCTTCATCCTTCCACGTTCTCTTCCTCCACTGGTTCAAGGACTCGCGGCGAGCGTGGCAGGCGATACCGGCGTAGATAGCATCTCTAGCGTCTCGCTGAATGACGAGGAGGATGAGGAAAAAAACAAGCAGGAAAAAAGAGAGGAGGGCCGGTTGTCCCGATCAAGTGAACCGTGTTAACGTCAGGCCTGTTAACGGGGAGTCGAATTAGTATCGACGAGGGTGAATCGATCGGTCCCGTTCCTCTTTTTGCTCCTCCGCTGTTTTCTCTTTCCTTTCCTCTCTCTCTCTCTCTCTCTCTCTCTCTCTCTCTCTCTCTCTCTCTCTCTCTGTTTGCCCTTTTTCCCTGTTTCCGGCGACGAGGGAGAGAGAGAGAGATCCGCGTTCGGGGACCGCCGAGAGCGGTTAGGCGTGTACACTTGTTGCGAACGATGCCGTTAGAGGATACTGCACCGTTCCGCGTGGCGCTCGCGCGTTACTTTCGGCACTCGGGGCCACGTTCCAACGGATTCCGTTATGTTTCCCTCCATAAACCCTAAACGACGGCCTTTACAATCCGGCGAGCATGGCTTAACGTCTCTCCTTAGTCTCTCCCTGCGCTCGTCTCGGCTTGTTATTAGGCTCTCCCGCGAACCACCGGCGAGCCAACCCGCTCGGTTAGGTTGGCCCGCCGCCGAGTATGCGAATACGGTCGTTAAGAGGAAAGTACGTAGGTGTACTTGTCCGGAATCGTCGGATCTTTACGACGCGGGTACCCGGAGGAAGAAATTCCGGAGAAGTTCCAGGTGGAACTCAAGGAAAAGCACGGGGGTGGCAGTGGGAAGTTTCAACTTTTTTGTTTTGTCTCCTCTTTTGTGTCAATACTTTTCTGCACGTTCCTCTGGTGGGAAATGCCGGCGTCGAAGCACGTAATTACAAGTTGCAATCCTGTATTGTAAATATGATAACTCAAGGTTCGAGCTGTCTAGTATGTTCAACTATTGGTCCTTTCATTAGCTCTCACGAGTTCCTTGTTCGCGCCGCTCAGTCTGTCTGTGGGAGTCAAGTAGTCACAACAATGAAAGTCACTCGATGCGATGGGAAGATAAGAGGCCGAGACAAATTGTTTTATTGAAATTCAATGTTCTCTTTCTTCGCACGAGCGTACCTCTGATTTACATTTGCTGCAACCTTGCACCGTATATGGGAACAAACGTGGCTAATTACTCTGTTGTTTAAAAGTTGAGCTTGACATACTTTAAGAAGAAATGATTTATTGAACAACTGAATACCAGGTGAAAATGTTTCCAATGCGATTGTACAAAATCTCTAACAAAATCAGTTAAATTAGTAACACGATTCTTTCTTTATCAGACATTCCAAGGAATAATTAATGTGACGAAAGCAGGAAATTACAACTCTCCAATTTTGGCATCAGAAGTTTTGTTTTTCGTTGAATAGTAGGCTTCAATCTCGTGGAATGTTTCCTCAGTATTTCACAAATATAATTCAGAATATCTTTATCCTTAATATCGCCCATTCTACATTTATTTCATAATTGCATCATTTTCGTCGTTGCCCAAGTTCCCAGATGTTATCGCTGCAATAAAAGCACACAGCTCTCTCAAACGCTATAAACAATTATATTATCAATTACCGCACAGTTTGGTTGAACGTTGGCAAACGCCTGTAATTACGTTAATCGTTATGTAACAGTCGCATACAGCAGCAATGTCTTCGAGAAAATAATTCCAATCGTTCTAACGCGCGGTCAATTAACAGCTCATTGAAACGTCCCAAAGATAGAGACTGGTAGTTGCGACAAATCCATTTTGCATCTCGCCACTACAATTAAGCATGCGTGTGTATCCAGCGAGGAAGTTAACGTCAGCATTAAGACCGTGCCTAACGTAATTAGAAGGTAATCGACGTTGGCAATTGTAATTAATAAACCGCTTACATTCTGAACGGCATTCCAGCCGGGGACCTGCGTAAGAAGAATGAACGCGGTGCCTACGCGGTACCCGCACATGCGACCCGATTCGCGTCGACCCAGAATGCCCGGCACGATTATATTTTTTGCGAAGATCGATTGTATCGCAGGTTATATTGGTCGTATGCAGAAAAGTAAGTATTGGGTTGAGGAATAAATTCGTAGCGTTTTGTGTTTTCTTTTACTCTACAACGATTTTTTCGTTCTTTGGCAAAGTGTTGTACATCAATCGAAAGAGCTCTTTCTGCTCTACAAAGCTGTGATACTCGTTGTTTTGAATAATTTAATTTTTTATTATTTTTCAGGCTTAAAAAAAAATCAACATTTTCGACACATGTTGAGAAGCAATTTGAAGGCGATTTTCATTGTTGTTTTCGGTAAGCTCGTGAGGCACCCAAGCTCCCAATTTTTCGACAAATCCCATCGAATGAAGGTGGTTCAGAATGGTCTTATGATCGCAGTTCATTTTTTCTGCTAATTCTTTTTGACCTCGATGAAAAGTGAAGAAAAGCAGGTGTCGAAAATGCTGATTTTTGCCTCCTGGATATTCCATTTCTAAGACTGAAAAATAATAAAAAATTAAATTATTCATAACAAAAATTATCACAGTTTTGTAGAGCAGAAACAGCTCTTTCGATTGATGTACAACACTTTGCCAAAGAACAAAAAGATCGTGGTAGAATAAAAGAATACATAAAACGCTACGAACTTATTCCTCAACCCAATAAATGCTCTTGAGCATCAAATATGAGTAAAGATACATTTTCGATTGCCTATGCATAATCTTTTACTAGTACCAGCTTGTAACCATTGGAAAATCTTGAGTAAATGCTACCAGTATTTACTTGGTGGTTCAAGCATTTACTATGTTTTAATGGTGAAACTAAGGGCACGAGCACAGTGGATCCGTTTTCGTCCGATTTGGCCGACGCCCGACGCATCTGTCTCTTTCTTCGAACGTGAGAAAAAGAGACGCAACGTCGAACGTGGATCCACTGTGCTCGTACCGTAAGAAATGTCAAAATGCATCTACATCTACATCTACTTTCGTTGGCTACTAGAGGTGTGCGGGATCCCGAAAATTTGTCCGACTCATAAATATCTTCGGGAACTCGAATAATGAATTGCAATACGAAAATAAAATGTCTTGAAATTAAAAGTTCAGTTTGAAAAATTCTGTTCTCAATGAAATATCTGGTTCCGCGCGAGTATCAGGTCCCGGTTGAGTCTCGGGTCCCAAAATCCTCGGGTTCCCGAAGATATTTATGGGTCGGACAAACTTCCGGGATCCAGCCCGACCCGACCCGAAATTTCGGGATCCTGCACACTCCCCTTGATTACTCATAACTAGACTGCGAATCTTTATGCAAAATAAGAAATGTTTGCATTGATTGCGCGACACAGGAGACAAATAAAACTTGTATTCTTCTTTTAATTATCCTATTAAGCTGAAACTAATACATTGATGCCCTTAAATATTTTCAACATGTCCACAGTTTTAAATTGCATGTAGCGCAGTCTACTCATAACGAATCCAATGTATTTGCCAGAGCCCTATTGGGTTGACGCAACTTATTATTATTAAGTATATAAGAAATATATAAAATTCGCTCGCGCGCATACGACCCATTTACATGAACGTAACGCGGAGGCCGGTGGCCGGCTAGCGAACAACGCATAACAGCCGAATTATTCGGGCCGTTATTACGCGTTATTAACTGCCCTCGCAGGCGGCGTGACAAATTTGACAACCGCGGGGCCCTTATTTATCCGGTCAAGGTTCATTATGCGCTCGACAGAGCCGCTCATTATGCGTACGCGAACCCGTTAGGCTCACGGGAACGGGTGCGGGACGTATCGCGGTCGCGCGAGACGAAACTTTAACGACCCTCTCGTTACGTCAGCCCCGACTGATTGTCCTGCGGAGATAAAAGGATCACCGGTGATGAAGCCGTCCGTCAAAAGTAATCGGGCAATAAGGACCCGTCGGTACCGTACGATTCGCCGTGTTGTACGCGCGGCCATTCGAGCCGGCGCGGCGTAATTCACGTTTCCTCCGCGCGCCGGGGCTCAATAGCCGACGGTAAAAACTACCGGGGACTTCAATTACCGAAGGCGATAATCAATTACCGTATCCATCAATTAGAGGAGATGTAATTACAGAGGATACTCCGCTAATCGTTGTATTAGAAGAAAAGCTTGACAAGCTACAATAGTTTCGTAAATGCGGTTATTATATTGATTCACCGCGACGGGTTCCTCGACTCGTTCACGCGGAGAAAGTGTCAGCGATCAATCCGATGTTAGAGCGTTTTATCAATAGTGAAAGCAATGGAAGCGTGTCTCTTGTTGATTTTGGCATGCCAAAAAGTTATAGAACAGCCAATGGTTTCTACCGTCGAAGATGAAATGCGTTTTTTTGTGCATTAGAAGTGTATTGACACTTTTCATTCGTGGATCACCTATTCAAAAATGAGTAGGTGAAATTTGAAATAGTAGAGTGATTGAAATAGGTTTAGCAACGTCGATGGATTATTTTCAACTAATAAGTTATTATAGAAAGATAGAAATGTGTATTACACCCAATTTAATTTTCTCATTGGTGTAAAGATGGTACTTTGCAAATGAAAATTTGAGTATTTATTCAGAATCAGAGTAAAATGCTGGTCTAGTTATTTGTAATTTAATCTTTTGTGCCGCAAAAGAAGTCTTGTCTCTATTCAAATTTTGATAAAATAATTTGTGAAAAATGTCCGCACAAATGTCACAGTTTGATGATAACCAAACTGTACATTTTATTCACACAATTTTTAGAAATTCAGTGTAAATCAAGCATTATAAATATTAATGAGCCTCTGAATTTACTTGGATCTTAATAGTCCTTGTGATACGGTACATAAATTCAGTCTTCGAATTCAATATTTGCAAATTCACACATTCGCTACCACCGTCACAGACGTGTGACGTCCACGGTCTTGCAATTTACTGAAATATATTCGCAATAATTTTACACGGTATGCTATTTAACACTAGGTTTACGTGACCCGTCAGAATGATGGGTTCTAATATTCGTAATTTGCGATTATTAAGATCGTAAAGATGCTTCTCTGAGGAATTATTTACCAAATTTATTTCTTTGGCTATATTGTATTATTGGAAAAATGGCTAAAAATTTCGATAGACACATACTTGTAATGTTTATAAAATAATGCGAAATAGTTATTTCTAGAGCTCCGTAAACCTAGTGTTAAAATCATAGCACGTCGCTTAATATTCAGAGACTTTGTGACTTTTGTAAAGAAGTTGCATTTAACACTAAATGCCGGTCAAATGACCGGTATTACATTTTTGATTTTATAATTACTGAAATTATGACGTTGCTTACATGGAAAATGATGTGATAAATTTCTTTATCCAAGCACATATTGCAATAAAAATTGCACGAAATTTAAATATATACAGCCTTGTCATTTTTATCAGCTAAAACATTTTAGTCGCTTTCAGTGCTCGGTAGTTTTAGTGTTAATAAAACAGTGAAGCTAAGCAGTAAAGCATATGCTGCCAGCAAGCGCATTCAGAGAGCTTTGCAATCGAAGGATGAATATTTCATAAAAGTGGTGCGTTGCATTTAATAAAACATTTTAACTACGAAGCAAATCCTCATTATCAAACAACAACATGATACATTTTCTAACAAGGCTTACACAATTTCGCTCTCTCCCGCTGAACCTCAAATTGGGTCTCGTTAGATAAATTTCCAAAGAAGCGTTTGAAGTCGGTGCGCGATACAAGCCATTTTCTGTATCTGTCCGAGACAGGTCCCCGGACAAAGTTTACCAAACAGAGAAAACTAGTTAGCCGAACGGTGTCGGGCATCTCAAAGGGCAGTCCCGAAATCGAAACGAAGATAATTCGATGTTTATGGTAATCTGTGCCTGCCACGAACAGAAGGTTTCATTTTTCTACAATGTCGTCCCATTACGCAATCCATGAATATCATTATTTTCGGATTTCACCGTTTCCCACAGTTCCGTCGCGTGGATTATCGGTCGGTGTCATCTCGGAGGACTTTCGAGCGGCTTGCCTGCCCCCACGTCTTTCACAAAAATCACGAGTGTGTCTTGTCGTCCAGAAGCGTCGTTCGTTACACGCGGCGAGGAAGAAGAGACGAGAAGAGAAGAGAAGAGAAGAAGAGGAATAAAAGGCTACGGGGCCATTTCCCGATTGGATTTCTGCCTTTCCATTTTTTCTCTGGCCGGTCGGTTTTTCGTTTTGTTTTAATTATTTCTCCCGGCACGAACCGCGCAGCACAGCGCGCGCACGGTAAAAGTATTGTCAGCCGATGTTTGTACCCGGGACTGATCTTTCGGAGCAGCATCCCGGTCCAGACTTTCGCGGTGCTCGGTCTCCGTGTGCTATTGACCCTTTTTCACTACAGGTGAGCTGGGAGGGGCCTTGAACAGGTAGATACACCTAACCCGCGTACCGTAAGAATTGAGAACTCCGTCTAACGGGTGTTCGTGTGCGAACATCGTGTCCGTGTTCCCCATTGGTTTCACTATATGGATCTCCTACAGTGACCAGATAATCGATTGTGTTCCAGAGGAAATGATCGAAGTCGTCGGGTGTTTCGTCGTTTTCAGAGCCCACGGCCAGCGGGCTGGTATTTTTATAGCGTCACGGGACAAATGTTTAGAGTCCCCGGGTAAACGGTCCGCAATTAATCTAAATGAAACTGGATGGGAACGTGCGTCGGAGAGCAGAAGCAATTAGAGACAGGCTATCGGCGGTCGGCATCTCCGGTGTGTACAAGAAAGACAGAGAGAGAGAGAGAGAGGAGGAGGAAAAAGTCACCCGGTATGTGGCACGGAACGATGCTGTGTAGATAGCGAGCCGAGAGCGAGCATAAGGTGCACAAACTACCATACATGCCCTTGCACGGTGCTCGCGTTACGACACGATCATGGGGCACGCGTGTGCTTGCTCTCCCGGCATCGTTGTATCGTTATGGCCATTAACTACATTGTGCTCGAAAGTGTTTCCTATAATGGATTCCTGTTGTTTATTAACGACACGGTTTATTAACGCCAGGCCGCAACCTTCGGGAACCTTCGGTGCGGCGGCGGAGGCTGCGCGCTCTTTATCGGCGCGTATCCAGCTTGAATTACATCCGCTGTTTGATTTCGTTCGATCGACGGATCCCTCGTTGATCGAACCCGCCACGGAACAAAGCGAGAAGATCGACGCGTCGATTTATACATGGCGGCCGGAGAGCGCCGCTGGTAATCGCTATAGCGAAACAAGATCGAAGAGAACGAGTATAATGGGATGCAGAAAAAGCCGGCGCGCAGATTTTTTTCGGTGCTTGTTTAGAGATTGGCATTGCGAGGAATGATAGGGCACACCGGCCTTTCAGAGTGCTCCCTGTGGGAATAGAATCATTATCCTTTTACGGGGTAATGAAACATTGGATGGGGAATCGAGGGAGCGGAATTGTGATTATTTTAATGTCCAACGTTGCGAACGAAACTATCTTCCTTTCCGCGTATTGGAAGAACACCTCTGTTTTATCTTCTGTGCCAATCAGTGCTATTGGTACATTTTTTCGTTACCAAGCTTTTTTTTGGAGGGAATTAATACAAGAATCAGACACTAAAAGTGACTAGGTCGTATTGCTTTTTACAAAGAACAAGATCAATGAAGAAGAAGGAAGTTTATGTTTATCCTCTGCCTATGCAGTCTCCAACAAAGTATAACAAAATAATAATAATATTTAGTAAATTCTGTTCGAGATCTGCATCACGAGACTGACTCGATGTTATAGTACTAGGGGTTAAGGAGAATATTCTTAGTAATTGTATTATGATTATCGATCGTTTATATTAATAACAAGTGTGTTGATGATTTCGGCGCAACGGTTCGATCGGAAAAATAAATTAAAGCAATGTTGCTAGTTTGATTAAACTTTCAACGTTTCGATCCTAATATGGATCCTTTTCGAGAAAGAGGAAAAAACTGCGTCTGTAAATTTTAATAGAAATTTCAGTATTAATGTACTGAAATGGAATTAAATAAAACTTGAAAATACAGTAATAAATTACCAACCTGCTTTACAAAAAAATTAGAGACAATATGAGATGTAGGAGCACATGTTGTTTCAATACCGTTGCGCCGAGATCATCAACACACTTGTTATTAATATTCTTAGTATTTGAACATACCCTCGTCCTCAAAGGGCTAACTAGTATAATTCTGTTCTATCTACAATATGGCGACCACATTCAGGAAAGTAATAGCGTTCTGGTTAATTGAATTTACAGTTGAAAAATATTAAGATTCGTCCAGCTAGATTCTATCTGTCGGAACACTGCGCTGATCTGAATCAGGCATTATAATAAAAATACAATTATGGAAAGTACTAAGAGAATTACCTTATTTCTCTCACCGCTTCGTGGAAGTGCAGACATCCTTTTGTCGTGGTCTTACAAATTATTCGGTCACTGACCATCGAAGGTACGCGTAATTACACGAGGAAGGAAGCGAGCAATTCGACCCGATAGGTGAATCCAATTCCTGAGCGTCTCGGGACTTTATTATCGCGGCGATTGCGGAGATCCGCGATCACGGTCTTACGCAAATATCTCTCGCGGCAATAAACAATCTCACTGTCAAGGGGCAGTAAAAACCATCGCGATGGTGTATCGACGAACGTGGAAAAAAGGAGGAAGGTAAGAAACCGGGAAAAATAGCAACGCGGAGGTATTAGAATCGGCGAAATATCGGTCTGCGCGGAAACCGCAATGTTTCTTGGAAGGAGGTGGGGAGGGCGACAAAAACCGCGATTGCCTGCGGAGGGATCGCGCGATCGGCGATCGGGAGCTGAGCGTAAAATGATGAAAACGCGAGAGGATCGAGAGGATCGAGCGCAGGGCGAGCATAACCGGAACGGGCAGCCGCCGCGCCGCGCCGTCCGAACCGAGATCGGACAGGATCGGATCGGATCGCGGCTCGCGAAAAAATTGGATCGCGTCGGGGACCGCTTCTGCATAATAAACGTAAAAGGGAAGAAACGCCGACAAAGTGGCGACCGGTAAAAACGTACGCGCGCGGAAAAAGGAACGTGGCGATCCTTAACGAACCGTCCGGTCCCGCTGAATAGACCGATCAAATTAGCGTATCGCTCGATGCTCGATCTTTCGCCCCGTGGAGCGCGTACCCGGGCTCGGGGCCGCGTAATTACGAAATGGAAATTTACTGCGACTCATCGCCTCGATATTTACCGGCTTGCATGAAACACGCAGCGGCTGGCCCGTCGAACAGCCGCTCACGCTGCAACGGACTGCTCTCGCTCACGAGCAACAAAAAAAACGGCCCGTGTGCCTACACTCTTATTGATTTTTTCAATGTTTTCCGCTTTCAGCACGTCAAAAATATGAGAACAGAACGACGGAATTTTTGAAATTTCTGTTGGTGCGACAGCGAGACGTGTGCTGGGGATCCTCCCGAAATTTCAAGTCAATTGGTCAACTGGAACTTGAGATACAGTGGCAACACTTTCAACAAGTGTGGTTTCGAGGATAACAT